>CM024714.1:12198491-14972282 GCA_014182895.1 Angophora floribunda
ATAATGACAAGTCGGGCTAAGGAGATTGCCCCCACTGATAGCATGACATGCCACTCACAAAATAAGAGTTTGGAAAAAATATAGTTGACCATATAGCCAATAACGATAGCCGCGTTAATGAACACCCAAACCAACAAACTAGATTTATTTTTATAAGAAAGCAATCGCATTATTAGAATGCATATTAGATAAAAAAAAATGACCCTCAAATAATTGTTCTATTATCTTAATCATGTACAAAACATTTAATTCATTTAGATAATGCAAGTTGAAATAAAAAAAAATTAGAAAACGTCATGGGCTTGTTGATGGTCAATATTAAAATGATAAATGCACATTACCAACATATTAATAAGGAAAAATACATCTTGAATATCTCTTTGGACATAATAATTACTCTTCTAATTATCATTACCTCAATCTCACCATGTCTAGTTCCCTCACTAGGGACTTTGCACGTCTATCTCTCTTATGATAGATTTCCACCGAATGCATTCACCAAAAACTAACCCCATCTTCTCTAGCATCTACCCCGGCATCTCTGGATTTATTACGAAGAATAGCAACCACGCGATGCGCAGCCACTCCAAACAAGAAGGTGGCCAACCCATAGGTGATCACCTTCTTTAGTAAGAATGCAAATATTATGATTGCATTCATCAGTTGGTTAGTGGCGGAGGCAATCCATACTTTACAAACACAACCCCAATGGGAATATTTTTGAAGTTCTAATGTGATCCGTTCCATTCCCATTGAGTAATATGATACATAGATGAACAACAAGGTGATGCATATGTATTTAGTGTCGCTTTTTTGACATGCTTTAGATTGATTTGTTGGTAATAGTTGGGCACGTACCAAAGGAGATGAGTGAGACAATCATCCTGCCAATATTACTCAATAGCAACCACCATTGTTCGTCCATGTCTAGAGGGAACGTGATAAAAAAAAAATAGCATATTTACAAAGTTGACTGCCGCGGTACATAAGAGCTTATTCTCGGAGAAAGTGATGCCAACCTTGTCGATAGTTCGAGGGCTATAGAACAGGGTAGTGTCAATGCTACGAGCCTATCTTGAGATTTGGATTTCAATAGTGTATAAGATTACGTAGTGGATAGACAAGGTCGGGTGAAGGAGATCCATCCTTCCATACACCCTTGGCAAGTGCTCTGCAAATTAACAACATTGTCGTTTCAATTTTTAGTAATGTCAATAGCCTTCTTGTTGCCAACATACCTAAGCACGACCTTATACTAAGAGTTGGAGATGCTACCAAAGACGAACCTTGCATTGGCTACACTTCACTACATAATGAGCCATCAGGGTGATTCTGGCATAGCGAGGACTATAATGACAAGTTAGGCTAAAGAGATTACCCCCATCGATAGCATGACATGCCGCTCACTAAGTAAGAGTTTGGAAAAGATATAGTTGACTATATAGCCAATAACGGTAGCGGCGTTAATGAACACCTAAATGAGCAAACTAGATTCATTTTTATAAGAAAGTAATCACCTTATTAGAATGCACATTAGATAAAAAAAAATGACCATTGTTCCATTATCTTAATCATGTACGAAACATTTAATTCATTTAGATAATGCAATTTGAATAAAAAATAATTTGAAAACATCGTGGGCTTGTTGATGGTCAATATTAAAATGATAAATACACATTACCAACATATTAATGAGGAAAAATATCTCTTGAATATCTCCTTGGACATAATAATTACTCCCCTAATTATTATTGCCTCAATCTCACCATGTCTAGTTCCCTCACTAGGGACTTTGCATGTCTATTTATCTTATGATAGATTTTCACAAAATGCATTCACCAGAAAATAACCCCATCTCCTCTAGCATATACCCCGGCATCTCTAGATTTATTATGAAGAATAACTACCACGCAATGTGCAGCCACTGCAAACAAGAAGGTGGCCAGGCCAAGAGTGATCACCTTCTATAGTAAGAATGCAAATGTTATGATTGCATTCATCAGTTGGATAGTGGCGAAGGCAATTCGTATATCTACAAACACAACCTCGATGAGAATATTTCTGAGGTGTAAACTAATGTGATCGGTCCAATTCCCATTGAGTAATAGGATACCCAGATGAACAACAAGGCGATGTATATGCATTTTGTGTCACTTTTTTGACATACTTTAGATTGATTGGTTGATAATAGTTAGGCACAAACCAAGGTAGATGAGTGAGGCAATCATCCTGCCAATATTACTCAATAGCAACTACCATTGTCTAACCATATCGAGAGGGAATGTGATAAAAAGGATGAATAGAATATTTACAAAGGTGACTGCCACGATACATAAGAGCTTATCCTCGGAGAAGGTGATGCCAACCTTGTTGATAGTTCGAGAGCTATAGAACAGGGTAGTGTCAATGCTACATGCCTATCTTGAGATTTGGATCCCAATAGCGTAGAAGACTACGTTGTAGATAGAGAAGGTCGTGTGAAAGAGATCCATCCCGACATACACCCTTGGCAAGTGCTCTGCACCTTAACAACATCGTCGTTGCAATTTTTAGCAATGTCAATAGCCTTCTTGATGCCGGCATCCCGAAGCGACACCTCCTACTTAAAGTTGGAGATCCTACTAAGCACAAGCCATGCATTGGCCAAACGTCCCTATATAATGAGCCATCAGGGTGATTCTGGCATGGCGAGGACTATAATGACAAACTGGGCTCAGGAGATTGCTCCCACCGATAGCATGACATGCCACTCACTAAATAAGAGTTTAGAAAAGATATAGTTGACTATATAGCCAATAACGATAGCTGCGTTAATGAACACCCAAACCAGCACACTAGATATATTTGTATAAGAAAGCAATCACCTTATTAGAATGCACATTAGATAAAAAAAAATGACGCTTAAATAATTGTTCCATTATCCTAATCATGTACGAAACATTTAATTCATTTAGATAATGCAATTTGAATATAAAATATTAGAAAATGTCATTGGCTTGTTGATGGTCAATATTAAAATGATAGATACACATTACCAACATATTAAAGAGGAAAAATACCTCTTGAATATCCCCTTAGACATAATAATTACTTCCCTAATTATCATTGTCTCAATCTCACCATCTCTAGTTCCATCACTGCAACTTCGCATGTGTATCTTTTATTATAGATTTCCACCGGATGAATTCATTGAAAAAGTGGCCAATCTCCTCTACCCTGTCATCTGTTGCATTATTACAAAAAAGAGCAACCTTACGATGCGCAACCACTGCAAACCAAAAGGTGGCCAAGCCAAGCATGATCACCTTCTATAGTAAGAATGCAAATGTTATTAATGCATTCATCAGTTGGTAAGTGGGGAAAGCAATGCATATCTCTGGAAACACAACCTCATCAAGAATATTTCTGAGATGAAAACTAATGTGATCGGCCCCATTCCTATTAAGTAGGAGGATACATAGATGAACAACAAAGCAATGCATATGCATTTCGTGTCGCTTTTTTTTAAATGCTTTAGATGTATTGGTTGATAATAGTTAAGCATGTACCAAGGGAGATGAGTGAGGCAATCATCCTGCTAATATTACTCAATATCAACCACCATTGTCAGACCTTGTCAAGAGGGAATGTGATAACAAGGATGAATAGCATCTTCACAAAGTTGACCGCCACGATACATAAGAACTTATTCTCGGAGAATGTGATGCCAACCTTGTCGATAGTTCAAGGGCTATAGAAGAGGGTAGTGTCAATGCTACAAGCCTATCTTGAGATTTGGATGCCAACAGTGTAGATGACTACGTAGTGGATGGAGAAGGCCGGGTGAAAGAGATCAATCCCGCCATACACCCTTCGTAAGTGCTCTACACATTAACAACATCGTCGTTGCAATTCTTAGAAATGTTAATAGCCTTCTAGATGCTGGCATACCAAAGCGCGATCTCCTACTTAGAGTTGGAGATCCTACCGAGGACGAGCCTTGCATTGGCCAAACGTCCCTATATAATGAGCTATTAGGGTGATTCTAGCATAGCGAGGACTATAATGACAAATAGGGCTAAGAAGATTGCCCCCACCAAGAGCATGACATGCCATTCACTAAATAAGAATTTGGAAAAGATATAGTTGATCATATAGCCAATAACAATAGCCGCGTTAATGAACACCCAAACTGGCAAACTATATTCATTTGTATAAGAAGGCAATCACCTTATTAGAATGCACATTAGATAAAAAAAGAAATGACCATTTAATAATTGTAACATTATCCTAATCATGTACGAAACATTTAATGCATTTTGATAATGCAATTTGAATAAATAAAAAATTAGAAAACGTCATGGGCTTGTTGATGTTCGATATTAAAATGATAAATACACATTACCAACATATTAATGAGGAAAAATACCTCTTGAAAATCTCATTGGACATAATAATTACTCACCTTATTATCATCGCATCAATCTCACAATGTCTAGTTCTCTCACTGAGGACTTTGCATGTCTATCTCTCTTCTGATAGATTTCCACCGGATGCATTCACCAAATAATAACACCATCTCCTATAGCATCTACCCCGGCATCCCTTACTTTATAACGAAGAATAGCAACCACGCGATGTGCAACCACTGCAAACAAGAAAATGGCTAGGACAAGGGTGATCCCCATCTATACTAAGAATGCAAATGTTATGATTGCATTGATGAGTTGGTTAACGGCGAAGGCAATCCGTATCTGTACAAACACAACCACAATGGAAATATTTCTGAGGTGTAAACTAATGTGATAGGTCCCATTCCCATTGAGTAGGAGGATACATAGATGAACAACAAGGCGATGCACACGCATTTCGTGCCGCTTTTTTGACATGCTTTAAATTGATTGGTTGATAATAGTTAGGCACGTACCAAGATAGATGAGTGAGGCAAATATCCCGCCAATATTACTCAATAGCAACCACCATTGTCCGACCTTATCAAGAGGGAATGTGATAACAAGGATGAACGAGGCGATGCATATGCATTTCGTGTCACTTTTTTGACATGCTTTAGATTAATTGATTGATAATAGTTAGGCACGTACCAAGATAGATGAGTGAGGCAATCATCCTGCCAATATTACTCAATAGCAACCACCATTGTCGGACCTTATCAAGAGGGAAGGTGATAACAAGGATGAATAGCATCTTCACAAAGTTGACCGCCACGGTACATAAGAGCTTATTCTCGGAGAAGGTGATGCCAACCTTGTCGATAGTTACAGGGCTATAGAAGAGGGTAGTGTCAATGCTACAAGCCTATCTTGAGATTTGGATGCGAATAGCGTAGAAGACTACGTAGTGGATGGAGAAGGCCGGGTGAAAGAGATCAATCTTGCCATACACCCTTAACAAGTGCTCTGCACATTAACAACATCGTCGTTGCAATTTTTAGGAATGTCAATAGCCTTCTTGATGTTGGCATACCAAAGCACGACCTCCTATTTAGAGTTAGAGATCCTACCAAGGACAAGCTTTGCATTGGCCAAACGTCCCTATATAATGAGCTATTAGGGTGATTCTGGCATAGCGAGGACTATAATGACAAATAGGGTTAAGAAGATTGCCCCCACCAAGAGCATGACATGCCACTCACTAAATAAAAATTTGGAAAAGATATAGTTGACCATATAGCCAATAACAATAGCCGCGTTAATGAACACCAAAACCGGCAAACTAGATTCATTTGTATAAGAAGGCAATCACCTTATTAGAATGCACATTAGATAAAAAAAAATGACCATTTAATCATTGTTCCGTTATCCTAATCATGTACGAAACATTTAATGCATTTTGATAATGCAATTTGAATAAATAAAAAATTAGAAAACGTCATGGGCTTGTTGATGTTCGATATTAAAATGATAAATACACATTACCAACATATTAATGAGGAAAAATACCTCTTGAAAATCTCCTTGGACATAATAATTACTCACCTTATTATCATTGCCTCAATCTCACAATGTCTATTTCCCTCATTGGGGAATTTGCATGTCTATCTCTCTTTTGATAGATTTCCACCGGATGCATTCACCAAATAATAACCCCATCTCCTCTAGCATCTACCCCGGCATCTCTTGCTTTATAACGAAGAATAGCAACCACGCGATGTGCAACCACTGTAAAAAAGAAAATGGCTAGGCCAAGGGTGATCCCCATCTATACTAAGAATGCAAATGTTGTGATTGCATTGATGAGTTGGTTAGCGGCGAAGGCAATCCGTATCTCTACAAACACAACCTCAATGGAAACATTTCTGAGGTGTAAACTAATGTGATTGGTCCCATTCCCATTGAATAGGAGGATACATAGATGAACAACAAGGCGATGCACACGCATTTCGTGTCGCTTTTTTGACATGCTTTAAATTGATTGGTTGATAATAATTAGGCACGTACCAAGGTAGATGAGTGAGGCAAATATCCCGCCAATATTACTCAATAGCAACTACCATTGGCTGACCTTATCAAGAGGGAATGTGATAACAAGGATGAACGAGGCGATGAATATGCATTTCGTGTCGCTTTTTTGACATGCTTTAGATTAATTGATTGATAATAGTTAGGCACGTACCAAGATAGATGAGTGAGGCAATCATCCTACCAATATTACTCAATAGCAACCACCATTGTCGGACCTTGTCAAGAGGGAAGGTGATAACAAGGAGGAATAGCATCTTCACAAAGTTGACTGCCACGGTACATAAGAACTTATTCTCGAAGAAGATGATGCCAACCTTGTCGATAGTTCGAGGGCTATAGAAGAAGGTAGTGTCAATGTTACAAGCCTATCTTGAGATTTGGATGCCAATAGCATAGATGACTACATGGTGGATGGAGAAGGCCGGGTGAAAGAGATCCATCCCGACATACACCCTTCGCAAGTGCTTTGCACATTAACAACATCGTCGTTACAATTTTTAGGAATATCAATAGCCTTCTTGATGCCGGCATACCAAAGCGCGACCTCCTACTTAGAGTTGGAGATCCTACCAAGGACGAGCCTTGCATTAGCCAAACGTCCCTATATAATGAGCTATTAGGATGATTCTAGCATAGCAAGGACTATAATGACAAAACAGGGCTAAGAAGATTGCCCCCACCAAGAGCATGACATGCCACTCACTAAATAAGAATTTGGAAAAGATATAGTTGACCATATAGCCAATAATAATAGCCGCATTCATGAACACCCAAACCGGCAAACTAGATTCATTTGTATAAGAAGGCAATCACCTTATTAGAATGCACATTAGATAAAAAAAAATGACCATTAAATAATTGTTCCATTATCCTAATCATGTACGAAACATTTAATGCATTTTGATAATGAAATTTGAATAAATAAAAAATTAGAAAACGTCATGGGCTTGTTGATGTTCGATATTAAAATGATAAATACACATTACCAACATATTAATGAGGAAAAATACCTCTTGAAAATCTCTTTGGGCATAATAACTACTCCCCTTATTATCATTGCCTCAATCTCACCATGTCTAGTTCCCTCACTGGGGACTTTGCATGTCTATCTCTCTTCTGATAGATTTCCACCGAATGCATTCACCAAATATTAACCCCATCTCCTCTAGCATCTACCCTGGCATCCCTTGCTTTATTACGAAGAATAGCAATCACGTGATGCGCAGGCACTGCAAACAAGAAAATGGCTAGGCCAAGGGTTATCCCCATCTATAGTAAGAATGCAAATGTTATGATTGCATTGATGAGTTGGTTAGCGGTGAAGGCAATTCGTATCTCTACAAACACAGCCTCAATGGAAATATTTCTTAGGTGTAAACTAATGTGATCAGTCGCATTCCCATTGAGTAGGAGGATACATAGATGAACAACAAGGCGGTGCATATGCATTTTATGTCGCTTTTTTAACATGTTTTAAATTGATTGGTTGATAGTAATTAGGCATGTACCAAGGTAGATGAGTGAGGCAAATATCCCGCCAATATTACTCAATAGCAACCACCATTATCCGACCTTATCAAGAGGGAAGGTGATAACAAGGATGAACGAGGCGATGCATATGCATTTCGTGTCACTATTTTGACATGCTTTAGATTGATTGATTGATAATAGTTATGCACGTACCAAGATAGATGAGTGAGGCAATCATCCTGCCAATATTACTCAATAGCAACCACCATTGTAGGACCTTGTCAAAAGGGAAGATGATAATAAGGATGAATAGCATCTTCACAAAGTTGGCTGCCACGATACATAAGAGCTTATTCTCGAAGAAGGTAATGCCAACCTTGTCGATAGTTCGAGGGCTATAGAAAAGGGTAGTGTCAATGCTACAAGCCTATCTTGAGATTTGGATGCCAATAGCGTAGAAGACTACGTAGTGGATGGAGAAGGCCGGGTGAAAGAGATTTATCTCGCCATACACCCTTCGCAAGTGCTCGAACATTAACAACATCGCCGTTGCAATTTTTAGGAATGTCAATAGCCTTCTTGATGCTGGCATACCAAAGCGCGACCTCCTACTTAGAGTTGGAGATCCTACCAAGGACGAGCCTTGCATTGGCCAAACGTCCCTATATAATGAGCTATTAGGGTGATTCTAGCATAGCAATGACTATAATAACAAATAGGGTTAAGAAAATAACCCCCACCAAGAGCATGACATGCACTCACTAAATAAGAATTTGGAAAAGATATAGTTGACCATATAGCCAATAACGATAGCCGCATTCATGAACACCCAAACCGGCAAACTAGATTCATTTGTATAAGAAGGCAATCACCTTATTAGAATGCACATTAGATAAAAAAAATGACCCTTAAATAATTGTTCCATTATCCTAATCATGTACGAAACATTTAATGCATTTTGATAATGCAATTTGAATAAATAAAAAATTAGAAAACGTTGTGGGCTTGTTGATGTTCGATATTAAAATGATAAATACACATTACCAACATATTAATGAGAAAAAATACCTCTTGAAAATCTCCTTGGACATAATAATTACTCCCCTTATTATTATTGCCTCAATCTCACCATGTATAATTCCCTCATTGGGGACTTTGCATGTCTATCTCTCTTCTGATAGATTTCCACCGGATGCATTCACCAAATAATAACCCCATCTCCTCTAGCATTTACCTCGGCATCCCTTGCTTTATAACGAAGAATAGCAACCACGCGATGTGCAACCACTGTAAACAAGAAAATGGCTAGGCCAAGGGTGATCCCCATCTATACTAAGAATGCAAATGTTATGATTGCATTGATGAGTTGGTTAGCGGCGAAGGCAATCCGTATCTCTACAAACACAACCTCAATGGAAATATTTCTGAGGTGTAAACTAATATGATTGGTCCCATTCCCATTGAGTAGGAGGATACATAGATGAACAACAAGGCGATGCACACGCATTTCGTGTCGCTTTTTTGACATGCTTTAAATTGATTGGTTGATAATAGTTAGGCACGTACCAAGGTAGATGAGTGAGGCAAATATCCCACCAATATTACTCAATAGCAACCACCATTGTCCGACCTTATCAAGAGGGAATGTGATAACAAGGATGAACGAGGCGATGCATATGCATTTCGTGTCGCTTTTTTGACATGCTTTAGATTAATTGATTGATAATAGTTAGGCACGTACCAAGATAGATGAGTGAGGCAATCATCTTGCCAATATTACTCAATAGCAACCACCATTGTCAGACCTTGTCAAGAGGGAAGGTGATAATAAGGATGAATAGCATCTTCACAAAGTTGACTGCCACGGTACATAAGAACTTATTCTCGAAGAAGATGATGCCAACCTTGTCGATAGTTCGAGGGCTATAGAAGAAGGTAGTGTCAATGTTACAAGCCTATCTTGAGATTTGGATGCCAATAGCATAGATGACTACATGGTGGATGGAGAAGGCCGGGTGAAAGAGATCCATCCCGACATACACCCTTCGCAAGTGCTTTGCACATTAACAACATCGTCATTACAATTTTTAGGAATATCAATAGCCTTCTTGATGCCGGCATACCAAAGCGCAACTTCCTACTTAGAGTTGGAGATCCTACCAAGGACGAGCCTTGCATTAGCCAAACGCCCCAATATAATGAGCTATTAGAGTGATTCTGGCATAGCGAGGACTATAATGACAAATAGGGCTAAGAAGATTGCCCCCACCAAGTGTAAGGACCTGGGGCTCGCTGAGTAATATTGTCCGCTTTGGGCCGAGACCCGCACGGCTTTAAAACGCGTTACTCAGGGGAGAGGGATCCCAGCCTTATAAACCATCCCAGGACTCCCCCCTAGGCGATGTGGGACTCCCCCCTAGGCAAGAGACATGTGACCCCCCTTCCTTGCGCACGTCCGAGGACCGAGGCGCGGACGCACCGCCATCCCTCCTTCTCGCGCACCGTCGCTCGAGCCGTCACACCAAGAGCATGACATGCCACTCACTAAAATAGAATTTGGAAAAGATATAGTTGACTATATAGCCAATAACAATAGCCGCGTTAATGAACATCCAAACCGGCAAACTAGATTCATTTGTATAAGAAGGCAATCACCTTATTAGAATGCACATTAAATAAAAAAAATGACCCTTGAATAATTGTTCCATTATCCTAATCATGTACGAAACATTTAATGCATTTTGATAATGCAATTTGAATAAATAAAAAATTAGAAAATGTCATGGGCTTGTTGATATTCAATATTAAAATGATAAATACACATTACCAACATATTAATAAGGAAAAATACCTCTTAAAAATCTCCTTTGACATAATAATTACTCCCCTTATTATCATTGCCTCAATCTCACCATGTCTAGTTCCCTCACTGGGGACTTTGCATGTCTATCTCTCTTCTGATAGATTTCCACCGGATGCATTCACCAAATAATAACCCCATCTCCTCTAGCATCTACCCTGGCATCCCTTGCTTTATCACGAAGAATAGCAACCACGCGATGCGCAGCCACTACAAACAAGAAAATGGCTAGGCTAAGGGTTATCCCCATCTATACTAAGAATGCAAATGTTATGATTGCATTGATGAGTTGGTTAGCGGCTAAGGCAATTCGTATCTCTACAAACACAGCCTCAATGGAAATATTTCTGAGGTGTAAACTAATGTAATCGGTCGCATTCCCATTGAGTAGGAGGATACATAGATGAACAACAAGGCGATGCATATGCATTTCATGTCGCTTTTTTGACATGCTTTAAATTGATTGGTTGATAATAGTTAGGCATGTACCAAGGTAGATGAGTGAGGCAAATATCCTGCCAATATTACTCAATAGCAACTACCATTGTCCGACCTTATCAAGAGGGAATGTAATAACAAGGATGAACGAGGCAATGCATATGCATTTCGTGTCACTTTTTTGACATGCTTTAGATTGATTGGTTGATAATAGTTAGGCACGTACTAAGATAAATGAGTGAGGCAATCATCCTGCCAATATTACTCAATAGCAACCACCATTGTCGGACCTTGTCAAGAGGGAATGTGATAACAAGGATGGATAGCATCTTTACAAAGTTGACCGCCACGGTACATAAGAGCTTATCCTCATAGAAGGTGATGCCAACCTTGTCGATAGTTCGAGGGCTATAGAAGAGGGGAGTATCAATGCTACAAGCCTATCTTGAGATTTGGATCCAAATCGTGTAGAAGACTACGTAGTGGATAGATAAGGTGGGGTGAAGGAAATCTATCCCGCCATACACCATTGGCAAGTGCTCTGCACATTAACAATATCGTCGTTGCAATTTTTACGAATGTCCATAGCTTTCTTGATTCCAGTATACCAAAGCGCGACCTCATACTTAGAGTTAGAGATCCTACCAAGGATGAGCCTTACATTGGCCAAATGTCCCTACATAATGAGCCATCACCCATGGGAGGACTATAATGACAAGCCAAGCTAAGGAGATTGCCCCCGTTGATAGCATGACATGACACTCACTAAATAAGAGTTTGGAAAAGATGTAGTTGACCATATAGCCAATAACAATAGCCGCGTTATTGAACACCTAAACTAGCGAATTAGATTCATATGTATAAGGAAGTAATCACCTTATTAAAATGCACATTAGATAAAGAATGACCCATAAATAATTGTTCAATTATCCTAATCATGTACGGAACATTTAATTCATTCACATAATGCAAGTTGAGTAAAAAAACAAAATTAGAAAACGCCATGGACTTGTTGATGGTCAATATTAAAATGATAAATTCACATTACCAATATATTAATGAGGCAAAATACCTCTTCAATATCTCCTTGGACATAATAATTACTCCCCTAATTATCATTGCCTCAATCTCACCATCTCTAGTTCCCTCACTGTGGACTTTGCATGTCTATCTCTTTTATGATAGATTTCCATTGAATGCATTCACCGAAAAATTAGCCCATCTCCTCTAGCATGTACCCTGGCATCTCTAGCATTATTACGAAGAATAGCAACCACACGATGTGCAACCACTGCAAACAAGAAGGTGACCAGTCCAAGGGTGATCACTTTTTATAGTAAGAATGCAATTGTTATGATTGCATTCATCAATTGGTTAGTGGCGAAGGCAATGCGTATCTCTACAAACACAACCTCATTGAGAATATTTCTGAGGTGTAAACTAATGTGATTGGCTCCATTCCCATTGAGTAGAAGGATACATAGATGAATAACAAGGCGATGCAATTGCATTTCGTCACTTTTTTGACATACTTTAGATTGATTGTTTGATAATAGTTCGGAATGTACCAAGGTATATGGGTGAGGCAATCATCCTGCCAATGTTACTCAATACTTAGAGTTGGAAATCCTACCAAGGATGAGCCTTGCATTGGCCAAATGTCCCTACATAATGAGCCATCAGGGTGATTCTGGCATGGCGAGAACTATAATGACAAGCTGAGCTAAGGAAATTGCCCCTATCAATAGCATGACATGGCACTCACTAAATAAGAATTTGGAAAAGATGAAGTTGACCATATAGTCAATAACGATAGCCACGTTAATAACCACCCAAACCAGCAAACTAGATTCATATGTATAAGGAAGCAATCACCTTATTAGAATGCACATTAGATAAAAAAAAAAATGACCCATAAATAATTGTTCTATTATCCTAATCATGTACGGAATATTTAATTCATTCACATAATGCAAGTTGAATAAAAAACAAAATTAGAAAATGTCATGGGCTTATTGATGGTCAACATTAAAATGATAAATACATATTACCAACATATTAATGAGGCAAAATACCTCTTGAATATCTCATTGGACATAATAATTACTCCCCTAATTATAATTGCCTCAATCTCACCATCTCTAGTTCCTTCACTGTGGACTCTGCATGTCTATCTCTCTTATGATAGATTTCCACCGAATGCATTCACCGAAAAATTGGCCCATCTCCTTTAGCATCTACCTTAGCATTTTTGGCATTATTACAAAGAATGGCAACCACACGATGCGTAGCCACTGCAAACAAGACGGTGGCCAGCCCAAGAGTGATCACTTTCTATAGTGAGAATGCAACTGTTATGATTGCATTCATCAGTTGGTTAGTAGCGAAGGCAATGCGTATCTCTACAAACACAACCTCATTGAGAATATTTATGAGGTGTAAACTAATATGATCAGCCCCATTCTCATTGAGTAGGAGGATACATAAATGAACAACAAGGTGATGCATATGCATTTCATGTCACTTTTTTTGACATACTTTTCATTGATTGGTTGATAATAGTTAGACACGTACCAAGGGAGATGAGTGAGGCAATCATCCTACCAATATTACTCAATAGCAACCACCATTGTCCGACCTTGTCAAGAGGGAAGATGGTAACAAGGATGAATAGCATCTTTGCAAAGTTGACTGCCACGGTACATAAGAGCTTATCCTCGTAGAAGGTGATGGCAACCTTGTCGATAGTTCAAGGGCTATAGAAGAGGGTAGTGTCAATGCTACAAGCCTATCTTGAGATTTGGATCCCAATCACATAGAAGACTGCATAGTGGATAGACAAGATCCGGTGAAAGAGATCCATCCCACCATACACCCTTGGCAAGTGCTCTGCACGTTAACAACATTGCCGTTGCAATTTTTAGGAATGTTGATAGCCTTCTTGATGCCGGCATACCGAAGCGCGACCTCCTACTTAGAGTTAGAGATTCTACCAAGGACAAGCCTTGCATTGGCCAAACATCTCTACATAATGAGCCATCAGGGTGATTCTGGCATAGCGAGGACTATAATGACAAACAGGGCTAAGGAGATTGCCCCCACTAATAGTATGACATGGCACTCACTAAATAAGAGTTTGGAAAAGATATAGTTGACCATATAGCCAATAACGATAACCGCGTTAATGAACACCCAAACCAGCAAACTAGATTCATATGTTTAAGAAAGCAATCACCTTATTTGCACATTAGATACAAAAAAGACAATTGATAACATATAAAAAAATGTAAATAATACAACAAAACTAGAAAAAAAATTACTAGAAATAGTAGTGTTGAGCGAGATGGTGACATCCATAAAAAAATAACTAACAAATAGGTGACAAGCATGTTAAGATTTGTTACGTTATTCCTCCACTTGTTGGCACCCCTTGGATTAGTGACGGTAGGGGTGACTTTCGATCAGATCAGGCACATCTACACGATAATCTTGGTGGGGTTCATCTTCTTCATCGGGATCTTCCTCAGAGGCATACTTTCCAACTATGCCTTGATCTTGTTGGCCGATTCATCGTTCACGTTGGTGTCAGCTACACTCTAATGATCACCCCCATCTACGTAGTCGAGGTATGACCTCCCTTCTTTCATGGCTTGTTCACCTCCCTACCTAAGGTACTCACTTATTTTCCTTACCTTTTCTTTTCTAATTTATTTTTATCTCTTATAGTTTTTTATATGTTTTCAATTCTTTCCTTTATTACGTCTACCATAAATTCTACTAAGGTGATTGGTTTTTTATACATATGAATCTAGTTCGGTAGATTAGGTGCTCATTAACACGGACATTGTTATTAGTTACATGGCCGATTATATCTTTTCCATGCTCCTATTTAGCAGGTGGTGTGTCATGCTATCTGTGGGAGTAATCTCCTTGACCCTTTATGTCGTTGTAGTCCTTGCAATGCCGGAATCCCCTCGATGGCTTATCATGTAGGGACACTTGGACAATGCAAGGCTCGTCCTCACTAGGATCTTCAACTATGAACCAGAGGCAATACTTCAATATGCCGACATCAAGAAGGCCGTTGACATCCCTCAAGATTTTAACGACAATGTTCATGAATAGAATATTATGAATGGACTGTCGAGGATTTTTTTTATCCGACCCTGTCTGTCCACCACATATTCATCTACGCTATTGGGATCCAAATCTCTCGATAGGCTTGTGGCATTGACATAATCATCCTCTATAATCCTCCAATTTTCAAAAAGGTTGGCATCACCTTCTCAAACGATAAGCCCTTATAGGCCATGGTAGTCGACTTTGTAAAGATGTTATTCATTCTCGTTGCCACCATCCTCCTTAACAAAGTTAGACAATGGTGGTCGTTGCTAAGCAACATTGGTGGGTGTAATTATTGTGTCAGTCCGCCTTTTAGAGATAGTGTATTTATCATTTGGAAGTTGACTGTTAATAAGCTTGTGATGTTTGCTTTGTCTTCAAATGTGGTAATTGATTCCTCCTCCTACTGAATATCTAGGGGTTTTCTTTTCATGTCAATTGATTGCTGTGATAATGTGCATATCTATGAGTTTTGTGATGTGTAAAATCATGTATTGTTAGTTTGAGGGATTAAGGATTTGAGATGTTGCGGACATGATGTGTAACGGCATTAAGATGCCAATTATATCTTTTCTAAGCTCTGATTTACCAAGTGGCACGTTATGCTATCCAAGGGAGCAATCTCCTTGGCCTTGCTTGTCATTGCGGTCCTCGCCATGTCAGAATCTCTCCACTGGCTCATCATGTAGTGACACTTGCCCAATACAAGGGTCGTTCTTGTTAGGATCTATAAAAGCAGCGCTTCGGTAAGCCGACATCAAGAAGGCTATCAACATCCCTGAAAATTGCAACAACTATGTTGTCAATGTGCAAAACACCGTGAAGGCCATGTGGCAGGATCTCCTTCTCCCTACCTTATTTGTCCGCCACATACTCTTCTGCGCTATTGGGATCTAAATCTCTTGATATGCCTATGGCATTGACACTATCCTCCTCTATAGCCCTTGAATTTTCAAGAAGGTTGGCATACTTCTCTAACGATAAGCTCTTATAGACCATGGTAATTGATTTTATAAAGACGCTATTCATCCTCATTGTCAACTTCCTTTTTGACAAGGTTGGATGACGGTAGTTGCTGCTAAATAATATTAGCGGAATGATTGTCTCACCCATCTCTCATGGTATGTGACTAATTATCATCGGCTAAAGTAACTTGAAGCATGTCAATTAATGTGACAAAAAACACATATGCATCACCTCATTATTCATCTATATGACCTCTTAAGAATGACAAGATCAGCAATGCGTCTGTACACTTGGGATCAAATATTATACAGCTAAGGACTTTGTCAAAAAAGGAGATATTATGATTGAAAATATTAGAACTAAGTCCATGTTAACTAATCCTCTAACAAAAGATTTACAACCCATTTTGTATAAGAATATGGGTGTTTTAGACTCTTTTAATCTCTTTTGTTGGTGAGAGCTATGTATGGTTTGTCTTTTTGAATATTGTAGTTATATGCAAATTGATAATGCTTTTACGATATTTATTAAAGCATTTATTTTTTATGATCATCATTGTTGATACACGCTTTTTGCAGTGTTTTGCACAGTGACAACATAGTCGTTGCAATCTTTAGGGATATCAATAGCCTTCTTGATGTTAGCATACTAGATCGCAGCCTTCTCCTTAAAATTGGAGATTTTAGCAAGGATAAGCCTTGCATCGGCCAAGTTTCCCTTCATGATGAGCCATCAAGGGGATTCGGACAAGTCGAGGACCGCTACAATAAGTAGAGCCAAAGAGATTGCTCCAAACCCCATTTTAGGTTGCGAATAGCAAGGGTTATTTGTTACAACGTCCCATGTGTGTCGCCGTCCCGTTTCTTTTTATCTTTTCATTATAAGCATAAGGAAGCAATTATTCAACAAACACCCATATAACAACAAGCAAACCATGAAAAACAATTTACAACACAACACTACTACTATTGCATCAATATATTTTGCAAATCATTTTTATACAGGCCGTTCTTCTTTACATCCATCTACGTATTTTATGCTAAAATTCCAAAATTGGTTTCCCTGTGTCATGTCAACCTTCTATTTACTAGCCATGATACCACCCATCGTGGGCTCGTCCGTTGGTCCTTAGGGATCATCGAATTTTTAGATGGGTCTAATGAGGTCACTACCAAACTACAGGAACTAGGCCGTAAAATGGTGAGGGACTGCTCCATCTAGCCCCTCCTTGGTCCAAACAGTCGTCATGCATCGGCGATAAGCGTTCCTGAAACCTAAATCTATCACGTCGATCATGGAGACCTCCACATATCAATGGGGGCTCCAAAATGAATAGGCGGAGCGACCATACCTACAAGTCTGAAAAATAAAGAATGACTCGCGAACTCAATAAGTAAGCTCACTAAACTTTGGTTAGGAGGATGCCTTGCTGTCGAACAAAGTACATGAACATAACCATATTAAATGTTGATGGCAAATCAATAGCAAAAATACTCTAACGAATTTGGCTTACCTTTGATGCTCGAATAATTTAAAACCATCACGCTAAAATAAAGATCATGCAGTAAAGGGTGCATTCATTATCTTAAGCATTCACACGGTTGTTCCAAAATCCATCAAGCATCCCTTTCTCATGAACAAGGCAACGTAACGTGTCATTTGGATAGGGGCATGCTCTTGGACCATTCCCATCCCAACCCAATATTGTCCTCTTTGGGGCGTATTCTTGGACCATCCTCCTCAAGGATTTTCCCTTGGCATAGCCAAGATGCATTTACGGGATTTATCTTTCTTTCGTATAACCAAACGTCATGCATCACGCAATCCAATTCATTTGTCTTTTATCTTAGCTGATGCAAACAAAGCCCAAAACGCTACAACATGTCGGGCATGGCACAAGGTTCATGGCCTTAACCGGCTCGCCTAGACACAGACCTAACACCAAACAAAGCTCAGATTGATACGTCACAATATTGACCAAAGGTCAAGCAAGGTTCGTTCTGACACGCCTTGACGCAAATTTGAAACCAAGTGAGACACGTCCATGGCCTAAGGCATGCTTCCACTCGTGGATCCAAATGCATGAGCAAACCATAAAATGACACACATAAGCAAACCATACAAAGATACACATAAGCAAACCATATAAAAGCATTATTCAACATAGACAAACATAGAAGCACCACCCTGAACACAATCCGCTTAACCAATACAATGCAACGCCCTAGTCAAGGGTTAGGAAATTCACTACTATGCAAAGACGTAATGAACATAACTAAACACAAGTGAGAACACAACTAGTTCAATCAACATAACACAATGCGCTAGTCAAGGGTTAGAGAATTCACTTACTACACGTCATGTTGGCGGTGGCCGGTGGCCACGTGGTGACGTGAGTGGTGCGGGTGAGGGTCAGTGGAGAAGGCACGGCCGAGAGAGTGTGGCGCAGCAAAGAGAGGGACGGGCTTTGAGGGAGAGTAATACCAAAGAAAATTTTCTTTGGTCTTCTTGCTTTAACCAATGACAAACATTGCTAGCGCCACAACCTTTTGACTGAATTTGGGGTGGTCTTGTAACGATTTTCTTTAATTATCAAACTTTGACTTTTCAAGCCCACAGCCAAATTTTCCACGTGTCTAACCTCGATGCCTCCGTGTGTGTATCGAGGAGAAAACCGGTCTAGTTGGACAGGAACGTCGGGCTGATTGCTGGATGTTGCCGGACCGGGCTAGCCGCTGGGGATCGAATTGGACCAAAGCTGAAGATGTTGGTGCCATCAAGACAGCAAGGAGAGATGGCAAGACACGACTGAGTGCAGCAAGCATCGAGCCAGGGATGGTAGTTCTCTGGAAACCACAGATGTCACTGGTGTCGCAAGAAAAACACCGATGCCGTTGGGGGTGCATGAAGCTCCTCGGCGGGTGATCGTTGCTGGGCCTGATCTGGAGCGCCAGAAACTGGCGACAAAGAGCACCATGACCCTTTAAAGCATTGAAAAGTGGTCCGACTGCAACAAACAGAAATGCAAATCAAAGTGGTGAGCAGATTGGTGATTTTTCATTCGAAATCAGAAAAAAAAAAATCAGTGCTCAAATAAACCAATTGCGGAGAGAGTAACCAATTGCGGAGAGAGTATAAGAGGGTAACAAAATACAAAGACACCACCCAAGAGAATTGTACATGAAATCAGCAACTTTTCCTTAAATAAGCCTGAAACTAGACCCTGAAACACACACACACACAAAAGTATACCTGCATGGTTAGTGTTCCTGAGTTATTATATTCTTCTCCATGGATAAGCAAGATTGGTTTCTTAAATTTATGAGCCGACATGAAAGGACTCATCTCCACATATGTATTAGTAGCCTCCCACAAAGTTCTGTCCTCATTCTATACAAGCAAAGAGACAGTGCCCATTGTCAGCGCTCATACATAAGTAAGAAAAAGCAACTTCAGAAGACACAAGGTCCAGTCAGACAAGAAATACTTCAAGAATCCAACCACTGGCCTACCTGAAAACCAAAAGGTGTGAACGTCCTGTTGTAAGCTCCAGAACGAGCTACTCCGCAACAGAATAAATGAGGGGTATGTGCAAGGAGGTTTGCAGTCATAAATGCTCCATATGAGTGTCCTCCAGCAGCTATTTTGTTTCGATGAGCAACCTTAATTAGCAAATTATAGAAATGAAACCTGTCAAAATAATCTCATTTACAAGAATTGTGGGGATTGAAAAGAGAAGAGGAGCTCACTCCACGACATATGACTTCCTCCACAGCAGCCTCTGCACTTGCAACCAATTGCTCCACACACCTAACAAACAAATTGTGCCAAACAAGGATACATATAAATAATCTAAAGCTATTAATAGCACGGTTTTTTGGTTGAAGTCTAGGAACCTACTCGAGGTGGCTTAGGCTTTTTTGGCTGTGGCTTTTGATTTTAGTTTTAGTATGTGGCTTCTATTGGATAGAGTGTTTGGAAGTTTGTCCTAAATCTTTTTAGAACTTTTACCCAAGAGTACAGGTAAAACAATACTAAAATCAACCATTTCACATGTAAAAGCATAATGTCTGCAATTTTCAGATTCATTTTACTCAAAAGAAAAGGCACAGGCCAAAGAGCTACAGGGCAGCAATTTATTCTACATAACTTCTCAAGGTTGACATTTTTACTAGATTTTAGTGCCAAAGAATACACTATATGAAAATCAGAACCTGGAGAAAAAGAAGCGAGAGATAAAAGCAGACAAAAAGGCTATGGAAAAAAGTACCACAAATAATCATTTGCCTTAAAGAAGGAAACAGACAGGGAGAAGCATCCACTGGAAGCATTTACAAGTTATGCATCCGTAGACATATTACTTAACTTTAAGCCAATCCTATCCAGAGAAAAGAACTCCATAACCATCCGGTTCTAGCAAAACATCTCTAATACAACTGTCTCTAAAGACCTATACTTTCTTGCCAAGAAATGGCTTTTGTTATATTATGGCACAGTGGAAACTCTCGCACATGAAGATTAACTTTATCCAAACAGAAAAGCATTGCTTTGCCCATCATTTGCCTCTTCTTCACCCTCACCAAGGATCGGAATTGTTGGTCCTGATAAGATAGCAAAGCTAGAAGAGATCAAATTTAAAACAATTATTTACCTGTCCCTAAATTTGCATAATTCAGTCAATACAGATGCCTTGAAACTGAAGAGAAATGGGAAATAAGGAAAATAACAATGGAAATCCATGCCTTCTAGCCAGCCAAAGAAGGGCTGATGTCGGACCTATCCTAGCAAATTCATTAGGAGAACCACGGACTTATCCAGCAGCATCTTTGCTTATAAATTCTCCAGGATATGACCAGACTAGATAGGGAAGAGGACTCTTGTAATGGATCATAGTTCGGTGGCAGCTGTAAGCTGAACCCCATCCTTCCTCTGATATCGTATCCTCTCTTTCTGGAGAGAGGCCAGTTGAGGATAGGGATGAGGAAAATTTGTAATTTGGCATGCTTTCTTATCTGGCCAGCTCATAATATAGTACTGTGTATTTTCAGTTTTTGACTCTTTTGAAGTTAAGATCTTCAATTGATCAAGACTAATGTCCCCATCATTTTGATCGAACATTAAAGTAACAACAGTCTCGAAATACTTTCCTTTGTCACTCTGCCATATTCGTTCCTTGCTGCCCATATTTCTGAACAAACATGAGTCAGAAAATAATGCCAACACTTGAGAGCTAAAAGGAAAAAACCTGCTGGAGAATGGAGAGTATGGACTTACAGAAACTTACATTTCAAACAAATCAAGAAAGGGGATCTTCCCTTCTGGGTTTGCACCACTCCCATTCAATAGGACATAAGTGCTCTCATCGTTTCCCTTCTTCACTTTTGCAATGACATAGGTCCCAGCCGCCGTTCTTCAAAGGATTGGAGAACCAGGATCAGAGTACACCTCTTCAGATGACCTATCAAATAGTATACGAGGATTTGTGTCCTTGGATCCAGGAGAAATAACCCAGGTTCTTGTCCTCCGTGTTTTGTACCAAGACTCATATACCAGAGCCAATGAATCATCACACCATGAAACTCCTCTGAAAAGAAATAAATTAAGACTCCATATTACGAGGTGTTCAACGTAAGGCACAAGTAGCCATTTGAGTCTTTTGTAGGGGTTGGCAAACATGTAGCCATGATATATGACTTAATCACTTTGAACCAACTAGAAAAAATACAAGTAAAACAAAAGAAAAAGAGGAGAGAGGCATCAAAATCTCCTGAACCGACAGGAAGGAACTATTTGTAATAGTACTTCAATCTCGGGGAAAAAAATTCATACCCATATCGAAGATCCACTTTGTGTAAGATTTCTGGTTGTGCACCTTCAAGTGGTTTCAACTGGTTGTATGTAAATTATATCTCGTGGTGAAACTTCAACTTTCGCATCCTCTCCCCCCCAATCTTGCGTCTCCACCCTAGATGCCTTAATCGATTAAAAAGCAGCTATATAAACAAAAACTAGTAATAATGTGTCAACTTATTCCGTCTAAAATCACATCATCTATCACAATGATAAACGAATTGATGGGACATTCAGAAGAAGAGATATTGGAAAATTACAAAGAAGTGTTGCTAATCAAATTGACATTTTTATCCACGTAAATCTGTAACCAGTGCTCCTTAAGTGAAAGAATGTGGAAAGTTCTCAGCCCTGAAATGAGCCATGGACAT
Organism: Angophora floribunda; assembly: GCA_014182895.1. Taxonomy (NCBI): domain Eukaryota; kingdom Viridiplantae; phylum Streptophyta; class Magnoliopsida; order Myrtales; family Myrtaceae; genus Angophora; species Angophora floribunda. The sequence goes on from CM024714.1 coordinate 12,221,030, forward strand.
TTAAGAAAGAAATCAAGAGCTATCCTAATATGTCACTGTATTTGATATTTACTCGGATCCCCATTATTTGCGCTTCTTTGCAGAATTACCAATCATCAGAAGCGTACGCATGAGAAGCAGACTTCCTGAAAGAAAAGCTGCAAAATATGCATGTATTGGAGACAGCATGCAGGAACTTGGCAGTCCTATCACTAATTTTCACCTTCCCTAGCAAGCGCTAACAGTAAATGACTTGTGCAATTTTATATGCCCTTGCATATCTTCAAAAAATACATCGATACTCACCACCAAAAGTAAAGTCTGAATCTCCATCATCAAACCGACACAAAAAATACACAGAAAAAGAACAGAACCAAAATACTAAAGATTTTCAGACAATTACCAGTATTGGGTAGAAGGTTTATCAGCTCTCCACTGGATTGAGCGCATCCCTTTGTGCACACTATTGAATGCAATCGGGATGTCCTCTGCAATGGGCAAATCTCAAAGTTCTCTGACAAACTGTCCGTCAGCAGTCCATACATCTACTTTCTTGGGAAATCTTCCACAAGGTACAATGAAAGGGTATGGCCTATGAATTGAGGTTATTAAAAGGTAGTTCCCATCTGGAGAGGGGTCGATTGAGGTATATACAGCTGGTGGACCAATTTCCTTAGCTTTTCCATCCAAAGTAACCAAAAGAAGTTGAGACGTGGCATAGTAATCAAATAAATCTTCGTCATATTCATCCTTCAGCAGGTCTTGAAATGTTCTAACCAGAATGACATTCTTCTGCTCATTAGACTGGATTTTTGGACCGCCAGGAACCAAAGGTTTTCTCGGTTGTTCTCCACGGCCCAAGGGTATTGTGCAAACTACTAGCGTGGAGTTATTTATCCAAACAAAATTGTCAAATACTGCATTTAGGCGTATCTCAGGTGACTCGGACAATGGTCTGGCTTTCCCTGTCTCCACATTAGCAACCCAAAGCTGAAGCTTGCTACTGCTATAGTCCTCATCATCAAATCTAATGCAGAAGGACAAATACCTATCATCATTGACCAGGTAACAAAGTTGATCTTTGCACCATCAGGAAATCCATGTACTTCTTTTTTCTGGCCCTAATTTATCATCAGGCAATAACTGATGGATCCCCAAACCAGAGTGAAATGATATCTGACTCCTGTGCTGCACTTTACGTCGACATAGATGCCAGCCAGCTTCTCTTCTGGTCTTGCAAGCTCGGCTAAAGATGGTAAAGCTCTCTGATTTAAAACAGAATTTTATCCCTTTGTGGGGAGAATGACAATGCGGGAAGTGACGGAGCATCAACTACATCTCTAATTTCTGGCGGAAGAAGATGATAGGTGCTGCCCAGTGCCAAACCTGCATTATGTAATTCATAATGAATATTTTGCTACTGGGAATCGTACAGCAACAATAATCCCAAAAGATTAAATTCAAGATCATTTGAGTGCATGATAGGAAAATTTATGATATACAGAATGTTGAAAACAAAAGGCATGAAGTGTAAATAATTAATTTCAAGGGGAAACTTCAGTGCGCCAATGGAAAATCAGAGGGTTGAAGCTAGCATGGTTCCACCCTATGACACGAGTTATATTTCCAAGTACTTATTGATGAATGCAAACAAACAAGCTTAACATATTGCCAGGCAAACACTTTGTCAATTGAAGTGACCTACTCGTAATGTAATATTTAACAGGAAAGGGGAAGCAAAAAGCTCTCAAAGTGGATTGATAGTCAAATACAGTTTGCTCTTGCCAGTTCGATGTCTAGGCAGCAACGTTTCACTTGTAAGCTTAAAATCAGCTCATACAAGTTAAGACAAATCCGATCTTTGGCTACTGTCCTGAAGCCTACACTCTAATACTGAAACAAAGGAAAATGCTCGACCTTTTGTCAACAGACTAGACTTAAGCCCCACTTCAAGGTTTTGATGTAGAACTGAACATGTCAACTGCCAACATCCTTCAGACCTTATGACCTAAGATTCAAAGTCCATAAAAAGTGGATACGAGAACTAAAACTGGAAACAGCTAGCACAGCGGAAAAACTGATGGCAGACACCGGAAGGCTCACTTGAAGTTTAGCTTTCCCTACGCGACCTCCTATTTCGAGACAGATAATTGCTGAACGCCTCTACACTCTTCCCATCTTGGCTGATTGCCCTCCACATGGATCTCAATTTCAACTCCTGAAATCTCTGGCGTTAACAGCTGTAGGACCCTAGTCCACATGCAATTCACTCGCATTGTACATACACACCAACTCTGAGAATAACCGACCACCAGACGACACCAACCCACTCGAACGTAGCAAAAATTCAATTCTGGACACATCAGCTACCTTCGTCCTCGTGATAGCCGAGACCGGCACTGCTCATGGCATGATTGTCCTGGAAGGAGAGAGTGGATGGAGGCGATGAAAGCGGCAGGCTTTGAGGAGGCACAAGGTTGATTAAATAGCCCACGTCCGTCGTCTTCTTCGTTGTTGCGGAAGAAGGGGAGTCCCAGCGGGGAATCGCTCGGATTCTATCCGGGCCAGAAAGAGCGCGCATTTGGGTAAATTTTAAATAGGGGCCGAAGAATTTCCAATTTTTTTTTTTGGCTTAATTTAAGATTGGAGGATTTAAATGGCCCAAGAAGGATCAATCTAAAAAGGAAACTCTCACACAGTAATTGAAATTTCTTGAATATAAAATAAATAAATATTAAAATGTAGCTAATCGCAAGTAAAAAAATATTAAACTGACTAAAGGGAAATCATTAATGTCATTAGAAAGATCTCTCAAAATTCGAAAATGAAAAATACTCACAATGTCGGTTTTGTAACTAATAGCTAAATTATTGTGCATTGAACGGCTCCTCATTCTTTTCGATCAAGTCAAAATTGCTCTAGAAGGATTCTCTAATGACCTAAAATCATGGCTGATATTAGTAATTATGATAAAACAGGTGAATTAAAGACAAGATCAAAATATGAATAATGAATTAGTAGATGAAAAAATTACTTTGTGGATTCAAACCTCACAGATGAAGATGTGCGAGGAGCTAAAACATTACAAGATCAGCCTCAAGATCACATGGGTCAAAGCTAAAATTCAAAAAATAAAAATAAAAAAACAGATTTTCATTCGAATTCCATGCAAATTTTAATATAGCTCCAATTGGTTGATTATAAAAGTCTTTTGACTACATGAGACCTAATCTATCATTCCATATGGATAAAAAAGTTAATTTCTAGTAAAGTAGCTTATTTTTAACAAAAAAATATTAAGTACTAATAATGATTGAAAGCTCTCAATTTTTCTTAATTGCAAGTCAAATTTTGAGAATAGCTATGATAACCCATACGATCCAAATTCCTAGGTAAGTGACAATCCATTAAATTCCTTCAACCATCATCCTTGCACATTGTTTTCTTCTAACAAACTACTATCAAATTATACAATGCTAGAGTTCAAGTTGAAAAATAAATATGTGAGAAAACTACATCATGTTATAAGTGAAAAAATATTTGTAAGTTTTAAACTAAAGTGCATTTTAAACTAATGACTCTTTCTCCATGGTTAATCATTTTCATTTTTTTAAAAAGAGAGTTCAACGTGGACTTTATTTTATATAAATATTTGAAATTGCAACATTATAGACACCTACTCTGGCGTTCCATATTTTATTTGTTGAACCCGTCAATATAGACACTTAGCTATCTGCTTCATTGTGGAGATAGAGGCATTGCATGATTTGGAGTTGATCTATAGATGGGGTGAAATTCTCATTTGCTTCCTTCCAAATGCTTGCTGGTTTTTGAGGTTTAAAGGTTTTAGTGCTACTTGTTGTTGTTGTTTGTATTTGTGAAGATGATTAACAGTAGCTTGAAGTTAGGAGACATGGAAAATGTTCTCTCGAAGACCTTCATCTCTTACTTGCATTTGTGACTGGTGATATGATTTTGATTTGGTAATACGTTGATCATGCTGGTTTACATATAGTCATGTGTGGAGGAATTAAATTGATTTTGCGGTGGTTTCTTATTGAATTATTGTACTCTAATGGCTCGAGCGTTTTGAACTCTAACTTCTTACTAGACATATACTGAGCATTATCAATTAGATGTGAATTTGAATGGGATGGGCTTAGTTTGATTATACTCTTACATGCTTATGATTATAGATACTATTGCATCTCTTTTCTAGGGTTCGAAGCATGTTTAAAAATCAAAGTTACCAAATAGAGCCATAAGTGATCAGTTGCTTTTTTTCTAAAAATAATATAATAATTTTCAATTTTCCATTCCGCTTCCTTCTTTAATTTTTAAACAATGTAACTTTTTTTAACTGAAAAATATCAATTTGATGGGTTTTTTTTGTTTCATCGTCTCCGAGCTCTAGGATTTTTCTCTATATTAATTTAATGGGCATTTATTGCTTCATCGTCTCCGAGCTCTGGGGTTTTTCTCAATATTAATTTAATAGGCATTTATTGTTTCATCGTCTTTTGAGTCCTAGGGTGTTTCTCTGCCACCTGCGACTGGGATAACTGAAGATTCCTCCCACAATTCGCGCTCGCACCCGACGGAGCTCCCCTCTTCAATCGCGGATCGATCGTGTTCCTCAACGCTCGAGTATGCAACTGCTCTCTCTCTCCCGATAAATTCTTGAAACCCTAGAGTGGAGCGCAAGCCATTTAAGAGTGAAATCGTGAGTGCGCACGTTGAGAAGGAAAAAACATGAGAAAGAGGAGGGGGGGCTAGGGCTAGACAAGCCTCGACAGGGACTCCCGTCCGCCGGCGTCGTTTGCTCGCTGCTGACCACCACCACGCCGGCGCTGCTCCACCTCGAGTCGCTCACGACGATCATCTGCTGTGGGGGCCAGCACCGAGACGATGCAGCTGCTTCTTTCTGGCCTGAGGGGCTACTTGCCCCACCTCCATCGACGAACTTGCGGGGTGACACCAATACCGGCCCATCGTGATTATCTAACAAGTCAGATCCAGTTCACCACCGCCCACACTGACGCTTTCTCAGCAAAGCGCCCTTGCCCTGGTGGCTTTCTCATGGTAAGTTTCAGCTGTATTCAAAGTGCAGTCTCCTCCGGCATTAGCGTTTCTACTTATCGTCATTGGTCAAAATTCGCTCTCAGTCAAGATTGGTTTCTCTTGATTCCTCAGGTCTTCCAGCCACTGTTGTTAATCCTTATGGACGTTATTTCTACTAGGAGTTCCGGCGAAGTTGCTGCCTATCATTCTGTCCCCCGCTGGTCACCCCATCATCACGATTGTGGTGGTTGAAAACCACCCCACTGGTCCCACAACCGAAGGCGTGCAGCCCAAGAATCCGTCAGGCACACCGCGACTCCCAAATTGAATTTGGGAGTCTATTTGAATTAGGTAATGATCTTAATTTGAATATTTTTTCATCTAATTTGATTTATTTTTGTTATCTTTGTTGATATTGTAATCTCCATAATATTTTTTGAGTATTTGCAAATTAGGATAATTTCCTAATTTCACAACATGCGACCATAGTCCAAATTATGACTTGCAATTGCATTCAAAATTGGTCAATCCAATCTCATACCCAACCAAGATACAATTCGTCGATTTTATTTATTTTCAAATTTAGACGGATATGGATGATATCTTGGGTGGTAGTTCTTATCCGTTGCATGATTTTATTTGATTTTATCTTTATTCCAATCTAAAAAGGAAATAATAAAAATATGTAGATAACCTCGCATATTAGGATCAGATTGCATGTTTAATTTGATTATAGATAATTTTTCTAAAAATTAATTTGAATAAGTTTAGATAGCTCTTTCTAGATAGATTGCATTTTAGGTTAAGGATAATCTAGTTAAGATAATATTACGGTTTAAATTGGGATTTGATCTAGTTTGATTCCTAATATTATTTGGATAATATATTAATCTAAATAGGCAATTTTCATGATTTTTTTAATTTCGAATTTTTCATAAATTACCCAAAAGAACATAATTTTAAAATAAATTAGATTATGTTTCTTGGATACGTTGCATGTTTGAATTATGGTATTTGATTAATTTTGAATTTAATGGAAAATACAAAAATGTAATATGCATATCACGTGGAATTAGGGTCATAAAATGCACTTCATTTAGTAATTGAATGCTATGTTCATTTAATTAACTTGTACGCCATATAGAGCAATTCAATTAAATTGCATGTCATATTAGAGTAGTTGCATGTCAATTTTGCATGTCATTAGAAATTGCATGTTTATATAATTTAATTGGATTTCATGTCATATTAGAAATTACATGTCTAGTTTCATATACTTGAGAAATTGCGTGTCATGCTAGAATAATATATTTAATCATCATTAGAGTTACAGCACTTATATAACTTATGTCGAATGTCATGCTAGATTAGTAACATGCATTTCATATAGTATAGTTTGCATTTAAATAAATGAAAACCCTAAAAAAAAGATTTGAGTAAAATTACGTGTTAATTAGAAATCATATTTAGGATGATGATGTGATTTTCTAACACACACTGTGGATTTTTTTTGTTGCTTTAGGCTAAGTTATTCTTCCCCTTCCCCACAGTTTATTTAACACTTTGATTATTGAGTATCAAATAATGGTTGCGCACCCATCTAAGTAAATTAAAATCAATACAAGTTGCCTGCAAAACTTTTTTTTCAAATAAAAGAGAAAAAATACTGAAAGGACGTTAGAGAAATCTAATATAATCAAGTCCCCATTTTCACAATCTTTGGTTCGTAAGAGTGAGATTATCATTACTTGGGTTACTAAGGATTACTAATCGACCAACCCAAAATTAGATTAGTGGCAACTTTTAATTGGAAATAATTTGCATATTAAGAACTTAAGCCCAAAGTTATGCATCGACATGTGTTTGGGAGAGTTTGAGTTAAGTTTAGGCTTAATAATATATTAGCCGAATCCCTAGGTTGGTTCGCCTGCTTTGGGGAGGTCACAACACATATGGAGACTATTTGACTTGTTTGTATATAGAGGCTCACATGTCAATAGTTTTTTTGTTAGTTTTAAGCGTTTTTAGACACTTTTTTTTTATATAGTCAAGGCTAAGGAACGTGTTTATTGGGTGCTGCTAGACCATGTATACTAGTAATGTGATCCAATAAATGTTGGTAATATTATGAGCAATAAATATTTTGTTGCACCCATTATTGACATGTTGTGTGTTTAGTGCTTTAAACTTTAAAGTGGTGTTTGTGTGCATCCAATCACGTTCTTGCAAGTAAAGAGTGTCTTTGTGCAAATGGATTTATAAGTTGTGCAATCCCTATTGTTATGAAGCGTTTGGGGCATAGCCTTCACCTTTGAAGGAACCATAAATTATGGCATCCTACATAGTGGATTTCCCATAGTACATATAAAAAAAAAAGATACAATAATACTAATTGATCTCAAATTCATATGAAACAAAATCCACAAATGGATATGTGTTCACCTTGGTGAAGGTACTGTCACTTTGAAATCACCTAGACAATATTGTGGTGATAATGATAATCCTGCTAAACTAAACGACACCTTGGTTGAAGCAGATGATATAATTGTTGCATTCATTCCCCTAGCCAATATTGTGTCAAATGTGAAAGAATGAGAGGTAGACCTGCAAAGCATATATGTAAAACATAATGTTTTATCCTCCTAACTTTAGTCGAGAAGGGAGAAGAATATATATATATATATATATAGGAAAGGAAAATTCTTCTCATACTCACTTTTGAAATTGAAGCCGAGTAGTTGAGAAACTTCTTGGCAGATGTTCCTTTGGAAATGTAACCAACACCTTTTATGTCTAGGCACTGTTATTGCCAAGAAGCAATAGTCTTTGTAATGAATCAAATTTTCAATAGTAAAAAGAGATACATCCAATTGAGATGTGATGGGGTAAAAAAATTGCTTAAAGATGGAACTATGTCCATCGATTATATAAAGTCAGAAGTAGATTCGGTCGATCCTCTAATTGTTCATCAAGGGGAATGGGACAAGCTAGTTGAAAAAAAAAAATCAACAATGATGGCAACCCAACCTTTTTTATTAACAATTGCATGAATTAGGTTCGCATGATAATAACAAGTTACTTGTTGATCTAGTGATGCACTATTAAAAATAATTGTCTCTCCTATTAGAATAGTGCAAAATTACAAGGAAAAAGAGGTTGAGCTAGACTCTTAATAAATTCCATAACCATTACCAATGGCATATTAAATTGCATAATACACTTGATGGAATCATCTAAATAAGTGTAGAGTAGGGCTGCTCCTATGAAAATTATTAGCGATAATCTCCAGAGCACTTACGAATAAACTAAGCGCTCACATAGCCTATTAGTGCATGACAACATTGAACAATAAACTTGTGAAAGTGTAATGTGATTGGTGAAAATTACAATTCACAAAAAAAAAATCTAGGTTTATAGAAGTTTCAAACTTTATCAATGATTCCGTTTATATAAAGCACCAATTTTGATGCATTACTCTCTAATAACCCAGCGTTATTCAAATTTATCTTTTCAAAATCTTTTGAAATATATAGGGAATTGTTGGATATTTCAACAATTTTGAAATATTTGTTAGAAGTTATAACCACCATGAAAGCCATAGGTCATATAACGGCTTTTTAATGGCTTTATAACATTTGATTTATTTCTTCATTATTATATAACTGCTATAAAACAGTTATATTCTTCTTTAATTACCAAATGATTTATAACAGTTTTCAAATGAGGCGATGCATATACGTTTCGTATAACTTTTGTTGACATGCTTCGGGTTGCTATGGTCAATAATAATTAGGCACGTACCAAGAAATATAAGTGAGACAATCATCTCACCAATGCTGCTTAATAGAAACCACTATCATCCGACCTTGTCAAGAAGGAAGGTGGCAATGAAGATGAATAATGTTTTTACAAAGTCAACTGTCATTGTACATAAGAATTTATCGTCAAAGAAAGTGATGCCAACTTTTTAGAAAATTTAAGGCCTATAAAAGAGGATAGTGTCAATGATGTGGGCCTATCGAGAGATTTGGATCTATGAGCATGCTGAGATTTGTGACTGTATTCCTCCACTTGTTAGCACTCCTTGGATCAGTGATAACGGGTTGGACCTTTGACCAGATCGAGCAATGCTACACGATAATCTTGGTGGGGTTCATCTTCTTCATTGGGCCCTTCCTCCTAAGCATTGGTTCTAACTATGCTTTGATCTTGTTGGGCCGCTTCATTACTCTCATTAGCACGGGTTACACTCTAATGATCACCCTATCTACATAGCCGAGGTATCACCTCCCTTCTTTTCTGGCTTGTTCACCTTCTTAACTAAGGTACTCACTTATTTTCTTTTCTATTTTCTAATTTTGTCGTATCCCTTCCGATTTTTTATATGTTTTCAATTTTTCTTTTTTTGTGTCTAATGTGCATTCCATTAAGGCGGTTGCTTTTTTATACATATGAATTTAGTTCAAGGGTTTAGGTGTTCATTAGCATGGGTGTCGTTATTAGCTACATGGCCAGCTATATATTTTTCAAGCTCCTTTCATCATGCAAGGACACTTGGCCAATGCAAGGCTTGTCCTTACTAGGATCTCCAACTCTGAAGAGGAGGCTGCACTTCAATATGCCAACATCAAGAAGGCTGTTGACATCCTTGAAGATTGCAATGACTATGTGCTCAATGTGCAAAAAACCACGAAGGGTGTGTGGTGGGATCTCCTTCAACTGACCTTATTTGTCCACCACGTATATGAGATAGAAGCATTTGCATCTATACAAATAAGTTCATTCTATAAAAGAGTAATTGTAAGTCTTCTCCAAAACAGTTTTGATATGTTAAAACAAGCAACATCCCCTCTTGATCGTTGCATTAACCTTATCAGGTAGTATTAGTGTGATGCCCCAAAATCGTCACTTACTACATGTCCTCTTTTAATTCATTTCTTTTAGTTATACAAGCAGAAGAGAATATACACGTTCGAACACCAACACGAGTAACATAAGTACATTCTTGCATTTCATATTCATATTTTATCCATACTTACATGCAGATTATTTACATTTGCATTACTCATATTATTTTCATCTTTTCAAAAGGGTGTGTACATACGCTTGGGAAGAGCCAAAAAAAGGCCTATTCTCCACTATGCAATCCAGTCATAATGCTCCATCTACTTATGTGCCAACAATCCTGTTGTTCACTTTGTTGTCCCTTTAACAAAGTGGTTCGAAGAGCTCACCCTCGTGGTTGAGGAACCACGAAATGAAGTGTATGGGAACCTATTCTAGTCTTCCGTCGTCTATCCAAATAGTGATCTCATAATAGGTAAAACTCAATTCAGTATCCAGGATAATTCACATCTTAGAAAGAGCCTTCCGTCGTCTCATTATGTTTTGCCCACGAATCAACTTCCAGTCGTTCCTAAAATCGGCATGCATATCTACAGGATCGTCCTTACGCAAGTCTCACGGTCTAGTCGTTTTCCCAGGTCAAGTTCTTTAGTCGCACGAGTTTTGTCCTTATTAGCCTTTCCCCAAGGTCGTATCTCGGGAGTGATCGGTTCAGAGTGAGATCAACCAACAATGCATTGACGAAATTAACGTTCGTTCCTCCTTAAAAGGACTCGAATTTCAGGATGTTACAACTCTTCCCCTCTTATAAAAATTTCGTCCTCGAAATTTGCAGCTATTGCCAAATCCTTAAAAAGATGAGGGTAGTGATGCTTATTCACTTCTTCACTTTCCCATGTAGCTCCCTCTGTTCCGTGATATTGCCAGATCACCTTAACTAAGGCGATAGTCTTGATTCGAAGCACTTGCTCTTTATGATCCTCTATCCTATCGGCCTTTCCATGTACGGCATCCTGACGTCTATGTCCAGTTCCTCAATATTCAAAACATGAGTCGGGTCCGGTTCATACTTTCTCAACATGGACACGTGGAAAACATCATGTACTTGAGCAAGGTTCGGTGGCAACACAAGACGATACGCTAAAATCCCGATCCTTTCCAAAATTTTAAAAGGGTCCAACGTGCCTCAGACAACTTTTCTTTCTTGCCAAATCTGGAAGTACCCCTCATCGGCGATATTTTCATATGATCACCCACCTTAAACTCCAACAGTCTACGATGCTTATCTGCATAACTCTTCTGATGACTCTGAGCGGTCTTTAGTCTGTCTCTGATAATCTGAACTGCATTCAATAACTGCTAAACCAATTTTGAACCAGTGAATCCCAATTCTCTGACCTCGTTCCATCGACTGGAGTTCCACAAACTTGACCATATTTCTGCTATACCGCTCCGATAAAATCTTATCCCACAAACACTCTCTTTTTGCACAGTGCGTAGTTCAGTTCATTTCTACCCCTTTCGACATCCTAGAAGCCTGCCAGGAGTCGCTGCTTGCTCAGGCACTCTGGCCCCAGCGACCACTCCCCGCCCTCGTCGGATCAGTCGTCATGGGCATGTACGAACTGCACCACTACTAGCAAAAGTCCATTTTAAACATGCCTTATCTCATGGAGGTATTATCCGCTTTGGCCTGTCCCATACCAAGCCTCACGGTTTTAACCTCGTTTGAGCGCCTCAAAGTGCGAAACTTTCTCCAGCTCGTCAACCCATGAGCTTGTTTCCACGGGGTCACTTATCGACACTTAAAATCTGATTCACTGAATTTCCATCAAATTGCTGTCCGAATTCCACAAACTATTGATTTTTCTTCCAACATTCCTTTCACGTCCATTTAATAACCAAATCAAGAATTCACCTCAACCACTTGAAAATTAGTGCAAACCAAATGTCATTTATTGCACCAAACGCTTTCGAATGCTTCTTCAAATCCTTTCGAAATTTCAAAGGAGTCGAGAGTCCTCCTCGATTTCTCACAAACTCAAAAATATCACCCACTACTGGGTTAAATTGAATTGTCTTTCCATGACAATCCACTTTTTGTTGGGTGGGATGGGATTCCTTCTCCCCATCATCGGTCCTTTTCCAAATTGACGATTGTCTCGGTAGGCACGAACCGCGAGCCAAATGCGATCGCCCTCTCGATCATATCCTCCTCTATCATCTGGGCCCTCTCATACATCTCATCAAAACTCTTTAAATTCAAGGGCACCAGGTGGCTTTCAATTCCGGTTTCAAGCCATCTCTGAACCGTCTCGCCCTATCCAAGGGTCCTCCACTAATCTCGGCACTTACTAGGCTAACTCAGCGAACGTTGCCTCATACCGATCCACCGACATCCGATTCTCAAGAAACCGTTGAAACTCGCCATCTTTGACTCCCTCGCACTGTCAAAGAAGTACTTTCCATTGAAAGCTTCACAAAAGGCACCCTAAGTCTGAACCGTGCCTTCAGGGAACACTCTTCCTTGAGTGACTCCCACCAAGTACTGGTATTACCTTGAAGCTGATAAGCCGCCAAAAGTACTAGATCTTCCTCTGAACACCTCAACACTGAAACAGTCCTCTCAAACTCCCTTATCCAAAGGGTCGTAGCTTCAGGGTCGCCCACGCCACTAACCTCGGTGGCTTCAATCTCAGGAACAACTCTACCAGGCTAGGCATCGGTCTCTCACAAGCATCTCCTCTCACTAGGGGAACCACAAGGACCACAACAAGAGCACACAGCTTGCTGTCCTAACAAGGTCTCTAGCGCCAGTAGGATCCCATCTAGCTTAGGATCTGCCTGCACGCTACCTCTAGCACGGTCCGACCGGGCCCCCGCCTGTGGGCGACTACTCAGGATTGCTCATCACTCTGGACTATGAGCAACCCGCCACCACACGAAACCACAAAAGCAATCACAGGCACGTAAAGTAAAAGTCATCCCTATCTCACTATCCCAAAATCCCACGCACCTTATCACTCCAAGTCTCGACCTCGCTCTGATACCAAAACCGACGGGGTTGTCACGCCCCGACTCTCGAGCTCGCGGCAACCCCTTCTCCATGGTCAATTGAAAGCGACGTCCTAGGACCAATCGACGACCATTCATTTTATCTTTGATTATGCGCAAGCGAAGACGAACCATCCCCGCACAAACATACAATCAAACAGGGGATAGAGGGATGAACAAAGAAGAACAACAAAGAACTACTCAATTATTCAATTTATTGGATTAACCAATGGAGGATCGTTTCCGAATTACAAGCCCGACAAAAAGGGCCGATCTATCCTCTAAGCGAAACCAAAAGAACTAGGCTAATCCAATTAAACAGAAGAACCCTTAGGTTCAAGCACCACGGTCACTCGGACCCATCGGACTCAAGCTCCGTCGAGTCGATCACTCGGAGAAGCGGGGCGGGATTCTCCATTGCGGGTACGCCATTCTAAAGACCTGAAAATGTTTAACCACGACGGGTTGAGATAAAATCTCAGCGAGTTCTTCCCCCTAAGCCCCGGTTAGTACGCCAACTCAACTCGGGGTATCTCTCCGTAACCACCCCTCACTCAACCCCACAACATGACAACGACAACCCGCAATCAAACAACCAACAGGGTCAACCAATAAACACTATTCGGTTCGCATGCAACCTTACCCGGTCCGCCATACCCCGCACGTCAAATCTCATACAATGCAAACAAGGCACATGGCCGTTAGATGATACTGATTCATCACTCATGTGCAAATCGCGTCACAAGCGATCTCACCAGCCATTGCCACACCCCGCACGACACCAACTCATGCGTGCGTACCACAAATAATGCAATCATCACGACATTAAGAGCATGCGAATAATCAGAGCATCTCATACAACTTTCTCATATCTCACACTCACACATGCTCCGATTATTAACGCCCCCTCCTGGGCCAACGGCACAACCTTATAGTTGGCGGTTCTCGGCTAAACCAGCTTCGTCCTCTTTACCTCGAGGCACGGTGACGTCGGGGTCATCCCTTCCCTCTCGACGGCATTCCCGAAGGAGCACAGACCCGCCCACTACCGCAGCCCCGCAATCGACAGAACATAGGACCCGCCCACTACCGCAGCCCCGCCACATGTCCCCGTCGGCATCCGACCGAAGTCGCGACCAAACGGCCACGGCACAACCCCATAAGGATTGGCGGTCTTCCGGCAACGCCGGGGTTCCCTCTCTTAATGTGATCATGCAACACATCATCAAGCAATTCATTCTTGTCTTTGCTTTTTGCTTGGTCGTAAATGCAACATCGCTCATGCTCATGCGACATGCCATTTGTGAAAACCCACGCAATATGTCATGCGATCTCACTCGACAATTCCAAAATCCGAAATCCAACCAACACTCGATCACGCATTTCATCATCAATCATGAGTATAATTAACAATCGGCACTTCAATTAATCATAACAATCAATAGCACATCAAATTCGGACAAAAAATTAGCCTCCTGGATGAACAAAGGTCGTGAACGTAATTATGAACAAAGTGATTTTTCCGAAATTCAATTAATTAAAACATTTAATCCAGAAATTAAACAAAACATTAATTAAAACAATTAATCAACCAATTTAAGCAAATCATGCTTAATTAATCACATAAACACAATTAATCCCAAATTAAGCACAATTAAGCTTAATAAGAAAAATTAGGCTAATCTAATCTTAACCAACTATCTAACCACCTATCTTAGGGCTAATACAACTTAATTCAACCCCTTAAACCAAAATTAACACTAACTAACCAACCCTAAGCAAGTTTAGGCACTAAATAGGGATTAGGAGCTAAACTCACCCGTTAAGCGGGCCGACGACACGGACGCGGCGGCGGCGACGAACCCGACACCCGGGACCTCTACCACAGCGATCCAAGGCGGTCCTGGGGCTGAGAACAGCAGCAACAAACTCGAAATCCCTCTGCAACTCTGAAAACTGCACTGCACAAGAGGAAAGTGGCTGATCGGAGTTGAACGGGCTGCCCGGAGCTCCGGCGAGCGGCGAGCCTGCGACCAGCGGCTCCAGGGGGTCAAGGGGGAACCACTTGTGGCTGGTATGGGCGGTGGTTTGGCTGGAATGGGAGAAAAACAGGTGAAAAGGCGGAACAGTGACGGTCCGGCAACAGCCGGCTTCCGGCTGCCGTACGGATCGGACGGAGGCTCTTTCCGGTGATTGGCCGACTCTATCTGAACGGAAATTCTCTTCCGAACACAACGACGGGTGGAAC
Organism: Angophora floribunda; assembly: GCA_014182895.1. Taxonomy (NCBI): domain Eukaryota; kingdom Viridiplantae; phylum Streptophyta; class Magnoliopsida; order Myrtales; family Myrtaceae; genus Angophora; species Angophora floribunda. The sequence continues at coordinate 12,236,217 of CM024714.1, forward strand.
GAGACGAGATTCCAACGGGAAGGGCATGAACAACTCAGTTTTCGGTGGAAGGTCGGAACTGAAAAACTGAAGGAAGGAAGGAAAGCAAGGGGAGAGAGGTGTGCGGTTTTTGGAGAAGATGAAGAGGAGAGAGAGAGTGAAGTGAAGGCTGAAGGATAAGCCTTATCCAAGCCATCAAGGCTTGCCCCACTTGCCAAACAATGACCTCATCTTATCTCTCTTCCTTTTTGACTTTTCTTCAAAATATCCAAGGGCATTTTGGTCATTTCCACCTTGCACATTTCCCAATCTGTCCTTGGGCTGAAAATGGAAGAGCGGGCTTAGGAAATGGGCTTGAAAATGAATAGGAATGGGTTCGGGAATTTATTGGGCTTGAATCGGCTCGGTTTTAGACAATCGGCTCGGTTTTAGACAATGGGCTCGGAAGGGTAAAGGGTCGGTTTGGCCCAACGGGCTCACTTGCTTGCCTCGGGCCTTCCATGGTGACTGTCCCACCTTGGGCGTGAGGCCCACACTGTTCTTGCCCGGCCCACGTCCTCATAGGCTCGTTTTCTTGGTCCGAAAATCCCTTTTCCAAATACTCGGCTCAACCTAAGCAAAGTGTCGATTGTCTAAGAAGCATCGTCCAAAAGTCCTTCTCGAACATTCCCGAAAATTCGAAGTCCAATATTGGATTCTCATGCCATGTTAATTTTGCCCGAATGCCATTTTGGTACTACTCAGACTGACAGGCGGCTTTGAGGATTCACGCGTAACCGACTCGTGCCAATTCACATTCAAGACTCCTCGACACATGGACGTCCTTGACTACATGAAATTGCGAAGGATTGATTCTTATTTCAAAGTACACGATTATCAAGGATCGACATAGGGCCGTTCGCGGGTTCGATAATAGTAGACGGAATCACCCGTCGTCTCATTATGTTCTCGCCCACGAATCGACTTCCGGTCGTTCCTAAAATCGGCCTCGCATATCTACAGGATCGTCCCTTACGCAAGTCTCACGGTCTAGTCGTTTTCCCAGTCAAGTTCTTTAGTTGCACGAGTTCTGTCCTTATTAGCCTTTCCCCTCAAGGTCAGTATCTCAGGAGTGATCAGTTCCGAGTGAGATCAACCAACAATGCATTGACGAAATTAACGTTCGTTCCTCCTTAAAAGGACTCGAATTTCAGGATGTTACAGTAGTGGTGTTTGGTTCAACATTTTGGAGGACTTTGGGGAGATGCAATTTCATCTCTAAAGCTCTTCAAAGGCCTTTGGTTGAATGCAAGGATGCAAGGTCAAAGGTGCCTTGGGAGTTGTATTTTCGGAATGCAACTTCTCTGGTTTAATGAAAATGTCAAAGCTTCCAATTTTGCCTTCATTTGTAAAGTATTCTTCCAATTTTACCCATTTAAGAACAAACCCTAAAACACTCCTCTTTCTCTTATATCTCTACTCTATTCTCTTACTCGTTGCCCCACTCGCTGTCTCTCAAAATCACTTGACCTCACTCTCTTTTTGCTGGACTCTGGACACCGCTCGCACTCTGAACGCCGCTTAGGCTCTGGACGCCGCTCGTGCTCTTGACGCTGCACATCGACTCCACTGCCGTCGATTCCGTCATCCTTGTAGACTCCACCGCTGTCAACTCCTCCTTATCGAATCTGTTGTCATAGACTCCACTGACTTAGTTGTTAGTGGGTGTTAGTGAAAAATTGAGCGCTGCACTTTTACCAATTCCTTGAGATTATTTGAGATTGAATCGAAATAATCTCGCACAGGCAAAGGGCGAAGATTCAGGTCAAAGTAAGAGCTCTAATTTCTTCTCCTATTTTTCTTTTCTTCAATCCAATAGTCTCTCCAAATGTTTGAATTATTTCAAATTCCTTATGCTCGTGGTTTAGTGTTTGGCGTTTGCGATATTGCTTCTGAGGCTCTAGAAGAAGAGTTGTCATATTAGCCAAACACGAAGGCTTCAAAGAAGCCAGCTTTAATTTGGTCATCTTTGTTTAACTTTATTTTCTTAGGTTCTTCATTGATTTATAAACATCTTTTTGGTTCAATCATTGTCTATTTAACCCTTTTCGAACTCTCAATGTTGCATATGAATATACTAAAGTGGTAAGTATGTGCGCTAGGCAAAGTCGGCATTCCTCTGATGCCTTGATGAAACACTTTGAAATGATAAACAATATATTTTCCCTATGGTATTCAATTTAAAATTAAAGACAGATAAAAGAACATGAAGCAATGGGCTAGTAGATAATCTCAACTTGATATGACCAAATACTACGTTACACTATTACTGTGAATTCTCTCATAATTACTTTATCCAATATGTTTGATGTAACTAAGATTTAGAGAGCTTCATAAAAGGGTGAGACATGCACTATAAACACTCTAAACTTAAATAGTGCTCTATGCTTGTACCCATGTCTATGCTTGTGGCCATTATTGTGTTCAATGAAAAATGCTCTCTGCTCTTTGCTTCTGCCTATTATTATGTGCACATGTCTTGTTTTATTTGTTATTTGCTATTTGCTTTGTGCTTGTGCTCATTTCTTATTTTGTTTCATAAATATTTTTTGCTTTATGCTTGTGCCTATGTCTTGTTCTGTTTTGTAAGTACCATTTGCTCTATCTTTGTGCCCATGTTGCATTGTTTCATCCATGTTGTTTGATTTGCTGGTCAATTGTAAATTGATGGTCCTATTTTTTATTATTCATCATATTATTTGAAGATGGCAAGTTCCTCAAAGGAAAAGGCATATTGGACCGCCGAAGATTTGAAGACATTTTGTAAGTTGTGCATTGAACAAATTGAAAAAGGCAACCGTCCTGCAACCAACAAAATGGATGGATGGACAGTCATAATTAATAACTTCGAGCAATTGAGGGGCAAAAAATATGATAAAACTCAAATGAATAGTAAGTGGGACAATCTTAAGGAAGAATGGAAAAGATGGAGGAAATTGGTTTTAAGCGAAACTATATTAGGATGGGATCTAAGGAAGAAAACCATCGATGCAAGTGATGAATGGTGGGAGGGTAAAATTCAGGTTTTTATATCTTCATCTTTTACTTATATGTTAAATTCATTTTCAATGATACAACTTACTAAATTGTTCTATTATAGCAGGCCAATCCTAAGGTAAAGATTTTTAGGACAAGAGGCATATCTCTAGATCTTGAGGTGTTGTTAGATAGAATGTTCCGGGATACGGTTGCAACCGGAGGTGTAACATGGAATCCTACACAGTGTTTATGTGTCGATGAGAATGTTGAGGCCACACAACCTAATACCATTGATGGTGTAGGTTCTACTGATGAGAATACAAAGGCATTTGTTGGTGAAAATACTGATGAACCAATTCAAATTCAAAACCATAAAAGAGCAGCGCAAACTTCAATGAAGCAAGCTCGAGGAAAGAAAGAAAAGAAAATGACCCCCATCACAACTGCTTGGAAAACAAATCAATAGGCTTTGCTCTGCTGTCGAAAGTAGGAGTGTTACTACTATTGCATCTCAAGCAAATGAAGGATTTGGCCCTTACAAGAGCCTCGTACATATGTTGAATACCATACCTAAGATTGCACAAGATAAAAAGTTGTACTTTTTTGCAATCAAACATTTTAAGGAAATGATAGACAATAGGCAAGTTTTCATGAGCTTGAATAGTGATATACTAAGAGTTAAGTATTTCAAACTTAAGATGGAAGAGCTTAGCCATAACTAGGATGTTATAGTATTTTGTTTAAACTTTTTGTTATGTTACTTTATTTTCATGTGGGATTTCTATTTACATTATGTGTGAACCTTATTTCTATTAATATTTTAATGTAAGGATTGTTTCCATTTGGTGTTATGTATATGTGATCAAGTTATGTGACAGTTGATATTATTATTTCTCTTGATGGATGATCAAGATTGTTTATGAATTCTTCTCTTGATAGATGATTAAGATTGTTCATGATTTCTCTTTCTCTAACTCTATATTTTGTTACGTTAGGTAGTTATGGATGACCGTGAACAAGAGGAAAATGAATTATGGGATATTCTTACAGTCACTCAAGCTTCAATTACTTATCATGCAACATATATTTGCAAACAACCTTCCATGACTTCATCATATACGGGTTATGCATGGCTAAGAGAGTTGATAGATGAAGATGCTAATTCAATAATGTATTATAATGTGTTTAGAATGCATATAATTGTATTTAATAACTTAACACATGGCCTAGTAACACAATATGGTCTTAAAGGATCTAGGAATACTGATGTTACAAAAATGGTTGGTATATTTATTTATATGTTAGGACATGGTATAGAAAATAGATTAGCACAAGAGCGTTTTCAGCGCTCCAAGGAAACCATAAGTAGACACTTTAGCTTAGTTTTAGATAAAGTATATGAGATGGGATAAGATTTGATCTAACCAACCGATCGACAATATATTGAAGTTCCAAACAAGATCAAGAAAGATCGACGATTCTATCCATATTTTAAGGTATGTTACAATTTTACAAAAAAACTAAAAACTAAATATAATTCAAGTAATTTTTGTGTTATTTGTTTTAGAATTGCATTGGTGCTATGGATGGTACACATATCCCAGCAGTGGTACCTATGTACGATAAAATTCGTTTCATTGGATGAAAAGGAATGCCTACTCAAAACATGCTAGCTGTATGTAATTTTAACATGGAATTTGTCTATGTGTGTGCCGGTTGGGAGGGACGAGCTCATGATACTCATTTTTCTACGACGCCATAGGAAGGCGTGGTGCGCAATTTCCCCATCCTCCTCTAGGTTCGTCTTTACATATGTATATAGTGCATAATTGTAGCTAGATAGCATTGTCACTAATTAGAGAATTAACACATTTGAATGCTTAATTAAATGTGAGTGCTACGTGATAGAGACCATGCACTACATGACTAGCTTCATTATTGTTTGATGAGCAATTTTATTTATCTTTACTTAATTTCCTTGAAGTAATTAGCACTCAATAGATATGTCTAGATACTTTAGACAGGCTTTATTTTCTTTCTCTTTCACTTTTTTTATTTTTATAACATGTGTTAATTAAATTTACATTAAATTTATCTAGGTAAATATTATCTGATGGATGCTAGATATCCAAATCCCACGGGTTATTTAGGGTCATATAGAGAAGTGAGGTATCATTTACTGAAATTTCGACAAGGTCTTCCACCTACGGGATATTAAGAAATGTTCAAGCGTGCCCACTCCTCACTGTGCTCAGAAATTGAGCGAGCATTTGGCGTATTAAAAAAAAAAGGAAGATTATAACTGACATGCCAAGTTATCCATATGAAAAACAAGTGCAAATTGTCATAGCGACGATGACATTGCACAATTATATACGAAAAAATATTATGACTGATACAGATTTTGAAGAAGCGGATTTGGATATTGAGTATAGATATTTAATTGATAATGATGCTATAAATGGAGGGACAAGTTCTTCAAATGAAAATCCATCTCCTAACATGGCAAGTTTACATGATGAAATAGCTATAAGTTTGACAAATAGTTAAGTAAATTTGTAATATTTAAGGATAAATTATTTCTTTTATCAAGACATATGCAATCGTGTTTATTTTAATGAAATCACTCTTTTTATTAAGAAGATCCACTTTGATATGGTTTTGAATTTAAAAATTTGTTAATATGTCTTTTTTACATTACTCTCGATACAAAAATATTAATGTTAAAGTCATTATCTTTTTATAATTAAACAAATTAAGAAAAGTTAAAAAAAAAAAAAAAAACTTAAATTGGTCACACCAAAGGGTTTTTCCAAATATTATTGTTTGTCAAACAACATTCCCCCAAAATTGCTTTACAAGGCATATTTCACTTACATTTAACCAAACAGTATTTGCATTTCTCCAAACACCCTTAACCTAAAGGCATTTGTATTTACCCAAAGGCTTTCTCTAAATGCTGAACCAAATGCACCCATACTTGAATAGAATAAACAATACAAGACCTATAGTATCAATTTGACTAGAATATAGAATGCATTCACACAACCATGATGCCATACACATGATTTCATGCACTGTCCAAACACAAAATTAAAAACAAGGCAATTCGCATATCATCAATTTGACAAGGGCAGCATGCGTTCACACAATATCCAGCAAGGGAAGCCACGTGACATCAAATTGATTGATGGCAGAACACATTCACACTTTCACGACACCACGTACATGAATTCAAGTAGGCAATTGAATCACAGGATCACACCCTCGCACACGAACTCTATGACATCCAAATTCTTACTTGACAAGATTGTGCACTTGTGAGTACTAAGCTCGTCATCGCGCCACCTTGTCACGTCGCCACTTAGCGCTATCAACAGTCATAGCATCACTATTACGACGGCTCACCGGCACCATGCTGCCGTGCTGCCTCACCCCGTCCTTTGGTGCGTCACCTAATGGATCCCGCCACCAAGCCCGCATAACGCTCATGCCCACCGGCTATCTCCTCGTGAACCTCCATCGGCCCATGAAGGGACAAGAGGCCAATAGCCCAAATCGGCCTAAGAAGACCCCGACCCAAGAAGAAGGCCATGATCGCTCTTTCTTGATAGGCCAGCACAACTTTGAGGTGGCAAGAAACTCAGCCCACCATTCTCAAGAGGAAGCCACATTTTTACTTCATTCTTAAGCAAATCTCAGGAGCTGACAGGTATAGTTCAACGTGGCCATTAGTCTTAAGGTTGGCGCTTGCAAGAAGATATGTGAGAGAGAGAGAGAACAAATCAGCCCCATTTCCTTCATTTTTCATTTTCCTCTCACTAAAATACACGACCTCTCGCCCCTCTCCAATCTTCATCGAACCGTCATCGAACCACCCTCTCCTTGGCTATGCAATGCTGGAATCGCGACCTTGCTCGCCCAACTGTCGGCGACATGCCTCGCATCATCAGCCGCTCGCGCCGTCTTCTGCCTGAGCCACCGTCAACGAGATTTTAAGGCAAGTGGAAGCTCTACCCTCTATACTACGAGTGCCTCGCCTTCACTTGGATTCCCATTGCGCAATTAGCTAGTTTCGGTCTTGCTTGTGTCGAATTCGCTCTAGTCATCGTCGTTCAAGGTGTGGCCGTGAGTCGTGGTGGCTGTTGGTGTGGTTGGCTTGAGTTTTTGGTCGGCGTTGCGAATTCAACTAAGTATAGGCTTGGATAGGTGCGGTCACGAATTACAATGGTTTCACTGGTTGATTTCGACTTCTGGTTCGGCTCGAGAGTGAGCGCAGCATGTTCGGACTAGGTAGTGGTCAAATTGGCTCAAGTACATAGTTCTATGTGGTCCAATGAGTGCCGGGAAGTGAGTCTGAACCTAGACGAACTCAGTTACTTTCACACAAACAAGTGTCCATGGGCACACACGCGTACACCGGGCGCCGGATAGAGTCTCGAGGACAGGATAATGATAATTTAAGATCTTTTCTCAGTGAACTAATTAGACTTTTAGACGACAATTTCCCCCAAGCTCTTGGCTCACACTCGAAACAGCATGCTTTGGGGCTTAAATATAGGGTCAATTCCATAAAAAACCCTCAACTATAGCTTTAGTCCCAAAAATACCCCAAACTTTTTTTTGTCTCGAAAAAAACCCTCAACTTTCACTTTAGTCCCAAATCTACCCTCCGTCAAAAAACCGTCAACTCCTTTGACGTGGCTTCGCCGGCGCCGGAGTCGGGCGAGGCCGGCGAGGGTCGCCCAGGCGTTGACGTGGCTTCGCGGCGCGGCGAGGGCGCCGAGGCCGGATCCGGCTCGGGCGGCCCTCGCGGCGTCGGCGAGGGCCGCCTGTGCCGGGATGCGGCTCGGCGGCCCTCGCCGGCGTCGGGCGAGGCGCCGCCTGCCGAGATCCGGCTCGGGCGGCCCTCGCCGCGTCGGGCGAGGGCAGCCCGGTCTGGGCGACCCTCGCCGGCGTCGGGCAAAGGCCGCCCGAGCCGATCCGCCGGGCGGCCCTCGCCCGACGCCGGCAAGGGCCGCCCGAGCCTCGGCGGGCGAGGGCGAGGGCGAGGGCCGCCTGCCGGATCCGGCGAGGGCGACCCTTAGCCGGATCTAGCGGCCCTCGCCGGCGTCGGCGAGGGCCGCCCGAGCCGGATCTAGCTGGGCGGCCCTCGCCTAACGCCGACGAGGGTCGCCCGACTGGGCCGCCCTCGCCCGACGCCGGCGAGGGTCGCCCAGATCGGCTGCCCTCGCCCGACGCCGGCGAGGGCCGCCCGAGCCGGATCTCCGCCTAGGCGGCCCTCGCCCGGCGCCGGCGAAGCCACGTCAACGCCTGGGCGACCCTCGCCCGACACCGGCCCCGGCGAAGCCACGTTAAAGGAGTTGACAGTGTTTTTTGACGGAGGGTAGATTTGGGACTAAAGTGAAAGTTGAGGGTTTTTTTTTAGACAAAAAAAAGTTTGGGGTATTTTTGGGACTAAAGCTATAGTTGAGGGTTTTTTATGGAATTGACCCTTAATTAAATATATCGATTTGGACCACCTCTTGGTCACGGCGCTCCTATAGGTTCACTCACATGCAACCATTTATTCACTCAAAAGAGTTTTGAGAACACACAAAACCTTGAACGTTATTGAAGATCAAGATAAGTCTAGCGAGGTTTCATTGCAACAGTCTCAAGGGAATCTATTAGAACAGCATCAACCTTGGATCTAAACCATAGCTTAAGCCATATCAAAGCTTCATTACAAAGCCTGGCTTACATGCATGAAAGACTACTAACCAAAATCATCACTCACGGTTCTAGGAAGAACCATGCCCAACCCAGCCTTCTCACCAAGCAACAAGAGGATTAAGTAGTATAGCATTTAGAAATTTCACTTATTTGGGTCGAGCTAAAGTGATTTAGAAGGGCCGGTTTTGGGGGTTTTAATTCTTTAATTGCATGTTGTGTAACAAGTGTGGTAGTATTAATGCCATTTGTCCTTTCTCTTGCATGGAGCCGAACACATGGGGCCAAAGAAGACACTTGTTCTTCCTTTGCATGTAATTTAACAATTATAAATGTTAAGCAAGATACTCGTCTTGAAATGAGGAAATCAATGGGGCAAGATTAGTGGTCCACTGGCTTCTCCCACACACAATCATTAGCCCCTATTTATTTGTCTAATTGCCTCTTATCCTTATAGGGCGGGCCATCATAGGTAGAAAGGAAAATTCAATTTGCTAGAATTAGTTGGGTGATCACTTAATTTCTATCTTATAACAATTTACTAATATAATGTATTCTCTAAATTTCTAAGGTCTTAAAATTACTAACAACAACACTTACCATTAAATTTACCCTAACAAGTGCTAAATGGAAAATCGAAGACCCATTCAATTTTAATATGTAACTTAGTGCTATTATCTAATAACTAATGCCATCCCCTACCAATCGTGATCATTCCCACCTTGATCACGAACTCAATTCATATCTTGAATATTATGGATTCATTCGAACTTCTCACTTGATAATGGAAACAGGGAATTCTACAATCAACTTTAAATTCTAAAACTGAAAATACTTAGGATGTCACAAAGAGCTCGGTTGGGTTTGTTTTCGATATATTGTATTTCATAGCATAATGATCTTAAATGGCTAAAACCATCGGTGCATAATTTAGTGAGGGCCAATTTATTTGTAGGTCGTCAATATGTCATGGTTATATTTATTGGACTATGATTTGTGGAATATCATCGAGAGAGGATCACGTAGCACCACAAAGAAACCCAGTCTTATTGCACTTGTGGTATCAATGGGCAAAGAACACCCAAAGTGCCACAATTTGATTAAAGGAGAACACATAAATACCAAAATTTCCAAAAAGTACCCTTAAATGCCAATTTATTTAAAAATTGGACACTTAAATATCAACCCTAGCAAATTCGCCCCGTTGAAAATCTAACGTGACGTTATTTTATTAATAAAATCAAACATACACTCAGCAATTCTTGTCTAAAACGACATCAGCCTCCTTATAAATAGTATATTTATTTTCTCCTATTCGGAGTCAATTAGTGAAATTTCCATAACTTTCGGCAGTGAATAACGGTTTTCCCTAATTAATTGTACTTCATAAACTTGCGCAGCATATCAGTAAGTAAAAAAGACGGACTAGACGAAAAAGGGAAAAATGGAGGGGATGTCGCTAGAAGGAGGGCTTGAACCTCCGACCTTGTGGTTAACAGCCACACGCTCTAACCAACTGAGCTATTCCAGCTTGTTGTTCTATTATCGCATTAAAATTTTAATATATTAATCTGTAGGCTTCGTACATCCCCAAAAGGCAAAAGCCCAACCACCGCCTCCCGCACGGTGGACAGCAGCAATTCACGAAAACAGAGGCCACCGCGGTTGGGATCCCAACCATCGAAGTCGGGGATGACGGAGGACGGCGGCGCTAGGGTTTCTTCCGACGAATCGCAAACGAGGCAAAGGTACTTCTTCCCTTCATTGATTGGAAACTGGAACTCGTCGCTCTGTGTTCTGCGGTCTTGTTCGTTTTCGATCGGTTTGCCTAAGAGTATTTGATGCGACCGTGTGCGTCATGATCAAGAATCGCGTGACGATCGAAATTAGTTTAGCCCTAAATTGCGCGGGATGCGAAAGAGCGATTTTGGCGAGTGAGGCTTTGTGGTGGCAAACGAAACGTTCCCTTCCATTGGCTATTTTGTTCTCGGTGCATGAGTAATTTTGAATACCCGATGTTGCTCGCGATGCTCAATGTTCCTGCCGCGCCTTACTGGGTGTTGCAGAAAGAAGAGAAAATGGGATCAGCCAGCGGAGTCTTTGGCGTCGATCGGGTTGGCGTTGCCTGGTGTTCTTCCATTGGCCAACGTGGTGGGATCTCTTGCTGGGACTGCTGGGCTTCTGATGAGTTCACTTCCAGCTAATGGCATGGCGACGTCACACGCGCTTCAGTCACCTGCACTGATGCAGCAGAGCGCTGCAGTCGTCCCCAAATTAAACCAAGTGAGCTGCTTTTTGAAGTGTTCATCGAATAACTTAGTCCTAGACCTGTGATGCTAGAATGATGCTTTCTGCTTTTTGTTTGCTCATGTGATTAATTAGAATTATGAGAAAATGGGAACTATCCTCAATCCTTCTGAGTTTATTTTCATCAGAACCTCATATGCGCTTTCTCCTGCATAACTAAGAATGCATGGACAATTTATGAGCTCATAGATTATAATTATTGCTGTGCAACTATGATCCTGGAAAAAAAAATTTCCAACTGAACTATCTCTCCACTTCTTCCTTCTGTTCTTTTCCCCCATACTTTTGGTTTCTGGCTATGATAATTTCTCGTTTGCTGATGACATGTTTTCTATACAGCAAAAAGTCCAAGAAGACTTGGTAATTGCTCGGGAAATTGTCATAAATGATGCCGAATCTGCTGTCCGGTACAAGCTCACAAAGCGTCAAACACAAGAAGAGGTAAAAAGATTTAATTTCTTTTCCATGCCTTATAATTTTGCCACTCTTTCAATGTACTTTTTGAGTAATTTAAGATGTCTATCTGTCTTGCAGATTCAGAAGTGCACTGGAGCTGTGGTAACGACTAGGTATGCAGTTCACCAATAGAATTAAAAAGGACATTAGTGCTAACTCCTACTTCTTTCTTAATATTTACATGGTGATTACTCTCTGCAGGGGAAAATACCGGCCACCAAATGCCTTACCTGATGGTGGAAAGCCATTATATCTCCACATTTCTGCTGGCGCACATGTAAGATGCATTCTTTTTTATTTTCTTGCGTAGCAACATGTTTCTAGAGAATATGACTAAGTTTGTAGGACATTTTGTTGTTGGACACTCCAAGTTTGTGATTATTTGTTGCATGTTCAAAGATGAGGTTGAGAACTAAAAAGTGACCTCATTATTATTATCCAATCAGTATTGTTTTCCACAACAGCAATTGTATTCTAGACCTGGAATTATATCTTCATGAAAGATCGACTTCAGATGTTCAAACTGTTTATTTTTCTATGAGGACATCAGTGTTCAATTTTTCTGGTTCTTTTAGGTGCATAGCAGGCTTTTTAATAGGTATTACTACTACAATGACATGCAAGTAATACCCCTTGACTTACATGATGGACATCTTCTTTTTCCTGGTTGAGAAAAAATTTGCACACCTGAATACCTGTGGTAGTGTAGTAGATCGGGAAGAGTTTCATATTCTTCTCTGGAAGATGCGAAAAAGTTCCATGGGAGAAATTTGGTTGTTATTGAATCATCACACAACTATAATGAAGGAACAAGTGTCTAATGAAAAGTGCCAGGAGGAATTGTTAAACTTTAGTGTGGCAGTCCTTGGTAAATCTGTAGCTTGTCAAAATAATTAGCTTCTAGGTTTTGTGTTTGTCTGTGTCCTGTTCTTCACTTTTCTGCAAGGCTTCTGTTTTTGCATGTCAAATTCTGCTTTGTGTTAACCAAAATTGACTCCTTACAGTTGAAAGAGACTGTTGAACGAATTATAGCTGTTGATCGTGCAGCAGCCATGATCGAAGAAATGCTGAAACAGGGTCAAAATTCACAGCCTGTCTTCTATCCTGACAAGGGAGTTAAGGTGGTTATCTATTGCATCATCTCCCTGTTGTCTCCTGCTGCATTACTTACATGATCCATGAATATATGAACTCTCTATCTGATTTAGGCTTCCCAAGCTTTGAGCACATGCGTGTATTTGGGGTTTGATGCAGACCTATCATGGAACATTGCTTCCCGCATTCGTGGACCAAATGTGAGTCCAAGTTAACTTTCCATTCTTGTCTAGCTTCTCTTTTCTGTCACTGCATTGAATTGGTTTTGGAAGGAGTGTTTGACTTACAATTGTATCAAAATACTTGAATTGTACTTCATTCAAGAAGTCATTGCTAGATGTTTGTTTTATTTGCGCCTGAAGAAACTTCATCTTTCATGCTTAATCTCAACTTTTGCAAAATGACTGTACACAAAATAAACTTTTCCTGAATAGATTGTAATCATGTAAGCGAGCTAAGTTTGAGCTCTGAAAGACCTTATATATGCGTACATTATTGTAAGCATTCTATAAGGCTATGAGCTCTGGCTTCTTAACTTCCATGGGTCTTTGGTTTTAGCTTTAGCTTGAATTTAGTGTTTGGAAGTTGTAACTGTGATGATTATCATTAGCAGGCAGATGCAAGCAGGAAAGCCCAAGGGGAAAAAGTGAACAATCTTTACAACTAGAAGGATATTAACTAAGTTAAGGGTACAATAGAATACTGACAGTTGTGGATTCATGTTTAGGTGTGGTAAATGTTGACATCGATGTAGTAGCATTTTGACTCATACTGTTGCCTTTTCAGAGTAGACCACTGCATCGTCTTGTTGCTAATGTGCTTATATTGCTCTTTGCTTTAGTTTATTATATTTTTATCTTTTGATTTAAAGTTCACGCTGAATATTATGATGATGAAAGATTCTAATGTCTGAAGCTTTCTCTGACTTCTCCATGCACATGGGAGAGATTGTTTTTTGTGCTGGTGGTGGTTCGTTTGGATTTGCAGGACCAATATATAAATCACATTATGAATGAAACAGGAGCAACTGTCTTACTAAGAGGGCGTGGTTCTGGAACTTCTGAGAGCTTGCATGGAGAAGGTTGCATCATCTACTATATGGGTCACTAATTCAAGATTTTGTGATGATTGTGTTTTTGTCAGTGACACCTTTCTTGACTACTTGCAGAAGGACAGCAGCCATTGCATTTATTCTTGTCCAGTAATAATGGAAAGAGCCTTGAAAGTGCAAAGAGTCTAGCTGAAAATCTTCTGGATACAATCAGTTTAGAATGCGGTGCCTCTAGGTAAAAAGTGGTCTGATTGTGCTACAATTAGAGTATCCTGATATTCCTTCAGCTTGGATGTTCTATATATCAGAGAGTCAACAAGAGCATTGTTCCTTTTCTTGAGCTTGTTGCCTTCTAAGGATCACTTGATTTGGAATGTTAAAGGATTTGTTAGTTGGTGATTTATGCTGTGTTTATTGGATAACCTTCACTTTATGGCCGTGTTGCATATTAAAGTATTTTAAGCTGATTTTTTTTTTCCCATTGTTGGGCATGTGAGTAGTTGTATGCTTAAACTGAATGCTGCATTTGATGGTATGTTGTCTCGCCAAATTGTAAAATCTGCATTGAATTTGCTTGACATAGACCAATATTTGTTTCCAATTGGTGTCACCTCTACCTTTTCTTTGCTTTATTTCTTCCAAATAATGAAAGAACTACTCAGAAGAACCCCTCTTGTTGTTGCTAGACTCCATTTGTTTTCTACCATGTGTTATTTCAACTCTTCCTTTTCTGTTCTTTTCTTCTTCATTATACAGGTATAAATGAATATTCACCATATTTTGCTCCCAAATGTGTACCCTCATTGAAAAACATTAGTCAATTAGGAAGTGCATTTCCAGTAGCTTTAAATTTCTGCCCCTTCTTTTCATGAGAATTATAGATGGCCTTCTTCCTTTGTAACCTAGAAAACTAGAAATGTTATCTGGCTGTCACAGTGAAAATTCTTCTTCATGCTGCATGTTACTTTTACCTTCGATCCATCCACCTCTCTTTTCTAAATAAATTATTAAAAAAAAACATTTTTTTTGTCTGGACCTTTATGGAACCAATTTCTTATTCCTGACACTATGTTGCAATATAGAGTTTAATTGATCATGGTGACCATTTGGCTCTATTTTTGTCCAGGGTATCATCCTCTAAGGTGTATGGTGCTGTTCCACCTCCTCAGCAGTTGGTGGGATCAAATAGTTCTGGAAGTGAGGTAACAGAAAGTACAAATCCAGCTGCTGGTTTGACATCTACTAGTGGCTTTACTACATCTCCACCTCTTTCGTCGCCAATGGTCCCTGGGGTAAGTTCTGTTTTCACTCAAGGGGCAGTGTCAATGTCCGGGGGAGTGCTAGGTTGCATTCAGACTCAACCAAACATGGTCCACCATTCCCAGCCTTTGGTAACTAGTGGAACGAGATATTGTGGATATGAAGGAATATATCCTCAAGCCACACCTTTGCAACAAGTTGCGTTGGTTCTTAAACAGTCAACTTCTGTCACATCTTCCGTCGCCTCTGCACTGGCATCGGCAACTGTGATGTCTGAGCTGAGTACTAAGCCTGATTCTGAGAAAGAGAAAAGGCCTCCACCAAGGCGAAAGTTTCAGGAGTTGCCAGTTGGTAATAAGGATCCAGCACCAAATTATCAGGTATGAGCAAATTCTTAAGACTGCTTTTTGTTGTGAAGATTCTAGATGCCTTTTATGGACTGTTCCATGTAGAGATCAGTGCCTTGAAAGTTTTAAACCAAATCACGTGGGAAAATGGGGTAACATCAGATTGATGCGAAGTCAATTGAATACAAAACTGAGCTTAAACCCTTACATAACGGATGGGGGTCCTCTGTCTGTAATTACGAGAAGATTTTTTTACTTGATGTTCATAAGCGTTTGACTTTGTTGCATGGATGGACGGTTTGAACTGCCATGGGTAAAGGAGGGTTCATATCATTGATAATGTGCTTATGCTTGTCTTCATTCCATATGCCTTTGCTTTTAACATTTATATGCACAGGTTATTCTGCTGATGGTTATTTGTCACTTGAGTTTACTTGCGGTGCTAACAGTTTTTGCTTACTGATCTATATATTTTTATATTTTTTTTTCCTCTGACTTTTAATGTTTGATATTCCAGGTATTTTCTCTGACCTTCTATGAAGCTAACTGCCAGATACTGGACTCCTGTTGTAGGAACAGTGGATTGTATGTGTCACAGGGTATTTACTTTTGGAGAGTTCAACGGACAGCTGCAAACTGATTCCCAGCATGAAACTGATATCTCCTTTATTTATTTCACCTTCTCATGAAATGCATTTCATGCTTTGCTACCTTAATAGATATCTTAGCTTCTGCACGTCTATGACACTTGGTTTCTCACAGCTTTGTAGAAAGGACCTTTTCTTTAACAAGCAATTAACCTGTTGAAATGTTGGTGGAGAGTTTTCTTCTTGCTTAACATAGAATAGCAGAGATGAGTTGATTAAAGAAATCACTTAGAGATTCTTCTGTATTGCTGTTCTTTTTTAGCTCATCTTTAAGCTATGACATCTTGCTGGCTAGTGCTAGGTTAGGACCTCCCAAATTTTTCCCCTTTTAAGTTGATCTTTGAAGGGAGAGCTATTTGTCACTGCTGATTGATTTTAGCTGTGTGATTAAAGCTATAAATATGTGTATAAGCTCTGTTGGCTGTCTGCTGGTTCATAGAATTGGCAAGGATGCTCAGACTAGATGGTCCTGGGTGAAATTTGTCATCTGGATGCAGATTAGAATATGTAAGAGCAGCTAGCTAGCACATTTGTCCTTAGGTTGCTGTTCTAATTTATGGATTTTTTTTTTTTACCTTGGGTTAGTGCCTATGTCAATAGAGCTAGAGACTGAGCAGTGAGCACAGATAGTGTATTTAGAGGGTACCTTGTGATGGTTAGTTGTATATGAGTAGCTTTGAGTAGCATATGCATGCAGCAGTAACGCACATGAATTAGGGATGAAGTTTGGGGAACATTGGCATAGAAGTTGAAGAGAAGTTCATGACTCTGTCCAAGCTAATGTTGCCATTTTTTCTTGCCTTTTTGCAGGAATCAGCATATTTAAAGCTGAGAGAGCCAGAGTTAGTCATGGGTTCAAGAAATATATCAACCATGCCACCTCCAAAGAAGTTAATACTGCCATCATCAAATGCGATGCCACCTCCTCCACCAAAAAGCATGCCCCCACCCCCTCCAAAATTTACTGCACTTAAATCTGGTCTGGAAGTACATGATAAGGCCGGGAGTTTGGACAAAACAAGATCTGAGATTATACCTGGTGGGCTACAAAATTAGTAATTTCATCCTGAACCCTCGATTTGATTGCAGATTTTGATGGTTTTGCCGTCAGAAAGATAAAAAAAGGATGAATTTCCTCATTGCTTCCCCCATGTTCAAGTTATTGACTTTCTTTTCTGTTTGGTTTAGCTCTACTTTAATTTAATCTGTCCATCCCATGTGGTTTTTGTGTTATTGTCTGCAGAGACTCTTGTCAAATTGATGGAATATGGGGATGAAGATGATGACCTTGACGAAAGTAGCGAAGAATCACTTGGCAGCAATTCAACTACAGTGACAACTCAAAAACCATTTTGGGCTGTGTGATTTGTCCGGCTTCAACAGTTAATGGATGGATTGACCATGTTTGCTATTCCATGCGTATCCTGTAACGGCAACCAGGTTGTGACAGAAGCTTTTTCTTTAGCTGATGGTGGTGCCAACTCTTTTTAGGAGGAACAGGAATGTTGCCGGCTCTGACCCCAGTTGTGCTTGATGCCAGTTGTCTTGGTGGCCGAATTTTGGTGAGGCTAGAAATGGTTTTGTTAGTTTTCAGCCGGCATGGGATTGTGAAGTGTACATTAATTTTTAGAACTTGCTCGGCTCTTGGAATTGGGGATGTGGCTTCTTTAATTGTCATTCTGTCTGCTAATAATATGATTCATGGTCCTTTTATCATCTACATTCAGAATTTGACTTGGTGACGCATTTGTGTGTTTGGGAAGTCAGCGTCTACTTGGGAGGTGAGGTTGGGTTGGGTGGTGATGTTGAAAAATTTATATGCGGCAAAGCGCAGGGGAATTTGCATCAAGCGACTAGCTTGATTCAATGAATCGATCACGATCAAAGGGAAAAAAGGACCCAATCAACCTGCACGAGCAGAACTAATTCATGCGATGCTAGTCGCAAGAGATCTCAAAATACAAAATTTACGAACAAAGAGAATCTTGTTCAATAACTTGAAATGAAGAGAGAAGAACTTCGAGACATCGAACAGAGAGGAGCACCTACTGTGAAGCAAAACGCTAGAATGCAAGAAGAGGGCTGGATTAAGGAGATTGACGGCGGTGGAGTCGATGAGAGGAGAAGGTGCAGTTGTCGCCATCGGGAGGAGAAGGCAAAGGTGCAGTTGTCACCATCGGGAGGAGAAGGCAAAGTCATTGGCGTCGGCGAGTCGTGTTTGGGTGAGAGAAGTTAGGACATGGTTGGACTTTGGAGTCGATAATTTAGGTGAGAAGTGCTTGGGCGAGAGAATGCGTTTGTTTGGAGTCAATATTGTGTTTATAGGCCAAACAATGTTTCCTACCCTAGCCCAACTTGAAAAATGTTTGTTTACTTATTTTATAATAGTTACTCAAACAATATTAAGACCGAAATATATAATCAAACTTGTTTCGCGTTTGGTTCGTGCACGTGTGGTGTTCAAGTTAGATTGGATCGGGTTTTTGGACACCCATGTGATTCATTCATATGATAGACCAGAAATATTTGGCACTATACAAGATAAAAAGCTGAACCGTATTAAATGGTGGTCACCGACTCTGTGATGAACTTGACCTCTTGCGAAATGGGACAACTATCCCCCAATATGAACTAATGTGTCATGTTATGATATGGGTTTTGATGCCACCGTTGTATAATAAGTTAGGTTTCAGTTACTTAGCAAGATAGATCAAAGGAAAGGAATAAAAGGACTAGGGTCAAACTGATGAGCTAATGTGAAGAAGAAACGGCAAGCAGATGAAATCTTCCATTTTGGCGATCACCACATTGAATAATCAACTTCTCTCTCTCTCTCTCTCTCTCTCTCTCTCTCTAAGAGTTCATGACTTTGGGAGGGGCTTTCCTCTTAAGAAGGACTTGAAAAGCTGAAGAGCAGCTCTGGGCTTGAAAAGAGGGACTTCATGACCAGCTCCTCTCACCGTCGCAAATGTCAGCCCTTCATATACCTCTGTCCATCCTCCCACCTACATGACCACATCAGTACCTAAATTGATCAGTCTCATGGACAAATATCAATCGCACAGCATCTGGGTCTTTCATCAAACATTTTGTGTACATGGTATTTCAATCGATAATTAAGGGGAGACACCGACCTGTTTCTTGACGTACCAAGGGTACCACGGGATTTTGGTTTGCAGCTTGAGCTGCGCGAGCGAGTATCTCGTGGCTGTGACGGGTACCACCGAATCCACATCGCCACTGCGATTATTTTCGTTTTTCCAATGGGGCAAAAGAAAATGTCAACTCGAATTCGCACTAGGAAATGATGCACAGATATGCATCGACGAAGAACAGATAAATTAGCCAACCTGAACACCCATACTCGGAGGCCTCCGGCGATCATCTCCCTGTAGATGGGAAGAATCGACACCTCGGTGTCATTCCAATTTCGGTTCAACACTCCACTGCCATCAAAAAAACAGAACATATATAATCATAATTCTCCATTTGGACTTATGACAAATTGACAATCACTTCATTAAACTTGTTTTGGCAAAACGAGCAAAGAAAAGTGGCAATTCAAATCGAACCTGCAAGCAGTCCACTTGTAGGGAATCTTGGAGGTGTTGGCATGGAGTGCTCTCTGCACATCACGCCTGTTGTAGTACGTCTCCGCATATTTCTCCGTACAGGGATCGTACCCAGATATCTGCCTCAAAATCTTTAAAATAACTTAAAATTTTAGACCTTGGGACAGAAAATAATGAATTAGGAATTCTCAAATGAGTAAAAGGAAAAAAAATTCATCAGTTCCTGCGGTGTGAAGTGATAGTACTAGCAGCACTGCATTACTACAGGCATATGTAATAATGTTCGAACAGATACAGAACAGACGCGAGAATTGAGAAGGGATACAAACTTCATATGTCATTGCGAGTACACAGCATCCACGCAACAACATACGCAAGTACGATGCTATGAAAAGACAGATGAAGATCTTTGGTTGGTTCCCAATGGGTATAGAATGGAAAAAGAGAGCGGAGCAGAACGAAGATTCTAATATTTTTGTTTGGTAATTATGGGAATGAAATGGAATGAGAATATCCTTGTTTGTTTGTGACAATAATGATTCGGTAAATTTCATAAGATTTTCAATTGCATTATTTCGAATTATGCCTTATTATATAGTACTGTGCAATTATATTAAAGTGTAATAAAACTATTTCGAATTTTATTGTAATATGAAAAGTGAATGGGCAGTTTAGGGTAAGCCCATTTCTTTATGCTTATTTTTGGTACAAAGGATCTTTTTCCTTTGGTTAAAACATGAGAGTGGAATGAACATTGCAAATTAGAATGACCGTGATAGAATGGATAATTCCATTTCTGTTTTGAATGAAAAAGTAGATGTACAAATTAGTTGATTGATTGTGATTAAATCATTATATATTAAACGTTAATTTACAGTTGGTAATTATAACTTATATATAAGAATAATCGAGTCCATAATTATAGCTATATAAGTTTAATTTGTATTCACAGTATACATATGAAGATATTAATTCTCTACACATATATTAAGGTATCTTTAAACATTTTTTTTTGTGTGTGTGGAAAGGGTTCCGTCAGACATTGCTACATAACACTTGTTCACGTTTTCTAGAGAAGAGCATGAACAAGTTAAATTCATGCCTTAAACTTGCGAAAGTGGCTTAGACTAGAATTATTTGCATGCAATTAGAGGGATTCCAACACCCCCTAATCAACTGTGCCGACCATGAGGGCTCACCAGAACTTGTTCATTGTGCAACTTTCAACGAAACGAACCTTGTCGTGATGGGGGCGGTGGGGGAGGCGAATGGACCGTCGCGTGGCGGCGGCAGTGGAGCCGTCGGAGGAGTTGCAGGGGGGAGCGTAGATGTTGTACTGGTCGATGTTGCCGAACTCTTGGTCCATGGCGTAGGAATAGAGCGACTCGCACTCGTCCGACTCCTTCTGCCGACGAAAGTCGCAAGTGCTCATCAGCTGCTTGTACGTCTGGTCCGATATCATCGCGTGGCTCCACCAGTACATCACCGTGCCCATGTTGTCGTAGTAGTTGTCCGTCACCGCATTCCCTACCTGCATTTTTTTAAAATTCATTAGGATTTACTTATATTTGGTTATATTCGTAATTAGGATCGAGACATGAAATGTCTTTGGTTGTTGATGATGATGCGATTAGGAAAGTACCATAATGCCCCTGAGCTTGATGGTGGAGTGTTTGGGCTTCGAGTTATGGGCCATAATCTGGCGGGCCAGCTGAGGGACGTAATGGCCTGCGTAGCTCTCTCCCGTCAAGAACACCTCCCTCCCTTTGTACCTTGGGAATCTCTCCATCCATCTCACCAAGAACTCCAATGAATCCTCAGCTGCCCAACACATTTTACCCCAGAAAAATCAAAATTAAAAACATAATTTATCGCCCTAATGAGAAATACCCATAATTTCGCGAAATTACGAACGAACAAAAAAAAAAGAAAAAAAACACTTGCAGATGCCTGAAAGATAAAAGCCCTTCTGACAAGAAGTAGCTAATCGCTACCTTCTCTATCCTTTTTCAATTGCAATCATTTATACCCACGAAAAAAAGGTGTTGGGTCGATAATGGAACCGGGTCGAATGTGGACCCGACCAGAAGGTGGATCAAAATCCACAATCATCATCTAAAAGAAGAGTCAACGTTCCAATTCGGACCACCTTGCGGGGCCCACAGTACGTCATCACTGTCCCCCGCTACCCTCCAAAAAATTCGGGTCCTGCCCAAGGCCTATCCTATCCTCCCCTCCCCTCCATCCATATCTCCCTCGAATTGTCAAATGCACCCATTAAGCCAATCGCTATGCAAAAGACACTCATAAGAAATGGGGGAAATGAACGGATGCGGTCCTACCGGTGCGGCGGTCGCCCGTGTCCAGAAGATCGGAGGAGCGGTTGCTGTAGGAGAAGCCGACGCCGGCAGGGGTTTCCAAGAAGAGGAGGTTGGCCTCGGTGTTCCACGAGAACTTGTTGAGGTACAAGCCCGAGGCCGTCTTGTTTATCCGGAACGGCCCGATTTCCTCGGATGCACCGTATGCCACCGATGAGCAGCCAGGACCTGTGTGATTGTGCCACCATATCAAACACTTTGCATAAGCAACTTAATGAATTCATAATCTTCATATATCCGTATGCATCATTTTGTTCATTCACTAGACAACCGATTGCGTTATAGATAGATCACCAAATCATTTATGCAAAGAAAATAGCAAAAACTACCTTAAAGTTTGCACCATGTATCAAAAACTATTCTCACTTAAAAAAAAAAAAAAAACCCTTAAATCTACATATCCTTCCAACTCAAACCCGATGGCTATCTTGACCAGATTTGAGGTATTCGCCGGCCCTGAGTTCGAGTTCGAGAGGGTGACGGTAGGGGGCTAGGCCGAGGTGGCGGCAGGCCAATGAGATGTTAGGAGAGAGACGGTTGAGCGTAGAATTATATGTTACAGTTCGTGGAAAAATGGCAATTTCTATAAATAAGTGAGGTTATGAAGATGCAATTTGATACGAAAATGGCAAAACTCAATATGTAAATCATACGTCTCTAAAGTGGGGATGAAATTTGACATGTGGGTGCAAAACTTTGCAATTATCCATAAGTAAAAATGTACATGAAAAGCCTCTTGAATTCTAGTTGAGCGATGCTTCTATCGTAAAGCATCACGTACATTGATTATGTCCATCTTTTTCAGATATAAATTTTCGTTTTCCCTCGGGTGAGAAGATATTTGTGTAGTGCGCTTGTAGAGGTGGTTGAGCATTGTTCCAAGAGCATATGGTCACTATTCACTGAGCAAAGCATATGGTAGGTCCGAATTCGTCTCCGGATGTTTTTTGGTAGGGGAACGAGTTGGGTGGAGTCAGTCCTACTTCTTGCACAAATCAAGCTATTGTTTTCTACATCGATTAGGATTAATATCACATAACACTATGCAATTGCCGACAAATTCCAAAATGAAGGAGAATATCAAAGGTCCAAAAGAATATGCATGCATGTATGCATCACAACACACATAAATGCGGGCATCCGGTCAGTCCAAGTCGAGAAATTAATTTTTACGTGTCATGATGCTTTTGTATATAACTATAACGACATGTAGCGATGTTATAGGGAATATTCTGGGTACGCTAAAACTAGAAGTGCTGTACTTGCTGAACTTCTATGGATATGCACAAGAAAGAGCATCAATAGCAAGCGAAGCCCCCTATCTCTTCTCAAGAACTCCTAAGCATTATCGACCTGTGCCTCGTTTTAACATTTTATATTCCGAAAATTAGAAACACGACAGGGTCATGGGCGGGCCGCATGATGATTAATGCTGCTATATTGTTGTCTAGTCAGCATCACGAACCTCCTTAGCTAAGTGGGAGGAGAGAGAGAGAGTGCAATTTTCAGAATATCAGTTTCTTCAGATGATGCGTGCAATTGATACCTCAAAAATTCAATCTTTTCTATTTCCTAATGCTTAAAAATAGTGACATGGGTAGTACTGAGAAGATAAGAGAGAGCATAGGGACACACGCGAAGGTAGAAGTTGGGTGAATTCCAATCCATTAAATAGTGGAGTGAGTTTCAAGGGTTTCCTTGCACACGCAGATTTGAAAATCGTGCAGCCGTAGAGTCATTGACATTGATGGGGGGGGGCATCAAACCTCGCTGACAAAGCCCTGCTCGCAACGAGAGAGAGAGAGAGAGAGAGTGCAATGCAATCAATGATGAACGAGGGGTGTGGTGCAGGTGTGTGAATGGAAGTAATTAAAGCTGAGGCTGTTTATGGTTGCTTTCAGGCATTGAATTTCTTCTGTAAACTATCACTGCAGCTTCTGCCTAGCGTGAGACCAGTAAGAAATACGGGAGAGAGAGACTTCTGACTCTCTATCTCTCTCTCTCCACGTAATGGGTTTCCATTTACATGATAGTTAGTTGGGTCATGTATGGCTTCGCTTGCTTCGGTACATGCCATGCCCACCCCCAAAGAAAGAAGGTCGAAAACATCATCAGTTTTGGCGGACACAGCACGTGAGAGCGTTTCTTCCTCTTTTCTTTTCGACATGTATGTCGTTCTTGCGGTTCCAGAGTCTTGGCGTTCAAAATTAGAAGAATTTGAAATGATAGAGGGGAAAAGGAAAAAAGAAAGAGGCCCTTTACGCTTAATCAAAGATTTGCCAAGATATGGAAGAATTCCACTACTTTTCTTCCTTGTTTGGGTGGGTTTCATGGAGAAACTTAGAGGAAGAAAAATGGAGTTTCACGAGTCGAAAGAACTCACTCCCAGTTCCGGTTCCAGCTGATAACCAGTTAGAGAAAAGGAAAGGAAGAGATAACAACGATGTGCCATGCAATACGACAGTGGAGAGAGAGAGAGAGAGAGAGAGAGACCTCCATTGAGCCAGACGACGAGAGGCTTGGAAGAGGGATCGGAGTAGGCTTCGGTGAGCCAGTAGAAGAGGGCTCGACCGGCAGGTTCGTGGACGGTGACGTACCCGGAGAATTGCCGGAACGGGACTTTCGGCTGCCCGGGAAGAGACACTATGCGGTCGGCTTCCTCCTCAGCTGCCGCCGCCGCCGCTCTTCGAACGTCGTGACTGGACGCAGCGTTCGGCGTCGAGATGAGCATCACGACAGCGGCCATGAAAGCCATCATCTTTCTTCTGCAGTCCATAGCCATGGACCTTTTTCCGACTGAGCAGAGGCAGAGGCAGAGGCTCGAATGAACTCGGCTTCGTTAGTGCTACCAGCTGTGCATGTTTGTGTTCTTGATACTGTTCGAACTGTGCGAGAGAGATGAGGGAGAGAGAATAAATGATATCACCCACCAGGGGAAGAACGGAGGGTGGGGACAGATAATAGGGTCACTGCTTCGAGGCAGATATAGATACGGTCTAAACCAAGTATTATCGATCTTGTAGCAATGGAACTTATACTAATAGATCTCGGTAGGGTCCAAAAATTAATTTTGTACCTAAAATTTACCAAAATTAATTGAATTTGGCTGGCCGGACTCAAGAAGGAAATTGCTTAGCCAACACCCATTTTTGTACTTGTCTTGGCTTGGTAGGTCCCGAAACCATTATTTACCTTTATGGATAGTGCTCTACATATTTGGGTAACTCTTATAAAATGTGATGCAAGGAAAAGTGTTAGAAAAGTCCTAAATCTTTTGTACCGATATCAATTTAGTCTTAAACATTTTATTGGTATCAATTTAGTCCTAAATTTTTTGATTTAATGTTAATTTAATCTTAAAATTTTTAACTTAGCACCAATTCGTTCTTTTCGACTACTTTTGGTCGGATTTAGCTAAATGGACACCAGTCAATTGAAGTGGCACGCTAGCGTAGATATGAACAATTTTTAATAATATTTTAATATTTTTCAAATTATTTATTTATATTATTTAATTTTTTTTTTTTTTTTCCTTTTCTTTGGTTTTTTTTTCCTATTCTTCTCCTTCCTCGAGCCAGTCACTAGCTAGGCGATCGACTAGATGCCAAGGCCGGTGAGGCCGAGCTCGACCTCACCAGCCTCCAACACACCTAGGGCAGCCTTGCATTAGGCTAGTGGAGGCTCACCCTCGTTAGATTTGGTGAGGGTCAAGCCTCATCCCAGCCCCTAGCAAGGCTCAAGCCGTCATAGGCGCAACCTCGTGGCTTCTAGCGATGATTCGAGCCCTTGCTGAATCTAGCAATGGTCAAGCCTCACCGATCCGTGCCTTTGGCCAATCGCCTAGCCAATGACTGGTTGGAGGAAGGAGGAGAACATGGAAAGAAAATAAATAAATCACAAAAATATTAATATATTATTAAAAGTTCTCTTTATCAGCGTTAGTTGTGCCACATCAGTTGACACCTGACTGGCGTCCACGTTAGTAAAATCTAGCTGAAGTAACCTGAAGGACTTAATTGGCATTAGGTTAAAAGTTAGAACTAAATTTGCATCAATTAAAGGTTTATGGCTAAATTAGTATCAAATCAAAAGGTTTATGACTAAATTGGTACTAATGCAAAATGTTTAGGATTTTTCTAACACTTTTTCCCTCAGATAAATCAAAGTGCTATCCCGAGAAAATATTTAATGCATGAGTCGCAACTATAATGCAAACGTTTATAACATAATTTGATATGTTTATATGAATTGGTAAATTTAGTAAGACTGCAAAAGCCGATATGAACTTCTTTGTTAATGAATAATATAGCACTCGGAATGAGCCGTTCATATAGATGTTGAAGGCACCACGATTCCTTTGGATCAAAAGTTACGGCATGTCTAGTTGTCTACTTGATAGTGCGTCAATACTAGTTCCCACCCACTATTGGGATTTGTGATGCCCTAATGTTCTAGGAAATTTTCAAGTGCTGTACTTTGGAAAGGAAAATGATGTTTTTCACTTTTGGTATATGAAGCATGGTGCAAAATTTATCAGGAAAACATAAAGCAAAATTATAGGGCTCTTTTTTTGCCGGAAGGTACTTGAAAAAGTGTGAAAATATTTTGCATGTATTAACAATTTTTATTGGACAAATACCACCGAAAATCCTAAATTATGCTACTTGTGGCAATTTTATACTTAATTTTTTTTGTGCCGCTAAAAATCTCAAATTATGTCATTTGTAACAATTTTACCCTAAACTTTTTTTTGCCACAAAAACCCCAAATTATGCCACTTAAAACAAATTTACCCCAAACTTTTTGGTTAAAAGGTATTTTCATCATTTTCTATTTTCTTTTCTCTTTTTTTTCCTTCTCCTTCCTTCCCTCTACCATGGTCGGCGAAGGGAAGTCAATGATAGCCGCCCTCCCCGGCATCAGAGTTGACGAGGGTTGGCCTCACCTACCCTCGCCGATGTTGGAGTCAAGCAAGGCTCGAGTGGCCCTCACTGGCGTTAGGCGAGGGTTGCCCAAACCAAATCTGACGATGGTCACCCTTGCCAGTCTGGCGAGGGCAGCCCTCTCTAGTGTCGAGCGAGGGCCACTTAAGCTAGATCTAGCGAGGGTCGCCCTCACCTTGCCTGTCTAGCTTGGGTGGCCACTATCTCGCTCGACCCAAGTGAGGATGGGTGAGGGTAGCCCTCGCCGACTCCAACTCCGACTCCGACTCTGACGCCGACAAGGCGGCCATTGCCGGCTTCCCTTTGCCAACCATGGCAAAGAGAATGAAGGAGAAGGAAAAAAAAGAAAAGAAAATGGAAAATGATAAAAATACCCTTCAGCCATAAAGTTTGGGACAAATTTGTCATAACTGGCATAGTTTTGGGGTTTTTTATGGTACAAAAACAAGTTAATTGTGAAATTATCACAAGTGGCATAGTTTAGGGTTCTTAATGACACAAAAAAAGTTTAGGATAAAATTATCATAAGTTACATAGTTTTGGGTTTTTAGTAGCAAAAAAAAGTTCAGGGTAAAATTATTACAAATGATATAGTTTAGGATTTTTTATAGTATTTGTCATTTTACATTTAATGTTTCAAAATATTAGATTTTGAGATATTGTTTAGTGATATAGCAGATTCTTTAAAATTTTAAGAGTTTCTTATAAAAGGACGTAGCAATGTAGCAATACTTATCATATAAAATTAGGCCAATATATACATTTAGTACATATAACTCTTTCGGTAAACTATCAGATCCCTCTAACTCAGCAGTAACAAATAATCATCAATTACATAATAAATTTGAATCACTTGTACTGAGGTAGTCTTGTTTGTTTCAAATTCTTTCTAACAAAAAGTCGCTTATTGACTTGTTTGTTCAGATTTAAGATATAATCTAATTTTTAAATAGTTATAAAGACAAATATATATAGAATTACATTGGTCAGTGTTTAGTAAATTTGAAAGATACTAAATATTTCATGTTCATTTAAAGTTAAATTGCGAGAATTGTAAAACTTGAAAATATGACAACTCGCGAATGGGTTTCACAGCATAGTTATTTATTAAAAAAAGAACATGTGAAATGATGCTCTTAATCTTTCATCCTTTTCTCCAGTTCCAGTTCTTCCTCGTAAAAGGGAGAGAAAGGACAAGCTAAACCGTCCCAATTCGACAGGCTTTGACTACCTTTATTTTCTGATTGGCTTAAACAAGATCATAATTGCCTTCTGGAATTTTCATGGCGTTGGGACATGCAAATGGCCAGGTCTGGTCACGTCATATACTGTTCCATTTCGAAAATGACGTCACCCATGATTTGGCTTGTTAATCATGGACGAGGGTCAAAATAAATTTTAAAAAAATAAAAAAGGAAAAGAATATGCTAGGCTCCAATAAAACAAATAGATTAATAGATCATGAGTAAGTCATATTCAACATTAGATAAAATTTTATCCTGTGAATAATGGGGCCACAAAAGGCATGTGCAATTAAGAACGGGTTAGTTGGATTAAGATAGTCAAATTAAGGATGCATTGCTTGTTAAATTTACATTGCTTTAATTGGTTTCAACGAGGAACATAAGTTCAATCGATAAAGTATCCATCATTAAAAAATCATAATTTAATTCAATTCAATGTAGGAAATCATGATGTTTAGAATATGCATCTAAAGCACTTTTCAAATCACACAATCTCCAACAACACTCACTTCTCATATACCCTGCAAACAACGAAGGAGATGTGCGAATGCAATGTTTTCCCTAGCAAACTAGAATTGATCTTCAAGGTATCGTTGCATCAACTTTTCTTGTGATTATTTGTAGCATCAATCATTTTGTGAACCTAGGTTTAAATTGTAGCACCTAATGTTTAACAAACCTAAGGTCAATCTATAGCATCTCAGGCTTTTTAAAATCTTCTATACTCCAGATTTTCGTGATCTACTAAAATGGCACTTTCTTTAATGTATTTCCATAGTAGCCATTGGTTTACTTAGGTCAGCCAGGAGCCTATATCCCATGCATTAGGGAAAGATATCTAACCACCAAGGTCAAATTAAACTATTGGCCAATTTTGCACGAAATGTGGAGTTCTTTATTTCAAGGGTCCGGTTATGATGGGAAAAATTAGCATCCCACCAAATTCTTTCGGTACTCTATCATTGGTTAGCTTTTAAATTCATTAATTTTCCTTTACTTTCTTTGTACATATCCATCTTGGTTTGTAAAACAAAATCATGCTAAAATCACTATTTTATCGTAAGAAATGACGCTAAAATTCATTAATTCTGTTGTACTTTTTTTAGTAGATTTACTTTTTTAGTACATATTCACCATGCCTAGTTAGGACTCGTCCCGTCCTTAAGGGGGCTAATTTTCCCCTACAAGAACCCCTGGAGGCAATTTGGCCAGGCAAGATTGGTGTCAACATTGCCTCACAGTGCTACCCTGCCGCATGTATATTTTTCTAAAGATATATATTACATGTAGGTTAATTACAAGTAATTTTAAATTTTGCAAATCATTATGGTATATAATCTATTATAGAAAATTACCCAAACAATCTAAATCAAAGTAAAAATAAAAATATACATTTTTATGTAAAAGAGAAAATTGCACCAATATCGTTAAACGTTTTACCAAATTGGCAATCAGGTCCCTATATATTCTCGATTAGGTGCAGTCAAATCCCTATTACATGAAGGGTAATTACAAGTAATTTAAAAATATATAGACCATTGTGGCATATAATCTATTATAGAAAATTATCCAAGCAATCTAAATCAAAGTAAAAATAAAATTTACGTTTTTATGTAAAAGAGAAAATCACACTAACATCGTTAAATGTTTTGCCGAATTGGCAATCAAGACCTATATATTTTCGATTAGGTGCAGTCAAATCCCTATTACATGTAGGTTAATTACAAGTAATTTTAAAATATGCATATCATTATGGTATATGATCTATTATAGAAAATTACCCACAGAATCTAAATCAAAGTAAAACTAAATTAAACGTTTTTATGTAAAAGAGAAAATCGCACCAACATTGTTAAATGTTTTGCCGAATTGGCAATCAAGTCCTATATATTTTCGATCAGATGCAGTCAATTCCCTATTACACATGGGTTAATTACAAGTAATTTTAAAATATGCAAATCATTATGGTATATAATCTACTATAGGAAATCACTAGGCAATCTAAATCAAAGTTAAATTTTTTGCCGAATTGGCAATCAAGTCCTATATATTTTCGACAAGTGCAGTCAAATCCCTTCATTGAGCACTCAACCATTAAAGCGGTGAAATTTTTCTAATGCCTTAGATAAAGGTAATTAGATATTTCTTTTGTCATAATCGTTTGTCATATTTGCTCTGTGACATTTGCCTAGGGTGATAATATGTTTCCAAAGGCAACAAAATCCCTTGGTACCAAAACCAACAAGCAATAAATTCGGAATATAGTCCTTGAAAAAGGTATTGATTCCATGCCTTACTTAGCTAAAAGGGTAACAAAATGGAGGCTTATGTGTTCTTTCCATGATTGGGCATGGGCCGAGCCTATGCTGTGGATTGTCCTCGGCTACTGCTAGGCCCCGTCTCGGTCCATTAGCTTTTAACCTACTTATTTAAAGCTGGAGAGAGACACAGGATGTGGAATTTTTTATTTTTTATTTGGTCAGAAGGAGGTGAGAATTGAGATAAGGTCATTTGTCGAAGTCTTCGCCAATTTTTGCGATGTCGCCTAAAACACGATCTAATGCATGGATGAAAAGTATGATGTCCCTAACTAATTTTAAAATGAAACGAATGCTGCAGGTGGCTTTGGTTAGAGATCAAATTTCCAACAATAATGACGAATTTAATTCCTAATTTCTAAAATGTGAATGATGACCTTTGGGAGGAAAAAAATTCCGGTTCCAACATCTCTTTAGATGGTCAGATAGATATGCCACTCCTTTTTCGCTGACGTTAAAAAAAAATTATGACTACATTCGCCTGAGTGTTGATGAAACAAAAAAATAATGAATTATCATGCGGAACAATATGACTAAAACCTTTCACATATTCAAATTCACACAATTTGATTAGGGATGAGCAAAAGAAGCAATCTGGACTTGGAACTACCAGTTTTTGGTGGTCCTTGTAGGATTCCCAGTTCCTACAAATTAGAGCTAGTAAATATCAATCTAGTTTCTATTCTAGGTGTGGACCCACCCACTTGGACCAAGCTGGTATATAAGTTGGATGTTTCAATAGTTTTAACTAGTTCCAAATGCCTAAAAATTGGAACCAATGAATATTGATTTGTTTTGAAATATCCCAATAGTTATGATAGCCATGGAACCAAAAAGTCCTACGTGACCGATTTTTGCGATTGTGCCAGGTTGAGTCCATCCGGCCAAATTTGGCCGGCCGGAGTGGACGTGGGCGCCGACCGCGCGCGGCGACAATATTTTAATAATTTTTATTATTTTTTTATTATTTTTCGAATTTTTATTATTTTTTAAAATTTTCTTTTCTTTTTTTTTCACCCCTCCCCCCGCGGCAGTGGCGATCTATATGTTGGATGTTTCAACAGTTTTGAAATATTTGATAATAGTTATGATAGCCATGTAGCCATATAATAGCTTTCTAATGATTCTCTATTGGCTTTATAATGGTTTTATAACCGCTTTGTAACCTTTGATTTATTTTTTCATAAACTCTCTTTAATTTTATAACGGCTATATATAAGATTATCTTTTCCTACAATAATTTCAATTTATTTATAATTGTTTATTAATGGCTTTTCTTTCTTTTACCTACAAATTTTTACTTCGGACATAATTAGAAAGTAATATTGATATATCAAAACAAGAATATTCATGTTTCTCTTATGTATCTTTCCTTTCCTTATTAGGTTATACACATAATATTGTTCTTATTTCTTCTATCATTTTGTGTGGAATAAGGAAGAAGATTTGCTGTATTTTGGGATGATAGCCACTAGAATCTATAGCACCAAGCTTTATATTTCATGAGGCGGAATTATCTTTAAAGACAATACTTATGCATCTTAGACAATTGATATTATTTTCTCATCTTTTTCAATAGATTTCCAACAATCATTATTTTTCATGTTATATAACATATTTTTCCAACAATATATATGTATATATTTTTAATTCCTATGTTTTGAAACCCTAATTCACTTCACTCTCCTCTTGGTCAGACTCACACAGATTAATTTCAAAACCTTAATTGCCATTCTTATATTTAGTGTGTTGCATAAACTGTGGTATTATCGTTCATGTGTTTAGCAGGCATAATTAGTTAAGAAGAAGCAGACAAAGTTAAAGTTCAGTTTAGATCTTGGGTGTGTTGACTATTGACAAGGTCTTAACGATAGAAGATTGGTAAGGATGGAGTTCTCAATTTACAAATGTGTTTTAGAGTAGGTATGATTATTAATGGGTCTAGTACCATGAGTAATTGATAAGGATATGAGCGTGAATTGAGGATATTTTTGGTGTTTAATCCGGATATGTCAAATTATTCAAAATATATGACCAAAATACTCAGAAGTATAAGAAACAAGGAATTTGGAATGAGGCAAAGATATGACCGAAGTATTCATGGTGGGTGTGACAACGCTTCTGTTTCTCTATTCTTATATCACGGTGATGATTGATGATGGTCATTGATGAAAGAATATGAACTGGAGTCATTGCAATAATGCAAAGCGGAAGGACTCACGGCTAGTCTTGGATCCAGCCAAGAACCAAACTGAAATCAATGGGCTGGTTCCTGAGTAAGTCCAACCATCGGTAGGCTGGTTCGTGGTTCCTAGTTTGTGGAATTGGCCCTTTGATTTGATTCCTAATTCTAGGGTGAGAATAAGTGTCAAGGCTAACTAAGCAACCTAAAGGGAGGGTGAATAGGTTGTTTTAAAGATTTTTGTTGGAAATTAGTAACCCATCACTAGAAATTAAGTGAAGTAGATACTAAGAATACCTAGAGATGCTCGTGTGCGGATATCAGTCAAGTGTGGAAGTAAAAGAGCGTGTAGTAATATATCGTGGTTCTACTTAATCACAAAGCATACATCCACTCTCTAGACTAATAGTCACAATGTGTGTTGATTACATGAGTAATCATCAAGATAAGTTACAATGGCAAACACTGATCCTATTAGCCGATAGATCACACTATCATCTAGATGTTGTTACCAAGTGTGTATACTTAATCTTCTTACGATACAAAGGCAACAAGTTACTCTGGAAATCTCAAATACACTATTTTCATAATCCAACTTAGGATGTTTCCAGCTTGTTCTAAATAAATCGTCTAACTCTCTTTAGCTTGAACTAACTTTTCTTATACAGACATTTTCAATCTTCTTGTTAGAGATCATCTAGAGAAGTAGGAGTAGGTAGTTATTAAGAGTCTTTGCTAGCTGCTGTTCCTTGGCTAGACTGCTCAAATAGTATTTTCCTACGGATATCAACAAGCTTTCCTTAAACTAGTCTTATAGGTGTTAGTCACATCACCGACAGTGCTTTTGTCTCTCTCTGCAATGCTATTCTGGTAGCCAACGATTATATTTGATTGTCAAATGAATATCTTCAGATGAACGTGATCTCAGCATCATCATTGACATAATTTTCTCGTAGGTGACATCAAAATCATCACTAACCTATTTTCAACGATTACCTGATGATATTCACAGACAAGCCATGCACATACACAGACATCCTGTGATCTTCTTCCAATGAATCACATCATGAATATTATGTAGTTCTTAATAATTATCACAAGCATTTGCACTTATCATAATAGATAATATATCAATGAAATTTTGGAAATGATCAAAATTCCTAAGAATGTTTCTCTAACAACCAGCCTACTTTGGTACTGATTGCCCTTAGTTGTGATATCTAACAACTTGATACATCCAATTTTTTAATCACGGGATTCCCTAGGCAACATTTCCGATTTTCGTTTTTTAATAGGAAAATTTATACAAAATTCCTCACGAAATTTCACGACAATGTGCATATTCATCTTTAATCGCGATCTTTTTCTGATTGCATGGGGCGTAAAATTGTATCTCATTTTGAGTTTTTAGTCAAATCATCCTTTTGCTTCGAAATGCGCTAAAATAAAGTAGAATTACTAAGTAACCATATAAAGATTAAATAAAAATGTAATGATCTTTAGAAAAGAATTAACACAAAAATTATTAATAATGTCATTTTATTTTATATTTGATTATAATTACCCTTTTTAATTCCAAAACTATTTACTTTCATTTTTATATATAATAATAATAAAACCATCCCTACCTTTAGCATTTTTATAAAACACAATGCCAACCCTCCCACTTGTGGCTCTTGCCCAGATTTAGGAGAGGATCGTGGCCCTCTCTCGGTTTTGTCAAGTTGTGGCCCTCGCCTTTGATCGGCGAGGGTCATTGACCCTCACTAAGGTGTTGACAACCTCGCTAGCCATGATCGTTAGCTAGAGGTATCAAAATAGATCTTAAACCTATATAAAACCCATCTAAATCATAACGGGTCATATATGGGTCACTTACATTGTAAAGAGATTAATTAAATGGGTTTAAAAATTGAAAACTTAAAATAAACAGGTCTTAAATGGGTTGGATTAAAACCCATTTCCAACCTAAGCCTCGGACTCTCTCTTTCCCTCTTAACTTTATAAAAATATTTTTTTATTAAAATTGAAATTATAATTATTTTTTTATATTTCCTTTTCCTTTTTTTTCCCCTTTCTTCTTCATCCTTACTTTGTTGGTGGCTGGCACGGCGACAACAGATGACTAGCTAGGTGAGGCTTGAGCTTGCCAACCTATTGCCAACAACTGAGGAGACTCGAGCTCTCCCTCTCTAGTGTTGGGTGAGCTCAAGCTTGCCTATGGCCGATCACCGGCCTGCAAATAAGAAAAAAAAAAAGAAAAGAGAAAAAGACACCATAAATAATTAAAAATGATATATTTTAAAAATAAAAAAATAACAATTTTGATTTTTTAAAATAAAAATAATTATAAAATCGATTTAAAAAAAAAAAATATTAAAAGGAGTCAACAAGGAAAATCTAATCATATTTTTCATACAAAATGGCTAAAAATATATTATAATTTATTTTCAAATTTCAAGCACATACCAAAAAATATTATAATTTTCCTAAAAATACTTCATGGAAAATATTCGAGAAACAAATAGAGGCTTATTTAAAAAAATTATGAAAAATTGTCCACTAAATTTGTGTTGTATGAAAGTGTTTTAGCCATGCCATTTTTAAAAAATAATATAAGAAATAAGCTTTTTAGTTTTAGTTAAATCAATCTAATATAGTTTGGGAATTGGTCGAATTGGGTATGAGTCAAAAAATTTGCACTACAATAAGTAGGTCATAAACAGATTAAATAGGTCAATTTGGGTCAGACCATTTTTGACTTGATCCAAACCCAACCCGACCTATTCATTTGATAGGTTTATCGCCGACCCACCGATGATGAGGTGATTGTCACGGGTGGGAGGCTTGGCCCTAGCCCTCTCATTGTTATTTATTTATTTATTATTTATGTTTTCTTTTAAGTTTTAACTTTTTTCCATTTTTGAGTTTTTTATGGAAAAAATAGAAAAAGGAAAAAAAGAAACGAAAATAAAAAAGCAAATGACAAAAATGTCCTCAATATTTGGTGAGGTGATGTTTTTCTTTGAGATTGACATGGTACTTTAGGTTCTTATGTAAAGCAAGATCAACTTCCGGCTATTATTTAAGAAAATAAGAGCATTTTAGGTTCGCTTATTTGAAATAATATTCACTTTAAACCCTTATTTGGAAAAACGATGGCACTTGAATTTCTTATTTAAAATTTTCCGTGATCTTATTAAACAACTAGCTAATGAGGGATACATGAAAAATAAAATAACTATTTTAAACATTTCAATTATTATAAAAAAAGTTTGGAATAAATTTAAAATTTTCCTTTTGTTACGAGTTAGCAATATCATCATCATCATGTCCTAGTATATTTATAGGGATCACAGCATCTTTTGATTTACAGAATCTATTTTACAAATTTTAACTTGTTTTAACATATTCAATGGAAAAGAGAGATTTGACAAAAAAATGGAAAAAAGTCGTGATTTTTCCCTTGAAAAATCGCATGTGAGGCGTATGCAGATAGAAAAATAAATCGAATGTCAACGGCGGTAACAAAATGAAAGTAAAGCGGGATTTTACGTCACAGTTAAATGTTAAGGACAAATATATACCTCCTTCAAAATTGCATAGAAAACTCATTTTTAAAGTCATTAGCTAAGAATTCTAACTCGACCTTAAAGTAGAGGCGAGAAGATAAATAAATAAATAATTAAATAATTAAAAAAGGAGAATTTCCAAGGAGGTCCCCTCCATTTCAGACCGTTGTCTCTCCTTAACGAGAAAAAAACAGAAGAAATAGGAAAAGAATCCCTCTCACCTCATTTTGTTCTAACGTTGTAATAAAGACCAGCACGAATCTCCGTCTCTCCGACCAGGGGCGTGGCAAGGCTTTTCTGGATCCAGAGGGTTTAACCAAGACGAGACGAGACGAGACGAGGGTTTTTCGAACCTCCATTAGAAGACGGAGAGGAGAGCTATCTCGCGAGCTTCTTCTGGGTATGCATCCCGTTTTATGAAGTCCCCCCGAGTCAATTCCAGACCTTGACGCCCCATTTTTCTGCTGGTGGGGCTGTTGGAGCTCAATCCGCGAACAATTTGCGGATGCAGGTTGCAGGGTCCTGAGGAGTTCGAAGGTGAGCACCTAGTTGACTTAGCTTTTCTCTCGAGCTCCTTCGAGCTCGCTTTGGGATTACGCGTTTTCGCAGTGCGGGGACATTAGGGTTTGCGTCGTAACGTTGTTGGTCCCGTTGATTCCTGCTTCGCTTTACGGTAAAGATTAACGCGCGATTTGAGCTTGTCCTGTGTGGTTGCTGGTTTGCGTGGATTGAGGTTTTCGGTCTGCAGGAACCTCAAGGACTGAGCTTGGTTTGACTTCATTCAGTTGTGGAATAAATAAAGAGAGAAGAAAGAAGAGAGATTTGTGGAGATTACGGGTGTAAATTGAGGTCTATTTTTCCTTATAAATCTTTCTTGTCGAAATTGTCACGCATTTCGTGAGGGTTTTGACGGAATTGGGCTCAAACCGCCAGTTAATTGAATCAGTTGATTTTCTTGCTTTGTCTGAATATCGGTTAATGGAATTCTGAATTTTGGTCCTGATTTTGTTATCATTCGAGCAGGTTAATAATTGCATTACTAGCAAACGATGCGGATGATGGGTTATTACTGCTTTCGTTGAAGTGATATGAGAGGTATTGAATATGAGTGATGGGGGTCGGGAGAACAGAAGGGAACATGAAAAATCAAGCAGTCACAGAAAATCTGGCGTTGACAATTTTGCACAGGCCATTGCGAAGATTGCTATTGCACAAGTGTGTGAAACTGAAGGGTTTCAGGGTTTTCAGCAATTGGCCCTCGAGACGTTCTTGGATGTAGCAGTTAGATACATACGTGATTTAGGAAAGACAGCACTCTTGTATGCTAATTTGGCAGGTAGAGCAGAGGTTAATGTTTTTGACGTTATCCAAGGCCTAGAAGATTTAAGTTTGGGGCTTGG
This sequence comes from Angophora floribunda, assembly GCA_014182895.1. Lineage (NCBI taxonomy): Eukaryota > Viridiplantae > Streptophyta > Magnoliopsida > Myrtales > Myrtaceae > Angophora > Angophora floribunda. The sequence goes on from CM024714.1 coordinate 12,273,698, forward strand.
TTTTGTGGGTGCTTCAGATATAGATCACTGTCTAGCACACTCAGGTGTAGTACGTGAACTTTTGCAGTATGTGGGTGATTCTGAAGAGTTACCATTTGCCTATGCTCTTCCTCAGTTACCTATCATTAGAGATAGAAAGCAGACTCCAAGTTTCTTGCAAGCTGGAGTGGAGCCTCCTTATGAACATATTCCATCTTGGTTGCCTCCATTTCCTGATACCCAGGATCATGTTCAGTTGCCAATGCAGGAGAACGGTGCTAAGGATCCTCAACTTGTAGACATTGAACATGCAAAAGACGATATAAGGCCTGAGCAGCAGTCTTCATTGAGTGTGCAGCCGTTGCATTCTACCAAGGAATCAGAAGGTCCTTTGCCGTTTAATGAGAGGAATGCTGCTAAGCTGAAAGAAGTAGCAGTGACTAATCCATATCTCATTGCACCTCTGAATTTTGGTGAGAAAGAAATATCTCTGGCTGTTCTTCCTGCTAAGCTCGCCAGTGAAGCAGCTGTTGGCGATGACGTAGTACAAAAGCAGTTAATGGATGGTAAAATATCTGCACTGGAAGCATTTGTCCCAGGCAGTGAATCGGTGAAGAGCAGGTTGAATGGTGAGGGTCAGAAAAAGGTCTTTCCAAGCCAAAGACTGCCCGTGCAGTTTAAGATTAGGATCGGCAAAAGGTCCCTCAATGCAAACCCAAACTTGAGCTTTGAGAACGAGGGTATTATTCAGGGTTCCCCTCGGCGTAGGAATAGTAAATCTGATGATGACAAGAAAAAAAGGCCTGAGAAAGTTTTAGAGGATTCTGTGGAAAACGCACATGATCTGGCTTAGTTGTACATTATGTTTGTTCAGTTACTTTCACCATTTCTAAGAATCTAGCAGGATAGCTTTGTTTTGCATTTTAGTTAATGCTAGTGAATTTCTGTGTGACATATTGCCTGATACTGATTAGTTATTATGGTGACATGCTAAAAGGTAGATTGTATAAGAAGTACATGAGCTATATGATACCAGTTGAGCAATTAGCTGTTGTCAGCAAATGGTTTTTTCCAAATAAAAGTTCTTTGCATTCACATGGATGGTTTTACTGCTGATAAATCTACTTATGGCACAGGAATAATGCTTTAGATGTTGCTTTATCTATGTTTGTTGCAGTCTTTGAAATTCGTTTTTCTGCCTGCTATAGTTCCATGGTTGCATTGAAAGGTGATCGCTTTCCATTGTAGAGCAAGCAATTGTATTGTGTATTCCCAGATTTTGTCAGACTGCTTCTGTGGTACTGTTACTGTGTTCCTAGGATAGAGATCTTTATGAAGAATTTTATGATGCCTCTAGCGCTTTTTTAACATCAAATGAAACGTGGTTGAGATGGAATGGCAAGAGGAAACAGTTTGAAATTATCTGTGCAATTCCGACATTTAGTTTTTACTCAGAAATGATGTGGAAATAAATTAGGGGATTTCTTTCCCCGGTTGAAAAAATTAGAATGGCAAGGATTGATGTTGAAACGCCAACGGTGTCTCCTAGATAGGTTGTTGTATGGTAATATTTAAAGGAAAAAGGGGTATACTTGCATAGACTTCTAAACTGGTGGGAGTATTTTGTTGATTTTTTATGGAAGTATGTAGTGTCCATTCTATGATTTGAGCCATGGAATGACCGTTCACTCAATTTGATGGAATGGCCATTTGTGCGTTCCGCCCATTTGTTTCCACGTTTGGGGCAAGAGTTGCAAGTGAAATGATCGTTAGTAAGAGTTACGGAACTGCACAAAACTGGAGTTGGTAAAAAAAAAGACATTGCTGGGACTGAACCTGAACTAACGACAATGGCCAACGCTTCTTCCTTAGAGGAGAACAGGACTGCAAATGCGTGATTGATAAAACATTGCCAGAAAAGAATAGTGCGAATACACCTGTGTAAAATTGACATCTCTGGTGGAAAAAGCCAGATAAGGGGCTGGGGCTCGGAATCCTCGGATTTGCTTGACACTGCCCCGTTTCCATTTCCATTTTCTGTAAACGGGCCAGGCTATTTACAATTGTTCAATGGACCTCCGACGTAATTCCTCTGAATTGCAAATACTATTCAAGATCCTCTCTTTTGGATTATCTAATAAACTTATTCCACATATTCTGTTCAGTCATGAAAAACGACTTTATAATGAAGGCATTCCGAGAACTTCCATTTAGAGAAATATTCAAGTGAAAGAAAAATTGCCAGTAGCCATAATATACATCTAAATGTGAATGAATGTTCATAAGGTGTCGACATGCTGATTGTCCTGCCAAACCAATCAAAATGGCTACTCTTTTTACTGAAAAACAAAGAAAACTAAAAACAAAAAAACTCTTTTCTGAAGTTGCTTCATTCTTCAATAATTAGAGCTCCGTGCAATCAACGAGAATAAATCAATCTTTGCTGCAGATCAATTGACTCTATTCACCATATTCTTCTATCAACATGTCTATAGTTATGGCATGAACAAAAAAGGAAATTGAACTTGGAAAACCACCTGAGTACTTTCTTCAGAGTGACCACATTGGCACACTTCATGCACAAAGCATCAACAAGACCCAATGATTTGGCACATGAGAAAATTTCTCAAAGAACTTGGATGACGGGACACAGATTCCCATCTATCTGCATCACAGCTGATCCAAACAAAGAGTCATGGACGAGCCTGAGCTGAGAAGTACGGGTGATCTTGTGGCATTACTGTACTCATGACTCTGCGGTAGAAACCCCAATATTTACTTTTTTCAGTAATTGCTGTTTGACCAAATGGATGTTGTGCCACATACTGCCGTATATCATTGGCTGCAGCTAGCTCTTCCAGATAAACACGGAGGTTGCCTTCATTACCTGACACAAATGTCACTAATGTCTCAACTCACATTTTGCCAATATTAGATATTCTGTTAAAATTTGCAAGGACGACCTCAGAACTAAATTTACATTTGAACAAGACATGGAAGGACAGGATATTCATGCAACCACGCGAAACATAAGATTGGTCCAGCCACCATTATTGTTTTGGCCAAAAGCAAGAGCTAAATGAGATTGAGGGTCTGGTAAAAGATGACATGAGCTATTCAAATATTACAAGGATTGCTGTAACTACTCAAATGCCCCAACACAAGCACTGTTTCTCTGAAAAAAAAACCATCAGGCATCATACCTAATGAAACATCACTCTCATGCTGAAACTTGTAAGAGTTGGGAAAGACTGCAGTGTGTGGCTGCAAGTGAATTTTCATTAGTACAAATCAAAACCGAAGACTGTGTGAGCAGCCTAACACAAGGATCAGGAAAAGGGGACAACTCACAGGGTTGAGCAAGGCCTTATAAGGGGAATCATCCAATAACAGCGTATTTGATTCATCATAATCACCCTTTTCCCATGGAAGGCTAGACTCATGTTTCTCCCAAAGTCTCCTGACTTCCTTAAAAACCAAGGCCTTATGCTTGTTTTCTAGTGTTCTAAACCTTGTAGCAGTGCAATGTGAGAGATCCTACCAGATCATTATGCAGCATCAGTTTACTTAAGTACCAATTTGGCATTGTTAGTGTCAAATAAAGATAAAAACCAAAAAAAAGGACATCAGCATAAAAAACATGTCCTTGAATTGCGCACCATTCCTTTCAAATTAGAATAACCATAAAAATAAGGACATCAGCATAACAAGAATGACTTCAAATTTGCATCTGATTCATATAAAAAGCTACCTGAAGTTTGGATATGCAATTAGGATTGCCGTTGGTTGAAATTAGTCTTCACATTGATGGAGTACTCTTTTTCCCCGGTTCTTAAATCTAATACTCACCATATGTGAGATCACGACACCAAAATAGATGACAAGGCAAAGGGGAAATAAAAATACAAATTGAATACTATGTTGTCATTAGGGTGTAAATATCAGTGCTTGTCAAAAGCAAAGCACAAATATATACATCACATTATGATTGGGACATGCAGAAATTGGCCAGGACCTCTGGAATAATTAGAATGGCCATAACTTTCTTCCAAATTACCTAAAGTGGCCAGAGAACATTGAAGCCTTGTTAAATGTCTGTGGAACTAGGTGCAGCAGACAGATTGTGCTCAAATTAGAGGTCCATACAATTCTCCATTTATTAAGAAGGAGCACAGTCACACAATAGGTGCACCTAATCTTTAACCAGGTAAATTTAAGTCAAAACTACAGTATCATGAAGGTACCAGGGTCGTTATCCTGCTCAACTTAGTTATGGATGTTGGCAGGAACAGCTGAAAACAGGAGCAGCCAAATGGTCACAACCATCTAATTGAGTATCTTGGTGGATAAGGTTTCAGAAGACAATTACAAGTTAACAGGAGAATTCAATGCACATCAAATTTTACAGATGAAATTGTGATTAGTACCACCATGCGGAATGGAAAGCTATAACTCATCTGAAAACCAGCAAGCAGGACCACTGTCTAGGAACTAAATGTGCCATGAAAAGAAAAACAATGCCTACCCAACAAAAAAGCAGCTTATGCTTCATATCTCCCAGAAGATAATCAACCACTCTTTCCACATTCTTCCTGCAGAGATGAACAAACCAAATCAGCACGTACACCTGGAACTGCTACTGAGAGAGAGAGAGAGAGAGAGAGAGAGAGAGAGAGAGAGAGAGGGCCAGGAATTGAATTGGCCTAGTAATACTTGTTTCTTGATGACCATATGCCCACATCAAATCTTTCAAAGCAGAACTTCAGAAAATCAACGCAGAAGGGTCTCTTGAAAACTGAAGAAGAAGCAGCACGAATATAAACTCAGCCAGTGAACATGAAAGACAAGAGAAACCAAAAACTCAATAAGCAAAGTTCACAATTCACCTGCTCGTCTTGCAATATTTATGTCTGCTTTGTAGTCCTTGGGAGGAGGAGAAACTATATCTGCAAGAAGCCCATTTATATCAAGAATTAGAAGTTTCCTCCGATGGAGGAAAAGTGGTCGTGCCGGGGAAAAATGGAATATTCCATGATGCTGTCTTCCAATGGAATATTCCATCATTGCTTCACCATTGCCGGAGAGCTGCTCAAGTAGCTTTGGCTTCACTTCAGCAGACAACTTTGCTTCATGCACGGAATATTCAAATAACTCATTACCATTTCTCAGTACACAGTTTTCACCTGCCACACTAATATTTGGCAGGAGACTGGCTTGACTAAGATCAGTGAGACCACTGCCAAGCAGCTCATAAGCCGTAGAGCTATTTGACACCGCTTGGGGTGTTTTCATGCACATGCTCCGCTGTTTTGTCTTGTTTCTATCTACGATGTTCACTTCAAAGGGATTGTTCCTTGTCCCCTCTTCCAACTTTAGGTTTCTGAAACGTGACCTTTGTGTCATCAAATCTGCTTGTAAGGGATTCTCTTGTTGCTCAGTCAAATTCATTGAAAAAGTGACAGCCTTGCCGGGCAACTTTGAGTTTCCCTGCACGAATATCTTTCTGTTGCTAGAATTAACTGTATCAGTTTCTACAGGTTTGACACTCTCGCTCATCATTTTCAACATGGAGGGGACCTGAAATTTAAGACAAATTAAGTTGTCAAAACAGTTTGGTTAGAGACGAACTGAAGTAGGAGAACTGAATACAGACAAATTTGAAGTTTCAACTGATAAACATGCCAACTTATTGCATTAAAGTGAAAATTAGAGATACAGGACTTGAGGTTCTGAACAAAGCCAACCAGCTTTAACAGATAAAGACTCAAAACCAAACCCCATCAAGCAACTCTCGGTAATGCTGACTTTCATGTTCGCAGGGACACTATCATGTAACTAAATCGCAGTGCTTTACGGTGCAACAGGACAGTGACAAGATTAAATTTTTTTTGCCTTGACACCACATAGAACATCCTTAATGCCAGTAACAGCCATCAGACACCGCTGCAGACGACATCCACAATGCCAGTAACAGCCATCAGACACCGTCGCGGACAATGTGCAAAGCAAAACAAAACAAAACGAAATAAATCAGCTTTTCAGATCAAAGTTGACGCTATTTCTCTGGACATCTTCAATTCAGACCTCATAAATAATCTAAACAGCCTTCAACCCCCCTCTAAAAAAAAAAAAAAAAAAAGAGCTACACAAACACGACTCTCAAACTAAAAATCTGATTACAGTTTTTGGCAAAACCTACCGGCAATCCTCGAACCTCAGTGAACTCCAGATTTCTTCAATATCAGATAAAATCGTACGCTTGACGAAGTGGGAATTTAGCTGTGTTGGTGGCGTTTGTTCGGTATGATTTTAGAAAAAAATCGCGAGAGGAACAAATCACGATTGAATAAGGCGACGGGCTTGGGCTATAAAGGCCGGCGCCGACGCCTTTGTCGGTCCCGCGACCTCGTCGCCGGCGCCGGCACCGGAGCAGTCCACCCGCAACCCCTTAGACTGTCCGGCGACGCGCTAATGCAGGCGTTCCTCCGGAGGCGAGCTCCGTTCATGGCCTGACGAAGAGGAACGAACCTCTGCGTTTTTTTCCTTTTTTTGGCTTGTGTGTGGGAGCGTGTGCTGCGGGCAGGTGGGTGGGGGAGGCAAGGAGGGAGGGAGGGAGGGAGGGAATGAGGGGAGGTTTTTGACTTTCGATGGGGATTTGGATGTTTTATTTGTGTATGGTCTTTTCTTCTTATTTTATTTTCGGTAGGAGAAGATCTTTTCCACAAAAGGATAATGTCAAGAAAATTCTAAATATATATAATATATTTTTTGTGGATATTAATATCCCCTTTCGCCAAGACCTACAATCTTACTACAATAACAAAAAAATAACATTTTGTTCTACTTCCATCAATGCAATAGCTGAAATTTCTATATAATCATGTTGGTAGTTACATCGGATCGATATGCAACGTGTACCTGTTGTTATGTCGGACTCCTTTACTTGGCATTGTTCTAAAACGCTATCACGATGGATGGATTTTTAATGATTGTTATGGAAGGAATTCAAAAGAAATGAATGTTTGGATTGCTAACACAAATATGGTATATTGGCACGTTGGAAAAAAATTGGAAGTAATGGGTACCACGGAAAAAAGCTCAAGATTTTTTTATGGGAATAGCTATTTTCTCAAATTAAATAGAATTAACATCATGAAAAACCCAAAATTAGTTTTCAAGTAATAAATTTATCATAAATTAATTTTTGACCACCAAAACCTAAAACTAGTACATTTGTGACAAATTTATATTTTGTCAATTTCCGTTAAATTAGATTATCAGCTAAAAAATCACAAATTAGTAATGAAGAGTAAAACCTTAGAATTGATATACTCGTCAATTGCCCATGTTATCCAACTCAACAATTTAACAATAAAAATGAATGAAAACTAATAGAAGGTAAATTTGTTATTGGTGTACGAATTTGAGGTTTTTAGCGATTAAAAAGTTCATTTATGACAAATTTGTTACATGTATACCGATTGAAGTTTTTTGTAGTATTACTCCAATCAAATAAAGGTGGGGTCGAGGATTTTATCAATTTTTTTGCCTTTCTCTCTTTTTGCTTGTAGATATTTGGGTACTTTTCCATGTCCCCAAGACAAACATTGACATAGCATTTCATTTTTCTCATATTGTTCTTCATGAGCTCTTTTTGAACCCCAAATGTGAAGCAATTACCCTAAATAATGACAACCATTATTAAAATGAGGAGTTTTTCCATTAAAACGATCTAATAGCTCTCAACCTTGACTCTAATCTTTCCCTAGTGCTAATGGCATTTAAATGAAGACAATTATAAACAAATTACATAATTTGATACTTCGTGAACCCTAAAGATCAAGCAATTACCTCAAATGGCAACAAACATTCTTAGAATGAGAAATTCTTCCATTAGAATGATCTTATGGCTCTCAATATTTGCACCAATCTTTCCCTAGTACTAATAATATTTAAATGAAGATAATTATAAGTAAATTAGATGATTTTCAAGCTTGTAAACCCCTAAGATCAAGCAACTATCATAAATGGCAACATACATTCTTAGAATGAGAAGTTCTTCTATTATAATGATTTTATGGCTCTCAACCTTTGCTCTATCCTTTATCTAGTACTAATAACATCTAAATGAAGATAATTATAAGTAAATTAGATTATTTGCAAGTTTGTGAACCTCAAAGATCTTGCAAATACTGGAAATGGCGATAAACATTCTTAGAATGAGAACTTCTTCCATTAAAATAATCTTATGGCTGCCAACCTTTGCTCTAGTCTTTCCAAGTACCAATAGCATGTAAATGAAGATAATTATAAGTAAATTAGATTATTTACAAGCTCTTGAACCCAGAAAATGAAGCAATTACCCTAAATAGCGACAAACATTCTTAAAATGAGAAGTTTTTCCATTAAAATGATCTTATGTCTCTCAACCTCAGCTCTAATCTTTTCCTAGTACTAATAGCATCTAAATAAAGATAATTATAAGCAAATTACATGATTTGATGCCTCATGAACCCCAAAGATTAAGCAATTATCCCAAATGACGAGAAACATTCTTAGAATGAGAAGTTCCTTCATTAAAATGATCTTATAGCTCTCCACCTTTATTCTAATAGTTCCTAAGTACAAACAGTATCTAAGTGAAGATAATTATAAGTAAATTAGATGATTTGCAAATCCCTTAACCCCAAAAATGAAGCAATTACCCTAATTGGTGACAAACATTCTTAGAATGAGAAGTTCTTTCATTTGAATGATTCAATGGCTCTCAAACTTGGCTCTAATATTTCCCAAGTACTAAAAGCATAATTGAAGATAACTAAAAGTAAATTAGATGATTTGAAAGCTTGTGAACCCCAAAGATGAAGCAATTACCCTAAATGGTGATAAACATTCTTAAAATGAGAAGTTCTTCCATTAGGATAATCTTAAGACTCTCAACCTTAGCTCTAATCTTTCCCTAATAATAATAGCATCCAAATGAAGACAATTATAAGCAAATTAGATGATTTGCAAGCCGGTGAACCCTGAAGATCTTGCAATTACCCCAAATAGCGACAAAAATTCATTGAATAAGAAATTGTTCTATTAGAATGATCTTATAGCTCTCCACTTTTGCTCTAATCATTCCCAAGTACTAATAGCATTTAAGTGAAGACAATCATAAATAAATTAGATGATTTGTGGGTACCCCAAATGTGAAACAATAACCTAAATAGTAATAAACATTCTTAAAATGAGAAGTTTTTCTATTAGAATGATCTTATGACTCTCAACCTTGGCTCCCCAATCTTTCCCTAGTACTAATAGCATCTAAATGAAGACAATTATAAGTAAATTAGATTATTTGCAAGATTGTGAATTCCGAAAATCAAGTAATAATCTCAAATGGCGACAAACATTCTTAGAATATGAAGTTCTTCTATTAGAATGATCTTATGGCTTTCAACCTTTGCACTAATCTTACCCTAGTACTAATAGCATCTAAATGAAGACAATTATAAGTAAATTAAATAGTTTGCAAGCTTGTGAACCCCCAAGATCAAGTAATTACCATAAATAGCGACAAACATTCTTAGAACAAGAAGTTTTTCCATTAAAATGATCTTTTGGCCATCAACCTTTGCTCTATCCTTTACCTAGCACTAGTAGCATCTAAATGAAGAAAATTATAAGAAAATTAGGTTATTTGCAAGCTCGTGAACCTTGAAGATCTTGCAATTACTCCAAATGGCGACAAACATTTTTAGAATGAGACTTCTTCTATTGAAATAATCTTATGGCTCTCAACATTTACTTTAATCTTTCCCAAATACTAACAACATCTAAATGAAAACAATTATAAGCAATTAGATGATTTACAAACTTTTGAACCCCAAAGATTAAGCAATCAACACAAATAGTGAAGCTTTTAGTTTTGTCCCTCTTTTAGTTTGCAAATTTCTTTAGCGAGCTTCTGAAATATGTAAAGTAACTTATTTCAGAGCCAAGTGATGAACTTTTAACATACAATAGGTTTGTCTAACTTTTGTCCATCAGGTTCAATCCTTATAGCAAAACCTTATTTATTCTTATGAATTTTGACAGTGAACTTGTTATCATGTTCTTGAAGTTTTTGTATGATAAAGATCCTGTTATATAGCTTTTGGATCTATTTAAGGTTGATGAAGAAATTAGCATTGATTCATAAGTCATTTCCTCTAAACTTGTCCAGTTCATAATTTTAAGTCATTTAATGGCACCTGGAATTTTTGAATCTTTAATTAATACTTGTTTATACCTCATGGAGACACCAAGTGAAAATTTACATTTTTTCCAGTCATTTGAGTCGATATTAACTTTACTTGGGCAAAGGTGTGACACATCATTATTGTTGATAGAATGGCTATCATTGAATTAATAAATTTCTTCTATTATGAATTATCTTTAAGTTTTGCTCCTGCTTGGTGTTCTTAATGAATTTCATTCATCTAATAAGAAAATGTTAATTGCCTGAGCCTAGTTACATAATCATATGTGTCATTCTGACATGATGACTGGATTCATAATTTGACATCATGTGACCTTATAATTTCAAGGGTGGATCATCTCTTCATTCTTTGTAATTGAAATTCGGTAAGGCAATGTCTTGGATATTGTGAAGTGTGGTTAGCTTAGTATTGCTTTCATGTACTCTAACAACGAATTTTTGGTAGCCCTTCACTAGGTTGTGCTTTTTATTTGTGTGCCAGAGGAATAGAACATCATGGTGTTATGGAACTTGGTCACGCTTCAAATGTTAGAGTGGTATTTTGTCAAGCCTAATATTGTTTTCATGTGCTTCTTTTATTCCAATGTGATCAAATTAGTCGATATGAAATTGCAAATGACTCCTAGTATGAGGCTTAGTTCTTCATTTTAGGTCATCTTGCTAGCGTCTTCATAATTACTTTTAAGAGCGCAACCAGATGAGGTTGACTAAAGTTAGGGTGGTTTGTTGGGCTTTAAGTGTGGTTATCATTGGTCCAACACTATTTTGTTAACCACGGGATAATAAGGATTGTAATTGACGGGTTGATTGTCATTTCTCATTCAACTGGAAAGTCTTTCCAAAATCAAATATAATCTCTTGTGCTTTTTTGCCTTGATGTATGTTGTAAGGTTAGTAAGATGTCTTACACACATTATTGTTTCAGAGAGACAATGGAGAGAGTAAGAGAATTAATTCAATTTGGAGGATTTGGAGACAGTAAATAATTGCAAAGGACACTAACAAAGGAGTTTCAACAGTCGGAACATATGTATCGGCAAAAGAATTAGAAATATGAAAATTAATGGAATCTTGTTCATGCAAAGAAGTTTTTACTTGAATGTGTCGTTTATTGCTCTTTCATTGTAGATTCTTTGTATTTATGATATATCTAGATTTTCCAATTCATAAGTGTTCTTATGCATGCTACCTCTGTGGGGAATATATGAACGCTAGGATAAATCCTTGTTGTTAATTGTTGTTTGAAGTTCTAAGTTTGGTCTTCATTGTTGATAAGTGTACCAATTGTGAAATTCTCGATATCTTTGTATGCATAACAGAAGTTAGAGTATGATGGCTTGGGTTCAAAATTGGTTTTAGTAAACATTTAAATCCTTGAAACCTTGTGCTTTGGTTTCACCCAACTCATTGTTTATTTGAGCTAAAATATTCATTTCTCATTGGGCTAATTCGGGAGTTTTGATAATATAGTTTGTCAGTAGATTTTTCTATCCATATTCCTATACAATAAAATTGTACCTATATTTTGTATTTCCTTGGTTGAGTGGCCAAAACCTTGAGACTATAATGATAGAAGGAAAAAAAAGAAAAGGAAACTTTCAGGGCTGGAGGTGTTGTCTTTCGGAGGTTGTACTCAATAATGTTTGTTAACTTATCCTCTACCTAATAATCTAGTGTTTCATATTCGATCTCAGGTTGATTACTTGACAATATACATGGAAACATAAGTTAAGTGATCTTATTGGATCGACCTTTCTAATTAGCTTATGATCATTGTGTGTGAAAATACTGTATCTCATGTTTCTAATTAGGAATAAATTTAAATTTTTACAGTTTCAAGGAAGTTGCCCATATGCCTTTTCTACTATTTCAAAAAAGATATGTTGTAAGAATTTATTGCCTCTATTCCCTCTTATGTCTGTTTTAGCACCCACCAGATATATTCCAATTTCACTGTCCTTTTATGAGGTATTTACCTTTAATCCGAATCTACATTATTATCAAAAAATCTACAATTGTAGAGTTCTAATCATTTATTTGTATGGCTCTAGAGGATGCCTCTAAATTTGCTTCATTTAATCAAACTCATGAAGTTGGATTCACAGATTATATTTCCTTCCAAATACCTGTTGAGTCTTTTTTAGTTGTTACAAATTGTATGGTTGTAGCGAGAGAATTTAAGTATCATTCAAGCAATGTGAAGTAGGGAAGACCTTTAGAAGCAATCTTGTTGTGCATCCCTCTTGGTTACGATTGTGTGGATTTTGGCTCTATATAGGTAAAAGCTTGGTATATCATACTTTAAGAATTTGTGTTTGTGGCTAATTTATTTTGTTTCGAAACAAGAACATCAAATTGCTATGTTGCTAAATAAGATGCATGATACTCATGAAAACTTGGGAGATGCTTGGATGATGACCTTGCAGGTTGGTGACTTTCCATATGTGCATATTTCTGAAACCACTTTGGCAAATAATTGGGAGTTGTACCAATTAAAGGCAATTCATGGATCTCGAGCTTGCATATTGTTTTCGTAATTGTGATAAGTATAAGATGTTGCTAAGTTCTATTTGTACTAATACATGTCATTTCACTATTTACAATATTGATGGTAGAAAGAAAATTGCTTTCCTGTCAACTCCCATCCTTTTCAATGTTTTAAAAACTAGTTCCGCTTTGATCGGGAAGCAAACTATCTAGTTTGGTTTCGCAGCAAAAATAGTAGTGGTCAAAAACTTGTGGTATTAAACTTATTATTATTAGGTATGACTGTCAACTAGTAACTTCTGTCCTGTTAATTAGTTTGGACCAATTTATTTAGGCATTCAAAAAATTTAAAGGAAGAGTGTCAGAGCTGGGTTGAGGTTTGGAACTCTGACCTGTTGTAACTAACAAGTGTTCTCTAGTGTCTTCTTGTTTCAATTTGTGGTGGCTTATTATTTATTGACTTAATCTATTAGGAAATTAAATGATACTCTTGAAAAACTAAATGTTGTCATTTGTGCTCAAGAGGCTCTGCCGACTTAGCTAAGCATCTATTGTTTTGAAAATGTGTAATCTAACATGTAAGTATCCTATCACATGACATCACATGCAAAATGTTCAACCGATTGACCTAGTAGAGCACAGTTCTACCCGTTTGACCGGTTGAACCATTTGTTTGGTTACAAAAACACTTAATCATTTACTTTTCCTACCTATTATTTATCTACTCTCTTTATCAACATGAGGAGTAGTAGCTTAGTTCTTCCTCCTATGTGCAAGGACATATGCTATATCACGCTTGGAATTCTGAATGATGTTTTACTTTCTACCTTACCATAACTGCAAAAGTTCCAACTTATCTTGACAATTGGAGCCTTGTACTTGTATGTATGTTAAGAAATAGTCATGTGGTGTCCTTAATAGGTAAGAAGTGCCAATTTTGCTTCTATTTTGTGAGAACATTTTTTGCTTGGTAACCTTATTCTAACTCCCAAAACACTAACCTAGTGAAACTATGTGTCTTTATACCTAGAGATGGAGAATGAGAAGATTACATCATTCCCTATACTGTAGTTCCTCCCATGTCAGATGGTGGTAAGGATTTTTGACACCATCATACTATTGAGCTAGGGATTAATTTATTATCATGCCATCAATTTTATAGTTCTAAAAATTTCTTCATTGCACTTCTTACCATGTTTACTTGCATTTTTGGATGTTTGGAAACTTAATGTTGCTCATACTATTTCCTTTGTATATCAATGCTTAATAAATTTGTGAGTGTCGATAACAATTATATCCCGTTGACTAGGTAGTTATCACGTCCCGACCCTTGAGCACGCAACAACCCCTATTTTCTTGCAGTCATTTAGATGCAACGTCCTAGGACACGTCGCCGACCATTATTTTTATTTTGTAATTATGCACATGCGGAAGCGAATCACAATCTTCCAGTCAATAACAAAAGCAGGGATAACAGGAGAACCCAACAAGAACACATTCAAAAGTACTGCTTTATTTATCTATTGATTAAATCTAGGAAGTTTACAAGCACAAGCTCTTACCACGGGCGTCTTCTTAATGAGCCAATGAAACCAACAAGCCAGGGTTAATCTACTCCCTTCAAAGACGGCCATGAACCATAACACGAGTTGATTTTCCATCTTACAGACCTGAGAATGGTTAACCACAATTGATTGAGATAAACTCAGCAAGTTAAAGTCTTAAGTCTTGGTTAGGAACTTTGCTTGCCTTGAGAGTTTAACATGCAACCTAATTTATCAAATCAACTAACACCACCTTAGATAAAATGATAACATAAGATAGTATAATAAAAATGTGCAATTATAGGTGACCATACCTGGTTTTGGCACACGCAACCTGCAAAAATTGTCAATCACCTCACCAAAGTAGTAGGAAACATGCAAATAATCAGAGCATTGCATAAAACGTTTTCATATCTCAACATTCACATATGCTCAAATTATTACAACCCTTAAGATCACGACACAACTTTATGGTTGGCGGTCAGCTGGTCGTAGACTAGGCATCGTCCTTCCCCTATGAGGCACAGCGACATCATGGGCTCTCCCCCACTGAAGGCATTCCATAAGGAGCATGGGCCTAGCTTCAACTACAACTCCGCATCTGACCACTGTCAAGCGACCCAATAGTCACGACACAACTTCGAAGGATTGGCAGTCATCCGGCTATATCGGGTTATCAACTTTAATCTAACTTGTCTTTGCTTTTGCTTGGTTGTGAATGCAACATAATTTGTGCTCATATGACATACTGTTGCAGTTGACACACGTATAATGTCATGCAATACAATCCAATCACTTGTGAAAATTACGACAAATCGAAATTCAATTCCAACCAATCAACAACCATATACATTCCCTAATTCTTGGGAATAATCAACAATTTGAACTTCAACAAGCCTTAATAATCAAGAACACAACAATTTGAAACCAAAATTTGCTTTTGTATGAACAGTATTGTGAATAGTAATTATGAACAGTAAATTCATCCGAAAATAAATAAATAAATAAAAATAAGTAAACTTAACCATGGTTAATCAATTAACCCAACTATAGTTAATTTAACCTAACCATGATTAAAATCTAACCTTGGTTACTTTAAAACTAACCTTAGTTACTTTAATTAATTAACCTTAGTTACTTTATTACTAATATGGTCAATTAACTAACCCTAATCAGCCTTAATTAATCAGCCTAATCAACCAAGCAACCTTAATGAATCACAAGCACACAAATACACTAATTAATCCTAAGCAAGATTAACCCCTAAACAAGGATTAAATAATTAACTTACTTGGATCGGAAATCCGACAACACCGGTGCATAGAGGGGGATGGGGGCTATAAAGGGGTAAGCTTGGTGACGACAACAGACGACAAACGGTGGTTTAAACGGGCCAAAACAGCCCCCAGATTATTGTTCACGCGGAAGGGAGCTGCTGGGCGGAAATAGCCGAAACGGGCGGCCGGCGGCGACTAGGGGTGGCCGGTGGTGTGCGACTGGCTCCCTAACTTTCGTGGCTATACTTTGGGTGATGGCGGTGGCTCCGGCTCTAGCTCCGGCGGCAAAGCTGGATTATGGCCGAAAAACATAAAACACAGCAAGAAAAGGAAGAGAAAAGAGAGATGAAAAAGACGCAACTTGGCCACGGACGGCGGCACCATAGTGGTACGATGGCTCCAAAACAACGACAAGATGGCAAAGATGGCAGGTGAGGGCAATCCGGTTGGTCAAGGGGCACCCAAGGGCAAGAAACAAGAAGAAAACTAGAGGAAAAGAGAGAAAATGAGGAAGAAAAAGTGAGGAAGAGGGGGAGAAAACGTGGGAGAGGAGAGAACGTGGGGAAGGGGTTGCTGAAACTTGAGGGGGAAGGAGAGAGAAAAAGAAAAGAAAAGAAAAGAAAACAACTTTCTACTCAAGCTTCTAGAAAGGAGCAATTTGGTCTTTTTACCCATGAAGCACAAATTGCCAAATATTTGGCTCCAAAACTTGGCTCGTTGAATCCTTTTCTTATAATTTCCGAGTGTATTGATAAATTCGAGAATCAATAAGGCAACGCCCAATATTTTAGTCTCGACACACTTGAAAGTTCGATACCCGAAATCGAATCGAAAATCGGGATTAAAATCCTTCGATTACAACTCTAGCACGACCTAAACTACTAAGCGGCTTTTAAGATTTCTCACGTGTTTGACTCGTGGTTGATAGCTTTTCAATCCACGATCGTGCATATTCAAATCAGGGTAATTCTTAATTGTCATGTAATCATGAGGGTTAATTGCTCACACTGAGTACAAGGCCAAAAAGGAAATTGGTTTAATGTTGTTTGTAGTCAATATCGAAGTCGTGCATAATCACCCACAATCCAATCTTGTATTTCTGCCGAATCGATTTATTTCCATTCGCTAATTGGCCTATAATAGTATGGTATCATTTCTCTTTGACCCTTATAGTTGAGTGGCTTATCACTGATTGAATTCACTGGTCATATGCGTATCGGTCATTAATTGCCTTTTCGAATAGGTCAGTTACCATTGAGTGATCAATTCAAGGTAGCCGTGACTAGCAATGCATTGAAAAATAACCATTTTCGTATATCCCGAGATGAGTATAAATTCAGGATGTTATAGTAGTGTATTGGACAAATCCTATCCATGCTCCTTACTACATTTCACTTAACAACCTACTCTTAAGTTTAAATGACTCGCATAAGTACATTCTGTCTCTTTAATGGACCACTTCATGTTTGTTCCCATAGTTTGAAGAATGCAAATGCTCCAAATATTTTTTTAGTTGAAGAAGTAAGATACTAATGTATTAGGTTTTCCCCTAAATTTTAAATCAATCAAGAGGTCAAAGTGCAAAAAAGATGAATACAAGGGAACTTAGCATCATAGCTTGACAGTATGTGTTTCGGAAAATAGTTGCATTGCCAATGGATAGCAACAATAGTTAAGATTGATTACATGGGACTCCATGGATGTGGTTGCAATTCTAACTCATAACAAGCACAGAATCCAAGTACACTCTTTGAATGATGTAACCTTGCACTCCTTACATGTGACATCAGAAAACTTCTCTTAAGAAAGATGTTGGAAAAGAAGTGAAGTAGAGAGACACTTTTTGAAAGAGGGCGCTTGTCAAAGCTGTTCTATATATAGAAGAAGAATATCATCAATGAAATGTTACCACCATTTAAGAAAATATTACCACCACTTCTATCAAGAATAAACCAAGAACCATCTTCCCTAAAGCGACATAAGAAAAAGCTCGGACTTCGATCGGTGGTTGGTCTAACTCCACAACTATGACACCTCTCTTCCTGATTAAGAACCCCTACCGCAACACCATCTTCATCTTGAGCCAGCCAATAACACCTCTGCTACTAGACCTACTAAAACCATCACTGAATAATGGGGTCTTAGAGAACGTGTCATTACATGATGAGCTATCAGCCAACCATTCCTCCACCATGTCTAAATCAATTGATTGGAAATTTTCCATCACGTGATCGCCCTTAGGAAGAACATTATCATATCCTATATAGTCCATTCGGCTTGAAGAATCGATCGTTTGGCGATGCATGGCATTCTGTAAATTGTTACCATGGGACCATGCTGGCGGTCCGGCAGCAGTGCTACCATGATATATCCGGAGGAATCAAAACATTCAAGCAATCTGCAAACATGAGCTGATGTGCAGCTAGATGAAAATCTTTATCAACTGAAGTCTCCATGGACATTCCATAATTGGTATTTTGTGATTGAACTGGCAATGTCAAAGCCATTACACCATTACGTCCTAGAGAAAGAACTAGAACATTGACATGGTTCATGAACATAGGCCAACATAAGCACGGGTCTACGAACTATTTTGATAACATGGAAAGTGCTGCTAGTTTTGTTTTCTCCTTACCCTACACATCTCTTTAATTTTCTTGCCCCATATTTGTATTCTTTACATGCTTCAATTGACAAGGCCCTTTCTAAAATGATTGCAATCACCATTTAATAAAAATGCACATATACTCCTTATGCTCATTACATCTATTCATATCTACCTAGTTATAGCAATATCTTGTCAATATATACTTAGCATCACCTAAGTGAAGGTGTTCATGAGTATCTATGCTCCCCCTCCCCCAATCCCCACCCAGAAAAGGCTCATGTTATCAACTAATTCTTAAGTTGCTTTTCAATTGCTTGGACAAAACACATGCATGCATACATATATACATATATTGGCCTAATGGATAGATTGCATTGAATGAGCAATCACCATTGGACAAACAAATGTCTCTATATGATTTGGAACCCAAAATCATAAGGATCAGGTACACAATGCTTTTATTTATTAAAGCTCAACAATCAAGTGGAAATTCCAATCATCATTTAATTTCACAGGCCACATCTTTGTATGTGCTTAAAGGGAGAGACAGTTCTGTTTTCTAGAGCATGTACCTTCAGCAGTGGAGCCCAAATTTGCCAGAGGAGCCTCCGGAACAACTGGAGCAGCAACGATTGGTGGAGCCAAATAACGTTGAACAGGTATGGGACTTTCGATTTGTCCACCGAAGACTTGAGATGATTACAAGCTTGAGCTATTCTTCTGCATCAGAAAACGTCCCACCATTGAACTCTTTCACATCATTCCAGTTAGCCAAGGCCCTTTTCCCGATTGCATCTCCATGGTCCCGGGAGAAACACACTTGTATATTGCTCAAGCTGGACTAATGGCAGTATTTATCTCCACTACCGACAGGTAAACATTCTGGCTTCAAGCAACTTCTATTTTTGGCAAAGTAATGTTGCATTCCAAGGGATGAACTCGTATTCAGAGTAGGTACGTGAGTGCAGTACGGAGAAATAAGAACAATATTGAAAGAACCGCAATTCACTTTATGCCTACATCTGCCCATTTCTCCACCGCGTAAAGGTCAGGTGCTCGAAAGATGTAATATAGAGAACAATCAAGGCAAGGTCCTCAAGGTAAAGATGCAAAGTTGATCGAGAAAGGGTTAGTGAACAAAAGGACTATATTGAACATTTTTATACAAATTTATGGACTATATCGAACAAGTGTCAAAAGTTTAAGGATTATATTGAATAAATTAAAATTTTAGGAATCATATTGCCTATTAGGTTAAAGTTTATGGACCAAATTGAATAAATTAAAAGTTCAAGGATAAAATTACATATTGAGCCAACATTCATGAATTATTTGTCATTTTTCTCTATATATATATTTATATTTTTATAGTCACCGATGAGACCAAGGTGACATCAATTTTCAAAACCATTTAGGGCCTAGCTCGAATTTTCTTTTTATCCAAAAATAGTGATCCAACGAAAAAAAATTAAACAATGGTCCATGATAATTGATTTCTTAATCAAATTAAAATAATCAAAAGAGAAATAAGAAATCAGGCTCGGACTTGCACATGGGAGGGCTCGTCCCGCTGTTGCCGCGGGCCTTGCCGGCCCAAGCACGGGCCCATGCTGTTGCTAATTGCGGAATACGTTCACAGCACAACGTTGATGTCGCAAACGCACAAACGCTCCGAACGTTTTGTCGAGGAACTCGAAGTCAACACCATTAACTTCCCATCCGGACACGACACAGCACAACGTTGATGTCCCATTTTACTTCGGAAAAAGATTCCCTGTTTTTCCCTCGTTTCCAACCTAACTAAATCCCTTTTTGACTTCAAAATTGGAAGGAAGCGCCAACGATTTATCAACGGCATCATTTACATTCCATAAAAAGAGAGAAAACAACAATAAGAAGTGGCATCCGTGCACTATTCAACGACGACTTGCGACCAAAAAAACAAAAAAAAAAAACCACGACCAAAACCCTTATAACAAACGCGCACTCACTAATAAAGTAATAAGCATATGCCGCGCGAATGGGGAATCTCTGCGCGCTGCTCTCGCCGGAGCCGGTGAAGAGCAAAAGACCGACGTCGTCAAAGCCCCCGCCGCCGCCGTCACCACCTTCCGTGATCGCGAGCTTGAGCAACCGGTGGTCGAAACTCCGGTCGTCTTCGTCGCGTAAGGACAAACTCGACGATCGCTCCATTCAGGAGCAGGCGGAGCAGGCTCTTGCCGCAGCGATCATCCTTCAGCACCACCGCCAGAACGGGAAGTCCACCCCCGTCGATCGCTCTGCTTCGCTCCGGTACACGAGCCCGAGCGGCCCCAAGAAGCAGGGCTTGCCCAGGAGCTGCAGCTCGCGGGCCAGGTCGGTCACTGATCCTCTGTTGCAGCCTCATCAGCTCCTTAATCAGGTATTGTCATTGGCTTATTTTGGGATTTATTTGGAACGATTCTCGAACTGGGTCTTGTTCTTTCTGAGGTTCTTGAGCTAGTTTGCTCTTTTTGTGCTCTGCTTTCGTTTATGCTTTATCTATGATGTCGAATTGGTCTGGCATTGAAGTCGTTTTCAACTGTTCTTCTCATTAGCTTCTGGAAATGGAAAAATTGTTTGTAGGCCTAAGAGTGAGTTCCGTCAGTTGGGGCTACTCAGGGTTATTTGAGAAAAGTTGGGCACACTATATCATCATTATTTCTAACAAAAGTTTCATTGCGTAGTGATAATTTCTTGATTGACCAATCAAAGTTACTTCAGACTTGCCACTCGGAGTACGTTAAACTATTTTTACCGTAAGATCCAACCTCTAATAGCTTTCTTTTTATGAACATAGATCAAACGAGTAATTTTTGTTATTGTTATGATTAAGTTTACAAACACTGGGCTTGATGGATTGAATAATCTTGGTAATTGTCTAAGAAAAGGAAATCACACTCTACTGACTGACCTTTGATCCCGATTGAAGATATTGCCAGTCTACCCCTCAAATACTGCCCTCCGACTGACTATATGAAGTAGAATGAAAGTAGAAAAGTCTCTCATAAAGTTCCATGGTGCTTGAAGAAATACAGTGAATAACAGAATGAGAAAAGAAGGAACCAGCTGAAAGAGAAATATATACTTATCTGTGGCTGGATGCTTGAATAGTCATCTTCTGAAGATTAATACTGCAACTTGATCACATGTTGGACGTGTGAATTCAGTGAGAGCATGGGAGATAATCACTTGAAGTTATTTCACTGTGCATGATACTTCAGGTCAAATGCAAAACCCCTCATTGCCTGATGCATGGTTTAAGTATCTAGTTGATTTGCTCCATGGATTTTCTCTTCCAAATCCTAGATTAGCTTTTTAAACTGAAAAGCAGTGCCGTATGTGATAGTAAAGCGAGCTGTTTATGCTAATTGTGGGGCTTCATTATTCAAGCACATTCCAGCTTCCTGAGATGTATTTCTATTCGCATGTTGCAACAGTTGAGCTATGACTTCACTTGTGTTGCCACTTATGAGCCTGCAGATAGTTGCATGATGATTATTTGCTAGCAAGATTTGGCATTGCTAATTCATTGAGAATTGAGAAATTATGATTTCTTTGATTAATCAATGAGAGTATTAATTGGTTTATAATTTTAGGTAAATTTTATCACACAAATAAAGCAGGGAGGCTGACTCCTACAGGCCTCAATCGCACTTTGTAATTACATTTGGATGATTCGATTCTCACTATTTTCTGTGCAAATAAGTAGTATCTTTCTTTGTAATGCCACTATGGCTTCAATCCTTTGTAATTTTTTGCTCCAATGCCTTGAACAGAATTTTGAGTTGTACCATGCACAACTTCATTTCCACTTTCCAAACAAAATACTACTAAGCATTCCAAAACAAGTTTATCAAGAACAACATGAACCTTATGAATGAATAAGAGATATCTGGATGCACAGATTTTGATTCGCCTCTTTTCTCATTTATAGTTTGTGCATGTGTTTTCTTGGATAGGATGTAAAGCTTGATGAATTGGAAACCAATCATTTTGTCCTTGTTCATGGTGGTGGCTTTGGTGCTTGGTGTTGGTATAAAACTATAGCACTGCTTGAAGAAAACGGTTTCAAAGTTACGCCGATAGACTTAACTGGATCTGGGTTTAATTCCTTTGATACCAATGAAGTCACAAGCATCTCGCAGTATGTCAAGCCCCTGACTGACCATCTTGAAAAGCTGGCCAATGATGAGAAAGTATGTTTTGGCATCTGTTCTCCCATTTTGTATCTGATTTGTTGTGCATTTGAGCACGTCTTTTTGTGATGGTTGGATGTTGAAAACAGAATTTTTGCACAGGTGATTCTTGTGGGCCATGATTTTGGTGGCACATGTATATCTTATGCAATGGAGCTATTTCCTTCTAAAATCTCAAAAGCTGTTTTTGTGGCTGCTGCAATGCTGAGGAATGGTCAAAGCACTCTCGATATGTGGTCTCAACAGGTTGGTTTTCTGTATATGTTGATTCCATTGGCAGTGGTTCACTGGAAACAATTATTAGTTGTTAGACCTTCAGGCATTGCAATGGTTATCTCATTTACACTGGAAAAGCATGAGCATAATCCACACCTGAAAAGTGGGGTCTGAAATTCCATTTTCTTTGTTGATCACTAGGGAACATGCCTAGGACAAATTGAAGCCTAGTAAGTACCAATTCTTGTGCAAGAGTTGATGCTACAAGAAGGCCTAGTGTTTATGTAAGCAATGAATGAAAAAGACAAACAGAAATTGAATTTTATCATTATCAAGTTAGTTATTTTCCTATATATGTTAATGGGAATATACTGTTGTTTGAAAGATGAATTGTTCACCAAATATTCTTGAAAAGTTAAAGGGTATAATTGGATCATGCATTTGGAGGTTGCATCTAATTAAAATTTTTCATTTTACTGCCAACAATCTTTTGTTGACCCCATAATCATAATTGTTAATCAATGCGTCTCCTCTAATGAATTTTGGATCTTTGAATGTTTGCTCATCTTATGTTTACCTTTCCCTTCATGTACAATAGCAGCAGAGGCCTGCAAACTTATGTTGATGATAGCCTCAGTGTCTGTTATGTAGTTACTTCAGATATTTTCCCGTCAAGTTCTTCTACTCACAGAAAACTTGTCTTGCAGGCAGGTTCAAACAATCTAATGCAAAAGGCTCAGATATTTTTGTATGCTAATGGGAAGGACCAACCTCCAACTGCTATTGATCTAGACAGATCTTTTTTGAGTGACTTGCTATTCAACCAATCTCCCGCTAAGGTACTTCCTTTCTCCTCAAATGAATTGCTTTGCTGATGGTAATTTATTCCTGCAATTATTGCTTTTGTCTTAATTTTCCAAGGAATTTACTCATATTATTTGTACTGAGTGTATTTTCTGAGTTTTTGGTTTCCTGATCCAGGATGTAGCACTGGCAACTGTTTCCATGAGACCAATCCCCTTCAAGCCTGTTCTTGAGAAGCTCTCACTTTCAGATGTGAACTATGGGTCAGTGAGGCGGTTTTTCATAGAAACTTCAGAAGATAATGCTATATCTATTGAATTACAGGACAGTATGATCAAGTTGAACCCTCCAGAACATGTATTTCGTCTAAAAGGTGCAGACCACTCACCTTTCTTCTCGAAGCCTCAAGCATTACACAAGCTGTTAGTGGAGATCTCAAAGATTCGTCCCCTTGACCAAGTCTTGCAGAAAGATGGCTTAGGGTGACCTATTAGGCCCTGTTGCTGTCACTACATCACACAATGAATGGCGTTTTTGAGAGGTTTTCATTATAGCAGATATTGGTAGTTTTCCTCTTATCTGTTGCTTGATTTTTGACAGACCTGTATGTGGTATATAAACTGTTCATTTAGATTAGCATTTTCCCTCTTTTCATTGGAAAGAGATGTTAATTGTTGTGTCACAGTTTATACGTTTGTAGAAAGCTCTCGAGGGTTAATTTGCAGAATAGAGTTGTGTAGCTTTTCATCACCTGATGTGAAAATAAAATCTGTACTTTAATATGACTGGTGCAAAATGGTGTCCTCTCTCTCTCTCTCACGCACACACACGCACACCCCTTCATTGGGCCATATGATCTAGTCTCTCATCATCACAGTATTGAGCCAGTGACGAAGGTGGCATCCAGTCTGCTTGAAAGTCGATCCTTGAATGAAGTATGGCTCACATTCGCGGCACATGCAAGCTGCTAAAGTAATAGCTTAGGATGCAGCAACAATTGTGACTCTATGGCATAGTTTGAACTGTTATCTTGCAATATATCGTATATTAAATATCATTATCCCATTTTTGGATTTTCTATGTATCAATTGCATCTCATTGGATGAACTCGTCCATAAGGGCCAAGATTGGAGTCTGTTAAATATGTCACGGTTGAAAATGCAGCTGGGACTTGGGAGCAATGCGCTTCGAGCAAAGCATCTATTCTCCTTTTGCCTACCATTTTAAAGAAAAGAACAAGGTGGATTGTTTTTGAATCCTGAAGTGCTGTGTATCTTGGACTGCATTCTCGCATTTCTATCTTGGTGATCGAAAAATGGGAATTCGAAATCTTCCTAATGCTGGTGGCAACGTGGCTCAAAAACCCCTTTTGCAACCACGGTTTGATAATCATCATCACCATCTTCCATCCATTGTCTAACTAATTCATGATCACAACTTCTCTAGTAAAAATCTGTTCATGGTTGTACAGTAGACATTAAAAGGAAAATTACGTCGTACAATTCTCCCCTAGTCTTAATAATGCAATGAGATGGGAATTCGATTCCCATCAAACTTGTTAGAATGGTTGGTATTAGAAGTTAGCTGGGAGTTACTATATGTTGAGTAATTCATGTTTGCAACTTCTAGTAAAGCTTCACCATAATTGTGCAATAGACATTGCAAAAGTTGTGTCCTGTAATTTTCCCCTAGTCTTAAAAATGCAACGAGGTGAAAATTTTGATTCCCATTAACTTGTTAGAATGGTTGGCATTGAAAGCTAGTTGAGAGATGCTGCTGGAGACACAAATCTGTAAAAGTTTTATTGCGAAGAAGGCCAAATGCTAAGAAAAAAAAAGTACAAGAAATTGTACCCAGATGAAAAAAAATTTCCTTTTCAAATGACAAAAATATTACCTGGACTTTTATTTGGGAATACTCTAGTTGAAAATAAAAATAAAAAATTGGGAAAAATTGCCTAGACATTTACTCTATTCATGCGAACTAACGAAGTTGCACAAAATCATTGATTTGAAACACTGATTTTCTACCTAAACAGGAGATTATTCACTTGTTCTCTATTTTCTTGCTAACATAGACAAGTCGTCGATTCAAGATCTAGAAAAATAAGGCTGTTTCGATTGTGAGAAATAATAGTAATTTAGTAGTGTGGCATGCCATTCTACTAAATTTTCTGTCATTTTTCCGTGATAAAAATCATAAAAATGAGTATCTTTGTCAATCAAATGAATGATGGTATATTTTTTTAAGCATCTCTTAAGAAGTTTACATGTGTATTCATGCAATTTTTGGCCATTCGGCCCTCAGAAAAAAATGGCTTACGTTTTGCCCAAATTTTGAAAATTTAAACCGAGGTTGTTTAAGGGATCCTAAAATTCGAATTTCGGAGTGTCAGGACACACGTGAGCATCATGAGTTGACAGCCAATGCCGACCGTTCAATATAAGCCATGTTAGGAACCAGCTCATGCCATTTTTCCACACACATACAGCTCCTTGCTTTTTTGTTTTTTTCCTCTTTTCTTTGAATCGTTCATAATATCAAACTTTTAAATCTTGCATATTTAAACCGAATTTGTTTCGTTCCTCCATATAAATCCATAACAGTCTTTTCGTTCCCTAGAAATATCTCCAACCCTAATCTCTCCGCTGCAGAGGCCAGCCCTAGGAATTCTTCTTCCAAAACAAGGTGATACACATTTGCTAACTCAAGGATCTTGTGTTTCTGAACGGTATATCGCATCAGATGACCGCTTGTTCTTGCAACCCTTTCTGGGTTTAGGTTTTTGCATCACCTTGTCCGATTTTTTACGTTTTTCGATTGCAATGCGGTTTAGAAGAAGTTTATATGCTGTAGCTTGAATTGGGTTACATTGAAAGAAGAAAAAACGAGCAGGGTTACATCAGCCTAGGGAGGCGCAGGATTGTGGCATACTACAACAATGGCGAGTGAGGATAGTTGCTAGGTGAAATTGATGAAGGGGCCGTGAAATTGAAGAAATCATTTCATGTAGGACGAGCTCGATCTTGTTCTTATAGTTTCCTTGGCTGTAAATTATTTAAATCTGAGTTACTGATGCAATATCTGCTGTTTTTCCTTGGCTAAAGGGGCTAAAAAAATCGTTGTGCTGAGATCGGATGTGGTCTTGAGTTAATCAATTTGGTTTTCATGATAAAGCATCAGGTTCTTCATTCTATGATTTGCAGATTAGGTAGTGCATCTTAGATCATACTTCTTTTCCTTGTTCGTTTCTCTAGCGAAAACTGCAAATGTTGTCTATATGTTTTTTTTTTTTTTTTTTTTGTTTCAATGAAACAGCATTTGAAGTTTGATCTTGCTGGATTAAGCAATCTCGCACCCAAAAATAATGGCTGATCTGCACAGAAAATATAAGCCTTTCAATATGCCACTGTCCATGATGTAGTTGGGTTAATCTAAGACTGCCTTTTGAAATGCCACTGTCCAAGATGTAGGTGGTTAATCTAAGACTACTGAAACAGGTTCCAAGTTCTGCATGTATCTACTTTCTATTTGGCAATTAGACAGTTTAAATCAAACGCTAATTCCAGTCTTTCCAATTTCAAGTTTTCTTTCTTTTCTTTACACAAGCACATTATAATTAATAACTCATATCTATTAGCTGTAAATCTGCCATTTTCTTGTACTCAGCATTGTACTGTATTCTATGAACTTCATCTCTCTGCCCAATTCATTATGCAGTCTATGTTTCATGGATCAACTAAGTCCTCTCGGCACTTGCTTAATCTTCTGCTTGTTCCTCTTTCTCTATCCCTATCCCATATGTACATTATTTCGTTTTGCACTGAAATTGGGCAAAAAAATCTGATGTGTTTATATTGGCAGGAAAAGAACAAGCGAACAGGATGGGTCGTGGAGTTAGCAGCGGCGGTGGTCAGAGTTCTTTGGGCTACCTATTTGGAAGTGGAGAGCCTGCCAACAATACTCCTCAGAAATCTGCCAAATGTGAGGGAACTGCTGTGAGCAGCAACCCACCACCACCACCACCACCAGAAAACGGTCCAACTCCAGCTCCTCAAGCAGTTGATGGCCGCACTCCAGCAGGCAACAACCCAGGGAGCCTGACCAACAACTACTTTCGCGCTGATGGACAGAACAGTGGCAACTTCATCACTGTAAGTTCTGGCTGTGCTATACCTTAAGATGGCTTAAATATTCACACAGGATTGTAAGGAACTCATGAGCAGGATTTGCTTGATATTTTCACCTGTTGAAAATTTCTAAGACTCGGGTTTATACATTCTGTTGTCCTGGAGTAGATGATGATGATTATGCATGCTGTTATCTCTGAATTGATTGAAAATCAAAAGCAGAGAGCCCAAGCAGGTTCGTGCTGACAGTTGAAGCGAAAATATATTTATACATAAGATCAACTTTTGTACATAGCTCTAGGAAAAATCTAAAGTAACACGGTCGATGTAGTAAAAAGCACGCTGCAACATACTAGGTCCACAAGTGAGACTTAATTTATTGCAGGTCCGATGGCCCTGCCTCATGCAGTTGTGCTTCTTTAATTTCTTATTTTCTTCTTTCCTTCCTTGAAAATGAGACCATTGCGAAGAGTGCTACATCATAACATGGCAAATGAACCAGGATATTTTCATGCGGTTATGCTTCACTACATGTCCTAGTCGGCAAGCTATGGCTAATCTAGATAACTTGCTCCTGCTAATAGATTGTTGAGAAGTTTCATGTGTTGGTGCAGGATCGGCCATCGACCAAGGTTCACAACGCTCCTGGCGGTGGTTCATCACTCAATTACCTCTTTGGCGGTGGCGGGAACTGAACCTTTGAAGTCCTTAGCCGGCTAGCTGCTTTTAACTGAAGTATTGCAGCATGTAAGTTGTGGTTTAAAAAGTCTTTCGCCATGCGAGGAACAAGTCGACAAATATGATGAGCTTATTCGTCTTATTTGTCTATAATACCACACAATGATTTCCTTATTTCATTCAAGTATTGAGAAAAATCTTGTCTTGTCAACACCAAGTAGGGGAAAACAGTTGTTCCTCCATCTCTTGTTTAAGAGGCGTTCGACTTTAAGACATTTTATTGGAGGAGCTTCTTATAATTATCATTGGCAGTTACAAGAAAAGCTGATTAGTTCCGGACAGGGAAAAAAGAATACAGTGTGCTTGTTTCATGAAAGATTCAACGATTTGGAATTTTTTTAAGTGATCATTTTATCACCTACATCAAATGAATGGACAAAAAATATTTTCATCATTGGTGAAAAATGTTTGCATATAGATTATCGTTGATAATGAATTCATTTTCGGTTAACTAATTTTTCGGATGAGTTGGTAAACTATTATTTGGCACAAAGTTTCGAAGAAGTTAGTCATTATCTATTTTATTTTATTGGGATGTTGGTTTATTTTGTGTAGGGCTGGTATTTTACTAACTACACTTCCAATAACGCAAAGAAGTTGGCAAGTTACTAATTTCTTGGAATGTTGATGAATTGATTTACTTAAAACATTGATAAAATTTCAGAGGAGTTGGTAGTAAACTGTTTCACTCTGAAGTTGAGCAGGTTTCTAACAATATCTCAATGTTTTTGAAATACTAATTTCGAAAGACGGAGCACGAAGGGTCCCTTCCCACTTGTGCTTTTAGATGCTCGCATTTCCTTCTCATGGAGCTTTGACTGAGTGCTCGCTCCACTTCCAATTCGTTTGAGCCACAATGGGCAATAAGATTTGCGCATTTTCCCCTAGACAAGCATCGGACCACTTCATTTTGTGGCACACATAGTGCTCTTTGCGGCCTTGAATTGTGATGCTGGTCGTGCTTCATGAAGACCTCTAATAGTGCCATCCTCATCGGATAGGTGAGATACTTATTCAAAAAGTCTAAACTTCATATATATTGACTAATTCAGTCTTAAAGTTTTTGATTTACTAATTTAATTTAAATTTTTTTAATGATTTGTCAATGTAATCATCACGGCTAATTTTGGTTGGAAAATCATTGATGTGGTGGTTGTGCCATGTAACATGGCCGGTATCCACATCAATGATTTCTGATCATAATTGGTAAGAAGGATTAAAAAGGCAAATTGTTAAAATGTTTATAATTAAATTGGTAAAATTGAAAAGTTTATGATTGAATTGATTTTTGAACAATAGAAGATTTATGATTTTTTGGATAATTATCCTTTCAATAGTTGTTAAAAAGAGTTTGATGCTGGTCGTGCTTCCTTCATATTAAAAAATAATCTTGACTTTAAAGTGTATGGTTGTTGGTGCTACCATTTCACATTCATCCATTAATTGTTATCTTATTTGGTCAAAATTTTTGATTATGAATGGGGAAGAATTGTAACATCTTAAAAATCGACTCAATTTTGGGATTTTATAAAATGGCAATATTAGTCGAAGGCCTGATTAGTACAAATTCTCTGAACTGTGTGTTCATGGGATAATGGATTACAGAGAGGCACCGATAGGAAATGATATGTGTACGACTCGCGATTTCGATCAGGAACGAACTCTTCAACTATAAGGACCTAGAAGGAAACAATACTCTCTAAGTATTAGACTATTAATGAAATGGAAATAAATCGATTCGACAAAAGTACGAAGTCGAACTGTGGGTGATTTTCACACGATGTCGATACGAACTACGAACGACGTTAAACTTAATCCTTTTTATCTAGTACTTGGGATTATCAATTGAGCCTCCTGAACGACACGACAATTGAGGGATGTCCCTGACTCGAGAATTGGCGTAAACGTGGATTAAAGAATGGATGACCAATGGTCAAATGTGAGAAAAAGTCATAAAGGGGCGCTCGATAATCTAAATTGTATTACGGTCGCAATCAACTCAATTTAGTCCCGATTTTTAATCCAATTTTGGGAACCGACTTCTTAGTGATATTAAGACTAAATATTTGGACGTTGCCTTATTTATTTTTTGATTTTCCCTTGGACGCGAAGTGTCGGAAAAATGAAAATTGGATTGGGTTTCGGGCCCACGGGTGGGTTGGCCCAAGACCCGGCCCATCCATTGCATCCAATCCAAAGCCCAAAGCTTTCGGGGCCCAAGTTGGCCCAAGCTCTCTCCCTTTTCAGCCCATGCTTTTCTTTTTTTGGCCTTTTCCTTTTCGTGCCCAAGTGGGCTTTGTTGTGCTTTGTTTTGCTTGGTTCTAATTGGTTCTTGAAGCAAGTGGCAAGCCCACTTGTCTTGGCTACTCCTTCAAGTTTTCAGTAGCCTTCTCTCTTCTCCTTTCTCCCCAAATTCGTCCAACATAGCAGCCCCTCTTTCTCTCCGTTTTTCTCTTCCTTTTCTCTTTCATTTATGTTGTTTTTTGCTGTCTTTATTGTTTTCCAGCCGGAAAACAGCTTTCCCGCCTCACTGGAGCTGCCACCACCACCCAAAGTGTAGTCCTTGAAGTCAAGGAGTTAGCCGCACATTGCTAGCCACCCCTGGTTGCCGCCGCCCGCCCATTTCGGCCTTTTTTGCCTAGCTGCATTGCTGCCGTGTGAACAATAACTCCGAGCTGTTTTGGCCTGTTTCGGCCATCGGTTGTCGTCTGTTGTTGCCCTTGAGCTTATCTCTCATAGCCCTCATTTCCCTCTATGCGCTGGTGTCGCCGGATTTCCAATCCAAGTAAGTTAACTCATTAATCCTTGTTTAGGGGTTAATTTTGCTTAGGGGTAATTAGTGTATTTGTATGTTTGTGTTTAATTATAGTTAATTAGTGGATTAGGCTGGTTAATTAGGCTGATTAAGATTAGTAACTTGACCAGAGTTAGTGTTAGATTAACTAGAGTTAATTAATTAAATAATTATAGTTAGTTTTAAAAGTAATCAAGGTTAAAAGTTAATCATGATTAGGTTAGATTAACTAGGTTTAAGTTAATTGATTAACCATGGTTAGATTTTTTTTTGTTTAATTAATTAAATTTAGAAAAGTACTATTTATTTTCATTGTTCACGCACTATTCATGCATAAGCTAAAAATTGTTGGAATTTGATGTGTTATTAGTTGCATTGTTTCCTTAGCGTGCCGATTGTTATATATAACCGTGAAATATGAGGAAATGCGTGATCAAAGACCGATTGAAATTAAAACAGCTTGATTTATTGAATTTCTCCGTGATTAATTGGATTGTACTGTGTATGTGAAGGACATTGGTTACCACATTTCATTATATGTGTGCAAATGTAATCGCATGTCACATGAGCACGGATTATGTGGCATTCACGACAAAGCAAGAACAAAGACAAGAATGAACTACTTGACGATGTGTTACATGATCAGATTTAAGTTGATAGTCTCGGTATAGTCGGATGATCGCCAATCCCCATTGGGATTGTGCTATGACCATTGGGTCGCCTGACAATGGTTAGTTGTGGGGTTGTGGTAGTGGGCGGGCCCTATGCTTCTTCGGAAATGCCGTCGGTGGGGGATAGCCCATGACGTCGCCGTGCCTTAGGGAAGAGGACGATGCCTGGTCTGCGACCAATTGATTGCCAACCATAAGGTTGTGACGTGGCCTTGAGGGTCGTAATAATTTGAGTATGTAGAGATTGGGCAAACTCACTTGCATTGATAAACTAATTTACAATATATACATAGGGTTAAAGGCTAAAACAATACAATGACAATTATGCCCTTTAATATAAACCCAATTTACCAATACTCTCCCCCTCAAGTTGGTGAATGTAAACATGTCAACAACTTGTTCTTAAAATTACAAAATAAATCACGTGTGACTGGTTTCGTGAACAAGTCTGCAAGTTGGGAGTGACTGGGAACATAAAGAGTACGCAAAGTGCCATCTTGAATTTTTTCACGAACCAAGTGACAATCAATTTCCATGTGTTTGATTTGTTCGTGGAAGACAAGATTAGTGGTGATGTGGATGGCCGCTTTATTATCACAAAAGAGATTGGCAGTGGTAGTGTTGACATGGAGATCCGAGAGAAGCATGTGAAGCCATGTGATTTCGCATGCGGCAAACGCCATAGCACGATATTCAGCTTCTACTGAGGAACGGGCAACAGTGGTTTGTTTTTTGGAAAGCCATGAGATAGGACAAGAACCAAGAAACATGTAATAGCCAGAAATAGATTGTCAGGATGTACAACAGGATGCCCAATCAGAATCTGTATAACCATTAAGTTGGAGAGTTGAATCAGATGGGAAAAATAAATCAGTACCAGGATCATGCTTGAGATACCGCACAATGCGAAGGGCAACATTCCAATGATCTTTATGAGGAGAGTGCATAAATTGACTAAGATGTTGCACTGTAAAAAGTAAATCTGGACGAGTTACTGTAAGATATAATAATCTACCAATAAGTTGTCGATATGAACCTAGATCCTTAAGAGTTGGAGAGGAGTCCGAAAATTGAATATTGGGTTCCGTCGAAGTATCAATAGGACGTCCACCAAGAAGACCAATGTCAGACACAAATATCAAGAGCATATTTTCTTTGTGACAAGAAAATTCCAGACTTGGAATGAGAAACTTCAATGCCCAGGAAATATTTGAGAGTGCCCAAGTCCTTAATGCGAAATTGTGTGTCGAGAAATCGCTTGAGAAGTTGAATCATAACTTCATCATCATCCGTTATAACCAAATCATCAACATAAACAAGGACAATGGTCAAGAGAGAGCCACAAACTAATGTAAAAAGTGAATAGTCCGTTTTTGACTGTTGAAAACCAACATCAAGTAGTGTAGAAGAGAATTTAGTAAACCATTACCTCGATGCTTGTTTAAGGCCATAGAGTGATTTCTTAAGTCGACAAACTAAATTCTCCCCCTTAGTATGAAAACCTGGTAGAAACCTAATGTAGACCTCTTCGTCAAGATCACCATGCAGAAAAACGTTATTCACATCTAATTGGTAAAGAGGCCAATGACGAATTGAAGCAAGAGCTAATAAAGTGCGAACAGTTACCATTTTAGCAACAGGCACAAATGTGTCATGGTCATCAATCCCCTTTGTTTGAGTGTAACCCTTTGCAATGAGCCGAGCCTTGTAGCGCTCAATGGTGCCATCAGAATTATATTTGATTCGGTAAACCCATTTACATCTAATGAGATGTTTGTTAGGAGGAAGATAAACAATTTCCCAAGTGCCATTTTGTTCAAGAGTCTATATCTTAGAAGACATTGCCTCCCGCCACTTGGGAGATTGACACGTAGCGTCATAAGTTTCAGGTTCCTGTTCAAAGAATAGGGAGGCTAAAAAGGCACGGTGAATGTGTGAAAAACGTGAGTATGATAAACAATTGGATAAAGGGTAAAGAGTACCTGATTCAACTACCTTAGAGTTTGAAGATGATTGATCGGAGGCCATAATAGCGCAGTAGTAGTCTCGAAGATATTCGGGTGGATGGCGTTGCCGAGATGGTCGAGGCATGGCTTCGGGTTCAATTGGTGATGGTGTGGTCGTGGGTGCAGGAGGTTGAGGAGTTGAGGTCGGTGCAAGGACTGGGTGGAGGGAAGTGGGTACGTTTCACCAAGGTCAGGTATGGGTAATGGAAGTACTAATGTCTGTTCGGTTGTATTATGTTTGATGGTTTGACGGAAAGGAAAATCTTGTTTATAGAAAATGACGTCGCGACTGGTAAAAAATGTTTGGTCTTGAAGGTCATAAAGACGGTAACCTTTGTGGTTTGTGGGATAACCAATTAGAACACATCGGCGAGATCGGGGACCGAATTTATCAGAGTGAAGATGACCGGTGGAAGCATAGCATAATGAGCCAAAGACACGAAGATAAGAATAGGAATGTGGTTTGCCATAAAGAAGTTCATATGGAGTTTTATTGTGTAGGAGATGACTAGGCAATCTATTAATGAGATGAGTAGCAGTTAAGACACAATCCCCCCAAAAGTGAAGAGGTATGCTAGAATGAAAATGCAATGCACGAGCAACATTGAGCAAGTGACGATGATTACGCGTAACAACTCCATTTTGTTGAGGAGTGTGAGGGTAACTACGTTGGTGGTGAACACCGTGTGCACAAAAAAACTCTTGTAAGCGAGAGGAAAGGAATTCGGTCCTGTTATCAAATTGAACATTTTGGACTTTTGTTTGATATTGAGTCTCAACAAAGGTAAAGAAGCGAATCATAGAGTCAATTGTATCAGACTTAAAAGTAAGCAAAAAAATCCAAGTATAGCGCGAATAGTCATCAACAATAGATAAAAAATAACGACATGTCTTATGTGTAAAATGAGAATAAGGTCTCCAAATGTCAACATGAATAAGCTCAAAATGACGTGAAGTAGTAATAGTGCTAGATGCAAAAGACAGACACGTTTGCTTGGATAAATGACAAGTATCACATGGACTGAATTGTTTTGCTGGACTAAAACATAAAGTTTGTTGTAAAGTAGATAAAACTGACTAAGATGGATATCCTAAGTGGGCGTGCCAAAGATGAGATGAAGGGGTTGTAGTAGAAAGAACGGCAGGTTCGGTAGGAATCTCCAAATAATAGAGACCACTACGCTTATGGCCTCGACCAATGATCTTCTTCGTCAAGAGGTCCTGAAAAAGACAGTAGGTAGGAAAAAAAATGACTGAACAGTTTAAAGTTTGAGTGAGTTTAGAGATTGACAATAAGTTGTATTTGAAAGAGGGAGCGCAAATGACATTATCAAGGGAGATAGTTGAGGTAAGGGGGGTTGAACCGTGTGATGTCACGGGGACACCAACACCATTTGGAATTCCAACGGTGGGATGTGGAGATAAATAGTATATCGGGTTTGTAAGGTAATGAGGTTCAAATGTGATGTGATTGGTGGCATCAGTGTCAATGACCCAAGTATTGGAATTAAATGAATTTGAAGTTAAGCCGAGAACATTACTTGAGAGGTTGGCTTTTGGGATGTTTACCTCTTGCAACAAGCGTATCAATTGTTTATACTGTTCATTTGTGAATGGTGGAGGTGCCGCATCAGAAGTATGACTGGACTTGTTATCCATGAGCCGGGAGGAAGTAGATGGCTGTCCATGGCGTTGCTTGTGGTTAGGAGGGAAGCCATGAAGTTGATAATACAAATCCCGCGTATGTCCCGAGATGTCATAGTGGACACATCTTTCCTGGCTACGAGACGTGTTCGTCCGTTTAGCTAGGTTAGCGGATGGAGCGGGGGCACCAAGAGAGCTGGGCTATCCATGGTATGAGGAATTCGTGTACGGCCGTGGAGCATTATTTCCGTGAGTGCTAAGCAAAGTGTTGGTTTGGTCAAATAGTGAGCGGTCCAATTGAATATGGCGATGTGACTCATCTTGAAGAACTAACGCATATGCACGTGCAACACTAGGTAACGGATTCATTAGTAAAATCTGACTAATAACATTAGCGTACCTCGGATTGAGACCCATGAGAAATTGAAACAAGCATCGATTCTCTTGTTGTGTGGTGATGATAGAATGAGCCGAATAAAAGCATTGCGGTAATGGATCCAAATTATTCAATTTATCCCAGCAGCTTCGCAAATTGTTGTAGTACTTAGTCACAGCATCGTCGTGTTGAGCAAGGGTGCATATCTTTTACTCGAGATGAAAAATTCTAGGACCATTCGATGGTGAAAACCGTTCACGAAGATCGCCCAGACATCCGCAACTGATTATGTGTAGAGAACTGTTGGCACCAAATCTGGATGGATAGAATTAAGGATCCAAGATAGAATTATATTGTTCACACGAATCCAAGACACATAGACAGGATCTGTTGCAACTGGTTTTTTTTTATTTCTCCAGTAACAAACACCATCTTGTTCTTGGCGGAAAGGGTAATCTCCATGACATGAGACCAATTGTTGTAATTGTCACCCGTAAGGACCATGCCAACGAGATTAGATCTTGGATTATCATAATGATGCGAAAAATAAGGGTTGCCCACCCGCTCATGTGCGGGAACAGTGGCTGAAGAGTTGGGAGACTCGGTTGCCATGATTACTTGTGGCCAAAAAGCGAGTCATGAATTGATCAAGGACTTGAATGACGGCAACGGACGCCCAATCGACAAGAGGGATCACGAGATTCCATCGGCTTTCTGATCTGAGGACCAAGCTGGATGACTTGAATAAATGGAGCAACAGAATATACTTGGAAGACGAGCCAAGTCCCAAGCAATATCAAAATACTATTGCCCAAATTCTCCAGATAATTTACTCCAGATCGGACGAGGAGGAAAGTGGAGATTCCGATTTGGTCGAGCCCCACTACTAAAAAAAAAACCAGATTGGAATAATTGAACGAAAGAAACGGTGGGGGCGAGAAGATTGGCAAAAAACGCAGCCGAAAGAGAGACGTGAGAGACGGGCTCCAAGAATTGCCGCTTTGATACCATGTAGAGATTGGGCAAACTCACTTGCATTGATGAAGTAATTTACAATATAGACATAGGGTTTAGGGCTAAAATAATACAATGACAATTATGCCCTTTAATATAAACCCAATTTACCAATAGAGTACGTGTAGACATTGAGATAGATGAATGTGTGCAGTGCTCTGATTATTTGTATGTCTTCCAATATGATTATGAGATGACTGATGGTTCTTGCAGGTCACGTGTGCCAATACCAAGTAGAATTGTTTGTGGTTATGTCTATTTGTCGAATTGCCCTCGATTTTGGTTCTCTCTGGATTTCAATGATTGCTGTCTTAGGTTGTATGTTAAACTCCCGAGGCGAGCAAAATTCTTAACTAGGGCTTAGACTTTAATTTGCTGAGTTTATCTTAACTCATCGTGGTTAACCTTTTCAGGTCCTAGATGACCTGAGGATCGAGGAGAGTGATCCCTCTAAGGCTGGTGAGTGGGCAGTTGTAGCCTGCTCTCCTTTTGGCGAGCCCTCCCCCGCTTGTACAGTGTTAGGTTAGCTAGGTCGATCCCTTTTTGAGTAGGCCTTAGCTTGTCGCCTATAGTAAGGCCTGTTTGTATTTGTTGGTGTATAGACTAATCTTCAGATATATAAAATACTGTTTGTCTTTCCTCTGCTACTGTTGTTGCTATCCCTATTGTTTGGTTTGGGAGTTGTTCGTTTTCGCATGTGCTTAATTACAAGATAAAATGAATTGGTTGACAATAGTACTTGGGACGTTGTACAATTGGACCTCAAGTGAAATAGGGTTGCCGCGAGCTCGAGAGTCGAGGCGTGACATGAGGTATCTTCGAGGTACAAAGGATTATATGGTTATATATAGACAAATTGACAGCCTAGAGATAGTTGGTTACTCGAATTCATACTTCGCTTGCTGCATTGATTCTTGTAAATCAACCTCAAAATATATTTTTATGTTTGTTGTTGGAGCTATGTCTTGAAGGAGTACGAAACAAAACTTGGTTATCACTTCCACTATGGAGGCTAAAGTTTATTTCCTATTTGGAGGTGACCTCATATGTGGTTGAAAAGTTTCATATCAGGACTTAGAATTGTAGATTCTATTGCTAGGCCATTAAGAATGTTTTACGACAATTCAGTTGCAGCTTTCATAGCTAAGAACCGCATAAGTGGTAGACGAAGCAAGTACATCAATATCAAGTTTTTGGCCATCAGAGAACGTGTTAAGGAGAAAAAAGTGGTCATAGAACATGTAAGCACTGAATTGATGATAGTTGATCTTTTAACTAAATAAATGCCACCAATGAGTTATAAGAATCATGTAGCCAAAATGGGCATTGGTCCAATCATGTAAATTTGTCTTTATATGAAAGAATTTGTGAGACTTTTATTCTTTATGATGTTTTTCTCAATACAGTCGTATAAATTTAGTCATTTTGAGAAAAACAATCATGCTTGACTTGGAATAAATATAAGGTTTATTTATTAAGTTATGTTATTACATATGGGCCGATGAAATACATTGTGATACATGGAAGATAAAACTCGCCTCTAAGAGGACTTATCGCCGTGATTCATGTGTTTTATTTAGCATGAAGTTTATGTGTGTTTGGGTTAACATTTCTTTAACGAAATGTCAGGATCAAGTGGGAGAATGTTACAATATTTTTAAATAATATTACCTATTGTATGATCCCACATTCAATTTGCTAAATTGATTCTAATTTGTTACTTGATTTATTACTCAAGTTGATTACGTGGTAACTGCTTGTTTTAATTATTACCATATTGGTCTTGATGGAAGACATGAGGAATGTGAGAAATAGTATAAATATGTCGGGTCATCTATACCAAACCTTATCACTTCAAAAACACACCATCGAGTTTTGAGGGGGTATTAGGTAGTGGAACGTGATGTCTAGGCATAGTGATTCCGCATTGCGCACATCCGTTCGAGACTTGGATTTTCTGCGTTTTACAGAATTTCATTAATGACTAGATGTAAGTACTGATGCTTCCACGAAACGTTATGATATTGTACGATTTTATTCGTAAATGATAAATGGGGAGCGCAAGTTTTATGATATTTAGTCTAACAGGTCTAAGAGTTTAAAATTTGCGCCGCACCTTTTCATTGCACAAAAAGGGGGCGAAGAGTTCTAATGTGTGCAGATGGCATCAGCATAACATCCCACGAGTAAATAACCTTTCGATTTGCAGGTATCCCGATAACGTACATAATCTCATCGTTTATTTCCTGTATAAGTCAATTTGATAAGTAAGAGAGAAGGGAGGAAATACACGAACAGAAGGTCATATTCCGATATCCTTGAGCTTCCCATGCCAACATATTGAAAAATCGAGGATCCAATCCTCTATATAGACAAGTCCAAGCATCCTCTACTATCAAGTTTCTCACAAACTTCGTAACATATGTTACTCGTCCCTTGCCCCATCACCTGGCAATTAAACAAACCAAATGATACACGGAGGATCAACTCCTTCACTAAAAAGGAAAAGAAACTAATCGATGACATTGTGCCAATTAGAGAGTAAATAGAAAGATATCAGTTAATTTGTGGCTAATGCGATATTAATAGATACAACCTCCATTCGGATCTTAGTTAGATCTTACAAAAGCGATATGTCAACACTGGACCCTTTTAAAAGAACCTGTAAGCGAGTTTTGATATTCCTCCAGCAGCTTGAACTGACATTGTCGTCCAATAACTAGGAGGAGCTTCCTGAGGCTCTGCCCCACGACCTAAAAGCCCATTCAAAGATGAACAAATCGAAAAGAAAACTCACAATGCCAAAGAGTACATCATGCAAATCCAATATGATAAAATTTCAGGAAGTCATATAACATGACATCTGGTCCTGAATTACATCAGTACCATTTTCGTGTTTTATTTACACATTTCCCGTTGCTCCTCTGAAATAAAAGAATACGTCGAGTAATCATAATATCACGTTTCAGAACAGAGTACATTGTAAAGGAAGCTAAGATCACGCCTGAAGAAGACGACAAAGGCAGAAATGTGGAAATTTCAAAAATCTTACAGTGAAAATATGTATAGCAAAAATCAATAGAGCATTTATTATCCATAACAGATAGAGGTCGTAAA
The DNA here is from genome assembly GCA_014182895.1 of Angophora floribunda. Classification (NCBI taxonomy): domain Eukaryota; kingdom Viridiplantae; phylum Streptophyta; class Magnoliopsida; order Myrtales; family Myrtaceae; genus Angophora; species Angophora floribunda. Next base: position 12,313,569 of record CM024714.1, read on the forward strand.
AGCAAGTTAGAAAAGGTCCTGATGCTCTTTGAACATTTTGTCTTCTGCTGTACCAAGATGGCCATGATCGATTGTCCTTTTCACCAATAAAAAGATATAAACGTACATTTGAAGAATAACATGTTAAGAAATATATAATGCCTCCTCAGTATATAGGCATAGAAAAGACTAATAAGGAAGTTTGTAAACCAAGAGGGATAGCAAAAACATGAAATGTAGGTACTACAAGGAAGGTGCATTTAATAAAAAGGAGACAATGGAGCTAAACTTGTGAAAGCAATGGGTAGAAGAAAAGATTCTTTAGGTAAGATTATAGTCCTTGAAATCACTCTTCCGGATTATAGGTGTATAGAAGCAGAATACCCTGCTCTTTTGGATCCAACTAGAAGACACGATTGTCTGTCATAACAGTGGGACAATTCTTTATTTTGACAACTAGAGTGTTATTTGAATTGTACATAATAATACTTTCCATGACCACACCAAAGATAGTTAAATAGATAATACCGCGTATCTCGTGGCACTATTTGTCTTGTTTCCACTTCATTGGTTGATCAAACTGCTGACGCCTTTACTATCACCTCTAGTGGGAAACTTTTTAAGGATTTTTTTTTCTAATCTCGAGTTAACTTTTTCCTTGAGTTTGAGGGGCTATGTTGAAGATATACCTAGGAGATTTTATATATCTCCCTCAATTCTCCATATCTCTCAGCATTATTCATATATCTCCATTAATTGTAAGAGTTTTGGGATTAGAGGTTGTCCTTGACAAGCCAAAAAGGAGTTTTGGAATAAATAAACTAAAGTAGCCATTGGAACGAAACGAAAGCACACATAATGTGACAGACTGCAAGTCCAGCAACATTATACCTTAGAGTCTTGGCTAAGCATTGGTGGATTTATCTTGCACAGTTTGTTCTAATGGACCAAGGATGCACACCATAACCATATTATTTCTCCGTTTTTCAATTTTTCTGCTCTAGGAAATAAGTTTGGAATATAAATATGTTTAGTAACGTAATTTTATTTTTCTATTTTCGAGATAAATTTTAAGCTAAGAAATAGGTTTGAAATAAAAAATGAAAAGTGGAAACTTTCTTCTTTATTTAGTTATTTTCAAAGTAGAAATAAAAATAAAAACTCTTAACGTCACATGCACTTGTTGCTCATAGCCGTTGCTTGTTGATGTACGATTTCTACATTAACACTTTCAATTCAATTGATCAATCATATTTTATCTTACAAAAGAGTGGAGCACAATGTATAGAAAAAGAGCATGGGAGGGAGATATTTAAAAGGCCTATCAAACGAATTTTTATTTCGAGGACATAAATTTTATATTGTTATCAAACACGGATTTTTGCTTAGAAATTCGTTCAGAAATTATTCTATAAAACAAAATGATTACCATTTACGCTCTAAGAGACTGCTAATATGTGAGGCTTATAGCAATACCGTTCAAACGCCAGCTGGTTAGGTTGACTCCCTTTCCAACCCTTAACGTGAATCAAACCGTAAAGACTAGCTACTACAAATCAATTTCAATGTGGAGTTTTCGTGGCTTTGAGTTTGGATCGATTCCCAGTACACGCTCCCCCAAACACGACTAGAAAAGGGAAGAACATGACAGAAAACGGATGGTTGTGCTTGTGGTGGTCCCTTAAAAGGGAGAGTTTTCTCGCATGGACGCGGTGGCCGTACTCTTGACTTGTGATACGTGAACACGCTATCTAATTGCTGATATTATAGCAACGACTTTGGTCTCCCCCTAATTTTGTCACTGGTGCTGGTCTCCTCTTCCCTCACTCCTTCCTCAATCCCAACGATTGAAACTGTTTCATCTCCAAGATTCCACTCTCCTTGTGAACTTCTTTTCATCGATTCAACTGCTATTCCTCTGTGTTGTCAAACGGGCAGATGAAGAACAGGAAACCACCACATCTCCTGTCCCTCTTCTTCTCCGTCTTACTTAAAGCACTCACGGTCTTAGTCACTGGCGACAACGTTGGCGTATACTCGCCGACAACTGATATTGCCATTGACTGTGGCTCCTATAGTAGCTCCTCTGTGTTCAAGCGGACTTGGAATGGAGACGGCAACGACGGTTCGAGGTACTTTCTAATTGATGAAACTCACTTCTCTATCATCGCAAATGCAAGCCGTTCATCTTCCACTGCACCCGGCCCTGTCCCATACTACACCTTGTCGCATCTCCCGCCACGAGTTTGCCTACACCTTCCACGTCAATGCAGGGCCCAAATTCGTTCGCCTCCACTTCTTCCCTTCCGATTACCTCAATTTCCGCCGTGCCAATTCCTTCTTCTCGGTCGAGGCTGCTGGCTTCACTTTGCTTCACAACTTCAGCGCTTCGCTGTTTTCCGATTACACTGGCTCTGCGAGCTTCTACAAAGAGTTCTGCTTAACTGTTGAAGCCGACCAGATATTGAACATATCGTTCGCCCCGACTCCTGGTTATTCAGATGCGTATGCTTTTGTGAATGGAATCGAAGTGGTTTCCATGCCCGAATGTCTCTACTTCGACTCGATCGTTGACTTAAACCAGGGGATTGAGTTCGCAGGTCAGGCGACGCAGTTTGTCTTCGGAACCACTTATGCTTTGGAAATGATGAAGCGCTTGAACGTGGGAGGACAGTTTGTTGGTTCAGATGGTGACACGGGAATGTACAGGACTTGGGAGGCAGATGAGGCCTACATGACTTCGAGGGCCGGAGTTACATCAGTTAACGAAACCATCCAGCTCAGTTACAGTGACCAAGTGCCAAGCTACACTGCTCCAGATGGCGTGTACAAAACGGCGAGGACAATGGGGAGGGATGGAACATTCAATCTGAGCAACAAGCTCACGTGGTCCATCGAGGTGGATACAAACTTCTACTACTTCGTCCGGTTACACTTCTGTGAGTTCCAGAGAGAGATAAATAACCCCGCACATAGGAGTTTCGAGATTTTCATAGATTCACAACGGGTTGAGGGTAATGCCGATGTCATTAGTTGGAGCGGGAAGGGCGTGCCCGTCTATAGAGATTATGCAGTAGCCCTGTATTACGACCAAAAGAAAAGAAGCAACCTGTCCATCGCGTTGGGGGCGCTTCTAGATGGGACTCTTTACTCTGATGCCATTTTGAATGGCCTTGAGATATTCAAGATCAGCAAAGGCGGGAATCTTGCAGGGCTGAACCCGGATTATCAGCCGGTGCATCAGCTGGCGAGCAAAATAGAAAAGATCACCATCGTTGTTGGCGCAGCTTCGGGATTCACCGTGCTCGGTCTCCTGGCTTTCTTCCTTTACCGGCGAGGAAACAGAGGGAAGGATTCGAACTTGAGGGACAGCGTCTCGTGGTGCGTTCCAGTCTTTTGTGCGAGGACCAAGTCAACAAAGACCCAGGGGTTATCCCTGCCGTCGAGTCTGTGCCGCCACTTCTCGCTGACCGAGATCAGAGCGGCCACAAACAACTTCGACCAGGTGTTCATTATAGGCGCGGGCGGTTCGGTGACGTGTACAAGGGCTACATCGATGGTGGGGCCACCCAAGTGGCGATCAAGCGGCTGAACCAGGGATCGCGGCAGGGCCTCCACGAGTTCACGACCGAGATCGAGATGCTCTCGCAGCTCCGGCACCTCAACCTGGTATACCTGATTGGGTTCTGCAACGACGCGGGAGAGATGATCCTCGTGTACGACTACATGGCACGCGGGACCCTCCGCGACCATCTCTACAGCACCGATAATCCCCCACTTCCCTGGAAGCAGCGGCTCGAGATCTGCACAGGTGCTGCGTCTGGGCTCCACTACCTCCACGCCGGTGCCAAGCACACCATCATACATCGCGACGTGAAGACGACCAACATCCTGCTCAATGAGAAGGGGGTTGCCAAGATGTCCGACTTCGGGCTCTCCAAGGTCGGGCCCACGAGCGCGTCCAAGACGCACGTCAGCACGGTCGTGAAGGGCACCTTCGGGTACCTGGACCCGGAGTACTACAGGCGCCAGCAGCTGACTGACAAGTCTGACGTCTATTCCTTCGGCGTGGTGCTGTTCGAGGTGCTGTGTGCGAGGCCCGCCGTGAGCCGGAGGGCCTCGATGGAGCAGATCAGCCTGGCTTCCTGGGCTCAGAGTTGCTGCAAGAGTGGGGCCGTCGAGAAGATCGTCGACCCGCACCTGAAGGGGGCGACCGCCCCGGAGTGCCTCGACAAGTTCTGCAAGATCGCCATGAGCTGCTTGCAGGACGAGGGGGCCAAGCGGCCATCCATGAACGACGTTGTGCGGGGCCTCAATTTCGCGCTGCAGCTACAGGTGAGCGCAGAGCAGGAGGCAATAGACCATATGGGGGCATCAGTGCACGGCAGCAGTTACAGCGACAATGATGTTGCTCCGGTCGGAGGCAACGGCGGCGATGAGGTGTTCGGCACTAGCGATAGTGGTGGTTAGAAGGGCAGTTGGGCAGCTGAGACGACGACCAGTGGCAATGATGTTTATAATGAGACTACGACTAGTTACGACTCACAGAAGTTGTCTGGGACTGTCTTCTCCGAGATTATGAATCCCAAAGCTAGTCGAGGGAAGGTAATTCAAGTTCTACTGTTCCTTTTTTTCTTGAAGTTGGTTATGGCAAAGTTTTGCTATAAAAAATAAAGGATGAAACAGGGCTTTTTTCTTCTTCTTTTTTTCGCTTCGGGACAGGAATTGTAACTTGCGAAATGCCTCCACACAAATGAGTAGGCCTATTTTCCTACGTAAAGTAATCTGTTCGTTGGGAATGTACGCAAATTCGATCGATGTTAGATAGATGGGTTTGGCATCCTAGGAAAGTTGCCGACATATGCTCCAAACATCACGTATTGGTCAAGACAAATCCATTATTCTATGTAAAATAATTAGTGAATTGGCACCGGTCACTTCACTCATTCATCATATACTTTCATCATATACTGGTCATAATCACATCCGCCAAGCAGTGAGATTGAGATGTTAAAAATATTCATATTATGCCTAAAAAATGATTTTCGAGTTAATTGAAACATAGGTACGGCCAAAGTTTAGTGAGAACAAGATATAGGTGCATTGAAGCTATGAGATGCATTTAGTAGTCAAGTCTAATCTGGACACATTTTGTGCATTGTTGATCGAGCTTCGTAGATGTTCTAAATACAGTTTAATCCCCATGAGGTTAATGTCAAGTTCAAAACTTTTGAAAACCTCGCAATTAGAATGAAGGTTAAATTTGATTATAAAGAAAAGGTAAAATTCTAAAATACCCTGCACTTTGAGGAGCTCACCTAACATGGAGCGTTTATTAGTTAAGTTCACTTAATTCTTGACGTTAGTTTGGATCTAAATGTCTTAAATTATTGTGTTAAACATTTCATTTTGGATATGAATGTTTTTCTCTACCCTTTCCATTATACTTTAGTTTGGAGCTGGATATTTTGGGTCATGTTGTTCCAATGGCCATCTCACCTAACATTGATTGTTTGTTGGTTAAATTCATTTGGTTGCCTTAGTTTGGATCTAGGTAATTCGATAAACATTTGTAGATTAGGATGTTTTTTCAAATATAACTATTTACAAAGGGTTATGTTTATTCACTGTAAATAAGGATAAACCTTCATGATCTTGTTTTTTTTTTCAACCACAATGGTTTGCGAATTTAACCATGAACAAAATGTTGCAAATTTTTAAAATTTTTTAATTACAACAATTTTCAAAAATTTCGACAAAGAACTTAACAAACTTCGACATTTCATAAGGGTTTGCAAACAATCCTTGTAACTAACAATATAATCTCATAAAACTTCATCTTGATTTTTACTGTGCCATGACATCAATATTCTAGGGGTTTGGCGCCCATTTTCTAGTGCTTAAAGCATTGTAAATTTCACTTTTAGTATGTCAAACGTCCTTTTCTAGTGGATCAGACATCTAATCTCCTATGAAAACTATTGCAACTGGCTCATTCAACAGTCCGGACAATTCCATCTAAACCAAACAGTTGACATTTGTGAGGTTATGGTAAAAGATTATAACCTTGGAAGTCTCCGGCTATGCAATAGTGGATTTATTTGGTGTACGATACACCAAATGTACATCAGCCTTGGAGCTTGTTTTTGATGGACTTCATAAAAAAAAAAAATTACATTAATGAAAGATGTAAATTCATTGGAAAATCAAAATTTTGCATGTTGAATGAAATAGTTGTTTTTTTTTTTTTTTTTTTTTTGGTAAGGTAAGCTTGTATATAAATATAAGCAACATTGTACACACTAAGAAGATAGTGGCACCTATTTGCACTGAGTTAGCAAGGGCTACTGAGTGGAAAGGTACCAGAATCCGAGCACATCTACAATTAGAGCTACAACAAAGCCACAAAAGATATTAATCATAAAAAACAGAGGCTTCAAATCCCCAAGTTTTCTGCAGTCTTCTATTAACTGTATTGTCTTGAACCTTCGAGCCTGCAGCCACTTTGTCTCTGACAGATTTGATAATACGGTACTTCATAGAAGGAAGGGATACCACTTTGCCCCGAAATAGGGCGTCATTTCGAGCACTCCATATAATATAACATAGTGCTCCAAAAGAAAACCTAAGTATCTCTTTTTGGAAACCACGACCAGTCAAATTCCTACAGGCCCACTCAAGTGTATTGTTCCATGATCCTCCAGGCTAGGCCAAATTACACTTTCCCGCCCAAAAAACAGCCATCTCATGCGTTAATATACAACCAAAAAACAAATGATCAATAGAGTGCAACTGGCTATTCTTACAGTCCGGACAATGGCACCAACAATCCAAATAGATAATAAGAGTCCTTGTGTTGGGAGACGGTGCTTGGTAATCAACCATAGCAAAAATTGGTGCCTCGGCACCATGGCTTTGCTCCACACTAGAGAAGACCAATTTACTTGCATAGATCGGCTCCTGATGGTCTCCCAAGCCGACCTCAAAGAAAACTCACTCTAGGGGTGCGGTAACCAAGTAAGCACGTGAAAAGGAATCGGATATGGCCAGCTTTGTAATTGCTGAAGGACAACGGTTCCAGCTGGAGAGAAGAGATTCGACACTGAAGCTTCCCTAGTAAGGCCAGATCGATAGATGTAAGAGTTGGAGAAGAAGTGATTTAACGGACCATGAGGGTGCCAAGGATCAAACCAAAGCGAGACACTGCCTCCATTGCCAACCCGCCATCTCACAAGAGGCGGATAGTCCAAAATTTTTTGTTTTTTAAATAGGTGGCATGGATCCATTTGCACCAGAGGGATTCCTTATCTGTAAACATAATCCAGATATGTTTCATCATGGCAGCCTGATTATTCTCTCGAAGCTTCCTCAACCTAAGCCCACCTTCAACCTTAGGCAAGCACACATGTTCCCATGCTACCTTCGCTCCACCCAAGCCTGTTTTTGATATTTGTTCAATTTTCTTCAGACTTGGTAAGATAAAGATGCTAGCCCAAAAAATGGCATGGAGGACCGACCTAATAAGAACTAGCCGTTAGAAAGCGATGAGTCCAAGATGTAAAGACTCACCAGGGCACAATCCGCTGCCATCCTCTTTGTGATAATTGGAACCCCTCAAAAATCCCCAAATTTGGATGATATGATTCCAAGCTTCGTAGAGCCCCCGCTGAAAAACCTCACTTTTGTTGAGGTTTGGGCGATCCAGAGGAGAATAGTTCCTTAAGATGTTCACGGAAGAGGAAGACATCATCTAAAGAATACATGGGATAGCCTAGTAGATTTACATCTCCGAAAAACTTAAAGTCGTGGTTCCGAAGAGATAATGCACAAAACCTTCATGAAGGTGAAGAGATATGGAGACATGGGGTCCCCTTGTCTTAGTCCCCTCCCACTGTTGAAGTTCTCCATTGATGGCAATAGAAAATCTAGGGGTCCGGACACATATCATAATACACTCTATTAGCCAAAGAGGAAATCCAAAAGCTTTCAAGGTTAGTTCTAGAAAATCCCAATTAAGGGTGTCATAGGCTTTCTGAAAATCAACCTTAACTGCACACTTAGGGAGGTAGGGTTCCAAGTGAAACCCACTGAATAGCTCTTGAGCTAATAAGATATTATCACTGATACGCCGGCCTTTAACAAATGCATTTTGGAAAGGGTCAACTAGAGAGGGGGTAACCGTAGCAACTCTATCAACAATAATCTTAGTTATGCATTTATAAACAGTATTACAGCACGCTATTGGCCTGAAGTCCCTGACAGCAGAAGCATTAGGAACTTTGGGAATAGAGTAAGGATTGAATTGTTGACTTCCCTTAACAATCTTCCAGTGTTAAAAAAATTCATAACAACCTCAACCACTGACTGGCCTACCACGTCCCAGTTCTTTTTGAAGAAATCCGAGTTAAAGCCATCCGGGCCTGGGGCTTTATTACTCGCAAGAGAGAACATAGCATTTTGAACTTCAACAGGAGTAATGGGACTAGATAAACTACCAACCTGATCAACCGTAAGTTCAGTAGAGAGCACTTCTTTAACTTCCAGAAGGGTGGGTCGCACCTCCATGTGGACCGGGCCAAGTAGCTCCTGAAAGTGCTGAATGAAAATGTTGTTTACTTCTTGCAAGTCAGAGACATGACGTCCCATACTATCCTTGATAGACAAAACTCTGTTACGGAGGTGCTGGTTATTTACTGAGTGGTGAAAAAATTTGGTATTAAGGTCCCTTTTCTTCAACCAGCGAATCCTAGATTTCTGACGCAAAAAGGATTCTTCTTGAGACAAGAGTTGATAAAACAGGTTAAGATGAACTCTTTCTTGGACAGACTCGAATGAAATAGTTGTTTCTATCTACTCCAATAATGAATCGTTGATTTAAGTTTAACTGAATAATTAAATAAAATCAATAGACTTCTCTTTTCATTTTAGATTGATAGATCATCTCAATTGAAGGATTTTTTATATGGATGACACACATTTCAATTGATATGGTCTAATTCTAATTGTTTTGTTCTGAAGTAAAGAAATCCACGAAAAGATTTGTACTATTCAGATATTCAAGACCAAGATGCTGCTAATACGTACTGTCCAAGTTAATATGGGAAGCTTGGAGCAGTATTGCCTAAATGCTTGCTGGTTTTTAGACAGCTCGTTCGAACCCTTTGAATGGATCAAACCGTAAAGACGTGCCAGTGCAAATCAATTTCTTTGTGGAATTTTCGTGACTTTGGAGGTGGAACGAGTCTATTCGCTCCTTAAAAGATATCAAAAGTTGATAATGGAAGGACATGATATAGAAAACACTTTGTGGTGGTGGTCCCTTGGGGGAGAGCATTATTGCATGGACTAGGCGGTCGAACCACTGACCTGACCTTTCTAGGCAATTAAAGCTTCCACGAAAGCGCACCCGGAAGACTACAAATCCCGTTCGCTGATTTTCTTGTGGTGGGCGAGGCTCTATCCCCTTGCAGATATCTTAGCAACGACTTTGGTCTGCCACTAATCTTGTCACTAGTGCTGGCCTTCTCTTCCGCGCTCCTTCCTAATTCCCCGTGATCGAAACTGGTTCATCTTCGAGATCCCGCTCTCCTTTTAAACTGCTTTTCATCGATTCAACTGCGACCCTCACTGTGTCAAGCAGCGAGATGAAGCACATGAAACCACCACTTCTGTTATTCATCGTCATGTCCGTCTCCCTCAGAGAACTCACGGTCTCAGTCACTGGCAACAACGTTGGAGCTTACCTGCCGACCGACGATATCACCATCAACTGCGGCTCCTCCACCAGCTCCACAGTGGACAAACGGAATTGGATTGGAGATGCTGACGACCGTTCAAACTACTCTCCAATTGAGAAAACTCACTCCTCTGTCATTGCAAGGGCAAACAGTTCATCTCCCACCGTCCCCGGCCCTGTCCCCTACTACACTGCTCGCCTCTCCCGCTCAGAGTTCGCTTACACCTTCCATATCACCGCAGGGCCCATATTCGTTCGCCTGCACTTCTTCCCTTCGGATTACCTCAACTTCCGCCGAGCTGATTCCTTCTTCTCGGTCGAGGCTGCTGGCTGCACTCTGCTTCGCAACTTTAGCGCTTCGCTGTTTTCTGATTATACTGGCTCTGCGAGCTTCTACAAAGAGTTCTGCTTAAATGTTGGAGCCGACCAGATATTAAACATATCTTTCACTCCGACTCCTGGTTGTTCAGAAGCATATGCTTTTGTGAATGGAATCGAAGTGGTTTCCATGCCTGAACATCTCTACTACAACACGCCCATCGACTCAAACGAGGGAATCAAGTTTGCCGGTCAGGCAATGCCGTATGCCTTCGGAATCACTTATGCACTCGAAATGGTGAAGCGCTTGAACGTGGGAGGACAGTTTGTTGGTTCCAGTGGTGACACGGGAACATACAGGACCTGGGAAGCAGATGAGGCCTACGTGACTTCCTCGAATATTGGCATTTTACCAGTTAACGAAACCATCCAACTCAATTACAGTGACCAAGCACCAAAGTACACCGCTCCAGATGCCGTGTACAAAACGGCGAGGACAATGGGGATGGACAAAAGAATAAATTTGAGCTACAATCTCACGTGGTCCATCGAGGTGGATACAAACTTCTACTACTTCGTCCGGTTACACTTTTGCGAGTTCCAGATGGAGATAAATAAGCCCTCAGATAGGCGTTTCAAGATCTTCATAGATTCGCAAATGGTTGAAGAGAGTGCAGATGTTATTAGCTGGAGCGGGAAGGGCGTGCCTATCTATAGAGATTATGCAGTAGCCCTGTATCACAGCCAAAAGAAAAGAAGCAACCTCTCCGTCGCGTTGGGCGCGCTTCCAGATGGTCGGACTCGTTACTCTGATGCCATCTTGAATGGCCTCGAGATATTCAAGATCAGCAATCCAGGCGAGAATCTTGCAGGGCTGAACCCAGATCCGGTCCCAGATTATCAGCCGGTGCTTTTGCTGGCAAGCAAAGGATCGTTGAACCACAGCAAAACCAAAAAGATCACAATCGTTGCTGGTGTAGCTTTGGGTTTCACCGGGCTCTCTTTCCTAGCTTTCTTCCTTTACCAGCGAGGAAATAGAGGGAAGGATTCAAACTTTAGGGACGGCATGGTGGGGCTCGGTCTCTTACGCGACGACCAAGTTGACGAAGACCCAAGGGTTACAATTACCGTTGGATCTGTGCCGCCGAGATCAGAGCAGCCATGAACTCTAAGACGCGAAAATGGCATCGCAAGATCTCCATATTGTAAAACTCAATAATTGAGTAAAAGAGATTTGTGCACCTACTTTGAAATCCATAGTTCTTAATGCAACATGACGATCTAAATCTCAAGTGCTCTTTCTCTTTATCCTTTATTTCACTACCTCAATGAGACACTTCAAAGCTCAAGTACTTCTCCTCTATTATCCTTTATATTACTACCTCAATAAAACTGCCTCTCACCCTTATTGTTCAGTACATGCTTCTTATGTGAGGTTATTTGTGCATTAGAGTTATGAGAGAGACTTTAATACTATTTATAGAGTTTTAAGCCATAGGCCTTCTCATCATAGGTCGAGCTTTACTCGACTCACACTAGCCAACCTTATATTAGATTATTAAGAATCTTTATGTCTCATCTTATTAGGCCAATTTTGTAAAATGATGAATTATATTTTCAATTAATGTACCCCATGTTGGAAAAACTTCCACATTTTCCCACTTGGGCTATATTAATTGAAACTATACTATACTGTATGTGCGCAACAATATGTTCATCTAGAGATTATTCTTAATAGACAATCTAATCTCATAAAGTCTCAAATATCAAATCATGACATTGAATACATGTATACAATGAGCCTTCCATAGTTATGAGTACTTTTAACTCTAATGATATAAATTCAATATAATAGTGTGGCGATTGGATAATATCTAAAAAGAAGTAATATCTTATGTGTCATTCAATTTGTTAATCCACATTCTCTCTCTTTAAGTGTCACAAAACCTGATGTGTCACTAGTGGTTATCTTTATGGTTCTAATAAATCCATATATGTACCATCCTTATTATTAACTTTACTTCATGTGTAACAAGACATATTCTTAAGGCTAGTCACTCGATATCCCTAACCTTTACTTAAGTCTTACACAATGCCTTGAGATATTCATTGGATATATATATTCAACTTGATATCAATACATTCATAAACACTTTATTAATATCAAAAGAGTTGATACATATTAAAATGTTGCTAAATGTAATAACCACCGTCGTGACCTACCTACCCCTTTAGGCCGATGGTCAGTATTAGGAGAGATGGCGTTTAGGGGTATTTGTTCATGAGCTTGCACTCGGGGTCATGTCCACCAAGGGCATCATCACTTCACCTTCAGTTTCAGCCAATTGAATTTGAGGTCTACATGAATGTAGGTTCTCCCAAACCCATATTCCACGTGACAGCAAAAGGGTGTCATGACTTGCTTCCACATGTACAATGCGCCTTAGAAAAGGAGATTGGATGTGAGAGGCAAGTTTAGAAGTACCTTTACCTCGTAGCCCTCTCGAGAACTCAAACTCCAAAAGACGACATCATTTCATCATTTAGTCTCATCCTGTTGAGTATGCTAAACCGGGTGAGTGCTCTATGAGACACATAACCTACATGACTGGTTCATTTTTATTAGTTGTATTTAAACAACCTAATATGACATTTAGGAGTTGCCACTAGCCTCATTTTTTGGGATCGGCTAGAAAACCCAATGGAGGGTTGAGAGTGGTCCCTTCGTATCCGTGCAACTAAAGATTCTAGAGCTCAAGGACTAGGGTTACGTTAATATTGCTATAAATGCATTTTCGGTACCTAACAGTCATCGTATTATCTAAAGTGATCATGCATGTCTTTTACATTTTCATGCCATTTATTACAAAGAAATGATCATGCATGGATGGTTAGTTTCATGCCATTCTACTTATATTCAAAAGGAAAAAGAAAAGCAAATGATTGAATTGGAAGTACAAGATGGGAATTAAACACTCAAAACACTTTAAAAAAGAAAAGAAAAGAAAAGAAATATAATCATAAAATCCTAAAAAGAACGATAGGGAAAGAGAGAGAAAAAAAGAAACCTGCATCTTGTTGGGTTTTTCTACAATACAAAGGAAACTCGAGACATCTATTAGGTAATGAATGAATGATACAAAAGAAATTGGTCAGAATAGACATTGACCATTCACCATCTTTAAGATTGTCATCTCCAATGAATCACCTTCTTGAACTTATTCTAATTCTAGCATAAAGTTAAGACTAGCATATGAAACTTCACATATGTTTAAAACAAACATTGAATAATGCAAGAGACATCCAAACACATTAAATAATCAAGTAGGAAACAATTAATTGACCCAAATTAACCTAAAGGTTGGCCTTTGAAGTTGCACATGCAACGTACTATAAAATGTTTCCCCATTCAATTTAGACATAGCTTATGGTAATTAGCCATCATTGATATTCACCCACGATGACTAACATTATAAGTCCCTAGGTTTGGTTCTATGTGTCACCCAAGATGTTCCACGAGTGCATGCATCGCACCTATACACACATCTAACAATCACATGTATGGCTTGAAAGTATATATGCACGCAAGCCCGAAGACTTTGGTTCTCTGTCAATCAAATAATTGGTGAACTGACATAGGGACACTTGCTCATTCACCATGCGCTAAGCATAATGACATGCACCAAGTGAGCGAGATTGAGATGTTAAAGGGGTTTACATGATGTCCAAAAGATGATTTTCAAGTTAATTAAACCACAGATTTGGGGAAAAGTTTATTGAGAATTTAACTATGAACAAAAATTATCTTTGGGTAATTTAAATTATGACCACTTATAAAGGTTACCACAACAATGAACAAAACATCGTAAATTTTTTTTTTTTAATTAAGACGATTTACGGAGAGTTACAAAGGGCAAAGCATCTTAAATCTGGAATTTTATTGTAAAAAATATCACAGTTTATAAATGTTTATGCCATCATGTTCACCAAGAACCAGACATCATTAATTTGGAATATTTTTTAATTTCAACGGCTTGCAAAAGTTTACAATAGTCTATAATGGCCAAGAATATAACCTCGTAAATTTTGATTTTTTTAATTATGATAATTTACAAAGTGTTATGAAGTTCTGTCACTTAGGCTACATTTGGTAACATTTTTACTCTAGAAACAATTTCTTTTGAGGAATGGTTCTTTTCTATTTTTATTTCCTGAAACAATTTTTGAGTAAAACAAGGCGTTTGGTAACTACAAAAATTTCTGATTCTCGCAATAAAAAAAATAGGAATGCTTTTGGTACCGATAAATTTTTTTATTTATTTTCTCCTTGACGGTGGTAGCAACTGGCGGCCTGACGACCGACGGTCGGTCGCGGTTTGCCATTGCTGAGTTGTTGGTCGCCATTCATCGTCTGCTGGTCGGCGACTAGCAGTCGACGGGTGGGTAGTCGATGGACGGCGGTCGGTCATGAGTAATGACCCAATAAGTAATTTCTAGAAATTGTTTTTAGGAATAAAAAGTTACTTTTTTCTATTTCTCATTTCTATTTTAAATTTATTCTTTGGAACAACTTTCTATTCCGAAAAATAGAAATACTAGTGGGAGTTATCAAACGGATTTTTGTTTCTTTTCTATTTCAAGGAACAAAAGAATAGAAAAATAAAAAAACAGCAAGGGTGCGTTTGGTACATTTCTACTCTAGGAAATTTCTTTTGAGGAAATTTCTAGTTTTTTGGTATTTCTACTCTTGGAATAGAAAAGGAATAAAAATGCGTTTGGTAATTTCTTTCTTCCCTAACGAAACGGAGAGGGCGCGCGGCCGGAGGTGGCGGGGTGTGGAAAAAAAATCGGTTGCCAACCCCACTCCGTCCCGCCGATCGCCAAGCAGAGGGCCATTAGCGGTTGGCCGGTGGCGAGTGGGTGGGGGCGGTCGACGACAGGTGGCGGCAATCGGCGGTCGGTTGTTGGCGGCGGGTGGGCGGCCGGTGACAGTGGTAGAGATCGGCGTTCGGTGGCGGCGGCCCGACGGCCCGATAGGCGGCGGCGGCCGGTAGCGGTGGCTTTTTCGGCGATGGGCGGATGGTAGCGTCTTCGATGAGTAGTCGCAGAAATAGTTTAGATAACATTTAAAATAATTTTCATTCCAGAACAAAAGAAAAAACAAAAAATTGAAAGAAATTAGAGCGTTACCAAATGGAGCAAGTTGCCAAACGATGCCTAAGTGCAAAACATCATAAGTTTACAAACTTTTATGACCGTTAGTCATAAAAAAGAAGAAATTGTCATAAATTGATCATTTCTTTACAAAGAGTGATGACAGCATCAAATGAGCAAAACATCGTAGATTAAGATGTTTTTTTTTTCCAAATACAACTATTTACAAAGGGTTATGTTTGTTCACCGTAAATAAGGATAAAACTTCATAATCTGAATTTTTTTTCCAACCACAACGCTTTGCGAATTTTACCATGAACAAAGTTTGCGAATTTTTAATTTTTTTTAATTACGACAATTTTCAAAAATTTGGACGAAGAACTTAACATCGTTAAAACTACGATAGTTTATGAGGGTTTGCAACAATCCCCGTAACTAACAATATAACCTCATAAAATTTTATGTTGATTTTTGCTGTGCCATGATGTCAATATTCTAGGGGTTTGGCACCCATTTGCTAGTGCTTAAAGCATGGTGAATTTCACTTTTAGTATGTCCAACTTTCATTTTCTTGTGTGAAAACTACTGCAACAGACTCATTCGATAATCGGGACTATTCCATCTCAATCTAACAATTGACATTTATGGGGTTATGGTAAAAGATTAAAACCTTAGAAGTATTCAACTGTGCATTGGTGGGTTTATCTGGTGTACGACACACCAAATGTACATCAACCTATAAAGCTTGTGTTGATGGACTCCATAAAAAAAATTTCCATTTATGAAAGATGTAAATTAATTGAAAAATCAAAACTGAACATGTCGGATGAAATGGTTGTACTACGTGCTCCAATAACATATCATCAATTAAAGTTTAATTAAATAACTAAATAAAATCAATAGCTTTTTTTTCTTCGTCTAAAGTCGATGGATCGTCTCGATTAAAAAATCCCCTACATGAATAATACATATCTTTGTTGACCGAGTCTAATTTTAATAATTTTTTTTGAAACAAAAATATCCAAGGCACCATTCGTACTATTTAGATGGTCCCGACCAAGAGGCTGCTAATATATACCGTACAAGCTAATATGTGATACTTGAAGCAGTACCGTCCAAATGCTAGCTGGTTTTTGGATTGTCCGTTCCGACCCTTTGAATGGATCAAACCAAGAAGACGTGTTCGTACAAAAACCGATTTTTATGTGGAATTTTCGTGACTTGGGATGTGGAACGGGTCGCGATATTCGCCCCTTGAAAGATGGCAAAAAGTCGAAAACAGAAAGGACACGAAAGAAAACACGGTTCGGTGGTGGTCCCTGGAGGAGAGGGCATTATCACATGGGACCCGGCGGTCGTATCACTGACTGGCCTGACCTTTTAAGCAATTATAACCTTCCACGAAAAGCGCACCCGAAAGTGGACAAATCCCGTCCGCTGATTTTTCTCGTGATAGGCCAGAGGGCTGTATCCCCCTTTGCAGATAATATGTTAGCGACGACTTCGGTCTTCCGCTGAGTCTCCTCGCTCGTGCTGGCCTCTCCCCTTCCGCGCTCCTTCCTGATTCCCCATGATCAAAACCGGTTCATCTCCGAGATACAACCCTCCTTGCGAACTTCTTCTCGTCGATCTCAGCTGCGACGCGACCCTCTCCGTCGTCGAGCAGCGAGATGAAGAACCTGAGATTACCACTTCTGTTATTCATCTTCATCTCCGTCTCGCTCGAAGCACTCCCGGTCTCGGTCACCGGCGAGAACGTCGGCGCTTACAAGCCGACCGATGATATCACCGTCGACTGCGGCTCCGGCACCGGCTCCACTGTGGACCGGCGGACTTGGATTGGAGACGCCGCCGACCGCTCGGACTACTCTCCAATTGAGAAGACTACCTCCTCTATCACTGCAAGGGCAAACAGTTCATCTCCCACCATCTCCGGTACTGTCCCCTACTCCACTGCTCGCCTCTCCCGATCCGAGTTCACCTACACCTTCCACGTCACCGCGGGGCCCAAATTCGTTCGCCTCCACTTCTTCCCTTCCGATTACCTCGACTTCCGCCGTGCCGATTCCTTCTTCTCAGTCGAGGCCGCTGGCTACACTCTGCTCCAAAACTTCAGCGCTTACCTTTTTGCTGATTATACCGACTCTCCGAGCTTCTTCAAAGAGTTCTGCTTAACTGTCGGAGAGGAACAGATATTGAACGTTACGTTTGCTCCCACTCCTGGTAATTCAGAGGCGTATGCTTTCGTGAATGGAATCGAAGTCGTTTCCATGCCTGAAAGTCTCTACTACACCCGTCGTTGACTTTAACGAGGGAATCAAGTTGGCAGGTCAGCAGGCGCCGTACACCTTTCCTGCCGCTGATGCTCTCGAAGCAGTGAAGCGCTTGAACGTCGGAGGACAGGTTGTTGGTCCAGCTGGTGACACGGGCATGTACAGGACCTGGGAAGCAGATGACATCTACGTGCCTCCTTTGAAAGTCGGAGTTGTACCGGTTAACTTAAGCATCCAACTCAATTACAGCGAGCAAGTGCCGAATTACACGGCTCCAGATGTCGTATACAAAACGGCGAGGTCGATGGGAATGAATAAGAGGATCAATCTGAGCTACAACCTCACCTGGTCCGTCGAGGTGGATACGGACTTCTACTACTTAGTCCGGTTACACTTTTGCGAAGTCCAGATAGAGATAAATAACCCCACAGATAGGATTTTCGAGATCTTCGTAGATTCACAACTGGTCGAGAATCGTGCGGATGTCATTGAATGGAGCGGGAAGGGCGTGCCCATCTATAGAGATTATGCAGTATACCTGCCCAAAGGCGGAAAGAAGAGAGCCAACCTCTCCGTCGCGGTGGGCGCGCTCCCAGAACACATGACTCTTTACTCTGATGCCATCTTGAATGGCCTCGAGATATTCAAGATCAGCAATCCAGACAGGAATCTCGCGGGGTTGAACCCAGATCCAGTCCAAGTTAATCCGCCTGTGCCTCGGCCGGCGAGCAAAGCATCGTCCAACCTCAGCGAAGCAGCAAAGATTGCCATCATTGCTGGCGGAGCTTCGGGCTTCACCGTGCTCTCTGTCCTGGCTTTCTTCCTTTACCGGCGACGAAACGGAGCGAAGGATTCCGCCTCGAGCGACGGCACCTCATGGTGGGGCCCGGTCTCCTACGCGACGACCAAGTCAACGAAGAGCCAGGGGTCATCCCTGCCGTCGGATCTGTGCCGCCACTTATCGCTGGCGGAGATCAGAGCGGCCACGAACAATTTCGACGAGGTGTTTATCATCGGCGTGGGCGGGTTCGGCAACGTGTACAAGGGCTATGTCGACGGGGGCGCCACCCAAGTGGCGATCAAGCGGCTGAACCCGGGGTCGCAGCAGGGCCTCCACGAGTTCATGACCGAGATCGAGATGCTCTCGCAGCTCCGGCACCTCCACCTCGTCTCCCTGATCGGGTTCTGCAACGAAGCAGGAGAGATGATCCTGGTGTACGACTACATGGCACGCGGGACTCTCCGCGACCATCTCTACAACACTGACAATCCCCCCCTTCCCTGGAAGCAGCGGCTCCAGATCTGCACGGGAGCCGCGCGTGGGCTGCACTACCTCCACACCGGTGCCAAGCACACCATCATACACCGCGACATGAAGACCACCAACATCCTGCTCGACGAGAAGTGGGTCGCCAAGGTGTCCGACTTCGGGCTCTCCAAGGTCGGGCCCACGTCCGTGTCCAAGGCCCACGTCAGCACGGTCGTGAAGGGCACCTTCGGGTACCTGGACCCGGAGTACTACAGGCGCCAGCAGCTGACCGACAAATCCGATGTGTACTCCTTCGGGGTGGTGCTGTTTGAGGTGCTGTGTGCAAGGCCCGCAGTGAACCGGACGGCTCAGAAGAAGCAGATCAGCCTGGCCGCCTGGGCTCAGAGCTGCTGTAAGAGCGGGAGCATCGACAAGATCGTGGACCCGCACCTGAAGGGGGATATCGCCCCGGAGTGCCTCAATAAGTTCTGCGAGATCGCCCTGAGCTGCTTGCAGGACGAGGGAACCAAGCGGCCATCCATGAACGACGTCGTGTGGGGCCTCGAGTTCGCACTGCAGCTACAGGTGAGCTCGGAGCAGCAGGTGGTAGACCATGTGGTTGCGTCCGGGCACGATGGCAATGACAGCGACGATGACGAGACTCCGATTGGAGGCAACCTGATGGGCCGCAGCGATGAGGTGTTCAGCACTAGCGACGGTGGTGGTGGGAAGAGCAGCGGGGTAGCTGTGACAACGACCAGTAGCGATGGCGTTTATGATGAGAGTACGACCAGTTACGATTCCGATAAGTTGCTGTCTGGGGCTGTCTTCTCTGAGATTCTGAATCCCAGAGCTCGTTGAGAGAAGGGCATTCAAGTTCATCTGTCCCTGCTTTTTTCTTGCATACCACAAAATACTGAGCATGAAATAGCGCTTATTATTTTTTCTGCTTTGGGACAATAATTGTAACTTGCGATATGCCTCCCCACGTATAATTTTTGTGTATTCTCCTATGCAAAAAAAAAATATTGTAATTATTAGGAATGTACTCAAATTCCAATCGATGTTAGATCATCTCATAGTTTTTGCTGATAATTGAGGAATATCAAGTGATTCCCAGAGTAGAAATCCTGTAATCAGGCTTGCATCGAGATTAGTCCATCTCCGAGTGTTCGCCATGAGAATTGCCGGCTTATTGCTTCAGGATTAAGCATTGAACAGACGGAAACGTCTGAGCTTCCCACTTCCACAAGCCCTGTCCTGGTCTTGAATTTTTTTCCAGAGAACATAGAGATGATATGATAAAAAAGGTAACCGAGTTTCAGATACTGTAATTCAGCGGTGTTTTTTCGTTCAGCTAATGCTCGAGGAAAAGTTATGGATGAGAAAATCCCCGGAAATCTTAGGGAAACTTATGTACGAGATAAGAAAAATTCAAATTAGATTTGCTTTAGTGAACACCATTCCCATATGATAAGAAAGACACATGAAAATGGGGAATTCGAATTCTTATTTTCTCAAGAGGTTAGGTACAGATATAAGTTTCAACTCTTACACCCTACAAGGAGGCAGGGTAAAAGTCTAAGAGTGAGAATTAGAGTAGGAGTAAAATATGATTGGCAAAAAAAAAAAAAAAAAAATACTCACTTCAATCAGAATTTTTTGCAGGGAAATAATATCATCCTTTTTCACTGTGGCTATCCATTTAACTAGATTTACGAAAACCTGCAATCTCGATAGGTTTTTTTTGATAATCAAGCCATATTTTTAAAAAATGGGTCATGAGCTTTTCAAAGGCAAAAGAATAGGGTTGATCAGACGTAAGAGGAAAAAAGTAAAGTTTAGTCAAAGTTTGGGAAAAAAAAAATTCAAATGTATAAGACGGTCCATTGTAATCAAGAAAAGAGCGTTGTAAGTTTGGAATTTTTACAAGTTAGATAGTCGATAAGTTTACGACAATCTTTCATAATTTAAAATGTCGTCATATTAGACTTTTTAAAATTACAGCATTTCGTCATTAGAACGATTTATAATGGTTTGTGCCAGTTTGTGGTAATAAAAAACCAAACATCGCACATTTGAATAATTTTGAGTTATGATGATTAACAAATAGTTATGACAATCCGTCGTAACCTAGAATTTGGATTATAATTACCATGATAAATGGTTACGACGTTGCTAAGGCCATGATGTGTTAAGCTTCTAGTTTTTGTAATTACGACAGTCCATCATAATTAAAAGCGAAGCTTTAAAAAAGTTTACTATTACCCCATGTGGTGGCTGCGTTGGTATGTGCTCAGACCCTCTTCACGGTAGGGTGAGAGTTCAAACCCCCAGGTTAGCATACCAACGCAGCCACTAGTGGTTTTAAGTGTGGCACTGTACGGCGGTTCCTGGGTAAAAAAAAAAAAAAAAGTTTACAGCGTTACATTGTGACCAAGACCAGGATGCTGTAAATTTCAATTTTTGTCTGATTACGATGGCCGGTCATAACTAAGTGCAAAGCGTCAAATTTGATATTTTCCAAAATTATGACGGTTTTACGATGATTAGTTGTTATAAAAAACAGCACGTCGTAAATTTTAAATTTATTTAATGACAAAGGTTTGCAAAGGCTTACAACAATTTGTAATGACAAAAAACAAAACCTTGTAAATTTAGATATTTTTTCAATTAAGACAATCTATAAAGAGTTACAATGTATGGTCACAACCAAGAGTAAAACGTAATAAACTTGGATAATTTAAAGTATGACCAGTTACAGAATGATCTTCCATGGTATCAATGAACAAAACGTCTTAAGATTGGATAGTTGTGAATTACTACAATTTACAAAGAGCTTCTATTGTAACCAAGAGTTTAGCGTTGTAAATAGGGATTTCTTTTACAAAATTAGGATGGTTTACAAATGTTTTGTAACCAAGAACAGATTGTTGTAAATTTCTATATTTTAATAGTTGATAAATTCTTATAACGATTCTTCATAACCAAGAACGAACTGTCAAAAACTTGGAATAATTTTAACAATCATGGTTTGTAATAGATAATAATAGAAACGTCATAAATTTGAATGTATTATCAACTAAGATCATTTACTAAGAGCTTCGACGTTTCATTGTAACTAGGCTCAAAACATTGAAAATTTGCATTTTCTAAAATGATAGTTTACGAAGGGTTATGAAAACAAGAAATCATCATAAATTTAGATAATAGTTTTATTACGATGATTTATAAAGAGTTGTGACTCCATAAACATGAAGAAAACGGTGTATATTTGGATTTTTTTTCTCAATCACAACTATTTACAAAAGGCTACGAGGTTTGATCAACACGATTGATTTTAAATGTTTACGATGTTTTATCGTAACCAAGAATTTAACATCGTAAATTTGAATTCTTTTTGAATTACAATGGTCTATGAAGATTTGCAACAAGCCTAGTGACCAAGAGTATAACATAGTGAAACGTCATCAAATGCTTTAACCACTAGCAAATGAACGGTGCACCAGATGTACTGTAGCTAGGGGTGTCAAAAAGACCCAAGCCGAGCCGACCCAGCCCGGCATGACCCAACCCGACCCTAAACTTAGGGTATTTTCCAATACTGATTCCATACTCAGATAAGATTTTGACTCAACTCAAAAATACCCTAAGTTTAGGGTCGGGTCGAGTCGGGCTGGGTCGAAATTGACATCGGTACCGCCCATGTGTTTTAGCCCTCATCCGTTGAGAGAAAATGGTAAATTAAGATAAAATAAACAAAATAAAAGAAGCAATCTCTTCTCTCCGTGCGTTTTGGCCCTCATTCGTTGCTCAATGCTTATAGAGTTTTTGAGCTAAATATGAAATTGAAATCAAATTTGTAAATGGTCATGATATGGCCTGACCCGACCCGACTCGACCCGTTTTTTTGTTCGGGTCTAATGCATTTTGGTTGGGTCGGGTAACATCAAAACCCGACCCGACCCGACCCATTGACACCCCTCCGTAGCCTGCCCCCAACTCGTTTTGACGGACTAAGAGGCTGCTAACACGTGAAGGTCATAGAAAATGAAAAGGTCATGACCGGAAAACATGAGGAAAGTGGCAAAGGAGAGAATTATTTGCATGGGACCCGGCCGTCTTATCACTGACCTGACCTTTCTACGCGGTGGAACTTGCCACCGAAATCACACCAAAAGAGTACGAGTTCCATTGGCTGCTTTTTCATGACAGGTAAAGGGCTCTAATAATTGCTTATATTTTAAGAGCGACTTTGGTCTTTTCCTGAATTCGAGAAAAATTATTAACTCAATTGATGTTTCCCTTTGTAGAGTCGCCAGCAGTAGTCTTCTCGGCACGGGAGTTCCATCTGTATTTCTTATTTTAAAGTATTAATATACACACGCCTCACACTCTTTATTTTAAATTATATATATTTTTTGAAAATATCATTATATTTTACGTTCTTGAGTTCAGATAAAACAATTTAGAGACTTATTCGGGTTCAATAATTGCTCATATTTTAACGGTAGCTTTGATATTTTACTAAATTTGAGAAAAAATATCGATTCAAATATTGTAAATTTTCAGTTTTATCAATATAATCTCAAATAGTTTCATGAAGTTTGGAATTTTCGATGTGACAATTCATTATTGTCGGTCATTCTACGTGGCATGACCAAAAACTTGCTATGGACAAATTTATTCAAAACCGAGTAATTTTATAGATTTTCTGATTTTATACATTCTTATTTTCCTTCATTTCACTTTCTTTCTCCTTTCTTTCCTTTTCCAGCTACCGTTCATGTTCTTCTTTGGGGGTTAATCCTACGCCCCTCCCACGGGCATAGCATTTGCAAGAGCCAATTCACTGCGCCACTGTGGCTCGAAATTTTTCCGTTCTTCATCTTCGCTTTAAGTAAAAGATCAGACTTGACAGTGCTAGTAATGACAATAATTGATGTTGTGATGGCCGGCTTTTGACTTAGTCAACATTGACTAGTGAAAAAAAAGTAAAGCTGATTATCTTTATAAAAGAAAAGGAGTGGCCGTTAATAAAAGGGAAATAACGAAGAAAAGAGAAAAGGAGGGAAACAAAGGACGGGGAAAAAGAAGGAAAAGGAAAAGGAGCACACACCACGAGGCTCTCGTCAAGTCCGATTAACTTCAGTTCACGACACCCGATAAAGAACCCTTTGTCCATCTAATTAGAGAAATTTCGAAACCGACCCCTAATTTTGAATCCTTGTGAATTTTAAGCCGGTGGGTAAAATCTATGAGTTGTCGAGCGGAAAAACTATAAAGCATTGATAGTTTCAGGTATCGTAGAATTATAAAATTTTACATAACTCAATTCAGGCTTACAATTTGTTCAAAATGAATTTTTGAAGTTAGGTGCGCATGCTAGAACAATAGTGAATTTCCTAGTTTAGTGATGATTTTGGCCTATCTTCAACTTTTTTTTTGAGTTGACAAACTCTAAACCCTAAACTCTATAATCCCCGCCTAGGCGTCGGCGAACCTCGCCATCCATTGCCATCACCCCACCAGCGATAGGGTGGCAGCCATAGGTGAGCTGCTTCCCCTCTCTCTCTCTATTTTTTTTTAATTTTCGCTTTTAATATTATTTAATTAATATTTATATTAAAACAATAAACTTTAGCCAAAACGGCGTCGTTTTGCCACGGTGACACATAGGCTGCACCCAATATTTTCTCAGAAGGAGCAGATCAACCTGATTGAGTGGGCCCAGAGCTGCTGCAAGAGCAGGGCTGTCGAAAAGATCTGAAGGGTAGGGGTATAAACGGTTCGGCTTTCGATTCGGTTTTGACACCCCTACTGAAGGGGGCGATTGCCCCCGAGTGCCTCAACAAGTTCTGCGAGATCGCCATGAGCTGCTTGCAAGACGAAGGGGCCAAGCGGCCATCCATGAACGACGTCGTGTGGGATCTCAAGTTCACACTGCAGCTACAGGTGAGCGCAGAGCAGGAGGGGACAGACCATGTGGGTGCGTCAGTGCAGGATAGCGATGACAGCGACGATGATGCGGCTCCCATCAAAGGCAAGGCGAAGGACTGCAGCGATGAGGTGCTCAGCAGTAGCGAAAGTGGTGGTTAGAAGAGCAGATGGGCAGCTGCGACGACGACCAGTAGCAATGATGTTTATGATGTGAGTACGAATAGTTATGATTCACAGAAGTTGTAGACTGGGGCTGTTTCTTTGAGATTATGAATCCCGCAGCTGGTTGAGGACGCCGGGCATTTAAGTTCAACTGTTCCTGCTTTGGTTCTTGAAGTTGGTCTGGCTAGGTTTTGGTGCAAAAAGCATGATGTATATTTTACTACGTAAAAGAAACTCTAGTCATCGGGAATGTACGCAAATTCCGATTGATGTTAGCCCATCTGCGTGTGGCATTCTAGGAAAACTGCCGACTTAATGCTCCCAAAATCATCCAACAAACAGAAACGGTCGAGGGTGCCCAAGTTTCAGATAGTGTGATTAAGCAGGGGTTTCTTCTTTCATCTAATGCCCGACGAAGAGTTATTTAGCTATACATGAGGGAAACCCCTGGAAGTCTTAGGGCAACAACGCAAAACAATGTTCTAAAGAATCTATGAAAAGTCGAGTCACCGGATATATAAAGCTGTACAAAGAAAAGACCGATGGAACAAAATTTCATTATAAGTCCACATAGAGAAACCGTCTACATTTGCTGCTGTAAGAATGTACTTACAATGCGAAGCAAACAGGATAGGGGAATGCTACCGTCTAAAATATCAATCATCAATTATTGTCAATTTATAACAAATTGAGAAACGAAACAAAAAGAAAAGGCTATGCTAAAGAATCTCAGCAGACATCTAGGCATTCACAAAAAATACAACCAATTGATTTAGGATTTAGAAAATTCGAACCCCTAATGGAGTTAAGGGGAAAGACACTACTTTTAAAGGATGTTCTTTGCCCTCCTATTTTCTTGCGAGCTACTCATATTTCTAGTCATGAAAGCTGTAGAGGATCCTGCCAAAGATAATCCAGTTTGACCTGTGGGGACGGTTTCAGTATGTAAGTATATTTTCCAGTCAGAATAGTTGCCAAGCCTATTCATCTTTTGCACACAAGCGCTCTGAAGAAAGAACACGATATATCAGACTGGGTATGAATCATGGTGTAGTAAAAGGATGTTCCAGAAAGACAAGAAAGGAATAAGAACCACTTGCACTATAAAACCAATTTCAAGAGACAGGCAATCACCATCTGTAGATTGGCGTCTAGATCTAATTTGTTAGATGTATAAATTGGATAAGCCTATTTCGAGCAAACATCAAAAGTTAGAACTAAAGCCCTTGCACAATTAATTGGCTACACGAACATGCAAACAATTCTACTCAGTTAATAAGGCACCAAATAATATCTTGCAGATGCTATGAGACATGAAGCATTCATACATTCTATCATGATGAGCATAATGAAAATGGAGTACTAAGAGACAAAGCTGATGGTCACACAAAGACGCCATTTAATCACAAAAGAAGGGGGGCAAAGAGTTTAGATGTGCATAGATCATAGCTGCATGACAACCCACAAATTAACAACCTATCAATTCACAGGTATCCTAATAATATGCATACGCCCATCATTTATATACTAGAAGTGAATATGATTAGAAAAGAGGAGGAAATACACATCATTGAGGTTCCCCAAGCTGACATACTGAAAAACCTAGGACCCAATCCTCTATAGAGACCAGTCCAACCATCCTCTACTATCAAGTTTCTCACAACCTTCCTAACAGATGTTCTCTTCTCATGCCCCATCACTTGGCAATTAAACAAACAAAAGGTACACATAGGATTAAGTAATTCAGTGAAAAGGACAAGAAGTTAATAGATTATAACATGCCAGTGGAGAGAATAAATAGAGAGACGGCAAAGGTGAAGAGGGCTTTTAGTCACAACCTCCAGAACTCAAATTCAGTGAGGCTGTGGCTAATGTACAAACAAATGTATTACACAAAATGGCCCACTTAACCAATTTAAACACATCTAGAGCTACCTAATTTGAGAGTGTTCATGTGTTATTCTATGTTAAAGATGACATATATACATACTAAAGTAAGGAGATCTGAATCCTAATTTTATTACTGAATCTAAAATTTGGTTGAATATTGGGACAGGTAAACCCACCCAATAAGTTTGAGCTATGTGTCACGTAGTTTAATCTATTAATCATGCATTTATTTATCAATTAACATTATTTTAAAATGACACTATGGATGAGAGTTCCCAAGTTGTTGCACCTGGTATCATCACTTCCGTTTTTCTAAAACAATTAAGTGACATTTAACATGACCAACAACTCAAGGGTCATGAGTAGGGGATTCCTCAACTATTCCCACCCGGCACGAAGAATGTATCTAGAAACCAATAGACCAAATCCCATTAACGCCTTCCTAGGAGAGCAAGTAAACTATAATGATCTATGTGGCCATTCCTATGATCCTAATCTTTCTACCCTTTCTCCAACCTAACATTTTTACTCTCTTTAAATCATTCCAAAAGGAAAAAACCAAGATAAAATGACCTGGAGTTTAAAGGAGTTGAACATTAGAGAGAGAAGTAGCAATCTAGTCCTCATGGTAAAGAGAATTCTCTCATCGGTTCATGAAGGAAGAGAATCATAGTAATAGCATCAATCACTAAGGCAGCAAAAAATTACTGGGCCAAGTGGCACAAAAAAATCGGATCGCCGTGCTCCATTCGAATCTTTGGTAGATCTTACAAAAGCGAAACATCAACAGTTGACCTATTTAAAAGTACCTATAAGCGAGTTTTGATAGTGTCTAATGGGGTGGTGATGCAGGAAGCTGTTGCACCTGCAATGATTCCTCCAGCAGCTTGAACTGACATTATTGTCCAATTACTTGGAGGAGCTTCCTGAGACTCTTCCCCTTGACCTAAAAGCCTACTCAATGACGGGCAAATAAGAAAAAAAAAACTCGAAATGCCAAAGAGTACATAATGCAAATCCAATATAGTAAAATTCACGTTAAAAAAAAAAACATGGTATTGTGTCATCTGGTCCTGTATTACATCAGTCCCACTTTCACATTTCCTGTTGCTCCTGTGAAATAAAAAATACATCGGTAATGCCCTTTCCTTAATCAACATATCACGTTTTAGAACAAAGTACTTTACAATGGAAGGTAACATCACGTACAGAAAAGATGACAAAGGCAAAAATGTGGAAACTTTAAAAATCTAACAGTATGTGTAGCAAAACTTAAGAGAGGATCTGCTACAATTTAAGAATGTAAAAGCAAGTTGCAAAAAGTGCTGACATTTTATGACTGGATAGTTCCAAAAATGTTGCACACAGGAAAATAGCGATTATGTTGTTTTTGAAATCTGACAATTGAGACAGGATTTATCATTCTTAACAAGAGGAAAAGCAGAAGACTGTGAACGGACACGCATGGAGGTACGAAGATCCTTTAAGGTTTAGATAAAGGTAAACTCTCCCAATAATTCACCTGAATCCCATATATCTACAATATTAAATGGACTATAAACAAAATTAAACATTTTGTCTTATGCTACACCAAGATGGCTATGAAAGATTGTCCTTTTCACCAATAGAAGGATATGAACAGACATTTGAAGAAGAAAACACTGACAAATATATAAAGGCTCCTCAGTTTATAAGAACATAAAAGAATTAGGATAATAAAGAATGTAAACAAAGAGAAATTGCAAAAACATGAAATGTAGTAACACAAGTAAGGATTACTTGATAAAAAGGAGATAATCAAGTAGATATTTGAGTTTTTATTTCTGTGCAAAGGTCCCAGTGTTCCATTGGCTTGGCTGACAGGATGTGGTTAAACCACATGCTAGTTGTGAGATATCAGAGTCCTATTTCAACTAACGGGGCACATGGAATGATTAGGAAATGAAGCTAGTCAAATATATTGCACTGAAATTATAGCATGTTTCAAATGAATAAGGTAGAAGTTTTGTCATAATGACACGTGATTACTTTGGTAGACATTATCAAGGCGATGAAACGCTTCTCCTACCAAGGGGACCACAGGGCCAAGCCTAGCGAATGTATCTTCAAATAGGAGACAAGTTGTCTGGGTTCATTCCATTGGCATGAGCCAATTATGTCTCCAATGCAAAGAGGGAACTATGCTAGACCCGCAAAAACATGAACTCCATATGCTTACTCAATTGCAATCAGCTTGTTCATCATATTAACAGATTAGTACCTAAGCACAACATTGAAGAATAGTGCTAAGCATAGTCGCTGTTAACAGATGATGCATTATTGGGCTGTTCACTGTAGTAGGAACCCATAATTAGAGAGACAACGCATAATGATGAATCAGACTGAAAGGTCACACAGCATTCTTACATCGAAGGAGTAATAACTTACAGATGTCAATTTATCATATGAGCCCATAGAAAAGAGAAGAGAAGGCGAGAGCAGAAAAGGGAAAGAGGGGCAGCGGGGCAGCGGGGCAGCGAAAGAGGGAGCAGCAAAGACAGCAAAAGGGGATGGGGAGGCTGGTTTTCTAGCCCAGCCGGGAGTGCTCGAGAGAGGGAGAGAAAAAAAGAAGGAAGAGAAGAAACCAGAGAGAAACTGAGAAAAAAGGCGAGAAGAGAAAACCGAGTGAGAGCAGAAGAACGGAGAACGGATCTGAGAGAGAGTGGGGCTCGAGAAGGTCTTCTGTTGTTGCCGGAGGACCGCCTTACAGCCGCCGCCCGTCGCAGCCTCCGAACGAACCAGGTTGGTTTCTCTTCTTTCTACCCGAGTATCTTGTTTTAGCGTGGCGTCGGGCCGGAGCTCGCGGCCGACCAGTTCGCTCGAACTCCGGCCCCGTCGATTCCCCATCGAGCTTTGCTGTGTTCCGGTTTACTTTTTCGAGAGTTTGGTCTCGGGTTCAAGTCCGGTTGAGTCGATAATCGCTCTTTTCCATAGCGCACATTAGGTGTTCGATATAATGCTTAGACTAGATCTGAAAATTTTGGTTGAGAATATCCGTCCTCGACGTGGCTGTTGCGTCTATGGCCATTGCTACCTCATTCGTTGGTCAAGTCGACGCGGGGAGGAAGCGTCTTTGTGGCGTCGTTTTTGGCCAGCGGGGGTGTCGGGGCCTGAGTTTTGAGCTCGGGTGGCTGTTCGGTCGGTTCAGCCGTGAGGGGGTGCCGGCGGTGGCTGGCGTCGGTCGGACCAAACGACCGACGCCGGGCGATGGCCTGGCGACCTCCCGAACGCCGGCAAAGACTTGCCGTTGCAGCGGTGTCGGCTCCGTTTTTTTTAAAAAAGGTTGCAGGAGCTCCGGCGAATTTGCAGACGTGAAGCAGAAGAGGAACAGGAGAACGAAGACAAAAAAGAATAATAAAAGGAAAAAAGAAAGATAAAAAAGAGAAATCGGAAAAAAATCGGAAAATCGGAAAATAGAAAAATAGGAAGGTGGGCTTCGTCTTGGGCTTGTGTACGCCGGGCTGGGTTTGTCGCGGGCCGAGATGGCTGGGCCGAGAGCAAAAAATTGGGAATGGGTTTCTCTATAGAAAATGAATTTTCGTGGGCTTTTCTTTAAATCCTTAGTGATTTAGGGCCGGCCCAGTCTTTTGTGGCCCGACCCGGACCGGTAGGGTCCGAATCAGGTTAGTAGGGCCGGGTTTCATGACCCGGTCCGAATTATCTTTTTTTTTTAATAAAAAAATCATAAAAAATCAAAAATTCAGTAAATCAAAAAAATATTTAAAATATTTAAAAAAATCATAAAAAAATCGAAAATTTCAGAAAATTCATGGAAAACTTCAGAAACCTGAAAATTTATAAAAATGTTCAAATTTTTTTTAATTAAAAAATATTCAAAATATTAAAAAATTAAAAATCCAAAAAATTATTTCAAAAATCCCAAAAATTCCAAGTTTGTTTTAGAGTTCCTTAAAGAGCTCTAAAATAATTCCTGGACAATTTTCGCTTAAAAGGTGTCGGAAAATCATCGGCTTAAGATTGTGCTTAAAATTGAACACGGCTTTACCTTAGAGTTTTAATCATCGAATACAATTGCCCTTAATAGCACGCTTGTGATGTAATGGTTATGGTTTCCCCCTTAGTTTAATTAGGATTGTCATTTATTTATCTTTTAATGCTAGGTATTTATTTTCCCTTGCAATTTATTTAATGTTTTCTTTAATTGCTGATTGCTATTTTAATGATTGTGCATCCGCATAATCACCTAACATGTTAGTGGTTATGTCTAAAATCAATCCAAATTGCTTGACAAGTCTTTTTGAAATGAACAAGATTAGGTACCGAAAGGACACTAATTAGCTAATTAGTGTAATCAAGTCTCCAATCCTAAATTTTTAGTTGCGTAGAAGGTGATGCATACTTCCATGCCTCGATTGGTTTCTAGCCGACCCCAATAGGCTAGTGGCGACTCTTCATTTGAAAATTTTCATGAACATCCAATGTCACACGAGATATGGACTTGAGAGAGCCTATGTCTAATGAGGGTCCTGGACCCACCTTTTGGACAATATTCCTAAACCTATTTATCTAGATATTCCTTTCCCCCTTGAGATGGAAAAAATAGGTCACGACAAGCGTTGTCCAAAAATTGTGGAAATCTTTGTATCATTTGTCCAATTTTTTACCATCATTAGACTAAATATGGGCCAAAATTTAACCAGGCGAAAATTCCGATCTAATAGAACAATGGGATCTCATTCTACAATCAACAACTTTTCAAGAACACCTAATGTAACTTAATTGGATGGTTGGATAGCTAGATATCACAACTTTAAAGGGGGCCATCCGATCTTTAGGAAATTTGGAAAATCACAATTTTTTGCAGATTGGGTAACGAAATCACATAGATTTAATTGTATAATTTCCAACACCTCAATACTCACTTCCATCAATTACTGAAATTTGCTTTAGTAACCACCATTTCCACATGAGAAGAGAGACACATGGAAAATGAGAGATGGGGAATTCGAATTCCTACTTTCTCAGGAGGTTGGGGTGATGATGATTTATGTTTAGATATGAGTTTCAACTCTTACACCCTGGAGGTGGGGTAAAAGTTTAAGAGTAAGAATTAAAGTAGAAATAAAATAAGATTGGCAAAAAAAAAAAATACTCACTTCAA
Source organism: Angophora floribunda (assembly GCA_014182895.1). Classification (NCBI taxonomy): domain Eukaryota; kingdom Viridiplantae; phylum Streptophyta; class Magnoliopsida; order Myrtales; family Myrtaceae; genus Angophora; species Angophora floribunda. Next base: position 12,345,431 of record CM024714.1, read on the forward strand.
TCAGAATTTTTTGCAGGGAAATATCGTCCCTTTTTCATCGTGGCTATCCATTTAACTAGATTTACGAAAACCTGCAATCTCGATAGGTTTTTATGATAATCAAGCCATATTTTTAAAAATTGGGCCATGAGCTTTTCAAAGGCAAAAGAATAGGGTTGATCGGACGTTAGAGGAAAAAAGTAAAATTTAGTCAAAGTTTGGGAAAAAAAATTCAAATGTATCTGACGGTCCATCGTAATCAAGAAAAGAGCGTTGTAAGTTTGGATTTTTACAAGTTAGATAGTCGATAAAGGTTTACGACAATCTTTTATAATTTAAAACATCATCATATTAGACTTTTTTAAAATTACAGCATTTCGTCATTGGAACAATTTATAATGGTTTGTGCCGGTTTGTGGTAATAAAAAACCAAACATCGCACCTTTGAATAATTTTGAGTTATGATGATTTACAAATAGTTATGACAATCCGTCGTAACCTAGAATTTGGATTATAATTACCATGATAAATAGTTACAACGTTGCTAAGACCAGGATGTGTTAAGCTTCTTGGTTTTGGAATTACGACAATCCATCATAAGAGCGAAGCTTTGTAAACTTGGTTTTTTTCAATTATGACAGTATAAAAAAGTTTACGGCGTTACATTGTAACCAAGACCAGGATGCCATAAATTTCAATTTTTGTCTGATTAGGATGGCCGGTCGTAACTAAGTGCAAAGCGTAAAATTTGATATTTTCCAAAATTATGATGGTTTACAACTCTTTACGATGATTAGTTGTTATCAAAAACAGCACATCGTAAATTTTAAATTTATTTAACGACAAAGGTTTGCAAAGGCTTACAACAATTTATAATGACAAAAAACAAAACCTTGTGAATTTAGATATTTTTTCAATTAAGACGATCTATAAAGAGTTACAATGTATGGTCACAACCAAGAGTAAAACGTAATAAACTTGAATAATTTAAAGTACGACCAGTTACAAAACGATCTTCCGTGATACCAATGAACAAAACGTCTTAAGATTGGATAGTTGTGAATTACTACGATTTACAAAGAGCTTCTATTGTAACCAAGAGTTTAGCGTTGTAAATAGGGATTTCTTTTACAAATTTAGGATGGTTTACAAATGTTTTGTAACCAAGAACAGATTGTTGTAAATTTCTATATTTTTTATTAGAATACTTGATAAATTCTCATAATGATTCTTCATAACCAAGAACAAACTGTCAAAAACTTGGATTTATTTTAACAACCATGGTTTGTAATAGATAATAATAGAAAAGTCATAAATTTGAATATATTATTAACTAAGATCATTTACTAAGAGCTTCGACGTTTCGTTGTAACTAAGCTCAAAGCATTGAAATTTTGGATTTTCTAAAATGATGATAGTTTACAAAGGATTATGAAAACAAGAAATCGTTATAAATTTAGATAATAGTTTTAGTATGATGATTTATAAAGAGTTAAGACTCCATAAACATGAGGAAAACGGTGTTTTTTTTTATTTTTTTTCTCAATCACAACTATTTACCAAAGGCTACGATGGTTGATCAACACGATTGATTTTAAATGTTTACGATATTTTATCATAACCAAGAATTTAACATCGTAAATTTGAATTCTTTTTGAATTACAATGGTCTACGAAAATTTGCAACGGAGCCCTGTGACCAAGAATATAACATGGTGAAACATCATCAAATGCTTTAAGCACTAGCAAAATGAACGGTGCACCAGATGGACCGTAGCCTGCCCCCAACTCGTTCTGATGGACTAAGAGGCTGCTAACATTTTCTTTCTCCTATCTTTCCTTTTCCAGCTACCGTTCATGTTCTTCTTTGGGGGTTAATCCAACGCCCCTCCCATGGGCATAGCATTTGCAAGAGCCAATTCACTGCGCCACTGTGGCTCGAAATTTTTCCGTTCTTCATCTTCGCTTTAAGTAAAAGATCAGACTTGACAGTGCTAGTAATGACAATAATTGATGTTGTGATGGCCGGCTTTTGACTTAGTCAACATTGACTAGTGAAAAAAAAGTAAAGCGGATTATCTTTATAAAAGAAAAGCAGCGGCCGTTAATAAAAGGGAAATAACGAAGAAAAGAGAAAAGGTGGGAAACAAAGGAAGGGGAAAAAGAAGGAAAAGGAGCACACACCACGAGGCTCTCGTCAAGTCCGATTAACTTCAGTTCACAGCACCCGACAAAGAGCCTTTTGTTCATCTAATCAGAGAAATTTCGAAACCGAGCCCTAATTTTGAATCCTTGTGAATTTTAAGCCGGTGGGTTAAATCTATGAGTTGTTAAGCTGAAAAACTATAAAGCATTGATAGTTTCAGGTATTGTAGAACTATAAAATTTTACATAATTCAATTCAGGCTTGCAATTGTTCGAAATGAATTTTTGAAATTATACGTGCATGCTAGAACAATAGTGAATTTCCTAGTTTAGTGATGATTTTGACCTGTCTTCAACTATTTTTTGAGTTGACAAAGCTTAGGGTACCTAAGTATCCCAAAAGGGTTTTCGTATGACAAAAGATTTGCTAGAATCGGAGTTCATTGGAAAGAGTTGTGGTGCAAACAAGTTTGACGCACAAGCTAGGTGTGGTGAACAACAATGAACATATACTATGATGAGCCTTTTGTTGTTGCATAGGAGTTGATTGGCCGACGAATAAGTGTAGTTTAGAGCTGTTAGTTAAGTAGTGTTTTACTTGGCTCAAATAGCTACTTTATTTGGAATTGAGCACCCTTAGATGAGTGGTATTGTTCTCTTTTTTTGTTATATATATTGAACTAAGAAAGAGCATATTTGTTAGGGAAAATTCCACCCCAAGTGCCCACGTTTTCTCAAATAAAGACTTGAAATCGACATTGTTTTAAATAAGAGCTTGAAGTGCCATCACTTTCTTAAATAAGGGCTTGAAGTGGATCATGTATTAAATAAGGGCCTGAAGTGGTTATGTTTATTTCAAATAAGAGCTTGACTTTCCAGTGATTAATGGTATTTTCGTCATTTATCATTTTCTTTTCTTTTTTTCTTTTTTATGGTTCTTTTTCTTTCTCTTCGCTAGTGGCCGGCCAACCACCTGTGACACCCACAAAAGGTTGAGATAGGGTCGCCCTCGTCGGCGTGGATGAGGGCTTGCAAGCCCTTGGCGACCATGAGCGAGGGCTTGATGACCCTTGCCTGGGGCTAGTGAGGGCTTGACGACCCTCATCGACTGTTGGCAAGGGTCGGCCTCACCAACGGCCAACAAGGGCTTACAGGCCCTTTCCAACGGCCGGTGAGGGTTGTCGAGCCCTCGCCGGCCCCAGGCAAGGCCGACCCTCGCCAAATCAAGCGAGGGGGGCCTCGCGGTTGGCCACGAGGGTCGCCCTCACCCCAACTGCGAGGGTGGCCCTCACCGGATCGGGTGAGGGCGACCCTCACCCAATCGTGAGGCCCTCCTCACTAGATTTGGCGAGGGCGACCCTCACCCAGTCATTTGTGGGTGTCGCCAAAGGCCGACCAGCCACTAGCGAAGAGGAAGAAGAACTAGAAAAAAGAAAATAAGAAGATTCGAATGAAAATAACCTTGACCGGTCAAAAAATTTAGTCGACCAGCAATTGGCGAGGCCCTTATTTGAAACAATCATGGCCATTTTAGGCCCTCATTTGAAATAACCAAAGCTATTTTAGGCCATTATTTGAAACAAGGTTCACTTCATGCCCTTATTTGAGAAATAAGAAGACTTGGGGCCTTTTTTTGAAATTTTCCTTATTTATTATATAAAGCTAGATTCAGTGTTTAGTGCTTTTTAATTATAATGGGATGGTTTGATAAACCTTTTTTAAAAGGTCATGTGTACTATTTTGAGAGTAAATAACTTCCGAAAAGATTTGAGTACTTTACAAAAAGGGATTCTCGTGGATGAATTGAGTTGCAAAAGATTGTATTTTTTGGATTGTGATATAGATTCTTAATTGATTTTGTGGATTTGGGAGGATGATGTTATGAGTTTGTGTTGATGTTCAAACTACATTGAAATTCATTAGTTTAGGACTAAATTGATAATTTTTCCAATTTTGTCTGGTCTTCCCTTCCCTTGCTCTCTCCTTGCTCTTTCCTATGTCCCAATGATTAAAACTGGTTCATCTTCAAGATTCTACTATTCATGCGGACTTCTGCTGATGGATTCAATTGCGATCTTCTCAGACATCAAACGGTGACATGAAGAACATGAAGCCACCACTTCTCTTATTCCTCTTCCTCTCCGTCTTGCTCGAAGCACTCACGGTCTCGGTCACTGGCAACAACGTTGGCGCATACTCGCCGATTGATGATATCGCTGTCAACTGCGGCTCCCCCAGCAACTCCTCCCAGTCCGGACGGACTTGGATCGGAGACGCTGAGGATGGCTCGACCTACTCTCCAATCGAAGAAACTCGTTCCTCTATCATTGTAAATGCAAGCCCTTCATCTCCCTTCGTCCACAACTTCATCCCGTACGACACTGCTCGTCTCTCCCGCTCCGAATTCATCTACACCTTCCGCGTCACCGCAGGGCCCAAATTCGTTCGCCTCCACTTCTTCCCTTTGGATTACCTCGACTTCCGCCGGAACGATTCATTCTTCTCAGTCAAGGCCGCCGGCTACACTCTGCTCCGCAACTTCAGCGCTTCCCTCCTTGCTGATTATACCCACTCCCCGAGCTTCTACAAAGAGTTCTGCTTAACTGTTGGAGAGGACCAGATATTGAACATTTCGTTTGCTCCCACTCCTGGTAACCCAGGCGCGTATGCTTTCGTGAATGGAATTGAAGTCGTTTCCATGCCCGAACATCTCTACTACAAAGCGTTTGTCGACCCGAACAAGGGAATCAAGTTGGCAGGTCAGAACACGCCGTACACCTTCCGTGCCACTGATGCTCTTGAAGCGGTGAATCGCTTGAACGTCGGAGGACAGTTTGTTAGTCCAGCTGATGACACGGGAATGTCCAGGAAGTGGGAAGCAGATGACGCCTACGTGACTTCCTCGAACATCGGAGTTTTACCAGTTAACATTAACTATCCAACTCAATTACATTGAGCAAGTGCCGAATTACACGGCTCCAGAGGTCGTATACAGAACGGCGAGGTCGATGGGAATGAATAAAAGTATCAATCTGAGCTACAACCTCACCTGGTCCGTCGAGGTGGATACCGGCTTCTACTACTTAGTCCGGTTACACTTTTGCGAATTCCAGATAGAGATAAATAACACCTCAGATAGGATTTTCAGGATCTTCGTAGATTCACAACTGGTCGAGAATCGTGCGGATGTCATTGAATGGAGCGGGAAGGGCATGCCCGTCTATAGAGATTATGCAGCATCCATTCATGGCAGCGGAAAGAAGAGAACCAACCTCTCCGTCGCAGTGGGCGCGCTCCCTGAACGTATTACTCGTTACTCTGATGCCATCTTGAATGGCCTAGAGATATTCAAGATCAACAATTCAGATGGGAATCTAGCCGGGTTGAACCCAGATCCAGTCCCAGTCAATCCGCCGGTGCCTCCACCGGTGAGCAAAGCATCGTCGAACCTCAGCAAAGCAGCAAAGATTGCCATCATTGCTGGCGTAGCTTCGGGCTTCACCGTGCTCTCTGTCCTGTCTTTCTTCCTTTACCGGCGACAGAACAGAGCAAAAGATTCGACCACCTCCCGCAAGTTGTCCCTGCCATCGAATCTGTGCCGCCACTTCTCCCTGGCTGAGATCAGAGCCGCCACCAATAACTTTGATGAGGTGCTCAAAATTGGCGTAGGCGGATTTGGCATCGTGTACAAGGGCCACATCGATGGCAGGGCCACCCAAGTGGCGATCAAGCGGCTGAAACCGGGATCGCAGCAGGGCCTCCACGAGTTCGTGACCGAGATCCAGATGCTGTCGCAGCTCCGGCACCGTCACCTGGTCTCCCTGATCGGTTTCTGCAACGACGTGGGGGAGATGATCCTCGTATACGACTACATGGCGCACGGGACCCTCAGCGACCATCTCTACAACACCGATAATCCCCCACTCCCCTGGAAGCAGCGACTTGAGATCTGCATAGGCGCCGCACGCGGGCTGCACTACCTCCACGCCGGTGCCAAGCACACCATCATACACCGCGACATGAAGCCCACCAACATCCTGCTCGACCATAAGTGGGTTGCCAAGGTGTCCGACTTCGGGCTCTCGAAGGTTGGGCCGATGAGCGCGTCCAAGACGCACGTCAGCACGGTCGTGAAGGGCACCTTCGGGTACCTGGACCCGGAGTACTACAGGCGCCAGCAGCTGACTGACAAGTCTGATGTTTATTCCTTTGGTGTGGTGCTGTTCGAGGTGCTGTGTGCGAGGCCTGCCATGAACCGAACGGCCCCGAAGGAGCAGATCAGCCTGGCTGCGTGGGCCCAGAGCTGCTGCAAGAGCGGGCATGTCGAGAAGATCATGGACCCGCACCTGAAGGGGGCGATCGCCCCCAAGTGCCTCAACAAGTTCTGCGAAATCGCCATGAGCTGTTTGCAGGAAGAGGGGGCCAAGCGGCCATCCATGAACGACGTAATGTGGTGCCTTGAGTTTGCACTGCAGCTACAGGTGAGCGCGGAACAGGAGGTGACAGATCACGTGGGGGCGTCCGTGGACGATGGCAATGATAACGACCCTGGCATGGTTCCAACCAGAAGCGATGCGATGGACAGCAGCGATGAGGCTTTCAGCAGTAGCAGTGGCGGTGATGGAAAGAGCAGCAGGGCAGCTGCGACGACAACCAGTAGAAATGATGTGAGTACGAATAACTATGATTCGCAGGAGTTGTAGACTGGGGCTGTTTCTTCGAGATTATGAATCCCGCAGCTGGTTGACGACGGGCACTAAAGTACAACCGTTCCTGCTTTGGTTCTTGAAGTTCGTCTGGCAAGGTTTTGGTGCAAAAAGCATGATGTACATTTTACTACGTAAAATAAACTCTAGTCATCTGGAATGTACGCAACTTCCGATTGATGTTAGCCCATCTGCGAGTTTGGCATTCTAGGAAAATTGCCGACTTATTGCCCCCAAAATCATCCAACAAACAGAAGCAATTGAAGGTAACCGAGTTTTGGATACTGTAATTAAGCAAGGGTTTCATCTTTCATGTAATGCTCGAGGAAGAGTTACTCAGCTATAGATGAGATAAACCCCTGGCAAACGGCAACTTATGTGAAACATTGTTCTAAAGAATCTATGAAAAGCCAAGTCACCAGATATATAAAGCTCTCCAAAGAAAAGACCGATGGAACAAAATTTCATTGTAAGTCTACACATAAAGAAACCATCTATATTTGCTGCTGTAAGACTGTACTTACAAGGTGAAGCAAACAGGATGGGGGGAATGCTACCTTCTAAAATATCAATATCAATTATTGTCAATTTATAACAAATTGAGAAATGAAACAAAAAGAAAAGGCTATGCTAAAGAATCTCAGCCAGATAGCTAGGCATTCACAAAAAATACAACCGATTGATTTAAGATTTAGAAAATTCGAACCCTAATGGAGTTAAGGGGAAAGGCCCTACTTTTAAAGGATGTTCTTTGCCCTCCTATTTTCTTGCGAGCTACTTCTAGTCATGAAAGCTGTAGAGGATCCTGCCAAAGATAATCTAGTTTGACCCACAGGGAAGGTCTCGATATGTAAGTACATTTTCCCAATCAGAATAGTTGTCAAGCCTATTCGTCTTTTGCACATGCGCTCTGAACAAAGAACACAATATGTCAACCTCGGTATGAATCATGGTGTAATAAAAGGATGTTCGAGAAAGACAAGAAAGGAATAGGAACCAATTGCACTATAAAACCAATTTCAACCATCTGCAGATTGGCATCTAGACCTAATTTGTTAGATGTATAAACTGGATATGCCTATTTCGAGCACACATCAAAAGTTAGAACTAAACTGCCTGCACAATTAATTGGCTACACGAGCATCCAATCAATTATACTCAGTTAATAAAGCACCAAATAATATCTTGCAGATGCTATGAGACATGAAGCATTCATACATTCTATCATGATGAGCATAAAGAAAATGGAGTACTAAGAGACAAAGCTGATGGTACCACAAAAACACCATTTAATCATCAAAAGAAGGGGCCAAGAGTTTAAGATGTGCATGGCGCCTTTTCATTGCAAAAGAAGGGGTGCAAAGAGTTTAGATGTTCACAGATCATAGCTGCATGACATCCCACAAGCTAACAACCTATCAATTCACAGGTATCCTGAAAATATGTATACACCAATCATTTATTTACTAGAAGTGAATATGATTAGAAAAGAGAAAGAAATACATACTCAACTATTCATATGCCACTATCATTGAAGTTCCCCAAGCTGACATACCGAAAAACCTAGGACCCAATCCTCTATAGAGACCAATCTAACCATCCTCTGCTATCAAGTTTCTCACAACCTTCCTAATAGATGTTCTCTTCTCATGCCCCATCACCTAGCAATAAAACAAACAAAAGGTACACATAGAATTAAGTAATTTAGTGAAAAGGACAAGAAGGTAACAAATTATAATGTGCCGGTGGAGAGAATAAATACAAAGACGGCAAAGTAGAAGAGGGCTTTCAATCACAACCTCCAGAACTAAAATTCAGTGACCCCATGGCTAATGTACAAACAAATGTGTTACACAGAATGGCCCAGTTAACCAATTTAAACACATCTAGACCTACCTAATTTGAGAGCGTTCATGTGTTATCCTATGTTAAAGAAGACATATATAAATACTCAAGGAAGGAGATCTGAATCCTGATTCTATTACTGAATCTAAAATTTGGTTGAATGTTATTTCTTTCATTCCTTTTCTTTTACTGTAGTATCTAGATTATCTTTTTGTTGGTCTATTTTACTATTATCAATATCAAAGCATTGTGTAAATTAAAAATGTTGGATTATACATGTTAAAACACATCTCTTGAAAAATGGGACAGGTAAACCTACCCATTAAATTTGAGCTATGAGTCACGTAGTTTAATCTATTAATCGTGCAATTATTTTTCAATTACCATTATCTTAAAATGACACCAGGGATGACAGTTCCCAAGTTGTTGCACCCGGTATCATCACTTCCTTTTTTCTAAAACAATTAAGTGACATTTAACATGACCAACAGCTCATGGGTCATGAGTAGGGGATCCCTCGACTATTCCCACCCTGCACGAAGAATGTATCTAGAAACCAATAGACCGAATCCCATTAACGCCTTCTTAGGAGAGTAAGTAAACTGTAATGATCTATGCGGCCTTTCCCATGATCCTAATCATTCTACCCTTTCTCCAACCTAACATTTTTGCTCTCTTTAAATCATTCCATAAGGAAAAAACCAAGATAAAACGACCTGGAGTTTAAAGGAGTTGAACATTAGAGAGAGAAGCAGCGATCTAGTCCTCAAGGTAAAGATCACGTACAGAAAAGATGACAAAGGCAAAAATTGTGGAAACTTCAAAAATCTAACAGTATGTGCAGCAAAACTTAAGAGAGGATCTACTACAATTCAAGAACATAAAAGCAAGTTGCAAAAAGTGCCGACATTTTATGACTGGATAGTTCCAAAAACATTGCATACAGGAAAAGAGAGATTATGTTGTTTTTGAAATCTGACAATTGAGACAGGATTTATCATTCTTAACAAGAGGAAAGATAGAAGACTGTGAATGGACACATGCATGGAAGTACGAAGATCCTTTAAGGTTTAGATAAAGGTAGACTCTCCGAACAATTCACCTGAATCCCATATATCTACAATATTAAATGGACTATAAACAAAATTAAATATTAAATGGACTATAAACAAAAAAAAAAAAAAAAATCTCAAATGTCGGGTGCTTTTAAAGTTTTAATTCCAAACTGTCCTGCAAGTCCACCAATTTTTGTGTCAGAGTAGACATTTGAGTTTTTATTTTTGTGCAAAGGCCCCAGCGTTCCATTGACTTGGTTGACAGGATGTGGCTAAACCACATGTTAGTTGTGAGATATCAGAGTCCTGTTCCAACTAACGGAGGACACGGAATGATAAGGAAATGAAGCCAATCAAATAGATCGCACTGAAATAATAGCATGTTTCAAATGAATAAGGCAAAACTTTTGTCATAATGACACATGATTACTTTGGTAGACATTATCAAGGCGATGAAACACTTCTCCTACCAAGGGGACCACAAGGCCAAGCCTAGCAAATGTATCTTCAAATAGGGAGATAAGTTGTCTGGGTTCATTCCACTGGCATGAGCCAATCATGTGTCCAATGCAAAGAGGGAACTATGCTAGACCCGCAATTACATGAACCCCGTATGCTTACTCAATTGCAATGAGCTTGTTTATCATATTAACAGATGAGTACCTAAGGACAACGTTGAAGAATGGTGCTAAGGATAGTCGCTGTTAACAGATGATCCATTATTGGGCTGTTCACTGTGGTAGGAACCCATGATTAGAGAGACAATGCATAATGATGAATCAGACTGAAAGGTCACACAGCATTTTCACATCAAAGGAGTGATAACTTATAGATGTCAATGTATCATATGAGCCCATAGGTGCTTAAGTCAAAACAAGGGACTTCTAAAAGGAACATAAAAAGTCAGTTTTACAGTAATTTCCCAACCCCCCCCAAAAAAAATGGAAAATGAAAAAATGGAAAAAAATAAACAGATTCGGGATGTTGTGCAGCAACCTTGTGGTATCAGTGTCCATTTAAACATTTTCAAGACATTATCTAACTCCTGCTCTTTAAAGGGCAATGGAGGCGCAATACCATGAATGTCTGACAGCGCAAGTCCTCGTCTGTTAAGTTTGGCTTGCTAACTGCGTAAGGAGAAATAAATACAACGCACACCCACACTCTTGACTTTGATAATTCAAATGCCACAAAATCCATGTTGCGCAGGTGAAACGGTTAAATGTTAACATGTGACGTTGAAATAGTTATGCAAACATGAAATAGCATATGCACATGCAGTAGAATGTGCAAAAAGATATAGAAGAAATTTTTTTTAAGACTTACAAATCATACTACATGCTAGTCCAACAAAAGCTCTTCAAAAGGTAATCTTTCCATACCGTTAGCTAATTAAATGAGAACCCCCGGACATTGACAAATAGGAAAAGGTAATCTTCAAAAGGTAATCTTTCCATACTTTCCATACTGTTATCAAATGATTTATTGAATGCTATTGTACATCAACTTTAATTTACGTAAGCATCTAGCTGTTAGGATGTACAAGTAAGTGAATTGTATTGGAAAAATCCCACATCGGAGAATTGGTGTAGTATAAAGCAATTAATATATTCTAATTGACCCATAATTCATTAGTTTAATCTTTTAAATTAATGTGGATCTATCTAGATATATTAATAGACTCGAATTTAGGCTCTCTCTTGGTGATCTTTTGAGAGAAATGTATTGAGCTTTAGCTGTTTGCTTCTAAAAAATCGACACACATCAATTTAGGTATGGTGTAGAATAGTTGATATATTTTAGTTGGTCTATTACTCATTAACTTAAGCTTTTGAGTAAAAGTGGGTCAACTGGATAAATTGACAGGCTCAGACTTAAGTTCTCTCTTAAAAATCTCGCTAAGTGAAGGTGTCATGCTTCTGCCACATGCTCTTAACAAATGTTATCAAAGCAAGATTCCTCCGGTAGGTGGGTGATTTGGGTGAAGCCTGTGATCTACCCGATCTTGTGAGAGCAAGAGTGATCATTGAGGCTAGGAAGGCTTGGACAACGCACAACTCTCATCTAGCTTCTAAGATAGCAATGGAGGCACAAGTATGAGGCAAATTGCTTACTCAATGGGGATAACGTTCTTGGATTGATTGGCGGATCTTAAAAGGAGGTATGTTATTGCCTTTCCAATAAGGGGAGTACCCTCCGTTGGCTTATAGAGATCAAATGGAACTTAGTAGATGAAAGAAGATACTGCCAAAGTAGCACAATTGACTAGGGATGTCACACTTGTCAAGGAGAACAAGTGACTGGAGATTCGCGAACAACTTTGATCAAGGAAAGCCAATAGAGTGGATTGGCCTATTCTAGTAGGTGAGCATTGCCATCTATGTAAGTTGTGGTCCATCCATAGAGTGTGGCATGGTGCCGTGGTTCCAATCCGTGTAAATTGCTTGGTTGAAAATCATATAAAATACTTACCTTTACCAAAAAAAAAAAAAAAAATTTACGGTGTTACATTATAACCAAGACTAGGATACCGTAAATTTCAATTTTTGTTTGATTACGATGGCTGGTCGTAACTAAGTGCAAAAAATTTGATATTTTCCAAAATTATGATGGTTTACAACTCTTTACGATGATTAGTTGTTATCAAAAACAACACGTCATAAATTTTAAATTTATTTAATGACAAAGGTTTGCAAAGGCTTACAACAATTTGTAATGACAAAAAACAAAACCTTATAAATTTAGATATTTTTTCAATTAAGACGATCTATAAAGAGTTACAATGTATGGTCACAACCAAGAGTAAAACGTGATAAACTTGAATAATTTAAAGTGCGACAAGTTACAGAACGATCTTCCGTGGTACCAATGAACAAAAAAATCTCAAGATTGGATAATTGTGAATTACTACGATTTTCAAAGAGCTTCTATTGTAACCAAGAGTTTAGCGTTGTAAATAGGGATTTATTTTACAAAATTAGATGGTTTACAAATGTTTTGTAACCAAGAATAGATTGTTGTAAATTTCTATATTTTTTATTAGAATAGTTGATAAATTCTTATAACGATTCTTTCATAACCAAGAACAAACTGTCAAAAACTTGGAATAATTTTAACAACCACGGTTTGTAATAGATAATAATAGAAATGTCATAAATTTGAATGTACTATTAACTAAGTTCATTTACTAAGAGCTTCGACGTTTCATTGTAACCTAGCTCAAAACATTGAAATTTTGGATTTTCTAAAATGATGACAGTTGACGAAGGGTTATGAAAAAAGAAATCGTCATAAATTTAGATAATGGTTTTATTATGATGATTTATAAAGACTTATGACTCCATAAACATGAGGAAAATAGTGTATTTTTGGATTTTTTTTCAATCACAACAATTTACAAAAGGCTACGATGGTTGATCAACACGATTGATTTTAAATGTTTACGATGTTTTATCATAATCAAGAATTTAACATCGTAAATTTGAATTCTTTTTGAATTACAATGGTCTATGAAGATTTGCAACGAGCCCTGTGATCAAGAGTATAACATAGTGAAACGTCATCAAATGCTTTAAGCACTAGCAAATGAACGGTGCACCAGATGTACCGTAGCCTGCCCCCTACTCGTTTTGATGGACTAAGGGGCTGCTAACATGTGAAGGTTATAGAAAATGGAAGGACGTGACCAGAAAACACGAGGAAAGTGGCAGAGGAGAGAATTATTTGCATGGGACCCGGCCGTCTTATCACTGACCTGACCTTTCTACGCGATGGAACTTTTCACCAAAATCACATCAAAAGAGTACGAGTCCCATTGGCTGCTTTTTCATGATAGGTAAAGGGCTCTAATAATTGCTTATATTTTAGCGGGACTTTGGTCTTTTACTAAATTCAAGAAAAATTATCAATTTAAATATTGTAAATTTTCAATTTTATATAATCTCAAATATTTTCATAAAATTTGAAATTGTCGACATGACGGTTCAGTAATTATCAACCATTCTTTAAGGCATGGCTAGAGACTTGACTTGGACAAATTAATTCAAAACTAAATAGTTTTATAAATTTTCTGATTTTATGCATTCTTATTTTCCTCCGCTTCACTTTCTTCCTCCTTTCTTTCCTTTTCCAGCTACCGTTGATGTTCTTATTTTGTGGATTTGGGAGGATGATGTTATGAGTTTGTGTTGAAGTCCAAACTACATTGGAGTTCGTTGGTTTTGGACTAAATTGGTAATTTTCCAATTTTGTCTTTTCTTCTCATCCATTGCTCGCTCCTGGCTCTCTCCTAATTCCCAATAATTAAAACTGGTTCATCTTCAAGATTCTACTATTCATGCGAACTTCTGTTGATCGATTCAATTGCGATCTTCTCATACATCAAACGGTGACATGAAGAACATGAAGCCACCACTTCTCTTATTCCTCTTCATCTCCGTCTTGCTCGAAGCACTCACGGTCTCGGTCACCGGCAACAACGTTGGCGCATACTCGCCGATCTCGCGGATTGATGATATCGCTGTCAACTGCGGCTCCCCCAGCAACTCCTCCGAGTCCAGACGGACTTGGATCGGAGACGCTGAGGATGGCTCGACCTACTCTCCAATCGAAGAAACTCGTTCCTCTAAAACTGCAAATGCAAGCCCTTCATCTCCCTCTTCTTCGCCCCATCCCGTATGACACCGCTCGTCTCTCCCGCTCTGAATTCGTCTACAACTTCAGCGTCACCGCGGGGCCAAAATTCGTTCGCCTCCACTTCTTCCCTTTGGATTACCTCGACTTCCGCCGTAACGATTCATTCTTCTCAGTCAAGGCCGCCGGCTACACTCTGCTCCGCAACTTCAGCGCTTCCCACTTTTCCGATCATATCGGCTCCACGCGGTTCCACAAAGAGTTCTGCTTGACCGTCGAAGCTGACCAGATATTGAACATTTCGTTTGCTCCAACTCCTGGTAACCCAGACGCGTATGCTTTCGTGAATGGAATCGAAGTCGTTTCCATGCCCGAACATCTCTACTACAATGCGTTCGTCGACCCGAACAACGGAATCAAGTTGGCAGGTCAGAAGACGCCGCACACCTTCCGTGCCACTGATGCTCTCGAAGCGGTGAAGCGCTTGAACGTCGGAGGACAGGTTGTCGGTCCAGCTGATGACACGGGCATGCACAGGACCTGGGAAGCAGATGACATCTACGTGACTTCTTTGGAAGTCGGAGTTGTACCGGTTAACTTAACTATCCAACTCAAGTATCAATCTGAGCTAGTGCCAAACTACACGGCTCCAGAGAGCGTATACAAAACGGCGAGGTCGATGGGAATGGATAAAAGAATCAATCTGAGCTATAACCTCACGTGGTCCGTCGAGGTGGATGCGAACTTCTACTACTTGGTCCGGTTACACTTTTGCGAGTTCCAGACAGAGATAAAGAAGTCATCAGACAGGCTTTTCGAGATCTTCATAGATTCGCAACTGGTCGAGAATGCTGCGGATATCATTGGTTGGAGCGGGAACGGCGTGCCCACCTATAGAGATTATGCAGTATTCCTGCCCAAAGGCGGAAAGAAGAGAACCAACCTCTCCGTAGCGGTGGGCGCGCTCCCTGAACGTTTTACTCGTTACTCTGATGCCATCTTGAATGGCCTAGAGATATTCAAGATCAACAATTCAGATGGGAATCTAGCCGGGTTGAACCCAGATCCAGTCAATCCGCCGGTGCCTCCACCGGTGAGCAAAGCATCGTCGAACCTCAGCAAAGCAGCAAAGATTGCCATCATTGCTGGCGTAGCTTCGGGCTTCACCGTGCTCTCTGTCCTGGCTTTCTTCCTTTACCGGCGACAGAATAGAGCAAAGGATTCGCCCTCCCGCAAGTCGTCCCTGCCGTCGGATCTGTGCCGCCACTTCTCCCTGGCCGAGATCAGAGCCGCCACCAATAACTTTGATGAGGTGCTCAAAATTGGCGTAGGCGGATTTGGCATCGTGTACAAGGGCCACATCGATGGCGGGGCCACCCAAGTGGCGATCAAGCGGCTGAAACCGGGATCGCAGCAGGGCCTCCACGAGTTCATGACCGAGATCCAGATGCTGTCGCAGCTCCGGCACCTTCACCTGGTCTCCCTGATCGGTTTCTGCATCGACGCGGGGGAGATGATCCTCGTATACGACTACATGGCGCACGGGACCCTCAGCGACCATCTCTACAACACCGATAATCCCCCACTCACGTGGAAGCAGCGACTTGAGATCTGCATAGGCGCCGCACGCGGGCTGCACTACCTCCACGCCGGTGCCAAGCACACCATCATACACCGCGACATGAAGACGACCAACATCCTGCTCGACCATAAGTGGGTTGCCAAGGTGTCCGACTTCGGCCTCTCGAAGGTCGGGCCTATGAGCGGGTCCAAGACGCACGTAAGCACAGTCGTGAAGGGCACCTTAGGGTACCTGGACCCAGAGTACCGTAGGCGCCAGCAGCTGACTGACAAGTCTGATGTCTATTCCTTCGGTGTGGTGCTGTTCGAGGTGCTGTGTGCGAGGCCCGCCATGAACCGGACGGCCCCGAAGGAGCAGATCAACCTGGCTGAGTGGGCCCAGAGCTGCTGCAAGAGCGGGCATGTCGAGAAGATCATGACCCGCACCTGAAGGGGGCGATCGCCCCCGAGTGCCTCAACAAGTTCTGCGAAATCGCCATGAGCTGCTTGCAGGATGAGGGGGCCAAGCGGCCATCCATGAACGACGCACTGGGGTGCCTTGAGTTTGCACTGCAGCTACAGGTGAGCGCGGAACAGGAGGTGACAGATCACGTGGGGGCGTCCGTGGACGATGGCAATGATAACGACCCTGGCATGGTTCCAACCAGAAGCGATGCCATGGACAGCAGCGATGATGGAAAGAGCAGCAGGGCAGCTGCGACGACAGCCAGTGGAAATGATGTTAATGATGTGAGTACGAATAATTATGATTCGCAGCAGTTGTAGACTGGGGCTATTTCTTTGAGAATATGAATCCCGCAGCTGGCTGAGGACGACGGGCACTAAAGTACAACCCTTCCTGCTTTGGTTCTTGAAGTTCGTATGGCAAGGTTTTGGTGCAAAAAGCATGATGTATATTTTACTACGTAAAATAAACTCTAGTCATCTGGAATGTACGCAACTTCCTATTGATGTTAGCCCATCTGCGAGTTTGGCATTCTAGGAAAATTGCCGACTTATTGCTCCCAAAATCATCCAACAAACAGAAACAATTGAAGGTAACCGAGTTTCAGATACTGTAATTAAGCAAGGGTTTCCATCTTTCATGTAATGCTCGAGGAAGAGATACTCAGCTATAGATGAGAGAAACCCCTGGAAAAGGGCAACTTACTCGAAACATTGTTCTAAAGAATCTATGAAAAGCCGAGTCACCAGATATATAAAGCTCTCCAAAGAAAAGACCGATGGAACAAAATTTCATTGTAAGTCTACGTATAGAGAAACCATCTATATTTGCTGCTGTAAGAATGTACTTACAAGGTGAAGCAAACAGGATAGGGGAATGCTACCTTCTAAAATATCAATCATCAATTATTGTCAATTTATAACAAATTGAGAAACGAAACAAAAAGAAAAGGCTATGCTAAAGAATCTCAGCCAGACAGCTAGGCATTCACAAAAAATACAACCGATTGATTTAAGATTTAGAAAATTCGAACCCCTAATGGAGTTAATGGGAAAGGCCCTACTTTTAAAGGATGTTCTTTGCCCTCCTATTTTCTTGCGAGCTACTTCTAGTCATGAAAGCTGTAGAGGATCCTGCCAAAGATAATCCAGTTTGATCCGCAGGGAAGGTCTCGATATGTAAGTACATTTTCCCAGTCAGAATAGTTGCCAAGCCTATTCGTCTTTTGCACACAGGCGCTCTGAATAAAGAACACAATAAGTCAGTCTCGGTATGAATCAAGGTGTAATAAAAGGATGTTCCAGAAAGACAAGAAAGGAATAGGAACAATTGCACTATAAAACCAATTTCAACCATCTGCATATTGGCATCTAGACCTAATTTGTTAGATGTATAAACTGGATATGCCTATTTCGAGCACACATCAAAAGTTAGAACTAAACTGCCCGCACAATTAATTGGCTACACGAGCATCCAATCAATTCTACTCAGTTAATAAAGCACCAAATAATATCTTGTAGATGCTATGAGACATGAAACATTCATACATTCTATCATGATGAGCATAAAGAAAATGGAGTACTAAGAGACAAAGCTGATGGTGACACAAAAACACCATTTAATCATAAAAGAAGGGGGCAAGAGTTTAAAATGTGCATGGTGCCTTTTCATTGCAAAAGAAGGGGTGCAAAGAGTTTATATGCACACAGATCATAGCTGCATGACATCCCACAAGCTAACAATCTATCAATTCACAGGTATCCTGAAAATATGCATACACCAATCATTTATTTACTAGAAGTGAATATGATTAGAAAAGAGAAAGAAATACATACTCAAATATTCATATGTCACTATCATTGAGGTTCCCCAAGCTGACATACTGAAAAACCTAGGACCCAATCCTCTATAGAGACCAGTCCAACCATCCTCTGCTATCAAGTTTTTCACAACCTTCCTAACAGATGTTCTCTTCTCATGCCCCATCACCTGGCAATTAAACAAACAAAAGGTACACATAGGATAAAGTAATTCAGTGAAAAGGACAAGAAGTTAACAAATTATAACATGCTGTGGAAAAATAAATAAAGAGATGGCAAAGTAGAAGAGGGCTTTCAGTCACTACCTCCAGAACTAAAATTCAGTGACCCCATGGCTAATGTACAAACAAATGTATTACACAGAATGGGCCACTTAACCAATTTAAACACATCTAGACCTACCTAATTTGAGAGTGTTCATGTGTTATTCTATGTTAAAGAAGACATATATACATACTCAAGGAAGGAGATCTGAATCCTGATTCTATTACTGAATCTAAAATTTGGTTGAATGTTATTTCTTTCATTCCTTGTCTTTTACTTTAGTATCTAGATTATCTTTTTGTTGGTCTATTTTACTATTATCAATATCAAAGCATTGTGTAAATTAAAAATGTTGGATTATACATGTTAAAACACATCTCTTGAAAAATGGGACAGGTAAAACCTACCCATTAAATTTGAGCTATGAGTCACGTAGTTTAATCTATTAATCATGCAATTATTTGTCAATTACCATTATCTTAAAATGACACTAGGGATGACAGTTCCCAAGTTGTTGCATCTGGTATCATCACTTCCTTTTTTCTAAAACAATTAAGTGACATTTAACATAACCAACAGCTCATGGGTCATGAGTAGGGGATCCCTCAACTATTCCCACCCTGCACAAAGAATGTATCTAGAAACCAATAGACCGAATCCCATGAACGCCTTCCTAGGAAAGCAAGTAAACTGTAATGATCTATGCGGCCATTCCCATGATCCTAGTCATTCTACCCTTTCTCCAACCTAACATTTTTGCTCTCTTTAAATCATTCCAAAAGGCAAAAACCAAGATAAAACGACCTGGAGATTAAAGGATTTGAACATTAGAGAGAGAAGCAGCAATCTAGTCCTCATGGTAAAGAGAATTCTCTCATCGGTTCCTGAAGGAAGAGTAATCATAGTAATAGCATCTATCACTAAAGGCAGCAAATAATTACTGGGCCATGTGGCACAAACAGACCGGATCACCGTGCTCCATTCGGATCTTTGGTAGATCTTACAAAAGCAAAATATCAACAGTTGACCTATTTAAAAGTACCTGTAAGCGAGTTTTGACAGTGTCTAATGGGGTGGTGATGCAGGAAGCTGTTGCACCTGCAATGATTCCTCCAGCAGCTTGAACTGAAATTATTGTCCAATTACTTGGAGGAGCTTCCTGAAACTCTTCCCCATGACCTAAAAGCCTATTCAATGACGGGCAAATCAAAAAGAAAACTCAAAATGCCAAAGAGTACATAATGCAAATCCAATATAGTAAAGTTCACATTAAATTAAAAAAATAATGGCATTGTGTCAACTGGTCCTGTATTACATCAGTCCCACTTTCACATTTCCTGTTGCTCCTCTGAAATAAAAAATACATCGGAAATGCCCTTTCCTTAATCAACATATCACATTTCAGAACAGAGTACTTTATAATGGAAGGTAAGATCATGTACAGAAAAGATGACAAAGGCAAAAATGTGGAAACTTCAAAAATCTAACAGTATGTGCAGCAAAACTTAAGAGAGGATCTACTACAATTCAAGATCATAAAAGCAAGTTGCAAAAAGTGCTGACATTTTATGACTGGATAGTTCCAAAAATGTTGCATACAGGAAAAGAGAGATTATGTTGTTTTTGAAATCTGACAGTCGAGACAGGATTTATCATTCTTAACAAGAGGAAAAACAGAAGACTGAATGGACACATGCATGGAAGTACGAAGATCCTTTAAGGTTTAGATAAAGGTAGACTCTCCAAACAATTCACCTGAATCCCATATATCTACAATATTAAATGGACTATAAACAAAATTAAACATTTTGTCTTATGCTATATTAAGATGGCCGTGAAAGATTGTCCTTTCCACCAATAGAAAGATATGAACATACATTTGAAGAAGAAAACATTGACAAATATATGATGGCTCCTCAGTTTATAAGAACTTAAAAGAATTAGGATGATAAAGAATGTAAACAAAGAGAAATTGCAAAACATGAAATGTAGTAACACAAGTAAGGATTACTTGATAAAAAGGAGATAATGGAAATAAACATGTGAAAGCGATGGATAGAAGAAAAGATTCTTTGGGTAAGATTAGAGTCTTTGAAATCACTCTTCTGGAATAATGAAGATGGAGAACTACACCCTTCTTAGCAGTGTGCTCTTCAAAACTAAAGTAACGCATCTCCACTATATCATCATATTCCTTTAAATGTGTCGAGATCGAATTTATAACTCTTCACAACAACAAAATTGTGATTTAAGCATTAGGAAAAGAGGTCAAGTAGGAGCTTTGGGATTAGAGATTCTCCTCGATAGGCACAAATAGAGCTCTAGTAGAAATACACTGACTGCAGAGCCTTAAAAAAAAAAGCAAAAGCATGCACAATGTGATAAGCCGAAAAAAAAAAAAAAAAAATCTCAAATGTCAGGTGCTTTTAAAGTTTTAATTCCAAACTGTCCTGCAAGTCCACCAATTTTTGTGTCAGAGTAGACATTTGAGTTTTTATTTTTGTGCAAAGGTCCCAGTGTTCCATTGGCTTGGTTGACAGGATGTGGCTAAACCACATGTTAGTTGTGAGATATCAGAGTCCTGTTCCAACTAACGGGGGACACGGAATGATCAGGAAATGAAGCCAATCAAATAGATTGCACTGAAATTATAGCATGTTTCAAATGAATAAGGCAAAACTTTTTTCATAATGACACATGATTACTTTGGTAGACATTATCAAGGCGATGAAACACTTCCCCTACCAAGGGGACCACAAGGCCAAGCCTAGCAAATGTATCTTCAAACAGGGAGATAAGTTGTCTGGGTTCATTCCACTGGCATGAGCCAATCATGTGTCCAATGCAAAGAGGGAACTATGCTAGACCCGCAAAAACATGAACTCCATATGCTTACTTGATTGCAATCAGCTTGTTTATCATATTAACAGATGAGTACCTAAGGACAACGTTGAAGAATGGTGCTAAGGATAGTCGCTGTTAACAGATGATCCATTATTGGGCTGTTCACTGTGGTAGGAACCCATGATTAGAGAGACAATGCATAATGATGAATCAGACTGAAAGGTCACACAGCATTTTCACATCAAAGGAGTAATAACTTATAGATGTCAATGTATCATATGAGCCCATAGGTGCTTAAGTTAAAACAAGGGACCTCTAAAGGGAACATAAAAAGTCACTTTTACAGTAATTTCCCAACCCCGCCCCACCCCCCCCAAAAAAAAGGAAAATGAAAAAATGGAAAAAAATAAACAGATTTGGGATGTTGTGCAGCAACCTTGTGGTATCGGTGTCCATTTAAACATTTTCAAGACATTATCTTACTCCTGCTCTTTAAAGGGCAATGGAGATGCAATACCATGAATGTCTGACAGTGCAAGTCCTCTTCTGTTAAGTTTGGCTAACTAACTGTGTAAGGAGAAAGAAATACAACACACACCCACACTCTTGACTTTGATAATTCAAATGCCACAAAATCCATGTTGCGCAGGTGAAACAGTTAAATGTTAACATGTGACGTTGAAATAGTTATGCAAACATGAAATAGCATACACACATGCAGTAGAATGTGCAAAAAGAAATAGAAGAAAAATTATTTAAGATCTACAAATCATACCACATGCTAGTCCAACAAAAGCTCTTCAAAAGGTAATCTTTCCATACCGTTAGCTAATTAAATCAGAACCCCCCAGACATTGACAAATAGGAAAAAAGGGAAGGCAAAAGTATGAGAGAGCATGCTCTCATCTCAAGGTTCACCAGTTCTGAACATGACAAAGTAAATTCACATAAGAGGTCTACATTATTCACATTTGAAGAATGGAAGCTTCAGGTACATTGATGAGATCTGCAATTACATTAGAAAGAATTGCTTGGAAGCTAGAAATCCTTTTTATTTTAGTTTTCAGCAGTAGTCCCAGCATAGTTGAACTTCATCCACATCAAATGAGCACTAAATCAAGTCTTACCTCCAAATAACACGCTGGCTTGAACCATAACTTGCCCACCAAACAGCACTTGATGGTGAGTAAGTCATGACAGAGAGACCAAACCCTCTATACAATCCCCTGATGCCATCAGACTGCAACACCTTGCGAACAACGTCCATACCTCCACTATACCTTGCATGGCCAGAGTATCCCTGAACCATCAGCTTTTGACTGACCTGACCACAATAAGTGAGGATATGAACTTTAGCATCACGCCATGGAACTTATTTCTATCTTTATTATTCATTCCAGCTAACCAAAAGTAGGCTCAAATTTCCAGAACATATTCTCATTACTTTAACAAGCAAATGACATTAAGTTTACCATAATTCGGTAATCATTACCCCATATACGTGAGCTTGAGGAAAACTCTCAGATAGTTGTTAATCATAATGAGAGATTACATGTCAACATGAACTACATACCACGTCAATTGGAACAAACACAGCCTGAGAAAAAAGCGATGCAGTCATGCCAGCAACACCATTCGCTATGGCTGCTTGGGTGGGCTCAGCTAATTTCATAGTTTCAACCATCTTGAAAGTGGCAACCTTTGTAGTCTCTAAAGCAGTGAGGAAAAGAATCCTTGCAGGAATTGCACCAGTGATGACGGTTCCAAATCCTCTGTAAAGGCCAGGAACCCCATCTGTCTTCAATATACCTCTGAGGACTGCAAGCGCGTTCTTCTCAAGAGTATCCTTTGTAGCAACCTGCAGCCTCGTTTTAACAACAGAAACTGGGTATAATGCCACTGTAACCCCCGTGAAGAGGCCAGCTCCTACAACATAAAACTTAGTTTTATCTAGCCTGCAGAAATTGGTGAAATGGATGAGCATATAAGAGGAACAAATACAATACAGGTAGAAGTCACATCTTCCTAACTATCAAACAGATATTGTAAATCATGGGATTATTGGCGCGCGCACATGCAAAGTTCAATACAAATATCTTGTCTAAACCTCTGTTGTGTTCAAAAGACCTCATCAAAGAACTCATCTTCATTGTACTAGCATATCAGTAAATTCCCAATAATCACAACAAAAGAGGAACTTATCAGTTGAGAGCTTTCCCCTTCTCATCTCCAACACTCAAGAATATTCGATACCCAATATAAATATGAAATTGATACACGAAACCAAACATATAATTTATCAATAAAAGCTTCGAAATATTGTACAAACTTGTTGAACCAACCCATTTAATTTCATTCCTATTCGTTATAAAATTCTGCAGCTCAACATCACCGCATATCCGTTCATCAGGAGCTTTGGTTACCAACAAATGCATAATCTTAGAAAAGCGATGGCGGCATACAATCTTACCATCATAGTTTCGTACTAAAAGCATTAAACACATATCCCTACAACTGCTAGAACGGAGATAAGCAAGAATCCAAACTTGAGACTCCCTAAGCCCAGAAATCCCCCTGATTGCTTGGAGATGAATTCCACACCCCATTTGCCGGGGAACCCAAGAAACAAAATCAGACTGCCAACACAACAAAAACCCAAAAGAAAATGCGACGAACGATGACGGAAACCAACGAAACAGGAACGAGTCACGAACAAGAAAAGGATCAATCAACAAAGAAACGAGCAACGCACTTGTCCCAATTGATCTCGGTTTGACCAATCGCCTGAACTCGGGCGTTGGAGGCGTCCATGGACGTCGTGGAGAAGCACTGGAAGTCAAAAGCCCGTTGCCCAGATGCGAAGACCGAATGTATGGGATGAATTGGTGGACGCTTTTCAACCGGGTTGCTTGGAGCGAAAAACTTCTCCGTTCTCTCTTTTTTTTTTCGTTTTTATTATTTTATTTTGACGTTGTTCAACCTACCTACCCGACTTTACGTCGAACCCGTTGGGCAACTCCCTTTTTTGGGGGACTGTTCACATTAGAAATACTAAGGTAACTACACTTTTATACCTATGAACACATTCCACAATATGATTTTTTTTATGATATATGAAAAAAATTTAGACTTAATTATGACGATAGATATGATCAAGAACCTCATATCATTTGAGTCATATAAGGACATTGGACCACAGTATCTGACGACTGATCGTTCTCTTATCTAATAACTTTTTTTGTCAATTGAGCGAGGACGAGCCACCAAACAAGGGGGACTATGATAATTTGGCGATATCAAGGGAATACGTGGATCCAATGTTTTAGATGGGGTTCTAGAGTGAACTAGTGTGAGCCCCGAATATATGGCTAATAAAAAAACTTTTTATATAGCACAAATTTATTAAATTGTGGATTTATTTAAATAATTAAAGAATGTGTCTATTGAATAGAAGAAACAACATACTTCTTTTCAATTGTATTCTTTATTTTAACATGCCAATATTCGCATGCGTTATACCCTTTGTTTCAAATTGTATATTTTTCCTCCACAACAAAATAAGAATACTTATGTATTTTACGTTTTAAAGTTCAGACAAAATAATTTAATGACTCATTTATATCCAAATTTATCAGTTTTTGTTAGATTAAGAAACAATGTCCTATTCCAAAATTTGTATTCTTTTTCCAGTGAAAAAGAAAAAAATTTGTGGCATTGAATATTGGCATCATTTCATCATATAACAAACTAATAAGAAGAAGATTATTCCTCATTGATAAGAAAGATAAAATGAATTTCTTTGATAATTGATAAACAAAATAAATGTAAATATGTCAATCAAATATATGAAAGGAGTAGAGAAAACGTTGAGAAAAGGAAAACCAAGGGCCAATTTGTCTCGTCAAAGCATTTCCAATTTTCATTTTCATTGTAAATAATGGAAATTAAATTTTCCCTTTCAGATTTCAGTTTTTTTCTTTGGTATAAAATCTTCAATATGAACTAAAATTTTAAAACATAATTGATTCTGATGCTTTTGATGTTAAGAGGTGTGTTTTGATTTCATGAGTAATACTTTTTCAATTTAAAATTCGAAAGCTGAAAACAAGTTCATTTGAAAACAACTTTCAGCTAAATTACTAATGGTAAATACATGAAAAACTCACAACTAGTATATCTGTGACAAATTTACCACAAATTAATTTTTGACTAAAAAAATAAAAGACCGGTATACATATAACAAATTTACCCAAAATTAATTCTTTGACCATTAAAAACCCTAATTAATATATTTGCAACAAATTTACTCTCAACTATTTTTCGTTAAATTTGATTAATACTATGAAAAATTATGAACCCTTATAGCTGTGGCAAACGAAGGGTAAGACCTTAAATTGACACACCCGTTAATTGTCACATGGCTTCAACTCGGCAATTTTACAATAAAATTTAATAGAAACTGACAGAAGGTAAATCTATCACAGATATACTAGTTTAGGGTTTTTGGTTATCAAAATATTAAGTTTTAGTAAATTTGTCACATGCGTACAAGTTTAGGGTTCTTCGTAATATTAACTCAATTCTAAACGTTTCAATATTGTTTTCATTTGCAAATGAAAATGAAATAGAAAACAGGACTATTCTTTTTACCACAATTAATATATACAAAACTTTTCTTTAGATTATGAATCTCCAAACCGGTACATCTATGGTAAATATATCCAAAATTAAAGATTTCATAATCTAAATAAAATTTCCATATTTCTCAAGATTTAATATTACAAAAAACCCCAAATTGGTACACATGTGATAAATTAATCCCAAAGTGGTACATTTGTGACAAACATACCCTTTGTTAAGTTATATTAATATCACAAAAAATGACAAAACTAGTACTAATGTGACAATGGTATATCAATCAAATGTTATGTATCATCTAAACAATAAAATTTAATGAAAACTAATAAATTGAGTGAATTGGACTCGTTGGAAAGCTTTTGTCACAAGCTTTCCAACAAGGAAAATGATAATGTGAGTTGCTAAGGAAGTTCTTCAATGCTCAACATGAATAAAAGGACGCTGCAAGTTTCTATAAGTTTTGTATTGACACTAACTTAAATGTCATAATATTTTATAATTACTTAAGTGATAAAACTTTCGTACAATACTTAAGTAAAATAACTTTTTTTTCACATAATTTTTTAAAACTTTCACCACAAATATCACACCACATTGGATTTCGATATTTGGATGAACTTTTGTTTAAAAAAATTTACAATACTCAAATAACCGATTGAACGTTGTGGTGTTTAAGTGAGCACTTTTTTGAAGTCATGGCATTCAAGTGATAAAAAAAAATTATAATTCTCAAATGAGTGATGTATGAAAGTTATGACATTTGTAAATGGTTATATCTATTACCATAAGGATCACTCTCCCAGCCTTAGGTCAAGGACCAGTAAAAGAATCTATATATAAAGGACCCTATCTCCTCATTTCAGCACATGGTGACTGGTTATCTTGCTTTTACTCTCATTTTACTCTTAAGTTTCACTCATGTGGTATCATTCGCTTTTGTAGGTACCAAGGTTCTCGCGTGCTTAAAATTATTCTTCACTCCCTCTCTCTTTAAATTCAACTACAAAGCATGTTAACGTTGCTGTAATTTTGACTTAAACCTTACATTGCATTATTGTGCTGTCGAATTATAATGACAAAAATTTCATTTGCTTCTAAATTGTCATAATGTAGAAATCAAATCTCAACGTTTGAAATTCATCATGATACTGTCAAGATAGAAATAAAAATAATGCATGCATCTAGCTAGTTGGAATGATGAAACTCAAATTCAGAGCTTGAAGGAGGCTGTTGGTGCTGCTAAATGATCTTATTATTTGAAAGTCACCAGAGTACATGCTACCTATTTTTGATATATAAATTATGCAGTTTGAACGGCGATATAGAGTGGCGAATATACGAAGTGCTAAAATAGGATTGGTGTCGTGTGTAAGATAGGCTGCAGCGACGCAATCAGAGGTCGAGGGTTGACAGCTATCGCGATTTGAACACATGAACCGAGGCTTCATGCAAATGAATCATTCTTTTATCCTTTTGATTGCCACATCATTATTCATGTCATTAGCACATGTGTTCTCCAATTATCACTCATATCATTCACACATGTCATATTTGATTGTCACGACATCACATATGTCGAGTGCACATGTCAATCTTACTTACCGCATGATTATGCATGTAATCCGTACATATTACATTCAATCTCCGCATGTCATTCACTTGCGTTCGATCAACGCATTAATTCGGACATGTCATATTCGACTTTTGCATGTCATTTGAGCAAATTGTATCCAATCGCTGCATGTCATTCGAATATGTGATATTTCATCCCTGCTTATCATATTTAATCATCATATATACCATTTGAACACGCCATATTCGATCTTCGCAATGTTACTTTCGACTTGCAAGTCATTTTGCATGTCAGTGGCACATGCATTCAATCATTGTAGTCAACTTGTATGTCATTTTTTGGCTTCTACGTGATTTAATAACTTCACATTCGATGCATCAGTCGGTGTCACGCAACTTGCAACATGCCCAGCACATACAAAAGTACACACCCACAAACAACGGATAATCCAATGCGATCTTTTGGCCTGATTGCGTCCAATCTCTTGTCTCTACTAACGAAACTGCACGATAATCAGGAAGTAGGTCTTAATCAAATAGTTGTGGTCCCTCAATTTAATCGGACCTTAGCCTCTGGTTAACGCACATAAACCATTTACATTGCATATGTCACTTAAGTAATTTATTCTTAGGCATCCAATCAATCTCAGTAATAAAAATCGATTTGCAGCGACCCCTCTTTTCTTTTTCTTTTTTTAGCGTCCGATGTGTCTATTTTCATAGCAAACTCAAACCTGGAGTTTGGAAGACCCTTGGGACCGAGGCATTAACCCCATTTGCAAAAACTTCGAGGTGCTACAGTCTAATATGAATTATCGGTTACATGCCATTGAAGGGAGCAGTTTTTGGGTGCAGTCAGATGACGATTTTGCAAATTTACAATACAGAAAGTGTAGGTACGAGAGGTGAGAACTTGTTTACTTTTCTGTGCTCCTATGATATAACGGTGAAAGGGTCTTATACTTCGCTCGGGGACAGTTTTGGAATATCGGAAGTAGGATTTGTTTCGAAAAAATAGATGATATAATTTTGTTATTATTTCTCTCTCTACACAAGCACTCTGAGATTAAGATAACATATGTTTGATGACGGTAAAACATAGGCAAGGCCCATGTCCAAGGAATGGCCCGTGGATGTTGTCTGCGAAGGTTTGTAAGTATAAGCCCAAGTTGTAAGATGTTTGTCCCCTAGGTACAAAGGCCGAAAAGGTGTCATTGGCCCAAAGGGAGGGTCGCCTTAGTTGGGAAGCAAGCCACCCACTAAAAGTATACCTGTAAGTCTCATTGGAGAGTAAATTTTTGCACCATTTGCCTCTCTCTTTTTTCATACCTTTTTCTAACTTTCTTTGCTTTGTGGTATAACACCACTGGAAAATTATAAAAAAAATGTTAAACCTATCGTATTTAAGTCAATTTAATCATAAATATTTCAATTTGGCCAATTTAGTTCTAAACTTTTTGACAATATGGTTATTCCAAACAATTGTGTCGAAAATCACCGATATAAACACCAACTGTCCTACATGGCACGGTAGACATTGAAGTGGACAATATTTATAATTTGTTTTAAAATTTTATAGAATTTTTATTTATAATTTCTCATTTTTTGTTCTTTCTTTCTTTTCCTTTTTTCTTTTAAACCCGATGAGGGTTGCCAACTGATCCTCATTGACCATGGCAAGGTTGTTGGCTAGTGGGCCAAGGCCACGAAGCCCTTGCCAGTCTCGAGTGAAGTCCCAACTGTTGCCCAAATTGATGAGGGTCATGAAGCCCTTGTTTGGATAACCACTAGGCAAGGGGCGTAACCCTTTAGGTTTAAGCTTACAAATAAAGGACTAGGGTTGCAACCCTCGATTGTAGTCCTTGCCCAATCTCACTTGTGGTCGGTGAGGGTTGGCCAGCCCTTGCCTATGGCCAGCAACCCTCACTAGGCTTAGAAGGAAAAAAGAAAAAAACAAAAACAAAAAAGAGAGAAAATAAAAAGTTCTTAAAAATTATAGAAAATTATCCATATCAATGCCGCCTTGTCACGAGAGCCCATCTCAACGATTTCCATATAAAATTGGCTAGAATAACTATATTAGCAAATCGTCAATAAGTTTAAAATAAATTGATCAAATTAAAATGTTTAGGACTAAATTGATATAAATGTAACATGTTCAAGACTTTTTTAGTAATTTCCTTATTAGGATGAAGAGCTTGGCATCAGCTCAAATGCTTCACTTTGGCAATTAGAGGGGTGGTTAGGTTTGCGTGTCATCAGTGTTCATTACTATGTCAATCGATGATTATATGTACACATATCATGATCTAAGGTCAGTTGTTAAAAAGAAAAAGGTACGTTTCTAGACTTATAGAAGTCATTGAAAGTAAGATGAAAGACCCAAGTTTCCCACTGTTTCAGGGAAAATAACCCTAGATAGAAGTTGAGGTTGGGTTGTTTTTATGGATCGAAGAGGTACTTGGAATGGGGTTGATGATCGCATCGCAGATAGACATCGTCGATAATGCACCGTTAACGATTTTCTTAATCGGCAAATTCATATAAGACAGTGCAACCCTTTACCTTTAATAGTGAGACATATCACATTCAATAACCCGGATGTATGACCTCAACTATTGAATTTTTTACGTATATTTTGACATGTACTGCTAGTTCAGTGAGCACTCAATGTTTTTGCGCCTTAAACTAAACATTCCAGCAGTAAAAGTAAAGTGACATAGGTTTCATCCTCGACCAAATCCATTTTTTTCAGGCAAAAAAGATGGTAAATTATCAACTCTCCTTTTAAAAATGAAGATGAAGAGGAGCTTCCATATTCCTGAAAATTTTATCAATCTCTTCCAATAATAATTTAGCAAAGATGAAGAAATATATGGGCAATGGTCCTCTAATGGCGGTAAGTGCTTCAAGGCACTGATACTTTTGGCTATGTGATTAATTAGCCATTTAATATAATAATTCCCAGATCCATATGGTGATGAAGATCTTGGAATCGGCCCACTGCTTCCCAATCAGGTTTGCATGTCATCGGTGTTCGTTACCGTGTCAATTAATTAGAGTTACAGACACATGTCATGATCTAAAAGTGATTGTCAGAAAGAAAAAGAAAACACAGTTGTATTCCTATAAAGATCATTAAAAGTAAGATGGAAGACCCAAGTTTTACTTTGTTCTGGCCAAAATAACTTAGAATGAAAGTTGAGGTTAGAAATGATTTTGGCTCGATACGGAAGAATTCATATATTTGATAAATATGGCATGTTGTTTATCTACACCACGGCTCTTTAACTCTCAACTCATTTTCAGGATCCCATCCCATTTTTCTCAATCATTGTTTGCTCGAGAATCAAAAAAGAGAATGTGAGTGTTTAGAAGATCAAAGTTCACAACACACTTCTTATTTCACTCTCTCTCTCTATATATATTTTATCTACACTTTAACTCTCAACTCATTTTCGCCATCCCAACCTCTTTGAAAATGTGGAAAATCGAACTCTTTGAAAATGTGGAAAATCGAACTCTTAAAAAAGAGGTACTTAGAAGGGATTTATGTGATTGCATCACAGCAATGCCCTAAGTTGTTCATCTGTTCATCCTCCATTGACAATGGTCCTAATTGGTAAATTTCCATGTCAATGTAACTACATGTAGGATATCACATTCAATGACCAGAAGCATTTTAATATACGTACTGCCTCGACCAACGATTTTTGCACGTATATTTTAATTTATGGACTATTTCAATCGGGCTCGTTCAATGGGATGTCTTTCCTTTATTGCGCCAAAAACTGAACATTTTAACAGGAAGGTGAACCAGATTCCAATATGGTCGAAACCCCTTTTTCAAGGAAAGAAATAATAAATTATCATCACGCGTGTTCAAAAGGAAGACGGAAAGGAACTTATATAGGGACAAGTGCTTCCAGGAGTGATACTTCTGGCTTTGTGATTAATTAATCATTGAATATGATAATTCCCAGTTCCATATGGTGAAGAAGAACTTGGGATGGGTCCAACCGTCTTCACTTTGGTGCTTAAAGGACCGGTCATATTTGCGCATTATGTGAATCAATCAATCAATCATATATACTTACGTCATGATCTACGATCGATTAAAAAGGAAAGAGAAGACGCATTCGCGTAACTATAGAAATGATTGAAAATAAGAGGAAAAGACCCAAGTTTCTCTTTGTACTAGGGGAGATAACTCTAGAGGAAAGTTGAGGTTGGAATTTTTTTGGCCTGAAGTGGTACTTAGAACGGGTTTAGATGATTGCATCCCATACGGATAACATTAACTATGCACGGAACTATTTGTCCACCATTAACAATGCTCTTTATTGGCCAACTATTAAATCGGTAGTCATACAAAAATTTAAATCCTCACATTTGTAAACGAGAGATGTCATATTCAATGACCCAAATGTGTCTTAACTTATATACTCCTGCAACTAATGATATCCCGTTTGGTTCAGCATTCCGAAGAGGCTTTGGGAGCTCAAAGCCTCTTCAGGAAAATATAACGCATTTGGTAAGTTTTTTTTTTTGCACTCCCTTAGCCAAATGTCAGCATTGGAAATGTTGAAAGTCCAAAGCAGATCTTGGGGTTGGGTTTTCGGCATTTTGAGAATGCAAGTTCATTTGTTTATTTATTGTTCATCCTTGTTATTGTTCATCATCTTCTCTATATACACCAAAGCCGCCAAAGGCCGATGAATGTTGCCAAAGGTTGCTCGATCCCAAGCAACGTTGCTTAGGTTGTTCGATCCCAAGCAACGTTGCCTAGGTTGCGCAAATTAGGCAAGGTTGTTCAGCAGCTAGTTTGCTGCCGCGCCTAGGTAGTATGATTATATCTAACCGTTGTGTGACTCAAGTGTGCGATCAAATTTGGCCGCTACGCTTGGATCGCTTGACCTAAGGTAGTGCCTAAGATCACATGACCTCCAATAGCAGTGCTTGGGTCACACAACCCAAGCAATGTTGCTCGGCGGCCAAGTCTGGCTACTACGCTTAGGTTGCGCAACCTGAGGTCACCTCACTTGAGGTTGCGTGACCTCAAGGTGCCTTGCCTAAGATTGCTCAACCTCAGGCGAGGCTATTGGCGGTGGATTTTTGTCAAATTGATTTTTTAAAAAAATTTAAAATAATAAAAACAAAAGCATTTTGCAAATGTGATTTTACTAAACGGTATTTAAGTCAAGACTATTTTCCAATGTACTTTAGAGTTATAATTTGCTAAACACAATAGCATTTTGGAAAATCTCATTAATTCAAAAGTATTTGTATTTTCTCAAAATCATTTCCCCAAAACCGAACCAACTGGGACATTTGTAGGTGCACTTTAACATATTTACTATTTAAGCTAGGTTTGTCTTGTTAGTGTTTATTTGGTATCTTAAACTAAACATTCCAATAGCACGGGGAGATAGGTCCCAACCCGGGTTAACTCTCCTTTTCTTCAAGCAAAAAAATAATAATAATAATAATTTACAACCTCTCCTTTTCAAAGTGAAGACTTCAACGATCCTGAAAATATATCAATTTCTTCAGACGATAATTTCGCAATAATGAAGAAATATATGGACAATGGCCTTCTAGTGGAGGCAAGTGCTTCAAGGCACCGATACTTTTGGCTATGTGATATTAATGATTGAAAATATTTTATTTCACAGATCCAATCGTGGAAATTCGGTTTCCAAAGAATGTAACTTGTCTTCTTTATCGTTCAATATAAAAAGAGAAAATCTATGTGGCGGTTGTTGGAATTGATTAGAGAATTCAATGAGAAGGTGAATGAACCAAATCAGAACCTTTGACCCCAGCAACTCTGTCGTGTTTTGAACGTTCATACCACGCTTTGTCTTGTAAACTAAATGCCAATGAGCCGGTCGGAACTAAGAATAAGTTCAGTGGATATGATATTAAAATGAAGCATCCTTTTGGTGCACACATCATGGGACACAAACAATTTCTGAATTTTTATCCTATAGATAATGTGATCCCTAAACTTTTATATTCAACATAGTCCCTAAACTTTAACTTAATATATAATATGGTTCATAAAATTTAAATTTGTTTAATGTGATCCATGTATTTTTACTATATGTTTGATTTTAGTACTTGACTATATAAAGACATTCAATGTTGTCCTTGGATTTGAATTAATAAAAGCACAACATTGAACATTTTTATATTTTGGGAACTAAATTGAACATTCACAAAAAGTTTAAAGACTATATTGAATAAATTAAAAATTCAATGACTATTTATGTAATGAGATATGTTCAGCAGAAATCTTAAAACTTGTAAGGATAGTGCAATTGAGTTATAAAACTTGCAATCGAGTCCTAAAACTTATCATATTGGTTCATTTGAGTCATTCCGTTAACACCGTCAATTTACACTAACGGAAATGCTGATGTGGCATTTTTATTTTTCACGTGGCATTTTAAAGTAATTTTTATTTTTCACATGGCTTTTTTTATTCAATTATTTTTAAATTAGATTAAAAAAATTATTAAAAAACAAAACTGGAAAAAAGTGGTAGAATTAAAAAACAAAAAAAAAATTATTCAAGTTTCGACCGTCGTCACCCATGCTAGAAGGGCCAGGGCCGGCCCTCGTGGGGGGGGGGGGTGACCATTGCCAACGAGGGGGAGTCCTCGCTGGCACCAAGTGAGGGTCGGTGACCCTCGCAGTGAGCGCAAAGGCGCCCAGATCTGGGCATGTCGGCCCTCACGGGGGCCAGCGACCATCGCCCGCCCCGGGCGAGGTGTCGTAGGCCCCAGGCGAGGGCCGACGACCATCATCGGGGGCTTGCGATGCCTCGCCCAGGGCAGTGCCCAGATCTAGGCGCCCTCACACTCACTGCGAGGGTCGCTGACCCCCCCGTGAGGGCTATCATGCCCAGATCTAGGTGCCCTCTCGTTTGTCGCGAGGGCGCCGGCCCCCCATTCGAGCCGGCTTGCCTAGATTTGGGCGCCTTTGCACTTGCTGCAAGGGTCACTGGCCCTCACCTGGGCTCGAGCGAGGGTCGGCCACCCTCGCCAACTCTTCGGGCGATGGGCGGCAGTGGCGGTTGAAGCCCTTGCCCTTCTCCCTTTGTTTTTTTTTTAGTTATTGTTTTTTAATAAAATTTCAGGTTTTTTTTTTCAGTTTTTTAATTTAATTAAAATAAGATTGAATAAAAAAACAATTAAAAATGCTGATGTGGCAATAAAAAATAAAATAAAATGTCACGTCAGCATTTCCGTTAGTGTAAATTGACGGTGTTAACGAAAGGACTCAAATGAATCAATATGACAAGTTTTAGAACTCGATTACACTTTTTGTAAATTTTAAGACATAATTGCACTATTCTCACAAGTTTTAAGACTTCTGCTGAACATATCCCTTATGTAATTATCTCTTATGTTTATCCTTTTTGTATTTTTGGAGGTCTAAAAAATTAAAATTCTCAATTACAAGCCCAATTTAGGACTCGAGTTACTAAAATGTGCATAGTAATTAAAACTTGAGGACCTATGTATGAAAAACGGTCCTATAGGAGGTTATCATGGATATATACCATTGGTCGCTGACATCCAAGAAAACTCATAAAGAGTGTTTACTTAAGATCACCAAAGTAGATTTTGCATTTACTAAACAAACTTATGATGTACCAGATTGTAACATGTCAAATCTCACATCTAAATTAAAATCTAATCTTATATATTGTACTGATAATGACTTTTGCTTAATATAAGTACATTAATTACATCATCGTTTTAGTTGAGCGATTTTGTGGAAAAGCTATTTTAGTTTCTCTCCTTTTGGGTTCATTTTCTATTTTCTTTCTTCGAACATATCACTATATTATTAACAAATTAAACGGACTGTTTTTAACATGTGTCCATGACTTTGTTTAATTTTTTTGTTGAACTCAATTTAATTATCTAATTCGTTATTATTCATAAAATCTCTAATATACTTGATTTTGATAATATGACATCATATAGATTCAACATACATGATATCCTTTAGTAATGGGAAAATATTCATAGTAATGGATTTCAATTAATTTGACTTGGTAAGGAGAAAATATTGCATATAAAAGTACGAGCATCTATATCTATGCAAAAGTATAAGGACAAAATATACTTTATTGGGTGCAATACAATTTTTAGTATACCTGAAATTAGGCTGAATTTCAATAGAGTAATGGGCCGTGTAATTGAAATACTATAGACAATTGTGTTATAAGTGAATATGACTATATTGTGCACCGTATACTTTGTGCTGGATATATATAGTAAAATTACTCCATTTGTTATGCAATATGACGTGATAGAAATTGTACTGGCAATAGACCTAATAGTTATTTTATCATTTACACATACTTGCAACTTATGAGGCTAGTTTTCTTAGGGTCAATTTGGAATGTTAGTTGTAAATCTTCCAATGAGATGAGCCAAAGAGGATCTCGTCCTAGCAAATTTCCTAGAAACTTCATGGAATTAAAGTTTGCAATCCCGCACACTTTACGGAACAAAGTCGGTAAATTTCCATTTTTGTTTGTGATATTTTTTTTCCGGTCATTGTGACTTTCAAAATAAGATGTCACATCATTTTTTGTATATTACATTATATACTATTCCCATTCTCATGTGACCATGGACTTCTCCCGCACGTAAAGATATCCTAATAACCAACCACAAAAATGGAGCTATTGAAGTTTGACCCATGGCCCTAAAATCAGGACTGTTCAGACCTCGTTTTCCAGCGTGCCCTGAGTTTCTACGTATACATCACGCGTGTCTGTCAAATTAATGATTAGTCTAATTGACATTCGGGGGTTATACTACGAGACTTTTCTGCCTATTTTACCACTTTTAAATAAAATACACATATATTATTAAAAAAATATTAAGTAAGTACGCATATATTCACTGTCAAACATAGATTAAATAGCTTTGAATTTGGGTAGATCCCTTATAGGTTCAAGGGAAATGTAAAAGCAGGCCACTTAGCCAACTTTTGGGTAGGCAGTGGAAACATTGCCATTTCCCGCATTTCCCAAGGGTGGGGAAGAAAATGTTACACCCACCTAGGGAGATTCGGCTACCTGATATGATCACCTTCGCCAGTTTAAACTACCGGCTAGCTGGCTTACCTGTGGACGAAGATCTTGTGAGCTGAAAGGGGCAAGGTGGCCGAGGTGGGGTGAAATTCCCCAGTTTGCCCGGAGTACATGTACCGCACACAGTTCTGGAGTGCAGGCCTCCCGGTTACATGTTACGTGTAACAAAAGGCAAGACCATTCGGACCTCCTTTTCCGGCGTGACCTGAGTTTCTATATATACATCACCATTGTTTGTCAAATCAATGATTAATGTAATTGACATTCGGGGTTATACTACTAATTTACCACTTCTAAGTAAAATACACATATATTCATGGTCAAACATAGATCAGACTGCTTCTCTCTCTACAAGTAATGTGATCTCTCCTAGGCGAAAGCAACCCCAGTTTCGCCCAGTTCCGCCGCACGGCACCTCCACTAGAAATTTATCAGTGGGCTTAAAAGGTCACACCTCTCTCTCTCTCTCTCCCTAGAACATTACTTTACTTGCCATTGCCTGACAGCAGAAAGCCAGCCCAGTGCCTCCGCGTCACCTCTCTCTCTCAAGTGGGTCACTCGGAGATCTTGTGCTCACGCGCAGAGCACAGAGATTCCCGCCCTCTAGAAAGATCGTCCAGAGACCCGGAGGAAAAAAAACAAGAAGGAGGAGAAGAAGGAGAAGGAGAAGAAAGCATGGGCTTTTGCTTCTCACCCTCTTCAAGATCCGTCTCCATGTTCTCCAACACGAGCGTCTTGCTCGTGTTGTTGCTCTCTGGCACCTTGTTCGCTTTCACAGGTTCACCACCTTCTTCTTCTTCATTTCTTCTTCTTCTGGGTGGTCAAATGCGTCCCTGTTTTCCCTTCTTTGCGTACGGTGGCAATCTTGGTCGGAACGAGCTCCCGCTAGTCGGCTGATGCACGAATGGTCTTCGGGGATACCTGATGATCTTCCCTGCATGCGTGCCGGGTTGATTGTTACGGAAGATTTCTCGGAACCGGACGAGTTCCTTGGAATTTTTGGTGCGGTTGACGGAATGGCCAAGCCGTTGAGTAACCAAGATTGTTACTATCTCAACATCGAGTCGAAAGATTTTTGTTGTTGTTTGGGGACTCTTTTGGGTTGCTCTGTAATTGCATTACCTGATAGTCTGTGAACTTGAATTGAAGGAGCCGTTTTGTGATTTTTTTTTTTCTATTTCAGATGCTTATGATCCTCTTGACCCAAATGGTAACATCACGATCAGATGGGATATCATGAGCTGGACTCCTGATGGCTATGTTGTGAGTACTATTCCATTGTTCTTATTTGTATATGGATGACTCAAATTTGTCCTCTTTCCTTCCTCTCAGATGCTCGTAGGAGTTCTTGATCAATTCAACTATCGATTCTCATCTTGTTCAGGCTCTCTCTTTGTCTCGCGCACGACCTGTTCTTGCTTGAACTAGTGAAAATGATTCTGTTCTTTTCTGGGATAAACATGTTCTAAAGACCCATCTTTGTGCATTTCTTCTCGTCGCAGAAAACAATTGGCACAACTTCTCAGATTCTACTAGCATTCATTTAATTTGGAGATGCTCCATCGATTTTTTTCAAACACGTGTTTAGGTCTCTGCATCCTTTAGAAACCCAGGCCTATTTGTTTGATCGGGAAATTTGATCGTATCGCTCAATTCAACAGGGTGGGAATTGATTTCAGGGCCTGCCTTTTCCCTTTTCCTTTTAGCTTTGGATTTTCTTTATCGCTCGTTAAAGATTTGATATCCGTTTATGGAATTGTGCTCTTCGCTTGTAATGCGATGGATGTAGAGGCAAAGTTGGAGCATTAATGCCACGATCATATCCTTCTTTCTTCTTTCTCTTTTACTGATAAGAATATCTGCATATTGTTAAAACTTGCAGGCTGTTGTGACGATCTTCAACTTCCAGCAGTATCGTCACATCCAAGCTCCTGGATGGTCTCTGGGATGGACATGGGCAAAGAAGGAGATAATTTGGAGCATGGTGGGTGGACAAGCAACGGAGCAGGGGGATTGTTCCAAATACAAAGGGAATATTCCCCATTGTTGCAAAAAGAATCCTACAGTTGTAGATCTGTTGCCGGGAACTCCGTACAACCAACAAATCGCCAACTGCTGCAAAGGAGGAGTCATTAGCTCATTGGTTCAAGATCCTGCAAACGCAGCGAGTGCGTTTCAGCTGAGTGTGGGGGCTGCTGGAACCACCAACAAAACAGTCAGATTGCCTAAGAACTTCACTCTTAAAGCACCAGGGCCTGGTTATACTTGTGGGCCTGCTAAAGTAGTTAAACCTACCAAATTTGCTACCCAAGACAACAGGAGATTTACACAAGCACTAAGTAAGTTATGAGTAAGAGATATAGATATTGTTCTTGTATTGGAAGGTTGCTAAGTCAGAATTAGTTATTCTTCTTTAGCATGTTTGTTTACCTTTTCCTTGCTCTGCAGAATATTATAGCACCTACTCAGTTTTGTCTCAATAGTATGGAATGATGAATTAATTTTTGTGCTTCCAATGAAAATATCTGTCCTACAAACAATTTCTCATAAACAGCAAACCTATCTGTGGTTATCTGTTTATCTAGAAGCAGAGTTCTATGTGCTTTATGTCAGGTAATAACAGATAAGAAGCCTGACCTTGCTTTGATAACATTTAAGAATGAATTAGTTATTAAAATTTACTTTTCCACTTTAAATTTAGGCTATTGTCTTACATGAGATCCAATATAGCTCCAACTGAAATGGTTGGTCTAATTGCTCTTCTTTTCTTCGGCAGTGACATGGAATGTGACATGCACATATTCACAATTCCTGGCCCAAAAAACTCCCACTTGCTGCGTCTCACTCTCATCATTTTACAATGACACTGTGGTATCCTGCCCAACATGCGCTTGTGGCTGCCAGAACAATGCTACTCAGCCTGGGAGCTGTGTGGAGTAAGTTATCTTCACTTAGCCAACATTGTTTTCTAATAGGGCTTTGTGTTCTTTCATTGACTTCATAAAATTTTTAGGCTCACCAGGAATCACTAGAATTCTCAGCATTTATCAGTCATTCAGGAAATTTGGTTGGCCTCAGCTTGTGACATGTTTTGCTGATTATTTACAGGCCAAACTCGCCATATTTAGCTTCAGTTGTTTCGAATGCTGGAACGAACAGTCCTTTCATTCAATGTACGAGTCATATGTGCCCAATCAGAGTCCACTGGCATGTTGAACTCAATTACGTGGAGTACTGGAGGGTTAAGGTCACAATTACGAATTTC
The DNA here is from genome assembly GCA_014182895.1 of Angophora floribunda. NCBI lineage: Eukaryota > Viridiplantae > Streptophyta > Magnoliopsida > Myrtales > Myrtaceae > Angophora > Angophora floribunda. The sequence continues at coordinate 12,385,342 of CM024714.1, forward strand.
AACTACAATATGAACTACAGTCAGTGGAACTTAGTCATTCAACATCCGAACTTTGACAATCTGACGCAGAGTTTCAGCTTTAACTACAAGTCACTAACACCGTATGCAGCAATAAGTGAGATCTCTTTCCCTGGTGACTCCTGTAATATATCCTCTGGTAGATGTATTGTACCATGGTAACCCAAGTCCCATGTAACCATCTCTCTGAAAATGCGCCTTGCCTTTCACATGCTAAGTATTTTCTTGACATTTTTTTTCAAACAGATGATACTGCCATGTTATGGGGAATCCAGTTCTACAATGATCTACTCATGGAAGATGGCCCTTCTGGAAATGTTCAGTCGGAACTTCTATTTGGAAAGAATTCATCAACTTTACCTTCGCCAAGGGCTGGGCTTTCCCGAGAAGGATCTATTTCAATGGGGATAACTGTGTGATGCCTCCTCCGGATGCCTATCCATCGCTGCCAAATGCAAGTATTAGATGGGGTGTCTCAAGATTTAGCGTAGCACTGATCTTATCGGTGCTATTACTTCACTTGGTGCTTTTTTAAGAGACTAATTGAATGGCAATCTTCTTACTCTGTTGATCCAATTTTTGACTTCACAAGATTGATGACGGAATCTATGGTTAGATGATATTTTTCCTTCCAGGGGGTGATTTCGTCAACTGATCAGATTGCCTTATGGTGCATTGTCACTTTCCCAAAGACCACATTGTTTCGTTTTTACGTTTTTGTACCAAACTGATGTGTCCAAAACTTTTTTTGTACTTCACCTTATACTTGTAAAATAGTCATTGGGTCAAGTAGGTGTTACCTACTATTTACAGCAATGTAAATTGAAAATGCATTACAGTTTGTGTTTTTCCTGTACTCTGTCTGATGCATAACATCCATGTCATTGGACTGTCAAATGCCCTCGATACTAGGAAGGCACGTGGAAGAACCGGAAAGAGAAAAAGAAGAAAGAACAACACACCACACACAAGTTAAAGAGCTTTACATTATATCTGTCGTCACCAACATGGAGTAAAGGCAGACTTAAACTTCAATACCCACGTATTGATCGTGTTCTGCTTCATTGTCAAGTAGCCGAATTTTACCAAAAAGTTTGTTTGACTATCACGCACCGTATTTTTCTGTCAAGGAATCGTGAGTTCTGTATACATTACTCTCAATTATCCGATCTGACACTGTGTTCTCAAAGCTGCTGAGAATTGCAGCACGTACAAGTGGGGGAAAATGAATCTGAATACTTGGCAACTCGTACTCCTGGAAAACAATCACCAAGCAGCGAACATTATGAGAAGGACCCAAGAGACTAAGGTCGAGATAGGGAGTAACTTCCGACGTGCTGAATTTGGCAGAAAAGGGTATGTATCTGGCGGGGGCAGCATGCACTCGTCGCCGTTGAAGTAGACCTTCCTCGGAAATGCCCAACCTTGCTTAAACGTAAACGTGTTCTTGTCCTTCTGGAGGAGTACCTCGGACTGAACGTTCCCGAGTGGCCCCGCTTCCATCAGCAAATCATTATAGTACTTCATACCGAAGAACATCCCCGTGTCATCTGCATATAGAGTGAAACACAGATTAGTTCATTAAATGCGCAGCTCATGAAATGGTACATGAACTAAGGATAGGCACACTCACTTATGGATTCATATGGCACAAGAGGCTTGTAATCGAAACTGAAAACTTGGGTCACGTTGTTTAGGTTGGGATGCTGGACCACGAGAGACCAGAGCGTGTAGTTCATCCGATAATTGAAGTTTGTGATTGCCATCTTGACGCGCCAGTAGTCCTTGTAGTTGAGCTTCACGTGCCAGTGTACCCGGACCGGGCACATGTGGTGCGTGCATTGTAATAGAGGTGCATTGTCTTTTCTTGGCGTGTTTACCCCTGCCATGCTTAGAATTTTGGAGTCACTCCTGCATTCACCAATAGCCACATCAAGTTCAGTTACTCCAGCAAACAGGTTTCAGCTGATCTATCATCGAGCACATAAGCGCTCGACCCTATTTTGGTATTTATTGGCTTACTTGACACAAGCATTCTTGTTCTGGCAACCACAGGCACAGGAGGGGCAAGGAGTGATGGTTTCATTGTAGAAAGATGAGAAAGAGACACAGCAGCTGGGGTTTTTCCTAGCCAGGAACTGGGAATAAGTGCAGGTCACATTCCATGTCACTGCAATTTAAGAGCACAGAAAAGTTATGTCAGAAATCACAACCACATGTTTCAATGTTATGCTCTGGTTCTTCGGAACGGAGCTGCAGAATTGCATAAGAAATCAATAAATCTTGCAGGAAATACATGTCAATGAGGTGAGATGATTACGCATTGCCTTTATTGTTTTAGGCTAAGTCGAGACATTCAATCATTAGAACAATTTATCAATCTGCAAGTTCTGTTAGCACAATATGGATGAAATTTCTAGATAAAAAGATTGTGAAAAGAGAACTTACTTAATGCCTGAGTTTTCCGGCGCTTGTCAGGGGTAAGGAAGTTGGTCGATGGCACGACCCTCGCAGGACCGCAGGTGTACCCAGGTCCTGGACCAAGTAAAGTGAAGTTCTTCGGGAGCTTAACTGTCTTATTTGAAGTACCGGCTTGGCCGACACTGACTTGGAAAGCAGAGACCGAAGCCAACGGATCTTGACCCCAAGCAACGACAACCCCGCCTTTGCAGCAATTTGCGAACTGCTGGTTGTAAGAGACGCCGGGGAGCAAGTCCACGACTGTGGGTGTTTTCTTGCAGCAATGAGGTATAGCAGCTTTGAACTTGGAGCAGTCGCCTTGTTCGGTGGCTTGAGCACCCACCATGGTCCATATTATTTCCTTCTTCGCCCAGGCCCATCCAAGGGTCCAGCCGGGGCTCATTATGTGTCGGTACATCTGGAAATTGTTAATGGTGACGACCGCCTGCGTTAACTGATAGCGTTAGGAAAGGACATTGGTACATTGCCGTTTCTTTTCTGAGATTGGTGCAGTGGTAGTCGAGATGACTAAAATCACGGAGGAAGATGGATTTCATTGGAGAATCTACAATTTCTCCGGTACATTGGTGTACATCGCGGGAGATTAGCGAGATTGGATTTGTCAGTACTTACCACATAACCGTCCGTGGTCCAAGACATGATGTCCCATTTGATTGTTACGTTGCCATTCGGATCCAGGGGATCATATGCAGCTGCAGTGACCCATGAAACGCAATTTTAGAGTGGACGAAAACAACCACGAGATAATTCATCGATCCCCCTCAGGGATATAGAAGCTTACTCACCAGCATGGAAAACGAACACGAAAAGGAAGGCTAGGACGACTGATCTCATATCGAGAAACACAAATCGATTACGTCTATATGGCAAAGGATATGGGACGCCAGTATGCTCTCATGCAACTTCTGGAGAATCCTTCACGGAACCACTGAAGCGAACCTTGCGAGATATATGGTGATGAAGATGAAGAGCTTCTAGCCGGAAGATGCAATGGCTAATGGGAACGCTGTGTGGTGATGCGCTTATTAATTGGAAAATATGAACAATCTGTGAACAGAATTCTCTTAGGTACGTATTTGTAGATGGCTCACCAACTGGTGGTTGGACATTCATGCACACACACACACACACACTCTCTCTCTCTGCTTTCTGATTGGGGCTTTCCATATCTTCAAGCAACAGCCTTGTGAGGATGGGCGGGAGAGACAGAGATGGAGAGAGATGTCAGATGTGCAGTTGAGTTGACAGTAACTTGCCAACCTTCCTGGTTGAAATTGAATGGGACAGGTTCACTAGAACAATAACAGCAATGACTAGAAAGTCCCATCCTAAATGAAGGAAACATCCTAGGTAGTTCAATGGATATCCCCTATCAATGTAAATAGCAGATCATTCTAGATGGTCATGTGGCTAAATTTGTACAAAGATCGGTATACAAAAAAAGAAAAAATTATGCGCGTGACCACCAATCGTGTCTTTGTGGAACACGCAACATATAGGACATGAGATTTTGGAGAAAGCATGGCAACTATTATTTCCTGTGAGAATTGTGCTTTGGTTCTGCTCCCACTGAAGAAAAAGAAGACTGTCTTTACGAGTCCCTTGGCCAGTGATGGAGAGGAATGAGTTCAGGGGAAGTAAAGAACGTAGGGACAAATGGAAAGTAGTGTGAGTCATGCTCTTTTGATTTTGAATAGAGAAGACATACCCACTACCAGGTTGCAGATTGGCAGGCATGAAATGCTTCCCAAGTAGAACTTCTCAAATACCTTTCTATACTTATGAATTTTGGGGCATAACTTTTTAATCGATTACTTTTGTGTGATAATTTTTTAAAAATCGATCACTTAAGTGATATTAAAAGTTTTTCTTACTTGAAAATCTTACATGCCATTAATTTCATATCCAATCATCTAATGTAGTTTGCTAGAAATTAGTGTTGCATAAGAGGTTTCGTTGAGAAATTCGTTGATATAGGTTAGTAATCTTCTTTAAAACTTATAATACTTAAATGATCACTTAAAGAAACTACGACAGCAAAATGACATTGTTAAAAAAGTCATTGTACGGTTAGTGTCATTATCCCTAAATTTGGAGCCTGGATTTCTACGCTTTAATGCACTGAAAACAATAACAAACACGAATCAGATTGCACTAGTCCGCTTATAATGTGGTTGTACACGCACCGCTGTGCAAAAAACAAAGAAAATTCTCAATTCCACATTAACATTCAAAGAGGCAAAATTTCTTAGTTACTAGAGAAACCATAGAAGACATTAAAAGCACCATAATCGGGTACCGGCTAAAAAAAAAGAAGATAATATCTAAATTTTGGATGAATGATTAATAAAAGAAGGCAAAAATCACTAAAGTTCTAAAATATTATATAAAGTAAAGTAATTATCTAAATAAAGCAAAATCATAAATTTTGAATTATATGACTTAGCGACAGTAAGTTAGTTTAAACTTTTATATATGCTAATGTGTTTAGAATATAAGAATAGCTTTTGCTTTTTTCACCCTATTTTTATTGCATACACCCCCTCAAAACTTTGATTTAACCACGTTATTCATTGAAGGTCCTACTTTAGCATGCTGTTGGAACCTGCTTGATTTTCAATTACAATTTTACCCACAACTAAGATTAAGATCAAATATGGGGTCCACTCTTGATTTAAGCTTATTTCGTATCTCCCTGTTTCTTCTTCTTGTTTGATTTCAATTTTACTAAAAGTATAAACTACCCTTTTTCACCCTGGCCTCATATTCAACACCCTTTATATTTCAAAGTTTCCTTCATGTTTGTCGTCTTATTCTCCATTGTCCAATTGGATGAGAGTTTAACCAATTGTTGTAATATGAGCAAGCATTGATTGTAATGGAAGTTAAAAAAAAGGTTAGCCTAAATTCTTTCATGATTGCGAAACTTTTTTACTTAAATTTCCAGTACAATTTTATGAAAATATTTACTCAAAGATTGCATATTTTGGTTGATTTATAGCACATTACACATAGTTCATATTCAACTGTGGTTAGTCTAGAGACTTTGATCCTTACAACTACATGTAGAAGTAGAAAAGGACTTGAAACAAATATTAAGATAAAACGAATTATATGAATTCTTAATGGCTAAAACTTTTCATTCAAATTTAGAATTATACTCATCTCATCTTCCATTGTATTTCTTTTTGTAGTGCAATGACTATGAAAGGAAATATTCAAGAGGATTCCCATTGGTTAAATGTATCTATTGATGAAAATGTAGATGAAAAAGAGAAATTAATCATGTGAATAATTCATTAAAAACTTTGCCCAATAATTTCTAACACAAGATGATCTTTTGAGTAGCGTGTGGACACATCTTCTTGCTCAAATTTATATTGTCTCTATTTAAACCTTAAAGAGAGACAAATATGTTCTTCTTGGTTACGATAGGGGAGGTAATTATCATGATTAAAATGATTTTTCTATTGCATGTTAGAGAAGAAAAATCAAATTTCATTAGATTAACTGTCTTTTGAAGTTCACAGTTTGAAAATGAAGGATTGATCATGGTCACTTAATATATTGAATGCATCACACAATCATGATCCTTCAAGTGATATGTTCGAACATCTTACGAGTCTTCATTGTATAAAATAATAATTGAGTGATTAAAATACACTAACTATAACATAATGACACATATCAAAGTAACAATTAGACAAAATGCATCTATTAAACCTAGTAGATGTTGAACTAAAAAAAAACCTAGTAGATGATTCTTTTCTCTCTAAGTTACAATTGTCAACCAAAAAAAAAAAAGTTACAATTGATCCAAATGCATTCATTAAAAATGGTAGATAATTTTTTTTTGCTCTTAGTTATACTATGTTATCTTTAGAATAATGGTTTCGTAGTACAAAATAATAAAATTTTTCAAGTAAATGGCAGCTATGTATTTACAAAAATAAAAAAAAATGTCTTGGTTGTGTGCAATGAGAAATGGAGTGACAAAGAGTGTAAGCCATTATATCATAAAAGGTCCCAATTAAATTCTTCAAAATCTTAATTAACCTCCTCGATTGTTTCACAATAAAAATAACTAATTAAATTCCCATCTAGCCAGCAAATTCAATTTCTTAGACTGGTCGCCAGTATTTGGTAAAAAAAACCCTAAAACAACGCGGCCAAGTGCTGCATCCACCATCAATATCTCCAATACAAGACCACGAAGTTCTATATTTTACAAACCAAATGCCGAGAATTGAACGCATGCACCAACAAATTGAAGAGGCTTAATCTAGAAATATGCATCATAATAATGCCAACTGCGCCCTAAAGAATATTGACAAAATGGCTCGAATCCTCTAAGGGTTATTTCTAACTAAAAACCCAATATGAAGTTGCCAATCTGTAGCATTTTGGAATTTTTGCAAGTGATGAGGTGTAGGGCATGATTTCCAGGGTTTCCCAAATCTAGATGCGGCTTAGCTACTAAATTGATTTATTCGAATTCTCGAAACAGAGAGAAGTTGCCGGCAATCATTTTCATTGGATCTAGATTGACTGTGATTGAACACCTACAATGCTTAAGCAGTTCTCGGAAATGAAACCACCTAACACGTGTAAGAGAAAGTCCATATGTGTAATCAAGAGTTTAATGTCCCTGAGTTTTGTCAGGTGGGGATGAGTTAGCACTCCACGACGCCTCTATCAGTACCACAACCTTTTCATTAATCTCTAAATCATTATCTCCGTGCATTTTTATAAATTCGAAATGAGAATGATGTTTGCAAACTAATTTTAATATAGTAATCCGTCAATTCGCAATTAGGCGAAATAGACTTCGTATCTTGCTAATTGGAAACCCCATTTGCATGAGTGGGTGCGTGTTCTGAAAATATGCAATGAATGAGATATGTGATGTGTAAAACGACATGTGAATGACATGATGTAGAAATTAAAAATAACAATTTGCAAATAACATGGCACGTACGACATGTGCAAATGACATGACACATGATGCGAAAATTGAAAATATGTACAAGTGACAAATGAGGTGAAAATACGAGAGGGAGGCTAGGGGATTCGGGTTAGGGTGGGGGCAGGGATCACCCTGATCCCGGCCCAAGCACCAACACCATGCTCAATATTCTTCGCCTTAAGTATTATAATTGTTGTGTGATTTATGAGTAATCGGTTCGTGATCCGATTCAATTTCACTTAGTGTTAACACCTAAATTTTGACGATTTGTTTTAGTATTTATTAATTGCATTGGAAAATTAGAGATTAGTTTTTAATCCCTTAACAAAAAAATCCTTTCATTAAAATTGCATTGCATATAGAAATTAGGAGCATTTGCATCACTAGTTTTAAAATTAATTAATTTTTTTTAAAAAAATAAAAAATAAAAAGAGAGAGAGAAAAAAGGCGGGTCCGGGCTGGGCTTGCCCGGCCCCTTTCTTTTCCCCCCGCATGGGCTGGCCCCTTTCCTTCTCTTTTTGGCGCCTGGGCCGGCCCTTCTCCCATTGTTTCGGCCCGGCCCGTCCATTTCATCCTTCTTCCTTTCTTCCACCACGCGCGGCAGCAGAGGAGCAGAAAAGCAACAGCGGCAACTCAGCAGCAGAAGCAGCAGCAAGTCAGCAAGGGCAGCAGCAGCAACTCAGCAGCAGAAGTCAGTAGCAGAAAAAGAGCAAAAAGTGCTTCTGCAGAAAAAAGAAAGGAGAAAGGGGAGAGACAGAATCGAAAAAAAGAAGGAGAAAAACAAGACAGAAAGACAGAAGCCAGAGGGGAGGGAGACCGGAGGACGAGAGGAACAAAAAAGAAACCGACGAGGGGAGAGCAGGGGAGAGTTCTGAGGGGCGAAGCCAAAAAAATAGAGAGAGGGCCAGAGACAGAAAGGGAGGCTTTCACGGAGAGTGAGCGGTTGGTGAGAGGTTCTTCAGTGAAAGATCCGAGAAAAAAAAAGAGAGAAGCCGGAGGGGAGGCAGAACCGAAGAGAAGAGAGGCGGGTCGGGCCAATATTGTCGTCCCTACATGCGAATGACTGGATACGCGGTACAGCAATTGAAAATGACATGCGGATGACATAGAATGGGATTATACCATTTGAAATCGTGGCATGCTAAGGATATGGCATGTGACGTGGCAGTGGCGTAAATAAAAATAACATGTGCGAATGGCATGGTGGGTGACTTGGTAACTCAAATTGCATAAATGTGGTTTTCGATGCGAATCATCCAGCCATGTTACATTTGATTCATATACATGTCATCCATACATGGTGTACATGATCGACACATCATTTCACATGTAATTAATACATGATTATCACGTCATACATTTAGGTCACACAAGACTTCTACATGTCATTCACACATGTCATATTTAGTATCCATATGTCCTTTGCACATGTTGTATTTGATTTCCATGTATCCCTCATGTATGTCCTATGCTATTCTTATGTAATCTCTTATGACTTCTTCTAAGCCATTCCATCAAGTCACAATCGCACATTATGCACAACATATTCCAAATGTGTCTTGACACATGATGGGGTCGCTTAATACAAGATGAGACAACATTTTCACCTAATTACACGCCGGCCAAAATTCGACTTTGCAAACACTTTCAAATAAATTAAGGAAATTGCACAATGAATATTAATTAGGGCTTAGTCAGTAAGTTGAAGTAATGAAATAACGTTTTGGGGGTGTTAATCCATTCCTCATGTAATCGAACTCCCGAGTCTTAGCTTCTCGTTAGGGCACATATATCACCTAGATAGTTTATTATTCCATAACTTACTTGTCCAATCAACCTAGGATAAATAAATTGATTGGCGGTAACAAATGCTAGAAAAACTTGGATAATCATCAACGACGCGATCCGTCTTGCCGTGTAGATGACTTCTATGGATGATTAAAGTCATCTAAATGGGCACACGTGCAGAAACATGTCAGCGTTGACTCGTTCAATCTTTCCAGCGTAAACCTTAGCGAAATCATAAATTTCAACGAAAGAACCAAGGAAAACCTTAAAAAACAAGAGGCTCAAGCCCCTGGTTCCGTCTGAAGTCAAACCCTTGATCGCCCGCTGTTTCAGCAGAAGCTTCTCTTGCCGTCTAATGTGATGGCTGCTCATCCTCGCGAGAGCAGTATATATACACAATACATGCATACAGTTTCCAGACTTATAAGCAATTTATTCTCTAATCAAGGAAGCAGCTGGAGAATTTAGCACAGGTCCTGAAGTGCACGGACTTCCCGATGGGGCGTTGGGTCAAGCCAGACGTGAGTATATATGTCTTCTATTTATTTATTATTCTTTGAATTTGTTTTGCCAAAAAAAAAAGAATAATTTTAAAAATATTTTTCTAAAAATGATTGCTTGAAATAATTAGTTAATGAAAAATAATTCATTATGGACTACAATTTATATCTAAATATTTTTACGGATAAAATTTTTCGTTTCTTTATTTTCATAAGAGATACGAGTGATTATTTTTAAGAATAGGTTTTTCAAATTATTTATTTTCTACGAAACAAATGCATCAGTATTCCCCAAATTACTTGTCAATGTAATTTGCTAAAGAGTAGATTATTGACTTCAAGAACACATTTGTGATTTTCAATGCATGCCTTCGCTCATCATTTGATATGGGTCACTATTGTAATTTGATAATTACACACTATATATATATACACACACTATCTCGTTACTTCTATCTTCTAGCATGGAGCGTGGATAAACGAATTTCCATAAACAGGTTGGATAGCTAAAATCCTTAACTCATGGGTGGATAAGTCCGCTTGTGAAAGTTTTCTTTACGTTGATTGTATACGCTCTTCCATTTTCCTGACAATTGTCTTAGTCCCTTCTCGCCCAAAAGGAAAATAGAATTGGCACGCTAAAATGAAAAAAGCCCACATGCGCATCAATCAAAATAGGTAGACACTTCCCCACAGGATATGTGTAGGACGAGAATATAAGTTTCTAACCATAATTTGGATAATCCGACGATCGAGTTGTTCAGCCACAATATGATGTCTGTTCTGAATTCTAAAGCGGAAAAAATATTGCATGGTTTTCAGATCGTGTAGACCAAGTCGAGTTGGACATATCGATAAGGTATTCATTGACTTAATATCCATGCCTTTGTTCTTATATATAGGTGTATCCGCTGATGGCAGCAATGACATTCGTGACAAGTCTCTGCATATTCCAGCTCACAAGAAATGTTCTCTCGAACCCCGATGTCAGGTAATAAGCGCTTTCTGATGCAATTAAATTCCATGAAAAGAGTCCGCGATGAAATTAAATCAACAACAAAATCCGTCGAATTTCTTTGGGTCACTCTTGCTTTTCTTGAACTGTTCACTATAATACAGAATCAACAAGGCACATAGAGGCATGGCAGTGTTGGACAATGCAGAAGAAGGGAAAAAGTACTCCGAGCACGGATTCCGCAAGTTCCTCCGCACTCGGCCGCCGGAGGTCATGCCCAGCATCAACCACTTCTTCTCCAAAGATAAATCTGCATAATTGCACACCTTGTAAAAAAAAAAAAAAAAAAAAAAAAAACTGAAATTTGAAATTATGTTCAGTGTACTTGTGGATAAAACTTACGATGTTTACCCAGATCTTTGATGTGTGATTTGCAAACTCTGTAATTGGAAAATATTGTAGATGCCATTCTTGTTTTCTGTTTCATGAACATGAATAAAATCAGGGTAAGGTAACGGCGGTCCTTCATTTTGTAGCCTACTTAGCATGAAGAATTGGCCGTGAGTTCCTTATGAACATAGCGCCTATGAAACCACAAATGCTTTTGTCTATGACTTGATGTTTTGCATGTTTTTAGCTCAAAGTAGGATTTCCTACTAATCTGGAGGTAGACCTGATCAATGGTGGGTTAGAACGTGTACTGAGCTCAGTATCTTTGCTTAGGCTCATTGATGATTTGAGAAATGTTAAATTTTATTCATGAAATGACCGGGCCTGAATGGGCCCAAGAAAGATTTCATTTACACAAGTCCACTTGGTTTGTGGTTCTAGCTTTTTTCAGCTTAAGTGGGCCTTGCAAGTTGCCAAGCTCATGATGGGTTTAAAAAAAATTATATCTAAATTTTATTTAGTATTACGACATCATAAAGCTACCTTATGTAAACAATAGCATTACATTTATATCGAATGTTATAACTTCAGACCATATTTAATTAGCCTCAAAACTTTAAAATAATGTCTTCTGTAGTCATTCTAGTCATCATTCATTTTGTTGGTGAGTACTAAATATCAAATGACATTTATGCAGAGTGAAGACTTTTGTTTGTTGATATTGTTCAAGGATAACAATTAGGAAATTTAGAAATAGTCTAACATCTATTTCTTAGCTTCATCAAATTTGATTTACTAGGAAACACAAAATCATGGTTTATATACATAAATGCCGCATAGATGGACTAGAGTGATGTGACATATTCTCTTACATCTTCAAGATGAATTGAGTTATATTGGTAAAACTTTGAGATTTATACTATGTTTTGCTTCATAACATAGAGATATAGATGTACTTAGAATCAGATGATCTTCAGAACTATCTGATTTTAACTCTTGAACACAAGATCATATTTTTCTTTTTGTAAAAAAATATTACCCAAGTAATCTTAAAATGAAAAGATTTCTCCAATAATGGAAAGAAAAGAGTAAGTGAAATGAAAGCAAAATATGTGTTAGTATCAGAAGTCGGCACACATCTTTTGATTATCCTTTTTCTCTTCTTTTTCTTGAAATTCTTTTACTTCCTTTAATTATCTTTTTCTTTTCCTTTCAACTTCCCGATTGTAATTTAGATTATCAAATGAATCACAAACATTGATTGGTTTGATGGAAGCGGAGGGATGGGAAGAGAAACAGAAACTTTGAAAAATACTAATGCAATGCAAAACTAGAACAATGTGGGTACAAATTTGTAACCAAATAACCTTTCCCAAGCCAAACACATATGTGAACATAGTTCTTTGGGACAAACATATAGGTGATGAGAACAAGCGTATGAAAACCTGGAATAAAGTGGATGCTTGAAAGGGACAAAGCTGTAATGGACAGTCCCAATCAGTTGCAATCATCCCATTTGCCACGCAACTCTATAGGTAGCATGTGTGTCCATTTTTGTTATCAATTATAGTGATAATTGCAAACTCATTATTAGATCACGTGGATCCCACGTGAGACCCGCTTCCATAATGGCAAATATGAGCTGAGGTTACATATATTGGGATCACGCTGGAAATTTTCCGACTTACTTGTTGATTGGTCGGTGTCAAATGTCAAATTGCATTGGCCCACATCTATTCGGCCATTCACATTGCTCAACTCCAGCCGAAAAACCAGTTGGAGTTTTTGATTGGATGACCCGCCGTTTGGATGTTTCCTTCCTTCGTAGCATATTCCATGCTTTATGCCACCAAGGAAAACAGTGTCGGACATACAAAGCAAATATATTAATCCATTGACAAAAACAATGTGAGGAAATGTGAGCATATTCTTGTTGAAATGTCTTTATATTCAATCAGTTGTCAATACCAAAATTTCTTACTTGAGCTTTTGTTAACAAAATCGTTCTACAAATTTATCTTTAACTTGTGCTGCAAAATTTGCAACTTAAGTGCACGCTTCAAATTCAGAGCGCTTTGAAGCTGGGTGAGTCAGCTTCTTGGTGAGTGGTGAGGTTGGGTGAGATTCGTGAACGAATTTGACGGAACAATTGTTTTGAAAAGTTTGCGGTAAATGAGTTTGCCATGGAAGAATTCACCACCAAGGCATAAATGAATATTTCACCAGTCAAGAATAAAAAACCTTTACGGTTCACAACAACAAATTAGCTAAAGAATTAAAAGACTTTAAGGCGAATTGGATGAAGAAAGGAAAAATTACCAAAAAAAATCTTGAACATTTTGCAATTATGTCAATTTTGTCTATCCATTCAAATTTGATTAGTCGGTGTTAACGTGGATGCCAGTTGTTGGGCAAACGTTGATGGTTACAATTTTTTAATAAATCTTTTTTGAATTGTTCATTAATTTTTTATTATATTCTTTTCTTTCTCCTTTTTTTTTTTCTTTTTTTTTTTGCCCCTCTTTCTTCTTCCTCTAACCCTACCGGCCACTAGTGCAAGTGAGGCCGAGCTCATTGTTGATGGTGAGGCTCGGCCTTGCTAGTGGTTGGCGAGGCTGGCAGTAGGTTAGAGGAAGAAGGAAGCAGGGGAAAAATGAGAAAAAAAAGGAAAAATAAAAGAAAAAAGAAAAAAAGAAAAAATTTATTAAAAAATTGTCTACATGTGTTAGTGTTTGTTGGACGGCCAATGTTGGTCGGTATCAACGTTAGCACCAACCGGCCAAGTTTGGCAGGATGGATTGAATTGACACAATTGTAAAAATTTATGAGTGAATTAGCCAAAAAACTAGATTTAGTACCGAATTGACAAAATTGCAAAAGGTTTAAAACTTTTTTTGGTAATTTTCCCGATAAAGAAACAAAGGAAACAATCACTTGGGGTAATTTTGCAAAACATTAGCACCGACTGGTTAAGTTTCGTAGGATGGACTGAATTGACACAATTACAAAGATTTATGACTAATTAGCCAAAAAATAGGTTTAGATCAAATTGATAGAATTGCAAAAGGTTTGGGAATTTTTTGGTAATTTTTCTGATAAAGAAATGAAGGAAACACTCAATTATGAGAAGTTGTCATAGGGTGCGTTTGGTTAAGCTTTGAAGCCAGCTTTCAATTGAAAGATGGCGTTCAAAATGTTGAAAGCCCAAGGCTACTAGTGGACTAGCTGGGGCTTTCAAAGATCCCCCAAATGCTGAAATCATATTTTTTCTTTCAAAACTACCCTAATTGATATTTCATATTTCCGATTTTACCCATGAATATTATTATTTTTAATTGAAAAATGAGGCAACCCTTCGCCGCCCGCGAAGGGCTACGGCCGACAGCGAGCCAGATTTGGCGTCGGTAGTCGTTGGCGGAGGTTGCTTGACCTCGGGCAACCCAAGTGAGCATTGCTTGGGTCTCATGGCCTCAGGCGGCCCTCGCCTGGGTCTTGCGAGGGTTGTGCGATGGTGGCCGATGGTCGTGCGACCCTCGCGAGACCTAGGCGGCGATTGCCATGGTCGTGCGGCCCTTGGGTCGCCCGAGGTCGGGCGACCTTCGGCTGGGTCGCACGACTCTCGCCGGAGGTCACCCGACCTTGGGCAACCTCGCTTGATAGCCGTTGGCGCTAGATCTAGCTCGCCGGCGGCCGTAGCCCTTCGCCGGTCTGGCGAAGGGTTTATGTCAAATTTTTTTTAAAAAATATATAACCCATTATACCATCAAAGCCCATTATGAAAGTTTTTTTTTATCAAACGTACATTCAACTCAAAGTCCATTTGCAAATTTTTTTTACCAAACACAATTGCATTTCCCCAATTAGCTTTGGGCTTTCAGCATTTGTATTGGACTCAAAGCCCATTACAAATGCTAAACCAAACACACTCATATATTATGAACTTAAAAATCTGTATGCTTACAACTAAGAATGCGCTCTTATTTATGAAGTGACTAAAACGCTAGACTAGATAAAGTTAAACTAGGAAACACTAAACTGAGAACATTAAACTAGGAAACACATTCAAATTAAGAAAAAAAAAGTGACCTTAGAAATCTAATCAAATTAGAAAACCGACTTAAATTAGGAAACAACTATCTAGCCTTTGATTCAGTTGAATGAACCATTATTCTTCAATTTCTAGAAACTCCATTATGGACTTTTTGTTAGCCAACCGTGCCTATTACAACGCCTCTATTACAAAAGCGAGAGCGATGTGCCCTATTGACCGGCATTTGAAAGGGAAGCAAGTCCGGTCTACATTGCTCTAGATATCTTTGCTTGACCGACCCGCACAATCTATATCAAAAGGTTGAATTAAAAATTGATTAGCTAGTCAGGGAAGGGTGGTAAGTAAGAGGCGAGTGCCTAAAAACAACAAAGAGGCCGATTTGAGTGCAACCCATCCCGCATTAATGGGGTTTTGACCGGCCTTCTATTCTTGTGAACCTAGTTCTGCTTTCGCTAGATTCTATTCTTGTTCCCGCATTTTGATTCCTCCTTTCATTCCATCCACCCAAGTTTGTCTATGAAGAGCCGGGGATTCTCTTCAGTAATTCCATTGGATCATGTTGTGGGTGGAATGACCCCTTGCTTGCATAAACATCAAATGGTCTATATTGGGATTTGATACTCCTACGTCACTTCCTAAAAGCAATTAGAATCTCTCCGACTTTGGAAGAATGTTTAAGTTCATGCATGATAATCATTCAATTTCTATTTCAGAACTATTTTTCCATTCCAGACTTATTTTTAGAACAAAAATCTATTTAGTTACACAATTTCATTTTCAATTTATGGAAAAAATTTTTAGTGCGGAAATATATTTGGAACATAAATAAAAAGTAAAAAGTTTCTACTTTTTTATTTTTGGAACAAAATCGAGAAATAAATTTTTTTATTATTGCTCATCCTTGCTACTAGTTGGCTGTCCAACCACCACTATCGCCTACCATCCGCCACCGTTGGTCACTATTACCCCCACCGGTTGCCGATTGTTGACCACTGTTGCCTTCGCCCCTCGTTGGCTTGTTGCCAACATTGTCCCCCACCATTGGTCATTGCCGCCACCCCCCGTCGGTCGCCATTGATCCTTACTGGTCGCTAGCTAAGAACTGTTGCCACCCCCCCACCTTTTGTCGGTTGCTGCTGTCCCTGCTAGCTAGTTGCCGCACCATTGGTTGCCGCTTTCTCCTCTAACCAACTGCCGCCACCACCCTTGCCCCTTGCCAGTCATTGTTGCCAGGCATTGGCCACCCCTTGCCCCTTGCCCCCTTGTCGGTCATTGTCGCCCCTTGCCATCAGTTGTTGCCCTTTGTTGGCCGACGGCCATCACCACTGCCCTCCATTGGTTGGCCACCACCATTGCCCTAGCCCCTTGTTGAATGTCAATTGCTACCGTCCCTCACTAGTTGTTGGCCAATGCTATAGGTCCCCGCCTGTGTGCTTCCCTTGCCAATCACCGCCATTTGCTACTAGTGACGACTGCCCCCTATCGGCCGACTATTGCCACCGCCCCACCCCCTACCGGTCAACCATCGCCACTACCGCCGCCCCCTTGTCAATCGTCTCTTGCGGTTGTAGGTAGCCGTTCGCCCCCTTGGAGGTAGAAATTTTGTGTTGTTACCAAACGAATTTCTATTCTTGAAGCAAAAGTTTTATATTGTCATTAACATGTATTTTTGCTCAAAAACTCATTTAAAAATAGAAATAAAAAAAAAAATATAATTCTATTCCAAAAATCAATTTCTAATTAGAGCAATTATCATTTGCATCTTAAATAGCTACTACATCCTTTTCACAACAATAGTGTTTCCAGAAAGATGAATCAAATGGGCTCTTAACAACCAATACTTTGCGGTTTTCTATCCATTTTTGTGTGTGTATTCCATGTGCTTAATGCTTTCAAAGTCAAAGTAACTCTCATCAAACCTCCTCAATAAGTTAAAAAAAGGGACATGTTAATAAGACCCATAAAAGAAAAATCAAAAGCATATACCTTTTTGTCGGTTTCTCGTTGTCTCGGGGCGTGGGAGTTATTCCCTTAATAAATGGACAGATTTCCTTGCAGTGTTATTGGCCGATGTTTCCTTGTTCTCCTGAGCGAAACTTTCTATGCATTTTCCATCCGGCCAAAGTCCCTCCCACTTTTTCCAAGGAAGATTGTATTCGACCCACACACGTACCACCATCATCGTTTTCCTCCCATTCACATTCAGATGGGTCGTCCCGAATGCCTTCTCTTGCTAGTACTTTCAGCGACGCTCTTCAGTTTCGTCGCCTCTTGCTCCAGTGGAGAATGCAGGGTTCGTGTGTCTCTGTCGGATTGTACTTCAGTTTTCGGCACGAGTCTCAGGAAAATTTCTGATTTTGTTTATTTTGTGGTTCTTCGTGAATGAAGCTTCTTGATGAATGCTCGAGCGATAGTGACTGCGAGGCCGGTCTCTATTGTTTCTCTTGCCCCAAAGGCTTTTCAGGTTCCAGATGTGTAAGATCAACCATTACTGACCAGTTCAAGCTCCTGGTATTCATCTTTCCCTCTCTTTCTGTAACTTTTTTCTTAGCCTTTAGCATGAATGAATTTCTTTTTTTTTTTTTTGGGGGGGAAGGGGGTTGTTTAAATGTTGACCAATTGAGAAATAAGGTTTTCCTACCCAATTCGGTATTTTCTCTTAGTGGGCTAACTAAATGTTGGAGTAGAGCAGCTGAAGTTTTACATGATCAGCCTAATCTCAACTGCTCATGAGCATTCATTTCTTGTGTGAAGAAGAATCTGAAGTTTGATTCTCGCAGAGAAATTTACATAACTCATGCCACTGAGAAATTTGCTATTCTTTTTTGCAAATAAAACATCGATTGACTATAATATGCCAATTTGATGCTGTTAATGTACTCTGGTTTTGTGTGGAAATTCATAGATGTCGTGATTCGACATTTGGGCTATGTAATTCGTGTTAAGAACTTGACTGGGTAAAGAGTGACGGACGGCACTTTAATTATGGTAGATACTGTACACATATTCTAAAATATGCATTCTGGCATATTTTACAGGCCAGAAAACTTTCTGGCATGAGTATTTTGTTTTCCTTCTTTTTTTTTTTGGGAGGGGGGGTGGTTTCGGCAGGTGTATTAGAAGGGTTGACTGGCATATCATCTTGATCGGTGATTTAATCTGCTTCTTTAAACTTTTTATTAGAACAATTCTCTTCCTTTCAACAAATATGCATTCTTGACGACCCACAATGCATTTGCCATTGATGGAGAGCCATCTCACACGCCTGTACCAAGAGCGACGGTTACAAATCAAGAGGATACCGTCACTCAGCAGCTAAACGTATGACTCTGTAAATCCAATTACCTTTTAGCTTTTCCTCATTTTCATTTTCAGGATGTTTTAGGAACATGATCTCAATTTAATGTCGCCAATGCCGTTTTCCCATTTCCAGAATGGAGTTCGAGGGCTGATGCTAGATACATACGATTTTGAAGGAGACGTATGGTTGTGCCATTCTTTTAAAGGTCAATGTTATGACTTCACCGCATTTGTAGGTACTCTTGTCCTTAAACTGATATTTTATTGGCCACCCAGCGCTTTATGATTTTCCTCTTCTCATTGAAAATTTTTCTTTTCTTCCTTCACATATCTTCTTGGTGCACCTTGAATGCTGAGGATCCTGGTTTGCCATGTAGGAACCGGCTATAGACACTCTCAAGGAAATTGAAGCTTTTCTATCTGCAAACCCGGCAGAGATAGTCACTTTGATACTTGAGGACTACGTTCAGGCACCAAATGGATTGACAAAGGTCTTTACTGATGCTGGCTTGATGAAATACTGGTTTCCAGTATTAAACATGCCAAAGAACGGTCAAGATTGGCCACTAGTTAGTGATATGGTGGCTAATAACAAGCGGCTGCTCGTGTTTACCTCCATTAAGTCGAAGGAACAGAGTGAAGGGATTGCGTATCAGTGGAATTACATGGTTGAGAATCAATGTATGTGCATAGTCAAATTTACTTAGAGAGAATCTTCAAGGCAATTTGGCCCAGAATTTTTCAAACAGATTATTCGTCGGCGGCATGTTGTGTCCATGTATGTATATGGCGTGTTAATCAACTAGTAATTTGCAGATGGCGATGGTGGAATGAAAGCAGGAAGCTGTCCAAACAGAGCTGAATCAGCTACTCTTGACGACAGGAGCAAGTCCTTGGTATTGGTGAATTACTTCAGGTCTCTGCCCATAAAGCTACTAAGCTGTGAGGACAACTCGGGTGACCTCATTAACATGCTTCGTACTTGTTATGGTGCGGCCGGCAACAGATGGGCTAATTTTGTCGCTGTTAATTATTATAAGGTACAAGTTTTTAATCCTGTCAACGCTTTTCTCTGTCTATATGGCCTTCTGAAATTTAAGAAAGTATCAGGGAAATCGTCTTTTCCTCGTATATACTAGTTGAAACACTTGCAGATAGTATGCACCTCGGGCCTCATGCGCTTGTTTGGACTAGATACTCCATGCCTAGAATTTGATTACAGTAATATTAATTTTGTCTGACCAAAATGCTCGATTGATTTAAACCTGCATTTTTCGGAATGAAAAAGTTTTGGAAAAACATTGACACTGGAGGCTCTATGCTTTTATGCAGAGGAGCGAGGGAGGAGGATCATTTCAAGCAGTAGACACTCTAAACGGGAAGCTGCTATGTGGATGTGATGATGTCCATGCATGCGTGGTAAGTTAAACTTGAGGTGCCGATTCATTTCTGTGAAGCAAGAAGAATGTTCTCTTCTCAATGTTCGCATTATAGTGCATCCGTGATCCTTGTCAAACAGTCAAGTCAGCTCCAATGGATGTTCCAACCATTTCAATTGCTTTTTGATAGAATGGGGAACCAAGCCCGTGTTATAGCCTAATCTATACGGGCATGCTTTGCTCCTTCAATTATGCAGTTAAACCCATGACGTTCATTAGTAGTTCGAAACACATTTACAGACAATTGCATGTTTCTTTTCTGGAAAATTTGCTGATGCGATTGTTATTTTCATTTTGCAGCCGGGTTCGACTTCTGGGGCGTGCTCTCCATAGAAAACAGGAGTATCCTGAGGAGAACAAAGGGAACCACAACAGCTGCTGCAAGTAGGAATAGGAAAATACACACTGCAATTCATGCCGAGACTCCAACAAATATGGAAATCAAATCAATTGTTGCTGCAATTTCTTTTTTGTTATATGTGAAACTACAGTGACTCGGCCAGAATAGTGGATACTTACCACGCCATCGATATTCTTCAATTTCTAGAAACTCCATCTTGGAACTTTTTGTTAGCCAACCGCGCCTATTACAACGCCTCTGTTTCATAAGCAAAACTGATATGCGCTACTACTGCCCAGTGGAAGAGCATCAAACTAAAAGAATGAATGGGAAGCAGGCCCGGTCTATATTTCTCTAGATATCTTTATTTCACCTTCTCGCATGGAGACCTAGTCTACATTGAAAGGCTACTAGTAGGCCGTTTACTATTTCTTGTGATTTGCATCCAACGGTCGATTAAGATTTACTAGCTAACCAGGGAAGGCCGATTTGAGAACAACCCGTCCAGCGTTGAGGGGGTTAGGATCAGCCTACTATCCCAATGAACCTGGTTCTGCCTTCACTAAATTTTTTCTTGTTCACGCATTCTGATTTCTCCTTTCATTCCATGCACCCAAGTCTGTCTATGAAGAGCAGGCCCATCTCTTTATTGGATCATGTTGTGGGCAAAATGTCCCTTTACTTGCGTAAATATCAAAAGGTCTATAATGGAATTTGATGCTCCCGCATCACTTCCTAAAAGCTCCTAGAATCTATTGGACTTTGGAGCGTGCTGTAGCCATGAGCAGATTGTCGAGCACCTTAAATAGCAACAGCATCCTTTTCAAAACTACAGTTTTGTCGGAAATATGTATGAAATGGGCGTTTTTTTTTTTCATATCAAATGGGCTGTTAATAACAAGTATTTTGCAGTTTTTTATGCAATATTTTTTGGGCCTAATATCTTAAAAAAAAAAAAAAAACCAACTTTAGGTTTAGTTCAAATTCTACTCTAAACCATTTTTTGTCTATAAAGGCTTATTCCTGTTATGAAATACATGTATGAATATTTATTATATTCATGTACTTATTATAGTACATTTGTATCATACATTCTGAGTACATCTCCCTATCCAATACATGTATGCATATTCATGTACTTATTATGGTACATTTGTATCTTACGTTCTAAGTACATCTCCCTATCCGATGAATGTTCATCTCCCTATCCAATACATGTATTATCAGATATATTGATATTCAAGATAAGTGCATCATTATAAATAGGAGCACAGATAGTGAGAAAAAAAAAGTTTTTTGCTTCTGGCTTTTCTCTATTATCTTTGGTGTCATTTGCTTTCTCTACTTAATCTCTTTCTATTCTCTCTATTATATTCTTGCAACGCGATATTTTACAACACGTTATCAGCACGAAGATCTACCAACTGAGTAAATAATTTTGCAAGGTAGGTGTTTTCTTTTGTTTCATCTTCTTCTATCAATTCTTCATTTTTCCCCCATAGCCTTAAACTAATTTCAATTCTAAAAGTATCCTTCTGCTCCTGAAGTGGTGATGAATATTTGGAAATCCTTCTAATTAATTTAAGAATTTTTGTTTTACAAGAATTATGGCAAATATTGAAAAGCCCAAATTCCACATCCTGGAAGTGAGTGGAAATAATTATTTATCTTGGTGCCTAGACATGGAAATGCACCTCCAAGGGCAATGTCTCACTAATGCAATTGCAAAAGACGGAACCTCAAATTCAAAAGGATAAAACAAATGCATTGATTTTTATTCGTCGTCATTTGCATGAGAGCCTGCAGACTCAATATTTATCCATTCGAGATCCTTAGACCCTGTGGAAGAGGTTGAAGGATAGGTGTGATCATACCAAGACTGTTATCCTCCCTCAAGCACAATATGATTGGCAAAATCTCAGACTGCAAGATTTTAAATCAGTGTCTGACTATAACTCCGCTTTATTTGATATCGTTTCTCGACTTGAGTTATGCGGTATCAAGCTCACTGATGCGGAGCTATTAGAGAAAACTTTCGCCACTTTTCATGCTTCGAATATTGTATTACAATAGCAATACCGGCAATGTTAATTTGCCACATATTCTGAATTAATTTCTGTGCTCCTCACTGCTGAGCAAACTAATGAATTATTGCTCAAAAATCATGATCTTAGACTTGCTGGCTCAAAAGCATTGCCTGAAGAACATGCTAATTTTAAGAAAAATACTGGGCTATAAACGCAGGCAAGAACAAAATTTTCGAAGGGATGTCAAGAAATTTAACCGCCCTGGGAAATCTAACTTTGGCCTGAATTATGATAAAGAAAAGAAGCAAAAGAATGTAGTTAATGAAAGTATTTGCCATTGCTGTGGTATGAGTGGACATTGGTCACGTACTTGTCATACGCCAAAACACTTTGTTGATCTATACCAAGCATCTTTGAAAAATATGGGCAAATGTGGTGAATCTAACATCATTGAAATCAATCTTATTGCCATAACTACTGTTGAAGCCAACAACATCTCTGTTGGTGGGACTCCTCTTGCTTCTGAAGTAGCAAATGCATCATTGGATGTCTCTGATTTCTTTGAAGACCTCTGATTACTTTGATGAGGCATCAGACTGGTGGATGACAACTTAGACTTTGAAATTTATGATTATAATAATTTCTTTTCAAGTTGCTTTTCTTTAAATGTATTACCTTTTATTATTTTATAATATGGTTATGTAATACAATACTTATGAACCTTCTGTCTATTATCTTGAGATTTTACTTGACCTTATAACTAATATGCAAATTTTATGATATTTGACACTTGAAGTTGTCAATATAAATGCAAATGAAAAATACCAAGAAAAAGGGAGAAGTTTGTTTGCTTGATAGTGCATCAACGCATACCATATTTCGTAGTAAACACTTTTTCTCGAGAATGACGTTGCGTAAGGCACATGTCCATACAATATCAGGTCCTGTTCCAATTATTGATGGTTTCGAGAATGCTACAATTGTTTTGCCAAATGACACCATCCTACATATTGATGATGCGTTTCTAAACAGTAGATCAAAAAGGAATCTACTCAGTTTCAAAGATGTATGCCATAATGGGTACCATGTTGAAACTATTTATGAGCAAAATAAGAAATATATTGGCATTACCTCTTATAAGATGGGCTTGAAAACCATCAATGAGAAGCTAGAAGCTTCTTCTATGGGTTTGTATTGTGTCATGATTAAGGCTATTGAAACCTACATTACTATGTCCTAGAGACTGGTAAACCCTGATCAATTTGGGTTATGGCATGATCGCCTTGGTCATCCTAGCGCTTCAATGATGCGTAGGATAATTCAGAATACAAAATGGCACCATTTAAGGGATACAAAGGTATTGTTGTCCAAAGATTATAATTGTGAAGCTTGTTCACAAGGAAAACTAATTACTAAACCTTCTATAACAAAGGTTAATTTTAAATCCCCTTTATTCCTGCAAAAAATTAAATGTGATATTTGCGGACCAATACAACCACCAAGTGGACCGTTTTGATATTTTATGGTACTAATGGATGCATCCTGTAGATGGTTCCATATTTGCCTATTATTTACGCGCAATGTCACATTTGCACGTTTACTTGCGCATATTATAAAACTTCAGGCACAATTCCCTGATTATCCAATTAATAATGTTGGAGAATTTACATCAAAAAGCTTATTACCCCTGAAGAGGCACAAACCCATGAAAAGATCATAAACTCTCGGAATATTGAGAATTTCATTACATATTGTAATGATATTTGGGATCGGAATGAAATCATCATTGATGATGCTTTTGCATTCTCTGTTGCTCATAAAATTATGGATGATGATTGTGAGCCGCAATCTATTATTAAATGCCGTCAAAGGCAAGATTGGCCTAAGTGGGAGGAAGCGATTAAGATTGAATTAGCTTCCCTAGCTAAACAAGAGGTTTTTGGACCCATAACTCGAATCCTTGATAATATAAAGCCCGTTGGATATAAAGGGGTATTTATCCGAAAACGAAATGAGAAAAACGAGATTGTCAGGTATAAAGCTTGACTCGTTGCCCAAGGATTCTCCCAACGACCTGGGATTGATTATGATGAGACATATTTACCTGTGATGGATATGATTACATTTCACTTTCTCATTAACCTGACACTTATTTGAAAGATTGGAAATGTGTCTTATGGACGTTGTGGCGGTATATCTATATGGTTCATTAGACTCTGATATCTATATGAAAATTTCTGAGGGATTTAAAATGCCTGATGCATGCACTTCCCGTAACTTATTCTCAATAAAATTGCAAAGATCTTTATACAGGCTAAAGCAATTCGGTCGCATGTGGTATCAACGCCTGAGTGAGTACCTAATAAAAGAAATGTGCAAGAATGATCCTATATGCCCACGTGTGTTTATTAAGAAATTAGAAATCGGATTTGCTATTGTAGCAGTTTATGTTGACGATATAAATTTAATTGTAACTTCTGAAGAGTTAGCCAAAACTACCGAGTATTTGAAAATGGAGTTTGAAGTTAAAGATTTGGGTAAAACCAAACTTTGTCTTGGTATTGAGCTTGAGCACAAAGCAAATGGAATAATCGTTCATCAATCAGCATACATTGAAAGATTACTTAAATGCTTCAACATGGACAATGCTTACCCATTGAGCACCCCTATGGTTGTAAGGTCTCTAGATCCCCAAAAGGACTCATTTCGTTCTAGAGAATCTGATGAAGAGATACTTGGTCTTGAAGTACCATATCTCAATGCAATTGGGGCATTGATGTACTTGGCACAATGTACGAAACCAGATATCACTTTTGCGGCAAATTTATTGGCACGTTTTAGTCCTGAGCCAACTCGGAGACATTGGAATGGAGTTAAACATATTTTTCGTTATCTCCGAGAAATCATAAATTTGAGATTATATTATTCCAATAATACCACTACCTCTGGGTTAGTTGGATATGCTGATGCTGGATATAGATCCGATTCACATAAAGTTCGCTCTCAAACCAGTTATTTATTTTGTTATAACGGCACTGCCATTTCTTGGCGTTCTATGAAGCAATCGCTAGTAGCTACATCTTCTAACCACTCTGAGATTATTGCTTTATATGAAGCTAGAAGATAGTGTGTTTAGTTAAGATCCGTTATAACGCATATTCACAATTCTTATTGTTTAAAACCGGTTACAAATTCTCCTATTATAATTTATGAGGATAATATTGCTTGGTTGCACAAGTTAGGGGAGGATATATCAAAGTTGATAGGACCAAGCATATCTCGTCAAAATTTTTCTATACTTATGAACTTCAAGAAAGTCGACAAGTTGATGTTAAACAAATTCAATCCATAAACAATCTTGCAGATCTTTTTACCAAATCATTGTCAACATCAACTTTTGAGAAATTAGTATATGTCATTGGTATGCGGCGAGTACACAAGATGCAAGATTGATTAGCTCCAGCAATGGCTATATGGCTCGATTGAGGGGGAGATATTATCAACTATGCATTACACTCTTTTTTCTTTTTGTCCGGTTTTTTCCCATAGGGTTTTCCGGCTTAAAGTTTTTAACGAGGCAATTAATGCATCTATAAAAGGGAGAAATCATAAAATTTGTGCTCTGTACTCTTTTTCCCTTTTGTTCGGTTTTTGTCTCACTAGGTTTTTTCTGCTCAAGGTTTTTAATAAGACAGTATTATTCAATGCACATTCATAATATAATACAATGAATATTTAAGGGCGAGTGTTATGAAATACATGTATGAATATTCATTATATTCATGTATTTATTATGGTACATTTGTATCATACATTCTGAGTACATCTCCCTATCCAATACATGTATGAATATCCATGTACCTATTATTTTACACTTGTATCTTACGTTCTAAGTACATCTCCCTATTCAATACATGTATTATCAGATGCATTGATATTCATGATAAGTGCATCCTTATAAATAGGAGCATAGATAGTGAGAAATTTTTTTTTTTTTTGCTTCTGGCTTTTCTCTACTATCTTTGGTGTCATTTGCTTTTTCTACTTAATCTCTATCTATTCTCTCTATTATATTCTTGCAACGTAATATTTTACAACAATTCCTAATTTTATCAAAAAAAAATTTATCTCATAAAAAACCACAAACTTTTATTTGATTCCCATATTTGCTTTTGTTAACCCTCCTCCGTTCAAAATCACCCTTAGTGATGTAGCATTCCCACATCATCACTCTAGTTTTTTTCCCAAATTTTATAACTGAAAGTCATCTTTTTGAGATGAATTTCCATGTTAATGCAAACATCGTATTGTTGGATGTGAAATTTGAGTAAAATCTAGAGCAATTATGGTTGACTTTTTCAATTGCTCTTACACTTAAGGGAGCCTTCTTTCCATTTCACTTAGGGATCTTCAATTTTGCACTTGGTCTTCAATCTCTCATGTTCAGGAATCTTCAATCTCTTGAAGTTGGAGAGCTCCTGCTTGAGACACACAGTTCGGGGTGCTCAAATAGCTCAAGCTCGGGAGTTTTCCATCTCTTAGTTATCAACAAGAAATTTTGAGTGAAGGATTAACGGGGACAGATTTGGAATTTAAGTAAAATTTAGTGGTTTTTTATATGACAAAAAAAAGTTTAAAGTATAATTGGGACTAGACTTAAAATTGAGAGGTTTTTTACAGAACAATAAAATGTTTTGGATAGAATTGGGATTGAATGGGATTTTAGGGTATTTGCCACTTTTTTGTGCATGACAAGTGCTCATTGCTTTCAAAATCAAAGTAATTATTATTAAACCTGTTTAATAAGTAAAATGAAGGGACGCGTTAATAAGATCTATAAAAGAAAAAGCAAAATCATATACCTTGAAATTAAAATGCATCAATGAAGTATCTCTGATTAAATGTGGTTACCTTCATTTTGTCTTTTATTTCCCCAAATGGAGTTGACTAAAAATTTATAAGTGTCAATTAGTCTATAAGCGGAACTTCTTTAACTCTCACTCAAAGAGGGACAACTATTGACATCTAATTTTTAGTCAATGCATCAATAAATGTAGAAAAATTGAAATTAGGGTTTCCAATCACGATGGGGCCATTTATCAAACAAAAAGTGTCGGCTTTTACTTCTTTTCTTTAAGAATTTCATTTTTAGGTAATTTTCTAGTCATTTTCAACAAAAACTTGAAAACTCAAACGATTGATTTTCGGGTTGACTTTGGTTAACCTTTTGAACAAAAGTTAAACCTCTGACCAAAAGTCAAATCTCTAGTCAAAAATTGAGTATTTGCACAAAAAAATTCCTTTTAGCTCCAATTTGACTTTAACATAATTTTTTTTTTTGCAAAAATTGATTAAAAACCTTGTTTTCCAATTTTACTGTTTTAAATTCAAAATCGGTCAAAAATAAAATTACTTTCATTCTAGTCATAATTAGGCTTAGTTCATTGTATGACATTTGATTTAGAAGTCATTGCCCATTTACTCATTCAATCAATTTGAGATCAGGCATGTCGAAATAGGAATTCTCATTTTAACCCTAATTAGGGGGTTTGGATCGGTTCTATATGATTTGTGAACGGACACTTCCATTCTGCTCATTTTTGTGAGATGAGTTCGAATCTAGGTTCAATTTTGGGAAATTTACTTGGGAACCTTTCAATTTGAGGAATTTAGTTCACTTGAACTTAAGAAAACCAAGTTAACGAACTCCAATTGTTGAAATTCAACTTAACCCATTTGAGATTAAGGTTTAATTTCAAAAAATTGAGGTTCAATTTCACTATTAGACCTCAATTCAATTTTAGCATAAAAGCCATGCCATCAATTCAAGGTCAATTTGAGTGCAATAGGTCACCTTAGGTATGGACAATTAATTTAATAGATATCTTGCAATTTTAATTGAATTGAATTTCAATTATTTTTTGCATTTTTGGGCAAGAAATTATGTAAAATTGTCCATTTTAGCCTAGGAAGTCCAATTATGCACACCCATGGTAGGGGTCCAATATTTTCTATGTTATTTAGGTAACTAAGCCAATAGAAAAATGCTGGATTGCATTTATACAGCTTAATTGGCTTGATTTAATTAAAATTGGACTACTTCTCTTGAAATTAAATTGTTTTACTAAAAATTAGATAAGATTTCCTTTCAATTTAGTCCTTGGGTAAAATTTAGGAAGATAGGGACTAACCGCCCAATGGGTAGCTGAACCAACCGAGTAGGTTTAAACCAGTTCAACTGGTCGCTGATAGAGGACGTCGGCTAGCCTCCGATCAGTTCCTAGCGGCTGGTGGCCATCGTGAGGTGGCTGATCATGTAACTGATTCCCCTGTGCCCTCCAATTTTTCATGTTTTACAAAAAATACCTTAGGGTTTTAAAAAATTATGAAAATACCCCTAATTAGGCATTAATCATAAAATCGATCCAAAGTGTCGATTTCGGCAAATTGCCACCATCCAAATAGTCACATGCCTATTGCTAATCTTAATTAACGACCAAGGAAGTTTGTTAGGATCTTAAGATCAATCCCTAGCTATTGAATCAAACCGACAGCTATGATTTGATCTTTAGGGGTATAAAAACCCATCTTCCCCTCTAAAACTTCAAAGAGGGGCTCATTTGTGCAATTTTACAAATTTAAATATGCATCCTCTTTCCTCCCCCTCCCCCCCCCGGCCCCCTGGGGTTCACCGAATCAACCACTATTAGTCTTACGCCTGCAGTCCTTCGGTCACTGCCTGGCCTCTCGGCGAGTCCACCCCTTGTCCGATTGGCAAGTGGCTGGCATCTCCTCCGGTGATCACTCCAACTCCCCATTCCAGCCTCCTCCTTGGATCGCCTCAAGATTGGTGATCAGACTGGCTGAAGAAATCGAAGTTTTTGTATTTCATTGATTTGATCTCTTTTGTACAGACTATATATAAAGATATTACAAGAGCCCTAAATTAGGGATGATTGAGGATGCTTAAGGCAAGCGAGAAAAATACGGGAACAATATCAATAATATCTTAAATTAGATACAAGAGATAAGATTGCTGACTAGGAACGTTATCACCCTCCCACAAGCGAAGCATTGTCAACAATGTGAAGCTTGGACCGTAAAAGACGAACCCGTGCTGATGACAGTCCTTTGGTGAAGATGTCCGCGATTTGATCATAGGTGTTGATGTAACGGATGTCAAGTAACTGGCGACCCACCAATTCACGAACATAATGATAATCTATTTCAATGTGTTTAGTGCGACTATGAAAAATTGGATTCCGAGTTAGAGTAATGGCAGAGATATTGTCACACCACAATACAGGAGAATGTGGGAGTGAGATTCGTAATTCTCGGAGAAGAGAGAGGAGCCATTGGATTTCAGCAGCTGTTTGAGCAAGACAACGATACTCAGCCTCTGTAGAAGAACGTGCAACAGTAGGTTGCTTCTTTGCACTCCAGGAAACAGGATTGGCCCCGAGAAATAAACAATAGCCACTAGTAGAGCGACGATCATTGGGACTGCCAGCCTAGTCAGCATCACAATAGGCATGTAAAGAAATAGGACCAGGTTGAATTTGCATGCCATAAGAGATTGTACCTTTCAAATAGCGAAGGATACGCTTTACCGCACGCCAATGGTGTTCTTCGGGTGCTTTGAGAAATTGACAAGCCTGATTAACAGCATAGCTAACGTCAGGACGACTGAGAGTAACATATTGAAGTGCTCCAACAACACTCCTATATAGTGTAGGATCCGAGACAAGGTCACCGCTTGAATGACCGAGTTTATTCGAGGTAGTCGGGCTGGAAACAGGCTTGCAGTCCAACATATTAGTGCGAGATAAGAGGTCATGAATATACTTTGCCTGATTAAGGAAGATATGATGGGGGTTTCGTTGAACAAGTTGATTGCCCAAGAAATAAGTCAAAGGGCCTAAGTCCTTCATCTTGAATGAGTGGCGAAGTTCCTCAACAATAGCAGACATAGCTTTTGAATCATTTCCTGTTAAAATAATGTCGTCAACATATGATAAGAGATAGATAATGGTAGAGCCATGACTATAAATGAAGAGGGACGGATCTGAGATAGTGGTTGAAAAACCAATGTCTTCTAGCCGAGCTGTGAATTTTTCAAACCAAGCGCGAGGTGCTTGCCGTAGACCATAGATGAATTTGTGCATCAAGCAAACAGAATGAGGAGCAGCAGGATCAACATAGCCTGGTGGTTGAGCCATATATATAGTTTCCTGGAGATCGCCATGTAAAAATGCACATTCAACATCAAGTTGTTGAATCGCCCATCCATAAGTGACCGCCAACGTGAGAATGACCCGAATAGTAGTATGCTTTACAACAGGGCTAAAAGTGTCCACAAAGTCAATGCCAGGTTGTTGGTGAAATCCTTTCGCTACGAGGCGAGCTTTGTAGCGGCCGATGGTGCCATCTCGGGTTTTGTTTTATCCGATAAACCCATTTGCAGCCGACAACGTTCATGGTTGGATTAAATGGCACAAGAGACCAAGTGTGTTGTTCTTGTAAGGAATTAAATTCCTCATCCATAGCTTTTCGCCATTCAGGTGATTTGGATGCTTGAGTGTAGCATGTCGGCTCCAAAGGAAGAGAAGAAGATAAAGCAATAGGATAACGAGAAGTAAAGATTTTTGGTTTGAAAATACCATGTTGAGAACATGTGATCATGGGATGAGTGCAGGTGGGAGGTGGTGGGGCAGGGTGTGGTATGGTGGTAGGTGGTATAGAGGGAGGTAAAGGACGAGATTGGGGTTCATCTATAGTTAGCGAAGCAGAGGCAACACCGTCGGCGGGGCTAATGGTGGGCTCAACCCATGCGGTATCCGTGGGGGCGAGGTTGATGGCAGCCCGATGGAGATAGGACCAAGTGAGGGTAAAGTGGTAGGAGATTTTGGAGAGTTAGAGTTTGTGATAAACGGGTAAACGGATTCATCAAATTTGACGTGATGAGATATGTAAACTCGGTGACTTTGCATGTCATAGCAGCGATACCCTTTATGAGAGGTACTATAGCCTAGAAAACAACATGAAGAAGAACGGAATTCCAATTTGTTAGAACAATAGGGACGGAGCCAGGGATAACAAAGGCATCCAAAGGCTCGTAAATGAGAATAATCAGGAATTTGTTGAAACAATTGTTGATATGGGGAAATTTGAGAAATAATAGGCATTCGGTTGATGAGATATACAGCTGTATTGAAGGCTTCAAACCAAAAGCGAGAGGGCATACCAGCTTGAGCTAAAAGGGTGAGACCGCTTTCAACCACATGACGATGTTTTCGCTCAACGACACCATTTTGTTCAGGTGTATGTGGGCAAGAAAATTGATGACCAATGCCATGAGTATGAAAATAAGATTCAAGTGCATGACTAGTGAATTCGCCACTAGCATCAGAGTGGAAGAATTTAATTCGATGGTTAAATTGATTTTCAACTTGCGGTTTGAAAGCCATAAAAATTTCATAAAAATCAGATTTATGGCGCATAGGAAATATCCAGCTGTAACGAGAGAAGTCATCAACAAAAAATACACAATAAGAGAATTTTGAAATAGAAGCCACAGGGCTGGTCCCCATACATCACAATGAATCGCCCGAGTGGAAATTGAGTGCGTGTGTGAGACAACGAAAATGGTAACTTGCAACTTTTGCCTAACTAACATGCAGAACACAGAGAGTTGTCACGCTTATTTGATATTTGAAGCTGTTTAAAAATAAGATTTTGAATAGCTACTGAAGGGTGGCCAAGACGATGATGCCAGGTGGAGGAGTTGATGCGGGAAGAAAATGAAACTTGAGGTTTGAAGCAAGGTTTGGGGAACCGCAAAGGATAAAGCCCATTCTCAATCCAACCGTGGTGCAGAATTTGCTTCGTTAACTTGTCCTTCACAAAAAATTGAGAATCATCAAATAGAAAATAGCAATTATTGTCTTTAGCAAAACGACTAACTGAAATTAAATTGGTAGATGCTAGAGGACAGCGGAGTACATTAGTCAAATGCATAGAGGAAGCGGGATGTGAGAGAGAAGTGGAACCAACATGAGTAATAGACAAACCTTGGCCATTTCCAACCTGAACTTCATCAGAACCACTATAGGGAGCGGAGATGGAGAGATTACCCAGATCGACTGTGATATGATGGCTGGCACCAGTATCAGTATACCAAGTGCTATCGTCAGTAGGTGGTGCAATAGCCATGGCAGCAAGTTTTTCAGGAGGATTGCGACCGTGGTATGCATAGTTCATGCGATGATAGCAGTCAATGGCACTATGGCCATGTTTGTTGCAGATCTGATAGATCAGCCGGCCAGTGTTCAGTTGACGACCTTGAGGTCGAAATGATGGAGTAGGGAGAAGTCCGGCTTGATTGGAATGACCCCTGATGCGTCCCCTATAACCAGTGCCACCCCTATACGGACGAGGTGTGAATGAGTGTTGGCCAGGAGAAGGAGTTCGAGATTGTTGGTTTGCAACAAAAGCAATAGTAGTTTTGGATACTAAATCATCAGTGATGCTCAGTTCTTCAGAGAGTAGGAGATTATGTAAATCTTCAATAGTGATGAAAGTTTGATGAGCACGAACACGAATAGAGGATGTAAAGGAGAGGTAAGCAGCAGGGAACCCATCGAGAATGCAAATTAGGAGATCATCATCACTTACTGGAGATCCGCAAATTGTGAGTTTATCAGCTAAAGTTTTGAATTGTTGGAGATATTCTTGCATGGAGAGGCTGCCCTTCTTGAGATGATGTAATTGTCATTTCAGAGACATTACATGAGCAGGAGTGAGAGAGGCATAGCGACGAGCGAGGACATCCCACGCGGCTTTTGCAGATGTAGCACCAACTACATATGGAAGTGCGGTCGGACAAAGTAGCGTTGATCCGAGAGTAGCATCCGATCTTTTCGATCCATGTCTTGTAATTTTCGTCGGTTGAAGCGGGCGCTTGGGAGGTTCCATCAATGTAAGATATGAGGTTGTGACCTTTGAGAATTGGTTCGAAAAGAGAACGCCAAAGAAGATAGTTCGAGCTGTTCGCCTTGATGGGTATTAAGTTGGATATGTTTGAGATAGCGAGTGAGGGAGATGCAATAGATGAAGATGATTGAGATGATGGATTAGACTCTGTCGACATTTTCTTTAGGAAGAAGAAAGTCGATGAAGAATGAGAGTAGAAGGAGATTTGAGGATCGTAGGGCGGATTACGCCAAGTGCGGCTACGATACCATGAAGAAATCGAAGTTTTTGTATTTCATTGATTTGATCTCTTTTGTACAGACTATATATAAAGATATTACAAGAGCCCTAAATTAGGGATGATTGAGGATGCTTAAGGCAAGCAGAGAAAATGCGGGAACAATATCAATAATATCTTAAATTAGATACAAGAGATAAGATTGTTGACTAGGAACGTTATCATGGCCTTCTTGCAGCTGCAATCTGTGGCCAATTCTGGTAGTCGGACCGCTTTATTCGATGGTCCAACTACCTCATCTCGATCCATTAACGTGTTCTTGACCTTCAGTGGTTAGTACTCCATCAGAAAGCCACCGGAGCCCCTCCAGTGGCCAATCTTCCATGGGTGGTTCAAATTGGATCCAACCGAATCTAATTCGATGAATCGGCTTAATTTCAGCTTCGATTAAACTCCTCTGGCGGACCGAAGTCCTCTAGCGTATTCAAAGTTCCTTGAGCCTCCATTGGCATCCTAGAAGTGATGTTGAGGCTTGATCATCCATTGATTAAGCTTAAATGGTTTGAATCATGCAAAAGGTAACTATTGACAATTTGAGCTCGATGAAGCAAGGTTGTTCTAGGCAAATGGAGCTAAAGATTAACATAGAATTCTCATATCTACAATTGATGATGTATTAGGATGTTAGAATGGCCTTAGTTTTTCCTTTGTTGAGCTTGATTGCATTGAATGAACTTGATTGTTTTAATATGCTTGTTCTGCAAAAATCAGGTACCTCTATGATAGATCTAAGAAATACTGTGATTTGAGCTTGTTATGGTTGTTTTTTGTGTTTGATTCCTCACAAGAGTCGAAGATGACTTGAAGACCTTTCCAACAACCTATAGAACATCCTAATCCAGTGTCGTTTATTACTTGAAAACCGCTTTGGAAGTCAGTGCATGATTCTAGGATTCTAATTTGTTCTAACCTGTTCTATGTTTTAAACGACCTTTGCTATTTGTTGATTTTTTTTTCTGAAGTCGATTCCCCATGAAATTTGCTCACAACTTGTACCTCTATAATATATACTTTTTCCATAATTTTAGGAGGTCATTTAGATAGGTCGATTTGCATTAAATTTTCTGTGCTTGAACTTGGAATTTGCATTTTCTAACTGACGTTTGCCTATTCCACGATTTTTAGAAAATTATTTATTGCAAACTAAAAAGATGCAGCTTGCATGAAGTTTACTAAAAAAATCTAGGACTATAAAATATAAAACTTTGAGAAAATAATAAGGTCATCTGATAGGGTAGATTGCCTGAAGAACGTGCATTGTTGATTCTATTCCCTTGTGATATGCACTATTTGTCGATTTTCTATGGAATTTTGTGAGCCTAATTAGACTTAGGTTCATTACATGAAATGATCAAGACATCTTGTTATATATGCATGAATTTTTTTGGAATTTTTTGATGACATTATGATGGTAAAAACCGCCCATGTTCCATGAAATTGCTGCTATGTTTTGGTTTGATGTGTGTTGTTGTTCAATTGTCTTCAATTTAGCTCGTTAAGAGCAAAATCAATACATGAGCCTTCCTAGATGTATCTAGGAGACTTCATAAGCTTCAAAATGACATGTAATTCATGCTAAATGGTGGTCATTTGCCTTATGAAAATGCCTTGTGAAGTTGTTGCTATGTTTAGTTCAAACTTGATATGCTTGTGTTAGGTGATATCAAATTACCTATTAGCATTCATGAATTTTCATGATTTTTTGTGTATTGGTCTAGGATTAGATGTCTTCATCAAACTTGTTCATCACATTTATAATTATGTCATGCTTAAATATCATAATTTTCATGTATCATATAGTTGGCTTAACTAGCCTCCCTTCATGCATCGTGTTTTTTCATGCTTCTTGTTGAATTGTGCACTTTTGCTATTGTCATCATTTGGGCATGTAATATACATTAATTGAACTTGATGTCTCTTAGAAAGTCTTAGATCACATCTTAAGCTTTTCAATAATGCCAATTTTGTCCCATTTGCTTGTTGTTGCCATATTTCAATTTTCGTGAAGTTTGCTCTGAAATTTGTCATGTCTAAAACTCGGAATGCTTGTTCTACTATCACTGAACCAGACACCTTTTGTTATTTTTGTACGAATTTTTTGCTAAGGATTTTGAGGTTGGGTCTTGAAAAAAATTATTTGCGACTTGCATGTCTACAACATACCTAAATTTCATAATTTTTAGACATCATTTACTAGGACAAATTGCCATTGATTTTCCCTGATGTCTTGCTGCCTTCTCCTATTTTTGATTTATTGAGAACTCGATGTACCATAAATTTTTCAGGACCAATTATCCATTATCATACTTCAATTGCTTGCATCTTTTGTGCTTTGTTCTGACAAGCTTAGTTTTTCCCTATGACTTGTCTTTATTGTAACATTTTTAGAAATTATGCAAGCTAAATTAGCTTTCAATGCATTCACAAGTTTTGATCCCTACATTTCGAACTTCACCCACAAAAATTTTCAAAAAATAAAAAGGTGGTTCAATGATTTTACCAAGCCCCTCAAAGTTGTAGGGCAATTTGGAACTATGCTTTCTTACTTGACATAGATTTAAATTTGTATTCATACGATGTCTAATTGAATAAGTTTCTTCATGTTTTGACTCAATATTAACCTCATCGTGGTTGGGACTGCATTTAGGGCGTCTCCAAAGCTTAATCAGCTGTTGTTGCAACCCATCTTCGGCGACGGTCAGTGTTAGGAGATATGGAGTTTAGGGCAACGTACTTATGAGTTTGCACTCAGGTCATGTCCACCAAAGGCATCATCACCTCGCCTTTAGTTTCGACCCATTGAGCTTGAGATCTACATAAATGCGGGTTCTCCCAAATCCATACCTTGCGCAATAGGGAGAAGGTATTGTGATTCACTTCCACACGTATGGTACACCTTAAAAAGGAGATTATGTGTGAAAGTTGAATTTATGACATCTAGGAGTCGCCACTAGCCTCATATTTGGAGCTGGCTAGAAAGCCCAATTGAGGGTTGGGAGCAGTCTCTCGATATCCATGTAATTAAAAATTCTAGGGTTTGAAGACTTAGGTTACATTAATATTGCTATTAACACCCTTCCGGTACCTAACAATTATTGTATTACCTAGGGTGATTAGGCATGTCTTTTTTGTGTTTTCGTGCCATTTATTACCAAAAAAAAGTGATCATGTGTGGATGTTGATTTCATGCCATTCTAATTCTACATAAAGAGAAAAAGAAAGACAAATAATTGAAATTAAAAGTGCAAGATGGCAGTAAACATCCAAAGCAATCAAAGTAAAGTGGTAAAAACTTAAACAATTCTAAAGAAATGAAAGGAAAAGGAGAAAAGAAGAAACCCGCACATCATCGGGTTTTTATACAATGCAAGAGAAAATCCGAGACATATATTAGGTAATGAATGAATGATACAAAAGAATGGATCATAATGGACATCGACCACTTGCCATTTTTAAAGAAGAAATGGTCGGATTGGATATTGGCCTTCCATTATCTTCGAGATTGCTTTCTTGAATTTATTCTAAGTTTAGCTTAAAGCTAAAAGAATGGATAGGGTTTCACTTAAATTTGAAACAAACATTCGAAGAATGCACAAAACAATTAAAACACGTCAAAGAATCATGAAGGAAACAATCAATTGATTCAAATTGGCCTCAGAATAGACCTTTGAAATTGCATACACAATGTTTCACAAAAATATTTCCCTATTCAATATTAGACATGACTTATGGTAATTAGTCATCATTAGTATTCATTAATGGTGACTGACACCATAAGCCCCTAAGTCGGGTTTTCTGTGTTTCCAAGGAGTGCCATGAGTGCATGCATTGTGCTTATACAAGCATCTAACAATCACAAGCATAGATTAAAAATAAACATGTATAAAAGCGGAAAGACATTGTTTTCTCACTCAATCAAACAATTAGTGAATTGACATCGGGTCATTTCACCTATTCACCATGCACCATTCACAATCATTTATGTCAAAACATGATGCATGAAGGGCAACAAGCCAAACTACCTATGTGATGCATGAAAATCATGATATTAAGGTATGACATAAGACTAAATGCAATGAACAGATTTGAGAAAGACATTTGAGCTTGAGTCAATACACACAAAATTATGTAAATTCATATATGCTAGATTGACAAATCCTTATTTATGAAAAGTGTATCAAATTTCAGAATTAAAGTATGAATTTTGTAAGTGGGTTTCACATGGTAAACGAAGTTCAAATGAGGCCGATGATACATGATTTCGTAACTTGTGATGTCCTTTAAGATACCTAGAAAGGTTCATGCAACAATTTGGCATTAAAGGAACTCAAACGGAAGATTTTTTATAAGAGGACAAATCAACAAAGAATTTCAACAGGTCATGAATGGGGATGAATTTCTACAACTAGATGACATGATAAATATCCACAAATTTTCTTGTGGTTATACCTAAATATGAAGTTTCTAAGTCATGAGGGGTGTCAAGCTTAGTTCTAATCATACAAATCAGCACACAAATGGAAAATGCAGCATGCACACTCATGAATATACCAAAGTCAATTCTGAATTGGGAAAAAGACATGCAATTAACGTATTAAATGAAGTCCAGTTAAGGCATGCCATATGCCATTTGAAAGGTAATAAACTGAACTTCATTTTTCCATGAAGATGCCTTGGTCCAGAAAACACATTTACACACGCAAATTTAAGCAAACCCAAATAGGGTGCAAACAGGGCATGACAAGTTTAGGATATTTTTTAGGGTTTTCACCTGTTGATGTCCTTCAAAAAATCTGAAAAAAGTTATATATTATGACCAAGGTGATTTCAAACAATTTTCATGAAGAAAATGATTTTTGAATCACAACATAAAAATCTGCACAAAATTGGAAAAAAAATGATAAAATGGGGTAAAATCAGGGCAGAACGACCTGATGATGATCAATTAAGGATTTTACCGAATAAAATTGCTCCAAACATTCTGGAAAAAATATGTTGTTGTAAACACCATTTCAATTATTGTTCATGAAGAAATCTGACTCTGTATCTCAACACAAAAATCAGTAAAAAATGGACAAAATGCTAACATCAGGTAAAACTTGAAAATTAGATTTATGCAGTTTATTCTAAAACAAATTATCGATTTGCAAAGTGGAATTCAGGTAGTAAACGACATCCAATCATGACGTGTAATATATCAAAACAAAATTCGTCGAGTACACTTTGAAAGCCTAGAAGGCATCGAAGCAAAAAAACAAGGTCTAAGCCATCATAGAACAGTGCACCTGAAAATTCAAATTTGCAGAAGTTGCTCAAACATGCAATCCTCATCCAAATCAGTCATTCAACCTTTCAAACCTCCATTGATAATCATTCTCAAAAATATAGATGATCCTAAGTCGAATTCTAACCCCGACCACCTAGAGTGGTCTCGTTTCATCGGGTTCAAGTTTTGGAACAATACCCTAATCTTCAAGCTTTCTTCAATCTTCGATAATAGCTTGTCGGAAACTATATGTACGTCGAGGACTTGGCAAAGGATGCTGCCATGAGGTTAGGACCACAGGGGGGGGGGGGGGATTGCTGATTGCCGGAGGGAAGACCGACGTGAAGAATGGTCTGCGGACTGAGAAGAAGGCTCCGATTGTAGCTTTCTTTGGCGAGGGACGGCACTGGAGATCTTGCGACTGGCAAGAGGAAGTTGGGGGGAAGCTAGGTGCGGCGGTGGTTCGCCAAAATGGTGGACTAGCAGAGAGAAAGGGCGGTTAGCTAGATAGAGAGAAAATTTTGGAGAAATTTTTCAAAATGAGCCCCCGCCTCATTTTGGAGGGAAAAATTATATCCCCTCTCAAGATTACATCTTAGCCCTTGGATTGATCCAAGGGCTAAGAAGTAATATTCCAAGTTAACAAACTCATTTAGTTGGCTAAGTTTATTTAGGATGACAGCTAATATGGACATGACTATTTGGACAGTTATGATGCATCATAAATGAACGGTTGTGATCAATTTCATTATTAAAGCTTAATTGATGGGCATTTTTGTAATTTTTGCAAAATCCGAGGCAATTTTGTAAATTAAAGAATTAATAGCATAGATGGGTCAACCATGAAGAGGGTCGTTGATCATCGGTCACCTCCTAACAACTGGCTGGCAGAGGGCTAAATCGGCCACCTTTGTTGTCCGGACTGGTTTGATCAATTTAGCCACCCCTTTTTGGCGGTTCAACTTCTATTCTCCTAAATTTTGTGCAATTTTGATCCCTCAAGAACTAAATTGAAAGGAAATTTTTCCTTGTTTAATGTAGAAATGGCCTAATTGAAAGAGAAATGGTCTAATTTTAGCAAAATTGGGTTAATTAAACCAATTAAAATGCCTCGATCAATCTTTATTGGTTTAATTACCCTTGTAAGATGAACAACCATGAATGTATGCAATGGGCGTACAAAAATTGAAATTTCTATTCAAATGAGGACAATTCATGCAATTTTCTACTTTAAAGTAAAAATTAATTGAAATTAATTTCAATTAACGTTGCAAGGCACCAATATGTCTAATTGCCCATACCCTAGAAGGCCTATTGTATTCAAATTGACACTAAAGGGATGCATGACCTTTATTTCAAAATTAAATTGAGAGCTAATGTTGAAATTGAACCTCAATTTATCAAATTATACATTAGTGTCGAATGGGTCGACTTAAATTACATCAAATGGTATTTATTATCCCAATTTTCTTGGATTCAAGAAAGTTAAATCCATGAAATTGATAAGTTCGCAAGTGATTTTGTCAAAATTGACCTTGGATTTGAACTTAATCTAAGAAAATAAGTGAAATGGAAGTGTCAATTTGCAAATTATAAATAATCGATTTGGACCCTTGATTAGGGGCAAATTTGTCAATTTACGTTTTGACTTACCCGGTCTTGAAATTAATCAAATGAGTGAATGGGTAATGACCTCTAGATTAAATGTCATGGAAGGAACTAAACGAAAATATGAATGAAATAAGTAATTTTATTTTTGTCGATTTTGAACCTAAAAATTGAAAAATTTGGGAAATGAGGTTCTTAAT
Organism: Angophora floribunda; assembly: GCA_014182895.1. Lineage (NCBI taxonomy): Eukaryota > Viridiplantae > Streptophyta > Magnoliopsida > Myrtales > Myrtaceae > Angophora > Angophora floribunda. Next base: position 12,425,940 of record CM024714.1, read on the forward strand.
CGATTTTCACAAAATTTTTCATGCTAAAATCTAGTTGAAGCTAAAAGAAATATTTTTGTGTGAAAAGTCAATTTTTGACTCAATGGTTTGACTTTTGACCAAAGGGTTGACCAAAAGTCAATCATTTGACTTTTCGGGTTTTTATGGAAATGATTAGGAAATTATCGAAAAATGATAGTTCAAAGAAAAAGAAATAAACAATAACACTTTTGGTTCAAGAAACGAGCTCCGTTGCAATCGGCAAAACTAATCTCAATTCTTTACTTTTAACAACATGTTGATTAAAAATCAAGTGTCAACAATTGTGCACAGGATATGTTCGAGTTAGCCTTGACTACTAAATGCATTCCATAGCCTCAATACAATTTTGTCTTGTCCTTACTGACCTTTCCCAAATCCATGTTTTAATTGATCCAAAAACCATTTTTGGGTATCATATGGATCTTTTTGATTCTTTGATTTTGGGAGAAGAACACTATGAGTGCCACAACTTTCGTCAGTGCTTATCTTAGTGTCGAAACTTCCTTTTCGCTCATTTGAGTGCCACACATTTGAAAAAATGTTCACTTGAGTGCTACTTCCGATTTGCTTGCTAGAAAAGCTGATGTGGCCACTGGTGAACAATATTTTAATATTTTAATTAATTTTTTTTTAGGGCTGGCGAGGGCCACCGTTGACCCTTGTTGACTGCGGAACTCTTGCCTAGATTGGGTGAGGACCCCTTTGTTGTTGGTTGTGAAGGCTGTTACAGCCTCCCTTGCGACTGGCCGACTGCTAGTGAGCCCGCGACGGCCCTCCTTGACTGTTGGTGAGCCCGCGACGGCCCTTGCCAACTCTAGGCAGCTCTTGCGACCCATCGCCCAGAGTTGGCGAGGGTCGTCACGACCTCACCATCGGTTGGTGAGGACCTGATGGCCTCACCTGTGGTAGCTACGGTGAGGGCCAGGCAGCCCTCGCCCAAATCTGTTCGCAAAGGCCTTAGGCAAGGTCACGATGACCTCACCAGCCTCACTAAGGGCCTTCGTGGCTGACAGCAAAGGGCCCTTGCCCAATCTGGGGGAGGGTTTGGCAGTCGGCAAGGGTCAACAGTGACCCTCATCGGCCCTGGAAAAAAAATAAAAAAATAAAAAATATTGTTTACCGGCGGCCACATAAGCTTTCTGGTGTCACGTCAGCTTTTCCGGTGGACAAATCAAAAGTGGCACTCAAGTGAACATTTTTTCCAAATTTGTGGTATTTAAGTGAGTGAAAAAAAAGTTTTGGCACCAAAGTGAGCATTGTACGAAAGTTATGGCACTCCTAGTGTTCTTCTCCCCTTTGATTTTAGTTTTTGGTGCTTGTGGTTGTGATTGGCGTATAATGAATGAGTAAAGTGATCTAGTGTTGGTTCACTAATTTGTTTAGTTGATTGAGAACCAAGGTCTAATGGCCTACATGAATGTTTATGTTCGAGCTATACATGTGATTTCTAGATGAATGCATAGGTGCGATGCATGTGATTGTGGGATACTTGGGGTGACACTTAGAACCTGAATTAGGGGTATGTTAGTGTTAGCCACCATTTGTGAGCACAAATGATGACTAATTACTATAAACCATTAAAATGATTAGATAGGAGTCTTAGTATCTCTCATTACATGAATAATCAAAGATTGACCCCAAAGCCATTCTCAACATTCACTGTTAATTGCTTTGTTTGATGTTTTTCGAGTGCCCTGATTGCCCTGATTGTTGTGATTGCTATGAATTCCCTTTTTATTGTAAGTACTAGGGTAGGATTAGAACATGTCCAAGAAGGCGGTCCCTTAGGGGCAATATTGAAGATGGTGATGGTCGATGTTTATTCCAACATTTTTTCTTGTAAATAGTGAACGGTTGATGTCCTTTCCTACCTAATTTCCTTGTAATATTTATTACTTGATATATGTCTTGGATCTTTTCACATGTGTTGTATAAAGCCTGATGAGTTATAGGCTCTTCTTTGCTTTGCTTTCCTTATTTTCTATTTTAGGATTGTATGCAGAGTTACTACTTCCCTTAAACTGTTTCGGGTGTTTACTTACTGCACTTTCATTTAAATTCCAATTGTTTGCTTTCTTTTTCCTTTTCAAGTAAAAGTAGAATGGCATAAAACCGACCATCCACGCACGATCCCCTATTAGATACAAATTGCATGGAAAAGTAAAAAAAGACACGCATGGACATGTTAAGTAATATGGTAACTATTAGGTACTGGAAATAGAATATTAACATAACCAAGTTGCTGAACATTAAAATCTCCGGTTGTGCAAATATTGAGGGATTACTGTCGACTTTTTACTAAGCTTTCTAGCAGGCCCCTAAAAATGAGGCTAATGGCGACTCCTAGAATGATATTCAAAGTTGTCTAATACAACTAATAAAATGAATCCATCATGCGGGGTATGGGTCTTGTGAAGACTTACCGTGATTTAATAAACTCCATACTAGCAATAGCCCAAAAGAATGAAATGATGCCATCCTTCTGAGTGAAAGTACCTTCGAGAGAGCTTATAGTAAAAATATCCCTAAATTTGCTTTTCATGCCTAGTTCACTTTTCATAAGACATGCCACGTGTGAGGGAGATGAATCACAACTCTTTTTTGTTGTTGTGCAGGGTATGGGTTTGGGAGAACTTGCGTTCATGTATATCTCAAACTTGAATGGCCGAAATCGAAGGTGAGGTGATAACGTCTTCAATGGACATGACCTTGAGAGCAAGCTCACAATCAAATATCCCTAAACACTGTATCCCCCGGACGCCTCGGCAAGGGTGGTTCACGACAAGCCATTTTGAGTTAATCAAGGTTATCCCGTCAAATCTTATTTGATGTTTGTGTCACGGAGCAGAGGTTTACGTGGTCAATGGGGCATTCGTAATCGAGGAAAAATGACCAAAACGCCCCTCGAAGGATTCAAGCACTTTCGGAACATTCTTAGGGGCCGGATTTTCTTGAGTCTTCTAGAATATTCCATAATATCCCTAGAATATTCTAGAATATCCCTAGAATATTCCCATAATATTCTTAGAATATTCCTAGGGGTAGAAGATACGGTAATTAAGGCAGTTGGGGAAATACGATCTTGTTTGCCGGATCGAAACTAAATCAATGGTTGTAATATGAGGGCCTCAAGTATAAAAAGGGGTGCCCTCCCCCTCATTTGTATCATCCAACCATTAGCAATTTAAGCTCTTTTCTTTCGTTTAAAGTTTCTCTCTCTAGTTTCTCTCTCTACGATTCGGGTGAGTGAGTAATCAATCGATCTGAAGAAGGCTTGGCTTAGGCCCGACGATCTGAGCGATCCGAAATAGTCTAAGTCGCTGCATAGTCGCGATCCTAAACGATCGGCCCGTGACAAGTGGTATCAGAGCAAAAGAAGAGAGATCCGAGGAGCAGCACCAACTGTTCGAAAGAATGTTGAGCCAAGAAGCTATTGTGGATGGAGAGGTTGCCCAAGTCAGAGAGACTCGCAGCCAAAGCAAGAAAAGAGAAACCTCGTCGGAACCCGTTGCCGCGCTTGATGAGAAGTTCGCGAAAATGCGAAGTGCCGTAGCTGATCTCATTGACGGACTCGATAATGTTTGAGATTAGATCATGGAGGTTGAAGGCTCCATTCGCAAAGACTTCACAGACGCCATCAACGATGCGACTGTCCCTCTTCAAGCGAAGGATGATGACCTCGAGACATCGATCAACGACTTGAGGGAACGTGTTCGCGCGATGGAAGAGGAGAACTCCCGACAGGATGAGGTCGAAGCCATGAAGGTGGAGATCCAAGAGCTCAAGGCGGAGCTCGCCCTATGCAAACTGAGCATTGCGAACGGAGCGATGCCTACCCAAGCGGTGCCCAAGATAGAGGTGCCGAAGCCCAAGGAGTTCAAGGGTGATCGATCTGCCAAAGAGGTGGACAACTTCGTATGGAGCATGGAGCAGTACTTTGGAGTCGCTAACATCCAACACAAGAATGTTAAGGTACGAACTGCTATGATGTTCCTTACTAATATCGCAATGCTGTGGTGGCGCAATAAGTGTGATGAGACCAAGCGCGGTACCCATCCCGTGGAGACGTGGGATGACTTCGTGAAGGAGTTTCGGGAGTACTTCTTCCCCGAGTTTGCTCAACAAGAAGCTCGTAGCAAGCTCCATCGCCTCGAACAACGAGGTATGGTCCGAGAGTACGTGAAGAAATTCACCGAACTCAAGCTCCAAATCAACAATCTTGGAGAAGAGGAGGCTTTCGGAGCGTTCTTGGATGGACTTAAGCCTTGGGCAAAGCAAGAGCTGATGCGTCGGGATGTGAGAAGTCTTCCGAAGGCCTTAACCGTGGCCGAATCGCTCATCGACCTCAACAAGTTCGACTCAACGAAGCATCGATCGAGGGATTGGAGGTCGGATCAGTCCTCTGAGGATGAAAGTGGAGACAACTCCCGTGGCCCCAAGGATCAAGGTGGCCGAAAAACTTGGGGAGAAGGCTTATCCAAACAACCCGTCCATGGAGGTCGATGGCAAGCGAACTTCACAAGTAAGTACGATCAACCTCCGCCCACTCCTTGTTTCATTTGCAAGGGGAATCATTGAACACAAAAATGTCCGCAAAAGCATCGAGTCAACGCCATCCTCTCTGTTGAAGAAGAAGAACGGCCAAAGGAGGAGAAGCGCCAAATCCGACTTGGTGGGATGACTCTCAACTCTGCGCAAACCCAACCATCACCCAAGAAGAAGGAACAAACAGACATGTACTTCGTTGAACTTGAGGTATGTGGAATCACTCTCTATGCCTTAGTCAATACGGGTGCGTCCAACGTGTTCATGGCGACCGAGGTAGCGAAAAAGTTGGGCTTAGAAGTGATGCCGAACGGAAGGCAATTCAAGACCGTCAACTCGGAAGACCTTGCAAGTGGAGGCACAACCCTTGAGGTCGAAGTCCAAATTGGCGGATGGAAGGGCAAACTCCCGTTTGAAGTAGTTCCGCTCGACGACTACGACCTCATCCTGGGAATGTAGTTCTTTGACCGAGCGAGGGCCATGATCGACATGGGATCCAAGTGCATCATAGTGCTCGATCCGAAGTGTCCATCCATGGTGCCGATGATCAAAGGGACGATGAACACTAAGACGATTGCTATGGTCCATCTCCTTGACAAGAACTTGAAGGCAGCCAAGCGCATGGCCGATCAACAATTGAAGACACCACCAACTGAGAAGTCAAAGGTAGAGTTGGGACCTCCTACGCCAACTCACAACATGCCAATTGAAGCCCTCTTCCCCAAAGTGGAGTACGTGCTGCGTACTGGATCATACGCCCAACCAATTGTGAAGCCACTCAACCAATTGTTCGAGAAGCCGTTCGAGGTACCGTTCGAGTCGATTAGGGCCAAGCGAAATAGGAAGAAGCGGGAAAGAGCTCATGCCAAAAAGAACTCTCCTCATGCTGTGAGCGCCGAGGACGTCACTCAAATGAGTGGGGAGAATGTCACGGAGCAGAGGTTTCCGTGGTCAATGGGGCATTCGTAATCGAGGAAAAACGACCAAAATGCCCCTCGGAGGATCCAAGCACTTCCGGAACATTCTTAGGGGCGGGATTTTCTTGAGTCTTCTAGAATATTCCATAATATCCCTAGAATATTTCCAGAATATTCTTAGAATATTCCTAGGGGCTGAAGATACGGTAATTAAGGCAGTTAGGGAAATACGATCTTGTTCGCTGGATCGAAACTAAATCAATGGTTGTAATCTGAGGGCCTCAAGTATAAAAAGGCGTGCCCTCCCCTTCATTTGTATCATCCAACCATTAGCAATTTAAGCTCTTTTCTTTCGTTTAAAGTTTCTCTCTCTAGTTTCTCTCTCTACGATCCGGGTGAGTGAGTAATCAATTGATCTGAAGAAGGCTTGGCTTAGGCCCGACGATCTGAGCGATCCGAAATAGTCTAAGTCGCCGCACAGTCGCGATCCTAAACGATTGGCCCGTGACATTTGCATGTGATCTTTTGTTTGCTGAAGTTTCTATTGAGCAAATGCAAGGTATTACGAAATGCCTGGAATCATTCTATGAAGGTTTTGGTCAGATGGTAAATGCAATTAAGTTCAAACTTTTTTATAATAAGAACATTTGCCAATACAAAATGCTCCACATTAATTCTGTTAGAGGCTTTCCTCTTACAAATAATCTTGGCAAGTATTTAGGAGCGCCTATGCTTCTTAAACGAGTTACTCGTAGAACTTACCAACCTATTGTTTGAAATTATGAATTAATTTCAGATCCAAAAATGAATAGCTCTACCTATCAATTGGCCACCATCTGTTATTTCACGAGCAATTTCATGAATGTGCTCGTTCTTTGTCTGTCTCACGATAAAGTACATAGTAAATTAAGTCGATGGAAGGCTAAAAATTTGTCTCTTGCGGGGAGAATAACTTTTATTCAATTTGTTGCTATGACCATGCCTTTATATATGACGCAATCGGCAAAATTGCCCGCTATAACCTGTGAAGTAGTTGAACATGATTGTTGAATTTTTTGTTTGGAGTGATGTTTATAACAAAAAGAAAATTACCTATTGGAATGGGAATACTTTATCAACCGAAAAATAATGGAGGTTTAGGGCTTTGCAACTTATGTAGAAGTAATAAAGTATATATTGTGAAACTTGCTTGGTCCTTGGTTTCAAACCAAAAGTTTGTGGGTGACTTTTACCCATTGGGTTGATAAAATTAATCTCCTTATTGGATTTTTCCACCTACTCCTATTCATGATTTTGATCATGCTGTTTGTGATTTTGTTTGTCATATAATGCAACCTCCCCAGTTTAGTGGGTAATATGCCTCAATCAATTTTGTTGAGACTTTTGTTTATGCTTCCAACTACAAACTCTAATGATAATGATTTATTGCTTTGAGAAAGCAATAGTAGCAAGAATTTTTCTGATAAGAAAGCTTATGAATGAATCTCCCCGGAATAACATTTGCCTACAAATAAATTCTGGAGCTTAGTATGGAAACGGGATGGACTGCAAAAGAGCACGGATTTCCTATGGCTAGCTTCAATTTAGTGTCTATTTACTAATCAAGAAAAAATTTCATTGTAAAATCATAGAGAAACCCTATTGTGCTTCTTGTCCACAATCCCCTAAGACCACCTTACGTGTACTCTCTAGGATTGTAAGTTTGCAAAGGCTATTTGGCAAATGATTTTGCTTGTGGGTTTAAGGGATCATTTCTTTACTCTTGATTTGCATAAGTGGTTGTTTGCAAAACTTTCTACTGCAATAGTCCTAGTAAAAGAATATGATTGGCGACTCGAGTGTAACTTGTTGGCATTTGTGGAAATGGAGGAATCAAAGAGCATGATTGGCCACTAAGATATTCCGTTTGCTTGATTAGTAGAAAGTAGATTGTCTCTCGAAAGGGGGAAAAGAGATAACTCAATTCCAATGGGGTTGCTAAAGGCAATTCAAGTCTAACTTTAATAAGTGGACTTATTCATGATGACTCATGTAATTGGCTTGCTAGATGTTTGCAAATAGTGGGAGTGTGTTTTTCACTAAAAGCAAAGCTATGGAGCATTTTCTTGAGTTTGAAGTTGGCAATTTCTTTAGGTATTACCAAACTTATCATGGAGGCAGACTAGCAAGCAACCATTTCTCCACTTCACAAATCTTCATCGCTTCATTTTGGTGGCATGCTTATTTCTCAAATTGTAAGTATGATCAAATGTTTTCAATAGTTCAAGATTCTCCACAATTTTGGGGAGGGAAATGCATGTTCAGATTTGGTATTGAATTGGGTTATTAAATCCAATAATGTAGATGAGAACTAGGTATTAGACAGGTCATTGATAGGTTTGCTTCATTTGTCGATAGAGGATAAACTGGAAAAATTACCAAAAAAGTCAAACCTTTTTTTTTTTAGCCAATTTAGTCAATTCGACTAAATTTGGTTGGCTAGCTGACATTAACGTGACTAATTTTTTTAATAATATTTTTTTTTTCGAATTTCTAGTTGTTTTATTTATTATTTTTATTTTTTCCCTCCTTTCTTCTTCCTCCATCTAGTCGTTGGACCTCAACTACTGGCTAGAGGCAAGGACTAGCAAGGTCAAACCTCCCTAGCCAATTGCGAGGCTCACCCCCTCCTACCACTGGCGAGAGAAGCCTCTCCTAATCTAGCTCGGCTTTGCCCAACCATGGCAAGGTTGAGCTCATCGTCGATTTGATGAGGTTAGACCTTACCCAACCATGGCAAGCTCGAGCTCGCTGTCGATTTGGCTTGGCCTTGCCTAGCCAAGGTGAACCTTGCCATTGCTGGGTGAGGCTCGACCTCACTAGATCGATGGCAAGCTTGGCTTCGCCATTGGTCGGCAAGGTCAAGCCTCATTGGCCCTTGCCTTTGGTTGATCGTTGAGGTTTGGCAACCAATTGGAAGAAGAAGAAAAGGAAGGAAAAAATAAAAATAAAAATAAAAATAAATTAAACAAATTAAAATTCAAAATATTAAATTTATTAAAAAAATGGCCTTGTGGTTGATTGGCATCCATGTTATCACCGGCCGGCCAAATTTTACTAGATAAACTAAATTTACTAAGGTTCTCATTACCAAAAGAGCTATTTTGAGGTGAGGGTAGCTTCAGTGACTTTTAAGTAGAGAGGTTTGGCTTCTTCCATGCGATATGGAACTCCCTTCCATAGGGAGCTTAATCGAAATTTGGCTCTGAGCTTAATCTCCAAAAGAGATGGTTTATGATTAAATTAGTAAAAAAAATTAGAATTGAATTTGATAAAATTATAAATGGTTTAAGTCTTTTTCGGTAAGGATTATGTTTTATTGGGAAAGTAACCACACTGCCTTTTTATTAAAAAAAAAAGCATATTTTTGTCGTTTTCTCCTTATTTGGGCGTGGGAATTATTCCCTTAGTATATATCATGGGCCCATGTTTCCTTGTCCTCCTCAACTTCTAGAGCAGAACGAACTTCATACGAATTTTCCATCCGACCAAAAGGTCCCTCCACTTCTTCCGAGGAAGATCGCTGTCGACCCACACACGGATAACCATCATCGTCTCCCTCCCATATTCAGATGGGTCGTCGCGAATGCCTTCTCTTGCTCGTACTTTCAGGAACGCTCTTCAGTTTCGTTGCCTCTTGCTCCAATGGAGAATGCAGGGTTCGTATGTCCATCAGATTGTACTCCAGTTTTCGGCATGAAATTTGGGTTTCTGATCTTTTTTATTTGTGTGGATTTTCGTGAATGAAGCTTCTTGATGAATGCTCGAGCGATAGCGACTGCCAGACCAGTCTCTATTGTTTCTCTTGCCTTACAGGCTTTCCAGGTTCCAGATGTGTAAGATCAAACATTACTGACCAGTTTAAGCTCTTGGTATTCATCTCTCCCTCTCTTTCCGTAACTTTTTTCTTTGCCCTTGACACGAATTTCTTTTTCTTTTTTGATTGTGGCGATCGACCTCCTCATTGATATCAGAGAAATTCAGACTCTATGGAGGGGAGTTGCTTAAATGTTGACCAACTATTAAATAAGGTTTTTCTATCCAAATCGGCATTTTCTCTAAGCGGGCTAAATAAAAGTGGCAGTAGAGCAGCTGAAGTATTTCATGATCAGCCTAATCTCAACTGCCCATGAGCATTCATTTCTTGTGTGAAGAAGAATCTGGAGTTGGACTCTTACAGAGAAATTTACATAACTCTTGCCACTAAGAAAGTTGCTGTCCTTTTTTCCAATTAAAACGTACTATAATATGCCAATTCGTTGCTGTTTTAAATGTATTGTGGTTGTGTGTGGAGATTCATAGATGTCACGAGTCAACATTTGGGCTATGTTTTTTGGGTTAAGAACTTGTCTGGGTAAAGAATGGTGGCACTTTAATCATGGTAGATCCTGCACGCATTTTCTAAAAGCTTGAATCACAGGCCTGAAAATTTTCTGGCATGAGTATTTTCTTTTCCTTCTCTCTATTTTTTTTTTTCTTTTTTTTTAGGTTTTGACAGGTGCATTGGAAGGGTTGAATGGTGTATCATATTGATCAGTGATTTGATCTGCTTCTTTTAACTTTTTTATTAGAACAATTCTCTTCCTTTCAACAAATATGCATTCTTGACGACCCACAATGCGTATGCTATTGATAGAGAGCCACCTCACAGGCCTGTACCAAGAGTTACGTTTACAAATCAAGAGGATACTGTCACTCAACAGCTATATGTATGACTCTGTAAATCCAATTACTTTTTAGCTATCCCTCATTTTTATTTTCAGGATATTTTAGGAACATGATCTCAATATAGTGTCGCCAATGGCATTTTTCCATTTCCAGAATGGAGTTCGAGGGCTGATGCTTGATACATATGATTTTGAAGGAGATGTATGGTTGTGCCATTCTTTTAAAGGTCGATGCTATGACTTCACCGCATTTGTAGGTACTCTTGTCCTTAAAACTGATATTTTATTGTCCACCAAGCGCTTTATGATTTTCCTCCTCATTGAAAATTTTTCTTTTCCTCCTTCACATACCTTCTTGGTGCACCTCAAATGCTGAGGATCCTGGCTTACCATGTAGGAACTGGCTGTAGACACTTTCAAGGAAATCGAAGCTTTTCTATCTGCAAACCTGGAGGAGATAGTCACTTTGATACTCGAGGACTACGTTCAGGCACCAAATGGATTGACAAAGGTCTTTACTGATGCTGGCTTGATGAAATACTGGTTTCCAATATCAAACATGCCAAAGAACGGTCAAGATTGGCCACTAGTTAGTGACATGGTGGCTAATAACCAGCGGCTGCTTGTGTTTACTTCCATTCAATCAAAGGAACAGAGTGAAGGGATCGCTTATCAGTGGAATTACATGGTTGAGAATCAATGTATGAGCATAGTCAGGTTTACTTAGAGAGAATCTTCTTGGCTATTTGGCCCAGAATTTTCAAAAACATGATTCATTGTTGACATGTTGTGTGCATATATGTGTAGGGCGCATTAATCAATTAGTAATTTGCAGATGGCGATTGTGGAATGAAAGCAGGAAGCTGTCCAAACAGAGCAGAATCAGCTCCTCTTGATGACAGGAGCAAGTCCTTGGTTTTGGTGAATTACTTCTGGTCTGTGCCCATCAAGCTACTCAGTTGCGAGGACAACTCAGGCGACCTCATTAACATGCTTCATACTTGTTATGGTGCGGCCGGCAACAGATGGGCTAATTTTGTTGCTGTCGATTATTATAAGGTACAAGTTCTTTATTCATCTCAACACTTTTCTCTGTCTATATGACCTTCTGAAATTTAAGAGAGTATTGGGGATATTGTCTTTTCCTCGTATATAATAGTTGAAACACTCGCAGATAGTGTGCACCTTGGGCTCATGCTCGTCTGAGCTAGATACTCAGACTCACCTGGAAGTCAGATTATAGTAAAATTAATTTTGTCTGACCAAGTTGCTCTATAGATTTAAAACTGAATTTCTTGGAGTGAAAAAGTTTTGGAAAAGCATTGACACCGGCAGCTCTTTGCTTTTTATGCAGAGGAGTGAGGGCGGAGGATCATTTCAAGCAGTGGACACTCTAAATGGGAAGCTGCTATGTGGATGTGACGATGTGCATGCGTGCGTGGTAAGTTAGATTTGAGGTGCTGATTCATTTCTCTGAAGCAAGGAGAGAATGTTCTGTTCTCAATGTTGGCATTATAGTGGATGCGTGACCTTTGTCAAAAGTTCAAGTCAGCTCTAATGGATGTCCCAACCATTTCGATTGCTTTGATAATATGGGGAACCAAGCCCGTGTGTCATAGCCTAATCTATACGGACATGCTTTTTATCTCAATTATGAAGAACATTCTCAGACAATTGCATGTTTCTTTTCTGGAAAATTTGCTGAGGCCATTGAAATTTTCACTTTGCAGCTGGGTTCGACTTCTGGGGCGTGTTCTCCATAGAAAACGAGAACATCCTGAATAGAAGAGAGGAAACCACAACAGCTGCTGCAACTAGGAATAGGACAATGCACACTGCAATTCATGCCGAGCCTCTAACGAAAATAGAAATCGAATCAATTATTGCTGCATTTTCTTTTTCATTATATGTAAAACTACAGTGACTCGGCCATAATAGCGGATACCTTCTAGTAACTCTGGGACTTTTTCGTTAGCCAACCGCGCCCATTAAAACGCCTCTGTTACAGAATCGAAATTGATATGCGCTATTGCCCAGTGGCAGAGCATCAAACTAAAAGAATGAAAGGGAAGAAGGCTCGGTCCAGTCTATGTTTCTCTAGATATTTTTACCTCACCTACTCGCACTAAGACCTAGTCTACATTACCAGGCTGTTAGCAGGCCGTTTACTATTACTTGTGATTTGTATCCAATGGTCAATTCAAAATTGACTAGCTAGCCAGGGAAGGTGGGGGTAATTCAGAGGCCAGTGCCCGAAAACGACAAAAAGGCCAATTTGAGAACAACCCGTCCCACGTTGAGGGGGTTGGGATCAGCCTACTCTCCCAATAAACCTAGTTCTTGTTTTACTACATTTTTTTCTTGTTCACGCATTCTGATTTCTCCTTTCATTCCGTCCACCCAAGTTTGTCTATGAAGAGCAGGCCCTTCTCTCCTTTGGATCCGTTGGATCATGTTGGGGGCAAAATGTCCTTTTACTTGCATAAACATCGAAAGGTCTATGATGGAATTTGATGCTCCTACCTAGAATCTGCTTGACTTTGGACGGTGTTGTAGCAGTAAGTAGTTTGCTGAGTACCTTAAACAACATCCTTTTCAAAACTAAAGTGTTACTGGAAAGATGTATCAAACGGGCTGTTAATAATAAATACTTTGGGATTTTTTATGCAATATTTTTGGGGCTAATATCTTTAAAAAATCTCTAATTTTAGGTCTAGTTCCAATTCTATCATAAACTTTTCTTTATATTAAAAAAAAACCCAACTTTAGATATGTTTCCAATTTTACCTCTCATTAAAAACCACAAATTTTTGTTCAAGTCCTATATTTACTACAACCCTCTATCCAAAATTGCCTTTAGTGATGTGGCATTTTCACATTATTACTCTAGTTTTTTCCCAAATTTCAAAATCAAAAGTCATCTTTTAGAGGTGAATTTTCATGTCAACGCAAATGTTGTCTTATTGGATGTGAAATTTTGGTAAAATCTAGAGCAATTAATGTCAATTTTCTTCAATTGCTCTTACACTTAAGGGAGCCTTCTTTCTATCTTGTTTAAGGATCTTCAATTTTGCACTCATTCTTCAATCTCTTGTGCTTAGAAGTCTTGCATCTCTTGCTATTGGAGAGCTCATGCTTGAGGCTTATGGTTCAGGACGCTCAAATAGCTTGAGCTCGGGAGTTTTCATCTCTCACTTATCAAAGAGAAATTTTGGATGGAGAATTAACGGGCTAGATTTGGGACTCAAATAAAAATTAGTGGATTTTTATGTGACAAAAAAAGGTTCAGAGTATAGTTGGGACTCTATTTGAAGTTGTGGGGTTTTTTATATGACGAGAAAATGTTTAGGATAGAATTGTGATTGAATATAAAGTTGAGGGATTTTAGGATATTAGGCCACTTTTTTGGGTATTAGATGTGGTTGATGCTTTCAAAATCAAAGTAATTCTTCTTAAACCTGCTTAATAAGTAAAAAGAAGGGACAGATTAAAGTTAGAATGCGTCAATGTAGTACCGAGGGATAGGCTAAGGCAACAACAAAGCAAAGTGCGAGAACACCATTAACGAGAGAAACGTCTTCGAGCTTTCTTGTCAAGGAATTAACGCCATTAAAGAGAAAGTGTCCACTATGCTTCCGCCCTCTCAACTTTCCCCTGTCCTCTCTTGACAAGAGATGGATCAATTATATACGAAAATAAATTAATATCTAAAAACTTTAAATTGATGCATTTATAATAAATTTATTTAAAATTAATTTTTAACCACAAAAAAATTCTAAATTGGTACACCTTTGACAAATTTCTTCAAACTGATATATTTATGACAAATTTACCATCTTTTAGCTTTCCGTTAAATTTTATTATTAAATTGTCAAGTTAGATGGCACGTAACAGTTGACTAGTATACTAGTTTGGAATTTTACTATCAATTTGTCACAGTTGTACCAGTTTTGTGGTTTTTTATTGCATTAATTCAATTTAACATAGGGTATATTTATTACAAATATACAAGTTTTGGGGTTTTTGGTGGTTAAAAAATTAGTTTACGATAAATTTGTCACAAGTACACTGATTTGGAGTTTTTTGTGGCCATTTGGGATAAATTTATCACATATGTACTAGTTTGGAGCTTTTGGTGGTTAAAAAATTAGTTTGGAATAAATTTATCATAAATGTATTAATTTGGATTTTTTTAAAAGGTATTAAAACCCTAAGAAAATAGCAAAATTAAGTTTCGAATCTGGGGTTAGTGTTATGGGACGATGAATCGACCCACTTTTCTTGAAACTCCTCAAGGAAAAAAAATACTAAAAATTGTTGATTGGGTCGACTCTTATGAGCAGGCTTCAGACACTGATGATTTTGGTTGGCCAATAGTACAAACTTCTTGAGAGGATAAAAAATGAGCACATGCCCCTCGGCGCAAAGTTTTGATTATCAAACTGCTTGGTTGCAAAATTGGGTACCCCCTCCTCATTTGTCGCTTAATGGCGTTGTGAAAGCTGAGAGGGGAATATCGATCATTGATGATGGTAATGACTTCTTTGTTGCTAAATTTAATTTGGCTGAGGGGCGAGTCAACGAGTTGAAATGAACTTCCAAGATATGTCTCTGATCAAATATCGTCTTTCATTTCGTTTTCCTTTTTTTTTTTTCTTTCTCATTACTTTGAATTAGTCAATTAAAATAAAGGCATCATTTTGTTTTTGAGAAAAACCGCTCTGAACTGTCTCTCAAAGAGAATCAATTATTTACACCTAATTTTAGTTGGCAAGTCACAAAAGTAAAAACTCGAGATTAGGGGATCCCTTATTATGATAGGCCCGTTTCTCAGTCAAAAATAGTCACTTCAGTATATTTTCACAGTTTTTCAAGTTTCATAGCATTCTATCTAAACCTAGGCATTGATTTCACTAATAATGCAATTATGTCTATCAAGTTGACTTTTTGGTCAATTCATAAAGCCAACTCTTGGTCAAATTTTTTTGAAAGTTTGAATAATTGAAAAATCATCAAATCGATTCTTTGTAAGCTTAATTAGACTTTCAACTCACCAATTTAAAGAAAAAAAATACTCACCAATTTTATGAAAAAAATCAAGAATTGACTTTTTCGGCCAAACCAAGAATTTTGACTCCTGATTAGCAAATTTTAAATTCATTGATTTCTAGTCATTTCTAGAGTAATTTCCTTCTCGACATTTGATCCTAGGGTGGTAACACATCATAATTTCAAGCCAATTTTGAAAAATCGAGCTTGAGATGGGTTGTTTAATTTTTGAGTGCCAATTTATGACCCCTATTGGTACTTCATAAGTGTTGCAAATGAATCCTATTCAAATCCGATTAAGCCAAATTAACTGAATTTCAATATTAGTTTGGGCAAAATCATGACAATTTGCATAATTTGACCAAAACAACGAATCATGACCGGCAAGGTCAAGCTGGGAAAAATCCAACCAACTCAACTTGGGCCAAAGCCTAATTTGGCCAATTGGGCGGAATCAAGTGTGATGGCAGCCCATGTGCTCAATTTGAGAATTAATGCAATTAGAAAACCTTGCGCTCACCCAGTCAAATGGGCCTAGCAAATGGGCAGTTGGCCTCAAATCGATGCGGCCCATAGGGCCAATGCTCAATTCAAGACCAATTAGAAAAATTAAGAACCAATATAATGATTGGATGATCCTGAATCAACTTGTCTAATCGGACCAACCGAGGTTAACCTCACATTGCAAGAATAATAATGCCATCAATGAATTTACTAAAATGTCAACAAAAGAACAGCCCAAGTGCAAAAACTTGGTACACTTAAGTGCCAAAAGTTACGAAATGTATAATTAAGTGCCAATTTTTTTTCTTCAAAAAATCGGATCATTTAATGCCAATTTTGGCGAAGGCTCTCGGAGATCCTACTTGTCCTTTGTTTAATATTATAAATCTCTAACGTGGTTTGCCGGAAAATCGAGTCAGCTTAGACTTAGCTAAAAATATGTTTTTTTTGCTCAAGAATTCAATTTTTGATATAAATAATGTTAAATAATATTAAAAATTAAAAAAAGAGAGAGCAAAGTATGGGCGGGAGGGGGCTCCTGTCTCTATACTTGATTGTCATGGTTTATTTACATGTAAAGGCACATCCATGTGCAATATGGAATATGTCTTATTGTTATATATGTAGATATATGAGATGGAAGATTGGTGTCCTATGCGATTTAATCGTGACATTATATTGAAATCATTGGCTAGTGTTGTAACTAAGAATGATGGTTCATGTCTCATAGATATACATATAAGTTAGATTTCGCCATATGGTCGAATTGATGCCTTGACAAACAATTTTATGGCCTTTATTTGATCATGACATAGAGAGTAGAAGGATTCAATTACATAGTTGTCAAAGCTAACAAATTTATTAAGTTCCTGAAATACTCACATTATTTGGATATGACATATTGCTAAATGTTATACATGGTTTGTAGGAATTGGAGATTGATTGGGACAATCGATTCTCTTGGTTTTGCTAGTGTGTTAGTACCAATCCCATTGCTAGCTTAATGATGAACCTATGGATGTCATACACCATAACCAACTTAGAATGATGTTTGAATAAGAGAGACAATTTTACAAATGTGTTTGCAATTGAGGCAATCAAATTGAGTCGGATTGAAAATATAAATTCTGAAAAGGGTTTTAGATTTTATGGCCATAGCAAAGATTTGAAGTGGGTTCATATCCAACAGCCAAATTAAAGATTTGAAGCAGCTTCAGATTCAACGGCTGAATTAAATATTTGAAGTGAGTTTAGAATTAATTGGCGCATTAATGATCTGAAATGAATTCATAATCAATGGTCGCATTAATGATATAAAGTGAGTTAGGATCAAAGGCCGTATTAATGATTTGATGTGCGTTTAGAATTAAAAGCCAAATTAAAGATCTGAAATGGTTTCAAACTTGATGACTAAATTAAACATCTAAAATGGTTTCAAACTTAACGGCCACATTAATGATATGAAATGGTTTTAGAATCAATGGGCAATTTAATAATCTTAAATAGTTTCAGATTCAAATGACCAAATTAATGTTTTGAAACAGTTTCACACTTAACAATTAAATTAAATTTTGTACAATTACAAAATTAATGCCTAGAATAAAGTCTTGTAATAATTCCAAATTAAACTCAGAATAATGCTTTGTAATGGTCATAGAATGTATGCCCGAATTAGTGCTTTGAAATGGTTTTAGAACTTACGTCCAAAATTTAAGGTGATCTCAAACATTATGGTCGAATTAATGCTCTAAAACATTTTTAGCTTTAATGAGCCAAATTAAATTAAACTAATGTGATCCGTGATTGATTATAAAAGGCGATTAGGAGAAAGGATCATAAGATGACACATGATCGATGAAAAAGAGTGATGATAGTCATCAATCAAGTTAGTTGCCCACGAGAACAATTGCAAATTAAATTATAGTGGTGAGCTCTCTCAATATCTTTCTACCATTTGATGCAAGATTGGTGGTGTGTCTGAAATAGAGGCTTAACATTCGTGAAGTTGATTTGAATAATGTTAGAACTTGCGTTATAAGGAGGTTAGAGGCTTGTAGTCAGGATTTGAAGAACATTAGAACCAACACTACGAGGATACCGGACGTTTGTGGTTTGGATTTGAACCAGATTTGAAGAACATCATAATCGAACTTTTAATCACGGTACAAGGGCAATGTGATTAGCTTTCTTTTATTTCTATGTGCTTCTTGTTAAAATGCATGAATAATATCAAGGAGATATGTGTGTGGGCATTTTTACTTCTACTACGAATCATTTTGAATCAATTTTACCTATGCACGTGTTCTTATTTTCGAAACAAAAGCCTCTAATAGACTTATTAGACAACTTAGCATTTCATTTTCTATCATCATCTAGATTCTGCTATTGTACATATCCACTTTCATAACGGCTAGTTTTGCTAATCCAACAAACATCATCAAATGAACTTTGTTGCCACTAAACCAATTACACTTGGATCACGCCATGGTCATTACATAGTCTTTAATACTTATCACAAACATCTGTAATTACCATAATAAATATTATACTAAGAATAATTTTGAAATCATCAAGATCACTTAGAGATTTTCTTTAATGATAGCTTTAGAAAAGCACGAGATCCTTCAAGACCTACTTCACTCAATAGCAAGTGAAGTTAGACCAATTCACATGTGATAGATTCTATAACTCTATATTCTACTTAGACACTACAATAAGACATCACACTTTGCTTTTTGCTCTTCTATGTAACGAGATTACCTCCTACAAGAGTACAACAATCAATGGAGGACTCCTATGAATGTGACTACTAGCATAGTGTGGACTTGATTTATAAGGGGTGACAAGGGAGATCCATATACACTTCTTCTTCAAGCTCTCCATGAAGGAATGCATTCTTAACATCCATTTGGAACAAGGACTAACCACAATTGACGGCATCTAACATAGGAACTTTCACAATATTCATCTTTACCATAGGAGCAAACTTTTCTTTGTAGTCTACTTTGTATGTTTTGTTATTTCCCTTGACCACCAATCTAATTTTGTGCTTTTCAATTGAACCATCACTTTTGCACTTAATCTTGTAAATCCATTGACAATCTACAAGACGTTTTTCAATAGGTGATGGAACCATAATCCAAGTCTAATTTTTGTTAAGGGCTTGGAGTTCCTCATCCGTGGCCTTTCTCCACACAATTGATTGTTGCACCTCAAGAAAGTTTGCAAGCCCAATGATTGTGTCTATAGTTGATAGGAAGATACAAAACTCTGGAGAGAGGTAATCATAATAAATGTAAGCCTATATGGGACAAGTTGTAGACGGTTGATACGTGACAAAATCTTGAAAATGAGTTGAGGGATTGTTGCAACCCACCCTCGATGACGGTCGGTGTTGGAAGGGATGGAGTTTAGGGGTATTTACTCACGAGGCGGTTCTCGAAAAAGGATTGATCATGAGTGCGGACTCTCCCAAGTCCATACCCTACGCAATGGTAGGAAGATTCGTTTTATTAGCTAAATTGATTAACAGCCTAAGATAGATGTTTTGGAGTCACCACTAGCCTTGATTTGGGGGTCAACTAGAAAGCCCAACCGAGGGTCGAAGAGTTCCCTTGATTTCTACACAACCAGAAATCTAGGGTTTTGGGACTTGGGTTATGCTAACATTTCTGTTAGCGCCCTTTCGGTACCTAACAGTCATCGTGTTTACCTAAAGTGATCATGTGTGCCCTTTTTACTTTTTTTGTGTCATTTAAAACTAAAAAGGTGATCAGGCGTGGATGTTGGCTTCATGCCATTCTAATTCTAGAAAAGTGAGAAAAGAAAAGCAAACAATTTTAATTGAAATTGCTGTGTGAAAAGTAAACAACCAAGGAAATCGGTAAATCTAAACATGCAATCCTAACAAGTACATGTAAAAGAAAAGAAAGAAAGGAAACTTGCAACTTGTTGGGCTTTTATACAACACAATGGAAAACCTGAAACATATGTTGGGTATCAAATGAATGGTACAAAAGAAAAAGGGTTGGACGGTACATCGACCATGGTCATCTTTGGAGCCGCCTTCTTCACATACCCTAACTCTTGACTAAATTTAAGTGAAGGGTTTACATTTGAAACAAATATCGAACCAAGCAAAAGGCAAACAATACACGGCAAGTAATTTAACAAGAACCACACAATCACTCAATTCAAATTGGCCTTGGAGTCAGCCTTTGAGGATTTGCATGCCTGACGTGCCACAAAACTATTACTCTCATTTTTTATTATTAGATATGGTATATGATCATTAACCATCATAAGTATTCACTTATGGTGATTAACATCATAAACCCCCTAAAGAAGGTCTAACATGTAACCTTGAGATTTCCCATGAACATGTATCGGGTTTAAGGAAGTAATTAACAATCACATGCATTGAACTTGAAAATAAGTAAATAAACAGATCCAAAAGACCTTAATTCCCATTTGATCAAACAATTAGTGTACCGGCACTAGTTCACTTCACTTATCCAACATATATCGATCACAATCTCAAGTGTTGAATTTTCATTTAATGGACTTTTTATTTTCTGGAAATTTTTTTGCTTAAAATTCAAGAAATGACAATCAAAATTCATGAAAATATCGAAAATTGGTTCTGCATGCATCATTTTCTAAAAATCATAGAATATGAACACATCACAACAAATAGAATAGGGGAATCCACGACGCTTCATAAAAAAAAAGCAATTGAACATGACCCATGAAATCATTGACTTCACAAAAATTACATGCTGTAATGTGGATTTAGAACATGGCAAAATGCACCAGAACAGAACAGGGCAGCATCAATTTGATGAGATCTCATGGTGATATGAGCACGTTAACAATACTAGAAGATTCTCAAATTTTACCACATGATAGCCCCAAAGGTGACAAACAAATTCATGAAGGCTTCGACTTCTAGATCATAACAAAAAAATTGAGCAAAAATGGCAAAGTCAGATATGCAAGTGCTCATGTATGTATTCCGAATTTTGTAATTTTTCAAATTACAGGGCAAATTTGTAAAAATTGGAAAATGGATCAATTGACATGCATATGACTTGATCTTAGTGTCATTAGAAAGCTTGACGAATTCTAAGACTTTCTAAGAGATGACATGCTCAATTAAGATTGTTTACCCATTCAATTTTGGACATTTTCATGAACATGCTAAATGATTAGATTCAAGGCAGCAATCATATAAAAAATGTGTATGGTTTAATACTCCTATATATGACAAGGAAAAAGTATGAGAAAAATTATGTAAGTCGAACCTCAAAACGCAAGCATTTTCCATTAAGGGATCTAGCTTGAATGCAATCACAAAGCATGATGTCAAAATGGCAAGAGCCAAGCATCCAAGATGTACATGCATGATAACAAAACGATATTTTCATTAATGCATACAATTAATGGTTCCTTGAAATTCATTTGAAGTGGTTTAAATATCCCTAGAATGATATTAGAGCATTCAATGATATTCATGGAAGTTTCGTGGACAAAGGGTGCGTTTGGTTCCGCTTTTGGGGAATGCACTTTGGAAAATGCAAATACTTTTAGGCTAAAGGGTTTTTCAAAATGCAAATACTATTTGGTAAATTTTGCATTGTGAAACAACTTTGACCTAAATGCTGTTTGGTGAATACCACATTTTGCTAAGGGACTATTGAGAAATTTTTTATTTAAAAAAAATTATAAATTTTTTTTTTCAAATTCACTTTCCGCTGGACAAAATTGGCCGCCGGCCACCCTCCGACAGCTAGATCTAGCTGTCGGTCAAGCTCCGGTGGCCAGATCTGGTCTCCGAAAGGCCTCGCTTGAGGTCGCTTGACCTCAGGCGGCGGACGCCCGTCACCTAGGTCGTGAACCCAGGCAATGATGGTGGTCACGTGATCGCTTGGGTCGCTTGACCCAGGCGACGCCGTCGCCCGTCGCCTAGGTCACGCACCCAAGCAATGGTGGTGGTCGTGTGACCACTTGGGTTGCCCATCGCCTGGGTTTGCGACCTAGGTGACGGCTGACCGCCGCGCCTCAGGCAGCAACCCAAGCGTGTGACCACCTAAGGTCACGCGACCAAGGGCGTCGACCGGCGGTTGTCCTCCTTGGCCGGCGGTCATCAGCGGTGTTGGCCACGTGAGGAAGATGAATAGTACAAATACAAGTTGCATTACGAAAATGCAACTTGCAAATGCACCTTTGGACCTACATTTAGCTAAGGGACTTTAAGGATACTTGGAAATACAATTGCATCTCCCCAAAGTCCTCCAAAATGCTGAGCCAAACGCCTTTGCATTTTAAGCCCCATGGGAAAGCCCAACCAAACACACCCAAAGAATCATAGTTAAATGCACAATTGCACATCAATACACACTTAGATTTGTACAGGGCAGAAGTGAATTAAGGACGATGTTTTAGGGACATTCACCTGATGAATGGCATAAAAAAATCTTGAGAAAGATATATGTCATGAATAACATCCAGATGAACAAATGTCTAGAAGGAATCATCTTGAAAAGAGTTCGAGAAAAATCACAATAAAATTGACAAAGTCGAAAATTAGGATTTGGGAATATACTGACCAACATGACCAGATGATGATTTTTAGAGGATTTGGGCTAGATATACTCATTGAAAAATTCTGAGAAAAAAGTATATCATGACCAACATCTTAAGCATAATTTTCATGAAGAACTCAAAGTTAGATTCCAAACACAGAATTCAACAAAAATTCTAGAAACTGATACATGCATTCAAAACATACAGAAGTAAGCACATATCATGGTGATGTCAAGGCCATTTGTCCTAACATGATGACCTCAATAAATTCTGAGAAAAATATATGTTCTAGATGAACATGTCATGTATATTTTTCATGAAGGAAAGATCTCAAAACTCAGATAAAAAAAATTAGCAAAAATTCGTGAAACCACAAAAGTAAGAGTAATAATAGAACACCTGAAATCAAAACATGATTGCAGAACGTCTATACGACTTTGACAAAAGTTTGCAGGTATCAATCGGAGTTCAATCGGGGTATTCTATGGCTCATCAGAAGGTCATTGAGTCTATTTAAAAGTCATAGAGACCTTGAACGTAATTGAACATGATTTCAAGCTCAAACAAAGACGTTTCTCACATCAGTCTCTCTATAATTCGAATATCATAGATTAAGCTCAAACACCTAATCAAGCCAAATTAATGTACATTCATCCATGCAAAGCCATCCATAATCATCATGATTCATCACAGCAGCCACAATATCCATAAAATTGATTCTAAACTTGAGCTCTAGCCCCAATCATCTAATACGATCTTGCTTTATCGAGCTTGAGTTCACAAGGCCTACCTTTGTGAATGTTTTGCGACAAAACATAACTTAAGTTACAAAACCAAAGAACCAGCCACCTAAGGATGTCGGAGAGGAACTAGAGAAGCTTCTGGTCGCCAAAGAGGAGAGGATCGGTGTCGGAATGGTGCCAATTTGGCTTCGAGTAGAACTGATCCAAGCTAGACTGACCTTTGACCGCCATGAGGAGATCGACTCGAGTGGGCTGATCGAGGAAGCATCGAAGCGGCTGTTCATCACCGTAGCATCGAGAAGAAAGAGATGGAGGTCGACGGAAGACGAGTGACGCTAGAGATTGCTGGTGTGAGGCTAGCGAACAATAGTTCGATTGTTGAGCCGAACCACTTGACCGGCTTTTAAAGGGAGAATGAGGAGGAAAAATGGGGAGGAAGGGAGAGATTTGAGAAATTTTTTTGAGAAGAGAGAGAATTGCAGCTGTAAAAATAACCCCCCTTTGAAAAATGGAGGGAAAAGATTAAATTATAGTCCCCCTTTGATTTAAAATCCTAGCCGCTGGATTAATCCAATGGTTAAGGATTAATCCATGTGCCTAACTAACTTCTTTAGCTTCTAAACATGTCTAACATATTTAACATGAGCTTTTTGTAATTTCAAGAAACCCAGGGTCATTTCATAAAATGCTTGATGCTAAAGGTCAAATTGAATCTAAAATGAAGTGATTTTGTGATTCTTGTATTTTTCAATTTTTTGGTCAAAAGTTTGATTAAAAGTCAAATCCTAGTTGACTTTTCACTAAGAGTTTGATTTTATGATTAAATCTTTGAATTTTTCCAAAATTTCCACTTCTAAAGTGAAATTAGACTTGAAATGAATATTTTAGTGCAAAAAGTCAACCCAAAGTGATCTGTTTGACTTTTCGGATTTTTGGGTGAAATGAATATGAAATGTTTTCTAAAGTTAAGACACCAAATAGAATTGAAAAACGACACCTTTTGTTTGAAGAATGGGCTCCGTTGCGATCGGAAATCCCTAATTCGGTTTTTTTGCATTCACCAACCCGTTAACTAAAAATCAAGTGTCAACACGGTTGAGATGCTCGGGGTGATTGATACTAGAGCTATTTCCTAGACAAGGGTAGGAATTAAAATAGGTGTGTCTTGATTAGGAGTGTCTCTCCTATTTCTCCAATTCTCATCAATCACCATATCATTAGAAACAATCAGTAATATTGCAAATTCAATATCTATCCACTATAATCGTAGTGATTAATATTGTCACCACCATTCTTCCCTTGAATTTGATCCTTGAAAGGAAAATACACGAGTTTCACCAAATATAGCATCTCGAGAAATAAGCATTTTTTAATGGAGGGATCAAAACATTTATAAACCTTTTTAATACTAGACTATTAAAAAAATGCATTTGTGTGCCCGATGATCTATTTTACTCCCCGATGAAGCGTAAATGTAGTACACACTACTGAATACATGAAGATGAGAGAGATTACTCAACTGGCCAAGGAGCACTTCCATAGGAGATTGTATTGAAACACCTTATTATGAAGATGATTGATCAGATAACGACTTCTTAGAACAATATCTAACAAAAAAATGTCGAGGTAAGTTTCTATGAATAGAAGCCATCAAGTAATCTCAAGGAGATGATAGTTTGTTATCTCTACAACCCCATTTTGTTAGAGAGTTTTAACACATGAAGTCTAGTGTATAATACCTAGAATTTTAAGAAATGACTCAAATGGGGGATTGGTGTCTTCAGTCTCATTGTCAGTTAATCCAAGCACCATACTAGATTGTCAATACTTCACTTTTAGAGGTTAACAAACACAACCATGTAGTTTGAGATAAAGTACCTAAAATCATCTCGAGATTTGCTTGATGTATTACCTAAACATCATAATAAATTCAAATAGTTCAATATGTTATTCGGTCCTTGGAGAAAAACACAATCTATATTGTTTAGTAAAATAACAAGTTTCACAAGAGCTTGAATCTAGAGAAAAAGTAGAATTAATGAATCATAAAACTTGATTTGATACACTAATTCCATAGTTAAGATGTTAAGCCTTTATCTAGGCTAGTAACCAAGGTCGTACTTCAAAAATTAAGAGCACATACCCCCTTAAAATTGTTGGCTTTCACTAATCCTTGTCTCCAATGGTTCTATTCTGAAATATAACCATACTGTAACATCCTAAATTTCGACCCATCTCGAGATATACAAAAGGGTTATTTCTCAATGCACTGCTAGTCATGACTACCTTGAATTGATCACTCAATGGTAACTGACCTATTCGAAAATGCAATTAAGGACCGATGCGCGTACGACTAGTGAATTCAATTAGGGATAGGCCGCTCGACCATAATGATCAAAGATGAATGATACAACACTATTGCAGGCCAATTAGTGAATTGAAAGAAATCGATTCAGCAGAAATACAAGGTCGAATTGTGGGTGATTCTACACGACTTCAATATTGATTACGAACAACGTTAAACCAATTTCCTTTTGGCCCTGTATTTAGAGTGAGCAATTAACCCCACATGATTGCATGACAATTGATGATCGCCTTCATTTGAATATGCATGATTGTGGATTGAAAGACTATCAACCACCGGTCAAACGCGCAAGAAATCCTAAAAGCCGCTTAGTAGTTTAGGTCATGCTAGAGTCGTAATTGGCCGATTTTAATCTTGACTTTCGATCCGATTTCGAGTATCAAACTTTCAAGGATGTCGAGACTAAAGTAGTTGACGTTGCCTCATTGATTCTCGAATTTATCGGTAAGCTTGGGAATTATCGGAAAAGGATTCAACGGGTCGAAAAATTGGAACAATAGGAATTGGATCGACTGGAGGCCCAATGGGCCTTGCACCTATAAGGAGTCAGCCACATAGGCCCAAGCTAGCTCAAGTGGGCCCAAGGAAGCCCAACTTCTAACCTTTGCGCCGTTAGCTTTTTCTAGCCCGTTTCCCTTTAATTTGAGCCCAAACCGATTTTCTTCTAGCCTGTATTGCTTATAGTAAGGTATACCATACTTTGGGAATTTACCATTTTACCCCTTCTAGAAGTGGCATTCAATATTGGAGGACAAAAGCCAAGAAAGTCAAGGAACTTTATGAAGGGAAACGAGGTTTTGGAAGGAAAATTGGACTTGGCTTCTCTCTCTCTCTCTCCCCAAGGTTGCAGCCTACTCCCACATTTTCCCCCCTCTTCCTCACTTTTTCTCCCTCATTTTCTCTAATTTCCTCTTGTTTTCTCCTTGGTTCTTCCCCTTAGATGCCCTCTTGACCAATTGGACCACCCTCACTCGCCATCTTAGTAGTCTTGCCACTATTTTGGAGTTGCTGTGCTGCTATGGTGCCGCCTATTCATGGCCGCCAAGCCGCGTCTCTCTCTCTCTCTCTTTTCTCTTCCTTTCTCTTGCATTTCTACTGTCTTTGTTTTGTTTTGTTTTGTTGTTTTCCCGTCGGAAACCAGCTTTGCTACCATTGTCGGAGCTGCCACCACCGCCCACACATGTACCATGTACCACATAATAATCAGGATAGCCAAGAAAGTCAATCAAAAACACCATCAACGGTGTAGCTTTATTAAAACATATAATCGCATAGTCATAACACAATACACCGCATACAACCACCCTTGGCCGCCGCCGGCGTGCCGCCACGTGCAGCCGTTTCCACACACGTGTACATGCTTGTGCATTTCATGCATCTATTCCGCGTGAACAGTGTTCCGAGGGTTGTTTTGGCCACCATTTATCGTCCGTTGTCATCCCTAAGCTTACCTCTCGTAGCCCTCGTGCCCCTATATGCCAGTGTCGCCAGATTTCCGATCTAAGTAAGTTAATTTTCTAATCCTTGTTTAGGGATTAATCTTGCTTAGGAGTTAATTAGTGTATTTGTGTGCTTGTGATTAATTAAGGTTGATTGGTTAATTATGTTGATTAATTAAGGCTGACTAGGGTTAGTTAATTGACCATAGTAAGTAATAAAGTAACTAAGGTTAATTAATTAAAGTAACTAAGGTTAGTTTTAAAGTAACCAATGTTATAATTTAACTATAGTTAGGTTAATTTGTTAACCATGGTTAGGATTATTGTTCACGGCACTATTCATACGGAAGCAAATTTTAATCTTAATTTTATGTGCTCTTGATTGTTATGGCTTGTTGAATTATTGATTGTGAATTATTCTCGAGAGTTGGGAAATTATACGTTGTTGTTGATTGGTTGGAATTGAATTTCACTTTGTCGTAATTTTCACGAGTAATTGGATTGTACCGCATGATATTATACATGTGTCAACTGCAATAGCATGTTGCGTGAGCACAAATTGTATGTGCATTCACGATAGAGCAAAGAAATGAACGAATTGATTGATGATGTGTTGTATGGTTACATTGAGAGGAGAGCCCGACGCTATCGGTAGACCGCCAACCCTTAGGGTTGTGCCCTGGCCTTTTGGTCATCTTGACTTCGATTGGTTGCTTGACGGTGGTTAGTTGCGGAGTCACGGTAGTTGCGGACCCATGCTCCTTAAGGAATGCCATCGATGGGGGAGAGCCCACGACGTCGCCGTGCTTTATGGGGGAGGACTATGCCTGGTCTACGACAAATTGATTGCCAACCATAAGGTTGTGCTATGACCCTGGGGGTCGTAATAATCGGAGCATATGTGGATGTTGAGACATAAGAAAGTTGTGTGTAATGTTTTGATTATTTGTATGCCTTTTAATGTTGTGATGGTTCAAATGATAGTTTCTATAGATTGCGTGTGCCAAGGCTAGGTAGGTTCGCCTGTGACTACACCTGTTTATTAAACTGTCTTTGTTATCATTTTCTCTAAGGTGGTGTTAGATGATTTGATGGATTAGGTTGCATGTTAAACTCCCAAGGTGAACGAAGTTCCTAACCGGGACTTAGGACTTTAACTTACTGAGTTTATCTCATCCCGTCATGATTAACTTTTTCAAGTTCGTAGGATGGAGAATCGCGCATGTTACGGTTCGTGGCCATCTTTAAAGGGAGTAGATTAACCTTGGCTTGTTGGTTTCATTGACTCGTTAGGAATATGCCCGTGGTAAGGGCTTGTACTTGTAAACTTCCTAGGGTTTATTAGTAGATAAATAAAGTAGTACTTTTGAATGTGTTCTTGTTGGGTTTTCCCGCTATACCTACTTTTGTAATTAACTAGGGATTTGTGATTTGCTTCCTTATGCGTTTAATTAGAAGATAAAAATAATGGCTGGTGACGCATCCTGGGACATCGCATCTAAATGACCGTGAGAGAACATGGGTTGCCGCGTGCTTGAGGGTCGGGGCGTGACACATACTATGGGAGAAGGTAACAATGCAATTTAGATCCCTAATAATTCTACTACTTGATAACAATTTAGAAGATAATGAGGGAACAAATGACACCTCTGAAGAGTTGGAAAATAAATTCGGCTCCCCAACCCCTTGAACAGGGACCTTTTCACCATTGGTGATTGTAATAGGAGAGCATGAGCTAAAGAACCTCATGCAGGTGAGTTATTTAACGAGAACTACTACACATGAGGTGAGTTGCTCCTGAATAAATTATAAAGCAATTTATAGAGGGCAAAGACAACGCTGGAAGTTCGAACCATGTTTCCCAAGGGCAATCACACCCTTAGAGAACATTAATTGTTGGAATTGCAAGGCTATTTCTCCCAAAGGTTTGAATATTTATAGTAGTGACTTGACTGGCAACTTAGAATCCATAGTCTTATCTATAGTCTTTTCCTTACTAGATCGCAAGTGAGTGTGCAGATCTTAACAAGAGTCCTGTGTATGCCCATCTTTGCTATAAGCTTAGTATTATAGTCATGGAACGAGTGCCAGTACTAGTTTGGTTGCTAATATTAGTTGTTTTACTCAAATTTTCTATTAATTATTCCCCTAATTTGGGTTCAGTATTCATCACCCTTGGACGAGTTTCTTCTCATTGAATAGTGGCATAAACATTAGTAAATAATGACATTGTAGCACTCATAAGAATCTGTCTTAACATTTTCATATTCAGGTTTAATACTAGCAAGCAATTGTAATATGCAATTTGGTTCTTCTGATTAAGTATATTCATTGACAGATTGAACTAGGGGAAGATATTGTCGAACTTCACTCCATTTCCATTAGAGGTTGCCAAGATGTTCAGTAAAAGATTGGTTAGAGGCTTGTTCAGTACAAACAATCTTTTGTTGCAACTCAAAATCCAGAAAGCATTATCTTGATGTCCATACGTATTACAAAGAAAATCCTATAGGGCCTTTGTAGTATTTGAATATGCAAAAATCTCATAAATTTGAACATCTATGGAGTTAAAAACCCATGAGATGACAAGATTGTCAGTAACTTGTCATTGGGCATATTTAGGGTCAATGATAGGAAGGGGTTTGATCTAACCATTAACATGCCCCAACTTTGATTTACCTCCAAGAGTGATTGTAATCGCCCAAGATCAGGGGAGAGAATTGTGATCATTAAAAAGGATAGAGGTAAGTCAAGTGCTCATTTCATTAGAACCAGAACGACACAAATCGATGGTAACATAGGTGTTGGTCATTCGGCAAAATGATCAAAAACAAGAGAGCTTAATCGACTATAAAGACAAGGTGCAACAACCTATGAAGCAATAGGTAGTGCAAAAGCTTGATGTCAATCTTGTTTGCTTTGATACCATATAGTGAATTAATATGCAAATGGAAGAGACAAAGAAAAGAGAAGATAAACAAAAGTTATACATGGTTCGATTGACCAAGAAAAGGATCCTATGAAGCCTACATCCACATTAGAAATTCCTACTCGACTTAGCTTCTTGTTGAATAAAAAAGAGTACTAAAACCCTTCTGACTTTGTCAACCGAAGACGTAAAATCTGGTGCCTGACGTTTTCACTGCACGGAGCTGCTGGAGGCCATTCCAACGGCTACAGGGCTCGGCTCCGGCCGTTCTTCGGAGGGATCACCAAGCTCCCTCAGCTCTACAAGTTGACGGAAGCTTTTTCCTTGGGGTGGCTTCAATCTTCTACTCTCCAAAATCGAAATTAGGGCTCTGTTCGTCTGAAAATCCCGAGCTTGTTCTGCTGTTCGCTCGAACCTCCTCATACCCATTCGGGTGGATGCAGGCTTCAACCTTGGCTAATTTTCGGAGGTATTGTTGAGTCCCTTCTGTTCCATCAGCTGTTCGAAGCATTCCCCCTAGGTAGACTTCAATTTCTGCAATTCGAAACTAGGGTTTTGATGTCTGATATGAATTTCGCTCTCCGATTTACATATCATTGCTTGATTCTGTTTGGCTGTGAGTTCATTGTCATGGAAAGGATAAAGCTAGGCAAGGCTCCCATCCCTCCGAGAGAGTCTAGTGGTAGACATCGTAGCTAAGGCCATCTGGCAAACAATCCCGCCTTTGCATGCACTAGCCGCGAAGGTAGGAAGGAGACCGCTCCTAGGTCTTTGGGCTTGAATGTTGCGGGTCAAAGGATGATAGATGGTACTACGGTTTGCAACAAAAGGCCTGCTCCCGTTTCTGGTATCTCTCCAAACAACCGGGCTTCGACCTCAGCTCAGGTCCCTGATGTGGCAAAGGGCCCTCTAAACCGCTCTTGGGTGAATGTCGCTCATGCAGCAACGAAAGGGTATGATTTAACATACATTGCTCCTGTGGTTACGGGTAAGCAGCCTATTGTCAATTTATCTCATGAAGCATATGGTGCTATGGATCCGAAATGGCATCATTGTCTTGTGGGATACTTGGTGGGGAAAAAATTATCGTTTAAAATGGTTGAGGCTGCTCTGAGACATTTCTGGGGCCAGCATTTAGTGGATATACTCGCTGATGACCAAGGATTTTATTTCCTTCACATTCCGGACAATGAATTTTGTCGGAAGATCTTGGATGAAGGCCCGCTGACTATAGCAAGGGTCCTGTTCATACTGCAGCAATGGGAACCTTTGTTAGAGTTAAAAAAGGATGAGCACAAGTCCATCCCTGTGTGGATTCGCCTTAAAAATCTTCCATTTGCCTCCTGGTCGGCTATGGGCATTAGTACAGTTGCAAGTACCATAGGGAAACCTCTTTATGTCGACCAAATGATGGAAAAAATGAGGATGATATCCTATGCTAAGGTGTGTGTGGAGATAGCTGCTGGTGCAGAACGTGTTGACTCGGTTCTTCTGAACATTGAAGGTCAGTCCCGAAAAGTGATGATTGAATACGAATGGCAGCCCATCTCTTGCCAAGTTTGTGGTGCATTTGGCCACAAGTGTTCATACAACACAAGTCCTCCTAATCAGGAAAACTCATCGCAAATGGAAAATCAGTTGGACACGGTAGCAGTCCTTACTATCATTAATCAATCTGCTTTTACTCGGGTTGAAGACCAAAACCCCCTATACCAGATTCTTCTGATGTACCTCCACAAGTCCCAAGCCATGCTGCAGAAGTATGGCAACAAGTGAGATCATCAAAGAAAGCAAGCAAAAAACATGTTCGGGTACCCTCCAATACTCTTGCTACTGATCTACAGGCAAATCCTTCTCTAGCTGACATGGCAAAGAAAGTAAAAAGAAAGGCTAAAGCAAGAAGTACAGGAGAGACTTCCACTCTGGCTGATATGGGTAGTCAAGCCACGACTGTGCCTGCTACTCTTGAGGAATCGGCTAATTCTGAGGAGGATGACATAGAGAGTTACTCCAATTCTGAATATTCTGAAGAGGATCTATCCCCCGTTGCAGACCGCCCAACTGCTCAGGTTAATTCTCCGGTACAGATGAACAAGGAGCCTGTCCCCATGCAGGATTCTCCAGATCCTCCACTTGTGAGTCTGTCTCTGACCATTTGCCCACAGGCACTCCAGGCGAAGCAGAAACCGCACGAGCAGCTTGGCCACCCTCACAAGCTCCACAAACCTACAATTGCTAAACGCAGGTCTATGAAACACAAGTAGACTATCATTTTCCTTGTAAATATGTCAATATGCATTTTGGATTCTAGAATGTTCGGGGCCGTATAAACCCTGTTAGATAAGCGGAAGTGCGTTGGTTTGTTTAGACTAACGATATCTGTTGTCTTGGAATTATGGAGACCAAAGTGCCGGCTTCTCTCTTTGTTTCTGTCTCTACTGGTCTGATACCAGGCTAGAAATGGCTATCCAACTATGAACACTCGGATCGTGGATGGCTGTGGATTGGCTGAAATCCATCGATGGTAGAGTTCAATGTTCAGCTGATGACTCCTTAGATTATCCATAGAGACCTTAAGGTTATGAACTTGGGTATGTTCTTGTATCTCTCGGTTATATATGGTAATCATACTTTTGTGTCTCGAAGAACATTATGGGCAGATATTATATCCTTGAGCAAGTTCTTAAAAGATAGCCCCTGGATATTAGCCGGTGATTTCAATGCTATTAAAGACCCCACTGACCGTATCGGTAGCTCCAATAATTGGATTCTGGCTTTCAATGAATTCAAAGAGTGCCTAGACCAAGCTGAATTATTTGATCTCTGATATGTGGGATTTAGATTTACTTGGTCATCTTACTCGGGTGCCGCTAGGAAACAAAGGAAGATTGACAGGGTACTCGTCAATAACAAATGGTGCTCTGTTTTTTCCTTCTCGGAAGCCGACTTCCTTGCCCCAGGTATTTCTGATCACACACCAATGCTAGTGAGAATCATGGAATCGGTTTCTCGCAGGAAACCCTTCAAGTTTTTCAATTTTTGGATGAATCACCTTGCGTTCTCTAACATTGTGGGTGAAGTGTGGCAGACTGAAGTTATAGGCACTCTTATGTTTCACCTATACAACACACTGAAACTCTTAAAAGGTAGGCTTAAGATCATCAATCGTGACTCTTTCACGGAAATCTCTATCAAAGCGACTGAAGCTAAAAGATCCTCCATGCCACCCAGGAAGCACTGCATCTGGATCCTTTTAACGGCAACCTAGTCAAGGCTGAACTTGAACAAAGTCGTTCCTATTATGAACTTCAATCCATGGAAGAGTCCTTTTTCAGGCAGAAATCGAGAGTTCGATGGCTCAAAGAAGGGGATAATAACTCAAAGTTTTTTTCACCATTGTGTGAATCATCACAACCTTCAGAATTGAATCCTTTTGGTAAAGGATGGGGTCGGCAATATAGTAACGTCTCCTGGTGATGGTCAACAGATATTTGTCAACTATTTTCAAGAGCTCCTTGAATTCGAGTGCCAGTAATGGGGTCCCTTCTTCGAATACTATCAGGGCAAACCTTCGGTCAACGCTCTCAGCAAACTAGGTCAGTTTGCTCTCCTCACCAATTACTTCAACTGAAGTTCATGATGCAATGTTTTCTCTTGCGGGGAACAAGGCTCCGGGCCCGGACGGATACAACTCCGATTTCTTCAAAAAGAATTGGGACATGGTTGGTCCACTGGTAGTTGAGGCTATTCTGGATTTCTTTCAATCTGGTTCTTTGCTCAAAGAGATAAATAACACCATTCTTACTATGGTTCCTAAGATTCCTAATGCTACATCGGTATCAGAATTCCGGCCCATAGCTTGTTGCAACACAGTATATAAATGCATTACCAAAATCCTCTCCAATAGGCTTGCAACAGTTCTCCCAAACATAATCAGTCATACTCAAACTGCTTTTGTGAAGGGTAGACGTATCATTGATAATATATTGCTTGCACAAGAATTGTTCAGTGGATTCCATTCGGAACCCTACCTACCAAAATGTGCTATCAAAGTGGATTTCAAGAAAGCGTATGACACTCTTCATTGGGACTTCTTGGAGGCAACACTAGGGGCATTCGGGTTCCCTACCCACTTTATTAAGCTTGTCATGACTTGTGTTCACCCTCCTAAATTCTCCATTGCCATTAATGGGGAACTCCACAGCTTCTTTTCTAGCTCGAGGGGCTTAAGGCAAGGCGATCCTATGTCTCCCTATTTATTCACCTTTGCCATGAAAGTTTTCACTAGAATATTGGAATCTCAATCTCGGAAGCCTGGCTATAAGTACTACTGGAGATGTAGAGCTACTTGGCTTACTCACCTTTTCTTTGCAGATGATGTGTTCATCTTCAGTGAAGCTTGTATGCCATCCATCCTAAGAGTGAAAGAAGGCCTTAACACCTTCTCAATGTGGAGTGGTCTTGTTCCTAATGCTAATAAAAGTGAACTATTTATCTCGGGTGGCACACTGAATGTCAAAGCTTAGATCTTTTGGACTCTCAGCTTCAAATTAGGCTCCCTCCCGGTCCGTTAGTTGGGTGTCCCTATAATAACCATGCGCCTCAGTAAAATGGACTGCCAAGCCCTGGTGAGTCTCCTCACTGCTAGAGTACAATCATGGACCCATCGGTTCCTTTCATTTGTGGGTCGAGTACTCCTAATTAAGATTGTTTTGCATGCAATCCAAGTCTATTGGGCCTCAATATTTTGGCTGCCTTCCTCGGTAGTTGACCGTATAGAACAAATATGTAGACAATTTTTTTGGAAAAGCCCTACCCTAGGTCCTAGAGGAGCCAAGGTCTCTTAGGAGGATGTATGTCTCCCTAGTAGGGAAGGTGGATTGGGGATCCACAAGATCCGGGATAACAACAAAACGGCAATGTTCAAACACATTTGGGTCCTCTTCATGGATAAAGAGTCCCTATGGTGCAAATGAATTCATGCAAACTACCTTAAATTGAAGAATTTCTGGATTACCTCAGTCCCAACCTTTTGCCCATGGGCCTAGCGTAAAATCCTTTCTCTGAGAACCGAAGCTCAACCCCACTTCTGTTGGCACATAGGGAACGGTGAATCAGTCTCTCTTTGGTTTAACACCTGGTTGGATATGAGGCCTCTAAATTTGCTATATTCGGACACTGATATTTATCGGTCTGACCTTACAAGAGAGTCCACAGTAGCTGATATGTTCTCTCCAGCAGGCCTCTCCATCAAGCACGACCTGTCCTCTTGGGGCATAGTGATCCCCATTTATCTCTCAGAACCAGGACAAACTCACGTGGGTTTTGGACCCCTCGGGGAAATTTGCTATTGCCTCAACTTGGGCTTCTATTAGTTGGAAATCTGTTGTGGTGCCATGGCTTCACTCGTCTGGAACAAATCCTTAGTCCCACGCCACCAATTTATATTATGGCTGGCTGCCAAGCTTCGACTTCCTACACAGGTATCATTGATGGCCTATGGTCGAATCAATTCCACAACTTGTGCTTTTTGTAATTGTGTTCCTGATTCCCACGATCACTTGTTCTTTGACTGTCAAGTTTTGAATATTTTGTTAATTTTTTGGGCCGCCAAATGCAACCTTGCTTGGTCCAACCATTCCTGGAAGGAAAACCTATGCTGGGCTACAAGGGCATTGGCTAGTAAGGACTTCCATGGTGATATATCCTGGTTTTCTTTTGGTGCACTATGTTATGTCATTTGGAAGTCCAGAAACAATATACTATTTCGAGCTTCCAACCTATTCATTCCGGCGATGAAGCGACACTTGATAAAGGCGGTCAAGGATAAAGCATTAACCTATAAAGCTGTCTAGGACAACCCCTCTAACCGATGCTTGCAGTGGTCCTGGGGCCTAGACGCTTCTATTTTTGGTGGGCAACCAAGGGTCGGTTAACTAATTTACTCCTTCTAGGATTAAGTCTTGTATCTATTCCCTTGGTTTGTTGTTGTATTTTGTGAGCGTGGTACCCATCCACTCCATTGACGTGTTGTCTTGACGAGTGCATGTTGGTGCCATGTCTCCCCTCTGTACATTCCTATTGGTTAAAAGTCAATACTACTTACCTTACCAAAAAAAAAAAAAGTTGCTAAATATAACATTATTGAGTTATGTGGCACTAGCTCTCATATCAAGTGGAAACTAACTCACAATAGCGTTATTGTTATTACAAGCAAGAGACACTAAACATGCTCATACAAACACACTCTTCACTTTATTCTTTATTCCGCACAACACTTGCTACACACACCACTCTCTCATGGCAACTCATTACACACAAGCCACTCACCACATTCACAACACTATATGAAGACCCCAAGAGCACACAGAGCACATGCCACAATCTTTTTTTTTCTTCTTTGCTCAATTTGGTAAGGAGAGTATCCCTATTTATAAGGAGACTTCCACCAACAAAGCACAAAGGGAGTGCTCTACAATAGCTCAACGTGGCCTATTCCTCAATTACAAGTTTTACCTACTTTTTGAAATGATTTTTAACCACTCGCTCACCTAACACAATGAAGACTTTGAACACCACATGCAAAAGCTACCTATTGCAAATATTAGTTCTTATAAATCTAGAACAATGGAGAGAGAGAGAGTGAGAGAGAGGTAGTGCTTGCTTCAACACTCCCCCTCACCAACTACTCTCTCTCTCAATGTAAAGCTAGCAACCACGCAAGGTAGCTTGTGTCAGCTGCCTTATCATCTTCTTCCTTTGACCTCCGGTATTCCTCAGCTTTGACTACTTCTAGTGCTGACTGAGGAAATGCAAGATACAAACCTATTTTAGCATTATATGCTCTAACTTCTACTACCTTTGTGCCTACGATTTTTGTCCGAACTTTGTGAAGCTTGGATTTAGGCAACGCGAGATTGTCTTGATCTTCAATCTCTTTCTCATTCTCCTTACTCGAATGGTCAAACCTATCATTCATAACTTTCATTCCGTGCTTTAGTTGATTTAGCTCCATTTGCAATGCTTTGATGTCCATAGCTTGGTCCTTCATCTCATTGGACTTCTTTATTGAATCGGTATAAGTACAACAGTCATGCCAAAAGTTGGCACGAAGGGACACTTAAGTGCCAAAAGTTATAAAAGGTACACTTAAGTGCCACTTTTTAAAAAAAATGGATTACTTAAGTGCAAAGTCGCCGGAACTCTGCCGGAAATCTTATGTGTCAATTTTTTATTAATTTTCTTGCCTACGTGGCTCGCCGGAAATTGAATCGGCCAAAAATCAGCCAAAACGACATCGTTTTGGTTGACGTGGATTTTAAAAATTATTAATTAAATAATATTAAATAATTAAAAATATATATTATTATAAAATCGATTTTATTAAAAAAAAAAAAAAAGGGGGGGGGCGACCCCGGCCGACCCTCGCCCACCGTCACCGGCCCTTCCCGGAGAGTTGGGGCGGCGACGATGACAACGGCGGCGAGGGCTGCACAGCCCTTGCCGATCCCCTCCTCCCCTTTTTTTTTTTTTTTTTTTTTTTTTTAATAAAATCGATTTTAATTTTTTAAAAATCTGACATGGACAATTTTTTTAAAAATAATTGCCACGTGGATTTTTTATTTTGAAAAAAATACTCCATCAGCAAATGAAGTCATCGGAAAATGGACAAATGGCAATTTGGCCGGAATTTTTCGCCGTTGGCACTTAATTGATCCATTTTGCTCTGATTTTGGCACTTAAGTGTACCTTTTGTAACTTTTGGCACTTAAGTGTCCCTCCATGCCAACTTTTGGCACTCTAGAGGTCTGTACCTCTTATTGAATCTTTCCATCAATTCTTGAACCTTAGGATGTAAAGTGGAGATGGTCTGCTTTTTTTAGAGAACCTTGCTCTCTCTCTTTCAGGTGTTTCTTATCTCTCGTAATATGACCAATTGGGAGCGTCATAGTGGTCTTGAGTTCCTGATGCTTCTGCAACTTCTTAAGCTCTCTTTCTTTTGCCTTAAGTTCCTCGTCCTTCTGTATCAACATTTTATCTCTCATTTTCAACTTCTCCATCTTCGCCTTCTCAATTCTAAGCTTCTTGATCATTTCTTTCATCTTTTGCAATTCTTTCTCATGACTACTTATTTGCGTCCTTAGTTGCTTCTTCAAGTTCATCATTTTCTTGCTCTTCTTTGAAGATATAATAGGAACCGTTGAATTATTTGACTCAATTATACAAGCAATTGCCAACTCTTCTCGGTCCTTGATTGCAACAAGTGCTTGGAAGTCCCATTCATCTTCGCTTTCAATCTTTCTCTTGAAGGAAGTTATGACATTTCCTTATTCCCGCTTGTACCAATAGACTCTAGCAATATGTCCTACCTTGCCACAAACATAACATCGTTTGCTACACCTTTTGTTTGTCTTATCTTCATTGTCAGGCTCTTCATGATCTTAACGAGCTCCCCCTAGCTGATAATTCTTCCCTTCTAGTTGCCTCCGCCAATCTCCATGATTTATCTATGATTTGCCATCTTTTGTACCATCATATCTATTATTGCTCTTGAACCTTATCTTATTACTAATGAGGGCATTTTCATCATCTTTCACTCATACCTTAAACATTTGCTTATCTAAGGCCTCTTGGTTGGCCAATATATTCTCCAACTTGATCGGAGTTGGCTCATTTGGTTATCCAGAGGTGGTTCTAATGATATCGTGATACTCCAGTCGTAACCCATGAATACTAATTCTTCTCATCATTGTCTCTGAGATGGCATTATGAGGATCTAATTTTGCAATTTCTTCACAAATAGATTTAACTTTAGTGAAGTATTGACTCACTATCATATTTTGTTGTGAGATTGAGGAGCTTGTTGTCGCACTATTGAAACTTGGCATCATCATCCTCCGTAATAGCACTACCAAGTTATCCCAAGCCTTCTTTGGGGTCTTCACACTTTTTATGTGCTGCAATAATTCATCTTCAATAGTTATAACAAGAATGTAAAAAGACTTACTTGATTTGATGTTCCATTTTCTTAATTTGCTATCGTTCATGGGTGGTGTGGTGTTGCAGCCGCCAACAAAATCCTATAAATCTTGACCTAGTTAGTAATATTGCATGTGGGTACTCCAATTATTATAATTGGAGTTGTTGAGCTTCTCAACACTATTCACCGAATATGAGAAATCTGCTATTATGACTTGAGTATAATACCCACCACTAAAGTGAGCCTGATCTTAGACCAGCCGACTTCACAATCTTGAATTATGCACCGGTAGATCTCCAACATGCTTCGCTTCTTGGCTTGACAATCTCTGTCTGCGTACTTACTTACAATGGTCCCCGACCACTGTCTTCGCATACCACAACCTCGACTGCTGGGTTCACGGTCCCCAACCTCTTACTCTTATACCACTGGTTGAATTGCATGGCATAGCTTTCATATCACTTGTAGAGGATCAAGTAGAAACTAACTCACAGTAGCATTCTTGTTATTACTAGGAAGAGACACTAAACACACTCATATAAATATACTCCCGACTTCTTTCTTTATTCTATACAACACTTGCTACACACACCACTCTCTCACGGCACACTCACTACACACACACCACTGACCACACTCACAAACTATATGAAGACCCCAACAACGCGTGCGTGCACACACGCAGAGCACACACTCTACACGCTACACGCTACACTCTTTCTTTTTCTTCTTCTTCTCTGCTTAAGTTGACAAGGAGAGCATCCTTATTTTAAGGGAGGCTTCCACCAACAAAGCACAACGAGAGTGCCTCGACGTGGCCTATTCCTCAATTACAAGTTTTACCTACTTTATGAAATGATTTTTAATCACTCAGCTCACCTAACAAACAAAGAAGACTTTCCATACCACAAGCAAAAGCTACCTATTGTAGATATTAGTGTAGATATTAGTCCTAGATAAATCTAGAACAATAGGATGGAGAGAGAGAGGCGGTGCTTGCTTCAACAAGCATTTGATTTTTGTGGTAAATATAGCCATTACACATAGACCTTTAGTCCTCAATCTTATTTTGACTTACCAAGTTTATCTCGCTAGCAATCATGAATCAATTGAAAGAATTTATGCTAAACTTGATTTCAATGAAACAAGTTAGCTTTGTATCAGGCCGTCATCTAGGATAATATTAACATTGCTCTGGAAATCATTCATTCAATGTGAAAAATGAAGGGGAAGAAAGGTTACATGTTGATCAAGGTTGATCTGGAGAAGGCGTACAATAGATTGGGGTGGGATTTCATTCATGGTACTCTTCACAAGACTTGACTTCCAAATTCTCTGGTGGATCTCATTATGCGATATATTATGACTAATAGTATGTGACTTGTTTGGAGTGTGGAACTTACAGAATTGTCCCTACCTTCACGAGGTGTAAGACAAAAGGATCTGGTTTTGTTGCATATATTTATCATTTGTATTGAACAACTTTCTCATCTAATCATGCAGTTGGTCGATAAGGGTGAGTAGAAGCCATTTTGAGTTCATTGAGGTAGTCCTTTCATATTTCATTTGATGTATGCAAATATCTTCTTTTGTTTGCTGAAGCTTCTATTGAGCAAGTGCAAGTTATTACAAAGTGCCCAAAATCATTTTGTGATGCTTTTGGTCTAAAGGTAAATGCCATTAAGTCCAAACCTTTTGTTCTAAGAATATTCATTGCCACAAAATGTTCCATATTAATTATGCTAGAGGCTTTTTCCTCTTACAAGTAATCTTGGCAAGTATTTAGGAGTGCCTATGCTCCGTGAATGAGTTACTCATAGACATTACCAACCTATTACTAATAAAGTACATAGCAAAGTAAGTGGATGGAAGGTGAATATTTGTCTTTTGCGGGGAGAATAACTTTTATTCAATCTACTGTAACTTGTACTCATGGACATTAGCAACCTATGACCATGCCTTTATATATGATGCAATTGACGAAGTTGCCTACTGTAACTTGTGAAGTAGTTGGATGTGATTTTCGATTTTTTGTTTTTGGAGTGATGTTTGTTACTAGACCTATTAAATAGGTAGGTTGGTTCGGGTTTAGGTTTGGACATAAATTGTCCGACCTAAATTGACCCATTTAACATAGTGCAAAATTTTTTACCCATACTAACCCATTTAACTAAACCTAAGAAAGCTAATTTCTTTTTTAAAAAATTACATTGCTAAAACACTTTTATGCAATACAAATCTAGTAGATAATTTCTATAATTTTTTTAAAAAAAGCCTTCATTTGTTTCTTAAATATTTTCCAAGATGCATTTTTTCACGAAAATTACAGTTTTTTTTTTTTTTTTTTGCCTGAAATTTCAAAATAAATTAACAAATATTTTTTGCAGTTTGGTATGAAAAATATGATTAAATTTTCCTTGTGCACTCTTTTTAACATTTTCTATTTTTATTTTTTAAAATCGAATTTTAATTATTTTTTAATTTTCTTTTTAAAACAGTATGATTTTTTATTTTCTTTTTCTTCTTCTTTGGCTAGTCGTCAACCAAGACGATGGCTAGTGGCTGGCCACAAGCGAGCTCAAACTCACCCGATTCCAGTAAGCTTGTGCTCGCCCTACACCAACGAGCTCGACTCTCGCTAAATTTGGTGAACTCGAGTCATGTCAATCGTTAGTGACCTTGAGCTTGCCTAAGGTTGGCGAGCTCAAGTTTCACCTAGCCGGTCGCCGTGCCGGCCACCGACTAAGGAAGGAGGAAGAAGAAAGAAAAAAAGGAAAGAAAAAGAAAAGAAAAAGGAAATATAAAAAATAATTATAACTTCAATTTTTTTTAAAAAAAAAATATTTTTATAAAGTTAAAGAGGGAAAAAGAGAGTGTATGGCTTGGGTTAGAAATGGATTGGAAATGGTTTTAATTCCAACCCATTTAAGACTAGTCTAATTTAAACCTACAATTTTTAAACCCATTTAACCAGTCTCTTTAAAATGTAATTGGCCCATATATGACCCATTTATGATTTAAATGGGTCATATATGGATTTAAGACCCATTTTAACCCCTCTATTCATTATAAAAGGAAAATCACCAATTGGATTGGGAAAAACTTTACCAACCAAAAATTATGGAGGATTTCGGCTCTACAATTTATGTAAAAGTAATAAAATAATTATTATGAAACTTGCTTGGTCCTTAGCTTCAAACCAAAAGCCTTGTGGTGACTTTTACATATCGGGTTGATGAAATCGGTCTCCTTACCCATTTGGATTTTGCCATTTGCTTCTCTTCATGATTTTGACCGTGTTGTTCATGACTTTGTTTGTCATAATTAATGGAACCTCACTAGTTTAATGGGTATCATGCCTCAAGCAATTTTGTTGAGACTTTAGTTCACGCTTCCAACTACAAATTGTGACAATAATGATTTATTGCTTTGAGATGGCAATAGTAGTAGGAATTTCTTTGATAAGGAAGCTTATGAACCAATCTCCTCGGAATACATTTGCCTACAAATAAACTCTAGAGCTTATTATGGAAATAGGATGGACTGCAAAAGATCACAAGTTTCCTATGGCTGATTTCAAACTAGTGTCTATTTACTAATCATGAAAATTTTTATCATAAAATCATAGAGAATCCTAATTGTGCTTCTTGTCCACAATCCCTTGAGACCGTAACATCCTTGATTTCAGCCACCAAGAAAGGGCTATAGATCAGTGTGCCAAGGGATCGGGGATCGATCACGAATGTGCACCATGCCTAATCTAGGCCGGTCTACCTAGGCCGTTCCAGGCACTGCACTAGGCACCATATTCGATCAGAACTAGCCACATAGCTCGTCTGACCAATACCATGTCCAACCTAAGCCAGCCATGGGCAATCGACCCAGCCAAGTTGAACTAGTTTAGTCATGGCCCTTGGCATATTAATAGTTATGATGTCTTAGGTCATGGCATGCTTACTTGCATGAGTATATTTAAAAGGCCTTGTTTGCATTGGTTAAGATGAAAGATAAAAAATTGGTGTGTATGATGCACCTCATGCGATCACTAAAGAAAAGATGCATTGTTACCACATAGCACTAGTGATGATGCCTCATTCATTGAATAGGATGCTTGGGTTAAGCTTGAATGCCTCGAGTAAGCTAGCCCTAGGATGCCTCGGTTGAGTTAGGCCAGATGTGTGACGTCTTGAAATTCGAACCCTTTGAGGAATGAATGATCATTTATTTTATCGATGCATTATTAGTTAATCTCACTCGAAACTAATCACTCCCGGGATACTAACCTTAAGACGAAAGGCTAGTGAAGATCCAACTCGTATGACTAAAGAACTCGACCTAAAATAACGACTCAGCCATGGAACCTACATAAAGACGATCACATGGTTATATAGGCCAATTCAAGGAGTGATTAGAAGTTGATTTGTAGACAGGGTATAATGGGATAACAAGTAAATTCGTTTACTATTATCGAGACCATGATCGGCTCTAAGTCAATTCTCAATAATCGTGTAATTTGAAATAAGAATTATTTTTTCACAATTTCATGATAGTCGAGGCTATCCACATGTCTAGAAGACTTGAACATGGTTTGATGCTAAGTCAAACATGAGTCAATTACACATAAATCCTCGGAGCCGTCTGTTAGTCCAAGACGTACTAAAATTTGCATTTGATTGAAATTGACTATGTATGTTAATCCAATATTGGATGTCAAATTTTCAGGAACGTCAAAGACGAACCTTTGGACGATGTTTCTACGACCTTCAGAAATTATCAGTAAGCCTGAGTTATTGGAAAAAGGATTTAACGGGCCGAGAAATTAAGCCCACAAGGAAGTGGGCTAGGTAAGACCCAAGTGGGCCTCACGCCCAAGGAGAGGCGGCCACAAGGATGGGCTCAAGTCAGCAATTGGGGGGGGGGGGCATTGAGCCCAATTAGCCCACTTAACCTATTCTAGCCCATTATTTATTTTTGAGCCAATTTGAGCCCAACAAATTCCCGAGCCCATTCTTATTCATTCCTAACCCATTTCTTAGGCCCGCTCTTCATCTTCAGCCCATGGGCAATTTAGTAATTGTGCCCAAGGTGGAAATAACTAAAATGCCCATCTTGGCATTAATAGATGGATCTTGGATGATGATGGCTTTTGCATGGGGAAGGAGCAAGAGTTAATAGGCATTGAAGTGAGTGGATCAGGCCTTCATCTCCTCTCTTTCTCCTCCTGCTTCCACCCCCTCTAGCTAGCCGACCACCCCCCTCCCTTCTCTTTCTTCTTCTTCTTCTTTCTTTCCTTCATTTCTTCCATTTTCATTGCTGCTTCAGCCTTGTCACCACCCGAACCACCAACAGCAGTGCCTGGGAGTTTCAGTCTATACCCCCAATCGCCGCTGCTTGCCAGTCCTGGTTGCCGAACGGCTCGCTGGCCATTCAGAACCAGTTGCACCTCTGTCCGCCCTACTTCTAGCTATTGTACTAGCTAGAAACGTTCAGCCACCCCTATTTTTGCCTTGCTACCACCCAGACCAGCCACTAGCACCTCCCTATTAGTCGCCTAGAGCCGTCAGACACTGGCCAACAGATCGCCAAATTGCCAGTCAATTCGGCCAGTAGTTAAACCCCTTGGTTTGGCTTGGTTTTTTGCAAAACAGCAAGGGCCACCACTTGCAGCTGCTATTTCCACATTGGGACTGCCTTAGGTCGACGTAGTCAAGGTCCCCATGGGTAGTCCTCGCCATCGCCACCATGCCCGTGTCTCCGGCCCAATTAATGGGTGAGTTTACACTTTAATCCTTTGATTAGTCTGTTAAATTGTTTAGGGGTAGTTTAGTTATGGTTAATCTTAGTTAGGGGTTTAATTAAGATTAACTAGGGTTAAGATAGGTGGTTAGAAAGATGACCAAGGTTAGGTTAATTAACCAATGTTTGATTATGGTTAGGTTAATTAATCAAGGT
The DNA here is from genome assembly GCA_014182895.1 of Angophora floribunda. Classification (NCBI taxonomy): domain Eukaryota; kingdom Viridiplantae; phylum Streptophyta; class Magnoliopsida; order Myrtales; family Myrtaceae; genus Angophora; species Angophora floribunda. Next base: position 12,470,675 of record CM024714.1, read on the forward strand.
TGGGTTAATTAAGTAGAGTTGGATTATGGTTAGGTTAATTAACCAAGGTTGGGTTAATTAACCATGGTTGAAGCATGGTTAGGTTTGTTAATCAAGGTTAGTTTGGATTAAATTATTAATCTTGCTTAGTTCTTATTAATTGTGATTAATTAGACCAATCAAGGATTAGGGGTTAATCTTGATTAGCATTGTTTTATTAAAAATAATTATTTCTTTTAATAATTTAATAATTTATGAAATTCAGAATTTATATTATTATTTATTAAATTCGAAATTATTATTATTTATTTAATTATGAAAAGTATTGTTCACGATTCTTGTTCATGTAATACTATTCATGCAAAAGTGAATTATAGTCTTAATTTGATGCGTTCATGATTGCTAAGGTACGTTGATTGGTTGCTTATATTAAAGATGAATTGATTTTATGATTTGCATTATCAATTGTTAAATGCATTGATATTGTGGTAAAATCGCATGGACATATAAAAAGAAAAACTCAGAAGTGTCGGGTGTATCCATATGTCAAATGTTGCCATGGAAATGAAAATGGCATGTTTTGTTTATAAGGCATGGAAGTTGGATAGGTTTTGGAATAAAATGTGATCACGTGTGATTATTTTCCTACAATTTTTACATGAGAAATTATGCAATGACTGATTTTGTGAGCATGCACCACGTTTGCATCGGTTAATATTCAAGATTAAAATGGGCTATGGTGGTATCCTTATGTGGTCACTAAATTGAACCCGTCACCCCGGTGAGAGATCGGGGGACGAAGTCCAACTTATCGGAAATCCCAGCGGGAGTTTGGATGCAGAGTCATGATAGAGGCTGAACCTATGCTCCTTCAGGAATGTCGTCCTTGACGTCACCGTGACTCATGGGGGAGGGCAATGCCTAGCTATGCCAGTAGACACCTGCGGGAGTTTGGTTGTGGCCTTAAAGGGTGTTAATAATTAGAACACGCATGAATGCAAGAGTGCATGAGAAACATTGTGTCATTGGTTCTAATTATGCATGTACTGGTTGCACTATTTGTGATATGCTTGAGTTGATAACGTGCACGGTATGGTAATGACCAGGTAAGATCACCTATGATATGACTCAAATGTAACTGATTGAATGCATTACTAAGATGTGGTATGCATTAATCGTAATATGTATGTGTGTTATCATGCAGGATATGGCATGGCTAGGTAAGGTTGCCTGTGAGTCGATTGCTTGTCAATATTATTCATGGGTTTATTGAATAGATCATGTCTTGACTAAGGCAGTTAGTATTGTTGCTAGTGATCAGCATGAAGGATTGTTTTTATGATAGGTATCTCGAAATGAGTTGATGTCCTAACCAGGGCTTAGGGCAAGAACTCGTTGAGATTATATCTCATTGTTGTATTAAACCATTTTAGGTTATTAGGATGGCGCACCCTCCGGTGCGATTCAGGGTCCTTAAGGACAAGTAGACAATTGTGACACACCATCTCTTCCCGGGTTGGGTGCATCTTTACGAGAAGTACGTTTCCACCATATGGGCAGATGAGGGACTGGGGTTATGGCTAGGACATCACAACAAGAATAACCCTCGATGGCTGGAACCTTATGATGGGGTCGGGTTGTGGTAGTTTTGGTATCGAAGTGGGGTTATTACCTAGAGTAATAAAACACACTAGGAGTCATAGGATAGTTAGCTAGAAAAACACTTTGTGCATGTGATTTTCTATTTGATTAATTTCTAACGGTAGTTTGTGACCACTAAACCCCTTATTGAGGTGTAGAAAAGCTCCTCTAGAATTCTTGTAATTGTCTTATTAGTTGACAACATGAGTGCTCAGGACTAGGTGGCCACAAGAGGAAAGTCAATTTAGGGCTAATCAAGTTCCAAAGGAAAGTCAAAAAAGGATCCTTAGCTAGACGAAATTCTACAAGCTCTTGAAACCATTGAAAGCCTGATGGAGCAATAGACTCAGCAACGAGCAGCCTTTGCTTCAAGAAATGCCTCTATGATTGGAAACAAAAGCAAAAAGAGCAAATGTCCTATGTTGGGATTGCAGGAGTCGCTCCTAAAGCCGCAACCCCTGAAGTTTACCAGGGCAGAAGATCCCAAATAAGCCTAATCATGGGTCGATAAGTAAGAGAAGACATTCGCACTTTTGAAGTGCTCTAATGGAGATAAGGTGACCTTGGCAATGTACCAACTGGAAGGTAACGCTAGTCATTGATGGAAGGCAATGGAAAGAATGGTGTTCCCTACTAGTATTGTCATTACCTGGAATGCCTTTATCAAGGCATTCAACGGAAAATATTTTTCCAAATGTGCTCATGACAATAAGATTGTGGAGTTTCTACAACTTTGACAAAATATTATGACCATTGATCAGTATGAGGCAAAATTTGCCGAACTGTTAGAGTACACTCTCGAATTGATTAAGGATCCAATGGATAAGGCGAAGAGATTCTAGGATGGTTTGAAACCCAACATCTGGAGCTTATTGGTGCTACTAAACCTCAAGGACTATAGTGAGCTATGCGAACAAGCCCAACTAATAGAAAGATTCCCTGGAGTGAGCTACCACAACAACTTATCAATAAAGGCTTTATCATCTACCCTCTCAAATCAATCAGCATTGTGACAAGAGGCCAATGTAAAGAAAAAAATGTACATTTGCTTCCAACAAGAAGAATAAGACCCTGAGGCCGACCTTCGCTCCAAATGATGTATGTCATAACTACGGAAAACCACATGGCAACACTCCATGCTCGACTCAAATGAGAGCTTATTTTGGTTGTGGTCATCAAGGCCAGATTATTAGAGATTGCCTACAATGGTGACAAATGATGCCGCTACAGCAGCTGCATGCGATGCTACAAAATGGAGCATCGCAACATGACAATTTCTTGTGTCCGCTAGTTCAAGGAAGAGTGCACGCAATCACTTAGGAAGAAGCATAAAATTCCAAGACCATCATCATTGAATGAAGTACTATCTATTATCGAATGCAAAGAGTGTAAGATTGTTACAAGTAAATAAGAGGGAATAGTCAATCTAGTTGTGTTGGCTATGTACAACATTGATATTAATACAAGAATAAACTATCTTTCAAAAAGGTTTTATTTTTATTAGAGTGGTGCAATGGGAGCATCATCAAGTCGAAAATGCTTTCAAAAATTTAGGCATTACCATAAACAACCCTGAAATGAAGAAAATATATTAAGAGTTTCTATTATCAACTTCAGAGGAGGTGGGGATGAGCACCTATATCTAGTTGAGTTTGTCAATAATAACAATTTCTAGTAGAGCATTGGCATGGCTCCATTGGAAGCATTATATGATCAAGTTTGTAGAGCTCCAGTCTGTTAGAATGAGGTCGGGGAAAGGAAGGTCACTTGTCCAAAGCTAGTCCAAATTACGGCTAATGCCTTGAAAGTGATTAGGAATAGGCTCAAGACTGCCCAAAGTAGATAGAAGAATTATGCAAATAGATGGAAAAGGCCATTAGAATTTCAAGTAGGTGAATATGTGTTCCTTAAAATTTCAAATAGGTGACAGTCCATGAAAATAGTGTCCCATTTTAAGGAAAAAGGTTGGCTAAGCCCAAGGTATGATAGACCTTTGGAAATTTTAGGAAAGATTAGGAATTTGATCTACTGGTTGGCACTGCCACCGAAACTTGCTCAGATGCATAATGTATGGCCACGATCTAGCACACGCACTAAAATTCAAAGAGATTGAAGTGGATGACAGAGAGTCGTATGTTGAGGAGCTAGTGCGGATCGTAGATAATAGAGAGCAAATGATAAGAAATAAGGTCATTCCCCTAGTTAAAGTCCTTTGGCGATATCGTAGAACAAAAGAGGCAATGTGGGAAAGTGAGGAAGCCATGAGGTGCCAGTACTCATATTTGTTTGAATAATCAAGTACATTTCAAAATTGAGGATGAAATTTTTTTAGGGGGGAGAGTAGTAACAATTATGGCCCCCAAGAAAGGGCTATGAATTGGTGTGCCAAAGGATCAAAGATTGGCTATGGACATGCACCATGCTAGGCACCATGCCCGATCAGAATTGGCCATGGAGCTCATATGATCAGCGGTTCACCCAACCCATGCCGGCTATTGAACCCATGGAATAGGCAACTGACCAAGCCAAGTTGGATTAGTTAGTCATGAACCTCGAATCGGAATTCAAGTGTTGATTGAGAATATATCTGGAAGAAACTCTCATCTAGTTAGGCCACACTCACTTAGTTTCTTTTCCATAACTAGATAGTAACTTTTAGAATCTAGTCCAGTTAAGATAGGAATGATTCACATGGCAAGATAGGGATCTTACTTCTAGAAATCATCATTGCCTTTGGATAAACTATATTCCCATGTAGGCTTCCTAAAGACCAAGTTTAAGCCTTAAAGAGAAAAATCCAAGAGGAATTATTGGGCAAGGTGTCTCTAAAACTCTTAGGCCATAATTACCCTATTTAGAGACTTAGGAAGCGAGTTGACTTTCACTAATCCTTTATTGATTGACCAAGAAGGAATTAGGCACATGTTCTTGCAAAGAACACTAGGGGTACCACTCTGGGAAGAGAAAATGCCACATCTCCAACTTAGGGCCATCATTACCCTAGAATGAGTCTTGAAAGTGAATCAATTAAGACAAAAGAGAATACTCTAGAATATAGAGGAAACTTGGAGAGCAAGTTGGTAATGTGAACACATTCAAATCCTATGATTGCAAGAAGACTTGGTGGGAGGTTTCTAGAGAACCCAACTTGGAAAACAAGTTAGTAGTTGAAAAAGGAATGACCTATAAATAGAAGCATACTCCTCTCATTTCTTCACTTCATCTCCTCTCTCCTACTCTCCCTCTCATGCTTTCACTCTCTCACCGCCGCCCTCTCTCCTCTCTCAGCTACCTACTCTCTCCACCTTGTTCTCTCTCGGTCATGCCCTCCCTTACCCAATTTTTCCTACGATACTTGCCTTACCACTCAGCAATTGTCAATCACCACCCTCAACATGTTGTAAGTAGAATCTCTAATCCTCCGCTAGGGCGATATCCTACATTTTTTAGTGTAGTGGTGCTCTCATTCATGCCTAGCGGCATGCATGTTAATGATTGTTTGTATAGTTTGCTCATGTCTTTGGATTTGCAAGTGAAATTCCAATCTCTATGCCATGATGATTTGCTTATAATACGGATTGATGAGTTTGTCTTTGATGTGCTATAATGTTGGTTTTTAGTTATTGTTTGTTATCATTCGGTGTTATTGAATTGCATATTTTATTTTGGGCTGGAGATTGAGTGATTTCTTAAGTTCTGACTTTGATTTCTAGTTTTCCAAACTACTGGATTCTCACTGTTTTTTGAGGTGAAATGGTTGGTACAAAAGACTAGTCATTTACCATGTTGAATCGGTCCAGTGCGGTAAAAACGTGACTTGGTTGTCTTTTTGATTTTTTAGAAAAGTTTCCCTTTTGAATCTAGACATGCTTCTATCACAAAAGTTGTAAAGGATATCTGCATTTACAACATATAAAAATTTCAAAGTGTTTTGTGAAGATTTGAATTTCAAAATGGGTTTTCCTTTGTGGGCGTTGAATATGTTCGACGGATAAATGATTAGATTGTTTTCAGTGATTTACTACTCTTTCTACATAATGATTTAGACTTGGCTTCTTTCATGTAAAATGTTATTTAATATCTTCTATAACATGTTGAATTTTTATAATTTTTCAAGCCCATTTGATAAGGTAATGACACTGATTTCAAAAATTGCTCGAAAGTGTTCTATTTTGTCCATTTTCGAAAATTCGTGAATTTCGATTCGAGCCTTGGTCATGTTCTTATTCAGGGTTAGTTGTGTACATGCTAATAATTGTAAGAATGATCACGTCCCAAATCACGAGTGAGTTTCATTTGGTTTTGAAATCAACGTTAAGGCGTGACGGATCCAAACCTTAATTGGTCTTGGATCAACATAGAGGTGTGTCGAGTTGAGTCTTGCTTGGCTTTAGTTCGACGCTAGGCATGTAGGTTCAAGCCACGAGTTTTGTGCCATGCTCGGCCTACTAGTAGTTATGATGTCTTAGGTCATGGCATACTTACTTGCATGAGTATGCCTTTGGGTCATGTTTGCATTGGCTAAGATGAAAGATAATAAACATGTTTATGTGATACACCTCATGTGATCACTAAATGAAAGATACGCCATTTCCATATAGCACTGGCAAGCAATGCCTCATTCATTAAATGGGATGTCCTAATTGAGCCAGGATACTCAAGTTGAGCCCTGATGCCTTAGGTATGCTAGCCTCAGGATGCCTCGATTGTGCCGGGATGCCCTAATTAAGCCGGGATGCCTAATATGAAATTGGATGCCATGGTTGAACCGAGATACCCTAATTGAGCCAGGATGACGATAAATAAATCTTGTATGTGTGCCAGTATGTGTATAATTATGTTTTATGTGTTTATTGATATGTCAAAGGTAAGTATGCATTGAAAGTGTGCTGGAGTAGACACATGTATGTAGTGGAAGTTAGCAATAAATTTACTATTGATCTATCATCAATGTTATGTTGCGAGTGTCATTCCTGCTAGATTTGATGATGAGTGCCCTCCAAGTAGAAAATTAGGAGTTTTACTTAATGAGTTTCCCTAAACTCACTCCTTTATTTTCTTAGTTGTGTAGGTTCAAAAGTCTCCCATTTTTTGAGTTAATGCCATGTTAGAAGATATAGGATTTCCCCAACCTTTTGAGAAGATAGGATTTCTCCCTTATGGTATCAAAGCTAGAGGGGAGATATAGATCAAGTATATAAGAACCCATTTGTTGTGGTTCTTCTAAGCAGTAGAACGAGAGCCATTCATTGGCATTCTTCATGTTCTAACTGAGTGGTACAAGCCATAAGTCTTAGGGAGGCAGTGAATCCTTTGGTTAGCTCGGTAAAGGCCCTTCGAGGATAAGGAGAGTTAGTTCCGGTTTGCACATAGAATAAACACTTCCAATCCGTAAGTATGAACTTACATACGAGATCCATGTCTTCCTCTAGCTCTCTCTCAGTAAAAGACTCTGATCTAGATCCTATACATAGAGAAAAAAATTAAGATAGAAGATTTCAATAAATCCATAGATAACTAAAAAATCCCAAAAGTCCAACTTAAAGAGATTTATAAGCACTCAAAACTTAACAATTTCTTTAAGAAATTAGATTATGTCATAGCAACAGAAGAAAGAGATATTCATCTCTCAGATTCATACCAAAAAAATTATCTCTCATACCAAAAAAATTATCTCTTGAATCCTCGCTTAATAGAGAAACATAAAGAAAAATACAACTATCTTCACATAGGCTTAGGCCAGATAGGAGCTAAACCTCTTACAAAAGAAGAATTAAATACATTTCTTCTCTTAGTTATGAGAGATTCTCATCTCTTGGATTATGAAGAATCCATATTAAGAACCATAGAAACTAGCCTTTGTAAAGGTCCCATACATTTTGATTGTTACCCTAATATTACGGTATCACTCAAAGACATAAATATCCTTAAAGCCCTTACATTGCAAGTAAAAATCCATAACTACAATATAGTGGAAGGATCTATCCCTTTAGCAATTGTTTACTGAGTCCAATATAAAGTGGTGGCCTCATGTTTTGGAGAAAATGCGTTTAAATGTAGCCCAAAAAGGAGAAACCCTTCTTCTCCAAATAGACATCTCTAGAGCAAACACTACCATCCCATGATCCATAAATTGGGATGAAGTGACTACCAAAATAATGAGAAAGAGAAAACCAAGTTTCCCAACTACGTGTTCAAAATACAGACCCTATTAATATTTTCTAACATTTTGAGGGAAGGGTGACTATCCAGTTTCCAAGGAGAACTTATGATTTAAGATCGAACCCCTCATTCTATACAGCTTTGTCGAGAAGGTTAGTAGATCATCTCCTTAACCTTCCCAAAATGGTTACCATACCACCCTATACTTCCACTACTCATAAAAGTACCCCAAGACAAGATACCACTCCTCATAACCCTAACCCTCAAGTACATAGAGAAACTCCTACAACACCTCCTAAACTAGAAAAATCAGTGGTTTAAACAACATATCAAGAATAACCAAACCAGTGTATCAACAAAACCAATTTGAACTTGAACCAATCATAAAATGTACTAATTCCCCAACATACTCCCAAATAGATAGTGAATAAAATGTCTTAGAAAAGGAATTTGAGCCCAATAGAGCCTTCCTTAATCAAGAATTTAATTCATAAAAAAATAGAGAAATCAGGGAATGGTTTTTCAAAACATTTGTAGAAATAGCAAAAGATATTAAAGAGAAATATTATGAATACATGTATAAATATGAAGCCCATATATTCTTTTTTGATTGGTTCGAGAATGATTTCCTAGAACCCAAGGAAATAATGGTACTTGAACATCATTACTAGTGGAAACTTGATAATGATGCAATCATAGAATCATCACATCCTCCACTCAGAAAAATAACTTTACAAATAGGAGAAAGTGAAGTAATAGACACTCCTTTCAAGATCCCTATTAGGACTGCTTCACTCAACATTCCTAAATAATAAAGCAAAATAATTATACCAACCAATATTTGTCTATAAAAGGAAAATAATTGAATATGATTAAATCAATAACTCAAAACCCTAATCAATAAATAACGTTTGCAGCAAAAACCATAAAACAACCATCATTCAAAACATTTAAGTTTCCAAAAAAATTTAGCCTCGAGTTTAAAAAAGCCATAGAACAAAGGAGAAAATTAATAGGAAAATCTGAACCAAAATCGATACTTGATACTCCTAAGCTTCAGGGATTAACTGTAAAAGATACCCTTGATAAATTAAATGCCAACATAGTGTCCTTGATAAAACCTCTAATACTTCTGATAGTAAAACTATCAATGAAATAGATAATCTCAATCGGAAACAACCTAAAAAGCTATACAATAATAGAACCACGCCTTTAGATATAGCCCTAGAAGAATCATTCTCCCAAAGAATCCATAATAAGTATTCTCTAGATGCCATATATGAATGGAACATCGATGGAATAACATAAACCAATATATTGAACATACTCAATAACATGGGAATGCTAGCCAATGCTTATAAGACTCAACAAGATGTTTTTAATCAAGCTGTAGCTAATCTTTTAATACCTAGTTTCACTAGAAAATTAAAAGGTTGGTGGGATAATTATCTCACAAATGAACAAAAAATACAAATCTTGTCAGCTTATAAGAAAGATGATTTTGGCCAATTAGTCTATGATGATGAAGGCCATTCCATTCCCAATGCTGTTAATACACTCATATATTCTATCTCCCAACGTTTTACAAGAGACCCATCACATATTAGAGATAGGAACCAAGAACTCCTATCCAATATGAAATGCAAATCTTTAGGAACATTTAGAGAATATAAAGATCTTTTCCTCCATAGAGTATTGATAAGACTAGACTACAACCAACCATTTTGGAAAGAAAATTTTTTAGATGGTATATCAAAAATTATAGGTGACCAAGTTCTAGATAAAACTAGAGAAGATAATAATGGGCAAATACCATGTGGCCTTCTTTCTTATGGTGAAACAGTTTCTTATATTTATAGACAAGGCACCCAAATGTGCAATGCCATTAAACTTGAGAAACAACTCAAAAAAAAAAAAAAAAATCTCTCCAAGGTAGAACTCTAGGGGATTTTTGTGCCCAATATGATCATTACTATAATGAGAAAACAAAATCCAAATGTAAAGGAAATTGTCCTATATATAAGAAAAAAGTCACAAATCATACCATAAGAAGTCTCGACTGGAGAAATCATATCATAAGTCCCCAAAACCCGTATTGATAAACATATATAGAGAAACCATTAAGATATTTCTAAAAAGAATTTCAAAGACCTTAACTGTTATGCTTGCGGTAATAAAGGCCATACTGCCAAATACTGTAAGATAAACAAAAGGTTAAATGAACTCTCTTTAATTAAAGACACCATAAACGGCTGAGCAATATTTTAGCCCAAACTAATGGTGATTCCCCTTCGGATGAATCCGTTGAAGACGGAATTCAGGGCAATGAATTAGAAACACCTTCAGAATCTGAATATGAAGACACATTTTCTAACCGTGAATCAATATGCTTACTAAAGAAGAATAATTTCTTCTTAGCACAGCCAATCAAATAGAAGATCTAGAAGCCATATATGCCAAGCAAGAAAATCTTGATAGGCTTCATTCCTCCATGAACATAGTCTCCAAACCTAACTCTTCCTATAACCTCAAAGATATTTTAAATAGGAATAAAAAACCTCAGTTCAGACCAATAAATATGAGTGACTTCTAGAATGAAATCAAATTACAAAAAATAGAGATACAAGCATTAAAAGCCACCCAAATAAAAATTACCAAAAACATTTCTGACACTAAGAGTTCCATTAAAAAAAATCCTACTAACAAAATCCCAGAAGGAACTAATCTTGTCATATATTTAGAGAGAGACATGAACAATACAAATCCAAACTTCTTAATGTTATTAATAGAAATAACGTCTAGAAAATGGATAATTAACATCACCATAAAAATTAACAATGAATACATAATTGAGACAATAGCTCTCTTTGATATAGGAGCAGACCTTAGTTGTTTCAAAGAAGGTCTTATTTCGACAAAATATTTTGATAAAACATCCGAATCCTTGAAATCAACTTCATGAAATAAACTTAATATCAAATAGAAGTTACCATAAGCCTTAGTAGTAAAGGATCAAATGTCTTATAAAACCTCTTTTCTTTAAGTCAAAAATATGAAAATGTAATTCTTGGAACTTTCTTCATACAATTAATTCAACCCTTCACAGTAACCAATGAAGGTATTGAAACCCAAGTACAAAAATAAATTTTCAAATTTATAACTAAACCTAAAAAAAAACCCTAAATATTTTGCAAGAAAATTCTATTTTTGAAATAAATTGCCTCATAAAAGATAAGGAAACCCAACTTAAATTCTTAAAAGAAGACTTGGAATTTAAAAGATTAGAAGAAAAATCTTTTAAAACCAAGTACCAAAGATAAAATAACCTCCTTATAGAACCATATAGAAAAAACCATATGTTCCACTTTACCTAATGCATTCTAGGAAAGAAAGAAGCATATAGTTTTTTTTTTTTGGTAAGTGTAAGTATTATAGATGATTTTCAACCATAAGAATGTACACAAGAGGGTGGAGACTCGTCCCTAACGCCTACTCAACAAGATAGAGACACCGGAGTAGGGGGGACGAGTACACCAACAAAAGAAAATACAGCCATAAAGGAAACAAAAGGACTATATGTCCAAACCACATACAATCCTAGCCAAAGATACTCGGGTCAATACCCCAACTTCGCTGTAATCTCCTATTTTGAGGCGAATTAGCAACCAAGTTGAATGCCAAAGCTTTGTCTTTGACTGCCTTGATGAGATGTTGCTTCATCGAAGGAACAAATAGGTTTGTAGACCGGAATAGGATGTCATTCCTAGTCTCCCAAATCACATAACATAAGGCACCAAAGGAGAACTTGGCAATATCATAATAGAACCCGCTCCTAGAGATGGTGTTACTAATCCATTGAATATTTGCCAACCAAGGACGATTATGCCACAGGAGGTTACATTTTGCAGCCCAAAAGTTGGCTAAGGAATGAGATATATAGCAATCAAAAAATAGATGGTTGATTGAATCCGGTGTAGAATTGCAAAGGGCACACTGGGCTGATGTGATCCTACCATAGGACATAAAAAATACCTGAGTTGGAAGTTTGTTCCGAGAGATGAGCCAGAGGAGAAACTGGTGTCTCGGGACAATGGCTTTGTCCCATATGAATGCCGCCCACGGGACCGGACTCGCTCTCCTCCGAAATGTCAATTAGGTCGAGGCAATAGAGAAGCTGCCTGATGGTTGCATCATCCATGTAAAAGTGTCCCATGCTTAGTTTAGCATGGGAATAGAAGTCTGCATAGTCTGAATTTCCTGTAAAACAGTTTGCCCCTCTGGGGAGAATAAATCCGCCACTTTCGCTTCCCTCAAAAGAGTCGAATTATATATATGAGTATGAGAGTAAACCATTGTGAGGGGGCCCATTTCCAGCCACGGGTCAAACCATAGGGAGGTAGATAAGCCATCACCTATCCTCCACCTGAACATGCTCTTAACTTCTTCCCTTAGAGCAAGAAGTTTATGCCATGCCCACGAACAAAATGGTGGAGATTTTGCAGTCCAAAAATACGTTCTTTTGAAGTGATTTGAGTGAATCCATTTGCACCAAAGGGATTCCTTATCAGTGAAAAGGATCCATATGTGCTTAACCATAGCCGCTTTGTTACTGTCATGTATTCTACGAATGCCAAGGCCACCCTATTGTTTAGGGAGACAAACGTCATCCCAAGATACTTTCGCTCCTCCCACTCCAAGTCCAGGGCCCTTCCATAAGAATTGACGGCATATTTGTTCTATTTTATCAACAATAGAAGTAGGAAGCTAAAAGATAGAAGCCCAATAAATTTGAATAGCATGCAATACCGACTTGATTAGTTGCAATCTACCCGTAAAGGATAAGAATCTATGGGTCCAGGATTGGACTCTAGATGTTAGGAGACATACCAGGGTGCTACAATCTGCTTTGCTGAGCCGGGAGGTAATGATTGGGACCCCGAGGTATCTGATTGGCAAGAAGCCCATTCTGAAATTCAAGATCTGTGTAAGCTGGTCCCGCAAAGTCTCGAAGCCTCTTGAAAGAAAAACCTCGCTCTTACCATTGTTTGGGAAGAGACCATTCCAGCGGGAAAAGAGGTCAAGGCCTTCTTTCATAAGGGAGACCGATGTAATATGCCCCTCACTAAACATAAAGACATCATCAGGAAAAAATAGGTGTGTGAGATGAGGACTCTTGTACCTCCAATAGAACCTGAACTCCGGCCGGTTTGTATGCGCCTCTAGGATGCCCGAGAGAACTTCCATGGCAATAGTGAACAAATATGGGGACACTGGATCACCCTATCTAAGGCCCCTACCATTGCTGAAGAAGCTATGGAGTTCACCATTAATTGCAATAGAAAATTTTGGGGTTTGAACACAAGCCATTATCAGTCATGTAAAATGTTCAAGGAACCCAAAAGCCTTGAGAGAAGTTTCCAAGAAGTTCCAATCTAGCGTGTCATACGCTTTCCTGAAATCCACTTTTATGGCACACTTTGGAGAGTATGTAGGCGAGTGGAACCCGCTGAATAGTTCTTGGGCTAGGAGAATGTTATCAGTAATACGTCTGCCCTTTACAAAAGCTGTCTATGCAGGGCTGATGATTTCCGGAAGAACAGATGCTATCCTATTTGCCATAATCTTTGTGATACACTTATAGACCATGTTACAACATGCTATAGGATGAAAATCATTTACCGAAGAAGCATTCGGTATTTTAGGAACAAGGGATATAATTGTGCAGTTTATCTCCTTGAGAAGCCGTCTAGTGTGGAAAAAATCCATAATAGCATCAATAACAGAAGGACCAACTACATCCCAATTTTTCCTAAAGAATTCAGCATTAAAGCCATCCAGACCCAGAGCTTTCCCTCGACCGGTGAAAACATGGCAGTAGTAATATCTTGAGGAAGAACAGGTTGTGATAGAGATCTAACCTGGCTTTCATCGAGTGTGCGGTGCAGAACATTTCTGATCTCACTTGTGGAAGGACTATCCAACAAGTTCACCGGTTGCAATAACTCCTCAAAGTGGGATATGAAGGCCCGCTTGGATGTCCTCAAGTTCCGTGATCAATGATCCATCAGCATTCTGGATAGATATTATCTTGTTATGTAGATGATGACGATTTACCAAGTGATGGAAAAATCTCGTGTTCTAATCACCCTCCTTGAGCCATCTTATCCTGGACTTTTGCTTAAAGAATGATTCCTCTAGTGCCCTGAGGTCATAATAGTCACAAGTTCGGTTCCTCTCTGTTTCAACCAAACCAACGTTCTGAGGTTCCCGTTCAAGTTCCTCCTGGATAACGTGCAGAGCCTGCTTCGCAACTGCTGTACACCTTGAAATATCAGAAAATGCAGTTCTGTTTAACACCTTGAGCTTGCACTTTAAGGACTTCAACTTCGAATACAAGTTAAACATGGGAGTGCCATGAATTTGGTTCCCCCAAACCTGAGAGACGATCGGCTTGAAATTAGGATGCGACATCCAAAGATTGAAGAATTTGAATGGCTTCTTCCTCCGGCTAGGGTCCAAGATATGCACCAATGTAGGAGTGTGGTCCGATATACCAGGAGGGAGGAAAGACGCTTCAGAGAAGGAAAAGTCTATACTCCATTTATTATTCACCAGAACTCGATTGATCTTTCTTTGCTTTCTATACTCCCCCAAGTAAGAGGACCAAGTAAAGCGGAATCCAACATACCTGAGGTCCTCAAGTTCAGCTTGTAAAAGACAATATTTGAATTCATCAAAAGAGGGGTGCCATATGTCCGGGCTTCCTTGCCGATCAGAAGGGTCCCGAATAGCATTGAAGTCTCCCCCCACAATCCACGGGCTATCTGAAAGTAAGGAGCTTAGCCGAATAATATCCTCCCATAGGCATCTTCGAGCAATAAAAGTGTGCTCCCCATATATTGCGGAATAATAGAAGGTAGCACCAGAAATCGAAACCTTAATCAAACCATGAATCATTTGACTAGATACAAAAGTGCTAGAGAAGTCCAAAAGGGATGGATTCCATCCTATCCAAATACGACCCCTAGCATAAAAGTTGTAGTTTGCTATCTAATGCCACCTCGGTATTAGGCTAGTAGATATTGACACAAAACAGTGTTGGGGAACTTTAGTCTCGACAAGTCCAAGACAACAGATATTATTTGAGCGCACAAAATCCCGCACTTCATGTGACGTCCTGAAATTCGAGCCCTTTGAGGGAGGAATGAAAGTTAATTTCGCCAGTGCATTGTTGGTTGATCTTACTCGGACCCAATCATTTCCGAGATACTGACCTTGAGGGGAAAGGCTACTGAGGACAGAACTCGTGCGACTAAAGAACTGGACCTGGGAAAACGACTCGACCGTGAGACTTGCGTAAGGACGATCCTGTAGTCATGCAAGCCAATTTCAAGGACGAATAAAAGTCGAATCGCGGATAGAAATAATGGGATGACGGGTGATTCCGTCTACTATTATCGAACCCGCGAATGACCCTATGTCGATCCTTGATAATCGTGTACTTTGAAATAAGAATCTATCATTCGCAATTTCATGTCGTCAAGGACGTCCATGTGTCGAGAAGTCTTGAACGTGGTTTGGCACGAGTCGGTTACGCGTGAATCCTCGAAGCCACTTGTCAGTCTGAGTAGTACCAAAATGGCATTTGTGGCAAAATTGACAAGGTATGAGAATCCAATATTGGACTTCGAAATTTCGGGAACGTCCGGGATGGACTTTACGAACCAAGGAATCGATTGAGCCGAGTTTTTGGGAAAGGGGTTTACGGACCAAGGAATCGAGCCTACGAGGACGTGGGGCGGGAAAAATCAGTGTGAGCCTCACGCCCAAGATGGGACAACCATCGTGGAAGACCGAGGCAAGCAAGTGAGCCCATTGGGCCAAACCGACCCTTTACCCTTCCGAGCCCGTTGTCTAAACCTGAGCCGATTCGAGCCCAACAAATTCCCGAGCCTATTCCTATTCATTTTCAGCCCGTTTCCTAGGCCTGCCTTTCATTTTCAGCCCAAGGGCAGATTGGGAAATGTACAAGGTGGAAATGACCAAAATGCCCTTGGATATTTTGAAGAAAAGTCAAAAAGGAAGAGAGAGAAGATGAGGTCATGTGCATGGGGAGTTGAAGCAGCCATTAAGGCCATTAATGAAGGGTTTTGATCAGCTCACTTCACTCTCTTTCTCCCCTCTTTAGCTCCACAAAATCGCAGCCCTTCTTCCCCTTGTTTCCCTTTTTCCTGCAATTTTCAACTTCTGACCTTCCACCAAAAATCGAGTTGTTCATGGCCTTCCCGTGTGAATCTCAGCCCGTGCCACCCACCGTTGCATTCAGAAGACAAAAAACGTTCAAATAGCATCGGCCGATCGGTGAAAGGAGTCTCCGAACGATCCGTACGTCCGCCGGAAGCCGGTTGCTCGCCGACCGCCTACTATTCACGCGGTACTGCATAGTTTCGCATTTTGACTTGTTTTCCTCCATTTTCGACCTACCCACTGCCCACATCAGCCACCCACAACTCCCCCTCAACCCTCAAGAGCCACTGGTCACTGGCCACCAGCTCGCCAGAGCTTCGGGCAGCCCGTTCAACTCCGGTCAGCCACTTTCTCTTCAAGCAAAGTCTTTGTTTTCGAGGTTGCAGTGGGAAGCAGAGGTTGTTGCTGCTGTTTCGACCCTGGGACCACCTTGGATCGCTGTGGTGGAAGTCCCCGGGTGTCGGGTTCGTCGCCACCGCCGCGCTCGTGTGGCCGGCCCGCTTAACGGGTGAGTTTAGCTCCTAATCCCTTAGTTAGTGCCTAAACTAGCTTAGGGTTGGGTTAATTAGTGCTAAGGGCTGATTAAGCTATTTAATTAAGTGCATTAGCCCTAAGATAGGTGGTTAGATAATGGATTAAGATTAGCTTAGCTTAATCTTGCATATTTATGCTTAATTGTGCTTAATTAGGCCTAATTGTGTGTTTTGTGCTAATTAATCATGTTTTTCCTTAATTGATTGATTAATGTGATTAATTGTTTAATTTATTGATTAAATTAATTTCTGCATTTAATTTTTAAATAATTATTTAATTTTCCGAATTTAATTTTTTTATTATTTTTAATTTCGGAATTTAATTATTTATTTATCAAATTCGAAAATTACTGTTTATCCAGAAATTAAATTGTATAATTTCATGTGTATTGATTCTATGGAGTGAATTGCATGTGTAATTGTATGAGCATCCGCATGAATTGTGTGATTTTCATGAAAATGGGAAAAAGATGAGTTGTTTGAGGGACACCGGAAATGGACCGCCTTTATGAGAAAGAAAGTGATTTGTCCAATAGACATTGGAAATGGACCGCTTTTATGAGAAAGTTGGGGAAAATGGTTTATCCGAGGGACACCGGAAATGGACTGCTTTTGTGAGAAATGATTTGAAGTTTTATATGCAAGCATGTGTGCACTGGCTAATGCTCAAAGATAATAAGTGGATTGTGATGGTATGCTTGCGTGATCACTAAGTTGAACCTGATTTATCGAAGATTATGGAAAGGGAGGGCACGGAAGGGCACGGTTGCGCCTCTGCGGAGGAAGGGCGCCGTAGCGCCGTTGCGCCTCGGAGGGCATGGAAGGGCACGGTTGCGCCTCTGCGGAGAAAGGGCGCCGTAGCGCCGTTGCGCCTCGGAGGGTACGGAAGGGCATGGTTGCGCCTCTATGGAGGAAGGGCGCCGTAGAGCCGTAGTGCCTCGGCCTACACGGAAGGGCACGGTTGTGCCTCTGCGGAGGAAGGGCGTCGTAGTGCCGTAGCAATAGCACGGAAGGGCACGGTTGCGCTTCTGCGGAGGAAGGGCGCCGAAGCGCCGTTGCACCTCGGCCAAGTTGTAACCCTGTGAGGTAGTAATAATCGGAGCACGTGTGGATGCGAGAGTGCATGAGTAAACATTGCGTCATTGGTTCCGATTATGCATGAGATAATCACATCATTTATGGCACGCACGCATGAATTGATAACGTGCACGGGTGACAATGGCCAGGTGAGATTGCTTGTGATGTGACTCGCATATGATTGATGAACTGCATCATCTAACGGCCATGTGCATTGCGTGTATTGTGCTGACTTATAACGTGTAGGGTATGGCATACCGGGTAAGGTTGCATGAGAACCGACTATATGATTGTTGGTTGTATTGCTTGTATTGTATAAGGTTTTACGTGCAGGGTATGGCATACCGGGTAAGGTTGCATGCGAACCAACTTTTGATCGTTGGTTGACCCTGTCTGCTGTTTGATTGTTGATTGCTGGTTGTTTGGTGTTGGGTTGAGTGAGGGGTGATTCTGGAGAGATACCTTAGGTTGAGTTGGGTGTACTAACCGGGGCTTAGGGGAAGAACTCACTGAGATTTTATCTCAACCCGTCGTGGTTAAACATTTTCAAGCCCCTAGAATGGCGCACCCGCAGTGGAGAATCTTGCCCCCGCTCGACCAGTGGTCGACCTGACGGAGTCGAGTCCGATGGGTCCGAGTGACCGTGGTGCTGAACCCGAGGGTTCATTGTGTACAGCTAAATTAGCCTAGCCTAGTTCTTTTTTGATTTGGCTTAGAAGATGGATCGGCCCTTTTGTCGGGCGTGTATTGAGAAACGATCCTCCGTTGGTTAATCTAGTAAATTGTGTAAATGAGTAGTGATGGTTATCCTTGCTGTTCATCCCTCTATCCCTGACTGATTGATTGATTGTTTGTTGGACTGGGGATG
This sequence comes from Angophora floribunda, assembly GCA_014182895.1. NCBI lineage: Eukaryota > Viridiplantae > Streptophyta > Magnoliopsida > Myrtales > Myrtaceae > Angophora > Angophora floribunda. The sequence goes on from CM024714.1 coordinate 12,489,182, forward strand.
GTTCGTCTTCTGCTTGGGCATAATGAAAGATTAAAATGAATGGTCGTCGACGAGTCCTGGGACGTCGCTTTCAATCAACCAAGAGAAGGGGTTGTTGCCTGCTCGGGGTTCGGGGCGTGACACTTCACTTTGCCTAGCCGGGTCCATAATCCCCCTAATATTCCAAAAGCCAAAATTCATACCAAAAATGATACTCAAAAAAGGGAAAAGAAGTGCCTACTTGTGTCACCTAGCCCGCCTTCTGCTTGTTGTCTAGGGCGGGGATTTCTGAATGGGGGATGGCTTTGCTTGGAAGACAACTTGGGTAGGTGCAGCTTGCTGGGAGGGTTGCGTATCTGGCACTGCCGAAGGACACTCCTCAGTACTAAGGCCTTCAGCACCACCTGGCTTTGCAGACATGTCGGCCTTGGGTGGTTCCGGATCAGGAGGCTCAACCTCTGAGCTACTTCCCATTTTTAGTTTCATCCAAGTTATCAACTGCTCCCAGATCATCCGCAGATGCAAATGAGTTCCGGTTCATTTCCAAAACAGCAGTATCTAAGTCCTCATTGTGTTCAGTTACTTGTACACCCTGAGGAGCATTTGAGGATTGATTATCTTGATGAGCACCCGGAGGTGATGTAGTGCAGTTCACCATCTTTTGACCCCGATCCACCATCCTGGTTTCCTGTCTTGCTGACTGCTTTGCAGCAGATTAGACTTGCCAATGTCCTGTAATTCTTGTAGGCAAGGCCGATGGCCCAGATTCTTCCGGGATGTTTCGATTCTGGTTAGTCCCTTGATCAATAGGCGCTTTGGCCTTTTGAAGAGCTCGCATCTAGTCTAGCTGTTTGGGTCTGAGTAGCTGCAATACCAGCTCGATCTAAACGGACCTTATCAGCATCGTTCTGGTGTGCCTGGGCAGGGGGATTGTCATTGAATCTATGCCCAAAAGTTCCACACCGAGGACAAGAGATTGGCCTCCACTCATACTCCACCGAGACCTCCCTTGTTATGCCTTTGTAAAAGACCTTGACCGTGTCCTTACGCACATCAGATGCTAGCAGTTCCACACAAACACGGGCGTATGCTAGAAGTTTCATCCTTTCTGTATTTTAGATCTACATGGAGTAGCCTCCCTATTAGGCTTGCAATGCCACTTATTCCCCTTGCTGACCACAGAACCAGAGGGATATTTCGAAGTCTAATCCACACCGGGATCTTTGAATGATCACCTTTCTTCAGTTCAAGGCAAGGATCCCATTGTTGCAAAATTAGAGGAACTCTAGCAACCGTTATAGGTCCTCCGTCCAGCAACTTGCTTCGGTACTCAGCATATGGGATTCTAAAGAAGAAGAAACCACAATCATCAGCCCTGACTTCCAGCAGCTTGGCACCCCAGGCATGCTTCAATGCTATTTCAACAAGTTGAAATGGCAACTTCTTGCCCACAAAATAGCCTACAAGGCATTCGGCCCAAGCCGGGTCTATAGCTTCTAGCACTTCATCTGGAAAATGTGCAACCATTTCATTCTCCATCTCCACCGGAGAGTAATAATCAAGTTCATAGCCTTTCATTGCTGTTCGGGCAACATTTGCCCATGTTCTAGGGGCTACTGCAGTCCTGCCTTATTGCTCTTGGCCAGGCACAGGGATACGGGCAGGTCGGGAGCCACTGCATAGGGGTGGTCTGCCAACCTGGTTTCCCAAATGGCCACCCCTTCGATTTCCAAGAAGGACTTGATCCGAATCAGTCGAAGGACCATTGTGAAGAGTCGTTCCAGCTAGTTGTGTGCCTGGTAACACCTCATCGCCTCCATCAGTTCTATAAGAGAACCAAGACCTAGATCGGTATGAGGGAGCTCGGCTCCTCCCTCTACGTCGGCTACTCTCCTCTCGAAGAGGTATACGAGTGGAGTAGTCCCCATTTCCATCCTTATAATCCAGCCCGGAGGCCATTCCCGTAGCAGAACAGCTCCGAAATTTCAAACCCAAAACCTAACCCACATATGGAATTGCTGGAGAATGGGACATACCTGGAGCCAAAGCTTCGGTGAGGTTGTAGTCCACGAAGCAATGAATAATCCCCCAAAAATGAGCCCCAACGGAGTCCCAAATCAGCCGCACCAGCTGCTGCAATCGCGAATGAACAGTAACTCGGGAAGCAGAAGTAAAGAGACGATGAACAGTAACTCGGGGCCTCAAGACCGAAAAGTTGATATACCATATGAGCAAGGATTTTCATAAATAAATATCCCCACAAAAGCTCATCCTACCAAAATGAATCAAGAATTCTTGAAGTTCTGTCAAACAGAATTACAAGATCTCTTGAATAAGAAACTTATAAGAAAAAGCCAGTCACCCTAGAGTTGCTATGCCATCTATGTCAATAAGAATTTTAGGCTTGAATGAGGTGTACCCAGACTTGTTATAAATTACAAACCACGAAATTCAGCCCTTAGATGGATTAGATATCCAATCCCCAATAAAAATGATTTATTGAATAGACTTTGTAAAGCGAAAATTTTCTCCAAATTTGACATGAAATCAGGTTTCTAGCAAATATAAATTAGTGAGAAAGATAAATACAAGACATCCTTCATAGTTCCTTTCAGCTAATATGAATGGAATGGTATGCCATTCGGTCTTAAGAATGCTCCTTCAAAATTGCAAAGAATCATGAACAAAGTATTCAATCCCTATTCTAAATTCATCATAGTCTACATTGATGATGTCTTGATCTTTTCATCAGGAATAGTTCAACGTTTTAAACATATTTCGATCTTTATCAAGATCATCATAAAAAAATGGATTAGTAGTTTTACCTACTAAGATTTCACTCTTTCAAACTAAGATCGGATTTTTAGGACACCATATCCATCTAGGAACCATCTTCCCCATAGAAAGATCGATTTTGTTTGCTAATAAGTTTCCAAATGAAATAAAAGATTAAACCAATTGCAGTGGTTCTTAGGAAGCCTCAATTATATCTTAGATTTCTTCCCAAATATCAATACTATATCTAAACCTTTACACCAAAAGTTGCAAAAAAAATCCTTCACCATGGACGGATGTTTATGCCAATTCTATTTGAATAATCAAAGCATATATCAAAGAAATACCCTGCCTAAATCTTGCTAACCCAACTGCTTTCAAAATAGTTGAAATAGATGCCTCAGAAAAAGGATATGGTGGTATTCTCAAACAAGTCCATGACAATAAAGAGTTAGTTATTCAGTTTGTATCCAAACATTGAAACCTTACTCAACAAAACTTCTCAACCATAAAAAGGAAATTCTTACCATAGTCCTTTCCATATCAAATTTCCAAGGAGATCTTTTAAACCAAAAATTTCTCTTGAGAATTGATTGCAAATCTACAAAAGATGTTTTACAAAAAGATGTTTTAAATATTGCATCCAAATAAAATTTTGCCAAATGGCAAGCCATACTTTTTGTTTTCGATTTTGACATTTAATTTATAAATGGCTCTTCAAACTCATTACTTGATTTTCTCACACGAGAATTTTAACAAGGGATATGACCATGCCTTGAAAAAATGACAAAGGAAAGGCTAAGGCCAAATCCTCCTCAAATACCAAAATAGACATACCAGAGAAATTACTATTGCCAATAAAATCATGGGCATAAATATTTCATGCAAAGCCACATAGTCAACAAATACCCAATACCCAAGAACTTGTGCCTGATACTGCTGAACTAGCCAAGCTACTACCAAAAGAATTATTAGAAATATTTGCTCAATCTTTACTAAAGACAACAAAGGGAGAATCATTTGGTGTCATCACAGTAAGTAGCAACCCATCGTCGCTTGCAGCCCAAAGACAAAAGGAATATCAAATGCAAGTGGAAAATAAAAGAATTTTCAATGAGGTGGTTTTTAGGCCACAAGCAAGCCCTCATTCACAAAAATCAATATTTTTTTTCAAAACCCAAATTTCATAGTATACTCACAATTGAGGATGAATATTATAATCAAGATCCGATTCTCTTTGCTAAAAAGGTATTTCCTGAAAATTAGCTTTATAAACCACATGATATGAATAAACCCTTGACTTTTTACGAACATATACTGGTTGAAACAAAATCAACTAAATTCACCTATTTCACTGATAAAATTGATTTTGACTATGTTTTATACTCAACCATGGTCATCATTAAGGCCATACACCTTATTGAGTGGGATGAAGAACCTCATACCCATAAGAAATTCAAAGCTAGAGTTACCCAAAGGCTACCATATTGTTCATCATACACATATTGGGATTACCAACAGGCTTGGTGGAATGCTTTTATAGGCAAAATTTCAATTTCTGGCATACTTGGTTGGTATATTTCAAAGATCAATTTCATACCCAAAACCTTCCGAACTGTTCAATACCTAGTAGGGATTTTTTGGCCCTAAAGAAGATATCCTTCACCCTCTAGTCAAACTAGGATAAAAATTGTTCCAAAAGGAATTTAGACCACTCAACACGACGTGACATTCCCCTATCTCCTACATTACTTTACAATATTCAAACTATCATGGGTAATGGCCTAGGAATTGGACTATTATACTTCTTTCCATGACAATATACCCATTCTCATCTAAAACATAAGACCAAGTAGTAGCACATTTTTAAATTATATGACTAGGGGACAAAAGCAGTAGTTTGAAAATGGTTAAATAACCATAACCACATAACCGAACTTAAATAAATGTCAAAAGTTCCTGAAGCATCATATTTCCAAGAAAAATCCTTGATAGTTTCAGCCCTTGTTAGAGCAAAAACCAGAGAAGAATGCTATAAAATAATAAGACAACTATATGAAGAAGATCAACTTTCAAAGTGCAAGTCTTCCCAATCAAATGATAACCAAGAGGAAAATTCAAGATATTGATTGGCATCTTTATAAAAGACAAGAATTACATGCCAATAATGCTAAGACACACGAAGCAATTATTGTAGCAACATTAGAAATACACTGTTCACTATTATTGCTCACACTTCTACTTTGCACTTACTATTATTCAATTAGCACTCAATAGTGTAGAAATACACTGTAGCATGAGTACTATAAAAGAGGACACCCAGAGCAAGTAGAGGTAAGCTTTTGTGTATACCCTTCTAGAGAGCATCATGCAATCCTCCCTTTTCTCTCCTTCACACATAACCTCATCTCCTTTGAAAACCCTCGAAACCCTTCTTCATCCAAAAGTATCCCTTTGGCATAGAAGTAAACTTTCAAAAACCATTTTTCATGTCATTATCTAGTCACTGACTAATACCCATAGTCACATATATCAATCTATGGTGGAGTGTGGTTTATTGCCTCAGATCTAGATATGATGTTTTCATTACTATACTTTACTTTTTGCAACATATCTTTTGCACTTGTAATTTACAGTTTCCATATTTACAATTTACATTCAATATAAAATATTCTCCAGACAAATCTACCTCATATATGGTTGGTTTTTCCATCTCCTGGTGTTTATTCATATTTCTACTTTTCATATAATATGTGTTCCTTGGTTTACATATAATATTTAATGCTCATAGTTTTATTTCATTTTCTTTGTTTAATATTTATCTTCATAATCATACTCCAACACACCATATATCTCTTCCAAGACGTAGTTGAAAACTCCTACGAAGAAGAAGTTTGACCTTCAGAACTCTTTCATATAGTCAATACCCTTCTTCCATACTTTTTCAGATCCATAGTTCTCTTCTTCCATATACAAAATACCAATAGGTCTAACAAATGAAAGCATTCAAAATAGTATTTAAGAATAGTAACATATCTATCCATACAAAACCATAGGGTCAACCTAGATCTACCAAATCTATTGATTCCTCTTATCAAAGTTTCACTATCTGTCTATAGTCCTCCGATCCTGCCCCTTTATAGTAACAGATCTATCCATACAAAACCATAGAGTCAACCTAGATCTATTGATTCCTTCTGTCAAAGTTTCACTATTTTTCTATAGTCCTCCAATTATATATATATAGATAGATAGATAGATATATAATGGAGTAGTAGAATGGAACTGCCCGTAAAAAAGGGCTTGTAAAATATGCCGACACATAATGTATAATAGCAGTAGTGTGCTTCACTTGTTATGCTTCCCTAATTTCCAACTGTTATTTTGTCTGGGAATTTGTTTGTGTACATTTCCACATGTGCTTAGTAACAAGATGAAAGAAGTAGGATGTTAACAAGCTTGGAATGTTGCAACGAAAATAACCCCCAATAGTGGTGATCTTGGAATAGGGTCAGGTCATGACAGAGACCACCTCATGTGAACTCTAAGATTGTAAGTTTGCAAAGGCTATTTGGCAGAAGATTTTTCCTATAGGTTTAAGGGATCATTTCCTTTCTCTTGATTTGCATAAGTGGTTGTTAGCAAAACTTTCTACTACAACAATCCTAGTAAAAGAATATGATTGGCCACTAGGATGTAACTTGTTGGCATCTGTGGAAATGGAGGAATCTAAAAACATGACTGGTCACTGGGATATTCCGTCTACTTGATTACTAGAAATTAGATTGGCTGTCAAAAGAGAGAAATGAGATAACTCAATTCCGATAGGGTTGCTAAAGGTAATTCAAGTCCGACTTCAGTGAGTGGACTTATTCATGATGACTCATGTAATTGGCTTGTTAGATTCGTGCAAACAATGGGAGTGTATCTTCACTCAAAGCAGAACTTTTGAGTTAATTTTTTTTTAAATTTTTGGTATTTGACAGGTCATTAATAGACTTGCTTCAATTGTTGATAGGGGATAAACTTGGATTATGTTTTTTTAGGAAAGTGACGATACTACCTCTGTACTAACCAAAAAAACAAGCACCCTTTTGTCGTTTTTTCGTTATCAGGCATATGGAGTTATTCCCTTTCTATATCATGGGCCAATGTTTCCTTTTTCGAATCAGCCAATAACAAAGAACGAACTTTATGTGCATTTTCCATCCGACCGAGGTCCCTCCCACCTTTTCCGAGGAGGATCACTGTCGACTCACGCACCTAGCACCACCATCGTTTCCCTCCCATTCATATTCAGATGGGTCGTCACGAATGCCTTCTCTTGCTCGTACTTTCAGCAACGCTCTTCAGTATCGGTGCCTCTTGCTCCAACGGAGAATGCAGGGTTCGTATGTCTGTCAGACTGTACTTCAGTTTTCGGCATGAGTCTTGGGATTTCTGATTTTGCTTTTTGTGTGGTTTTCGTGAATGAAGCTTCTTGATGATTGCTCAAGCAATAGCGACTGCGAGGCTGGTCTCTATTGTTTCTCTTGCCTTGCAAGCCTTTCAGGTTCCAGATGTGTAAGATCAACCATTACTGACCAGTTTAAGCTCTTGGTATTTATCTCTCCCTCTCTTTCTGTAACGTTTTTCTTTGTCCTTAATCCGAATTTCTTTTTCTTTTTTGATTGCCACAATCGACCTCCTTAGTGATACCAGAGAAGTTCAGACTCTTTAAAGGGGAGTTGCTTAAATGTTGACCAACTGGGAAATAAGGTTTTTCTATCCAGTTCGACATTTTCTCTAAGTGGGCTAAACAAAAGTTGGAGTAAAGCAGCTGAAGTATTACATGATCAGCCTAATGTTGACTGCCCATGACTTGTGTGAAGAAGAATCTGAAGTTGAACTTTTACAGAGAAATTTACATAACTCATGCCATTGAGAAATTTGCTGTTCTTTTTTCCAATTAGAATGTACTATAATATGCCAATTCGTTGCTGTTTTAAATGTATTATGTCACAGGTCGACATTCAGGCTATGTTTTTTGCTTAAGAACTTGATTGGGAAAAGAGTGATGGCATTTTAATTGTAGTAGATACTGTACACATTTTCTAAAAGCTTGAATTACAGGCCAGAAAAATTTCTGGCATTCTTTTGCTTCTCTCTGTGTCTTTTTTCTTTTTTTGGGTTTCGGCAGGTGTGTTGGAAGGGTTGACTGGTACGTCATTTTCATCAGTGATTTGATCTGCTTCTTTTAACTTCTTTATTAGAACAACTCTCTTCCTTTCAACAAATATGCATTCTTGACGACCCACAATGCATATGCTATTGATGGAGAGCCACGTCACAGGCCTGTACCAAGAGTGACGGTTTCAAATCAAGAGGATACTGTCACTCAACAACTAAACGTATGACTCTGTAAATCCGATTGGTTTTTAGCTTTTCCTCATTTTCATTTTCAGGAAGTTTTAGGAACATGATCTCAATTTAATGTCACCAATGGCGTTTTTCCATTTGCAGAATGGAGTTCGAGGGCTGATGCTAGATACATATGATTTTGAAGGAGATGTATGGTTGTGCCATTCTTTTGAAGGTCAATGTAATGACTTCACCGCATTTGTAGGTACTCTTGTCCTTGAACTGATAGTCTTTAGTCCACCCTGTGCTTTATGATTTTCCTCTTCTCATTGAAAATTTTCTCTTCTTCCTTCACATATCTTCTTTGGTGCACATCAAATGCTGAGGATCCTGGTTTGCCATGTAGGAACCGGCTATAGACACTCTCAAGGAAATTGAAGCTTTTCTATCAGCGAACCCGGCAGAGATAGTCACTTTGATACTCGAGGACTACGTTCAGGCACCAAATGGATTGACAAAGGTCTTTACTGATGCTGGCTTGATGAAATACTGGTTTCCAGTATCAAACATGCCGAAGAACGGTCAGGATTGGCCACTAGTTAGGGACATGGTGGCTAATAACCAGCGGCTGCTTGTGTTTACCTCCATTAAGTCGAAAGAACAGAGTGAAGGGATTGCTTATCAGTGGAATTACATGGTTGAGAATCAATGTATGTGTATAGTCAAATTTACTTAGAGAGAGAAGCTTCTAGGCAATTTGGCCCAGAATTTTTCAAACAGATTATTCGTCATCGACATGTTGTGTCCATGTATGTACACGGCGCATTAATTAACTAGTAATTTGCAGATGGCGATGGTGGAACAAAAGCAGGAAGCTGTCCAAACAGAGCTGAATCGGCTTCTCTTGATGACAGGAGCAAGTCCTTGGTTTTGGTGAATTACTTCCGGTCTGTGCCCATCAAGGGACTCAGTTGCAAGGACAACTCGGGTGACCTCATTAACATGCTTCATACTTGTTATGGCTCAGCTGGCAACAGATGGGCTAATTTTGTCGCTGTTGATTATTATAAGGTACAAGTTCTCTAATCTTCTTAGCGTGTTTCTCTGTCTATATGACCTTCTGAAATTTAACAAAATATCAGAAATCTTGTCTTTTCCTCCTATATACTAGTTGAACACTCGCAGATAGTATGCACCTTGGGCTCATTTTCTGGTTTGGGCTAGATACTCATGATTTTGTCTTTACCAAATGCTCGATAAACTTAAACCTGCATTTTTCGGAATGAAAAAGTTTTGGAAAAGCATTGATACCGGAGGCTCTATGCTTTTATGCAGAGGAGCGAGGGAGGAGGATCATTTCAAGCAGTAGACACTCTAAACGGGAAGCTGCTATGTGGATGTGACGATGTGCACGCGTGCGTGGTAAGTTAAACTTGAGGTGCCGATTCATTTCTCTGAAGCAAAAAGAATGTTCTCTTCTCATTGTTGGCATTATAGTGGATGCATGATACTTGTCAAAAGGTCAAGTCAGCTCGAATGGATGACCCAACCATTTCCATTGCTTTTTGATGGTATGGGGAACGAAGCCCGTGTTATAGCCTAATCTATACGGACATGCTTTTCTCTATCAATTATGAAGTTAAACTCATGAGGTTCATTAGTTGTTCGAAATTCATTTAAGATAATTGCATGTTTCTTTTCTGGAAAATTTGCTGACTCGTCCAATATTTTCATTTTGCAGCCGGGTTCGACTTCTGGGGCGTGCTCTCCATAGAAACAAGAATATCCTGAAAAGAACGGAGGGAAATCAATAAGGAAATCAAACCAATTGTTGCTGCAATTTTTATTTTATTTTTTGGTTTTAGTTAAGAGTATGAGGACTTGGTCGGAATAGCTACCAATCATGAGAAATGAAAAAGGTGCGCCGAATAGAATTATATCTCTTAAGCACAATACAGAGAGAAAAGAAAGCTCCAAAGGCAGCAAATCTTTTTGTTTTTCATGCCCTGCACATTGAGTTTGTGCTTAGTTATCCAAATGGTACTCATTTCCTTTCTGGGGTGCACATGGTTACAAATTTGGATTATGTCATGATCGATACAATTAGTTATATAGTTTTTATCAACCTTTCCTATACTATTGTTTCTTCTTCTTTTGTGTTCAAAATGGAGAAGTTTACATGCTCATTACTTTTTTTATGAGAATCATCTAAGATTCGAGTATTTTGATAAGCTTAAGGATTGGACTCTAGTTTAAAAGGATATTAATGAAATATATTTTAAAAGATCAATCTATAGTAATCATCGTAACATTCTTTAGTCCATCTTTATGGGAAGTCTTTGGTTGAAATTGTGAATTCTTTATTGTTATAATTTGTAAATAAGATTGCTAATTAACAAAGATTACTAGCAAGATTTATACTCATTAAAAAAACCTTTATATCGATTTGAGCATATTAGTAAGTAGAAGAGATGAAATGAAGTTTGTTTAAAAGCGAACGAAAGTAACATAAGGTGGTTGAATAAAACATCATTGTTTTGATTACTATGGACAATCTTGTATTTTGATGATGTTGTATAACTTTTGCATTTCTAATCAATAGTAACTTTCACTCTTTTATTTTTAATTTGGATTATTTATTTCTCTTGAGCTTATTTTCATCAATTCAATAAGTTAGGAGTGTGTTATGGAGCAAGAATTGTGCAATCGGATCAGTTCTACTCGGAAATTAGACCGACGGCCCAAAAAAAAGGCCAGGAATTGGTTCCCATTGGAATTAGTCCGAGAACAAATTCCAAATTTTATGAATCAATCTAGGAATAGGTTTCAAGTGAATACCCACTTGAGAACTGGATCGGACAGCCCTGTTTTGGAGCCGGTTTGACAAGCTAAAAGGCCAAAATCCTAATTTCTTTTTCCCTTAAATTCTAAGCTCAACACTTCTTCATCATTTGTACTTCATTAGAACTCCTCACTAATCTTTCCTCTTCTCCTAAATTTTTATGGATAAATGGAGAATGGAGTTTTATAATTAATGTTACATCTTACGTGTTTAAACTTTTTTTATGTTTATAATTGTACATGACTACATGTTCATTTTATGAATTGGTGTTTTTGGCAAATATGAATTTCTGTTGTTCATCTTTTACTTTGAACATATTTGTTGCTCATAACATCATATTATTTTGCTATAAAAAATTAACCATAAAAAGGGAAAAAAATAGGTTATCAAGTATACCTGGGAATCAAACTGGAAAAATAGGGTAGGTTCCAAACCGATTCCGGGCAAATAGGATAGGTTTTAGAGTCAAAAAACTAGGAATCAATTATAAAAGAGTAGGTTCTAAGTTCCAGCTCTGAAACCTACTCACTCCAAAATCGATTACCTCTAGTTATGGTCACTTAGAGGTTGGAAATAGAGATAAGTACTACCTTTTATAAAAACTTTAATGGAAGACATTGTTCTCATTTAAGTGATAAGAATTACCATGTAACATAACTTAAATTCACAAAAAGAGGTTTGGAAATGAAATAGAATTTTACCTACCTAGAATTTTAATTATTCACCTAAATAGAATATGTATATAGAGAATTATCACCAAAATATGCATAAGAATTAGAGACTAACTAAGGTTCAAGATTTAAAGTTAAATCACTGGGATTTTATTACCAAAATAAACATGGATTAGAGAGTTACTAGTAACATATACAAACAAATTATAGATTTTCTCGGATTTTACCAAAATATGCATAGATCAATTAATTCTTGTACATCGACTATAAATTTATTACCAAAATATTCATAGTTATATTATTTCTTTACATTGATTAGAGATTGATTACCAAAATATAAGAATTAGGAAAACATGTCAGCATTGTACATTGATTAGAGATTTATTGCCAAAATATGCATAGTTCAATTATTTATTGTACAAAGACTAAAGATTTATAACCAAAATATGCATAGACCAATTAATTCTTGTACATTGACTAGAGATTTATTACCAAAATATGCATAACTCTATTATTTCTTGTACATTAATTAGAGATTTATTACCAAACTATGCATAAGAATTAGAGAAACATGTCAGCATTGTACATTGATTAGAGATTTATGGCCAAAATATGCATAGTTCAATTATTTATTGTACAATGACTAAAGATTTATAACCAAAATATGCATAGACCAATTAATTCTTGTACATTGACTAGAGATTTATTACCAAAATATGCATAACTCTATTATTTCTTGTACATTAATTAGAGATTTATTACCAAACTATGCATAAGAATTAGAGAAAAATGTCAACGAATGAACCAAGGAAAACCTTAAAAAACAAGTGGCTAAAGCCCCTGGTTTTCAAACCGCTAATAGCCCACTGTTTGAACAGAAGCTTCTCTTGCCGTCCAAAGTAATGGCTGCCCGTTCTCGGGAGAGCAGTATATATATACTTACATAAAAATAGAGTGCATTTGTTTCAATTAAAATAGTTTCTTGGAAAGTGTTTTCCGAACTTGTTTGTTTTTCCAAAAATGATTTGGTCAATGGAAAATACTTTCCAATCAACATAGTTATCATGTATTGTTTTAGGAAAATGAATTCCTGTGCATGGGAAGGGAAAACACTTTCCCTCTTTATTAGATCTTTAAGTCCTTCCCTTTTTATTTGGTCATCTTTATCATTTTATTTTACTCTCCAAAATCTCTCTCTTTTTTTACACTAGTGTAAATTAAATTGTTAGTTTAAATGTTATTCAATTATTTTTCAAATGCAATCTAAACGCCTGAAAATATTTTCTATCACATATCATCAAACACAAGAAAACTAATCATTTTCATGGAAAATGATTTCCTGGAAAACATTTTCCAAAAATGATTTTTTTATCAAAAAAAAATGAAATGATTTCCTGGAAAACATTTTCCAAAAATGATACAATTCCCTCTTTATCAGGTCTTTAGTACCTGTGCCAAAAATGGAAATGATTTCCTGGAGAATTTAGCATAGGTCCTGAACATCACGGACTTCACGATGGGGCGTTGGGTCAAGCCAGACGTGAGTATATATGTTTTTGAGATCTCAAAGTCTATTTACTTATTAATTTATTTTGCTAAAGAATACATTTTTGACTTCAAGAGCACTTGTTAGATAATACTAAACAAGGAGAATTTGCATTTTTCAATGCGATACCTTCGCTCTTAGTTTGATATGGGCCACTCTTGTAATTTGACAATCACATGATATTCCATTACTCGACAAGTTTTCGATCAAAAAGAAAGAAGTGTAAATCTATATGTGGGTTCCTATTTCATTACTTCAAACCATAGAGTAGGAAAAGGACACCAAAAGTGCATTAACTTGTATATGGCACTCACTTTAATACTACAACTTTTCAAATGCTCACTTAAGTATCGTGTTTTTCAAAAATGATCAATTCAGTGCCAACTCCAACCTTTTTGGCTGGAAATTTGAGATGACCTTTATTTAATTAATATTTTTAGCTGACATGACTTGCCAAAAAATGTGGGTGCTTAATGACATTGTTGAACCAACTTTTCGTCGAATCACTTAAGTACTAAATTTTTTTTTAAAAGATTTTTTTAGTGCCATATTTTTTGTAAAAGAGACTTTTTCATTGATAAATTTTTTAAAAATGATTTTTTGGTGCCAATTGAAAAGGAAAGAAAAAAAGAGAAAAAATGATGTGGAGGGAGAGGAGGAGAAATGTATACATGGAAACGCCACATGGACCAATTTTTCATTAAAAAAGCCACGTGTTAATTCTAACCGGAATTTCTCATCGTTGGCACTTAAATGATCATTTTTCTTCAATTTTGACACTTAACTAAGCCGACAAAAAGTTGTGATACCAAAATGAGTGCAGTACACAAGTTAAAGCACTTCTAGTATCCTTCTCCCACCATAGAGCTATGCAATCTTGACGTGGTGGGTTAGTGAGAGATTGGATAGCATTTATAAGTGGATAAGTCTGCTTGTGTGAAGTTTACATTGGATGTATATACTCTTAGTGGTCCTGGTTACTCCCTTCGTCCCTTCTCGCCCAAAAAGAAAACGGATATAGGAACATAGTATTGGTAACCTAAAATCGAAAAAGTCTACGGTGCGATAATCAAAATAGTTACACTTCCCTACAGGATACACGTAGGATGAGAATAGAAATCTCCAAACATACTTCAAATAATTCTACGATAGAGTTGTTCAGCCATAAATTGATGTTTGTTCTAAATTCTAAGCCGAAAAATATATTGCACGGTTTTCAAACATTTAAACCAAGTTGAGCGGGACAGACAGATCAGACTCTTATACTCAATAGAACAATACGAGATATACATTAGTTTACTTTCTTTTCCTTTTCCCTCTAAATAGGATATTCATTGACTTAATATTCATGGCTCTATTCTTATATATAGGTGTATCCATTGATGGCAGCAGTGACATTTGTGACAAGTCTTTGCATATTCCAGCTCACAAGAAATGCTCTATTGAACCCTGATGTCAGGTAACAAGCACTTTCTGATACAATTAAATTCCATGAAAAGATCTCTCGACGACAATTAATAAACAACATAATCTATTGAATTTCTTTCGCTTTTTTTTTCTTCAATTTTTTTTTTTGCACTTATTTTGAATTGTTCACTGTAATACAGAGTCGACAAGAAACATAGAGGCATGGCAGTGTTGGACAATGCAAAAGAAGGGAGAAAATACGCCGAGCACGGGCTCCGCAAGTTCCTCTGCACTCGGCCACCGGAGGTCATGCCAACCATCAACCACTTCTTCTCCGAAGATAAATCTGCATAATTGTACACCTTGCAGAAAATCCTGAAATTTGAAATTTATGTTCAATGTACTAGTCAATGAAACTTTGCTGTGAAAATAAACCCGAAATGCCGTTTGTTGTAACCAAAAAACATAAATGGAGATCATTACTCTGAGAAAACAGTAATAAATATAATAGCGACCAAGCTAATGTTTATATAATCTTAACAATAAAGATGCCACGACCTCCTCTAATGGTGAACCACTTAGTGTTCAGCTAAATGATGTGGCCCATGCTCGACTACTCAAACAATAGGATAGAGAGAGTGACTCACAAAACAAGCAAAAATTTTCAGTTTTATGCTAGCTCAGGAAAATGGTCATAACTTTCTCAATATAGGTTAGAATGACCTAATTCTTGAACCAAAAGTTTGAAAACTCTTGCATCTACAACTTTTTGGCCTTTAGTTTTCTCAGATTAGTACTGTAGGATGGTCGATGTTGGGAAGTGGATGAATGTGAATCGACAGGATGTGGAAAAGGTTAGGAACTTTGGTGGTTACTCTTCAAGGCCTCCAAGGAAGTTCAAAGGGTATTAGTTCTTCTAGATTGATGGCTGCAACTCTTCAAGGATGCAGACTTTAAAAAGTCCAACCATTCAAGAATGAAGTGAAAAAGTCTTTTAGGTTTTCAGGGGGTTTGAATTCTTCGAGGTTCAAGAGAACTAAGCAAATTTCATTAATAAAATATGGTGTGTTTTCTACATAAATTTAATGGCCTTTTTAAAGCAAAACAAAAGAAATCAAAACACTAAAGTCAAGTCTAGAAACTATAACTTACATAAGTATATAGAAACTAGAAGCTATTAAAAGCTATTAAAATCAAAACAATTTTTCCTCTGCTTTTGCTCATCCCAAAGTGTCTTGTTGCAAGTTTCCAATACATTGGAAATTGACAAAGTCTTTATGACAACATCAAAGATGAGACTCTTACTAGCGAGGGACTTGTCAATGAGGCCTTATCAATGAGGGGCTTATCAATGAGAGGCTTGTCGGTCTTGAATGTAAGCTAACCTTCTTAGCTAAATGAGTTGGTCTTGAATATGGGCTACATCATCCCCCCCTTTAAGAAGAAACCATCGCTGAATTCAAATCACCATTAACGGAAGAATCACCTCCATAAGGTGTTAAATGCCGAAAATTGAACACATCATATATCTTTATGAGAAGGAAGCTTTAGTCAATATGCATTAGGATTGTTGCCCAAAAGAACTTCAAGTGGACCAAGTACTAAGCTCGTTGTAGTTTCCAATAGGATGATACTCCAGTGGCACATAAGCCCAAACAAAATCTCCAGGTTCAAAGATAATCTCACGCCATCACTTATCAACATCCTTTCTATAGGACTCAGCTTTGCTCTCCAACTTTTGGCGCACTTCCTCATGAATTATTCTCATTTGAGATACAATATCATCCACCTTATCAATCAGCACTAAAGCAAAATGAATGGGTACAAGATCAAGAGCAATCTTCGGTTGATGTCTATACACATTCACAAAGGGATTGTATCTATCACACCCTGACCCCAACCATGCAACAACCCCTTACCATGGTCAATTGAAAGCAACGTCCCAGGACTTGTCGACGACCATTCATTTTAATCTTTCATTAAGCGTAAGCAGAAGACGAATCATCCACAATCCAACATATAATCAAACAATCAAATAGTGATAGAGGGATGAACAGCAAGATAACATAAACTACTCATTTATACATTCTTACTAGATTAACCAACAAATAATCATTTTCTGATTTACAAGCCCAACTAAAAGGGCGATCCATCCACTAAGCCAAACCAAAAATAAACTAGACTCGGCTAATCCATCTGTACAAAAAGAACCATCGGGTTCTGAACTATCATCACTCTAACCCATCGGACTCAGGCCCCATATAGGGTCATAGTATGGGTCGTTCAGGTCGATCACTAGAGGAGCGGGGGTGGGGCGGGGTTCTTCAGTGCACCATCAGGAGGGTCTAACTCCATGGGATCCCAATCACCGTCTTCAGGGCCCCTATCAGGCAGGGCCTCGCAAGGGACCATCGCGGACCTCACCGGAAGTACCACGGGGACCGATCCATTGCATCCACCCAGATGGTGATGACGTACTTCTCGTATAAGTGCACCTGACTTGGGAACCGGTGGTGTGTCACTATAGTCTCTCAATCCCGAGGGACCCTAAATCCCACTGGCGGGGGCACCATTCTAAGGGCCTGAAAGTGGTTATACAATAACCAATGAGATAAAATCTCTACGAGTTCTCCCCTTAAGCCTCGGTTAGTAATCAAACAACAAGCAAGGCCAACAAATAATCAAAAGCCGGTTCACATACACATTATATATTAGCACAATACAGGCAATGCACATGGCCGTTAGATGATATAGTTCACCAATCACATGTGAGTCGCGTTACAAGCGATCTCACCTGGCCATTACCACACCCTGCATGTTATCAATTCATGTGGACGTGCCATAAATAATGATATGATTACCCTATGCATAATTACACATGTTCCAATTTACTACCTCACAAGGCTACAACCGAACTCCCGCCGGTGTGTATTGGCATAGCCAGGCATTGCCCTCCCCCATGAGGCACGGTGACGTCAAGGGACTCCTACCCAAGACGGCATTCCCTAAGGAGCATGGGCTCAGTCTCTACCACGACTCCACATCCGGACCTCACCAGATTTCCTATAAATTGGACTATCACCCCCCCGAACTTCGGCCCGGGCGGTGGGTTCAACTTAGTGATCATGCAAACATACCATCATAATCCACTTATTATCTTTGAGCATTAGTCCATGCATACATGCTTGCATATAAAACTTCAAGTCATTTCTCATAAAAGTGATCCATTTCCGGTGTCTCTCGAACAAATCATTTTTCCTTTTTTTTTGTGAAACATGATTCATGCAGATGTTCATGCAATGACACATCCAATTTACTTCATAAAATCAAGACCCATGAAATTATGTACAATTTCACTTCCGAATGAACAGTTGCGTGAACAGTACCATGAATAGTGAAATTTCAGAATTTAATAATTAAATTCAGAAATTAAATAATTTAAACATTAAATACAGAAATTAAATAAATCATTAATTAAAACAATTAATCAAATTAATCAAGCAATTAAGGCAAAACATGCTTAATTAACACATAACACACAATTAAGCATAATCAAGCACAATTAAGCATAATTAAGCATAATTAAGCAAGATTAAGCTAATCTAATCTTAACAATCTATCTAACCATCTATCTTAGGGCTAATACAACTTAATTAAAATTCCTAAACAAACATTAACACTAATTAACCAAACCCTAAGCAAGTTTAGGCACTAACTAAGAGATTATGGACTAAACTCACCTACTAAGAGGGTTGGCGACACAAACGCAGCAGTGGCAACGAACCCGACACTCAGGGACCTCTCCCATGACACTCCAAGCTGGTCCCGGGTTGAACACAGCATCAATAACCTTTGTACACCCACTGAACTTCAAAAATAGCACTACAGGAGGAGGACAAGGGCTAATCAGAGCAAAACGGCTTAGCCGAAGCTCCGATGAGCTGTTGGCTGGCAATCAGCGGCACCTAGGGGTCGAGAGGGAACTGCTAGTGGCTAGTATGAGTGGTGATTTGGTCGGAATAGTAGAAAAATAGAGGAAAAGGAGGAACTGGTAGAACTAGTCACTACAATAAGCAGGTTGGGGACCGATAGCTTCAAACCAGTCGACGGGTTGGCCGGCGACTCCTTTCGGTGATTCGGCCGACACAAGCCATACGAATTCTCTATCCTGAGAAGATTGGTGGTGGCACGGGCCATAATTCACACGAGAAGGCAATGGACAACTCGATTTTCAGTAAAATGTCAGAAGTAGAAGCAGCAGGAACGAAGGGAAAACAAGGGAGAAGAGGGTGTGTGATTTTGTGAGTTGAAAGGGAAGAGCGAAAGTGAAGTGAGGGCTGCTAGATAAGCCCCATTAATGCCATTGAATGCCTTGTCCAACTTCTCAAGTAAGTGACATCATCTTTTCTCTCTTGTTTTGTCTTTTTTAAATAATATCTAAGGGCAAAATGGTCATTTCCACCTTGCACAATTCCCAAACTGCCCTTAAGTTGAAAATGAAGGGTGGACCTAAATAAAAGGGCTAGAAAATGAATAAGAACAAGCTCGGAAATTTGTTGAGCTTGAATTGGCTTAAGTTTGGACAACGGGCTTGGAAGGGTAAATAGGTCGATTGGGTTCAACGGGCTCACTTACTTGTCTCAGTCTTCCAAGGTGGCTGTCCCACCTTGGGTGTGAAGCACACACTGGTCTTGCCCGACCAACGTCCTCGTAGACTCGTTTGCTCGTTCCAAAAATCCCTTTCTCAAAAACTCGGTCAACGGACATTGTCGACTGTCGAGGAAGCATCATCCAAAAGTCCGTTTCGAACGTTCTTGAAAATTCGAAGTCTAATTTTGGATTCTCATGCCTTGTCAATTTTGCCCAAATGTCATTTTGGTATAATTCAGACTGACATGTGGCTTTGAGGATTCACGCGTAACCAACTCGTGCCAAACCACGTTCAAGACTTCTTGACATATGGACGTCCTTGACTATATGAAATTGCGAAGAATAGATTCTTATTTCAAAGTACATGATTACCAAGGATCGACGTAGGGTCGTTCGCGGGCTCGATAATAATAAACGAAATAACCCGTTGTCTTATTATGTTCTGTTCGCAAATCGACTTATAGTCGTCCTTGAAATTAGCCTCCATATCTACAAGATCATCCTCACGCAAGTCTCACGGTCGAGTCATTTTCCCAAGTCAAGTTCTTTAACCGCACGAGTTCTATCCTCATTAACCTTTCCCTTCAAAATTAGTATCTCGGAAATGATTGATTCCGAGTGAGATCAACCAACAATGCATCAACGAAATTCACATTCATTCATCTCTCAAAGAGCTCAAATTTCAGGACATCACAATTCTCCCCCCTTACAAAAATTTCGTCCTCGAAATTTGTAGCCACTGACAAATCCTCAAAAAGATGGGGGTGCTGATGCTTCATCACTTCTTCACTTTCCCATGTCGCTCCCTCTGTTATGTGATGCTACTAGATCACCTTAACTAAATCAATAGTCTTGTTTCAAAGTACTTGCTCTTTACGGTCCTCTATTCGTATCGGCCTCTCCACATACAACACCTAGTTATCTACGTCCAGTTTTTCAAAATTCAAAACATGAGTCATTTCATACTTTCTTAACATGGACACGTGGAAAAACATTATGTACTTGAGCAAGTTTCGGTGGCAATGCAAGACGATATGCTAAAACCTCGATCCTTTCCAAAATTTCAAAGGGTCCAACGTACCTCAAACTTAACTTCCCTTTCTTGCCAAATCTAGAAGTACCCCTCATCGGTGATACTTTCAAAAACACATGATCACCTACCTTAAACTCCAACGGTCTGCGACGCTTATCTGCATAGCTCTTCTGATGACTCCAAGTGGTCTTTAGTTTGTCTCTGATAATCTGAACTGCATCAAAAGACTGGTGTACTAACTCTGGCCCCGTAATCTTACACTCGCCAACCTTGTCCCAACAAAGCGGAGTTCTACAAGGTCTTCCATACAAAGCCTCAAACGGTGCCATTTTTATGCTCTGTTGATAATTGTTGTTATAGGAAAACTCCACCAAGTGAAGCTGCTCTTCCTAACTCCCTTTAAAGTCTATGACATAGGCTTGCAACATGTCCTCAAGAGTTTGAATCGTCCTTTCTGATTGAACCATCCGTTTGTGGATGATACGTCGTACTATACAATAGTTTTGTCCTCAAGGTCGACTGTAAACTTTTCCAGAAAGTTACCGTAAACTTAAGATCACGATCCGAGATGATCGTCACTGGAACTTCATGTATGCGCACAATTTGACATACGTACAATTTTGTATACTTATCCAACATGAAATCTTTCTGTACGGCGATAAAGTGAACTGACTTTGTCAATCTGTCAACTACTACCCAAATCGAGTTGTTGCCTCGCTAACTCCTTGGTAGTCCCATCACAAAATCCATCGTAATGTGTTCCCACTTCCATTTGAGAATCTTAAGAGGTTACAACAATCCACCAGGCTTACATTACTAAGCCTTTACTTATTAGCACATCAAACACTTAGCCACGTGCTTTGTGATGTCCAACTTCATACTGTTCCACCAGAAGTATTGCTTCAGATTCTAATACATTTTTATACTACTAGGGTGGATGCTATAGTTACTACAATGAGCTTCCGATAAGATTGCTTCCTTAAGCTCTGCATCTTTCGGAACACACAATCCCCTCGAAACAGCAATGTCCCATCCTCAGACACTTAAAAGTCTGCTTTTCTCTTTACTTGATCCATTTGTAGGATTTTAAGAATTTCAGGATCCGTCACTTAGGCACTCTTAATCCTACTTTACATATCAGGTTCCACCCTGAGAGTGGCAATTAGACTAGCAAAATGGCCGACCTCAATTTTAAAATCTAAGTCTCTGACTCCCTCCAAAAGAATCCATTCCCTTACCATCATCTATGCAATTGACGATTTTCGACTAAACACATTTTCCACTTTGTTTGCTTTCCCCGGATGATACAAAATCTCACAATCATAATCCTTAAGGAGTTCCATCCATCGTCATTTCCTCATGTTCAACTCCTTTTGAGAGAACAAATACTTCAAACTCCGGTGGTCTGTAAAAATCTGTAACCTTTCCCCATACAAATAATGTCTCCAAATCTTGAGTGCAAAGATGATCACTGCTAATTCAAAATCATGCATCGGATAGTTAAGCTCGTATGGCCTTAACTATCGGGATGCGTATGCAACCACATTGCCATGTTACATTAACACGCAGCCTAGTCCTTTATACAACGCATCACTGTAGATTTCGTATCCACTAGGACCAAATGGTTTTGTCAAGATAGGTGCGGTAGTCAATTTACTTTGAGTTCTTGGAAACTACGATCACACTTATCCGTCCAATCAAACCTCTCTTCTTTTTTTAACAACCTCGTTAATGGCATGGCTATTGCAGAAAACTTCTCTACAAAACGTCTGTAGTATCTAGCCAATCCCAAGAAACTTCGAATCTCAGTTACCGTCGTAGGTCTCAACCAATTCATAGTCGCTTCGATTTTAGTCGGGTCAACGAAGATCCCTTCTCCTAAAATCACATGACCCAAAAATGCCACGCGAGATAGCCAGAACTTGCACTTGCTAAACTTGGCATACAACTCATATTCTCTCAAGGTCTGTAGTAATGATCTCAGGTGTTTCTCATGATCCTCTAGACTCCTCAAGTATACTAGAATATTGTCAATGAACACAATCACGAATTGGTCCAAACACTTATTGAACACCCGGTTCATCAAGTCCATGAAAGCAGCAAGGGCATTCGTCAATCCGAATGGCATTACCGTGAACTCATAATGACCATAGCATGTCCTAAATGCTATTTTCGGTATATCCTCATTTTTGATCCTCAACTGATAATAGCATATCCTTAGGTCTATCTTGGAAAATACCGAGACTCCTTGAAGTTGATCGAACAAATCGTCAATCCTTAGCAACGTATATTTGTTCTTGATGGTTACATGATTGAACTATCGGTAGTTAATGCAAAGGCGTAAAGATCCGTCCTTTTTCTTACAAACAATACCGATACTCCACAAGGGGATGCACCATGACGAATGAAACCTTTATCCAGTAACTCTTGCATCCGCACCATCAATTCTTTCAATTTTGACAAGGCCATCCTATAAGGTGCCTTGAAAATTAGTTCAGTCCTAAGGGCCAACTCAATCACAAATTCAATTTCCCTCTCTAGAAGCAATCCCTGCAATTCCTCGAGAAACACATCCATGTACTCCTATACCACTGCCATATTCTCTACCTTTGACCCTTCTATTAGTGTATCTGCCACTAATGCGAAATACCCTTAGCATCCAGATTCTAACAACCGGGTTACCTCGAGTGACGAAATCAGAGGAACGGAGGGTCCCCCTTGATTTCCCACAAACTCAAAACTATCACCTACTATTGGGTTAAACTGAATTGTATTTCCATGACAATTTACCGTAGCTCATTGCTTGGTGAGCCAATCCATTCCAATGATGACATTAAAGTCATACATTGCTATTGTAATCAAATCAATGACTCCCTCGCGACCGCCCATGACTAACTTACAGCCAGAACAACCTAACTTAGATAATATCTTATCCTTAAACGGAGTAGAAATGCTATAAACCATTCACAATGGTTTGAGACTTTAACCCCACTAGCTTAACAAAACGATTGGCAACAAAAGAATGCATAGCAACAGGGTCAAATAATGCATAAGTAGCATGATCATGCAAGGAGATTGTACTTGTAACAACGGCGAGTGAATCCTTCGCCTCTCCTCGAGTAACGGCATAAACTCGTCCTTGCATTGGGGGTCTACCTTGGTTGTTCGGCAGCGCATTCCCTGTAGGTCGTCCTCCCTACGATAGTGGCGAGATCATCCTTACAGGCCTACTTGGACAATTTGCCACTTAGTGGCCCTGTTGACCACATCCGAAGCAGGCTCATGTCCTCGCAAGACAGGTGAGATTTCCATGTCTCCTCCCACACACTCGACAGACTCCCATGACATTGGGTGCTGGCTTTCCCACGCAGTTCCTTCTGTTGGGTGGGATGGGATTCCTTCGCCCCATCATCGGTCCCTTCCCAAATCGACGATTGTCTTTGTTAAGCACGAACCGCGAGCCAGATGCGGTCGTCCTCTCGATCATATTCTTCTCAATCATTTGGGCCTTCTCATACATCTCATCAAAAATTTTCAAGTTTAAGGGCACCAGCTGAGCTTTTAATTCTAGCTTCAAGCCATCCCTGAAACGTTTTGCCCATCCAAGAGGTCCTTCCACTAATCTTGGCGCATACTTAGCTAACTCCATGAATTTCACCTCGTACTAATCCACTGACATCCGATTCTGGTGAAACCATTGGAACTCTTCCATCTTGGACTCTCTCACATTGTCAAAGAAATACTTCCCATTGAACGCTTCACGAAAGGCACCCCATGTTTGAGCTATGCCTTTAGAGAAAACTCTTCCTTGAGTGGCTTCCCACCATGTAATGGCATTACCTTAGAGCTGGTAAGCCGCTAAAAGTACTTGGTCCTCATCTGAACATCATCCAAAGGATCGCAGCCTCAAGATCGCCTATACCACTGAACCTCGGTGGCTTCAATCTCAAGAACTACTCCACCAGGCTTGTGCATTGGTCTCTCACAGACCTCTCATCTCTCTACGAAAACCATGGGGATTATAGCAGGAGCAATAGGAACAGTGGCAGCAACAACCGTAGTAGCAGTGGTAGCAGTAGTAGTAGCTCAATCCTCAACTTGCTATCCTATTAAGGTCTCTAGTGCCAGCAGGATCCCCTTGCACGCTACCTCTACCACTAGACTGACCAGACGCTGCCCTATGCCTAAGAGCTCTCTGCTCAGGATTGCTCATCACTCTAGACACTCACTGGTCTAGCTTTCTAATTCCATCGGGAATTAGAACTATGAGCAACTCGCCATCACACAAAACCACACAAGGCCACAAAAGCAATCACAAGCACGTAATATAAAAGTCATCCCTATCTAACTATTCCAAAAATCCCACGCACCTTATCACTCCAAGTCTTAACCTTATCACTCCAGGTCTTAATCTTGCTCAGATACCAAAACCAATGGGGATGTCACGCCCCGACCACGGGCACGCAACAACCCCTACCATGGTCAATTGAAAGCGACATCCTAGACTCGTAGATGACCATTCATTTTAATCTTTCATTAAGTGCAAGCAAAAGACAAACCATTCTCAATCCAATAAATAATCAAACAATCAAACGGGAATAGAGAGATGAATAACAAGATAACATGAACTACTCATTTATATATTCTTACTAGATTAACCAATGGATGATCATTTTCCGATTAAAAAGCCCAACTAAGGGGGCCAACCCATCTACTAAGCCAAACTAAAAAGAAACTAGGCTCGGCTAATCCATCTATACAAAAAGAACCATTAGGTTCTAAACTACCATCACTTTGACCTGTCGGACTTAGGCTCCGTAGGGTCGTAGTACGGGTCATCCAGGTTGATCACTGGATGAGCGGGGACGGGGTTCTTTATTATACCATCAAGAGGGTCCAGCTCCATGGGATCCTAATCGTCGTCTTCAGGGCCCCTACTAGGCAGTCCATCAAAACCTTGCAGGGAACTGATCAGAAGATCATCCTGCCGAATGTACCACGCTAGGAACCGATGGGGTATTCATTGCCCCGGTCCCTCATCAACCCAGATAGTGGTGATGTACTTTTCGTATAAGTGCACCCAACCCGGGAACCAATGGTGCGTCACTACGATCTCCCAATCCTGAGGGACCCCAAATTGCACTAGTGGGGGTGCCATTCTAAGAGCTTGAAAGTGGTTATACAATAACCCGTAAGATAAAATCTCAACGAGTTCTCCCCTTAAGCCCCGGTTAGTACACCAACTCAACCTGAGGTATCTCTCCAAAACCACCCTTCACACAATTCAACCACAAACAACCAACAGTCAGCAATTAAACAACAGACAAGGTCAACCAACAATGAAAAGTCGGTTTGCATGCAACCTTACCCGATATGCCATACCTTGCACATTTTATATTAGCACAATACATACAATGCACATGGCCATTAGATAATGCAATTCACCATTCACATGCGAGTCTCGTCACAAGCGTTCTCACCTGGCTATTGCCACACCTTGCACGTTATCAATTTATGCGTGCATGCCATAAATAATGATGTGATCACATCATGCATAATCGAAACCAATGATGCAATATTTCTCATACGCTTTGGCATTCACATGTGTTCCAATTATTACTGCCCCACATGGCTACAACCGAACTCCCGCCAATGTCTACTGGCATCATCCTCCCCCATGAGGCACGACGACATCAAGGGACCTCCGCCCAAGACGTTATTCCCTAAGAAGCATGGGTCCGACCTCTACTGTGACTCCACATCCAGATCCCTCTAGGGTTTCCGATAAATCGGACTATCACCCCCCCGAACTTCAGCCAAGGCGGCGGGTTCAACTTAGTTATCACACAAGTATACCATCACAATCCACTCATTATCCTTGAGCATTAGCAAATGCATACATGCTTGCATATAAAACTTCAAGTATTTTCTCAAAAAAGTAGTCTATTACTGGTGTCCCTCGGACAAATTATTTTTCCCATTTTTTTTTGTGAAAATCACACAATTCATGCAGATGTTAATGCAATGACACATTTAATTCACTTCACAAAATCAAGATCTATGAAATTATGCACAATTTCACTTTCGGATGAATAGTGCACGTGAACAATACCGTGAACGGTGAAATTTCAAATTTTAATAATTAAATAATTAAATTCATAAATTAAATTATTTAAACATTAAATTATTTAATTAAATAAATCATTAATTAATCAAATTAATCAAGCAATTAAGGCAAAACATGCTTAATTAACACATAACACACAATTAAGCATAATCAAGCCAAATTAAGTATAATTAAACAAGATTAAGCTAAGCTAATCTTAACCATCTATCTAACCACCTATCTTAGGGCTAATACAACTTAATAATTATACCAATCAATATTTGTCTATAATAGGAAAATAGTTGAATATGATTAAATCAATGATTCAAAACCCTAATCAATAAATAACGTCTGTAGTAGAAACCATAAAACAACCATCATTCAAAACATTCGAGTTTCCTAAAAAATTTAGCCCCGAGTTCACAAAAGCCATAGAACAAAGGAGAAAATTAATAGGAAAATCTGAACCAAAATCAATACTTGATACTCCTAAGCTTTAGGGATTAACTGTAAAAGATACCCCTGATAAATTAAACGCCAACATTAGTGTCCTTGATGAAACCTCTAATACTTCTAATAGTGAAACTATCAATGAAATAGATAATCTCAATTGGAAACAACCTCAAAAGATATACTATAATAGAACCACGCCTTCAGATATAGCCCTAGAAGAATCATTCTCCCAAAGAATCTAGAATAAGTATTCTCCATATGCCATATATGAACGGAACATCGATGGAATAACATAAACCAATATATTGAACATACTCATGGTGATGCTAGCCAATGCTTATAAGACTCAACAAGATGTTTTTAATCAAGCTGTAGCTAACCACCTTTTAACAGCTAGTTTCACTAGAAAATTAAAACGTTTGTGGGATAATTATCTAACAGATGAACAAAAAATACAAATCATGTCAGCTTATAAGAGAGATGATTTTGGCCAATTAGTCTATGATGATGAAGGCCATTCCATTCCCAATGCTATCAATACACTCATATATTCCATCTCCCAACGTTTTATAGGAGACCCATCACATATTAGAGATAGGAACCAAGAACTCCTATCCAATATGAAATGCAAATCTTTAGGAACATTTAGAGAATATAAAGATCTTTTCCTCCATAGAGTATTGATAAGACCAGACTACAAACAACCATTTTGTAAAGAAAAAATTCTAGATGGTATATCAAAAATCATAGGTGACCAAGTTTGAGATAAAATTAGAGAAGATAATAATGGCCAAATACCATGTGGCCTTCTTTCTTATGGCGAAATAGTTTCTTATATTTATAGACAAGGCACCCAAATGTGCAATGCCATTAAACTCAAGAAACAACTCAAAAAAAAAAAAATCTCTCCAAGGTAGAACTCTAGGAGATTTTTGTGCCCAATATGTCCTTACTATAATGAGAAAACAAAATCCAAATGTAAAGGAAATTGTCCTATATATAAGAAAAAAGTCACAAATCATACCATAAGAAGTCTCGACCAGAGAAATCATAAGTCCCCAAAACCTATAATGATAAACATATACAGAGAAACCATTGAGATATTTCTAAAAAGAATTTCAAAGACCTTAACTGTTATGCTTGCGGTAATAAAGGCCATACTGCCAAATACTATAAGATAAACAAAAGGTTAAATGAACTCTCTTTAATTAAAGACACCATAAATCAGTTGAGGAATATTTTAGCCCAAACTTATGGTGATTCCCCTTCGGATGAATCTATTGAAGATGGAATTCAGGGCAATGAATTAGAAACATCTTCAGAATCTGAATATGAAGATATATTTTCTAACCTTGAATCAATATGCTTACTAAAGAAGAGTAATTTCTTCTTAGCACAGCCAATCAAATAGAAGATCCAGAAGCCAAATATGCTAGACAAGAAAATCTTGATAGGCTTCATTCCTCCATGAACATAGTCTCCAAACCTAGCTCTTCCTATAACCTCAAAGATATTTTAAATAAGAATAAAAAAACCTCAGTTTAGACCAATAAATATGAGTGACCTCTAGAATGAAATCAAATTACAAAAATAGAGATACAAGCATCAAAAGCCACCCAAATAGAAATTACCAAAGAAATTTCTGACACTAAGAGTCCATTAATAAAAAATCTACTAACAAAATCCCAAAAGGAACTAATCTTGTCATATATCCAGATAGAGACATGAACAATACAAATCCAAACTTCTTAATGTTATTAACAGAAATAATGTCTAGAAAATGGATGATTAACATCACCATAAAAATTAACAATGAATACATAATTGAGACAATAGCTCTTTTTGATATAGGAGCGGACCTCAATTGTATAAAAGAATGTCTTGTTTCGACAAAATATTTTGATAAAGCATTTGAATCCTTGAAATAAGCTTCAGGAAATAAACTTAATATCAAATATAAGTTACCATAAGCCATAGTAGTAAAGGATCAAATGTCTTATAAAACATCTTTTCTTTAAGTCAAAAATATGAAAATGTAATTCTTGGAACTCCCTTCATACAATTAATTCAACCCTTCAAAGTAACCAATGAAGGTATTGAAACCCAATCCTTAAAGACAAAAATAAATATTCAAATTTATAACTAAACCTCAAAAAAGAACCCTAAATATTTTGCAAGAAAATTCTATTTCTGAAATAAATTGCCTCATAAAAGATAAGGAAACCCAACTTAAATTCTTAAAAGAAGACTTGGAATTTAAAAGATTAGAAGAAAATCTTTTAAAACCAAGCACCAAAGATAAAATAACCTCCTTATAGAACCATATAGAAAAAGCCATATGTTCCACTTTACCTAACACATTTTGGGAAAGAAAGAAGCATATAGTTGATCTAACTTACGAGCAAGGATTTTCATAAATAAATATCCCCACAGAAGCTCATCCTACCCAAATGAATCAAGAAGTCTTGAAGTTCTATCAAACAGAATTACAAGATCTCTTGAATGAGAAACTCATAAGAAAAAGCTAGTCACCCTAGAGTTGCTCTACCATCTATGTCAATAAGAATCCTAAGCTTGAACGAGGTGTACCCAGACTTGTTATAAATTACAAACCACTAAATACAGCCATTAGATGGATTAGATATCCAATCCCCAATAAAAATGATTTATCGAATAGACTTTGTAAAGCAAAAATTTTCTCCAAATTTGACATGAAATCAGGTTTCTAGCAAATACAAATTAGTGAAAAAGATAAATACAAGGCAGACTTCATAGCTCCTTTCGGCTAATATGAATGGAATGTTATGCCATTTGGTCTTAAAAATGCTCCTTCAAAATTTCAAAGAATCATGAATGAAGTATTCAATCCCTATTCTGAATTCATCATAGTCTACATTGATGATGTCTTGGTCTTTTCATCAGGAATAGCTCAACGTTTTAAACATATTTCGATCTTTGTCAAGATCATCATAAAAAATGGATTAGTAGTTTTACCTACTAAGATTTCACTCTTTCAAACTAAGACTGGATTTTTAGGACACCATATCCATTTAGGAACCATCTTCCCCATAGAAAGATTGATTTTGTTTGCTGATAAGTTTTCAGATGAAATCAAAGATTAAACTAATTGCAGTGGTTCTTAGGAAGCCTCAATTATATCTTAGATTTCTTCCCAAATATCAATACTGTATCTAAACCTTTACACCAAAGGTTGCAAAAAAAATCCTCCACCATAGACGAATGTTTATACCAATACTATCTAAACAAACAATCAAAGCATATATTAAAGAAATACACTACCTAAATCTTGCTGACCCAACTGCTTTCAAAATAGTTGAAATAGATGCCTAAAAAAAAGGATATGGTGGTATTCTCAAACAAGTCCATGACAATAAAGAGTTAGTTATTCAGTTTGTATCTAAACATTGAAACCTTACTCAACATAACTACTCAACCATAAAAAGGAAATTCTTACCGTAGTCCTTTCCATATCAAACTTCCAAGGAGATTTTTTAAAACAAAAATTTATCTTGAGAATTGATTGCAAATCTACAAAATATGTTTTACAAAAAGATAATATTGCATCAAAATAGATTTTTGCCAGATGGCAGGCCATACTTTCTGTTTTCGATTTTGACATATAATTTATAAATGGCTCTTCAAACTCATTGCCTAATTTTCTCACACGATAATGTTTACAAGGGATACAACCATGCCTTGAAAAAATGACAAAGGAAAGTCTAAGGCCAAATCCTCCTCAAATACCAAAATAGACATACTAGAAAAACCACTACTGCCAATAAAATCATGGACATAAATATTTCATGCAAAGCTAGATAGTCAACTAATACCCAATACCCAAGAACTTGTGCCTGATATTGTTGAACTGGCCAAGCTACTACCAAAAGAATTATTAGAAATATTTGCTCAATCTTGACTAAAAACAATAAAGGGAGAATCGTTTGGTTCCATCACAGTAAGTAGCAACCCATCGCCACTTGCAACCCAAAGACAAAAAGAATATCAAATGCAAGTGGAAAATAAAAGAATTTTCAATGAGGTGGTTTTTAGGCCACAGGCAACCCCTTATTCACAAAAATCAATATTTTTTCCAAAATCCAATTTTCAGAGTATACTCACAATTGAGGATGGATATTATAATCAAGATCCGATTATCTTTGCTAAAAAAGTATTTCCTGAAAATTAGCATTATAAACCACATGATATGAATAAACTCTTGACTTTTTACGAACATATATTGGTTGAAACGGAATCAACTAAATTCACCTGTTTCACTGATAAAACTAATTTTGACTATGTCTTATACTCAACCATGGTCATCATTAAGGTCATACACCTTAATGAGTGGGATGAAGAACCTCATACCCATAAGAAATTCAAAGCTAGAGTCACCCAAAGGCTACCATATTGTCCATCATACACATATTGGGATTACCAATAGGCTTGGTGGAATGTTTTTTATAGGCAAAATTTCAATTTCTAGCATACTTGGTATATTTCAAAGATCAATTTAATACCCAAAACCATCCAAATTGTTGAATACCTGGCAAGGATTTTTTGGCCCTAAAGAAGATATCCTTCACCCTCTATTCAAACTAGGATAAAAATTGTTCCAAAAGAATTCAAACCACTCAACACGACCTGAGATTCCCCTGTCTCTTACATTACTTTACAATATTCAAACTATCATGGGTAACGGCCTGGAAATTGGACTATTATACTTCTCTCCATGACAATATACCCATTCTCATATGAAAACATAAGACCAAGTGGAATGACAGATTTAAATTCCATGATTGGGGGACAAAAACAGTAGTTTGAAAATGGTTAAATAACCATAACCACATAACCAAACCTAAGTAAATATCAAAAGTTCCTGAAGCATCATAATTCCAAGAAAAATCCTTAATAGTTTCAACCCTTGTTAGAGCAAAAACTTGAGAAGAATGCTACAAAATAATAAGACAACTATATGAAGAAGATCAACTTTCAAAGTGCAAGTCTTCCCAATCAAATGATAACCAAGAGGAAAATTCAAGATACTAATTGGCATCTTTATAAAAGACAAGAATTACATGCCAATAATACTACAAACGCACGAAGCAATTAATGTAGCAACAGTAGAAATACACTGTTCACTATTATTGCTCACACTTCTACAATGCACTTAGTACTATTCAATTAGCATTGTTCACTCAGTAGTGTAGAAATACACTGTAGCATGAGTACTATAAAAGAGGACACCCAGAGCAAGTAGAGGCAAGCTTTTGTGTATACCCTTCTGGAGAGCATCAGGCAATCCTCCCTCTTCTCTCCTTCACACATAACCTCATCTCCTCTGAAAACCCTTGAAACCCTTCTTCATCCAAAAGTATCCCTTTGGCATAAAAGTATACTTTCAAGAACCATATCATAGTTTTCATTATCTAGTCATTGATTTATACCCATAGTCGGTTAATCTCTTCATATCACATATATCAGTCTATGGCAGAGTGTGGATTATTGCCTCAGATCTAGATCTAATGTTTTCATTACAGTACTTTACTTTTTGCAGCATATCTTCTGCACTTGTAATTTATAGTTTCCATATTTATAATTTACATTCAAAATAAAATATTCTCCAAACAAATCTACCTCATATATGGTTGGTTTTTCCATCTACTGGTGTTTATTCATATTTCTACTTTTCATAATATATGTGTTCCTTGCTTTACATATAATATTTAATGCTCGTAGTTTTATTTAGTTTTCTTTGTTTAATATTTATCTTCATAATCATACTCCAACACACCATATATCTCTTCCAAGACATAGATGAAACTCCTTCTACAAAGAAGAAGTTTGACCTTCAAAACTCTTTCATATAGTCAATACCCTTCTTCCATACTTTTTCAGATCCATAGTTCTCCTCTTCTTCCATATACAAAATACCAATAGGTCTAACAAACGAAAGCATTCAAAATAGTATTAAAGAAAATTAACATATCTATCCATACAAAACCATAGGGTCAACCTAGATCTACCAAATCTATTGATTCCTCTTATCAAAGTTTCACTATCTGTCTATAGTCCTCCGATCCTACCCCTTTATAGTAACAGATCTATCCACACAAAACCATAGAGTCAACCCAGATCTACTAGATCTATTGATTCCTTCTATCAAAGTCCTCCAACTATATATATAATGGAAGTAGAGTGGAACTACCCGTAAAAAAGGGCATGTAAAATATGCCAACACATAATGTATAATAGCAGTAGTGTGCTTCACTTGTTATGCTTCCCTAATTTCCAACTGTTATTTTGTCTGGGAATTTGTTTGTGTACATTTCCACATGTACTTAGTAACAAGATGAAAGAAGTAGGATGTTAACAAGCTTGGAATGTTGCAACGAAAATAACCCCCAACAGTGGTGACCTTGGAATAGGGTCAGGTCATGACAAAGGCCACCTCATGTGAACTTCAGGATTGTAAGTTTGCAAAGGCTATTTGACAGAAGATTTTTCCTATAGGTTTAAGGGATCATTTCTTTACTCTTGATTTGCATAAGTGTTTGTTAGCAAAACTTTCTACTACAACAATCCTGGTAAAAGAATATGATTGGCCACTAGGATGTAACTTGTTGGCATCTGTGGAAATGGAGGAATCTAAAAACATGACTGGCCATTGGGATATCCGGTCTACTTGATTACTAGAAAATAGATTGGTTGTCAAAAGAGAGAAATGAGATAATTCAATCCCGATAGGGTTGCTAAAGGCAATTCAAGTCCAACTTCAGTGAGTGGACTTATTCATGATGACTCATGTAATTGGCTTGTTGGATTCGTGCAAACAATGGGAGTGTATCTTCACTCAAAGCTAGACCTGTTAAACGGGTGGGTTGGGTCGAGTCATAAATGGTCCGACCCAAATTGACCCATTAACCCGTTTATGACCCATTTAAGCATAGTATAAAAGTTTTGACCCATACCCAACACATACCCGATCCGACCCATATTGTTAAAACATTTATCTATCTAACTAAACTTAGGAAAACTTATTCTTATAATTTTTTTTTAAAGATTTTAAACAAATTCAAGTTCATTAACAGCCAATGTATTTTAGTCTTTTTAATTTTTAAACCCATTATAGATATACTTGTCAAAATTGGTGCATAACCCATTTATGACTGATTTAAATATTAAATGGATTATAAATGAGTCAGGCTTTCTTTAAATGGGTCATAAATGGGTTATACACCCATTTTGACAGGTGTACTCAAAGCAGAACTATTGAGTAAGTTTTTTTTTTAATTTTGGGTATTTGATAGGTCATTAATTGGCTTGCTTCATTTGTTGATAGGCGATAAACTTGGATTATGTTTTTTTAGGAAAGTGACCATACTACCTCTGTACTAACCAAATAACAAGCACCTTTTTGTCGTTTTCTCGTTATCAGGCATGTGGAGTTATTCCCATTCTGTATCATGGGTTGATGTTTCCTTTTTCTCATCAGCCAATAACAAAGAACGAACTTTATGTGCATTTTCCATCCGACCGAGGTCCCTCCCACCTTTTCCGAGGAGGATCACTGTCGACCCACGCACCTAGCACCGCCATCGTTTCCCTCCCATTCATATTCAGATGGGTCGTCGCAAATGCCTTCTCTTGCTCGTACTTTCAGCAACGCTCTTCAGTATCGGTGCCTCTTGCTCCAATGGAGAATGCAGGGTTCGTATGTCTGTCAGACTGTACTTCAGTTTTCGGCATGAGTCTTGGGATTTCTGATTTTTCTTTTTGTGTGGTTTTTCGTGAATGAAGCTTCTTGATGATTGCTCAAGCGATAGCGACTGCGAGGCTGGTCTCTATTGTTTCTTCTGCCTTGCAAGCCTTTCAGGTTCCAGATGTGCAAGATCAACCATTACTGACCAGTTTAAGCTCTTGGTATTTATCTCTCCCTCTCTTTCTGTAACGTTTTTCTTTGCCCTTAATACGAATTTCTTTTTCTTTTTTGATTGCCGCAATCGACCTCCTTAGTGATATAAGAGAAGTTCAGACTCTTTAAAGGGGAGTTGCGTAAATGTTGACCAACTGGGAAATAAGGTTTTTCTATCCAGTTCGGCATTTTCTCTAAGTGGGCTAAACAAAAGTTGGAGTAAAGCAGCTGAAGTATTACATGATCAGCCTAATGTTGACTGCCCATGACTTGTGTGAAGAAGAATCTGAAGTTGAACTTTTACAGAGAAATTTACAGGACTCATGCCATTGAGAAATTTGCTGTTCTTTTTTCCAATTAGAACGTACTATAATATGCCAATTCGTTGCTGTTTTATATGTATTATGTCACAGGTCGACATTCGGGCTATGTTTTTTGCTTAAGAACTTGACTGGGAAAAGAGTGATGGCATTTTAATTGTGGTAGATACTGTACACATTTTCTAAAAGCTTGAATTACAGGCCAGAAAATTTTCTGGCATTCTTTTGCTTCTCTCTCTGTTTTTTTTCTTTTTTCTTTTTTTGGGTTTCGGCAGGTGTGTTGGAAGGGTTGACTGGTACGTCATTTTCATCAGTGATTTGATCTGCTTTTTTTAACTTCTTTATTAGAACAACTCTCTTCCTTTCAACAAATATGCATTCTTGACGACCCACAATGCATATGCTATTGATGGAGAGCCACGTCACAGGCCTGTACCAAGAATAACGGTTTCAAATCAAGAGGATACTGTCACTCAACAACTAAACGTATGACTCTGTAAATCCGATTGCTTTTTAGCTTTTCCTCATTTTCATTTTCAGGAAGTTTTAGGAACATGATCTCAATTTAATGTCACCAATGGCGTTTTTCCATTTCCAGAATGGAGTTCGAGGGCTGATGCTAGATACATATGATTTTGAAGGAGATGTATGGTTGTGCCATTCTTTTGAAGGTCAATGTAATGACTTCACCGCATTTGTAGGTACTCTTGTCCTTGAACTGATGGTCTTTAGTCCACCCTGTGCTTTATGATTTTCCTCTTCTCATTGAAAATTTTCTCTTCTTCCTTCACATATCTTCTTGGTGCACATCAAATGCTGAGGATCCTGGTTTGCCATGTAGGAACCGGCTATAGACACTCTCAAGGAAATTGAAGCTTTTCTATCAGCGAACCCGGCAGAGATAGTCACTTTGATACTCGAGGACTATGTTCAGGCACCAAATGGATTGACAAAGGTCTTTACTGATGCTGGCTTGATGAAATACTGGTTTCCAGTATCAAACATGCCGAAGAACGGTCAGGATTGGCCACTAGTTAGGGACATGGTGGCTAATAACCAGCGGCTGCTTGTGTTTACCTCCATTAAGTCAAAAGAACAGAGTGAAGGGATTGCTTATCAGTGGAATTACATGGTTGAGAATCAATGTATGTGTATAGTCAAATTTACTTAGAGAGAGAATCTTCTAGGCAATTTGGCCCAGAATTTTTCAAACAGATTATTCGTCGTTGACATGTTGTGTCCATGAATGTATATGGCGCGTTAATTAACTAGTAATTTGCAGATGGCGATGGTGGAATGAAAGCAGGAAGCTGTCCAAACAGAGCTGAATCGGCTTCTCTTGATGACAGGAGCAAGTCCTTGGTTTTGGTGAACCACTTCCCCTCTGTGCCCATTAAGGGACTCAGTTGCAAGGACAACTCGGGTGACCTCATTAACATGCTTCATACTTGTTATGGCGCGGCTGGCAACAGATGGGCTAATTTTGTCGCTGTTGATTATTATAAGGTACAAGTTCTCTAATCTTCTCAGCGCGTTTCTCTGTCTATATGACCTTCTGAAATTTAACAAAATATCAGAAATATTGTCTTTTCCTCCTATATACTAGTTGAACACTCGCAGAAAGTATGCATGTTCTGGTTTGGTCTAGATACTCATAATTTTGTCTTTACCAAAATGCTCGATAGACTTAAACCTGCACTTTTCAGAATGAAAAAGTTTTGGAAAAGCATTGACACCGGAGGCTCTATGCTTTTATGCAGAGGAGCGAGGGAGGAGGATCATTTCAAGCAGTAGACACTCTAAACGGGAAGCTGCTATGTGGATGTGACGATGTGCACGCGTGCGTGGTAAGTTAAACTTGAGGGGCCGATTCATTTCTCTGAAGCAAAAAGAATGTTCTCTTCTCACTGTTGGCATTATAGTGGATGCATGATCCTTGTCAAAAGGTCAAGTCAGCTCGAATGGATGTCCCAACCATTTCCATTGCTTTTTGATGGTATGGGGAACGAAGCCCGTGTTATAGCCTAATCTATACGGACATGCTTTTCTCTATCAATTATGAAGTTAAACTCATGAGGTTCATTAGTTGTTCGAAATTCATTTAAGATAATTGCATGTTTCTTTTCTGGAAAATTTGCTGACTCGACCAATATTTTCATTTTGCAGCCGGGTTCGACTTCTGGGGCGTGCTCTCCATAGAAAACAAGAATATCCTGAATAGAACAGAGGGAAATCAATAAGGAAATCAAACCAATTGTTGCTGCAATTTTATTTTATTTTTGGTTTTAGTTAAGAGTATGAGGACTTGGTCGGAATAGCTACCAATCAAGAGAAATGAAAAAGGTGCGCCGAAATAGAATTATATCTCTTAAGCACAGTACAGAGAGAAAAGAAAGCTCCAAAGGCAGCACATCTTTTTGTTTCTCATGCCCTGCACATTGAGTTTGTGCTTAGTTATCCAAATGGTACTCATTTGCTTTCTGGGGTGCACATGGTTACAAAATTGGATTATGTCATGATCGATACAATTAATTATATAGTCGTAATCGGATTTGCTTCTTGATATGAGAAGGGTCCAACCCTAGTAAAAGGACTTCTTCATAAGACAAGGGTCTTAATGTTAGGCATCGTAGGACTTGTGACGTCCTGAAATTCGAGCCCTTTTAGGGATGAGTGAACGTGAATTTCGCCAATGCATTGTTGGTTGATTCCGCTCGGACCCAATCATTGCCGAGATACTGACCTTGAGGGGAAAGGGTACGAGAACAACTCGTGCGACTAAAGAACTTGACACAGGAAAACGACTCGACCGTGAGACTTGCGTAAGGGCGATCCTCAGTAGTCATGCAGGCCGATTTCAGGACGAATAGAAGTCGATTCGCGGACAGAAATAATGGGACGGCGGGTGATTCCGTCTACTGTTATTGAACCCGCGAACGGCCTTATGTTGATCCTTGATAATTGTGTACCTTGAAATAAGAATCTATCCTTCGCAATTTCATGTCGTCAAGGACGTCCATGTGTCGAGAAGTCTTGAACGTGGTTTGGCACGAGTCGGTTACGCGTGAATCCTCGAAGCCGCCTGTCAGTCTGAATTATACCAAAATGACATTTGGGCAAAATTGACAAGGCATGAGAATCCAAGATTGGACTTCGAATTTTCGGGAACGTCCAGGACGGACTTTTGGACGATGCTTCCTTGATAGTCGACAATGTCGGTTGAGCCGAGTTTTTGGGAAAGGGATTTTCGGACCGAGGAACCGAGCCTATGAGGATGTGGGCCGAGCAAGAACAGTGAGGGCCTCACGCCCAAGGTGGGATGGCTACCGTGGAAGACCGAGACAACGAGTGAGCCGTTGGGCCAAAACCGATCGTTAACCCTCCCGAGCCCGTTGTCTAAACCTGAGCCGATTCGAGCCCAACAAATTCCCGAGCCCGTTCCTATTCATTTTCCGGCCCGTTTCCTAGGCCCGCCTTTCATTTTCAGCCAAAGGACAGATTAGGAAATGTGCAAGGTGGAAATGACCAAAATGCCCTTGGAGATTTTGGAGAAAAGTCAAAGGAAGAGAGAGAAGATGATGTCATGTTTTGTGGGGACTTGAGCCAAGCCTTTAATGGCATTGATGAGGTCTAGAAGCAGCCCTCAATGCACTCTCTCTCCTCCTCCTTCAGCCCTCCAAAATCGCAGCCCCTCTTTCCCCTTCTTCCCTTGCTTTCCTGAAATTTCAACTTCTGACCTCTCGCCGAAAATGGAGTTGTTCATGGCCTTCCCGGTGGAATCTCGGGCCATTCCACCTATCAATCTGTTCAGCACAGAAAAAACCGTTCAGATGACGTCGGCCGTTCGCCGAACGAAGCCTCCGGCCGATCCGTACGGCTGCCTGAAGTCGGCGGTCCTCCGTCCGTCACTGTGCAGCGCCTCCTGTGCAGCATCGGCTTTTCTTCCGTTTCTCTCCATTTTTGGCCTACCCAATGCCCACACCAACCACACACAACTCCCCTCAACCCCCCAGGAGCCTCCGGTCACCGTCCACCAGCTCGCCGGAGCTCCGGCCAAGCCGTTTGCTCCGATCAGCCCCTGTCCTCCTCCTGCAGTGCTGTTTTGTGAAGTTCAGTGGGGAAATCCGAGTTTGTTGCTGCTGTGCTGAGCCCGGGACCGCCTTGGAGTGTCGTGGGAGAAGTCCCCGGGTGTCGGGTTCGTCGCCGCCGCCACGCCCGTGTCGCCGGCCCGCTTAACGGGTGAGTTTAGCCCCTAATTCTTATTTAGTGCCTAAACTTGCTTAGGGTTGGGTTAATTAGTGCTAAGGGCTGATTAAGATGTTTAATTAAGTGCATTAGACCTAAGATAGGTGGTTAGATTAAGGGTTAAGATTAGATTAGCTTAATCTTGTTTAATTATGCTTAATTGTGTGTTATGTGCTAATTAAGCATGCTTTGCTTGATTAAATTGATTAATTGTTTTAATTAATTGATTTATTTAATTTCTGCATTTATTGATTAAATTATGTGATTTCTAAATTAAATTATTTAATTATTAAATTCGGAATTTCACTGTTCATGTGCACCATTCCATTCACTGTTCACGACATCGTTCACGATACTGTTCATCTGTCAAACCAATTTCATTGTCTTGATCATATTTTGATGTGTCGTGGCATGAACATTTGAATCATTTTTCACAAAAAGGTTTTGTCCGAGTTGGAAGAGAAAGGTGGGAGAAATGGTTTGTCCGGGACTTGGTGATAAATGATTTGAGGTTTTATATGCAAGCATGTGTGCATTGGCTAACACTCAAAGATAATAAGTGGAATGGTATGAAAAAACCCGATTTATCGGAGATTATGGAAAGGGAGGGCATGGAAGGGCACGGTTGCGCCTCTGCGGAAATAGCGCCAATTATATCTCTTAAGCACAGTACAGAGACCGAAAAGCACGGAAGCACGGTCCAAAGGAAGGCGCCGTAGCGCCGTTGCACCTCGGCCAAGTTGTGGCCCTATCTTTTCGTGTGGATGCAAGAGTGCATGAGAAAACATGGCATCATTGGTTCCGATTATGCATGAGATGAGTCATTTATGGCACACACGCATGAATTGATTATCAATGGCAATGTGATTGATGAACTGCATCATCTAACGGCCATGTGCTTCCTTTCTGGGGTGCACATGGTTACAATTGTTGGTTGCATTGCTTGCATTATGTCATGATCGATATGCAATTATGTGATTGTTGGTTGCATTGCTTGCATTGAGTCGGCATACCGGGTAATCGCATGTGAACCGACTTTTAATTGTTGGTTGACTTCTTTTGATTGTTAATTGCTGGCTGTTTGTTGTTGGGTTGAGTGAGAGGGGTTCTAGAGAGATTCTCGAGGTTGAGTTGGTGTACCGGGGCTTAGAACTAAATCTCAACCCGGAACCTTTTTCTTCATAAGACAAGGGTCTTAATGACCGTGGTGTTAGGCATCGCTGGAGGACTGGTTTGGATCAATTCAAAAGACGATTCTGTGTTAATCTAAATTGTATAAATGAGTAGTCGAGGTTTCGCTGATTGACTGGATTGTTTGTTGGACATGGTTCGTCTTCGCTTGCGCATAACTGATTAAAATGAATGGTGGCTAATTAAATAAGGACTGGGCATATTTACTAAATGCTGTGGCATACTGCAAGTGGCTAATTAAATAAGTGGGCATATTTAATAGCCAATAACAATCTACCACGTTATTTAGTATGATCAGTTTTAGCCAATCTAGCATTTATTCTCACTATTTCTCACTCAAAGTTCGTTCATTTCAATGAAAACTATTTTCAAGAATTTTTTTTTTGATTTTCCAATGTTTGAATGATGGAAAACTAATCAATTTACATAAAATGTTTTTGGCGGACTGAAAATAACAAGCTTGGATTAAGAAAAAACAACTTCCTCTTTGGTGAAAAGGAAATCACTTTCTCTAAACTACTAAAAAAAATGAAAAATAACATTTTCATTAAAAATGATCTCCGTGGAAAATG
The DNA here is from genome assembly GCA_014182895.1 of Angophora floribunda. NCBI lineage: Eukaryota > Viridiplantae > Streptophyta > Magnoliopsida > Myrtales > Myrtaceae > Angophora > Angophora floribunda. Next base: position 12,530,245 of record CM024714.1, read on the forward strand.
TTTTCCTTTACTATCAAATTTTCAAGGAAACATATGCACACTTAATATGTGTTGGAACTTAAAACCTTATTGTTGTGGCTGGCCAAAGCCCAAGGGTTATTAGTGGGTTGTTTGGGCCCTGATATTTTTCCACTTTAGGAGCTTTGTCTTGTTGGTAACTAGAAATTGGTTAAGTTTAAAACTTAAGTAGGATCAATAAGTGACATGTGACACGATATGACGTATCGACACGTCATTTTAAAAAAAATAGAGAATTATGATATGTTGGGATACGTTGTATATTAAATGTATATTTATATATAATTATTTTTATAATTATTTCAATCAAATTAATTTGATTCAAATTCAAAAATAATAATAATAATAATAATAGAGTATAATGACTTTATACTAAAAATATTAATCCACAATTTGTTAATATCATTTATTGTTTCAATTTAACAAATTCAACTCAATTCCAATTATCCATAAAACTTGCAGAAAAATAACAAGCAATCCACTTTCAACAATCACATGTCGAAGTGTGTTGGAAGAGAAGAGAAAAAATAAATTTGAGGGGAGTAAACTGTGTGTCACAAGAAGTGAGAGTCAAAAGAGAAGATAAGACTAGGTTTTTCTTCTTTCCCCCTTTATTTTTTTAATTTTTATATATTCACATTTTAACCCCTTATTTATTGAAAATTTTAAATAGAAGAATATTATGAGTACCACAACTTACGTATGGCGCTCACTTTGGTGCCACAACTTTTTTTTCGCTCACTTAAGTGCCATAAGTTTAAAAAAACGTTCATTTGAGTGCCACTTTCAGTTTTCTTGCCGAAAAAGTTGACGTAGCTGTCAAAAAGCTAACATGGCCACCGATAGATAATATTTTATTTTTTGAATTTTTATTTTATTTTTTTGAATTTTTTTTTCTAAGGCCACCATTGACCCTTGCTAGCCGCGGCCGCCTTGCTGTCGGTCACAAAGGCCCTAGGTGAGGCCGTCGCGGCCTCCCCCGTGGTTAGCGAGGGCTGTCGTGGCCTTGCCTAGGACCTTTGCAATCAAATCTGGGCAAGGGTTGCTTGGCTCTCGTGGTAGCCACCGCAAGTGAGGCCGTCAAGTCCTCGGTGGCCCTCAATGGCCCTTGAAAAAAAAAAGCAATAAAAATTCAAAAAATTCAAAAAAATTAATAAAAATATTATCCACCGGCAACCATGTTAGCTTTTCCGACAAGCAAATCGAAAGTAGCACTCAAGTGAATCTTTTTTTAATTTTTGGCACTTAAGTGAGCGAAAAAAAAAAAAAAATTTTGATACCAATGTGAACGATATACGAAAGTTACAACACTGCTAGTGTTCTTTTGCCAAAATTTTAAGATTGACCTGTGCATGTCGGAATCACCTATCTGAATTCTAGACTCGTGTGTTTGGAGAATTGACCACATATCGAATTTTTCAACACTTGTTAACCATGTGTTGAGAGTGTCGGAGTATCTGATACGACACCAAGATTTTTGCAGAATATCAGTACTTCCTAACTTAAAGCAATCCTCATTTTCTCACTTAACCCTCCCAAAAACAAAGATTTGGTTCTTGATAAACACAAGTGATCTACTTACCGTCGGATTAATCCTTTTACTTACCATTGAACCGATCCCATTTACTCTTAATGAAAGTGAGAACTCGCCAAATTCGTGCACGCACAAGAAAAAAGTGCCAACTCAAGTAATGTTACATCCGTAATGCCGGTTATGTTGCGGAGGCGTTGTCGTCAACAATTGGGTGCTTGACGTGATTATTTTTATTGATCTCATATTATATAACACTTTTGAAATTTCATGTAATAATTTCTCTGTCTCTCTCTTGGATCAAATGACAAAGACGTTAAGAAAAAGATGGCTTGTTAACGTAGTGCGTCGTTCACCGGCTGATAGGAAAGTGAGAGTCTGCAAAATTTCTTAGTTGGCTCTCCTCGAAGTAAAATGATGTGTCTGTAACTGGGGTTGGTAAATGAATGTGAGAAAATGATTTAATAATTTTAAGATCAAAATTCCCATGGCTAATGAATGGCGTGTTCAAGGACATTTTTTCCTAGACAAAAAGATAAAAGAAAAATAAAATTGGGAAGTCGGTCAAAATTCTTCTAAGGTAAGTCTAGGTCAAAGCACTGACCGTGGGTATTGGAAAATGTTTGATTGAACTTTTGACATAATGATACTCAAAATAGAGACGTCTATATAGTCACGTGGCCATGTGATCTGATCAGCCAATAGGCAGATAGATTAGGAGGTATCTTTCATTACGTATGCTGAAGCATATAATTTTCAAAACTTATAGAGCTAGACATCATATAAACAGTGACATAGGGTTTCCCAATCATTCAAGCATACAATATTGTGTGGGGTCATTTGCATTCTTTACGACTTCCAAGAAATTCACTCCATGTGATTTTTGAAATTTGGGGGACTGGATCTTTATATTAAGATGATTCGGTTATCTGTAATCTTCCTCAGTCCATGGCATCCTTCGCTCATCCATTCTGCCTGCCCGTCCAGATGCGGCGCCCTTTTTCGTTATCATCTACCGCCCTTTCTTTCCACCCAGTCAATAACCTAGAAAAATACGACATATATTCGAGTTTAAGTTTGCAATTGAGTAGATACACTGCCAAACTCAAGCTCGACTTGAGCCACATACACTATTGCCGGAAGTCTAATCAAGTTCAATCGAGTATTAATTTTCCCCCTTGAGGTCAGCTCGATTAGAAAATTGAGATGCTCGATCTCAACTCGATTACAAGAACTAATAACTAAAGCTCAAGATTATGAGTTCATATTTCACATGAGGACAGGGTATTTATTTTATAATTGTTAAATATATCTTTCAAAATAATGAAAACTCAAATAGGTTCGACTAAGCTCATGAGCATATTTAGTTTTGTAAAGATAGGCTTGAGGACTCAACAATATACTCAAATAACTCCACTCAAAATTAAGTGAGTCAATCTGGAATAGTCATCAAACCTAACCAAAGCATTGGTTTTTGTTTTTGGTCGAAACCCGAGCTTTGGTTCATTAAACAAGTTTTTGGCCTATTGAGAGCTTTTTCCATATACGACAGAGTCCAGAGGTGTGTCGAGGGCTTCGAATCTGAACAGAATTTAGTCTCTCTCTATGCTAACTGCGATTCTGTCGGCATCTCTCTCTTCATTGACTTGTTAGCGAAAACTGCTGTGATACTTCAACTCCAAATATGAGGGCAAAGGCTTTGGTTCTATGATAAAGCACGTGTCAGCAGGTCAAGTAGGTAATTGCAATGCAACCTGTGTCTAAACACTGCTCTGCCTCTAGATGCATTCATGTGAGGAACTAGACTCAAGTGTTCATGTATGATCATCTGCATGTAGCTCATTACTTCTTAAAATATTCCTTTTAATGCGCCTTTCGTGCATTAATATAACAGGCTACATAAGTTCTAGAGTGACCAAGAACAATGAAGAAGTAAACGCATGGGAGATCGGATTGACAGGAGCAATGTTAGGTAGACCTTAAGTTGTTTATATCGCTTGAAACAAGTGTTGCTTATGTGGCATGGAACTAGGGTTTCACTTGGGTGAAGTGTTGCCATTCCTTGTAGTGGCATTTTTCAAATACAAACCCAATTTCCTTGCAATGAATATATGTTTGTCGATTACTTGAACCTCCAGTCTTTGCTAAGTTCGACATGTGATCAAGTAGCTTGAATTTAGAGAAGCGACTCCAGCCTAAACACGGAAACACTCTACTCGAGTTGATTGAGAATCTAAAGAACCATTTGGACTTCTGTAAGATTCATGTTACTCATTTAGATTATATATACATCCATTTACCATTAAATGATTGTTATGTGAAACAATTTGGTTACAAATCTAACTCCAAAAATACATGTTGTAAAGGAGAAGGTGCAAGCATCCTTTTACATTGACAGTGGACCTACCAATAATTCTATAAATTTATAAACTATATGTTTTCAACAACAAATTTGAAAATGTTTTCCCATCAATGTACAATCGAACTTATTATCATAAATTTAGATTTTAAATTGAAACTCAATCATCACAAAAACTTCACTGTATATATTACTATGTACTACATTACAATAATGTTTACATATTTATCTTCGAAATATTGGTACAAGTAACACATTTCTAAACCTTTTTTTTTCTTTAATAAACTTTTCATGAAGATTATAATACTCAATTAGGAACTTATCATGGACCTTAGATCAAGAGGTATAGAAAATTTTAATCTTATATTTTTTATGTATACGTAATCCAAACATTTATCTTTACTTGTATAAGCTTTTTGCAATTATTAGAATTTATTACTTAAGAATATATCATTTTCGTAAGTTCAATAGCTTTAAAAATTATTTTCAAACATTTATATTGAGATGTGCGCAATCAGGAAATATATTAACTCTTATTTTTTCGCTTACAAGCTTTTTGTAGTTACTTCACATTGTTACTTGAGAACTTATCTTTGTTCTTATTTTAACAGCTATAAGGGATGTGAAATTGTTCATTTAGTTTTTTCTTGGCGATTCTTAATTGTAGTATTGTACAATGAGCCTTATAGTGTTAGGAATCACCGTGTAATAAAACCTCTATGCAAAACCAATGAAATGATATCACAGATATATTTTTATCTTTGAGATAATTAATTGTAGTATTATACAATGGGCTCCTATTTTCTCCCCTCAAATAACTTTAGACAAAACCTAAAATCTATTGGTCTAAATTAGCTCCTCATCAATAGTAAGTTTGATGAAAGGGAAATATACATCTCTAATGTAGATCAATCAATCTAATGCTTTTTATCAACCTTTCCTAAACTATTGTTTCTTCTTCTTTTGTGTTCAAAATGGAGAAGTTTACATGCTCATTACTTTTTTTACGAGAATCATCTAAGATTCAAGTATTTTGATGAGCTTAAGGATTGGACTCTAGTATGGGAAGTCTTTGGTTGAAATTGTGAATTCTTTATTGTTATAATTTGTAAATAAGATTGCTAATTAACAAAGATTACTAGCAAGATTTATACTCATTAAAAAAACCTTTATATCGATTTGAGCAGATTAGTAAGTAGAAGAGACGAAATGAAGTTGGTATAAAAACAAACAGAAAGTAACATAAGGTGGTTGAATAAAACATAATTGTTTTGATTACTATGGGCAATATTGTATTTTGATGATGTTGTATAACTTTTGCATTTCTAATAAATAGTAACTTTCACCCTTTTATTTCTAATTTTGATTAGTTATTTCTCTTGAGGTTATTTTCATCAATTCAATAAGTTAGGAGTGTGTTATGGACCAAGGATTGTGCAACCTGATCAATTCTACTCGGAAATTAGACCGACGGCCCAAAAAAAAAGGCCAGGAATTGGTTCCCATTGGAATCGGTCTGAGAACAAATTCCAAATTTTATGAACCAATCTAGGAATAGGTTTCAAGTGAATACTTACTTGAGAACTAGATCGGACCGGCCTGTTTTGGAGCCGGTTTGACAAGGCCAAAATCTTAATTTCTCTTTCCCCTATATTCTAAGCTCAACACTTCTTCATCATTTGTACTTCATTAGAACTCCTCACTAATCTTTCCTCTTCTCCTAAATTTTTATGGATAAATGGAGAATGGATTTTTATAATTAATGTTATATCCTACGTGTTTAAACTTTTTTTATGTTTATAATTGTACATGACTACATGTTCATTTTATGAATTGATGTTTTTGGCAAATAAGAATTTCCGTTGTTCATCTTTTACTTTGAACATATTTGTTGCTCATAGCATCATGTGATTTTGCTATAAAAAAATTAACCATAAAAAGGGGAAAAAATAGGTTATCAAGTATATTCGGGAATCGAACTAGAAAAATAGGGTAGGTTCCAAAACCGATTCCAGGAAAATGGGATAGGTTCTAGAGTCAAAAAATTAGGAATCAATTATAAAAGAGTAGGTTCTAAGTTCTAGCTCTGAAACCTACTCACTCCAGAATCGATTGCCTCTAGTTATGGTCACTTAGAGGTTGGAAATAGAGATAAGTACTACCTTTTATAAAAACTTTAATGGAAGACATTGTTCTCATTTAAGTGATAAGAATTACCATGTAACATAACTTAAATTCACAAAAAGATATTTGGAAACGAAATAGAATTTTACCTACATAGAATTTTAATTATTCACCTAAATAGAATATGTATAGAGAGAATTATCACCAAAATATGCATAAGAATTAGAGACTGGCTAAGGTTTGAGATTCAAAGTTAAATTGCTGGGATTTTTGTGACATTCTGAAATTTGAGCCCTTTTAGGGATGAGTGAACGTGAATTTCACCAATGCATTGTTGGTTGATTTTGCTCGGACCCAATCATTTCCAAGATACTAACCTTGAGGGAAAGGCTACTGAGGACAAAACACGTGCGACTAAAGAACTTGACCTGGGAAAACGACTCGACTGTGAAACTTGTGTAAGGACGATCCTATAGTCATGCAGGCGATTTCAGGGACGAATAGAAGTCGATTCGTGGACATAAATAATGGGACGACGAGTGATTCCGTCTACTATTATCGAACCCGCGAACGACCCTATCTCGATCCTTGATAATCGTGTACTTTGAAATAAGAATCTATCCTTCGTAATTTCATGTCGTCAAGGACGTCCATGTGTCGAGAAGTCTTGAACGTGGTTTGGCACGAGTCGGTTACACGTGAATCCTCGAAGCCGCCTATCAGTTTGAATTATACCAAAATGACATTTGGGCGAAATTGACAAGGCATGAGAATCTAATATTGGACTTCGAATTTTCGGGAACGTCTAGGATGGACTTTTGGACGATACTTCCTTGACAGTCGACAGTGTCGGTTGAGCCGAGTTTTTAGGAAAGGGATTTTTGGACCGAGGAAGAGTAGTGTGGGCAACACGCCCAAGATGGGATGGCCACCGTGGAAAACCGAGACAAACAAATGAGCCCGTTGGACCAAACCGAGCATTTACCCTTCCGAGCCCGTTGTCTAAATATGAGTCAATTCGAGCCCAACAAATTCTCGAGCCCGTTCCTATTCATTTTCCAGCCCATTTCCTAGGCCTTCCTTTCACTTTCAGCCCAAGGGCACATTGGGAAATGTGCAAGGTGGAAATGACCAAAATATCCTTGGATATTTTGAAGAAAAGTCAAAGGAAGAGAAAGAAGATGATGTCATTTGTTTGGGGATTGAAGCAAGGCATTTAATGGCATTGAAGGGGTCTTCTAGAAGCCTCACTCCACTCTCTCTCTCCTCCTCTTCAGCTCCTCCAAAATCGCAGCCCTCTCTCCCTTTCTTCCCTTGCCTTCCTGCAGTTTCTGCTTCTGACCTCTCACCAAATTTTGAGTTGTTTGTTGCCTTCCCGATGGAATCTTGGGTCGTGCCACCTATAAAAATGTTCAACACAGAAATTCCGTATTGTTCACGACGGCCGATCGCCGAACGGGGTTGCCGTCCGTCCCGTACGGTTGCCTGAAATCGGCATCCTCCGTCCGTCACTATGCAGCGCCTCTTGTGCAGCTTCGGTTCTTCTTCCGTTTCTCTCCATTTTTGGCCTACCCAATGCCCACACCAGCCACACACAACTCTCCCTCGACCCCCAGGAGCCTCCGATCACTGGCCATGAGCTCGTCGGAGCTCCGGCCAGCTTGTTTTTGCTCCGACCAGCAACCTTCTCCTCCTGCAATGTTGTTTGTGAAGTTCAGTGGGGAATCCGAATTTGTTGCTGCTGTGTTGAGCTCGGGACCGCTTTGGAGTGTCATGGGAAAAGTCCCTAGGTGTCGGGTTCGTCGCCGCTGCCGCGTCCGATCTTCGGCCCGCTTAACTGGTGAGTTTAGCTCCTAAACCCTATTTAGTGCCTAAACTAGCTTAGGGTTGGATTAATTAGTGCTAAGGGCTGATTAAGATGTTTAATTAAGTGCATTTGCCCTAAGATAGGTGGTTAGATTAAGGGTTAAGATTAGATTAGCTTAATCTTGTTTAATTATGCTTAATTGTGTGTTATGTGCTAATTAAGCATACTTTGCTTGATTAAATTGATTAATTATTTTAATTAATTGATTTATTTAATTTCTGCATTTATTGATTAAATTATGTGATTTTTGAATTAAATTAATTAATTATTAAATTCGGAATTTTACTGTTCATGTGCACTGTTCACGGCACTGTTCATCCGGAATTGAAATTGTGCATAATTTCATGTGCGTTGATCATATGAAGTGAATTGGATGTGGCATTGCATAAGCATCCGCTTGAATTGTGTGATTTTCACAAAAGAGAGAAAATGATTTGTCCGAGGGACACCAGAAATGGACCGCCTTTATGAGAAAGAAAGTGATTTGTCCGAGGGACACTGGAAATTGACCGCTTTTATGAGAAAGGTGGGAAAAATGGTTTGTCCAAGGGACACTGGAAATTGACCACTTTTACGAGGGAGGACTTGAGATTTTAAATGCAAGTGTATGTGCAAGTATGTATTGGCTACGAGAGTCCGAATTACCAAAGGGAGGGCATGGAAGGGCACAGTTGCACCTCTGCGAAGGAAGGGCGCCGTAGCGCCATTGCGTCTCGGAGGGTACGGAAGGGCACGGTTGCGCCTTTACGGAGGAAGAGTGCCGTAGTGCCGTAGCGCCTCGGAGGGTACGGAAGGGCGCGGTTGCGCCTTTGCGGAGGAAGGGCGCCGTAGCATCGTAATGCCTCGGCCTGCACAAAAGGGCACGGTTGCACTTCTGCAGAAGAAGGGTACCATAGCGCCATAACAATAGCACGGAAGGGCATGGTTGCGCTTTTGCGAAGGAAGATCGCAGTAGCGCTGTTGCACCTCAGCCCAATGGAACACGTGTGGACACCAGAGTATACGAGAAACATTGCATCATCAGTTTCGATTATGCATAAGGTAATCACATCATCATTTATGGCACGCACGCACGAATTGATAACGTGCAGGATGTGGCAATGGCCAGGTGAGATCGCTTGTGACGCAACTCGCATGTGATTAATAAACTGCATCATCTAACAGCCATGTATATTGCGTGTATTGTGCTGACATATAACGTGCAGGGTATGGCATACCAAGTAAGGTTGCATGCGAACCGACTTTTGATTGTTGGTTGACATTGCTTGTTATTTTATTGTTGATCGCTGGTTGTTATGGTTGGGTTGTGTGAGGGGTGGTTCTGGAGAGGTGCCCGGGTTTAGTTGGTGTACTAACCGGGGCTTAGGGAAGAACTCACTGAGATTTTATCTCAACCCGTCGTGGTTAACTATTTTCAGACCCCTAGAATGGTGTACCCGCAGTGGAGAATCCTGCCCCCACTTCTCCAGTGATCGACCTGATGGAGTTGAGTCCGATGAGTCCGAGTGACCGTGGTGTTGAACCCGAGGGTTCATTTTGTACAGCTGGATTAGCCTAGCCTATTTCCTTTTTGGTTTGGCTTAGAGGATGGATTGGCCCTTGTTGTCGGGCTTGTAAATCGGAAAAAGCGATCCTCCGTTGGTTAATCTAGTAAACTGTATAAATGATTAGTGATGGTTGTTCTTATTGTTCATCCCTTTATCCCTGATTGATTGATTGATTGATTGATTGTTGGACTGGGGATGGTTAGTCTTCCGCTTGTGTATAACGAAAGATTAAAATGAATGGTCATCGACGAGTCTTGGGACGTCGCTTTCAATTGACCATGGTAAGGAGTTGTTGCGTGCTCGGGGTTCGAGGCGTGACAATTTTATTACCAAAATAAACATCGATTAGAGAGTTACTAGTAACATATACAAACAAATTATAGATTTGCTCGGATTTGACCAAAATATGCTTAGATCAATTAATTCTTGTACATCGACTAGAAATTTATTACCAAAATATACATAGTTATATTATTTCTTGTACATTGATTATAGATTGATTGCCAAAATATAAGAATTAGGAAAACATGTCAACATTGTACATTGATGAGAGATTTATTGCCAAAATATGCATAGTTCAATTATTTATTGTACAAAGACTAAAGATTTATAACCAAAATATGCATAGACCAATTAATTACATTGACTAGAGATATATTACCAAAGATTTGCTTGGATTTTACCAAAATATGCATCAATCAATTAATTCTTGTATATCAACTAGAAATTTATTACCAAATTATACATAGTTATATCATTTCTTGTCCATTGATTAGAGATTGATTACCAAAATATAAGAATTAGGAAAACATGTCAGCATTGTACATTGATTAGAGATTTATTGCCAAACTATGCATAGTTCAATTATTTATTGTACGAAAACTAAAGATTTATAACCAAAATATGCATAGACCAATTAATTACATTGACTAGAGATATATTACCAAAGATTTGCTTGGATTTTACCAAAATATGCATCAATCAATTAATTCTTGTATATCAACTAGAAATTTATTACCAAATTATACATAGTTATATCATTTCTTGTCCATTGATTAGAGATTGATTACCAAAATATAAGAATTAGGAAAACATGTCAGCATTGTACATTGATTAGAGATTTATTGCCAAACTATGCATAGTTCAATTATTTATTGTACAAAACTAAAGATTTATAACCAAAATATGCATAGACCAATTAATTCTTGTACATTGACTAGAGATTTATTACCAAAGATTTGCTCAGATTTTACCAAAACATGCATAGATCAATTAATTCTTGTACATCGACTAGAAATTTATTTCCAAAATATACATAGTTATATTATTTCTTGTACATTGATTAGAGATTGATTACCAAAATATAAGAATTAGGAAACATGTCAGCATTTTACATTAATTAGATATTTATTGCCAAAATATGCATAGTTCAATTATTTATTGTACAAAGACTAAAGATTTATAACCAAAATATGCATAGACCAATTAATTCTTGTACATTGACTAGAGATTTATTACCAAAGATTTGCTTGGATTTTACCAAAATATGCATAGATCAATTAATTCTTGTACATCAACTAGAAATTTATTACCAAAATATATATAGTTATATTATTTCTTGTACATTGATTAGAGATTGATTACCAAAATATAAGAATTAGGAAAACATGTCAGCATTGTACATTGATTAGAGATTTATTGCCAAAATATGCATAGTATAATTATTTATTGTATGAAGATTAAAGATTTATAACCAAAATATGCATAGACCAATTAATTCTTGTACATTGACTAGAGATTTATTACCAAAGATTTGCTCAGATTTTACCAAAACATGCATAGATCAATTAATTCTTGTACATCGACTAGAAATTTATTTCCAAAATATACATAGTTAAATTATTTCTTGTACGTTGATTAGAGATTGATTACCAAAATATAAGAATTAGGAAACATGTCAGCATTTTACATTAATTAGAGATTTATTGCCAAAATATGCATAGTTCAATTATTTATTGTACAAAGACTAAAGATTTATAACCAAAATATGCATAGACCAATTAATTCTTGTACATTTACTAGAGATTTATTACCAAAGATTTGCTTGGATTTTACCAAAATATGCATAGATCAATTAATTCTTGTACATCAACTAAAAATTTATTACCAAAATATATATAGTTATATTATTTCTTGTACATTGATTAGAGATTGATTACCAAAATATAAGAATTAGGAAAACATGTCAGCATTGTACATTGATTAGAGATTTATTGCCAAAATATGCATAGTATAATTATTTATTGTATGGAAGATTAAAGATTTATAACCAAAATATGCATAGACCAATTAATTCTTGTACATTGACTAGACATTTATTACCAAAGATTTGCTCGGATTTTACCAAAATATGCATAGATCAATTAATTCTTGTACATCGACTAGAAATTTATTACCAAAATATACATAGTTATATTATTTCTTGTACATTGATTAGAGATTGGTTACCAAAATATAAGAATTAGGAAAACATGTCAGCATTGTACATTGATTAGAGATTTATTGCCAAAATATGCATAGTTCAATTATTTATTGTACGAAGACTAAAGATTTATAACCAAAATATGCATAGACCAATTAATTCTTGTAGATTGACTAGAGATTTATTACCAAAATATGCATAACTCTATTATTACTTGTATATTAATTAGAGATTTATTGCCAAATTATGCATAAGAATTAGAGAAACATGTCAACGAATGAACCAAGGAAAACCTTAAAAAAACAAGTGGCTAAAGCCCCTGGTTTTCAAACCGCTAATAGCCCACTGTTTTAACAGAAGCTTCTCTTGCCGTCCAAAGTAATGGCTGCCCTTTCTCGGGAGAGCGGTATATATATACATACATACAAATTACAGACTTCTAAGCAATTTATACTTTAATCAAGGAAGCAGCTGGAGAATTTAGCACAGGTCCTGAAGGGCACGGACTTCACGATGGCGCGTTGGGTCAAGCCAGACGTGAGTATATATGTTTTTGAGATCTCAAAGTCTATTTACTTGTTATTTTGCTAAAGAATACATTTTTGACTTAAATAGCACTTGTTAAATAATACTAAACAAGGAGAATTTGTATTTTTCAATGCGATACCTTCGCTCTTAGTTTGATATGGCCACTCTTGTAATTTGACAATCACATGATATTCCATTACTCGACCAAGTGTTCGATCAAAAAGAAAGAAGTGTAAATCTATATGTGGGTTCCTATTTCATTACTTCAAACCATAGAGCCGGAAAATGACACCAAAAGTGCCTTAACTTGTATACGACACTCACTCTAATGCTATAACTTTTCGAAGGCTCACTTAACTACCATATTTTTTCAAAAATGATCAATTCAGTGCCAACTCCGACCTTTTTGGCCGGAAATCTAACATTACCTTTATTTAATTAATATTTTTAGCTAACGCAACTTGCCAAAAAATGTGAGTGCTTAATAACATTGTTGAACCAACTTCTTGTCAAATCACTTAAGTACTAAATTTTTTTCAAAACGATTTTTTCAATGCCATATTTTTTGAAACAGAGACTTTTTCAGTGCCATATTTTTTGAAAAAGAGACTTTTTCAATGCCAACTTTTTTGGAAAAATACTTTTTCAGTGATAAATTTCTTAAAAACGATTTTTCGGTGCCAATTGAAGAGGAAAGAAAAAAAGAGAAAAAATGATGTGGAGGGAGAGGGGGAGAAATGTATACGTGGAAATGTCACATGGATCAATTTTTCATTAAAAAAGCCACATGTTAATTCTGACCGGAATTTTTCATCGTTGGCACCTAAGTGATCATTTTTCTCTAATTTTGTCACTTAAGTGAGCCAGCAAAAAGTTGTGATACCAAAATGAGCATGGTACACAAGTTAAAGCACTTCTGGTGTCCTTCTCTTACCATAGAGCTATCCAATCTTGATTTGGTGGGTTGGTGAGAGATTGGATAGCATTTATAAGTCTGCTTGCGTGAAGTTTACATTGGATGTATATACTCTTAGTGGTTCTGGTTAATCCGTTCGTCCCTTCTCGCCCAAAAAGAAAACGGATATAGGAACATAGTATTGGTAAGCTAAAATCGAAAAAGTCTACGGTGCGATAATCAAAATAGTTACACTTCCCTAGAAGATATACGTAGGATGAGAATAGAAATCTCCAAACATACTTCAAATAATTCGACGATAGAGTTGTTCAGCCATAAATTGATGTTTGTTCTAAATTCTAAGCCGAAAAATATATTGCACGGTTTTCAAACATTTAAACCAAGTTGAGCGGGACATATAAGACTTATACTTAATAGAACAATACGAGATATTCACTAGTTTACTTTCTTTTTCTTTTCCCTCTAAATAGGATATTCATTGACTTAATATTCATGGCTCTATTCTTATATATAGGTGTATCCATTGATGGCAGCAATGGCATTTGTGACAAGTCTTTGCATATTCCAGCTCACAAGAAATGCTTTACTGAACCCTGATGTCAGGTAACAAGCACTTTCTGATGCAATTAAATTCCATGAAAAGAGCTCTCGATGACAATTAATAAGCAACATAATGTATTGAATTTCTTTCGCTCTTTTTTTCTTCAATTTTTTTTTTTTGCACTTATTTTGAATTGTTCACTGCAATACAGAGTCGACAAGAAACATAGAGGCATGGCAGTGTTGGACAATGCAGAAGAAGGGAGAAAATACGCCGAGCACGGGCTCCGCAAGTTCCTCCGCACTCGACCACCGGAGGTCATGCCAACCGTTAACCACTTCTTCTCCGAAGATAAATCTGCATAATCCTACAGCTTGTAGAAAATCCCGAAATTTGAAATTTATGTTCAATGTACTAGTCAATGAAACTTTGTGTGGCATTCTGAAATTTAAGCCCTTTGAGAGAGGAATGAATGTTAATTTCACCAACGTATTATTGGTTAATCTCACTTGGAACTGATCATTATCGAGATACTAACCTTACACTAATGAAAACAAAACTCGTGCAACTAAAGAACTTGATTTGGGAAAACAACACGACCGTGAGACTTACATAAGGATGATCCTATAGATATGCAGGCCGATTTCAAGAACGACTAAAAGTCAATTCGTGAACAGAAATAATGGAACGATGGGTGATTCCGTCTACTATTATCAAACCCACGAATGGCCCTATGTCGATCCTTGATAATCGTGTACTTTGAAATAAGAATCTATCATTTGCAATTTCACGTAATCAAAGACGTCCATGCATCGAGAAGTCTTGAACGTGAATTCGCACAAGTCGGTTACGTGTGAATTTTTGAAGCCACCTGTCAGTCTGAGTTGTACCAAAATGGCATTTGGACGAAATTGACATAGCATGAGAATCCAATATTAGACTTTGAATTTTCGGGAACATCTGAGATGGACTTTTGAACGATACTTCTTTGATAGTCGACAGTGCCAATTGAGCTAAGTATTTGGGAAAGAGATTTTCAAACCAAGGAAATGAACCTATGAGGATGTGGGCTGAGCAAGAATAGTGTGGGCCTCACACCCAAGGTAGGACAGCCACCATGGTAAACCCAAGGCAAGCAAGTGAGCTTGTTGGACCAAACCGATCAGTTACCCTTCCAAGCCTGTTGTCTAACATTGAGCCAATTCGAGCCCAACCAATTCCTAAGCCCATCCTTATTCATTTTATAGCCCGTTTCTTAGGCCTACCCTTCATTTTCAACCCAAAGGCAGATTGGGAAATGTGCAAAGTGGAAATGACCATTTTGCCCTTGGATATTTTAAAGAAAAGTCCAAAGAAGAGAGAGATCATGATGTCATCTTGCTTGGGAGTTGAGCCATGTCATTAATGGCCTTAATGAGGCATATCTTCAGCCCTCATTTCACTCTCTCTCCCCCCTTCATCTCCTCCAAAACCGCACACCACTTTCTCTCTTGATTTCCCTTCCTTCCTTTAGTTTTTCCTTTTGACCTTCCTCTGAAAAACCAAGTTGTTCATGCCTTTCCCGTGTGAATCACAGCCTATGCCACCCACCATCATGCTTGGGATAGAAATTATGTACAAGTAATGGTGGCCGATCAACGAACGAAGCCGCCAACCAACCCACCGGCCGGCCAAAAGCCAACTGTTGCCGAACCATCTACTGTAGTGCCCATACTATCTAGTTTCACCTTTTCACCCGTTTTCCTCCCTTTCCGACCCAATCACCACCCTTATCAACCACCAGCAGTTCCCTCTCGACCCCCATGGTACCGCCGGTCGCCGGCCAACCACTCATCAGAGCTCCGACCAACTCGTTTTAGCTCCAGTCAGCCTGTTCCTCCTGTGCAATCAGTTTTTCTAAAGTTGCAGAGGGAAGTTGAGTTTGTTGTTGCTATTCTCAACCCTGGGACCACCTTAGATCTTCATGGTAGAGGTCCCCGAGTGTCGGGTTCATCGCCACCACTGCGTCCGTGTCGCTAGCTCGCTTAACGAGTGGGTTTAGCCCCTAATCCCTTTGTTAGTGCATAAACTTGCTTAGGGTTGGTTTAATTGGTGTTAATGTTTGGTTAGGAAGTTTAATTAAGTTGTATTAGCCCTAAGATAGGTGGTTAGATAGATGCTTAAGATTAGCTTAGCTTAATATTGCTTAATTATACTTGCTTATGCTTAATTGTGTCATGTGTTAATTAAGCATGTTTTGCCTTAATTGCTCGATTAATTTGATTAATTGTTTTAATTAATGATTTTTTTTAATTTCTCAATTTAATGTTTTAATTATTAAATTTTGAAATTTCACTGTTCATGATTATTGTTTACAATATTGTTCATGTGCATTGTTCATCCGGAAGTGAAATTGTGCATAATTTCATGTGCCTTGATCATATGAAGTGAATTGGATGTGGCATTGCATGAGCATCTGCTTGAATCATGTGATTTTCATGAAAAAAAAAGGGAAAATGATTTGTCCGAGGGACACTGGAAATGGACAACCTTTTTGAGAAAGAAAATGGTTTGTCCGAAAGACACTGGAAATGGACAGCCTTTATGAGAAAGAAAACGGTTTGTTCGAGGGACCAGAAATGGACCGCTTTTATAAGAAAGGATTTGAGGTTTTATATGCAAGCATATATGCATTGGCTAATGCTCAAAGATAATAAATGGATTGTGATGGTATGCTTGTGTGATCACTAAGTTGAACCCGCCACCCTGCCCGAAGTTTGGGGGTTGATAGTCTAATTTATCAAAAACCTGGCGGGGGTCCGAATGCGAAGTCGCGGTAAAGGCTAGGCCCATGGTCCTTCGAGAATGCCGTCTTGGGCAGGGGCCCCTTGACATCACCGCACCTCATGGGGGAAGGTGATGCTTGGCTATGCCAATAGACATCGGCGGGAGTTCGGTTGTAGCCTTGTGGGGTAGTAATAATCAAAACACGTGTGGATGCAATAGTGCATGAGAAATATCACACCATTGGTTCCGATTATGCATAAGGTGGTCACATTATTTATGGCACGCACACATGAATTGATAACGTGAAAGGTGTGGCAATGGCCAGGTAAGATCACTTGTGACGCGACTCGTGTGTAATTAATGAATTGTGTCATCTAACATCCATGTGCATTGCATGTAATGTGTTGACTTATAACATATAGGGTATGGCATACCATGTAAGGTTGCATGTGAACTGACTATGTGATTGTTGGTTGCATTACTTGCATTGAATGAGATTTAACGTGCAGGGTATGGCATACTAAGTAAGATTGCATGCGAACAGATTATTAAGTGTTGGTTGACCCTGGCTATTGTTGGTTGTTAGTTGTTGGTTGTTGGTTCTGGGTTGTTGGGTTGAGTGAGGGATGGTTCTGGAGAGATACCCTAGGTTGAGTTGGTGTACTAATTGGGGCTTAGAAGAACTCGCTGAGATTTTATCTCACTGGTTATTATATAACCACTTTTAGGACCTTAAAATGGTACAGTGGAGAATCATGCCCCTACTCCTCCAATGATTGACCCGACAAAACCTAAGTTTGATGGGTCTCGGTGATGGTGATGCTGAACCCGAGGGTTCATTATGTATAGCTGGATTAGCCTCACCTAGTTCCTTTTTGGTTTGGTTTAGAGGATGGATTGGCCCCTTTTGTAGGGCTTGTAAATTGGAAAACGATCATTTGTTGGTTAATCCAATAAATTGTATAAATAAGTAGTTGAGGTTTCTGTTGTTCATCTCTCTGTCCCTATTTGATTGTCTGTTTGAACTGGGGATGGTTCATCTTCCGCTTGCGTATAATGAAAGATTAAAATGAATAGTCATCAACGAGTCCTAGGACGTCACTTTCAATTGACCACGGTAAGGGGTTGTCACGTGCTCGGGGTTCGGGGCGTGATATCCCTGTTGGTTTTGATATCATAGTGAGGTTGAGGTCGAGACTTTGAGTGATAAGGTGCGTGGGATTTTTTAGGATAGTGAAATAGGGATGGCTTTTGTATTACATGCCTGTGATTGCTTTTGTGGTTTTGTGTTGTGGCTGGTTGCTCATAGTTTCTAATTCCCGGTTGGGATTGGAAAGCAGAACTAGTGAGGATCCAGAGTGATAAACAATCCTGAGCAGTCAACCCTTAGGTGTTGGGCAGTGTCTGGTCAGACTAATGCTAAAGGTAGCGTGTAGGCAGATCCTTGGTTAGACAAAATCCTACAAGTGTTAGAGACCTTGTTAGGACAACAAGCCGTGTGCTCCTGTTGTGGTCCTTGTGGTTCCCCTAGTGAGAGTAGAGGTCTATGAGAGACCGATACCTAGGCTGGTAAAGCAATTTTTGAGACTGAAGCCACCGAAGTTCAGTGGCGTGGGCAACCTTGAGCTACCACTCTTTGGATAAGGGATTTCGAGAGGACTGTTACAATGTTGAGGTGTTCAGAGGAAGATAGGGTACTTCCGGTGGCTTATCTGCTTCAAGGTAATGCCAGTACATGGTGGGAAGGCACTCAAAGAAGAGTGTTCCCTAAAGGCACGGCTCGGACATAGGGTGCCTTTTGCGAAGCGTTTAATGGGAAGTACTTCTTGGACAGTTCAAGATAGTCAAAAATGGCAAAGTTCCAATAGTTTCGTCAAAATTAGATATTAGTAGATCAGTATGAGGCGAAATTCATTAAGTTGGCCAAGTATACGCCAAGATTAGTAGAGGACCCTTTGGATAGGGCGAGATGTTTCAAAGATGGCTTGAAGCCAGAATTCAAAGCCCAACTAGTGCCCTTGAACTTAAAGAGTTTTGATGAGATGTACGAAAGGCCCAAATGATAGAGAAAAACATGATCAAGAGAACAACCGCATCTTGTTCATGGTTCATGCCTAATAGAGACAATCGTTAGTTTAGAAAGGGACCGATGATGGGGAAAATGAATCCCATCCCACCCAATAGAAAGAATTCTGTGGGAAAGTCGACACCCAAATTCACAAGAGCCTACTTTGGATGTGGTCAGTAGGGCCATCGAGTGGCGAATTGTTCGAGTAAGCACGTGAGGATGATCTTACCACCACCGCAAGGAGGACGACCCGCAAGGGAACACATCATCGAACAACCAAGGTAGACCCCCAACGCAACAATAAGATATTGTCTAAGTTAGGTTGTTCTGGCTATAAATTAGTTGTGGGAAGTAGTGATGAAGTCATTGACTTGATTGCAATAGTAATGTATGACTTTGATGTTATAGTTGGCTGGATTGGCTTACCAAGCAACGAGCTATGGTGAATAGTCATGGGAAGACAATTTAGTTTAACCCAGTAGTGGGTGATAGTTTTGAGTTTGTAGAAAATCAATGGGAACCTTCCGTTCCTCTGATTTCGTCACTTGAGGTGACTCAGTTGTTGGAGTCTGGATGCCAAGGGTATTTGGCATTGGTAGCATATACATTGATAGAAGGATCAAAGGTGGAGGATATTGCCGTGGTATAAAAATACATGGATGTGTTTCCCTCTCTGGAGGAAATTGAGTTTGTGATTGAGTTTCCCCTTGGGATTGAATCGATTTCCAAGGCACCTTATAGGATGACCTTGTCAGAATTAAAGGAACTGAAAGTGCAAATGCAAGAGTTACTGGATAAATGATTCATTCATCCTAGTGCATCTCCTTAGGGAGCACCGGTACTATTTGTAAGGAAAAAGGACGGGTCTTTGTGCTTGTGTATTGGTTACCGACAACTCAATCATGTAACCATCAAGAACAAGTATCTGTTGCCAATGATTGATGAATTGTTCGATCAACTTCAAGAAGTCTTGGTATTTTCCAAGATAGACCTAAGGACGGGCTATCATCAGTTGAGAATAAAAAGGGAGGATATATCAAAAATAACGTTTAGGACACGGTATGGTCATTATGAATTCATGGTGATGCCATTTGGATTGACGAATGCCCTTGTAGCCTTCATGGACTTCATGAACCAGGTGTTCAATAAGTGTTTAGACCAATTTGTGATTGTGTTCATTGACGATATTCTGGTATACTCAAGGAGTCCAGAGGATCATGAGAAATACCTGTGATTAATATTACAAACCTTGAGGGAACATGAGCTATATGCTAAGTTTGGCAAGTGCGAGTTTTGGTTATCTCACATGGTGTTTTTAGGTCATGTAATTTTGGGTGAAGGGATCTTTGTTGACATGATGTTACAATCCCAAGAAATTTCAATTAGTTAGGTATTATCGACATTTCGTGAAGAAGTTTTCCGCAATAGCCATGCCATTGACGAGGTTGTTAAAGAAAGAAGAGAGGTTTGATTGGATAGACAAGTGTGAGCATAGTTTCCAAGAGTTCAAGCGTAAACTGACTACCACACCCGTCTTGACAATACCGTCTGGTCTTGGTTGGTATGAAATCTACAGTGACGCATCGTATAAAGGACTAGGCTGCATGTTGATGCAACATGGCAAAGTGGTTGCATTCGCATCCCGACAATTAAGGCCTCACGAGCTTAACTATCCAATATATGATTTGGAATTAGAGGTGACAATCTTTGTGCTTAAGATTTGGAAACATTACTTGTGTGGGGAAAAGTTTCCAATTTTCACAAATCATCATAGTCTGAAGTATTTGCTCTCTCTAAATGAATTGAACATGAGACAATGACAATGGATAGAACTTCTTAAGGACTATGATTGTGAAATTATATATCATTTGGGGAAAGCAAACAAAGTGGTGGATGCGCTCAGTCAAAAGTCGTCGATTGTGCTGACGATGATATGAGAATGGATTCTTTTAGAGGGAGTCACGGACTCGATTTTTAAAATTGAGGTCGGCCATCTTGCTAGTCTAATAGTCACTCTCAAGGTAGAGCTCGAGATTCAAAGTAAGATTAAGAGTGCCCAGGCGACGAATCCTAAAATTCTTAAGATCCTGCAGATGGATCAGGCAAAGAGGAAAGCAGATTTTCAAGTTTCCGAGGATAAGACATTGAGGTTTCAAAGGCGATTGTATGTTTCAAAAAATGCAGAGCTTAAGAAAGCAGTCTTGTCAAAAGCTCATCGTAATAACTATAGCATCCACCCTGGTAGTACGAAAATGTATTAGAATCTAAAGCAACATTTCTGGTAGAACGGTATGAAATTGGACATTGCAAAGCACATGGCTAAGTGTTTGACATGCCAACAAATAAAGGCTCAACATTGTAAGCCTGGTGGACAACTGCAATCTCTTGAGATTCTCGAGTGGAAGGGGGAACACATTATAATGGATTTTGTAATGGGACTACCAAGGAGTTAGCAAGGCAATGACTCAATTTGTGTAATAGTTGACAAATTGATAAAGTCAACTCACTTTATCGCCATATGGAAGGATTTCACGCTGGATAGGTATGTGGAGTTGTACGTACGTCAGATTGTACACATTCATGGAGTTCCAGCGACAATCACATCTGATCGTGATCCTAAGTTTACGGTAACTTTTTGGAAAAGTTTGCAGTCGGCCTTAAGGACAAAACTGCAGTATAGTATGACGTACCATCCGTAGCTGGACAGTCAATCAGAAAGGATTTGAAGAAATATTTGAAAGCCTTTAGTGCAATAAATGATATTTGGTTTGCACTAATTTTCAAGTGGTTGAGGCGAATTCTTGGTTTCGTTATTAAATGGACGTGAAAGGAATGTTGAAAGAAAAATCGGTGGTTTGTGGAATTCGGATAGCGGGTCGATGGAAATTCAGTGAATCAGATTTCAAGTGTCAATAAGTGACCCCGTGGAAACGAACTCATGGGTTGACGAGCTGGAGAAAGTTTTGCACTTTAAGGTGCTCAAACGAGGTTAAAACCGTGAGACTTGGTATGGGACAGGCCAAAGCGTATAATACCTCTATGAGATAGTGCATATCTAAAAGGGACTTTTGCTAGTAGTGGTGCAGTTCGAAGATGCCCATAACGACTAATCTGACAAGGGTAGGGAGTGGTCGCTAGGGCTAGAGTGTCTGAGCAAGGAGCGACTCCTAGCAAGCTTCTAGGATGTCAAAAGGAGCATAAATGAACTAAACTACACACTGTGCAAAAAGAGAGTGCTTGTGGGATAAGATTTTGTCAGAATGGTATTGCCGAAATATGGTCAAGTTTGTGGAACTCCAATCTATGGAATGAGGTTAGGGAATTGGGAATCGCCGATTCAAAAATGGGTTTAATAGTTATTGAATGCAAATCAAATTATCAGAGACATACTAAAAATAGCTTAGAATCATCAAAAGAGTTATGTAGATAAGCGTCGTAGACCGTTGGAGTTTAAGGTAGGCAATTATGTGTTTTTGAAAGTATCGCCGATGAGGGGTACTTCCACATTTGGCAAGAAAGGAAAGTTAAGTATGAGGTACGTAGGACCCTTTGAAATTTTGGAAAGGATCGAGATTTTAATGTATTGTCTTATGGTGCCACCGAAACTTGCTCAAGTACATGATATTTTTCATGTGTCCATGTTGAGAAAGTATGAACCGGACCTGACTCATATTTTGAATTTTCAAGAACTAGACATAGACGACAAGATGTCGTACGTGAAGAGGCAAATATGAATAGAGAACCGTAAAAGGCAAGTACTTCGAAACAAGACTATCACCTTGGTTAAGGTAATCTGACAGCATCACGAAACAAAGGAAGCTACATGAGAAAGTGAGGAAGTGATAAAGTATCAGCACTCCCATATTTTTGAGGATTTGTCAATGGTTGCAAATTTCGAGGAATTTTGTAAGGGGGAAAGAATTGTGGTGTCCTGCAATTCAAGCCCTTTGAGAGAGGAATGCATGTTAATTTCGCTAATGCATTATTGATTAATCTCACTTGGAACTAATCACTCTTGAGATTCTGACTTTGAAGAGAAAAGGCTAATGAGGATAGAACTCATGCAACTAAAGAACTTAACCTAGGAAAACGACTTGACCATGAGACTTGTGTAAGGACAATCCTGTAGATATGTAAGCCGATTTCAAGGATGACTAGAAGTCGATTCGCAGACAAAAATAATGGGACGATAGGTGATTCCGTCTACTATTATCGAACCCGCAAACGGCCCTATGTTGATCTTTGATAATTTTATACTTTGAAATAAGAATCTATCATTCGCAATTTCACGTGGTTAATGACATCCATGCGTCGAGAAGTCTTGAATGTGATTTGGTATGAGTCGGTTACGCGTGAATCCTCAAAACCGCCTGTTAATTTAAGTTGTACCAAAATGGCATTTGGAGGAAATTGAAATAGCATAAGAATCCAAGATTGGACTTTGAATTTTCGGGAACGTCCGGGACAGACTTTTGGACAATACTTCTTAGATAGTCGACAATGTTAGTTGAGCCGAGTATTTAGGAAAGAGATTTTCAAACCAAGGAAATGAGCCTACGAGGACGTGGGTGGGGCAAGAACAATGTGAGCCTCACGCCCAAGGTGGGATAGGCACCGTGGTAGATTAAAGACAAGCAAGTGAGCCCATGTTGGACCAAATCGACCATTTACCCCTCCAAGCCCGTTGTCAAACCTTGAGCCGATTCGAGCCCAACCAATTCCCGAGCCCGTTTTTATTTATTTTCTAACCCATTTCTTAGGCCCAGCCTTCATTTTCAACCCAATGGTAGATTGGGAAATGTGCAAGGTGGAAATGACATTTTGCCCATGGATATTTTGAAGAAAAGTCAAAAGAAGAGAGAGAAGATGATGTCATCTTGCTTGGGAGTTGAACCATGCCATTAATGGCCTTAATGAGGCCTATCTTCATCCCTCATTTCACTCTCTCTCTCCCCTTCATCTCCTCCAAAACCGCACACCACTTTCTCCCTTCGTTTCCCTTCCTTCCTTTAGTTTTTCCTTCTGACCTTCCTCTGAAAAACCAAGTTGTTCATGCCCTTCCCGTGTGAACCACAACCCATGCCAGCCACGATCGTGCTCAGGATAGAAATTTCGTATAGGTAGTGGCAGTTGATTGATGAACGAAACTATCGGTTGACCCACTGGCCAACAAGAAGCCAACTGTTGCCGGGCTGCCTACTGTAGCAACCCTGCTGTCTAGTTTCATCTTTTCACTTGTTTTCCTCCCTTTCTGACCCAACCACCACCTATACCAGCTACCAGTAGTGCCCCCTCAACCCTTAGGTGCCGCCGATCGCCAGCCAACCGCTCGCCGAAGTTTCGGCCAGCCCATTTTAGCTCCAATTAACCCGTTCCTCTTATGCAATCAGTTTTTCTGAAGTTACAGAGGGAGTTTGAGTTTTTTGCTACTATTCTCAGTCCCAGGACCACCTTGGCTCATCGTGGTAGAGGTCCCCGGATGTCAGGTTCATCGCCGCAGTCGCGTCCGTGTCACCGACCCGCTTAACAAGTGAGTTTAACCCCTAATCCCTTTGTTAGTGCCTAAACTTGCTTAGGGTTGGTTTAATTAGTGTTAATGTTGAGTTAGGAAGTTTAATTAAGTTGTATTAGCCCTAAGATAGGTGGTTAGATAGATGGTTAAAATTAGCTTAGCTTAATTTTGCTTAATTATGCTTAATTGTACTTGTTATGCTTAATTGTGTGTTATTTGTTAATTAAGCATGTTTTGCCTTAATTTCTTGATTAATTTGATTAACTGGTTTAATTAATGATTTTTTAATTTCTGAATTTAATGTTTTGATTATTAAATTTTGAAATTTCACTGTTCATAGTGCACTGTGCACTATTCATGGTACTGCTCACGATTACTGTTTACTACACTGTTCATGGCACTATTCATCCAGAAGTTTGCCTTGATCATATCAAGTGAATTGGATGTGGCATTGCATGAATATCTGCTTGAATCATGTGATTTTCACAAAAGGAAAGGAAAATAATTTGTCTGAAGGACACCAAAAATGGACCGCATTTATGAGAAAGAAAATTGTTTGTCCTAGGGATACTGAAAATTGTATAAATGAGTAGTTGAGGTTTCTGTTATTCATCTCTCTATCTCTGTTTGATTGTTTGATTGTCTATTTGGACTGGGGATGGTTCATCTTCCACTTGTGCATAATAAAAGATTAAAATGAATGGTCGTCGACAATTCCTCGGACATCACTTTCAATTGACCATGGTAAGGGATTGTCACATGCTCGGGGTTCAGGACACTTTGCTGTGGAAATAAACCCAACATGCCGTTTGTTGTAACCAAAAATCATAAATGGAGATCATTACTTTGAGAAAACTGTAATAAATATAATAGCGACCAAGCTAATGTTTATATAATCTTAACAAATAAAGTTGCCACAACCACCTCTAATGGTGAACCACTTAGTGTTTGGCTAAATGATGTGGCCCAATCTTGACTACTCAAACAATAGGATTGAGAGAGTGACTCACAAAACAAGAAAAAAATTTCAGTTTTATGCTAGCTCAAGAAAATGGTCATAACTTTCTCGATATAGGTCAGAATGACCTAATTCTTGAACCAAAAGTTCGAAAACTCGGATTAGTATTGTAGGATGGTCGATGTTGGGAAGTGAATGAATGTGAATGGACAGGATGTGGAAAAGGTTAGGAACTTCGGTGGTTACTCTTCAAGGCCTCCAAGAAAGTTTAAAGGGCATTAGTTCTTCTAGATTGATGGCTGCAACTCTTCAAGGATGCAGGCTTTAAAAACTCCAACCCTTCAAGAATGAAGTGAAAAAGTCTTTTAGGTTTTCAAGGGGTTTGAATTCTTCGAGGTTCAAGAGAATTGAACTAAGCAAATTTCATTAATAAAATATGGTGTGTTTTCTACATAAATTTAAAGGCCTTTTTAAAGCAAAACAAAAGTAATCAAAATACTAAAGTCAAGTTTAGAAACTAGAAGTTATATAAGTACATAGAAACTAGAAGCTATTAAAAGCTATTAAAATCAAAACAATTTTTCCTATGCTTTTGCTCATCCCAAAGTGTCTTGTTGCAAGCTTCCAATACATCAGGAATGACGAAGTTTTTATGACAACATCAAAGATGAGACTCTTACTAGAGAGGGACTTGTCAATGAGGCCTTATCAATGAGGGGCTTATCGATGAGAGGCTTGTCAATCTTGAATGTAAGCTAACCTTCTTAGCTAAATGAGTTGGTCTTGAATACGGGCTACATCATCCCCCCTTTTTAAGAAGAAACCATCCCCAAATTCAAATCACCATTAACAGAAGAATCACCCACATAAGGCGTTAAATGCCAAACATTGAACACATCACATATCTTTATATGAGAAGGAAGCTTTAGTCGATATGCATTAGGATTGTTGCCCATAAGAACTTCAAGTGGACCAAGTACTAAGCTCGTTGTTGTTTCCAACGGGATGATACTCCAATGGCACATAAGCCCAAACAAAATGTCCAAGTTCAAAGATAATCTCACACCATCACTTATCAACATCCTTTCTATTGGACTCAGCGTTGCTCTCTAACTTTTGGCACACTTCCTCATGAACTATTCTCATTTGAGATACAATATCATCAACCTTATCAATTGACACTAAAGCAAAATGAATGGGTACAAGATCAAGAGCAATCTTCGGTTGACGTCCATACACGATCACAAAGGGATTGTATCTAGTGGTACAGTTCATCAAACAATTATATGCAAATTCTCCAAGAGACAATTATGACATCCTAAATGTTCTACGCTCAATAATAGTATTTAGCATGATTTCGGTGATCATAATCATTTGGAATATGATGCTTTGAGATCAAATAGATAGATATCATCAATATGTTGGTGATGATTTTAATAAATTAAACTAACTGCCATAGTAGTTGTAGAGAATGGGCGGAATAATCTGAGTTTCATATTCTATGAAATTCAAGTTTTAAATGTATTGAATTGAGATTATTTCTTAATATCTTTCATTGATGATTTTAATAAATTCAAAATATTTTCAGACTCACTAATGTTCAAAATGAATATTGGTTTCCTAAATCCCTATTTCTCTTCATTTGGCACAACACTTCTCTTTTCTCTACCGAAAGTTTTAAACTTACGCTTTGATTTGAGACATTGAATTTGCTAGTTTTAACACCATGCAATTTCAACTATTGTTTATTAATGTTTTGGGTAAGTCCTCCTTAAAAATCATTAATGCTTTGGGTAACTCATGCTTATAGTGATTATTATTTTGGTAATTCATGCACACACTTGGCCAAATGACATGGATTCATTTTCACCTCCATCAAAATATCTTATTGTGGCAAATTTTCATTGCGCCATTTGTGCCCTAGTTATTCTCATAGGGGCCACTTGAAGCTCATTCACTAGAAAATTTAACATTTTAACCCCAATGACTTTAACCATAGTTGATACCTTCCATCTCTTATGACTTTTTGGTCTTATAAAAATATCCTTGAGAATACTCAAGACAAAGGATAAAAACATTTACTCCAACAACTACCAACCACCAACTCCTTTGTCCAAATCTTTCATTTACGAGAATCCACAATTGGAAGCAAATGTCCTACACTCAAAATATTAGCTATTGTCTCAATTCTTTTAGGTTTGGACGTGGTGATTCAAAGCCTTGAGTCTTAAGTCATTTTCAAGGTAAGTGAAAACCCTTGGCAATTAATTGGGTTGGTCCACTTAGTACTTTTGACTTAGTTGATTACTATGTGATTTTAGTTGTAATTAAATTTGATGAATAATGTGACTTTGTATAATAGTGATGTGTTGATATGTTGTGATGTTTTGATTTGTTTTGATGAATATTTACATGTCTAACAAGTGTTAGAATTATTTCATTGGGGTGTAGTAACATGTTGCATATAGAAATGTTGAGTCTAATTGACTTTCTAAGTCTAATTCGCTTTTGAGTTTGATGTGCTTTCTAATTCTGATTTACTCTTTAAGTTTGATTCACTTTTGAGTCTGATCCTCTCTAAGTTGGTTTTTCTTTTAAGTTCGATATGCTCTTTGAGTCTAATTTACTCTCTGAGTCTAATTTACTTGAGTCCAACAAGCTTTATGAGTATAATTTACTCTCTATGTTTGATTCGCTTTTAAGTCCAATATGCACTCTAAGTCTGATTCACTTTTGACTCTGATATGCTCTATAAGTCTAATCCAATCTTAAAGTCCGATTTACTTTTGAGTCTAATATGCTCTCTGAGTCTAATTTACTCTCTAAGTCGAACTTGCTTTTGAGTCCGATATAATCTCTAATTTTGATTTACACTTTGAGTTTGATTGTTTCTAATATGCTATTTGATTTTGATTTACTCTCTAAGCCTCTCTAAGTTTGATATGCTTTTTGAGTCTGATTTACTCTCTGAGTATGTTCCACACAAGTCCGATTTGCTTTTTAATCTCAGACATTCTCTAATTTTGACTTGCTTTCCAAATCTGAGTATATTTATGTTCTAAACCTAACTAATTGTACTTTCTAAATCTAAGTATACTTATGTTCTGAACCTAAGTGTATTGACATTCTAAACTTGAGTACAGTCATATTTTAAGTTTGAATATATTTATATTCTGAACCTCATTATACCCGTTTTCTGAGTCAAAGTATATTTATTTGTATGTCTACATTTAATGTTCAAACTCACATGTTTAAGATCATTAGTTATTGTTCAGATTTACCCTTTGCATATATTCACTTTCTAAGTCTAAACATACTCATTTACTAAGTCTAAATGCATTCACTTTCTAAGCCTAAACATACTCACATAGTCTAAGTACAACTAAATGTTGTTTCCTTACTTTATTATTTGACTAATGTATTTATTTTCATTAATGAATGTGAAATGAAATTCAAAAAAGTGGGTATTAGTGTTGAAACATATGCAATAATTAATTTATCATTAGAAATGAATGTATATGTGTTGAAGTGTATATAATTGATTGTTCATCATTAATTACACGATAAATGAAAATTTATTATACAAATGACAATTGATATGTTATAATGATGTGTATGGTTATAATGTCATGTAAGAAAGACATTTGCCATAACTAGTACCATTATATCAGTATGTGTGAAAAACTTTGGAGTTAGCCAAATGTTCTATCGTATTAGACAATTCTCTACAAGGTTAAATGGATTTGAAAGTCTTATAAATTACACACAATATGATTTGGCTCATGTAAGCATGTTGTTATCATTATCATGTGGTCATACAATGGCATACTTATCCTTGCTGATAAAGGACGCTAGTGGTGATTATGTTATGTGGCATGGCGAAAAGGTAATTATAATTCCATTCTCCAAAAGTTGGTGGTGACAATGCCCAATGTGTCAGGATGCCTTGTGAGTCGAGATAAGTCCTACCCAGTGATAAGTACCAATTCACATATGTGTGGTGGTGAAATTTATAACAAATATGAACTTGCTTATATATATTCCCATGTATAGTACTAGCTATTAAGTGATACTAATGCATTATGAAATAATATGTCATCTACTTACTTTTGAATGGTTGATTTTATGCCATGTCATTTTCCATTGACATACATTTTCATTAGCACATCGTCTTAATAAAGAAAGAAGACTTGCTTTTGTAT
Source organism: Angophora floribunda (assembly GCA_014182895.1). Lineage (NCBI taxonomy): Eukaryota > Viridiplantae > Streptophyta > Magnoliopsida > Myrtales > Myrtaceae > Angophora > Angophora floribunda. The sequence continues at coordinate 12,559,664 of CM024714.1, forward strand.
TTATGATACGTGTTTATTACCTTAATCTCACATTGCTTGTACTAGGTTGAGTATTAAGGTAATCTCCTATCTTATGTGACATCCAGAAATTTCCATATTCGATAATATAATTTTGGACTAATTTTCATAATTGGATTGCTAGCAGTTTAAGGCAATATAATTCAGTGAATAAATTTTGATGTGTATTTCAACGATGTGAAATTATAATATTTTATTGAGTAGCTAAACTGTTAGTAGAACTTGGCCTGTAATATTTTGAATTTTATATCTAAAGGTATTCGAGCTTTAAATTTACAATCTTGAGATTTTCTTTATTTTTTATATTTTTTCATTTATTTCTATAAATTGAAAATATTTTTGAGCCGCACATACGTTTTGAATGAGATGTTTGGAACGAAAGTCGATTTCCTAAATCTCTATTATTTCTCATTTGACACGTCACTTCTCATCTTTTATCAAAGATTTTAAGCATGTGTTTTATTTGATATATTGCACTTGTTAGCTATGATATCATGTGTGATACCGCTATTTAAACTCTCATTCATAGGGGACATTTGAAGATATTTTGAAGGGGATAAGAATTTTAAGCATGTGCTTTATCCCTTTCAAAATATCTTCTTATGTCAAAATTCTATTGGACCATTTGTTTACTAGCTAGCTTCATAGGGGACATTTGAAGTTTAACTATTGACCACTTGGCAATTTAACCCAATGTCATCATGATTTGAACCTTACTTACTCCATTTCATCCTCTTATAAATTATTAAAAGTGAAAATGATCCTCCAACATCTACCAATTACCAAATTTTTTTCTTTCTTCCTTCACTTTCAAAAAGAGATAAAAGCAAAAATTCTACTCTTGAAATATCAAGATTTTGTCTTGATTTTCTAGTTCGAGTGAAGTAAATCACTGATTTTCACTTACTTTCTATAAACGGATTTTGTCGTTTCATAAATCAAGCTTTGTTGACTTTTGGTTGAATTTTTTCTTTTTGAAGGTAACTTAGATTCTAAATTTGAAGTCACTTTTGAGTAAATGGAAACCCTAGGCACCAATTTGGGTTGATTCACTTAGTGCTTTCAACTTAATTGGTTGTTATGTGATTTTATTCAATAGTGATGTGTTAATATATCTTGATTATTTTGATAAATGCTTACACACCTAGCAACTGTCTAAGTTATTTTCTTGGGAGTGTGGTAACATGTTATATGTAGAAATGATGAGTCTGATTCACGTTCTAAGTTTAAGTATAGTTATGTTATGTACCTGAGTATTTGTATGTTCTAAAATCAAGTATTTATACATTCTGTATATTTTAAGTCTGATTATACTTACATTCTGAACCCAAATAAATATATATTCTATACTTTCCAAATCCGAGTATAGTTACATTCTAACTCGAGTATCTGGATGTTGATACATTCTAAATCTAAGTATATTTACATTATGAACTCAAGTATTTGCACATTACGTACATTCTAAGTTTGAGTATAGTTATGTTCTGAACCAGAAAATATTGCTTTCTAAATCTCAGTATGTTTATATTATGTACCTCAGTATATTTACATTCTAAACTTGAAAACATCATTTTATGAATCTCACTATGTTGTGTGTTTATGTTCAGTACCTTAGTATAATTACATTTTGAACCTAAAATATTACTATTTGAATCTCAATATGTTTATGTTATGTACCTCAATATATTCACATTCTAAACCGAAAAATATTCCTTTTTGAATATGAGCATGTACTTGAAAAATATTTCTTTGTAAACCTCAACATGTTTATATTATGCACTTAAATGTGTTTACATTCTGATATTGAAAATATTACTTTATAAACTAAAGTATATTTATGTTCAGACTCACTTTCTACTTTATTTATACGTTTAGACTTAAGTCTAGACTCACTTTCTACACCTATTGATACGTTCAGCCTTAGGTCAAGATTTACCAAATCAAAATCTTCAAACTTACCTATCTATGACCATAATTTACTATCTAGATTCACTTGCCGAGCATGTTGATTATTGAGTATTTAATGTGTTTGTATGAGTAATAGGTAAGAGATAAGTGTATGGTTATCACTATCGATGTATATAATTATTAAAAGAGTGAGATGAGAATATACATGAAATGGATGATGATTGTTGATGATGTGAGACCAAATAAGAAAGAGAAAATTGATATTGAAATATATGCAATGATTTATTTATCTTTAGAAATGAAAGTATATATGTTGAGATGTAAGTAATTAATTGTTTAGAGAAATGACATGCTATCGTGATACCAATAACAAATGTTATGATATAATGATGTATATAGTTATGATGCCATGTAAGAAAAACATTTACCATAGCTGATACCCTTAAAGACTTTAGAGTTAGCCAGATTTTCTACCATATGAGATGGTTCTCTACAATGTTGACAAGATTTGAAAGTCCTACAATTTACGATATGAGTTGGCTTATGTAACCTGAGTTGGCTTGTATAAACATATGTTGATCATCATCATGCAATCATATAGTGGCATATTTATCCTTGTTGATATAGATGGTGACCATGATAATTAGGTTGTGTGGTATGGTAAATAAGTAATTACGATTCATTCCCCCAAGAGTTGGTGGTGATGATATCTTGTATGATGGATGCATCGTAAGTCGAAATAAGCATTGGCCAGCAATCAGTATAAAGTCACATGTGTAAGTGTTAGTGAGCTTCATGACCTAAATGAACTCATTTAAATATCAATGAGATTTATGACCAGTGTGAACTCACTTGTAAGTATTAAGAAGATTTATGACAAGTATGAATTTACCTATGTATAATGATAAGTTTTATGACAAGTATGAATTTACCTATGTATAATGGTAAGTTTTATGACAAGTATGGAATATATGTATAATTGTGATAAAATGCATGACATATATGAATTTACTTGTATGTGCATAGTAGTGAAATGCATCACAAGTATGAACTTGCCTATATATGTTTCTATGTATGGTGCTAAATCATTAAGTAATACTAGTGCATCATAAAATATTATATCATATGCTTGTTTATGAGTGGATGGACTTGCATTATGGTTGATGGTTTAGTAATGGCACATCATGATAGAAAATAAAGCGAACTTGTTTATGCATGGTTGCTTTAGTTCACCCATTATTTTTCAATGTATAAAATAGACCCTTTGCAATATGACGGTAGAAGGAATACCACCAAAACCCCTAAGTTAGATGGTGGTTCACTTATGGAATAGAACAAGATTAGTAGTTCTAGTGAACATATAACCCATAGATCTCAAGATTATATATTATGATTATAAGTACTAGTATTTGTGTAAAGAAGAAGCACATGTATTAAACACTTGCAACTTTCTTGTATATTATGCTTATTTTGTAATATTTCCACATGTGTAATTATAATTATAAGAGTATAAATGGAAAGTATAGGTGTAGAGGGTGACGTACTTAAGATGTCACACCTTAGACCTTTGGATATGATGATAGAGGGTATTTAGAGAGGGTTAATACCATCAACTACTAAGTTAGATGGATAGTAGTTCACTTGTTGAATAATGTGGGAGTAGTGGTGCTAGATGACCTAACAATTTTCCTAAAACTATACATTATATTGTGACAATAACTATTGGTATTTATATAAAGAAAAAGCATATGCATATGTTATTAAACTTATGTGATTTTCTTGTAAATGATGTTGAGAATATTTATTGTGCTTCCGCCTGCATAATTACAATTATGAGATATAATTTGAAAAGATACATATCATACGTGGCATTTTGGGGTGTCACAATGACAATCAAGTTTCCCAGAGCAAAGGTTATCATCAACCAAAGTCCTTAATAAATTTCCCAATGACTAATCGACAACTTTAGTTAATTCATTCATTTGGAGATGAAATACAATATTATATTGTACCTTAGTGCCAATATTCTTCTATTGTCGCTACCAAAAAGTGACTCAAAAACTTAGTGTCCCAATCAAAAGTAATAGTCTTAGGAAGACCATGCAACCTTTAGATTTCTTTGAAGATTAACTCTGTAATTTGTTAGGCCCCATAGTTTTGAAACAAGGAATGAAGCGTACAATTTTTAAAAACCTATCAACAACCACAAAGAATTAGTTGGGCGTGTCCCGAGCACGCGACAACCCCTTACCATGGTCAATTGAAAGCGATGTCCCAGGACTCATCGACGACCATTCATTTTAATATTTCATTAGGTGCAAGCGGAAAACAAACCATCCCCAGTCCAAATAGACAATCAAACAATCAAACATGGATAGAGGGATGAACAGCAGAAACCTCGATTACTCATTTATACAATTTACTCGATTAACCAACGGAGAATTGTCTTTCGAATTACAAGCCCGACAAAAAGGGGTCAATCCATCCTCTAAGCCAAGCCAAAAAGAAACTAAGCTAATCCAACTATACAAAATGAACCCTCGGGTTCAGCACCACGATCACACAGACCCATCGAACTCGGCTTTGTCAGGTCGATCACTGTTGGAGCGAGGGCATGATTCTCCACTGCGAGTGCACCATTCTAAGGGCCTGAAAATTGTTAACCATGATGGGTTGAAATAAAATCTTAGTGAGTTCTTTCCCTAAGCCTCGGTTAGTACATCAACTCAAGTTGGGGTATCTCTCCAAAACCACCCCTCACTCAACCCAATAACAGACAACCAACAATCAGCAATAAAATAACAGGCAATGTCAACTAACAATCAAAAGCCGATTCGCATGCAACCTTACTAGGTATGCCATACCCTGCACATTATTTATTAACACAATACATGCAATACACATGGCCATTAGAAAATGTAATTCACCAATCACATGCGAGTCGCGTCACAAGCAAACTCACATGGCCATTGCCACACCCTACACGTTATCAATTCATGCATGCATGCCATAAATAATGATGTGATCACCTCATGCACTTTGGCATTCACACGTGTTCAAATTATTATTGCCCCACAGGGGCACAATTGAACTCCCACCGGTGTCTATTAGTGCAACTGCGTCAGGGGATACTCTCCCAAAACGACTTTCCCCAAAAGATGTCAAGGAATACTCTCCCAAAACGACTTTCCCCAAAGGATGTCAAGGAATACTCTCCCGAGATTGCATGCTCAAAGAACGCCAAGGGATACTCTCCTAAGACGACATGCCTAAAGAACGTCAAGGGATACTCTCCCAAGACTGCATGCTCACAGAACGTCAAGGGATACTCTCCCAAGACTACATGCTCATAGAACGCCAAAGGATACTCTCCTAAGACAGCGTGTTCAGTTTAGTAATCACTCAAGCATACTGTCACAATCCACTTCTCATAAAACGGTTTATTTCCGGTGTCCCTCGGACAATTTATCTTTCTCTCATTTTTATGAAAATTACACCATTCATGCGAATGCTCATACAACTACACATTCAATTCACTTCATAAAATCAAGATACATGAAATTAAACATTTTAATTTCGGATGAACAGTGCATGAATAGTAAAATTTCAGAATTTAATAATTAAATTCCAAAATTAAAAATAATTAAATAAATAAATTCCGAAAATTAAATAATTAAATACTTAAATACTTAAATGCAGAAATTAAATAAATCATTAAATTAAACAATTAATGACATTAATCAAGCAATTAAGGCTAAACATGATTAATTAGTACATAACACACAATTAAGCCTAATTAAGCACAATTAAGCATAAGTAAGCAAGATTAAGCTACATTTATCTAACCACCTATCTTAGGGTTAATGCACTTAATTAAATACCTTAATCATCCCTTAGCACTAATTAATCCAACCCTAAGCAAATTTAGGCACTAAATAGGGTTTAGGAGCTAAACTCACCTGTTAAGCAGGCCGGTGACACGGACGCGACAATAGCGACGAACCCGACACCTAGGGACCTCTACCACGACGATCAAAGTGGTCCCGGGGCTGAAACAACAGCAATAAGCTCTGGTTCCCTCAGCAACTTCTAAAAACTAACTGCACAAGAGGATAACTGGGCTGATTGGAGCAAAATGGCTTAGCCGGAGCTCCGGCGAGCTGGTGGCTAGTGACCGGTGGCTCCAGGGGGTCGAGGGGGAGTTGCTGGTGGCTAGTGTGGGCGGTGGTTTGGTCGGAAATGAAGGAAAACAAATAGCAAAGGCAAAACTGTGCAGTACTGCGTGAACAGTAGGCGATCAATGAGCAGCCGGCTTCTGGTTGCCGTATGTATCTTCCGGCGGCTCCATTCGATGAACAGCCGACGCCATCCGTACATATTCTCTCTCCTGAACGTAACAATGGGTGGCATGTGTCGAGATTTACACGGGAAGGCCATAAACAACTCGATTTTCGATGGAAGGTCAAAAGCTAAAATTGCAGGAAGGCAAGGGAAGCAAGGGAATAAGGGGGCTGCGATTTTTGAGCTGAAGAGAGGAGAGAGAGAGAGAGTGCATTGAGGGCAGCAATTCAGCCCCATCAAGGCCATTAAGTGACATAATCTTCTCTCTCTTCTTTTTGACTTTTCTTCAAAATATCCAATGGCATTTTTGGTCATTTCCACCTTGCACAATTCCCAAACTGCCCTTGGGCTGGAAATGAAAGGCCGGCCTAGGAAATGGGCTGGAAAATGGGTAGGAACGTGCTCAGAAATTTGTTAGGCTCGAATTGGCTCACGTTTGGATAACAAGCTAGGAAGGGTGAGGGATTGGTGGTCCAACAGGCTCACACATTTGTCTCGGTCTTCCACGGTGGCTGTCCCACCTTGGGTATGAGACCCTCACCGTTCCCACCCAACCCATGTCCTCATAGGCTGGTTTCCTCGGTCTGAAAATCCATTTCCTAAAAACTCGGCTCAACCGACACTGTCGATTGTCAATTAAGCATCATTCAAAAGTCCATCACAGACATTCCTGAAAAATCAAAGTCCAATCTTGGATTCTCATGCCTTGTCAATTTCGCCCAAATGCCATTTTGGTACTACTCAGACTGACGGGCAGCTTTGAGGACTCACGCGTAACCAACTTGTGCCAATTCACGTTCAAGACTTCTCGACACATGGACGTCCTTGATTGCATGAAATTGTGAATGATCGATTCTTATTTCAAAGTACACGATTATCAATAATCGACATAGGGTCATTCACGGGTTTAATAACAGTAGATGGAATCACCCGTTGTCCCATTATTTTTGTCTACAAATTGACTTCTAGTCGTCCCTGAAATCTACCTGCATGACTAGAGAATCGTCCTTACGTAAGTCTCATGGTTGAGTGGTTTTCCCAAGTCAAGTTCTTTAGTCGCATGAATTTTGTCCTCACCAGCCTTTCCCCTCAAAGTCAGTATCTCAAAAGTGATCAATTCCAAGTGAGATCAACTAACAATGCATTGGCAAAATTAACATTCATTCCTCCCTCAAAGGGCTAGAATTTCAAGACGTCACATAGTTCATACCTCTAAGTGTACGCCATAGTCCATGATATCTTCCCAAGGGGCTTATGGTATCGGCAAGTGCAAATAAAGACTAGTTTTGGTATTTTGTCATTTTCCTACTTGGCAACGTGAATACCTCATGATATGTCGGTATATATCATGTTTCAGTTGGCGCCAAAAATATTTGGCTGAAACAAATTGCACAATCTTGTCATGTCCAAAATGTCCATCATGATGAATTTCATTAATCACCTTTTGCCAAGAGTGCAATCCAGCACACATGATCGATTTCCTTTAAAATGAAGCCATAACATAAAATAAAATAAATAAGCCCCTTGTCTTGCACATTAGGAATGATGTTAGAAAAATAACAATTTTCTTGATGTTAACTATTGAAAAGAGTCAAATCCAAAAATAGTAGAATATATAATATGAAGTAAACTCTTCTTTCCACAAAGAGCATTGGCAACTTGATTTTGATCTTCAACCTTGTGCTTAATAATGAACATGAATTCTTGAATATATGCAACCAAATTTTGCATGTTTAGAATTGAGCTTTTGTTTGTCTAGAATGTATTTGAGACATTCGTGGTCAATATACAAAATATAACTCCCGATAAACAGGATATTGCTTGCAATGCTCAAATGTGTAGAATCGTGCATAAAATTCCAAATTATAAGTAATGTATCAAAGTTTTGCACCATTCATTTTTTCACTAAAGAAGGTAATGGGTTGACTTCATGACTTATAACTCCTATTCTAGTACGTGATGCATCCCAATGCACCTCAAAGACAAGATTAAAGTTTGGCAATGCAAAGACATTGTTGTACTCAATTTTTCTTTGAGATGTTGAAAACTTCTTTGGGCTGCATTTATCCAATTGAAAACTTCTTTCTTCATACAATAGGTGAGTGGCGCTACAATGATGCTAAAACATGCAATGAATTGCCGGTGAAAAGAAGCTTCAAACTTCATGCACACTTTTTGGAGTTTGCCATTCTTTGATCTCCTTAATTTGAGCATCATCAACTGAAATTCCTTCTTTTGAGATATGAAATCCCAAGAATAGGATTTGTGACATCACGAAGTAGCACTTGTCGGGGCTACATACAAATATTCTTACCTTAACACTCGTAATACTTCATAAAGATGCTACAAGTGCTCATTTCACTAGTAGACTTACTAAAAATAGATCAAAATAAACCACAACAAACTTCTTAAGAATTTGATTCAAAACCTAGATCATAAACCTCATGAATGGGAATGGTGTATTAGATAATCTGAATGGCATGACTAGCCACTCAAACAGTCATCTTTGGTTTTAAATACAATCTTCCATTCATCTTTGGGCTTGATTCTAATTTGATGGTATCTACTCACCTATCTTTGAGAAGATAGTTGCACCATGAAGTTGATTCAAAAGATCATCAAAATGGGGAACAAGAAATTGTTACTTGATGGTGATCTTGTTGAATGTCCTATTATCAACATATATTTTCCAAGTGTCATTTGTCTTAATCACAAAGAGAGCTAAAATAACACATAGGCTAAGGCTCTCCTTTATAAAGTCCTTATTCAAGAGTTCCATAACTTGTTGCTACAATTATTTATGTTCAACCAAACTCATTCAATTATGAACTAGATTAGGTAGTGAAGCACTGAGTATTAAGTCAATTTGATGCTAAATGTCTCTCATGGGAGGAAGACCAAGTGGTAAGTTCAATGGAAAGACATCTTTGAATTATTTCAACAAAGTCTGAACTTGATGGAGTATTGGGAGATACATTTATGTTCTCCACACTAGTTTCATTAAGCAAAACATACACAATACTAACCCCCTTTTGGTGAGGTGGCTAGTACTATCACCTACATGAAACTCTCATTAGATGTCAGGTTGTTTCCTTTTTTATAAGGTCTTGTATTGACTTTATCAATACCACTCGAGTTGTTTCCATTTTTACATTGACTTTATTTTTTTATGAATGTAGTATTATGATTATTGCTTTCGTTACTTTATATTTATGTACTTTTTAGGGGTATTAGAACTGCATAATCAGTAATTAAAATTGAAAAACATCACATCGAATAATGTATTATTAACGGGGCATTAACCAATATATTAAGATCTCATTTATATTTAAACGAAAATCTAAATCCGAACTCGTTTCCTGATTTGTGGATGACCTAGGCTAGACTTTCATCGCACTTCACATCCTCATCCATAACCTAACCCCTAACTCAATGTGCAGATCCATGAAGCCATCCATTCTTCAAAGTGAACAAATTAAAAAGAAAAATGCTAAAAATGAATCTTGAGATAGGCTGGGTATGGGTCGACACATTTATCTTGCAAATAAATGGGTCATAAACCGATTAAAAATGTTAAGTTGGATCAGACTATTTATAATCTGATTTGACCCACCCGTTTGACAGATCTATCACAATACATATCCTATTGATGGGGAGCCACTCTAAATGCCTATACCAAGAGTGACGTTTGCAAATCAAGAGGATATCATCACACAATAGCAAAATGTATGACTCTTTGTAAATCCAATTACTTTTTGGCTTTTCCTTATTTATATTTTCATGATGTTTATAGAAACATGACCTCAATTTATTGTCACCAAATGGTGTTTTTTCCATTTCCAAAATGGAGTTCGAGGACTAATGCTCGATGCATATGATTTTGGAGAATTGTGGTCGTCCCATTCTTTTAAAGGTTAATACTATGAAAAATTTCAAATTAGTACACATATAACAAATTTACCTCAAATTGCTTTTCTAACTATGAAAATTCAAACCGATACACATATGACAAATTTATCCCAAACTAATTTTTTAACCACAATAACTCTCAAACTAGTATATTTGTAACAAATTTATCCTATTTACCATAAGAAATCCCAAACTAGTAACACTTATGACAAATTTACTCCAAACTAATTTTTTGATTGCCAAAAACTCCAAGCTGATACGTTTGTGGCAAATATACCTTTCGTTAAATTGGATTGATACCATGAAAAGTTACAAAATCGATACACATTTTTGCAAACGAAGGATAAAACCCTAAATTGGCACACTCGTCAACTATCACATGTTATCCAATTCAGAAATTTGATAAGGTATATCAGTTTAGGGTTTTTAATAGTCAAAAAATTAGTTTGGGATAAATTTATCACAAGTGTATTAGTTTAGGGTTTTTTTTGTAATAAAAAATTAGCTTCTGGTAAATGTGTCATATGTATGTTAGTTTGGATTTTTCGTCGTATTAACCCTTTTTTTTAAAGATCAATGTCATGACTAATAGTTTTTTTGTCCACCCCGTGCTTTATGATTTTTCTCTTCTCATTGAAATTTTTCTTTTCTTCTTTCACATATCTTCTTGGTGCATCTCAAATGTTGAGGATCCCGGTTTGCCCTATGGGAAGCCGCTATGGACACTCTCAAGGAAATCCAAGCTTTTATATCTATAGACCCAACGGAGATAGTCACATTAATACTTGAGGACTATGTTTAGGCACCAAATGGATTGACAAAGGTCTTTGCTGATGCTGGCTTGATGGTTTATGGTGTCAAACATGCCGATGAATGGTCAAGATTAGCCACTAGTTAGTGACATGTTGGCTAATAACCAGTGGCTACTCGTGTTGAACTCAATCCAATAAGAGGAACAGAGTGAAAGAAGTGCTTATCAGTACAATTAAATGGTTGAGAATCAATGTATGTACATAGTCAAGTTTACTTAGAGAGAATCTTCTTGGCTATTTGGCTTAGAATTTTTCAAACAGAGGATTCATCGTCAACAGGTTGTGTCCATGTATGTATATGGCGTGTTAATTAAGTAGTAATTTGTAGAAAGCTATCTGAACAGCTGAATTTGCTCCTCTTGATGATAGGAGCAAGTCCTTGATTTTGGTGAATTACTTCCGGCATGTGCCCGTCAAGCAACTCAATTGCGAGGACAACTCGAGTGACCTCATTAACATGCTTCATATTCTGTTTGCTATTGATTATCATAAGGTACAAGTTCTATAATCTGTTAGAAAATCAAACTGAACAATTATACTTATGCTTTAGGCATAAAATTCAAGCACAATTAAAATCTTATGCAGAAAATAGGATCAAAAAATAAATCTAACCTCCAGCCATTGTTTGAGTTAGCGTTCGTCGAAAATCCACGAGAACATGATGGTGATCTAACAAAATTACGAGTGCACTCTACTAACCCAATCACCTCGCGTATGGATGGTGTATTTTTGAATGAGGGTTTGCATTAGACCTTGTAATTGACCTTACGAAAATGAACATTCGTTGTTATAAACCGTCTCCCATCAAAGTAGTTACTAAATGGGCAGTTTTCACAAAAAGATATGAAACGTGGAAAAGAACCATATATGGAATAACCGTTCGTCAAAAGTGAAAATGTAGATCAATATCAATGGTAAGTTTTTAATTAAAACTATACCAAAAAAATGTGGGATAACATTATAGATATAACATTGATCACATTATAGATATAATATTCTCACACTTATTCCGAACATTTTCATCAAACAAATTATCCAATCAATCCAAGAAAACTTTATGCTTAAGAAAAGAAACAAAACACATGAATCATGGCGATATGTCCTATGAGAGTGAATAATATCTTTCATATATCACAATGCACCTTGTTTCTTTAATGTTAGCTTATATGTGGTGTTGTCCAGAACCAAGGATAATTGTTATTTTCATAAAGAATTGAATGTGTACACCAAAAGTGAGAATAACATTACAACTGAATAAGAATATCGTACAACAAAGATCACCCATACGACAACAAATTACATAAGGTGACCTATTCCCATACTAGCTATACGATCTTTATACTTAATTGGCAGGCATGTCTTTAGTCAAAGGATCAGATATCATCAATTTAGTGTGAACATATTTAATGACAACTTTATTCTTCATAACATGTTCCCTTATAGCTAAATGCTTTATGTCGATATGCTTACTTCGACTGCAACTTTTGGCATTTCTAGTCGTAAAATAGCAATTGAATTGTCACAATATATCATTAATAGCCTAAAAATATAATCAACAATTCTAAACTCAAAAATGAAACTCTTCAACCATACACCATACGAGGTAGCCTCAAAACAAGAAACGAACTCAGCCTCTATAGTGGAAGTAGCAATCAAAGTTTGCTTCATACTCCTCCATGACATGGCTTCACTAGCTAACATAAAAATGCATCTAGATGTTGATTTTTAAGAATCAACGCAACCAGCAAAGTCCACATCTGAATAACTAACTACTTTCAAGTTATCAGTCCATCTATACATAAGCATGTGACCTTTGGTACCTTGAAGATGTCTCGTCACTTTCATTGCAGCTTTTCAATGGCCCATACTCGGATTACTTTGATATCTTCCCAAATTCCCATAGCAAAAGCAATGCCAGGTCAAGTGCAAACCTGAGCATACATCAAGCTTCCAACATTAGAAGTATATGGAATGTTCTTCATTTGTTCCCTTTCTAGATTGTTCTTCGGGCACCAGTTCAAATTGAACCTATCACCCTTCACGATGTGTTATATTTGGTGAAGAATCTTTCATTCAAAATTTCTCTAAGACCTTATTAATATAGGTTTCATAAGATAGTCTTAAAATTCCTCAAGGTCTACCTCTATGGATCTTAATGCCAATGACATAAGATGTCTCGCCCATATTCTTCATGTCAAAACTATTAGAGAGGAATTGTTTCACCTCATGTAGCAACCCCTTATCATTAGTCACAAGTAGAATTCCATCCATATATAGTAAAAGAAAACAAATTTTGCTCCCACTAACCTTTTGATATATACATTGATTCATGACATTCTTTATAAAACCGAATGAAGAAATAATATAATGGAACCTTAAGTACCATTGATGATATGCTTGTTTCAAACTATATATAGATTTCTTAAGCTTACATACCAAATGCTCACATTTACTAAAGGGGAATCCTTCGGGTTGTTTCATGTAAACTTCCTCTTCTAGTTCCCTGTTAAGGAACATCATTTTCACATCCATTTGATGTAATTCCATGTCAAAATGGGCAACAAATGCAAAAATAATACTAAGAAAATCTTTCTTAGATATAGGAGAAAAAGTCTCTATGTCATTTTGAGTGAATCCTTTAGCAACAAGTCAAGCTTTGTATCTCTCAATATTGCTTAATAAGTCATTCTTAGTTTTGAAGACCCATTTGCAACTAATGGACTTCATACCATCAGGCAATTCAACCAAATCCTAGACTTTGTTTAATGCAATAAAACTCATCTCTTTCTTTATAGTATTGTACCACAAATTGGATTCATCACTACTCACGGCTTATGAAAACATTTCAGGATCATACTCAGCTACAATATTATAGTCAGAGTCTTGCAGACACACAATATAATCACTAAGAATCGATGATTTTCTCATTCTAATAGATCTTCTTAATGTCGTATTAACATTCTCTTGAGTAACACGTTGTTCAATAATTTCTAGTAATTGCTAAACAACAGGATCTACCAAATCTATATCAGCAGGTTGTGGATCTTCAATGGTTGGTTGTGTAATAGCCAGTTAAACTATAGGTATGTTATGAACAACAACCAACTTAATACTTGAGGTGGAAGGTTGAGTATTTAAATGATCTTTCTAGGGAACAAGTTCCTTCAATTGATCACTTCCACTAATCAAGTCATTTTCAAGAAATTTAGCATATTTTGATTCCACAATCCTAGTAGTGTAAGATGAATAACAGAACCTGTACTCCTTGGACCTTTCGGCATATCCAATGAAATACTCGCTTATAGTCCTTAGGTCTAACTTCTTTTCTTGTGGATTATAAAATCTTACTTCAGATAGGCATCCCCAAATGCGTACATGTCGCAAACTCGGTTTCTAACCTTTGAATAACTCAAAAGGCGTTCTTGGGATAGCCTTGGTCATAACTCGGTTCAATATGTATACTACCGTCTTAAGAGCTTCAGTCCACAAGGACTTAGAAAGTTTAGAGCTACCAAACATACTCTACATCATGTCCAATAAAGTTTGATTTTTTTTGCCAACCATTTTGGTCCGAAGAACCAGGCATAATGTATTGGGCAACTATTCCATTCTCTTGAAACACCTTCGCAAATTGACTAGGTGCTTATCCATCCTTAGTGTATCTACCATAAAATTCTCCGCCTCTATTTGATCTTACAATCTTAATTTGTTTACTGCATTATTTCTCTACTTCTGTCTTAAATACTTTAAAGGCATCTACCGCATTATGCTTATTATGAAGCAACTAGAGATACATGTAACATGAGTAATCATCAATGAAAGAGATGAAATATTTCTGATTATACGGGTCCATATCCATACTACAAATATCTATATGTATAATTTCTAATATATCTATACTCCTCTTGGCACCTTTCTTTGTCTTGTTAGTTTGCTTTCCTTTTATGTAATCAACACAAGTATCATAATCGATAAAATCCAAAGTACTAAATACTCCATCATTTACTAATTGCTTAATTCTATCTATGAAGATATGTCACAATCTCCAATGCCACTACATAGAAGAATCTTAATTCACAATACATCATTTTACACTAGCATTATGATGAACATGCATTGCATTATTATAGTCATTATCTTGCAAATTAATTCGAAAAAGACCAACAAACAAAATACCACTCCCAACAATTTCAAATTTAAACAATAAATTGAAGTTTGAATCTAAAAATTGAAAAGATTAATCCAAAGTTACAAGTCTTGAAACTAACATTAAGTTTCTAGAGAAACTAGGAACATAAAAGGTCCTTTTCAAATTCAAAACAAAACCACTATTGAGAACTAAACTACATATCCCAATAGCTTCCACATGCGAACGCATCTTGTTTCTCAAATAGATGCTTTATTCACTTCCCACTGGCTTCATGTGGTTTTGTAAACCCACATGGAATTCAAAATGTGGATTGTAAAATCGGAATCAATCTATCAAGTGTTGCGACTCACATCAGACATATTAGATTTATAACAAATACAAGAGATTGGATTACCTTTTTTCTCAAGCTAGGCCTTAAATCTGACGCAATCTTTCTTTATATGCCCTTTCTTTCAACAGAAGAAACATTTGGATCATTTCTTAATGTTAGTTTGGGGAGGTATTTTACCTTTTCTCTTCTACTTACCGTGACCCTTATTCTTTTCTACTTACCGTGACCCTTATTCTTTTCTTATGTTGCCAAATGAGCACTTTCTCCCAATTTCAAAGTCAGCATTTCTTCCTCTTGAGCACACATGGTCATGAATTTATTAATTGACCATTTATTATTATGTGTTATGAGAGATCTTGAAAGATACATACTGTTATGAGAGAATGTTTAGAATGTAATACACAAGAAAGGATTCGGATATCTAAACCTCAAGGTTTTTTAGCTGAGCTGCAATGTCCCTCATCTTCATGATGTGGTCATGCACATCTCTAACACTAGTGAGCTTCAAAGATGAAAACTGTATAATCAAAATCATGGCACGTGTCTTTTCAGAATTCTCAAACTGCACATCAATGGCCTCCAATAAAGCCTTAACATTGCTATGTTGAGCAATCGAACCACAAATATTAGGAGACAATTTTGTCCTTATGAACATCACATTAAGGCAGTTGGATCACTCACATTGTTCATAAAGGGTTATCTTAGCTACAGTGATTATATCAGTAGGAGTTGGTGATTCGTCTTTTCTTATAGTATAGTCAATGTCCATGCACCCCAATTGAAGAAGAATTATTTTTTTCCAAATTTTATAGTTTTCACCATTCAAAACATCACTTTTAAATTTAGAGAAGTTCACAGATTGCAAAACTACATATCAAACAATCATGCTTAAATCACAAAATTTGAGTCAAAATTTACATAAATCATGCTTTACCAATGTGAACATGCATAAAAATATGAATCACATAACATAAAAACTGCACATGGGTTAAGCTTTTAATTTAAATAGATTCATAATAACTTCATGAAGAAACTATCATATTATATTCATTTCCTTAATCCCCGTGGGTAAATAAAGAAACATAATATGATATTTCAACCTAATTAATCATATTAGTATACTGAAAATTCCAATGGAAAAAATTCATCATATTAATAAGATTAATTACAATCAATGTCCATTTCCAAATGTGACCTAGAGGCTCTTAATTTATAATTTAACTAATTAAAGATCCCATGGCCACTCTAATTAATTAAAATATATGGATCACTAGACATTTAATTTCATGCGTAAAATAATCACAAAATGCATGAAAGGAAAAATAGTAAATACTTTAACCAATGGCAAAGCAATAAATTAATTCGGCCAAGGGTAGAACTGTAATTTCAAATGTGAGGCAAAAGCATAAAATAATCGGGTTAGGGGCAAAATCATAATAACAGGGAAAAGAGAGGGGCAGAAGAGTAAAAGCAAAAGGGACAACCGCGCATCAAGCAGGTGCCATGCACACACCTCGCCTACTGTGCGGGGACGTGCGGTGCATGCGCTTAGCAACTGCTGCACCTGTGGCCCACATGCGCTTGGTAGTTGTGCACACATAGGAGCGCGTGGCTCGTGGATTCTACATGCCTGCAACCATAGCGCACACATGGACTCCACGCACCATCTTCCTTACTTGACCAGAAGTGGCTTGTAGTAGGGGTGTCCAGAAAATCCATCCAACCTACCCCGAACATGACCCGTACACGACCCGAACACGAAATAAGTATGGTACATGTTTCAAGTTTTAATATTGTTTGGGTAACAATTATAAACACAAATGGAATATATGTTTTGGGTCAAGTTAGGGTCAGAATATTGTTCCACGCAAACACATTAAAGGTTTCAACCCAAACACACCCACCCAAGCTATCTCCTCTACAACGCCCCTTAAGTTGACCCCCATCCTCTCTCTCCATCTTCCATATGATTTGCTTCTTTTTCGCGGCCGATGCAGAACTTTAGAGGAGGGAGTATTATCTATTTGCGGAGATGTTCACGAACGGGTTGGACGAGGTCTTGCGGGCATCACGTAAGAGCATTTCGAATTCCCTTTATCATATTTTTTATTAAAAAATTATTTGTCAGCGGAGATGTTCACGGACTGGTTGCACGAGGTCTTGCGGTGTCACGTAAGAACATTTCGAATTCCCTTTGTCATTGTCGCGACCCTCCTGAAGGAGGTTGATGGATTACTAAACGCAGTGCTTAGCACGGACTCTCCCAAGTCCTACCAATCGCAACTTGGTACTCGATTCAACCATGATATTTATCTTACCTATTGGAGCCGCCACTAATCGATTTCGGGTCGATTAGACACCCAAGTAAAATGTGGGAGTACATTTTACTTCCAAAAATCATGAGTTCGGGGACTTGTACATTTTCTCCTTAAAAAAAAAAATATTTTGCATACAACCTTCGCTGGATTTTGTAACACTACACCATTAACGTGTAAAATATGACCAAGCAATTGAGCAAACAATAAAATAACATCCAACGATCATGATCATGAAAAAATATGAACCTGAACATATTTAAAAAAAATGATATTATCATTATCACAGGGTTTCTTAGTTTGAGTAAACTAAGAGAGATTGGCACAAACCGGAAGCACGATATTACAAGAAACAACTAAAGGGATGTAGTAGCAATGACCAGTAGCAATGTAGCAATAACGACGCACCAAAGCAGCAACGAACGTCGACAAATCAACAGCAAAACAGCAGCGAATCAGCAGCAAACCAACAGTGAACAGCAGCAAACCAGTAGCGAATAGCAACGACCAGCAGTGAACAGCAGCAATGATCAACGATGGAGATCTTCAGTGAGGACAGAGCTTTTGTAGCCGCTATTGGAGACTCATTTGAAGACTAAGGACTCAAGAAAAGGATTGTGTTGTGATGTATGCAAGGCACCACAACATTGTGAAAACACGAGAGAGCTTCGTATGGTGATGAGAAAACTCATGCCTCTCTCATGCTCTTCTCCCCTCCTTTTATAATGGCCCCAAGCGTCTCTTTCTATGGGTAATTTTCTGAATTTCCTTTTCTCATTGCCTTAATTCATGGTTTGCAAATTGGTACGCGATTTTGTGGCCAGCTCAATCTTTCCTATTTCACGTCTTGATTCCTTCCTTTGTCGAATTTCCTGCCTTCCTGTTCACCCGATATTTTGGCTCTTGATTCTGAATCAGAAATTTAGATCATCATTTACCAAAATTCGAATATCTATTACAGCAAAAATGGCTGATCGGGATTCCCCCTTCCTTGCATAGCCAATCAGATTGATCCCATCTTATTTCCCAGCTCATTAGCTTCTTTTTGTAAGTCTCCACAGCCCACACTTGCCACAAATGTCTTCGTTTTCTTCCATCCATTTCGTCCATCTTATCCCATGAATTCCTCCGAAGATTCTTTGTGAAAATTGCAACCCCTAGTATCCCACTGATTTCCTTCCGAATTTTCTATCCTCACGTGTGCAATTCATTTGTCCCCTTTCTCATATTATGGGCGAGGTTCATGGTCCCTTATTAGGCTGAACATAATTTCCGATTTTGCTTAAGGGTTGAGTCAGCCTGCAAATATAGCCACACGTTAGGTCAAAATTTAGGTGTCAACAGCTGCCCCTCTTTGAAGGGGAGTCTCGCAGAGGTTTCCTTCAAAGATTCATGACACCTAAATTTCAATTATGCAAATGCTCTCTTTTTTTCTCTTTTTTTTGGAAAGGGAAATGCATTAAGAATGATGCTAGTACAAAGATAAAGTGTGTACCTTTCAAGGTAGATAGGGAGTCCTAGAAAAGTGTATTCATGTATGAAATTATTTGTTGAGAGTTTAGACAAATACCTCATATTGCCTTGAAGGGTACTTGGAACTCACCTCAGGTATTACAGACATCTAGAACTCACCTTAGATTGCCTCGAAGGGTACCTAGAACTCACCTCAGGTATAATAGACAGACTATTGGAACTCGCCTCATATAGTCTAGAAGGGTACCTGGAACTCATCTTAGCTATTAAATAGACAGACTACTGGAACTCACCTCAGATAGTCTGGAAGAGTACCTGGAACTCACCTCAAGTATTAAATAGACATCTGGAACTCACCTCAGATTGCCTTGAAAGGTACCTAGAACTCATCTCAGGTATTAAATAGACAGACTACTGGAACTCGCCTCATATAGTCTAGAAGAGTACCTGGAACTCACCTCAGGTATTAAATAGACATCTGGAACTTACCTCAGACGCCTTGAAAGGTACCTGGAACTCACTTCAGGTATTAAATAGACAGACTACTGGAACTCACCTCAAATAGTCTGGAAGAGTACCTGGAACTCACCTCAGGTATTAAATAGACATCTGGAACTTACCTCAGACGCCTTGAAAGGTACCAGGAACTCACCTCGAGTATTAAATAGATATCTGGAACTCACCTCAAATTTCCTTGAAAGGTACCTGGAACTCACCTCAGGTATTAAATTGACAGCTGGAACTCACCTCAGATATAATAGGCAGACTATTGGAACTCGCCTCATATAGTCCGGAAGGCTACCGGAACTCACCTCGGGTATCTCGAATTGTCTTGATGATATACGGGAATCTTCATCGGGTAATGATTCAAAGGTAAGCAAAGTACTCGCCACATGGCTCTTGTCTCTATTAGATTAAATACCCATGTATATCTTTGAAAAAACCAATTAAATTACTTAATTGAGATTTAAGCATATCAATTTCACCATGTCTGCATTCACAAGAGAAAATCATTATCAAAACAACCTTTATTCATGACATGGATTTACTCAAAATGCCAAATAAGAGACTTCCAGTCTGAAAGGCTTTTCACTCTTTGAGATGCTGTTTCATTATTGCGGGGAATGAAATGATCACTCTATCTCACCATTGGCATCATGTTAACAAAGGTCCGAGCTTTTCTTGCAAGCGGTACAATCTTACCGATCTGAGGGGTCTTTTAATAGGACCGTAATGTAGGCTTGGTCAAAGGATATTCAATTCATGGCTTTGATTGTTCTTCATGCATCATCTCCACTTGGTTTACAAATCAAGAACCCTGCAAATGAAATAGAAACAATCTTGCCTGCACTTCTTTGAGCGAAGCTTTTGACATCTAAAACCCTTATGTTAATTTAAGTGCCATAATCTGAAGAGACTTTAAAGGGATGTAACATAGGCTAGGTTTATGTGTTGAGAAATGAAAGGATTTGTTAAGCTCAAAGATTTTTGACCGAAGGGTTTTTAAGTAGGTGATCATCTTGGCATCATTACCAATCTTCTCCTTGGCATCGGGATTGTCTTCTTTTATCAACCATGAGAGTCCAACATTGATCTTTACAAAATCATTGCCTTTCCATTAGAGGATGATTTTCAGAAACTTGGCCTTCGACCTCAAAAATTGGGCTTCAATAGTTTTTCTCTCACCCCTTTTTTCTCGTTTTTTTTTTTCTTTTCCCCTTTTTCGATACATTTCTTGCAATGCCCCCAATGGAATAGAAAAAGTTTGGCTTTTATGGCGCCATCAACTCTTGGACAATTCAGTTCGTTTGAACTCTTGGGTCTAGATCTTCAATCTACACTCCGAACCATAGTGTCTCAATATGGTAACTCATTTACCTTGCCCCAGTGTGGGGATGATCACCAACTAGGTTTTTTTTTAGAAATTAATTTACAGGCTCAATTGGGTTATGCAAGGGGTAAAATGTGTGTATGATAGAGAAATGAATGCTGTTTATCATTTTAAGGCACTTAAATTCACATTTGAGTTCATTTGCATTAAAGACACTCGAAGATTGATACTAGTGAAGGCAAGAAAGTTCTATCCATTTTCCACCTTGTAATAGCACCCTTACCTCCAATTTGCCCCAATATGGGGTGGTTCTTGATAGGGCTATTTTTGAAAGAATTTCTTCTGACATTCAAGCTCAAAGGGGTTAAACAATGGTTACCTGTATTGTATAAGGAAGAGAAATAAGATGCCCCTCATCATTTCAGTCTATGTACCTTTTGCAAGAAAACTCTTTACCTCGAGAACATGGAATATTTTATACTCGTCTCAGTGTATAAGGGACCGTGTGTATGATAGGGATTGCCTTTCGTCATCCCAACACTTCTCATTTGGCATTCTTAGCAACACACATAATTCATTGAATTGTCTGACTAAAGAAGCTTCAAATGAAATTGGTGATTTGAATAGGCAAATTGTCATGCAAAATTCTCACTTCGAAGAATACAAGCAGTGTAAGGATTCATCAACTTTTAGCACGATAAACATCGCAATATTAGCACAAGCAAGTATAAGAGGACTTGGACACTATTCTTGCAAAAGACAGAGTGTCAGATCTTATGACCAGAGCCATTAGGTGTTGTTTCTTGCCTTCTTCGAGGATGAGCTCATAGAGGTTTTCTGCATTGAATCTTCAATTATTCACCAATTCAACACAGTTCTCTGCCCCTGTAGAATTTGACAAACCTCGACCATCCATGCCCCTAAGCTTGCCACTCTTCTTTTTTCCTTTCAAGGTTGGATGCTTCTCTTGCATTTTCGTTCCCTTGTATCTCCTTATCATAAAAATCTTGATTTCCTTTTGTGACCTGTTTGAAAGGAGAGAACAGTGTCAAATATGAAATCAAGAAGTGTTAAAATTAGGAACGAACACTCCCTTTTGCTTTTTGAGGCGGGCATGGTCGCTTTTCCATGATTGTCACCTACAAGAATAAATGATCTTAGTTAATTCATGAGTAGGTTGATTTAACTTGGAATGGATGCTCCCTTTTTCTTTGAAGAAGGCTTCATTTTCATCTATGTTGCTTTTCCTTTTATCCATTTGGGATTTGCCTCCACCTTAATTTCCTTTGCTTTTGTAGGTTCTGTAAAAGAGAAAAACAGAAAAGAAACGGCTTACTCTCGTAACAAGGCAAGCTTAAATTGGAACAAGTACCACCTTTTCTTTGAGGACATATTTGCATTGATTTGGTCCTCCTTCATGTAATGTTTGTTTGTTAACCTGTCTCAAACATGTGTTTGAGGAACCATAGATGCTACCTTTTTTCTTTCTTTTTGAAGGTGTGTTCTCATTCCTACGCCATTATTCCACATCTTGCAGGATCGAATAATCAAGATGGTTTTGCCCCACATTGACCTTTGCAAATACTGATAAAAATGTGATGAGTTCTTTTGGGGCAAACTGAGTTTAAATTGGAACTGATATCATCATTTCCTCAAAGACAAGTTTAAAAGGTGATTTAACAAACTGAGTTTTTTAGTGTCATTTTGAGTCGATGACAAAAATGAGTGCAAAGATAAAGAAAAAGGGACTTGGGGTCTTCAATGAGACTGTCTCTAGGAGTGAAAACGAAGCAACCCACTTATCTTCGAAGTAAACGAGGATATAATTTTTTGCTAGGATTTCATTAGAAAAGAAAGTATCTTTGAAGAGGTATTCCTTATTGATCAAAACAAATGCCCCATTATTTTGAAAATAATTATACTTGATCATGAAAGCATATAATTGATCAAAACAGAATGATTGGACAACATGACGTAATAAGGACAAAGATGATAGAATAATGATAGCGGAGTTTAGAAATACACAAAAACATGCACATGTACATGTGAGGCTTGACACCTAAAGGTGGGATGTACTAAAAAGCTTGATACTGTAGTTCAAGAGGATATACCGATTAGCCAAACATGTCTACTGGCTAAATCATGTCCTCTTGATACTGGCTTAGTCAAAAGGTTGTCTTTACTATCGCGTGTCTGCGAGTAAAGATGAACACTCCCAACACCTAAAAGAAGCGGGGTTAAAGAGGGTGCCCCCCCTGCGTGTCTGCAGGCGTTGCCAGATCCTCTTAACACCATCCTAATTATTTTCCTAGCATGTGACCCAGGTCCGGTCACAGGACATATGTGTAAAGGTGTAGTGCTAAAACATTTAAAATAGACACAACAGTTTATATGATGCATACGCTGCTTCAACAATAAATTAAATCATTTATTCATGACACCTCCCTGCAAAATAAGGGTTAACATATACTCCACCCTATATAACTTTCACCTGCAAAACCATTTAACACGTCAAATTAGTGGCGTACGTGGTCACCGTGCATGAAAAGCATAAACATTTCTTACAAGAGAAATTCAGGCCTTAAGTCCTCTACGAATTTTAATTCAAATCCCCAGCGGAGTTGCCAAGCTGTCACGACCCTCTCGAAGGAGGTTGATGGATTACTAAACGCAGTGCTTAGCACGGACTCTCCCAAGTCCTACCAATCGCAACTTGGTACTCGATTCAACCATGATATTTATCTTACCTATTGGAGCCGCCACTAATCGATTTCGGGTCGATTAGACACCCAAGTAAAATGTGGGAGTACATTTTACTTCCAAAAATCATGAGTTCGGGGACTTGTACATTTTCTCCTTAAAAAAAAAAATATTTTGCATACAACCTTCGCTGGATTTTGTAACACTACACCATTAACGTGTAAAATATGACCAAGCAATTGAGCAAACAATAAAATAACATCCAACGATCATGATCATGAAAAAAATATGAACCTGAACATATTTAAAAAAAATGATATTATCATTATCACAGGGTTTCTTAGTTTGAGTAAACTAAGAGAGATTGGCACAAACCGGAAGCACGATATTACAAGAAACAACTAAAGGGATGTAGTAGCAATGACCAGTAGCAATGTAGCAATAACGACGCACCAAAGCAGCAACGAACGTCGACAAATCAACAGCAAAACAGCAGCGAATCAGCAGCAAACCAACAGTGAACAGCAGCAAACCAGTAGCGAATAGCAACGACCAGCAGTGAACAGCAGCAATGATCAACGATGGAGATCTTCGGTGAGGACAGAGCTTTTGTAGCCGCTATTGGAGACTCATTTGAAGACTAAGGACTCAAGAAAAGGATTGTGTTGTGATGTATGCAAGGCACCACAACATTGTGAAAACACGAGAGAGCTTCGTATGGTGATGAGAAAACTCATGCCTCTCTCATGCTCTTCTCCCCTCCTTTTATAATGGCCCCAAGCGTCTCTTTCTATGGGTAATTTTCTGAATTTCCTTTTCTCATTGCCTTAATTCATGGTTTGCAAATTGGTACGCGATTTTGTGGCCAGCTCAATCTTTCCTATTTCACGTCTTGATTCCTTCCTTTGTCGAATTTCCTGCCTTCCTGTTCACCCGATATTTTGGCTCTTGATTCTGAATCAGAAATTTAGATCATCATTTACCAAAATTCGAATATCTATTACAGCAAAAATGGCTGATCAGGATTCCCCCCTTCCTTGCATAGCCAATCAGATTGATCCCATCTTATTTCCCAGCTCATTAGCTTCTTTTTGTAAGTCTCCACAGCCCACACTTGCCACAAATGTCTTCGTTTTCTTCCATCCATTTCGTCCATCTTATCCCATGAATTCCTCCGAAGATTCTTTGTGAAAATTGCAACCCCCTAGTATCCCACTGATTTCCTTCCGAATTTTCTATCCTCACGTGTGCAATTCATTTGTCCCCTTTCTCATATTATGGGCGAGGTTCATGGTCCCTTATTAGGCTGAACATAATTTCCGATTTTGCTTAAGGGTTGAGTCAGCCTGCAAATATAGCCACACGTTAGGTCAAAATTTAGGTGTCAACAGTCATATATTTTTATTAAAAAATTATCTATCTACGGAGATGTTCACGAATGGGTTGGACGAGGCCTCGTGACATCACATAAGAACATTTCGAATTCCCTTTGTCATTTTTATTAAAAAATTGTAATATTTTTTAATAAAAATTATAATTTTTTTAATAAAAAAACCCGAAACTCGAACCCGACCCGACCCGACCCGCCCAAACCGTTTTTTTGCTTCATGTTTTATGCATTTCGGGTTGGGTCGGGTCGGGTCAAATGACATGACCCTTATTGTTCGGGTCAGGTCGAGTAATGTCAAGACCTAGCCCGTTGACACCCCTAGCTTGTAGGCGCGGAGTCCCAAGCGTGTGTGGACTCCATACGCCATCTTCATCGCGCGACTAGAAGCGAATTTTAGTCATTTTTTGTTGTGTTTGCCGCGCCTTCCACCGAATGGGTCTCCTTCAATAGCCCATCTCAGACCAGAATAATACATGGGTTTCAGAGACCACGCCGGCGCCACCAAACGAACTCAAAAATCGGCAAAAAAAAAGCCCAAGAAATTGGTCTGAATCAAGCAAAATTCCCCTTATGCAAAACATTAACCGCCGCAACTTCCAAGAAATTGGTCTGAATCCAGAGGAACTTGACAGCGATCTGACTGATATTACAAGCACACTCTACTAACCCAATTCCCCCACGCACTGATAGTGTATTTCTGAATGAGAGGGTTTGCATTAGTCCTTGTGATTGCCCTTACAAAAATGAATGTTCATCATTATAAACCGTCTCTCATCAAGGCAATGGGTGGTTGTCATGGAAAAAAATCATATCTAGAATAACCGTTCATCAAAAGTGAAAACATTGATCAATATTAACAGTAATTTTTTATTTAAAACTATACCAAAAAAATGTGGGATCACATTATAGATATAACATAATCTTCTCAACACTTTTCTGTCTATACGCCATTCTGAAATTAAGAAAGTATCAGGGATATTGTACTTTCCTTGGATATACTCCACTAGTTGATACACTCACAGATAGAATGCACCTTGGGCTCATGCTCTTGTTTGGGCTAGATACTCAGACACGCCTAGAAGTCGGATTATAGTAAAATTTATATTGTCTGACCAAATTGTTCAATATATTTAAGCCTGCATTTTTTGGAATGAAAAAGTTTTGGAAAAGCATTGATGAAGCTCTTTGCCTTTGTGCAGAGGAGTGAGAGAGGAGGATCATTCAAGCAGCAGACACTCTAAATGGGAAGCTGCTATGTGGATGTGATGATATGCGTGCGTGCGCTGAGTTAAACTAGAGTTGCAGATCTATTTCTCTGAAGCAATGTTCTTAATGTCGGCATTATAGTGGATGCGTGATCCTTGTCAGAAGGTCAAGTCAGCCGGGTTCTGGGGCGTGCTCTCCATAGAAAACAAGAATATCCTGATTAGAACAAAGGGAAATACAACAGCTGCTGCAACTAGGAACAGAAAAATGCACACTGCAATTCATTCCGAATCTCCGACAAATAAGGAAATAAGATCAATTCTTGCTGCAATTTTTTTTTGTAAGGGTGAGCGGCTTGGTCGATATAGCGGATACCTACCAATCAAGAGAAATTAAAAAGATGTGCTAAAATAGAATTATATCTCTTAAACGCAATACGAACATAAGAGAAAGCCCCTAGATTAAGTGGTCCTTATTTGTCCTAATGGTATTCATTTCCTTAGTGGGGGTACACATGGAGCACAAAATCAAACTATGTCATGATTGTTACAATCGATCACATAGGCATATTGAAGTTCCGTTGCTTATTGATATGAGAAGGGTCTACCCTAGTAAAAGGAGTTCTTTGTAAGACAATGGTCTCAATGCTAGGTATAGTAAGACTGGTTTACAAATTATGTATACTAAATGTTGTGGCATATTGTGAGTGGCTAATTAAATAAGTGAGCATATTCAACAATCAATAACAATCTATCACATCATTTAATATGATCAGTTTTAGCAAAGCTAGCATTTCTCATCACTATTTCTCACTTAAGGATTCGTTTGTTTCATGGAAAACTATTTTCGAAAAATAATATTCTGACTTTCCAATGTTTGGATGATGGAAAGTAATCAATATACATAAAATGTTTTCCATGGACTAAAAACAAGCTTAGATTGGGGAAAAACGAATTCATTTTTCAGTAAGAAAGAAATCACTTTCCTAAATGAAAACTAACATTTTCCTTGAAATTGACTTTTATGGACTAAATTTTCTTTTATCAGAAATTTTTTAAAGAATCAAATGCACATTTAACATATGTTTAGTTGGTCTCAAAAGAACAGGTTATAGCGTTAGAACTTGGAAGCTAATGGTTGTGATTGGCCAAGGCCCAAGGGCTATTGGTGGGCTGTTTGGGAATCTATCCAGTTTAGGAACTGTCTTGTTGGTAACTCGTAACTGGTTAAGCTCAGGTCATTCCTCCTTTCACTTTACCCTCCCAAAAACGACAATTTGATTCTTAATAAACGCAAGTGACCTAATCAGCACCGGATTAATCTTTTTACTTACCATTGAATCGATCCCGTTTACTTTTAATGACAGTGAGATCTCACCAAATTAGTGCACACACAAGAAAAAAGGGCCAACTCAGTTAATGTTACGTCCGTAATGTAGTTCAGGTTGCGACAGCGTTTGTTGTCAACAATCGGGTGCTTAACAAGATTTTTTTTTTAATCTCATATTATATTTTATTTTATTTTCCTGTACGAATTTCTCTCTCTTTTGGATCCAATGATAAGAATTTTGTTAAGAAAAAGATGGCTCGCCAAAGTAGTGGATCGTGCACCGATTGATCAGGAATTGAGAGTTTGCTCGATCTCTTGGTTGGTTCACCTCAAAGTAAAATGATGTGTACGTAGCTGGGGTTGGTGATTGAAGCTTATCAGAAAGTGACATTTGAGATCGAAATTCACGGGGCTAATGAATAGTGTCCTCAACTTAAGGACATCTTTTCCTAGACAAAAGATTAAGAAAAGGAAAATCGGGCACTCAGTCAAAATCCGGCCAAGGCAAGTTTAGGTCAAAGCACTGACGGAGGGTGTTGGAAAATGTTGCTTGAGTGAATCTTTTGACAAAATGATACTCAAAATAGAGACATATATCTAGTCACACGGGCATGTGATCTGATCTGCCAATAGGCAGATAGATTAGGAGGTATCTTTCATTACATATGCTGAAGCATATAATTTTCAAACTCTATCTAGAGCTAGATATGACATGAACAGTCAGACATAGGGTTCCCCAATCAATCAGGCATTCAATATTGTGTGGGGTCATTTACATTCTTTACGACTTTCAAGATTTCATCCCGCGGGATTTTCGAAAATTGGAAGACTAAATCTTTATAATGGGATAATTTAATTGCGCATATAGCTAATAACCTAGAAAACTCCGACATATAATTGACTCTAAGTGTGCAATCAAGTCAATATACAGCCAAACTCAAGCTCAACTCAAGTCACATACTCTATGTCGAAAGTCTAGTTGAGCACAATCAAGTGTTAATTTTCCTGCTCAAGGTCGACTCAATCAGAAAATTGAGATGCTTGATCTCGGCTCAACTTGATTACAATAATTTGTAACTAAAGCTCGAGATTTATAAGCTCAAATTTTATGTAAGTACTCGGTGTTTATTTTATATTTGTTAAATATATCTTTGAAAATAATGAAAGCTCGATTAGGTTTGACTAAAATCGTGAGCCTATCGAGTTCCGAGCATTGGTTCATTAGACTATTTTTTGCCCTGTTGAGAGCTTTGTTAAATCCGCCGCAGTACAGAGGCGTGTCCGTGGCTTGGAGCCTGAATAGGAACTGGTCTCTCTCTCCGCTAACTGCGATTTTGTCTGCATCTCTCTCTTTCATTGACTTGTTGGGGAAAACTGTTGTGACACCATAACTGGAAACAGAATTCAAAGGATTCGGTTTCTTGATTGAACATGTGTCGGCAGGTCGAATAAGGTGATTGCAGTGCGGCCTGTGTCTGACTTTTCCTCTGTCTCTAGATGCATTCATGTCAGGAACTAGACTCAAAAGAATTCATGCATGATCCTCTGCACGTAGCTCATTACCCCGCAATATATTCCTCTGAGTGCGCCTTTGTGCATGAATACAACAGGCTAAAGAAGTTCTAGAGTGACCAAGAACAATGTAGAAGTAGATGCATGGGAGACTGGATAGACAAGAACAATGTTAGGTAGACCTTGAGTTGTGTACATTGCTTGAAACAGTTGTTGCTCATGCGGCATAAAACTAGGGTTTCGCTTGGGTGAAAGTGCTGCCATTCCTTATCGTGGCATCAAATGCAAGCCCAATTTCGTTGCGGTGAATCTACATTCATTGAATACTCGAACTTCTTGTCATTGTCAAGTTGGACATGATTTCAAGTAGCCTGAATTTATAAAGAATAGACTCCAGCTTAAACTCAACAAAGCTCTACTCAAGTTGCTCAAAAATCTAAAGTACTGTTAAGTTTTTGCGTAATCTATACATGCAAAGTTTACGAAAGCAGTAGATCTCAACCACATGATACCTACTTTTAATTTCCACACCCATTTTGAAAACAAAGCCTAGTCTTTTTCTTTTCTTTTTTAATTCAGGTCATTACTTCCTTGTCCCCGCTAAACAAAAAGATCCTAGTTCCATCTCGACCAACATTTTGAAAAATTTGTGATGTGGTCTGTCCACATCAATAAGGTTTACAAATTTTATGTAAAAAAAATTCGACATATATAGAGGCAGGCCTAAATCTAATAATAGGAGATTTGGTCCCCGGGGAAATGGAACGGACGAACTGATGGACACATATCAACTTTTTGGCTACCTTGGCTTCTATCCGATATATAATCTCCATTTCAATTTCTATATGTCGAGAGAAAAGTCCGGTGACCTTAAATCCACAAAAATGAAAAGGGCAAAAAAGATATTCATGACACATCACATTCATTGTTGTGATCTTCGCTTTATATATTACCTGTCCCGTTGTCGTACCCGAGGACGATCGCGATGCCCCCACGAGGGGGTAACATGCGATTTGGCTTTGTTTCCTTTGTTGTTTCGTTGTCAAAGATCGCAAGCCCCCAACCCCACGAGCCGATTGTTGGCCCTACCATGCGACCCCTATCTCACATTGATTTTCGTACCCCTTGCTAATCAAGGAGAGAAGGGCTTAATCTAATAACAATGGTATATGCAGAAAACAATTAAAATACCGGGATTTGAATCCTGCCCCACACGCCAACACCCCCCCCCCTCAACCACCAAAAAAAAACACGCACACACACACACAAGGTTTGAGACGGATCCTATGGAGAAAGACAATGATTGACACTCATCTCCTTAAGTACGATTGATCGGAGGGACAAGTACGTAAGCAGTTATTTGTTCATTTATCAATTGGGTTCTTAACGTTTTATTTTGATCAATTAAATCCTTAACATTTTGAACATATTGTCTTAAGCTCGCCATTTGCAGGGGGGGGGGGGGTTTTTGCAGCTTCCGCATTGCCTTTTTTCAATGCCGGGTAGCCATGTACCTAAGAGTCATGAAGGATTTCTTAACAAAATATTTAAAAAATCAAACTATCCATTGATCTAACAACTTAAGTTTTTAGAAAAGTTAATTGTAATTCTACCAAAACTCACAAAGTATCAAAGTAGGTCCTATATTTGAAGCGTGAGGGAGAGTAATATTTCCATGCCTAGAACTAGGTAAAAACACCAGACTAAATGTGAAGGATGATAAAATATATAAATATTAAACTACACATTCATCTAAAATTTAAGCTTTTAGAGTATTTATATGTGTTCCCATCAAATCTGACATTTCTAATGCTAAAAATCCATTGACGACAAGCTCACAACTTGATTGCACCTTTTTAATTGAAATGTTAATCACTAAAAATAAATTGAAGGATCCATCTTTCAAATTTTCACTTAATCCATACAAAAGTCAATTTTAGAAAAATTAGACTTTATTCTAAATAAATTTGCTTTTATCAATGGCAAATTGATGAAATTTATCTCTTATTGGCATTTAGTTATATTGACCTGCCATTATATTTGTTATTTAAATCCATGAATAAAATCTTATGTTTGTGTTGACACCTATAATTGATCCGATTGTCACAAGCTTGTCACAGGAGAGAAAAATAAGGAACAAGATCCATTTCAAGCCCTTATTTGAGAAAATGAGGGTACTAGAGGCCCATATTTGAGATAAGATTCACTTCAGGCCTTTAATTGAAAATTTGAGGGCACTTGGGGTCTTTATTTTGAATTTTCCTTAAGATAAACAAAAGAGATGGAGATTTGCTAGTATTTTATTACCTAAATTTGCATAACTCCATTATTTCTTGAATATAGATTAGAGAATATAACCAAAATATTTATAAGAATTAGAGATTTGTTAGGATTAGAGATTTGCTATAGTAATCATGAAAATCAAATTGCTAGGATTTTATTACCAAAATATACATTGATTAGAGATTTTCTAGTAAAATATGCATACCAATCAAAGATTTGCTAGAATTGTATTTACCAAAATATGCATAATTCTATTATTTTGTTGAACACTGATTGGAGATTTAATACCATAACATGCATGAGAATCATAGATATATTAGGATCAAATATTTTCTAAAGTAACCATGAAAATTAAATTAATGGGAAAAGATTGCTTGTAAGTGAGCCCATCAGATGGGTGGACTAGGTCGAGATTAGAGGGGGCCGAAAATTGTCATATTCGAATTGATTATTTAACTCATATTGATTCATTTTTATACAAAACAATTCTATCAATCCATACCTGAACCTGATATGGTCTCAACCCAATTTAGACTTCAACTTTTAGTAATTTTTCTCCTTAAAAGTGTTGCCTCTGAAGAATGTGTGATTTTGTTGACCGGCTCGCCAAGTCTGTGAGGAAGCTCGAGTGCTTGGGTCAGGTCAGTGGTTTAGGACTTCGCCTAATACGTGAGCAACGTGAGGATGTGGATAAATGCTATGTTACGCCTACATGGACAGGTTCCAAGATCAGGTTAGGGAATGGGGAATCAAGGTGGCGGTTAGGTGTAGGGAGGTAGATTTTGCAAGGTGACGAGCAGTGCCCTCATTCTCGTAAACCAATTCGCTTCCACCTCAATGTCAACATGCCACATCAGTTTGGTTCTCCAGTTGAATAGGGGCTCGGTGGTCACCCTAAACGTTGTCATTACATCATCATATAGCTATTAGTGAACATCATGAAAGGAAGAGGGAAACTGATGTATTTGGGAGAAATTGTAATCTGTATATTCTGTGTATTCTCAATGTACAATCTTTATATATAGTACATAAAGTGAGAAATAAAAGGAAAGAAACTTCCTAAAGAATCAATCCTAGTCCTAGATTGATTTGTCTATCAATTACAATCTTTGATCAACGTAATGAATCAATTATGCAAATCGTATCTTTTTCCAACACTCCCCCTCAAGCTGGTGGCTTATATAAGTCAAAGACGCCTAACTTGCTCAATAGATAAGTACGTTGTCTTTGGCATAGAGGCTTAGTGAAAAGATCCACCAAATGTTCCACTATTCCAATTCCTCGAGTTACAATAATTCCTTCTTGAATTTTTTCTCGAGTAAAGTGACAATCAACCTCATTATGTTTTGTTCTTTCATAAAAAACAAGATTTGCTACTAACTTAAGTGCAACATCATTGTCACAAAATAACTCACTTCCTCCATCAATCTCAACTCCAAGGTCTGAAAGTAGTCCTCGTAACCAAATTATTTCACAAATTATTTTTGCATAGCCCGATATTCTGATTCAGTTGACGATAACGAGACTGTTGCTTACTTTTTAGTCTTCCATGAAATTAGGGACTTTCCCAATTTGATGCAAAAGCCTCTTAGTCATTGGACAGGTCGCATAATCAATATCACAATAAGCCTTCATCTTCATGTCAAAATCACAAGATAATAAGATTCCAAGCCCTGGACAGCTCTTCAAGTATTTAACAACCTTTAGTACTGCATTCATGTGAGACTGCTTGGGATTATGAATGAATTGACTAAGTATCTGCACCGCATAACATATATTAGGTCTAGTCATAGTGAGATAAATCAACTTCCCAATAAGCTATTGATACCCTAATGGATCTTGAAGTAATGGATCTTCATTAGATGATGAGGTGAACTTGTCATATTCAGTAGTTGTGAGTTTGACATTCTGTTCAATAGGGATAGCAGCTGGTTTGCATCCTGATAAACCTACTTGTGATATAATTTCCTAGACGAATTTTCGCTGACTAAGACATATCCCCTTGTCTGATTTAGCTATTTCAATGCCAAGAAAATACTTGGAAGGTCCCAAGTCTTTGATGTGAAAATGAGAATGCAAGTACTCCTTAAATTGTCTAATGGCAAAATCATCATTTCTCATGATAAGTATAACATCAATATATATCAATAAAAAAATTGACGATGTACCTTTAGTCCATGTAAACAATGCATAGTCATGTTTGGAGTGTTGAAATCCTGCACTTGTGAGTGCATTAGTGAATTTCGCATACCATTGCCGAGAAGCTTGCTTGAGTCCTTACAAGGACTTACGTAAACGACATACCCAAGACTCCCCCTGTCTACGAAGACCCTATGGAAGTTCCATATAGATTTCTTCATCAAATTTCCCATGAAGAAAAGCATTATGAACATCCATCTATGTAATTCCTAGTTACGAAGGGCAGCAATGGAAAAGAAGGAACGTATAGTTACTTCTTTGGCGACAAGAGAGAAGGTTTCATGATAGTCAAAACCTTCCCATTGAGTGAACCCTTTTGCAACCAACCGTGCTTTGTAACGTTCAACCGATCCATCTGCTTTATATTTAATCTTGTAGACCCATTTGCAGCCAATTGGCCTTCTATGGGAAGGCAATGGAACAAAATTCCAAGTATGATTGTCCATAAGTGCACTCAACTCATTTTCCATAGCTTGTTGCCATCTCGGATCTTGAGCTGCTTCTTCATATGAGGAGGGTTCATATTCATTTGATATACGACTTATGCAACACATATGTTCGGGGACAGTCAATTAAAGGAAACATAAGAGAATATAGGGTATTGTGTACCTTGAGAATATAATGTAGAACATATGTAGTCCTTAGTCCACGTTGGTGGGCAAGTATGTCTGCCTAACCGTCATGGAGGCGAAATAATTTGCTGTTCGGATGCATCGGGATGTTGCTTTGGAGATGTCCCTGAGGGAGAGAGTGCATCATCATGTTGCTATGGAGACGGGACATATGTATTATCTTCCCCGTGGTGTGATCCAGGTGACTCGACTTGTCCCGGAGTTGTTGCAACATTTGTAACTGGAATGAACACATATTGATTATTCATAGACGAATCTTCTTTTGACAGAAATTGTCGATGATTTTGCTTCTCCACATGTGTCTGGGAATTTTGGGACAACTCCTGGAATGGGAATTTATCCTCATGAAATATAACATCCCGACTAAATGGGAAACGGCCAATAGATAGTTCCATAACTCTATATCATTTCTGTAGAGGAGGATACCCCATGAAGATACACCTGATAGCACGTGCATCAATTTTGTCTAGTGGTCCCACATTTGCACCATAACATAGACAACCAAAAACTTTCAAGTGTTCTATTTCTGGCTATTTCCCAAAAAGCATTTCGAAAGGTGATCGCCCTTCAAGCACTCTAGTTGGCATGCGATTAATTAAATAAGCCACCGTGACCACACAATCTCCCCAAAAATTTTCAAGGATGGAAGCTTGGTATTTAAGGGCTCTAGCCACTTCCAGAAGATGGCGATGTTTGCGTTCAACTACTCCATTTTGTTGAGGAGTATATATGCATGAGGTTTCATGTAGAATTCCATGAGATACAAAGAAGGAATTGCACTATGTGGTAGAAAATTCACAACCATTATCGGTGCGAATTTTTTTAATGGATGCGTTGAACTGATTTTTGATCAATGAAAAAAAGTTGGCCAGATTGGAGAATGATTGACTCTTTGATTTCATGAGAAATACCTAGGTGGCTCGTGTATAGTCATCGATGATTGTCAAAAAGAATCGAGATCCATCATGGTGTGGGGTATGATATGGACCCCATATATCGACATGAATTAGAGAAAATGCACTTTGGGCTCTAGATGTGCTTATAGAAAATGGTGATCGTGATTGTTTTGCCAATGGACAAGTTGGACAATCTTTATAAGGAAAGCGAGCACTATGACCCAATCATTGGTGATAAAGGAATTTTTTATTGCTAGTAGTAGCATTACAAGAAATGCTTTTATTTAGCAATGAAAAATCAAAATCCCTTAGAAGGCTGATCCAAAAATAAAGGCCTTTTGCAACACTACCCAAGCCCATCATTTTGCCAATCAAACGATCTTGAAAGAGGCAAATTTCGGGAATTGAATTCAACATGGCAATTGTTGTCTTCACAAGTTTTGGATACTAATATAAGATTAAATTCAAACTCAAGGATAAATAAGACATTCTTTAGGACAATGTATTGACTAAGATGGACAGTACCAACTTTAGTAACATAAGTGACATTACCATTGGGAAGTCGAACAGACACAGGATGATGAATTTTTCGTTTTTTAGAGAATAACTACTCATCACATATTATGTGGTCACTAACGCCGAGTCAATTATCCATGCATCAACTGTGATTTTCCTATTTTGGGAAATAGAAGTACCTAAGAAGCTTGCAGTTTTGTCTGAGATTTTCAGCTGATTCAATGTCCTCATGATATTCCGGTACTGATCACTGGAAAAAGCCCGACTTGCCCTTTCATTCCTTGGGTCATAACCTGATAAGCAGAATAATCTCTTTCTCCTTTTCCTTTGTTAGTTGGTTTCCATGTAATTTCCAACAAGTATCTATAGTATGATGTGGCCTTTTACAATAATCACAATATTTACCTTTGATTTTTGAATTTTGCCCATTTCCTTTTTGATGACATGGCACCACGTGAGCCGTAGGATTCTTATAATGTGAAGCTAATGTGGCATAATGAGGAGCGTTGGATTCAGCTCCACGAAGTGAATCTGAGCCATCCAATGCAAACTTAGAGATCGCGGAATGTGGGCCGTCCGATCCTGGCTTGTAATCCCGATGTAAGGCATTTCTTCCTCTTGCCTTCCCTGTTTGCTTGAGTGGCCTCCTCCAGAAGCTCCGATGGACAATCGCGACGACTGCCCGAGGGAAAACGACGCTCGCGGTGACGATCCTATCGAAGCAGCAAGTGTCATGGCCTCCCCCACCTTCATGTACTCCATCATCACAAGCTTCTAGTTTTCTTCTTGCACAGCTAATTGATAGATGCAGCCGAGAGAGGGGACGGGATCCATCGCTAGGACTTGTGACCGAAACGTCGAGAAACCATCATTCAAGATAAGAGAAATCAAGTAATTTTTTCTGTCTCTCTCTATTTGTTTATATTGTGCGAGAGTGTCGTTTGGTCCTTGAGCTCTTCCTCGGCCACCTCGAGCTCGTTCCATAGAGCCGAGAGTTGGTTGAAGCAAGTGGTAACCGACAGGCTCCCTTGCTTCAGTTCCAACATGGCCTGGGTGAGTGAGAAAATTTTTACCCGATCCAATTTCCCATACATTTCACGTATGTCCTCCCACATCTTCTTCGGATCTTCAATCTATGGTAGACCAGTGATGACATCAGGGGTTATGCAATTTCCGATCCAAGTGCGAACGAGTTGGTTGCACCTGCGCCAAATTTGTCGCATTCGATCATCCGCTGGAATAAGTACGCTACCGTCGATAAACCCATCCTTATCCTTTGTCACGAGGGCTCACTGGAATTCTCGAGCCCATGTGTTGTAGTTGTTGGGACCAGTGAGCTGCAAGGTTATGATGGGCAGCTCTGATCCATCGGTTGACAAGGTGTA
This sequence comes from Angophora floribunda, assembly GCA_014182895.1. Classification (NCBI taxonomy): domain Eukaryota; kingdom Viridiplantae; phylum Streptophyta; class Magnoliopsida; order Myrtales; family Myrtaceae; genus Angophora; species Angophora floribunda. The sequence continues at coordinate 12,596,800 of CM024714.1, forward strand.
CAAAGGATCGCCGATTTCTGGTCAATAGCCAATGACCAAAATGCGTGCGACCAAAACCCGGGTTGTAATCCCGAGTAGGGTTTCGACTCCTAACCCGTAGAGCTGGATTTGGGCTTAAGACCCGACGATGCCTAATTTGCTCCATTAGGCTGAGGCCCGAAGTTGGTTTCCTCTCCCAATGGGTCGTGCTGAGCCCATTGCTGGTTTGGCCTAACAGCCCATGGGCCTTAGACGGGGATCCACTATATCGAAGGCCGCTGAGTTGGTGTTGTTTGATGGATTGAAGTTGAAGCCGGAGGATGCTGATCAAGATTCCGTTGTTCTTGTGGTAATTCAACCTATTCTAAAATTTGATTTTGAGGTGGATTGTAGTTTGATGTATCCTCCATTGTGTGCAGGTAGAATTCCTCTTGATTCAAAAAAAATTCCTATTCGACATGTCAATTGTTTTGCGGGATGGGGCTTGCAACAACAGTTTGAAAACTACCGATGACAATTGAGAAGAAATTTGTGGAAGCTTAGGTAAGAGCTGAAGGCTCTGATACCATGAAAGGAAGAGGGAAACTTATTTATTTGGGAGAAATTGTAATCTATATATTCTGTGTATTCTCAATGTACAATGCTTTATATAGTACATAAAGTGAGAAATAAAAGGAAAGAAAATTTCCTAAAGAATCAATCCTAGTCCTAGATTGATTTGTCTATCAATTACAATCTTTGATCGATGCAATGAATCAATTATGCAAATCGTATCCTTTTCCAACACATAGCTATCACCTTCATCCTACCGCAGATCTTTTTTATGTTTGGAGCACAAATCTTCTTTTTCATTATGAATTTGTTTTCCTTTACCACCTTGATACCAAAGTTGCAGACAAAAAATAAAATAAAACAGAAAGAACGACTGTTGCAAGGTGCCCTTACCAAAAAAAAAAAAAAGGAATATCAGAAGAAGTCGTAGACAGAGCCCAATTGCCGGAAAAATAAAAAATAACATATTTTCTCATTACTAAAGTGAAAGTTAAAGATCAAGGTCATTGTTATTTTATCTTTGTGTGCAAATAAAAATTTAATAACATTAACAAGTTATTTTCTTCCTTTTATCATTTTCTTTTTAGATATAATTGAGTGTTCCAGTATTTATTGTAAAAAAAATTAGAATATAAAAAAAAATAATGCGATTTATGTTTGATATCCCAACATATATGTATATTTTGGTGAAGAAATTAATATAGCTGATTTTCTTTTTTATTGTTTAGAGAGTATTAGAGCAAAATGCCCATGGCATTGCTGTTTGATTATATGGGTTGAAAATGTGTTCTTTCCAAACCCTAAATCCATCATTTATTAGTTTTTTGGTTTACTAAACCCAATGTTAACCATATTCCATGTTTTAGGCAACCCATATTTCATGCAAACCATTAAATATGAGATAAAATATGAATCCCTAAACCACTTTGCCATCTCTACATAGAGTTTTTGAAAATATCGAGTTCATATACATTATCTATGGCTTTCGAAACACTTTTCTCTCTTTCTCAAAGTCTGATATCATTACAAGGTTAGAATTACACTATTAGTTCACTAAGATGAGTTGGTTACACGATTATCTTCTCTTTTTGCTATTCCATGGATCTTGTTAATCATATAGTTTTTTGGACCTAAGAGTTCTATGGTATAGAATAATGGTTTTCAGAGACTAATAGGCAATCCCTTGAAAAATCGAGAGAAGGGTCGAGTGTTGTGGGATAACATATTTCTGAGGATTCTAAGTTCATACACAGACGCCTCATGATATAAACATATAAAATATATATGTATACATATTAAGCTAAATTAAAAGACTATTCATACATCGTCATATGCTCTCGTTAGTAACTTGGACGCTTATAGTTATGGCGTTTACTTCATGCCTTATATGTATGGTCTTTTAACTTTTAACTTTTGCCGTTTGTTTTAGTATCACATTATTACAAATATTATATTTTAACATTTGAATTCAATTCTATTTTTTCATAATTTATTAAAATCAAAAAATCCTCTTTACTAGGGATGACTATAAATAAATAAAAAATTTCACTTTGAAAAACAGTTTTTGAGTTGTTATAGCTTATGTCAAATCACTTAAAAGTAATGTGGGGCTCAGTAGACTGTATACACATGTAGTCTTTCTTCACCAAATCATGTAAATATTCTGTGTGTTTGCATGTGAAGTTGCCCTCATTGGAGTATAGAAGAGTAAAATGTCGATGTGGAAAATAGAATAGGGGGGTAACGAAGAGGCAATAGTAAAGGGGTCACGTTTCTCTTAGAATTCATCTTCTGATCGGTAGGTGACCAACATTGATATAATTCATACATATATATTGTTCAGCTTGCATGTGGTGACGTCATAACTATTATAACCATAACAATCGGAGATGGGAGAACCATAACACCCCAACAATATCGGATTAACACAATGGAATAAAATAATCTCATTTCTTGTGTAAATCTAATAGGAACCAATATAGTAGAGCAAAATAAATAACAAGCATGCGAACACAATACGATTTTTTATGTGGAAAACCTTCTTGTTGTGGGGAGATAAAAACCACGAGACTGGAGTCCATCCAAAAATTTTCACTATCAATAAAATTGGGTGAACAAAGTTCTTTTCTAATAACTGTTGGAGACACATAGTAGCAAAGACCTTAAGAATATTATTCTTGGCAATATGCATAAATTTCACAAGAGATTAAGGATAAATCTAACCAAAAATGCAAATTTTGTTTGGCCTACGAAAAACCTAATGTAGGGAGCTTCAAACGACAATCAAACCATTCAGATTTGAGAAAAGTGCGCCACAAACACACTGACAAAACTTCAGCTCAATCGGACTATGAATCAACCTCTGATGCCAACTTAATGTAAATTAGACTTTGCCCGAAACCTCCAGATTTTTTGCTTTTCACTTTTTCTCTTATTACTATATCTTTTTGCAACCACCACTTAAATGATAGTGAGAAACCATATTTCTCCATATGACTTATTATATGGGCTCAATCCCTTTTTGAGCTTGCAACTCATTAGACTTCCTCCACATATGAGTAAACTCAACTAACAAATCTCCCTCTCACGACGATGTGGAAGGATTCACCATCCCTACTATCAATCGACAATGTTCAAGTTTCTCCCTTAGTAGAGTTTTCGTCATCATATCATAATCATTATGGTCTATATAAATTTTCTCAAGTTCCAACAATTTCTCATCTATAACATCCATTATCCAATGATATCTAATATCAATGTGTTCGATTTAGAATGAAAAGATGAATTCTCACCAAAATGAATTGCGCTTTGATTATCATAAAATAATGCATACCTCTTTTGCTTAAACCCAAGTTCTTCTAAGAATTTCTTTAGCCATAGCATCTCTTTACTAGTTTCAATCACTACAATAAATTCAACTTCTATTGTAGAAATTGCAACACACTTCTATAATCTTGACTTCCATGACACATCTCCACCTGGTAAAGAAATTAAATAACCAGAAGTAGATTTACAAATATTAATATCTCATCCTAAGTCGGAATCTGTGTATCCAACTAACTCAAGTTTCCCGGTCCCGAAATTGAGTTTCAAATTAAAAGTTCCTTGAAGATACCTCATAATCCATTTCACTGCATTCTAGTGCCCTCTACCTGAATTTGACAAATAGTGACGAACAACACTAATTGCATGCACCAAGTCTAGTTGTGTACATACCACACATACATTAAACTTGCTACAACTAAGGCATATGGAACACTTTCCATATCTTCTTCTCTTTATCAGTCGTAGGACTTCACTTCATATTAACTTAAAGTGGGAAAAAAAGGAGTAATAATCATTTTAGCCTTGTCCATGTAAAATTTCTAAAGGATTTTCTAAATATATTTCTGTCACGACAAAAAAAAACTTCTTAGCATCTTTGTCTCGAGTATTCATAATGCCAAGAATTTGCTTCGCTGAGCCCAACTCTTTCATGGCAAAAGACTTGTTCAACTGTTTCTTCAATAACTCAATTCATGAAGCATTCTTGCCAACAATCATTATATCATCAACAAAAGGTAAGAGAATAATAAAGTTATCATCAGAAAATTTTTGGACAAACACACAGTTATCTAAGGAAGTCTTCTTATAGTCTTGTTATGTCATAACTAACACAAACTTTTTGTACCATTGTCTTAGTGCTTACTTAAGGCTATAGATAATTTTCTTTCAGTTTGCACACATAGTTCTCTTTCCCTTTCACTTGTATATCTCTTTCTTCGAGTCACCATGTAGGAAGGCTATTTTGACACCCATCTACTCAATTTCCAAATCTAGGCTAGCTATCAAGCCTAGTACCACACGAATAGAAGACATTTTCACCACTGGAGAAAATATATCATTAAAATCAATAACCTTTCTCTAGCCAAATCCCTTAACAACCAATCTAGCTTTGTACCGTGGTTGTGAAGTTTGTTCATCTTACTTCAACCTATATACCCACTTGTTCTCAAAAGCTTTTTTACCTTTGGGTAACTTCACCAACTCAAAAGTATGATTATCATAAAGTGACGGCATCTCATCCCACATAGCATCAAACCAATTGCTTTTGTACTCATCTTCTATTACTTCTACATAGCACTCTGGTTTACTTGCATTAGTCAACAATACATACTAATATTCAGAATACCTTGTGGAAAATCGTCGATCTCTAACGGATCTCCGAACTGGAAGACCCGGTGGAACATCTACTTGAGCCTCTGGTTCAAGAACAATATCATATGTTTCAACATGTTCAAGAACATGTGTGTTATCTTGAACATTAACTTTCTACCACTCTTCATCAACCTTTGCAAGAATATTTGTGGAATGACTAGATCCAAATAAACCAAATCATTACTAATCTTTGGTGCTAAACTCATCTTTGATTTCTCAATATTCTCTATTGTCTAATTTTCCATCAATACAACATTTCTACTTCTTATGATTTTCTTTTCAACTAGATAATAAAATTTGTAGTTAATCATATTCTGTTTATAACTAATAAATATGCACGGTAGTGTTTTCACATTAAATTTAGACATCTTTCTTTGGGAATATGCACAAATGCTTTGCACCCAAAGACATGCAAATAATCATAAGAAATATCTTTGCATGTCCAAACTCTATTAGGAACATCAAACTCTAAAGGAATGCATGGAGTAAGATTTGATACATGCACAACTGTACTTAAAGCCTCATCCTAAAAGGATCCTAATAGCTTTGACTATGAAATTTAGCATCTTATCCTTTCAACCAGTGTTTTGTTCATTCTCTCAACTAAGCCATTTAACCAAAGTGTCTTAGAAGGTGTCTTTTAATGTCAAATACCATGTTGTCTGCAATATATATCAAAAGGTCCAATATAATCTCCCACATTATTAGTTTTGATGCATTTCAATTTCTTTCCAGTCTATCTCTCAACTAAAGCCCAAAATTGCTTTAAAGCATCTAATACTTAATCTTTAGTTTTCTAGGTATAAATCCAAATTTTCCTTGAAAAACATCTATGAAAGTAATAAAATAAAGAGAGCCACCAAGTTATTTTGTCTTCAGAAGACCACAAACATCAAAATGCACTAAATCAAGTATACCTGACTTTTTTTAAGGAGGGGAGCTTTTAAGTACAACTCTATTTTGTTTTCCTGCTGAACAGTAAGCACATTTCTTTAGCACTGAACCTTTTATTCCTGAAAGGAGTTTCTTCTTAGCCAATATTGACAAGCCATTTTCACTAATGTGATGGAGCCTCTTATGCCATAACTCAACTACATCTTCGTTGTCTATTGCATTAATTTTGCATGTGGACAACTTTATTTGCATAATATATAATGAAGAATATTTTTCACCTCTAGCCACATATCACCAATGCTTACAATTTGAACCAACTATTGTTTCCCATCTTTATAGATCCAAAGTCACCTGACCTATATGACATAAAAAAATCCTTACAATATGTAGCATGAATAGATGACTATCAATTACCAAGCTAGTCTCATGAAATACAAAATTCACCGCATCACTATGACAAATCACTTTTCTTCTCTTTACATTTCTCTTTCTATTTGTCCTTTTGGAACTAATGACAAAACCTCTAAATATGTTCCTTCTAATGGCAATAATGGCACTCAACATTAACAAATTATTGTACTTACATATGCTTTTATCTCAGCTTTTATCTCTATTTCTCAGACCTCGAGACTCATATTTTCCCTTTTCTCAACAACTAAAGCATCAGAATGTAAGAAAGACAATTCATGTGTCTTCCTTCTCATCTCTTCATTCAAAATACTACTCTTAACCAAATTCGTGGTAATCATACCATCCAGGACAAAATTAGACAAAGACATTCGGAATACTTCCCATGAGTCCGGCAAAGTACCAAGCAACCACAATGGTTGTATCTCATCATCAAACTTGATTCTCATCGTAGCCAACTAATTTATAATTCCTTTAAAAGAATTTAAATGATCAATCAAACAAATATCATTTTGATATCTTAGAGCCATCATCCGTTTTAGCAAAAATGATTTACTATTCCCTGTTTTCAAGCATATAATAGTTCGAGCTTATTCCATAAACTACGTGCATTTGTTTCCTCAATGATATAGTTCAAAACATTATCATCCACCCACTGTCTAATATAACCACACACTTGACAATGAAATATAGACCATTCAACATCAATTTTATTCTCAAGTTTCTCTTAGCAAATATAGGCAAATAGAAATCTTTCACATGTATTCCATCTTCCCTTTGCAAATATGATAATTCAAACCATTCAGTGTAACCATTATACTCGTATTCGTTTTCATTGTTTAACACAAAGTAGAAAAATTAAGTAATAACTTGAAGCTCTGATACACTCTAATGAAAGAACAATAATAACTCGAACAATAACAGATTATCGCAATGGAATTAAATAATCTCTCATCTTGTGTAAACCTAATGAAAATTGAAATAGTAAAGTAAAATAAATACCATGCATCAAACACAAAACGATTTTTTACGTGTGAAATCTCCTCGATGTGAGGAGATAAAAACCACAAGACTAGAGTTCACCCAAAAATCCCCACCATCAACAAAATTGGGAGAACAAAGTTCTTCTCTAATAACTACTAGAGGTACATAGTAGCAAAGACCGCAAGAAAATTTTTCTTGGCAATACGCATAAGTTTCACAAGAAATTAAGGATAAATCTGACCAAAAACGTAGATTTTGTTCAACCTACGAAAAATCTAATGTAGGGAGTTTTAAATGAAAATCAAACCATTTATATTCAAGAAGAGTGCACCATGAACACGTCAACAAAATTTCAGCTCAATTGGACCACAAATCGACCTCTGATGTTAGCTTGATGTAAATCAGACTTTACCCTAAATCCCTAGATTTTTTGCTTTTTTCTTTTTCTCTTGTTACTGAGTCTTTTTGCAGCTACCACTTAAAAGACATTGAGAAACCCTACTTCTCCATATGGGCTCATATGGGCTCAAGCCTTTTTTGGACTTGCAACTCATTGGACTTCCTTTACATAGGAGTGAACCCAGCTAACATTGGAGACATGATTAAAGAAGATTTCCTCCAATTAGTGATGGAGGAAAAAAAAATCTTGTAGCCAGGACCAGCTTGACCATATCAAATCAAATCCAATGAAGAAGAAATGGGAGGGCCTTAGCATGTACATTTAGGTCTTCGGGGGGTTGTGCAGGAGCTCGTGAAGTGGACCAACAAAAGCTACTAACCATATGCCAAATGTTGATTGGAAGCACATAGGGCTGGAACAAAACCTTGTGGTTGATTAAGGATGATGGTTTGTGTCCTAAAGCGCTTGTTGGATTTTTCTTCTTTGTTTCTCTTCCCTCACCGATGATGTCACTGCAATTTTAACCTTTAGGATAGTTTGGATGAGCTTCTTGGTCTAAGGCCAGTAAAAAATTCCACGTGCTGAGAGTGAGTAATATGCTTAATCAAACCAGTTAAAGTGCCATCACACATCATATGAATACAAAATGTTGATGAGTCCTTCATGAGTAGTTTCCCTCCACATAATGATTTAGACCTTTTAGGTCAGATTAGATATGTAACGTAACTTGTGGAATATTTTTATCGATCAGTCATTAGTTATGACTGACATGTGTTACTCCTACTATGATTGGTGAGTGACAAGCAGATCTATCAAAATTGGCTATAAACTCATTTACTAACCCAATTTGATAGGCCAAATTATTATATGAGTTAGTTATATTCAGTAAATGAGTCATAAATAGGTTTACACCCAACTCTATGAGTGTTAAGTGGGTTTAATATAAATATTAAATGGGTTCACAATTTACTTAGACACAACCCATCTTTATAACTCTCTCACCCTCACTCAATCTTACACTTGCTTGCTCATGCTTTCACCTTAGTTTAGATATGAGTTTTTCTAAATTTGGTTAAATAAAGAAATGTTTTAGCAATATAGATCAGGTTGGATCTAGGTTGGGTCAAGTATGGGCCACTAATTATTACATTGAAATTAATCAAAACAGAACAATTTAAATCATATCATTTTCAACCTAACACGGCTCACCCTTTTGATAGATCTAATAACAAGTAAAAGATATACATTTTTATGATTCTTATCCCTCCCACCACAACTCCATCTTTTGGTTGATTGCAACAATGGTAGAATGCAAGTGACATACAAGCAACTGCATCTGATAGCAAAACATGTGATGGTACAGGATCTTCATCTCGATACATTTCATGTTTTCTCCTAACTGTAAGTGTAGTTTTAGTGGCAACACTCTTGTATGGCAAATACTTTAATACCAAAACTTTTCCAATGATCATTTAAGTTTCATTACTTTTAAAAAATCAATCATTAATAAAATGGCTCCAATGCTAGAGCATTCCACGTGAAATTATTTTAGTGATAAAAGGCCCAAGTCACTTGAACAGATTGTCTAACTCATGATTTTTTTCATACTTATTGAACATCAGTAATGTTTGGGCCCTAAATTAAATGAAATTAGAAACCTGACAAAACTACATCACAAGTTAGAATAAAAAATCAATAGCAAATATTCTAGTTATGCCACCATTTTTCTTCGTTAAACTCAGAAGCAATCATCGAGCAAACATTCTCTCTCTCCAAATAATTTCATTTAGAATCACACATATCTATCTGCTTTCCCCAATAAAAGAACAAAATTATAGTTATTTCTTGACATCCCTTCCGTGGCTTCATTAGTTTCAACTCCAACCTTGCTTTCTCTCAAGAATAAACAATGACATGTAAAGCTTTCTAATATTAAGTCGTTATGCTAAGTCACATGCTTGGAACCAATTTAAGACTTATGTGTCCATTTGTGAAAATTTTGTTGGAAATTTCCTATAATATGGGCTTACATTTATTTATTAATTTTCTATTTAAATAATCATGTTAATGGATATTTCAATATATGTTAAACCCTTGAGTGATCTTATTGAATTGGGTTTTGGCATCTATTAATAACGGGCCTAATTGAACAACAAAGTGTAGACAATTGTGTCTAACTAAAACCTGTAATGGGAGGGGCCCAGTTAACACACTATTGATTAAGGTTTGATAAGTCCCCTCTCTAGCCTATAAAAGGATAGGTTATAGCTATCAGCCACTTGAATCCCATTAAAAACCGCTATATTGAAATAGGTCATAGAAAGAAAGATTTGACATTCCAATAGATCGCTGATTAAAGTCAATCTAATCTATTTTCTTTGAGTGAAGTTTTGGCTCAAACAGGTATGTTTTAATTCCGCTATGCATATCGATTTTGGTGTTTTACATTCATATATGGATATAGTTGTTCTTGATTAAAATTAATCATTTATATAGACAATTTCTACATGTGATATCAAAGCATGTCACATATGATTGTGGAACCCAAATTTTATTTTTTTTAATAAATCTGGTATGTTGTTTATTGTGTTTGTTCATTTTGGTTTTGAGCTCCTATCAGTTTGTGATTTACAATTTCTTATACGACTTCAGTTAATCAAAGTACTTATTTTAGGTCTAATCAAATCAAAGTACTTATTAAATAGGTAAAAATAATGCATTACAATGGAAGAGATAAGCTATGATGATGATATGTTTGATTTCTTGGATGATCATTGTTCTGCAATTTTCGATTTATGATGGACCTCTTTGTGCATATGTCTGGAAACAAGCTAGTAAACAAGCTTTTTAGTGTTTGATGTCTTCACAACATTTGAAGTCAACTTGAAGAGCTTTCTAACAAGCCATAGAACACCCCAATCTAGTGCCAGCTGCTATCCAAAATCATCATCCAAAGTCAGTTTAGTAATTTGTAATAATGTTCTGTTCAGTTCTAATACGCATGTTGTCCGCATGTTGCTTTTGTCAATTTTTTTCCAATTTCTATGTTGAAATATGGAGGTTGAATCCTTCATGAAAAATGTTCATATAGGTCTTAACTTCAATATATAATTTTTTTGGATTTTTTGGAGCATGATTAGTGGATGAAAACCTTTTGCAGATCAATCAATTTTGAAACTTTAGAGCTTTTGTTCTACATGTTCTCACCATATATAATTTGTATAGTTTTATTGAGTATTGAGTAAGAATTTCAAATTTGAAATTCTAGGTGTTCATAATTTTGAAAAGGTTCTAAAAATTTCGAATTTTTTTATTGAATGATGTATGTTAGAAATTGTTATATGGGTATTGTTTTATAAATGTTTTAGAACATCTTGGTTACATTAAGTTTTTTTTTTTTTTTTGGCTCAAAATTGAGAAAATCAAATTTTCAGCCATGGATGTTAGATACAAAACTTTGAAGCTTGAATATGGACGATTTAATTTGGTTTTTCTTCAATTAATTCATCTTGGATTTTGATTGGATGCAAAATTGTCTTAAATACGCATGAATTCACTTTCTTGATTTTGTTGAACTCACTGTCAAGAAAAGGGAAATCCCAAGTTGGACTTGTTGACTAAATTATATGGTTTACTACTCCAAGTTGTAGTCGGTCTTTGCAAATATTATGTTTGGCAATAGTGATCCTGTGTTGTTGCAACACGGGTGTTCAATGACCTTGTTCTATTTTTTTTTTCCTTTTCATGATTGGTTACATGAACTCGAAATCAAATCAGAGTTGGATTCCTAGACTTGTAGTCGAGAATCGTATGTTCTTGATATTGGAATTTGCAATTTTTTTTAAGCTTTTGTAATTTTGCGAATTGGAGTCGAGTGGTTTGGGCATTAACAAAAACAACAAAGGGAATTGGGCAGTCTCATACTAACCCATGACAATGATTTTCATCCTATAATGGTCAAATTTGGTCGATTGATGGTCTTGGAGGTGAAGTTTCAATATTTAAAGATGGCATTATAGCTGGAGTTTTGGGTTTCCTAAATATCACACTATTTTATGTCAAATCATTGCTAAATAATCAAACTTCGTTTAATTTGGTGGTCTAGCCAAGAGGAAGAATCATGATCGTACTTCTGGACTCTTTTGAAATCCTAGACCAAATTGAAGTAGCAAATCCAAGTAAATATGAGATTATTAATTCAACTATAAAAAGAATACTAATCCGAAATAGGACCTTCATAGGGACTATGGAGCAATGTGGTGCTTGATTTTCATGAAGGATTTTGTGTTGTGATTGGGACTTGTTCATTTGGTCTCACAGTTGGTGTTCTGTGATGAGCTTGAAGCAAGATTGTTGACCTATTTTGTGGTTTTGCTATGATTAAAATATGAACTATTTGATAAAAAGGATAGTTTTCATGAAGGATTGGTAATATCGTCGCTATTTGAACAAATATCAACTTCATTCATTTCTTAGACTGCATAAGTAGGGATGGACTTACTTTTCACTTGGCTTTTGTCTATGCCTAATATAAAGCCATGTATGAGAAGTGGTCAATTGTCCACTGCTTCCTAAGACATTAGTGTAACATATACTATAGAGAAAATAGTGTTATGTAGTGCTAATAAGTGTTACATTGTATTAGTAAATTTATTCATGTGCATTGAAAACTCCCTTTAAGTTTAAGTTCCATTGTTATCGTCATCTCTCTGTCGGGCTATTAAATTAGTTTGGTTTCGAGTCTCTCTATTGATTGATGTTAATGAGATTTAGCTAATTTGAACAAGCACTTGAAATAACGGATTTTGAGTTGTCCTCACTTCTCCTTTGGACACTATAAATTTCAGTTGTCATGCTCATGTGCCTACAGCTAGTGTAAGATTGCATTCCTCCATGTGTTTGCCTCCATCATTTGCGAAGTGCAAGGTCTTAAATAAATTATAACGTTCTCTACTAGTTTGTCTTTATATTAGCAAGGCTTATTGATGTAGTGCAACCAAGCTATTAGCCCCACGTGCACGAAATGGCGCACAAGGGGAAGTGTAGGGTATTCCATGCCTTGTCTTGTTCCAATTTTTGTTTAATATGTCTACTTTTAAATTTAATGAATATTTGTTATGGTTAATTTTAATTTTGGCATATTTAAATATTTATTTGGAATTATTTATTTTTATCTATATTTAATTCCATTAAAAAATAATTTTGTGCCTAATTTTTCAAATTTTAATTTATGGAAATTTATTATAGTTTATGAGGGATAGGATGTCGGTATCTACTTTCCCTAATTTAGCATAAATTATCTATATTCTCTCGTTTTAGTTTAATTAAGTAACCTTAGGTGCCTAATTATAAAAATAGGCACATGAAATTGTGGCAAAAATTGTTGTTTGATTAATGCAATATGATCTTGGGAAGCATATATCATAAAGTGTTTCATATTATTTGATGAATTTTTGCGCATTGATTAAATGGAACATTATTTACAAATTGTTACAGTTTGTAAATTGTTGAAATTCCTTATTGATAAAAATTAGTATATACAATCACCTACCCAAAGGGGATTATTGTATATATCAATTTGAAAAATTGCATGAAAATAAATTCTGAAATTAAAATATGGGGATGTATGACTAAAAAAGATTAACCCACCCAAAGAGGATGATTTTTTGTTTTTAAGTTGTATGTAATTCCCCTCTATATTGATATTAGAGATGATTTATGGGAATGTGTGACTCAAAAATTTTATCTACCCAAAGGAGATAAATTTTAAGAGTTACATGCAATTCCCCCTTATATTGAGATAAAGGAGATGTATAATTTAAAAAATGTATCTGCCCAAAGGGGATAGATCATTGAAGATTATATGAAATTTTCTTTATCATCTCTATATATTAATATTATGGAGATGTATAATTTAACGGATTTGTCTACCCAAAGGGGATGGATCATTGACAATTATAAGTAATTCTCCTTGTTGTCACTTTATAAACTTTATGTTGTATAAAATGATGGTGCATTGTATACTTTACCCAAAGGAGAGTTTATAATGTGCTAATTATTTTGTTGAATTGTTCATTGCCCTTAATTGATCTTATTGCATTATATGTGACAACACTGCAACTATGTTTTATTCTAAAAATGACAAGATCAGCAATGCATCTATACACTTGGCATCAAATATCATATTGTTAAGGACTTGGTCAAAAAGGAAGATAGTATGATTGAAAATATTAGAACTAAGTCTATGTTAGCTAATCTTCTAACAAATGATTTACAACATATTTTGTTTAACAACCATGTATAAAAATATGGGTGTTTTTTACTCTTTTAATCTTTTTTGTTAGTGGAAGCTATGTATGGTCTGTCTTTTTGGATATTGTAGTTATATACAAACTGATAATACTTTTATAATCTTATTAAAGCATTTATTTTTTATGATCATCATTGTTGATTCTATTGTTATCATTTCTCCTGTCAACTGAGAAATTGAAATATAAAATAGTATCTTTAAACAAATAGTTTGAAGACGATTGGATGTTACTAATTATGAGATCTCATGTTAGATTGTAACATAATTATGCAATTTCATGTTGTTTAGAAATTGCATTAATGCGGTTTCATTTCGTTGAGAAATTGTATTGAGAACCGATAAGAAATAGTGTATATTTTGATCACATGTTGGCACTATTTCTTACTACACTATTAAACCCATGATCCATGAATATATAATGCTTATTATATGTGATTAAGGAAGGTCATGTGTTGTGGTATTTTCTTAATGCATTGATCACCATAGTTCTATAATGAGGTTATATAGGATTGGATTGGTTTTAAGATGCCGTTATTTTTTATTGGAATATTATTTTTCAAAATTATGGCAACATAAAATAAATTTTTAGTTATTAACCTAAGTGTGTCATTTTCAAAATAAAATCGTTTTCAAAAATAAAAATAAGTTAATTAATGTAACCCAAGTGGGAGAATGTTGGAAATTTCCTATAATATGGACTTACATTTATTATTTAATTTCTATTTTAAATAATCGGGTTGATGGAAATTTCAATATATGTTAAACCCTTAAGTAATCTTATTGAATTGGATTTTGACATCTATTAATAACGGGCCTAGTTAAGCAACAAAGTGTAGGCAATTATGTTTAACTGAAGCCCGTAATGGGAGGGGCCTAGTTAACACACTATTGATCAAGGTTTGTTAGGTCTCATCTCTAGCTTATAAAATGATTGGTTATATCTATCAGTTGCTTGAATCTCATTAAAAACTATTATATTTGAATAGGTCATAGAAAGGAACATCTGACATTCCAATAGATCGCTGATTAAAGTCGGTCTGATATATTTTCTTTGAGTGAAGTTATGGCTAAAATAAGTACGTTTTAATTATGCTATGTGTATCAATTTTGATGTTTTACATTTATTTATGGATCTAGTTGTTCTTAATTAATTAGTTATTTATGTAGAGAATTTATACAAAATTTGGATACATTCAAGGACATTGTTTGGTACATATGTTACGGTTTAAACAATTTAAAATGTTTAGTGCTAAAACATTGCAAATAATCAACTTAGTGTTAAACTTTATGAGGAGTCATTTTAGTATCGAAACTTTGCTAACTACCCATTTGAGTGACTCCTAACGATAGGTATTATCATACTTGAAATTTATTAGGAGTCAAGCATATATTCCCCTAAGGTAATGCAAGAAAATCTGTTTTTCCATATTCTCTCGTTATTATACCTTTCACTTTAATTTTCAAACTTAGATAAATAAAGAGTATTTTGATGAATCATCCATATTAATTTCAAAATCCTCTCTACCATTTTCCTTTCTATACATATCCAAACAGGTGAAGAAAACTATGCTTGATTTATTACCTAACTTAATAAAGGCAGGATAGTGAATCTCTCAACACATCAACATCGTAATTGCTATTTTCCCGAATGAAGTAGATGTTGGGACATATGTGTAGTTAAAAGTAGAAAGATTAAGTTTTATTGCACTTGCTACCAATAGGAAGTGTTGACTTTATATGTCATTTTAGCCGCAAGATGTGATTCATCACACCCATAAAGGCAAGGATTGAGATACTCTAAATTTATGGGATACATCGCATCACAACGCTCTCGTTTGTAGTCATGACCAACTCATCATCTTCACATGAGCTGAAGGAGACCTACCACTAGCCTAACTCTATGGCCACCCTCTCCAAATCTATGAGGTAACTTTATGTGATGAACTCAAATGATCACACGTCCTTGAATCTAATTGGACTATGACTCTAATTTTGATTAGTGGTAAGCATTAAAGACCCTAGCGTGACTATGCTCACAGGCTTGAGGGACTCAGAATAAGCAGTATCCGGGCAGAGACCCAGCCCCACATCACTTGAGTGCACACAATCCAGACCGTCTAAACCTCATCTGTCGGCATACTTTCAGCCTCTATATACCCATCGCCTTTGTCCCTCAAGCATACGAATTTAGTATCACGGATATCTGTAGGACTTGCTTCTAAAAGTTTATCACTAATGTAAACACTTGGACTTTGACTCATTCAACTCTTTCACGGGACCCGTGAGTCGAAGCGATTTATCATAGGAACGAAGATGGCATAGCTTTTCTTTTGCAGAAAGTGCTGCATGCTGCCATTTCTTAGCAGTAGCTTTGCACTGACGCCAACTTGCACGCGAGTCTTAATGGCAGCGGGTTGGTGAATCCAAAGCCATGCTCGAACAAGATCCCAGTTGACTTTCATGGTCAGCCTCGAAAAGTGTTTCGAGAACTCGCGTAAATACAGAATCGATGATAATTCTGTCTCAACATTTATGTCTCTGTCCCAGTCAGTGTACACTTTGGTCAGCCCAATTTTTTTTTCTTTTGCGCTACAAACAATCCGCAGAACTTCTGACTCTTAACCTTAAGGTCCTTCCTTTTTAGGCAACTGTTTACTTCAAAATTAATGAGGATGTGATTTGATGTCTAAACATTCTTGCTTTGCTAGACAACTATGATATGATAGACGCTTGAGTCATATTAAGGAATATTAAGACTGTTTGTTTTTCATTATAAAGGAAAATATTTTTTTATGAATATAATTTTCATGGAAAATTGTTAGTTTTTGTATGTATGGTAGTTTAGAGAAAATGATATCTTTCTTGTAAGAACAAAAAGTGATTTTCCTCTAATTTAATCTTATTGTTTTCAGTTTATAGAAAATATTTTTCATAAATCGATTAGTTTTCTATAATCCAAATACTGTTAAAGCAAGAAACAATTTTTCCAAAAACAAATTTCATTCAAACAAACTGACCTTAAGATTAATTTTAAAAAGAAAAAAAATCCATTAAGTGATATTGTAAGGTAATATGGCACCATAAATCATGTGAGGGCAATATAACAACTGTTATGACATGACACCGGGAGACAGCATGGCAATTACATGGCATCTGATCACATAGCAAACACTATATGGCATAGTTTATATAACATGGAAATATTATTAACATGACATGATAGCATGACGATAGTCATACGGTATGTGCAGTAATTACGTGCCAAACGAGAAGAAGTAGTCTAATACATGATATTATGGTAACACATTGGCATGACAAATACAATAATGTGGCAACCACCGGTATCAATAGCAAAAAGATGACATGACATGCAAGCAATCATACAATGTATTGATGACATGATAACCATAACATGACAAGACATAACATGCTAGATAGTGATGATATGTCATGCACAATATAAAAATGTGATAACATGAAGTGACATGCAATGATGACGTGACATATGTTATTAACGTGACCAACAATGTTGTCATGCGATGATGACATGGCATATTAATGGCTTGGCATACAATAACAACATGGCATATTACAGGCATGGATGCATGCTCTTGAAACGAGTCAGTCATATTCACTGGCTTTCTCGGGGCCCATGGTAACAACTAAAGAGAAACATTTATCCCCTTTGCGACTATGATCAAAAACGAAATAAAACGCATCTCTTTATGCAAATGTTTATTAAAGTTAATTCAAGATACAATGCTCAACAAGCACATGGATTTGATCAAATGCCTAATTAATTCAGAGGCCATAAGCTTTTGGATCGACGAGGACACCTTACCATTCCTTTGCTATTACAAACTAGGATTGACTATCATAATAATAGGGTCTTCAATATAGGCATTTAGTGTTATATTCCTACTATATTCCCCCAATAAACGATAATATTTACAGAAAAGGAAAAAACTTTATGATGAATTCTAGCAATTTTCAGCTATCTTAGCATGCTCATAGTTTGCCAAGTCAGCTTCCCGAGCCTTATTGCTAAGCTTAAGTCTTCTTGTAGTGGATTAACCCAACTTACACATTTTAATATGCAATTATGGAAAAGAAACTGCCTTTAGCGTTTCCCTTCATATAAAGGTGCAGAGAACTTCCATTAAAAGAACACTTCTCTTTGATATGAAATGTCTTTTATATCTTCTGATTTGGAAATTTGGCTTATAATCGTAACTTTGAGGTATCATCTTCTTTCAATCAAAATAAGCATATCACGCTTCCCGACCTACATCCGTCAAAAAAGGAGTTTACAAACTACAGTCGTTTGCATTTCTCCATATAGTTTATTTACGCAGTGATATTCATCTGAGTGCTCAATTTCCATGCTAATTATTCTTTTTTAGGGGGGAATAGCACTAATAATCTCTAAATTTCAGACCAACATGCAATTTGATCCTTTGAATTTTAATCTATTTAATACGGTTCTTAAACTATTCCCAAATGTCAATGTAATCATTTTGTTTAATCAAACAAGAGAGAAAGTCACCATCAACTTTCAATTTATTTAATCTAGTCCCTCAACTTTCCATAATAAGGTTAAATAAATCCTCCGATACTAGTTACAAGTTTTCACAATTACACTATCCCCATATTTTAGACAATCTTTTCATTTCAATCCATTTCCTAAATCAACAATAAAATAATATGCTATCTTTTTATTATCTTTAACCCTTTTTGGTCTTTCTAAATATTGCAATAGTTCCATTCAAGTGTATTCTAACTTATGATCTTTATAATAGTAAGAACAAAGCTTAATTTAGAGTTGCATCAATTTGATATTCCTGCAGTTTAAATAAAGTGTTTTCATTAGGATATTCAGAAATAAAATTTATTTTTCTATAGATATTCACGCTTATATTAATCTAAACTTGTTCCTATAATCAAATTAAGGATGTCTTTATTTGAGCAAAAGAATCTATTAGAAATCAATTTCTGGACTTTCATGTGTTTGGTTTGTTAAAATGATCAATTAACAAAAAATCATTTATAATCAAAGAAAATACGCATGCTTAAAATTAAGAAAATCGATCCCCTAACCTAAAAATCAGAAAACATTTTCTTGAAAATGATCTTCCGGAAAATATTTTCCTTTATCATTTCATGATCTCCAAAACAAACACATTGAGTTAAATCTGTGTACTTACTTTCGTGAAAATATTTTATTTATGAATATATTAGCTGTGGAGCTTCGAAACGCATGACTACCACTGTCGGTGATAACCTAAATAGTCTTTTGGACATATGACTGCGGAAGCACTTTCTCTTTTGACCTTTTTCACAGTTGTTCAAGACCCCAGTTCTAAAGGGGGACAAGTACCATCATTGGGGTCTCGTTATGGTTTCTAGTTTCTCGCACGCTCCTCGCTGTCCACGAGTGTCTCCCAACTTATCTTTATTTGAAGAGGATCGCACTTCGATTTTTAACCCCGCGTAAGACGGTGGAATCTATTTACTTTTGCATGGAACATCGGAAGGAACGAAAGGCGGTGCCATTTTCAATGTATCTTCAACCGTGTTCATGGTCAGAGTCCGCAAAGTCAATGGCACAGCTCAGCGTCCGAGAAATTCCAGCCATGTCCGTAGCTTCGAACTGCTATAACACTATAGGAAACGAAAATTGTTAAAGCAGGGACAGAAAATCCTGTCTCATCTCTCACGGTTCACATGGTAGCAAAGACCCTGCTGTGTCTTCTTGTGGTTATTTTTGGGATTTCTGGGGTGGATCTTCTTCACACTCTAAATGGATATCTTGAGAGCGACTCATGAAAATTCTCGGCCAAGAGCTGGATCGAATCCGTTGTATCGAAATATCTTGCGAGCTTCGTCAATAGGATTTATATGATAAACAATTGTGATGAACCGGATTCAATAGACCAAGTCAGCAAAATTGTTTCTTGAGCTCTTGGGGCTGTTGGACTTGCTTTTTTCTTATTGGTTCAATCAATGTCCCGTGCACATGTGCACCTCTCTCTCTCTCTCTCTCTCTCTCTCTCTCTCTCTCTCTAACGAATAATAAAATGATTCCCAAATGATTTCTTGGAAACCGCACCATGAGTCCACACCCATCTTCAATGACTCTGGTGCTGTAGGTGTTGAATAGTCCATGTAGCACCCCTCCTTGTGCGCACATTTGTCAACAAGTCAAAATGAAGATGTGTGTTGGGAGACGGATTGACTCCGCAGTACACATTTGCATGCAACTTTTTAAATCCACCGGCTGATCTCTGATCGCAAGAGTCGAGACGTCCCCGCTTACTTTTTTTCTTTGCTTTCCTTTCACTGTTGAGTTGAGCCGTGTGCCTTGTAAAAAGTGTTGAAAAGAAACCTTTCTTTTTCGGCTAATCTAGTCCTTGGGCTTGCAGGTCTCCTATAAGGCTCCACAGTTGGCCTACTCTCTCTCTCTCCAAAGGCAAGAAAGGATGAAAATCATAGGGTGACAACTTGGTCTGGTGTCATTACGATAATCTATGAGAGCTAATTGTAATCAATTTCGAAAAGGCGCTTTTAAAAGATCTGGTTGATTTACTTATTGTAATACAATAAGGGAATTGCCACCCGAGCAGGCCTATAAATACACATACTTACCAACAGAATGTATTTCCAAGCTCTCATAACCTTTGCGAGTCTCTCTGAAGAAGAGAGGAGCGAGCGAGCGAGCGAGGGCTTGAGCTGAGCTTTCTTGAGAGCATCAATGGCCGTTCACGTTGTGCTGCTCCTTGCGGCCTTCATGCTGCTCAGTGCATGCACTGCTTTGTTGAAGTGGAATGAGGTGAAGTACCGGCGGAAGAAAGGGTTGCCTCCGGGCACGATGGGCTGGCCCTTGTTTGGCGAGACCACAGAGTTCCTGAAACAGGGCCCAAACTTCATGAAAAACCAGAGAGCAAGGTCATTTCACCCACTTTCTTTGCATTACAGCATTTCTTTCTTGCATCAAAAGATGTTTTATTCTTGTGGTTCCCCTGACTGCATTTTTGAATGTAGAATGTGCTTCATCCTTTCCTGTTGTTTTCTTGAGGGTGGGGCTCTTGTCACTTCAATAGCTGCAGATTTGGCAATTTTTTATATGAGTGTTTCCTTCTCCTTTTTTTTCCCTTTTTCGGATTCGGTATCGGGTGTCTGCTTGGCGAATAGCCATTGATCCACCTCTCCTGGCTAAGTCGAAACACAAAATATACAAACTCGGCTTCTGTTGCCTGCGCAGGACTCGAACCTGGGTATAGCCACGAAACGGCCCTCCTGAGTTTTCTCTGTAAATGTTACTGTGAAGAAGAGAAGATTTCTGATGTCTGAAACAGTTCATTATTTCTCTTCTTCTTTCGGTGACCCTACCATAAATTTGGTCTGAGGTGCTTGATCTTTTCGGTACTGTTGCTGACAGGTACGGGAGTTTGTACAAGTCCCACATTCTGGGGTGCCCGACAGTTGTGTCCATGGACCCAGAGCTCAACAGGTTCATCCTCATGAACGAAGCGAAAGGCCTCGTGCCCGGTTACCCGCAGTCGATGCTCGACATATTGGGCAAGAGCAACATCGCCGCCGTCCACGGGTCCGCCCATCGGCACATGAGAGGAGCATTGCTCGCCCTGGTCAGCCCCACCATGATCAGGGACCATCTCTTGCCCAAGATCGACGAGTTCATGAGATCCCACCTCAGCAACTGGGCCGATCATCCCACCATCAACATTCAAGAAAAGACCAAACAGGTATAGAGCATCACGTATGATATAATTGATTCATCTGGGTTTTTTACACTTGTAGTGTTCATTCAGTGATATAGTTCCTTTTTTCCTTTTTGCAATTCAGATGGCATTTCTATCATCTCTAAAGCAAATTGCCGGTATCGAATCCGGCTCAAGAGCTAAGGCATTCATGGATGAATTTTTCAAGTTGGTCCTTGGAACTCTGTCCCTGCCCATTGATTTTCCCGGCACAAATTATCGCCGCGGTTTTCAGGCAAGCCCGCTATAGGTCCATTCTGATAGAAAGGAAGAGCTCAAACAAACAAACTTTCTCCAATTTCAATCGACTTAGCCTATTCTCTCTCTTTTTCTGTAATTTTTAGGCAAGGAAGAATATTGTCAGCATGTTGAGGCAACTTATGGAGGAGAGAAGGGCATCCCAAGAAATCCATCAAGACATGCTTGACTATTTGATGAGGGAAGATGAAAATAGATACAAGTTGACGGATGAAGAGATAATAGACCAGATAATCGCAGTTTTGTACTCTGGATATGAAACTGTCTCAACAACAACCATGATGACCATCAAGTACCTGCATGATCACCCAAGGGTGCTTCAAGAACTAAGAGTCAGTGTCCCTTTTCCATGTTTACTTCCGAATATGCTTGTCTCATTTCTTTTCAGTTGCTTGAAAATCTGACTCGCTTTGAAATCGGGCAGAGAGAACATTTGGCAATCAGAGATGCCAAAGAGCCTGAAGATCCAATCAACTGGAATGATTTCAAGTTGATGCAGTTCACACGCGCAGTAAGACACAATGCGACATACACTGTCTAGGAAACAATCATTATGTGATCTGTATGAACACAGGAGTCTTGTCTAACTGTGCATGCTCTGCTTTTTTCTTATGCAGGCAATCTATGAAACATCCAGATTGGCCACTGTTGTAAATGGGGTGTTGAGGAAAACAACTCAGGATATGGAACTCAGTGGTAAAATTTCATCTAATTCCGAGAATGCTCAGTATTTTTATTTGAGATTGGTTCAGTCATAACTCTAAAAATTTGAACATCTCTTTTAATGATGAACTTCATATGAACCTGTGATGATGCGCCTGTTTAACATATGTTTTGAGATTCATTTGACTAATCAAGAACTTGAGAACGCTTAAAAAACGAGAGGTGCACAGCTGCAGACATACACACTATGTATGCTATCTAATAATAATAACAGAAGCAAATGATGATTGGAAGTTGTTACTGTCTCTCTATGCAGGATTTACAATTCCAAAGGGATGGAGAATATATGTTTACACAAGGGAGATAAACTACGACCCTCATTTGTATGAAGAACCCCTCACTTTCAATCCATGGAGATGGATGGTTTGTGACAATTAGATCAGAACCCTCGGTTCATTATCTCTTTGATTTTATTTGCATGGAGATTTTGACCCTGATATCTGCAATTCTTTACTCAGGACCGAAGCTTGGAATCTCAAAACTACTTCTTACTGTTTGGTGGGGGCACGAGGCAGTGTCCCGGAAAGGAACTCGGGATGGCCGAGATTTCTACATTTCTTCACTACTTTGTAACTAGATACAGGTAAAATGATATACCGTCAATGCGTTTATTAGCAACACTGGAGATGATTGACTTGGCCGACATGTGAATAAATGAAATTAAATTCATTTTCTATGCAGATGGGAAGAAGTTGGAGGAGAGAAACTGATGAAATTCCCGAGAGTTGAAGCACCAAATGGATTGCACATTAGAGTCAGATCTTACTGAGCTTTTCTGTAAAAGGGACAGCATGTAAAGGGAAATATGTGTGAATAACTAGATCTCTAGTTAGCATTTACCGGATATGAATTGACTGGTGATCAAAAACGACCATTGCCCGCTTATCTTGTGACCTTGATTTGCACGTTAATGATAGTTTCGTATAAGGTAGGTACACGTGCGATTGTGCACATGAGATGCACATGAGATGGATGATACTACGAGCAAACCGGCAATCTGGAAATGACGCAATCGAGCGTGTTAGACTTGTCCCTGTAGTTTAGCTTTAGGAGAAAGCACATGGAGAGGTTTTTTGAAGAAAGGAAGTTTGGGCCTTATTTTTTGTCCTCTGCTACCTCTAGAAAGCCAGTAAAGAAAAACCGAATAGACTCTCAATCCACAAGCAGACCGGCTATCGACCACTAATCCACAAAACGCTTTTCTCTTGCATCTTTCATCAAGTCGAGCACGCATTATGCCCAAGGAAACCGTTCGATTTTCCAGGAAAATTGATTGATCCACCTTGAAACATGCCTGGTCCAATTTTGGTTTTCCTATCGTGTTTATCCCAGCAAGAAATGGGCACTGCACCTTCCCCCAGAACCAACCTGATTTGTGTTCTAAGATTGAATCCCTGGATGCCAAGTTCCAGAAACAAACCGAGAGGGCCAGAGAAGAAATCGGCCGAACTGAACAGGTGATTCTGATCGTACAGTTGGGCCAAAGAGATGAAAAGCGCTGTGTTTGGTTCAGGTTTGCTTTTGATAGATGGATTTCCATCTCGAAGTCACAATGAACGACGATTTAGAGAACCTTGAACAAAACATTTCACCCTTGGAATGGGGACGAGCCCTTCCAACTGCACCGTACACACCTCCACAATTACACTGGCTAGACTTGTAATTAATCGATGCGTATTCAAAAGGTAATACAATACGTATTGAGCATACAGTAAAATTGGTGGAATTAACAGGAGTACTCACCATATAACCAGTCGTTGAGTACTTGAAGAAGAAAGGCAATCGGACAAGCCCATTTTATTGTACTTAATCATTTGCAGAATCTTGAGTATAATTGCAAGAAGAAACAAACATGCAAAGACTACCTCTTCATCATCAACACGTAGTAATTGTAGCTTGATGTCCCAAGGACATTCATAAACAAAACATTTCAAGATAATGTCAATCCTTTCCAGCTTCATCAAGTTCCTAGCCTACTGCTCAAACATTGGGCATCGCCATCTCAGATATTTCAGATAATCTTAAGAACCTGGCCCTCGAGGAAATGATGACAGAAGTGAATACACAAAGAAAACAGACAAGTACTTGATGGAAGCTGAGATGGAGGCTAAGCAAACAATTTCATATGCACATTCTTAAGGGTGGAAAAGGTTCAATTGGCCAAAGACCATGGTTTAAATTACACAACCATGGAGCTAAGGCAGGTAATAAATCAACTGAAAGTTCTAGATTCTAAATCACATCACAAGAATAAATGACAGCAAAGGGCCATAAATAAAGGCATTCCTCCATTGAAGCCTGCCTAGCAGAACCCTAGATCAAAATTTATGACAACTGCAAATTGAATAGAATTTAAGCCTGAGTTAGACATACTCTTTATATCATGAAACTAAGGTGGGATCTGCAGTCTTTTGACGCTTAGCTTCACCTTGAGCCTCTTCATCGTCATTGTCATGGTCATGCTTGAGAGATCCATTTACCGCCTCCGGACCCAAAAGAGAAATGTGCTTGCTGGTGATTTGACGACCTGCTCTCAGCTTTGGACCCCAATGCCTTTCAGGGTTTGGAAGGAAACGTGCAACCTTCTTGGCTTGTGCCTTGCTCAGAGATGCAACAGCTCGAGCAAAATTCGCCTGCTCCAAACAAAATTTTTAACTAAAACCTCCACAGACAATTAATACCTCTTATGAGTGAGTTGCATGTTTGCCAAGACCGTGCACCCGCATGAATCATATTTTCATAACATAACTGAGGGAATCGTATAGCATGTCGTGTACGTAAAAGAAAAATGAACAGAAGAATAAAAGAAACAACTGTAAGAGGAGAAACTCACTTGGAAAGCTGGTTCCTTCGCCAGTATCACACTTCCAGGTTGATCTGAAGGTTGTTCTTTGACAGGATGACTTTTAACCTACATGAGAAACACAACAAAAACTCTATGGACATGTCTTTTTATGACAAGGGAATGTGACAGAACATCTGCAAATATCACAGAAACATCCATGGGGCATCTATCATCTTCCAGTTTGCAGCACAAGAACAATCAGGAGACCCTTACCCAGCATCGCATGATGTCCCAAATAACGTCCATGGGGGCATCTGTCTTCAGCCCCAATGGATTCACGTGAGTACCAGAGATTCTATACCCAGCATTAATAACAGCAGAACGGAAGACAACTGCTGACGGCGAGGTGCATTTTAGGGTGGCACAAAGATTGTGCAAACTTAAAAATAAAGGAATATCGGGCAGTTCCTGCAAACATCATATCCTCCAAAAATCAACACATTGATCGAACCAAAAACGCAAAGTACTATTGTAATAAGCTAGCAAAGTAATGAGGGAGCAACACCGAGCACTTAAAGGATAGCCTCCATCAAACAATGTTCAAAAGAAGACTCAGTAGTATATTGAGACATATAAAGACCCAATACTTCATCTGGACAGATATTGAAGCCATACAAGTTCATTTATTGTGGTCATTAAACTTCATCATTTCTAGAGCCTACAAAAACCCAATTGCCAATCTACAGTTGCAGAGAGATGAGGCCATGCTACTTCTGAAAAAGCTATTACTTCACAATTGCAGCTCTTAGTTTAAGGTCATGCAAGTCTCAAGTCATTTAGATGAAGAAGAAAATAGAGGAAAAGTTCACCTCTGAGATTGTTGTCAGTACAGCAGAGATACGATCATAAGCAGGATATCGATCCTTCATGGATTTCAAATCTGCAAGTATCGAAGTCACCCATTCGAGATCATGGATAGGTGCTGACCATATAGGACCTCCCATATTAAATTTCTTCCCACAGTCGGTGCATTCTTGAGGAACAACAGGACCAAACCCAGGTAAATATCTCACGCTGTTATTCTAGAGGGGCAAAATTGTTTTAATTAACACATCAACTAGAATGACTGAAAATAAGAAACTAAAGATGCTGAGCCTTGACATGGTTGAATATGTAAAAGATAGTGAAAATGAATTATAACAAAGGGTTTTTATTTATAAACACACAGATAGCCTTGTGTCACATAGCCATGTAAATCCTTGTTCCAGCCATTCAATATCATAGGCTAATCAAATGAAAACTTACAAGAACTAATAACATAAAGTAGACCAAGTCCTATGCTTTCTCTCAGGCCAAACCTAGGAACACACATGCAGTATTGGGATGGGGAATTAAGACATTCAATAGCAATAGTGAATATTCAGATGCTCAACAGCTCCACACTATTCTAGAGGAAAACCTAAAATAGAGACCATGGAAGTGGAACACTTGAAACTATTGAGGTAGATATGATGCTCTGGCATTAACTTCACCCCGTTCAACCTAATCAAGCTCAAATGACAAGAACTTAACATAAATTTATCTCAACACATGCTCAAATCACCTTTAAATACAGATTCAACCAATAGGGTGGAGAACCCTCCAAACATCTCATAGTTAGACTTCCATTATATATAGACTCTAGCTTTGCTTTCAAAAAGAAAATAAAACGATAGTTAAGGAAGCAAGATGAAGAGTTTCATAATAGTCAGCTGTCTTATGATTATTCATATGCTCATACCTCTAAGTTCAATAACATTGACATCCTAACGTCTGGTTTTGAAATATAAAATTCAGAGATACAGGCCTTGTACGCTTAGGTTAATTATAAATGCCAATTCTATATAAGTCAACCTAATATGACAGCAGAAACATTTAAATGCATTATCTGCCTATAAACCCGTGAACTTGATCCCATGACTAGCCAAAAGAAAATTGAGCATCAAAATGCATTGCTTAAACAGAAAAACAACTGAACCAAGACTTGAACAGTTATCATAGGTCAAGCTTGATGAATTCCAGCAAGCCACAAGTCTTGCGCATTTTTCAGAATGTAACATTGTTAACCACCAATTAGTTTTTTATCATTTACCTCAGGTCAAGCAAGTTGTAACATTGCCAAACAACTAGCTATGTGGCAAAGTACTCTAAAACAGAATGCAAACCTTGGAAACTGTTCTTCCAATCTGCTGAAGATGAAAAGAATCACAACCAATGCATTGATAAACATAGGACAGCTTAAGGGGAGTATTCTTCATTGCACTTGCAGACCTGCATCAATTACATCAGCCATCAGACCATGATTTAGAGAGAATCCATATTCACAAATCATATTCTACCAAAATCCTAATGCAGATGAGGTTAACCACCTACGTGTATATCCGAACAAAAACTCGTATGTAGAAGTCCATCTGGACAGATAGCACAGGAACAATGTACCGTTTGTACCGATTTGCGTGGCTCTGCACAGCAAACGAAAATGAAAAATTGACTGGTAAGTTTTTTCAACTTCTCAAGAGATACCAAAAGAGTGATCTTGAAAAGATAGAATAGCTGAGGTTATGTCCCTGCAAAAGTTTTCAATGCAACCACCATCTAACATGCTGATATCATGTAGATTATCAATGATAGATGTGCATTCCTAGACAATTCTGTAAACTCAAAGAAATATTGCATTCAAGTTCCTTTCAGAAACAACCATACCTAAGCCTAGCACTTGAACAAAAAAAGGCCCAGATACATGATTCCATAAATCTCCTTCTCTTAAATGTGGAATTATATTAATAATTTCATTCAGGAAAAGATAGCAGTTGCTCAATTATATTGGAGAAGAAAACTGAGAAACTACTTATAGCTACTAAGAGATCTTTCTTGAGACAAGCCTGACATGATCCTTGTTCAAGATTGATTTTTATTTTTGGGCCAGACATCAAGTTTGACTTGAGAAACACTAAAAATTACCTCAATGCAGGCTAGAAGGATCCTCAAGGCCATTTCATGGCAATACTTCCCTCTTAGTGGATAGGAACCATATCTAGATCCCATAAAGAAAGACATAAGCAGATATGATGGATTCACTTAAAGTGATAGGAAAGCAACAACTTCAGAAACTTACTTGGAATAGCAAACCTCACCATTTCCACCACAGAGCACAGCCATGTCAGTTGCTGTGCACATCAGCATTCCCCCATCAACAACGGATTGAACAGCAGAGTCTAAGAAAACAGAAGGAGAACCATATGGATCGAGATCAACCTGAGACAAGACAATACAGGATGGATGAGGTTTATTCTAAATAATTAAAGATTTTGATGAAAGCAGTCACAATTGATGATCTATTCTCCTCCATAAGGACCAGCCAGAAGTCAGGTTACTAATATAAGACTTGGGTATAAAAACAGCTCTCATACCACATCAAACTCTTTTGGGTGAGTGAGCATGAAGACTCGAGCATCAGTAAGATGCGATTCCACCTTTGAACACGCGACTGAACCATTAAATTTAATGTTACGCCTGCAAGCTTCAACTGACGCTGCAGGGGCAATAAAAAGGGCTGAATATTAATGCACATATTTAATCTATAAAAGATGCACAGGGTAGCAAAGAAGAATGCCCAAACTCATGTTAAAGGGAACACATTAACCCAGGAACATTAACCAAAGTTTTAAAGAGTAAATTCATTATTTTATGGAAAGAAATCAAAGATATGACATTATAAAATGAAAGGACATTCAAAAGGCACTCTGCCATGTCAGTCACATGCAGATAGACACAAAAGGCAGAGAAAAAACTTCCTCTATGCAAGTGACATGAGTGCAATATGCATCCTAGTAAAGGATAAACCAACACATGCATTACCAAAAGTAAACACCATGGTGCACTTCTAAGGAGGGGGTATCATTAAAAGCGAAATCCTATTAAAGCAACCTTTATCATTGTCTAGGGCCACAACTTGACCAATCCCTTCTACTTCACGGGCATATCTTAGAGCTCGTAACCCAGATGCTGATAAAGCCTGCAGTCACAAGGAAATGATCAGAATATACATGCAGCATTATTTCATTAGTGAAATGAACTAAGAGTGGAGCACTGGTTACAGAGTACCTCGAGAACTCTTGGTGGCTTCAGCTCTCTTTTCCCTTTTCCATTTGTGCTCTCAGGAATGTCCTTATGGACACTGCACGGTTCTTCTTGAGGAGTCTCATCAAGCATTTCTCGCTCTCCATTACATTCAACGTCATCCATTGGCATTTCATTGGGTGCTGATCCTGAAACAGATTCCAAGTTTTTCTCAAGTACCTTTTCTGCTGATTTTGTCCTTCTTGTCAAGAAGGCCTCATGCTCCAGCTTTCGTTTTTCTATAAATGTCCTCAGAACCGCAATGGATAAGTCCCTATTGTTAACCTGATTACAAGGGAGAACAATCAGGATCCTTTCAGGGAGCAATTTAATACAAGAGACATCTACAACCTTGTTATATATTCAGTTGCAGTATTCTAGATAGAAAACTACTAGAATAAATATAATGCAGGCATGACATGACATTTTCAAAGAAAACTTTGGCATATGTGAAAAAGTTATGATGAGATAGGCTAAAATCCCCCTCACGCTCACTAACTAGATAACATATTTTCAAATAAAAGAAATAGAATACTGCACACCGAAATAACACAGAGAGATACCTCTTTTAGAGTCTTGAATAAGGGATGACTTTCCACACTAAACTTTTTATGATGCAGGAGATACACTACTTACGGTCTTGTTTATATCCCATTCATCACATCTGGTACATTTAGTAATTGCTCACAACACGAGAAGCATCAAATTTAAATCAATTATAGCGGTGCCACTTTGCAAAACAAGTTCATTCATTCAACCATGAAAAAGGTACAAATTCTTTAAATTGGTTGTTAATGGCTAGGCACTTCTACTAGAACATCTTGGAAGGCTAGGAAAACAAAAACAAGGCATTGCTCAAACTTAAAACAGGAAAGAGCATTCGGGAATTTACACCAGATTTCCCACTTCCCAGCTAAAAACCCAAATTTTCGGCCAGTTCAAAGGAGATCGTCCCGACAGCCCAACTGAAAATCAAGCACAAGAATCAAGCCATCACGTGCCAAACTGCACCGTAGCGCCAGAAACCACACCAAACCAAACCAAACCAGAGCCTGTCTTACCTCTTTCTTCAAATACTTCAACAATCTCAGCAAAAGGTAAAATTAACGCATTGAAAGCTACCACTAATCAATCAAAGAATCAAATCCCTTAAACACCACCCCAAACGACTTGCTTCATCATCGAATGCATTCGCACCAAACTGGGAGGAAAAACAAAAGGGTTTGCGAGCTAACCCACCTGGGTCTTGTTGTAAAAGACTTCATTTTTAGCGTGCATGAGAATCTCTGCCTCTCCTTCTTTGATAATCTTGAAGTCGTTGAGATCCATCGACATGGCTCGCCGCCGACAACGATGCGGAGGCGGAGGCGGGGTCGATAATCGCTTCGCTATGGACGACGGAAGGCAGAGAGGTTGGGACGACGACGACGACGACGCCGGTGGGGTTCTTCTTCACCGAGTCTTGTGAGGTGGAAAAGGGGACGTGGGTGGTGCGGAGGTTACGATTTATAGGACGACATGGAGCTTGTCCGTGTTGGCCAAGTCGAAAAACCCTACCAGGAGCAGTGCCACTAACCCCTTTCTCTCCGTCGTGCGTTTTACGTCTCCGTACAAATTTGAAATCTTAAAATATATTTCCTTTCGCAAAAAATAAATAATTTAAAAAATATTTATCTAAAAATATTCGCTCATATTATTTATAAAAATTATTATATTCACTATCCATGAAAATATTTAAATATAAATTATTTTTAATATTGAAAATATGTTTTATCTATTGATTATTTCAAGTGTATAAACAATCGTTTTTAATGAAGATATTTTTTAAATCATTTGTTTTTAACGACACAAACGGACCCATTATCAAGCATTTCGAATATTACTTATTACATTCAAGTTTTATTCCCCAAAAATTAGTAATTGCCACGTCTTATGCATGTCGATCGGTCGAAATTATTAAAAAAATATTAAATTTATTGTAATTATATCAATTTGATTATAGATTTTTTTTTTGTCAATTAGGACGTTGGATGTCCACGAAGTCTACAACCTACTGATAAAAAAGAAATGAAAGATGAGTATGTATTTTGATTTTTATTCTATACAAACGAAATGGAGATACAAAATTTCCATTAGAGGTGGAAATCACTAACCCAAATCCTATGCAATCATTGTATTAAAAAAGGAAAAGTCCTAATTATGAGAAAAGGACCATTGATACATGATAACTGAACTATTTTTTTTTTCTAGAAACAAATGTGGAATAGAAATTCGTTTAGTAATATTATTTTATTTTTCTATTCCTTGAACAAATTTTTAGTCCAAAAATAGATTTGGAATAGAAATGAAAAGTAAATATTTTCTATTTCTTTATTTCTAAAACGGAAATGAAAATACAAACTCTTTTTATCACTCATCCTCACTACTAGCCAGTTGCCCACCTGCCACCATCAACCGTTGTTGTCTACCATTCGCAACAACTGCATCACTATTAAATGAATCTCTATTTCGAAAACAAAAATTTTGCAATGTTATCAAATACATATTTTTGTTCCAAAACTCATTCAAGAATAGGTTTTGAAAAATCTATTTCTGTTTTAGAAATCAATTTTTGACCAAAATGGTTATTATTTGCGCTCTAAACTCCATTCCAGACGTTTCTTTCATATGTACAGGAAAATACCAAAAGCCACCCTCACATCTTGCACCATGACCATTTTGATTTTTTTTTTAAAATAATAATGGTAGGTGTACTGAAGTTAATTTGCAAAGCAATATCGATGTGCGTTGGATTGACATGTTCATGCACCAATTGAGTTCCTAAATCACTTTGTAAATTTAATTTGCACCCTAATCTTAATATATATCGCTCATTTTTCAAGTATATGATTTACATCTTAAGACTAATTCGCTAGAAAAATCAAACTAGCAATCGTACCATATCACAAAAGTAGAGATTATTTATTAAGCCCATAAACTCACGCCCTAAATCCTGTAACTGATATCAATTCCATCCGATGTCACCACCGTCGCCAGCCACCTTCACCTGTAGCTGTGCCCAAACGATCCTCCTTCTCTCCCCGTTCAAATTTCTCTTCTACAGTCTTCATCATTACAAGTGTAAAAATATGATTCAAGGTTCTAGTCGCTACTAAATGGAGAACTTATGATTTTATTTTAATTTATTGAGAACTTAAGCTTTTAAAAAGAAAGACAATCAAGCATCCATGAAAATTTAGGCGTCAAAAAGAATGTGGCCGATGACCAAACCATTCGATTTAGAGCCACATCGAATTTCCAACGTTTGGATTGCTAGTGAGATTGTTTTTTTAGAAATAGAAAATGCAGAATACTTCTGGGACAAAAATTGAAGACTTCCCTTTTCAACTTTTCGTATCGACCTAAATTACACTAGGATAAGATACAAGCAGCCAATGAAAAAACCTTTACCTTAACCCAATTACTACAAAAAAATATTTCAGCACATATAGATCATTAACACATACATATCGCAAGATTGCGTTATTGGAAAACCTCTGCAGGAATAAAAGTACAAATTTCAATAAAGCTTCAAGAGGGCAAAAAAACAGCCGAATGGGGTTTCTTCCGGATGTGATTCTTTGCTCTGCAGAAAACGAGGATTAGAGTAATACATCGTAGGAGCCCATATCAACTTAACAGAGGGGAAAAATGAGTTGTGTGCCTCTCCTCAAATCTCTTTGATGGTTCCCTTGCATTTGTGGAACGCATATAACACGGTAGATCAGATCAATGGCCTCAATCCCGTCCCAGTTTTTTTTTTTTCCTCTACAATAAATATAGGCACTCAACAAAATTGATCTGAGACGGAATTCATCCATTCAAAGGAAATTCGGCAAAACCAGTGCCCTGAGCAGGGATAGTGTGGCTATGGATCTTGTAGTATCATCAAAATGGGCCATTCCTCCATCCCCAACTTCTTCCAGGGACCGCCATTAGTCTCAGCAACTAAACTTGCACAATGAGCATGAAATTAATCTACGCACATCCATTTGGTCTCTCACTGCTCTTTGCAGATCGCTTCTGCAAGTCTGCATCATAATGTTGAAAAGCAGCATCTAAGGCCTGCATTGAATGTAGTTTCTGTTAGATCTCTCATTCCAACACACACTAGCTCTCCAGCATATCTATCAATCAGTGCATTATGTCCCTAATACTGATGGTCCAGTAAGCAGTTCTGCATAGTTTTGATGAAATAGCTTCCAGTGAAACCACATAAGTACAGCACAAAGACTAGAAAACTTACTGCAGGCGCAATTGTTATTAAAAGGAAATCCCATACCTGATGCATTTGGCGAACAAGAACAGAAACATGCTGCTTGTGGTTGGCTGGCACAGATTTCTTGATCTCCTGAAATTTGAAGGAGAATGAAAGGTAAAAATAAATTCTAAACAACAGCCAGGGGATGCTAAAAATCCATCGAAAACTCATAATCCTAAAATGAAAGGCCACAAGAGAAGCAGATCGGATGATGCACCAATCACCATAGAGGTATCACTTGACGTCACTGTAAATTACTTGAATGCTTTGTCGTACTAGTGAGCACTGTTGCTATGGCTAGATAGGTGCTTCAACGATAAATTTTTTAAGGATGTAAAGTTCTAACTTATGTTGCTCATCATGTTATGAACAAAAATACAATTATAAAAAAACACACAGTAGCTTTCAGTTGATAATGGAGGGCTCTGAGGACAAAAGAAGTACAGAACAGAAAGAAGAGGCAAAAAGACCAGTTCGTAGAGAGAGAATGTGAGAGAATTGGTGGAAACATAGGTGGCACTTGATTTTAGTTTCAATAAAAGATAGTGCCTCTTTAGTGTTTTATTCTTTTCATTATATGAAAGATCTATGATGAACAAAAAAGGTTGAGTTTAGCTGGGGCATGGCATTCTACATTTACAATGGCCAGCCTGAGAACCGATCAGGCCTGAGTTCAGCCAGGCCACCCATGAAGGGCATAAACTTTATACTGGCCCGGCCTAACAGGCCCACCTAGGTATATATGCCAAACACCCTAATGGAAATACCACAGCTTTTTGGAAGCAAAAAGCAGATTTCCAAACACCTAGCTAGTCACATCCATGTGCAATGACCTACATTTGACCCGGTAAATGATAGTTTCATGTAGTACCATCAGTTTACATGAGCAATGCAGAGCTGACAAACAACATGGAAAAGAGAATTTCTCAACAAAGCCTGCTTGGATTGAGAACAAATCCATAATCTATATGGGTTGCCACCTTCAAATCAACTGCCTCAGGATGAGTTATCAACTCTTAAAAAGGCAATCTGGCAGAAAAAAAAAATGAAGAACATGATTCTTCAAAAGCCTAGAATTTGGCAGGAGAGAAAAACATTTTATTAATGTACTTCTTACGTTAGATGAGAAAATTCAAATTCTGCCAGAGCAAAATCATATTAAAAACTGTAAGTTTTCAACAAGTGCATAATGTCATGAAACTAGTTGACAAGGATCACATTCAGACATGACCCTTTACAAAGCCACCAGTGGAACTAAATCAATGAGAACCCTACATTACCACTTAAATGAAAAAAAGATTGTATTTTTTCCATGGGTTTTTATTAATCAATCAGGTGACAAATTCCAGGAGATTAACAAGAAACATACTTCAAGCTGTGGGTAAATTTGTGACATGGCATCCTTCAGTCTGTTTACCTGCACATTAATAAATAAACAAGCAAGCAGTGATTAATCCAGTTCATGCTAAACAAAGAAGCTTCAGTTTTTCATAATTCAATGATACTCAAGTTCCTAAATGCTGCATCTTAATCCTAATATTCAGTTCCTCCACCTACTTCATCAACTGAGCAATCGTTCAAGTAACATGTCTTGCGAAAACCAGTTCCCTGTGTCCTATCTTTTTGCTTGCAACAGACAAGGAGGGCTATAACTGGGTAGTCATGTAAGTTTAAACAGAGAAATCTACTAATAGGGCTTGCTGTCAAACCCCACAACTATATTAATGATACTCATAACCTCTATAGAATTAGTGCTATACCTCGGTATGTGACTTCCACACATACAAAAATCACCTATCGCATTTGTAGTATATTGACTGTCAAGGATCCTTTGTTTGACCTTTAATGACTCCCCTGATACTGACCAAGAAATAACAAACATTTACCTTCGCATATAGGTAAGAACTCGTAATTGGATATGATGACCAAAAGTGCCTCAATAATTCTTGTATGGACGTCCAATGCTGTCATGAAGAATAGTTGCAATAATAACTTAGACAATATAACCAAATTAGCATCAGGAGACGTCAAACGCAAAAGCTTGGGTAAATTGTCAACTTACATGAAGAAGCTGTTCCTTGGTTGTGCTTGGCAACTTGTCCAAAACACTATCCTGAGGATTCTTTCCGATGTCATATTTGGTTCTTGATATGTCATGGGACAGCGCATTGAAAACCTACATCATGCATTAAAGAAGGGAAGTCATATGAGCTAGCATTGGCAATACAACTAGTCCCACAATTGTACGAGTGCTGAGCAATAACTTAAAAAAGATTCTTTTACCTGAAGAGCATCTCTAGTCTTTACAACAGGATTATGAAGTCCCATTTGTTTAGTCAGTGATATTGAGTCCCTCAGAGATCCGTATGCTTCTCTGGAGCTCAAATTGCACTTTTTTCCCTCTGCCCCCGCTGGCACTTTAATGGCAATGACTTGCTGGGAATCAAAGTAGTCTCGAGGATCCTGGATGCAAACTGACATGAAGCATCCATTTCACAGTATCTGTTTTGCAACAAGTTTTCAAAGGGAAATATTGATATACTTTTATGCAGAGTGGAGCGAGTGGTGGACCGTAAGATGCCTGAAGGTCCTCAATCTCTGTGATACGAGAGATCCTTTCTGATATCCCCTGATTGGCGTTCCCATCAGAATCCTCATTAGCCGACTCAACTATATGAATAGTAGAAGTTGGAAAATATTGAGTCACAATAGAAGAACAAAACAATTAATCGACAGTAGAATTAGGAACTGAGCTAACCGCGTTTCAACTTGGCAAGTGCCTCTGCAACTGTCCTTGTGTCTTCAAATTCCACCTCTGTGTGATCATTTAGAAAGGCATAGGCTTAACCTCACATGCCTAAGTCTAAAGATAAAAAACATAAAGAAAAGAGGAAAAGTTTTATTCCAACTCAGACCTCATTTCTTATGTCTAAAATCTAAGATTAACAAACAGCCTAAAGTTAAAACTCAAAAGTGAAAAATTATTGTACCTGAAAACATCAATTACTGAAAAGTTGTCACCTACCTACTGTTCTCCCCTCAAGCACAACTGCAGCATGCCGATTCAGGTCATGAGCTAAAGTCCTCCTGTACAGCTCATATTGAGATTCAGTTATATCTTTGCCACCATCCCGAAAGATTCCATGATCCTGCATGTCCAAAACATGCAAACTGATTTGAAGTTTAGCTCCATCTTTTGTGTCAGCCCTACTGTCACCATGTCATCATCAATTAAAAACTTGAGACGCTCCTCGAGTAAGAATTGCAATGTGCTAGGGAAAATCAAATAGACAAAGGAGGTAAAAGGAATTCCTAGGAAATTTTATACATGCTCGTAAAGAAAGGTGATTTTTTCACACAATAGTTACTTGAAAGGCACTTCAAGAAGGCTAGTATAACAAATTTGATTCCATAAAGCTAGCACTAGCAGGTCAACTGGTTCTCTAATCAATATGATAAACGATTTTCAAGGAAACCAGAGTTCAAATGTACATAATCGTAAGGACATATGTGAAATTATAACCAGACAAATGCACAATGATCATACGGGCAAGTGAGAATAGTCATCTCCTTGGTCAGCTTCCATGTTTACAGTAGGATCAACCCGTCGGATCTGCAAACAAAGAAAACCATTAGAAAAACTAAAACATCAATGCAGACTAATTAAGAAAGAAGGAAACATAAGAGGAAATTCTCCCAAACTTTCTCAAGTAGAAGAGTCTCAAAGTCTAAAACAAGCACCTTCTGTCGTGCTTCCTTGGCCAATATATCATCATTCCTGAGAAAAATAGCAAGCTCTTCATCTTCAGCAGCCTCCGCAGCAGCAGCAACAGCATTTCTTGTGCTGTGAAGGTACTCTGCTTTAAAGTACTTGGTCCAGAAGTCCTTCTCTGTCATCTGAAGTACAGGCAATGATTCAAGAAATCATAGTTCAGTGTCATGCATTCCTTTGAACAATCTAATGAAAATGCTTCATCACAGTGTAAGTATTTACAGGGGCAACTAGTCTGGAAAACAATGGAACAAGCAGCACTATTCTAATTACCTTATTGGGAACATAACTCAAGAATGCTGCATGAACCGCAGGCTTCTCAGCAAAAATCTGGGATACAAGTACAAATTTACAATTCAAAAGTAGAATGGAAATAAGTATTACTCTAATACAAGGATGTATGCATCAGGCCAATTTCCACCAAACGACACCAACTTCTTACTGTACTAGACAGAGAAAAAAGAGGTGCAAAGAGATTGCATCTCATGCTAAACATGCCATAGAGATAGATAATGCAATTAGATATGTCTCTTCCAAATTACTCAAGAATGAGACAAAGAGGGCAATCAGAAATATATCTTCCATATTACTCAAGACTGAGACAAAGAAGCATTCCTATTTTCCAGTACGCAGAGGCGCAAGTGTCTAAACCACATTATTCATAACTTAAATGCATATTTAAACTTCTATGCATTTTACATTTTTACTGCCCATTATTTTGCATTATATATATTAGACATTCAACCTGGTGATAGAATCATGGCTAAACAAAATGGTTAGGGATTTGTCATTCCCTATTTATGAATGGCAGCCAAAATTCAGCTCTTAGCAAAGATTTGGTATAGTTGTGGCAGCAATGCCAGGAAATGATCACCCTCTTCGGGAAGAAGGCAAGTACATTAAAAAGCAGCAAGGGGGTGCCCTTCTGTTACAACCTAGAAGCTAGAAAACATCTGAGAAATTGAAAAAAGACTCACTGTCGAAGAGCTTTCAGACACAATGTCAAAAGGACAAGGTGGAAAGCCAAATGCCCCATACAGCATACACAGAACTTTCTTCATTTTTAAAAGCCCGCCTATTTCTATCTTTCCAGATTACCCAAATAATTGAAGCAGAAATTAAAATAAGAAAATTTTGCCTCTTTTGCAGAGGCAACAATACCTGAAGGATTACTTCTGGTGTCAAACTAAAAGTAACTTTGTTTGTCTGCAGATAAACAGGGAAGAAACAGTCATAAGTTCTTGTTGCAAACAAAACTGCCCAAAAAGGAGAACAAATATACCACAAGTCCTGCAAAATCCAGGATAAAATTATGACATGGGCATGTAGGTTGGAGAGATTGGTAGCATACCCTGCCATCTGTTGCTGGTTTAATGTCTGAAATCATGGCGCTTTTGAAGCCCACACGTTGTTTTGATTTTCTACTCGACTCTCTATCCAGCAATTTCTGCAATAAATAAGCAGCAGGAAAAATCAAATCACAAGTTGTAATCATACGTGTCTACATGATTTCCATTAAAAACAACATTCAACCAATTCATATGCTAGAGATTCTTAATAAAAATATATCAAGTTCGAGCAGCTTTGTGTCTTCAAATTACTCACCTTCCTTGTCGCCCAAAATTCCGCTTCTGTCAGGATCTCACCAATCACAAGTTGCTTGTGAAGTTTCTGCAACTCACTGTGATGGGCAAACTTTCATGAAATCAGGAAGTTCTA
The DNA here is from genome assembly GCA_014182895.1 of Angophora floribunda. Taxonomy (NCBI): domain Eukaryota; kingdom Viridiplantae; phylum Streptophyta; class Magnoliopsida; order Myrtales; family Myrtaceae; genus Angophora; species Angophora floribunda. The sequence goes on from CM024714.1 coordinate 12,636,017, forward strand.
AGAGACAACTAATATAATATATGAACAAAAGAATTATTAGACCAGAGAAGTACAGGTTACAGAGTTGATCTGCCAAATTATCAAACCATTCATGTGATCTAGTCATAATAGCAATTAGGAAATGATCTTCCATTATAAGGCCTGTGGATATATATATATATGATAACTGCTCAAACTGTTCACACCACTGAGACAAAATGGAGAACGAGTGAGTCCTTAGCCTAATATTTAATATAACCATGGGTGGTCAGACAAGACAAAATTACCTGTTTTCTCTCAAAAGCTTGATGCGGAGCTCCAATTCAGCTGTGCTGATTTGTTCATCAGGAAGTGAGGCATCAGTCTTTCCAGAGGCAGCTGTTGGAGTCTCCCCGGATCTCCCAATGGATTTTCCTATTCAAGAAGCACCACATAAAGCTATATGATAGAATGAAATAACAAATAAATTATTACTTGCAAAAGAGAATTACTCGCACCACAAGGCAGCAGGAAGAAACAAAACTAGTGATGTTTAATAACTAGCCATGTAACTAACTTGAACAGAGATGAAGACTCCCATCAATCTGGCCCAACAAAAAAATTTCGAAGAAAAAAAATGCACAACCTACATAAAGCATGTGTCCTTAGGGAGCAATATGGGGCATGCTTTTAGCCATCCGCATTGTATTGCAATCTAATTTACTCACAATACTCGGATTCCCTTCCTCATTAAAGGAAAACAATAAAAAAGAAGTGCACTGACCTTTGATACATTATAATACATGGCAAGAACATATTCACATTTATAGACAACTTGTCAGCTATGCACACTAAAGTTATAGTTTCATTCCTCCAGCGGTAGCTAATATGATAAATTATATAACATAACCTGGCTTAGAATACAATCAGCAAAACAAAAGGAAAAGGAAATAGAATTCATGGACATGGCAAGACAAAGTTTCTCATTTATAGGATTAAAAAATACAACAAAGGAGAAGGAAGGGATGGGCGGTCTGGGAACAGCAACGGGAGAGGGCTCGTAGCCCCCCTCTCCCTCTTCCCCACACCTATTTGTTCCCCGGGCCCCAGAAAGATGCAGAACTACAACAGAAAGCTGATCTCTACTGTTTGTTAAATGGAAAAGAATGAGCAGCTCCAACAACACAGTAAAATACACATACACTTAAATTGGACCGAACTAGCCTCTTTGCCCATATACTAGGCTCCAGCACATCAACATGAAGGCAGAAAGTTTTTGCCTTCAGAATTAGCCTTACCTACAAAATCTCTGCAAATGTGGAGATCGGAGTAACTTTCAAATTCAAATATGTAACTTCCACCCTGCAAAGAGATGGTGACTATCATGCTTCAATCATAAAGAGCACCAAATTGTTGAGTATAATCAATGAAACACAAACTAGAGCAGCAAAAAAATTGTTCCATAAATGGACAACTAATTAGATATAGGTAAAATAACACAATGGTCGCAATGACCATGTTACACGTCTCCAAGCTAGATATCCTCATCTTGAGCAAAGTGACAGTAAATAACAACTGGTCATTCAGAAACTTAACTTGATCATTTGAGAGGTTGAGCCATGGTGGTTTATTTGATCCCTCCTTGGTGTTTTTATGACCTGAAACATCCAGAGTTTAGTTTGAAACATGATGACATGCTATCATCTGCAAAAACTTGCACTAAATGATGGCAACCACAGGTACTAGTAGGTCAAAACATTTCAAATAGTTGGAAAAAGCAATATAGACTATGTTGCATTAAGAAATCATCAATACTAACAGTACACTTCTCAAATAATGTTCATATCATACAAAACACAACATTGACTTCCAAAAGCAAATCTTGCCTCAGAAGAGACTTGCCTATTTAATTTCACAAAATAACATACAGAGTTGAACACCCATTCATTAAAAAATGTACCTTTAATAAATCTAAACTCCACATCAAGCTTTGACGCAGAGTTGGGATGATTAGGAGTGAAAATAAATCTGTCCCAAGCCTGCATAAAGCAAAATTTTATTATTTAAAAGGAGCAAAATGTGAATGATAAGCAGAGTTTTCAAAGGCCGTAATTTTTATGCCTAAACCAAAGAAGAGACCATACAAAACATAAGTATTGATGATGATGGTAATCCTTTCGACTGCTTCTCCAATAACCTAAATGAAATGCAACTTTCTTGAAGGCTCAAACTATATATTTCATTATCAAGCAATGTTATATTGAAGGATGATTACATTTCCAACCACTTTTGAAGCACACTATCGCAGCTAACTTGATTTGAGAGCCCATTTACCCAAGCTGCCTTATACACAAGTTGCATGATCTCACATGCCGAACGACATCGATAAAATGTACCGGTGAGCTGAACTAAACGTCAATTACAATGGTTTACAGAATTTCAGTCGACATTAATACCCTTGCCACATTCGAAGTTTCCGAATTCATACGGACGACAGAACGCCACCACACTAGATTGCGGTAACTCTTCAAACACAGTCCCACCTTGGCCTCAGAGGTAGAGAGATTCATCTAATGAAGCAGCTTACACGGGACAAAAAGATAACCACAGATTACACGGAAAAAAAAAAAAGAAAGAAAGAAAGTGGGGCTACCATCTTGAGAACACCAGCAGTTCCTGGGTCCTTTACTGAAGTCTTGTACTTGGCACGCTTAATCACCTGCCCGCTCGCCATCTACGCCCGCCCGAGATAGATCGATTGTTCTCAAGAATCAACAGGCGATCAAAGCGGTGCAGCTCTTCAAGGCTGTGCTCAAGTCCTAGGGCAATCCACCCATACCGTCAATGCGAGAAGAGATCGACCGCACAGATTGTTGGGGACGGAACGGACGATCTAGGGTTTCTATCAGTAGTATCGGAAGAGCTACTGATGGAGCTCAGGGACAGAGGGTTTCGTCGAGATCCTCATCATGGGAGGATCTCAGGAGAGGGAAGGCTCGTCTTCTTCCTTGATTCTCTGCGTGCTTGCAGAGCGCCAAGATATAGGAGGCGGAAACGGTTGGGCCAGGAGCAAGCCGGTCGACCGGTTCGATTCTTCTGGACAAGCCGAGCTTTTATGCTTCGGTTCGATTTCGGTTCGCCTCTCACGAAACATAGATGCCCTTGTAATTTCACAAAATTTACTTACATGCCACTCGGAGCGGTGGGTCTGGGACCTTGGACCGGCGTGTCGGATGCTCCGGTCAGAAAAGAATCCCTTCCTCTGGTAAATCATTCTTTTTTCAATTGATGACGAAGTTTCCTTTCCAAGGTCGGAGCTTTTCATCATGGCTTTCCTGAAATCAGCAATCTCATTGAGCATCTCATGCGTTTCATTATATGTCAAGTCCAGAATCTACATCTCCTTCATTTATATCAGTATTACTATAAGAAAAATGTCTAGTTCGTCAATGTCATTATAATTGGAGGCGCATTATGAGTTGCTCCGTACCTATACAGTTAGAGCTTTTGCCCTCTTTGCGAATTTTCTTCTCTTTCTTTTCAATAATGGACACTCTGATTTGATGTGGTCAGGCTTTCTGTACCTAAAATAAATTGTTTGGCTTCCTTTAGATTCTTCCTTGCCGTTGGAGTTTTTTGTAGACTCCTTTGTTGGATGACTTCTTTCCTTTGTAATTCTTTCTTTTTCCTCATCAAACATTTTACCTTTCGGGTCAAAAGTACCATTACCTCATCATCTTCATCTTTAGGCGAAGCTTTCTCCACATTTGAAGCATTGCCCTAAAAAGCATACCTTTTCATTTTTTGGTGATTTTTTCTTCATGGTTAAGTTCCATTTTATAAGTCATCATTGTTCTTACTTTTTTTCTTTTTGGTCTGTCCTAAAACTCTCATCTCCCTTTCAAATTTTTACTTTACCTCCTTGTAAAAAGCGAGAGTCAACCTCACACATGTGATAATAGTGGCCCCACATCTAGTTTCCTTAACATTGGGTTTCATGCTCAATGCCTACAAGTCCTAATTAACTTGATCAGTATTCATATACGTTATGCCCTACGATGAGACCCCAATCACGATGTCAATGAAGCGAATGAACATTCCATTTATGATTTTTCGTGCCTTCATTTTGAATAACTCATATTGCCCAAGAATATTTTTCATCGAAGATGATTCATTCCTTTACACGTGAACTCTAGTCATTTCCAAATCTCCTTAACTATGACACAAGGTGAGAATTTACCAAACTTAGTAGAAGATAAGGGACTAAAAATTAAGTACCAAACTTGGTGAAAGTCTTTTGGGAAAGCTGAACCAAACACTCCAAAAGTGTGCACACACTTCACTTTACACTCAAAGCAAACTCTTTACAATGATTACATAATTGTGACCAAAGATCAAGTACAAGAAGTAAAATAATCACCTTACTCTCACTTTGACACTTATGTACAGCCCTCCTTAGCATGTTAAATACCTTAAGTACATGCCCAAAATAGACCAAACTAGTTCTACGAACTTGATTGACACTTCCTTTACTTAGCGAAAAATGGCAAACCCAATCTAACTTCCCACAACATTTTTTGTGGATTTTTCAAAGCTCCAAATGGGCTTTAGAATTTAAATTAAAAGTACTATCTACTTTGGCATTAATCAATGTTGGAATTTCTTATTCATTTTCTAAAAAGATGTGAGAAATATCTTGTGAAATATATTAAGTTGTAAAAGATTATTTGTTTTAATTTGTGAACCAGATTTATCATATAGATTCTATATTTGATTTTGTGGAAAGAATTAATTTGTGAAAGGCTATGTTTAGTTTGTGAAATCAATTGTGATATGGACTGGTCAAGGGCTAAGTACTATATGATGATGCGAGTCACATGGGAGCCACCTCTAGGCCTTGTATTGCTGATATAGGTTTGTCAAAGGTGAGAGAAAGTGATGACGGTGGAAAGAAGGATTAATTTGTATTTTAATGAGTAAATGAAAAAAAAATTGTTGTTTTATGTATGTTAATATATCAATTTTTAAGGATTTTTTTGCGGCCTTCCTTGAATAGAATGTCTTGCTAATTTACTTCTCAATAGTGACCTTGCACATTCCTAAACTTGCCAGTTACAAATTACGTATGAAGGAGAACTTGTGGTCTAAAATTCACCGTCATCCTCTAGAAATGACAGTTCTATGGCTTTAGCATAGTATATATATAATTAGAACATCACAAAGATCTAGGGTTCTATAATTAGAAGATCGATTAGTAATTTAAATTAAGCTTAATTAGCTTAAGCTTAAGTAGTGTCTTAATTTATTAAATATGATATTAATAATATTTGATAATAATTTCAATATACTAATTTTACAAAGATAAAAAATACAAAAAGAAAAAACAATTGAATAAAATGAAATATAATTGCAAAAATAAGGGTAAAATAGTAAGAAGACCTCCGCATATGAGACTTGCCGTTTGTAGGGTATGATAAGAATATTAAAATGGCATATAATTAACTTACATATAATTAAATCCCTAACCACAAGCGGTTAAACTTGCCGATTGTGGGGTATGAGAAATAATTTAAATAGATAGGAAATTTTAAATAAAATATTGCATTAACTCAAAATCATAAGTATAGATATTGAAAGTTGCAGTTTATGAAATACAAGTGCAATATTCATAAGATCTTTTGATTCGCAAACCATGAACATGGTTTGTAACCATAGATCTAACAAGGGTTTATAAAGTTAAAATGATAAGATGGAAATATGAAAATCTTACCAAGAGCCAATCAAAACCAAGTATTTGGTTATTGATCATGAAAGGGAATAGAAGAAGATTGGTTGTAGGAAGAATAAGGGAAGAACTCTTTTGGGATGAGGGAGGTCTTTTTAGGATGAAGGGAAGAAAGAAGTGGAAAGGCTTTGGAAGTTCGAAGCCTACCTTCTTTTTTAGTGCAAGGGTTTATTAAAAGAAAAGGCTAGTCACTACAGATAAAAGGTGAACAGTGTGTTTATGAGAAATTATTATTGCTTTATAGTAAAAAGTAAATAATGAGCTGGTGTGACCAAAAGTGCATAGTGATACAGTGAGAATCTTTTTGTGCAGAATCTCATGATAAATTCTTGGCTTTGGTTGTTCCACCATCACTTTTTTAGTCTTCATTTTTTGCCGATTAATACCATAGCAGTCATCTTCGTTGGTGTTTCCACTATAGTGATAATAAAAAGAACTTGATTCTTCCAGCTCACCTATGGCCTCTTTTTAAAAGTCCCTTGAATTGATCTTGGGACTAGGCTGACGCCAACTTGGATAAAACAAACCATTTATCATGGAGGAAAGGGTAACTTGTTTTGATGGAATGATACTAGAACAGCTCTATCGCGAGTTTCTCTTGCTCGGCCTATGATTGATTGTTCATTCACCCTATCAAAAAATTTAAAGCCATCCCACAACTTTACCTTGAATTTCCAAATCAAGATAAGAGTATCTAATTCAACGGTTCTTTTGTACTCAAAATTCCATGCCATAACCCAATATATTTTGAAATATATGAAAAAGAGCATTGGGTTTGGGAATCTATCTTCGTATTTCACATGAAAGATGCTTAAATTGGCTAGAAAAAATTTATAATTTGGTTGCACCAAATGGTGCAAAATATCACTAATGGGTTTGAAATGTTCCCACCATTGTATGAACTAGAAGGGTATCATCCGAGTATCTAAATCTTCAAAAAAGATCAGCCATGTATGGTTATTATTGGCATTTTTCTAAGGAAATTATTACACCAAGTTTATTGATAATCAAAATATGAATAAGAAGTTCTGTATGGTATAGGTTCGATGATTTTGGTATCGAACTTGACCATGGTTATGAGGGCAAGATGCCCACCGAAGGCCAAATCGTTGGCGGTTTGGGGTCTGCGACAAGTGGTTAGAGAGAGGAAGAAAGAGAGCAGAAAATGGAGGGAAAAACCAAAATTTAGAGAGAGATTGGAGAGAATTTTCTATAGAAACATAACATGGATCTAAAAAATGGCCTCCTTCCTAAATTTTGGATGGAAAATGGTATATATACCCTCTCCCTAATCTCAAATCCAAACCATCGGATTAATCCGATGGCTAGAGATTAACCCATTTGCCTAACTAACTACCTTAGGTTTCTAAGCATGATTAAAACATTTAACATGTGCTAATTTGAATGGCTGAGATTTAATACGAAAAAAAAAATGGCTCACAAAATTTTTGCGATTAAAGACCTAATTAGGGAAATTTTGTAATATTACCAAAATTTAGGGATCATTTTGAAAATTCAAGAAATATAACGGTATGGAAGAGCTAGATTTAGGCTATGCCACCATGTGGTGGTGGTCACCGGTCAAAAACCGATTGGAGGATGGCCAAACCAACCTCATCTGTCAAGGACCAATCTGATTCGGCTAGTTCTTAAGGTGATTTGGTCCGATTTTTTCTTGATTTGTGCAATTTAGTCCCTAATGGACAAAATTAAAAAGAAAACTTGTTTTATCAAAAGGAAAATGGTCTAATATTGAAGAGAAACAGGCCAATTTCAAACAAATTAGGCTAATTAAACCATAAAAATTCAATTTCGTGATTTTCTATTAACTTAATTGTCTAGTTTTTATAAAAATCATTGGACCTATACCAATGGCACATCAAATAGGATTTTCTAGGCTTTGAATTGGACAATTTTACCTAGTTATTGGTCTCAATTTGCAAATTAATTGAAATTGAACTCAATTAAAATTGTGAGACACCTATTAATTTAATTGCCCATGCCTAAGGGAACTTATTGTATCCAAATTAACCATTAATCAATGACATGACATTTTCGCCAAAATTAAATTAAGAGTCAATGTCCAAATTGAATCTCGATTCATCGAATTAAACCCTAGCCATAAATGGGTCAACTCAAAGTTCTTGAATCGGAGCTCTATAACCCTATTTTCTTAAAGCCTAGTAAGTTAAATTTCCAAAATCAATGAGTTAGCAAGTGAATTTGCTAAAATTGACCCCAAATTTGGAATTAACTCACTAAATTGAGTAGAATGAAAGTGTTCGTTCGCATTTCATAAAGAATCAATTCAAACTCCTAATTAGGGATAAAAATGTCAATTCACATTTCACTTTACCTAATCTCAAAATTGATTGAATGATTGAATAGGTAAATATCTCTAGATCAAATGTCATAAAAATAACTAAGCCTAATTATGACTATAATGAAAGTAATTTCATTTTTGGTCAATTTTGAACCTAAAACTGAAAAATTCGGAAAATGAGGTTCGTGATCGATTTTCGTAAAATTCTTGATGCTAAAGTCAAATTGAAGTTAAAATGAGGCAAGTTTTCAATTTTTTGATCAAAGGTTTAACCAAAAGTAAAACCTAATTGGCCTTTCACTAACAATTTGATTTTATAATCTTTGAATTTTTCTAAAATTTCCACTTCTAAAGTGAAATTAAACTCAAAAAAACATTTTGGTGCAAAAAGCCAAAATTTGATCCGGGGTTAACTTTTGGTCAAAGGTTTACCCAAAAGTCAACCCAAAAGTCAACATTCTAACTTTTCAGATTTTTGTGTGAAATGAATAACAAATTGTTTTTTAAAGCTAAGGCAATAAACAAATTGAAAAATGACACTTTTTTGTTTGAAAAACAGGCCTCATTGAGAACCCTTAGTTCGGTTTTTTCTACCTTTATCGACGTGTCAACTAAAAATTGAGTATCAACAACTATAGCCAAAGCTCAAAGTCCAACTATAAGAAGGTCAGGTGAAAGATTGGACTTACTGTAGCTGAAACTCAAGCGCCAATTAGACGAAAGCTAGCTCAAGGTTTAGCCAAAGCCCCTATAAGCCAGTTCAATCGACTGCTCTTTAGTTACAAAGAAAATACCCAATAAGTTCAACAATTAGTGCTACGTTTTAATTTTTTTTTACGTTATTATATAGGCTGATGTTTAATATTTTAATGTCTTTCTTGGGTGAGAAGAAAACCAGTTAGAGGGGCCACTGAAGGGCATTTTGTTGAGCTAAACATAGCTGAAACTCAAGGGTCAACAAAAGGGCCAAATGAAAGGTAAACAAAAGAGCCAACTCAATGGCCAAATGAAGGGCCAAAATAAAGGCCCTCTGAGTTGACTACTCAACGTAGGGGAAAATATCCAGTACGTGGTACAATTTCTTTTTTTTTTTTAATGTCTAACACGTGAAATATGACTTTAGAACAACTTTCTCCAGAGAGAAGAAAAACCAACAAATCACAAGTTGCTGAAAGAGATGCTCTAATGCAAATAAGAGGGGCTCTTGGGTAAAGGCTAAGGAAATATGGTTATAGTCTTTATATAGATGAGCGTACTAGAGCAATCAATTCTGAATATAAGTTTTATTGGTTGCATTTAATTTATGGTACTTCACTTTTGCTCATAATTTCGTTATGTTTTTGTAGCCTGGGTGAAGTTCTGAGATTCTTATCTCTCAAGGCCCAACTTAAGAGTCAACAGTTGCACCAAAAAAGAATAAGACATTGAGTGCAGCTCCAAAATAGTCAACAAGAAAAAACCAGCACTAGCTCCTTCTAAATTAATGCATCTTGGCATAAGAAGGCCAATTGAAGAAGAAGTTGCACATCCAGTCAGAAAGAGTGCATAGATTATAAATCAAGTAAAAAGTCCATCAAAAGGAGTACAAACTAGGGGTTATGCATATTGACCAATGAGATGGGATGGGGCTTATGTCTCCAGTTTTTTAGTTTAATGTTTTCGTACCAATGAGAAGAACATTCTTCCTATGGATGATATTTTAGTTTTAGTTTGTTATTCAACTTGAAACTTAATTTCAAGATCAATGGAACGATCTTTGTTTAGTTAATATTTTTTGAATGTTTCATATTTTGCTTTGTTATGCTTATTCTTGATGCTTGTGCTAGTGGTGCCTGATGCCTAGTGGTGGCTAGTGTATATGTGGCTCCTTGGTGGTGGTGGTGGTGGTTCAAGCTGCTGCAAGCACCAACACTTTGTAGCAGCACACCACTACCATAGTGGTGGCTAGTAGTTGCTGGTTGTCATAGTGGCTAAATGGTGGTTGGTGGCTATAGCAATTTAGGTGAAACATAAAAAATGTTGTATTTAAATGATCACTTTTTACAAAACTTAGCACTTAAGTGAATCACTTGCACTATAACTTAACACTAAAGTAATCATTTTTTAACTACGACTAGTATTTAAGTAATTACTAAATACAACTTGTGTAATCAATCGTGTATGTCCAATGTATATGCTAGTTTTAGCAAACCAAACAAACGAATCATTTAATTCATTTTGTTTGCTGGTTTACATTTAGCTCAAGTAAAGAAATCCCTACAACACATTGACCTAATATATATCCTTACTTTGAAGAACAAGCAAAAACACAGGACAATACATAGGACAAAGAGCAACTTATTCACTCATTACTTTTCCATGACCTCCTCAAAAGCACAAGAAACAATCATCCTATGAACAACACAAATAGAATAGGCTACATTTGACCTAATACAATTTACATTTTCCAGTGATTTTCAATTATGAAAAACTAAGAACCTTCTTTTCATCTTCAAGCACTTTACATTTCATCATTAAGTAGGTTGTACAACAAAACAATACCACAATGAAAACTCAATAACAGTTTCTTTCAATTTTCATCCATGAAACTTCATTCTTCAAATGGTTGGCTAAAGATGTTGAAACCTTCTTTTCAAGTTGCATTGAGTCAACAACGTCTAAGTCACTCATAAATGTAGTTGGAGGTTAATTCGTCCATTAAGTAGGTCCAATATCACCTTTGTGGCTCAGTCAAAGAATTTTACATCAACCCATTTGAAGTATTTGCACTTCAAGCCTTCTCTATATCTAGTGCATCCATAAAATCTTCTTCCGGGATTTAATTGAATCTACAATGTTCTTCTTGAACTCGATAACCCACAATAATGAAAATGTACACATTCTCTTTCTCTTCATTAAGAGGCATTTGAGCTGCTGATGAAGGTTCTACTCTCCATTTCTAAGATTCAACGGTGCAATTTGGGGGCAAACCAAAATTAGGACTCGAGGCCTCCAATTGGGGATTTTGGCCGATTTGGGGTTTTTAATATGGGAGAACATGGCGTCATTTAGACAAGGATTGCTGAGTGGATATTCTGGCAAGCCATATAGATTGAGTTTATTACTAAAATACCACCACATCGAATTTCTGACAAGTCTCGCCAAAGTTGACATTTAAGTGTACTTTTTAAAAGTTTTAGCATTTACATGTCCACTCATTTCAAGTTGTAGTACTTAAGGTGTCCGCCACCTGAAAAGTGTTAGAAAAGTCTTAAACCTATTATATTAGTGCCAATTTATCATAAACATTTTAACATAGTGTCAATTCAATCCTTCCAACTAATTTTAATTGAATATTGTTGACATGAAAGCTAGTTAGCTTACAAAGCACAACTTACACTAGCATAGACAACTTTTAATAATATTTAATATTTTTCGATTTTTTTTTTTTTTTCCTTTTTTTCCTTCCCTCCCTTCTTCCTTTAAAAAAATATGAAAAATATTAACAAATTATTAAAAATTTTCAAGATCTATGCCGGTTATGCCAAATAAGCCGACTAGTGTCCACATCAACAATATTTCCGCCACAATTCACCGAAAGGACTGCATTGGCACTCAATCAAAAAATTTATGATTAAATTAGCATCAAAAACAATTTTAGGACTAAATTAGCATCAATGCAAAATATTTAGCATTTTTCAGGCATTTTTCTCTTTGTTTTGATATTATTGATGAAAATGGTATTTTTGCTATGAGTATAGTTATGTTGTAACATTACATGACTTATTTTGAGGGAGAATGACACTTGAAGTACCAAAAGTTATGGATGACATTCACTTTATTGCCAAAATTTTTGCTAGCTCATCTAAGTGCCAAATTAGAGAAAAAATCATCACTTAAATACCTCTGATGAGAAATTTTGACCAAAAATAATTAAAAAATTTATCTGAAGTGGCATTTTTAACACTTTATAATAACAATTGATACTAAAATGATCATTTTTTAATAATGATTTGCACTAAAGTGAGCATTTTTCAACTTGCTATACAACATCATTTAGGGATTATATGTTGACTCGACACACCAACAAGCTATGTATGATTGATAAATTAATAAAATATGGTCACATCATATTTCCAATGACCTAGATCGAAGTTGATACTTTTGGCACTAAAGTGAGCTTTGTATACAACTTTTGACACTTTTAGTGTCCTTCTACCCTTATTTTAATCTCATAAGTTTGCTATAATCGGATTTGGGATATTCAGTCTTGGTATTGCCTTATAAACATGCATGATAGATATTTGATTTGCTTAGAAGTGATATGCACCCCTCATTGAGATGTAGTTGCTCACTCCCCTCTCATTCCAATCTTTTCAAGTCCTTTGGCTAGTGGCTATTAAGACGAAAGCGATATCCTTGAGGAACTTTGGGAGGCAACTTTTGGGTATGAATTAAGATAGTTTGATATATGTTTGAGATGACATTTATTTAGTTTAGCTGAGAGGAAGTGTAAATATGTTTTTGCTGGATTATAAAAACTCCGATACACTTTGAAGCTGCATCCTTTAGGTGAAGAGAAGGACAGTCATGTCATTATCTCTATTCCTTTAGAATTCAGGGTGTGACACAAGATTCATATCATCAAGACCATGACCATTTTCTATTTGAGATCATGCTATAAAATCCATCTAAGGTAAAGAACCAAAAATAGTACAATGTTTTTCGAGATTATGCCATTGAAGCTATCCAATTGCGTTCAAAGAAAATAAAGCTTCGTATCGTTGGATTGGAGATGATGCCATCAAGGCTTTTGAATTATCGTTAGAATATTAAAAAATGGAATGAGAGAAATCATTTGTGTCATTTGAAATCGGAGAATGCGCCTACTTTTTACATAAATACAAAATTGATAAACTTTATTTGTCTTGATTTCGTATTGTAGATTTATTAGTGTACGATCCTGTCAGTATATGGATTACTTGACCACATGAATGGCAGACATGCATGATGATCATGGTATATGATCGTGACGTCGATGTTTGGCGGTACTCATATATGTCATTTATATCATTGGATATTGGATAATTATCCAAAAAAGTCATATTTATTGTACCACAGTCAATTCACATCAATTCAATTCAAGATATTTCAATTGTGCTAATTTAATCTTAAACCTTTCAATGATTAGCTAATTTAATCATAAATTTTTATTTATGTTGATTTAATCCTAAATATTTTGAAAATTTATAAATTTATTCATAAAACTATTATTTAGATATTTGGCCGAAAGAGCTAAATTGAAAAATCATCTAAGATTTAGCACAAAATTAATACAATTGAAAGATTTAGGACTAAATGGATCTTCATACAATAAATTTAAAACTTTTTGGAAAATTTTTCATGTAATATTTGGAGGGGTCTATTTATGTTTTGGCTTTAATTGGGCATCTCAAAGGCTCCTTTTTTGCCCTATTGATGTAAAAATCAAAATTTTGGAAAATTCGATTTCTTGAAAATTGATGGAAAAGCTTTAGTTGCATGGACGGGACCTTTGTTTATCCGGTCGCATCGTCCCTTTATTTCTCGAGTGCGACTCTTCCGGCATTATGACTTGCGATCCTAGGGCGGGTCAAGGTTTCAACAGCCCTTGCAGAAACTCTTGCCTCTTCCCTTGGATTTGCCACGCCTCGAAAGTGCATTGAATGGTCCAGAGATTTCGCCGGACCATCACGAAGCATCGATTCGAACGGATCGCTCCCGTTCCTAATACTACAGATATCGGATCTTTGTTCGACGGAGACACAGAATATGTTTTATCTTATCCATTCCACATCCATCACATGCAATGCTAAGGCTGCGACTTAGTTCGTTCGACCTCGTGTCCTAATTCCAACAGATGTTCAGCTAGATCGACATCGAAAAGGGCGTGCTGGTGCTCCAGGACAATAACTTCCCCCTGAGAATTCCCCATATGATCAATGTTGAAATGGAACTCATACTCAGGGTGCATGCGTTTGTTCGAGAAAAGTGTTTTCCAAAATTGATTTTTCGAATTTTTGTGGAAAATGATTAGCCAACCAAAACTATTTTCCGATTAATGAAAATATTCATGTATAATTTTAAGAAAGAGAATTCATACTTTAAAGAAGTGAAAATACTTTCCGAAACTACTCATCTCAAATAATTTAATTTAATTTAATTTAATTTAATTTTGTGTTTTATTTTAATTTTAATTTTTCTTTTTTTCTTGTCTTTTTTTTTTTCCATTTTCCTCCTTCTTCTTCGGCTAGTCGCTAGCCTTAGACATTCGAGCTCACCAATCTAGTGAGGCTTGACCTCACTTATCTAGTGAGACTCAAGCTCGTTGACCTTGGCAAGCTTGATCCTCGCCCTTTCTAGCGACCTCGAGCCGCACCAGCCCATGCCTGTGGACCGACCGTTGCCGAGGCCCGGCGACCAGCAGAGGAGAAGAAAAAAGAAAAAGAAAAAGTAAAAATTCAATTTTTAAAAGAAAATCAAAAATTAAATTTTTGAACGATCTTATAATATCAAATAAAGTAAAACAAACCATATTCCTTTAAAATATTTATCCAAAAATGTTTTCCTTTATTATTAAGTTTTTGCGAGAAAAATGCACCCTAAATTATTCTAAATGTACTTTCGAGAGGATCGACAGCATGTGTCTAGACTCCCAAGTAGCAAAAGACGCTTCCCTCATTCGTTGCTATTACTAAGATGAACCCATGAGACGTGCGGCTCATCAACAGGATCTCGTGAGCCAACAGCAACCCAACTATTCTCTGGACAGAGTTTCCGGACCAACAAAGGAACGAACTCCATAAATGTCTGAGCACAGCTTCACATTCTAACACCCAACGGCAATCATGCCAAGTTCTCTCTTTTCTTCTTACCTTTTCTGGCTTTCTATCATCCAGTTCGCATGCTTTTGCGGGTGTTCGGTGGCAGGAACCAGCTCCCACATTCACTGCGGCTACGCTTTTAGTTGACTGGCTTCGGCATGAATGTCATAAAGGAGGACTTTGGTGGGGGTAATGGCTTCTTCACAAGTTCATGAGCGTGTTATTTATACGCCTCGGACTCTACTAAAAAGAGGGACGGGGGACTGGGAGCAGAATATTGGTCGGCGCCTTGGCTCGTTCTGGTTCTGTCTCGAGAATAACTTCTAGAGAATACCATAAAAATGTCTTGGTTTCTGATAGCGTTCTTGTTTCTGAGTTTTGCATTTAGTATCTCTGAAGCCGCCCACGAGAAAAAGCTTCCTTCTACCATAGTCGTCGGCACGGTCTACTGCGACACATGCTTCGTGCAAGGGTTCTCCAAGGCCAGCCACTTCATTCCAGGTCCAATCTCAACTAGACTACCACAAATTAGCCTTGGTTTGTTGTTTTTGTGATCTTTGCGGTCCATACATAATGGCTAATAGTGTGTGGTAATCGTTCGGTGCAGGTGCATCTGTGGCGGTCGAATGCAAAGACGGAACCGCCAAACCGAGCTTTCGCGAAGAAGCGAAGACTGACGAGCATGGGGAGTTCAAAGTCTACTTGCCCTTCTCCATCGGCAAACACGTGAGGAGAATCAAGGGTTGCTCTGTGAAGTTGATCGGCAGCAGCGAGCCGAACTGCGCCGTGGCCTCCGCGGTGACCTCGTCGTCCCTCCATTTCAAGATGAGAAAGAATGGAGATCACGTGTTCTCCGCCGGGTTCTTCACGTTCAAGCCCCTGCAACGACCCAACCTGTGCAACGAAAAGCCAAGCTCAGAATTCGGCTCCGAGAAAGACTTTCGGTTTCCAGCTCCTACTTATGATCCGACGTTCCCCCCTCCACTTCGAGACCCCGCCGCACCAGACCTCCCGCCATTGACCAACCCGGTGCCTTCGATCCCACTGCTTCCCCAGCTTCCGCCACTGCCGCAACTCCCTCCTCTCCCTCCTTTTCCGGGGCTTCCAAATCTGCCCCCACGTTTTTGGCCACCTTCGAAAGGCAAACCCGGCGAAGACAGTTCCAAACCCGTCCCATCACTTGATCGAAGGACGAGTTCACCGAAGCTCTTCACTACTCATGATTTGGCAGAGAACCCAGTCCTGCCACCGAACCCACTCCAGCCACCATCAGAGCCGGTGACCCCTCTTCCGCAAATTCCAGGACTACCAACCCCTTTGCCATCCTTCCCGGCTCCCCCTCCTCAACTTCCGCTCCAGCCTCCGCCCGGCTTCCCAGGAATCCCCCCCGCTTCCTCTCGTCCAACAAAGACTGCTCCTTGATGGAGCATGTAGCCTATAACATATGTCCATGTGAAGCTCTCTCGGATAGATTATAGGCTCCATGTTTGTTGCACGCTTTCTTTCGTGGCCCCTTTATGATCCGGTTATGGCGTTGTGGAGGGAGTGGCTCGAGGATTTCGTATGCTGTAGGGGAAAGTTTGTTGGGTGCTTTTGCCTTTAACATGGCTATGGAGGGACCTTTAGAATTATATTATAACCTGCGAATAATAATGCTAAAAATAAGCTTCCATTTGTACAAGCGGCAGCATCCTGCGAGCGAATGTCCCTCCTTGTCTTATTGCAACAAGAATGGTTATTTAGCAGAATATTAAAATTCCGTTTGCCAAAAGCGGAACCCACTTTCATGCATGTTAATTTTCTAATTTGATCAGCAAATTTGAAGCTCGGGCTCGGGTGGAGGTTTACTTACAACATTAGCAATTCACCAACATTAAATACAATCAGGTCATTTACTTATGTTAGAAATTTACCTCTGAAAATAAAAATTTAGTGGCGAAATTAGTGACTTATGGTAGAATTAATAACTTACCACCAAAACCAGTCACTGTACAAGTTAGTAAGTTATCAACGGGCACAAGTACAACGAGTGTGCCACAACTTGGCACGGAGGGACACTTAAGTGCCAAAACTTACAAATAGTACACTTAAGTGCCACTTTTCAAAAAAAATGGATCACTTTAGTATCAAGCTGTCGGAACCTGCCGGAAATCCTACGTGACAATTTTTTACTAATTTTTTTGCCTACGTGGCTCGCTGGAAATTGAATCGATGAAAAATCAGCGCAAAATGACTCGCTAACGTGGATTTTAAAAATTATTAATTAAATAATATTAAATAATTAAAAATATATATTATTATAAAATTGATTAATTTAAAAAAGGGGGAAGGGGGAACTAGCGAGGGTTGCACAGCCCTCGCCGCCACCGCCGTCGCTGCCCCACCATCGCCGGGAAGGGCCGGCGACAGTGAGCAAGGGTCGGCCGGGCTCAGCCAGTGGCCGACGACCCCGGCCGGTCTGGGCGGCTAGCGGCCCTTGGCCCAACTGGGCAAGGGCTAGCAGCCCTCACCAGATTTGGGGGAGGGTCGCAACCCTCGCCCACCATCACCGGCCCTTCCCGGCAGCGGCGGCACTTAAATAATCCATTTTACTTTGATTTTGACACTTAAGTATCATTCCTTGCCAAGTTGTGGCACTCCTGGGATCCATATGTCGTTATCAACAATCTGTGGAATTCGCCATTGGAAACATAATTGAAATTAGTATCTTACCATTGAAATAAGTTACATACTTGCTCAGACCCACTTTTAGTATAGTAAGTTACCAAAAATTCGAAGAATTTACCAACGTCAAATTCAATATTAAGTTGTAAAGCTCCACCTTTGATGTTAATAATAGTACCTCGGTGAAATTGGTATCTTCCCAATGTATGGTAGCTTTTACGGTAGCAAGTGCCAGAATAAGTACGAAATGTATCACCATCAAATTCAATAGCAAGTTTATCATTCTATGAAGGATGTTGCTATTGAAAAAAAAAAAGAAATCTCATCGGTGAAACTAAGAACTTACTAGTGAAATTGTGATTAAGGAATTTACCAACACAAGTGAAATAGTATGTTATATACTTCATTCAAATTTAATCACCTAGCAAGGGACCCACTCGTAATATTGTAAGCTCTTGATAATCTACTATTAGATGTTTTGCGGTAACATCATTATTTAATTTGTAATTAATTAAGTATTTGATGGGCCCGCAGCAATTTTAAAATTCATAATAATCTACTACTCATACTAGATTGGAGTACAGTAAAATCATCAATTCATTGTCACTTACTAATTGATTAATCGGTCCACTTGTAAAATTTTAAAGCAGTTAGTAATCTTCTACAAGGTATAAGGGTGGTAAAATTATTATTACTTATAATATATTAAAACACTTAATAAGGCACTACTAAATAGTAGATCTGGAGATGGTAAATCTTCAATAGTTAATCGTCAATTGACGGGACTCGTTTGTAAAATTTTGAAATATTTGGTAATTTATTACTTGATGGGGTTGACGAAATCATTATCACTTGTAAGATCTAAAAGCATATAATATTATACTACTGGATACTGGTAGTCATGCTAAATCGTTATTTCATTGGAGCTCAATTATAAAACCTTAAATTACTTTAATCTATTACTAGACGTGGCATGATGAAATCAGTAGAATGCTACAAAGTACTTGACTAATTGTAATAGTTTTATAGAACTGGTAAATTAATACTGGTTATTAAGATGATAAATCGTTCTTTTGTTGGTAATTTACTTAGCCAACTTGTAAAATTTAAGATATTTGGTCATCTACAAAATGGGATGGTAAAATAATCACCTTGTTATTAAGTGACAGGCTGCTCGTTAAGTTAAAAGGCACATTGTTAGCACCTCAAATTCTGTCCCCATTTTCTAAAACGCATTTCAATCCTAAAACATGAGTTCTGCTTGTTAAAATGAATTTTTTGACATCCATATAGCCGTCACCCCCTTTTTTTTTTGTCAAAAGAGATCTCCAATCATTACCAAAATAATACATGAAAAGATCTATAAAAATTCTCAAAAGTCATCATAACAAGGTAAATCTGTAGAGATCTATAAAAATTCTCAAAAGTCATCATAACAAGGTAAATCTGTAGAGCTTCAAAACAAACCTAAACCAAAAACCAATGTACATCATCATAACATGGTTGGCAAAGATGATTAGACACTCATTCTTCATGAACAGATCTATGGTTACATTCAAGCGAAAGGATCGGCAACCAATAATCGAATCACACATCATCATCAATGACAAGCACACACCGAGATTTCCAACTGTAGTTATGGCTTTGCCTTTCAACAATATGAGCCTAAGTTCAGCATCCCCAACACCATCATTGTACAAAGACAACATAAATAAATATGTTGAACAAGCTCATATTTAACACCTGTAAGAGCAAGCCATTTAGTAAGTGGGAGACACCAAAGTTTTAAACAAAAATACATTGAAAAAGCATAAATTTGACACCAAAACTACTATGAATGGCGTTAAAAGTGGAGATAGAGTACTTTTCATCAAAGCTCCTAAATTTAGAATTAAATCAAAGAGAAAAAATCCCAAAAATTGAGATCAAGATGCAAAGCTTTCAAATCTAAAATTAAATCGGGAGAGTAAGGAAGGAAAAAAAAGGAAATAAAAAGGAAAAGCAAGGAGAGGAGGAAGAGATCTAGGACAATTCCCTCCCCTCGATAAGTTGAAGAGACGAAAAAAGCCCAAAACTTAGAGAGAGAGACAGAGACAGAGACAGAGAGAGGTAGAAGTTAATTAAATACACATATATTGTCACCCTAGTTTGTTTTTTGTCTATCCTATTCTAACTATCAAGTCATTCTCAGATTTTTGTCTTATCTCTTTACAAGGCATGGAAATCAAAATCAACACCTGAAGTTAATGATCCCCATTTTAACCCCCTCTAAGAATATGGGGATTCAAATCCCTTATCCCTCCCTTCTCCTGGAAGAAGGGTGGCCACTGGGACAAATCCTAATGGTTCACTGTCACCGAAGTTCTACGATCAATTTTTTTATCTTTTGAGACCAATCACCCATTTTTGCAGTGTCGGAAGTTTATGATTTCTAGATGTCAATTGCACAACATGAAACTAGACATCACAAGCTTTCTAATGTGAAGAAATAGGGTCAATCACATATTAAATGAAGATGTTACTGCTAGTCAAATTTCGATCAAATTTTTCGATACTTAAAAAGGTCATGAAGGCCAAAAACGTACTTAGAGGTCCTCAAGCCAAAAGAAACTTTCCATACCTCTAAGTTGTGATAAAATAATAATTTTTGAAGATGTTGAATTGCAAACAACATCTAGTTCATAGACCTGAGCTTTAGGCCTCAATAAGGGCCAAAACCTCAAGTTTGTGATTCACAATTCTACGAATAAATATTGGAGTTTTTGGAAAGCTCTCAACACGTGCATTTAAATGTCGTAAAGTCACATGCATAGTATATTTTTTTGTTAGTCATGATGACCCGGAAATTGGAAGGAAAACCTATAGTAGTGCATTACTATTGATCTAGCAAGAGCATAATCACAATGACAAAGAAAAAGAATGATTTAAACTCTAGACCTACTGATCCAAAGCCTTACTGTGAAAGTCAGCAAGATTATTAAGTTGTTGGGGAAAATATCTCTTACCAGTAAAGCAATTCCAAAATCAAGGTCAGTTAAGCAATTTTTGAATTCTTGGCAAGTGCAACAAGAGTTTCCATAACTTATCTTTATTTACATAAAGGATTTATTTCCATGTATAAAGACCGTAATTAGGAAAGTTATCATATTACAATTATTATAGTTGCTGTCTTTTTATAAACCATCACTTATCTTGTACTTTAAATACGTTTAAGTAATAATAATAAAGTGCATCTTGTCTAAATCTTCATGGTATCGAAGCCTACTGCTCACAAGCACATCGCATGTTTTTTTTTTATGGCAAAAGAATCCTCAAATACCGGCACTCCTACAATAGTCACTAGCCCCTCTTCAAATGACGCCACCATGCTTGTGTCGATCAATGCAGCTATGCAACTACCTCTCAAGTTAACATCAATGAATTATTCCATCTAGTTGGCTCAATTTAATTCTCTACTCTTGGGATACGATTTTAATTTGGTACGTAGATGGAACCTTGTTGTGTCCATTTAACACCATTACTATTGATGGCAAAACTACTACCAACTTATCTTATTCTTATTGGGTACACCAATATCAACTATTACTTCATGCAATCTTAATGTTCACTTCAGACTCAATCGTCTCTCATTGCATTTGCCAAAACAGCACAAGAGGGTTGGAACTAACTTTTGCATCTCTTTGCCAACAAAATATGTCCGTGCATCATGACTCTCGAAGAGCTTTTAATCCTCGTACAAGTGACACTCAATCAATAGTTGAGTATTTACAAGTCATCAAAGGAATTGCTGATGAACTTGCCATCACCAACACTCCTATTAGTAATGATAATTCATATTGTATGTTTAGACTGGCTCAGTTCCGAATTCAAGGAAATTTCTATTGCTATCAGAGCACGTGAATCACCCATTTCCTTCTAAGAACTCCATGAAAAACTTGTTGACTTTGATCAATATCTAAAAAGGGAAAAGAGTCGGGAAGAATCGACTCTTGTAACTACAAATCTTGCCAAGAGTCTCCCACAAGAGCACCAATTGACACTCAATTTTGAATTGAGGCTTGAACTCCTTCTAGTCAACTCGACAAAGAGCAACAATTATGATCATAACTAGCCCATGCGAAAAGTAAGACTCGAGTGCCAACTATTTGATGAGTAGGCACTCAACCAAGCAATGCTATCTGGCCAAACAATACTTCTCCTCCTCTCCTATTGCAAATAGCACAATGTTATCTCACCAAGCCTAGCAAGGATGGCTCACATCACATCACATCACTTCAAGTCTGAAAAATCTCTCTTTACATTCTAGTCATGAAGACAAAATCATTATTGGTGATGGTCCAGGTTTGCAAATAACACACATGTTCAACTAAACTTTCCTCCCCCACTATTTAATATTCATTGTCGAATGTTTTGTATGTTCCTGATATAAGCAAAACAAGTTTTGTAAGACTAACCAAGCATTCGTGGAATTTTTCCCGACCATTTTTTGACAAAGGATCAATGCATCAAAGCGACTCTCATACAAGGCCTGAATAACAATGATATTTATGAGCTTCCATCTTCACTCCATGTAACTCATCGGCCACCCTCTACTATGACTGGTGCCCGTGCATCCTCTAGTGACTAGCATTGACGTCTTGGTCATCCCTCTCATCAGATTTTAGAATTTTTTTTTTAAGAAAACTGAAGTCAATTCCTTCTATTTCCAAGTCACATTTTAGTTTTTGTGTGACTCACGTCACTGTAATAAAAATCATAGACTTCTGTTTAGTGATTCCAACTATCTCTTGAACTCATTTAAAGTGATGTTTTAGATCCAGCTCCAGTAGTAGATGGACTTTCGTATTATCTTATTTTTTGGATCACTATCCAAATACATCTAGCTTTACCTAATCAAATAAAAATCAAACATTTTTGCTCTATTTCCAAAATTCAAGATATTGGTGGAAAATTACTTTCACAATCCCATAACATCAGTTTACTCTAATAGTAATAGAGAATATAAAAATCTAAAAGGATTTTTCTTGTCACGTAGGATTACACATTAAGAAAACCTACACACACACACCAACATAATGGGATTGCAGAGCATCGTCAGAGGCATGTTGTCAAAACAAGTCTTACATTGCTTCATCAAGTGTCTCTTCCATCCTTGTTCTACTCCAATACATTTCAAGCCGCACATTTTTAATAACTCATCTACCTACACCGGTCTTAAGACTCAAATCTCCTTTTGAGGCTCTCTTCAACTCATATCCAAATCACTTAAAACTTTAAGTTTTTGGTTGCTATGTTATCCTTGGCTTAAACCATATGGCAAGCACAAACTTGAATATCAATCACAACCTTGTAATTTTCTTTGTTATTCTATTAATCAAAGTGCCTACAAAGTGTTACGATCCTCAACAAAACAAAGCCTTTATCTCACGTCATGTAGTATTTAATGAGTCCATTTTTCCTTACTCCAAACACGCTAAATCACTCCATCATACTAGTTCTCAATCTCTATTCTAGCACCTCAAAGTACCTATGCACCCTCTCATTTTTTAATAAAGAATCTAGCCACATCTTCCAACGCAAGACAGCTAAGCCTTACCATGCACAATCAAACAAGTCTTTCAAGCTCAACGGATGGAGAAGTCCTAGATCACCATAATGGCCTCACAACTTTGGTGGAGAACAACAATTTAACATCCCCCAATGTTGATCCTTCATCAGCCATTGAAGCTCTATATTTCTCCCACGGACTCAAACACTTCATTCAACCCCTCCACCAAAATGCCATCAATACCACACGTTCTCATTTGATGATCACTTGCTTTGATAATAACATTTACAAAAATCCAAACAAATACATTCAGTCAACAAACATCCTTTACCACCCTTATTTGAATCAACATGTGTTTTTTAGGCCTTAAAAGATCCAAAGTGGCACACTGCTATGTTAGAAGATTCTGAAATGGTACATGGTAGCTTGTACCACCTAAGTTTCATATAATATTATTGGCTACAAGTGGATATTTCGAGTCAAGCAAAACTCGAATGGTAGCATAGCTTGGTACAAAGCATGACTCATCACTAAGGGATTCCACAAATGGCTAGGACTTGACTATGATCATACATTTATTCTAGTTGTTAAACTTGTCATAATATGGGTTGTTCTTTGTCTAGCCTTATCAAAAAGATGGTCCCTTCTACAATCGGATGTCAATGCTTTCTTTCGTGGCACTCTTATAGAGGAAGTTTATATGCATCAACCATCAAAATTTGTTGATCAATCACATCATAATCATATATGTCGATTGAAGAAAGCTATTTACTATCTTAAACAAGCCCCCTACGTGTGCTATGAAGCACTTAGTTCAATTGTCATCTCGTTTGGATTCCTCAAATCCAAATCCGATTCCTCGCTCTTTATATACAAACATGATGGCATAATTTCTTATTTCCTGTTTTACATAAATGATCTTATCCTGACTAGAATTCATACTAAATTTTTTCAAAAATTTGTAAGAGCTCGTACAATTAAATTCTCGCTAAATGATACAAGGTATCTACATTACTTCTTGGGAGTTGAGGTGATACACACAAAATCTAATCTCTTTCTCACACAACACAAGTATACAAGGGACATTTTTCAATCAAGCAACCATGTTAGGAGCCAAGGAGATTACCATCCCAATGGCTACCGGCAACTCTCTCACTTTTTTAAGGGGTCACCTCATACTAATAAAACTAAATATAGGAAGATTGTCGAAGCTCTTCAATATCTTGCATTCACAAGGCTTAATGTTGCTTATGTCATCCACAAAAACTCTCAGCTTATGCATCAACCAATAGAGTTATTAAACATGTTTTGCATTGTCTCAAAAGGATTATTAATCTTGGGTAAAAGAATAGCCAAAGTGCTAAAACTTGGCACGCATACTTATATGTCAAAAGTTACGAAATGTACATTTAATAACACTTTTTTTTTAAATTGGATCACTTACCGCTGAAAATTTGACATGACTTATTGTGATAATATAGCCTGCTCACATGGCTCGTCGGAAGTTGAGTCGGCAAAAATTTAGCCAAAACAATGTCGTGTTGGTGCTAATGTGGTATTTAAAAAATATATTGATTAAATAATATAAAAAAATTTAAAAACATATTATTATTATTATTATTATTATTATTATTATTATTATTATTATTATTATTATTTAAAAAAGAAAAAGAAATGGGTGATGGTCAAGCGGGGTTATGCAACCCTCACCGCTACCCTATTGCCCCACCATCATTGGGAAGAGCCAACGATGGTGGGATGAGGGTCAACTAAGGTCATCGGGTTTTGGCCAACGACTAGTGACCTTGGCCAACCGACGGCGAAGGCCTGCAGGTCCTCTGTCACGCCCCGAACCCAGGACACGCAACAGCCCCTTACCATGGTCCATTGAAAGCGACGTCCCAAGACTCGTCAACGACCATTCATTTTTAGTATTTCATTAAATGCAAGCAGAAGGTGAATCATCCCCAGTCCAACAAACAATAAAAAACAATCATATAGGGATAGAGGGATGAACAACAAAATAACATAACTACTCATATATACATTCATACTGGATTAACCCACGGATGATCGTTTTCCAATTTACAAGCCTGACTACGGGGGCTGATCCATCCACTGAGCTTAACCAAAAAGAAACTAGGCTCGGCTAATCCACCTATACAAAAAGAACCCTCGGTTCTCAACTACTATCACTCTGACCCGTCGAACTCAGGCTTCGTAGGGTCGTAATAAGGGTCATCGTAGTTCGGGTCAGTCACTGGAGGAGGAACGGGGGCCGGGTTCTCCACTGCACCGTCTGGAGGGTCTAGCTCTAGCTCCATGGGATCCCAGTCGTCGTCTTCAGGACCCCTGCTGACGGTCCATCAAAACCTCGAAGGGGACCGAGCAGCATGTCGTCCTGCCGAATGTACCACGCTATGAACTGATGGGGCACCCATTGCCTCGGTCCTTCATCCACCCAGATGGTGGTGACGTACTTCTCATACAAATGCACCTGACTGGGGAACCGGTGGTGCGACACAATGGTCTCACAATCCTGGGGGACCCCAAACCACACTGGTGACACTATCCTAAGGGCCTGAAAAAGTTTAATCACGACGGGTTGAGATAAAATCTCAACGAGTTCTACCCCTAAGCCCCGGTTAGTACACCAACTAAACCTGGGGTATCTCTCCAAAACCACCCCTTATACAACCCAATCACAACAATCGGCAATCGGCAATAAAATAACAAGCAGAGTCAACCAACAATCAAAAGTCGGTTCACATGCAACATTACCCGGTATGTCATACCCTGCACGTTATTTATCAGCACAATACACGCAATGCACATGGTCATTAGATGATGCAGTTCACCAATCACATACGGGTCGCGTCACAAGCGATCTCACCTGGCCATTGCCACATCCTACACGTTATCAGTTCATGTGTGTGTGCTATAAATAATGATGTGATCACCTCATGCACTCTGGCATTCACACAAGTCTCGATTATTACTGTCCCATCGGGCCACAACTCAACTCCCACCAGTGTCTATTAGTGCAACTACGTCAGGGGATACTCTCCTAAGACGGCTCTCCTCAAAGGATGTCAAGGGATACTCTCCCGAGACTGCATGCTCAAAGAATGCCAAGGGATACTCTCCCGAGACGACATGCCCAAACAACGTCAAGGGATACTCTCCCGAGACGGCGGGTTTAGTTTAACGATCACACCAGTACACTGTCACAACCCACTCCTCATAAAATGATTTAATTCCAGTGTCTCTCAGACAATTCACTTTTGCCCATTTTTATGAAAATCCTACAATTCATGCGAATGCTCATACAATTACACATTCAATTCAATTCATAAAATCAAGACACATGAAATTACGCAATTTAATTTTCGGATGAACGGTAATTTCATAATTTAATAAATAAATAATTAAATTCAGAAATTAAAATAATTAAATAAATAAATTCCGAAAATTAAATAATTATTTAATTATTTAATTAAATGCAGAAAATAATTTAATCAATAAATTAATCAATTAATCACATTAATCAAGAAATTAAGGAAAAATATGATTAATTAGCACAAAACATACAATTATGCCTAATTAAGCACAATTAAGCACAAATAAGCAAGATTAAGCTAAGCTAATATCAATCCACTATCTAACCACCTATCTTAGGCCTAATACACTTAATTAAACACCTTAATCATCCCTTAGCACTAATTAATCCAACCCAAAACTAGTTTAGGCACTAAATAGGGTTTAGGAGCTAAACTCACCCGTTAAGCGGGCCGGAGACGCGAACGCAGCGGCGACGGCGACGGCGACACTCAAGGACCTTGAACACGACCCTCCAAGGCGGTCCCGGGCCAGAAATCACAGCAGCAACTTCTGCTCAAACCCCAAACTTCAAAGGACAACACTGCAGTGGAAAGAGGCTGTTGGTCGGGGCAAAAACGAGTTGGCCGGAACTCCAGCAAGTGGGTGGCCGGTGGCTGGTGGTCCTGGGGGGACAAGGGGGAGGTGTGTGTGGCTGGTGTGGGCAATGGGTAGGCCAAAAATGGAGAGAAACGGAAGAAAAAACGAAGCTGCACAGGGGGCGCCGCACAGTGACGGACGGAGGACCGCCGACTTCAAACCGCCGTACGGGACGGCCGGCGAGTGATTCCGGAGATCAGCCAACGTGGCTGGTACAGATTTCCTATGCTGATCATATTGATAGGTGGCTCGGCCCGAGATTCCACCGGGAAGGCAACGAACAACTCCAATTTCGATGAGAGGTCCAAAGCAGAAACTGTAGAAAATGCAATGAGGAGCAAGAGGGAGAGGGCTGCGATTTTCTTCTGATTCAGCTGAGTGAGAGAGAGATATTTTTTAGCTCAAAGTCCTTCATCAATGCCATTAATGGCTGCACCAAGTTCCCAAGCACATGACCTCATCATCTCTCTCTTCCTTTTTGTCTCTTCCCAAAATATCTAGGGGCAAAATGGTCATTTTCATCTTACACAATTCCCAAACTGTCCTTAGCCTAAAAATGAAAGGCGGGCCTAGGAAATGGGCTGGAAAAGGGGTAGGAACGGACCCGGGAATTTGTTGGGCTCGAATTGGCTCAAGTTTCAATGACAGGCTAGGACGGGTGAGGGGTCGGTTCAATCCAACGGGCTTGCTCGATGTCTCGATCTTCCACAGTGGCCATCCTACCTTGGGTGTGGGGCCTTCACTAAACTTGCCCGGCCCACGTCCTCATAGACTCGGTTTCTCGGTCCAAAATCCCTTTCTCAAAAACTCGGCTCAATCGACTCCATCAACTGCCAAGGAAGCGCCTGAAAGCCCATCCCGAACGTTCCCAACAATTCTAAGTCCAATCTTGGGTCCTCATGCCTTGTTAATTTCTCCCTAATGCCATTTTGCTATAATCCCCACTGACCAGCCGTTTTGAGGATTCGCGATTATTCCCTCTCAAAAGGGCTTTGAATTTCAGGCCGTCACACCCTCGCCCAAATTTGGGGTGAGGGTCACTACAACCAACAGCCGGCGGCCCTTGGCCTAGCTGAGCGAGGGCCCACAAGCCCTAGTCGCTAGTCATCCAAGGTCATCAGTCATTAGCCAAAGCCTAGTGACCCCTACGACGACGGGGCACATAGCCCTCGCCCAACCCATACCCCATTCCATTCTCTCTCTTTTTTAAAATAAATAAAATCAATTTTGAGGTTTTTTCTAATATGTCTTTTTTTTTGCCATGCAGACAGTTTTTTAAAAATAATTGCCTCTTGGATATTTGTTTTGTAAAAAATTGCTATGTCAACAAATAAAGTCTCCAAAAAATGACACGTGTGCATTTTGGCCGGATTTTTTCGCCGTTAACGCTTAATTGATCCATTTTGCTCTGATTTTAGCACTTGAGTGTACATTTCATAACTTTTGGTACTTAAGTATCCCCCTGTATTAGTTTTGGTACTCCAAAGATACGCACCTCATCAATCTTGGCCTACACTTGCAAAGTAGTCCCTCTCCATCATTTCATGCATTATTTGATGCTAATTGGGTAGGGGATTTGGATGATTCTAAGTCTACAACCACGTAGATAGTTTATATTGGCCAGAATTCTTTATCATAGTGCTTTTGAAAACAACGATCTGATGCTCATTCATCAACCAAAGCCAAGTATAGCATTGTTGCCGCAAGAGCTTCTAAGCTCACATGAAATCAATCTCTCGTACATGAACTTGAAGTATCTTTTTCGACCACACCTAACATCTATTGCAAATAACTTTGGTGCTACATATGTATGAGCTAATCCTTTTTTTCACTCAAAGATGAAACACATTGTCATTAATTGTCATTTTGTTCGCGACATGGTTGACAAAGGCCTATTAAGATTAAGTCACATGTCCACTCATGATCAACTCGCTGAGGCACTAACAAAGCCTCTTGCACAACAATGGTTTCCTCATTAACGCAAGATTTGTATTCACAATGGAATGCCTCTCTTGTGAGTGCGTATTGGAGAAAATATCTCTCAACAACAAAGTAATTACAAAAATTACTCTCGGTCAAATCAAGACCAATCAAGCAATTTTTGTACTCTTGACAAGTGCAATGAGAGTTTCCAAAACCGATTTCGATTTATCTTCCTTTGTATCAAGGTCTTTTCATGTATAAAGGCCATAGTTAGAAAAGTTATTGTATTACAATTGTACTTCAAATACATATAAGTAATATAATAAAGTGCTTCTTGTCCAATTCTTCATAAGTTACAAATAATATCTTATGAGCCAAAAAAACATGAAAGTTAAATAGGGATGAGTTTCGCCCAAAAAATAAAAATTAGGGATGAGTTATTGTAATGTGCTTGGAATTTATTTCACGGTTGGTTTAAAATTCTGAAAATTATTCATATTCCTGCATGAGTGAGAGAGAGAGATGAATATTCATTTACTTAATTTAATGGATTAATTTCTCATAAATCTAATTTAGCCTTTTGCACATAACCCACATTTATAAGTATCACCCAAAAAAAATGTTCCTACGTTAACACGAAGGAAAAAAAAGATTAGATTAAAATATTGTGTCGATTGGCGAATCTTTCCTCATTTCTTTTAAATGAACACAACAACATAAATGTGCGATTTTGCATCTAATTTTTATAAACCGCTCTATATGTCAATAATACGAAACTAAGGTGTCCAGTAATCCATGTTAATTATTTATTCACGACAACTTCATAAAAGCCAAAACAAAGAAGAAAAACTACATAGAAGAAAAGTTTATTGAAACCGTCTAACAAAAACACATGATTCCATGAGATATCCTCGTATAACTAGGAAGCAATAGATTCGGGAAAAGTGTCAGAAAAATTCTAAACCTATTGCATTAATGCTAATTCAATTTTACATTTTAATGGTGCAAATTGAGTCCTAAACCTTTTGTTTCAATCCTAAACATTTTAATGGTACCGATTCAGTCCTAAACCTTTTGAACTAGTGCTAATTTAATTCTAAAACTTTTGACTTGATGCTAATTCAGTCCTTCCAATGAATTTTGGCTAAGTACTGAATTGACACTAAGTCAAAAGATTTAAGAGTAAATTGGCATTAGTTCAAAAGGTTTATGACTAAATCGGCACCATTAAAAGGTTTGCTAAATTGACACCAAATCAAAAGATTTATGATTAAATTGGCACCATTAAAATGTTTAGGATTAAATTGACACAAATGTGATAGGTTTAGGACTTTTTTGACACTTTTCCCCAGTAGATTCTCGTCTAGCCAACTCTATTTACTATTTCAAGGTAATTCCATTTGCTTGTCTTTTTTTTTTCAATAGTTAATTAAAACCACTTCTGCATCGTACCTAATTGGTGTCGTTAATGAGGAGTCACGTTAAAACTAAGATAATTTAATAGATTTTGAATTTTAAAATTAATTGACCTCCTTGATGAGGAGGAGTCAGTTTTGTATACGAAAACTAAATAATAATTAAGAGATTTTAGATTTTATGAATAATTGACCTCATTAACAAATTGAGTTTTTATATATGTGTAATAAATAAGTTAATAAAAAACAAAATTCTCTCCTTTTTTTTGTGGGTCGGACAGTTCACAGTCGCAATATTTGCTCCTACGTTTCCCAATTCTAATTTTTGAACCATATGTGCGTTTGTGCGCTGATTGCCCAACCAATAACCTCTTGAAGGAACTTTTAATGCTACCGATCTGAAATTAATCAATTCTTTGAGCATGATTGGGCGAAAAAAATTGTTCCCCCAACCACATCTATGACTTCCTTATTCAAGAAATTTTTAATTGAGTTACATTCCTTACTCCAAACTAGAAACATAAACAAGTTGATAGAGTATAAAGCTTAAGCTTAACCCAATTCGTATGCTTGATGCTCCAAACTCGGGCCCGCGCTCCATCAAGAATGTAGTCTCAAGCACAAGTTGGATTGAAATTCCAAATACTCAAGCTTGACCAGATTAAAAGTTATACACAAACTCAAGCTCAAGCTTAATAAGCTTGACTAATAGCCCTGCATTCATATCTACATGTGTACATCATATAATTTTAATGACTTCTTTGTCTTTCTACAATCATAAAACATTTTCAAAAGAAATAAAATAAACATAAAAGTTTGATTAGGCTCAATTATAATCGGAGCTTTTTGAGATTAGTATCGGCAAAATCGAGCTCGATTTTATAGGATATTCAAGTACCTCAAGTTCAAACCTGACTCGAAATTAGACAAAACATTCTCGAGTAATCTTCGAACAAAGCCCGATTTACTGGAGAGTAGGTCGACTCTGTTATGCCCCGACTCCAAACTTGCAATTTCAGAACTGCCCGAGGCATTTGGGTCGACTCAAGTGATTATCAAGTTGAGCCCGAGCTAATGGCAAGTAGCTCGCCTCAATTACGCACCTACTCCAGAGTTTGCGATTTCGGAACAATTGTCGGGTGCAGGGGAGGGTAGAGGATGCATCGATAACATCCATTTTCTGACTATTGTCTACTTCCCAATCACATGAGGGTGGGACGAACAACATCGAAATTGAATGATAAACCAACTTAGTTGCATCTATACCATCTACCTACCTATGTTATGTGAGAATTCTCTCAGCGGATGACAGACCTCACAATATCCCGATACATTAAAGACCCGAAAAAGGCGGCAGCAACTACAAAAGGGAAAGCTCTGTCTCATAACACAGCTTTGCTAGAAAGAGTGCCTTAAAATGAAATTCAGGTAAGAGTGCAAAGAAAAGGTCAGGTGTGACAAGAATAGAGGTCAGAGCAGAAGAATGAAACTGTAACCATCAAAATGAAATAGAAACAATCCAAGTCTGATTTAGCCATTTACTAATCTTGATCCATGCTTGACAAATTTTGATATTATATTTATACAAATGAAGACTAACACTAGAACAAATACAAACACCGTAATACAACAGAATCAAGCGGATTAAATACTTGATACACCACTTGTTCTAGGATCCTAATACAGAGACTATTATGTACATCATTCTGGGAGACTCCTCAGGACAATAAATAACACGTCATGTAAGCATTAAAAGATGAGTTTGCTGTATTTTTCCAAAAAACAGAAATGGTGACAGACACAACCCTGAACACCAGCTTAGCTTTTCTTACCTTTAATCATTCTCCAAGTCATTTTCCTTTTCTTCCACCTCAAGACAGCCATCCTCTCGCTTTTCCTTCTTCGGTATTTCTCCCTATTCCTCAACCAGCCAATGTAATCCTTCCCTTTCTTCACCTCAATGAAATCTACTAGATCATCATAATCAGAAGGCTTCTTTGAGCCTTCTTCTAGGAGACACTTGAGAATGATTTCCCCATTGCAGGTTTCTTCTGTACTCTCTTCCACGCAGAAAGACTCTGTATGATTCAGTCCCAAGGCAATATTAGAAGGATCACTCTGCACTTCTTGGATGTTGCTGCTTAAGCAACTGGTAGGAACCATCCTGTACACAATAAGGGGGAATAAAAAACTGAAGATAGCAAGGTCAAAAGAACAATGTTGCATGCATTTCATTTCTAAAACCTTGCTTGTCTTTGTAAACTATACAGCAGCATAAATCACGTCCCCAAAAAGAGAATATGATGGCAGGACCTTACTCTTTGAATTGGAGCATAGTAAAACAAGTCAAACAAGAATAATGAGTTTTGTTTGGTAATTGGACCAAAATGGGTGTTGAACCAAAGCAATTAGACAATGCTTGGCAACTTTGGCAGGGTCAAGAAAAAAGGGAGAAACTACCCTAACTAATATATGAAGGTGCATGTCCTCGTTAAAGGCTACATGTAAATAATAGAACAAGAATGCTATGAGAAGAAGGTAAACATTTCATATTCTTATTTGCCTTCAATAATTTGGAGGTCCTACTTCAGTCCATTCATGTAACACACTGGTGACCAACCAAAGAACAGAATTTTATACTGAGCCCGAGAACCAAAGAGCAAATTACAATATTATCAGACTGATGGTATACTCTTCTGGGTACCCAGGAATAATAATGTGTAAGCAAGCAAAATCCCACTAGAATCAAATTATGCAGAGTTAACATGGACATAACTACCAATGAGAAGGGAATGACAATCATAAGTGTGGGTGTGAATGTTTGCTTGAGTTTGAAACATTCAAAAGTGAAACCACAACTATATACGTGCCTTAAAGACTCAAGTGAACTGGTTCTATTGGTTCGGACCATGGGTTTCACCCTTCTTTTATCTCCCACATGAGAGAGAGAGAGAGAGAGAGAGAGAGGGCTAAGCACCACCATTAAGAACTGGTTCTATCAGTTTGGTTCACAGGCTTCACCCCACTTCTTTCATCTTCCTCTTAGGAGAGAGAGAGAGAGAGAGAGAGAGATGTCAAACTCCTAGATGTGGACTGTCAGAGTCATGGCTTAACAATTAAAAACGAATGATGGCTTTTAAGGAAAATTATAGAGGAAAGGTTATCACAATTGGGAAATACAAAACTAGAGGTTCTGCTATACATGGTCACACTGTGCATCGTGGTCCACAGTGTTTAGATCTAATGGCCTGAACCAAACCCAATAAGCAAAAGAAACTTCCACCAAAAAGCAAAATAAGCTTCATAAAACCAAGATTTCAGTCAGGTTCAACCAGTTCATCGGTTTTTTGGGCTCACCAGGTATTTTGCACATCCCCAATCATAAGTTCAACTGAATTACCCACTAAGAATAGTTCTAACTGAAACACCAGTTTATCATCAATCTGACAAAGCTTCTACACAACAAATTAAACTAATAAGCAACCACTGTTCTGCATGATAAACAAAAATAACTCTAACCTCAGACACTGTCTCTGAATTTTCTGAAATGTGGACGCAACTTTTTGAGTAGAATTGCCAACCACAGGGATCTGTCAATTTTAGAAGCATGAAGATCAAAAAATTGAAAATGAATTCATAAGACCACTAGAATCAAACCAATACTTACCTCTTCTTTAGAGAAAAATCCATGAGATGAAGATTCTCCTTCTAGAGCCAGTAACGACCTTACTGCAACTAAATCCCCTTCTTCCAAAATAATCAGATTCAAGAGCACCATGATCATAGACAAGCAAGACTTAACTAGAAAGTCAAATCTTGTGTCAAAGCATAATGATAGCAGTCCCAAAAAATGAAAAAGTGCCCCTGTACACTCTTCATGCCTCAATTTGTGCACTTTCATCCTCTCAAATAAGACACGTTGAACTGGTAAATGAACGCCAAATTGTTGAAAGCAGCAAACCATCTCAAGCAAGAAATTGTGCTGTCTCTGGAAAGATAAATCCTGTGAGTTTTGTAAAATACTTGTGTACCCATTATTCTTGAAGAGCCATATTACTTGGAACATGGAATTGCTCATCAAATTCAGAATGGATGAAAGGAGATAGACATCCTGGAAACTCACTCCCCATTTTGGTGAGGGACACTATGACTAGGTTCATGATTATACGCTTTTAAAATCACGCACTCTAAAACTGATAAGATCTCATCTATGTCTGAGCAATTCACAACATTGCACATATACTTGACATATGCTATAGATGCAGATAACATGTCTGTTTTGCTTTCCAAAATCATTTTCTGCCTGTAAGAGTTCCATGAATTTTCTAATTTGGCAACAAAAAGATCAAGTTTCTCCTTGGTCACTTCCTTAATACAAGATTGAAATGATGGCTGACTTCTCCCAAGCATGCACGAAGGAAATGGATCTTCAGCACTTGGAGCATAACAACGTACATGAACGTTACACATATGCATCTTGTACAGATTGACAGACCTTTCAAATGCGTTGAGATAGAGGTCCATCTCTGTAAGATCTGGCCCTTTGCTTAAAGAGACCATGCGAGTATCCATAACTTCAGAAACTAGCAGAACTAAATGTGCCTGGAGCATCTTTGGCAAAAAAGGTGCAATAGGGTTCACAAGTAATGCCAAGGCTGCAGTCAAACTAAGTTCAGAAATTTCATTTTCCTTCCAATGGCGCCCCTCTATTCTGTTCAAAATATTTTCAATTGCTTCCTCATTAGAATCCAGCAGCATAAGATGAGCTGCCATCAGTTCTAGCACCACTCCAACATTATGATGATTACCATTGCACAAAAATAGATTTTCGCTAGGGAAGAAAGCAGAATCAACAGATACCAATAGACCCCTCAGTGATTCTTCTAACAGGAGTTCATCTGCAAAAACCTGAAGATAAGACAGTGCTCAACAGGATTCACAATTATAGTCAAAAAGGAATCAACAGGTACAGGAAACACCTTTTCTATTTTTCTATTTTTCTTTTTCCCTCCTTACCATGGAAGTTATTTTATGAGCACCAAGTGAGATCTCTAACATGGTATCATAGCTCAATTCTTCATGTCCTATTTTATATTTCATTTGGCATATGGTTCTTGTTAATGTTAGTCCCTTATTGAAGTATTCCACATGACTAGTCTATGGAGTTTTAAGGGGCCTTATTTTAATGTAGTCTCCCACCACTAATAATTTAAGCTTTTAAATTGGACTTTTTAACATAATAGCAAGGCCAGGATCTGCCCAGTTTATGTCTTATGTGAGGCTCTCACATGCCATTCTCAATCCAGTTTGCACATGAGAGGGGATGTTAACAAAATAATCCTCCATCTCATATATGACTTGCCATGCAGATTAATTCTTAAATTAGCCCTGCTAAAAAATGATCTGATTGTAATTAAGCTAGATCGACTCTAACATCCACCTCAGTTGATTATCCTATGAAGAATTTATCCGCTACATGTAAAGTGGGTAGAAAAGAGAAGATAAAGGATTTAGTATCCCATTCTGGATCCTCATCATCCTGAACAAACTCCACTTCCCAACATCCTGAAGGAGCTATTCTTATTGGATTCTTACATTTAATCAACCAGCAATTACTTTTCTTGAGACTCTTGTTTTTGCTCTATTCGTCTCAAGTAAAACAAAGTTTTAGAATATCCACACTTCACACAAAGTGTTACTCAAAACCATCTGAAGGACCTTTAAAAGCTGATGAAACAAGATCTTGCACCACCTCCAAATTTCAACCTTAGCTTCTAAAACTTTAAGTATGATTCAAACATGTTGATCTATTTGCATAGAGTATCTTGTGTTTCAGCTTGTATAATGGCACTTTCCCAACAAGATTAGTACATTAATAAATGCGCAATTGAAAATAAGCCTCAAGCCCTTCCACAATAAGAAAGCTGAATGGTGAAAGGTTAAGAGGCTATGCGACATAAAGACATTGATAGCAATATTAGTGAAGTCCTTTTTTCTTAGTTTCTAGATCTAGTGACAAGTCATCCCATTCAACAAGGTTGTACTGGACATGATTACTTCATTCTTAACTCTGATAGAGACCTGTCAATAAGCAATTGAATTTCTTGATTTTGAAGAATTATGGTTTTCAAACATGGTACATGACAGCATCAGAACTTACTTCACCCATCAACAGGTAAATATGCTTATTGCACTAATAATAAGAACTTCTCAAACCCAAAAAGTGGAAATCCACATAGAGTCTATTTTAGAATCTCAGTGAGCAGTTACACTAAAAACCAAAGAGAAGAACAAACCTAAACTGGAGAACACACCTGATATTTTCACAATCACATAACAGGGCATGCAAAATTTATCGAAGTACCTCTAGAAGTGCACTTAAGAGTGACCTGTGTGGATCTGAAGGTTGAAGAAAATGTAAGGATGCAACAAGGTCCTCTGCAACTGAAGTATTGCAACCATTTTCACAGTAATTGCATTCCCGATGGAACCTCTTAAAGGAGACAGAAGTGTCCTCATCATTTCCACTTGAAGTAAAAGAAATTAACTTGCTGAGTATTGAAAGGAGAACTCGTGCTTTCTCAAGGATGAGATTTTGGTCAAAGCTGAGCAGAGTTAATACTGACAAACAGCACCTTAACAACAAGGTAAGCTCTTCCACGTTATTCAACAATTTGGAGGATGATAGCGTCCTTGCATGCTCCTGACGAATGGAAGTTTCCCGCAAAGCAGAGAATAGTTGTTGAGACTTTTCACAAAGTTCCTCAAATATGATTTCAGACAGCTTACATATATCCTGTTGAGGTAAAACATTGACAAGGCAAGAGCCATCCGGAGTTCTCAAAGAGAAGCACATCAACAGTGCACGCAATCGTTTCAAGAGTGGTGGCTTCGGACACTGCAATTACAAACGGCTGCAATTAACAAAAAAAACTAGCTACACAAGCATTCTCATTCACCAGTCATCACATCCTATAGAGATGTCAGTATACACCTATATGCACCTACTTGGGTAAAATCAAACTACCATTTCGAAAGATTTCACCTTGGTAAGAAATTATAGGAAACCTATGTCACATATCCCTCCTTATCTTAGTCCATTCGTAACTAGAAAATGGAAGCTCACATGACTTCGATGATGGATAAACTCAGCAAACAACAAGGGTCTCATTATTTAAATCCAACCAATCTCCTACGAATGAATCACCCCAAGAGACTAAACCTCGAGAAAAGTTCAAAAATTTAAGGCGTTTCAAGTTCTCGACAAGCGAGCCAAGATGCATTCAAACGGTGAGCAAAAAACAAAAGACCATTCTTTACCGACGAATCGGCTGAAATTCTCTCACACTCTGAAGCGGAAAACACAATCAACTGAACGAGAGAGCAGATTCTACCGACAAAATTAGGGAGAAGCAACGAAGAATGCAAACGAACGAAATCGGAACATCGAAACAACAACGAGAGAGGCCAGGAACGCCTCGGCGTGGCGTTGCGACGGCGGCAAGGCAGACGCCGCCACACCACCGCCGTCCCCGGATATCAAATCGAAGCGCAAGAGACGGAATCCAAAACGCGAGGGAGATGGAGGAGGAAGGAGGAGGAGGCGGAGATGTACCGGAGGAGATTGGAGAGCGGAGATTAGAGCTTGGAAGAGGAGACGAGGGGGAGGAGGAGGAGATTCAGGGCTCCTCGCCCTGGAGCGCGACGCGCGGGAAACCCTCTTCCTCTGGCGACTCATCGGACGAAGATGAAAATGGAACGATGGAAGGGAAGGAGCCCCGCCTCCCCGCCTCTTATATTTCCCTCTTGTTTCCTCGTTTTAAAAAGACAAAAAGAAAACAAAAAAAAAAAAAAGCGAAAATGATACCTATAATCTTTTGACCCTTATCAAAGTGTGCAATATGATCCTTTAATTTTTAATTTATTTTATTTAATCCTTATTTTAGTTTAGTGTATAATATCACCCTTTAATTTATTCAATTTAATCATAAATTATATTGAAAATATTCAATATTTTTATATAATTTAAAGATTAAATTAAATATTTAAATATATTAAAAGGTTTGAGATGATATTACATGTGAAAGAATTCTTGCATTATTTGTATAAATATTCTAAAAGAAAAAGGGAAACTGCCAAAGAAATGACGATTTGACCACCCTCGATCAAATAGTACAATAATTGGAACTTTGTAAATTCCTTGCATTGTTGGTGATGTGCTAAAAAGTGGACCTACGTTGTTAAGTTACTAATTTCATTGATAAGACTTTTTTTCCCTTTTTTTTTTTTGCAATGACAAACCAAATAAATAGGTTGATAACAGACAATTGATTAACATTGGTAAATCACTTAACTTACTTCCCCAAAAAATTTAGCATTCATTGATAAGTTCCTAATTCTAGTGGTAAATTACAAACTCAATAATCCAATTTAATTTCCAAGTTGACAACTTACTATTAAATTGAATGGTAATAAATTCCTTACTTGATCGATATCTTACCACTATAAAAATAAACCCATTTGGTATGGTAAGTTAGTAAATTTTTTTCAATACATTACTAATTTCAACGGTAAGATTTTATTTTATTCGACAATTTTTACTTGCTATTAAACTTGTCCTTCATAAATTCCTCAAATTGCCAATAACGTACTATAATGTTGTAAGGCATTCAAATTTAGATTAGTAATTAATATAAGAGTTGAGAAATTTAAAATGTTGATAAGTTACATAAATAAAAGTTAGTAAATTATTATAAAAATGTAATTTCAAACTATCAAAAGAAATTAATAATTTCATAAAAGTGTAGATAGTTGATCGACAAGAGAAAAGCCTCGGATTAGCTTTTTCTTTTACAGATAATTTTCTATATTTACTAACATATATTAAAATTTATTTACCAGAAAGAATTTCAATTCTGTTCTTCATATTATCCGACTTATAAACTTGGAACGGTCCGTAATGGAGTTTGAGAAAGCTCTCATCAACTACGTCTGATTTTGTTTGGTGAAAGAGGAAAACACTACTTCTAGCGCCAGATATGTGTAACATTCTTGGCATCCCCTTCTTTGAAGAGCCTGAAACTTCCTTGAAAACAGCTTAAAAATTAGAAAGTCCCCCAGGTGAAAAAATTGCAGAACATTAGGCTTCCTTGTACTTGCATAAGTCGCTTCAGGCATGCGTTTCCAGCAATTCAATCCATGAATCCACTCAACATGTAACTCCAATGCAGCAGAAACTCATTTGCCTACTGTGAACTTGGCTATTGAGAATTAAGTAACAAAAAATTGACTACCACCTTTTCCAGTTTGTTTCCCAGCTCAAATTACATCTAAACAATGCAGAGCAAGCCATCCGAATTTCAAATATGGACCTATGAATGTGGTATGAATGTCGGTGTGAGCTGGCTAACTGTATGCAAACACAGAGGCTCCCGCGTACAGCTCAGCAGTTCATCGCATCGTAGTCATCCAACTTCTCATTGTACTGCAGGACCTTTCTCTTTATCTTTGAGGTATCTACCCACGTCACGAAATCTTCCATATTCCTTGTCACAAGGAATGCTGGATCTGTAACCGTTTCAGGACCAACTCGGATGTGACCTTGCTCGATATATGTAACTGCTTCCTTCAGGTGCTCTGCAAATTTCAAACGCACGAGCACTGTCGAAAGCCTCCGTCTGAGAGCAAAACAGACATGCAAACCTGGTGAGTGCTTGATAAATTATAAAGAGGAGCACATTTTTGTGTCCACACAGAAAGAATGCGGGATGGAAGAGTTGGATTTTATCACCATTTTCCATCCCATTGGTAATAAGTTCGTATGACTCAAAAAACATTGCAAAAATGCACTCACCTACAAAAGGATGAGACTGATAAGTGATCACACAATGCCAAGCTTTTTCGTGTCGGTATTACTCCCATGTTGTACCTGTCATGCAAAAGCAATAGTTTCAGCAATTCAAAAATCTTCCCATATTGCATGAAACTGCTCTGATCAGAGGAAAAAACCGAGCATATGCATATTCAAATGACTCATGGTGAGCAATCTTAGAGCTCATGAAAGCTGTTCCAGGATGGAAGGGAAGTTGACAAACAAAGAAACCAGATGGGCAA
Organism: Angophora floribunda; assembly: GCA_014182895.1. Classification (NCBI taxonomy): domain Eukaryota; kingdom Viridiplantae; phylum Streptophyta; class Magnoliopsida; order Myrtales; family Myrtaceae; genus Angophora; species Angophora floribunda. The sequence continues at coordinate 12,676,566 of CM024714.1, forward strand.
TTAGGGAAAAGCTGCAATTTATTTAGCATTGTAACGAGCTGAGAAACTGAGTGGCTGATGAGTTACTTTTTAACCATCATTTTAAAGTCAGTGATTGCATAAAGACCTTCTGAAGAACAAAGTGTGCAGACAAACACACAGCCACATGTCAAGCTAGCAGACCAATCTCATACACCTTGCCACTTGATGGATATGATATGCCTGAATGTCCCCAATTGGAAACAATGGAGATGAGTACTCAGGTTAAAAGACTTGCAGATTGGCAGACATTAATGTCTAAATGCGAACCGAGAAGAGGCTTCTGGTAATCAAGTCTGGTCAATATATACATCTAAATGCAGGATTAGTTTGATATAGTTGTAAAACAAGTAACAGTCCTAAAGGAATTCTGATGGACTGCTATAACTTCTATAACTAGAATTAGGAATTTGGTTGGCCCTCCCTTCATGGTCTTTAAATTATCTCATTTGTTCAGAATTCTTATTTTACAAGAAGACTCAATCTAGCAGTCCCAGATCATGACCATACTTCAACTAATTCTGAAGCAACGACTCATAGATGCTACCACATATGTCCCGATAATCCCCTCCATCCAATCAATCATCAACTGCTTTATATAAATGTGGTTTTGACAAGTACTTGCTATTTTCACATCCTCCAGCATTCACAAGAATTTCAAAGGATATTTGGATGGGCAGAGCGTCCTTGATTGGACACAAGTAGCTTAGGAAAATCAAAGCAGGAAATCATCAAATGCAGAAGAATGAAGATGTTTAATTGCTACGCAGAGGAGGCCTTGCCAAGTAACAGCTATAGCCACATCTAACTCAATGTCAATTTTCCCAGGGAAAACTCTAGTCTACATGTGATGCTGCTCTTCTGGCACATCATGCAATATATACATTATTTGTTGGCTCCTACTCCACTTCTACTCTAACTATCACTCTTGCTCTGCTTCCTTGCGGGGCATTAAAGTCAAAACCCACACCTAAAGCTAATTTGCCCCCACCCCAATCCTCTGAGAGGTGGGCATTCGAAGCCCCCCTCCCCCTTCATCATGCAAAAGATTACGATGAAACTAAGTTGCAAAACCAAAACTTTGCCTTTTCTTGTCCATCATAACCCTTCTCATAACTCATACTCCAAAGCAAATAGCTTCACTTAAAAGTAAAACTGCCAAAAAACCCTCAAGTAAAACAATCACACAATCAACAGTCTGATCACCATTAAAACAAGAATCTAAAAACAGTCTTCTAACTGTAGTTTCCCCACAACACGAAGCGAATAACAAGGGGAACTGAATAGATCTTCAATTTGAGCAATTCTCTTCCCACGAGAAGTTCCAATATAACTCCCCATAAACATAACTTTCACTTCATTTTAGCCCCAAAATAAACATGAGTCGAGCAAAAAAGGAGGAACCAGAACTCACAACTTCTCAAGAAGCGAATCGGTCATCTCGACACGAAAAGGGTCTCTCGGGTCCATCTGCTTCAGTATGTTGACCAGCTTCTGCACCGTCCTGCACAAGGTCGAGTACCTTTTTTCCCCACCAACAAAAATCATCACCAAAATTTGGATAAGACCCAACATTTTCGTGGCGAAACCGGAACGAAATACAGCGTAAGAAAAGCAGAATGGGCACGTAGAAATAAAGGGGTAGAGAGAGTTACTTCTTGTAATCGTCTCGACCAGTGACGTGATAGCGGCGCATAACCTGAGCTTCCCTGTGGCCGCCTTCTCTCTTCCATTCCAGGAAGTTGACCTTCTTCAACAGCTTCTGCTCATGGAACTTGAGCTTCCTCATGGCTCCCTAGAATTCGACACAGGGCAAAGACGACAGAGATACAGAGAGAGAAAGGGAGGGAGAGAACAAGAGAATATGTAAAACCTAGAGACGCCGACTCGGGCCTACGAGACCCATCCGATGCAATTGAATCATGGGCCGGGTCGGGCATCCTTAACGGGGCGGGTAGCCCCGTTAAATCTAACAGAATCAAAATTTTAAGGGTGAAAGTACAAATTATATAACCACTAAATTTTGCCACCACGCTTCTCATATAAATTGGTAGAGATGGAGGTGGAGGTTCGAATCCCGAACTTCTTGAGAGGGTTGGAATGTGAACGATTTAATTTCAAATATAGATTTAACCCCATACTCTATAAGGAAAAATTATAAGAGTCTGAAAATAAAAGTGAAAGTAAAGCAAAATCAATAAAAAAAGTACAAATTATATCCTTTTAAGTTTTGACATTCAAGCCATGTGGTCCTCTAATTTTTAATTTGTTCAATCAACTGTTGTAACTTTCGGGTTATGCAATTTGATCCTATAAGTTTTATTTAGTGAAATTATATCCTCTAGCTATATGTGATCGCATCACTTGGTCAGGTACTCTAATTAAACTGTCAAATTAGTTAATGAAGTGACATTACTTATGTGATAAAAAAACTGATGTTAATTTGTCACTAGATGAATGGAAAACAATGGGAAAGTAAGAAAAAAGAAATCTCGATTTGATAGTATTAATTACAACGGGTAAACAAGACACTTGATTGCATAAATAAAGAAAGTTTAGAGGATTTGACTGCACAAAGTAAAACATACAGGATCAATTGAACAAATTCAATAGAGGACTTGTTGATCAAATTGCAAAAATGCTGAAGCTTGGAGGGCTAGAGATGTACTTGATCCAAATTATAATAAATCAATGGTATTTTGCAAACAAAAGAAGCCGATCAAACATGTTCATGAAAACTTAGATCGGTATAAAATTTAGCGAATCTACAAGTTATCGAAGGTGTGCCTGGATTGATTTTTATTTTTTACTTTTTGTTTAATCAAAACCTTTTGACTCCATGCACGTTGATCTTTTTCAATTCGAAAAACTCAAACATCCACGGCATAAAAGATGACAAGTAAATCGACATGAAATATATTTAGAAGTTTCAATAACGATTACCCATAAACAAAAACCCCACTTCATTATTATTTGATGCACTGAATTTGTTTTATATTATTTTTGCAATACACTCTAATCAAAATCATAATTCAAGGACACACTAACAATGTGACTTTTGAAAAATTAGTCACTCTACCTATCTCATAAACCATTCACATGAGCTTTATTCATTTCGTGAAAAATATAATATTTCTAATTTTTTTTCCAAAAAGCTATTTTTTTTCAGAAAAAAAGTAATTATTGTATGGTCTTTAGCTAAAATTTGAAAATGGAGTAAAAAATATCTCCTGCTGTTCAACAAAGAAAATATTTTCCTCTATGCACTCTTTTTTCAATATTTTTTCTATTATTTTGTTTTTAAAATCAATTTTTTAATTAATTTTCTTTTTTGTGTTTCTTTTCATCTTTTCATCATCCCCTTCTTTAGCAAGTCATAGGCCATGGCGATGGTCATGTGGCCAGTGACCAGCCGAAGGCATGCTCAAAGCTTGCTTGATGTTAGCGAGCTATAGCTTGCCCCTTACTGATCTAGCAAGCAACAAGCTCAAGGCCTCAGCCTCACCAAATTGGTGAGCCAGGCGAATGGCAAACTTGAGCCCTAGCTCACCACTTGCTTGGCTTGTGCCAATTAGGGAAGCCTTGAGTTCACTCGAGTTTAGCGAACTCGACGTAGCAATTAACCAAGACATAAGTAAAAGAAAGAAAAGGAAGAAAAGAAATGAAAGAAAAAAGAAGAAAAAGAAAGAAAAATAAAAAATAATTAAAATTTTGAATTTTTTTAAAAAGAAGAATAAAAGAAAGTTGGAAAGGTTAACATGAGTGTGAGATAAAGAGAAAGTGATTTAGGAAAATGTTTTCTTTATCTTGAAAAGTGGAAAACATTTTTCCGAATTTTAGGAGACTTTTTTCCGTTGGTAGAAAATATTTTCCACAACCAATTCATTTTCCGTAAAACAAACACTAGAAATTTGGAAAAAATTTTTTGAAAATTATTTTCCATGAAACAAACAGAGTTATAAGATAACCATTGAAAATGCATCAATTACCATGAAATGAACTTGTTAGCTTTTTGAGTTATTGAAATGACCTATTGGAAAGCCCACTAAGTTGAGTTGATCTAGGCTTTTCCAAAATTCAATTCGTAAACCTTATTGCTATCACATTGAAGTATCTTTACCAACTAAATGATCGATTGTGTTATTTATAATAATTAGTTAACAAAAAATATTTTTATTATCGATAACAATTTATATGTAAACATTTTTGTGGACAATGAAAATATTTTTCATTCATCTATTTTTATAAATGATATAATAAATTATTTTTAAGAAATTATTTTTTAATTTCATTTATTTTTCATGAAATAAATGCAATTTAAGTGAACAGCTTGATTTAATCTCTCCGGTCGTCTGTCCTCAAACGTCGAAAATTATGCTAGCCTGTCCGATAAAATGAGTCCAACATCTGAGATAACCTTAGAACATAGCCAAGGTCCGCCTTCGAATCTGAGCTAACTTGTGGGCTTCTTTTGAACTTGCTGGGCCAAAGTCTTACCGATCATGCCCCCATTAAGCTTGTACCTTTTCAGCCTATGTATCGCTTGCTTTTTCGAGAAATTACATTTGAAGTGATCTTAGGCATGGTTATATCTTAGGAAAAATTGCACGGACAGCAAAAGGGTGCGTGGGAGCATACCTTTACTAGTTTAACATAAATAGAGGTTTCTTTATGCGACCACACGTCGACCACATGGCCATGTATTTGAAGATTTTGTTGGCGATGGGCATTGGGTCCGACACCCCGTCCTGTTCGGCCGGTAATTCGTACCCAAGTAAACGGGAAATGGGTCAATGGATACTTATAAGATGAATTAGTAATATGTACATGTACTCGAAGCCAGCCTATCTTATACATGACAGATGACACTTTAGGAGCCCAGCATCATGCTCTTCCCCTTTCTCTCTTTATTACTTTTATTGATATTTCTCTGGGATCAGATCAGACCATGAAAGAACATGAAAAGCTCAAGATCTCTGGGAAAATGCTTCACGAGATCTAAGAATGGACGTGGGATTGGGGATCAAATTCATCTTCACCTTTCAATCTCTTCTTCTCGATAAACAGACGAGTCTTTTTCCATGGGCCCAGCTTGAAAAATTACTGAAAATCAACGAGGAGAAAGGGGGGACTTTACCGTCACGACTCGCGACAAACATCCGTGATCGTGCTTTTGTCCCTGTTCGCTGCAGCGATTCGGCGTCAGATGCAGCACGTGATCCTCCCCCTGTACATCTTTCGACAAGAACAGGCTGTATTACGTGACACCTATGTTTCTCGACCTTTTGGGAAAGCCCTGGCCAACCCTCCTGTGCTTCGGTTTTGCAAATCTCATCCTCATCCTTTGGCCCAGAAACTTGCCAATCGTGCATGCGACGCTTCAATTAGCAATCCCCGGTTTTGTATCGGCATGTTTCATCACGCACCACTGTTACATGAAATGCGCCCCCCGTCCGGTGACATATAAGGTAATGCGATGAAATCATGCGACGACATGGGAAGTAATGGGATGAAATCACGTGTGGACATCCATGATGGTGTGACGAGATGTGTAAAATTATGTGTAGGACATGATGGTCTGGCGATGTGATACTTGGATGTAACTTGTAAAGTTCGTGCAGAGTCGATTTTTTAATATTGACTTTGTAACGTCTCGTTACTTGCAATTTGGATCTTTAAATACTTTTTGTTTGGAAATTGAGGATCGAAGTTGAAAGAATAAAAAATTCGACAATCCGTCCCATCTGTCTATGGCCTGGAGTCTCCCTAGGTTAGGAGTCGCCACCAATTATATTTTTTAGATTGATTGGGAACCTGAAATCTTATGTGTTAGGAAATGTCAATTAATCTCTTATAGGTCAATTATTCTACACAAGCTAGATATCTAGTCTACGGTTCCATTTCTCATGGGGAAGAGTTAGCACTCCGACATTGTCCTTTTGGTACCATATTCCTTTGTTAAGTTCTATCATGTAATATCATGGAATTTCACAATTCTAGTATTACCTGCTCAGTCGCACCGTGATTATAGGCTTTTCGAAGAAAAAAAATGCAACTTGTCCGAAGAAAGTCAAGCAAAGGACTAAATCCAATTGACGACAGATTACAAGCTCGAAAAGACATAAATCCAATGCCAACCAAGGACCAATACGCCTCGTCTACACATGTAAGAGCTACATTCGAGCACAGAAAATAACTAATGGGGACGAATCCAATCCCAACGTTCAATTAGACAGACATGTATCGGATGCCAAATCAATCGATTCACTTTGAGTACGCGAACAATGTCCTACCATGAAAGGACCAACATGGACGGATCCAATCCCGACAACAGCAGCATTCATTCGAACGTGTGTAAATTCAATGCCAATTCAGTCACCTCATGTAATGCCAATCCACGGACAATCCCAAACAACGTACAATCCAGTATTCACGTGCAATAACAACGTGCAATCTCAATCCGTGTTGAGATGATATACCCAGGTTTTAAAAATCAATGAGAATTCTAGTTCAAAGCATTTGGATTCGGAGGGGAAAAGTTTCATAACAGGATGATCAGCATCTTAGCTAAACCCGATGATGTATTATATGTTCAAAGGACAAATTGCAATCTAAATTTTTGTTGTTATTATTGGGTCTAATTCTATTGCTACGTAGGTATAAACAAGTAGCAATTACTAGATGAAGCTTTATAATTTGTTCATGGGTTAAGTACGATCTCTATTCTCTAAGTTCCATCGTTTTTGCCATTTGACCCTATAACTTTATCGTACACTCATACCCTCTAATTTTTTTATTCCGATTTGTTAACTTAAGTCATCTCGTCAATAGCCCTAATTGCCTAATGGCATCTATGATGTGAAATGGACACATGGTGTTGATGGGCATTACATAAGCTATACCTAGATCTATCAAATTGGGTTAAAATCAATTTCTTAATCCATATTTTATGAGTTGAGTTATTATATGAGTTATATATTCGGTAAATATGTCATAAATATATCTAAAATAGTAAAGCCTAAAATAATATGATGTTAAATGGATTTTTAACTTAGACTCAATCCAGCTCTATGATTTTCTCTTGCCATCACTTGATTTTGTACTCACTCATCCTATGCTTTCACCTTGATTTGAGCATGGATTTTCTTAAATTGGATTAAATATATAATGTTTTAGCAATATGAGTCAAGTCGAGTATGTTAGGTATGGTTGGGTTATATATAGGTCACTAGATTCATAATATATGTAAATGGGTTAAAATGGGTTAAAAGGGGTTAAGGTGGGTCGGACCATTTTCGACTTTACCAAATATGATCCGACCCATTCATTTGAAAGGGTTAGTGCTACCACTAATAAATTGGCAACCAATAATTTTTTGAATGGTTAATATTATGGAAAATTCCAAACTAGTACACTTGTGATAAATTTATCAAAATTAATTTTTTGACAACTCAAAATTTCGGAATGGTAGACCTATGACAAAGTTATTCCAAACTTATTTTTTGACCACAAAAACCCAAACTGATATATTTATGATAGTTTTACTCTTTGTTAATTTTCATTAAATTGAATTACTATCATGGAAAATTGCAAATTGATATGTTTCTGTCACGTATCACTAACTCAATAATTTGATATTAAAATTTAACGAAAATTATTAGGAGGATAAATTTGTCATTATAAGTATACAAATTTGAGGTCTTTTGTAGTCAAATTTAATTTAGAGTAAAATTACTATATAAATTTGAGATTTTTCGTGATATTAATAAAAAAGAGAAGATGTGCATTAGCTAGGTCAGTAGTCATCAATGAGGCAACAAGGATTCAATTGCCCCAAAAAGTACATGGACAGTGTGGGGGGGTTCAACGGCTCTCAACCCCTTGGGTTACGCAACTCCGATATGTGGAAGTTACGTACGCAGGCTACCAATGTCAATGGTCGAGGGTGGGAATATATGTCGATTCGGATCATTCCCGTCTCAGAAAAAAAGGCAATGAAAAGCCCCATTCGGTGAAAGATCGAAAGAGCCAAAAGATGCGTAAGCCAGGAATGGCAACGCTTGAGGAAATAACAATGACGATGACTCTTACGAAGCAAAACTAACGTCAAACAAGAAGGTCTACAATGCTCCGCTCTTTCCGACACTTTCCGAGTCAAGTCAAGCTAATCTGGCAAGACAGCAGCAGGATCCGACGCATCCTAAGCAACAGGGTTTTGAACATCCTGCTGCCTAGGATGCATGCCGGATTCGCGGTGTTCTCGGTGATCATCGTGTCTTGAGACGTATGTAAAGAATTGGGTTGAGGCTTTTTTTGTTGGGGCGGGGGGGGAGTGTTTCGTGTGGATGATTATAGGATGAGATAGGACGATTATGATGAGATGAGTGACCGAAAGAGAATACCAACAAACGGTGCGATCCCCGTACGCCTTTCTTCCATCTTTCACGCCTCCTTTTATATAAAAATGCGTTTCGATTTTTCTTTCGTTTTAGATATCACAACAACGCCTTGCGCCTTAATCATAGGCTTTTCCACTGTCCTTCGCGGTGCTATTTAAAGCCACCGTTCTCTCTGTCTCTGTCTGTCTTTTTTCTCTCTCTTCTTGGGGGTCCTTTGGTCGGGATCTGCTCGGCAAATCTCAGCGGGAATTTAGTTCATGCTCGGTTTCGGAGCGTGGGTTCTGTAAAAGCTGAAAAGAAAAAGAGCTCTGGGGTTTATCTGTACATGTGAAGGCATTCTTGCTTTCCAACTTATGGTGGAAAAGAATTTGTGAGAAGCCAAGAGTTTTCTTTCTTTCTTTTTTTGGGAGAGTGTGGGTGGAACTTGATTTTAGCTTTTTTTTTCCAGGCTTTTGCTTGCTTCAGTCAATGTCTTGTGAACCGGGTGGTGATTTAGAGAGGGAGTGACGCTCTTCTTTGGTTTAGCTACAAATTGATGCTCACTTGCTTTCTGGGTTTTCTTGAATTCTGGGGATTGCAATACTCAAGTTGGAAAGATCACGTCGTTAGTTTTTTTTTGTCTCTTTTTTCTGGGAGACTTGAGGTATGAGGACGTGGAGGTATGCATTGGTTCTCCTGTAACTGCTGAATAAGTTTATGCACATCGAGGAGGTTTCAGAGTTTCAAAGTTGTCTTTACTCTGCTGGTTGAGTCATTGATTATGAGGTCGCCTCGTGGCGATAAATGGTGGCTCTTAGAATATTACGACATCTCAGATTGGGTAAGATTAGATTAGATTAGATTCCTGGATTTTCGTGTTGCCATTTCGATACACTCTTGACCGTTTCAATCAAGTGGCACTGATTGGGTCACGGTCATGATGATTTTGTGAGGATTCTGGGTTTCTATTACAAGAGCAACAAGTGAATGAATTCCTTGGCATGAGCGAGAGATGCTAAGATGTGTAGATTAGAGAAGGGCGTGGTGGAGGATTGTGATCGTAGAGACGATTGTGAAATGGGGATGGGATTCTTGAAAGAGGGTAAAGTTCAGAAATTCAGGAGCTCGGTAGTTTCAAAATCTGGAATGAAGCTCTGGATTCTGCGAGGGACCACGACGGCATTGATTTGGATTTGCGTCGTTCAGCTGATGGCGATCGGGGAGACATGGGGTCCGAGATTGTTGAAGGGCTGGCCTTCTTGTTTTATTCCTGCAGATCATTCTTTGGCAGTTCAATCATCTTCTGTACCGACCAAAGTCCAGCTTCCCCGAAGAGTAAGTTGGCTAGTGAACACCTTTTCCGTGAAAAGATTAGACAGAACAATGAAAGTTGAGTAATCAAACAACTGAAGGCTTCTTTATGCGTGTGCTTGAGCCTTCATCTGGATTAATTTGTTCATGGGGGATGTATAATTCGAGGAATTTGTTTACATGAGCTTTTTGAAACCCTACAGACATTTGTATTTAGTTATTTCTAGGTTGGTAGATTTCTTGATAATTTGTAGGCTTCTTGGAACCACGTCTCAATCAGGTTGATGCTTCCAATGTCGGTATTCCTAGTTTAGCTTAACCCCATGATTTCTTTTCAGGGGTCTACAAGAGCAATGGTTATCTTATGGTTTCGTGCAATGGAGGGCTCAATCAAATGCGAGCTGCTGTGAGTTGTTTAGAGTCTTCTCAACTTAGTTGCATAAAAGAACCATGTCGACTTTTGGTTATCGTCTAATCCTCATCTGCTAAACCTCATGTGAATTTCCATCTCTCTTATTTTTGACTTTCCTTCACAGATCTGCGACATGGTTGCTATCGCCAGATACTTGAATGTCACTCTAATTGTTCCGGAACTGGACAAAACCTCCTTCTGGGCCGACCCAAGGTAAGTTCCATATCTCTCCATGGGTTTGTCAATGTATGGATGATGCATCCAGATGAGAGAAGCTTAAAGTTTTGTTGAATTTTGACGAGGCAGTGAGTTCCAAGACATATTTGACGTCGATCATTTCATCTCTTCGTTGAGAGATGAGGTCCGTATACTGAAGGGCTTACCCCCAAGGCTCAAGAAAAGAGTGGAACTAGGAATGTTCTACTCATTGCCGCCCATCAGTTGGTCTGACCTTTCTTACTACCTTGATCAAGTAAGTCCATCCAAACGAAGCTGTTATTTAGATCAGTCCTATCTTGGAATGAATATCAATTTTTGAACTATCCATGACAGATACTTCCTCTGGTGAGAAAGTACAAAGTTCTACACTTAACTCGAACGGACACTCGGCTCGCCAACAACGGGCTGCCTCTGGGGATTCAAAAGCTGCGCTGTCGAGTAAACTTTAATTCTCTGAGATTTACTCCCCAGATAGAGGAATTAGGTAGAAAAGCCGTCCGGATCCTGAGGGAAAAGGGCCCCTTCTTGGTCCTGCATCTGAGATACGAAATGGACATGCTCGCTTTCTCCGGCTGCTCTCATGGTTGTAACAATGTGGAGGTAGATGAGTTGACACGACTTAGGTAATCCTTCTTCACATCTTTCAAGGCTATAGTCTACCCCCAATTCTACCATTTTATTATTACTCTGGAAATTGTTTGACATTGTCGCACTTTATAGATATGCCTACCCCTGGTGGAAGGAGAAAGTGATAGACTCGGAGATGAAAAGAAGAGAAGGCTTCTGCCCTTTAACACCAGAAGAAACCGCTCTTGTTCTAGATGCATTGGGTATTGATCGGAACGTCCAAATATACATTGCTGCCGGAGAGATATACGGTGGAGAGAGAAGGATGGCAACTTTGATGTCGTCATTTCATAACTTGGTCAGTTGGAGTAAACAGATTTTCTCCATCTTCTTTCACCGCTTATTACATACGTCTGTTACTATTTGTTAGATAACTCTGTCGATTTGGCACAGGTGAGGAAAGAGACTATGTTGAAACCGGCAGATTTGAAGTTTTTCCAGAATCACTCGTCACAGATGGCGGCACTAGATTATTTAGTTTCGTTGGAAAGCGATATATTTATTCCAACATACGATGGGAATATGGCGAAAGTTGTTGAAGGCCATCGAAGGTAAATTAATGCGGAGTAGTCTCTAATCTGGTTATGGTACTTCAGTAAACGGTTTTATTATTAAGGTTGGTGCACGAAGTTTGAGTTTCTTGCCTGATTGAAAACTCTGTTTCAGATTCTTGGGATTCAAGAAGACTATTTCGCTAGACAGAAAGCTTCTAGTCGGTTTGGTCGATCGGTACATGAATGGATCTTTGGGTTGGGACGAGTTCTCTTATCTCGTTAAGGAAACTCATTCACTTCGGATGGGCAGCCCGAAAGTCGCGAGTCGCGATTCCCGACAGACCTAAGGAAGAAGATTACTTCTATGCCAATCCTCACGAGTGCTTGCAACTGTTAGATGAGCCAGTGACTAGTACATGATCTGATCACAGCCACTGAACAACGGAAGTGGTGATGCAAATGCAGCAGGACGTGCCCTTCACAATAATGGCATCGATGTGCCCGTCCTAGTCGGAACTCAGAAACACATTGGGGTCGAGATTTTTGGAGTCCGGTCCCCGGCGGTTAATGTAAATGAACGAGAAGTGTCGGCCAACGGTCATTCCTTATTTTTTAAATAATCAGATTCATGTATCATTCGAAACTTGCCATGGATTGGTTTTACATACATGAGCTGCAAAGAGAATTAGAGGGTGATGGAGATGTCCAACAGTTGTAATACTCCCCTTCAACGTAATGTCAGTTATACATGTTGCAAAGAGTGGCTTTCTTAGAGCTGTCGACCAGATTCTCTCTCTCTGTCTCTGTCTCTCTCATTTGCAAGCATAGCTTGTTTTCATAATTTGCGGCCACATCAAGCAAACAAAACCGTATCACACAATCCTAACATCATGCTGCACAGAAGAATCTTGTTTCTGCATCAATTCCAAACCCGGAAAACGTTTTCGAAGGTGCAGCATCACCAAACCGATTAAGACCCGGCGCGACATCATGGAAGCAGAGAAAGGAAAACTCAAGAATTCAACAAATGCATTAATATATTTCAATAAATTCTGATCCTTCCTCAGCAGCACTCAAGTCACGCCAGTTGGGTTGTCCATAAATGCTCTCCCACTGCCATGTGACTCAGGATGAGCCACGGTCAACATGGTTGGGAGTTCATCTGCATTTAATCATTGCTGATTTGACTAGAGACCAGAGACGTCTTCATCATATTCCATATAATAAACATTGTGCGCACGATTTGGTAAAGCCCACATCCGACTGGTGTATGAAGTGAGAGAACAGATTGTGCCCAATGGCATCATTCATCCCAAAATGATCGCCCAACATCCACTCAAAGTGGCACAAGAATATAATAATCTCAGTGCAATCACCAAGGTCCCGACGAGTTTGTCCAGGAAGATAAGATAGAGAGACCGAGAAAATGGGATCGTGGGTGGAGCAATTAGAATTATTGAGAGAGAGAGAGAGAGAGAGAGGGGAATGAGTGATCCAATGAGCTTTATTTCTGGGTGATCCGAGGACCTTGTTTTTCCGTGCCCTTTCGTTGGGTGATCCAAGAAGCCGCTTTCCAATGACTTTGGTCGTATGCTGAGGGGCTAGCGATCCTCAAATTTCGACTTCGAGCGGTACCTCTTCCACGTTACTTTCGTACCACACAAACCGTTTCTTCGGTTCAATTTATTGGGCTACCAATTCGGGAGGTCTTGTAAGTCATCGAATGTAAATTTTTGTCGATTTTACCCGACTTAAAGAAGATTGGATTTCCACGGCCGTTGATATTCTGGATCTCCCATGGCCTACAGGGTTGACGAACATTGCTTTCCGATGACTTTTGTTGTACATTGAGGGCTAGCGATCCTCAGATTTCAACTTCATGTGGTGCCCTTTTCAACGGAGCTTTCGCACCACACAAACCGTTTCTCCGATAAGTCATGAGTGTGAAATGTTCCCGTCTAAACCCGACCTAAAAAAAAATCGGATTATTGATATTGTGCATTTCACATCACCTACAAGATTGACGAAAGCCCATATTAACGAGTGTGATGAACTCGGTCCAGTGAAAACGGAGTCTTAGGATAAAGAAACAGAAGTCCCTGTGAACCTAGGCATAACTGGGGGTGGTGGGAAGTGGAATAGGACTTCATGTTCTCACGCTATACTATGTGTATAGGTCCTAGTCCCACTTTCTAAAGTGAGCACAAGCAAAATGTGACTAGAAGGGTGCACGATGCTGACGGCGAAAGTGCTTGGTAAGCACATGGGATGCTAAAGTGAAGGAAATTTGGTAATTCATCATTTATTCATGACCCCATAAAGGCGTTGTGGAGTGCTTTGAATCTAACAACGGCTTAAATCCGATCCACCAACTCAGTTGAAAGTGACTTATTTTCTTCAAGGAAATTCACAACTCAAAGTGGGGCCTATTTAGAAATTTGTCACCTCGACACAAGTGCTCAATTGTCAAGCCTTCATAAATTGTGTAATCACGGAGTCATTAATATAAAACCTACCAAGAAAATTAATTCGTTAAGTAATTTAATGTATTATTATTTAATTTTATATATCTAAACACAACTACAATATTATCGTATCACTAACAAGACGTTGACTTAAATCATAGTTGAGTTTGCTTCTCTCTTAACGGTCTTGATTCAAGCATTGTCGAGAGTGGTCCATGGTTCAAACATTTTCAAGAGTGGTCCACGATTCAAGTCCTAAATGTACTAGGCCGATGTGGATGAGTGTATCCTCAAGATTGTTCAGGAAAATAGATGGTCGAGTTATATGAAAACCGATTTGGACACCAGTCGAGTGCTAAAAGAAAAATGGAATAATGATATATTTGTAAGGCAAATTATGTGAATTGGAACAGCAGTTTTCAGTTTTTAATTCAACTTAGCATAGCCGATTGCAACGTGAAAAGGTAATGCATAGTCACGATCTCAAAGAAAAGAAATTATTGTAGGTTCTCCGCCAGTTGGATCGTTCCTTGGGCCGAATGAACATGGGCTCTTAGCCTAGCACGACGGTATGCCTATTGGGTTGCCCTGGCAAGGCCTATGTCGTGTAAAATGGGCCAACGTCTAGAATTAAAATAATTAATTTTACCTTGAGATTATCCCAACCAACCTAATTCCAAGTCAACTGGCCTAGACCACATAATAAACAAAAATTTATCCGTTTTCTGTAAAAAAAACATAAAGTTATTTATATGAAGATTTCACACATTTTCCTCCTATTTAATAGTCTAGAATTTAATTTTGCTTTTGTTATAGTTTTGGGTGAATTTAGCCTACTAAGAACTTAAAGTTGAAAAAAAGAAGATAAAAAGGATTCTTGGATAAGACGGAAAATCTACCTACGTAAAGTGTTCTAAACGAAAACCGCCCAATCTAGCTCCTAATTTCAACTTTTGAGGACCAATTAGGACCATGTACTCTTGTTGCTTCTAACCCGGAAATGACCCGCTTGGCCTGCTACATAATATCGGAACATATGGTATAACATCATCTCCTATCGGTATTATTAAATTATCTCACATCACTCATTATGGGGTTTTTAGTCTCCCTCCACGTTAAATTAAGCATTCTAAAAGATAAAAATCTGCTGGTGAAAGGATTCAATATCATTCAGGTCCAACTCCTCTGGTTGGGTTTTTGCCCTAGGGGCATAAGTTCTGTATAAGATAGATGGGCATGGTTGGGCCAAAATCAGCTGACTAAAGCTTTCATTCAATTCATAGCCCAGTTGCACCCATGAAACAGGACAGCCGAATAAGTTGGGCAATGAGATGTTTACTTATTGAAAGAAAATGACAACTAGTTCCTTCATACGTATCGACCGAGCAACCCTACATTTATTGAGACCGGTTTACAAAGTTGATTTACTAATTGATATGTCAAACTGTGATTCGACGGCACATCGGTTAGTAACCAATTTTTTCAAACCAGTTTTAATCATCGTAGGATTTTGGTTATCAACGTTACAATTGAGTCCCAATACAAATGCATTTTCTAAGCACCTGGACATTGAGGAGTCTTCATGACGATTGCAATCTCCAATTGCATCTTGCTAAACGCCGGGGCTTTCAAACTGGGGACACATTCGAACATTCACTCTCACCCATGAAGTTCAAATTTGTTGGATTCAATAGATTTTACGTAAGACCCACTCGAACACCATCTAAGAATCATGCCATAACCTCCGATCCTTCGTTCAGCGACCGAAGAAGAAAATGCCACCATTCCAACTTTCTCATCCTCCTCCCTTTTGATAAAGTGAACACGAAACTAGAATTTACCCAAACCGTAATTTATGAGGGGATGAGAAATGCACAGAGGCAGCAACAATGGCGGCTTCAGGCGCAGTTCGCTTGGCGGCATGCTTTCTAAGATCCGCCCTTACTGGCAAAGCCAAGAAAGAAAATAAGGCTTTGAACCAGGGCATGTTCTTATGGTCGCCGCCCGTCATCTTCTAACTCAAATTCACTAAGTAAGACAGAGAAAGAGGGCGAAGATGGAGGTGAACTTGGGAACTCGCTTCTTTGATGGGTGATTTGCTGAGTGTTTCCTTGATTTCACAAATCGATCTCTCTCTATATATAGAGGTCATGTTACTTGATGTCCAAGGCCGTAGCAATTGACCAACAGCAAAGAGATTGGACCAGAGCACGTGGAAACGTGGGACGCAAAAGTTTTGACTACAAGAAGATGTGGTTGACTCGGTCCATCTTTGTGCTGTGACTCAGGCAGTTCCTTTGATTTTCGGTGCGGCCGCAACTTCCTGGGAATTGTCTTGGAAGCCATCACTGAAGTTTCCACTTCGGTAATTAAATTGGTCATATCACCCGATGCACGCACGGAAGTATAACAGTTTGTGTTCAAAGTGCAAAAGTTGTCACGTCAGTATTGGTCCTACGGAAGTCAACGATTCAACGAGGCATGATTTTTTTGGGGTTTTTATTATCTTCGTAGGGATAGGATTCGGTTTCGAGTAAAGGGTAATTTTTATTATGGCATTGAGAGTTGACCCAATTATAATTCACATTTTATCATCCTTTTTTTACTCTTTTTTTTTCGTTTCATCCATCCCTTCTTCCGGAGGCAGCCTTACCATCGCCCACCACCACTACCTCCTTCGTCGCCCCTCTCTCTCATTGCCTTCATTAGTCGTTTGCGAATGTGTTAGGAGTTTGCACTTCGATTATAAAAAAAATAAAAACTATCCACAGAGTAGAATATAATAATAAAATAACCGAATTAGAAGAACACACCAAAAAATTTGTTATCAAAATTCACCCAAACCTAGACTAGTCTCCGTGAAGAAACACTTTGCGAATCCACTATACTTTAAAGAAAGTTGAAATATAGTGATGGTCTTCTCTTAAAGATAAAAAAAAATTCACCTTTTCTTCTCTCTCTAATTTCTTTTTTAGCACCTTGATAGCTAGCGCCTAACTATCATTAATATAAAGGTGTAGCTTTTGACCTAAAAGCAAAATTAATGGAAAAGACCAAAAAGCCCCTAAGAAACGTTTGGCTTCATCTGCCAACAATCTCCCACTTAAAGACAAATATACTCGACACACCAAGCAACTTTGCATCCATCTACTTCAAAAATCTAGTGACCGAAATTTGTGGCTTTGCAATACTCCTCATCAATTAACATGAAGTAATACTAATGGTAGTAGTATAGAAGATATGTTTTTCTTTGTCTATTACGTTGGTCAACATGTCAGCTGGATTCTTCAAGCTATCAATCTTCTGTAACTTTAACTCATTGTCTTTCAATGCTGACCTAATGAAGTGACAATGTTTCTTGATATGTCTAGTCCTTGAGTGATAAGCTGCGTTCTTTGTTAAGTGCACCACACTTTGACCATCGTTCCACATTGGCTACTTTCGATGTAGCTCCTCCATGTAATCTTGTAACCGCATGATTTCCTTAGACGCTTTTGTGATTGCCACATACTTTGTTTCTGTTGTCGATAAAGTCATTACTTTCGATAGTTGAGAAAATCAACTCACTATTGTACTTGCAACTGTAATGACATATCTAGTGGTACTCTCTTACCACTATCTCGGTCACCCAAGTGATTTGCATCGACATAACCCTGCAACTCGAGATATGTACCACCATAACAAAGAGAGTAATTTGATGTATCTGCTAGATATCTCAATATCCATTTAACTACATTCCAATTCTCTTTGCTTGGATTTTGCAAATATTGACTTACAACTCCCATTGCCTGTGCAATGTTTAGGTCTTGTGCTCATCATGGCATATATCGAACTTCCCACCGCTAATACATATGGAATTACTGCCATCTCATCTTTCAAAGCCTGAGTACTTGGACACATATCCTTGAAAAGTTTGAAGTGACGCTAGAGGAGTCGCAACTAATTTTGCCCTATCCATGTTAAATCTCTTTAACATCTTGTTCACATAGTCTTCTTGCGACAATCATAATTTCTTACTTTTCCTATTCTTGATGATTTATGCCTAAGATATTCTTGGCCTCTCCTAAGTCTTTCATAGCAAATTGCAATGCTAACATTTTCTTCATTTATGCAATTCTCTTCATATTGGAGCCAACCACTAGCTTGTCATTCACATATAAAGAGAGATACACAATATCACCATTGCTATACTTGTGAAAATAAATACAATGATTAGCCTCATAGTGTGCAAATCCATTTTCTTCAATGAAACCATCAAACTTTTCTTCCACATATAAAGAAAGATACAAAATATCACCACTACCGTGGAGTTTGTTCAATCCATACAGGCTTTTCCTCAAGTAGCATACCATGTGCTCTTTATCTTTGACTTCAAAACCTTTTAGGTTGCACCATGTATAATTCTTCATTTAGGTCACCGTGTAAAAATGCCGTTTTCATGTCTAACTACTCGAGATGGAGATTTCCATTGCAACTATACTTAGTAGAACTCTGATTGATGTCATTTTCAATACTAGTGAAAATATCTCAAAGTAATTTTTTTTTTGGTGACCAAATATCTCAAAGTAGTTGATCTCCTTTTTTTTTTTGTGTGGAGAAAAGCCCTTAACCACCGGTCTTGTCCTATATTTGATACAACCATTTGCTTCATTTTTAATCCCATACACCCACATGTTCAACAAAGCTTTTTATGTTATTTATTTATCTATGAGCAACTTGGTCAACTCTCAAGTTTTGTTATGAAGTAACGGCCCTATCTTGTCTTTCATAGCATGCTCTCACTACATTAAGATGTGCCTTTCTTTACTTCATCATAAGTCTTCGGTTCTCTTGAATCTATATATAAGACATGGCCCATAACAATATTTGCAAATAGATCAAAAATTACCTTTAGTCATCTCACATGTGTAGACCTCCTCAAGATAGGTACTTCAGGGTCGTCAGTTGGTACCATAAAAGGAATGCTTTGAATCTAACAATGGCTTAGATCCGATCCACCAACTCACTTGAAAGTTATTTGTTTTCTTGAAGAAATTCATACCTCAGAGTAGGGCCTGGTTAGAAATTTCCTCTGTCGGCATAGGTGCTTGATTGTCAAAGCCTTTGTTAAGGCCTATTTTAAAAAAAAGTTAATTTGTTAATTAATTTGATATATTATTATTTAATTTTCTATATTTAAACACAAATGAAAAATTATCATATTGCTAACAAGATGTTGACTTAAATGACAATTGTTGCTTCTCTCTTTAGGGTCGCGAATGCACTTGGCCGATATGGAGGATTGTGTCCTCAAGATCATTCAAGAAGATAGATCGATCGAGTTATATGAAAACTGGCACAGACATCACTTGATCACTAAAAGAAAAATGAAATATTTATGTACCTATATAGTAAATCATGTGAGTTGGAACAGCAGTTTTAAGCTTTTAAGTCAACTTAGCATAGTCCATTGCAAACCTGAAAAGACAATGTATAGTCACGAACTTAAAAGTATGGAGACATGGAACAATGGGCAACCCATTCCACTCAGTATGAGGTAGTCAAGCACGCCTGTTCAAGCGCTCGTGCTATGCCCGTGCTTGTCTCCTTATCATGCTCATGCTGGGAAACGTGCTAGCCAACAAGAAAAACAATATGGAACACACTTTATTCCTCCTTTTGTTTGAATTTGTGTTTCCATGTGTTTTTAAATGGAATAATGACACAATCCTTACAAGATCGTTGGACCTTAAAGATAAGAAAATTCTTGCGGATTCTCCGCCAATTGGGTCATTCCTTGGGCCGTGCCAATGGACATGGGCCCTTTGCCCGGCAAGACTGTATCTCCAATGGGCTGCGCCGGCAAGGCCTATGCATGTTAAATTTGGGCCGACATTGCCCATTTGCATTGCCTAGTTATATAAAGACATGAGGCATGAATGTGTAGACATAATTATACATCATATTACATGTGCCGATGATCATGATGTACTAACAAAAAATATTGGTATATGTTGTGATGCATTTAGATAAGACCTAAACGTGTGAAATTATGCCTGCATATGTCCAATAAATGGGCGGTCATTTCAAATGAACATCTCATCTCGCTCCTAGATTGAATTTTGAGAATCATTTAGGGTCACATAGTCTTATTGCTTCTATCCAAGAACTGCTTGGGCCGGCTACATGTGTATGTCGGAACATATGGGATGATATCACGTCCTTATGGTATTATTAAAGTATCTCACGTTACGTTTATGTTGCTTTTATAGTCCTTGTATTCATATAGTCCTATATGGAGGCTACACTCATTTAGTCTTCCTCCGAGTTAAATTGAGCATACTAACATATAAAATTCCGCTATCGTGAAAGGATTCAACGTCATTCAGGTCCAACTCCTCTGGTTGGGTTTATTCACCAGGGGCATAAGTTCAGTATGAGATGGGCACGGTAGGGCCCAAATCAGCTGATTAAAGCATTTCATTCAATTCATAGCCCAATTGTATTCATGAAATAGAACAGCCCAATAAGTTGCACTTGGCGATGAGATATTTATTTATTAAAAGAAAATGACAACTAGTCCCTTTATTATGTATCGACCCAGCAATCCTACACCTATTGAGACCGGTTTAGAAACTTGATTTACTAACTGATATGCCAAATTGTAATTTGTCAACATAAGTTAATAATCAATTGATTAAACCAGTTTTAATCATTGTAGGATTTTGGCTATTAACATTACAATTAAGTATCAATACAAATATATTTCCTAAGCACCGGGACATTGAGGAGTCTTCATGACAATTGCACTCTCCAGCTGCATCTTGCTAAACACCGGGGCTTTCAAACTGGAGCAAATTTGAACAGGCACTCTTATCCATGAAGTTCAAACTTGTTGAATTTGATAGATTTTACGTAATACCCACTTGAACATCGTCCATGGATTCACGGTTGTCCTAGTGCATTGACACTGAGTACACGTCATAACCTCCGATCCTTTGTTCAGCGACCGAAGAAGAATATGCCACCATTCCAACTTTCTCAGCCTCCTCCTCCTCCTCCCTTTTGACGAAATAAATATAAAACTGGAATTTACCCGAACCGTACCTTATGAGGGGCCGAGAAATGCTTAGAGGCAGCAACAATGGCGGCTTCAGGTGTGGTTTGCTCGGCGAGATGCTTTTTATGATCCACCTTCACTGGCAAAGCCAAGAAAGAAAAGAAGGTCTTGAACCAGGGTATGTTCTTCCGTCGCCCGTCATCTTCTATCTCAAATTCTTCTATTCAAGCACACCAGCTGAAAGGTATCAATGAGTAAGAAGTAGGACAGAGAAAGAGGGCAAAGATGGAGTTGAACTTGGTGAACTCGCTTCTTTGATGGGTGATTTGCTGCGTGTTTCCTTGATTTTACAAATCGATCTCTCTCTATATATAGAGGTCATGTTACTTGATGTCCAAGGCCGTAGCAATTGACCATCAGCAAAGAGATTGGACCAGACCACGTGGAAACGTGGGACGCAAAAGTTTTGACTATAAGAAGATGTGGTTGACTCGGTCCATCTTTGTGCTGTGACTCAGGCAATCCCTTTGATTCTCGGTGCGGCCGAAACTTCATGGGAATTGTCTTGGAAACCATCACTGAAGTTTCCACTTCGGTAATTAAATTGGTCACACGCGGAAATATAACAGTTTGTGTGCAAAGTGCAAAAGTTGTCATGTCAGTATTGTTCCTCCCGAAGTAACGAGGCACGATGTTTTTGGGTTTTTTGATTTCGTCGCCAGTCCGCTGCTTCCCCCCCAATTGCCTTCATTAGTCGTCTGCAAATGTGTTAGGAATTTCCACTTCGATTCTAGAAGAATAACATGAGCAAACAATTTATCCAAACAGAATATAACAATAGAATAACAGAATTAGAAAAACACACTAAAAAAATTTGTTATCGAAGTTTACCCAAACCTAGGCTACGTCTCCGTGAAGAAACTTTGCGAATCCACTAAATTTTGAAAAAAAAAGTTAGAATACAACGATAATCCTCACTAAAAAAAAACTCACCTTTGCTTCTCCCTTTTTTGTCTTCTCAAATTTCTTTTTTAGCACCTTGATGGCTCGCGTCTAATTATCACTAATATAAATGAGCAGCTTTTAGCCTAAAAGTAAAATTAATAGAAAAGGCAAAAAAGCCCCTAAAAAATATTTGGCTTTATTCACCATCAATCTCCCAATTGAAGACAAATATACCCAATGCACCAAGCTACTTTGCATCCATCTATTTCCAAAATCCAGTAACTAAAATTTGTGCCTCTGCGATACTCCTCATTAATTAACTGGAGTAATACCAATAGTAGTAGTACATAAAATATGTTTTTCTTTGTCTACTACCTTGGTCAACATGTTAGCTGGATTCTTCAAGCTATTAATCTTCTGTAACTTTAACTCATTATCTTTCAATGCTGACATGATGAAGTGATAATGCTTTTGATGTTGAGTGATAAGCTGTGTTCTTTGCTAAGTGCATTGCATTTTGACTATCACTTCATAGAGTGCTTGTTGGTTGCTTTCGATGTAGCTCCTCCATGTAATCTTAACCGCACGATTTTCTTGGAGGCTTTCCATGATCGCGACAAACTTTGCATTTGTCATTGATAGAGCCATTACTTTCTATAGTTGAGATACCAAACTTATTGTTGTACCCTCAACTGTAAAGACATATACAATGGTACTCTTACCACTATTCTTGATCACTTGAGTGATTAGCATCCACATAACCCTAAACTCAAGATATGTACCATAACAAAGAGAGTAATTTGATGTATATGCTAAATATCTCAATATCCATTTAACTGCATTCCAATGCCCTTTGCACAGGTTCTGCAAATATCAACTTACAACTACCATTGCCTATGCAATGCCTAGTCTTGTGCTCACCATGATATGCATCAAACTTCCCATTGTTGATATATATGGAACTACCGCCATCTCATCTTTCAAGGCTTGAGTACTTTGACATATATCCTTGGAAAGTTTAAAGTGACTCGCTAGAGGAGTTGTAAACGGTTTTGCCCTATCCATGTTAAATCTCTTTAACAATTTGTTCATATAGTCTTCTTGCGACATACATAATTTCTTATTATTCCCATCCTTGATGATTTGTGCTAAAGATATTCTTGGTCTCTCCCAAGTCTTTCATAACAAACTGCGATGCTAACATTTTCTTCATTTCTATGATTCTCTTCATAATGGAGTTAGTCACTAGCATGTCATCCACATATAAAGAAAGATACACAATATCACCATCGTTGTTCTTGCGAAAATAAACATAATGATTAGCTTCACTGTGTGTAAATTTATTTTCTTCCATGAAACCATCAAACTTTTAGTCCCATACCTATGGAGCTTGTTTTAAGCCATGCAAGCTTTTCTTCAAGTGACATACCATGTGTTCTTTACCTTTGACTTCAAAACCTTTGGGCTGTGCCATGTATAACTCTTCATTTAGTTCACTATGTAAAAATACCATTTTCACGTCTAACTACTCAAGATGAAGATCTTCCTTTGGCACTATACTCAGCAGAACTCCAATTGATGTCACTTTCACTACTGGTGAAGATATCTCGAAGTAGTCTAATCATTCTTTTTGAGAAAAGCCCTTTATTACAAGTCTTGCCTTGTATCTGTTACTACTACTATCTGCTTCATTTTAATCAAGTACACCCACTTGTTTAACAAAGTTTTTTTTACCTATGGATAACTTGGTTAACTCCAAGTTTTGTTATGAAGTAACTAGGCTCATCTTATCTTTCATAACATGCTCTCACTGCATGTGAGATGTGTCTTTCTTTGCCTCATCATAAGTCTCCGGTTCTCTCAAATCTGTATATAAGATATGGCTCTGAACAATATTTGCTATTGGATAAAAAATTACTTTTGGCTTTCTCACACATGTATATCTCCTCAAGACAAGTACTTCAAGGTCATTAGTTGGTACCATAAGGCTATCATGGAATGCTTTGAATCTAATAATGGCTTAGATCTGATCCACCAACTCATTTGAAAGTTACTTGCTTTTTCAAAGAAATTTAGGGTAAGTATACTATTGATGTCGAAACTTTGTACAATACTTTTTCTTTCTTTCTTACTTGAGTGCCACTTCTTATATGACTGTCAAAAAAGCTGATGTGGCCGCTAGTCGTCTGACGTGGTTGTTGGTCTATGTCAGCTTTTCTAGCGGCCACATCAGAATTGACCCCAAGTAATCGATTTTTCAATTTTGTGGCTTCAAGTAAACAAAAAAAGTTTTGATACCAAAATGAGTGCTATACGAAAATTTTGGCATCAATAGTATCCACCCCGATAAATTCACAACTCAAAGTGGGGCCTATTAAGAAATTTCTTTCGTTGCCATAAGTGCTCGATTGTCAAAGCCTTTGTTAAGGCCTATTTAAAAAAGTTAATTCATTAAGTAATTTGATAAATTGTTATTTAATTGTCTATGTCTAACCACAAATATAATATTATCGTATTGCTAACAAGATGTTGACTAAAATGATAATTATTGCTTTTGTCTTTATGGTCTTGATGCAAGCATTGTCGAGAGTAGTTCAGAATTAAATTCCCAAATGCACCATGCCGATGTGGAGGAGTGAACCCTCAAGATCGTTCAAAAAGATGGACTGGTCAAGTTACATGAATATTAGTCTAGACATCATTCGATCGCTAAAAGGAAAATGGAACACCGATATATCTCTATAGCAAATCATGTGAATTGGAGCAACAGTTGTAAGCTTTTAATTCAACGTAGCACAACCTGTTGCAAATGTGAAAAGATATTGTATAATCAGGAACTCAGAGGTAAGAAAATTATTGTGGGTTATCCACCAGTTGGGTCGTTTCTTGAGCCATGCCGATGAATATGGGCCCTTGGCCCAGCACGACCGTATCCCCAATGAGTGCGATGGCGAGGCCTATGTCGTGTTAAATGGGGTAATGTCTAGAATTAGAATAATTGATTCCACCTTGAGATTATCTGGCCAACCTAATTCCAAGTCAACTAGCCCAGATCACATAATAAACGAAAATTGATAAAAAAATTAATTTAGTAAATTTATCATTATTATATCAATTTAGAATTTTTCATAATGTTAAATCTAATATAAAATTACTCTTCACATTGAAAGACAACAGAAATGTCATCTTACGGTAACCCCCACAAGACCAATACTGGCATGACAACGTTGCACTTAGCACACAAACTATTATATCTTTGTGTGAGTAAGACTATTATAGGCAGCACTAGTAGACACAACTTATAAAAATTCCTCAGAATGGGAAACTCAATTATTCACTTGTTCAGGGTGCGAATGATGACTATCATCTTCTTGGATCTTATTTCTGGCAAGAAATAAATTTGTTTATTTCTATTTCCTAGATAAATTTTTGAGCAAAAATATGTGTTTGATAATAACACATAATTTCTATTCTCATTTAATAAACCTTCTTTAATATCTCCCTCTTAGGCGGGTGGAGCACAACTAGTGGTAGGCGGCAACGAGTGGGTGATAAGGGTGAGTAATGAGAAGAGTTTTATTTTTTATTTTTGTTCCAAAAATAGAAAAGTAGAAAATTTCTAGTTTTATTTTTATTCAAAATCTATTTTTAGGCTTAAAATTTGTTTCAAAACTAGAAAAATAAATTTGCATTACCAAATTTCTGCTTCAAATCTATTCTCAATAACAAAAAAAAGAAAAAAAAGATATAAAATGATTATTATTCGCGTCCTTAAATGTCCGCCCTCGGTTACTCAACCAATTGAATTACGGAATAAAAGCTTCAATGATGGTTTCCATTATAAATCCCATGAAATTGAGGCAGCACCAGAAGTCAAAAGGAATTGCTTGAGTAACAAGAAAGAGATGGACTAAGTCAACCTCGTCTTCCTAGTCAAAACTTTATGCGTTTTCCTTGTTTCCATGGGTCTGATCTAATCTCTTAGCTAATTGATAATTGCTATAACCTTGGACATCAAGTAACATGACCTCTATATATACAGAGAGACAATCTTGTAAAATCAAGAAAACACACATCAAGTCACTCATCAAAGAAGTGAGTTCACAAAGTTTCAACTCCATCTTCGCCCACTTTCTCTGTCTAATTTCTTACTTACCAATATATTCAGCTGGTGTTCGAATAGAAGAAATTTGAGTAAGAAGATGACGGGTGACCGGAAGAACATACCCTAGTTCGAGACCTTCTTTTCTTTCTTGGCTTCACCAAGAAGAGGGGATCATAGGAAGCATCCCACCATGCGAACCGTGCCTAAAGCTGCCATTGCTGCTGCCTCTACCGCATTTCTCAGCCCCTCATAAGGTACGGTTTGGGTAGATTCCAATTTTATGTTTACTTCCAACTTTAAAAGTCAACATCAAGAAGAAGAAGAAAGAGAAGAATGATAAAGATGGAATGGTGACAATTTCTCCTTGGGTCCCTGAATAAAAAGATCGGAGGTAGTTATGGCTTGTAATAGGTGCTCGTGCACCAGGACAATCGTGGATTCTTGGATGATTTTTTTTTTTTTCGTTAAAAAGATTTCATTGATAATCAACCATAGGGAACATTACATTCAGTTCATGCATCTGGACATAACAAGGAAAATAGTGGTTGTGGCGGCATAATAACCCAATTGTGGGGGAGAGTTCCGGACCGATGGGTTTTGGCGACCCAGTCCCCGGCCCTATTTGCACCTCTTGGTTCAAAAATCAGCTGGGTATTCGGCAGGCGGCCCAACAAATTTCGGCAGTCCATGATGAGGCTTTGTAAAGCCCATGTTGGTTCAGCTTGGCCCATAATGGCCTGTACTATAGAGAAGTGGTTGCAAGACAACACCACGTGCGGAGCTCCTTCAGTTGGACAAAGTCTTCTCCAGTTAGAGTAGTTTGATTTTTGTTTTCTTCTACCCATTGCAACCCCGTACGAAGTGCTAGGGTTTTGGCCATTTCCGCCGATTGTGCATGGATCTCCATCGCAAACCCGTCCAGGAGCACTCCGTCATTGCCTCTGCATATCCTAGTTACCGATCCCTTGAGGTTTGAGGTGGACCAGAGTAGTCGATATTGATTTTCGCTGAGCCGAACGTCGGAAGGAGCCACCCTCGATGACAGCGTGGTGGGTCATTGTTGATTCTGGTTTCTATGATGCCCATTTCTGGTATAATTGGTTTATAGTGATCGCTTCTTGTTTGACGTAGGTCGAGTTAGGCGTTCGGCCCTAAAACAACAATGTGTTTTGAGCCTTCCATGCTAACCAGAGGGTTGTCAAAAACAAGGCTTTGTCCTGCGTCGAGGCTCTCGAAGACAAGTTCTCATGCACCCATTTGTCAATTCATGTGATTAGTGCTGGATTAGTAGGGACTCCCAAGTTGAAGTCTTGCCAAAGTTGATTAGTCCATCCGCATCCTGTAAACAGGTGTTCCGTTGACTCTGGGACTAGGGCGCATACTAGGCATATATCATCATGTACAATTTGCCACTTATAGAGATTGATTTTTGTGGGAAGACTCTCACTACACATGCTCCACATGAAAAAACATATTCTGGGGTTAGTCTGCAATTGCCATATTGCGGTCCATAGGTTATTAGAAACCTGATATGATGAAAATGCTTGTTGCTCTGATGAGTGCTTGTGCTGGTTGCATAGTTGATTATAGCCACTTTTGACCTTGTATGCACCACACTTGCTAGAGGCCCACACCAGTTTGTCTAGTTTTGCATTTATGCTGAGGGGGGTTGCTAGAATCTGTTGCGCTATATAGCTATCAAAAATGCTG
The DNA here is from genome assembly GCA_014182895.1 of Angophora floribunda. Classification (NCBI taxonomy): domain Eukaryota; kingdom Viridiplantae; phylum Streptophyta; class Magnoliopsida; order Myrtales; family Myrtaceae; genus Angophora; species Angophora floribunda. Next base: position 12,704,289 of record CM024714.1, read on the forward strand.
AAGATAAGTGGGGAATTCCATTGCCGTTGTCCTGGGTTAATTAGGTCCGCCAATGTTTAGGCTCATCTTGGTTGTAAGGCCCTCCAAGTTTCCCTATTGGTAGCCACCTGTCTTCTTCGACATTGATTTGCTACCCATCCCCAACTTCCCATCTTATTTCGGGTTCAATAACTGTTTGGCCCCTCAGTAAGCTTTGCCATCCCCATGATAGTCGAGTGCCTCTTTTAGCTGTCTAGAAGTTGACAATAGGAAAATAGAGCCCTTTGAACACTTTACTCCATAGCGCTTCTGGGTTTTGGCATAGTCTCCACGCTTGTTTACCCAACATGGCATGATTGAAGTTGGCTAGGTTTTTGAATCCGAGTCCCTCTTTGTCTTTCCTGGTTTTCAGGATGTCCCACTTCTTCCAATGTATGCCTTTCTGATGTGCATTCTGTTTCCACCATAAATTTGCAATTTTTTTTTTCTCGATTACTTGGCAAATGGAATTAGGGATTTTAAATATGGACATGGCATAGGTTGGTAGGGCCTGTACCACCATTTTAAGTAAGACTTCTTTCTCGGCTTTAGATATTAATTGCTCATTCCAACCTTCCAATTTTCTATCTACTTGCCCAAGTAGTCTTGATAACATCTATTTTTTCGTTTGCCCCCAATTAGTAGGCAATCCCAAGTATTTCCCAGTTTTCTCCAATATAGATACTCGTAATTTTGAGGCTATATTTCTTTGTAACTGTTGGGGGTAGCTTCTCCCAAAAAAACCCCTGATTTGTTTAGATTTATGGTTTGACCCAAGGCAAAACGGTAGCAATTTAGGGTGTTTGCCAAATTTTGGGCTTCTTCCACTCTCCCTTCCAAAAAGAAGATGTCATCATCCACAAACAGTAGGTGGGAAAGGACTGGACAATAGTTATTAAGTTGGATTCCTTTGATTGAACCGTCTTGCACATCTCTAGCCATTAGTGAGGATAACACATTTACCACTATGATAAATAGGTATGGGGAAAGTGGATCACCTTGTCGTAATCCTCTTGTAGGAGAGAATTGTTGACATTGTTCCCCATTCACTTTAACACTGAAGCTTACTAAGGAAACACGGTATTGTACCAGCGAGACCCATTTCGCACAAAACCCCATCTGCAGCATATAGTCACATAAGAAATCCCATTCCACTCTATTATTGGCTTTTTGCATATCGAGTTTTAGGACGGCTCCGAATTTCCTCTTTCTCTTCCTGATTCTTAGCTAGTGTAGGACCTCTTGAATGATGAAAATACTGTCCTATATTTGACGACCTCTAATAAACACGCTTTGCTCAAGGGAAATAATCTGAGGTAGCTAGGTTTTCAATCGGTTGGCCATAACCTTTGCAATAATCTTGTAGTTAAAATTGCAAAGACTTATGGGTCTATATTCGATGATGCTTTCGGGGGATGCCACTTTGGGAATGAGGGTAATCTGAGTACTATTGAGGATTGGGTCGAAGCTACCTTGAGTAAAGAAACTGTCAACCATCTGAAATATGTCTTCATTTATAATAGACCATAGGTTTTGGTAAAAGATACCATTTAGCCCATCCGGCTCCGGAGCCTTTGTTGCACCCATTTGGAAAACAACGTCTTGCACTTCCTTTCTTGTAACTGGTTTTGTTAGGTCTGCATTTATCTCCCTAGTAACCACCATTGGACATAGTTCTATAACTAGGCGATAGTCTCTTGATCCCACAGAAGTATATAGGTTCTTGTAAAAATTAATAATATGTTGCTTGAGTATTATAGGATCCCGACACCATTCTTGCTCAGAAATTTTCAGCATAGTAATACAATTTCTCTGTCTCCTCTAAACAATGGTGGCATGAAAATTTTTTGTGTTTGATCTCCCCACCGTAGCCAAGTAATGCGAGACCTCATTCCCTAGTACATTTCCTCCTGTCTCCAAAGACCTTCTAATTTTCTTTTATGCTCTGGTACTCATTTCCTTGACCTGCTCCTGCTGTAGAGTTTGTAATATTCATAAGTTTGCGCCGACATTCTTCAATTTGCTTTGCTGCATTTTTTAATGTTTTTTGATTCCACCTCCCTAAGGCCTATTTAACTTTCAAAGTAAGACCAACGATGCTTTGATGGGTTCCCCTATTTTCCTGCCATGCATCTTTCACCACTGCTGTAAATTCCGGATGGGTCAGACAATAAGCTTCAAATCTGAATGGTTTTTGTATTTTCTTTTTGGTGCCCATGCTAAGCAATAGTGGGCTATGATCATAACCTATGGCGGGGAAATCATATATTTCAGCCTGAGGGAAGATAGCTCTCCATTCCATGTTACAAAGACCGCGATTGAGTTTTTCTTTAACTAGTTCATCCTCTTCACGGTTATTAGTCCATGTAAAGGCACATCCTTTGCTTGCAATTTCCATAAGAGAGCAAGAGTCAATGAATTCCCAAACGTCATAACTCAATATCTCTCAACCTCTTGTCTCCCAACTTTCTCCCATGGATAAAGTACTTCATTGAAGTCACCGATGCACAGCCAGGGAAAATTAAAGGGTGCATTGCATGTATGTACCATATTCCATAAGTAAGCTTGCTGTTGAAAATTGGTAGGGGCATGTAATAGGGAAATATGCATATTTACTCCATTTTCCAGGTCCTCACATTCCACTTCCAATCGGTTTGCACAGCTATACCCCACTGTCACTCTTACCATGTTGTCCCATAACAGAGCAAGGCCACCCACTTGTACCCACTGGATTCACCATGAAGGAGTTGTTGAACTGAATTCTCCTCTTAACATGATCCATAACATTCTCTTTATTTTTTGTTTCCATAATGAAAACTATATTCGGCCTCTGACGAGCCACCATGGCTCTTAGATTCTGGACTATCAAGGGAGTGCTTAAACTTTGATAGTTCCAACTTAGGAGCTTCATGTCTACATTGGTGGCTTATTAGGGCTAGCCACCAAAGCCCGTGTTTGCACCCTTTCCCATATTTGAATTGGTGTCTCCATGAGGTTCTCGATGTTGACTAAATTAGCAAGGGATCCCTTCTTCACGTAAGGGTTGAAGCATTTTAGTTTCTTTGCAGCATGTTTTTTTGAGTTGAATTTCTCTGGAGTGAGCTGACTTGTTGCTGTCCCATAATCTATGGAGTATGGGGTCAGCTCTAGCGTTGGTTGGACCCATTTGCCTTTGTTTGATGTCTCATCTTTTTCCCCCTGCTGGATTCCTTCTAGTTTATACAATATAATGGCTTGGCTGGTATTGATGTGGTTGTAATTGTGCAGGTTAGTCCCCATCGAGACCTCTAGGGTTTTAGGCACCATTTCCTCTTCCACATGCGGTGTTGCAAGTTCCCCATAGAACGTGTGCCAGTAGGGACTGAGTTCCCTTGCTTATGCTTTCAGCCAAGAGCCATAGCGTCCCGGTTTATCCCGAGGTAAGCCTGAATCTTCATAGGATACTTTTGGACAAGCAGTTGCATAATGGCCTATGTGCCCGCATGAGTAGCAGAAATGGGGTAAACGTTCATATTTGAAGTCAATCCACCATTTGCGACCTCCCAAATGAATAATAGTGCCTATTTTGAGGGGATTAAGCAGATTCAAACATATTTTGGCTCACCCTATTTTACGTGCGCTATTATTCCCTGCTTCTATCTTAATGGCTTCCACCTGCCCTATCTTACCAGCCACCATTTCAATTGAATCCTCAACAACAACTGCACGTGGGAGCCCTACTAGTTGTACCCAGAAGGAGCAATGTTGGAAATTATAGTAATGTTTAGGGATATTAGGGTCCCCTTCCTTCAGGACCAACAAATTGCTAGCAAAAGACCATGAGCCGTTCTACATCACTCTCTTCCTTTCCTCATTCGAGTTGAATAGAAACACATAGAACCCAGGTTCAATCACTTCACACTTGACATCCTCTAATTTCCATGCCTTTCGCTTTGTGTTTAGAAAGGCCTGGAAATTGACATTTGGCTTTGAGAACAATTTCCCATATAGCAAAAATTCACTTACCGAGTTTCCATGTGTAGGAGTAACATAATCCAAGTTCGTGAAATCATCTTCCGGACTAGAGGTCACCCAACTGCTGACAGAGGGCAAGCACTCGGAGTTTATCTTCATAGGTGTCTTCCATGGGGTTCGAATAGCTGGGAATCAGGGTTTTGGGTTTGGTTTTGGGGTGAAGGGAGCTCTGATTTGAGCACTCAAAAGCAAACAAGCTGGGGTTGTGTAATGTTTGCATGGGGCAGAACGCCCCCCACCAATAATGCGGGTGAATGGGGTAAAGAGGAGGGGTTGTTAATCAGGGAAAAAGACTCTGAATGCAGCCATTGAGTATAATCAAGGTGCAGAAAACTAGGGTTAGGGTTTCAGGTGGTAAAGGAAACTATCACCATAGGGATAGGGAGATACTCACCCAAGGTGAGAGAGAGGGTCGGCAATGGTTTACTCGGTGGATTCTTGGATGATATTCATGTGGGTCTCCCATGAAATGCCTAAAAAATCAACGAGTTTGAACTTTGTGGGCACGAATGGAAGCGGGTGCTTAGGAAGATGCACTTGGAGAGTCCAATTGCCACGAGACTTGGTCAATGTCCTCATGCTTAGGAAATATGATTGTTTTGGGACTGAACATTCCTGTTGAAATTGGTGCGCAAAATTGATTTATCAAGTGACGTGCCTTTCTTTTGTTCACTCATAGTTGAACTCTTAATAAAACAATTTTTGTTAACCGGACTACATATAAAAGGACTAGTTATCCTTGTTTTAAATAGACATCGTATTCTTTTTTGCAAAGTGCAACTTAGATGTGTTGTCCTAGTTTTTTTGGATTGTGACACACGAGGATAAATTACTAATTGACAAGGCCCTTATATTTGCAAAATGTAAGAACTATTACGGTCATCGAGATAAGTTGGTCAGAGTAGGAAGAGGAGAATAAACAAGGAATTTAGGAAGTTCACAATATTTCATAGAAAGTTTATGGACGCTAGAGAAATTCAACCTTGCGAGAGTTCGAGGCAAATTACTGCATTTGAAAGATAATTACTATTTACTAGAACTTACAAGAAGATTACAATTACTTAGGAAAATTATCATGTATGGGTACCGCCATTTATGCCAACTTGTGGTAATTTATAATGTTGTTAGTGTTATAAGTGAAAAGGACGACTATAAGTGAATTACGACCCTCAATGGATATAATAACCATATAGTATAACTAAAAAAATTACAATAAATTCCATTGAAACTACTTAAATTGCCCAAAAAAATCCTAAACCTATTACACCTTTGCCAATTTAGTTATAAACCTTTTAATTTTATCAATTCAATCTTAAATATTTTCACTTTTTGTTAATTGAGTCTTAAATCTTTTTACTTTTTATCAATTGAGTTCTAAACCTTTTCACTTTTTGTTAATTGAGTCTATTCAGCTAATTTTGGTTGGAATTTGTCAATATTGACAAAATTTATTATTTTTTAAATTGTTTGAATTTTTAAAAATATATTTAATATTTTTTCCTTTTTTTTTTCCCTTTCTCTTCTTCCTTTGTTGGTCGCCCAACCTTCAACAACTGACTAGAGGCTGCAATCGATGAGGGATAGCCTTGCCTAGAACAAGTGAGGCGACCTCACGAGGTTGTCCCTTGCTAGATCAAGGGCGACCTCGTGTGAGGGCGGCGAGGTTGCCCTCACTTGCTTCTATAGAGGGCAAGGGTTGGCCTTGTTGGCTATGAGTGGGGGTGAGCCTGCCACTAAGGCTGGTGAGGGCGACCTTGCTTGAGGTTGGCAAGGCCAACCCTCGTCGATTTAGCCTTTGGCTAGTCACTGGAGTTGGGCAATCGGCAAAGGAAGAAGAGAGAGGGAAAAAAAATTAAAAAATTTCAAAAAAATAATAAAATTTGTTCATATCAATGTTGATCGTGCTATGTAGAACAACCAATGTGTGTCTATGTCAATAAATTCCAGTCAAAATTAGTTGAATGAACTTAATTGATAGAATTTGAAGATGTTTATGATTTAATTGACAAAATTAAAGGATTTAAGATTTAATTGATAAAACTAAAATATGTTTAGAACTTTTTAAACAATTTTCCCCTAATTTTTCCAACTTTTATGGATGGGGCCTCTATGGCCATCGGGCCGTTTTGTGGACTCGATTTGATTATGAACGTGATCTTTATTTGTCCAAGGAAAAAAAAATAGTTAAGTGGCCGATTTTTTTAATTTTTAATTATTATTTTAACAAAAGAAATTATAATTTTCTTTACTTTACTTGAAACTAAAAGCACAAAAATCAAATGGAGACCAATAGATTTGCAAATTTAATCATCCAAAACAAACTTTTGCCCACTTAAAAAGATTTCTTGTGTTTGGATACTTTTGTCGGGGTTTTTGTTTTAAAGACTCTTGAGTTTTCATAATATCATAAAGTATTTCAACAAAAAAAAATCATATAGAGGATAATAGTGATCAATTATCATCGATCTCTAAAAAAACATAAGAGAAAGGTCAAGTAATCATACTTAAATAGAAATCATACAGTATACGCAAGCACGTGATTTGTGCTAAGTAGTTTTGTAGACATAACCATGTTATAATAGCACTTCCGATTCCTAATCGCATGATTTAATACTAAACTCAGACTTTGCTTGCTTGTGTATTGCTAGTGACTCTTGTGGTTGTGACATGTACATAATATGAGAATAGGAACGCATTTGCTTCATGATTACATCAAGCGAATCCATGGTTAGGATCGATTGTGAATCTTTTCAACTTCCGATTCAAATTGGAAAGATTGATATGAGGGGATTAAAAATTCTGGTGCCCTAGCTAAGCTCAAGAAATTGCAGGAAAACAACATGATAAATTTGTGTAATTGGATTGTGCCATTATATATGCTAGCCCGTTTCACTCACCTGCTTCTATTTCTAACCAAGCCACATATGCAATTATTCATCAATAGAGCTACTTAATTGTTTTTAATTGGCTTAGATCCACCTAATTTTTACTTTTTGCCATCATTCGCCAATTTGGCAGCTGTCAAGATCTACACCAATTATTTCTATGTTACTTGTTCTAAAATCGTTAGAAATTCAGTTGGAAATAAAAATACCCAAATTCGAGATGAACCCTACGAAGAAGGTGGATATCCACGGAATAAAATAAGATAAAATTAGTTTTTAGGCAAATTGATAGGAAATGCAAGCTCGAAAAAGTAAAGTAAGTACTAATTAATCTTGAATAATACTATAGGATAAAATATATTTTTAAATTATTATTACATCCACTATTAATGATTTGAATATTAATTTTTTTTCAATTTGAAGTTGAATGTGTAAAAAGAATCGTATTTAATAATTCTTTTTTTAGCCAAATTTAAACACTGGTTAGTTTTAATTCATCGGCACATCGGTAAAAATAAAATCCCTTTTTCGGGAGTCATAAAGAAAACCTCCCGAAGCTTCGGAGCGAGTGGGACAGGCGACTGCCGAAGGGTTTTCGGGCCCTTGAAACATCGTCGAATCTCGGCCCTTCATCTTTCACCGTGGCGAATCTTGGCCGTCCCTTCCCGCGGCGGCCGATCGCTCGGTGGCACCGCCGCTGCCGTCTGTTTTCCACTCCTCCGGCGGTGGTCCTCCGGTGAGTAGATTCGGTGCGGCCGCAAATTCGCTGGAGAATTCGAACTTGGGACTGATGTAGCAAGTTCTCCGATCGTCCAATTTAATGTGATTTCCGAACAAGAAGTCTTGTGATTGCGATTACATTTTGGTTGATGATTTGAAGAGTTTCTGCTCGATGGCGGGAAGCATCGCCATTTCTTCGCTTCTTCATGGTTCTGAAGTGCCTTTAATGCTTGCTGCGTTTCATCCTCTCTCCCTCTCTCTCGGAGCGTGCGCGTGCCTCTTCATGACTCATTCATTAACTCAGTTTAAGTGATCACATTTCGGTTTCTTGACTCTTTGGAGTTGAATCGTAGCCATTAATGGATTCTGTGAAATTGGGTTTCTTAGCAGTTTCCTTATTGTCTACTTTTAGGTGTCGAAGTTAGGAATTCATGCTATGCATTTCACTTGTCTTGTTTGGGTTTGTTCTAAAATGCTGAATGCCTGGTTCAGATAATAAGAATGCCAAGAGAAGCGGAGAAGGCCTGGTTTCACATGATATGAATGCCCAGAGAACCAGAGATAGGGATGATCCATGGAAGGCTTTATGGGTATTTGGCAGCGACACCTGCTTCTCCATTGGCTCTGTTGAAGGCTGAAACGAGGGGAAGAATCATCTCTCGGTGAACACTCTTGTTCTCTCTTAGTACTTAATTTGTCTCTATTTTCTTTCTTATTCTGATATTGGGTTCTTGGGGTTTCCTTGCTTTCGTTTTTCTTGATAGAATGGTATGCCTTTTTTTTCTGAGTGTTAGAGAGGTGATAGAGACCATATAAGATTGTGACAACCTGAGGGAGTCATCTATAGATTCTAATACAATTCTGAAACGTAGTATAGGGACATCAAGGTGTGGAACAGTGAGCAATCTAATTTTCCGACCATCAGAAAAGAGAACAAATTATATGTCTTATGCATATACTGCAGATGTGATGCAGTTGTTTGTGCTGATTTGCCTCTAATGTTTTTGCCCTGTTTCTGTTTTCCTCTATAAAAAGAAAGTGAAAATGCGTGTGGTGGAGTGTATTACTTACTTGGAACTTGGAACGTGGAAATTCTCCCAAGAACTTTGAGATTTTGATAACCAGACTTCAGTGAAGACTGCCTTAACCTGGCACTTTTGGGAACCTAATTTAATTTTTAAGAGGGCGATGAAAGTTTTGTGGTTTATTAAGCCAACATAAGGAAGGTGTTCCTGTCACCTTAGGTTTTATTTTCAATGGGGTTTTATAATGGGATAGGTCTTATAGCAATGCATGTAATGAACTAAATGGATTGCATATGCTCCGGACTCTTTCTCATTTTTCTTCTTTCCGGGTCTCTCTTTTTCTCTAGTCCTTTCCTTTTGGGCATGGAGAGCTTCAGTGGAAGTGGGAAGGGGCTGTTTTAGGAGCTATTTGTCATGTGAGGATACTCCAGATTTCTATTTTCATCCTGATTTGAGAATGAAAATGCCTGGTGAAAGTATGTTTAATTGATTTTGAAAACACCTTGGCTTTTCATATTTTAGGTGGAGAAGTGAAGACACTTCTTGTCAGTTTCACTACAAATTGAAAACACAGTTGTTATTCTGCACTAACCTTGCATTCTCCCCAATGCCATGAACGAAGAAAAACTTCTTGAATAGGGAGATCACCCATTGATTACCCCTCTAAAACCTGAGGTCCCTGGGTATACAAACAAACACATCAGCAAAAAGAGCAAACAAATCGACACGAGCCCCCCCCTGGGTGCAGGCGCACGCGCGAGAGAGAGTCCTTCAATTCACTGGAGAGATGAGCTGCTTGAACCTTGGTGAGTTTGTGAGAAGAGGAATTGCTTTAACAAAGAAGAAAATGGCATGCAAAAGAGCACAATCAAAAATAAATGTTATCAATGGAGTGATTTTGTTTAATAAAGTTAATGATATCTTATAGTGTCATTTTTATGAGGCCTTTTCTTCTTTTCCCCTAAAAATTGTAATGATAATTTTTAGTTGTAAGAGAGTGCCAAACATGTTTCTGCAGTTTTCACTCACAAATGAAAATTTTCGTTTCTGTGTACCAAACATGAGGGCGAGCATTGGTGTAGCAGTAAAAGGTTGCTCATCACGGCATTAGGTCAAGGGTTCAAGTCACAGAAATGGCTAAACCAGGGGTGTTGCATGCATCAACCCTAATGCAACACCCTCTCCAGACCCCTGCCTGGTGCTTTTGGACAGCCTTTTTGTACCGGAAATATTTTCAGAAAACCTGAAGATGAAATAGAAAAGTATTTTTAATTGTACAATTTTCATCCGTGTACTTTCGCTTTTTTCGAATCAAGTTTCTGTAATTTCAATTTATCTAGTCAAGTCCTCTGGGTATAAAATCTAGCCAAATCCAACTACTGTGATCGTTGGAGAATGCTAGACTGTGACGTTGCCTTCGTGGACTCTCACCATGGACAAAGGAAGAGTGGGAGAAAAACAAATTGACAAAATCTGATTTATTCACCATCCATGCCTCAAGGTGGGTGTCTGCATCGGCAATATTTAATCCACGTCACACTCTGGCACCCTCTAACACCCTCTAACACCCTCTAACAGCCATGTTAGTTGGATTAGATTTGTGCTCGGGGGACTTGATTAGACATTTTTTGTAAGTAGTAATATTTGATTAGGAAAATTGAAAGTGCAGGGACTTGTTTAGAAAAAGTAAAGAAAGTACAGGTACGAAATGTGGAATTTTCCCTTTAATTTTTATTTTAAAAGAAAATACCTTTTACAATCAAACCCTTAATTTCCAATAAAAATATCGGGATGGTTTTTTTGGGCAATGTAGACTCCTAATTAGTGTCGATCTAGGATTTTGGGTAGGTTGACAAAACTGTTAAAGCATTTACTGTTCTTGACTCGTAGGAGAAAGTTTTATCATCCAACATAAATGTTTTGATTTGCATTTACTTCACCTTATCTCTCTCCTCATCTATCCTTTTGACACTTAGAATTTCTTCTTCAGCCAGCTATATCCACCGAATTCTCCAATGTAGCCCTTTTTTTTTCTGATTTATTCACACTTGCCAGCATTTCTGATCAGACGTAAGATAAACAGATCAGATTCGGCCTATTACCAAGCTGAAATGATTTTCATATACAAAAAGGTATCCCAGATTCAGTCGTTGCTGGCATTTGCGGTGGTTCTGTTTCAGAGAGCAGCTCTCTTCTGCTGCCTCCTTCAACACCAGTGGATGATCCTTTACTTCTCTTCCTTCTGTTTCTCCTGATCTGGACATATCTGTACATAACCAAATGGCTGCTGCTGCCCTCAGAGGACTTCTGAGAGGCGAGTCTGTTGGGGATAGGATGGACAGGAAGCCTTCTAGTAGAAGGCGTGTTTTTTTTCAAACTGAAATTGGTTGTGTCATGGGCATAGAATTAGACAGGAGTGACAATGCACATACAGTAAAGAGGAGATTGCAGCTTGCTCTTGATGTCCCAACCGAAGAGTGTTCATTGTTTTATGGAGATATGGTGTTGAGAAATGCTGTTAGAAATGATTCTCCCCTGCTCCTTGCAAAGAACTTTTTGCACAGAAGTGCTTCCACTCCATGTCTCTCACCAACTGGTAAAGACCTTCACCAGAGTGATCAGAGTGGTCCGATTGAGATATTAGGATATTCTGGTAGCTCTGCTGGAAAGAAAAAGTTAATTGAGGAGATTGTGAAGGCTATGAAGAATGGTATTGATCCGATCCCTGTTCATGGTGGTCTTGGCGGTGCATACTATCTCAGAAACACTGATGGAGATAATGTCGCTATTGTGAAGCCAACAGATGAGGAACCTTATGCTCCTAACAACCCAAAGGGCTTTGTGGGAAAAGCTCTTGGACAACCTGGATTGAAGCGTTCAATACGTGTTGGTGAGACGGGTTTTAGAGAAGTAGCAGCTTACCTACTTGACCGTGATCATTCTGCGAAGGTACCATTTACAGTGCTTGTGAAGGTCACCCACTCCATTTTTAATGTAAATGATGGGGTGAGTTTAAATGAGTGTCATTTTAAGAAGCAGATCAGCAAGATTGCTTCACTGCAGCAGTTCATCCCTCATGATTTTGATGCAAGTGATCATGGAACATCAAGCTTTCCTGTTTCTGCAGTTCATCGGATTGGAATACTGGATGTTCGAATTTTAAACACCGACAGGCATGCTGGAAACCTCTTGGTTAGAAAGCTTAAAGGGACTGGCAGCCTGGCTGAGGTGGAGCTTATTCCCATTGATCATGGACTGTGTCTTCCAGAAAGCTTGGAGGACCCATACTTTGAGTGGATGCATTGGCCACAGGCATCAATCCCTTTCTCTGAGGATGAACTTAAGTATATACATAATCTTGACCCGGATAAGGACTCTGACATGCTTAGGATGGAGCTACCAATGATCCAAGTGGCTTCCCGTCGTGTCTTGGTTATTTGCACTATTTTCCTGAAGAAGGCAGCTGCTTTTGGATTTTGTCTTGCAGAAATTGGTGAGATGATGAGTAGGGAGTTTCGAGGTCATGAAGAGAAACCAAGTGAACTTGAGTTTTTTTGCACTGAGGCAAGGCATTGTTTAGAGAAGCGAGAAGTAGTGTCTGAAGAGGTTAAGCCAGAAAATGATAACCAGTTTCAGTTTGACACTGATAGTGAGGATGAAGAACTAAAATGCATGTTCAACATAGAAGAAGATTTGGAATCAAAACCTTTTCGGTCTGGCAGAAAAGTTGGAAATAGTTGTAATCCACTGTCAAAGCTGGAGGAAAGTGCAGAGGAGAATGAAGAAGAAGAGGAGACTGAGAATGGCAGTGATAGCACAGGATCAAGAATAGACAAGCAAAATGACCTCCCAAGAAACCTAGAGCCACGCATTTCTAAGTTGCCCAAGTCACTGAAATGTGTTCACAATGGAGAGAAGAGCTGGCAGCACCTGGGCACCTGGCAGAGGACTGGCTATATGGCCGGTACATCATCTGGAAACAGGAGTGTGAATGAGCAGCTTCCTGCAAGTAGCAGTTCTGTGAAGTTTGCTGATATGGATAAAGAAGAGTGGGAGCAGTTCCTTGAAAATTTTCAGGAGATGCTAGGTCCTGCTTTTGCTAGTTGTAGATCTGCAAGTACGGGTCACATGCAGAGACAGAGGCTTGGAACTTCATGCCAATTCTAGGGAGATTGAACAGTAACAGTGTGATAGCCAATGTTCAAGGAGAATGTTAGTTGTTGAACGTGCCTGGAAAGATGAATTCCTTTGCTTTACAGGCCTAGCCTCTTGCAGGACCATTTCTGCTTAGGATTGGAGTTGCTGCTGCATCTAATTATATTTGTGTAATGGGGACGGGATCTGTAATCTTTTCATCTTTCACTCTATGTGTTTTTACATAAATAAATCGAAGGGTGGAAAGGAAATAGAGATGTGTATATATCCCATTATGAGAATGAACTCACTAGAGTTTCAATATATTTTACTCATTTGTCCAGTGCCAGAATTTACCCTTCTTAACATCTTCAGGTTCAACAGCGATAGCTGGATTCTAATGTGTGGGCACTTATAACTTGCCCAATGTTCATAAGTTGCAAGAATAAACTGCAACGATAGGATCTCATCCAAATGCTGGGTTGTAGACTTTTTTGTTGGTCACATGTGGAAAAGTTGGTTTTCTTGCCATTAGACTTAGCGGATTAGCATCGTAAATACCTAGTAGCAAAGTCTAGATGGACTGATCTAACTTCTCTTATGAGCATAATGTAGTTCTTTACATTTCCCTTGCGTATAGTCGTGTGTCCATGCTTTGCGTGACAATTCTTGTGATGTCCGAGGCATTGTTTTGTAGTTGGGTGTGCCTTTTTTCCTGACTTGCTCGTTCTCCACAGATTTTCTTACGCCCTCGCAATGGCTGCTGGTGAGGAGCCTTGGCATTGACAAAATCTGCAGAGATTTCTTAGTAAGTGATGTCAGATGAGCATCATACTTTTGAAGGTTTCCTTACCTCCTTTTTATATAGCCAATTGAAGGAGAGGAATGGGGAGATCAAAAGTGGGTTTGTGAACTGCCATGGCGCCTGTTGAGAAATTAGCTGGGAAGTGAATCTTCTGTTCTATTTATTGCCTTGTGTTCATTTTTGTTTTCTTAAGTCTCATATTGAGTTTAGCGGCAATAGCTAAGGGATATATAAGGTGGAATTTTCAGATGCTTGCTTGGGCTGGCAATATTTTTGGTGTATAATGTTGATATTTGGTGGGGACATCCCAGTTTGAAATAGAAGACTGCTGATTGATCGAACTCAGAGACCAAGTCGGGAGATTAGGAAGTAAGGGAGCTTGTTCTCGCAATCGATTATGCGATCCTTCTCAAATTAAAGTACTCCCACCAAGTCACCAACTAGGTTTGACTGAGCGGTGGACTGCAATTTCAGACTCTTTTGACGTTAAGAATTGTCGTGACCTCAGACCTAACGAATTACTAAGTGAGAATGACGCACACACTTAACATGAGCTCTTCTAAGCCCATCCAATCACAATTTAGGTTATCGATTAAATTTGTAGTTAAACTTACCTTAGAGATGCAACTAATATTTTATGGAGAAACTCATTTAAGGCGCACTAAATTATTCTAATGCTATTCCTGTATCTTTCTCTTTAATGGAAGTGTTTTACACGTGATCTTTATCAGTTCATTATTCTAGACCTCTAACATGTAAAAGATGATAATGTGGAGTGCAAATATGAAAGTAATACTTAATAAATTATGAGAAAAATGAAGAACCCGGTATGCAATGAGCAAGCACAAGCAAGTCGTCACGATTGATCATGGAGGCAAGAGCTTTTGCAAACTATGAATCAAAAGGCTAATATGCAATGATACGGTATGTGCAAAGCTATATGAAATGCCTAGATGTGATGCATGAACTTACAAATTATTTATCAATTGAATTGTATGCAATATACACTAAACTTCTTGGTGTTTTGTTGTTTAATTAGGATGATAAATTCGAAGAGCACTCCTAAGGACTTTACTTGATTGAAATTTCATGCATGTAAAATTGAAATGGGCTAACTGAATACTAACAAATGTGCATGAGTTAAATTCCTCCAAGATAAGTGCACTAGAAGTCTAGAAAACTTTCACGAAATTACAAATGAGTTTAAAAACTTTCAAAAAGTGCAATTAATTCTAAAACTTATTACAAAAGTGCAATTGAGTCCTAAATTTTCCTTAAGTGCAAACAAGTCCCAAATTTGTCAAACAGGTTCAATCAAATCTTTTCATTAGTTGCATTTTTTGAAATTTTAAGACTTGATCACACTTTTATGACAAGTTTTGGAAGTTGATTACATTTTCCAAAAGTTTTAAAACTTGATTGCATTTTTTGAATGTTTTATGACTCAATTTTATCTTTGTGATAAATTTTAGGACTTCTAGTGCATTTATCCCAATTCCTAAATAACATGCATAAATTAAATAAATAAATGATATGCATCATGATTATTACTCTGTATGCAATATAATTGTTGAGTTAAATTAGACAAATGTTCTAATTAAAATTATCTAATTTGATGCTAAATTAAAAGCAAAGATACTTTAGCAAAAGGATGACTCTACAGCAAAAAATAACCTTTGAGTGAAGAGATAATTTAAAAGTAAAGAGATAACTCTGAGATAGCTCTCTAACGGACATTAACTTTCAAAACTCTCTCCCTCCCCCCCAAAAAAATCCTCCCTCGATAAAACTTCATTTGTAGGCTGTCGGCTTCAATTTCTGAAGTTAAGAGCCTTCTCTGCTTTTTTCTTCTATGCCTTGATTTCTTGTTTTTTCTCTTGCAATCTAATTTGTGGGTCTTTTATTTTTTTTTTTTGTCTCATTTGTCACTTTCTTTTGTTCATTGTTGTTGCTTTGCTTTGCTCGTCCTAATGAATAAATCTGCATCCAACTCAAAATTTTGTGAGAACGTCGTAATCAGTCTAACCAATAGGACGTGCGGAGTGTGGTTCTATAATTTATTCGAGATTCATCATAAGCTTTCCTCTCCCTATTAAGGTGTAGATCTAAATGAGCTTTTATCTCTCAATCTAAATCTAGCTTTAGAAGTTTCTTAGAGGTGTTTGATCTGTGGTAGTTCAATATGTTTTTATTTTTATTTCTTATATATATAGCAATGGTGTTCATGTTCAGCTTGACTATAACTACAATCTGTACTATTTCGTTTTCTACTCTTTTGGGATTTGCTTCCTTGGAAGCTTTATGAATGAAATTTTATTTTGACCAAAAAAAACAACAAGATAAATCTTTAGCTGAGTTATTTTGTTATCTTCAATCATCAAATTTAAATGTGTTAATCCTTAATACAATCTACATGAAGTATAAATTAAAATTTTTAGTATTTTTTAACAAAAATTAATCCAAAAGGTATTGAATTAATTTGAAATCAAAATCAAATTATATGATCTACATAAAATATTGTTTATGTTTTTTTATTAACTTTAAATCTACATGATGGCCAAAATTGACTAGGAAACGGGCATTAATTAAATCAACCAATGCAACTAAAATGACTAAGTTACTACATCATGACAAAATTTAGGTTCACAGTATTTTCACCCTTTTATTGACTCTTGACACCCCCTTTATATTAAGGCTATGTTTGTTTCAAGGAAAATAACTTTTAGAAAAATGTTTTCTAGATTTTTCGGCATTCACTTCATGGGAAATAAATTCATTGGGGAAAACATTTTTCATGAAAGAAAAAAAGTCTTATAAAATACGAGAAAATATTTTTTTACTTTTCAAGTTGGGGAAAACATTTTCCACACTCTCTTTCTCTTATCTCACACCGCTACTAGTCCATAGTCCACACTTGTTTCTTTTTTTTCTTTTTTCTTTTTGTTTCATCTTCTTCTTGGCCGATTGCCAGCCATGGTGACAAGCGAGCCTCAACTTGCTACTCACCAACAAAGGTGAGCTCAGGCTTGCGGCTCCCCCGATGGGCGAGCTAGAGCTGCAAGCTTGCCGATTTGGCAAGCGGTGAGCCTAAGTTCGCTTCACTAGCATGCGTCGTGCAGTGAGCTTGAGCTTGCCCACCTTTGGCCGACGACTGGCCAAGGAAGAAGATGAAACAAAGAAAAAAAAAAAAAAAAGAAAATTTAATAATCGATTTTTTAAAATAATAAATAATTATAAATTGATTTTGAAAAAATAAAATAAAAAAAATTATTGAAAAATAGTGTATAAAAGAAGATATTTCCCTTACTAAATAGTGGAAAATATTTTCCACTTCATTTTCAAGTTTTACCCGAACATCAAAAAATAATTATATTTTCCTAGAAAATAGCTTGTTGGAAAATACTCTTCGAAAACACCACATTTTTCACAACACGAATGGGGTCTTAGGTTATGTTCATTTTACAAAAAATAAACTAGTTAAGGAAAACATTTTTCGCTAATAGAAAAGACACCATTAAAATTAGGATAAGTTTTTTCCATTTTTCAAAAAGTGGAAAAAAATTTCCTACTCTTTCACCACACAATTATTATTATTATTCTTGTTTTATTTTCTAATTCTAAATTTAATTTTTAATTTTTAATTTTTTCCGTTTTTCCTTTTACTTCCTCTTTGGCTAATTGCCGCCCATGGTGAAGGCCGCCAATCGGTCACTAGTGATCTCGAGCATTGCTAGAGGGTAGTGAGGCCTAAGCCCTACCCTATGGCAATGCTCACCAACCATCACCATGGCTGGCAATTGATTGAGAAAAAAAAGGAAAGAAAAGAAGATTAAAAAAATAAATAAATAAATAGATTAAAAAAGAAAAGAAAAATAAAAAATGACCAAAAGGAGTGTAAAGAGGAAAATCAAATTAGATACTGAGTGAAGACAATATTTTCTACTTTATTTTAGGTTTCAGGGGAATACTGGAATATATTGTTATTTTTTTGGAAAATAATTTCATTGAAAATATTTTTCAAAAATATTACATTTTCCATGAAACGAACAGAAACTAAACTGATTATATTATTCATTACAAGACTCACTCTTGATTTCAGATTATTTCTTCCATTTTTTTCTTCTTTTTCTTTTGTTTCAATTATACCATTAACAAAACTATTTATGCTCCTATCAAATAACAATTATTAAGGTTAAAATGTGGGGCCGCTCTTAATTTAAGACAATTGCTTGACTTCTTTTCTTTTTTTTTGATTTTTTGATGTTCTTTCTCCTTTATAGTAAAAGGGGTCAATACAATGAAAAAATGTACACATGTGACAAATTTACTTCGAACTAATTTTTTGACCATAAAAAACCTAAATTGATATAATTGTGACAAATCTATTCTCCATTAGTTTATGTTAAATTTTACGATCAAATTGTTGAGTTGGATGACACATGACCGATGATGAGTATACGAGTTTGGGGTTTTACTTTTCGTTTGTCAAGGGTTTACTAAATTATGATTTTTCATGTTATTAATCAAATTTAATGGAAACTAATAGAGTATTATCACAAATGTCAAAATTAGTTTATGATAAATTTGTTATATTTGTACCGGTTGGGATTAATTATGGTCAAAAAATTATTTTGAAGTAAATTTGTTGCATGTATACCAGTTTGAGTTTTTTCGTATTATTTATCCATATCAAAATTGGTGTACCTCTTTTGCAAGAAATAGTTTATTTGGTAGATAGCTAACTAAGTGTTGTACTTCTAACAAAAAAAAAAAAAAAAACTAACAATTTTGTTAATGAGTTGAAAATTTCTTTTTGTTTTTTTTTCTATAGTAGGAAACTATTATGCAAAAAAATTTACTTAAGAACAAGCAAGAGTAAAAAAAACCATCTATCGATTTTTAGTATTCATTTTGTTTAATTATAACTTGAATATGTGTCATTACGTTGCATTCCATGTATTTTAACAACACAACTTTTGTTTTATTTGGTGAATCTAATAGTCTAATTTTATTTATTTATTGTGTAATGCATTCAATCTTCTTTTTTATAGCAAAGCAGTTCAAAGAACAGTTTATGAAATGAGATGTGGTGTTTCTTCTTTGACATGCAATAAAAATATTATGTCGATCCTGATAATTACCTCCCCTATCATAACTAAGAAGAGCATACTTGTCTATCTTTGAACTTTTTATAGAGAAAAGAACCTTGAGCAAGAAGTTAACTTTGAGCATTACTCAAAAGATCCACTCGCATAAGAAAATTATTTGCTATAGTTTCAAATAAAGTTGTTGAGATGATTGATTGCTATTATTCATTTATAGCTTCATCATCAATAAAAACATTTAAGAAAAAAACAATATTGTCTTTCATAGTAACTACATAACAAAAAACAATACAATCAAATATGAGTAAATTGTAGACAAAGCATACATCAACCACAATATTTAATCTTTAAGTGAATTCTCGTAAATTTTTACCAAAAATCTAAGTAAAAAAATTCACAATCATGAGGATGCTCTAGGGAAATAAAGCAAATAATTTGCAAATAAAACTAATCCTTCTTCATTATGATATATGATTAATGCTGGCTTAGATTATAACAATGAAGAGTAAGTTTAGAAGAAGACAAACATGAAAAGAAAAAGATTTTAAATGTGATGGGTGTGGAAGAAGTGGCAGTGGTGAAAAAAAATTATTTGAAAGAGATGTCAATAGTTTTGTTTTTCAATAAAATTGAAAAAAAGAAAAAAGAAAAAAATGCACGAAATAATTTTAAATCAAGAATGGAACCCATAAATAATAAAATAGTCAATTCAATGTGATATGATGTGTCTGGAGTCAATAAGGGGAAAGACATAATGCAAGCTTATTTTTAAACCTATATACTATATATTATGCAATGCATGAACATCATGATAGAGGGTCCAACCTTTCGGCTCAAAAGTCCAATGGCCCAATATGATATACAATATATAATGCAAGGGACCCCTAAGTTTTGACAACTATATGCTATGCATCATACATGATATAAATTAAACTAAACCATTATTTTGAGAGAACCTACTGTTGGATATTTTCAATAGTTTTGAAAATTTGTCACGCCATTATTCTTGTAACCGTTTTCTACCATCATCAATTTGTAACTGTTTTTATTCGTTATTAATCTATAATGGTTTTGTAATGTTTGATAATGGCTATTTAATGATTGTATAATGGCTTTATAATGTTTCATGTATTTCAACTCTTCATTATTTTATAACGGCTATACAACGGTCATTTCCCTTTTTAATTACAAATTTATTTATGATTGTTTCCTAATTGATATTTTTTTTCTTTTAACTATAAATTGTTACTCTGAATGTAATTGGAAAGAGATATCAATATATCAAAATAAAAATATTTTTGTTTCCTATTACATATCTTTCTCTCTTTTTGTCGTTGGGTTATACACAAACGTTATTCTATTCCTTCTAATATTCAGTGCATAATATAGAAGACGGGCTTTGTATCTTGGGAGGATAGCCGCTAAAGCCTATCGCACTTAGTTTTAAATTTCAAGGGGCAGAATTTTCCTTAAGAACAGTGCTCTCGCATGCCAAGGACAATTTATTTTATTTTCTATTTTATTTCAATGTATTTCCAACAATTATTATTATTTTTCATGTTATTTCAGCAAAGTCCTTCCAACAATCTTAAGGATAATGCTTCTGTGGTATGATGTGAGCTGCGATGTGATTTAGTGAAATGCAATTGGGGAAGTGATGCGGTGAGCCTGAACATCAGTCTATGTGCTGTGGAGGAATGCGCTCATCCCATTTAAAGGATTTCGTCTCCAATAGAGAAGCTAAGTCCAACGTTTCCTTATTCTAATTTTCAATATCGTCAAGTGAGTATATTTCTAGTTTACCTCTGTTGTCCATTTTTCATTTAAAAGAGGCCTCTGAAGTAGAGACACAACGAAGAAGACGATCCTCATCATCATGAGAAGTATCGTCCCTTATATTATCAGACTTCGCTTGAGCTTCTCTCCCTCCACGCACACCCGATTAGAGATTGATCAAATGGTCTGTCTTTGAGGCTTCAATTTTGGCTACTGAGTAGTCACGAAAAGCATCGACTTCCTCCTTTGTGAAGCAGTTCAAACTCGAGCTTTTGTTGATGGCCGATGCAGCATTGAAAGTCGTTGAATTGAGAGGGAGACATTTGGATTGTTTATGGCCGAAGAACCGACAAAATTAGTGGAGAGAGAGCGCCAGAGCAATAGCTAGAGCAAGATATGGTAGGGAGTCTTCGCCGGAATAATGACGATCCTCGTCATCTATGGAGTTATGCAAGTTTCTAATATGGCATTTTTTAAATGAATGCATCTGGACATGTTGACTTCGTTTTTCTTTTGTTGACGTGGGAGATTATCATCAATAGAGCTGGATTTTGACATCAATATGGTGAATAGATATTAGAGGTGGAGTTGTGAATGCGCCGGCTTGAATGTTGAAGACTTGTAATGTGGATCGTACGATACTCCGTGCTCTGACCTAATTGTGTTAGGAAATGTTGAGTATGACAGTTCACTGCAAATGTTAAGATTTTATTGGATCTTTGAATAGACCACTTTGAACTGGTTTTTGGGCTCTCTCACTCAAGTTCATTAGTTAGAGAGCAATATGGGTTTGCTTCGGAAGGTGGTGTTGCGATAGCATCCTTCAATGGCCAATGGCCATGATGTGGCTTCATTCAGCTCTAATAAATTATTTTTAACTGCTTATGGAAAGTATTCTATGCATAAAGTCTGCTCAGAAAGCTCCAAAAGCTATTGGCATATCAATTTAACTAGAAATTGGCTTGTAGAAGTATGTCATGCTTGATACAATTCATGATATGGAAATAACATGTCATAGCTCATGGGTTGCTTGGAATAGAATTGATAAATCAAGTTGTTGTTCATGAATTCATTTTTTGTTACACACTATCATTCTTTTGTTGCCTTTTTACTTTTGTATTCTGGATACTCTGTGTCGTGTATGTATAGTGGCAGGTGATTGGTGGTGTGGATTCCGCGCTGGTCAAAAACGATCGATGAAGTATGTGGTTGTTCTCTGCATAAGGCGTGTATATCTTATTCGTCACTGTTCTACATAGAATACGTCTTCTTTGAGCATAAGGAAAAGGTACGCCAATTGTTTAGTACAAAGAAGGTTGAATCAACGTGTCTATTGTATGAAGTGCTGATTTCGTTTGCATCAGGGGCTTTCAAAAATGGCATCTTCTCTCACTAAAATTTGTTTTTCATATGGTGAGTTAATAACCCAAATTTTGGTGAACTGCGAACAATCATTATTTTAGTAAAGATGTGAAATGATTTATTAGAATGCAAGGAGGCCATGCATCTTTAGCTTGTCTACAGATATAGGGGATAATGCCCTCCTTTGTCTTAATTCACATGTTCTGACCCTGATTACATCCGTGAATTCGGAGTTGTATTTTAATTATATATGGGGAGTGATAATTTTTACAAGTAAATATTTCTGTTAACTCTCTGTCTATTTTAGTATAGTCTCCTCATGACCATGATCTGAACCTTTGTAGTGTGGTAATTCTTTTTCTAGAAATTAGGCTTCCTTGCCCCGAGCTGGGTGTTATATGCCAGCATATGACGGATATATGAACACTTGCCTAAAACTTTGCACTTTGACCATGTTTTCCTCATTTTATTAAATTTAGCTTTGTTATTAGCTTAATAACTTTGAAGTCCTTGTGGACATTGGGACCTACTATTGGATGGACTGGCTGAGGATAGTTTGATCCCCTCATGAATAAGATATGAGATAAAATCCACTAATGAATATGTGTTCACCTTGTGGAGGTGCTGTGATATAAAAAGTAGTCAAACAAAAGTGTGGGAGAAATGATAATCCTGCTCAACCAAAAGTCGACTTGGTTGAAGCAGATAATCTGATGGCATATTTATTGTGATTATTTTCTATGCTAATATTGTGACAAATGTAAAATAATGGGTGGTGGGCTTAGGTGCTATCGGGCATATATGTTGAGAACATAATGTTTTATCCTCCTACGCTCTAGTAGGGGAATGAGAATAAATATTTTTCAATTTTTTGAGAATTACTCAAGTTTTTGAGGAAAGGGAAAATTATTTTCTAACTCATCTATGAAAATGAGACTAGAAACTCTTAGCAAATCCTATGAGAATAAATGACACATTTTGTGTCTAGGCATTGTGCCAAGTGGCAATAACCATTGTAATGAAAAATCTTCAATGGTAAAAATGGACACCTCCGATCAGGGATGATGTGGCAAAATAGTTGTTTAAAGATGGAATTATGTTCATTGATTATATGAAGTCAGAAATGGATTTGACTGATCCTCTGACTATATATTGAGGGGAATGGAACAAGCCAATTGAAGAAAATCAACAGTGATGGTAACCCAATCTATGTGAAATTCTATATCCATTATTGATGGTGTATTAAACTGCATAATACGTTTAATGGAATCACTTATATAAGTGTGGAGTGGGGCTGCTCCTATGAGATTATTGGTGATAATCTCTAGAGCATTTATGAATAAACCAAGCATGCGCATGGCCTATTAGTGCAAAATTGTGTTGAATAACAAAGTTTGTGGGAGTGTAATGTGATCAATGAAAATTATAATTTGCAGAAGAAATTTTTGGTTCATAGAAGTTTCAAACTTCACCAATGATCTAGTGAGTTATAATTCATTTTTTCTAGGGCTGGTTCATAGCCTAATAAGTACTAGTTCTAATGCATTAAACTCCAATAATCCAGCATTATTCTATTTTCTTTTCAAAACTTTTTGAAATATGTGAGGGATTGTTGGATATTTCAATAGTTTTGAACAATGGTAATGCCATTATTTTTGTAACCGTTTTCTACCGGCATCAATTTGTAACCGTTTTTGTTTGTTATTAATCTATAATGGTTTTGTAATGTTTTATAACGGCTATTTAATGGTCGTATAATGGCTTTATAACGTTTCATTTATTTCAACTCTTCATTATTTTATAACGGCTACACAACAATCATTTTCCTTTTTAATTACCAATTTATTTATGAATATTTTCTAACTGCTCTTTTCTTTTACTTATAAATTGTTACTTTGAAAGTGACTAGAAAGGGATATCAATATATTAAAATAAGAATATTTTCGTTTCCTATTACATATCTTTCTTTCTTTTTGTTGTTGGGTTATACACAAACGTTGTTATGTTCCTTTTAATATTTTGTATGGAATATAGAAGATGATCTATTGTATTTTGGGAGGATAGTTGCTAGAGCCTATAGAACTCTAAGGGGTGGAATTATCCTTAAGAATAGTGCTCTTGTATACCTCAGACAATTCGTTTTATTTTCTATTTTATTTCAATGTATTTCTAACAATTATTGTTATTTTTCAGGTCATTATAACAAATTTTTTCCAACTCCTACCAATTCCTTCCTTGATTAAGACTAACCAAGAATTTCAACAAAGATCATGGCATAAGGGAGACAATCGGTGGAGCTTGAGGATTGCCGGTGCAAGGGAAAACCGCCAGTGGAGATGTTAAGGACCGGTGGTGGCTGGGGTGTGAATGGCAATGATGGGTGGCTAGACAATGGTGAGAGAGCTACCGAAGACATTTGGTTGGAGCTATTGTACATAGACAATGGTTGTTTATCGCTAGAGGAGTTGTTGGTCACTGGAATTCCTTAGAGACCGTGAGAGCTTCATTGGTGTTAAAGTTGTTGAGAAAACCTTCTATAATATTTTGAAGTTAATAAAACCATCTGTCTATATTAATATTAAATAAATGCAAATGTTGTCTTATTACAGGTCGAACAAATACAAGGAAAGCTCTATCACCATTGATAGAACTTAGAGTATGAGGGAAAAGACTGATGATGGCAAGACAGACTTTGCGGGAGGTGAACAAGTCAAAGGACGAGAAGTTCTTGAGAACTTGGAAGTACCATAACAATGTGAACAACTCATGTAGTCATGGTCATTCTTGGGAAGATGAAGTGGAGTGCAGTATTAAGTCAACTACTAGTGGGACATCCTTAGAGACTCATGTGTTGCTAATAGAAGCAAAACTCTATATTACTTGAGAAGAGAACGGACGATTGCACCATATACTCTATTCACTACCAATTTAAGTCTCTAGGAATATTGATAGCAAGCCGCAAGCCTGAAAAAGATTATTTCCTAATGTATGTGACTCTACTTGTGGAAACTACATTATTGCTAGGAAGATCTAATCATATGGGCAACCAAATTTCCCAATGATTGTGTCGTTTATCTACGAAGGCTAAATTGATTCTCTTGAAATTATCCAACCATCGGCATGGATCTTGAAGACTATATAATAGATCAACATATGCTGAAGAATATACGAATTGCGAGAACAACTACAAAATGGGAAAAAGGTTTACTTTTTTAATACACTTATACTCTGTTGAGCAAGAAGTTTATTTATTGAGAGTGATTAACTGATTGTAATCTCTTTTGAGAAGCGTACGAGTGTCATAGTAGCGCTTGGAATTTGGTAGAATGATCTACTAGCCTTGAGTAGAAGTAGTACGAGTAATGTTATGACCTTTTAAAGAATTACTAATGGAAGCTAACACGTTGGTGGTTGCTAGTCGGGAAGAGGTGGCTGTTAATATAGGAAAGTGGATGTAGGCCTGGTTTAAGCCAATTCATTATAAGATTTGCTTATTTCTATACTTGTTTGATAGAAAAATAGTGCACTTGATTTCATTAACTTAATCTTGCATGTATAAAAAGTTCCTACATTTATCAAATGTCATTTTAATGATTCCGCAAAATCTATCAAGATTAATTTATCAACCTATTCGCCTTTCTCTAGATTGCATATCAAGCAATAACATAAGTGCACTGCTTAGAGACAGTTGAGAGAGCCAAGAGAGCTTTGCTATTTGAGCTTCTTTAGAATCTCCTCAAATGACTAATGGAGGGCTCTATTTATGGGCTCTAAGGGTCATTTCCAATCCTAATAAATTAGATTTAGGGATGGTGGGTCTCCAAATGGAATGAATGACTGAGATTGAATCGGATGTGAAATGAATGACGAAAATGGATGGTCAATCAGCCCCACGCCCATCAAATGGAATAGGTAACAATGGTTCATATTGTGCAAGATAATGATCGATTGAGATTTAATATAATAACCACTAGAAATTACGATCAATAATTGAAATCTAGCCCATCTCTTATATGCTTGGGCACCACCAGGAGAGAAAATTTGGTGCTCACCAGTCCATGGAGTTGGCACCCATTGGAGAGTGATTTTATATGTGAGAGTCCAAGGTAGCATCACAACGAGAACATCATATGTGATAGTGAATTGGAGTGGCATGTGAACGTTCAAGATCATGCCATGTGGCATCTTGTAATGTTACTTTATTCATTATGTCCAAATCTCATATGATTCCCACAATCTTTTGAATTATCACTTGAGCTATTTTCCAGAGTCTTGGAATTCCCATTCTTGAAAAGCATGTTGTCTAGCTCATTGAGCCATTTTCGAGCTACCATGTTGTTAGAAATTTGATTCTAGGCCTGCCTTATCTTGTAAATTTGTGGTTGAGCTCCAAGAATGTTAGGAATTCAGATTCCTAGATTATCTCTTAAGTTGGCTTTTGAGAATGTTGGAAATGTAACTTATCTCTCCATGACCTTGAATGTCACACCTTGATTCCTCCCAAATGGGGGAGGTGGTAATTTTAAACCATATACCAAAAATTTAACTTCCAAAAGTCTTTGTCAATATTACTCTCGCTCTATTAGCCATTAACTGAGGAACTTGAAAACACGAAAGATAAATGGAATAAGTAATTATACCCTATTGAGTAGTGCGTATCTCTTTTAAGTATATCGAATACCCACTATGCACTTTATAAAACCATATCAAACCCATTTATCTCAACTCCAATATATAAAACACATACAAGACAAAAATGTGTTATATCGCTTTAACATAACTATATACATACCAGAAAATATTTGTTAAATGAATAAAATCATAACAAATATAAATAATCTAGTCCATTGATCAATCTTATCTACTCACATATCAATGATCTATTTCATTGATTATCCATCTCTTATCAAATCGCACGTCAATGGTCCATTCATCGACCAATCTTTTGTGTATTATCAAATCATGATCACGACACAATACTAGGTGACAAGATGGTTAAGATTCCACTCTTGGCAATATCTCACTTATTATTAGTTGGTGACTCAGCCCAAAAAGATATCATAAACTAGTACACATACCTATAATCCCCTCAATGGATTCATAGCAATATTGAGCATCAACACAACATCCACCAATTTTAGGAATCAAATCCATAATCAATATTACCATTTAATTTTTCAAAACAAAATGCTAAATTTTCTCAATTTTGTTCATCAACTAAAATACATTTTACAAACGACATATAACCTTTCGCAACTCAGCTCAACAACAAAAAATACTTTTTTCATATAACATTTCTCAAATATTTCAAAACTCATTTCTTGAACCACAATACATTTCACAACTCATATATAAACCAAGTTCACAAACATATATATAACGTTTCGTGACACTTTCTTAAATTATTTCTCAAACCATTCACAAATATCAAAATATAGTAAACTTTTAATCTGGATTTTATGCAATAATCATGCTTCAACAACTCATGATACTCAAATCATTATCATTTTCAAGACATGAGTTTACGAATTTATAAAAAGATAGCACACTCGCTTGGGAATGCCCCCAACCAAACAACACATAGCTATACAAGCCAACGATCTCGTAATCCAGACAATTACATGAGAATCAACATTAATACGAGGAAAACTCTACTTTAATTATGAAACGACTAGAC
The DNA here is from genome assembly GCA_014182895.1 of Angophora floribunda. NCBI lineage: Eukaryota > Viridiplantae > Streptophyta > Magnoliopsida > Myrtales > Myrtaceae > Angophora > Angophora floribunda. Next base: position 12,731,810 of record CM024714.1, read on the forward strand.
TAAGCTTAATTGCTGAAAAAATGACTTCTATGCAACAATAAATTGCTCACTCAAATCAAAACGTAACACGAAACTAAAATTTTGCTTCAACAAAATCATTGCTCTAAAACGACCCCCGTCAAACTCCACCCCTCCATAATGTCAAAATCCACCATTTTCATGAAACACATAGCTAACAACTCAAAAATCATTATGGTGAGTGTAGTTCTAGGGTAGAACCATGAACCGGAGAATTGGATTGACGAGTCTGGTTCGGTTCCCAATTCTATGGAGAGACAGGTAGGTTCTTGGTTCTACTTTTTTAGGAATTGCAGTTCCCGATTCCTATAGAAATTAGAACCAAGAACTGATAATCGGAATCGGAACTGATAACCAGAAACTGAGAACCCGAACCCTAAGATAGCCATATCCCTAATTTGGCTTCATTCTTCCCTTCCACCTTTGTTATTATCTCCATTCTTTTTGTTCCCCAATATGCATGCATTATGTATGAAACATTGTTATCATTTTCTATTTATTGTTGTGTCCTTTTCTTTCATTGCAAAACCTGTTTTCTATTTATTGTCGTTTCCTTTTCTTTCATTGCAAAATCTGGAGAGAAGTAGTGACTCAAACTCACTAAGAAGGCAGATGTGTCTGAAGTTATCATGGATAATAAAGGTGTTGATTCAGGGTGAGAGTTCATCAATGTGTAAATTATTCTCTTATGCAATAAGAGGGGAACCTCTACTCATGCATTTGGTATTGAATTTTCGAAATTGTTGTAACAACAATTTTTCTTTGACATTAAAGACTTTGACGTCTAACTTGATGGGTCATTTTGTTCCCTCTTGTCTTATCTTTGCCTGTGTGGATTACATGACTTAATAGATAAGACAATTTGCACAATCTGCGTTTGATTTTTAGGCATTACCATTAATAACCTTATCTATGTGGCTGTTAAAATATAGGGAAGAAAATTGAGAGATCTCACTTTTGAATAAAATCAGATAGGATTTATTTTGTGGTATGATATGTCCATTTCTTTGTGCCTAATGTGTACTCGTAGACCATAAAGCTTCCATTGCTTTTTTGATGCAGTTATATTTGGATAATTACTTCTTTCAAGATAATAATTTTGTATAACACAATATCAATTGGTGCATTGAAAACTGTAAAATTTCCTTAATATTATTCGACAAGTACATATGAACATTCGTTCTTAGACAATCGATAATAAAATTTTGATCATTTTCATTATTACGTTTATTTTTGTTTTGCTTAACTAAAGATAAAAAAAAAAAATCTTTAGAGCCTAGAACCAACCCTGGAAACTGTAACAAGGTAAGTTCCAAGTTCTAGGTTCCAACGAGTAGATTTCAAGTTTCAAAAAATAAAGAAAGTGTGCCTGATGATAGGTTCCAGGTTCTAGGTAGAAACTGTAGGGAATTTGAAAATATTCACCCATAAAAATCATAATTTGTGGCTTGATTTTCAGAAAACTAAAGAATGAGGAGTGCAAGCACTTACTAAGGCTTGGCAAGACTGACTTAACGTGTCCATGTGAAATGATTGGATGATAGTTTTTATTTTACTGTGGAAATAACAATCTATTTTGAATAACAAAAAAAATTATAAATTGTTGTGGTATTCATTCCTTTAAGAATTTATGGCTCATAATAAGTTATTATTTTTAGGATAACTTAAAAATTATTATGCTATCAAAGTCTTTCTCTTTTCTTTTCTCTCATTTCCTTATTTTCTTTTCTCTCTTTCCTCTCTTTCCTCTTTTTGTTTTTTTCGAGTTTTCGGTCCCCTTTATAAATAGTGCTCCCACTTTCCCTGATTGTCGACCGAATCTTCCCCCTCTTTCTTGTTTTTCTCCGTTTGGGCCCCATCACTTTTGACCATGTCAAAATATGGCAGTGAATCTTTCGCCGGGCCACTCATCCAATTCATCTCTGGCTTCCTAATTTTCTTATAGCATACGTTAGTCCTAAAATGCGAAGAAAAGCAATATAGAACCTAAACGTATTACAAATGCGAACCATGCATATGATACTTTTATTTAGAGATCGGATTCGATCCCTGATTTTCTTATGCGATGAATGCTAAATGAAATAACCAAAATTTAAGTGTAAAAAAAAAAAAAAAGACGGAACTAACATGAGGGGTGCAGTTTTAGATATGTTGTATTGAAATTTTGTTGTAGCAAGGTTTTCTGAATGTGAAGGTAATTATGTTCGAGGTCACATTATCAAAGGGGATGATCGGGATGACTAGAGTGTGAGACAACCATATATTATGCCATCTTTCTATTCTCTGTGCAAACTTGGAGACGAATAATCGTCGGAAGCCTAATCGATGAAGGCAAAACCATCTCTTGGATTTGCCACGCTTGATGCTTGTACTTTCTCCAGAAGCTGAGCAAAGATGATGACACTTGACTACAGGTCCATTCAAGTATTCGCTTGTGTATGGCTCTTTAGTGGGGTGAAGGCAGCTTCGTTCACAAAGAGCGTTTATGAATACAGCACGCCAGTTTCGGAAGCATCTACAGTTCTAATTCTTTACATTTGTGCTCAATGTGGGTCTTTATTCACGTCAGCCATAACATACAACGAAGAACGTCAAGGCAACATTGAGAAGTGAGATCCATCAAGCGCATCTCAGGTGTGGGGAAAATTTGATTTCAGACAACGAACTAGACGTGCACAGGAGGAGAAGAGGAACCGTTTCTCGAGCCTTGGGCCACCACGAGACTCTGCAAAAGCAACATGCCTTGCAAGAACTAGGCTGTTAAGCTCACTTGAACATCATGGGTGTCATCTACACCACTCGTTTTGATAACTTCATCTAGTAAAAAAGCTCATCGGCATCTACCTACCTACATCCTCATTCTCTATGCTATGGCGAAGCTTTGCTGAAAATTAGAACAAATGAGGATGACAGGAAAAACCAGAAAATTGGAAGGAAAAAAAACAAGGGAAGAAAAAGAAAAGAAAAACAAGAAACAAAGGAAGAAAGGAAGAGTGATGAACCAGGAGGGGAGAAAAACAAGCGACAGTTCAATCTCTCTCCTTCATGCTGGCCATATTACTCAGCTCCACCTGCCGGTCCTCTATTAAGCTTACAGTTCTGGATACATCTGATCTTGCAAAAGACACGTCATCATTTTTAACGAGGCGCCTCTGCTTTATCATCAATATAGCCTGCGAAACTTCCGCTATTGAAGGCCGTTTTCTTGGTAATTTGTGCAGACATTTGTGACCGATGTTAGCTAGTCGTCGCACTTCGTCGGGATTGCATTCCCCAACCAGTCGCTTATCGAGTATTTCGTCGACACCATCTGGACTCATTGAAGCCTATCAACAGAATATGCAACCAATGAGTTTGAATCAACGTGCAGATGACAAAACAAAAAAGGTTGTGAAGGTTTAAAAGAACGCTCACGAGATTGATATATTCCATCAAGTTTTGGTGGGGGTGAATTGCTGTAATGAGCTCGAAGATGATAACACCAAAGCTGTATATGTCACTCTTCATAGTGAATTTGTTCGTGGATATGTATGTTGGGTCAATGTAGCCGTATGTACCTTTCAGGCCAGAATTTCGTCCATCAAATACCTCTTCCTTAGATAGACCAAAATCAGCCACCTACAAAATGGGTAGGGCAGCTTACAGGTCCAACATCATGTACCAAAAATTGGACTTAAAACATTTAAAATTGAAAGTAAAAAGAGCACAGTGTCTTACCTTAGCTCTCATGGTTCGGTCTAGCAATATGTTTGCAGATTTTAGGTCACGATGTATGACAGGTGGGACTGCCTGCTCAAAACTTTTTTATCAAAGAACCGAATATACCATTTATCAAAAAAAGCAAGAGCTAATGTTAGCAAAGATACCCCTTCATGAAGGTATTCAATTCCATGCGATATGTCAAGAGCAACTTGAAGCCTTTCTTCCCAATCCAAAACTCTTTCCTTTACATCTGGATCATTGTGCAGCAGAAAAATCTTATTAGCAAATCCACCACTACATGTGCATAAGGGAGCATTGAACATGTAGCAAGGGGAAAAATATTAGGCCGAGCATCTACAGTAGTATATGGCTGTACACTTGCATAATTGAGGAAATAAGCAGTTATGACAAATGGACATGGGCAGTTAACGTCATAAGTCATAATTACTAATACTAAGATGACCAATGCATATAACAAAGCAAGTGGATGCCATTTGGTACTTGTTCAAAATAGAGTGAACCAATTATCGTGACAGTGATGCTGAGACTTTACAACCTTTTCTGCTTGGCCATCATTACCGATATCTCATATTTTACTGCACAATTTTCTACAGATTTAGAAAGCAGGCAGCCACCAAAGCCAGAAAATTTGACATAAGGAATAAGCATAAGAGGAGATTTAGAGAGAACCAACATGAAATCCCATTTCCTAATTTTGAGTCTAACATTTCAAAGGTCATAAAAATTTGTTGAAGTTTATTTCAATACCCAAATTTTGTGAATATTCAACAAGATAATTTTCAACAGGGACTCCAAAATAAAGTAAAAGAAAGAGTCAATGATGAAACAGTGAAGCCAGCCCCTGTACTTATCTCAAAAATGGAAGTTCCAATTGAGGAAACTTTACATGCATCACACATAAGGCCGAAATTTACATGTACACAGCAAAGTTGTAGCATGTTCCAGATCAGTTGGGTCGTTGAACTTACTGTAAAGAAGATTTGCCAAGCTTCCGTTACTCATGAACTCATAAATCAACATGTGCTGCCCTTTATCTATGCAATAGCCCACCAAATTTACAAGATTTCTATGATGCAATCTACCAAGCAGAGACACCTGAAAAGAGGAGACTGCGTCATTGACACACATTTTGCTCCAAATGCTATTTATGATACTAGACAATTTCAGAAAGCATATTACACTTATCTCTAAATCCATACTTAAGAAAAGGGTGCTCGTGCTGTAAACTTGAAATATAAAAGATGCTAGGCAAAATGTATTCAATGGTTGGTACTTTGTTTATGAAGTTTCCTCTCACTATTCTTGGTCCGGGATTATAAAAGAAGGTCTCCTCATTTAAGAACTCAATTTCGGCACAGTGCACACATGGTCACTTGTGTATTCATGCTGCATCAGTGGAGAAAGTCGTAATAACATCAACAAATTCAAAAACTACTTGGCATGCTTTAGTGCATATTCTTTCAGAAGATGTTTTGGAAAAGTTGCCTGCAGTGATTGAGTTGATTTTATAGAAGCACAAAAAAAATCCCACAAAACTCTGACAAGATCCTCCATTCCAAACCTTGCCAAACATTCTTCTGTGACTACTATCCAGCTACCTATTTGTCCACATATGCATTTATTCGTTCAAAAACATTTTGCAATATCCTTGTCCATTTGAGTAATCATTAAAAAACTTCAGGGCAACTATATGAAGAACATGGCTAAAGACAAGTAGTCTATTTTTTTTATAAAAATTATATGCTCTTTCAAACTAATGTTGCTTCAGCCCATACCTCTGTTTGAAACTCCTTTTCACCCTGTTTTGAATCAGAGGCAAGCACCTTGACAGCTACAGTTTCCCCAGTTGCCATTAAAGCTTTATATACAGGACCAAAGGAACCTTGTCCTATGACAGTAGTGAAGTTTTGTGTAGCTTTTTGTATGTCCCTGCATATGTGCAAAGGTTCACACAACTTTACTAATGAAAATAATAAATTTTCACAAGAGATTTTGGGAACATGATACTTGTGGAAAAGATCTGATCACCCTGCAATTATTTGAACTATTGCCCATGGCTTGAAATGTACCATGGAAGAGATATGCTCCCCTGTTTCCCAAATCAGGAGTTGCTATGAAGCAACAATATCATTCATTGAGAAAGACTAAATATGTAGCCATACATGCATACAATAAGAAAAGAGAGCATTAACTTATGGGACATTGATCTTCCATTTGACAACAGAAACCATCTATATATTTTTGCCACGTAATAAATAAACTTCATAAGAGCTTGAATTGAACTGAAAATATCCGGAAATCAAATTTCAAATTTCAATGAATATGTAGTTCAAGGGCAATTTTAAGGACATCAGAGCTATTGAGGATAGTCAGTTTGCATACTTGTAAGAATATTGGGGTATGCCTGATGCAGATGCAAGCCATTCTTTGTTCTGGTGGCTCTGCCAGTTAAAAGGAGAATTCTTCTGGTGGTTATCTGATGCCCCATTGGCTATTGAGATTGACAACGACGCACTGAAGTCAGTGCTCGTGCCTAATCCATTCATGCGAATGGGAAGGGTGGTCACACTACGCTCATTCGCACATCTTCGAAGATGAGCATGTTTCTTGTACCATCTTAAGCCGAAGTATAAAAGTGAAGCTATCAAAATGCCAAGGGCAAGACCAACAGAGACACCAACGATAATTAAATCAGGTTGATTCATCCTGCAACAGCTTTTGGACTTCAAACAGATCAAACATCTTGAAGGGCAGATATGCTGCAGAATCCCTGTCATATATTGGACATTATCATCTTGTGTCAAATAATTTTTGTGGAAAGACATGTATGCATAGTCTAAACAAGCTGTGTCTAGTACAGCTGTACAAGTACTTGATCGAGAATGAACAACAAAATGGAAATAAATCATTTGAAGCTGCATATACCACCAAAACAAGCGAAGACAATTTAGCAGATAATCAGTCCATAATCTTCATGTCGGCAGAATGAAAGAAGGAGAAATAAAAGATGGATACGGTGCTTTTGTGTAAAATATGTATTGTTCACAATACTAGGAAGATTCAGGGTTGAAGGAGAGTCCTATCACAATTGCGTTAACTCCACAACCTCTCGGCCATTGTCTCTCTCACTCATTCAAACTTCATTGATGGATATATGACAAATGTGAAACTGCAACATGAGAGGAGACAAATTGCCTTCCAAAGCCTCCCAACTATTGCCTCGGACTAAACATTTCAAACAGACATGAATTCTGTTACGCAAGTGAATCGGAGGGAACACCAATTAGCCATAGCCTAAGCAAACATGTATTCACAAAAACATCATAAGCCCCAGATGGGCACACACCTTCCGAATTCGGAAGCAGAAGATAAACACCCATCCCACTACACACTCCAGCACCTTCCCAACTCGAGCATTCAAACACGACGACCATAAAAAAACAAGCAGAACCCAATTTCGACCGATCCCAGAAAGCCACGAACCACCCCCCCCAACAAAAAAAAAAAGAAAAAGAGGAAGGATCACATTCGGAACAACCAAGCACAACGCTTTCTTCCAAGAATCAAGAAACGCGTAGGAATCGCCTCCTCAGCTTTTCTTTTAGCGGCATCAAAAAACCAACAACTGTGAGCTGTACCTGGTCAGCAGCCAAATCAGCAAATTCCGTCGATCAGCAGCTTCTGCTAAAGGGAAGAGGAGGAGCTCGGGTCGGCACGATCAGTCCCGCGGCGCCCTCCGCAAGCCTCAATCTTTAGGATGGGCTTCTGGGTCAAGAGTCAAGGCTCGAGGGGGAGGGGAGACGACCCAGTTCAAGAAAAGGTCCGCGCAGACAGAGAGAGAGAGAGAATAATGAAACACGGGGATTGGCGAGAGGGAAAGTTGAGGTGGGTATGGACAAACAGTGATCTAGAAGCCAATGAAAAGAAATGGGATTAAAATTTAAACCTGGAGTGTGTGTTGGGGGGGTCGGGACGTACGAACAACGATATGTGCTGATTGTAACGTAGTAGCCGGTGAACAAGAACCGATGTCTCTTTGGAGTCATCTGCGAGAGGGCCGTACCAAGAACAAGGGACTTAGGCGCATCCGCCTCTCCCCATTTTTTTTCTTTTTATCTCTTTTTCTCTTTCCTTTTCAATCTTGGTGCTCATCCTTGTAATCGATTGGTCTCCTTCGATGCTTTTGATTCGTCTACATGGCACTGTTCGAAAAGGATCGTATGTAGTCCTATGCCGAAAAAATGTAGGATGGAATCCTGAGTATAACTTTCTCAATGTGAGTAATTTTTTAGGACATGTTTAAGAAATTCTTTTGTTCCCTGAAATAGAAAAAAATTTATTTCGTAATGTTAGCCAATTTTTTTATTTCCCAAAATGGATTAGTGGTTAAGAAATAGATTTGAAACAGAAAAAAAGAGGAAAAAGTTACTTCTTTGTTCTCGGAAATAAATTCTAAAACGAGTCATTTTCTCCTCCTCCTCCTCTAGTTGATTGTCAGCTCTCGTCTCTAGTTAGGCTCTGGCTAGTTGCTGGCCATCGCTAAAGCTCAATGACTAGCTAAAGGAGGAAGAAGGAGAGAAAAAATAGAAAAATATCAGAAAATTATTAAAAATTAAAGCAATTATACGTCACAAAAAAATTGGAGAGTAGTACAAAAAAAATTCATGTTCTTATTCTATTCTGAGAATAGGAATTCTATACAGTTATCAAAGACGTTCAAATACTTAAAAACTTGTCTAAGAAATAAAATAGAAAAAATTATTTATGAACAAAAATTGTTCTCAAGAGTAAAAAAATTACCAAACGTACCTTACTTTCATTTATTAGCAAAAATGCAAGGAGATGCAAGTAGCACTAATGACCCACTTTGAATGTTATCATACAAAAAATGGATTAATACTATGAAAAACCTCAAACTAGTACAATGATAATAAATTTACCAAAAACTAATGTTAACTATTAAAAATCTCAAATTGATACACTTGTAATAATTTTATAACTCATTATTCCATTGAATTTTATCATTAAATTACTGAATTTGATGACAAGTGGTAATTAAATGGTGTACTAGTTTGGGGTTTTACTACTCGTTTAGATGTATTAGTTTGTGATTTTTCGTGATATTAAACCAATTGAACGGAAATTAATGGATGATAAATTTTTCATAAATGTACTTGGTTTGAGTTTTTTTGTGATAAAAAAATTATTTTTTGGTAAACTTGTCATAAATATACCAATTTAGGGTTGTAGTCAAAAAATTAATTTTAAATAAATTTATCAAAGATATATCAATTTAAGGTTTTTTGTGATATTCAAAAAAAATAATGTAGAATTCTAACATTCTCAATATGGGTGATTATCTCAATGTGTGTAGGAATTGAATACGAGTAAATTTCAATCGTTGTTGCACTTTTTTGTGCTCCTATTAACTTCTTTCGATGCATTTGATTTCTGTAAATGGCATTGTTTAAAAAAAGGATCGTCCACCATCCCGTGCCCAAAAAAATTCAAGATAAAATCTTAATTTTCTCTATATGGGTAATTATCTTAGTGCATGTAAATGATGATTTTTTGGATGATTACATAATCGGATTACAAAAGAATTCTCTTTTTGTCACTTCTTTTGTAACCGCTGAACTACAACTTTTATTTTTTATTTAACCATTGGAATTTACCCCAATGACCACCTTTGGAGATATGGGGGTTCAAATCCTCACCTTATTAAAAGGTGAGGTGAGAACGATTTAGTTTCAAGTGTGGGTTTCAATTCTTACGCTTTATAAGGATATAGAATAGAAGTCTGAGTGTAAAAATTAGAGCAGGAGTAGAGTGGAATCGATAAAAAAAAAAATTACAACCTTTTTTCAATAGTTCCTTTCTTCGTGCGCATGTGTACTTGGAGTGATTATGCTGATTCAACCAATGATTGACATTTTGTATATATTGGTGTTGGACGCCCCCGAACTTTAAAATGCTAAATATGTCTAACATAATTCTACAATAAGAATTATCAAAAAAATTCTTAAATTATTGCAATTGTACCAATTTAGTCCTAAATATTTTTTTTGCTAATTAAATCCTAAACATTTTGCATTTGTATCAATTTAATCCATTGGGATAATTTTGGCCAAAATCGCTAGCATGAACACTGAACGTTCTACTTAACATAGTCGACGCTAACATAGATATTTTTAACAATATCTTAATACTTTTCAAATTATTTGTTTATTATTTTCTTTTTCCTTTTTTTACTCTTTCTATTTTTTTTCTTCTCCCCTTCCTTCTTCCTCTACTCAGTGCCAAAGAAAAAGAGAGAGAGAGAGAAAAGAAAAGAAAAAAAGGAAATATAAATTCTAAAAATATTTAAATATTATTAAAAATGTCTACATTGACGCTGATCGTGCTATGTATGACGGTTGGCATTCACATTAGCGATTTTTGGCCCAACTTAAACGGATGAACTAATTGATACAAATACAAAAGATTTAGGACTCAATTAGCCAAAAAAAGTTTTAAGACTAAATTAGCAATAGGTTTAGGATTTTTTTGGTAATTCTCTCGAATTCTTCGTGTATGGATGTTCAAAGTCATGTTAGCATCTTTTGGAAAAATGACACAAATAGTCCTTGACTTTAGCTTAATGTACAATGTAACCCTCGAACTTTTATCCTTTAAGTAATATTATTCTCGAACTTTTAAATTATTTAGGCTATATTTGGTTCAGTTTTGGAGTTGGCTTTCAACTGAAAGCCAGTCTTCAAAATGCTAAAAGCCCAAAGCTAGTAGTAGGGACTAGCTTTGGGCTTTCGGCATTTGACTGAATGCTAATATTAATTTTTCCCTTCCAAAACTATCATTACTAATTCTTCATATTTTCGATTTTTCCCTTGTTTTTTATTATTATTATTATTATTATTATTGAGAAAGGAGGCAACCCTTTGCTAGTTTGGGAAGGGCTACGGCTGCCAGCTGAGATCGTGCAAGATCATGCAACCTTCGGCAAGGGTCGTGCAACCTAGTTGAGGGCCACCGGAGGTCACCCGACCTCAGGCGACCTTGGCGAGGGTTACTCAACCTAAGCGATTGCCGTTTGGGTCTCACGGCCTCAGGCGACCCTCGTTTGAGTCTCGCGACTACTGGCCACTATCGCGCGACCCTCGTGAGACCCGCGCGGTCACTCGGCACGCTTGGAGTGACCTCCGCGGCCCTCGCTGGTCAACGACCCTCGTCGAGATTGCCAACCTCGGCCTCGGCCAATGGCCATTGATGCCAAATTTGGCATGTCGGCGGCCATAGCCCTTCGTTGGACCGGCGAAGGGTTTAGTCCAATTTTCAAAAAGAATATATATATACATTATACCCCTCAAAGCCCATTGCGAAAGTTTTTTATTAAATGCACATTTAACTTAAAGTCCATTTACAAAGAAATTTTACCAAACACAATTGCATTTCCTCAAATAGCTTTGGGCTTTTAGCATTTGCATTAGACTGAAAACCCATTTGCAAAGCTAAACCAAACGCACTCTTAATATGATCCTTAGACTTTTGATACATGTTCAATTTAGTCCCTATATTATATGAAAATATTCAATATTGTACTTGGAAATTAATAGAATGACAACATTTAATCTTTTTACATAATTCATAGACTAAATTGTAAATATCTCAAAAGTTCAAAAGCTACATTGAACGAATTAAAAGTTTAGGGATCGCATTGCATATTAGACAATAGTTCAAGAACCATATTAAACAAATTAAAAGTTGAAAGACCGCATCTCATATTAGGGCAAAGTTTAGGGGTCATTTTGTCATTATCCAAATCTTTTCTATCTTCTTTTTAATGCTGCAACAAATTAAGTGAATTAATCTTAGTTGTCCTAAAACCACATGAAGATATCTTATAGATCAAAACGTTTAGACACTGTTTGATCAAATTTATGACAAGATAGCCAAAAGGTTGAGTCCAACAGCATCCCAGTCCACACGGTTAGATGGGAGAGTCATGCTACTTTTAACTCTCCATAATTTCTATTCCTAAACGTACTTTATCAATATATGAATCGTTTCTTGAAATAAAAATCAATGAGATTTAGATCTGTTTAAGGGAATTTACTGAAACTCACGACCCCACCCACATGCAAAGTTAGTAGCATATATGGAGGAACAGGAATGTAATGGTTGACCTGTCTGATTAAAAATTGCAAATCTTTTATTTTTTTATTTATTTATTTGCTGAAGAATTTGTGGACTTTAAATTTTTTTTTTATAATTAAGAAAACCTCTCGAGCATATAATGGTGGATTTGGTAGGATGTGACAAATTAGGGAGCCGGCTAGCCCTGGACCAATTCCTTGAATATTATAGTCAAAACATGTGTGCTTGGTTGAACTGAGAGAGAGCACCATATGGTCCAATTCTTAATGATGGTGGTGAGTGGTAAAGAGATGCAATCTATTGCTAAAGACCAAACTATATCCAGAAAGTCAACCTCTGATATGCTGCTACCTTCATTATGTAATCATTTAAGCTCTGATCGGCGCGCTTATCCATTACTTTCTGTTCCATACTTGCACCTTTTCCCTAACGTATCCACTATAAAATATTTTAATAGCCATTTGTGTGAACACGAAAGGTTCTGAGGTTGAAACCCACAGAGACGTTGCAATGAGGAGCAAGTCAAGTGCCAGAAGTTTCTTGGTGATATCCTACTTTTCAGAAGATGCCAGAGGAAATGCATCAGTCACTTCTGAATCCTCACTCCAGGAACCCCATTATATACAGAAACTACTATCGAATTTTCACATCTAATAAGTTCCCTTCTTTGGTCCTCGTCTTGTGCCTTAGACTTCAGAACTCAATCTTGATCCATTGTGTTCACAGTTTTTGCATTCAGAACGCATGCAAAGATTGCAGCAACCTGTGTTCAGCTTCAATCCGGTCCCAATTAGACTTGGCATATGCAAGGCATATGAGAGAGAGAGAGAGAGAGAGAGAGAGAGAGAGAGAGAGAGAGAGAGAGAGAGATGCATCTTTATTTACTTAATTTAAGAGGGAGTTTGTCTATGCGAGGGAATGTATTCCTTTTTCCATCCATACAGAGCACATGATTCATAAATTATAATAATCTCCTGTGCATGGATTAGTTCTTTGAATAACAGTCCCCAATCCAAAGCTCAAATTCCTGCAGCACATAAAAGCACGAGAAGACTCGGCAAACATGAAATATAAGCAGATAACCTAAAAGATCATATGTCAAGATAAAATAGACCCATCTCATTGTGAATTTTGTGGCAGTTGAGAAAAAGGAGAACCTTCTCCTTGTTGGTACAAAAAAGACATCATTGAAATGGCATCACGCAGTGCCTTACCCTCAGGTAAGACCCATGACACGACAGACCATTTGCCATATGTATGATATCAAGCACTTCTAGTCTCCTTCAGCTTTCAGGCGTTATCCACAAAATCACTCTTTGCCGTTTCAACCATTCTACCATTCCTATCACCCATATGGGCCAAATGTTAGAAGCTTCTATTTTGTCTTTGCACAATCCCAGGTCTACCTATGCCTGCAGCTCCTCCTCAACTCATTTGACGTTACCCATTCATTAACTACAAGGGTGAAATTTTATTAAAAAAACCTTCAGTTCAGCAAAGGTGCACACAGAAATAGTCTACACCTATGTGTTTCCCTCTTCTGCAGATTATCAGAAGTTAAATACAAAATGGTTAATTGAGAAAATGATGGCCAACAGAAATTTTCTAATCACTGGCATAGCTGGTACAAGGTCATTCATTTCGATATTGTAGGCCAAGTTTAACAATCTTGACTACCCTGACAACCAGTAACTAGACTTGGAAAATGCAAGTTCACATTCTGAAAAGCTCTGCTACATTAACAAACAATAGGTCTTAGTGTGACTTCACAAATTTTATGTCGTTTGGCAAGCAAGGTTTCTTCTATCTTCTTGGTTTGGTCCTCTTTTATTTAATCTCCGGGATCAATAACTTCTCAAGTTGAGCTTGGTTGTTTAATTAAACATAAAAAAGACAGGCAAGTTAATACGATCATAAAGAATTCAAAATTTAAAAGACTAATCAACTCTGCTGTTTTAGCTCACACTAGTTGCATCTTTGAACTCATGTGCAGAAAAGAATACTTTAGATCCTTAAGAACTAGGTCAAAACCTTCCATATATTGAACTCTTATGCACATTTGGTTCAGAGTGAACTTCCTACAAGGACCGACAAAAAATTGTGGCTACTCCTATTTCTTCAAAAAAACCACTTCGGACTAGCATTGAGAAACTGAGATGACTATGTTACATGCATTTGAGGTCAAAACCAACCCAAAGGAAAAGACTCAAAAGCATTCAGTAGGCAATACATGGCTCATTTGATAGCTACAAACAGGATGTCTAACTAACTAAAAACTTACCAGGATGCATAATTAGAAGTCCTCCCCCATAAAGAACATGAAATTTCCAGGAGATGAAATCCCAATTAAGCCATATGTTCTCCCTCCCCAGTAAATTATACAACCCACAAAGGGCGACTATGCAGGAATTGAAGAAAATTGCAAATACATGCTCATTTTTTAGCTTTCTTAGATCAAGCCTAAAAGAGAAGAACCCTTCTAGTTTGGACTAGCCGGGAGCTTCAGCAAAGTAATATTGTTATTGTGAACATGATACCAGATAAACAAGATTCAGCAGATTTCAGAGAATTAACTAGCACCTGTAAACATAGTACACTTCATATATCTCAAACAATTCCTGTGACATACTTACCAATGGTACATTGATCCCATTGTCAACAGTATTAATGAGTGATGGATAGTAGTTTTTAGTAGATATAGCACATGAAACAATCTCCACCATCCATATCAAGCAGTGTTACCCATAACTTCCCAGCAAAGCCAACTTCATAGCAAGAAGCTCAGATTGCATAATTCAACTGGATTATGCAGCGCAATTAAAAACAATGTTTGACATGAATGAAACTTTGCATTATCGGCACCCTTTTTGCACACACAATTCTGAGCCAAGTCAGTTCACCTTTTGTTGAAAGAATCAGCGAAATTAGAATTGCATTCTGAGGAAGATTTCTTCTTCTATATTTGGTCAGGTATTTGGAAGCAGGAAGCTCGTTCTGATAGAAAGGGCACTCCTGCTAAGTAAGACAATGGCCATTAAGAAGCTTACAGACCCTTGCTTTCTACTTATTTGAGAGTCTGACCACACAAGGAAAAGAAGGACCACTCCATTTAGGGATTTTCAGTGCTGGTTCCATTCTATTCCACATTCTATTCCACATCTCAATCCATTTAAGCTAATTCCATTTCATTATACCAAACTTAACTCAAAACTGGTAAACATCTACTTCCATTTTATTGCCCTGGACTTAATTAAAAGCTGGTAGTCCACTTACCACATGCCCCATTAAACAAGAAAGGACAGGCATTGCATACGGCTAGAGAAAACAAATAAGGAAGCCATATTCTGTCAGATTAATACTGTCAGAAGCATTATAAGTACTAACATAACACCCATACCCTTTGTCTTCAAGGAAGAGGAGTTTGCTTTTCATGATGCCACTTAAGTGCCCAAAGTCAAATCAGCTTCTAAGAGTTGTGCTTTAGAACGCATCAATGTACCTTTTACTTTTTTATTTTGTAAATTACAACTTGCTGGAACTCTATGACATGAAAGTGAAGAAGACTAAAACGAACTCTTCCTGGATTGTTATCAAAATGAAATTCCAGCATACACTTTTGTCGACAGGTAAAAATGCCGTTGGCATATTAAACACTACCGTTTTTTAATTAAGGAAAAGGCACCATTACAAGGGAAAAAGAACTTTGAAAAATTGGCAGCAAAACTGCTCACACAGATGCAGTACAGAGCACATTGCAAGTTGACACAGATATCACTACAGCACAAGGAAAGGTGAACATAAACATGCTAATAAAAAGCAAAATTCAACTGAACCAGCTATGACAAAATCTGTAAACGAGAAAAGAAGACAAGGTATTTTCGATACGACAAGTGAGAAATAGCAGGATAATGGAGGCACAGAGAACACAGAAAATTTCTGACATGGGGACACAATCAGGAGCCAATTGTAATGATAAAAAAACAAATAACGAGCCCAGTAATCAAATGATACAACTTCCATATATTATAGCCTCCAAAAGTACAAAAGGAGATATAATTACATACTTTCCCAGAGGCAAGTCCATGAATTAACGACCCTCAAGAGCCACTTCCATACAACTGAGTAAACACAGTGATCCTCAAATAATCAGCACGAAAAAGCTTGATGAATAGTGTCATTACTAGTTGTGCTCTTGAATTGAGACAAAAGTCCTTTCAATTGCAGTCATGTCAGAGGATGATCCACAAAGAAGAGCTCAAACGACAGAAATGCCGCTAATTCATGAGGTCAGTTAAAAATTGGAAAAGGGAAGTGAGCTGATATATGCATATGCCGATGAAGCAACAATCTGACAGAGTTCTTGTGAAATAGAAGCATGATGCCATGTTTCTCCGTTCAATTAATGGAAGCATCAAATCTTGGCTCATAGAAGCAAATCTGGCTGTTGTATGACTGAAGAGCACAGCCAGCAATCCAAGACCAAACCTTCTTATCTACATCATATATGAGACCCTTCCCTTGATTCCAAGATGTGAAGCAGATCAAGTTATCCTGTCCAAAGCACTCAAATCTCTCAGCAGACAACCTAAAAAGAGCCCGAAAGTATTTTGGCGGCATCCTACTGATCTCCACCCAGGTATTCTTTCCATGATCCAACTCCCAAATCCTCATACTCTGAAGTGTACTGTACAGGCCTATCCTCCCAACTAGAAACAAACGTTTTTGAGTACCAGCAACCAAATAGCCATCCAACAAGGACCTTGGAAACTTAGCCGGTATATGTTCCCATAGCCCTCTGTCCAATCGAAATAACATCAGTCCAAGAGGTGAGAGAGTTTCCAAATACAATGTAGAATCACAAAACGCCATTTTTGAGGAGCAAAGATTAACTGCAGGCATAACCTGGTGGAGAGACCATATGTCAAGCTTCGAATCATACACTTCAGTTGGCAACGACTTGTCACCATATATATCACTCGTTGCAATTACTTTAAAAGACCGATCTGTCCGATTAGCAACCATGATCAACTGCCTTTGCTGATTATAATGCATAATTGGCAGTGTCCTCCATGTCTGAGTAAGAGGGTTACAGACTAAAGTTTTAAAAGTCAACCCATCAAGCCCAGAAAAGCAAACGAGACCTCCAGATGAGCCGATCAACCAAAATGCCCAAGGCGGCAAAAAGTGAAAAGGAATCCTGTACCATGTTTTCAGAGGCAAACTAAAAACCGAGCATTGCGGGGTTTGTGAATTTTTCCAAAATGTAAGAAGACATGGCCCATGAGACGGCACTTGCGAATGGAACTTTAGAAAGCTACTATCCTGGAGGATAGAATTCCAACGCCTACAAACTGAACGAAGCCGAAAATCATAAATGGGGGGACTCTAGCTAAAACCTCATTCAGCAAGTCCTCCGGCAACATTGCCCATATATTATCCTCCATTTGAACATCAGGGTGCACTATTTTGCTGAATGTAGCCGCTGTTTCCTCATCTAAACCACGGGGCTTCGTCTTAATAACCTTTTGCCTAGAAGGACTTGTGTTTCTTGATCCTGTCCGGCTTAAGGGGCTAGTATTTCGTGACCCACCACCCCTTATGGGCGATACTTGCTTAGGGCACCTGTCATCGACGCGAAAGGCCCCATCTTTGGTCAATTGGGAGCTGGCAACGCCAGACCCAGATGGAGAAGACGACCCAACTTCGTCCGTGCGTGCCGATTCCATCAACCTAGCCCTTTTCAGACGAGTTTCAACTCAATCTCATGGTTCAGACCCAACAAAGATCAGAAATTCGCGACCGCGAGACGTCGATTTAGAGCGCCGCACCGAAAAACCCGACAAGGTCACACATTTCCGTCGCATGGAATCTTCAAAGGGAGAAAACACCAAAAAGCCATATCAAGAAAGAGATGAATCAGCGCAGACAAATCACTTACTGCGTCGGAGATGCATTGGGAGCTCGAGGGTTCTCGGGTGGTTCACGTTTCGCACTCGAGAAGAACCATCCAGATTTCGCCTTGGGTTCGTCAGAGCAAGACTTCCGACTCCGAGATCAGTGAAGTTAATAAATTTCTAGCGTACAAATAAAAGAGAGCAAAAATTAACCTACGAAAAAGAAAATCTCCACCGATTTTCTTCCTCCTGTCTAATTTTCGGTCCGATTTCCTCTTTTTCTCGCTAGTTTCAAGAGGACATGTTTGAACGTTGGAAGAGATCTTTAAAGGGAAAAAATATTAAATAATTTACGAAAAAGAAAATCTCCACCGATGTCAAACGGCTTTAATTGTCTACAGGTGTTTTAATAAGATTAATTTCAGTACTTTTTTTCCTCCTACTGTTTAACTTTTATTCAAATTCAAAACAAATTAGAATTTGAAACCCTAAACCAAAATTTATTTTTTTTGCAAAATTTTTACCTCCCATTTCAAATATTTAAAAAAATAGGATTTGCTTTTTCCAGACAGAGATTCATATATATATATATAAAAAAGGGAAGAGAAAAAAGTGAGTACGTGCGCTCCAAGATCATTTAAAAAATCTAGGAATTATGCAGCTTACCAGGTCAGAAGAAGGGAAAATATTGGTTTCGCCGATGAGTTTGAGCAAATTTGACAAGAAAAAGAATGAAACAAAACGAGCGTCGGGTAGATCGAGTTGACTCGGTTTGATTGTAATTGAAACTGGATCCTATTGCCCACAAAGCGTCGGTGAATCCCACGGCCAGGAATCGACCGATTGGCTCGTGAATCGTTCGGTAACGTTGATGCCTGTCAATATGACCCAGCTAATCAATGATAATTTGTACGGAAGGAGCCACCGAATTGGTTCAAATTTGGTGATTGGGCTCCACTACACTGGTTGGTGGAGGTATGGATAAAGAAATTGAGACGAACAGCTGATTATACATGGGTTGAATAATCGTACTTCTTAAGGCTGGGACCAAAGCTTTGGCGCTTCCGAAAATCCTTTTGAAAAATGACATATAATTCTTGAAATTTGACCAAATATGTAGTATGACCCTTAAGCTTTTAAATTATTTAATGTAATATCTGAACTTTAGCTAATATATAATGTGGTCCATAAATTTTTAATTTATTTAATATGATTCTTGAACTTTTAATGTATGTTCAATTGTATCCCTAAATTATACGAAAATATTCAATATTGTCTTTGAACTTGAAAACTTCAACGAAATAGTTTATGGCAAGTGAATCCAAAAGAGTTTGGATGTGTGGCGACTACATATTTTACGGGAAGAATAGACTAAACATTATCACAAGACCCTACTACGACATCCACCACGGAGAGTTGGTCTAGTACCCTCGAGACACCATTGAGTTAGGAGCAAGAGACTGCTTTGACTATCTCTCTCAAACCACGCGCAAAGGTAGGGGATTTCCCATTTTTACATAAACTTTTGTATCGATATCTCCAATTATAGCTCCTCTAGGATGTAAACCCATCCATTTAGCCAAGTTAACTTGCACTTGCAGCCAAGCACCATCGTACAATCCAGCCACCCATCCTCATTCGTGATCTATCATCTAATTCGCGCAATATTTGAATTAAGTGAGCATCTTATATAATTTGGTTTTGATATATTTGTTGCCTAATTTAAAGGATTGTGATCTTGAATAGATAATAGTCTTACCTAATTTGAAATATGACATGGATTGGATGACGAATCACAAACAATGACGGGTGGCTCACCCGACTATGGATTGCATGATGGTGCTGGCCGCGAATGTTGCTCAATGGTGTCTTAATTGACATTTAATGGGGGCACTTAGCCGGCTCTCCACACTGGATGTCGCGGTGGGGTCTCGTGATTTTTTGTTGTGATTAAACCTTGACCCCAAATTAGAAAAGGGAGGAATCAAATATGATCATAAACTATTTTACAAATAATTGATTTAGTGGCATACAACTACCATCCTTGACGACTTAACATCCTGAATGACACGAGTTTTGATCCATAATCAAACTCAAGCCCAAACGTCAAATAATGAAACTTTCGCTATAGAGATTGGCATTAAGGGTGCGTTTGGTTTGATATTTAGAAAGCTCATTGGAAAAATGCAAAGTAATTTAGCCTAAAGGGCTTTGGGATAAATGTAAAAATTGTTTGGTAAATTCTACTTTGAGAAACAGCTTTGAAATGAATGTTGTTTGGTAGGAAACACATTGGAAAAACCCCTTTGCCAATTAATCTAAGTTTTTAAATTTTTACTTGTTTAAAATTTAAAAAATGTGGATTTTTTAAAATTAATATTTGATAACGGTGTTAAAGATGTTGTGCAAACAATTTAATTAAAAATAAAATCTTCTTTTTGCTAAAAATATCGAATGAAAAATGAGCGAGTCCGTTGGACCCAACCGACCTCTCATCCATCCTAGTCCGTTATCCAAACTTAAGCCAATTCGAGTCTAACAAATTCCCGAGCCCATTCCTACCCATTTCCCAGCCCGTTTCCTAGGCCCGCCTTTCATTTTTAACCCAAGGGCAGTTTGGGAATTGTGAAAGGTGGAAATGACCATTTTGCCCCTAGATATTATTGGAAAGAGACAAAAGGAAGAGAGAGAAGATGAGGTCATATGCTTGGGAAATTGGAGCAACCATTAATGGCATTGATGAAGGATTTTGAGCTGCTGAATACCCCTCTCACTCAACTTGATCTTTCAAAAATCGCAGCCCTTCTTCCCCTTGCTTCTCCTTGCATTTCAACAGTTTTTGCTTCTGACCTCTCATCGAATTTTGAGTTGTTCATTGTCTTCCGATGGAATCTCGGGCCAAGCCACCTATCAAACTATTCAGCACAGAAAATTCGTACAAGATAGATTGGCCGATCGCTAGAACCAGTCTTCGGCCGTCCCGTACGACGGCTTGAAGTCAACGGTCCTCCGTCCATCACTGTAGCGCACCTCTACGCAGCTTCGCTTTTTCCTCCATTTCTCTCCATTTTTGGCCTACCCATTGCCCACACCAGCCACGCACAACTCCCCCTCGACCCACTGGAACCACCGGCCACCAACTTGCCGAAGCTCTAGTCAAGCCGTTTTGCTCCAATCAACTCGGTTCTCTTCATGTGCAGTCAGTTCTTCAAAAGTTGTTGAGGGAATCAGATTTTGTTGTTGTTGTTTCAACCTCTGGACCGCCTTGGATTGGCGTGGTAGAGGTCCCTAGGTGTCGAGTTCGTCACCGCCACCGCGTCCTTGTCGCCGGCCCACTTAACGAGTGAGTTTAGCTCCTAATCCCTTAGTTAGTGCCTAAACTTGATTATTGTTGGGTTAATTAGTGCTAAGGGCTGATTAGGGTGTTTAATTAAATGCATTAGCCCTAAGATAGGTGGTTAGATAATTGATTAAGATTAGCTTAGCTTAATCTTGCTTATTTATATTTAATTATGCTTAATTAGGCTTCATTGAGTGTTTTGTGCTAATTAATCATGTTTTGCCTTAATTGCTTGATTAATGTGATTAATTGTTTGATTTATTGATTTAATTAATTTCTGCATTTAAGTATTTAATTATTTAATTATTAAATTCTGAAAATTTCACTATTTATGCATTGTTTATCCGAAATTAAAATGTGTAATTTCATGTGAGCATTCGCATGAATCGTGTGATTTTCATAAAAATGGGAAAAAATTTAATTGTCCTAAGGGACACCGGAAATGAACCGTTTTTATGAGAAATGATGTGAGGTTTTATATGCAAGCATGTGTGCATTAGCTAATGCTCTAAGATAATAAATGGGTTGTGACGGCATGCTTGCGTGATCACTAAACTGAACCCGTCATCTCGGGAGAGTATCCCTTGACATCTTTTGGAAAGTGCAGTCTTGAGAGAGTATTTCTTAACGTTGTTTGGGCATGTCGTCTTGGGAGAGTATCCCTTGACATTTTTTAGGCATGCGTCTCAAGAGAGTATCCCTTGACGTGTGTTGGACATGCAGTCTTGGGAGAATATCCATTGACGTTCGTTGGGCGTGCAATCTTGGGAGAGTATCCATTGACATTCGTTGGGCATGCAGTCTCGGGAGAGTATCTCTTGACATTCTTTGGGCATGCTGTCTTGGGAAAGTATCCCTTGATGTCGTCGTCCCTCACGGGAGAGGGCGATGTCTGGTTTTGCCAATAGACACTGGTGGAAGTTCCGATGTAACCTTGTGGGCAGTAATAATAAGAACACGTGTGAATACAAGAGTGCGTGAGAAAATATGGCATCATTGGTTCCGATTATACATGAGATGATCATATCATTTATGGCACGCACACATGAATTGATAATATGCACGGTGTGGCAATGGCCAGGTTTGATGAATAGCATAATCGCGACTCACATTGTGCATTACGTGTATTGTGCTGACATATAACGTGCAGGGTATGGCATACCGAGTAAGGTTGCATACGAACCGACTTTTGATTGTTGGTTGACCCTGTCTGTTGTTTAATTGCTAGTTGCTAGTTGTTTATTGTTGGGTTGAGTGAGGGATGGTTTTGGAGAGATACCCCGGGTTGAGTTGGTGTACTAACTAGGGCTTAGGGGAAGGACTTGCTGAGATTTTATCTCAACCCGTCGTGGTTAACCATTTTTAGGCCTTTAGAATGGCGCACCCGCAGTGGAGAATCCTGCCTCCACTCCACTAGTGATTGACTTGACAAAGCCAAGTCCGATGAGTCCGAGCGATCATGGTGTTGAACCCAAGGGTTCAATTTATATAGCTAGATTAGCCTAGTTTCTTTTTGGCCTGGCTTAGAGGATGGATTGGCCTCTTTTGTCGGGTTTGTAATTTGAAAGATGATCCTCCGTTGGTTAATCCAGTAAGTTGTATAAATGAGTAGTTGATGTTTCTAATGTTCATCCATTTATCCTTGTTTGATTGTTTGATTATATGTTTGGACTAGGGATGGTTCGTCTTCCGCTTGCGCATAATGAAAGATCAAAATAAATGGTCGTTGATGAGTCTTGGGACGTCGCTTTCAATTGACCATGGTAAAGGGTTGTCGCGTGCTCGGGGTTTGGGGCGTGACATCCCCGTCGGTTTTAGTAGCAGAGCGAGGTCGAGACTTGGAATGATAAGGTGTGTGAGATTTTTGAGATAGTGAGATAGGATGGCTTTTATATTACGTGCATATGATTACTTTTGTGGTTTTGTGTGATGGTGGGTTGCTCATAGTCTAGAGTGATGAGCAATCCTGAGCTGAGAGCCTCTATGTGTAGGGTAGCGTCTAGTTAGACTAGTGCTAGAGGTAGTGCGCAAACAGATCCTAAATTAGATGGAATCCTGCTGGCGCTAGAGACCTTGTTAGGATAGCGAGTTGAGTGCTTTTGCTGTGGTCCTTATGGTTCACTTAGTGAGAGGAGAGGTCTATGAAAGACTGATGCCTAGGCTGGTAGAGCAATTCTTGATACTGAAGCCATCGAGGTTAGTGGCGTAGGCGACCCTGAAGCTGTGACCCTTTGGATAAGGGATATCGAGAGAACTATTACAATGCAGAGGTGTTCAGAGTAAGACAGAGTGGTTTTGGCGACTTATTAGTTTCAAGATAATGCTAATACTTGGTGGGAAGTCACTCAAGGAAGAGTGTTCCTTGAAAGTACGGCTTAGACTTAGGGTGCTTTTCATGAAGCTTTCAATGGAATGTGCTTCTTGGATAGTGCGAGAGAGTAAAAAATGGCAGAGTTCCAACAGTTTTGTCAGAATTAGATGTTAATGGATAAGTATAAGGTGAAGTTCGCTGAGTTGGCTAAGTAATAGCTGAGGTTAGTGGAGGACCCTGTGGATAGGGCAAGATGTTTTAGAGATGGCTTGAAGCCAAAATTGAAGGCCCTTGAACTTGAAAAAGTTTTGATGAGATGTACAAAAGGGCCCATATGATAGGAAAGAATATGATCGATAAGGCGACCGCATTTGGTTTGCGGTTCGTATCTAATAGAGACAATCGTCGGTTTGGGAAGGGACCGATGATGAAGAGAAGGAATCCCATCCCACTTAGCAGGAAGAATTATGTGAAAAAGCCGATACCCAATTTCATGGGAACTAGCTTCAAATGTGGTCAGTAGGGCCACCAAGTGGCGAATTGTTTGAGTTAGATTGTTCTGGCTGTAAGTTAGTTGCGGGTGGTAGTGAGGAAGTCATTGACTTGATGGCAATAGCAATGTATGACTTTGATGTCATAGTTGGCATGGATTGGCTTACTAAGCAATGAGCTATGGTGGATTGTCATGGAAAGACAATTCAGTTTAACCCAATAGTGGGTGATAGTTTTGAGTTTGTGAGAAATCGAGGGGAACCCTTTGTTCCTCTAATTTCGTCACTTGAGGTAACTTGGTTATTGAAGTCTGGGTGTGAAGGGTATTTGGCATTAGTGGCAATCACAATGGTGAAAGGATCAAAGGTGGAGGATATTGCAGTGGTACAAGAGTACATGGATATGTTTCCCTCTTAGGAGGAAATTGAGTTTGTGATTGAGTTAGCCCCTGGGATTGAACCGATTTCCAAGGCGCCTTATAGGATGGCCATGTCAGAATTGAAAGAATTGAAGGTGCAGATGCAAAAGCTACTGGATAAATGTTTCATTCATCCTAATGCGTCTCCTTGGGGAGTGCCGGTACTGTTTGTAAGAAAAAAGGACGGTTCGTTGAGACTGTACATTGATTATCAGCAGCTTAATCAAGTGATGACCAATAACAAGTATCCGTTGTTAAGGATTGACGATTTGTTCGATCAACTTCAAGGAGCCTCGGTGTTTTCCAAGATAGATCTAAGGATAACCTATCATCAATTAAGGATAAAAAATGAGGATATACCGAAAACAGCGTTTAGGACACGCTATGGCCATTACGAGTTCACGGTAATGCCATTTGGATTGACAAATGCCCCTACTACTTTTATGGACTTGATGAACCGGGTGTTCAATAAGTATTTGGATCAATTAGTGATTGTGTTCATTGACGATATTTTGGTATACTTGAGGAGTCCAAAGGATCACGAGAAACACTTGAGATCAATACTACAGACTTTGAGGGAACATGAGCTGTATACCAAGTTTAGCAAGTGCGAGTTTTGGTTATCTTGCGTGACATTTTTAGTTCATGTAATTTCAAGTGAAGGGATTGCCGTTGATCCTACTAAGATCGAAGTGATCATGAATTGGTTGAAACCTATGACGGTAACTGAGATTCGAAGTTTCTTGGGTTTGGCTGGATACTACAGATGTTTCGTAGAGAAGTTTTCTACAATAGACATGCCATTGACGAGGTTGTTAAAGAAAGAAGAGAGGTTTGATTGGACGAACAAGTGCGAGCGTAGTTTCCAAGAACTCAAGGGTAAATTGACTACCGCACCCATCTTGACAATACCATTTGGTCTTGGTGGGTATGAAATCTACAATGATGCATCGTATAAAGGACTAGGTTGCGTGTTAATGCAACATGGCAAAATGGTTGCATACGCATCTCGACAGTTAAGGCCTCACGAGCTTAACTTCCCGGCGCATGATTTGGAATTAGCGGCAATCATCTTTGCACTCAAGATTTGGAAGCATTACTTGTGTGGGGAAAAGTTTCCGATTTTTACGGACCACCAGAATTTGAAGTATTTGTTCTCTCAAAAGGAGTTGAACACGAGGCAATGATGATGGATGAAACTTTTGAAGGACTATGATTGTGAAATTTTGTATCACTCGGGAAAGCAAACAAAGTGGCGGATGCGCTCAGTCGAAAGTTGTCGATAGCTCAAATGAGGGTACATGAATGGATTCTTTTGGAGGGAATCAATGATTCAGATTTTAAAATTAAGGTTGCCTATCTTGCCAATCTAATGGCCACTCTCAAAGTGGAACCCGAGATGCAAAATAAGATTAAGAGTGCCCAAACGACGAATCTTGAAATTCTTAAGATCTTGCAGATGGATCGAACAAAGAGGAAAGTAGACTTTCAAGTGCCCGAGGATGGGACGTTGAGGTTTAGAGGGCGATTGTGCGTTTCGAAAGATGTAGGACTTAAGGAAACTGTCTTGTTGGAAGGTCATTGCAGTAACTATAGCATCCACCCTAGCAGTACAAAAATGTATCAAAATCTAAAATAGCATTTCTGGTGGAACGGCATGAAATTGGACATCGCAAAGCATGTGGCTATGGGCTTGACGTGCCAACAAGTAAAGGCTCAACATTGTAAGCCTGGTGGATTGTTGTAACCTCTTGAGATTCCCGAGTGGAAGTGGGAAAACATTACGATGGATTTTGTGATGGGACTGCCAAGGAGTTATTGAGGCTATGACTCGATTTAGGTAGTGGTTGATAGATTGACAAAGTCGGCTCACTTTATCGCCGTACGAAAAGATTTCACGTTAGATAAGTATGCAAAGTTGTACGTATGTTAGATTGTATGCATTCATGGAGTTCTAGTAACGATCACATCTGACCGTGATCCTAAGTTTACGGCAACTTTCTGGAAAAGTTTGCAGTTGACCTTGGGGATGAAATTGCAGTATAATACAATATACCATCTGCAGACAGACGGTCAATTAGAAAGAATTTGAAGAAGTATTCGAAAGCCTTTAATGCGATAAATGACATTTGGTTTGCACTAATTTTTAAGTGGTCGATGCGAATTCTTGGTTTGGTTATTAAATGGACATGAAATGAATGTTGAAAGAAAAATCAATGGGTTGTGGAATTCGGATAGCAGTTCGATGGAAATTCAGTGAATTGGATTTCAAATGTCGATAAGTGACCCCGTGAAAACGAACTCATGGGTTGACGAGCTGGAAAAAGTTTTGCACTTTGAGGTACAGACGAGGTTAAAACCGTGAGACTTTGTATTTGATAAGCCAAAGTGGATAATACCTCTATGAGATGGTGCATCTAAAAGGGACTTTTGCTAGTAGTGGTGCATTTTGAAGATGCCCATAACGACTGATCTGATGAGGGCAGGGAGTGATCACCGGGGCCAGAGTGCCTGAGCAAGGAGCGCCCCCTAGCAGGCTTCTAGGATGTCGAAAGATGCAAAAATAAACTGAACTTTGCACTGTGCAAAGAGAGAATGCTTGTGGGATAAGATATTATCGGAATGGTATAGTCAAAATATGGTTAAGTTTGTGGAACTCCAGTCTATGGAACGAGGTCAGGGAACTGGGAATCTATAATTTAAAAATTGGTTTAGCAGTTATTGAATGTAGTTTAGATTATCAGAGACAAACTAAAGACAGCTCAGAGTTGTCAAAAGAACTATGTAGACAAACGTCGTAAGCCGTTAGAGTTTAAGGTGAGCGATCATGTATTTATGAAAGTATCGTCGATGAGGGGTACTTCTAGATTTGGCAAGAAAGGGAAGTTAAGTCCGAGGTACGTTGGATCCTTTGAAATTTTGGAAAAAGATCGGGGTTTTAGCGTACTGTCTTGCATTGCCAACGAAACTTGCTCAAGTATATAATGTTTTCCACGTGTCCATGTTGAGAAAGTATGAACCGGACCTGACTTATGTATTGAATTTTAAGGAATTGGACGTAGATGACAAAGTGTCATACGTGGAAAAGTTGATACGGATAAAGGACCGTAAAGAGCAAGTGTTTTGAATCAAGACTATCGCTTTGATTAAGGTGATTTAGCAACATCGCAGAATAGACAGAGCTACATGGGAAAGTGAGGAAGTGATGAAGCATCAGTACCCCCATCTTTTTGAGGAATTGTAAGTAGTTGCAAATTTCGAGGATGAAATTTTTGTAAGAAGGGAAGAATTGCGATGTCCTGAAATTCAAGCCCCTTTTGAGAGGGAATAATTGCGAATCCTCAAAACTGTCGGTTAGTCTAGGTCATAGCAAAATGACATTAGGGACAAATCGACAAGGCATGAGGATCCAAAATTGGACTTCGAATTGTCGGGAACGTCCGGGACGGACATTTGGATGGTGCTTCCTTGATAATCGACAGTGTCGGTTGAGCTGAGTTTTTTAGAAATGGATTCTCAGATCGAGGAAATGAGCCTACGAGGACGTAGGCCAAGCAAGAACAATGAGGGCCTCACACCTAAGGTGGGACGGCCACCGTGGAAGACCGAGACAAACAAGTGAGTTTATTGGACCCAACCGACCCATCACTTATCCAAACTTAAACCAATTCGAGCTCAACAAATTCTTGAGCCTATTCCTACCCATTTTCAGCCCGTTTCCTAGGCCCACCTTTCATTTTTAGCCCAAGGGCAGTTTGGGAATTATGCAAGGTGAAAATTACCATTTTGCCCCTAAATATTATTGGGAAGAGAAAAGGAAGAGAGAGAAGATGAGGTCATGTGCTTGGGAAATTGGAGCAGCCATTAATGGCATTGATGAAGGATTTTGAGCTGCTAAATACCCCTCTTTCACTCAATTTGATCTCTCAAAAATCACAACCCTTCTTCCTTTTGCTTCTCCTTGCATTTCTACAGTTTCTGCTTTTGACCTCTCACCAAATTTTAAGTTGTTCATTGCCTTCCCGGTGGAATCTTGGGCCGAGCCACCTATTAAACTATTCAACACAGAAAATCCGTACAAGATACGTCGGCCGATCGCCGGAACCAGTCTCCTGCCATCCCATATGGTGGCTTGAAGTCGGTGGTCCTTCGTCCGTCACTGTAGCGCGCCTCCTGCGCAGCTTCACTTTTTCTTCTGTTTCTCTCCATTTTTTGCCTACCCATTGCCCACACCAGCCACACACAACTCCCCCTCAACCCCCTAGAACCACTAGCCACCGGCCACCAGCTCGCTGAAGCTCCGGCCAAGTCGTTTTGCTTCGATCAACTCAGTTTTCCTCCTATACAGTCAGTTCTTCGGAAGTTGCTGAGGGAACCAGAGTTTGTTGCTGTTGTTTCAGCCTTGGGACCGCCTTGGATCGGCGTGGTAGAGGTCCCTAGGTGTCGGGTCCGTCGCCGCCGTTGAGTCCATGTCACCGGCCGGCTTAACGGGTGAATTTAGCTCATAATCCCTTAATTAGTACCTAAACTTACTTATTGTTGGGTTAATTAGTGCTAAGGGATGATTATGGTGTTTAATTAAATGCATTAGCCCTAAGATAGGTGGTTAGATAATTGATTAAGATTAGCTTAGCTTAATCTTGCTTATTTATGCTTAATTGTGCTTAATTAGGCTTAATTGAGTGTTTTGTGCTAATTAATTATTTTTTCCTTAATTGCTTGATTAATGTGATTAATTGTTTAATTTATTGATTTAATTAATTTTTGCATTTAAGTATTTAATTATTTAATTCTAAAATTTTCACTATTCATGCACTGTTCATCCGAAATTAAAATGTGTAATTTCATGTGAGCATTTGCATGAATCGTGTGATTTTCATAAAAATGGGAAAAAGGTTAATTGTCTGAGGGACACCGGAAATGGACTATTTTAATGACAAATGATGTGAGGTTTTATATGCAAGTATGTGTGCATTAGCTAATACTCTAAGATAAAAGTGGGTTGTGACAGCATGCTTATGCGATCACTAAACTGAATCCGCCGTCTTGGGAGAGTATCCCTTGACATCTTTTGAAAAGTGCAATCTCGGGAGAGTATCCCTTGACATTCTTTGGGTATGCGTCTCGGGAGAGTATCCCTTGATGTGCGTTGGGTATGCAATCTTGGGAGAGTATCCCTTGACGTTCGTTGGGCATGTAGTCTTGGGAAAGTATCCCTTAACGTTCTTTGGACATACTATCTTGAGAGAGTATCCCTTGACGTTGTTGCACCTCACGGGAGAGGGCGATGCCTAGCTTTGCCAGTAGACACCGGCGGAAGCTCGACTGTAGCCCTGTGGGGTAGTAATAATCGGAACACGTGTGAATACAAGAATGCATAAAAAACATGGCATTATTGATTCCGATTATGCATGAGATGATTACATCATTTATGGCACGCACGCATAAACTGATAACGTGTAGGGTGTGGCAATGGCTAGGTGAGATTGCTTGTCACGCGACTCGCATGTGGTTGATGAACTGCATCATCTAACGACCATGTGCATTGCGTGAATTGTGCTGACATATAGCGTGCAAGGTATGGCATACCAAGTAAGGTTGCATACGAACCGACTTTTGATTATTGGTTGACCCTGTCTGTTGTTTAATTGCTGGTTGCTGGTTGTCTTTTGTTGGGTTGAGCGAGGGTTGGTTCTGGAGAGATACCTTGGGTTGAGTTGGTATACTAACCGGAGTTTAGGGGAAGAACTTGCTGAAATTTCATCTCAACTCGTCGTGGTTAACCATTTTCAGGCCTTTAGAATGGCGCACCCGCCGTAGATAATCTTGCTCCTACTCCACCAGTGATTGACTTGACAGAGCCGAGTTTGATGGGTCCGAGTGAACCGTGGTGCTGAACCCGAGGGTTCAATTTGTATAGCTAGATTAGCTTAGTTTCTTTTTGGCCTAGCTTAGAGGATTGATCAGCCCCTTTTTCAGGCTTGTAATTCGAAAGATGATTCTCCGTTGATTAATCCGGTAAGTTGTATAAATGAATAGTTGAGGTTTCTACTATTCATCCTTCTATCCTTGTTTGATTGTTTGATTGTTTGTTTGCACTAGGGATGGTTCATCTTCCGCTTACGCATAATGAAAGATTAAAATTAATGGTCGTCGACGAATTCTGGGACGTCGCTTTCAATTGACCATGGCAATGGGTTGTTGCATGCTCAAGGTTTGGGGCATGACACGATTAGTGAAGATATCTTGCATTTTGTCAGAAAGATAGTCTAAAGATAGAAGATCAATCAATATCTTCTAAAGTGAGAATCCAACCAAATTACTAGCTATGAGAAATAAGAATAGATATCTCAAAAATAATAAGCTTGAAGTTCATGACAAAATTATCGTAGTAGAGTAGATGTTCAACTAATATCCATTCATCACATGACTCTAATGATATGTAGAGTCTGCAAGTATTCAAGTGAAAACTTCGATAATATCTGGCATTTGCCTTGTTTATCCATGTAGTTCTCATGCTAATATCCACATTATAACTAACTTATGGTGATATCCAACTTCATTTGTTTGGTGATATCCAAGTCCCAACAATAAAGAAAACCGCAGACATCACGAGAACAACTTATAACACTGAAATTGCTATTGATAGAGTTGTGCAGGGATGCTTTTTCTTTGCGCCTAATGATGGAGGCAAAGACAAATTCTTAAGAGCTCCCTTTATCCTATTGATGCAAAAACTCCAACTCGTCATGTAATGAGAGATGGAAAGCACATCAATCAAAGCAGAGAAACCAACATACTTGAACTCATGAAAAATTAGTGAGAGATCCACACTAAAGGACAAGTTTGGCTTCCTGGGTTTTGCAAAACAAGGAGCAATCGTTATATTGATCAACTTCTTGCTTGAATTGTAATAAATCTATGCTTGAATCGCCTTCTTAATCTTCTGATTCAGATCAAGCTTGGTCAAGTCATCGTTCGTGAAATTATAGGCGGTCGAAGCAGAAGCTTTTCATAGCTGGCTATTGATGTCGATCTTAATGCGATTGTCATTATGTTGCCGAACTCGAAGTCTTGGATGGTGCAAGCTTGACAGAAAAGAGGTGGTTGAAGAATCAATATCACATGCATTAAGAAGGCCTAAGTACTAGCTGAGCAAGGCCTTGAGGTCATGGCAATGAAGACGGTGAAGGCAATGCCATGGCCACTAAGCTTCGAGGGACGACGGCAAAGAAGAAGGAGATGGAGAAGGAGTAGACATTGCCGTCCTGAGAGTTCTTGAATTAGAGTGGGAGTAGTCAAATGTGTGACTCATTAAGTGACTTATCTCATTGGTAAACCTGAGGATGTCATTGTCATCAAAGAAGAAGAAAAAGGCGAGCTTACGACTTGCAACTTTTCTCAGCACAATCACAAAGAAGATAAATAATAGACCTGTCAAACAGATGGGTTGGATTGAGTTTGGGTTAGGATATATATGGTCTCATCTAAATTGACCCATTTAACCCGTTTATGATTTATTTATTATAGTGCAAAAATTGACCCATACCTTCTTCTTTTTTTTGGGTTTGAAATAGTGTGTTCATTCATTCATTAATGAGAGTTACATGAAGATGATAGATGTGTTTCTGAACATAAAATGTTCCAAAGGGGTTGGGGAGAGTGGGCACCTAGTTTGGGTTAAGCATTCTAAGCGATGGGATTTTGCTACTCAATTTGTGACTTGGTTGGCTTCTCTTGGGCAATGGTTACATTTACATAAATCAATTGGGCCATAAGTCCCTTGCATTTGTCTAGCATTGTCCGCACGGCCCAAGGCTATTCCTTTTGGCCCACTAAAGACTCCACCAACGTTAGATTGTCACTCTTCGGAACAGTTCCCTGTACTTGTATTTTACCTACATGAGTCTCCTCTTTCTTTTTCAGAAATTGTAAACCTTGTAGAAGCGCTAGGGCTTCAGCTTGTTGAGGAGAAGACACAAAGATCTCTACTACAAATCCATTTACAACAACTCCGTTTGAATTGTGTTTTGACCCATACCTAACCCGTCCTATTTCTAACCCATACCCAACCTATTAAACTAAACTTAAGAAAGCTTATTTCTTAATTTTTTTAGAAAAAAATGGTATTGCTAAAACACTTTCATGCAATACAAATCCAGTAGATAATTTATATATATATATATATATATATATATATTTAAAAGCCTTCATTTTTAAAAAATATTTTCCAAGATGTATTTTTTTAGGAAAATTACAATAATTTTTTTGTTTTTGCTTGAAATTTGAAAATAAATTTCGCAATACTTTTTACCGTTTGGTATGAAAAATATGATTAAAATATCATTGTTCATTCCTTTAATTTTTAAAAAATCGAATTTATAATTTTTTTTTATTGTTTAAAAAATATAATTTTAAAATATTTCTTTTCTCTTTTTCTCTTTTCCTTTTTCTTCTTCTCTAGCCGATTGTCGGCCATGACGATGGCCGATGACCGGCCATTGGCAAGCTTGAGCTTACTTGACGTCGACAAGTTTAAGCCTCGCCAAACGTCGGTGAGATCGAGCTTGCTTTATGCCCGTGAGCTCAAGCCTTGCCAATGTCGACGAGGCCTTAGCCTTACTAGATCTATGAGGCTCGAGCCTCACTAAATGCCAACAAGCTTGAGTCTTGCTAGATTGATAAGGTTAGAGCATTGCCAGATTCTGTGAGCTCAAGCTCACTTGATGCTAGCAAGACTCGAGCTTGTCCTATGCCGACGAGCTTGAATCTCGCTAGTTGTCAACAACTTCGAGCTTGCCTAAGGTCAGTGAGCTCAAGGCTCACTTGGCCGATCGCCAATCATCACTATGCCGGCTACTAGGTAAGGAAGGAGGAAGAAGAAAGAAAGAAAAGGACAAAAAAAAAAGGAAAAATAAAAATAATTTCAATTTTTATAAAAAAATTATAAAGTTACACAGGGAAAGAGAAAGTGTATGGCTTGGATTGGAAATGGGTTTTAATTCTAACCCATTTAAGACCCATCTAATTTAAGCTTATAATTTTTAAATCCATTTAACTAGTCTCTTCAAAATGTAAGTGACCTATATATGACCTATTTATGATTAAATGGGTATTATATGAGTTTAAAACTCATTTTGAACCTCTAATAAACAGTGGAAAGTTAAAAAGGAAAAAAAGAAATGTCTTTGGATGATAATGCCCGTGGTTGTACTGCCAGAATAAGCATGTGCTCACCAACTAACAAGCTCGGGCTCTTATTTGAGACTAATGTTCCGTTCATTTCGCAGAAAATAGTTTCAAAGACAACTTTTTCTGAATTTCTAATATTCATTTCACGGAAACTGAAACTAGTTAAAGAAAATATTTCCCATCAATGGAAAAAAAACCTTGTAAAATAAATGAAAATGTTTTATGCTTTTCAAGTAAGATTTCCTCACCCATTCTCTCTTATCTCACACTCTTGCATAGTCCTACTTAGGGGTGTCAACGGGTCGGGTCGGGTCGGGTTGGGTCTTGATGTTACCTGACCCGACCCGAACAATAAGGGTCATGTCATTTGACCCAAACCGACCCGAACCGAAATGTATAAAACATGAAGCAAAAAAAAAAAAAAGGTCGGTTCGGGTCGGGTTTCGGGATTTTTATTAAAAAATATTACAAAGGGAATTCGAAATGCTCTTACGTGACGCCGCGAGACCTCGTCCAACCCGTCCATGAACCGTGACACCGCGAAACCTCATCCAATCCGTCCGTGAATATCTCCATAGACAGATAATTTTTTAACAAAAAATATGACAAAGGAAATTCAAAATATTCTTACGTGACGTCGCGAGGCCTCGTCCAACTCATCCGTGAATATTTCCGCAAACAGATAATTTTTTAATAAAAAATATGACAAAAGGAATTCGAAATGCTTTTACGTGATGCCGCGATGCCTCGTCCAACTCGTCCGTGAACATCTCCACAGATAGATAATACTCCCTCCTCTAAAGTTTTGCGTCGGCCATGAAAAAGAAGCAAATCATATGAAAGATGGGGAGAGAGAGGGGGGGGGGAGAGGGAGAGAGATTGATGGGGGCCGACGACGACAAACCCGTGAGATGAGACGTGTTGAATGAGTTGCGAGTAGAAGGAGTTGTAGAGGAAATAGCTTGAGTGGATATGTTTGGGTTGAAGCTTTTAATGTGTTTGGGTCGGAACAATGTTCCCACCATAACTTGACCCAAAACATGTATTCTATTTGTATTTATAATTGTTACCCAAACAATTTTAAGACCCGAAACATGTATCATATTTATTTCGTGTTCGGGTCGTGTTCGGGTCATGTTCGGGTCGGGTTGGATGTGTTTTTTTGACACCCCTAGTCCTATTAGGCCCCCCTTCTTTCTTTTTTTAAAATATTCGAATTTTGAATTCTTTTTCTTTTCCTTCTATCTCGGCCAGTTGGCAACCACATTGATTGGCCACAGATTGACGAGCTTTTTGAGGCTAGTGAGCCTTAGGCTCACCGGTCTTGGGTGAGCTCGAGCTGGCCTTTTGCTAATTGTCGGTTATTGCCACAACTAGTGATCAATTGAAAAAGAAGGAGGAGAAAAAGAAAAAGAAAGAAAATTAAAATATTGATTTTTTGCAAAATAAAAACATTAAAATAAAATAAAATAGAAAAATTATTAAAAGTAGTGTATAGAGGATAATCAAATTGAATTTTCTATATTAAATGGTGGAAAATATTTTTTTAATTCATTTTTAGATTTCAGCCAAATATAGGAAAATATTATCTTTTTCTATGAAATGAATGGAGCTTAAATAGTCATTTCAAATTGTTATAAGAGATGATAACTTTTACTCGGGCCCTTTTCTAAGAAAAGACATTTACTTCGAGTTTTTATTTGAAAGTTTTCTTTTCCTTTCCTTTACTCTTCAAGAAATGGAATTTTTTTTTTTTTAAAATATATCATTTTAGTTTGAGTGGACAACTAATCAAATCACTCAAAAAAATCAAATTTTTATTTTCATCCAAGTAGATTCTTAGACTAGTAATTCCTATAACCTTTTCTTTCTTTTAGATTCTACATTTTCCCCATATTTATTATAAATTGAAATTGTCTTTCCATATAATTAATTCCCATCCTCACATCTAGTTCCGAAAAGATCCTTTCGGTCTAATATAGGAAAACAATATATGCATCATGAATATTGATTATTCCTTTTATTTTTTGTTGTTGTTCTCTTTTTTTTTCAATACTATCTACCCCTTTTACTTGTTACTCTACGAGGAAACAATTCCTCTTAAAATGTAAAATGAAAAAAAAAAAGAGAACAACAAAAAACTTTTCTACAATTTAAGCTTATATCTTTGAAAAGGAGATTTTTCAATTTCGCATCGAATTGAATTGTGGAAAAAATGGAGAGAAAGAAACCTTCCACGTCTGGAATTGGGACCGGACCGAGAACCGCCTAAAACCTGGCCAGTTCCGAGCCCATCCTCACCCTTCATATCTCTCTCCATCCGAGTCCACGGGATAATCTTTTGGGGTTCTTTGCAAAGTACCCGTCAGTGTTCGCTGCCCAATCTCTGCGACTCAGTGCCCGACGTTCCATCCTCTGAATTTTGTCGAACCCACTTTTTCTTTTCCCTCGATTTTGAACCGTGGACGAGGCTTTCAGTGCAAAGTACTTGGTGCTTGAGCTTTTCTCCGAGTCGGCCATGCATCTGAAGGTGAGTTCTTCGTCTATCCCCTGCCTTTAGGAACCAAAAAGTTTGATGTTCAGTTGCAATCGAGACGTTAATTCCTGTCGTGTTCATGGCAACACTGTCGAACAAATTCGTCTCCGGAGCAACTTTATCGACTCGGTTCGCGGGTTGTCTGTGCACAATCCGCTCCAGGCATCTGCTGTGGTTCGGGTCGGTGATGATGCATAAGCTCAGTTTGGTTTCTGATGTGAAGGCCAAGACTTCGTGTTCTAGTTCGGTGAGGTTGAATGAGTCTGGTGTTGTGAGGGTTATGCTTAGTACAGCGATACCAGGGTTAATGGATGAGGAAGAAAAAGCCGAGGACGTGGTTCAGATTGAAAATGAAGAATTAGAGTTGAGTCTCAGCGTAAATGGGTTGGTTCCATGGAGAGACTCGGATTTCAATGACTTTGGGTTGGGTCGCGGAAGTGTAAATGAGGGTCTGGCGACATCGGAATCAGTTATTGTGAACCAACAGGGCGTGCAATTTCTAGAGGAAATGGATGCAGAGGTGTTATCGAAGCGGGTTTTGGTGCTTAGTAGAAAAAACAAGGTTAGAAGTGCGTTGGAGTTGTTCAGGTCAATGGAATTGGCAGGTCTGCATCCAAATGCGCATGCCTGTAATTCTCTATTATCCTCCCTTCTGAGGAATGGTCTTAATGATGATGCAATGAGAGTTTTTAGGTTTATGAAGGACAAAGCAATCACCACACAGCATACTTATAGCTTAATGCTTAAAGCGGTTGCACATGCTCAAGGTTGCAATTCATCACTCAGAATGTTTAAGGAATTAGAAGAGGAAGGAAATGGGAATGAAGATTTTGATGCCATTGTTTACAACACCATTATATCCATCTGTGGAAGGATGAATTATTGGCAGGAGTGTGACAGGCTTTGGATGAGCATGAAGGAAAATGGCCTTACAGCAACCAAAGTCACTTATTCTGTATTAATCAGTGTGTTTGTCCGTTGTGGTCAGTATGAGCTTGCAATTGATGCTTACGAGGAGATGGTTTTAAATGGATACAAAGCCAATGCTGATATATCGCAAGCTATAATCAAAGCATGCACAAAAGAAGGTAAATGGGATTTAGCGCTTGACATCTACCAGAATATGTTGAGCAATGCACTTGAGCCAAATCTGATCACGTGCAATGCATTGATTAATTCGCTTGGCAAAGCTGGAAAGGTTGAGTTAGCATTCAAGGTCTATAACATGACAAAATCTTTTGGCCACACTCCTGATGCTTACACAATGAATGCACTTGTTAGCGCTTTGTATCGGGCAAGCCGGCCAGGTGATGCTCTTCGGCTTTTTGACAACATAATGAGAGAGCAGCCCTCTCAGCTCAACGTTCATCTGTACAACAATGCTTTGATGTCTTGTTCTAAACTTGGGTTATGGGATAGAGCTCTTCAACTTCTTTGGAAGATGGAAACTGCTGGGCTATCAGTTTCAACGGCATCTTGTAATCTTGTCATTAACGCTTGTGAGGTTGCAAGAAAGCCAGAAATAGCTTTGCAAGTGTATGAACACATGATCCACGAGAACTGCACTCCTGATTTGTTTACCCATCTATCTCTTGTAAGAAGTTGCATTTGGGGATCTCTCTGGACTGAAATAGAGGAAATTCTGAAGGTGAAGTGAGCTTCTTTGCATGCTTAACCATCATACCAATATTCATCTTTTTATTTATCTCAAAATGAGTGATAGGTGCCATTTTCTTCTGGAAATTTAAAATTCTGCCTTTTTATCGATTGGTTTTGATGACAGTCTATTCTTTTGAAAAATTGTCAGTAGCTTCATTTGTCTTTTACATCCTCAGCTTGTTCACACTCCCTACAGTATGAAGTTGTTTTCATTCTTGGTTTTTGTTATCTTATAGTCTCTTTAGGTCTTTTTACTGACAGTTGCTAGGCTCTGCCATTAATTTGGCGATGCTTCATGAAGAATGTAAAAGATCTATTATATAGTGACACTTTTTCTTGTTTGCAGCAGGTTTCACCAAATGCATCTCTATATAATGCTGTCATCCAAGGGATGTGTTTGAGGGGCAAGATTGGTTCTGCAAAGAAGATGTACACAAGAATGTGTCAGAAAGGGCTTAAGCCGGATGGAAAGACACGGGCTTTAATGCTTCAAAACTTGCAAAAAAGTTAGCTAGACAAGAGCTTCTGGTATGACTTGAGAGCAGAATTATCTTTAAGCAGTATCAGCAAGAACCCACACTGAGAGTATGGAGAACATCTTGCGGGAGAGATGATTTTGCAATTAAGCTTTGAGAAAGTTGGAAATTAAGAGTGGTTATGCATACTGATGATTTAAAACCAGTTCAAGAAGAGATCAGTATATCACAGCAAAAACAGATTCGTTTTCTTCAAGAACCAACACCAAGAGCATGGAGAACATCTCGTGGGAGAGATGATTTTGCAATTAAGTTTTGAGAAAGTTGGAAATTAAGAGTGATTATGCATACTGATGATTTGAAAACAGTTCAAGAACAGATTAGTATAGCACAGCACAAACAGATTTGTATTCATCAAAAGCATATTTTATAGTATATATGCTGATTCCATTCTGTTGTTTTTCAACAGCATTTCTTTCTCCTCTTTTGTAACTTCACAGATCAAGCAATAGCTGTGTGTGTATTATAGCATGTAGGCTACAGAAGATTAAAAGTTTCAATTGCAAAGTGTTACCATACCAAGACTCTAAACATATTCAAAGGGCATCATTCTGGATGGACTGAAATGCTTAGCTCTGTTACAAAGTTTTCTTCTGTTGCTATGATGTTGATCATGATTTTTTAATTGTTGTCGCCTTCGTGTATTTGTTGTACTTTCTGAGCTTTAATTTTTGAATAGCTGGGAAAAAGCTTTGTTATTTGCTTACATGAGAAGGCATTGTTGCTTTTCAACTTATGCTGAAAGATTTGTCAGGGTTATGCCAGAAATAAACTTTTCCTATAAGGTGTGTACAGAAGTTGGTTTTATTTCATCTTTTCTAGGCTTTACTTGCATTTGTAAACTTGTGGTGAATCTACAGTGATTCAGGGACAGTGCTGCATTTTCCAATGGTTTAAGTTCAAATTACTGCTCTCATCCTTTTTGCGCTTCATTAGCTTTTGATGCTTGCTAATTCTTGCTATGGTGAAGTTGAAAATTTTTCCAAGACTTGAGGATTAAGGTTATGGAGATGCCTATTGGTTCTGCAACTACTAAAACTTATATCCATTGAGAAGGTTTTTAGTGTTTTAATGTGTATTTACTCCGCAAACTGAGTTGATTACAAGCTTGTGCTGATGAACCTTGCCTGTCGGAATGTTATTAAGTGCAGATAAGATTCTTTTCTTGAATATTTTATTTTTCAATGCATTCTGATGACAATCGAGTGGCAAACTGATTCTGACAATAGAACGACAGCTTGGGGATGGGGACGCTGAATTAGGACTGATTCGGGGCATATACTGCAAGAGGAACGAGCATCTGGGGAATGAGTAAGCAATGTTTAGATATGTAGATTAGAGAAGTCTGTGGATGATTGCGACTACAATGACAAGTGCAAAATGGGAATGGGATTCTTGAAAGAGGTTGTGATTCAAAACTTGAAGACTTCAGTTTTCGAAATCTTGGAATGAAAGTTCCGGATCCTGCGGGTAACTTAAAAAACATGTGATTTGGTTTTGTGTCCTTCAGCTGATGGCAATCAGGGAACATGGTGTCTGATATTGGTTGAGGGCTGGGCTTGTTTTGTTTCTGCAGATATCTCTCTGGCGGTTGAATCATCTTCCACCAACCGAATTCTGCATCCAGCAAAGGAGTAAGTTTCAGGTTCTGGACAAGTTTTTGGCTCGTGGACTTCGTCTTTTTCATAGAAGAAGAAAATTCAGTCATTCTATAACGCTTAAACTTCATAAATTTTCACTAAAACCTGGAGTTGGACCGGAGTTTGGCATCAGAGTTCGCCTTTGGTGTTGGGAGAATGCCATCCAAAAAGAGAAGTGCTCAGGAAAATGACACCGCGAGATTTTGCCCATTTTACAATCAAGTATTCAAGTTTTTAATCACTAAGGCTTGTTCTAGTAGTCATCCTTCCCACTTGAAAATAGAGAAATTGAGGATTCAAATCTTCATCTTTTTAGAGGATTTAGGTGGGAATGTTTAACTTCAAGTGTGGATTTCGACTCTCACATCTTACAAAGATGCAAGACACAAGTATAAAAGTGAGTTGAGAGTCGGAAGAGGACAGACAAAAAAAAAAAGGATCCAAGTTTTTCAAATTCTACTCAATTTGACGTCTTTGTTTCAAAAATTGCAATGTCATAAGATTTTGCTCACATGGCTCGTTTACCTGGCCAAATTTAAGCAAAATTGATGATGTGGCTTGCTTACTAAGGAAAATATGCCATCTCCATTTAAGTGTTGGGTCATGAGGTGAGATATCAAGAGTGCACGTGGGCTGGCTTGGACAATTTTAGCCATCCAATATGTCTTTAAAAATGTGACACCAACTCATGAGGACACATTGGATGCTAATGTGTGGATAGTTAATATCTAACAGCGTTAGTGTCCAAATTGGTATTTTCTAGCACTGTTATTAATTGACATATCCCATTGATTTATATTTGAAAAGTTGAGGAACTTGATTGAACAAAAGAAAAGTTCAAATACCCAAGGACAAATATTCATGTACTTGTAGTGTTATTTTCCCGAAATGAGTTAGCACCTATTACCTTCAAATCAGTACAATAGATCTTATGTTGAGAGACTAATGGAGAGATTTCAAGGTTATTAGTATATCGGTGAAGGTGCGATTACATGCTTGCTATGCTAATATATGAACTTTAGGTCATAGATGATGCATGGAAGTAATGACCCAAGTCGAATATTCCACCATTTGTGTAACTCTTATGATAGCTCTGAAAGGGTTGCAGATGTTGATAGTCCCTCCCACACTCCTACTAATAAAAGCAGAGGAGTCTTCAAAGGTTTGCGTGTGGAAAACATTGGATGCTGCCAAAAGGAGACAAGCAAGTCACATGTCATGGTCGGGTCTTGACTGAATATAGGTGAATACACTCGCATCCTCATGGACTTGTTAGGGTCTTGACTAATATAGGTGAATACACTTGCATCCTCATGGACTTGTTAAATAAGCGGATTGGATCAAGTTTGGTTGGGTTCCAAATCAACAATTTGACATGAAAATTTATGGAAAGTATATGGAAGAAAGAAGATGGAGTTCTAGAAATCTACTTATATGGTTAAATAATAGTAGCACCACACTTGTTTGCTGCTGAAAAAATTTCCATATATAATGTTGAGAATCAAATTTAGTAGTATCTCTTTGTAAAGTGTGCAATAACTTCATTTGGTGTAGAGAATAATGCAGTCCAACTGAATATAAAGCACATATCTATTTTTAAAATTTTACTAGTCTTTATATAACTCATCCTACTAAATATAACTTAAAAATTGGATTTTTGACTCATTTTGCCATTTCTAGATCCTTGTCAAGATCCTAGATAATGATGATTCCACTTCTTCAATTTGGATAAAATGTTTCATTGGCATGACTTTTGATTATCTCACTTAATGTGCTACTCCAAAAAGTATATTACTTCAAAGATTGCGTAGCTTCAATAGTAATCAACATTGATTGAATTAAGTTATTATAATGATTGCATGATTTAATTTGTAGTTTATAGTGCCACAAACAAGAAGCGAGACAACATGTGTACAAGAATGGCCCATTCCTACTTTGTTTGTGGGCCGCACTAGGCCCGACATGGTATTTTGAGGGGCTTGGTTGGCAAGAACCACAATAAAGTCTTGGTTAACATTAGACTAGATGAGCCACGATAACACAACTAGTTAGGTACTTTTGCACTCAATGTATTATTTACCAATCCAAATCATGTGGATCTCACATGATACTCTTAAAAGAGAAAGTACTGATAACCGCTTGATGTAGTTAGTCCACTTGGTATGAATCGTTAAATCTCGTGCCACAAATAAGTCCACAAAATTCAATAATCTAAATGCATCAAGTGTATATGGTCCGATGTGCCTAATGATATTATCCCACGAAATGACCGGCCCGGCCTGGCTTGGCCCGGCCACAGGAGTGGCGCCGCTCGTTGTGGGCTGGCCTCGGCCTCGGACCGGTGAGAAGCGAGACCTCACGTTATCCTGAAAACCGTTTCGTCCGAGGTTTTAATTTTTAACTAATTCTGTATTCCGCTTTTATATTATTATTAAATTTCGAACACTCGCCACCTTTTTTTCTTGTTAGTGTTTTTCTCCTTCTCCTTTCCCTTTTTTGGAGGAAACCTCTCGCCCCGCTTCGTTCCTGTTCAGCTCTCCTCGAGCTCGAAAGAACCCCCCCCCCCGCCCCCGGACGATGCTTCTCGCGAGTTTCAGGTGCGTCGCGAGTGATCCTCTCCTCCTCTGAGTATTAGTTCTCATGTTTTGCTTCTTGATTTATTTCTTCCCGGAAGGTTTTTGGGTTCTGTTTTCCTTTATCCGATTGACGGATGACATCTTTCGCAATGGATCTTTTCTTGCCGTGACGTTATTCCGCCTTTCCGTGCGTTTGTTTTAGGCATTTTCTTGAGATGGGTGTTTCGTTTTGGTTGATTTGGAGGGATGTTGTGAGGTCGTTTGTGGGGTTATTGTGTGGAATGAATTCTTTGGATTGATTTGTTTATTTATTTATTTATGGAGTTTTGCGGACCACATGGTGGTTGTTTTTGGGAAATGTTTCTACTGGATGAATGTAAATCTATATAATTGTATTTTTGATGGAAAATTCTGGGTCGGAAGATGTTCTTATTGCCTCTTTGCTTCTTCTGAAGATGGTTTATATGGATTGTATTTCATTTTTATGGAGATGTTGGATCGTTGGAGGAACTGTTTTTCTTGTTTATCGAAAGTGTTGAGTCTTTGTTTTGTCTGTTGGCAGCTTGATGAGTCTATCTTTATTTTGGATGATGCCTTTCTTGTTTCGGGCATAGCTTTACAATTCGTGCTCATGTCATTTTTCTGTTTCTCCCCTTTGTGTTTCTTGACTTGATTGTTGGCCTTTTTGTCCTTGGATTTGGTTTTCAGGTATTAAGGGTGGCATTTGGAATATCAAGCTCATAAGATGGATGCGGATCCTGTTTCAGATGTGAGCGTATCTGTTGATGATATTGACACTAATCGCTCGGAGCTAGGGTCATGTAAAGTTGATTCGGCTGCTGGTACCTCATTAGTGGAGAAATAAATGGAGAGTTGGGAAGGGCTGGGGGGGTTCTGACAGGGATAGACCATGATTTGGCATGTACTTTTGAGAAGTTTTACAATCTTAATATACTCATGATGCATGTGGCGACGGAAGAGAGTGAATTCGAAGTACTTGATTCAGAGAGAGGTCAGAAAATGGCGAGTTCCTTGGAAAAGGGCTTGGAATGCGACATCTTGTGTGGGTTTTTGGATTCTGAGAGGTGAAAGAATTGGATGATTTCATTACTACTCTTCAAAAAGAGATTGAGGAGTCTCATAAGTGGATATTTTCGTCCCAAAACCTTGGAACATCTCCCTAGAGTG
Organism: Angophora floribunda; assembly: GCA_014182895.1. Lineage (NCBI taxonomy): Eukaryota > Viridiplantae > Streptophyta > Magnoliopsida > Myrtales > Myrtaceae > Angophora > Angophora floribunda. The sequence continues at coordinate 12,775,487 of CM024714.1, forward strand.
GGAAGAGAAGTTAAGTGATTCAGAGAAAACATTGGAGCAGCTGCGGGAGCAGGTCTTTGAGTTGCAAGCGCAATCTTCCATGTTCCAGAAGACATTATCATGCTTTATAGGAGAAGAGAGGAGTAAGTTATTGAAACAATTTCTGGCAGAATTTCTTTCTTTCATTTTTCAGTTATTGTTTTGTTGTTTTCAGTTAGGAACTTAGTGTGAGCTTGTTATATTTATAGGTTAATGTTAGAGTATTCAATAAGATAGAAGAGAAATATTTAAATTGAAGCAGGCTTCCCTTGTTTGAGGGTTATAGGAGTTGCTGGTTAGTGGTTACCCCCTTCTTATTCCATTTGCTCAGGTGCCTACTTAGTGATATAAGGACAAAAATATTTTCTGTGACTGTCACACCACGTGGCAGTGATGGCATGCTTTAACTGATCAATTACTATAGCCCTTGTGCTTTGAGTGTTATTCTACTTGGTGCCATGTGTGTTATGCATCTCGCTTTTGGTTGACTTGTTAAACCCAGTGTTCCTGCCATGTACCATCTCATAAAATCCCTTATCATGATATAAGTTTGGGTTGTTGTTCTGGTATTGCTTCCATTTTTTCCATTTTAACTGAGGCAGTTAATTTATAGGGACTCTATAATCAGGAATCTGTGCGAATAGTTGATTTGCTTCTTCGTGCTGTATGTGAAGATGAATTTCATTTCATGCATAAAAAAGAGTCATGAATGATCTGTGTGTCTATTTGACAGGGGAAAGGGAGACTGGGGCGGGCTTCTTGGCAAATGGTGGATCATTGAATGTTGAGACAAAAACCAAAATTCAAACAGCTGAACAGCATAAGCATTTATTGAGGATGCTGGAGAAATCTTTGGCTAGAGAATTAGATCTTGAGAAGAAGTTAAGCGAGACAAAGCAAAGCGATGAAGACATGAAACTAAGGCTGCAGTCTGCAGAGCAAGAAGTATTTTGTTTGGAAGAAGAAGTATTTGATGCATGGGAGAGATTGTTTGAGGCAGATAATTCTGCTGAGGTTCTTCTGGGCATTTCAAGAGATCTACTTGGTCGACTCCAAGTCACCCAGTTTAATACAAATGGCTTGATTCAGCGAGAAGCTGAGCTAAGGTCTAAGTTGGACAACACCACTGAACAGTTGAAAGTGAAGGAAAGTGCTTTGCTGCAGCTTAAAGTCAGCAGAAAGGAACTTAGTGACTCTCTTTCTGCTCAGGTGGATGGCTTAAGAGCCTGTTTGGAGGAAGTTCAAGATAAACAAAATATTGCCAAATCTGAGAATTCAATTCTTCAGGACAAGGTGACTTCACTCGAGAGGCAGGTGAAAGAATTTGAAACTGCTAAGGGCTCCGAAGATGGAAGTCAGGAAGAAACTAATGTTGCAGTTCATAGAATGTCAGAAATGGAAAGTCTTATTGAAGATCTTAAAAAGAAGTTATCAGAAGCAGAAAGTAGAGTTGAGAATGCAGAAACCAATTACAAATCACTAGGAGTTACAAATAAGAAGCTTAGTGAAGAGTTGGTTTTTCTAAAAAGCAGTTGCTTGACAGTGGAGAAGGTTGAAGCACTTGAGAGGCAGTTGAAGGAGTCGGATATTTTACTTCAACGTGCCGTTGCATCAGCCGATGCTAGTGAGGAGAAGCAAGCGATGTTGTATTCTGCTATTAAAGATATGGAGAATATAATTGAGGATCTGAAGCTTAAAGTTGCAAAAGCTGAAAGTCGTGCTGATAGTGCAGAGGAGAAATGCATCATACTATCTGAATCGAATGCAGAGCTAACCGATGAACTGATTTTCTTGAGGGGGAGAATGCAAGGCTTGGAGGGATCCTTGCATCATGCTGAAGAGTCAAAACTAGCAACTGCCAAGAACATTGGAATTCGGGCCAAAGTTATTGCTAATCTTGTCGTGCAGCTAGCAATTGAGAGAGAACGCCTCCATAAGCAGGTAAATCTGTTTGTCATGTGCATACATTTGTTCAAGATGGTCCTTCCTCATGCAGCTGAAACTGATTAAATTTTTCATTGTAGTTCCTCCTGTATCAGTTCGCATGATCTGGTCCCTATTAAAAATTGCCATTGAGTAAATGAAATATGTTCTTTATGTGCAGTTGACGTCACTGGCAATTGAAAACAAAATTTTAGTGGTGAAGTTGCAGCAAACGAGCAAGGGTTCAACTGTACCTAGAAACCATGATGGTGGACAAGAAGATCCTGCTTTTGAGTTTCCTGTGGCTGCATCTGTGAGAGAATGCAAAGAAATAGAAAACGAATCCTTACCCACCTCAACTTTGGTAGTTTATTGTCCTTTTACATGCATAAACATAAATTTAAGATATTTGGATGGAAAAACTCATATTTTCTGTAGTTCTTTATTCTTCTCTACTATTATCATGTATTGCCTCTTCAGCAATTTCATCCATAGTGCAGGTCTTTTTTCTCTACACGGCATAATCTGTCTTAAGAGGTCCTGAATTCTTGATGTGGATGTTCCGCAAGGAACAACTGTTGTGTGACATTCTTCCTCATCTAATGTAGGTAGATGATAAATCCCAAGATCCATCAGCAGTTGAAACACAAGCAGAGCCTGGAGAAGTAACATCTCAGCTTGAAACCGTGAGGAGGATAGATGCAGGATCACTCAATTACAAGCATGTAGTTTTTGCTGGGCTGATAGCACTAATTGCATCAGCAGCTTATGTGTTCCTACAACAGAATTCTCCTTCATAACAATCCTTGAGAGAGCTTTTTGGGCCTCCGGAGAGCGCCTACAAGTGCATCATTTTTAGGCTGGCTTTTTGATGCAGGTAACCACCATCTTCCAAGTACGTTACCTGATCAGTTTTGGATCAATTTTTCTTCCCTTCTCTAAGACATGTCTGAACACTCTGAAGGCGAGGAATACCAATAACTATCTTGACTATGTATTGCGGCCTTCCTATCTCATGGCAGAAGTTTCTGGTAGGATTCATCTGAAGGCACTGGTGCTGAAGAATCACATCTGGATGATAAAGTTAGGGTACTTAAACCTGAACTAGATACAAGGTGCTCAGTCTATATATAAGTCGGAAGATCAGTTGCCTCGAGTTGTTCGGGCATGTTAAATCAACAGGTTAAGATCACTTTAGCCATGATTTTGTACTTGCCCAAACTATTGCCTTGGGTTGTTCCCTACCGAGCGCAATTAAATTTTGTGCCCCTCCGAAACTTTTAGTCGAACATAGTACTATGTGAGTTGTTTATCTTCTCTTTTGGGTGTGTTTACCTACTCTTTTTCTCATAATCAGCTTCTTCATATGCTGTATTTCCATCTCTTGTAGCCCAACTTTTTAGTTGAGTATACTACTACTTATCAAATTTTGAATTAAGATAGCAATTGTTTATTTAAGTAATTTGTTTGTCATAGAGGAAGACTTTTGTGTTGACTACGGGTGTCAAAATGGGTCAACTAACTCGTATTTTGTATTAATGGGGTGCATAATGGGTTGCATGTGGGTTATAAATATATAAAAGCCTAGCTAAAATGGGTTCAAAGTGTTTTAAGCTGACTTATCGGGTCAGAATGTGTGACCCATTTTGGATCAATTGTCAATAGTAAATAGGCAACCTAGCTAATACAAAGTTTCCGCAATCATAACACGCAATAGACCGCAATACTTCGCTGCTTGCTTCCATGTCACCTGCCTTTGCGCTCGCCTTTGCGACCATAGCCATATTGAGGTGGTTGTTTACCAAAAATCTTTCCCGTTTTTCGTCCGTCTCTCATTTCGTCTCTCCTCCCCTCTTGTTCATAAGTTTCTCGTTTCTGCTTCCGTCTTTGTTTGAGGGCAGCAGCAGTAGCCAAAAAGGCTTCCGTTTTTCTTTGATAGAGTTTTTCCGTCATCGTCGATTATTATGTCTTGTTTTCCCTCTGTTGTTTGGCTCGTGATCGGCCCTTCTTTTTTATGTCTTTGTTTTTTGGGGGTTCTCTCTGCAATGCATCAAGAGGAGTGACATTTATGAATAGATATTTCATTGATCAAATTCTTTATAAATATTTAAATTATATATTTTATTTTAATTTTTTAATATGCTTTTTTAATTTGATACGAAATTTTTATTCAATTAGCATAGAGCTTAAAGTGAGTGCAAGTTTTCATAGAATTTTAATGGGTTTTAGTAATACTAGTCAAGTCGAGTATGGATTGAGTATGGTTATTAAGGGCGCTATGGTAATTATTCTGTTTCTATTTCTATAATATATTTCTATTCTAAACCTGTTTTTATAAATAGAAATCTGTTTGGTAAAAAAAATTATTTTTTTATTTCCGGAATAGTTTTCTATTCTAGAAATAGGTTTGGAATAGAAATCGAAATAAAAAATTTTACTTTTCTATTTCTAGAATAGAAATCAGAAATTATTTCTCTATTTATTACTTCTCACCTCGAAAGAATTTCTTGCCGTTTGTCGCTCACCACCACCCCCGCCCACCAATGACCCCCCCAACTATTGGTTGCCCACTGCTCTTTGCTTGCCCACCGCCCGCTAATTGCCCGCCACCCGTCGGTTGCTCGTCGGTCGCCCACTGCCCACTTGTTGCCTGTCGCTTGCTCACCGCCTGCTGGTCGCTTGCCGCCCGCCAATCGCCTGCCCGACGGCCGTCGCCCACCACCCGTCGGTCGCCCGCCGCCCGCCGCCCACCGCCTATCGGTTGCTTGTTGCCCACCGCCCACCGGTTGCCACCGCCCCTCTCATTACCGTCGCCACTTGACAAAGTGAAATTTTTATTATCAAATGAATTTATATTCCAATAATAGAAATTTTTTATCGTTATCAGACTCATTTTTTGGCTCAGAAACTCATCTAGAAATATAAATAGAAATAGAAAAATTTATTGATTTCTAAAGAAATCAATTTCTGGCCAGAAATGTTATCATTCGTGCCCTAATCCGATTTAGATGGTTTCTCATTCCATCTTCTTCTTCACATTATCGTCCCTATCCTAATCTCTCTTGAAGTAGGGATCCAAATCATCTACCTCATCCTTTCCATATGGAAAAAAAGTGACTACTGGAGCAAAACCTAGTAATTTTGAACCCTCAAAATTAATTTGTATAATAATGTACCTCAATTAAATCACGTAAAGCATTGAAACTCTGTGATTTGTTGTTATTGAAACATATTCTCTAGTAGCCTTTGATTCTCCAATGCCAAGACTAATATATTACGATTCACTTTAGGCAATCATTGACCCATATATTTCACTTCTTGTTCCCTATTAATAAGTTGATTATGTGGTCACTATTTGTTGTGGGTGATTTGGACCATCAATTATTTTTCTTTATTGCAAGTACTCACTATTGATTCTAATAGGAATTTATGTTGGAGAGGGCAATGTCATTCATCTCACAAGAACAGGAGTTGAAAAGACTTCTCTCGATTCCTTCTGACTAGAAGGTGGGAAACATTATTCCCTCCATTCATATGCCTATAGGCGGCCACTGCTAGAGTATTGGCTGACATGGAGGGGTCCTCACACGACTTTACTCGATATCAAATCACCTGAGGAAGTCGTAAACAAGGCTTGGGAGCTTCACAAGGGCGATAGTTTCAGAGTGTACGACCTCTTCAATAACAACTGCGAGCATTTCATCACGTTTTGTCGAATTAACGTTCAGAAAAGCACACAGACAGCATGGATTAGTGCTTTGAAGGTCATGGAAGTCAAAGATTGGGAATTGATGATTTTGCAGGAAGTAAGATCGAGTACACCAGGGATCATATCGACGTGCCTTCCCCATCTATCTTCGTGCTGTCAATTATATTGGCCTTTTTGAAGAGTTAGGGCATGCATGGTAACCATTCTGTTTCTATTTCTGGAATAAATTTCTATTCCAAACCTATTTTTAGAATAGAAATTTGTTTGGTAAAAAAAATTTACATTTTCATTTATGGAATAAATTTCTATTCCAGAAATAGGCTTGGAATAAAAATCAGAAATAAAATTTTTTTACTTTTATATTTCTAGAATAAAAATCAGAGATTAATTCTCTCTTTCTTACTTTTCACTTGAAGGAATTTCTTGTCGTCCGCCGCTCACCACCACTCCCGCCCACCGACGTTGCCGCCACTCACCGGTCGCCTGCCGACTACTCGCCGGTTGCCCGCCCGCCGCCCGCCGGTCGCCCGCCCGCCGCCCGCCGGTCGCCCGTCACTAGTCACCCACTGCCCGTCGATCGCCCGCCTGTCACCCGCTTGTTGGTCGCCCACCGCTAGTCGGTCACCCGTCAATCCCTTGCTAGTCGCCCGTCAGTCGGTCGCCACTCACCGCCCGTCGGTCGGTCGCTCGCTCGCCGATCGACCATGGCCCACCACCCGTTGATCGCCCGCCAGTCACTTGCCGATTGCCCGTCGATCGGTCATCACCCACCGCTCGTCGATCACTCGCTGGTCACCCGCCTGCTACCCATCAGTTGCTCGTCGGTCGGCCGTCGCCCATCGCCCGTTGGTCGCCTGCCGGTCACTCGACCACCGCTCGTTAGTTGCCTGCCGGTGGGTCGTCGCCCACCGCCTGTCGATCGCCCACCGATCACCTGCCTGTCGCCCGTTAGTCGCTCGTCGCCCTTTGGTCGCCCACCGCCGCCGCCGCCGCGTCGGTCGCCCGTCGCACGCCGCACCGCACCCGCGCCTGCCCGCCGGTCACTACCGCCCCTCTCATTACTGCCGCCACTTGGGAAAGTGAAATTTTTTTGATTATCAAATGAATTTCTATTCCAATAATAGCAATTTTTTTATTGTTATCAAATACGTTTTTTGACTCAGAAACTCATCTAGAAATAGAAATAGAAATAGAAATAGAAATAGAAAAATTTATTTATCTTCCAGAAATCAATTTCTGACCAAAATGTTATCATTTGCGCCCTAAATTTACATTACATAAATATGGATCAATATGAGTTGGATTATTTTCGACTCGAGTCAAACTCGACCTGATTCACCCATTTGACGGGTTTAGTGTTGACTTGTAAAGATGAAGCTAGAGCCGAGACATATGAAGTTGATCTTTAAGAAATTTATTGTAGATGAAAGTAGAGGTGTTAAATGGGTGGATCGGGTCGAAAATTGTTCCGACCCATATTGACCCATTTTCATGCAATGTGAATTTGATGACCCATACCCGACCCGACCCATATTACCAACACATATTAATATTTAACTTAATTAAAGAAAATCTACTTCCACTTATTTAGTCTACTTTAAACTTTTCACATATAAATTATTTGAATAAAAATTTCACATCAAATTTATAAAGTAAATTAAATAACAAAAAATTAGTAAATAAAAAATGTGGATATCTCTAAATTGAAATAGTTTTTGGAAAATAATTTTTTTAAAAAATTGATTTTAATTTTTTTAAAAATTGATTTTATTTTATTTTTTCTATTTCTTTCTTTTTGTTTTCCCTTTCTTTTCTCTTTTCTTTTTTCTTCCTTCTTCTTCCCCCTTTTCCTCTGCTGGTGTCGCTTGATGGCAACTAGCCAAGACATAGGCTAGCGAGCCCAAATTTGACCAAGGTCAACAAACTAGAGACTTAGCCGGTCCAGGCTTCGCCGAGGTCGCTAAGGTTGACTCGCTCGGATCTGGCGAGCCGTGAGCTCTGTTGCAGCAAGCGAGTTCGAGGCTTGCCTACCCAGATCCAAGCTAGCTCCAACCAGTAACGGCAAGCTCGGGATCGGCGATGATGACGGCGGCGTGATGGCAAGATCGGCAACGGAGGTTGAGAACGCATAGAGGAGGGGGATGGAATGAGAGAAATGATGGGTCTACCTAATAACTCACTTAACCCATATTTGACCCATATTTAATTTTCATTTGACCCATTTAACTAAAAGTGAGTCATAATATGGGTTTATGACCTATTTTGACACCTCTAGATAAAAGAAAGGAGGCACCTATCCCCGGTGTGGATTATCAGCTCATCCAAGGGACTCTAAAATTTCCAAAGTAAAGATCATAACCATCGGACCTCTGAGGCCATGAGATTTTTCAACATAAACGCTAGATGAGCTTTTCGCTTTGTACTTGGTTTCGATAAACATGTCAATTCCAAATAGCTCGATTGGGAAGGAGAGGGGATTTATTAGAAAATGGTACGCAAGTTCACGATTTAATTAGGCAAAAATAAAAGTTCATAGACTTCTATGGGAAAATGCATAAGGTGGATGCAATTCCTGTTTCAAAGATTTAATTTGAGTGCACTCTTTTCAAGTATATGATATGTCCTCCTAGAAGTACCAAAACATGGAACAAGAGGAAGAGAGAAATCTTTGAACCATCCAATAAAGAAAAGCAAGAGAACAAAGTCCTAAATTTTTTCGATCATTTGATCAATTAAATCCTGAACGTTTTGCTCACTCGGTTGTTTCTGAAAACTAGTTGCAACACATGCACGGGATGCCACATCTTGTTATTTTTGTTAATATTTATGCGTTGTTAGAATGTCTTGAAAAGAAGAGGATAACATAATCAAATCAAGAGAGTGAGGAAGATGAAATTTGTTGCACCATACTTCATATTATTCATATTAGAAAACAAAGGGACCTAACCAAATGCATAGAGGGCCTGTTTGGTTCAATTTTGGGGAAATGGGCATGGGAAAATGCAAATACCTATAAGATAAATGAATTTTCTAAAATGCTATAACATTTGATAAATTGTAACTTTAAATAATATTGGAATATAACTTTGTCTTTAATGCTGTTTGGTAAAATCAATATTTATAAATGACTTTTGTTTTTTGTTTTTTTAAGTTTAAAAATTAAATCTGGTGTCGGTCAATTGCTAGCAGTGGCCAAATTTAGTCACCGGACAACCTCGCCTAAAGTTGGTCGACCTCAAGCATCGCCTAGGTTGCACCATCTATGGTCGTGCAACCTAGGCGGTCGTGCAACCTAGGCGGCATCACCTTAGTCGTAGGTCACGCCACTCTAGGTAGTGGTCACTAGGGAGATGCGACCCTCTGGTAGTAGCGGCGGTTGCTGGAGAAGCCCGACTCTTAGGCGGTAGAACAGAGAAGACAAACGATCATGAATGAAGATAAATGGGGAAAAAGATGAACTGTGGATGGATGAATGGTGCACTTTACATTTTCAAAATGCTGAAAATTCAAAGTAGATCTCTATTTATATTAGACTTCCAACATTCAAAATGTTAGTATTGAATCAAAGGGATCTCAAAAATACTTATTAAACGCTTTGTATGTTTTTTCAAGGAACTCCTCAAAGTTGAACCAAAGTCAGTTTGCATGGTAGGACACGGAACGGTAAACACGTGAAAAGAAAGGCAGATGATGTTGAATCAGCCCTCGATTACTTTTTCCGTTGAATCAGTCTTTTGTCTTGTCAACCACTGTCCGAGAGATGTACGCAATTCCTTTTTACAGTATGAGATCTGCTAATTGATTCCATGTTTTTCTGACTCAAATACACGACTTGGGATGCCGAAAGGTCCACCGTACTGGAAGATAAAGATGGAGGAACAGCCACATTTGAATGACAACCACCGAGAAAAGCAGTGGTTGTGGCACTATTCGTGGTAACAATTTTACTGTTGACAATTTGCTGCTTGTCAAGGGATTCCCATGAGGAAAAACGAGTCAGTATAGAAGAAAAGCTTGGATATGCGAACTTCAAGGCTCGGTTTGTTAAAGTTTCTGTTTCTTCAAATTTTTATTTTTTTATTCCTCAAAAGAAAATGAAAAAATAAAAATTTATTTGGTAATTTCGGTTAATTTTTTTATTCCCCAAAATGAAAAAAGTGATTAGGAAATAGACTTGAAATAAAAATAAGAAGTAGAAAAAAATTGCTTCTTATTGTCGAAAACAATTCAAGGAATAAATTATTTTCTTTCTTTTCTTTTCTTTTGTTCTTCTTCCTCTTTTAACTAATCATAGCCGGCTGTTGTGAGTAAGAGGAAGAGAGGAAGAAAAGACAAAAAAGAAATAAAGAAAAATCTAAAAAGCTTATTAAAAAATTAAAATAAATTTTACGTCAAAAAAATTAATGGATCATACAAAACACAATCTTGTTCTTTTTCTATTCTAGAAATAGAAATTTTATACAGTTAGAAAACACATTCTTTTACTCAAAAAGTATTCCAGAGAATAGAAATAGAAAAAAAAATTTCTGAAAAAAAATTATGCTTGATAATAGTAATATTATCAAATGCACCCCAAACAACTCTCTTTGATCATGCTTGGAATGACCTTGTTCGTGGTTTTCATGAGACCAAGTTCCACAAAGGAAATTGTTGTGATGCATGCTCATTCAGCAAGCGAGCGAAAGGTTTGTTTCGGTCTAAGAATTTATGACCACTAACTGTCTTTTGCTGATGCTACATGTGAACTATTTTGGTCCTACAAGGACATAGGTAGACTTGTTAAAATGAGTCTCAAATAGTTTATTATCCCAAATTTATTGAAATGGGTCATATATGAGTCACCTCAAATTTAATAGGTCAATGTTAATGGTTTTTGGGTTTAATTGAGTGATGTTATGAGCATATTTCCAACCCATTTAATATATAGGGCTTGGCGTCAATCTTCAGTTTGCTTTCTCTACCACTCCGACGCTCTCCGCTCCTCTTGCCAAGCCGTGCTCATCGACCTCCAGTCCTTGCTTCTAGGTCAAATCTTTTCTTCTACCTATCCTTCTGTTCAACATTGCAATTCATTTCTATTTCACTTTGATTCGGCAAAGGTTTTGGTCCGAGATGCGTAATTTTATGTTTCAGGAGTCTCAGAGTTTGTTGAGCATCATGACTGAAACTATTTCTTGTCATTATGCAATAACAGTTTTCAATAGCATGGTTGGAGCTGAAAATTAGTCAATCGAAAGTTATTGATAAGTTCTAGTTCATGCTTGATATTTGCATGACATGGTGTGATTTGAACAAACATACAACCTACTGAAAATTCATGTATGTTTTTGCCATTTTATCTATAATAATTTAGTAAATTTCAATGTTATATTGAAACTTTTGAGGGTTAAAGTACAACTTTAGTTCTCTAAATTTCAGTATTTGTGGGATTTGGCCCTCTAATTTTTATTTTGTGCAATCCAATATATTATCTTTCTCGATTTATGCAATTTGTTCTTCCAAATTTTTATTTCACTCAATCAAATCCTCAGATTTTCTGAATTTGTGCAATCTTTGCTTTCTTTACGCGCTGTAACCAATAAGATCAAATTGGAGTTTTTTTTTTTTCTCTTCTCAATTCCTTTATTGCTTATTTGGGGTCACATAAGCGTTGCGTGCCATCTCGTAATATATCAGTAATGCCACGCCATTGATACTCTTAATTGCAATAGAGAGGGAAGGCTCAATTTGGGTCATATTCGGTTCGGTTTGAGATTGATGCACACCCGAATGGTTTGGTTAGGATTTCACCGAATCAAACCATTGATACTCTTAATTGCAACAAAACTATACAAACAATGGAAGAACCCATTCATGTGATATGCGATGATTGTATAATCAAATGTACAATAGAGGAAGAAGATGCACCTGTAAAGGATAAATCTATACAAACTACTCTTTTAACATACACTATCGAAAATTTATGTATGTTTTTGATGTTTTATCTATAGTAACTTAATGATTTTTAATGTTATAATTAGGGGTGAGCAATTTCAAGCTCCGTATAGGTTTTATTTGGAACCTAAAACTTAGCCGTTAGAACATGTTTCCTATTCCATGGAACTTTGAACCTACCTTGCATATCCTGAAACTTGAAACTTATATTGTCATAAGTTCTAAGGTCGGTTTCAAGATTTATCCAAGTTCCATCTATATTATGAATCGAACAATTATAGTAAATCATTACGTTTAATGACCACCACTTACTGTTAATTTACTTAGAACCAACAACCTACTTGTCAAAACATGTTTTCCAATTTTTAAAACCTGAAACATATCCCGCTTACCTTGGAACTTGGAACTTGAGAGGTTCCCACTAGTTCGTTCTCCAATTCTATGTTTTATTTTGAAATCATTCTCATCTCTACTTACAATGAAACTGTTGAGGGTTAAAGTACAACTTTAGTTCTCTAAATTTCAACATTCACGTGATTCGGTTCTCTGATTTTTATTTTGTGCAATAAAGTACTTTATCTTTCTCAATTTATGCGATTCGTTCTTCTAAATTTTATTTCACTCAATTAAATCGTCAAATTTTCTCATTTTGTGCAATCTTTGCTTTCTTTACTTGTGGTAACAAGTAAGATCAAATTTGAGTTCTTATCCTTCTATTCCTAGTTCGGTTATTGCTTATTTGGGGTCAAATTTTCTCATTTCGTGCAATCTTTGCTTTCTTTACACGGCATTAAACATTTTAAATTTATTATAAAGACAAAATTGAATATTTATTAATAATTAGGATTATTTTCCCTCGTATCCTCGATGTGGACTATGACTAGGGTGTCAAATGAGTGAGTCGAATCAGGTTTTGGTCGGATCGAAAATGGTCCGACCCACATCGACCCATTTAACTTGTTTTGACCAATTTTCATGTAATGTAAATTTAATGACTTATACTTGACCCGACCTATATTACCAACACATATTAATATTCAACTTAATTTAAGAAAATCCACTCCCACTTATTTAGTTCACTTTAAAATTTTCACATATAAATTATTTAAATAAAAATTTCACATCAAATTTATAAAATAAATTAAATAATAAAAAATTAGTAAATAAAAAAATATGAATGCCTCTAAATTGAAATAGTTTAATGAAAATAAATTTATTATTATTTTATTATTTTTTCTTTTATTTATTTATTTACTTTCCCTTTCTTTTCTCTTTTCTCTCTTCTTCCTTCTTCTTCTCCCTTTTCCTCTACGAAACCCGAAGCTCGCTTCTGTCGTGAATCATCGTTCCGGCCACCCCATGTCTTCTTCCGAATTGGGATTTGACGGCTCGGAGGGACTCTCCGACCTCGATCTCGACGTCGATTCCGAATTGGGATTTGACGAATTGGGATTTGACGGCTTGAAGGGACTCTCCGACCTCGATCTCGACGTCGATTCCGAATTGGGATTTGACGGCTCGGAGGGACTCTCCGACCTCGATCTCGACGTCGATTCCGAATCGGTATATGACGGCGTGGAGCGACCCTCCGACGACCTCGTCGATTCACCTCACTACTCCGACCCAGACGGCGTCTGTGATATCACCTCCAAGTTCGAGGCCGAGCACGACGATCGCCCCGACTGGCCCTCTGAGCCTTCCGCGTCGTATCCGCTCGAGATCATCGAAATCGACTCGGGCTCGATGTCGGTGCATGTGGGCTCGGTCGCGTCGGGTTCGCGGCTTACTGCTTGGGAAGAGTCCGATTGGGAAGAGGAGTTCGGAGGAGCAGTTGGTGCGATTGAGCCGCTCGAGCAGGGAGAGCCGTTGCGAGACCTCGGTCAGGAGTTCTTGTTCGGTTTCCAACCGGAAGGTATGGGCTTCAACCCTAATTTTGATTCGAATCCTGTATTCGTCATTCACGGTTGATAACGATGAGAATTTCTCTGCAGTGGCGCAGGGAGGCAATTCGCCGGCGTCGGCAAGTGTCGTGGAGAACCTGCCTCTGATTACGGTGAACAGAGAGGGGTTGGGAGCCGGTGATGGGGATTGCGCGATTTGCGTGGACGCGTACGTGGAGGGGCAGAGGGTGAAGGAGTTACCTTGTCGGCATCGTTACCATCAAGACTGCATCTTGCCGTGGTTGAGGATGCATAACACGTGCCCGGTTTGCCGGTTTGGGTTGAAGGATGACTTGAGGCTGTGAATCCGGAGAACGGGGAGGGATGGAGTTATGAATGGGGGTGGATAATTACATGACACGGTGTAGTTGATGAATGATCTGAATGGTTATTATCATTGAGCTTTTTACTGGTTCAGGATGATTGTTTCCAAGAAATGACGTTATTTTTTCCAGAGTTGCATGTATTCTGAAGGTTATCAGGATCCTCTATGTATAGCCTAAGTTGTATTACAGTTGACTGGTTACATGTCTCTGAGGTTGTTGCTAAGTACAATGTACAATTGATATGTTCTTTAGCAGCTTATAACCACGATTTTGTGAACAGATCTAGTACATTTCAACTGCTTTTTTGAGAGTGATGAAATACTGCATATGCATACATACGGGTTTCATTTGAGTTTTGTGAGTATGATGCGATGCGAAGATGAAAGCTAGTCTTCCGAGAACTTATATTGGACAGGGCTCAGGAAGGGGTATTAACTTTAAACTGCCATTAGAATACCTTGGGAGAGGATAGTTCCATTAATTGTTCTTGCCGGTGTTGGAGAAACTCAACAAATTATGTGTTTGACTGGAGAGCATGATCTAGAGATTGAAGTTCTCATGCAAATTATAATAAAAAATTATTTTTAGCACCAAAAACTTGACTGGCTTTCTGACTCTTGTATAAACTGGTAGAAAGGAATTTTATCCATATGAAAGTACTCTGGGTTTTGACTTTAGTCATTACTTTCTTCATTTATTGAGTTAACTGTCGTTATGCTTAAAAATAATGAGATTTTAGTATTAGTTTTTACTTAAACTGTTCTGGTTTCAACTGAGGAGACTTGGGTGAACTAATCAATGTTTAGAATTCTAGACATGTTTAAGTTACAAACCGAGTTGGTGATTCAAATGCTGTTACGGTTTGGCCAAAAGGTGCTGTCAGGGAGAAATATATTTGCTCAAGAAAATTAATGCTGTTGGGAAGAGACTCTCATTCTTGACAGACTGTAAATATGTAATATTTTTATAGTAGGTTTGAACAAAGTCATTAGGATTTTATTTTTGCAAAAGCATTTGAAACCTTTGCTGGTACATAACTTAATTGGAGAGGGAAGGCGATCTTCCTTTACATTGGTGGCTTCACACTCATGACGAACTGGACCAGTTTGAAGCATTTAGACTTGGTTCTGACATTTCCATTCAGTTGTTTATTGTAAGTAAGGGTGTTTTATATTCTATACATCTGAAGACAAAAGAAATTGAACTTTCTGTTGAGATTTCTCTTGCAGTTTTCACCTTTCTTAAGGTACTTCAGAAAAGTGAAGTCGCTTCCTATTAGATGGTGGGTATTGGTAAATATTTATTTGAGTTGTTACTGCTTTTCGACAAAGATGTGCAAAACTAAGCTTTTATGTGTTTTCAATAAGTAAGAATAGTAACAGGTCTGCAAAATGCTTCCAGGGTCGGCAGTATGGTCATGTTCTTGCAAAACCTTTTCTTTGCTCTCAAAAATAGAAAAATCTAGGAAATTACAAATTACAAACACTGAGCAGCCTTATCCAACACTTATGGCATTTTTCATTACTCCATTTTTATGTCACGCAATTGGTTGTGTTGAGGTTTATCATGAAGTTGATACATTGCCAATGTTTATATGCCTTTTGTAGTGGATTTTCACTGCTGTGCACTTTTCAGGAGTTTTTTTTTTCTTGGGTCTGTACTTCTCAGGTGTTCACTTGCTACTGTTTTGAAGGTTTGATGTCATTTGAGCAATATTGTTCCAGATATTTGTATTTTCTATTGGCTGTCCTAGTAACAGTGCATTTAGTGTCATCAACAGAGATAATATCATTAGTGATGACATTGCTGGATGATTGCTCCTTTCATGAATTTGGTATGATTGCCCTAGTTGAGATATTGTAAGTGGCAGTCAGTCCATGACCAGTTATTTAATTCTCCTACATTTTCATTTCTGTAGGTTTTCACAAAGGAAATTATGTTACAAGGAAAAAAACAGAGGACGTGTGAAAGTAGAAAGGAACAAAGTTGTCATTGTCAGTGGTGGAATGAAGCCCCTATGGCCTCATAGTGTCCACTGAGGTAATCAAACAAAGCACTCACTCTGTCTAGAAACCATTACCGAAGTTGTATGACTCCTGGGAGTGGCTGTGACACCTTCTGCAAAGTAACTCTCTGATTCAGGGTGATAACTTTTTAAGAAAGTGGAAACATAAGAATTATTATCTCAATTATTTCAGGTTTTGAAGGTTGATGGGGGACTGGGTATGGGGTACCACAGGAGTGTCTTTCTAATGTTTCCCCATTTGCTTGTGTTCCTATTATCTGGCACTCTCGGTCACCTCTTCTTACCGACTGACTTTGCACCAACTTGATTTAAAACCAGTCATATGCTGGTTCCTGCAAGAACTTGTGTGAAAGGAGGTTCTGCTTGGACTAGATATATGATTATTTGGCAGATTTGCTTGATTTGATGGTCTAATCTTGTTTAAATTTGAAGCTACTTTCAATCAAGTTCTTGAACTTTCAAGCTATCAACCAGGTCCTATACTGATGGAATACTTTCAATCCGGTCATTCAATGCATGTTGCATGGGCACATGGATGATTATTTTAATGGATGGCTGATGCCTGATGGAGCAAGCTGATTAAAAGTACTCCTCGAGGTTAGTGATCTGGTTGAAATTTTTGGAGTTCTTTTCTTGACTAGAAGTTTTTGAGAGTCCGTGACCTGATTAAAAGTGACCCTAGATGTGAGCATGATTTTTGTTTGTGGCCTAAGCTTTTGAGAAGCTAATAAGAGTAACTCTCATTTTGGCCAACTTCAGCATGTTATTCTGAAGTCTGCAGAATACTACTACCTTTTTTTGCTATAAATACTCCTTCCCCCAAAACTGCCTTCCTGGCACACCTGGATGATGCTTAAAATCTAATCCATAACTGCAGAATTCTTGAAGTTTTCCTTGACCCTAGCTCAATTTACTTAAAGATTGCCAGTCTTTTGATTATCAACATTAGAGATGAGATCTGAGGATTGTTTCCTTTTTGATAATCTTCAATTTGTGCTGATATAAGAAACATATGTCAGGTGAGATCTTTTTGTTAGCTGTGGCCAAAAGATAAATTATATCTCCTCAAACCTGTGTCGCTAAGTTTACGGTAGACTGGATAGCAATTGATCTGCAAACAGCAGTAAATTATCATGGAGCAAGTGAATAGTTTACAGGATGTTTGCTGGGACATTCTCTTCAATCATCTATGCTTAAGAAACACCTCAAGCTTTGGTTAGTTAAACATTTCCATTCATCTCCTAGTTCTCGTTGGATCTTCCTTTTGCTGTCGAGATCAAGCATTTGGGTATGTGATTTGATGGAATAGATATTTCAGATAATATCTTGAGCACTGAAAGGTGGGGAAGGGAAACACAAAGACAAAAGAATTGGGCATATCAAACGACAGGCTAGCAGAACACGGATAGGTGTGATCGGTCGAACGATGTCTAGGGTCATCAATGCATGTTGCAGCATATCGCATCATAGGAAAGGAAGCTGTATCATCTTTCAAGAGTGTTGTTATCATCAGGGAAAGGATAGAAAGCGAAAACGTGAACTGTCCTTCCTGAATCTGGTAAAAACTCTCTTTCTTCGTTCCCTCTAAATTATCTGTCTGCCTTGAACAGAGTGCATTTGCTTTTGTCCAGGTGAAAATTGCCATCCAAACTCTGCTTTTCTTTTTCTCCCTGCTCGTGTTCATTTGAATGACAAAAGCTGTCTGTGAGCCCTAGTCCTGCATTAGAAGAGGCAATGGCCACTACATTTCGGCACGTTTCATTAGTTTATCAGAGCACTCTTTTAACCGAACATAAAAATAAGAAAAGAGAATTGATTATGTGACATTCTTCCTCATCTAATTTAGGTAGATGATAAATCCCAAGATCCATCAGCAGTTAAAACACGAGCAGAGCCTGGAGAAGTAACATCTCAGCTTGAAACCGTGAGGAGGATAGATGCAGGATCAATCAATTACAAGCATGTACTTTTTGCTGGGCTGATAGCACTAATTGCATCAGCAGCTTATGTGTTCCTACAACAGAATTCTCCTTCATAACAATCCTTGAGAGAGCTTTTTGGGCCTCTGGAGAGTGCCTACAAGTGCATCATTTTTAGGCTGGCTTTTTGATGCAGGTAACCACCATCTTCCAAGTACGTTAGCTGATCAGTTTTGGATCAATTTTGCTTCCCTTCTCTAAGACATGTCCGAACACTCTGAAGGCGAGGAATACCAATAACTATCTTGACTATGTATTGCGGCCTTCCTTCTCATGGCAGAAGTTTCTGGCAGGATTCATCTGAAGGCGCTGGTGCTGAAGAATCACATCCGGATGATAAAGTTCGAGTACTTAAAAGCTGGACTAGATTCAAGGTGCTCGGTCTATATATAAGTCAGAAGATCAGTTGCCTCGAGTTGTTCGGGCATGTTAAATCAACAGGTTAAGATCACTTTAGCCATGATTTTGTACTCGCCCAAACTATTGCCTTGGGTTGTTCCCTACCGAGCGCAATTAAATTTTGTGCCCCTCCGAAACTTTTAGTCGAACATAGTAAGTATTATGTGAGTTGTTTATCTTCTCTTTTGGGTGTGTTTACCTACTCTTTTCCTCATAATCAGCTTCTTCATATGCTGTATTTCCATCTCTTGTAGCCCAACTTTTTAGTTGAGTATACTACTACTTATCAAATTTTGAATTAAGATAGCGATTGTTTAGTTAAGTAATTTGTTTGTCATAGAGGAAAGTTAGGTAGGTATTTTCTCTTCCGACTTTTATGTTGACCAAGTGTGTCAAAATGGGTCAATGACCCATTTTCTAACTTGTATTTTGTATTAATGGGTTGCATGTGGGTTATAAATATATAAAAGCCCAGCTAAAATGGGTTCAAAGTTTTTTAAGCCGACTTATCGAGTCAGAACGTGTGACCCATTTTGAATCAATTTTCAATATTAAATGGGCAACCTAGCTAATACAAAGTTTCCACAATCATAACACGCAATAGACCGCAATGCTTTGCTACTTGCTTCCATGTCACTTGCCGTTGCGCTCGCCTTTGCGACCATAGCCATATTGAGGTGGTTGTTTACCAAAAATCCTTCCCGTTTTTCGTCCGTCTCTCATTTCGTCTCTCCTCCCCTCTTGTTCGTAAGTTTCTCGTTTCCGCTTCCGTCTTTGTTTGAGGGCAGCAGCAGTAGCCAAAAAGGCTTCCGTTTTTCTTTGATAGAGTTTTTTCGTCATCGTCGATTATTATGTCTTGTTTTCCCTCTGCTGTTTGGCTCATGATTGGCCCGTCTTTTTTTGTCTTTGTTTCTGGGGGGTTCTCTTTGCTGCATCAAGAGGAGTGACATTTATGAATATATATTTCATTGATCAGATTCTTTATAAATATTTAAATTATATATTTTATTTTAGTTTTTTAATTTGCTTTTTTAATTTGATACGAAATTTTTATCCAATTAGCATAGAGCTTAAAGTGGGTGCAAGTTTTCATAGAATTTTAATGGGTTTTAGTAATATTGGTCGGATCGGGTATGTATTGAGTATGAGTTACTAAGGGCGCACATGGTAACAATTTTGTTTCTATTTCTAGAATAGATTTATATTCCAAACATGTTTCTAGAATAGAAATCCGTTTGGTAAAAAAATTTACCTTTTTATTTATGGAATAGAACTATTCCGAAATAAGTTTGGAATAGAAATCAAAAACAAAAATTTTTTACTTTTCTATTTCTAGAATAGAAATAAGAAATTGTTTCTCTATTTCTTACTTCTCATCTGAAGGAATTTCTTGCCATTCACTGCTCACCACCACTCCCACCCACTGATGATCGCCGCCACCAACTGCTGGTTGCCCACCGCTCGCTGCTTGCCCACCGCCCGCCAATCGCCCGCCACTCGTTAGTTGCCCGTCGATCGCCTACCGTCTGCTCGCCACCTGTTGGTCTCTCGTCGCCCGCCGATCGCCCACCGCCCGTCGATCGTCGCCGGTCACCCATCACCGCCCGCCGGTCGCCACCGCCCCTCTCATTATCGTCGTCACTTGAGAAAGTGAAATTTTTTTTGATTATCAAATGAATTTTTATTCCAATAATAGAAATTTTTTATCTTTATCAAACGCATTTTTTGGCTCGGAAACTCATTTAGAAATAGAAATATGTTGTAAAATATCGCGTTGCAAGAATATAATAGAGAGAGATTAAGTAGAGAAAGCAAATGACACCAAAGATAGTAGAGAAAAGCCAGAAGCGAAAATTATCTTTATTTCTCACTGTTTGTGCTCCTATTTATAAGGAAATAAGGATGCATTTATCAATGTATCTAATAATACATGTATTAGATAGGGAGATGAGCATTTATCGGATAAGGAGATGTACTTAGAACGTAAGATACAAATGTACCATAATAGGTACATGGATATTCATACATGTATTGGATAGGGAGATGAACATTCATTGGATAGAGAGATGTACTCAGAATGTATGATACAAATGTACCATAATAATAAGTACATGAATATAATGAATATTCATACATGTATTTCATAACACTCCCCCTTGAATATTCATTGTATTATATTATGAATGTGCATTGAATGATACTGCCTTATTAAAAACCTTAAGCCAGAAAAACTCAGTGGGACAAAAGGAAAAAAGAGTACAGAGTACAAATTTTATGATTTCTCCCTTTTATGGATGTATTAATTGCTTCGTTAAAAATTTTAAGCCGGAAAACCCTATGGGAAAAAACCAGACAAAAAGAAAAAAAAAGAGTGCAATGCATAATTGATAATATCTCCCCCTCAATTGAGTCATATAGCCACTACTCAAGGCTAATCAATCTTGCGTCTTGTGTACTCGCCGCATACCAATGCCATATACTAATTTCTTAAAAGTTGATGTCGGCAATGATTTGGTAAAAAGATCTGCAAGATTATTTACGGATTGAATTTGTTTAACATCAATCTGTCGACTTTCTTGAAGTTCATGAGTATAGAAAAATTTTGGTGAGATATGCTTGGTCTTATCACCTTTGATATATCCTCCTCTAATTTGTGCAACACAAGCAGCATTATCCTCATAAATTATAGTAGGAGAATTTGTAACCGGTTTTAAACAATAATAATTGTGAATATGTGTTATAACGAATCTTAACCAAACACACTCTTTTCCAGCTTCATATAGAGCAATAATCTCAGAGTGGTTAGAAGATGTAGCTACGAGCGATTACTTCGTAGAATGCTAAGAAATGGCAGTGCCGTTATAATAAAATAAATAACCGGTTTGAGAACAAGTCTTATGTGGATTAGATCTATATTTAGCATCAGCATATCCAACTAACCTAAAGGTAATGGTATTATTGGAATAATATAATCTCAAATCTATAGTTCCTCGGAGATAACGAAAAATATGTTTAACTCTATTCCAATGTCTCCGAGTTGGCTCAGAACTAAAATGTGCCAATAAATTTACCGCAAAAGCGATATATGGTCTCGTACATTGTGCCAAGTACATCAATGCCCCAATTGCATTGAGATATGGTACTTCAGGACTAAGTATCTCTTCATCAGATTCTCTAAGACGAAATGTGTCCTTTTGGGGATCTAGAGACCTTACAACCATAGGGGTGCTCAATGGGTGAGCATTGTCCATGTTGAAGCGTTTAAGTAATCTTTCAATATATGCTGATTGAAGGATGATTATTTCATTTGCTTTGTACTCAAGCTCAAGACCAAGACAAAGTTTGGGTTTACCCAAATCTTTAACTTCAAACTCTCTTTTCAAATACTTAGCAATTTTGGCTAACTCTTTAGGAGTTCCAATTAAATTTATATCGTTGACATAAATTGCTACAATAACAAATCCGGTTTATGATTTCTTAATAAACACACATGGGCATATATGATCATTCTTGTACTTTTCTTTTATTAGGTACTCATTCAGGCGTTGATACCACATGCGACCAAATTGCTTTAACTCGTATAAAGATTTTTGTAATTTTATTGAGAATAAGTTACGGGAATGCATTCATCGGCATTTTAAATCCCTCAGGAATTTTCATATATATATATATATATATATATATATATATATATATATATATATCAGAATCTAATGAGCAATATAGATATGCCTCCACAACATCCATAAGACGCATTTCCAATCTTTCAAATAATGCCAGGCTAATGAGAAAGTGAAATGTAATCATATCCATCACAGGTGAATATGTCTCATCATAATCAATCACAGGTCTTTGGGAGAATCCTTGAGCAACGAGTCGGGCTTTATACCTGATAATCTCATTTTTCTCATTTCGTTTTCGGACAAATACCCATTTATATCCAATGGACTTTACATTATCGGGGATTCGAGTTATAGGTCCAAAAACCTCTCGTTTAGCTAGGGAAGCTAATTTAATCTTAATCGCTTCCTTCCACTTAGGCCAATCTTGCCTTTGACGGTATTCAATAATAGATTGCGGCTCAAAATCATCATCCATAATTTTATTAGCAACAAAGAATGATGATTTCATTTCGATCCCAAATTTCATTACAATATGTAATGGAATTTTCAATATTCCGAGGGTTTGTAATCTTTTCATGGGTTTGTGCCTCTTCAGGGGCAATAAGCTCTTTGGGAGCAAGTACAACACCAAGCTCTTCTGAAGCGGATTCTTGATTCTTTCCCCTTCGTTTTCGAGGAACAGTGTCTTTTGATCCTATCGGTCTACCACGCTTCAAGTGTGGGGGATTTTGATCCATTTTAGTTTGTCCTTCAAGAACAGCTATCCTAGCTGGAACATTTGCAGCTAGAATATGAGACTTCATTACTTTAGTAGCATCATTAAATGAGTCAGGAAGTCTATTAGCCATTTCTTGTAAATGGATTATACGATGTGCCTCGTTTTCACATTTCGGAGTTCTTGGGTCTAATTGAAATAAAAGTTTCTCATTCAAGGAGAAAACCTTAACTGGTTTCTGCTTTGCAGCCATGGAAATTGTAGGTATCCCAATTGATGGAAACATAATCTCATCAAAATGACAATCTGCAAATCTAGTAGTAAAAAGATCACCAGTAGTTGGTTCCAAGAACCTAATGATGGACGATGAATTAAACCCTACATAAATACCCAAACGGCGTTGGGGACCCATTTTTGTTCTTTTTGGCGGTGCTACAGGCACTTGTACTGCACAACCAAATGTGCGTAAATGTGAAATATCAGGTTAATAACCAAGAACCATTTGAAGGGGAGATTGTAAAAGACTAGCAATAGGGCGCAATCTTATTAGAGTTGCCGCATGCAAAACTGCATGACCCTATGCTGTATCGTTGAGATTAGTTCTCAATAATAAAGTGCGAGCAATGATTTGGACACGTTTAATCAAGGACTCTGCCAATCCATTTTGAGTATGAACATATGCAACTGGGTGCTCAACCTCAATTCTGAGTGAAGCACAATATGTATCAAAACTCTTTGATGTAAATTCTCCAGCATTATCCATCCTTATGCTTTTAATTGGATAATCAGGGAATTGTGCCCGAAGCTTTATAATTTGCGCAAGTAAATGTGCAAATGCGACATTGTGCGTAGATAATAGGCAAACATGGGACCATCTACAGGATGCATCTACTAGTACCATAAAATATCGAAATAGTCCACTTGGTGGTTGTATTGGTCCACATATATCACCCTGAATTCTTTGCAGGAATACAGGGGATTCAAGATTAATCTTTGTTATAGAATGTTTGGTAATGAGTTCTTCTTATGAACAAGCTTCACAATTATAATTTTTGGACAACAATACCTTTGTATCCTTTAAAGGGTGTCCTTTTATATTATGAATTATTCTACGCATCATTGAAGTGCCAGGATGACCAAGGCGATCATGCCATAACCCAAACTAATTAGGGTTTACCAGTCTCCAGGACATAGTGGCATAGGTTTCAATAGCCTTAATCATGACACAATACAAACCCGTAGAAGAAGCTTCTAGCCTCTCATGGATGGTTTTCAGGCCCATCTTATAAGAGGTAATGCCAATATATTCCTTATTTTGCTCATAAATAGTTTCAACATGGTACCCATTATGGCGTACATATTTGAAACTGAGTAAATTCCTTTTTGATCTATTGCTTAGAAACGCATCCTCAATATGCAGAATGGTGCCATTTGGCAAAACAATTGTGGCATTCCCAAAACCATCAATAATCGGAACAAGACCTGATATTGTATGGACATATGCCTTACGCGACGTCATACTCGAGAAAAAGTGTTTGCTATGAAATATAGTATGCGTTGATGCATTATCAAGCAAACAAACTTCTCCCTTTTTCTCAGTATTTTCCATTTGCATTTATATTGACAACTTCAGGTGTCAAATATCATAAAATTTGCATATTAGTTATAAGGTCAAATAAAATCTCAAGATAATAGACAGAAGGTTCATAAGTAATTACATAACCTTATTATAAAATAACAAAAGGTAATAAATTTAAAGAAAAATAACTATAAAAGAAATTATTAGAATCATAAAATTCGAAATATAAGTTGTCATCCACTAGTACGATGCCTCATCAAAGTAATCAAAGGTCCTCAAAGAAATTAGAGACATCCAGGGATGCATTTGCTACTTCAGGAGCAAGAGGAGTCCCACCAACAAAGATATTGTTTGCTTCAATAGTAGCTATGGCAGTAGGATTAATTTCAATGGCATGAGATTCACCACGTTTGCCCGTATTTTTCAAAGACGCTTGGTATAGATCAACAAAATGCTTTGGCGTACGACAAGTACGTGACCAGTACTCAGTCATACCACAGCGATGGCAAATACTTTCATTAGCCACCTTCTTGTGCTTCTTTTCTTTATCATTATTCGGGTCAAAGTTAAATTTCTTAGGGCGGTTAAATTTCCTGCCATCCCTTCGAAAATTATGTTCTTACCTGCGCTTATAGCCCTTAATATGGCCAGTATTTTTCTTAAAATTAGCATGTGCTTCAGGCAATGCTTTTGAGCGAGCAGGTCTAAGATCATGATTTTTTAGTAACAATTCATTAGTTTTCTCAGTGGTGAGGAGCACAGAAATTAATTCAGAATATGTAGCAAATTGACGTTGCCAGTATTGCTATTGCAATACAATATTCGAAGCATGGAAGGTGGAGAAAGTTTTCTCTAATAGTTTTGCATCAGTGAGCTTGATACCGCATAACTCAAGTCGGGAAACGACATCAAATAAAGCGGAGTTATAGTCAGATATTGATTTAAAATCTTGCAGTCTGAGATTTTGCCAATCATATTGTGACTGAGGGAGGATAACAGTCTTGGTATGATCATATCTATCCTTCAACCTCTTTCACAGGGTCTGAGGGTCTCGAACAGATAAATATTGAATAAAAATCAGTGCATTTGCTTTATCCCTTGAATTTGAGGTTCCGTTTTCTGCAATTGCATTAGCGAGACCTTGCCCTTGGAGGTGCATTTCCATGTCTAGGCACCAAGATAGATAATTATTTCCACTCACTTCCAGGATGTGGAATTTGGACTTTTCAATATTTGCCATAATTCTTGCAAAACAAAAATCCTTAAATTAATTAGAAGGACTTCCAAATATCCACCGTCACTTCAGGAGCAGAAGGATACTTTTAGAATTGAAATTAGTTTAAGGCTATGGGGGAAAAATGAAGAATTGATAGAAAAAGATGAGACAAAGGAAAACACCTACCTTGCAAAATTACTTACTCAGTTGGTAGATCTTCGTACTGATAACGTGTTGTAAAATATCGTGTTGCAAGAATATAATAGAGAGAATAGAGAGAGATTAAGTAGATAAAGCAAATGACACCAAAGATAGTAGAGAAAAGCTAGAAGCGAAAATTCTCTTTATTTCTCACTGTTTGTGCTCCTATTTATAAGGAAATAAGGATACACTTATCAATGTATTTAATAATACATGTATTGGATAGGGAGATGAGCATTCATCGGATAAGGAGATGTATTTAGAACGTAAGATACAAATGTACCATAATAGGTACATGGATATTCATACATGTATTGGATAGGGAGATGAACATTCATTGGATAGGAAGATGTACTCAGAATGTATGATACAAATGTACCATAATAAGTACATGAATATAATGAATATTCATACATGTATTTCATAACAAAAAAGAAATAGAAAAAATTATTTCTCTTCCAGAAATCAATTTCTGGCTAAAAATCTTATCATTCGTGCCCTAATCCGATTTACATGGTTTCTCATTCCTTCTTCTTCTTCACGTTATCGTCCCCATCCTAATCTCTCTTGAAGTAGGGATCCAAATCATCTACCTCATCCTTTCCATATGGAAAAAAGTGACTACTGGAGCAAAACCTAGTAATTTTGAACCGTCGAAATTAATTTGTATAATAATGTACCTCAATTAAATCACGTAAAGCATTGAAACTCTGTGATTTGTTGTTATAGAAGCGTATTCTCTAGTAGCCTTTGATTCTCCAATGCCAAGACTAATATATTACGATTCACTTTAGGCAATCATTGACCCATATATATTCAATTCTTGTTCCCTATTAATAAGTTGATTATGTGGTCACTATTTGCTGTGTGATTTAGACCATCAATTCTTTTTCTTTATTGCAAGTACTCACTATTGATTCTAATAGGAATTTATGTTGGAGAGGGCAATGTCATTCATCTCACAAGAATGGGAGTTGAAAAGACTTCTCTTGATTCCTTTCGACTAGAAGGTGGGAAACATTATTCCCTCCATTCATATGCCTATGGGCGGCCACTACTAGAGTATTGGCTGACAAGGAGGGGTACTCGCACGACTTTACTTGATATCAAATCACCTGAGGAAGTCGTAAACAAGGCTTGGGAGCTTCACGAGGGCGATAGTTTTGGAGCGAACGACCTCTTCAATAACAATTGCGAGCATTTCACCACGTTTTGTCGAATTAACGTTCGGAAAAGTACACGGACAATATGGATTAGTGCTTTGAAGATCAAGGAAGTCAAAGACTAGGCAATGATGATTTTGCAGGAAGAAAGATTGAGTACACCAGGGATCGTATCGACATGCCTTCCCCATTTGTCTCCGTGCTGCCAATTATATTGGCCTTTTTGAAGAGTTAGGGTGCGCATGGTAACCATTCTGTTTTTATTTCTGAAATAAATTTATATTCCAAACCTATTTCTAAAATAGAAATTCGTTTGGTAAAAAATTTTACGTTTTCATTTATGGAATAGATTTCTATTCTAGAAATAGGTTTAGAATAAAAATTAGAAACAAATTTTTTTTACTTTTCTATTTCTAGAATAAAAATCAGAAATTGTTTCTCTCTTTTTTACTTCTCACCTGAACGAATTTCTTGCCGTCTACCATTCACCACCACTCCCGCCCATCGTTGACTACCGCCGCCACCCGCTGGTCGCCGTCGACCACCGCCCGCCCGTTGATCACTCGCCCACCACCCCCTCGGTTGCCCACCGCCCGCCCGCCCGCCGGTTGCCCGCCACTCGTTCGCCGCCCGTTGGTCGCCCGTTGCCCGCCGCCCTATGCCCGCCCGCTGCCCGTTGATCGCCATTGCCCCTCTCATTACCGTCGCCACTTGGGAAAATGAAATTTTTTTGATTATCAAACGAATTTCTATTCCAATAATAGAAATTTTTTTATTGTTATCAAATGCGTTTTTTGATTCAGAAACTCATCTAGATATAGAAATAGAAATAAAAAAATTTATTTCTCCTTCAGAAATCAATTTCTGGCTAGAAATGTTATCATTCATGCCTTAAATTTACATTACATAAATATGGATCAATATGGGTTGGATCATTTTCGACTCGACTCAAACTCAACCTGACCCAAACTTGACCTGATTCACCCATTTGACGGGTCTAGTGTTGACTTGTAAAGATGAAGCTAGAGTTGAGACATGTGAAGTTGATCTTTAAGAAATTTATTGTAGATGAAAGAAAGGAGGCACCTATCCCCGGTGTGGATTATCAGCTCATTCAAGGGACTCTAAAGTTTCCAAAGTAAAGATCATAACCATCGGACCTCTGAGGCCGTGAGATTTTTCAACATGAACGCTAGATGAGCTTTTCGCTTTGTACCTGGTTTCGATAAACATGTCAATTCCAAATAGCTCGATTGGGAAGGGGAGGGGATTTATTAGAAAACGGTACGCAAGTTCACGATTTAATTAGGCAAAAATAAAAGTTCATAGACTTCTATGGGAAAATGCATAAGGTGGATGCATTTCCTGTTTCAAAGATTTAATTTGAGTGCACTCTTTTCAAGTATATGATATGTCGTCCTAGGAGTACCACAACATGGAACAAGAGGAAGAGAGAAATCTTTGAACCATCCAATAAAGAGAAGCAAGAGAACAAAGTCCTAAATTTTTTTGATCATTTGATCAATTAAATCCTGAACGTTTTGCTCACTCGGTTGTTTCTGAAAACTAGTTGCAACACATGCACGGGATGCCACATCTTGTTATTTTTGCTAATATTTATGCGTTGTAAGGATGTTTTGAAAAGAAGAGGATAACATAATCAAATCAAGAGAGTGAGGAAGATGAAATTTGTTGCACCATACTTCATATTATTCATATTAGAAAACAAAGGGACCTAACCAAATGCATAGAGGGCCCGTTTGGTTCAATTTTGGGGAAATGGGCATGGGAAAATGCAAATACCTTTGAGAAAAATAGATTTTCTGAAATGCTACAACGTTTGATAAATTGTAACTTTAAATAATATTGGAATATAACTTTGTCTTAAATGCTATTTGGTAAAACCCATATTTATAAATGACTTTTGTTTTTTGTTTTTTTAAGTTTAAAAATTAAATATGGTGTTGAACAATTGCTAGCAGTGGCCAAATTTGGTCACCAGGCAACCTCGCCTAAAGTTAGTCGACCTCAAGCATCGCCTAGGTTGCACCACTTGTGGTCGTGCAACCTAGGCGGCATCACCTTAGTCGTAGGTCACGCCACTCTAGGTTGTGGTCGCTAGGGAGACACGATCCTCTGGCAATAGCGACAGTTGCTGGAGAAGTCCGACTCTTAGGCGGTAGAATAGAGAAGACAAACAATCATGAATGAAGATAAACGGAGAAAAAGATGAACTGTGGACGGATGAATAGTGCACTTTACATTTTCAAAATACTGAAAATTCAAAGTACATCTCTATTTATATTAGACTTCCAACATTCAAAATGTTGGTATTGAATCAAAGGGATCTCAAAAATACTTACTAAACGCTTTGTATGTTTTTTCAAGGAGCTCCTCAAAGTTGAACCATAGTCAGTTCGCATGGCAGGACACGGGAACGGTAAACACGTGAAAAGAAAGGCAGATGATGTTGAATCAGCCCTCGATTACTTTTTCCTAGGGGTGTGCAACGGGAACCGCCCAACCCGGGAACCGCCCAAACCGGACCGGACCGGCTGGTTTTGGGTGGTTCCCATAGTCGATGGTCCGGTTCCCGGTTCCCATTTTTGGAACCGGTAGATAGTCGGTCCGGTTCCCGGTTCCAAGGTGGGAACCGGACCGACCGGACCGGACCGATAGTTTTTAATATAAATATTTTAAAGTTTCTCAAGAATTCAAACAAAGAAGAAGAAAATTCTTTAGAGTCTTAAGAAAATACAATTATATACAGATTAAAAGGACAAATTAATAAAGCGGTGTATAAACGAAGTAGATTGTCTTTGAGAATGTACTGTAATATTAACAATTTTTTTACCGAAAAAGAAAATTACTGGTTTCATTGGACCGGACCGACCGACCTTGGACCGGACCGGACCAGTCGGTCGGTCCGGTTCTCGGTTCCAGGATCGGCCGGTCCGGTCCACGGTCCTAGAATTTGGGAACCGGTCCTCCCGGTCCGGTTCCCGGTTCCACCTTGGAACCGGATTGGACCGGGAACCGATCACCCCTACTTTTTCCGTTGAATCAGTCTTTTGTCTTGTCAACCCCTGTCCGAGAGATGTACGCAATTCCTTTTTACAGTATGAGATCTGCTAATTGATTCCCTGTTTTTCTGACTCAAATACACGACTTGGGATGCCGAAAGATCCACCGTACTGGAAGATAAAGATGGAGGAACAGCCACGTTTGAATGACAACCACCAAGAAAAGCAGTGGTTGTGGCACTATTCGTGGTTACAATTTTACTGTTGACAATTTGCTGCTTGTCAAGGGATTCCCATGAGGAAAAACTAGTCAGTATAGAAGAAAAGCTTGAATATGCGAACTTTCAAGGCTTTGTTTGTTAAAGTTTATGTTTCTTCACATTTTTATTTTTTATTCCTCAAAAGAAAATGAAAAATAGAAATTTATTTGGTAATTTCGGTTAATTTTTTTATTCTCCGAAATAAAAAAAGTGATTAGGAAATAGACTTAGAATAAAAATAAGAAGTAGAAAAAAGTTGCTTCTTATTTTCGAAAACAATTCAATGAATAAATTATTTTCTTTCTTTTCTTTTCTTCTTCTTCCTCTTTTAACTAATCATAGCCGGCTGTTGTGAGGAAGAGGAAGAGAGGAAGAAAAGACAAAAGAAAATAAAGAAAAATCTAAAAAACTTATTAACAAATAAAAATAAATTTTATGTCAAAAAAATTTATGGATCATACAAAAAACAATCCTATTCTTTTTCTATTCTTGAAATAGAAATTTTATACAGTTAGGCTTCGTTTGTTTCACGGAAAATAACTTCCGGAAAACATTTTCCGGATTTTCCGACGTTCGTTTCACGGAAAATAAATTGATTGGGAAAACATTTCCCATGAAGGAAAAAAAAAATCTTCTAAAGTGAGGGAAAATGTTTTCCACTTTTGAAAAGTGGAAAACATTTTCCACATTCACTCTCTCTTATCTTACACTCTCCATTAGTCCTCACTTCTTTATTTTATTTTTAGATTTTGTTATTTTTTTCATAAATTCGAAATTTTGTTATTTTTTAATAAAATCGATTTTTTTGTTATTTTTTTAATAAAATCGATTTTTGTTTTTTATTTTTCTTTATTTTTCTGTCTTTCCTTTTGCTATTTTTTTCTTTTTCGGCCGGTTGTCGGCCACGGCAATGGTTGGTGATCGACAACAGGCGAGCCGAGCTCGCCAGATCGGCAACGCCCGAGCGTCTCAAGACGGAAACTTATTTCCAAATTTACCCCTTTTCAAAATAAAAAACTATAATCCTCTCTTCCCTCGCTTCACGAACCCAATGCCCTCGTACTTGCCTCTCTGTGCTCCCTTCAAAACAATCGAATCCCTCCTTTTTAAAGTAGAACAAAGTCACACGTGCCCTAATTGGTCGATCTCCCTCACTCAGCTTTTGCATGGCGTTGTGCTTCTTCTTCCTCCTAATAGTTCAACTACTTTCCGAATTGAAACTGCATAACTTGCGATACCGATCTGAGAGGCTCGAGCCTCATTGCCTTGAGCTCACCTTGCCGATGAGCTAATCATGCGAGCTCGCCAAAGGTAGGCGAGCCTCGAGCCTTGCTAGCAAGGTGAGCTTAAGGCATGGCTGGCGACCGGCCAAGGAAGGAGAGAACACAGAATAAAGAAAAATAATAATTTAATAATCTATTTTAAAAATAATAAATAACGATTTTAAAAAATAAAATAATAAAAAATTATTGAAAAAGAGTTTATAAAAGAAAATATTTTCCCAAGCGAACAGCGGAAAATATTTTCTACTTCAAAATCAAGTTTTACCCGAACACCAAAATAATTACGTTTCCCTGGAAAATAACTTCTTGGAAAATATTTTCTAGAAAAGTAACATTTTCCGTGAAACGAACGGAGCCTTAGAAAACACATTTTTTTACTCAAAAACTGTTCCAGAGAATAGAAATAGAAAAAAAATTATTTATGAAAAAAAATTATGCTCGATAATAGTAATATTATCAAATGCACTCTCTTTGTTCTTGCTTGGAATGACCTTGCTCATGGTTTTCATGAGACCAAGTTCCACAAGGGAAATTGTTGTGATGCATGCTCATTCAACAAGTGAGCGAAAGGTTTGTTTCAGTCTAAGAATTTATGACCACTAACTGTCTTTTGTTGATGCTACATGTGAACTGTTTTGGTACTACAAGGATATAGGTAGACTTGTTAAAATAGGTCTCAAATAATTTATTAACCCAAATTTATTGAAATGGGTCATATATGAGTCACCTCAAATTTAATAGGTCAATCTTAATGGTTTTTGGGTTTAATTGAGTGATGTTATGAGCATATTTCCAACCCATTTAATATACAGGGCTTGGCGTCAATCTTCAGTTTACTTTCTCTACCACTTCGACGCTCTCCACTCCTCTTGCCATGCCGTGCTCATCGACCTCCAGTCCTTGCTTCTAGGTCAAATCTTTTCCTCTACCTACCCTTCTATTCAACATTGCAATTCATTTCCAATTCACTTTCGAGACTGAACTATTTCTTGTCATTATGCAATAACAGTTTTTGATAGCACGGTTGGAGCTAAAAATTATTCAATCGAAAGTTATTGATAAGTTCTAGTTCATGCTTGATATTTGCATGACATGGTGTGATTTGAACAAACATACAACCTACTGAAAATTCATGTATGTTTTTGCTAATTTATCTATAACAACTTAGTAAATTTCAATTTGAGGGTTAAAGGACAACTTTAGTTCTCTAAATTTCAGTATTTGTGTGATTTGGCCCTCTAATTTTTATTTTGTGCAATCCAGCATATTATCTTTCTCGATTTATGAAATTTGTTCTTCCAAATTTTTATTTCACTCAAACAAATCCTCAAATTTTCTGAATTTGTGCGATCTTTGCTTTCTTTACTCGCCGTAACCAATAAGATCAAATTAGAGTTTTTTTTTACTTCTCTTCTCAATTCCTTTATTGCTTATTTGGGGTCACATAAGCGTTGCTTGCCATCTCGTAATATATCAGTAATGCCACGCCATTAATTTATATGATGGTTTAGAGAGAGCACTTGACAAAAGAATACAATTGCACAAACGAGAAAGTTAGAGTAGTTAATTGCAGAAAATAAAATTTAGAGGATCACGTTACAAAATTAAAGTTGAAAAATAAAATTCTATCAAATCACGACCTTGACCCAAATTTAAGTTTTCATGTAACAAATTTTCAAGGCCACATAAAGACTATTCCAATTCCAATTATATATTCTAGGAAAATGGCATAAATGATGCATGAATTTTAACCCGATTTGTAATGTTGTCCACTAACTTTAAATTTGTTCAATTGTAGTCTCTAAATTATTGGGAAATATTCAACGTAACTCTTTTATTTGCTCAAACAATAAATTAGACGTTATTTCATGATGCGAATTAGTCAATGTGTATATCTTTTGGGAAATTTTAAATAAGGGCACAAAATGCGCTCATTTTCTCAAATAAGGACTTAAAATGGATTTTGTTTCAAATAAAAACTCGAGATGAAATTTATTTCAAAAAACATCAGAAATGACCATATCAGTCTAAAAAATGGTCTTAACCTCGTCAGTCAAAATGCATTTTTGATATTTTATTTTTTAAAATTTTCCTTTTTTCCTTTTTTTTTTCTTTTCCTTTTCCCTCTTCCATTCGCCTGCTATGGCAGAGGTTGTCGAACTTAGGCAAGGATCACCCTCGCCGAATCTAGCAAGGATTGCCCTCACTTGCTTGGCCTAGGCGAGGCGACCCTTGCTCGACGCTAGTGAGGGAGGCCCCACTTGAGGCCATTGACCTTAGTTAGCCATCGTTGAGGCACAACGATCGTTGGGGGTGGGAAGAGGAAAAAAGAAAAAAGAAAAGAATAAAAAATTTAAAAAATATACTTAGAGTTTTTTTTTTAATAAAATACTCCTTCTCCAATAGCTGGAATTGTCATTGGCTAGCCCAAAGTTCTTATTTGAGACAATTTGGCATTTTAGGTTTTTATTTGAGATGATAATGACACTTTACATCCTTATTAGAAACAATGTTTATTTTAGGCCATTATTAGAAATTTTCCCTGTCTTTTTGTCCATCTACTTTAGAAAAGGAAAAAAAAATTAGGGTAACTTGATAATGATGTGTATTATTATATCCTAATTTAAGATGAGCATCTTAAACGAATTATCCACATGTAATTTTTGTTTTTGCTCACCATTCAAATATAATAAATCAGAAGTCATGTCAGAAGATTTTGTTAATTTAAATTAAGAAAAGAATGGTATTAAACATTTTGATATATTATACAAACTAAATTGAACATTTAATAATAACAAGGATCGCCATTTGTGTTATTTTCTATCGTATCCTTGACGTAAACTGTGTCTCAATAGTGTCTCCTAGTGTGAAGCGAGCTGAGAGTTTCCCCTAGAGCTTGATAATTCCAGCACGCCCGGTGGAAGACGAAGCTTCTGTCGTTGAATCATCGTCCCTGCCAGTCATGTCTTCTTTCAGATCAGAAATTCAAGGCTTCGACGTACTCTCCGACCTCGATGTCAACGTCGACCTTGTCGATGCACCTTGCTACCCGGACCTGGATGATGTGCTCGGGATCACCTTCAATTGTACGGAAGAAGAGCGATGCCTAGGGTTGGAGGCCAACTACGACGATTGCCCTGAATGGCCCTTTGAGTATTCTGCTTCGTATCCGCTGTCCCAGGAAGCTGACTTGGCATGCAATGGAGTCGAGATTATTGGAATCGACTCAGACATCAATCGCTGCACACCCAAATGGTGCAGTCGAGATTATCCATTGTCCCAAGAAACTGAAAGAAATATGATTCGAACCGAGTTTTCATTTTGGGTCATATTCGGTTCGGTTTGAGATTGATGCACACCTGAATGGTTCGGTTAGGATTTCACCGAATCAAACCGTTGATACTCCTAATTGCAAAAAAAAATATACAAACGATGGAAGAACCCATTCATGTGATATCCGATGATTGTATAATCAAATGTACAATACATGAAGAAGATGCATATGTAGAGAATAAATCTATAGTATAACCAACATTTACACCCTAATAGAACAGATTGCTCTATAAGCATACACTCTCCGTATAGGTTTTATTTGGAACCTAAAACTTAGTCGTTAGAACATGTTCCCCATCTATGGAACTTGGAATCTACCTTGCATATCTTGAAACTCGAAACTTATATTGTCATAAGTTCTAAGGTTGGTTTCAAGATTTATCCAAGTTCCATTATGAATTGAACGATTGTAGTGAATCATCACGTTTAATGACCACCACTTACTGTTGATCTACTAATCACAATTTATATATATATGAAAAATATGAAAAATTAATGAAGTAAAACTCTTAGCCATAAAATGGAAGTTCAGATTAGGGGCTCTAAATTATATACTTTTCATCGAATGTCATAGAATATTGCAAAATTGTATGAAGACATAGATTAAGACAAACACAAAAACTGTATATTTAGGTTCTAAGTTCTAGGTTTCGAGTTTCAAGTTCTAATTACTTAGAACCAACAACCTACTTGTCGAAACATGTTTTCCAATTTTTAAAACCTGAAACATATCTCACTTACCTTGGAACTTGGAACCTGAGAGGTTCCCACTAGTTCGTTCTCCAATTCTATGTTTTATTATGAAACCATTCTCATCTCTACTTACAATGAAACTTTTGAGGGTTAAAGTACAACTTTAGTTCTCTCAATTTCAACATTCACGTGATTCAGTCCTTTGATTTTTATTTTGTGCAATCAAGTACTTTATCTTTTTCAATTTATGCAATTCGTTCTTCTAAATTTTATTTCGCTCAATTAAATCGTTAATTTTTCTCAATTTGTGCAATCTTTGCTTTCTTTACTTGTGGTAACAAGTAA
Organism: Angophora floribunda; assembly: GCA_014182895.1. Lineage (NCBI taxonomy): Eukaryota > Viridiplantae > Streptophyta > Magnoliopsida > Myrtales > Myrtaceae > Angophora > Angophora floribunda. The sequence continues at coordinate 12,811,175 of CM024714.1, forward strand.
GATCAAATTTGAGTTATTATCCTTCTATTCCTAGTTCGTTTATTTCTTATTTTGGGTCACATGAGCATCGCGTGCCATTTCGTATTATATCGGCAATGCCACCCCATTAGTTTATATGATTGTATACAGAAAGTGGTTTACCAAAGAATATGATTGCACAAACGAGAAAGTTAGAGGGTTTAGATTGCAAAAAATAAATTTTAGAGGACCACCTTGCAAAACTAAAGTTGAAATACAAAATTCTATCAAAACATGACCTGGCCCAAACTTAAGTTTTCATGGAACAAATTTTCAAGGCCACATAAAAATTGTTCCACTTCCGATTATACATTCCAAAAATGGCATAAATGATGCATGAATTTTTGTTCGATGTGCAATATCGCTTTAAATTTTAAACTTATTCAATGTGATTTTTGAATTATTGAGAAATATTTAAAATAATTCTTCCATTTGTTCAAACAATAAATCACTTGTTAGTTAACATGTCTACTATCATCACATGACATAGATTATTATATCTCGATTTGAGATGAATATTTTGAATAAATAATCCACATGTAATTCTAATTCTTTTTTATTATGTACCAATCAAATTTTACGAATTAAAACCCAGTCAGCAAATTTCATTGAACGGCATTAAACATTTTAATTTATTATAAAGACAAAATTGAATATTTATTAATAATTAGGATTATTTTCCCTCGTATCCTCGACGTGGACTGTGACTCAGTAGCGTCTCCCAGCGGGAAGCGAGCCGAGAGTTTCCGGCGGGGCACGACGATTTCTGCTCGCCCTGTGGAAGCCCGAAGCTCGCTTCCGTCGTCGGACCATCTTTCCGGCCACCCCCATGTCTTCTTCCGAATCGGAACTTCATGGCTTCGAGGTACTCTCCGACGTCGATCTCGACCTCGACGTCGACCTCGTCGATGCACCTCACTACTCCGACCCAGACGACGTCCTCGAGATCACCTCCGACCGTACGGACCAGGAGCGCTACCTAGGGTTCGAGGCCGAGCACGACGATCGCCTCGACTGGCCCTCTGAGCCTTCCGCGTCGTATCCGCTCGAGATCATCGGAATCGACTCGGACTCGATGTCGGAGCATCTGGACTCGGTCGCGTCGGGTTCGCGGCATACTGCGAGGGAAGAGTCCGATTGGGAAGAGGCGTTCGGAGGAGCAGTTGGTGCGATTGAGCAAGCGATGGCGTCGCTCGAGCAGGGAGAGCCGTTGCGAGACCTCGATCAGGAGTTCTCGTTCGGTTTCCCCCCGGAAGGTACGGGCGTCAGCTCTAATTTGGATTCGGATCCTGTATTCGTCATTCACGGTGACTACGTTGATCCCGATGAGACTTTCGCTGCAGTGGCGCAGCGGATTCTGAGGAATGAGATCGCCAGAAGAGGCAATTCGCCGGCGTCGGCAAGTGTCGTGGAGAACCTGCCTCTGATTACTGTGAGCAAAGAGGGATTGGGAACTGGTGATGGGGTTTGCGCGATTTGCAAGGACAAGTTCGTCGAGGGGGAGAAGGTGAAGGTGTTACCTTGTGTTCATCGTTACCATCAAGACTGCATCTTGCCGTGGTTGAGGATGCATAACACGTGCCCGGTTTGCCGGTTTGAGTTGCCGAAGGATGACTTGAGGCTGAGAATCCGGAGAACTGGGAGGGATGGAGTTATGAATGGGGGTGGACTACACAGTGATACGCCTATTTGAGACGTGCAAATTACATGGAAATATGGTGTAGTTGATGAATGATCTGAATGGTTATTATCATCGAGCTTTCTACTGGTTCAGTGATGATTGTTTCCAAGAAATGACGTTATTTTTTCCAGAGTTGCATGTATTCTGAAGGTTATCCGGATATGGTGCCTCTATGTATAGCCTAAGTTGTATTACAGTTGACTGGTTACATGTCTCTGAGGTTGTTGCTAAGTACAATGTACAATTGATATGTTCTTTAGCAGCTTATAACCACGATTTTGTGAACAGATCTAGTACATTTCAACTGCTTTCTTGAGAGTGATGAAAGACTGCATATGCATACATACGGGTTTCATTTGAGTTTTGTGAGTATGATGCGATGTGAAGATGAAAGCTAGTCTTCCGAGAACTTATATTGGACAGGGCTCAGGAAGGGGTATTAACTTTAAACTGCCATTAGAATACCTTGGGAGAGGATAGTTCCATTAATTGTTCTTGCCAGTGTTGGAGAAACTTAACAAATTATGTGTTTGACTGGAGAGCATGATCTAGAGATTGAAGTTCTCATACAAATTATAATAAACAATTATTTTTAGCGCCAAAAACTTGACTGGCTTTCTGACTCTTGTATAAACTGGTAGAAAGGAATTTTTTCCATATGAAAGTACTCTGGGTTTTGACTTTAGTCATTACTTTCTTCATTTAATGAGTTAACTGTCGTTATGTTTAAAAATAATGAGATTTTACTATTAGTTTTTGCTTAAACTGTTCTGGTTTCAACTGAGGAGAGTTGGGTGAATTAATTAATGTTTAGAATTCTAGACATGTTTAAGTTAGAAACCGAGTTGGTGATTCAAATGCTGTTACGGTTTGGCCAAAAAGTGCTGTCAGGGAGAAATATATTTGCTCAAGAAAATTAATGCTGTTGGGAAGAGACTCTCATTCTTGACAGACTGTAAATCTGTTAATATTTTAATAGTAGGTTTGAACAAAGTCATTAGGATTTTATTTTGCAAAAGCATTTGAAACCTTTGCTGGTACATAACTTTATCAGAGAGGGAAAGGCGATCTTCCTTTACATTGGTGGCTTCACACTCATGATGAACTGGACCATTTTGAAGCATTTAGACTTGGTTCTGACATTTAGATTCAGTTGTTTATTGTAAGTAAGAGTGTTTTATATACTATACACCTGAAGACAAAAGAAATTGAACTTTCTGTTGAGATTTCTCCTGCAGTTTTCACCTTTCTTAAGGTACTTCAGAAAAGTGAAGTCGCTTCCTATTAGATGGTGGGTATTGGTAAATATTTATTTGAGTTGTTACTGCTTTTCGACAAAGATGTGCAAAACTAAGCTTTTATGTGTTTTCAATAAGTAAGAATAGTAACAGGTCTGCAAAATGCTTCCAGGGTCAGCAGTATGGTCATGTTCTTGCAAAACCTTTTCTTTGCTCTCATAAATAGAAAAATCTAGGAAATTACAAATTACAAACACTGAGCAGCCTTATCCAACACTTATGGCATTTTTCATTACTCCATTTTTATGTGACGCAATTGGTTGTGTCGAGGTTTATCATGAAGTTGATACATTGCCAATGTTTATATGCCTTCATAGTGGATTTTCACTGCTGTGCACTTTTCAGGAGTTTTTGTTTTTTTGGGTCTGTACTTCTCAGGTGTTCACTTGCTACTGTTTTGAAGGTTTGATGTCATTTGAGCAATATCGTTCCAGATATTTGTATTTTCTATTGGCTGTCTTAGTAACAGTGCATTTAGTGTCATCAACAGAGATAATATCATTAGTGATGATATTGCTGGATGATTGCTCCTTTTATGAATTTGGTATGATTGCCCTAGTTGAGATATTGTAAGTGGCAGTCAGTCCATGACCAGTTATTTAATTCTCCTGCATTTTCATTTCTGTAGGTTTTCACAAAGGAAATTATGTTACATCACAAGGCAAAGAACAGAGGACGTGTGAAAGTAGAAAGGAACAAAGTTGTCATTGTCAGTGGTGGAATGAAGCCCCTATGGCCTCATAGTGTCCACTGAGGTAATCAAACAAAGCACTCACTCTGTCTAGAAACCATTACCGAAGTTGTATGACTCCTGGGAGTGGCTATGACACCTTCTGCAAAGTAACTCTGATTCAGGGTGATAACTTTTTAAGAAAGTGGAAACATAAGAATTATTATCTCAATTATTTCAGGTTTTGAAGGTAGATGGGGGACTGGGTATGGGGTACCACAGGAGTGTCTTTCTAATGTTTCCCTATTTGCTTGTGTTCCTATTATCTGGCACTCTTGGTCACCTCTTCTTACAGACTGACTTTGCACTTACTTGATTTAAAACCAGTCATATGCTGGTTCCTGCAAGAACTTGTGTGAAAGGAGGTTCTGCTTGGACTAGATATATAATTATTTGACAGATTTGCTTGATTTGATGGTCTAATCTTGTTTAAATTTTAAGCTACTTTCAATTAAGTTCTTGAACTTTCAAGCTATCAACCAGGTCCTATACTGATGGAATACTTTCAATCCGGTCATTCAATGCATGTTGCATGGGCACATGGATGATTATTTTAATGGATGGCTGATGCCTGATGGAGCAAGCTGATTAGAAGTACTTCTCGAGGTTAGTGATCTAGTTGAAATTTTTGGAGTTCTTTTCTTGCCTAGAAGTTTTTGAGAGTCCAGTGACCTGATTAAAAGTGACCCTAGAGGTGAGAGTGCTAATAATGCAGTTTACCCAATTTTCCCATGCAGACAAGATGTGAGCATGATTTTTGTTTGTGGCCTAAGCTTTTGAAAAGCTAATAAGAGTAACTCTCATTTTGGCAGACTTCAGCATGTTATTCTGAAGTCTGCAGAATACAGCTGCCTTTTTTTGCTATAAATACTCCTTCCCCCAAAACTGCCTTCCTGGCACACCTGGATGATGCTTAAAATCTAATCCAAAACTGCAGAATTCATGAAGTTTTCCTTGACCCTAGCTCAATTTACATAAAGATTGCCAGTCTTTTGATTATAAACATTAGAGATGAGATCTGAGGATTGTTTCCTTTTTGATAATCTTCAATTTGTGCTGATTTATGAAACATATGTCAGGTGAGATCTTTTTGTTAGCTGTGGCCGAAAGATAAATTATATCTCCTCAAACCTGTGTCGCTAAGTTTGCAGTAGACTGGATAGCAATTGATCTGCAAACGGCAGTAAATTATCATGGAGCAAGTGAATAGTTTATAGGATGTTTGCTGGGACATTCTCTTCAATCATCTATGCTTAAGAAACACCTCAAGCTTTGGTTAGTTAAACATTTCCATTCATCTCCTAGTTCTCGTTGGATCTTCCTTTTGCTGTCAAGATCAAGCATTTGGGTATGTGATTTGATGGAAAAGATATTTCAGATAATATCTTGAGCACCGAAAGGTGGGGAAGGGAAAACACAAAGACAAAAGAATTGGGCATATCAAACGACAGGCTAGCAGAACACAGATAGGTGCGATCGGTTGAACGATGTCTAGGGTTATCAATGCATGTTGCAGCATATCGCATCATAGGAAAGGAAGCTGTATCATCTTTCAAGAGTGTTGTTATCATCAGGGAAAGGATAGAAAGCGAAAACGTGAACTGTCCCTCCTGAATCTGATAAAAACTCTCTTTCTTCTTTCCCTCTAAATTATCTGTCTGCCTTGAACAGAAAGTGCATTTGCTTTTGTCCGGGTGAAAATTGCCATTCAAACTTTGCTTTTCTTTTTTTCCCTTCTCGTGTTCATTTGAATGACAAAAGCTGTCTGTGAGCCCTAGTCCTGCATTAGAAGAGGCAATGGCCACTACATTTTGGCACGTTTCATTAGTTTATCAGAGCACTCTTTTAACCGAACATAAAAATAAGAAAAGAGAATTGATTATGTGTGGATTAGCTTGCTGCAGGAGTCGTGTAAACGGTTGATTCATTAATTTAGGTCGAGTCGTGCTAATTGGATTAGGTACTAAAGTTCACGTCTCAAGAAGATTCTGCCACTAGGATACCAATTAAATGTCTGGATGACCAGGAAGATGAACTCCCTCAGCCTCTCATTTTGTTAATATTTCTTTATCGGCTTTGCCCTTATTTCACCAGGTCTTCAGCCATCTGCTCAACCCTAATTCGAGGCTAAAAACCTTACAAGCGTTGCGGTCCAGGCACAATAATCAAGAAACCCCACAATTAAAAACAAAGAATTCATTAGTCCAAGCAGCTCGACACCTGGCAGCGCTGAACAGTGCTTGATTACTCCTAAGATGATTCATTAATACGACAGCAGTTTGCGAGTGACAGGGACATGGGCAAAACATCAAAGGTGAGGCCCAAAAAAGTGTGTCCTGTTTGCCCCATAAAAAAGAATAAAAAGATGCCCATTTGCTTAAAATAACCCAACACCTTTATTATCCACATCGTTAGTGGATCGCGACCTTATTCACAAATACGTAAGCACCCTATAAAAATGCGTGCAACTTTAGAATAACTCACCAAAATATTGCACCACACTCACCATTATAATATATTGTGCCTTAGAGATGATGAAAACATGAAAGAATTTTTAGTAGTCACATGAGCAAAAGGTGGGAAAAGACAGAAGAGGAGGGGGGATGAATGAAGATGATGCAAGCTGATGATGGGGTTTATCCAAAGATTCAGCAATATTTGCCTTAACCAATCTAATAACATTGAACAGAGTTTATCTAATAAATTCGTTCACACATTGACACAAGTGCCTAGTCATGATTTTTCATTTCTTATGCATGTCATCAATTCAATCATGGTGGATTGGATCATGGCCTCATAAGGAATTTGTCAATTGAAAACCAACATATCTTGATGGATCCAACTTGACTTTGCCTAGGTCACCTAAGTGGGGTACCACAGGGTGTGCAAGTGACATCGCCCTTAAATTGCAACCTTCTTGGTGGGTGGGGGAAACCTGAAAAAGCCTCTTTAAGCAAGAAAGGAGACATGAAGAATAAGAGAGAGAGAGAGAGAGAGGCTTTTGGGGGTTGAGTTGACAAGTTGAGCAATGAGGAGGAAGGGATAATGCTTGCATGTGGTGCACCGGCCACACATATGGTGTCTGCCTACCTCTGCAATTGGGTTTGGGTGGCCATTTGTGGATGTGAATCTGTGATTGGTACTACACGCCAAGGTAAAGGGGCTGCCTTCACATCAAGTACCCGTCCGTGCATTACCTGAGCCGTTATTCTAGGGCAGCTGTCGCATGCCCGGACAATTTCTTCACCACTCCGTCGAATGATTGCTGATAAGTTCCCCAGAATTAAATCACGAGTGGGATGTATATCGCCATTCTAGTTCTCAAAAGAGTATCTAGTTAAGCATCGGATTTCAAATATTAATGAGAAAAATAAGAAATATAAGTGTGTTTTCATGTAAATATTGATTACGCATCTCTACTTTTCAAATTATATACTTCATACTTCAACCTTATTAGAGAGAGAGAGAGAGAGAGAGAGAGAGTGACTAGGGTGCTTTTGCCTAGGGAAATGACAATACGAAATTTTTTGCTGAAGCAATGATGTATGTAAGTGGTGTTTAGGTAAAAATTTAAGTATGTTTTTTGGTTTCTTTCCCAATATTAATTATCTATAATACGATAAAAGTATTGTTTGAAAGTTGCTATCCTTTTCTATTTGGATGCTTAACAAGTGGCTTAGAGACATTTGTTAACAAAATCATGTATCTTTGCCATTTTATATATGAATGAGTAGGTATGCAAAAAAAAATTGTTATTCTTACATTGATTAAGATGATGTGATATTATGTACTTTGTTTTTGTTGACACTTAAAATTTTATCCTAATTTGTGGTTGTGTTGTAATTAAGTCAAGAATTATGTTTACATTTTAAGAATAGACTGTCCCCATTCAATATGTAATTTTTTGAAAATGCATATTTTGTCGTTGTTTTGGTTTAGAGTTATAATAGTGAGGACAAATTTTCCTTATTTTTTTAACTTGTAACGACTTTCTCTAAGTGACAAATGATATTTTCAATACTAATTCACCTTTAAATCAATTAAAAACATAGAACTATATTAATTTTCTTATACTAAGGCTCCATTTCTTTCGCACAAAATGTGACATTTTCTGAAAAATGTCTTGTAGGATGTCATTTCTAAGAAAATGACAGACATTTTATGGTGTTAGGTCAAAACTAAAAAATGAATAAGAAATTATTCTATGTCATTTGGAAAGGAAATTATGATTAGATTGTCCTAAATAAACATTTACTAGTTAGGCACTATTGACTTGTGTATAGGTAGCTAGGGAAATTAGCATAGACACTAGGGTCCCAAGTTTGGCCTCGATGGACCCCAACCTAGGCACTGGGGTGCTTGTGCTTGGGCCCCCAACACATGAGCCCTAGTCCATTGAGGTTGGGCTAGGACTCCAATGCCCAAGCCTTGCCTGAGTCATCGATGATCACGCTTGATGTTTGGGCTAAAGTCCACCAAGGTCAAGCTTGGGTCCCTAGCACCTCAACTTGAGACTCTTGTGCCAATGCTTGGCTCCTTCGCACTTGAGCTTGTTTCATCTAGAGGTGAGTGGTTCCAAGTTCCTTACATGTTTCGTCTAGAACCTGGAACCTACCATCGGGTACATGTTTATCATTTTTTGGAATTTGGAACTTATCCATCAGAACGTGGAACCTAGAACCTACCCTATTATAGGTTCCGAGATAGCAAGGTAGGTTCCATGTTCCAATAGGTTCTTTTTTCATCTTTATTTAAGCAAAATGAAAATAAATGCATGAATAAAAATGAATAAGGATTTTATTATTGATTACTTGAAATGAGTGTCTATATGCACCTGTCGAATAGTATTAAGTAAATTTTATGATTTTAATGCACTGTTTGCTCTCGTATTATGATAGAATCATTATCTTAAAAGAAGCAATTGCCCAACATAAATGCATCAAAGAAGCAATTGAAGTTTCCACTAGTCTCATAGTCTACAAAAATAAACTTTTCAATCATAAAATGGAAGTTTAGACTAATGGTTTTGGATTATACACTCATCATCAAACACCATTGAATATCTTAGAATTGCATAAAGACATAGATTAAGAAAAATATAAAAACTTGTACTAGGTTCTAGGTTCCGGGCTCTAGGATCTAGATTCCACCAATCGAGAACCTAAAACATACCCTCGGATATAGGTTCTTCAAATAGTGGAGCTTAAAACCTACATTGCATACCTTAGAATCTAGAACCTATAGGTTCCCACTGGTGTGGTTCTTAGGTTTCGAGTTTTACCTTGGAACCATGCTCATCCCTAATTCCATTGAGGCCAAGGTCCAAGACCCTGGGTGCTTGTGTCTAAGATATTGACACATGGGTGCAGGGATCCATTGAGGCTAGGCTCAGGACCTTGATATTGGGGTTGAGTTCTTGGCACTAGTCAAGGTCCATTAGTGCCAGGTTCAAGCTTTGGCTTGGGTCCTTGGCATCTAGGCCCAAGTCCATCGAGCCTAAGCCTAGAACCAAGGTAATTAGGCCTGGTTTGGTCACTAGGACCTAGGTTTAGGCACCTAGGAGCTAGCCCTTGCACTGGGTCTTAAGCTTGGCCTTAGTGGACCTAGGCACAGGCACTAAAGACCTCGGACTAGCCTCAATGGATCTAGGTACCATGTCGGGGACTTCATCTTAGGCATTGGGCGACGAGGGACCTAGTCTTGGGCATCAGGGAAATAAACATTGGCGCTAAGGTTTAGCATTGATGGACTTGGTCCTGGGGGTTTAGGACTTAGGCTTAGGTGCTTGGACTTGATCCTAAGTGCAGGCGACTTGGGGCCAACCTTGTTGGACTTTGGCATGAGCGTCGTGGACTTGGGCGTGAGCATCATTGTCCAAGGCCTGGCCTCTTTGGACTTGGGATCAACTTTGATGGACCCTAGTAGACAAACTTGGGTCCGCTAGTAAGGGCTCGAGAAAGAGTGTTGGAGTTCTTGTGCCCAAACATAGAGTTTTTAGTCCAAGTAGCAATATTTAGTCATATTTTGAAATTATTTTCGATTTCTTATAAAGAAAATTATTTTTCTGAATTTAAGTATAGATTTTCCGTTGATTAAGAAAATATTTTTTATTAACTATTTTTTTAAGGAATCCAAAGGTCGGAAATGAGAAATCGTGAAATAATTGAAAGCTTAGAGGCCCTAATCTGTCTCTGTTAAGAAGAGGTTATGTTTCACGTCGGTTAGCTGCTAACTTCATTTGATGGGCTCCGTCTCTATCAGTAAACCTACTCCTATTTTTTATGTTCACATGTAATACGTGTTACACAAGTCATTTTCAACAAAAACTTTTTGTCTCCTCGAATTTTCTGAACCATACGAAAGTTATTTGTTCTCGCAGTAAAATCATTTAGATATAATCCAGTAGAAATGCTTCAGTTGTAACTTATTTCACATCTTCTCATTAGTTTATTTATTGTGCATGTGATCTATTCATATCCAAAAAAATTGATGATATCATGTCCATAGATACAGATACACATAGTATTGTTTTTTATTTATTTATTAAATAGCACGTGCTAGCCATAGAATCTAATTGTTAGATATGGTATAGATTACTTAGTCTTCTTTTGCATTACTCATTATATAAATTCTAAATCTAAAATGGTCCCACATTAATGTACAATCTTTTTCCAATGATAATATACTTGATATAAAGTCACGATAGCATCATTTTTCATATTATTTAAAAAACCCCATTCTTTTTTGTACTTTTAAGAAAATAAGAATATGTACTCAATCGTGTTCTAAATCATATAATTTTACATCTATATGTTATTAAAGAGGTTATGGTCTCTTTATAGGTGACGAAATGGATGCACTAACACCAAATACGCTAGGAAAATGAAAAGTGGGTTTTCGCTCTCATCAGCAGTAATTTTGCTCTTTTCTTTCTTTTCTTTTATCTGAACCTGAGCACGAGAGGGAGGCCTCCAAATTTCGACGACATTAACCAAGCCAGTTTCAAACGAAAAAAAGATTTGTTGAACAAAAAATAAAAAAAAATTCAACAAAAAATTATTATTTCTAATTAGCCGCAACATTTGACCAAATCAATGAGAGAATGATCCTTTTAAGGAACACTTGTCCAATAATTCCTCGACAAAGGCGCCCAACGCTAGTCGATTTTCAATTCAGTGGGACGATTTATTATACAAACTACACTAATACACACCCCCGCATGATGAGACATTAGGGTGATATCTTTTTAAGAGGCTCATATTTTTATTTGGGATGTAAATTTCCAAAATAAAATAAAATAAAGATGAACCCTTCGAGTACAAAGAACAAATGAACATCCCTCCGATTATTTATTTATTTACATATTTTTGTTTTTGACACAACTTGTTTCATAAGGTGTTGGGAATTTGGGAGAATGTAATCAATCAATCACCAAGACAAGAAGAGAAGGATGTGTGTGATGATGTTATTGACTAGTAATTTGCCCCACTCGATCCTACTTGGCGCTGGAGGATTATTCCTTCCATTTTGCATTTCTGGACATAGATGCATTAGGAAGATATTCCTTACAAGGTTTAGACTATGCCAACTCTAAAATATACCATACTTTTCTTTATTCATTATGTGAAAAATCCATTTTAGATAAATAAACCTGAATTATTATATTAATTACCCAATTAATTAGTTCCTTTCTCTTGTCTACTTGCATTTTCCGCATGACTTAGATTGCGAAACATATAGTTGCATTTGTCATCAATCAATCCACATCAATAAAAATAGTTTGAGGAGTTAAATGGTGTAGGGAACAAATTCTGCCGCCTGATCTTGCGAAAAACATGTCCTTGATTAAAGCATATTCTTATGATAGATATGCCTCTTCTCTTTGCGACTCTTTTTAAGGTATCTTCCACTTTTCTTTATTCTCTATTTTTAAACACGCAACTCGCAATTATCGTTGTCCTTCTTGAAGTCAGGGTTTGTCTTTAGTAACCCTACTTCTATACGGATAAACATACGGCCATGAGTGGCCATGAGAGGCTAATGACCTTCTCGGTGTGCTATTATTTTCAACAACTAGGACAGGAAAAAGCCACCACTTACAGGTCTTGCCTTACCTTCTCTTTTTCTTTTTTCTCCCTCCTTCCCTCCCTCAAAGTACTCTCGTATCTGACTGAGATCATATGATGTGAATAATTGGGGGACCCCGCACCTTTATCTGTCTACATGAAAATTCATTAATTATTGCCTCATGTGGCCAGAAATTTGCAGGAACCTGCTTGTAGCAATTTGGACAATTTCGCTTAAGCCAGAAGAGTATTCATATCAACCAAATAAGATTCACATAAAATGATGATCATTGAAGGCGGGTCTTACTTATAAATCGCCTAAATAAAGTTTCTCTCACCACCACCCGATGTGTGGAGTTGCTCAGAGCTTCGGCAATACTTCCTCCATCCAATGTGTGATTTGATCAATTCCTACTATTCCTCGTCATTCTATAAATCTGTCATGAGTTGCACGTTATCCGAACTTTTTCGTCTAGTAACCTTAGTTTGAATCAAAAACCATTCACATATAACTTATTCATTGAAGAGGTCTTGCTCTGATGCCATTTATACTGATCTTTTTTTTTGTGTGAGCCAAATTGTAAATGAAATACTTAGATAATTACAAAGAGTGGTGAGCAGTGATCCTCTCCCATCCTATCCAAAGTGGGATTTTGTAATACTTATATACGATCCCATGGTGATATGTTTTATTTGATTAGGAGTTTACTAATACAAGAAACCAAAATCAACTAAGAGTTTAAAGATGTTTCAATTGATTGAAAAACGATATATATATTTTTTCTATAGTCATATCTTTGAGAAACTAGGATTGCGCATGGGGCGGGGCGGGGACTATGTTCCCCATCCTTACCCATCGGCTGAAAACCTTGCCTGCCCCGTCCAATGCGGGATGCGACAGGGCATTTTTTTTTGTTTTGGCTGGAAACTAAACTAAGGCTGTCCTAAAACTCAAGAAATTAAGGATTGCAGATCAAGTCTCATTGCGCTCGAACTTTTCCAAAACACGCTTTTCAATTGTCTAACGGAACTTCTCCCCATCAGGACGTGCCACATTGTGCCTCCTGCCTAACTGCAACAACCATAAAAAAATGGCTGCTATTGGCAAGAAAGGAGAGACCCTCACGACCAGCCACAGGCATTAACAAATGAATTAGACTCTGTTAATGTCTGTTTTGAGTGGTAAATGAGTCACTAATTCACAAAAGGAATTTCTAGTTGTAGGAAAGATACGGCCTCTTCCAATCCTCCCCGCTTCACTGCCGTACGTTAGTCGGGCTCATTGGTTGAGAGCGCTGGAGGTAATCCATGTTCCCTGGATTTGGATTGGCATTCGCATCTCCACCTAGAGATTAACTTTTTCGTACCCTGGTTATTTAATAATTTGAAAAAAAAAAGAGAAAAAAAGAAGAAGCAAACTGTGTTTGTTATGACCGTTCATGAAATTAGCACGCTAATTCACATGGCTAACTATTATTGGATGTCAAAAATGTCCCACTTGAGTTGGTTTTACCATTTTGTAAATTTATTGTATCCAGTCAACTTAAGACGGAAATTGATGATATGGACATTAGCAGCCAATAGCCACCTGCTATCCCTTAATAATAAAATTAAATAGCGTGAATCCGGTACACACGAAAGAAATAACTTTTGGACCCCATTGCATTTTCATCAAGAGAAACCCAAGAGCGGATAAATATGGGACGTGGAAATTAGTCAGAGTGCTCTAACGACGAGATATGTTGACTTAAAAAATTCAAATCAAAAGATAACCGCACCGCGCGTAACAAAATTTATTTCTTACTTTCCACTCGTTTTTATTCAAACCACACAATTACGCTATCCATATATAATCATAACACCCATGATCTGAATGGTCTCCCCTTCTCTCTGATGTAAGCAAGCTTTTCCTGATCACAGAAAGGAAGATGATTTTCCACATTTCGGATCTCATCCACCATGTAATGATTGATGTTTTTCGAGTGCTTGCAGGCTCGGGCATGACCATGACATATGCCCCATAGGAGTCAAGGACAATAGTTTATGGATCGCTGTTTAGTTCATGCGCCACATAAAGGACAATGCAATGGTCACTACATAACATGAAATGTGCACATAATCTCGCATAATTATTATTCCCTCGGGCCTAGAACTCTTCCCTGACGTGTGATAATGGCAGTCAGTGGGGCCGCTTCAGCCTTTCCTCGGCCTATAAAACCATGCTCTTGCAACTTGAGGTCTGTCATTTTTCTAAACACCAGCTTGATCCAATCTGAACTTTATCCTCTCCAAAACTCTTGATCTCAGGAAAAAAAGAACAGATGGAGCCCAGTGGAGCGTCAGGATTGTATTACTATTGCCCTTCAAACCCATCTCCGTACCCATCTCAGGTGACAAGTTTGATTCAGGATCAATCTCCAGCATTCAACTTCACCAGGCTCTCCAATTCACTCTACAACTTCCAATTCCCTCCGCAAGCCCATGAGCTCAACGGGGTCAGCAACAACTCGACCTCGGACGAGTCCGAGGAGCAGCAGCTGAGCATCATCAATGAGCGGAGGCAGAGGAGGATGATATCGAACCGGGAGTCGGCACGGAGGTCCCGGATGAGGAAGCAGAAGCACCTCGACGAGCTGTGGTCACAGGTCGTCTGGCTCCGGCACGAGAACCATCAGCTCGTGGACAAGCTCAACCAGGTCTCGGAGGACCACGACAGGGCCGTCCAGGAGAATGTCCAGCTCAAGGAGGAGACCTCCGAGCTCCGCCAGATGCTCACGGACATGAGGCTGGGCAGCCCCATCTCGGTGCTGGGGGACCCTGATGAGGTCCAGTGCAACGCTGCTTATATCAGAGCCGAACCGTCGAGCCAATCCATCGCGAGTTCCATGGACTTGCTAGGCTAGATACGGCCACAATCAAGCTAGATCATAAAACGAAAAAATGAAAAATTTAGAGAGAAAGAACCGCTTCTGATCCTTCTTGTAGAAAGTGTGGTCCCTGTGTCTTCACCTACCTCTTCAAAAGTTCCATGTACGAGTCTTACCGAGTTGACAATAACATTCGCTTGAGCATTATCTTCTAATCCCCTAATGCTCAAAGAGGAGCGATAGTTCTTTTTCTCTTTTCCTGTCCTGTTGTCTCGTCATGCTGATTTAAAGAACTATTTGTCCTAATTCTTGGTTAAAGTATGTAATGCCCCTACAGCAATTGACAAAGCTTCCCATCGAAGGTTGAGACCTACTACCTTTACGTTTCGGCCGGCAACTAAGCCCTCGACGAATGGCTCCTCGAAGGAATATAGAAGCGGCCTCCCGAAATAGTTTTAATGGCAAGTCGAGTTACAAGAGATATCTTTGCTAGATTATAAGGATTCCACTACCCTTTTGTGTTGCCTTTATGGTATATAAAAGTTATTGAGCTTAGGTTCCATTTGGTTTCGCGAAAAAATAATTATCTTAAACATTATCTTAAAAATGATTGTTTGTATCGTTTGAAATAATTAATCTATTTAAATATTTTAATTACCGACTTATGTTCAAATATTTTCGTGAATGAATGAAAATTAATTTCATTTATTCATGTCCGTAAGGGATACAAATAAATATTTTCAAAAAAATATTTTTCAAATCATTCAATCTTTCGTAAAATAAATGGATCTTTTAGAGCCTAGAACTTTGGGGATTCTTCATAGTATGGGAATAGTCAATTCACGGATCACTTCATCCAGGACAATTGATTATTTTGGGGCCTACTTCAAAATTTCTCAGCCAAGGGCTCTTGAGCAACCACTTGATACCACTTTAAAAAAAGGACTCCTGTCCTTTCTTTTTGACCTTTAAAGGAGTGTGGTTGACTCGAAATTCATTTATTTATTTTATTTCTCTGAGAAGCCAAATAATTAGTGTAGAGTTGACCAAAGTAGCTCAAAAATGTGTTTCTAACTTCGTAAATGGAAAAAAACTTCATAAATGGGTTTCACGCATCAAAATCAATAATTTGATTCCTATATTGCTCCATGAGTTCAATGGTCAATTTTTCACTCCTCAGGATGGGTGGCTCGTTTTGTCGCCTTCTCAAACTTGAAAACACTCACATAAAAATAGAGGTCACAGAGATACCAAGACAACAAAAATCAAGTCAACCAGGGAGATATCATTGGTCAATATTTCATAGCCAAGAGTTAGTGTTTGGGATTACTATTTTTAAAATTTTATCAAAATAATGACTGTTTGAAGTGATTTTTATTTTTTATTTATTTTTCTCAAAACTCATGGTGCGCATTTTTGACTCTTTTAAAATCTTAATCTATGATATTTTTGGCAATATATTAATATGAGCAGTGTGTTAATTGTTGATGAATAAAAAAGTTGCTTCTTTACACGAGAGAAGCTTATATCGGCCGCATTTGGTTCGGCTTTGGAAATGGGTTTTGGGAAAACGGCCTTTGGCCTAAAGGGTTTTGGGAAAATACAAATTATGTTTGGTAAAAAATTCTTTACAAAGCTACTTTAGTATAAAGAATGTATAGCAAATCTTTTTTTTTTTTTTGTAAAGGGTTTTTAGGTTTGATTTTTCTTTATTTATTAAAAATTTCAAACTCTTTGCCAACTCTAGCAAAGATGTAGGTAGTTTTGGAATAACGAGAGGCAAAACTGAAAAACTAAAGAATTGGTTATGGCATTTGGTAGAAAAAAACTAGTTTTAGCATTTGATCAAATGTTGAAAGCCCAAAGTTGGTCCCTATCAGTATTTGGCTTTCAACTTTCCCAAGGCTAGCAATTGGCCAAAAGGTTTTTGGAAATGTTTGCCAAACATCCCAACATTTTCCCAAAGGGTTTTAGAGGTTGAAAATCCCTTGAAAAAGCTGAACCAAAAGCACCCATCAACAAGCCTATATTTTGTGTTGTGCTTAAATTAGAAAGATTTCCATGAAAACCCGGTTTAGATAAGCCAATGCGAGAGGAGGGAATTAGGCCGATGGGTCTTCATCACCCAGTTTGTGGCTTGATTAGCATTTCTAGGACAATGGCTAAAGAGACACCATTTAATTTGAGCCAGGAGGTTTCAGTTGTCTTCCATCCCATATTCACGGTTCATAGGCTTTCTTCTTGAATTTGTACCCATCGCATGTAGGACAAGCAGCCTAACTCCACGTCCATGCACATATTAAACAATGTATTGTGCAAATCACTTCCCCTCCCTTTATAAGACCGAGACTACTTCAAGAACAACAAACCCTCAAGCAAAGCTAGGGTTTTTGTGACAAAGGCTGAGAGGTGGAATTTCTTTACAAAATTAGAAATGAGAAATCCCTGAGGACCACAATATAGCTTGGTAACTGTAGCTTCGCTTGAGACATTGCAAAATACCATGTCTACATTAAGTTTCAAACATCTCGTCACTAATGGAATCTATCGATCTGGTAGGGTTGTTAGCTCTTGAGCCTTGTTTCATTTGTTGATATTCCACCTCTCATACACTTATACATGCTAATTGCTTCATTTGCAATATCCTAGGGGCTTGATTTGTGATTCTAAAAACCAAGGCATTTCTTATCTTACATATCAGCCATAGTGTATCGGCTAGAATTGATGACGAGGGAGGGGTGTCTAGTCAATAAGGGTTATCTCAAAAAGATACTTCGCAAATTATCTATCAATTCTTGGGATGTGGGAGGTGAAGTATCAAACTTTAGCTAGCTACACTTGTTTTATCCATTGACACAGGATGAAGAGATGTTCTGGTGATTTTGGGGCTCGAAAACACAAGAGGCAGAGTTGATTAAGTTCTATCTTTGTCTTGAAGAAATTTTCTTTTGTTGGGAGAGCATTGTTATACATGCTCCATAAGAAGTGAACCTTGGGCTAGGCTTAGAGTTTTCATGCTTTTGTCTATAGATTTCTTGGAGGCTAGTATGATGATGATGCCATATTCCTATTTTGCAGCTTGTTTTGAGAGCATAATCTGTTATAACCACTTTTAATCAAGTATGATCCATCTTTGTTTCCTATTAGAACCAATTTCTGTTAGAGAAATCTCCAAATGATTTTGATGATATCAAAACTATCCTTAATATAATATTTACTAGTGAATGTAGATGTTTGGACCAAGGAATTGTGCAACATTTATGGTGTGATCCAGGTAGTCACAAAGTGTCTTGATGCGGAACAACCAGTGGCCCTAAAAGGTCAGTTGTTGATGATGTTTATGTTGAAACTGTAAAGATCGAGTCAATGGTGCTATAACAACTACGTACATCTGATGATATTCATTGAATTATCAAACTAGCAATTGTGACTTTGGATTCGTATAATTACAGAATCCACATGAAACTTGTAGCTGGGTAGCTAGGTCATCTAACATGTTTGTTAGAGACTGTAGTGAGAAGACAACGGTAGTTGCTATTTCTAGGTAGTTTGCAAATGTTTTTGAAGAAAAGGGTTGTATGGGTAGTTTCACCTATGGACGATAGCTTAACGGTAACTCGAATGGCTATTTGCTTCTCCAATTCATCTTCAATGAATAGATTGAAGGTGGCTATATAAGATAAGACCTTATAAGCCATATGTTAGAGTGCACAACTTCAAAAGATTAAGAAAGCTTACTTCTTACTGTTTATCTTAGCTATACGCTCTCTATTGTACTATTTCTCTAAAATTAGTATTCATGATATTTGGAAGTTGTGCTAGGGATTAAGTGTACACGTGTAAGAGCAGTAGTTGAGTCATAATAGTAGTATCTATCGTGTAAAGTACAAGTGTTAGCCATTTGTAACTTTACAAGCAATTTACTGGTGGAATCCAACATATCTTACGGTTGTTAGTCTAAAGAGTAGACTTATGGTTATGAATAAAGTTGGACCACTATAATTCTCTATATGCTGCTATTTTCATCTATTTATTTTTATTTGCACACAACTCTTTCACGATTTTCAAAACATCATGTGAACTTGGTTTTTACTTAGTGATTAGCTAATTTCTGCAAAAGATCGTCAAATTTTTTAAAACAACTTATTCATTCCCCTTCTAGATTGTATAGTTAGCCACCAACAATTGGTATCAGAGCCTTGTTGCTCGTTATTTGAAGTGTATTTCTTCTGAGTAGAAAGATTTTCTCTTATGGCTTTACCTTAGCAGCTTTTTTACTAATGATGCTCAAGCTCTCAATAAGCCACCTTACTTTGATGGAAGCAAAGAATGCAATCATACATTGAAGCCACAGATCTAGACATGTAGGATGCAGTTGATAAAGGTGTAGAAGTATTAGCTCTTGCACAAGCTCCTTTTCACCAAGATGGTTAAGAAGCTGTTGCTATCAACAACATTGAAGAAGCTTGAAAAAGAGTTGCTCTTAATACTAAAGCTTAACATCTTTATGCTATGATCTATCATTATCTGAGTTTAATCGAATTTCCTCTTGTGCCGCATCTAAGGAAATTTGGGATTGCATCATGCTAACATTCGAAGGAATAGATAGGATGAAGGAAACGAAGTTGAACATCCTACTTGGAAGCTACAAGTTGTTCAAGATGAAATTTGATAAAACAGTGATACAAATGTTCACTTGATTCACTGAGATAGTGAATGGTTTTACTCTTCAAGGAAAAGTGTATATTGACGCTGAAAAGGTGAACAATCTATTGCGTGCCTTACCCAAAGAAAGAAGTACAGTGAAGACTTCATTGCGAGAAACAATGTAGATTCAATCGATCACAGTGGATGAGCTAGTAGGAGCCTTCATGTCTTGTGAAGTTGAGATTCAAAATGAGGAAAGTAATTCAAAAGGTAAGAAGATTATTGCATTTAAAGCTGATCATGATGATACAGGTGAACAAATGTCTTTAGATGGAGATGAAAGTGATGAAGCCATGGCACTCTTAACAACGAGACTAAAGAACTTCATGAGGAAATGAGGAAACTACAAATGAAGAAGATCATCTAACCATCCGGATGACAAAAAGCCTTACAGGAACAGAGAAGAATCCAAAGGTAAAGACATCTTGTGTTATGAATATAGGAAACTAGGTTACATAAAGCCAAATGCTCGTCCCTCAGGAAAAAGAAAGGAAAATTTGAGAAGAAGAAAAAGGCGTCGAAGGCAGAAACATGAAGTGATGCCAACTACGAGTTAATCAATGAAGAGAAAGCAAACATTTTCCTTATAGCTGACTCTGAACATGAGGTAAGAGATTTTGAACTATCTTATGAAGAGTTACAAGATTTTTTGGGGGAAATGTTTGAAGAATATCAAAGATCTTCAAAAAGATTTCTATTTTGAAAAAGGAAGTTTATGATCTTACTACTGAAAACCTCTCTGGTAAAGTTCTCATTGACGAACTAAAGAAGGCATATAATCTCTAAGTGAGGCAAGTGAAATGTCTTCGAATCGAAAATGAGAATCTCAAAAATAAGATTTAAAAAATTAGCACCAAGTTTTCTCTTGGTTTAAAAACTTTGAAGCACATTCTCTCAATTCAAATTCCTCACTATAACAAAAGTGGTTTGGGACATGAAGGAAATGAAGGTTAGAAGAATTTTTTTCCAAAAAGCAAAGGATGGGTTTAAATACAAATCTCCACTGCACTTTTATAAGTATCATTTTGATAGATATCTTGGCTTGCCCTTGGTGACAGTCGTTCGTCGGGAGGGATCTCTCTCTCTCTCACTCATATAACCATGCCATCCAAACCTCATCCTACCCCTAGGACAGTGTGAAAATCTGCTTGTATTACTAGACGTGCCACCAAATCCTCAAAGGAGGAGTCCTCTTACATTGGCTTAATCGACCAACCAAAAGGGTCAATTGAAGCCATTCAAAGTTCTCAAGCCTTAATAGAAGGAGTGACTCCAGTTTGCTAGAAGGATTGACCATTGTGAGCATTGCACAGCCATCATCAATTGAAGGAGTGCCTCTAGTAGCAAAAAACTCTTAAGTCAAAATTACTAAATGAAAAAGGATACATCAGATGTACCATCAATGTCACCATTGACTCTTGCTACTCCGTCACCATCAACCCTTACTTGACCTATACTTGAAAGCTCTGAAAGGCTTGGATGCTCTCATGAAGACCTAAGGAATAGAATTGAGGGAACTACTCAAACTTGAAGCCATTGATTTACAAGCCTCGCAAGTTAAACATTTGCTGACTGCCCAAGAAGAAGTAGATGCTGAACCCTTTAAGCAAGTTGTTGAGGAACCTGAGATAGTCCCTAAACAAATAGTCACACAGCTTGAAGGAAGTAAAGCTAGAGCAGAAATGGAGGAAGCCCCTGGAGACAAACGTTGTGAAGATGACGATGACTAGGTATTCCAAAACTTCGAACCTACTGTTAGTTTTGGGGAAGACAAAACTTTGTTTTTGAAATATTTTTCTCTTAAGAACATAAAAAAGCCATTGATGCTTTTAATGATTGAGGAATCATTTCTCATAGAATTATTGACTTTGACTTTCTTGACAACCATGGCATTTTTCTGTCTAAGTTCTTTGAATCCCTCAAACTCAAAATTTTCTACTCTAAGAAAGAAGAAGTTTATCTTGGTCTAGTAGCCCAATTTCATTCAAACTTGCATTTTCCAAACAGGGTCTCCTTTGTTTTCACATTTCGAAAACAAAATTATGTTGTGATGCTAGTTGGACTCACTAAGATAATCCAAGCAAAATATGATGTTTTCAAGAAAATCCCAATAGATTCTGATGGCATATAGCTTTTCTTGTTTTTTGGAATCTCCCAATTTCTTTCGTGGTTCTAGAGAAATTCTACCTTGTAGCCTGCTCCCTCAGAAAATAAATTTCATTCAAAAGATCTTGACCCTTTGCTTTCGTCCCAAGTCATCTTCAACAAATGACGTTTCTCATTATGAGATTAGAGTCATCTTGGCCATTCTCAACAACTTTGAAGATTTTTCCTTTCCCCACATGATCTTTATTCACATATACCACATGGCAAAGAGAAAGACAAGCACGCTATCATATGGTGCTCTCATCACTTGCATTTTCAAGCACTTGCAGATTGATTTCTCTATTATTGCATCGTTGAGCATGTCAAATGTTGAGATCGGGAAGAAGACCCTTGACAAGATAATACTGAGAATGACACATGATGGATGGGTCAACTAGAAAGGAGAGATTATCCCCATTTGATATGGAGATGATGAGAGAGTTGTTGCAAAAATTAGAGAAAAACTCATCGAATTAACTAAATCGGAAAATAAGAAGTATGCCAAGGCACCAACACAGCTTAAGTCCCCTCATCCACCAAGACCAGAAAAATCACCGTACTATTAAGAATTGCCTTTCGATTGTTTTAGATTGATTAGAATCAAGACAAATTAAATAGAATTGGGATGCTATGTACATAACATATATCAATACATATATCAAAAAGATGCATATTGTAGATTAATCTACATTAATATATATTTTTATTTTATACAATACAACTTGTTACATTCTAATAAATTACAATAAGAATAATAGCTAGTATGGTAGAAAGAAATATATGAATCTTTCTACATACTATCGAATCTCATAGAGTACTATATCTCTAATTCAAGTCTGCTCATTTCATTTAAGATGCAAGATAAAATTCCTTTAGATTTCTTCTATTTCTTCAATCATTGACTAAGAAAAGAAGTCAAGTTTGATTCAAATTAATCACTCTAATTAACTGTTTTTACGTATATTATAAGTCAAAAAGTAGTAGAACTAGAAAGAAGAGTGTTGTAGCAATAAATGTGAGATATTTACTTCCATAAACTCATTTTTTTGATTTGGCAATAACTCGGGATTTAATCCCATAGAGATGATAAATCTTTTGCCTGTAAATTCAATGGGATGAATTGCACCTTGATGATATTGAATCGGATCAATGTCATGAATAACAATATCTAAGTTATCAAATCAACTCATTGTTGAGAATTGAATAGTATAACATAGGATGATCGTTTATCTATACCGAATCCAAAATTGGATTCTTGATCCACCCATCTCCTACTGTGGATATATCTACCTTTCTTGCTACTAGCTTTGCTCAGCTTCAAGCTAATGTTCAGCAGATCAAAACACTATTTCCTCTTTGACTCGATATATGGTGAAGATTGAGCGCACCATCCTGAGCTTGGATTGCTACAACCCTATATGTCTTGACCCCGAGCCAATTGAGCCTAAAATTTCCATCTCTTTATAGCAACACAAATGCCCTTGCACTTAAAATCTTTATGTGCTATTGTTTTTCTTTTACTACTTAGGCCTTACCCATATCTATTGATATTATGTATAAGCTTTCCTTTTGTTATCGATGAAATTGAATTTCCCTCATATTTCTTTGATTGATGACAAAAAGGGAAAGAGTTGACTGATGTAAATGTTTGCTCATAATATTTACTTGCTCATGATATATGCCTATTAAATATCTATTGATTTTAGCAAAATATCTGCTTATTCCTTGATGAATTTTACTAACTACAAAATGGTTAAGTTATTAGGAACAAGCTCATCAAAATAAATGGAGCATTTGAATGTATTATCAAAATAGGGGGAGCATTCAATTGTTATTCTTCGAGCCCGATACATTTGATGATACACTTTGACTAGAAGATCTTTTTGCTAACATCTTTCATTCCATAAGATCATCTAGTTCATATCTCTAGATTCATTGCAAATATTTTGAGAAGTTCCTATTTGAAAATCTTTCTGCAAATTCATTCAAACACTTATTACTTATTCACGTCTACGTGATAGTTTTGTCATCATTAAAATGGAGATATTGTTGAAGAAACATCTCCAAGTGATTTTGATGATGTCCAAATTGTCCTTAGTATAACATTTACTATGGTGAATGCAAATGTTTGGACCAAAGGACTACGTAACATCCATGATGTGATCCATTATAAAGGAGGTTGTAAAATGTCTTGATGCAAAAATAGTACTAGCGGACCTAAAAGATTAGCTATTGGTGATGTTTATGTCAAAGCTATAAAGATTGGGTCAATGGTGCCATAACAACCACACACATTTGATGATATTTGTTGGGTCAACAAACTAGTCGTTGTGGCTTTGGTTTCATATAGTAGCATAATCCTGATGAAACATGTTGCTAGGTAGCTAGGTTGTCTGACATGCCTATTAGAGATTGCAGTGAGAATAGTAGCTATTTCTATATAGCCTACAAATGTTTGAAGAAGAAGGCTTACAGGTAGTTCAACCTAAGGACAACAGCTCAATGGTAACTCCAGTGGTTATTTGCTTCTCCAATTCATCTTCAATGAATAGATTGATGGTGGCAATATAAGAGAAGACCTTAGAAGCCATATATTAGAGTGCAAAATTTCAAAAGACCAAAAAAGCTTATTTCTTACTATTTCTCTCAGCCATATGCTCTCTGGGTGTACTATTTCTCTAAAATCAATATATGTGATGTCTAGTTGTTGTGCTAAGGATAAAGTATACAAGTGTAAGAGCATCAATTGAGTCTTGATAGTGGCATGTATCGTGTAAAGGATAAGTGTTAACCATTTGTAACTTTTAAGTAATTTACTAGGAGAATTTGGCCCGTCTTGTGGCTATTAGTTTGAAGAGTAGACATAGGGTTGTGGATAAAGCTAAATCACTATAATTCTCTATGTGCACTATTTTCATTTATTTACTTTTATTTGTGCACATCTCTTTCACGATTTTAAAAACATCATGTGAATTTGATCTTTATTTAGCGATTAGCTAATTTCTATAAAAGATCATCAAAATTTCTAAAACAACCTATTCACTCCCCCCTCTAGATTGTATTGTTAGCCACCAACAATTTATTCTCAGTGGGTTTAGGGCTAAGTGGGATAGTCAATCTCTTTCATTACTTTCTTATCATAGAGCTCGGTAAGCGATTGGGATTTTCACTCATGTGACTTTAGATTAATCAATTCTACTATAAATTGTGGTTCGGTTTAGTTCACTGAACCTCCAATTTTTCTGAAAGGAAGCCACTTGTCCTTTAATCTTTATCCTTTTATCATTACCCACTAACCATTTTGTTGGGAAAATCCTTATGTTGTTTTTAAGATGACAGAGACAATCAAAGGCTGCTAATGTGTAATGTTGAGTGGTGCTAGGTGATATATGCACAAACTAATATATAGATGATGTTATAAACAATACAAGAATATCCAAATGTGAGGAGTGCTCTGCCACTGTCATGATTTCTCTATCGATATTACAAGTGAACAAGGTATTGGGTGATGAAGATGTCTACAAGCTGGATGGATCTTCAGAAGTGAACATTTGGAAGGATCTTGATTGAGGGTGATCAAGTTGAGAAGAATGAGAATGTTCATGATGGCTTGGAGATATATAGACAAGGTGAACGGTTGGATGGGCCTAAGGAGGTGAACAAGCCTAAAATGGAGAGGATTGATAAAGTTTGGAAGGATCATGAAGATGAATAGCTTGGTAGGTTGAAATTGCTAATATGCTTAGAAGGATTAGAAAGATTAACATCATTATTGGGTGTAGTGAATAATTTATTGGAACACGGATTATTGGCAAAGAACAGTTTGCCTTATTCGGTTGAGTTGGAAGACTGTGATAATACTGGTGATCCTTGTGAGTTCAGTGAAGATGAGAAACCATTGTGTGTACATGGTGTCCTTGGAGATCTTTAGAAGTTGATTAAGTTAAATTAGTGAAAATGAGGAATTAACAGGGATGTTGATGTCCTTAGAAGTTTGTATGCTGAAGAAGCCAAAAGGATCATTGGATGACTATCGCAAGTTATCCACATGGCTTGTCAGTGGACAACATCAATAGACTAATAAAAATTTGTATATCTTGATTATGGGTAAAGGATCATGACGATATTTAGTCTCGGAAGGTGTTGGTTACTTGACCACTTGCCTAGAACATAAATCAAGATGAAAATAGCTGTTACGCAGACTTGGAATTTGCAAAAAGATCAGTAGAATTGATCAAGAGCAGCTAAGGCATTAATGAGCAAGTTCACTAAAAGTACACTAATATTGTCTAGGAAACTGCCACTATTAAGAAGATGTTGCCGATGTCAAATAGTCACTTTGACGATCTTTAGTAACGGTTTGCTGCTAGTAATGGTAGAACCAGCAACTAGATGAGGATTTTGATGGGCAATGGTCATTTGAGGATGGATGACTATATATTGAGTTCAAGAGAAGTAGTAGGTTTAGGTGGAAACGAACATGATGAGTCATGTTCTTTGAGTCTTCTTCTTTGCTCTGTTTTTGTTGTTAGCTATTGTGTAGTCCTGATGTCAATGTTTGTGTAGTGCTACTATTTGTAATTGGTGATAAGAGCAATGGTATAAGAGTGATAGGAGTATGTGAGTTCCGGTAGTGTCATTTACTGGAAATATGGTACTTGCCGATTGTAACTTGTCTTGAAGATTATTAGTGGATTCTAGCCCTGTTGTGGTTGTTAGTGTTGGGAGTGGATGTAGGCTTGGGGATAAATCTAAACCACTATATATCCATTTGCAAATTTTATATCTTTTCATTATTTGCATTACTTGATTTTTATAATCACGATTTGTTAAATAGTAGAACGCATACCTAATTTTTACAGTCTATTTCTGCCAATGTTTGAAGTTAAACTTGTTATCTTTTGCAAATGTTTTTCGTAGTTCTCAAACAATGTATTCATCTTCCCTTTAGGTTATATTGTTAGCCCCAACACATTTAGCATCAGGCTCAATCATGTCCAAACCCACTAATAAAATTTGCCACCCTTGAGATGGGCTGTAACCCTTCTTTGCATGCCAAAACTTTTCGTGAAGGTAGGAGATTCCCTTTAATAGGTAAATCCAAAGGGCATTTGGTGCTTATGTTAGTTGCTAGGCCTGTCTCCTTAACATTGCCTTATTAAAGGCAATTAGGTCCTTAGAAGCATCTCTCGCCCGAGTTCTTCCTACTTTTCAAGAACTCCCATTTCCTCCAATGGTTTCTTGCTTTGTCCATACTTTTCTTCCGCTAAAAGGAGGCAATCTTCTTCTCAACGATTTGCAAATCGAGATGGGTATCTTGAAGATGGACATTGCATACCATGGTAGGGCTTGAACAACTATTTTAATGAGGATCTCCTTACTTGCTTTGGTTGTAAGCTTTTCGTTCCACCCCTCCAACTTCATGTTAATCCTTGCTTACACCCAGGCAAACTTCTCTTTCTTAGATTGCCCCCAATCCAATGGGATTCCCAAATACTTGCCCATCTTTATGATTATTGGGACTCTTACCTCCTTCCCCATATATTTCTTTAGTTGCTCAACATAGCCATTACTAAAGAAGATGCTTAATTTGTTCAAGTTAATAGCTTGTTTCAATGCATAGCAATGTTGGTTCAAAATCCTTGCCAAGTTGTATCACTCCTCCATCATCCTATATAGGTTGAAAATTGCATCATCAACGAATAGCATGTGTGATAACGATGGGCACCATCTACTTAGCTTTATTCCTCTCCCACTACCATCCACAATGGCCTTATTTAGTAGGGAAGATTGGGCTTTGACCATAATAATGAACAAGTAAGGTGATAGCGGATCCCCCTGTCTCATACCCCTAGAAGGCTTGGAGTATGTACGAGATTTTCCATTAACTCAGACACTAAAGGAGATTGTGGATATACAATTTCTACTCAAATGAACCCATTTGTCATGGAAATCCATTCTCTGGCACACAAGAAATCTCACTCCACTCTACCATAAACTTTCCACATGTCCAATTTGAGGACCGCTTGGAACTTCTTTTTCCTTTCTTGATACTAAGCTGGTGAAGAACTTCTTGAACTACTAGAATATTATCTTGAATTTGCCTACCACTCATGAATGCACTTGTTTAGTGGCCGATTAGCTTATGTAATTTCAGCTATAATATCATATCTAAAGTTATGGCTAGTTGTGTGAAACCTTGGCTTCTTGAGTTGGAGTGATGCATTTAGAGTTGTAATAGAGTTGAGTTGAGTTGATATAGTGCCAAGCTCAAGCTTGACCTAACTTGTATATATGGTGCTCAAAACTCAACTTGAACTTGATTAACTATCAACTTTTTTGTTTGAGTTGACTTGAATAATAAACCAAAATACTCAAGCTTGATTTGATTTAGACCAATTTATAAATAAACTTAACATTGATCTTGCAAAGCTTGAATAATTGAGATATTATAAATTTTGATGATTCTGTGCTTATTAATTTAAGTGTTAACCATTCTTTTAGAAACATAGTAAAACTTGATAAGACTCAATTATGCTCACGAACTTGTTGAGTAGAGTGTTATCAAGCTCAAGCTAAACCCAATAAGATACTCAAATAGCTCAAGTTCAAATCAAAATCAAATGAGCTGATTTCGGCAATCAACAATTCAAGTCCAAACTACTTTACTATCTTTTACCTCTAAATGCATATTTGAACTGATTTGGGTTCAGCATTGCTATCCTATTTTTGACCTTGACTTTAGTGTGCCAAAAGGATTCGATTCGATTAGGGAAAACTTGACTCAAAATTGGTTGATTCTTGATTTGTATTTTTCGTTTATTTGGCTTAGTGTATAAGCGAGGTATCTATCAGGACCAGTAATCTCCTATATTGCAAACAAATTTATTGATTCACTAACTAGTCCACAACTTAATATGTATCTGCCAATTTAATCGGTCTAATTTTTTGTCTGTTTACATATCAAACAACGTAAATTTGTCATTTTATGATTTTGGCTGTATTTTGACGCTTTTAGAATAACTAGAAGGGCAGTTCACAATGCAATAACAAAAGATATTGTAGCGCCTCCCCTCAAGAATCGAGGTTTGAGTGGACTGCTACGAAAAGTAAGATTGGGTTTTGAAAATTTTGGGAAATTTCGGGGTTCTCGTAATAAGACGTGGGGTCACCACCGATCAATTTTAGAAGAGAGATAGGCTAATTAGATATTTAATGCACGTGCTACGAACTACTAATTTTTTTATGCCGAAGTACTCCGGTAGGGGTTCAACTACATTGGGAAGGATTAACATCTTTTCAATAACATATATTTTTTTTATAGGATATGTGCATTATAAGTCTTAAAATTTATCTCAAAAGTATAGCGATTCCTAAAATTTATAAAAATCTCAATTAAGTTCTAAAACATTGTTAAATTGGTGCTATTAAGTTCTTTCATTAATTCCATCCAATTAGACTAACGGAAAATGCTGCCATTGGTTTTTAAAATCTTTTCTCTTCCCATGTGGCCTTATCTTACTAAAACGTGTATAAGACTAAAACTATTCTATTTTGGTCGAAATCCTAATTTTTAACCAAAATCTTAATTAAATTAAATTAAATTAAAAAACAAAAAAAATGTATTTTAAAAACATAAAAAGGGTGAGGGCAAGGGTGTCTGGCCTTTGCCACCACTGGACCCTTGCCTGAGGTCAATGAGGCATTGACCCTCGTTGAGGCCTCGACAACCCTTGCTAGCCCTTACTGAGCCCCCTCCAATGCTTTCTGGCAACAGTGAGCAGCAATCGCAAAAGTCAATTGCCCTTGGCTTTGCCTCCTTATTTTTAAATATCATTTTATGATTTTTTGATCTAATTAAATTAATATTTTGGCTAAAAAGTTAGGATTTAGGTCAAAGTGACATTGTTTTAATCACATATTTCATGTTTTAGTAAGGTTAACGCCATATAGGAGAGAGAAAAAAAATTAAAAAGGCCATGTAGGCAGGAGAAAATATAAAAGAAAAATCATCTCAGCATTTTTTGTTAGTTTAATTGGATAAAGTTAATAGAATGACTTGATTGCACAAATTTGATAAGTTTTAAAATTTTATTGCACTTTTTGTAAGTTTGATGACTTAATTATATTTTCATAACAAGTTTTAGGACTTTCAATAGACTTATTCATTTTTTCAATTTAGGATGCATTTATTTTGCTAAAAATGAATGATTTTAATTTTTTTTCCTAAAAATGACTGATAAGTCAATGAAAATTACTTTTATTGTCAAAAATAATTACTGTAATATATTTTTGTGGATGATGAAAATATTTTACGTTGATTTATTTTTTAAGAAATATAAGAAATCATTTTTATAAAAAATATTTTTCAAATTATTCATTTATACAATTTTTATTTTTCGTAAATGTAATAAGGAGATGTACTTCCTCGTTATTTTACGCCCCAGCATAACTCCGTGTGCCATGTACAATTTATGTTCTAAAAACATGATTAATAACATGCGAACATGTGTGTATTATGCATGTGCAATTGAGTAAACAGTGTGTTGTGTAATGATGCATGCTTACTTTCGAAATTGATGGAAACATATTATAATGTGGCCTACTTAAACATGGGTATTTTCATCCTTTCGCCCAAATATAATAAAGGTTTTAAAATATAAAATATTTTTCAAGGGAAAATAACTACAATTTTTTTAAAATATTTTGAAAAATTCATAACATGCATGGGACCTTGTCTCACGATATGAGGACCCTTAGGCTCTATTTATTTCATGAAAAATAAATAATTTGGAAAATATTATTTTAAAAATGACTGATTGTATCACTTGAATTAATTAGCCAGTAAAACTTATTTTCATTATTGACAACAATTTATATTTTACCATTTTCATGAATGAACATACGCATAAATTGTAAAAGACCAAGGGATAAGTAATTTGACTCTGGTTGTTTTGGCAGACGAAGACAAAATTGTTTGAGCCTATTGAATCGGTTTCTTTATTCTTGGTATCAACAATTAAAAATTATTTTCCCCTACTTGGTGTATCAAAAGCTAAATCACAAGCTTATGATAAAAAAAAAAGAAGAATTTTTTTCAATTTTCATTTTTATAGACAATACAAACAATCATATTTAAAAAAATATGTTTCAAATCATCTATTTTTCGCGAAATAGATACACCGTGAGTTCTTTGGTTTTCAGGTTCATTCATACCAACTCCCTAGGTATATCCGCCTATGGGTTGGTTTCATGTGATGAGCTTTTTTATACAAATATTTTTCTAACTAGTTTTTTGTATTCTCATTTTTGCTTACCAATGTCTATGCAAGGCGTAGCTATTTTTTTTTTTCCGGTCCTACTTTATTTATACTATAACTCTCATTTTTAGACTTTTGCTCTGCTTCCATGCAAATGTTGGGAGTCAAAATCCATACTTGAAACTAAATCGTCTTTACTTCAATCCCCCGAGAATGTCGGGATTCGAACCCACCACCCCCTTTCCTATGTGGGAATGACGGTCGCTAGAGCAAACTTCAGTGGTTCAATGTCTCCTTCATTTGAACAGTCAAAAGTTGAAAGATCTTCAATTTCCAGATGAAGAATTTTCTTCATCCGGCTACTTGAAAATTCAATCCTCCGTCGGGTCAACCACGCCCCCATTCATTCCGCTCCATTTCTCACAACTGATAAAAACTGTCGGGCTGTTCATCACCAGCTTCTTCGCAAATTAAATTGGTCGGCCACCATTTGTCCGATATCACGGAAAAAGAACCCCGATCCACCAGCGAAGCCAAGCCTGACGACCCCATCCCCCAAATTCTTCGAGTTTCGGCTCTTCTATGTCCGCATCGAGGGATGCGATGTCGACCTCTCTCCTCCCCACCTAACTATCCGGTACATCGTACAGGAACCCTATGAACACCTCGAGATCAATGGCAACCACTTGCCCGACTGGTCGGGGTCTGTGCCCCTTCATCGGACCCACATCGACCGAGATGGGTTGGCCGTCACGTACACGAGCACCACTACGTCAAAACCAATGAGTATGGCGTGTTCTGCGACATGATGGATGGCGAGTTTACGCTGGCAAGCACATGGGCAGCAAAGTGGGCGTGCGACTTGGAAGACGACGGAGCGCATTGGGTTGGAGACGGACACGAGGACTGGGTTCACACTGCAGCTGCACCCAAAGTCGCTGCTTCCGGAGTTCATGATGAGAAAGGAAGGGTTTTCGGGGCATCAATCTATCGGGGTTTACGTTGCCGGATGTCGCAAAGACGGCGTGCCGGTGGTGATGACTATGACCGCCGATAATCAATCATTCTGAAAGGTTACTTCGCATCCCTTATCTATTCAGTCGCAGTCCTAGTGGGCGTCGAGGTCGCTGCTGTGTAGTTTTGGGCACGGATCATAGATATTACATAATGGGTCGCGAGTGTAGTAGAAGTGAATATGAGTCTAGCGCTCACAATTTTTTGGAGGTACGGACTGCTGAGTCTTGCGAAGTTGGCGCGAAAAGGGGCGTTTAAGTCTTAAAAGTTATAAAAAGGTACACTTAAGTGCCAAAATTGGAGCAAAATGGATCACTTAAGTGCCAACGGTGAAAAATTCCGGCCAAATTGCCACGTGTCCATTTTCTTCGACTTCATTTGCGACAGAAGCATTTTTTTTTTCAAAATAAAAAATCCACGTGGCAATTTTTTTAAAAAAATTGTCAACGTCAGATTTTTTTTAAATTAAAATTGATTTTATTAAAAAAAAAAGGGGAGGAGGGGATCGGCAGCCCTCCTCCCCCTCTTTTTTTTTTAAATAAAATCGATTTTATAATAATATTTTTTATTATTTAATATTATTTAATTAATAATTTTTAAATCCACGTCACCCAAAACGACGTCGTTTTGGCTAATTTTTGGCCGATTTAGTTTCCGGCGAGCCACGTAGGAAATAAAATTAATAAAAAATTGCCACGTAGGATTTACGCGGGGTTACGCGACTTGGCACTTAAGTGATCCATTTTTTTTTAAAAGTGGCACTTAAGTGTACCTTTTATAACTTTTGGCACTTAAATGTCTCTCCATGCCAACTTTTGGCACTCCTGTTGTACTTATGCCCAATTTTCTGTGAAACATCGCCGTTCCTAATTGTCATTTGAAAGTTTCGGGTTTGATCCATTTGAACAGCATCTTAGCTAGTATAGAAGATGGTTTTGTATTGTAGCAATGTTGTTATTACTTTTCCAATAATCAATAGATTGTCCTATTTACTCAAAAGTCTTTGGATTAATACCATGAAAAACTTCAAAACTTGTATATTTATTATAAATTTATCCCATATTAATTTTTGACAACCCAAAATCCTAAATTAGTACAATTTTGACAAATTTACTCTAAACTAATTTTTTGATTATCAAAAATCCCAAACTAATACATTTTTGATAAATTTACTAAAAACATAAATTTTTTTGACCACCAAAAACCCCAAATGGTACATTTGTGATAAATTTATCTTCCATTGATTTTTTTAAATTGAATTAATATCATGAAAAATTACAAACGAATGCATTTGCGACAAATGGAGGATAAAACATCTAACCGGTACCCTTGTCAATTGTTATTTGTTATCCAACTCAGCAATTTGATGATAAAAATGGAGAGTAAATTTGTCACAAGTGTATCAATTTTAGATTTTTGATGATCAAAAAACTAGTTTGAAGCAAATTATTATAGATATATTAATTTGAGATTTTTCATGGTGCTAACCCAAAAGTGTTTGTACTACCTTCATACCCATCTAATCTATCATCTAGGCCACAGTCTGTTAAATGGGCCTCAGAGTGTGCTCACAGAAATTAAAGCATATATAAGCCTCATATCCAAAACGCTTTAACAAGATAATCCCATGCACAAAGCAACTGATTTACCCTAAAACTCATCTTTCAGGGTTACAAACTTTTCTCCTGATCTTCTAGTACCTCCGGAATTTGAGGAAATGACCTACAATGCATTATTCAATGTAGTAGCTTGCAATCATACTTTAGCAGCCCTTACACCTGCTTCCAGTTGACACGGGTGCAATTTTGATCCACACCCTCGGAAGCAACATGTAGCAGCTTCGCCGCGGGACGGTAGGACAACATAATGCAATCTAGATACTGTTATTAATTCCCTATTGAACCTAATAAGCACATTTTGTGTACATCTTACTCCGAAAGATTATTTGGTGAGTTTAAATAAATTCGATTGATCCATGCAGATTAACCCATCTAATCTAATAATCCAGGTGAAGGATGCATTGAGGGCATTCGGTAATGATCTGGATTTCTATGAAGTAAATGAAGGATAGAGTACACCATAGTTACATAGAAAAGTTCATTCGGAGGTAAGTAGGTTTACTTTGTATCACACAGTTATTGAAAGAGGTGCAATCGAAGTCCACAATTTTTGATATTCAATTTATTTTAGAAAAAATTGCAAATAAAGTCCTAGAGTGTTCTCATTTATTCAAAGAAGGCCTTGAAGTGGAACTTTAAAGAAGGGTTTAAAGTGGCAATATCAATTTCAAAGAAGGGCTTGCCTTACCAACTGGTTATGGACAATTTCGTCCTTTTTTTTATTTCTTTCATTTTTCCTTTTTTCTATTTTTTCCAAAAAAAAAGAAAAAGAAAAAAAAGAGGCTGGAACTTATAAAAAAAAAAATATAGGCGGAGGGCTAACAGCCCTCTCCCGCCCGTGGCCGCTATCCCTGCCAGCCCTCTGCTTGTATATTTTTATTTGTGTTTTTTTCTTTTTCTTTTAAGTTTTAGTCTCTTTTATCTCATTTGGCTTTTTTTTTTAATGGAAAAAACAGAAATTTATGGAAAAAAAGAAAGAAAATAAGGAAAGAAAATAAAAGAATGTCAAGGAAGGAAATGCCATTGACCAATCGGCGAGATCAAGCCTTTCTTTAAGACTCACATTGTTATTTCAAGTCTTTATTTGAAATAACAGCAATTTCAAACCTTTTATTTAAAACAAGATCCATTTTAGACTCTTATTTGAGAAAATGAAAGCACATAGTCTTTATTTGAAATAATGTTCATTTCATGCCTTTATTTGAAAATTTTCCTTTATTTTATTGTTCGACTATTTGTTTCTGTATGAGTTATCGAGGTGTAAATAGGGTTTTGTAAAAACATTTTAATGTTTGAGCAAGTTGAGTGTCTTCATTTTATTACTTGATCTATGGTGGAATCCTATGCTACTTTCCTCTTGGAGTAGGTCACATTAGCCAAACCACGAAAGGTCGGTGTTTGGCATTGCTCTATTGCAGGTTTTTTGCAACAAATGACATCTTAAACCTATTTATTATGGCCATCATTTCTACGGAGAGATCTAATCCCTTTACTTGCAATGCAACTTCATGGAACCACCGTAGATAATCCTGAAGAGGCTTGTTATCACGTTGCCTCATGGCCATCAACTATGCTGTAGATATACCCCTCCTTTATGGCCATCGACAATGCTTATCGATCCCATAATTCAAGTGGTTGCTTTAAAAGCTTTATATTGAAGCAAGCAACATATAAAAGTTATAATACTAATAGCGTCTTTCTCTTTAATTGCTTTGATGTTGCGACTTCTTTTTCACCTGTCCTTTCTTCCTTATGGGTAGCCATTTCTTATGCTTCACCGTGTTTGGGCCTTCATCTATTCTAGAGCTTGGAACATGGTTCCGTTCTGGGCCTGATGGGCCTTGACTTAGCTAGAAATAGCCTTTTTATATTGTTATCGCTCTTCCATTATGGAGCCTTTTGTCGCTCTTGCCACAGACGGTGTCGCATTTTGGGAATAACAAGGTGTTGAAAGCCTGCAAAATAGAAAGTTCCGCGCAGCACTGACCGTTGGGAAGATCGTTCTTGAAAGAAAAAAAGCTGGATCTTTTATGGAAACCCCGTATAAAGAATCTTTTATTGGTTTGCATTGCCGTATCTAAAGTGATATATTACGTGTGAAGAAACTTTTAA
This sequence comes from Angophora floribunda, assembly GCA_014182895.1. Taxonomy (NCBI): domain Eukaryota; kingdom Viridiplantae; phylum Streptophyta; class Magnoliopsida; order Myrtales; family Myrtaceae; genus Angophora; species Angophora floribunda. The sequence continues at coordinate 12,846,692 of CM024714.1, forward strand.
ATTGCTAACGGCTTAATTAGTAGATCTGTCAAGATGGGCATTTAAATCTCGATCTTCGAATCGCAGGTGTATAAAATAATAATGGCTTAAACAAATCGTTCTATGAAATGCCCAGCTGCTTTTACTGGTCACCCTTCCTTCATCCTTTTTGCCAATTAAGAAAAAAAATCAACTGCATCATAACTTGCATTTATGCGGAAAGGTCGACGATTTGACTAATGGGAATGTTCCAAAAAACTATAATTAAGAATGATTATCTTCTTGCAAAGTAAAGAAGCTTTAAATGAGCTAAACCGGTTTTGCTACATCATGCTTACGAGGGAGAAAAAGGAATTACAAAATGGGGAAAAAACAAATGAAAGAAGTTGGACCCCCTAAGGATATGGGATGTCGAATTAGAGGCTTGATGATTGAAATTGTCCCCGAAAAAACACAAATGTTTTTGTCAATGGACGGCCAATGATTGTAATAATTAGGAATTTTAAATCGGGAAGCTAGAGATGGTCCAACGAAGGCCCTCCCAAAATCATGTGGGGTGCAGTAATTTTACAACTTGCATCATTATGCGAACAGCACATAATTAGGGGCTGCCTAGCTGGTTGGAATTGTGTCTTTTTGCACCACTAATGTTTTGTTCTGTTTTCCTCCTCAGTATCTGTCCGCACATTTTTTGTTGCTCCATATGGTTGGGAGGATTGTCTTTCTAGCTTGATTTTCGCACTTTCCAGCTTATATATTCCTCTGATTCGTGGCTCAACCCGAAAATTAAAAATTCCAAAAATAAAGAAAGAAGAAAAATAAAGGAAAAAAAGCGCACAAAATCATCACAATCAATGATTCATTAGCTTAATTAATTATTACAGAATGTGCAGGAACAGCCAAATTTGCTTTAAGCTTTGCCTAACCGATTGATATGATCCCATTTGTTTTCCGGCTTTCACATAATATTTTACTCAACAATTATCCATTTAAAATTTAATACTGAATAATCCTTGAATTTTAAAAAGTCAGTGACATGCGTCGTTATTCTATTCGCTAACAGAACTTTTTCCTTCTGTCATACTGTTTAGAATGCAATCAGGGACGTTCATGAATGAAGATGAGAAAAAAAAACGCATTTGAAGTTCTGCATGCTCCAACCTCAACTCACTTTGGAACAAAAGCAGTTATACTGGTAATTCTGCATCGCAAGAAATGATACAATGCAAAATTGCAAATGTAATCGAACAACAGAAGTTGGAAATAAGAAATTTAGGATTCAGTACTTGCCAGTTGATCATACTGCAGCCAATGGTTTAAGAACCTGAAATCTTGGTTGAATATGGATGAAGCAGAAATATTTGTCAATCTCCAGATAAATCATGGGTCCCCTTGGAAATCGCAGGTTATGGTGTTGTAGTAATGAATAAAGGGAAAACCAAAACAGAAGGAAAGACCAAGAAAATAAGAAAGGACTTGATAATATGCTCATTCCCTCAGCCTTGGCTCAGATAGATGAAAATATGAAGCTCATACCGTGTTCATATCTCCAGCTACATTCAAAATAAACTTATTGTTATGCTTGCACCTTTTAAATCCTAAGTCAAAACATCAAGAAGCAAAACCAAAAGAAGTAGGTGTATCTCTCTTGAGCAAGCACAAGTTCTCATCGCTTTGGACCCTTCACTACACTCCCTTTTCCCTTTTTCTTCTCTTTCCGTTTCGATTTCTCATTCGAGAACCATACTTGCGTCTTATCGGGCTTCAAACAACCGTCCTTGCTGTGATTTTGCTGATGGTGGCTTGGGCCGGAGGAAGCATCAGAAGCCATCGAATCGTCGCTGTCGTCGCTGCCCTCTTTTCTTCTGTTTCCGCAGGGGCTGGTGGTGGTGATCTTGTCCTTCTGAGTGACCCAACTCGCCTCGGTGCATCCAGAATCATCTTCTTTCATTGGAGAAGCAATGTACATGGTCCAACCCGATTCGCTGCTACTGAATCCCTCAGCTCCTGAATGGTTTGGAGAGTACTCCATCTACTGAGGGTGAAGGGAAAGGAATGGCCACGCAGTTGTTTGGAGGGCACACATGGGGGATGATGCTCTACTTCTTGGCTAGGAGGTTCAAAATCAAAGGCGAAGCATTAAATTATTAGAGAGAGAGAGAGAGAGAGAGAGAGAGAGAGAGAGAGAGAGAGAGAAGGGGGGCGAGGGGAGAGAATGAGAGAGTTAGGTGGTTCTTGCAACACCTAATTCTAGATACACGCCCTAATTTATACTCAATTTGTGTAATTCGGAACTATATAAATGTCATGTCAACATACAAGGATTGGGCAATTAATTAACCATCAAACTCTTTCAAGTGGTGAAAGGAATCTGTTTTAATAAATGGACAAGCAGCAATAGACAAAACTTCTAGAGATATGGATGTTACTAATGAATATGGATCGCAAAATTTTTATTTACAACTATATTATTTGGGTAAATTAACCATGTGTTGAGAAAGTATGATGCATAATTAGAACTCTAAAGAAACAAAAGTTACCATGAATTTCATGTATTAGAATTAATATTGTCCACCACATAATTAATGTAAAGAGTTCATACCGTACAACTTCCACGGTCGTTTAGTTTTTGCACACAAAAGAGAGTGCGCACACATGTCGAAACTGATGTGTTTGGCAGAAGACAGCTTCTAATGACATGAAACCTTCTAATTTTGAAATGAAAAGAATCTGATGGAGATGCAATAATGAAGGCCTCCCCTCCCTTTGATCGCAAGAGACATTTCTGCGACAGTTGTCCTAAAAAAATCCAACTCTTAAATGGGAAAATCAGCTTTTTGTGTGAAATACAGGTGAGCCCATTCCAACAACTGGACTGAACAGCAGACCTACGTCCTCAAGCAATATACTGCTATTAAGAGCCAATTCTCTCTCTCTCTCTCTCTCTATTTGAAACCTACAATTCTCTTCTTTTTTCATTTTTTTTTTCTTTGGGTACATGACAGTCGTGCAATCCAAGCACCTTGCCATTGGAACAACATTAGACCCATGATGAGTACATGCCCCAAAACACTAAGCAGCTTGCCACTGGAACAACATTAGACCCATGATGAGTACATGCCCCAAAACACTAGCTGACCATGTCCCTTATCTTTCATTCCTTAAATTCTCTGTCTGTCCATCAATATCCATCAGCTTTTCTTTTCTCTCTCCCTCAACCTCAAGTGCAGAGAACCTAACTGGATCTTTGGGTTCTGGATCAGGATTCAGAGATTTCATTGGTCTTTTCAATCTGTCCTTTACCCTGACATAAAGATGGCTTTTCTTGGCCCCAACTGAATGATCATGACATTGCTGTTATGAGCTCATACTGTTTGAGGGGTGCGCTGCATTCTCAGGCACTTATTCCATGTTTCGTAAACCAATGACAGTGATACAACACATTCTGGGGCATAGCTTCTCTGTTTCAGTGGATCCGTATTCAGCATCTGTCATTTCTATCGGTTAATCATCTTAAGATATAAAATTAGCCACTTCGCTAAGCAGGCGTCACGTGAGCAAGATAACCGTCGCTTGAATTGGCAGCTGAATTAGCCCAAATTGAGGCAAAATCCATCGATATGTTTAAAAGAGTTCAAGAATGTCAAGCGGACTAAAGATCTCGCTTTCGTCATATGTTAGGCTTAGATAATTTAGTAATACTCATTTATAATCAAACAATTCATTATTGTTACCATTATAATTTATATATAAATAATGATAAATGCAATAGAAATTTTAAAACATCCAAAAAGAGAAATTAAGCCTTATAATTTGTAAAATGAGTACAAACAACTCCTTATGTTAACAACACCCAACTTGGTTAATGATCTCCTATCCCTCCCGCGCTCTCACCCTGTGTTTCAGCCTTTTTTTTTTTTTTTTTTCTCTCTTCAATTTCTGGAGGGGAGGGATTTGATCTAGATCTCTCCCTTTCCTTCCCCCTTTTTTCCTTTTATTTCCTCTTGTTTCTTCCCTCATTCTCTTGATCTAATTTTAGATTCAAGATTTTTGCTCTTCCGATCTTCTATCTAGGAGCTTTTTTCTTCGAATTATAGATTGGAGAGTTTTAATGAATAAGTATTTCACTTCCATTTTTAATACTGTTCAAAACAATTTTGATGTCAAATCTGTGCTTGTTCAACGTGTTTTTATTGAAAGTATTGGCATCTTGCACTTGCTAAAGGGCTTGCTATCAAAGGTGCCAGATTTGAGCTTGTTTCACATTTTTATGTTGTCTTTGTATAGTGATGGTGTTGGAGACATTGAACCTAAGCACACACTGTTGAAAAGCAAAGCCATAATTATAATTAGAGATCCCAGTGCATGCTCATCACTAATGTTGATGTGTGATTCGGTGATCGACTGTAGATCCCTTCGCTTGAATGTAGTTACATAATTGTTAATGAAGAATGAGTGTATGATTATTTTTGCCAACTATGTTCTAATTATATATCTTGGTTTTTGGTTTCTGGTTGTTCTGGAGCTTTACAAGCTTGCCTTGTTATGGTGACTTTTGAGATTTCTTATGAATCTCTTTTTGTATTATTTTGGTAATGAAAGGAAAAAAAATTTTGACAAAAGAAAATTTTAGCTAAAGGAAGATGTTGACATCACTTATTTATTATTTTCTCTCATACATTGCGTTGATATGGCTAAAACATGAAGCATAAGGCTACTACGACACCGTTCTTTGGTCTAAATTTGATTTTTCCTCACAAAATTTTATGTAAAGTAGATCAAAATAATAGGCAATTTTTCTTTTTAAAAATAAGAGAAACGAGGCGAGGGGTTTCCCCTCTCTCTCTCTCTCTTTCTCTCTCTCTTCAATTTAGCCTAATTTTCAAATTAATTCAACAAAATTTGAGTCGAAAGATCTTATTTAGGCCAAAATGATATTGTTTTGATCTTATATTTTATGTTTTAATCATGTTAGTGCGTAGAAAAGAGAAAATAATTAAAATAGTTGCTATGTTTGCCTTATGTTTCATATTTTAGCCATGTTAGTGAGAAAAAGAGAGAATATAATTAAAAAAAAATTACGTTAGCATTTTCCACTAGTTACGTTGGATGAAGTTAATAGAAAGACATGGCTACACTAATTTGATAAGTTTTATGACTTAATCACACTTTTTAAAAATTTTAGGACTTAATTGTACATTCATAACAATTTTTAGGACTTTTGGGGCATTTATTTTTACAAAATAATATTATATTTGCCATCTAAATAGAATAATTAAACTGAAATTGCTAAACTTTTATCTAGAAAGCATCGGTACTCTCTAGGAGCTTTCTTGTCGTTGTTAGACACTTCAACACATGTCTAACATTCTCCGATATTTTTTGACACTCTTCAACACTCGATCAACAAGTGTTGAAAAATTTGACACTTAGTCAACTTTTCCAATACTCAAGTCTAGAATTTCGATACATGAGTTTGGAAATTCTAACACGTGATTTCAGCACATATAGGATCGATTTTAAAAATTTTCAATAAATAAGGGGTCAAAATATAAATATGTTAAAAAAATTAATAAAAATAATAAAGGGGAAAAAGAAGAAAAACCTAGTCTTCTCTTTTCTTTTGACTTATTTACCGTGACACATAATTCATCCCTTAAGTTTGTTTTTTATTTTCTCTTTCGACATGCGAGTCCAAAATGTGGATTGCTTGTTTTTTTCCTTCAAGTTTTATAGATTATTGGAATGGAGTTAAATTTGTCAAATTGAAACAATGAATGATATTAACAAATGGTGGATTAATGTTTTAGTGTAAATTCATTCTAGGCTCTTTTTTATTATTTAATTGTAAATTTGAATCAAATTAATTTGATTGAAATAATTATAAGAATGATAATTCATCATGTTTATATAAAAACAAAAATTTAATATTCAACGTGTCTCAACATGTGAAAATTCTTTATTTTTTGAGAAATTATATGTCGGTGTGTCATATTGTGTTGCATGTCATGTGTCAATGTTAGTGCTACTTAGAACTTTATGTATGAATAAAGAGTCTTAAAATGTTTTATGGAAAGTAAAATAAAATCCTTTTTTTCTATTCTTTGATTGGAAAAAAATTGTATGCTCAAAAGGATACAAGAGAAGTACATGCACTTTCATGGTAAAGCAAATCGCAGCAAAGCAAAGGCCAAAATACTATAAAACAAAGCCGAATTCAAAAAACAAAGAGGATCAACAAAGTACCAGCGATGTTAAGCACACATTTGTTCCAAAAGAACAGATGTGTCAAGCAAAAGAATTGACCAATCATTGGATCTCGTATCATCGTTTGTGATGAGCACATGATGGAAATTCCTTTTCTAAAGAATTGATAGTGCATGTTTAGATTCATCTTTCTCTACATCATCACTATACGAATACAAATGTAACATTTGGAAGAGCAAATCTTCATAATTTAGCAAGACACCAGTGTTCCTGCAGTCATCATTGAAAGTGAAGGTAGAGAACCTATACACGAACAATATATAAGGGTATTAAATCCTCGAAAACATTATTAAACTCCCAAATCTAAATTGGGAGAATAAAAAGAGGAAAAGTACAAAATAAAAAACTCAAAGAAAATCAAAATTGATGGAGGGAAGGGTGAGACTAGCGCAATCCCTGCCCATGATTGAAGGTCAAATCCTTTCTTTCTTCACTTCTCCAATTTTTTTTTTACCTGGTAACCAGTATAACACTTTGAATTTTGCAAACCGGAGACTGTCAGTTTGTAGCGCCCCCAAGTTCCTAACACTTTACCAAATCCTAGGGTCGAATTGGCCCCTAAAACCAATACGTGAATTGGAAAGCAGAGAGGGAGTTGCCAGCAATCAATTTATTTAATCTAAGGGATTGTCCACATGGAATGCCTACTTAATCATAGGAAAATTAACTATGTAAGTGGCAAATGCCAGATGACTGGTCTATGTGTGTCAACCAGAGGTTGAGGTCTGAGGGTTCACCTTAGTAAAGTCAAGGATGGATTAGCATCTCACAACCCCTTTCGGTTCCACAACCCTTTGATTAAACCCTAATTTGCATTTATCCTGCATTTTCCTTTAAAGAGTTTGAAAATTGAAATTTGGCCAAGACGCAATCAGGTGGAAAGATGGCATCATCTTACTTGTTAGGTGACCCAAATCTTTGTGTATGGATATATTGAAATATGCTATGTGTGGTGTGTGATATCATATGGCATATCGAATGTGATGTGATTGAAGTTAAGGTCGAATTTGTAAGAATCAATGATATAAGAGTTGCAATTGAATAAGAAGAAATCAAATATGAAGGAGATAGAAGTCCAAATCAAATATGACTTACAAGTCGTATGCAATATAACGTGGTAATTGAATACATCATGGTGAATAACATGCACATTGACATAGTAATCTAATACAATGTGAGTGAATGACATGCGTAGCAACAATCAAACACGATATGAGCAAATGACATGCATAGTGATGTGGCAATTGAGTACATCAGGAACAAATAACAGGCAAAATGATGAAGAAATTGATGAAGTATGAATGAATGAAATGTGTAATGATGAACAAACACAGCCTGAGCGAATGACATGCTAAATAGCCTGAAAATTGAATAGTCTTAATGAGATGCATGATAACGTGACAATTAGACGTGACGTGCAAATGACATGCGAATGATATGGCAATCAAATGACATGTGTGCATGACATGCAAATGATGTGGCAATCGAAAATGACATGTACGAATGATGTATGGGATAATATTACAATTGAATATGATATGTGCAAATAACACATAAATATGACATAAAAATCGAATAACGTGAGTCAATTTAACATGTGTGATCTATCTAATGCTTATGTGGAAAATGTTAAAGATGCAAGAATGCAATTTTGAAATCTGTGTGGAGTCGAGTTCTGAATATTAAATTTTTAAATGATGAAAGAACGATTCGAATAAAGAAGAAAAATAATAAAATATAGCCAAAAGAAAGAAAGAAAGTCAAAAGGCACAATAGTTTTCGACCAAAAGGAGCATTTACTGGTCACACCCTCTTTGTTTCTGAGCTCCCGACAACTGTAGCTCCGGTTTGTGGGTGTCTCCGTGCCGGCGTTTGCTGGCTCCGACGAAAGTCTCTTTTCAGAGGAGAGGTCACGTGGAAGCCGAACATCTGATCCCTTCTGTCCTCTACTCGTGTAAGGTCTTCTTCCCCGCATTGCTGACCTGCGATGGGTATTTTTAGGTTTGGCTAGTTGGGTATTTCTATTCAGTGGAATCATGGAAAGGGGTTCTACTGGCTTGCAATCCCTCCTTGGATTAGGCGGTGGTTGACATCACAGCTGGAGCCCAACTGTCCGAAATGCTATTGGAGATCCAATGTTAAGAGGCAAAAATGTTGCCCAAGACTCTACTGCTAGAGATCCTTTGTTAAGAGGCAAAAATGTTGCCCAAGACTTTGTTGCTGGAGATCCTTTGTTAAGAGGCAAAAATGTTGCCCAAGATTTTGCTATTGGGGGTTCTAAAAATGACAGTCGATCAGGTTTAACTTCCTCTGGTATAGGTGCTGCTAGGCCTAGCCATGGTCAGAACTCCATCACAGCAAAGCATAGGGTAGGCTCGTTGCCTCAGCTAGTTGGAACACCAGCCCTAGCCACTTGCTCTTGGGCAAATGTAGCCAAGGCTGCTATGCAAGGGTATTCTCTCTCTTATATTGATCCTTGTTCTAGTGGGGATAATATAGTTCATTGTTCGGAGGATGACCTTAATGTTACTGATCCTATTTGGCATGAATGCTTAGTCGGCTACTTTGTTGGGAAGAAACTCCCATTCAAGTTAGTCGAGACAGCCCTTAAACATCTTTAGGGCCAACGCTTGCTGGAGGTTAAAGTAAATGACCAAGGTTTCTATTTTTTCCATATCTCGGATCCTAACTTTAGACGGAAGGTGATCGAAGGTGGCCCATTGACTGTGGCACGTGTGCTTTTAATCCTTCAACAATGGCATCAATTACTAGAGTTGAAAAAAGGAGATCATTTTACAATTCCAATTTGGATTAGATTGAAGAATCTCCCCTATGGGTTGTGGTCTACTAAGGGGATTAAAAAAGTTGCCAGTGTTGTGGGAAGATCGCTTTATGTAGACCATTGCATGGAGCATTTGAAAATGATTTCATTTGCTAGGGTATGCGTCGAACTAGCTGCCTTAAAAACCTGCTGTGATACTATTATGATCTACCTAAACAGGCAAACTCGTATAATGGACGTTGAATATGAATGGAAACCTGTATCATGCCATATATGTGGTACTTTTGGACATCGGTGCCCTACTCAAGTCCCCTGCCCAATTGAGTTTGAACCAGCTATCCAGCGAAGTGCGTAGCCATCTAATCTCCCTGCTGTTAAGGATGGACAAGGCCCTCTTATTATCGCCTCTCAACCAGTCATGGATACTAGACCAGCCCTTACTCTGGAATGGAAACATATCAGCAGCAAGCAAAACTGCTGGGCTGGTAGGAACAAGCAGCTATCGCCTAATCTTGTTCCCCCATCATATTTTGACTCAACTGACAATCTGGATGAGAAGACTGATGCTATTGGTTCTTTAGCAACTGCTGGTGCTGTCTGTGTTTGTCTATTCTAGGAGCTACCTGTTGCTATTTGTACTTCTCCAAGCTCAGCTGGTGCTGGTCATATCTATTCAGGTCAAGAGTTGTGTCCTGGTGTAGGCTTTCTAGAGTCTACTGCTGATGCTACTTCAATAATGGCTGGTGCTGCTGTTGTTCCTTCATTAGTTGGTGCTGCTAATGTTCCTCCAATGTTAGCTGGTGCTGCTACTGCTACTTTAAAGTTAGCTAGTGCTGCTGCTGGTACTTCAATGCTAGTTGGTGCTGCTGCTATTCCTTCAAGCCAGGAATCGTTAGATGGTGTTGCTGCTGGTGCTGCTATTTGTGGTTCACCAGAATTTGCGGGAGCTAGCTCTTTCAGGTCAGGTCAGGAGATGGGTCATGATGCTGCCTTTTCAGGTTCTGATACTGCTGTTAGTTCAGCAGTGGCTGGTGTTGTTACTATTAGTTCAGGTCAGAAAATGAGACCTGCTCCTCCAAAGACTAACTTACATGATCCGCAACTTACTGAGGTGAGGATTGAGCAAGCCAGTAGGTTGGGGCCTCCCTCTGTTACTCCTCGTGTTAAAGAAAAATCTAAGCAGCTTAACAGGCCTAGTCCTTCGTCAGGGACAACTTTTGTCAAAGAAAAACCAATAGCCATTAGAAGGCGCCTAAAAAGAAAGTAGTCCGCATGTTCTTCCTTTTGTGCAATAATGTCTTTTGGCTTTTGGAATGTTAGGGGTCTTATGAATCCTATTAAGCAAGTTGAAGTTAGACAATTTGTGGGCCTTAATAATATATGCTATGTTGGCTTATTGGAAACCAAAGTTCCAGTTACTAGTTTTCCTAATCTCTCCTCTAGTTTACTCCTTGGCTGGATGTGGATTACTAATTATGAATACTCTTTTCGAGAGCGTATTTGGGTTGGATGGAACCCGCTTTTGGTGTGTTTCAATACTTGGATTAGTACTGACCAAATTATTCATGGTGATGTAAAATTTTTGAACACGGGATCTACACTATCTCTCGGTGATTTATGGGGAGCATACATTTGTTGTTTGTAGACCCCTATGGATTGAACTTATTAGTCTGAGCTCTTCTCTCAAGGAAAGTCCTTGGATGGTTGCTGGTGATTTCAATACCATCCGGGATTCTTATGTTTGCATGGGGAGCTCGGATATTTGGATTCTCGCCTTTGATGATTTCAAGGATTGTATGGACCAAGCTGAACTTTTTGATCTTCGTTATGTGGGTTTCCGATTTACTTGATCCACTTTCTCCGGTACTTGTAGGAAATAATGAAAAATTGATCGGGTTCTGGTCAACAATTGTTGGTGCACCTCCTTCTTTGAAGCATCTTTCCTAGCCCCAAGCTTATCAGACCATACTCCGATGGCTGTGAGAATTCTTGCTCCTGGTTCTCGGCGAATTCCCTTTAATTTTTGTAACCTATGGATGAGCCACCCTGACTTCCCCATGCTAGTAACTTAGTCTTGGGAGGCCCAAGTTTCAGGCTCTCCTATGTACAAACTCTATGCTAGACTCAAGCTTCTAAAGGGTTGGCTTAAGTGTCTTAATAGAGATGCCTACTCAAATATCTCCTTGTGGGTAGCTACGGCTAAAAGGGTCATTTTATCCACCCAAGAGGCACTTCATCTAGACCCTTAAAGTAACTCTCTAGCGGCTAAGGAACATTCTCAACTCAAGGACTATTATGAATTTCAATCTCTTGAGGAGTCATTCTTCAGACAAAAATCTAGAATTCGCTGACTAAAGGAAGGGAATCATAATACTAAGTTCTTTCATCACTGGTCAACCATAAGCACCTCCGCAATCGTATTATCTCCATCGTGGATAGCTCAGGACAAATGGTAACAGACCTGAAGGATGTACAAAGGGTTTTGTCTCATACTTCCAAGATCTCCTTACTCCGATTGTTATGACTTTGAGGCCTTCTTTACATGAGCTCATTGATGTCATTCACTCCCCTCTCATGGAAGAACAGACCAATTTTCTATCCAAACCTTTTCTTCCTTCTGAAATTCGTAATGCTATGTTCTCAATGGTTGGAAATAAAGCCCATGGTCCTAATGGTTACAATGCTGACTTCTTTAAAAAGAATTGGGATAAGGTTGGCCATTCAGTTGTTGAAGCGGTGATGGATTTCCTTTAAACTGGTTGTATGCTTAAGGAAGTCAACAATACTATCTTTACCCTGGTGCCAAAAATCCCCAATGCAACCTCAGTTTCCGATTTTCGCCCTATTGCCTGTTGTAATACAATTTACAAGTGTATCACTAAGATATTCTCCTCTAGAATTGCCACGATTCTTCCATATCTAATTAGTCTAGTTCAAACTGCATTTGTAAAAGGTAGGAGAATTAGTGACAATATTCTTCTTGCCCACTAATAAGACTTATCTCCCTAAGTGTGCCATCAAGGTGGATTTCAGGAAGGCCTATGATACTCTTGACTGGGATTTCCTAGAGAAAACTCTTCAAGCATTTGGGTTTCCCACCCATCTCACAAAACTTATTATGGTATGTGTTCGTACCCCAAAATTTTCTATCTCCATAAATGGCGAACTCCATGGCTTCTTTGCCAGTGGGTGTGGTATAAGGCAAGGTGATCCTATGTCGCCATACTTATTCACCTTGATTATGGAGGTTTTTACCGGGATACTTGACTCTTACACTCGGCATTCGGATTTTCGATACCATTGGCAGTGCAAGGCTACACGCCTATCCCACCTTTTTTTTGCAAATGGCGTTTTTCTCTTTAGTGAAGTGAGCCCTACCTCTATCTCTTGCCTCCAAAATGGGCTTATCTTATTCTCTACTTGAAGTGATCTAGTCCATAACACTAGTAATAGTGAAGTCTTTATTTCAGGAGGGTTTGAGACTACCAAGGAGCAGATCTTACAAGCGCTTGGCTTCAACCTTGGTTCCCTCCCTTTGCGCTATTTGGGTGTACCTATAATTACATCGAGACTGAGAAAAGTGGACTGCAATGCCCTAGTATGCCGTCTCACTGCTAGAGTCCAATCTTAGATCCACCGATTTCTTTCTTTTGCAGGCCGACTACAACTTATTAAGCCGGTGTTATATGCCATCCAAGCTTACTAGACCTCCATCTTTTGGCTCCCATTTTCGGTAGTAGACAAGATAGAGCAAATATGCAGACAATTCCTCTAGAAGGGCCCATCAATGGGCCCGAGAGGTGCAAAGGTATCTTAGGTTGATGTCTGTCTCCCCTTTCCAAAAGGAGGCCTTGGTATAAGAAGAATCAAGGATAGCAACAAAGCAACCATGGCTAAACACATATGGTTGCTATTTACTGAAAAAATCTTTATGGTGCAAATGGATTCATGTCACATATCTCAAAAGGAAGAATTTTTGGAATTCTTCGACTCCTACCCATTGCTCTTGGGCTTGGCGGAAGATCCTTGCTCTAAGGGATGAATTCTTGCCCCACTTTAGATGGAAGATAAGAGATGGTGAATCTACATTGCTTTGGTTTGATCCATGACTTGACCTTGGTCCTCTAAACTCGATATTCTCCGACAGTTACATCTACCAATTGGACCTTTTTAGACAAGCGAATGTGAGGATATATATTCCTCGGATGTGTCTCAGTTACTCCAAGAGCTGGCTTTGTGGCAAATAATGGTTCCCCATCTCTCTATTGGTCAAGATACCTTTACTTGGATGGAGGACTCCTCTAGTAAATTTTCATTGGATTTGGCTTGGGATATAATCCAGTGCAAATCCAATCCAGTTCATTAGTCCTCCTTTGTCTGGGATAAGGCTTTGGCCCCTAGATATCAATTTCTTCTTTGGCTCATTATCAAGGATTGTCTTCCCACTCAGGTATATCTTATGTCACATGGTAGTATTCCTAATTTGGTCTGTGCTTTGTGCAACTCTAGGCCTGATTATGTTAATCACCTCTTTTTTGACTGCTACATTTCCAATTCTCTGTCTAATTTCTAGGCCGCTAAGTGTAATCTTCCTTGGAGCAACTCCTCTTGGTCGGACAACCTTCTCTAGGTTATTAACTTTGTGTCTGGCAAAGGATTCTATCAGGAGATAGCACGATTTCCTTTGCATCTCTATGCTATATTATCTGGAAAACTAAGAATGATATTCTCTTCCGTGGCCACAACCTTTATGTTCCTTCCATGAAGCTATACCTCTATAAGATGGTTAAGGACAAATCCCTAGCTTTCAAATTGGTTGAAGATAATCCCAGAAATAAAAGAATGCAGCATAGTTGAGGGATAGACCCTCGAATTTTTGGAGTGGAGCCGCCCACAGTTTAGTATAAGATGATTTGTGTCCTTTTGGTTCCTTTGTGTTCCTTGCTTGCCTGTATTTTTTCTTTTGGTGATTACGGTACCATTTTACTCCAGTGACATTTCGTCCAGTTGAGTGTATGTTGGTACCGTGTCTCCCCCTCTATTGTACATTTCGCTAGTCGATTTTATGATAATTCTCACCTTACCAAAAAAAGAAAAAAAGAAAGAACGATTCGAATGCAAGGGGCCTCAATTCATGGGGGCGAATCATGAAGGCAATCGGCTTCCGATCTCTAGTTGCATTGCCTTAGACTACCTACACCCAAACCCAATGCCTTCGGTATTGCATCCTAAGGGTTAACTTTACAAAATAAGGGGATTGTTTTGCACTTAGAATATTAAACTGCCTTATATCACTCCTCACAACTGCATAGTTTCTATATAGTCACAACAATAGTAGGGCTTGGGACACTATTGATGTTAAAATTTTCTTTCACTTTTGACACCAAAACTTTTTTGCACTCACTTAAATATCACATAATTAAAAAATTGATCACTTGAGTGTCATTTCTAATGCAGTTGTCAGAAAAGTTGGTGTGGCCATTAGTTGTATAATGTGACTGCTAGAAAAGCCAATGTGGACCGGCGGCCATGTTGCCATGTTGGACGATTAGGGGCCATGTTGCACGACTAGCGGTCATGTTAGAAGTGGCACTCAAGTGAGTGATTATTCAAATTTGTGGCATTCAAGTGATTAATTTTTCAAATTTGTGGCACTCAAGTGAGAGAAAAAAAGTTTGGCACCAATAGTGTACTTACCCCACAATAGCAGCATGCATTCCAGTGACAATTGAATGTTGAAAATTCAAGATGGTACTATTAATGGCATTAAGCTGACTTCGAACTGCCTTGTACTTTCCCACCTATGCTATCTTTTTCTTGGAAGGTAAGGTTCGAGAAGCTCAAAATTTGGCAAATATTCTGAATTGTTACTGTTATGCCTCAGGTTAGACGATAAACTTAAACAAGTCAGGAATCTTCTTTGGGAAGTGCTGCCCACAAGAATTACAAAGAAACATTGTTGCAGAATTGCGAGTACCTATACTTGAGAAAATAGGGAAATATTTGGGGCTACTCTCAGACTGGGGGCAAACGAAAAAACAGATGTTTCAAGGGTTGCTTGGGAGAGTGGATAGAAAATTAGAAGGGTG
This sequence comes from Angophora floribunda, assembly GCA_014182895.1. Classification (NCBI taxonomy): domain Eukaryota; kingdom Viridiplantae; phylum Streptophyta; class Magnoliopsida; order Myrtales; family Myrtaceae; genus Angophora; species Angophora floribunda. The sequence continues at coordinate 12,861,809 of CM024714.1, forward strand.
GAAAGAATAACTCATTTCCAAGGTTGGGAAAGAGATCCTACTTAAAATAGTTGTACAAGCTCTACTGAACTACACCATGTCTATTTTCAAGATTCCTATCTCCATCTGTCGAGCCATAGAGAAAAAAACAGCAGCATTCTGGTGGAAACAAAATGTACAGCACAAAGGCATACACTGGAAGAACTGGGACCTATTGAAAACTAGAAAAGACAGAGGAGGATTGGGGTTTAAAGATCTAGTAGACTTCAACCTAGCTATGTTGGGCAAACAGGCGTGGAGATTAAGCCAAAATCCTGACGCACTGTGGAGCCATGTATTAAATGGCCTGTATTTTCCTAATGCTGACTTTTGGACAACTCAAAAAAGCACTAGATCATCATAGGGATGGCAGAGTTTACTCAAGGGGCGAGATGTCATAGAACCTGAAATATCTTGGGTGGTTGGAGACGGTCAAAATATTAAAGTCAGGGACGACCGATGGTTGCCTACAGGTAAAATTGGAGGGCCTTACAACAAAAATGACCCTAAATTGGTGGTTGATCTTATCCAACTAGGTTTGAGAGAATGGAATTCTTCTCTCATTTTGGACATGTTTGATACTTCCTTAGCACAACAAATACTTGCTACGCCCCTAAGCATGAACTCACAACCAGACAAACTACGATGGACTTACAATAAATCAGGTGCCTACCAAGTTAAGAGCGGCTACAACATACTACGAAGTCTCAAAGTTAAACAAACAGAGCCACAAGCCTCATCTTCATATCAGGTTCCTAACAAGCTATGGATAGAAATCTGGAAACTACAAACTCATCCAAGAATCCGGTTCTTTATGTGGAGCATGTGCAACAAGAGCCTCCCTACGCAATGTAACCTCTACAAGAGAAGTATCGTACTTGATATGCTTTGCCCAATATGCGAGCTCGCTCTCGAGTCCACATAACACTTGTTCATTCTATGTCGGTGGACACAAGAATTCTGGTCAGACTTCGATTTAAATATACCCACTAATCCAACGCAAATCACAAGAATAGATAAATGGGTCGCAAACTACTTGACGTTCAACGCTTCTCAACAACAAAAAGGCCCTATTCTCCACTGCTCTGTGGCTGATTTGGAAAGCACGCAACGGACGGATCTTCCAAGGGCAACCACCGAACCCGAACTACGTGAAGAAGGAGGCAATAATCAGTGATCAACTCTACCAAAAATGGGCGTCTATAAAACTAGAAGCAGCAGAAACTCAATGCACAAGTACTGAACGATGGGTACCTCCCGAACACGGTTCTGTCAAGATAAATACAGATTGCTCTTGGTCCGCCTTTGATTTGGAAGGCTCGGTCGCCAGAATCTGCAGAGGAAGCGACGGCGAGTTCATCAGCGGCTTTGCGACGAAGATCCATGCCCATTCAGCCGAGATCGCCGAAACCCTAGCTGTTAGATCTGTTCTTCGATGGTGGACAGAAGCTGAAGACTTCAGTTATTTGACTGGGGAAGTCTTCGATAGAACAGGTCTTCAACGCATGTGATAATATCCAGCGATAACAAAGCTGTGGTGGATCAAATCCTGAGCCGAGTAGAGCTGGGGTGGGCCTCTTATAATTTGGTCCAAGATTGTCGCCTGATGCTGGCCCAACTTCCACAGGTCCACTTAATTTTTGAGTCGAGGGAGTCCAACAAGGTAGCGGATTGGGTAGCCACTAATCAACATGCCGGTAGGCTCCCCAAAATTGGGTGTCGATGCCCTCACTCGCTAATGTCGCTTTTATGACTTTTTCGCGTTGCATGTAATTCTTCTTCTGGTTGTTGATCAATGAAGTGTTTTCCTGACCAAAAAAAAGAAAAATGTTGAAAATTGAATTTTGAATATGGCAGCGACCTAATAATCAATTGATCTAGACTTCATTTAGACAATGTAATGGCCTGGAACATGCATTGATCAGCAACCTAACAAGGCTATCTGAGATCTAGAATCTAATTCGACATTCGAGACATGCTTTCTAATCTATTTTAAATATAGGGGATTGCAAGCATTTTTCCACACCCCTGTGGGATCTATCAGAGTTTCTTCGCTTAAACCGGACCATCACAAGTCCACCGAGAAGAGAGACAGAGAGATCTTTTCGGAGAGATTTACTTCTTCCAAAATTCGAAGCCATGGACAATTTCATCTCATCGTAAATAGAGTGTTCTAGGAATGAATGCTTATTACCAAAATGGAGAAATGGGGGCGTCTTGCAGGAAATGGCATGCTTTTCAACCTGAGGCCTCGAGACTTCTACGATTTTCCGGCCTTCCAATATTTTTAGGTTAAATCGCAAGATCGTAGACCTTATATTTTAGACTATGTCGAGGCTTTAGGCACCGATGCATGAGTCGGGCGTCTGATTGGTGATTTTAAACTTTCAAAAAAACCATTTCTTGCCATTATTAAGAGATATGGAGAATCTTTCTAGCAAAATAAAGAGACATGGAGAAACTCATTGGATTTCGAGATCTCTAAACATAGTTTGTGTGCATTGGGACCTCATTTGGGAATTAGAAAAGTTTGATCCGGTATTAACTTCCCCGTCCAATGTCCAATTAACACAAGTTTTGTTGCATTGGAACGCTTGCAACTTCTAGCTTCGTAAACGTGAGCTCGACCCATAAATCGAAAACTTCTCCATACTGCGAAAAACAGGCGATCGGTGCTAAAGGGTAAAAAGTTAGCTGTTGGATGGAAATTGCTATACGGGCGTTAAAAGGCTCGTTTTGACGAGCGTGGCCATTTTTAAAGCTGCAACGTCACTTGGAGCCTTGTAACTCGCTGGTAACATTGGTCAACAGTAAGAATTGTATAAAAGGGGCCCAACGGAAGCTTTGGCCCTTCCAAACCTTTCGATTTCGTCAGCACTAGTGATGGGGAAAAAATGAGTAATTATATAAGGAAGTGGGTGAAGAAGGAAGTAAAATACGCATTGCCTCTTTTTGATATCTAGTTTATTTTGGAAATTTTTATCATAACAATTTAAATAAGTAATAACCGATATTCTATATATAAGATGTACACTGTTTCTAATATTGGTGAGATTCAGTAAGTGAAAAATATATGTTTCGAGACTTATCAAAATCAAATATATCATCCCCTCAAATTGAAGGTGATATGCAGTAACGCCAACAGTAGATTGGAAAGTTAGCCGTGAAAAAGACCTGGATGATTCGACCATACTAAAGATGTCAGCACTTTGGTCGCTGGAGGAAATATGGAGAAAACATTGAAGACGGCGACCTATTTGTTGTTGAATGAAGTGATAATCATTCTCAGCGTGCTCGGTTTGCTTATAGAAAGTATCCTTATGTGTGCATAGCGCTGCGATCGTCGCAAAGTAAAGTACGTACTGCCTTTCTGTGCGATGCCCATATGTTTGAAAGGCTACTGAAACCCCAAAAATTTAGCATTTGTATTGCTTCAGCACGGACCGGGAATTACCATCTTGCTTTTTACTGCGCCATGAAACAAGAGAATTTCCAAAAAGCAAACAAAAGCTAGTGGTAGAGAGACAATCAACAGTATCTCCTGCATAATATGACATCAAAGAAGGCAGCCAAGACGAGAGGACTCAACTGAGAAGTGAAATCCATGGAAGAGTAAACGCTCAGTCTAGCGAAGGATACAAACTGCTGCATAGTGAGCAGTTCCTGGAGCTACATGAACTGACTGACTACATGAATTGCCTAGGCTATATCAAGACTGAGTACCAAGTGTTTAATATGGGATTCGGCTTGAGTGGTGTCAAAGCAACCCTTCCATCTTTTAATTGGCACGAAAATGAAGTTCCAAAACATATTTGGCTTCAGTAAGATAATATCCATCTGAATCATAAGAAACCAGAAGCCCACAATGATAACTGAATTTCCATAGATGTTTTTTCTCAAAATGTTGACTGGGGAATCGCTTAAGATCCAAAATACTAGAAGAGTCATCACTAGTGATTAGTAGTAAGATGATACACCTTCATGAGATTTTCCTATAAATAAGGCTGGGTCATGGGAAGTTGGATAGAAAATCAAACTATGCTTTGACGATGCTGAATTTAGTGAGCTAGCTTCAATAGAGCCATCAGAGACGGTGGCCATTTAATAAACCCACTTGCAACCCATGGTAGCTTCTCCGAGCGAAAGACCAACCAAGTTCGTGTACAAGTCCTTTTCAAAGACCACAGTTCCTCAAACATAGCTTCCTACCAATGACTGTCGCAACAAGCCTATTGCTAGGATTGACGTTCATCAAAGTAAGAATAGTAATGATGATCATGATATTCAAGGTAGTCTTTCCCCTACAGAATATCAAGTAGATGGTTCAACATCGGAGGTAGTCGGATCCTCACACGCAGCGAATTGTATGGGAAGAGCAGATGTATTGACATTTGTAGGCTTGAGCTCCATGGGAGGATCTCCATCTCTACCAACGGGGAAATAGCTCAACAGTGACTAGGAAAGGAGGAACTGGTGGTGGATGGATTGCGATGGAAGGATGACAAGGACGGGATGTAGAGCATTTATGCAGTGCTGGTGTGGAGGTGACCTGGCAGTGACAGGGCATTGGCATGGTGATGTTCTCCGATTGTGGGCAAATCAGAGACCGATGAGTCATACAATAGAGGCAAATCGATGTAGGCCCGGGAAACTGGATAAGGGCTAGCGGGTCATCTATGACTTGGCACATGCATGATTGCGGAAGGTGGGGTTAAGTTGTAGTCCTAAATTTTTATATTTGTGTCAGTTGAGTCAATTTGATCAATTTTGGCATGCCGATGCTAATGTAGTATGCTAGTGCTGATGTGGGATTTTAAATAATATTATAATGATTTATTTTGAATTTTTTCTTTCCCTCTACTTAGGGATGAAGACCCTCATTGATACTAGGTAGGGGATTGTGGCTTTCACTGGCCAAGGTGTGGGGCCCCTCACCTAGACTAGGTGAGGGTTGCGACGGCCTCGCTTGCCCAGATCTAGCTAGGCAAAAATGTTGCAGCCCTCACCCAAACTAGGTGAGGGCTGCAAGGGTTGTGATGCCCTCGCTACCACTTTGGGTGAGGGGTTGCGCACCTATGCCCTAGGTAGGTGAGGGCTATGATGCCCTCACTCAATGTTGGTGAGGGCATCCCAGCCCTCGCCTGTGGTCAGCAAACTCAGCCAACAACCCTTGCTATCTCTAAGGGAAGAGGCAAAAAATTAAAGAAAAGGAAAGGAAATAAAAAATTATCAAAACTCAAAATATTTATTATTTAAAAAGTTCATGCCAATACTGGCTAGTCAAAATTGGTTGGATGGACTCAATTGACACAAATTCAAAATATTTTGGACTGAATTGGTAAAAAAAAAATTGAGGGTTAAATTGACACAACTGTATTATGTTTTTGACTTTTTCAATAATTTTCTTTGTGAATTTGACATGCCAGACAATGACAACTCTTCTTGTGACTGGTGTATGGAGGTACAAAATAGGAGGCGGGATGGATAGGCGTTGTGTGGAGGCCCGTTCAAGGCGGAGCTGGGGTCGTGGTTGATGTCCGTTGACCGATGGATAGTGGTGGTAGTTGTTTGGTTGCTCTTCAAGAGAGGTGACTGTGGTTTTCAAGGGTGTCCGCAGGTTTCGATTATGAGACATAGCTCTTATGACATTTTCGTGAAAGACAAACAAATGAAGAATCTATGTGTTTCATTGGAATGCATAATTATAGCAACGGCAATCCTTTACATGGGCCCGAACTAATATGGAAATATCCACGATATTTCAAGAATCCAGACATCATGTGGGTATGAGATTAGTAAATCATCGAAGATGTCCATCAAACTAAACCAAAAGAAGTCAAATATGTCAAATATGTCAAATATATCTAAGAAATAAAGTGCACTGAAAATTCTAAATTTTTTGATGAAAATACAATTGAGTCTCAAGATTTTCAAAAACTATAATAAAGTACTAAAACTTATTACAAAAGTGCAATTAAGACGTAAAACTTGTCAAGCTAATATAATCAAATCCTAAAATTTGTTAAAGTTTTCTATTTGTTAATTTGGACAAAATTAATAGAAAGATTTGATTTTATAAACTTTAACAAGTTTTAAAATTTGATTATATTTTTTTAAAATTTTAATACTCAGTTGTACTTAATTATAAATTTTAAGATTTAATTATATTTTTTGAAAGCTTTATGAACAAAGTTAGTTAAAGTTAAGAGTGTCCATGCTAAACTTCCCCCCTCATCCAAAATTTTCGAATCTACATCCGGTCCCTTACAACGACTTTTAACGCTAATATTTACACATAAGTCTTCTGGAGCACTCATGATGTGGAGAAAATCCTCAAAATTAGGAACCCCCCACGAAAGCTGCGCGATCAAGAAACGCCGTTGAAGTTTGATTAAATAATGGGATCGCGATCTTGTTGTTGGGCCCGTGATCTCCTCTTTAAAGATTGCATCTTTTTGACTTGCCTCCGTTGTTTTTTTTACTGAAATCAGTGGACGATGTCGTAATCCTTATGCTGTTCTTCTGGTTTCTGCGATGCGGATGTCGAGAATGAGTGGTGGTGTAATAACCTCCTTTATGGCATGACGACATTGCATCTCCCATTCCAATTCGACTCCTCGCGGAATCGTCATGTGTCTTTGTTGTGTGGTGGAGCTGGATAAACGTGATGAGCCATTCAAATTCAACTTTACTAGTGGATTAGGTTAAATAATCACGGACGGTGAGGCTGAATAAAAAGCTTTTGCGTGGCCTGGTGATAACTTTATCTTTTTGCTTTCGTCAAACGGCAGGGTGAATTACACATTTAACCCTTACAATCGAAACTTTCTCTGTATATAATATATTGATGCGTAATCTATATATATTATCTTTTCATAATTTTATAAAATTTGAATAAGGTTTTAAAGTTTAGTAGAAAAAGTTAAAAGATGTGTATTTTGCTAGGATTAGTAGCATAATACAACGAAATAGAGAGTAAATGCGATAAATAATTGAGACATAAGGTTTATCCTAGTTCACTATTGGATTTCACTATAATTAACAACTCTTGCTTGTCTATTATGACTTTAGAAGAGAAAGAAATTATACTTATTCATGAGTTTAAGCCCAAATTACCAATAAAATATAGATATATCGAGGGGATTATCCTCATCGAGGTGGTCCCTCAAAACCCTTGCTATTTACCGGACAACTGGATTTTGTGCCTTTTTGTTAATGGGGAGTATGAATTACACATCAGCATTGCTACTGAATTAGAAACAAATTGGCTCTAAAAATACACAAGTATTGCACGAAGATTAAATAATCCGAAAAAGTACGATTGCAGTGGAAGAATTCGAGGGGTCGCTCAAATAGTAGGCATGGTCGTTTTTCTCGCTCAATATTCGAGTTCAAATCATCATTTGTATCTACTTTCTTGCGGCCACGTGTAGGAGCACCAACCCGTATGTGCCGGTAACTATCTCTTGTGCGTGAGACGTGTGTGGGATAAAGACTACAATATCTATTGGGGTGGAAGGACGACCCCTTTGACCAAATTCGGATGTGGTATCAGAATTGGACACTTCATTGACTAGGTTAAGGTCACTAGGTTTCTCCCGGTTGTTATCAAGAAAATGAAATAAAAGCAATGTCATTTCGAGTTGGAAAACCTCTCGACACCTGGAAAATTTGGACGTTGTCTTCTGTAGGACTTGGCCACAAACACGACAGGTTCATCTTCTTGGATATCTGTCGTTTCAACTTGACGTTACCCCGTTTGAGATCCTGTTATATTACATAAGGAGAGTAGACTGATTTGAGGTTGAATTTGGGAGTGTTCCATCTCAGATCCTATTTGATGGAACTTATGAATCATATCTCACTACTTAACCCATGCTAACTCCTGCACGATGTAACATATTATCGCTATTTCAGATTGAAGTTTCTTATTCTTCGGGCACGCGCAATTGGATAATTATGTGGAGGGAGAAAATGAATAATTATGTAAGGAAAAAGATGAAGTGGGAAGCCATTAAAAGTGTTTGTCATTTTTTCTTCTTCTATTATATAATGTAAGGATCATCTAGGAATATCTAATAAATGAGACAAAACCAGATTTTTTGCTTAAATATATAGATTTATACCTAAATAAAATTTTAAAAATACTTGAAGAGGAGAAAAATATATAATTCAACAATTATCTCTTCATTGTTGATTTATATCTAAGGGTGTGTTTGTTTCTTGGAAAATATTTTCCTAATTTTCTGGTGTTTGATTTAATTAGGAAAATGAGTCAACGGAAAATGTTTCCGTAGTCAATAAGAAAGGTTTTTTATTATCAAAACTTAAATTAAGGAAAATGGTTTCTCCTTTAAAAGAATCGAAAATATTTTCCCAAATATTTTTCTAGTCTTTGGGTTGTTGGTTAATGAAGCTTTTATTGTTATATTATTTTTTATTTTAAAAATTAGAATTTATTTTATTTATTTATTTTTTATTTTAAAAATTAGAATTTATTATTTTTTTTCTTTCTTTTCTTTTTCTATTTCTTCTTTCCTTTTCCTTTCTTCTTTTCTCTTTTCCGTGTTCTCCTTTCTCTTTCTTCCACCGCTAGCTACGTGCCTCGCCAACGACTAGCGATCAGCCATGATGCGGGCCAGCAAGCTAAAGGCTCGGCCAATCTAAGTGTGCTTGAGTTGGTGAAGGCTGTCGAGCTCGTGGCTTACCAGATCTAACGATCTCCATGAGCTTGGGCCATGCCAAGACTGGTGAGCTTATGGCTCGCCAGATCTAGGTGAACTTCGGGCTCTGCTAAGGTTGGTGAGCTCATGGTTCATTTGATCCCAATGAGTGCGAGGTTTGCTTGAGGCTGGCGAGCTCAAGCTTTCATGTGGCATCGTTGGGTGAGCCTTGAGCTCACCTGTGGTAGTTGTTGGCCAGTAGTGGTAGAGGAAGTCAAAAAAAGAAAAGGAAAGAAAAGAAAAGAAAAGAATAATTCAAAATTCAAAATTTTTAAATAAAATTAAAATTATTAAAAACTTCAATTTTTTTTTGAAATAAAGTCATGAAATTGAAATAATTTTCTAATGAGATCCACGGAAAATTTTTTTGATTATATATAATCAAACAACGAAAAATCAACCGTATTCTTAGAAAAAAGCATTTTCCTCTATCATTAAGTTTTTCGCCAAACAAATGCACCCTTAATAAGAAGAGATTGGTGTAATTATTGCTTTTGTTAAACGAGCCAAATGGGTTTTAGCTGTATTGTCCCTTTTTTTTTATCTTAAAAAATATCTCTTAATACTTGGGATATTATTTATTTAATACAAAGATTAACAATATGCACTCGATGGAAATTGACAAATCCCATATCAGATGTCACAATAGCGTTTGGAGATATAAGCTTAATGCAAACAAAATCGAAAGAAACAAAATTAGCATATAGATCGAGTACTATATAAATGAAAAATTCATATATTATGTGTTGATACCTAAAAATTGCATAAAAATTAGGGATTAATCTTTAACTTTGTGATAAAAATATCATAATTAAAATTGCATAACATATAGTTTTAGGAATATATATTATATAATTTATTTCATTAATCATATTTGCATTGGATCGACGGTATATGGTATTCAGTTGAAAATTCAATAAATTAAGCCTGCAAAAGAAGGAAAAATGCGGACAGCATAGGAGAGGCATTGTGACCAAAAATCATAGGGGAAAGGCCTTGATTGGCCGAATTTGAGCTTAACTCAGCCCATTAAGAGTCTAATTGGGGACTGGCTTTAGGATATTAGAACCCATCGAGTTAAAAGGCCGAAACTCAAGGATATATAGTCACCAATTAACCTAGGTTCACATCATAAACACACACATGCTTCACATATTAGGGGTCGGCAAATCATTATCTTAGCACATTGAGAGATACAAGGAGGGAGGGAGATCGAAGGCCAAGGCTTGGCCGAGACTCCACTGTTGTTGTGCCACCGTTTGCCTCGCCGTCTCCGGCCCCTCTGCCATGGAGTCCAAAGGCGCTGAGCCACTATTGATGTCGTCCGCTGCCTCCTTGTCCAAGAAGAGTTGTTGCCACCTCGCCTACGATGGTGAAATCCTTGCTGCCCGAGCCCGTTAACGCTCGTCGCCCCTTGCAAATCCATCGAGCTGTTGCACACCAGCTCGCTATCACTCGATGACGATGCCAGCTGCTATCTTGCATTGCCCGAGTTGCTGCCCTACATCACCAACTGTTGTCCTACACTGCCTGTGACGCCGTGCCTGTGACTCGCGACGTCCTTGCTCCCTGAGTCGTGGAGCCCCCCTTGCAACCCGCTGTGCTGAGCCGCGAAGCCTTGAAGTGAGCCACTCCCGCAATGCCTGCCGAGACACCTGTAGAGCCTAACGATGTGCCGTTGCACCTTCGAGCCAAGCCACAGACGCCGATGAGCTGCTCGTGATTCACAGCAAGACGATCCATTGTCCTTGCTGCTACTGTTCCCTGTGTAGCCTAGTACCAACACCACTATGCTAGCCCGCAAGCTGCCTGCCGTCTCGTCGAGTCTGCAATCTTGCGGTCCAATTACGTCGAGTTCAAATTAAGTAATTTTCTTATATTTAATTTATTTGAATATTTACTTGTCTATTTTGAATGATTGTTATCTTTTATCAAATATTCAAGCAAATATGCATATTCACAAAATCCAAAAAATCACTCCAAGTTAAGAAACTTTTCTAACTTAATAATGTATTTAGACGGCAATCCGATCTCTAACTATGAATTATGATACCTAGCGATATGAAAAATCTCCTATTTTATCCATAAATACTTGTATACAATCACTAATTTACCCATTTCCAAATTTAAACGAAAAACCTTACATGGAATCAATATGCTTAATCACTTGAATATGATTGTTGGTTTGTTTTGTTTCCAAATTTAAAAAGATAAGATAAACTTCGTGGATTGTGTTATTTGATCGAATGATTATCGTTTACCTGATTTTTTTCATAAAAAAATCCAAAAAAATACATAGAATTTAAATTGATTTTTGTTGACAATATTGCATATTTTGAGTTAGATTGCATGTTCACATTAATTAGTTTATTTATTCCAAATTTTCAAAATCCAAAAAATTGCCTAGGATAGATTTTTTTTTCTTAATTTAAATTGTATGTTTAAATATTGGGTATTCTTATTACAAATTTTAATTAAAAGACATAAAAATATATCATGTGCATGTTATATAGAATTACATTCATCAATTACACACTATATAGTAACCACATGTTTAGGATCATTAAATTAAAATGCATGATATGTTAGAATAGTTGCATTAATTATTGCCCGTCATTAGAGTTAGGTCATTTAATTAAAATCATGTGACATATAGTTTGCAAGTTAAGTTTATTTAATTGCATGTTGAATGTCATTTTAGTAAAGATCTATTTTTTCGTATGTCATTACATTTAGAATAATTGCATTGCACATAGTTTAGATTTCATTTAAATAAGTGAAAGCCCAAAAAAAATATTGAGTGAATTGTGTATTAATTAGAAATTATGTTTAGGTTGTTGATATGATTTTTTTAACTAATGTCGAAATGCTTTTGTTGCTTTGAGTTAAGTACCTTCTCCCCACAATTTGATCATTACTTTATCATATGTTACTTTGGTGGCTTGCACACCCGCATGATCACCTCAAATGTTAAAAGTTAATTAAAATGAATCAAAGCATCTTGCTAAATATTTTTTTCATAAAAGGACATTAAAGAAAGAGCAAGAGAAATCTAATGTAACCAAAACCCTATATCCAAAATCTTGGGTTTTTAGGAGTAAAGTAAATATTTCATTACTTTATCTAGGTTTCTAATCGATCCACTGTAAACTAATTAGTGGCCCTCTTTATTGAAAATCATTTGTAAATTAAGAACTTAAACCCATAATTTGCAAATTAGTATAGGCTTGGGAGGGCTCAAGTTAAGCCCTAGGCTTAAGAATATAATTAAGAATATAATAACTGAACCCTAGGTGGTGCGCTCAAGGGTAGGTCACGACATTGTGTAAGATTTATATGAATTCAAACCTCTTGATTATCAACCACTGGGGTTTGTTCTAGTGGCCACCCTTCTTACATGGAAAAGGAGAGGTAGGGGTTTTGAATATTTGCCTTCTCAAGAAGGTTGGGGTAGGAACAATTTAACTTCAGGTGTTAGTTTCGATTCACACTCTGCTAAGAGGCAGAAGAGTTTGGGAATAAAAGTTGGAGTAGGACCAAAAAAAATAAAATAAAACCTCTTGATTATCTCTCCTTACATAATTAAAAAACAAGTTTTGTAATATACGAGTTGAGTTTCATTATTGTTAACTATACATTTTGTCAAGATTGCTAACATGGTTTCCACGATGAATCCAACTTCACTACTTTTTTGATAATATTAACTATCTATTTTTCTCTATTTAGGAAACTACTACACAATTACAGAGAAATGAATTCAAGTATAGGAAATATGTGGTTCATTTACATGTACACGGTTGATAGAAACTGAACTTGGTAAGTATATGTTGAGATCAATTCTTTTTATTTTTATTTTTTGGTAAGGTAAGTGTATATATTCTCAACCAAAATCTAGTACATCATGGGGGGACTCGGTACCAGCGGCCACTCAGCTGGAACATGTCGCTGGAGTGGACGGGTACCGTGAACCACAACATAAACAGTACAACCAAACTAGAGCTCCAAGGGAGCCAAAGGATTACAATCTCCTATCCTAATCCATAGGCAGCTTTTGAGCAAAGATGCTAGGGTCTATCCCTCAACTGCGCTGCAGTCTTCTATTCTCGGGACAATCCTCAACCAAAGAGAAGGAAATGGCTTTATCTTTTACTACCTTAAAAAGATGTAGCTTCAAGGCAGGAACAAAAAGGTTGTGGCCTTAGAAAAGGATCTCATTCCTAATCTTCCAGATTAGTTGGCACAGAGAGCCAAATGAGAACCAAGCTATTTTCTGGTAGAACCCTTTTCCAGAGAAAAATTTAATAGCCCATTGAAGATTGTCGGCCAAATGAGAACCGAGCTATTTCCTGGTTGAGATCAATTCTTGTTATCGGGATGTATTGTGATTTTTTCACATCATGTTGAAAATTATCGAATATATGAGAAGGTATATTTCATAGATAGATGATTAAATAAAAATAAACTAAGGTAATGATATGCTTAAATAACAAAAATGAAATAGTTGAGAACATGATTGAAAGTGTGCTTTATATTTTTTTTTGTACGTATAACTTCAATGTATTAGATTCATGTTTCATTTTTATGTATTTTGTAAATAAGAGTGAAGGAAATGGATTCTGGAAAAACGAAAATTGAACTAATTGAATATCAATTAACAAAATATGCAGAAACGGCCTGACGACACACATAACATTAATCGGAAGGCATATCGCTTAGATGTACATACCTTATTTGCCACAGATTAAGTGCTTCCTTTGCAGCAACAAGAGTTCTTAATTAGGGTGAATCCCTGTTCTTGAGAGAGTTTTTCCTTTTTGTTTTTGTGTGGGAGAGCCTTCAAAATGTCAAAAAGAAACTGTTCATCATCCAAAACGTTTCTTTTTATTTTTACAGTTTTTCTCCTACAAAAATAACTACCTTAATAGTTTACCTTTCTCATGGGCCCTTTTAATAATAATGGGCTGGGTTTAGCCCAACATAGGCGGCCCATTAATAATGAAAAAACCATCAAAGAGGGAAAAAGCTAACCAACCCACTTAATTGGACATCATGTATGTACTATCCTCACTTGTGGGTGTTCATATTGTACTCCCTATGATGGGTTCGATTTCAAATTTTACTGTATTAAGATTTATACTTATTATCTTTTCGCAAAAATTAAAAAAATGAATAAACGTGGTTGCAATTGCCCACAAGAATACATCATAGATATTCATGATGTCAAACGCGAAGGGATTGATATGGCAAGTGCGCAATGATGATCAGCCGGTTACACAACGTTATCAGTACCACGTCCTGTGTTTATCACGTAAATACTTACTCTGAAGTAATAATACATCAAGTAAAACGCAACCCAGATGACTAGAGTCCCCCCAAGTTCACTTGGGTAGATAGCTTTGCCACTTGAATTAAGCATCCATCTCCAGCATTCAAAATAAGTGCTAAGATCACTCAGACAGACGTTTTCCAAAGGTGACTACGGAGCTAATTCTTCCATTCCTTCGACCGAACGCGTTGTTATCTAGTTGTCAGATGAAGAAGAAAACGTAAGTGGTGCGCCCTTAGCCGCTTGCACCAGAAGACTAGACAGGAGTTTGTTGCCCCTACGTTTGGTGCCAAAGCCTGTCTTCTTTTTCTTCTTTACCAGGAGTTGACTCGGAACTCGTTGTTTCCCACAGTAGTTTTAGGACATATATGACCAGGAATATTCTTAGGACATATCCACACTAAAGTTAAAGAATAGAAGGGCAACTAAGAATTATTGTCACCTATGTCCCCCATTACTCACAGTAGAAAATGAGCCTCTCTCTCTCTCTCTCTCTCTCTCTCTCTCTCTGTTTTCAAGTGGGTCATCATTGACCCATTTACAATTTTTGGCCGCCGCGTCCCACTAACATCAGCCAATCAATAAACAATCCTTTCGCCGAAAACAGATCCTTTTCTTGTTCATAGGAAGGGAATACACACACCCCTTTTGTGCTACTTTCTTTTCTTTTTCCTCTAATAAATTCTAAACTGTGAGGAGCTCCTTGCCCAAAAAAATTAACAAAGTTAAGTAGATTCGCTTGCTGAAAACTGAACAATATCTAATGTTCATGCCATCGGTTCAAATTCAGCAAATACCATCCACTACTTGTCTAGCTAATACTGATATTTCCATGTATCTTATTTAATTCCAGAAAACAGGCCTTTAATATGTGGAAAAGTAATCTGGATGTCTCTCTTTGAATCTTCTTTTTTATTTTTTTTTAATCAATCTTTTTGCAGGCATTTAAAATCACAAGACTAGAAGAGAATTAAAGTTTCTAAGAGTTCAACTGGAAATCACCGTGTGTCCTTTCATTTGAAAATTTTCATGTGTGGGGTTCTCTGTTCTCTCATGTGTTCCAGAGAATTCCATGCATGTAGATAAAAACCACCATCTACAATTAGAAGATCGAAAACTAACAGTAATCATCAGGAAAAAATGAAAAACATCTCTTGATTTTATTTCTCACCAGTTTACAATATTTCCGTGAAGCGAAAGTGGCAGGTGTGCTAGAGGATGGAGAAGATCAAAAGCACTGCAAAATCTTGCCCTTTTAGCTCATTCTAATGACTAAATGGGACCATAAGGTTTTTATTTAGACTTTGTCACAGCAGGAGGGCAGCGAAGTGACCGGCTTTGCCAGATATTTTGGCTTTTCGTCTCCGGCCATGATCACTACGATCCTCGGCTCCAGATCCAACGGCAGGATTGTGGGCTTCACTGGCCTTTCATCGGCATTGCCAGAGGTGTTGGAAGGGCGTTTCCAGTACGAGCAGGCCAATATTATCAGTGCCGCAGCTATGAGGATCAGCATTACAGCAAGCCCTCCAAAGAGATATGGTATTGGAGAGCTCCATATGGGGGTGTTTGATGCAGAACTTGTAGCTCTCATCTCTCTCTCTCCCCTCTCTGATTTTTTTTTGAGTGCTGGAGTTGGTGAGACTTTCTGTGGGCTTCTGCAATAAGAAGAGAGAAGGTGGTGAGGGTATTTATAGGGTGGGACTTGAACTGTGTCGGGGGTGGGACAAGATGAGTATTTACACTCATGCCATTAGGTTCTTGGAGAACATTCTTTGTTCCTTCGCAGATTCGCTTCTGCTCATTTGTTAAAGATGTGAAAGGTACAAGATGTGTTGGTGAGTCGAAGCACTTTATGTAGTCATGCAAAATTCGTAATCTTTTGGCAATGATGACTTATGTGTGCTACATTAGTGGTTGCGGCAAAACTTATGCGTTAAAAAAGCTATAGTTAAGAGTTGATTATTCTCTGCCTTTTACAGCTTTTATGGTACAAGGGTCTAAACTCCATGAGCATGGACATAATCTTATCCTTATACATGACGAGTCTCCTATATTACCGGTTTTCCAAGACTCATCACGTTAATTTTGGTGTTGCAAGGGCAATTCAAGCTGATCATAATTGCCAAACATGAAAAACTATGTTGGCAAACATATTCCTGTGGAACTTGTTTGAGTCTCAATTGCAAGGAATGTAATGTTTTGTGGTATGAATAAATGTAATGGAAGTCATCATAACAACTTCCCCTTTAATTTGCACCATTTAATTTCAAATCCCAACACTCACGAAAAGTTGACATGACATTTGTTAAACAAAAAAATTATGTGAAGTGCGGGGTTTGAAATTAGGAGTTACACGGTGTAGTAAAGGAAAAGTTAACACTACAGAGAGTTAGTGACTAACATGTTTCATGGTTAAAGTATGCCTGATTAGAGAGGAATAAGTTATGATATATGATTAAAGGTGATGACTATTTTGCTGAGGGAAGTTGAGATGGATCTTCGAAGGAAGATTCCTCCAAGTTGACCTTTAGCCGATTAAATTATTGCAATATTTACTTGATGGAGAATGCTTGTAGCGCTGGATAGCCTCCATAGATTATCTTTGCAGTGAAGGAAACTAATAAAAGGGGATAAGCCCTTCAATTTCTTCTTCAATGCACCTGTTTGTAGCGAGGCTTTTAGGTGTTTTTGGAGTTCGACATTTTCCATCCACCATAGTCACCATGAAAAAATTACTATAATCTAGAACAGAATATTGAAATTCATATCACTTGATAATACCTAAAAAAATTTACTCGTTCATTGGAGTGGAGTGAAAAGTTGTTGGCGTTTTTTCTTTTTAAGTATTTGATGTTTTAACTTATAGGCTTGTGGGACAGTCAAGCTGCTTGTCTAAATGTAACGTGGGCAATAATATAAAGTTGTTTTCAATCTTTGATAACTCAGAATATGAGTGCAAAGACCAAACTGCTTGAAGGCCATGAAATACCTTACAAGAATGATGAATTAGTTAAGTCCATGCTTATGACCTGTACTAGTAATTTCGACTCTTAAGCATTGTGCACATAGTTTTGTGAAACTTGAACATGCAAACAATCATCTCTAATTTCTTAATTTGAAATCACCTGACATCCCAAATAATTAATTATGTCAAATCTTGGGATGATATACAACACTTCTATTTTGTGAGAATGGGAACGGCAATAATAGGAATATTTGCCAAAGGGATTAAAGGAAATAGAACTGGTCAAACTAGCAATACGAGTGCACAGAAGATTAATGTGTTTCACTGTAAAGAGATTAATCCTGAACGGAGTGTCAATAGCTCCAGCTAATTCCCCAAAGGCCACAAACCAATGACCTCCCGTCAAATAAGTCTCACGATGCTCCTCCGGACAATTCCTCGTGCTTGTGCTGTCGGTCTTGGTTCAATTTCTGACATAAAATAAAGAATCACACTCACCAAATGTCCTCTCTCTCTCGCCATCGCGTCCGCCACCAACCCAATTGTCTGTCTTCCTACTTTACTTGCCAAAACATACATTCTTCATTCCTATCATATGTGGAAAAACATGTTGCCTGGTCAACGCATTTGAGAAGGCTCTAGTAATTTGAAGAGTCTGCAATCATCCAATGTACATGCTCTATGATGAACATTTCATGTTGCACCCAAAGCAACCTTTATAGTTAGTAAATATGCAGTCTCCAAATTCTCATTTCTCTGCATAACATACCACACTTTTGCAATCAAACCCTGCATCATTAAAGCCGTAATACTCTGGCCTTCTATATGCCACCATATAGGAAAAACTTGTGAGTGTGAAAAGGGTGGTTCCTTACGATTAAAGAAAAATCTTCTACAGGCTCTTACTAAAAGAGCATATATGGAAAGAAAATTGAAAAAAAAATTGAAAACCAAAAAATTGGATAAGAGAAACACTGATTTTTTTTTTTATATCCAGTCGTATGTTTGGAGTATGTTAGGGTATGAAATGGATAAAAATATTACTTTTTGAAATTAATAAATCAATGGAAAATGACAAGTCTCTTACCTAGACATATTTATATTTGTCTCTCATGTAATTGATTGGCTACACAAAGTCGATATCATCACATAAAATATCCAACTCATAAAATATTTTTCTCCCCCTAGAAAATAAATTGCTATGTGACTTAGGAAAGAAGAAGGAAACTCTTTCGGCGACTTCAGCTGCTCATCAAATCATACCAATCTCTTTAAAGTCTAACGCAAGGTTGATGAGCACTATAGGCATGTCTATCTACTTACGAGAAACTTTCAATCCTTAGTCGATGTTTAAGAAATGTAGAAAAAAGAAATTGGAGGAGAAAGTTTTGACAAATTTAAAGTTTCTGTGAGGAAGACAGGGAGAGAAATTTCAAAATATGAAGTATTTTTTTTCTATTTTCTTTCATCGCCTGACTTTCGAACATAGCCTTAATTTGAGGAAGATCCAATGATCAGCCCGGTCCAACAGTTTAGTCCGCCAATTTTATTAAGACGAAGTTTGCTTGACATTATTTTATTTCCTTTTCTATTTGGAGAGGGGAAACGGTAAAATAAGGAAAAACTCAAAATTATGTTCACTGTGATATGAATGTTTTGTGACATAAAATCCTAAATTATGCTAATTGTAACACAGTTATCTTAAATTTTTTATAATATAAAAAACCCTAAACTTGTACGTATGTCACACATTTACTATTTGTTAATATTTCGTTAAATGACTTTTTAGTCAAAATAACATCATTTTTATTTCACTTAAATCATGTGAATATCATGTTTATACTGTTTGCTCTTTGGTGTTTATGTATGTAAATTTTTAACAATTTACATTAACAGAACTTTGATGGAGAGTAAATATGTCATAAATATACAAGTTTGAATTTTTTTATGAAACAAAAAAATTTAGAATAAACATGTTATAGTGGACATAATTTAGAATTTTGGGTGGATTTTGCTCTTTGGAGTGTTGATCAAATAGATATGGACTCTTTATTGATTATAATTTTACCACCAGCTTCTTCCTCTTGGTATTATTTTGATTTGGTCAATTAGGAAAACGATGTACTTATAATTACGCACGCGACGGATGTGCGATTCCAACCAACGTGGGTCCAACGCAAGTGACGTCTTGTACTGCTCAGAACCCAGTCCTTGGCTCGAGACTTGTTGGCAGCTGCCTAGGTGAAAACTACACCTGTCAAAATGGGTCAGGTTTTCTTTCAGTATAACCCGTTTATGACCCATTTAAAGAAAGCTTGACCCATTTATGACCCATTTAATATTTAAATGGGTCATAAATGGGTTATACTTCCATTTTGACATGTGTATATATAATGGATTTAAAAATTAAAATGTTAATGAACTTGAATAAGTTTAAAATCTTTAAAAAAGATTATAATAATAAGTTTTCCTAAGTTTAATTAGATAGAGAAATGTTTTAATAATATGGGTCGGGTTGGGTATGGGTTGGTTGGGTATGGGTTGGGTTGGGTATGGGTCAAAAATTTTATACTATCTTAAATGGGTCATAACGGGTTAATGGGTCATTTGGGTCGGATCCAAACCCAACCCAACCGGACCCGTTTATGATAATTTTGACGGCGCAGCCAAAGGTGGGGCTTCGGTCACGTTCTCCCAAGTGGACGGTATGCAGAAAAGAGAGCGAAAAAAGACAAGATGATAATTACTTTGTGTCTCCCAGGGACATGGTGGCGCGGAGGGCACTTCCTTCTTGGAAAAAATGCCGTAAAACACGTTTATTTGTGAGAGAAAATAATTATTTTATTAGAGAAAGATGACCCTCCGTCTGTTTTCACCGACTCTTTTGGTCCGTGTCAATATTTTCTAAGTCTCCAAACAGCAACAGTGCTTGTAAAGAGACAGCCAGAACGCATTCCCGAGTCCCCACGTCCATCGACCTAATCCAAACGATGGAGTACTCTCATAATAATATACCCTTTAGTCAAACTTAGTTTGCTGAGTTTGCAATAATCAAAGATTGAGTCTAAATGAAGATCCAAAACAGTTGTTAATTTTGACGTCACGCATACGTAGTAAAGGAAAAAGAAGTTTGCATTCATTTTCCCTTCTCTTGTTTTTCAGCTTAACCATTCATTCATAATTCAATGTCATATACACATGGTCATCTAGATCTAATAGGGCATGTGTAAAGGTAGGCACTTGAAGTTTTGTCCATTAGCCCGACTCACCAATAATATCCGATCATTTAAATGCTCAATTTAATTACAAATTTTTTGATACCTTTTTTTTTGTCGACAAGTTGTTAAAGGTGAACTCGAGACTAGAGTTTTCGATTGCGATGGAGTCCATTTTTTGAGCAAAAAAGTGTCATTTCTTATTATTTTTCATTGGCCCTTTATTTGTAGGTAATTTCTTATTCATTTTTGGTAAAACCCCTTGGAATTGACTTTATAATCAATCTTTTAACCAAAAGTCAACTTGGGTCAAAATTTGACTTGTTATACAAATAGTTCCAAATTAGTCTTAATTTCACTTTGGCTACAAATTTTTTTTGAAAAATTCAAAGTTTTGATCTTAAAATCAACTCTTTAGTGATTAGTCACTAAATTAACCCTTTGACAAAAAAAGAAGAAGGAAAAACGTAAAAATCCACAAATCGTCTCATTTTAGCTTCAATTTGACTCTATTGTTGAAAATTTTGTAAAGATCAATGAAGAACCTCATTTTCCGATTTTTTTGGTTTTAGGTACAAAATTGATCAAAAATAAAATATCTTTCATTCTAGTCATATTTTAGCTTTACTTTCTTCACGACATTTGATTTAAAGGTTATCATGCATTCACTTATTTGATCAATTTTGAGATTTTGCATGTAAGGATGAAAAGTGCCTTTTTGTTTTTTTATCACTAATTAGGGTCCTCATCGTTTCTTCATGTTTTGAGAGATATCACCTCAAGTCAAGTCATTTTCTTAAACTAAATTCAAATCTGGGCGAATTTTGGCAAATTCACTTGGAACTTTCTAATTTGATGGATTTAACTTACTTGAGCTTTGAAAATTCAAGCTAATGAGCTTCAATTAGTGTAATTAAAGTTGACCCATTCTAGAACAAGGTATAATTTGAAAGATTGGGGTCCAATTTCATTAGAGACCCCCAATTTAATTTTGACATATAGTTCGTACCATTATTCTAGCGTCAATTTAGATGCATTAAGCCATCATTACTATCATTAATTGAACCTATTGATGTTTTATTGTATCAATTGGAGTCAATTTCAATCAATTTGGTTTTTTAGAATCGAAATTGTACAAATTGCGCTAATTGGCTAGGAATTCTGAATTCACGCACCCATTGAATCCAAGCATGATTTCCAATATTCTTGAGGTGATTAAGCCAATTAAAATCAATTGAGATGTTTTTAAAAGATTTGATTGATTTAATTTTGATGAATTTGGATCATTTCTTTTGAAATTAGCCTATTTCTCTCCCAATTGAGCAAGAATTCTTTACAATTAGGTCTCTTAAGGATTAAATTGCATAAAGTAAAGCCAATAGCCAATTGAACCAGTCAAAACCAGTTCTAACCGGTTTGATTGGCTCGACCGGCCTCTAGTGAGAAAATGGTTGGTTTTCTAGTGAATCTCCGGCAGTTGACAACCACCAAGAGGTGGTTAGCTTCATGGCCGACTTCCCCATCCCTTTGTTGCTTAAAATTACGAAATTCCCCCTTATAGAAATTACAAAATTGCCTTGAGATAGGAAATCAGTAAAATGCCCTCGATTACACTAATCTAAAGATTAATCTTGTCCATTCATTATGGGTTCATCCTAACCATCCAATATGATATGCGCTTTTTTTCATCCAATCATAAAATAGCTTAGAAATTAAGTAGATTTGGTCTTATCTTGGGAGATTGAACCCTATCCCTTAGATTAATCCAAGGGTTTGGATCTCATCTTGGGGGTGCTATATAAGCATTTTCCATCCAAATTTCATGGGGAGACCACATTTGCAAATCTTCTCTCTCTCTACGCAAGCCCCATTTAGGGAGCTCACCACCATAGTAATCCAACTCATGGTCTCCCATAGTTTTTTTTTTTTGGTAAGGTAAGTATATATATAGACAACCAAAGCTTGTACATCAAAGGAGGGACATGGTACCATCAACCACACCACTGGATAACATGTCGCTAAGGTGGACGGGTACCGTGCACGTCAAATTAAAACCAAATAGACTAGCATTCCAATGGAGCCAAAAGATTACAAATACTACCCTAAGCCATAGGCGGCTCGGAGGTGAAAATGCGAGGGTCTATCCCCCAATTGCGCTGCAATCTTCTATTTCTGGGAGTATCCTCAACCAATGAGAAGGAAAGAGCTTTATCTTTTACTGCCTTGAATAGATGTAGCTTCAAAGCAGGAACAAAGAGGTTGTGGCTTTGGAATAGGATCTCATTCCTAGTCTTCTAGATTAGTTGGCACAATGAGCTGAAGGAGAAACGAGCCATTTCTGGTAAAACCCTTTTCCGACAAAAATTTAATAGCCCATAGAAGATTGTCGGTCCAAGTGGAGTTGCGCCAAGGCAAGTTACATTTGGCTGCCCAAAAGGTAGCCAGAGATTTGGAGATCGAGCAGTCAAAAAATAGGTGATTAATTGAATCAAGTCTAGAATTGCAGAGGGGACACGCCGAGCTCGGAATTTTGCCGTACGTCATGAGGAGTACTTGAGTTGGTAGATGATTCTTAATCATGAGCCATAGAAGGAATTGATGTCTAGGAGCAAAGGCTTTGTCACAAACAAAGGAAGACCAAAGTACCGGGTTGAGCTTACACCGAATGACATTCCAAGCCGAAGCCATGGAGAACTTGCCTAAGGGGTCATCGATCCAGGTAAGAGTGTCTTGGCTAGACGAAAGCTGAGGACCCGATATATGCCACAATGCCAGATCTTGGAAGAGTTGGAGCCCGTCTGGGGAGTACAAATCCTTCACTTTTGCTTGTGTATGTAGGTCTGACTAGGAGATGTAGTTATCTGAAAATACCAAATTGAGAGGGCCGATGTCTAGCCAAGGATCAAACTAAAGTGATGTCGATTCACCATCCCCTATTCTCCACTTGAAATGCGATTTAAATTCTGTCCTCAATGCCAGAATCTTGCGCCAGGCCCAAGAGCAAAGGGATGGAGTCGAGGCGGTCCAAAAGTTCTTCCTTTTTTAATCGATATATTATTGAAGGTAGAAAACTCAAGATTAGGGTTTATAATTGCAACAAAACTTGTTTCTCAAATAAAAAAAAATGTCAATTTTCATTTATTTTTCTTTGGTCTATCATTTTTAGGTAATTTCCTAGCTATTTTCACCAAAAAACTCGAATAATCATATGGTTGATTTTTTGGTTGACTTTTGATCAACTCTTTAACTAAAAGTCAACTCTATGTCAAAAATTGGCTTTTTGCACAAAAAAGGTTCCTCTTGACCTTAATTTCATTTTTACCACAATTTTTTTTTTTTATAAAATTCAAAATTTGATCATAAAATTAACTCTTTAGGAAAAGTCAACTAAAGGTCAAACCTTTGACAAAATATTTAAAAAAAAAAATCACTTCATCTTAGCTTCAATTTGGCTTTAGTGTTGAAAATTTTGTGAAAATCTATTAAGAACTTATTTTTTGAATTTTTTTGGTTTTAGGTTTGAAATCAACCAAAAATAATTTCATTCTTTTCACATTTTCACTTAGTTTCTTTTGCGACATTTGATTTAGAGGTCATTACCTATTCATTGTTTGACCAATTTCGAGATAAGGCATGTAGGGATACAAATTGCCATTTTCAGCTCTTATTAGGGGTCTAAATCAATTCTTGATGAGTTGCAAGACAAACACTTTCGATCAACTCGTTATCATGACTTAAGTCCAAATCTGGGGTCAATTTTGGCAAATTCACTTGGGAACTCCTTGATTTGATGGATTTGACCTACTTGAACCTATGGAAACTAGGGTAATGAACTTCAATTAGTCTAATTCAAGTTGACCCATTTGAGACTAAGGTTTGATTTGACAAATTGAGGTCCAATTTCATCATTGACCCTTAATTCAATTTCAACATAAAGGTTGCATCATCATTTCAATTTGAACGCAATAGGCTAATGTGGGCATCGATAATTGGATTAAATTTTTTTTTTTTTTTTTTGGTAAGGTAAGATTGTATTGAATCGACCAAGAATTAATTAATCTCTCATGATCTAAATTAGGTTCAATTTTGATCAATTTACATTTTAAAGAGGAAATTGCATGAATTAGTTCATTTTATCCCCTGATTGAGTAAAGAATCTTTTCAATTTGCACAAAATTAGGCTCAAAGCCAAATCGGTCAAAATTAATTCAAATAGGCCTGACTAGTCATTAGAAGGAATAGTCAGTTAGGCTACCTTCCGACCAACTCATGGTGGCTAACGACACCACTAGGTGGCCCGTCCCATAGCCGACCTACGCATGCCCTTATTTTTCAAATTTACAAAATTGCCATTGAATTTTGTGAAATTACTAAAATGCCTCTTTATTAAGCTTTAATTGCACAATTGCTCATAACCATTCATCCTTATATATCATAGCCATTCAAATTAAACATGTGCATAATTAAGTGTCAGCTTAAACAAATCTAGACTAATCAAAGGGAGATCAATCCTAACCTTTGGATTGTGTAATTGAGTGTCATCTTAAACAAATCTAAATTCAAACCAAATTTGTTAGGGTACGGAAGTCAATCCCTAGCCATTGGATTGATCCAAGAGTTAGGATTGCATCTCCCTTGGACCTATATAAGCCATTTTCCCTCCAAAAATGAAGAAAGAGGCCAAATTTTCTATAGATTACTCTCTTTCTAAAATAGAAATCTCTCTCTTCTCTCTCTCTCTTCTCAGCTAATCTCTCTCCCTTTCTCTCACACAAGTTCCCTTGGCTATTCTTTGTCTTGCCGGCAAATAGCCTCATGCCAGTCGAGACTCCTCAACTGCCATCCCCAACAGTGATCCTCACTCTCTCCTTTGGCCAATCGTCATTGGAGCTACCTTCATCCTTTGCTGAAGCCTCTTGCGCGGTTGTGTTTTTCAATCATAATCCCCAATTGGCGGTTCGGCGACCGTTCTCTATCTTTCGATTGACCTTACAACATCCATAGATGATTCTAGGAATTGCTAGTGATTGGAGCCTCACCAAATAGCCACCGGTGGTCCTCTACTGACGATCTTCATTGTCAGCCTTCCTACATGCTGATGCTACATCCGGCACCAAATTAGTGTCGCTCCGGTGCAATTCGACACTCTTCCCATGTCCTACGCCCACTACACATGCCTCGAGGGCTTTCAAGTGTTGGTGTGACTTGGTGACAGCTCGTTTGAGCTCAATTGTGTGAAAATCCAAAGGTAGACTCCTTTGTACTTGAGTTTGATGAAGTGAGGTCATGATAGGTGACCAGGGCTATAGCTCAACCTAGGAAGCTCTCTAATGCCATGTTAGATGAATGATGATATTTAGGATACTTATGGATGGTGATACAGGCTTTGATGGCTAGAATATTGCATGGATTGTTGTTGATCTGCAAATTTGGATGCCTGATTGACCTGTCTAGATGTTTATCTTAGAATGAACTAGATAATGGAGTCTTGGGGTTTCATGCCTTGTTAAGAATTGAAGTAGATTCAATTATCTTTCCAATGATATTGCATGCCTTGATTGGAATTCGTTTATTATGTCAATTGCTTGTCCGAAGTAAGACTCGGAATCTGCCATTATGCTATATTGCTGGTTGTTGAGTGACCTAATCTGCTTCTTTATTTTCTGTGGATTTTTGTAGTTATATTTAGGTTTGGATGTCTTCTAGTATTTTGATACTAAAATCCTGACCTAACTATACAAAATTTTCCAGAGTTTTATCATGTCATCTTTGTAGGGAAAACCATGCTTATTTCTGTCATTTTGCTGTTGGTTCTATCATTAAGCTGTCCTCCTAGATGAAAGTCTTTGATTGAGCTTGTTGTTGAACCAATTTATAGATGATGTCTTCTAGAAAATCGTAAATGGCATTTCAAGCTTCGAAATGACATATGGCATACATAAATTGAATATCATTTGCTATGTCAAAATCTCTCACAAACTCAGTGCATGCCTTATGCAATTTGTACTATGTACTGTCATATGTAGTTTAGCTGACCTGCTTAGGTTCATCAATTTTCATGATTTTTTTATGCATTGATGTAGTGTTATATGTTTTCATCACATTTTCTCCTAACATATATCCCTAAGTCATATTAAAATCTTGTCAATTTTATGCATCATTTAGGTAAGTCTTTAGCCCCATCTTTGCTTGTCATGTTCTGCTTGCCCTATTGTTGATCTGACCATTTGTGTGATTTCCTTATTTGAGCATGAAAATGACTCTAATTGAACTTGTCACCTATGAAGTTGTAATACACATCTCAAGCTTTCCGATGGAACCAATTTTGTCCAATTTTCCCGTTGTTTACCCTCTTTTCCATTTTTTCAAAATTGAGCTTGCAATCTATCATATCTTCTTGTCTGGTGTGCATTTTCTGTCCATAAGTGCCCGACCGTTTTCAAATTTTTTATGAATTATTATATGATGATTTTAAATGTTAATCCTTAATGAAAGTTTCTTGTGACATCTGTGGCCATGTCATGTTAAATTTTGAAAATGATTGAATGCCAATTGATAGGGTAAATCACATATACATTGCATGTATACCCTACCGCCCTGTTTTGCTTTTGACCAACCATTGTCTCTTCTTAGATTTTTATAAATTCATGTTTTTAGAATCTTAGGATACTTCCTTCATAAAAGCTGTTCCTCACATGCTGATTGACTTGCCATAAAAATCCTATGTTCAATAGATCATTTATCATGCTTTAATTGATTGAACCTTGCTTGCTCTATTATGGTGCGAGTTGTTTTGGCTAATTGACATGCTTCTATTCTAGGATTTTTAAAAAATTATGCATGATGAGTTGGGTATTGATGTCTAATGGGATTTGCTCTAAACATCTTGATCTTTGTTGTAAAAAATTTTCGAAAAATAAAAATGTGATCCTATGTTTTTACCAAACCCCTAAAAGTTGTAGGGCAATGTGGAATTTTGCATTTTTGCTTGTTTTGTATTTGATTTTCATTCATGTGATGCCCATATGAAAAATTATTTTCATCAAAGTGTTTTTTAGCATGTCTTAAAATTTGATTTGACATTAATTTCATCCAAGTTTTGGTCATATTTAAAATGCTTGCGAATCTTGATTAGTAGTGGGTAAAATTCACACAAGTTAGCCTTGGCAATTAAATGTGCCCCATATCCTCGATGGAATTATGTCTTCCTTTTATCCAAACTTTCAGATTGTATTCTTTGATTTGGCATTAATATCGACTAGGTTTGGACCATATTTAAAATGCTTGCGAAGCTTGATCAGTAGTGTACAAGATGTGCCCAAGTTAGCCTTGACAATTAAATGTATTCCATAGCTATGATGTGACAATGCCATGTCATTACAAATCTTTTCAAATCAATGTTCAAATTGCTCCTAAAAATGGTTTTTAGGCATCATATGAATCACTTAACTCTTAATGTGTTTATTCTTGCCATAAAACGCATGTGATTGTGTTTGGCGCATGGTGATTGAATAAGTAATCTATTATTGGCTCACTCAATTGATTGATTAGTTGAGAATCAAGGCCACTCGGCTTGCATGCATAATTTACCTTAAATGTGTGTGATTTTTAGATGAATGGTTTAGGTGCAATATATGTTCGAGGGATTACCTTGGGTATAATATCAACTCAATTTAGGGACTTCATGACCTTAGTTACCGTTTATGAACATAAATTATGTCTAACTGGTCATAAGTCATAAAAAAATGAATTTGGGTAGACATCTTAGTATGGTCCGTCGTATGCACAATCAAACGCTAATCTCGAGGCCACTTGTGATTGTTTTTTTGTTCCCTTTGGCTTTCTTAGATGCATTGTCATGAAATATAATGACTGCTCAATTGTCATGAATGGTTTGCTTGTATCATTACCATTCTAATTTCAGCACTAGACTTGAATTATAATAGGCCAAAAATGGTAGTCTCAAAGATGTGAAGATAGTGGAATGGACATCTAGGCTTTCGCTTACCTGGTTAGTGAGCTAAGCGCCAATATTTAGGTCGAGTTAATTGGCACTAACTAGAGATGTATCTACTATAGTATTTTAGGATAATGGCGCTTGGCCCATACATCAGCCAATAAATTTTTCGAATTTGTTAGATGCACTGTAGACATTGTTTGCAATACGTGGGGTTCAATTGATGCAAAAGTTGGATATGATCTCCCACTCTTCTCTCTCTTTCTCTCCAACCACTTAGTAGAGGCAGCACGCAACTTAGTGCCACCAAGTGCCAAATGGCACCGCCACACTCCTCATCCAATAGATTTTCATGCAAACTTTTGAGGGCTAGAATATAAGTCAATTTCTCTCTCTCATTATCCTCTCAGTCTCTTCTCTCTCTCCCGCGACTCTCTCACTCTCAGTTCCCTCTCTCACCTCAGCATTAATCTTTCTTCTGTTCTTTCCACCAAAGACGACAACCCCAAAATTTTCTCTTCATCGAAAACTCCTCAACCTATCTTTGTTACTCTCACTTAAAGATCAAGTAATTAGAAGTTTCATGGAGCCTCATTGCGCTGAGCTGAGACCCTCATCTTCCATGAATTCGAACTATTCTGTGTCGTCGTCATTTAGGCAAGTGGAATTCCGCCTCACTAAATTATGCGATATCTCTTGTCATGGGTGTAGATTTGGCTATCCTTGATATGTGAAGTGTTGAATTGTGGTTTAGAATTGTCGTGGGTATGTTCTTTAGCTTCGGTTTGGCCTAGAAAGGTGAGTTTATGATTTGTGAGCTCGGTTTTGGTGTTGCATACGTGATAGTCGCGATCTTGTTGCTTTGGCTTGCTTCAATGTCGCTTCAATTGGTTTATGAGGTTCGGTTTTGAGCTGTATGGCATTTAGCTTGTCTTAGGATATTTCGGACGTGCATGGTTCGGTGTTGATTTAGAATGCTTTGAGTTGGCCTTGGATGGTTTGGATTTTGTGTGCATGTTGAAATAAGTTGTCTCAATGTGCAATAGTGCCAGAATTAGTGTTCTGAGTTCAATTTTTGAGCATGAGACGCCAAAAGGATGCTGTGCAAAAATTGTAGGCAATAAGACGTTGATTTGGTGATTTTTGAATTGGACTTTTTAGAGCTCATGTTTCAGTTCTGTCTAGGATGTTTTAGCCATGGCCCATTTGTCTTGGATTGTTTGGTGATTTCGATTTTTGGTCTTGGGTGTTTTGGAGTTGCTTTTGTGAGGTTTGGTTGAGGCCTAAGGAGTTTGAATAGGCCAATGATTACTTGGTCTTGATCTCATGTGAACTGAGATGCATTAGATTGATTTCGTGTGTTTTAGGATAGTCTTTTGAGCTCACATTGGTCTTAAATAGTTCAATATAGGTTAGGCAAGTTCAAACTTGTTTTTGAGGAATTTTGTTTTGTCGTGTGTGGATTGGACATATCTTTATGTGTTTCAAGTTGGCCTAGAGTATTTTAGATTGGTTCCATTAGACTCGGCTTGAACGTTGAGTGATTTGGTTTGTCTATGCATGCTGAATGGATTGGTTCATACATCATTGGTTTGATTCATAGTTTAGTTAAGTGAAGGCATGGTATAGCTAATTTGTGTCTTAAATGACTAATAGTCCCTGCATTGTTTGTCTGCATGACTAAAGACAAGATGTGTATATGCTTGTGCTACTTGGTTAAGACACTATTAAATAACATCGGAGAGCATAATGGCACTGTCCCATGAAGCTTGTCAGGAAGAATGAGATACCCAAGGAAAGTGTACCCTAGAAGTCTAAGGAGAGCATACCCTAGATGCTCTAAGAGTTAGTTGAGATGCCATGGTCACTGGACCATGAAGCCTACATAGGTTGGAGAGCATATTGGCCTACACTGTGACAGACTAGAGTGTGCGTTGAATCTTGTTGGACAGGAGTTTATTCCTTCTTACGTGATCGGCGAGTGCACATGCATGTGTCTTAGAGTGAAAACCTAAAGTGAAAGTGAAAAGATTAACGTGTGTGGTTTGCATGCTTTTGAATGATTGCTTGTTGGTTTAGTCATTAAGTCTCTATGTCATGAGTCTAGTATATTTGAGTTAGTAGCATCTTGTTCTAGTCTGTCATAGTCAATTGTCATAGCAACATGTCTTGGATAGGTATCTTCAATTGCATGATGAGTGGTTTTGTGTAGTATAGAGTTGTAGATATTTCATTGCTAGACTTTAGCTCAATCTTGTGGTTATTTACAATTTTTCAAATCAATATATATAGCTACTACCCCTCCGCCTATGACCTCCATCTCCCGCTATAGTGCCCATTAAGTTTGGGGGCAGCTAACCAAATTCACCGATCCTGCATTTTCTGTAGTTGTGTTTGTACGTTACAATGCCATGCTATGGGTAGATGTAGATCTGTCAGGGGAGAGAGAGTCCTTCCATTTTGTCTTAATTTATTTGAATGGGTATGTTTAGTGGGTCCTATCCTATACTCGGAAGGCAAGGTTGGTGGTGACAGTGCAAGTTGTGGGGCATAGTGCAATAGGTAAAAGGAAATGAGGAACCATTTTTGAGAACACAGGAGGCACTTTTGGATCAAACCGTGTTCTGGGGTGGTTAATGGTCTTGAGTGGTAGAGCAAGGATGATGGTGTAGGCATAGACATACCTAGGGAGGATGAACCTATTTTGACCTCTCAGTTGGATGCCTTTCATGTAAATCACACATGTTTATAAATAAAGAAATGAAAATGCAGTTAGCTTATTCTTTCTCTTCTTGTGTGCATCCCTCTTTTGTGATGTTGGGTGTTTTTAGATTCTTGCTTCTACATATGCCAAAGTGAAAAGATTGAATATTATACACATTAGTATGAGGTGACACACTAGGATGTCACCGGCTCTCACAAATCTGACTTTATCTTTTGTATCATTCATTCATTCTTTGACATACATTCTTTGACATATGTATTGGATTTCTCATGTGTTTATAAATGTTCGACCAGTTGCAAATCTTTCATTTCGTGTGTTATTAGACTTGTTTAGATGTTGCTTGCTTTCCTTAAACTGTTTTGGGTGTTTACTTTCAAAGCATTGTCTCTCAATTAATTGGTTGTTCTTTTTACTCTTGTTAGAATAGAGTAGAATAGCATAAAATGAACCGTCCTTGTGTGATAACCCTCCTTGTAATAAATGCATGAAAATGTTATAAAGACATGCATAAACATGTTTAGGTAGCATGTGACTATTAGGTATTGAAATGGCACAAATAGACATATTAGCATAACTTAAGTCGTTGAACTTTAAATCTTTGATTCTGTAGAAATCGAGGGATCACACTCCTAATTCTTGATTGGGCTTTCTAGCTAGCCCCAAAAACAAGGCTAGTAGAAACTCTTAAATGATATTTAGGTTGTCTAAATAACAACTTTAAAATGAACCCGTCATGTGGGGTATGAGCCTTTGGAAAAGGTTCGAAAGCTATGATTTAGCATACTCAAAGGATAATCCCAAAAGACAAGGTGATGACGTCTTTTGGAGTTACATGCCTTCGAGAGGGTTATCATTGTGACGTCCTTGAAATTCGAATCCTTTAAGGGATGTATGAACATGAATTTCGTCAATGCATTATTGGTTAATCTCACTTGAAATTGATCACTCTTGAGATACTTACTAATCTTGAGAGAAAAGGCTAATGAGAACATAACTTGTGTGACTAAAAAACTTGACTTGGGAAAAATGACTCGACCATGAGACTTGTGTAAAGACGATTCTATGGATATGCATGCCAAATTCAAGGACGACTAGGAGTCGATTTGCAGACAGAGCATAATGGGACAACATGTGATTCCGTTTACTATTATCGAGCTCACGAACGACCTTATGTCAATTTCCGGTAATCGTGTACTTTGAAATAAGAATCTAACCTCCGCAATTTCACGTAGTCAAGGATGTCTATGCATCGAGATGTCTTGAGCGTGATTTGGCACAAGTCAGTTATGTGTGAATCCTCAAAGCGGCCCATTAGTCCGAGACGTACCAAAATAGCATTTGGACAAAATTGACAAGGCACGAGAATCCTATATTAGACTGTGAATTTTAGGGAATGTTTGGGACGAATTTTTGGATAATGCTACTTTGACAATCAACATTACTGGTGAAACCGAACTTTTGGAAAAGGGATTTATGGACTGAGGAAACGAGCCTACGAGGACGTGGATCGAGTGAGGCCGACGTGGGCCTCACGCCCGGGGCTGGATGACCTTGTGGTAAGCTCGAGGCAAGCAAGTGTGCCCATTAGACTCAACCAACCATTTAACCCTTCCGAGCTCATTGTCTAACCTTGAGCTAATTTGAGTCAAACCGATTCTCGAGCCCGTTCCTATTCATTTCCTAGCCCGTTTCTTAGGCTCACCCTTCATTTAAACTAATGGCAAATTGGAAATTGTGCAAAGGTGGAAATGACCATTTTGCCCCTCTAGAAAAGGTAAAAGGAAGAGAGAGAAGATGATGTCATGTTGCATGGGGATGGAGCAAGCATTGAATGGCCTTAATGTGGGTGTGACACTAGCTCTCACTTCAATCTCTCTCCCATTTTAGCCTAAGCCAACCGACCCTCTCTCTCTCCCTTGTTCCTCTTATTTTCTTGTTCCTCTCTTTCAACCCTTCACCATAAATAATAGTTGTTCATTTCCTTCCTGTGATGATCACCGTCTGTACCACCCACCACTATGCTCAGGAGGTCCAATCCGTGTCCCCCACGGTCGCCGTTCACCAGACAGAGTCGTCAGCCGGCCAGAAGCTACGGCTTCTCTATCCGCTTGTCCCTGTACTATATTGCTTGGAAGAGTTGTTTTCCCCTTGTTCCAACCCAACCACCACCCAACCGAATTACCAACCAGTCCTGCTTGACCCCTGGCAATTGTCGGTCACTGGCCAGTCGCTTGCTGGAGCTCCGATCAGCCCATTTAGCCCCTCTCCTTCGCTAGTCAGTTCGGTTTCCAAAAGTTAAGGGAGTACCGGAGTAGTTGCTGCTGTTCTAGCCTTGGGACTACCTTGGATTGTCGTGCTTGAGGTCCCCAAGTGTAGCCTTCATCATCACCGCCGTGCCCGTGTCTCCGGCCTGCTTAACGGGTGAGTTTAACCCTAATCCTTATTTAGTTCCTAAAATTGCTTAGGGTTAGTTTAATTAGGGTTAATTCTGGGTTAGAAGGTTTAATTAAGTTGTTTTAGCCCTAAGATAGGTGGTTAGATAGATGATTAAGGTTAGTTTAGATTAATCTTGCTTAATGTTGATTAATGATGGTTTATGTGTTATTAAGCATGTTTAGTGTTAATTAATTGATTGCTTGTTTTTAATTAATGTTTTTAATGATTTCTGAGTTTAATTTATTATTTAGTAAATTCCGAATTTTACTATTCATGTGTACTATTCATCCGGAAGTGAAAAATTGTCTAATTTCATGTGTTTTGATTTTATGAGGTGAATTGGATCTGTAATTGCATGGACATTTGCATGAATCATGTGGTTTTCGTAAAAAAAAGAAGGAAAAAATGGTTTGTCTGAGGAACACCGAAATTGACCGCTTTTATGAGAAAGGATTTGAGGTTGTATGTGCAAGCATATGTGCATTGGCTAATGCTCAAGATGAAAATAAATCATGGTGGTATGCTTGCATGATCACTAAGTTGAACCTGTCACCGCAGCCGAAGTTTGGGGGATGATAGTCTGATTTGTCGAAAACTTAGCGAGGGTCTAGATGCGGAGTTGTGGAGGCTGAGCCCATACTCCTTAGGGAATGCCGTCTTGGGAGAGAACTCTCGACATTGTCGTGTCTCATGGGGGAGGGCGATGCCTGGTTATGCCAGTAGACACCAGTGGGGGTCCGGCTATGGCCTTGAGGGGCAGTAATAATCGAGACATGTGTGGATATATGAGTGCATGAAAAATATGGCATCATGGGTTCCGATTATGCATGAGTTGATCATATTGTGTATGACACACATGGTTTGATAATGTGCAGGGTGTGGCAATGGCCAAGTGAGATCGCCTGCAACACAACTCAAATGTGACTAATGAATTGTACCATCTAATGGCCATGTGCATTGTTTGCGTTGTATTTTAGTTTAATGTGCAAGGTATGGCATATTGGGTAAGGTTGCAAGCGAACAAATTATTGGTTGTTGGTGGACCTTGCCTATTGTTTGGTTGTTGATTGTTGGTTTGCTTGAGGGATGGTTCCGGAGAAATACCCCGGGTTGAGTTGGTGTACTAACCGGGACTTAAGGGAGGACTCGCTGAGATTTTATTTCACTCATTATTGTATAACCATTTTCAGGCCTTTAAAATGGAGCACCCGCCAGTGTGGTTTAGGATCCCAAAGGACTGGGAGGCCATTGTGACGCACCACCGCTTCCTAGGCTGGGTGCACTTGTACAAAAAGTACATCTCCACCATCTGAGTGGATGAAGGACTGGGGCAATGGATACCCCATCGGTTTTTGGTGTGGTTTATCCGGGAGGATGATCTTCTGATCGGTTCTCTGCGTGGTTTTGACACGCTGCCTGATAGGGGCCTTGAAGACGTTGACTGGAATCCAATGGGACTAGACCCTCTTGACGGCGCAGTGGAGAATCCTGCCCCCGCTCCATCGATGATCGACCCAAATGCCTCCGACTACAACCTGATGGAGCCTGAGTCTGATGGGTTTGAGTGATAGTGGTGTTGAACCCGGGGGTTCCTTTTTGTATAGATGGATTAACCGAGCCTAGTTTCTTCCTACTCTGGCTTAGAGGATGGATCTGACCCTTGTTTGGGCTTGTAAATCGGAAATGATCCTCCGTTGGTTAATCCAGTAAAACATGTATAAATGACTAGTTGTGATTATCTTACTGTTCATCCTTCTATTCCAGTTTGATTGTTTGATTATCTGTTTGACTGGGGGATGGTTCGTCTTTCGCTTGCGTTTAATGAAAGAATAAAATGAACAATCGGCGACACGTCCTGGGACGTTGCATTCTTATGGCCAAGGGAAGGGGTTGTTGCGTGCTCAGGGTTCGGGGCGTGACAATCATAGTAAAAGTACTCCTAAACTCACCTTTACACTCAATTTCTTTTTCGTAAGATGTGCCATGGTGTCAACATCGAGTCATGACAAACTTTGCTATCTTGTGAAGTATGGGTCTGGGAGAACCTTTGGTTGTAGAAAATCAAATTCAATGGGTCGATGCTAAAAATGAAGTGATGCCATCTTTGGTGGACATAATCTTGAGGTGACTTCATGATCAAATACCCCAAAACCATCCTTTGCGTTGCTCATTGAGGGATTCCCTCTTTTGGTGCCAAGCTCGGGTCCCAACAGTAGCCTTTGACATCGGTCCTCGCCACCAGCGAGCCTTCGATCAATGCCACTTCCTCTCGATGCTGAAGTCAATCTCTATGCTGGTGAAGATAACCGGCTGTTTTGGTCTTCATTTTGACGGCTGATGATCCTCCTCTGGTGACCTGAGCCTTATGACACCCTCAGCCAACTTGTCCTTGAGTTCTCGGTGGCTGGAATTCATCAAATCGACAGCCTACTCTCTCTCTCTAGCTTCAATCTTCTTTGAGTTACTTGTTCGAGCTTAATCGATCACCTACTAACTTCATATCTCTTTCGATTGTAATCTAGATCTTGCAAGGAGCTTCAATCGGCCATTCCTTGAAGTTCAAAAGTGGTTGACCTAGCTCAATTGAGCTCAGAAGTCAATCGTGATAAGGTAATTCTTTTGGAGCTTGAATCCAATGAAGCGAGATCATGATAGATGATTGAGGCTAGAATTCGAACTCTAGGTGTTATCTCATATTTAAATGAATGATGCAGATGGTCTATGATGAGTTTTGATGATATTATGATGATTGATGATGAGTTTGTTTACTTGTTCAGGAAAATCGTAGGATTGTTTTGACTAATTTGATAGTCAACTTAGAATAGGCTGGTAAATGTTGTTTTTCTGGCTTTGATGCCTTCATATGATTCAAAGAAGATCTCACAAGATTTCCATAGACATATTATCTGCATGATTCGGACATCGTTTGCCCTACCAAATGATTTTCACAAGATTCGTATTTCATTTTGGATTTTCTGATGTTGTGTTACATATTTTGCATCACCGACTTATATAGTTTGTCTATTTTTTATGATTTTTTGTGTGATAATTCTTGAGTTGATGTCTTAACGAAAGTTGATCATAACATTTAGATTTACATCATATAAATTTTTTTATAAAATTTGCAAGTCATTTGGTTAGGTCAATCACCTATGAAATTTTTATAACATGTAAAACCATATACCAAATCAGACCTATTTGCTTGACATCTTTGATTAAGCTTGAAAATGACTTCAATTGTGTTTGACGCCTCTATAGTTCATAGGAAACTTTATGAGCTTTCCATTGATATCTTGTGTACTCGATTTGGTCATCGTTAGTTAGATCAAATGATTTTTACAAAATTGAAGGCGGATCTGGAAAAAATGTTTGTTCTATTACGAGTGTTTTGTTTCAGTGACCCTTGATGTTTGTCGATTTTCTGTGATTCTGTGTGTATATATTATTGAGGTGGTATCTAAATAAAAGTTGTCCATTAGGTTTGGATCTACAACATATAAAATTTTGATGATGACTAAAGGTCATTTAGATAGGTTGATTGCCTCTAGAATGTCTGTGATCATTACTGTGGTCTTGCGTTGCTGATCTACCTTCATCAGTTTTGCATTTTTTATAAATTATGCAATGAGAATATTAAGTTAATTCCCAATTAAAATTGTGCATAACACATAGTTCTATCACATATAAAAATTTCATGAAATTTGAAATTGTTTTGGATAAGTCAAGTAGGCTTAAATTCAATGCATTTGCTAGTGGAAATTGCATCTTCTTGAATAACCTACATGTACGCTGTGATTGTTAGAATTTCATGTAGGCCTAATCTGCTAATAGTGTCTCTATGAAAGTTGCAAGGCTTGCCCCGTAAACTCTCTTTTCAGAATTGACCATTGTTTACTAAATTTTTTTTATAAGTTCTTGTGATACAAATTTCAAAAAGTGTTCTCATCAAAATTAAACTTTGGTTTGACATCAATTCATTGAAATCAAGGCTCATTAAGATGCTTAAAAAGACCTAATCAGAGTGCACTATTTCTAGCATGTGCCTAGGTTCTTTTAAACATCTGAAAGTGTTCCATAATTTTAATGAAGTTAACGACCTTTCCTGAAAATCATCAAAACATGGAAGTTACAGACAACAATCTCAACTTCCTTTTGACACCAATTTCATTGAAATTGATCCACGTCTGGGTTGTCTATGGAACTTGATCAAAGTGCACTGTTTTCAGTTTGTGCCGAAGTTTCCTTGGATATCCAAATTTGTCTTATAATTTCAATGAAATTGCGGTCCATGTTTTCCAAGTGTCTCAAACATGAGTTGCTTCCCTTAAGGACTTGTTTATAATTACATAAAACTTGTGTCTTCCTTTGCAAGTTTTTAAAATGTGACTTTTGCACTGATTGGTTTGTGCTCTCTTGATTGGCCACTTTATTTTTGTTCATGACTTGTGTTGAATGAGTGCATTGTCTTGAATGATCAAATGACTCCTTTTGGTTCACTCACCTTGTTTGATAGATTGAGAACCATGACCTCATGCATGTCACTTTATCCTTTTGCATGTGATTTTTAAATGAATGATTTAGGATGGTGCATGTTTGCAGGGGAAACCAAAGGGACAAACTTAGACTCTAACTCAGGGGTTATTTGATATTAATCATCGTTTATGAACATAAGTGATGGCCAAATATCGACAGCTACAATTAATCAATTAGCGGTCTTAAGTTGACTCGGTGTGCATGAACTTCAAAGGCTGACCCCAAGGCCATTTTTGACTAATTGAATGCGTTGGCTTGATTTATTATCTTGTTTACAATTGTTCGAACTTGTATGCTTGTTTGGTTTGTTTGATTTGGTGTTGAATGCTAGTTTAGCAATAAATTAGGCTAGTTCTAGTCCAAAGGCGATCCTTGTAGGAGACGGCTAAGAGGGCTTGAAGATGGTGACATAGTTGATATCCAATCTGACTCTTATTCATTTGTACTAATTTATTTTCCGATTTATGCCCAGTTTCCTTTCGACCATAAAAACATCAATCAAGACGTGTTGTCTGGCGTTGAGGTCGGGTCATGACAAAACTCATGTTAGCAAGCTCAGTTAAAATTGTTCGATAGGCTTGTCTTATTGGTGAATTCATGCAATTCTTTCTATGTAAGAGTTAATGAAGAAGAGGAAACGTATCGTTTTTCTTCATTGGGATTTATTAGCAATTTTTCCTTCGACATGCTTTAGAAAGGCACAATAGAAAAGTGACCATGAGCTTTCTCTCCCTTCGAGTTCAATGAAAAAGCTCTAGGGAAAGTGTATCTAGAAAGTTCGATGGGGATCCCTCTTGGAACCTATGGAAGGTGAGTGGTTAGATTCCTCACCTCTATCGCATGTAGTGATTCATCAATAGCTATGTTGCTTTGGTCCCACCTTTGACTATCGAGTTTAAACCTTTCCTCACATGTCAGCTCAACCCTATATGTGAATAGTAAATAAATAAGCATAAGGCTTGTGTAATGCTCACATAATGCTTTGAGATGCTCCCGCTATTTTGATGTGTTATAGAAATATCACCATATCTTCACATCGGCATCTCTTCCCCCTTTTTGTCATTAGCAAAAAGTCAGAAGGAAAATAAGAACTTTACTAATAATGAAGTTATGCCATTATATCATATACAAAAAGGAAATTAGACATAGTAGCAAAAGAAAAACACGAGCATAACGAAATTGAAAATTTTCTAGTGTGAGGCGTTTGCATTGCTGGGAGGAGATAGAAGGTGCAAGCTTAGTTTCTTCAGGGTCAGGTTGGACGGGGTTGTAACATTTTAAGTTGAGAATTGTTCGTTCAATCTTCACTAGGTATCCAGTCATGGAAGATAAGGTTCTTTTGATTTCCTAAACTTTAACTTAAAGCTTTGCAAGCTCGACAGTGGGATAATCATATTTATCCACTAGAGAAAGTGATTTTCAGGTTTGGGTGGACGAGAGTTTGCTTTTGTACGGGTACCTTAGTATTTTTCTTCCTTTCTTGGGGGTTAGGACAGTAGGAGTGCCATAACTTTCGTACGGCGCTCACTTTGGTGCCAAATTTTTTTTTTCGCTCACTTGAGTGCCACATCGGAGTAAAATCATTCAGTTAAGTGCCACTTCCGACCAAAAATCGTTCAATTAAGTGCCAAAATGCATATGTGGAATTTTTTAATGATTTTTCTTTTTTTTTAATAAATTTCTACGCCGACGTGGACTTTTCAGGCAAAACGACGCCGTTTCTACTCTTTTTAAAAAAATTTCGACTTTTTTTTGCTTTTTTGTTTTTTTAAGGGCCGGCAAGGGCCACCGGTGACCCTCATCGGCCTTAAAGAAAAAAATAAAAAAAATCAAAAAAAAATCAAAAAAATTAATAAATATATTAAAATATATTAAAATATATTAAAATATTGTTCACCGGCGCCACGTCAGCTTTTCCGGCGGCCATGTCAGAATTGGCACTCAAGTGAACATTTTTTAAAACTTGTGGCACTCAAGTGAGCGAAAAAAAAAATTTGGCACCAAAGTGAGCGCCGTACGAAAGTTATGACACTCCTAGTGTACTTATCCCTCCTTTCTTGCTTAGCTAGTTTAGCCAACCTTTCTCTTAGCATAGCCGGCATAAGTACAGCGGGAGTGCCAAAAGTTGGCATAAAGGGACACTTAAGTGCCAAGAGTTACAAAAGGTACACTTAAGTGCCACTTTTTTTTAAAAATGGATCACTTAAGTTCCAAGTCGCCGGAACCCTGCTGGAAATCCTACTTGGCAATTTTTTATTAATTTTCTTGCCTACGTGGCTTGTCGGAAACTGAATCGGCCAAAAATCAGCCAAAACGACGTCGTTTTGGCTGACGTGGATTTAAAAATTATTAATTAAATAATATTAAATAATTAAAAATATATTATCATAAAATCGATTTTATTATAAAAAGAAAAAAGGGGGAGGAGGGGATCGGCGAGGGCAGCCCTCGCCGCCGCCGCCGTCGCCGCCCCACCTCGCCGGGAAGGGCCGGCGAGGGTGGGCGAGGGTCGGCCGGGGTCGCCGGGCCTTGGCCACTGGCCGGCGACCCCGGCCAGCCCTTCCCGGCAGGGTGGGGCGGCGACGGTGGCGGCGGCGAGCCCCCGCCGATCCCCTCCTCCTGTTTTTTTTTTTTTTTTTTTTTGATAAAATCGATTTTAATTTTTTAAAAATCTGACGTGGACAATTTTAAAAAAAAATTGCCACGTGGATTTTTTGTTTTGAGAAAAATGCTCCGTCAACAAATGAAGTCGCAGGAAAATGTACACGTGGCAATTTGGCCGGAATTTCTCGCCATTGGCACTTAACTGATCCCTTTTGCTCCGATTTTGGCACTTAAGTGTACCTTTTGTAACTTTTGGCACTTAAGTGTCCCTTTGTGCCAACTTTTGGCACTCCAGAGGTCCGCACCTCTAGCATAGCCACAGTACACTCATCGTCGCCGTGTTCTATGGGGATAATCTCAATTTTCTGATTTGCCCAACCATCAAGAGTCATTCTCAACATCATCTTGTCAAGCGTTTTCTTCCTAATCTTTAATTCAGCATGCTCTGGGGAGCAGCATCAGAGAAGTCAATTTTCAAGTGCTTGAAGATACAAGTGATAACAGCACCATAAGACAGCTTGCCTGTCTTTCTCTTTGCCATTTGATACTATGAATCAAGATCATGTGAGAGAAGTCATCAAATTTTGTGAGAATGACCAAGATGACTCTTGCCTTGTAACGATCTTGTTAAAACCGTGAGTAAAATTCAGAGTTTCAAGCACAAAATTGTAAGCCTCATTAAGCTCCATAAGAAGCTTTTTGAACACATTGTACTTGGCTTGAATGATTTTTGCCTATTCATCCTATTGAAAAGAGAAAATGAAGGAGTCCCTATTTGGAAAATGAAGATTTGAATGAAATAGTGCCACGAGAGTGGGGTGGACTTATTCCTTCATTGAGGTGAAAATTTTCAGTTTGAGTGCTTCAGAGTGTTTGGAGAGAAAAATGTTATGGGCATCAAGATATTCAAAATCAACAAAACAGTGTGGAATAGTGCCTTGATCTCAAAATGCTATGATCCTTAGACAATAACATTTCAGACTGAAAGAAGAGTCAGAGTCAAAGCTTTCAGTAGTTTTGAAATGTTGAGATACCCGGTCATCATTGTCCTCACAACACTTGTCTCCTGATGTTTCTTCCGTCTCTGTTCTGGGTTTGCTTTGTTCTAGCTAGTCAAAGGCTTGAGCAAGTACTGTTTGTGTAGTCTATACTTTAGGTGGAGCAGAAGACTAGAGACTTTTTCACTTATTTTTCCTGAATCAGTCTGGACATCCTCTTTGTTAGAGGACTTTTGTGGGGGTAGCCAATGCTTTAGCCATAGGTTGAGAGGTTCCTTCAAAGGTGTCGGGGATAAAGGCAATGTTTG
Organism: Angophora floribunda; assembly: GCA_014182895.1. Classification (NCBI taxonomy): domain Eukaryota; kingdom Viridiplantae; phylum Streptophyta; class Magnoliopsida; order Myrtales; family Myrtaceae; genus Angophora; species Angophora floribunda. The sequence continues at coordinate 12,903,620 of CM024714.1, forward strand.
AGTTTTGATAGGGGGACGCTTAAGTAATGCTTTGAATGCTTCTCCCTTGGCTTGCTTAAATTCCTTGAGCAAGTTTGTAACAGACTCTTTTTTTCCTTGGAGGGACTTAAATCTCTTTAGGAAGGATCAGCCGCAGGAGAGCTCCCCCCTCCTCTCTTTCCGCCCAGCTCTTTGGTTGTACGGATAGATGGTATGACCGTTATTTCCTTTCCTGTTTGTTGACATGATTTACGAGTCTTGGCAGTATATATGACTCCTTCTATGGAGGATGGCAAGGATGTGCTTGCGGTCCTCGAACTTGCTTGTTTCCCAACTTACCGAGACAGGGAGACACTTTGACTTTGAATGACTTCAGTGGACCTCTTAAGTTGGTATATGACATCAATGTATGATGATCCTCCTTTGAGTCTTCTGGCCATTACTGCCAAGGTGCTGGAGGATTTCCTAATTGGTTTGTTAGTTGGACGAGGTTTGGGAGCCCTTTGTGTGAAAAGGATGAGGAGCAAAGAGTGTGAGAAGATGATGCGGGAGATAGAATATGTAGCGGTTTATAGAGAGCAGTTTGTGAGAGAATACGTGTGCACTATCTCGTATAAAGAGGAGCAGTTATTCACTTTGAGAGAGTTATCTGTTACACAATAACGATAACTTATCTAATTTTGACCAAATATTCGAATTTAATCACTTCAGAATTCATAGAGAGATAATTGCACTGGTCGTTCCAAGATAATCGAAGTAAAAGTAGTGAGTGAAGTGATTGTGTGTTAGAATGGCTATCGAGAGGAGAGAGAAAAACACTGTAATAATAACTTTTTTCAAATTTGAAGATTGGGTACCTGATCTTTGCTGCAATCCTAATCCTTGACATAATAAGAGACTAAAGTAAACATTACTCGGAAAATGCTACTCAGGTGCATTGCAAATGCCTAGTTCAGTTATGATATTCTTGAAAATTTTCCAGTGGGTTAGTGAAAGATGTTCGACAGTTAATGTTTTGACTGATATGATCTCTACAAAATGATGTCATACCTCAATGTGTGTGTTTGGCCCTTGAGTGCAGTATTGGGTTCTTAGCAAATTTATAGCACTTGTATTGTCACAAAAAATCGGAATATTTCCATTTTCTTCTCCAAAATCACTTATTTGTTGTTTCATTTGGATAACTTGAGCACAACAGCTTCCAAGAGCAATGTACTCAGCTTCAGTGGTTGAAGATTAATCAAACTTTGTTTTCTTTGTAAACCAAGAGCAATGTACTCAGCTTCAGTGGTTGAAGATTAATCGAACTTTGTTTCTTTGTAAACCAAGAGATCAGCATATTTCTCAATAGTTGGCAAGTACCATATGTACTTTTTCTATTGATTTTACAATTTGCAAAGTCAGCATTCAAATATCCAAGCAGCATAAAATTTGTATTTTTAGGATATCAGATTCCTAGTTTTGGAAAGGATTCAATGTATCAAATGATTTGCTTGACAGCAGATGAGTGAGATCCTTTTGGATTAGATTGAAAATGTGCACACAGACATGTACTAAATAGGATATTAGGTTGAGATGCTATTAAGTAAAGTAATGATCTTATAATATATCTATATAATTTATAATCAATTGACTTATCTTTCTCATTATTTTGCATTCTTCTAAACCAAACTTCTTCGTTATTTGTTTTGTATATTTTTCTCAATGTATGAAAGCGATGCCATTGTGGGATGGGCAAAAGTCATTTTCAGTGATTATCAATGACAGGTGAGTGTACATAAATGGATGTTGATGGTTAGATGCAAAATAAGGAATAGATTATGATTGGAACCAAGGCGCATAGGATGCGGCACCAGCCGAGGATCAAGTTTAGAATTGACAAAGCTCACCACAAAGGGCTATAGAAATCACTAGCCAAGGATACAAGACTTTGGGATTGAAGAAACTCACTATCAAGGCCAATAGGAAAACCACTAGCCGAGGATATTCTTTGGCTCACCATTGAGGAAAAATCCACCTTCCAAGGATATAGAAATCATGAGTAATCCACTCTTTAAAGGTATTCGCTTACGTAAAGGAAAATTTCAAATATTCATTCACACAAAATTCATTGTTTTGCATTTGAGAATTCACCTCATTATATAGAGGGATTATAGACTAAACATTGATTACAAAAACCCATGTAATTAATTAAATACATAGGAACTAGAAAAGCATAATAATGTCTTGGGAACTATAAAATGCATTAAAACATCTAGAGACTAAACTTTGACTCTTGCAAACTACAACACACTTAAGATTCACTAATTACACTTGACTAGATGTATTGTAATAAAAATACACTTTAAATTCGTTCATCTCATTAGGTAGTCCAATAGACATCTTCGAAGATCGCCAAACAACAAAGGAAGTTGTCTAAAACAGTCTTCGGTTCTTAGATAGTTGGTTAGTAGTCTCGGAATCGATAACAAGCTTGTAAATTGGAATCGACAACCATGAAATCAACAATTTGTCCACCGAATTGACAACTCTCGTGCATAATTGACATCTTCAACTTGAATCAATTAACAAAGCCTGACACTCCTACATCAATCTCCACAAGTTGTGAAGATTTGTCTTCAAAACTTATCATGGCTTCATTTCCAAGAAAACCTCTCCAACAAACTAAATAATACATTAGCTTTATGCTAACAAGTAACTTTAAGTTATATTGAAAAGATGAAAATATGTCAAATACATTTCGACAATTGGTTAGCAATTTTAGAAAGGATGCTTTAGGACATGTGAAATGAAAGTGATATGTAATGTCTCTAGCCATTAAAATCATTCCCTCTTTGCCTATGACCTTAGGATTCACTATCCATAATATCATAGTTGGTTGATGATGTCTGGATGACTAGCTTTTCTTCTTCTTCAATTTGTTGTAGGATCTCATCTTGCTCCTTTGATTTTGACTCTTCATAGTATAGATCTTGTTGAGTCTCTTGAAGTTTCAAATAAATATTCTCAATTTCTTCAATGGTGATAACCTTTTGGTTAAGGAAAATCCACTTGCGAGTGCCCATAACCGTAGCACTTAAAGCACTTGTTATCTTCACCATTTGATTCTTTTGAAAGTTTTATGATGAACTTGAGGGGCTTCTCTTTTCTTTCTCTTTTTTTGCAAAATTCTCCGCTTAATTGGAAGAAGTACTCTTGAAGAAGGATATACCTTATTTGAAGGTTTAGTCAAACATCTCTTGCCACCTTTTAGTCGTTTTTCTAAGAGATTGATGTCTCTCTTCACTTGTTGAAGTTCAAGGCATGGTAAATGCTTCTGCAATTGTTGCCCTTGTCTCCTTACATCATGCAACTCCACGTCTTGTATGCTTCTTTCTCACAATGTAGGAGATCCAACATATGGTCCACGTTGATGACGACTAGAAACATGAGATGATATGCAAGATATGTAACAAAAGAAATCACTCAAAAACGAGTCCAACCTTAAGATCTTAGACCAATTTGATGTCATTGCAGGATTAGCAAGAGTTGTTTTGACTAATTATTGATGATGAGTGACTGTATGGGATGGATGTCGATGGGTAAATGCAAAATGAGGGATAGATTATGATCAGAAACAAGACGTGCATCCAACAGAGGATTATCTATGACAAGACATGCATCCAGCAGAGGATTAAGATCAGGATTGACGAGGCTCACCACCATGGCCTATTGAAATCACAAGGCAAGCATACAAGACTTCAGGATTGAAAAAATTTACTACCAAGGCCAACCAAAAAACTGCCAACCGAGGATATAGTACTTCTTTGGCTCACCACCAAGAAAGAATTTGCCTTCCAAGGATATACAAAAACCAAGAGTAATCTACTCTCTAATGATATTTGCTTACATAGAAGAAAATCTCAAATATTCATATATTCAAAATTCACCTTTTTACATTTGAGAATTCACCTTATTATATAGAGGGATTATAGACTAAACATTAAATACAAAAAAACTACCTAATTAATTAAAGACATAGGAACTAGAAAAGTGTAATAAAGCCCTAAGAACTATAAAATGCATTAAAACATCTAGAGACTTTAACTTTGACTCTTGAAAACTACAACACACTTAAGATTCACTAATGACATTTGACTAGATGCAAAGTAATTAAAATAGACTCTAAATTCATTTGTCTTCTTGGGTAGTCCAAACATCTTCTAAGATTGCCAAACAATAAAGGAAATTTTCTAGAACCATGAAATTTGGTAGTCCAATAGACACTTTCAGTTGTTAGATAGTTAATTAGTAGTCTCGGAATCAGTAATAAGCTTATAAATTGGCATTGACAACCATGAAATCAACAATTTTTCCACTAAATCAACAAGTCTCTTGTGTAATTGACATCTTCAACTTGAATCAATCGACAAAGGCCGACGCTCCTACATCAGAAAGTGCCTTCTAGAATTTGCTTGATTTGAAGTCCGAGAAAGAAATTGAGTTCTCCAATCAAGCTTATCTTGAATTTGCTTTTCATGACGTTTGCAAAATCCTTGCACAAGTCATTATTAGTAGATCCAACAATTATGTCATCAATATATATTTAAATAATAAGCAAGTCTTTACCCTTTTTTTTGAAAAAGAGTATCGTATCTACCTTACCTTTGTTGAACTAATGTTCAATTAAAAATATATCCAACCATTTATACCAGGCTCTTGGTGCTTGCTTGAGCTTGTATAATGCTTTCTTCAGTTGATACACATCTTTAGGTATTCCTGGGTCTTTGAAATCTAGAGGTTGCTCAATGAAGACTTTTTCTTTGATATACCCATTTAGAAAAGCACTTTTCACATCCATTTGATATAGTATGAAATTATGAAAGCAAGCATAGGTAAGTAGTAACCATATGGCTTCTAGTATAGCAATAGGAGCATTTATTTCATCAAAATCAATACCTTCCTTCTATGAATATCCTTTTGCAACTAATCTTGCTTTGTTGTGAATCACGTTACCTTTTTCATCAAACTTGTTTCGAAATACCCATTTGGTTTGGCATAAGTACAGCGGGAGTTTCATAACTTGCATAGAGGGACACTTAAGTGCCAAAACTTACAAATGGTATACTTAAGTGCCAAAATCGGAACAAAATGGATCACTTAAGTGCCAACGGTGAGAAAATTCAGCCAAAATGCTAACAACAAAAACGATGCCATTTTGGGCTTATTTTGCCATATCAGCAACAAAAATGATGTCGTTTCGACCTTAGATCGCCGAAAAAATGCCATGTCAGCATTTTGGCTGTATTTTTTCGCCATTGGCACTTAAGTGATCCATTTTGCTCTGATTTTGGCACTTAAGTATACCATTTGTAAGTTTTGACACTTAAGTGTTCCTCTATGCCAAGTTATGACACTCCTAGGGTCCGCCCGTCCATTTGGTTCCTATAACATAATGATTTTTGGGTCTTGAGACTAATTCACAAACATCATCGACTTTGAACTAGTGTAGCTCATCCTGCTTGGCTTCAACCTAGCTTTCATCAATGATAGCTTCTTCGATTCCTTTTGGTTCTCATTGAGATATTAGAGCCAGGGAGTCTTGAGAGATGATCTATTTTAGATACTTTCATCTACTTTCCCAATGATTTGTTCCTTAGTATATTCATCTTGAATCTTCAATTATTGGGCATTTGCTTTTGATTGGAGAGATCTGTTGTTGGTTGAGATTGCTATTGTTTGCTAGAAATTGGTGTAGATGTTTACATGACACCTTCACAATCATTTCCATGTATTCTTGTTGATCATCTTTGAATTTTACATTGATGGATTCCTCTACTACTTGTGAATCTTTATTGAGCAATAGTTAACTTTACTAATAGTTGAGTATCCAAGGAAAATACCTTCACTTGCTCTTGTATCAAACAACCCAGTGATGTCATTTATATTCTTAAGAATGAAATATTTGCATTCGAATATGTAGAAGTAAGATATAGTAGGTTTTTTCCCTTTGAAGATTTCATATGGAATCTTTTCCACTAGTGGTCTCGATAGTATTCTCTTCAGTGTGTAACAAGCTGTAGCAACTGCTTCAGCCTAGAAGTAAGTAGGAATGCCATTTTTTATTATCATAGTTCTAGCCATTTCTTGTAGCGATTATTTCTTCTTTCAACAACACCATTTCACTGAGGGGTGCAAGTTGTGGAAAAATTGTGTTTCACTTCATTTTCATCACAGTATTTTGTGAAACTTTTGTTATCAAATTTTCCTTCATGGTCGGTTATGATTGTTGTGATGTTGTATCCCTATCATTTGGAATCCTTCGAGCAAATTTATTGAATAGATGAAATGCGTCATTCTTGTGAAATAGAAACATTACCCAAGTGAATTATGAGTAATCATCAACGATCACTAAGCAATATTTCATTCCACCAGGATTGATTGTTCTTTTTGGTCCAAATAGGTCCATATGTAATAGCTACAAAGATCTATTGGTAGCCATGGATTTTATTGATTTAAAAGAGTTTTTACATGCTTTCCCAAGGTACATGCATTGCAAGAATTACACTTGCTGTAATTGATCTTTGGTAAACCAAGGTACATGCATTGCAAGAATCACATTTGTTGTAATTGATCTTTGGTAAACCTTGAACAAGATCTTTTGAAGACATCTTGTGGAACTGCTTTGCGTTTATGTGTCCTAATTTCTTGTGCCATAAGCCACACTCATCTTTGATAGCCATCAAGTAGTGAGCTTTCTCAAAGTTGATGTTAACTAGATAGAACTTTCCATAACTATTTCCAGTAAAGGATCATGATTTATCTTTATTGGTGCCAATGCACTTACCTTCTTGAAAATTGATTTTGTATCTTTTATCACATAGCTGGCTGATGCTTATGAGATTGTGCTTCAATCCCTTTACTAGTGAAACATCTTTAATGATTAGATTTCCCAACTTGATATTTCCTTAGCCGATTATCCTTCCTTTATCTTTTCCTTTAAAAGTGACAGTTCCTCCATCTATGGTGATGAGATTTATGAACTTTGGGGTTAGAATACTAGGAGTGCCATAACTTTTGTACGGCGCTCACTTTGGTGCCAAAACTTTTTTTTAGCTTACTTGAGTGCCAAATTGAAGTGAAATCATTAAGTTAAATGCCACTTTCGACCAAACTGCATATGTGGAATTTTTTAATGATTTTCATTTTTTTTAATAATTTTTTACGTCGACGTGGTTTCCGGCGGTGACCCTCACTGGCCAACGTGGATTCTTTGTGCAAAATGATGCTGTTTCTCCTCTTTTTGGAATTTTTTCGATTTTTTCTTTTCTTTTTTCATTTGTTTTTCTTTAGGGCTGGTGAGGGTCACCGGTGACCAAGTTAGCTTTTTCGGTGGCCACGTTAGCTTTTCTGATGGTCATGTCAGAAGTTGCACTCAAGTGAGCGAAAAAAAAGTTTTGATACCAAAGTGAACGCCGCACGAAAGTTATGGCACTTCTAGTGTTCTAATCCCTCATCGAGAGTGCTATGCTTAGCTCAAGAAAGTTTTGATTCCTCTATGAAGAGATCACAATCCTTCTTCAAGTTGTCGAGAGCAGTTTCGTAAGCAAGATTTTCAGTGGTATGATCATAAACTTCATTTTTCAAAACAAAAATTCGTTTTGAAGCAATTATGTGTTCTTCATACATTTCTCTAAAAAAATCCCGTAGTTCTTCAAAAGTCAATTTAGAATCATTCACCTCATGTTCTTTCTCATGATCTGAATCAACCATTAGATAGAGGTTTGCTTCTTCTTCATCACTACATTCACATTTGGTATCACTTCAGGATTCTGCCTTTAGCACTTTCTTCTACTTTTCATAGTTTCCCTTCTTCTTTTTAAGAGATGGACATTCTAGCTTTATTGACCTGATTTCCTACATTCATAGGAAACAATATCCTTACATTTGGATTCTTCCTTGTTCCTCTATGACTTTCTATTATATGAGAACTTCATTTGTCTTTTCCCTTTGTAGTTTCCTCATTTCCTCATGAAGTTTTTGAACCTTTTTGTCAACATTGCTAGGTCTTCATCACTATCCTCACCTTCTAAAGATATTTGTTCACCTGCATCATCCTTATCAGCTTTAAAAACAATAGGTTTCTTACCTTTCGAGTTGTTTTCCTCATTTAGATGTTCAATTTCATAGGATATAAATGTTTGTATCAATTCATTTATTGTGATTGGTTGAACCCTCATTGTTTACCATAGTAATGTCTTCATCATGCTCCATGCCATTGACAAAGCTCTTAGCAACTTGTTTGGTGTGCAAGGCCATTCACTATTTAGTGAATTGGGTAAACATCTAAGTTATTGTCTCATTGGATAGTTCATAATTTCCGAGTAGGATGCTTATCTTTGTTTCCTTCACCTTATTGGTTCCTTCAAAAGTCAATGGGAGACGATCTCATAAGTCTTTAGTTGTAACACAAGAAGAGATTTTATTAAATTTAGATGGTGAGAAAGTGCAACACGATAGATATTTGACTTTGGCATTAAGAGTAGCTTTTCTTCATGCTTCTTATGTGTTATCAACAACAACATATATAGCTTAAGTTTATGGTCGATTAGGAGTTGGTACATCAATGCCACTATCCACCACACTTCACATTTCAAGATCTGTAGCTTCAATATATGATTGCATTCTTTGCTTCTAGTACCCATAGTTGCTTCCATCAAAGTAAGGTGATTTGTTAGGAGCTTGAGCATCATGGGTAAAGAAACTATCAAGGTTAGCCATAAGAGAAGATCTTTATTTTTAGAAGAAAAACACTTCAAATAATGAGCAATAGAGTTCTGATGCCAATTGCTAGGGGCTAACAATACAACATAGAGGGAGTGAATAGGTTGTTTTAGAAATCTCGACAATCTTTTGCGAATAAATAGCTAACGCTAAGTAAAGATTTGGTCAAGGTAATGTTTCAAAGCTTATGAGTGCATTGTGAGCTTGTGGAAGTAATAAGAGAGAAAAATAATAGCATACAAAGATGTCTAGTGATTATGTTTTATTCCCAAGCCTACATCCATTCCTCATAGTAATAGCCACTAGTTGGGTCAGATTGCACTAATAATCTACTCTGAAAGTTACAATTGGCAATTACCGATCCTTTTACATGATAGATTACACTATTAGGACTCAATTGCTGCTCTTATTCTTGTAACCTTAATCTTTAGCATAATTACTAAGAAAGCAAGAAAAGAACACTCAAAGACATAGTCAAACGAGAGCGTTTCGCTTGAGACACAACATGTAGCAAATTTTTGGTCTTTCGTACTTGTGCATGCGTAACATTTAGCTTTTGAGATATTCTCTTTTATTACCATCTTTAATCTATCCATTGGAGGTGAATTGGCGAAGCAAAGAGCCATTAGAGTTATTGTTCATGTTATTGTCAAAAGATAGAATTGTCCATATGGTCATTTTTTTGAACATTTTCAAATTACCTACAAATAGCTTTTGCTATAGTCCCTTCTTTGCAGTTTCTAACAAACCTGTCAAACAACCTAGCTTCTTGATTTCTATAATCGCTTGGACTTTTTTGCTATGCGAATCACTGCTACAACTAGTTTGTTGAACCAATGAACATTATCACATGGATGTTGTCACAATACCGTTTACCTGATATTTATAGCCTTGAATGCGAACATCGACATCGGTTGATCTTTATGTTGGTGTTGTTTATAGAAAACCATATTAAGACATATTCTGATCTTTTACTATTTGGAACATTCCATGGACATCATGTAGTCTTTAATACTTGTCACAACATCTGTGTTAGTCAAATTAAACATTATACTAGGGATAGTTTGTAAATCATCAAATCACTTGGAGATATTTCTCTAGGAAGAGGCTCATCTTGTGTTTCAATATGTGAGAACCTATAGGAAGAACATAAACTCTCTCTCTTTCCCTTTGTATCTCGATCATGGTTGCTTAATTGATGGCACCAGAGGATCACGATCTCAAGGTAGTAGGTCGTGCAAGGTTTCACAGCTTCATCATCGACGAAAGGGTGTGGTATAGGGTCACTATCTCATGGTGGCATGAACGGCAGCAAGTGATGTGAAGCTTAGCCGCAGGGTTGGCAAGGTCGGGGTGACGCGGGGGTCAACCACGCAATGCTTAGTCAAACGCTCCTCTCTCTCACCCCCCTCTCAAGTGTCTCTCTATTGTGTGCTCTAAAAAAGAATTTGCAACCTCGAATTATGAGGCATAACTATCTATATATAGTGTTAACCTAGGCTTATTTCGCTACTGTGGGCTTAACTTAAGCCTTTCCAATGTGATGGGCTGTAATAACCTAAGGTTAAATTATAGTTAAACCTTAATGGGCTGAATTAAGCTCAGATTAAGCCAATCAAAGCCCTCATAACTTATATTTTTGGCCACCATGCTCTCCTAGCCTTAGCTAAATTTTGCCTTCTTTCGCAAGTTCCATTTATTGAATTTTTAAGCTCAAAACTATTCACCGCCAATCCAATGCTAATGCGATGAGATAAACTAAATGATGAATGCTCATAAAACTAGATGTTATGCTAATGCGATGAAATAAATTAAATGATGAATGCTCCTAAAACTAGATGTTATGCAATTTAATTATAATATTTTTGTTTATGGGTCAAAATTAATCCCTAATTTTCTTTGTAATAAATGAATAATTGGGTCGTCAAAATTTAAGTATCAACAAGAGGTGTGACATTTGTGGGCTAGAATAGAAGAACATTGGAACCAGAATACTTTAGGCACATTGCTAGGAGATCAGAAGTTTGTGGTCTGATCTAAAGAATGTTAGAACCAAATTGCTTCGGGTATGGTACAAGAGTAAAGCCCTCCTTTTCAATACATTGTGCTTATATTATGATGCACAAACAATGTTTTGGAAATTCGTATATGGTCTTTTGCTTCCGTTGCTAATCATTTTTTATTCAATTTCACCTATACACGTGTTTGAACAAAACCCAACACAAAATAACTACAAAACCCACATTTTTTATTCAATTTTGCCTCCATTGCGAATCATTTCTAATCACTAAATGGGACCATAAGTTTTTATCTAGACTTTGTCATAGTAGGAGGGCAGCGAAATGACTGGCCTCGCGAGATATTTTGGCTTCTCGTCTCCGGCCATGATCACTACGATCCTCGGCTCCAGATCCAACTGTGGGATCACAAGCTTCACTGGCTTTTCTTCGCCATTGCCTGAGGTGCTCGAACCGCTTTTCCAGTACGAGCACGCCAATATGATCAGTGCCGTGGCTATTAGGATCAGCATTACAGCAAGCCCTCCAAAGAGAAATGGGATTGGAGAGCTCCGTATGTGGGTGCTTGATGCAGAACTTATAGCTCTCATGTCTATCTTTTCCATCCACGATAGTCTAGTCACCATGAAAAAATTACTATAATCTAGAACAGAATATTTAAATTCATATCACCTGATAATAGTCTATGGTAATATTAATTGACATGGATGAGTGGGGATATAGTACTTGATGGCTCGTAAAATACCTAATAAATTTCTCTCGTTCATTGGTGTGGAGTGAAAAGTCATTGGCGTTTTTTCTTTTTAAGAATTGGATGTTTTAACTTACAGGCTTGTGGGATAGTCAAGCTGCCTGTCTAAATGTGACGTGGGCAATAATATAATGTTGTTTTCAGTTTTTGATAACTCAGGAATATGAGTGCAAAAACCAAACTGCTTGAAGGCCATGAAATACCTTACAAGAACGATGAATTAGTTAAGTCCACGCTTATGATCTATATTGGTAACTTTGACTTTAAGCAGTATGCACATAGTTTTGTGAGATTTGAACATGCAACAGTTATCTCTAATTTCTTAATTTGAAATCACCTGACGTCCCAAACAATTAATCATGTCAAATCTTGGGAGAATATAGAACACTTCTATTTTGTGAGAATTGGCATGGCAGTAATAAGGAATTTTTGCCAAAGGAATTAAAGGAAATAGAGAGCTGGTCAAACAAGCAATACGAGTGTACAGCAGATTAATGTGTTTCACTGTAAAGAGATTGATCCTGAACGGAGTGTCAATTGCTCCAGCTAATCCCCCACCTCCCGTCAAACAAGTCTCACGATGCGCCTCCGGACAATTCCTCGTGCTTGTGCTGTGGGTCTTGGTTCAATTTCTGACATAAAATAACCAAAGGTCCTCTCTCTCTCCCGCCGTCGCGTCCGTCACCAACCAATCGTCTGTGTTCCAAACTTGCTTGCCAAAACACACATTCTTCATTCCTCTCATATGTGGAAAAACATATGTTGCTCGCCATCGCGTCCGCCACCAACCCAATCGTCTGTGTTCCTACCTTACTTGCAAAAACACGCATTCTTCATTCCTTTCATATGTGGAAAAACATATGTTGCCTGGTCAACGCATATGAGAAGGCTCAAATAATTTGAAGAGTCTGCAATCATCCAACGTTCATGCTCTATTATGAACATTTTATGTTGCACCTAAACCAACCTTTATCGTTAGGAAATATGCAGTCTGCAAATTCTAATTTCTCTGCATACATACCACACTTTTGCAATTAGACCCAGCATTATTAAGGATGTAATACACTGGCCCACTTTTGTTTGAATAGCTGTAAAAAATTGTGAGTGTGAAAAGGGTGGTTCCTTGTGATTAAAGAAGAATCTCTACAGAATCTTACCAAAAGAGCACGTATGGAAAGAAAATCGAGAAATTTTTTAAAAACTTCCAAATAAGATAGAAAAAAAATGGATAAGAGAAACACTTATTTTTTTTATATATCAAATTGTATGCTTGGAGTATGTTAGGATATGAAATGGATAAAAGTATTACTTTGTAAAATTAATAAATCAGTGGAAAATGACAAGTCTATTATCTAGACATATCTATATTTGTCCCTTTTGTAATTGATCAGTTACACAAAGTCGATATTATCACATAAAATATCCAACTCATAAAATATTTTTGTCTACCTAGAAAATGAATTGATATGCGATTTAGGAAAGAAGAAGGAAACTCTTTTGACGACTTCACCTGCTAATCAAATCATAACAATCTCTTTAAAGTCAACACAAGGTTGATGAGCACAGTAGTCATGTCTATCTACTTACAAGAAACCTCCACCCCTTTGTCTGTGTCTAAGAAAGGGAGAGAAACGAAAATTGGAGGAAATTTTTTTGACAAATTAAAAATATTTGTGAGGATGACGAGGAGAGAAATTTCAAAATATGAAGCAATTTTTTCTTCTACTTTCTTTCTTCGCCGGACTTTCGAACATAGCCTTATAAATTACGCACACGACGAATGTGCAATTCCCCCAACGTGTGTACGACGATAATGTCCTGTACTGCTCAGACCCTGTCCGTTGGCTCAAGGCTTCTTGGCAGCTGCTGAGGTGAAAACTGCGGACGACTTTGACGGCGCAGCCGAAGATGGGCTCCGGTCCCGTTCTCCCAAGTGGACAATATGCAGAAAAGAGAGCGAAAAAAGACAAGATGATAATTACTTTCTGTCTCCAGTGACATGCTGGCGTGGAGTGCACTTACTTTTTGGAAAATAATTATTTTATTCGAGGAAGAAGACCCTCCATCTGTTGCCACCGACTTTTTTGGTCCTTGTATGTTGCCGAGAGCCAATATTTTCCAAGTCTCCAAATATCAACTGTGCTGGACAGCCAAAACGCTTTCCTGAGTCCCCACGTCCATCGACCTAATCCGATGACCGAGTATTCTAATAATAATATACCCTTTTGCCAAACTTGGGTTGCTGAGTTTTGCAATAATCTAAGACTAAATCTAAACGAAGATCCAAAACAGTCGTTGGTTTTGACGTCATGCATAGGTAGTAAAGGGAAAAGGAAGTTTGCCATTGTTTTCTCTTCTTCTTGTTTCGCAGCTTAACCATTCATTCATATTTCAATGTCACATATACATGGTCATCTAGATCTAATAGGGCATATGTGTAGGTAGGCACTTGAAGTTTTGTCCATTGGGCTGACTCATCAATAACATCCAATCTCCTAGATGCGCCATTTAGTTACAAACTTATGTTAGCAAGCTTAGTTAAAAATTGTTCGATAGACTTGCCTTATTAGTGAGTTCATGCAATTCTTTCTATATAAAAGTTAGAGAAGAAGGGGAAACAAATTGTTTTTCTTCATTCGGACTTGCAAGCAAATTTTTCCGTCAATATGCTTTCAAAAGGCACTAGAGAAGTGACCACGAGCTTTCTTTCCCTTTGAGCTTAATCAAAGTAGTCTAGGAGAAGCGGATTTGGAAACTTCCGTGAGGATCCCTCGTGGGAATCAGTGGGAGATGAGCTGTTGGATTCCTCACCTCTCCAACTTATCATATGCAGTGATTCGTCAGTGGCTATGTTGCTTCAATCCCACCTTTGGTTATTGAGTTTGAATCCTTCCTCACATGTTAACTTTACCCTATTTAATTGTAGTGGTTGTGTTGCTTCGATCCCACCTTTGGGTATTGAGTTCGAGCCCTCCCCTACATGTCAGCTTAGCCCTATGTGTTTGATAATAAATTAATGTAAAATGAGTTAAAAAGAAAAAGAAGGTCTAGTAAGATGGGTCATGATGGGCTACTTAAATGATCCATATTTCGGGAAAATTATTAAGAAATCTTAAATCTATTGCAAATATGTCAATTTATTTCTAAACCTCTTTTTATTTTGCTAATTAAGTCTTAAACATTTTGCTTTTGTGACAATTTCGTCCATATGTCCAATTTTGGCCAACCAATATAAATGCGAACATTGGTCATCCTAAGTGACATGATCGACATTGACATGGACAATTTTCAATAATATATTAATATTTTTTTTCGAATTATATATTTATTTTTCTTTTTGTTTCTATTTTTTTTTCCTTCCTTCCCTTCCTTTTCCTCTAACTAGTCATTGGACCTCGGCAATTGGCCAGAGGTGAGGGTTGGCAAGCTTTGCTCTCACTAGTGATAGCGAGGGCTAGTAAGGTTATGCCTCACCAATCTACTAGCAAGGGCTCAAGCCTTGCCAACTTAACATGAAGCCACTCATTCATTGTACCCTCCCTAGGGGTTGGGGGAGGCCGGCGACAACTGAGGAAGAAGGAAGGGGAGGAAAAAAACAAATAGAAGGAAAATAAAAAAAAAATAAAAATAAAATAAAGAATAAAAAATATTTTAAAATATATTAAAAATTGTCAATGTCAGCTCTAACCACTAAATATTAGCTGGATTGACTAAATTGGTACAAATGCAAGAGATTTATGACTCAATTGATAAAAAGAAAATGTTTATCATTGAATTGATATAATTACAATAGATTTAAGATTTTTTTGGTAATTTTCTCTCCATATTTAAACTCATTTGGCATTCTAAAAACTAAAACAAATATGTAGACTTTTTTTTTTGGTCAGTTCTATTCTACTTCTATGCTAGCTCTCAAACTTTTTGCCTTGTCTCCTTGTCAAGCATGAGAGTCAAAATGCATTTTGAAATTAAATCGTCCCCACTCCAACTCTCTTGAGAATGTAAGAAATTGAACTCTCACCTCCTCCTTCTCATGTGAGAAATGTGACCATTAGAGTAAGCCCCAGTTGTTTAGGTATGTAGACTTAACTCAATGAAAATTCAAAAAACTTAAATGAAGATCTTGTTGATCTCCTATTTTTGCTGATCTCTCATCCATAATTAGCTAAGCAATTTTCAGTTGCAAAGCAAGTCAAAGTATTCGTGCCCTTCTCTCTTCCACTGTTGTTGTTCTCGACACTAATGACCCAATTGAAGCATTTGGGGCCTTCTCTCATCACTGCATTCAACGGTAACCCAAAGGTTACAAATGATTTTCTCTTCTATATGATGACGCCAGGACCCTTGGTCAATGTTTCCCATAATTCAAAGAAGGCAGAAAAAACGGAAGATTTCAATTTGATATGTATTGTTAACCATCTTGGTTTGTGGAGATTAAGGAGATGCAATTTGAAGTATAATTTGTAAGGATTGATGTCTGCAATTTTTTAGCCATCTAGTGGTTTGTTAACCATTTGGCGGTTTCATGAACATTTTGGGCTTTTAAGGGTTGTGAATTGTTGTTTAGGGGAAAAATTACTTATAATTGGAACTCAGTTGGGTTGGGTACAAATTAGTCCAGGTAGAGTCGATATCACTTAAAGAGGGTCGCGTTGCACTTCCATGAAGAGTTCGCATGCTATAACTGGCACCAACAAGATCAATGGTGCCGGTTCTTTCCATAGTCAGAAAAAGGAAACTTTGGTATGGCGATACCACATCAAACACATTATTTAGCTCTATGAACGTGACAGTGAGAAGAGTAAACCTAATAAAAAGGTAAAATTGAAAATTTTTACTTTTCGCTAGGCAATTTCTACGAACAAGTAGATGGACCACTATCTACGTTATTAAACAAATCACTTCTCCCAAAATCTTAATCAATTAAGAAATGGGTCGACATTTTACAATTTTTTTGTAATTCCCCTCAGTAATTCCCCTCATGCTTACTGCATGAAAGTCCGTCCTTACTCGAACAAGACAGGATCCGGATGTAGCCACCTCAAATACAAAATCAAAAACAAGAAAGGCAGGAAAACAATAGTAACTATCACAAAATATTCAAGAGGGAGTGCTAGAATTTGAACTAATAATTTGTGTTCTAATATCATGTGTTGATACTTAATTTTTAGTCGACACATCAAAAAAGGTAAAAACACGGGATTAGAGTTTTTGATCATGATGGAACCCGTTTCTCGAGTCAAAAAGTGTCAGTTTTCATTTCTTTTTCTTTTGCCTATTAATTGTAGGTAATTTCCTATACATTTTTATAAAAAACCTAAAAAATCAAACAATTGACTTTTATGTTGACGTATGGTGAAATACCTTTGACTAAAAAATTAAAAAGATAAAAAATCTTCAAAAACATTCCTTTTAGCTTCAATTTCATCTTAGAATTGAAAATTTTACAAAAATCAATTAAGAAAATTCTGAATTTTTCAATTTTAGATTCAAAATCGACCAAAATTAAAATTACTTTCATTCTAATCGAAATTAAGTATAATTTCTTTTATGATATTTGATCTAGAGGTCATTACTCATTCATTTGTTCGTCCTATTTTGAGATCAAGTATGTTGGAGTGTAAATTGCTGATTTTTGCCCCTAATTAGGGGTCTAAATCAAATTCTTTGTGATTTGCAAACTGTTAGTGTCATTTGATTTGTTTTTGAGAGATAAACACGAATTCAGGATTAATTTTAGAAAATTCACTTGAGGACATTGCAATTTGAGGGATTTAGCTTTCTTGAGCTTAAGAAAACTAGACTAATGAACTATAATTGGCAAATTTCAAGTTGACCCATTCAAGACTAAGATTTAATTTTGAGAATTAATGTCCAATTTCATTATTAACCTTCAATTCAATTTTAGCATAAAGGTCATGCAACCTTTTGGATACCATGGGCCTTCATGAGCATGGGTAATTCAACTAATTAGTGTCTTTTGACATCAATTAGATTCAATTTCGATTTTGCATTTTAAGGTGAGTAATTGCACAAATTAGTCTTTGAGACACCCTCTTTAAGCAAAGATTTCTTTCAATTAGGTCCCTAATTACACGAGAAAAAAAAGAGGAGGGGTGAATTGGTCAAGATTGGCTCATGCCGATCCGACTGGTTCAACTAGTCTGACTGTCTCGACAAAAAGTGACTGGTCTCCAGTGATCGGCAGCCACCTTAGAGTGGCCTGCCTCATGGTCAATGCCCCCATGCCGTTATTTCTCTAAATTTACATTTTTACCCCAAAGTTTCCAAAATTTGTAAATTTTTCCCTAAGTCTTGAAAAAATTACAAAAAGACCCCCAATTGACCTTTTATCTCAAGATTAATCTTAGAGATTAATCACCACTATCCATTAAGAGCATTCATGCATCATGACCGTTAAAATTGGCATGTGCTTGATTGATTTAATAAGGGGATCAAACTTTAGTCCCTAGATTAATCCATTGTCCTTCCATCCAAATGACAAACTGTGTTGAAAAGTTTAATCCATCGTAATCACGTTTAACACAAGTGTTCTTGATTTAATGCATGTTTAACACCCGTTTATTCTTTATTATATATGCAAGAACAATGGAATAATCTTTTGTACTGATCGAATATTAGAAACTTGTTGAGATACCTCTTAATGATGCTGGCTTCTTTTTTATTTATTTTTTATTTTTTAAAGTCTAATCCTATTATATATCTATTTTATAAGCCACTATTTGTACCATATGTTGTGCGCAGATTGTCCTCATCCAAGCTTTCCGAGAAGGGTAAGAATGAAACTCCCCACTCTTCATCTCAAGTGGGAAAGGCGATCACAAAGGCAACTCCCAATAATTAATGCTAGCTGGTTGAGTGGTGCCTATTGTTTAACTCCTGAACTAGTGTTGGGCATGCTCTAGGCATGTGCACAAAATTAGATAGATGTGTAAAAATAAAAAGTAATAGATTGAGAATTATGTAAAAAAGGAATATGATTGTATTCTTTTAGAGAGGAAATCGGTGAGGATAATTATTTTTTGAGTAGAGCAAATGATACTTGGAGTGGTGCATGGAATTTGATTGTTAATTTTTATGATATTATTGAAGGGTAGTTTGAAGGGATAAAAGTGAGACATGTGGTGCACTGGCTTAAATGTATACTAAGGCATGCGCTATGCAAGGATTCTAACATTAAAATAATATTGTAATTCTATTTTTGAAAATATTTAACAAATATGATTCTAACATTAAAATAAGGATCTATGGTAAGTTTATATTATTTATCAAAATAAATGAACAATAAACATCTTCATTACTCAAAAACATAACTAGACATAATTTTTATGGATACCGAAATTCTCGTTTCCAAAAACTGACAATTATTGTCACCCATGTCCCCCATTATTCACTGTAGAAAATGATCCTCTCTCTCTGTTTTGAACGAGATCATCGTTGACCCATTACAATTTCTGGCCGCCGCGTCCCACTAACATCAGCCAATCAATAAAAAATCCCTCTCGCCGAAAACGGATCCTTTTCTTGTCCATCGGAAGAGAATACACACATCCCTTTTGTGCGTCTTTCTTTCCTTTTTCCTCTAATAAATTCTTAACTTTTAGGAGCTACTACCCCAGAAAACCTAAAAAATAAATAAATGAGAATTTACGTAGATTCGCTTGCTGAAAACTGAACAATATCTAATGTTCATGCCATTGGTTCAAATTAAACAAATACCATCCACTACTCATCTCGCTAATACTATTAATTCCGTATATCTTATTTAATTCTGGAAAAGAGGCCTTTAATATGTGGAAAAATAATCCGGATGTCTGTCTTTGGAGCTTCTTTTTTGTTTTTTTAATCAATCCTTTAGCAGGCATTTGAATTCACAAGACTTGAGATTTAAAATTCCTAGATTTTCAACTGGAAATCTTGAGAACGTAGATTTCAGTCATATGAAATCGTCGTATGTCCTTTAATTTGAAAATATTCACATGGGCTTATTTGCCTACCTTTTACAGCTTTTATTGTGGTAGGTTTTAAACCCCATGAACATGGACATAATGTCATCCTTATCTATAATGAGAGGCTCCTATATAACTGGTTTTTTCCATGACCCATCTCCTTAACTTTGTTGTAATCCGTGCAATCCAAAGTGATCATAATTACCGACCAAAAAAAAATTGATCATAATTGGCAAAAATTAAAAACTTTGTTGGCAAACGGAAAAATTATCAAAAAAAGTCATAAATATATTATAATTGTACTGATTCAGTTCTAATTTTTCTTTTCTTTTTGTGAATTGAGTCCTAAACATTTTGTATATGTGCAAATTCAGTCTATCATGCCAAGTTTGGTCGACCGACACTAATGTAGATGTTGGCCATCCTACATGGTGTGGTTAGTATTAACGTGAACAATTTTTATAATATTTTATGTTTTTTTCCAAACTTTTTATTTTTATTTTATTTTTTATTTTTTCATTTGTTTCTCTGTTGTGGTAGGGTTTAAACCCCATGAAGATGGACATAATGTCATCCTTATACATGATGAGAGGCTCCTATATTACTGGTCTTTTTTTCCATGACCCATCTCCTTAACTTTGTTGCTATCCGTGCAATTCAAACTGATCATAATTACCGACCAAAGGAAAAACTAATCATAATTGGAAAACATTAAAAACTTTGTTGGCAAACAAAAAAAAAATCATAAAAGAAAGTTATAACCCATTGTAAATATGTTGATTTAATTCTAAATATTTCTTTTCTTTTTGTGAATTAGGTTCTAAATCTTTTGTATTTGTGCAAATTCACTATATCCAGCCAATTTTGGCTGAAATGTGGATGTTGGATGTCCTACATGGTGTGGCTAACACTAATGTGGATAATTTTTATAATATTTTTATGTTTTTTTTTACTTTTTATTTTTTTCATTTCTTTCTCTTTTGTTTTTCTTCCTTCCCTTCCTTCTTCCTCCATCTAGAGGCAAGGGTCGGTGAGGTCGAGCCTTACCAAATCTGGTGAGGTGATGCCTCACCAAGGGTTGGGCGAGGCACCTCTTTTGATCTAGCAAGGTTGGCCTTGTCTACCCTTGCCTTGTGGTGATTGGCTAGAGGAAGAAGGAAGGGAAGGGGAAAAAAAGTAAAAAAATAAAAATTGAAAAAGTATTAAAATATTATTAAAAATTGTTCACATTAGCACTTAATGCCGGCTATGTCATGTAAGATGATCAACATCCATGTCAGTGCCAACTAGTCAAATATATTGAATTGACACAAATATAAAAGTTTAGGACTTAACTGGCAAAAAAAAAAAGCTAAGGACTAAATTGATACAATTATAATAATTTTAAAACGTTTTAGTAATTTTGTCATTGGCAACCATATATTTGTAGAGCTTGTTTCGACTCTTAATTATAGGGAGTGTAATTTTTTACGTGGGATGAATAAATAGAATAGAATCAGACCCATATATATATATAGAGAGATAGATATAAAATAGAGGTCATCATAACAACTCCCCCTTTACTTTGCACCATTTAATTTAAAAAATCAACACTTATGAAAAGATGAAATGGTATTTATTAAAAAAGTTAAGTATGTGAAGTGTGGGATTTGAAAGTAGGAATTACATAGTGTTGTCGAGTCAAAGCACTTCATGTAGTAATGCAAAATTCGCCATCTTTTGGCAATGATGATTTTGTGTGTTACACGTTAGTGGTCGCAGCAAAACTTATGCGTTGAACAAGCTATAGTTAGAGTTGATTATTCCCTGCCTTTTACAGCTTTTATTGTACTAGGGTTTAAACCCCATGAACATGGACATAATGTCATCCTTATACATGATGAGAGTCTTCTTTATTTTGTTGACCCATCTCCTTAATTTTGTTATACAAGTGCAATTCAAACTGATGATAATTGGCAAACATGGAAAAGTGTGTTGGCAAGGAGTGTAATTTTGAGCCTAATGTTTTTTGGGATAAAAAAATATAAGAGTTGATACCATAAAGAATCCTAAATTGGTACGCTTGTGATAGATTTACTCAAAATTAAACTTGTTATCATAAAAAAAACCCTAAACTAATATATCCATGACAAATCTATTCCAAACTAATTTTTTAACCATAAAAAATCCTAAATTGGTACACTCATGACAAATCCAAACTAATTTTTTGACTACTAAAAACCCTAAACCGGTACATTTATGACAAATTTACCCTCTGTTAACTTTCGTCAAATTTTATCATTAAATTTGTTAGTGTGGATGACACATGGTGATGTTTTATGATGACATGACAAGTTTGCGTGGAAATCTATAGGGTTAATTGTCATGAAAAATCTCAAATTTGTCACAGGTGTATTGTTAAATTTATCATTCGAGTATTGTTAAATTTGTCATAGGTGTACCAATTTAGGGTTTTTGGTGGTTAAAAAATTAATTTGGGATAAATCTATCACGAGTATATTAGTTTTGAGTTTTTTATAGTCAAAAAAATTGTTTGGAGTAAATTTGTTATAGATGTACCAGTTTAGAATTTTTTATAGTATTAACAACAATATTATAGAAGTCATCATAACAACTTCCTCTTTACTTTGCACCATTTAATTTCAAAACCCAACATTTACGAAAAGATGACATGATATTTGTTAAAAAAAAAAATTGAGTATGTGAAGTGTGGGGATTGGAATTAGGAATTTCATAGCGTAGTTAAAGAAAGGACAAGGATAACACTATAGGAAGTTAGTGACTAACATGTCTCATGGTTAAAGTATGCCCAATTAGAGAGTGAAATAAGTCACGATGTATATGATTAAAGGTGTTGACTATTTTGGGGAGGGAAGTTGAGACGCACCTACAATGAAAGATTCCTGCAAGTTAAACTTTAGCTGATTTAAATTGTTGTAATATTGACGTGATGGAGAAAGCTTGTGGCGCTGGTTAGCCTCCTTAGATTATCTTAGCAGCGAAGAAACTAGTCAAAAGGGGATAAGGCCATTAAATTCATCTTCAATGCACCTGCTCGTAGAATGGCTTTTAGGTGTTTTTGGAGCTCGACATTTTCCATCCACCATAGTCTAATCACCATAAAAAAAAACTTTTATAATCTAGAATAGAATATTGAAATTCATATCACTTGATAATAGCATATGGCAATAGTAATTGACTTGGATGAGTGGAGATAAAGTACTCGACGACTTGTATAATACCTAAAAAATTTCTCATTCATCCGTGTGTAGTGAAGAGTTGGTTTTCTCTTTTTCTTTTTTAGTATTGGGCATTTTAACTTATACGCTTGTGAAGCAGTCAAGCTGCCCCTCTAAATGTATAGGGGGTGACCATATAATGATGTTTTCATTTTTTGGTAACTCAAGGGTACAATCGCAGAGATCGAACTGCTTGAAGGACCATAAAATCCTTGCAAGAACGACGAATTAATTAAGTTCATGCTTATAAACTGTGCTGGTAATTTTGACTCAAAGTAGCATGCACGAAATTTGCAGAATTTTAACAGGCAAACAATTAATCCCGTCAAATCTTGGGAGAATATGATACAACAGTTACTATCTTGTGAGAATGGCAATGGAAATAATGAGGAATTCTTGCCAAAGGGATTAACGTAAAGAGAAACGGTCAAACAAACAATAAGAAATGTACAGCAGATTAATCTCTCTCTCTCTCTCTCTCTCGATCTCGAGCCACCGCATCCGCCACCAACCCACTTGTCTAGTTCCTACTTGCCAAAACACACATTCTTCACTCCTTTCATGTGTCGAAAAACATATGTTGCCTGGTCAACTCATTTGAGAAGGCTCTCCTAATTTGAAGCGTCTGCAATCATCCAATGTACTGACATAGCTCCATGTTTCCCTCGTCGTTACGTGCCCTATTATGAACATTTTCGGAAATACGCAGTCTCCAAATTCTCATTACTCTAGCCCACATTTGTTTGAATAGCTATAACGATTTCAAAGCAAAAAAAGAAAATGGTATAAAATGAACTCTTGTATTCCCCACATAGGAGAAACTCATAAGTGCGAAAAGGTTAGTTCCTTGTGATTAAAGAAAAATCTTCTATGGACTCTAATTAAAGAGATATGTTATATAATTGTCCTTAATCGAATATGGGAACAATAACCTGTTTTGGGCTAAAAACAATTAACAAATAATTAAAAATTGTTATGGGTCTACTCATTCAAGAATTTATGATTCACGACATGTTGTGAGAGTAGCCTAGAAAGTGCTATGACAAAAAAGCTCATAATTAAAAAAGCACATATGAAAAGAAAATTGAGAAAAGTTTTAAAAACTTCCAAACAACGTTTGATTGTCGATATAAGAATTAGAATAAAATAGAAAAAAGTGAACTAGAGAAACATTGTTTGTTTATTTGTTTTTAATATCCAGTCATATGTTTCGAGAATGTTAGGATATGAAATGGGATAAAAGTATAATTTATGAAATTAATAAATCAAAGGAAAATGACATGTCTCTTTTCTAGACATATTCATATTTATTCGATATGTGATTGATCTACTACATAAAAAGTCAATAATTTAACATAAAATATCCATCCCATAAAACAATTTTGTCCCTCTATCTACTTACGGAAACTTTCACCCTTTAGGCTATGTTTGAGAAACGGAGAGGAATGAAAATTGGAATATAAAGTCTGGGAAAATTTAAAATAGTTGTGACTAAGATCGGGAGAAAAATTAAAAAATATTAAGCATTCTTTTCTATTATTCTTTCCTCGCCATACTTCCAAACATAGCCTTGATTTGAGGAAGATCCCAATGATGAGCTGGGTCTGACTGTTTAGTCTGCGAATTTGATTAAGATAAAGTGTGCTTAACCTTCTTTTCTTTCTTTTGCTATTTAGGGTGTTGATCAAATGGACACGAATTTCACCAATAGCTTCTTCCTCTTGGTGTTATGTTGATTTGGTCAAATTAGGAAAAACGATGTACTTATAAATTAGGCGCAGGACGTATTTGCATTTCCTCCAGCGTGCGGACAACATAACTAATATCCTGCTCCAACCATGGTCGTTGGCTGGAGACTTCCTGGCAGCACCTTAGTTGAAATTTGTGGACAACATGCAGAAAAGAGAGTGAACAAACAAGATGATAATTTTTCTGTTCCCAGTGACATGATGTCGTGGAGTGCACTTCCTTTTTGGTAAAAGTGGCCCCAAAACCGATTTATTTATTAGAGAAAATAATTATTTTATTAGAGAAAGAGACCCACCGTCCGTTTTCGCTGACTCTTTTCATCCATCTCTATCGCCGAGAGCCAATATGTTCCACGTCTCCAAATAGCAATAGTGCTACTAAAGAGACAGCCAAAACGCATCCCGGGTATGCACGTCCATCGACCTAATCCAACGACCGAGTATTCTCATAATAATATACACTTTTGTCAAACTTAGGTTGCTGAGTTTGCAATAATCTAAGGCTCAGTCCAAATGAAGAGTTGTTAGCCGTGACGTCATGCATACATAATAAGGAAAAATAATTTTGAATTTAGACTCCATTTGTTTAGCAGAACAAAATTTCTAAGAAAATGTTTTCTGGATTTTTCGACGTTCGTTTCATGGAAGATGAACTAGTAGGGGAAAACATTTTCCATCAATGGAAAAAAGTCTTCTAAAATGGGGGAAAATATTTTCGCCCTACTAGTCTTAAGAAGTTCCACGTAGCTAAGAGGACCACTTGAGAGGTATACCCTATTTACCGATAATGAAAATTGTGCTCTAACTAGTGACATCCTGAATTTTGACCTATCTCAGGGTATATGAAATGATTATTTTATCAATGCGTTATTAGTTATGTCCTAAATTTCTGATTATGCATGTGCTGTTTACACTGACCATGACATGCGTGAGATTATACCGTGCAAGGTATGGCAATGGCAAGGCAAGATTGCCTACAATTTGACTTGCCTGTGATTGATTACTATGGTGATTAAAATGTAGGTTTCATTGTTTATGACATGCATGAGAATTTATACCGTGCAGGGTATGGCATGACCGGGTAAGGATGCTTGCGAGTCGATTGATTGCTGATTGTTTCTTATGGGGTTTAACGAGTAGATCACATTTGTAATTAAGGCAAGCGAGGATCGCTTCGCAATTAATTTGCCGTAGTGATGAGAATTGTGCCTATTAGGAACCCCGAGGCAAGTTGGTGTCCTAACCGGAGCTTAGGATGATAACTCACTAAGATTTTATCTCACTCGTTGTTGTTAAACATATTTAGGTATGTAGTTGTGGCACCTATATTGCCATGGATCGGTTAATGCCAAAGCACAATGTGGAGGACAGCAGGTTGGTGTGCCCGATGGTTGAAGGAAGTAGATTAACCATATTTAGTCTCTTTGGTTGACTATAGAGGAAGTCACCCAACTAAGAGGCTTGTGTATAAACTTCTTAGGGTTAATTAGTACAAGAATAAAAAAATGACGTTGCTGCTATTGTTATTGGTCTTTCTTCTATCCTTGTTATGATTGACTGGGTGTTATTGATTTGCTTCTGCATGTGTTTAATCGTAAGATAAAAAAAATGGTTGGCAACGTGTCTTGGGACGCTGTATTCATTTGACTAAGGTGGAAGGGGTTGTCGCGTGCTTGGGATTCGGAGTGTGACAATCCAAGTACTATCAAGGAAGCTAAGGAGATGGCAATAATCCCATATGCAAACGCAGTTGGGAGCTTGATATCTACCATGATATGTACTTGTCCAAATATGGGCCAAGCAGTGGGAGTATTGAGTAGATATATGTCCAATTCAAGGAGAGAGCAATGGATGAAAGTAATGTGTGCTTCGTTATCTTCACGATACATCTAACCTTGAGCTACGTTATGAAGGAATGAAAAAGCTCAAGGGACAGCAAGCATTAGAATTGAAGTGTTTTGTGGATGCCGATTACAAAGGTGACATTAAAAAGCAAAGGTTAACCAACAAATATATTGTTCCTTGATTTAGCAAATGTGACATCCTGAATTTCGACTCATCTCGAGATATATGAAATGGTTATTTTATCAATGCACTGTTAGTTACGTTTATTCTTAACTGACTCCTCACAAGTTAACTAACTAGTTGGAAAGGTAATTAAGGATCAATATGTGTACAACCAGTAAATTCAATCAGGGATAAGTCGCTCGACCATAAGGATAAAAAATGGATGATACCACGCTATTGCATGCCAATTAGTGAACAGAAATAATTCGATTCGGTAGAAGTACGAGGTCGGATTGACTTCGATATTGACTATGAACAATGTTAAACCAATTTCCTTTTGGCTCTGTACTTAACATGAGCAATTAACCTCTCATGATTACATAACAGTTGAGTATTGCCCTGATTTGAATAGGTACGATCATGGATTGAAAAGCTATCAACTATAGGTCAAATGCACGAGAACCTCTAAATGTCGCTCGATAGTTAGGTCGTGCTAAAGTCGTGATTGATCAATATTAACCATGAATTTCAATCCGGTTTTGGGTATCGAACTTTTAAGGATGTTTAGACTAAAATATTGGACGTTTCCTAATTGATTCTCAAATTTATCAATAAGCCCGAAAATTATCAAAAAAGGATTCAATGGGCTGAAAAATTGGAACCAAGAGGAGATGGGCCAACCGAAGGCCCAATGGGCCTTGCGCCAATTAAGGTTCAATCGAGTGGGCCCAAGCCAAGCCCACCAAACCCAAGTGAGCCCAACTTCAAGCCTTTGAGCCCGATTGTATTTTCTAGCCCATTTCTCCACAATTTGAACCCAAACCAATTTTATTCAAGCCCATATAAAATCTCGGCCCGTATACACGTATAGTATGGTATACTATACTTTGAGAATTTACGAATAAGTTATAAATAGCTGAAGAAGCACAATTTTAAAGGACCTTTTTGGGACGAATGAACAAACTCAAAAACACTTAGTCTTTTGGCTATCTTTCCTTTTGTATTGCACATTTACTTCTGATTGCATGTTATCTATCATTTGTTTATCATTTGTTCACTACAATTGACGTAGAATTAATCGCTTCATTTTCAAAATGACAGATGACCCGGTTCATACAAAAGCCGAAGACCCACCTCTTCAGCAAAATATATTTATTTAAGGAAACTTTTTTTGCGAACACAACTCATTTGGCATTCTAAAGACTAGGTATGGAGACTTAATACGAAGGAAATTCGAAAAACTCAAGCCAAAATCTTGCTCATCTCCTATTTTTGCCAATCTCTTGTCCATAAATAGTTAAGCAATTTTCAAATTCTACAGCAAGTCAAAGCATTCGTGCCCTTCTCTTTTCAACTGTTATTACTCTCAACACTAGTGACCCAACTGAAGCAGTCGTGCTCTTCTATCATCACTGCTCTCGACACAAACCCAAAAGTTACAAATCACTTTCTTTTCGGCGTAAGTACAGCCCAAGTGCCAAAATTTGGCATGAGGGGACACTTAAGTGTCAAAAGTTACAAAAGGTACACTTAAGTGCTAATATTTGAACAAAAAGGATTAGTTAAGTGCCAATGGCGAGAAAATCCGGCCAAAATGCTGACGTTGCACTTTTCCGTCGAGTTGGGATCGAAACAACGTCATTTCGGATGCTGACATGACTAAATAAGCCCAAAACATCGTCGTTTTGAGTGCTGATGTGGTTAGATCAACCTAAAATGACGCCATTTTTGCCAAAGTTTATTTTTTAATATACATATTAATTAAATAATATTTTGCCATGTCAACACCCAAAATGATACCATTTCAACCCCAACTTGCCAGAAAAGTGTCATGTCAACATTTTGGTCGGATTTTCTTGCCGTTGACACTTAACTGATCATTTTTGCTTTGATTTTGGCACTTAAGTGTCCCTCTTGCCAAGTTTTGACACTCCAGGGATTCGTATGTCCTTTCTTTTCTATTTGATGACTATAGAACCTTGGGTCAATGTTTCCCATAATTAAAATAAATTAGAAAAATGGAAGATTTCAATTCAATATGACTTGTTAACCATCTTGGTTTGTGGAGATAATGGAGATGTAGTTTGAAGTACAATTTGTAAGGATCCATGTGTGCAATTTTCTAGCCATTTGATGGTTTGTTAGCCATTTGACGGTTTCAGGAACATTTTGGGCTATTTGGAGTTGTGAATTATTGTTAAGGGGGAAAATTGTTTATAATTGGAACCCAATTGTGTTGGGTATAGGTTGGTCCAAGTAGCGTCAGATATGGGTTGTCAAAATTGTATTGCATGAAAATTGAGTAAAATAAATTGGACCCATCTTTTGACCCATCCCAGCTCAATCCATCCCATTAGTTTGATAGGTCTAAGTGCAGTTATGAGGGCCTCGTTTCACTTATATGGAGAGTTCACATGCTATAACTGGCACCAACTAGATTGATGGGGAGGGTTCTTTCGTTATCATAAAAAGGAAATTTCGTTACGCGATACCGTATCAAACATATTATTTATCTCTATGAATGTGGCAATGAGTAATGTAGAGTAAATCTAACAAAAAGGTAAAATTGAAAATTTTTATTTGCGCTAGGCATTTCTACAAGCAAATAGATGAACCTTTATCTACGTTATTACTTCTCCCAAAATCTTAAACTGTTAAGAAATGGGTCAGCATTTTACAATATTTTAGCAATTCCCCTCATGCTTATGGCATGAAAGTTCGTCCTTACTCGCACAAGACAGGATCCAGATGTAGCCACATCAAATGGACAACCAAAGAAGAAAGCCAGGAGAACAACATTTGTGTTCTAATATCATAACAAACCGTTTTAGCTCAAATTTGAGTTGTTAGAAAATAGGTCAATAATTCACATATTACATAATACTTAGCACATCTGTCTTCGCATCAATAAAAATACTTTGTGGAAGATAGAGATTCAGTTGCGTTGAGATCTCGCTTCTCAATGCTACCTCAAGTTAATGTATGCGAGGATTTACATGTTCCCCCTCGGCAAGAGATAAATGCTACGAAGGAGTTGAACTTCGCCAGAGCTAAAGATAAGTGAAACACAAAGTTAAAGACCCAAACAACAAGTATTATCTTCTAAAGAAGATATTTGGCACAATCTCAGCCTCAAGAGCAAACTTCTAGAGACGATCGGGGTGTTCGACTTATGATGCGTTGGGAAATTATTCTGTTTCCAAAAACAATTTATGCTTAGAAATGATCTTTTAATTCTATTTCTTGGACGAGTTTCTAAACATTTGAAAGCATTTGGTAATTGGCTAAAATTTTTATTCTCAAAATAAAAATGCATTTCATACGACTTTTAAATTTTTTTGTGATGTAGAATTTATTTTAATTTTTGTAATACTTATGTTATATTTTTCTCTTTTTTTCTTTTTTATTCTCCTCTTCTTCTTCCTTATTGTCGATCGCCAGCTTCCTCACCTCACGTTACCCCTCTCTCTTCCCTCTCTTCCCCTCTCATCTTTTCCTTTTCTTCCCTTTCACTCCGGTAGGACGACACCCTTCCACTACCCTGCCATCTTAGTCCACCCTCGCTGTCGTTTCAGTCCTTCATCGTCGAGATTGAGCTCAGCCAGTGAACTTGGGCCTCAAATTCTAAATTCAAGGTCTAGTGAGCCCTAAATTTGTGATCTAGAGTTCAGCTCGATCTTGAATGTAAGATGATTCGAGGTTGACTAGGGTTGACTTAGGCGATAACTGGGGTAGAAACATGGTTTGTTGATGCGGTGTAGGGCCTTGACCTCTTGGTTGATGCAGGTGCAAGCGCAAATCGTTGAAGTGGAGAGAAAGCATGAGAGTCCCTATGTTTGGGGGATTCAAGACCTAAGTTCGCCGGCCAAGCTTGATCTTGACAACAGAGGACTGAAACAGCGGCGAGGGGTGGATTGAGACAGCGGTGGGGTGGTAGCGATGGAAGGGTGTCCTCCCATCGAAGTGAAAGGAAAGAAGAGGAAAATACAAAGGAAAAAAGAAGAGAGGGGAAGAGAAGGAAGAGAGGGGCGACATAAGATGAGGGAGGGAGCTTGGACCTGAGCAACACGTGTTGCCCGGTGAATGGAGTGGGATTTTTACACGGTGAAATCCCACTCCAACCTAATATTATCTCCCTATTTCCCCCCATTTATCACAGTAGAAAACGAGCCTCTCTCTCTCTCTTTTTTCTAGAAGGTCATCATCGAACCATTTACAATTTCTGGCCGCCGCGTCCCACTAACACCAGCCAATCAATAAACAATCCCTCTCACATAAAACAGATCCCTTTCTTGTCCGCCAGAAGGGAATACACACACCACTTTTGTGCTTCTTTCTTTTCTTTTCCTCTAACAAATTCTATACTTCGAGCAGCCCCTTGCCCAGAAAATTTATAGAAAAAAAATGAGTATTAACGTAGATTCGCTTGCTGATAGCGGAACAATATCTAATGCTCATGCCATCGGTTCAAAGTCAGCAAATACCATCCACTACTCATCTAGCTAATAATACTAATACTTCCAAATGTCTTATTTAATTCCAGAAAAGAGGCATTTAGTATGTGGAAAAGTAATCTGGATGTCTCTCTTTGAAGCTTCTTTTTTGTTTATTTAATCAAATCTTTTTGTAGGCATTTCACAAGACTAGAGAATTAAAATTTGTTAAGAGTTTGAACTGGAAATCTTTCGGAACGTAGGTTCCAGCCATATGAAATCGCCGTATGTCCTTTGATTTGAAAATATTCACGAGTGGTTCTCTGTTTGTTCTCTCGTACGTTCCAGAGAATTCCATGCATGTATATAAAAACCACCATCTACAAGCAGAAGATTGAAAGTTAACAGTAATCATCAGGAAAAAATGAAAAAACATCCCTTGATTTTTATTGCTCACCAATTTACATAAAATTCCCGCAAAGCAAAAGTGGCGGGTGTGCCAGAGGATGGAGAAGAACAAAAGCACTGCGAAAATTTGCCCTTTTAGCTCATTCTAATGACTAAATGGGATCACAAGATTTTTATTTAGACTTTGTCACAGCAGTAGGGCAGCAAAGTTACCGGCTTTGCCAGATATTTTGGCTCCCCATCTCCGGCCATGATCACTACGATCCTCGGTTCCAGATCCAACGGATGTATCGTGGGCTTCACAGGCTTTTCGTGGGCATCGCCTGAGGCATTAGAAGGTTGTTTCCAGTACGACCAAGCCAATATGACCAGTGCCGCGGCTATGAGGATCAGCATTACAGCAAGCCCTCCAAAGAGATATGGTATTGGAGAGCTCCATATGTGGGTGTTTACTGCAGAACTTGGAGCTTTCATCTCTCTCTCTCTCTCTCTCTCTCTATGCTCTCTAATTTTTTTATTTGGGTGGTTTTCAAGGGTTATGGAGTTGGTGAGAGTTTCTGTGGGCTTTTGCAATAAGAAGAGGGAAGGTGGTGAGGGTATTTATAGGGTGATACTTGAAATGCTTTGTGGTGGGACTAGACGGGAATTTACACTGATGCCATTGGGATCTAGGAGCACATTCTTTGTTCCTTCGCAGATGCGCTTCTGCTCATTTATTAAAGATATGAAAATGTATTTGATGTGTTGGTGAGCGAAGCACTTTATGTAGTCATGCAAAATTCGTAATTTCTTGGCAATGATGACTGTGTGTACTACAATGGTGGTACTTGTGCTTTAAACTAGCTATAGTTAGAGTTGACCATTCCCTGCCTTTTACAACTTGTGTTGTACTAGGGTTTAACCCCCATGAACATGGACATGATGCTATCCTTATACATGATGAGGTCTCCTATATTACTGGTTTTCCTGCCTTTTAGAACTTTTGTTGTACTGGAGTTTAATCCCATGAACGTGGACATAATGTCATCCTTATACATGATGAGTCTCCTATATCACTGGCTTTCCATGACCCTTCTCCTTAATTTTGTTGTTACAAGTGCAATTCAAACTGATCATAATTGGCAAACATGGAAAACTATGTTAGCAAACATATTCTGTAGAACTTGTTTTGAGTCTTAATTACAATGAGTGTAATTTTTTTTGGGATCAACAAATATAAGGGTTAATACCATGAAAAATCCCAAATAAATACACATGTGACAAATTTATCCTAAATTAACTTTTTTATCGCCAAAAATCCCAAACTGGTACATGTATGACAAATTTACCATTATTCAGTTTCCGTTAAACTTTACTTCAAATTGTTGAATTGGATGACACGTAAAGTTTATGGATGTACTAGTTTTGGGTTATACCTTTTGTCTTATTTGTGAGTTTTCGTAATATTAATCTAATTTTATGGAAACTACCAAAGGGTAAATTTGTCACAAATATATTAGTTTAGGGTTTTAAGTAGTCAAAAAATTAATTTGGAGTAGATTTGTCATAAGAGTACTAGTTTGAGGTTTTGTACTTTGAAAAATTAGTTTCAGGTTGTTGCGATCCACCCTCGACAACAGTCATTTTTCGGAAGGGACAAAGTTTAGGGGTTTTTGCTCACAAGCTCGCACTTGAGCCATGTTGATTGAAGGTGTCATCACCTCACCTCTCAATCTTGACCCATTGAGCTTGAGGTCTACACAAATACGGGTTCTCCCAAACCCATACCGCCCACAATAGTAGGAAGGTATCGTGACTCGTTCTCATGTGCACAGTGCATCTTACAAAAAGGAAACCAGGCATGAGAAACAGGTTTATGGGTACTTTTAACCATGGTAGCCCTCTCGAGAGAGTACCCACCAAAAGACGACATCACTTTGTCATTTTAGCTACCTCTGCCCAAGTATCCTAAATCAAGGTAAGTGATCCATGAGACCAATACCCCACACGACAGGTTGGTTTTATTATCTAAGTTGATTAAAAAACCAAAGATAAAGTGCTAGGAGTCGCCACTAGCCTCAATTTTTAGGGGCCAACTAGAAAGCCCAATCAAGAGTTGGGAGTTTTCCCTTGAATTCTACACGACTAAATATCATGGGTTCGGAGACTTATGTTATGCTAATATTTCTATTAATGCCCTTTCAGTAACTAACAATCGTCGTGTTTATCTAAAATGCTCATGCATGTCTTTTTACTTTTTCATGTCGTTTGAGACACAAAGGTAATCATGCATGAATGTCGGTTTCATGTCATTCTAATTCTAAAAAAATGAAAAAAGAAAGGCAAACAATTTGAATTAAAATTGTGATGCGGGAAGTAAACACTCAAGGGAAGTGGTAAATCTAAACATGCAATCCTAAGAAGACAAATAAAGGAAAAGAAGGAAAGAAACCCGCACCTCATTGCATTTTCATATAACACGAAATAAAACCCAAAAGATATGTTGGGTATTGAATGAATGATACAAGAAAAGCTTGGAATGGACATCGATCATCGCCATTTTTACAAAGAGAATTGGAGGGTCAGAAAGGACATCGATCATCATTGCCTTTGGAATCACCATCTTCAAAGGACCATCTTCTTGGACAAATTCTAACTAGCTATGTAAACATGTTACATTTAAAAAAATATAAAATGATGCAAAATCAAACAAAATATGTCATGAAATCAAACAAAAAGTAATCAGTCGATTCAAGTTGGCCTTGGGGTCGGCCTTTGAAATTGCTCACACATAACGTGCCACTAGACCATTTCCCTATTTGTTATTAAACAAAACTTATGGTAATTAACTATCATTAATGTTCACTCACAGTAGCTAATACCATAAGCCCCTAAGTTGGGTTTTAACATGTAAACCCAAGTTTAACCCACAAGCATACATCGGGTTTGCGCAAGTATTTAGCAATCACATGCATGCAGCTTGAAAACCAACATGCAAGCAAGTCCAAAGACCTTGGTTCTCATCCCATCAAACAATTAATGAGCCGACACCAAGTCACTTCATTTATTCAACATGCACCAAGCAAAATCACATACGTTAAATGGTCATTTAATGGTCCTTTTATTTTCTGAAACTTTCTGTGGACAAATTTCATAAGATGAGGATCAAAAGTTGTGAAGACATCAAAGGTCGGCTCTGCATGCATAAATTTCTAAAAATCCTAGAACACAGTCAGTTCATGGAAGACTAAATAGGGGAATTCACAGCACATCATGAAATGATAAGCAATTGAAGATGACTCATAAATCAATCAAGTCTGGAAAATTTATGGTACATTAAACACATCATGTGGAACAACTTTCATGAGAAATTTTTATGAGATAAGTAATGTATGAATTTAAAAAAATCTTGCAACTCAACCAAATGCAACAAAACAGAGCAGGACTGCAGAATTTTTTAGAAAATTCCATGACAATATAATCATGTTAATGATGTCCAAAAATCACCGAATTTTAACACAACATATTCCTAAGAATGATAATCACTTTTCATGAAGGATCTGACCTCTGAATCTAAATGTAAAAATTTAAATAAAATTGACAAAATGCAAACACAGACTTGAATCAACATGCAATCCGAATTTGCAATTTTTTTAGATTTCAGGGAAACTTTGCAAAAAATGGAAAAGTGTTCTATTGATATACAAATTAGAAAACTTTGCATCATTAAAAACTTAAAGAATGTTTTAAAACTCCCTGTCAAGTTCGATTTAGGTCGATACTGTTTTCATTTTGTGACATTTGCACGAACATGCGACATGGCAACATATAAGGCAGCAACATTAATACAAAATGCACGGCTTAAGGGTAATTACATGACATGACAAGAGTTGGATAAAAATCATGTGGATTACTTATGTAACCATGAGCATTTTTGACGAAAAACATATGCCTAATGCGATAGACTGAGTTTTTTTACAACCTTGAAATCAAGTTTATTCATGCAATTAGTTAATCACATGAAGTCCGATTAGCATGAATCTTACCTTTCAGGAAAGGTATTGAGCTTCTTATAATCTTCATGAAGATATTGAAGCCAAAAAATCACATTTGCATTACTAATTTCTTACAAGTGCAATTCGGATCAATACAAGGGCAGATTAGACCTAATCCCAAATCATTGGGGTTTTCATGCACCCAGTGTATTCCAAAAATATTCCAAAAAATTATAGAACATGGTCAAGACATGTATGCTCATCTTTCATGAAGGAACCTAAGGCCATATCAACACAAAAAAATCCACAAAAATTCAACAATGTCGCAGATCATAAGAAATCAGCATGCACAAAAATCAAATGACGTGCGTTCTCGACACTTGAATGTGCTTCGAAAATTCTGAAAAATTTACATGTTGCAGGCAACACATTTTTGAATATTTTTTATGTAGAGTTCAATTTCTAGATCCAAACACATCAGCCGATAAAAAAAATTCAAACCCAATCAAGGAATAATGCTCCAAACAATTGCAATCAATTCACAATAAAAAAAACGCGTCAAGGTACATTTCTCAGAAAAATTTGTAAAAAAGATATGACGTAGATCAAGTAGTACGGAACAACTTTCATGAGGATGCAACTTGATCATAACAGAAAATTCAGCAAAAAATGGACAAATTAGCTAACAAGTGATAAAATCTGCAAAAATTGTTTTCCTTCGATTTCCAGAACTGAGATGGAACGAGTTCTCAGGTAGCAAACGAAGTTGAATCGATTGCCATATTATATCAAATTGAAGCTATCAAAGTATACTGCAAAAGTCTAGAAGGTGTCGAGAGTGTTTGATGACATTTAAGATATGAAAATCACCAAAACAAAAAGTTGCATGCAAGAATCTGAATTTGCTGAACATGTTCATCTTCGAGAATATGATCAGCCAATATTCAAATGAACTCGTAACGGTGATATCATCAAAATCAAGTTCATAGGAGATCCTAGGGCAAATCCTAGCCCCAGCTACGTATTGTAACCTCGTTTCAACATATTCAAGCTTAGATCGACGTACGAACCCTTAGAGTGTCAAAACTTGGCACAAGAGGACTCTTAAGTGCCAAAAGTTCAAAAAGATACACTTAAATGTTAAGATCGAAGCAAAAATGATCAATTAAATGCAAATAGCAAGAAAATCTGGCCAAGATGTGGCACTTTTCCAGCAAGTTGAGGTCGAAACGACATCATTTTGGGCACTAGCGTGGCCAAATAAGCCTCAAACGACGTCATTTTGAGCGTTAACGTAGCTAGATCAGCCCAAAATGACGCCGTTTTGACCTTAATTAAATTTTTATATAAATTTTTATTATATTATATTAAAAATGAAATTATAAAAAAAAAGGTAGAGGAAAGGTGAGAGAGGCTCCCTACCTATGACTACCGCCCCATCGCTAGTAGGGCGGCAACGCTGGCCACGAGGGTTGCCGGCGCATAGGCAAGGGCCAACAACCCTCGCTGACTAGGAGGCAAGGGCCGGCTTGCCTTTGCCTCCAATTGGCGAGTGTCGCCAGCCTACGCCCATGCATCGGCGACCCTCACTGTCCATCATTGCCGCCCCACTAGAGATGAGGCGATAGCCATAGGCGAGGGAAGCTCCCTTACCTATGCTAGTGCTGTTGCTACTTCTTTTTTCATTTTTAATATTATTTTTATTTAATATTTATATTAAAAATCAAACTTTAGCTAAAATGGCCTCGTTTTTTATGAAGGTGAGCTGACGTGGAATTCCGACGAATCACGTAGATGTTAGAAATTATTAAAATAAGTCATGTCAAATTTCTGATGACCTTCACTAGAGTTGTTACTTAAGTAATTCAATTTTTAAAAAAGTAGCACTTAAGTGTATATTTCATAATTTTGGCACTTAAGTGTCCTCTCGTGTCAAATTTTGGCACTTGGGCTTTTTTTTTCCCAACTTAGATCCATACTTTTTATGTGATTTTTGCAATTGTCTCAACAAAACAGCATCAGAAATACGTCAAGGAAGTTCCATAAGCCTCAAGGGATGCTAGAGGATGGTTGATCAGTATCGGTTCACAATTGATGAACTGGTTTGATCCAGTCTAGGCGGACTGGCTTGGTTTGAGTCGATCCACAAACCGCAGAGGAGTGGGCTGGACGAGAGCAACAAAAGTAGCTCCGGTGTTGTTCCAAGTAGCAAGACGTCAAGGAGGTGATTGGAGGGGCGGCGGCACTGATGTGGCCGCAAGAGGCGACGATCGTAGCAGCTCAACAGTTGGACTAAACCGCTCAAGAAGTTGAGGAGGGAGAGAAAGGGCGGGAATGGGGAAGAGAGGAGAGAGATTTTGAAAATATATATATTTTTAAAAACTACCGATCGGTCCGGTCGGTTCAGTTCTCACCTTGGAATCGGGAACCGGACCGATTGGTAGTTTTTAAAAATATATATTTTTTTAAAAATTCTTAAGAATTAAAAAAAAATTATTCTTTTCAATTTCAAATTCTAAATACACTCCTCTCTGTAGTGCATGCCCATGCCTCTTCAATTTCCATCTCAAATTCCCAACTTCCTATTCCTACAAGCCCTAAGTTCCCTAATCTCAACTTTATTATCATAAGAAACTTTTGTGTGGCCTGTCAATATATCTTTTGTTAAATTTTTCCTTTTGAAAGTTTATATCTTGTAAAAGATTTGGTGATTGCAAAGTTACCGGTCCCACTGGACTAGACTAGACCGGACCAATCGGTTGGTTTGGTTCCCCGTTCCAGGATTGGCTGGTCCGGTCCATGGTCCCAAAATTTAGGAACCGGATCAGAAGATTCGGTTCCCGATTCTACCTTGGAACCGGACCAGACCAAAAACCGATCACCCCTATTAAATACCAACTCATTGTCCTTGCAAGGGCTTTTATCCTTAAGTTAACAAAAAATGAAAACATCATTATATTATCACCCCTATTACATTTAGAACACCGAATACTAAAAAAAAAAAGAAAACTTTTCACTCCACAAGGATGAACAAGGGAAAAATTTGTAAGGTATTGCACGAGTCGTTAAGTACTATATCTCCACTCATTTAAGTCAATTAATATTGTTGTATCAAGTGATAAGAATTTGATATTCTGTTCTAGTAGTTTTTTCATGGTGATTAGACTATGGTGGATGGAAAATGCCTTGGTCCAAAAACACTTAATAGCCTCTCGACGAATAGGTGTATTGAAGACGAATTATAGGGCTTATCTCCTTTTCACTAGTTTCCTTCACCGCTAAGATAATCTAAGGAGGCTAAACAGTGCTACAAGCCTTCTCCATCACGTCAACATTACAATAATGTAATCGGCTAAAGTTTAATTTGTAGGAATCTTCCTTTGTAGATCCGTCTCAACTTCCCTCACCAAAATAGTCAATACCTTTAATCATATACATAATAACTTATTTCACTCTCTAATCAGGCATACTTCAACCATGAAACATGGTATTCACTAACTTCCTATAGTGTTATCGTCACCTCTTTCCTCAACTACACCGTGCAATTCCTAATTTAGAATCCCATACTTCACATACTTAAATTTTTTCTAACAAATATCATGTCATCTTTTCATAAGTGTTGAATTTTGAAATTAAATAGTGCGAACTAAAGGGGAAGTTGGTTTTATGACTTCTATATAATTAGGGTTAATACCGTAAAAAATCCAAAACTAGTATACTTTTAACAAATTTACCCATATTGACACTTGATATTTAGTATACTTTTAACAAATTTAACCATATTGACAACACTTCTATCTTGTGAGAATGGCAACGGCAATAATACGGAATTTTTTACAAAGGGATTAAAGGAAATAGAGAACCGGTCAAACAAATAACATTTGATCCTTCAGATAAGAATTAGATTAAAATAATGAAAAAAAAAAAAAGTGGACAAGAGAAACATTCTTTTTTTTATTCATGTCCAGTCATACATTTCGAGAATGTTAGGATAAGAAATGGGATAAAAATATATTTTATGAAAATAATAAATCAATGGAAAATGACATGTCTTTTATCTAGACATATTCATATTTGTTCAATATGTGATTGATTGATCACACTAAGTCAATAATTTCATATAAAATATCCATCCCATAAAACATTTTTATCCCTCTAAAAAAACGAAGTATTATGTGACTTAAGATGGAAGAAGGAAACTCTGTTGGCGACTTCAGCTACTCATTAAATCCTATCGATCTCTTTAAAGTCAACACAGGGTTGATGAGTACTGTAATCATGTTTATCTCCTTAGAAAACTTTCACCCTTTAGGCTATGTTTGAGAGACAGAGAGGAATGAAAATTGGAATAGAAAATTTGGGAAAATTTAAAATAATTCTCACTAAATCTTTAAACAATTTCTTCTAAACTCTGTGACATAAAATTCATAGGTTCTCTCAAGCTAGAGGAAATGGAAAATATTCTCTGACCAACGAGGCGTGCGAAGTGTATGAGTACCAACACGTTAAAATAAGAAACGTAACCTGATTGGGCACCCTCGTTGAAGAGGCTATCACAAGCGATCCTCATAGGTGGTTACACTATTGGAGGATGATAGGCCAATGGAAAAGCCTTCAACCTCTCTTTATTACGTACCCATGACCCTCCGACAGGCCTCAAATTTGGAAAAATTTATAATAGTTATGACTAAGATAGGAGAGAAATTTCAAAATATGAAGCATTTTTTTTCTATTTTTCTTTCCTCGCCATACTTCCAAACATAGGCCAGATTCGAGGAATATCCCGGTGACAAGTCGGATCCGATGGTTCAATACATGAATTTGATGAAAATAAATGTACTCGGACATTATTTTCGTTTTCTTTTGCTATTTGGGGTGTTGATTAAATAGACAATAATTTTACCAATAACTTCTTCGTCTCGGTGTTATTTTTATTGGGTCAAATTATGAAAACGATGTACTATTGAATTACGCGCACGACTCATGTGCACTTCCTCCAACGTGTGGACAACGTCACCACCAACCTTCTCCGACCATGGTCGTTGGCTGGAGACTTTTTAGCAGCAGCTTAGGTGAAAATTGTGGACGACTTTGACGGCGCAGCCAGAGGTGTGCTCCGTTCACGTTCTCCCAAGTGGATAATATACAGAAAAGAGTGCGAAAAAAGACAAGATGATAATTACTTTGTGTCTACCAGTGACATGATGGCGTGGAGTGCACTTCCTTTTTGGAAAAAATGGCCATAACACCGATTTATTTATTATAGAAAGAAGGCCCTCCGTCTGTATTCGCTGGCTCTTTTGGTCCATGTCTGTCGCCAAGAGCCAATATTTTCCACGTCTCCAAATGGCAACAGTGCTGGTAAAGAGACAGCCAAAACGCATTCCCGAGTCCCCATCTCCATCGACCTAACCCAAGGACCGAATATTCTCATTATAATATTACCCTTTTGTCAAATTTTCGTTGCTGAGTTCGCAATAATCTAAGTGTAAATGAAGATCCAAAACAGTAGTTAGTTTTGACGTCATGCATACATAGTAAATGACAAGGAAGTTTGCATTTATTTCCTCTTTTCTTGTTTCCCAGCTTAAACATTCATTCATATTTCAAAGTCATATATACATGGCCATCTAGATCTAATGTGTATAGGTAGGCACTCGAAGTTTTGTCCATTGGCCTGACTCATCAATAATATCCAATCCCTTAAATGCTCCATTTAGTTATAAACTCATGTTAGTGAGCTCAATTAAAATTGTTTGGTAGGCTTGTCTTACCTGTGAGGTCATGCAATTCTTTCTATATTAAAGCTAGTGAAGAAGAGGAAACAAATCGTTTTTCTTCATTTGGACTTGCAAGTAATTTTTCTCTCAACATGTTTTAAAAATGCACAATAGAAAAGTGACCATGAGCTTTCTCTTCCTTTGAGTTCAATCATAGAAGTCTAGGGGAAGTGGATTTGGAAACTTTGGTGAATTGTTGTTAAGGGGAAAAATCGCTTAGGATCGGAACCTAGTTGGTTTGGGTACAAATTAGTCCAAGTAGAATCAGGTATGGATAGCCAAAATTGTGTTGCATACAAAATGAGTTAAATGAATTCGACCCGTCTTTTGACCCACCCAAACTCAACCGATTCCATTAGTTTCATAGGTCTAAGCGCAGTTATGGAGGCCCTGTTGCACTTTTACGGAGAGTTCAAATTCTGTAACCAGTGCCAACAAGATTGATGGTGCGGCTTCTTTCCAGAGTCATAAAAAGAAACTTCGGTTTGGTAATATTGCGTCAAACACATTATTTAACTCTTTGAATGTGACAATAAGTAATGTGGAGTAAACCTAACAAAAAGGTAAAACTGAAAATTTTGTGCTCGAGGAAATTTTTACAAACAAATAAATGAATCACTATCTAGTGTAAACTAAATCCACCCAACTTTCACCAAAAGTATTAAATTACCCTCTATCATTCAATTGCAATCTATATTTGTGGTTCTTAATTTATTTAGTATTCTTTTTTTTATTTCTATAACTATGTATGACTTGCTTACAATAATTTGTAATTATTTTTTATTTAAATTTTTGTGGTTCAAAATATGCTATCATTCTCACAATAAATTAAAGATTGTCACTTAATCATATCTTGATATTTATAGGGTGAAACTTGAACAGGGTTGGGGGGTGAGACAAGATAGGTATTTACGCTGATGCCATTTCGTTGTTTGTTCCTTCGTAGATTCGCTTCTGCTCATTTATTAAAGATGTGAAAATGTATTAGATGTGTTGGCGAGTCGAAGCACTTTACGAAGTCTTACAAAATTCGTAATCTTTTGGTAATGATGACTTTGTGTGTGCTACATTAGTTGTCGCAGCAAAACTTAAGCGTTAAACAAGCTATAGTTAGAGTCGATTATTCCCTGCCTTTTACTGCTTATATTTTAGTAGGGTTTAAACCCCATGAACATGGACATAATATCATCCTTATACATGATGAGAGTCTCCTCTATTACTGGCTTTCCATGACCCTTAATTTTGTTGTTACAAGTGCAATTCAAACTGAAAATAATTGGCAAACATGAAAAACTATGTTGGAAAATGGGAAAATTACCAAAAGAGTCATAAATATATTGCAATCGTGTCAATTTAGTCATAAATGTTCCTTTTTTTCGTCAATGAAGTTTCAAAACATTTTGCAATTTTGCAAACTCAATCAATCTAGCCAATTTTAGCTAGCCAACATTGATGTCAATACAGACTATCCTACATAACATAGCCAGCATTGAAGTGAACAATTTTGATAATATTTTAATATATTTTGTGAAATTTTTACTTTAATTTTTTCCCTTTTTCCTTCTTTTTTTTTTCCCTTCCCTTCCTTCCTTCCTCCAGCTAGTAGCCAAGGTCCTTGGTGACTGGCTGGAGGAAGAAGGAAAAAAATGAATAAAATTCAAAAAAATTCAAAAAAATATGAAAATATTATTAAAAATTGTCTATGTTAATGCCGACCATATCACATAATAGTTAGCATCAATGCTACCATCAATTGACCAAAATCTTTTGGATGTACTAAATTGTCACAAATGCAAAAGGTTTAGAACTCAACAGGTCAAAAATATTGTTTAGAATT
The DNA here is from genome assembly GCA_014182895.1 of Angophora floribunda. Classification (NCBI taxonomy): domain Eukaryota; kingdom Viridiplantae; phylum Streptophyta; class Magnoliopsida; order Myrtales; family Myrtaceae; genus Angophora; species Angophora floribunda. Next base: position 12,946,527 of record CM024714.1, read on the forward strand.
GAATTAGCATAATTATAATACATTTAAGACTTTTTGGTAATTTTCCCGAGGCAACGCCTTTCCATCCCAATATAACTAAATCCACACAACTTTCACCAAAAGTACAAAATTACCCTCTATCATTCAATTGCAATTTATATTTGTGGTTCTAAATTTATTTACTATTCTTTTTTATTTATATAACTATGTATGACTTTCTTACCATAATTAATAATTTAATATGTTTAGTTTTTATTTATAGTAGATTTTCCATGTATATTAAAGGCACTATGGTTTTTCATTGTTTTCCGTAAAAAATTTTTATCAAAAAGAGAAATTTTCAATAAATCTAGCTCTATTCTACGCTGTCAATTAAATTTATTGATAAATTTTTAATTAGATTAAATTAAATTAAATCAAAACATTGCATTAAGTAATTTTTTTTTAAATTTAAGTGAAATATAATTATTTGAATTGACGGAAATTAATATTATGTATGAACTATTTATGAAAAATAGATAAAAATACATTATTGTGCACAATGTTTATAATATAATCCTAAACATTCTTATAGCATCATACATGTGTAAAAGTATCTCGTCAATATAATAAGGAAAAAAGATAAATTCTTTGATTTAGTAAATAAAGAAACTTGATATATATATATATATATATATATATATATATATATATATAGACATACATTTGTATATATTTTAGACTAGTGAAATTAATTAAAGTTTCCCTGATAAAGTGAGCTTTTGAGATAAGAGGAAATAAATTCATAAGTTGCTATAAGATCAATGATGCTGAAGAAACTTTTCAGCTTTATATTATATAAAAAAATCTTTTTCATTACTATTAGTGAGATAATTTTACAGGGAGCATGTAAAACGTTATAAGAATATTTGAATATGCATTTTTCTTGAATACACTAAAAAATATGTAAAATACTTAATCATGGTAACTATCCCAAATAGACAAAGGAAAAATAGGAAAAAGGAGTGAGACCATCATTTTAAATTGCAATTGAAAGATTGATGGCAATTTTGTCTTTTTAGTGTAAATGAGGGTGGATATATAGTTATTTAGAGAGTGGAAATAGCTTCTTTCTTTTTCCGTTGGCAAACTTATTCCTGTATAACTTGTTTTGAGTCTTAATTATGAGTGTAATGTTGTATGTGGGATGAATAAATATAATAGAAGTCATCATAACAACTTCCCCTTCACTTTGCACCATTTCATTTCAAGAGATGACATGATATTTGTTAAACAAAAAAAAACAAAAGTTAAGTATGTGAAGTATGGGGTTTGAAATTAGAAATTACATGGTGTAGTTAATGATAAAGTTGAGGATAACACCATAGGAAGTTAGTGACTAACATGTTTCAGGGTTAAAGTATGCCTGGTTAGAGAGTGAAATAAGTTATGGTGTATATGATTAAAGGTGTTGACTATTTTGGTAAGGGAAGTTGAGACAGATCTACTAAGGAGAATTTCGGCAAATTAAACTTTAGCCGATTAAATTGTAGAAATATTGAAGTGATGGAGAAAGAAGGCTTGTAGCGATGGTTAGCCCCCTTTGAATATCTTAGCGGTGAAGGAAACTAGTGAAAAGGGGATAAGCTCTATAATTTCATCTTCAATACATCTGTTCGGGGAGAGGCTTTTAGGTGTTTTTGGAGCAAGACATTTTTCCCTCGTTCATCCGTGTGGAGTGAAAAGTTGCTTTTGTTTCTTTTTTAGATTCCGTGTTTTAAGTAGGCTTGAGACATTCAAGCTGCCCATCCAAATATAACAGGGGAGATAATATAATGATGTTTTCATTATTTTCATAACTCAGGGGTAAGAGCGTAGACACCAAACTGCTAAGGCCCATGAAACACCTTGCAAGGACGATATATTAGTATTTACGTCCACACTTATGACCTGAGCTGCTAGCTTTGACTTAAAGTAGTATGCACTCAGTTTCCGGCATTTGAACATGGGAACAAATGATCTCTAATTTCTAAATTTGGAATCACCCAACATCTCAAACAATTAATTACGTCAAATATTGGGAGAGTATAATACAACACTTCTATCTTGTGAGAATGGCAATGGCAATAATAAGGAATTCTTGCCAAAGGGATTAAATGAAATAGAGAACTGGTCAAACAAGCGATATGAAATATACAGCAGATTAATCTCTCCCTCCCTCCCCACTGCGTCCGCCACCAACCCATTTGTCTGTGTTCCTCCTTCACTTATCAAAACACATTCTTCATTCCTCTCATGTTGCCTGGTCAACGCATTTGAGAAGGCTCTCGTAATTTGAAGTGTCTGCAATCATCCAATCTACTGATATAGCTCCACGTTTCCCTCGTCGTACATGCTCAATTATGAACATTTTATGCTGCATCCAACCCAACCCTTATCGTTAGGAAATATTCAGTCTCCAAATTCCTCATTTCTCCGCATAACAAACCACTAGACCCAGCATTATTAAGCCCGTAATGCTCTGGCCCCATTTGATTGAATAGTTATAATGATTTCAAAAGGAAAAAAAAAACAGGTGTAACTTCTGTATGCCCCACATAGGAAAAACTCAATTGGAAAATGGTAATTTCAAATGATTGCAGAAAAATATTCTATAGACTTTTCTTAAATAAAAAATGCCTATGCGATTATTCTTAATTTACTATGAGAAAAACAATCTGTTTTAGATCATAAAAAAATAGATAATAGATAAGCAATTGTTCCAGAATCCACTATTTCAAGAATTTGTGACTTGCAACATTTTGTAGGAGTAAGTCAAGATTGTTATGCTAGCAAGGCCTCTTATTAAAAATGTACATATGGAAAGAAAGCCAAGATAAGTTTTAAAAACTTCTCAAACGACATTTGATTGTCTACATAAGAATTAGAATAAAATAGAAAAAGGTGGACAAGAGAAACATTTTGTTTTAATATCCAGTCGTATGTTTGGAAAATATTAGGATAGGAAATGAGATAAAAATATAATGTATAGAGTTAACAAATCAATGGAAAATGACAAGTCTCTCATCTAGACATATTCATATTTGTTCAATATAGGATTGATCAATTACGTGAAGTCAATATTGTCACAGAAAATATCTATCCCACAGAATATATAGAAAACGAAGAGTTATGTGGCTTAAGAAAGAAGAAGGAAACTATTTTGGCAACTTCAGCTGCTCATCAAATCATATCGATCTCTTAAAAGTCAACACAGGGTTCATGAGCACTGTAGTAATGTTTATCTACTCATGGAAACATTCACCCTTTAGTCTATGCTTGAGAAACAAAGAGAAATGAAAGTCAGAATAGAAAGTTTGGGAAAATTTAAAATAATTGTGATTAAGATAGGGAGAGAAATTTCAAAATATGAAGCATTCTTTTTCTATTATACTTTCCTTGCCATACTTCCAAACCTAGGCTTGATTTGAGGAGCCCAGTGATGAGCCAACTCCGATGGTTTAGTCCATGAATTTGATTAAGACAAAGTGTGCTTAACCTTATTTTCTTTCTTTTACTATTTGGAGAGTTGATCAAATAGACAGGGAATAAACTCTTCATTGATTAGAATCTTGCCAATAGCTTCTTCGTCTCGGTGTCATTTTGATTTGGTCAGTTGGGAAAACAATGTGCTTGTAAATTATGACGCATGTGCAATTTCTCCGACGTGTGTATAACGTAAGTAATGTCCTGCTTAGACCCCGGTCGCTGGCTGGAAACTTCTTGGCAGCTTAGGTGAAAAGTGTGGACGACTTTGACGGCGGTTAGTTCTCCCAAGTGGACAGTACGCAGAAAAGAGAGCGATAAAATACAAGATGCTAAATTGCTTTGTGTCTCCCAGCGACATGATGGCGTGGAGTGCACTTCCTTTATGGAAATGGCCATAAAACCGATTTATTTATTAAAGAAAATAATTATTTTATTGGGGAAAGAAGACCCTCCTTCTGCTTTCACTGACTTTTTGGTCCATGTATGTTGCCGAGAGCCGACATTTTCCAAGTCTCCAAATAGCAGTACCGGTAAAGAGACAGCCCAAACGCATTCCCGAGTCCCCACATCCACCGACCTAATCCGACGACCGTGAATTTTCATAATATTATACCCTTTTGTCAAACTTAGGTTGCTGAGTTTGCAATAATCTAAGACTAAATCTAAACGAAATCCAAAATAGTTGTTAGTTTTGACGTCATGCATACGTAGTAAAGGGAAAAAGAACTTGGCATTTTTTCCTCTTTTTCTTGTTTTTCAGCTTAAACATTCTTTCATATTCACTGTCATGTATACATGGTCATCTAGATCTAATAGGGCTTCTGTACAGGTAGACACTTAGAAGTTTTGTCCCCGACTCATCAATAACATCCAATCTTGAATACTCCATTAAATTACAAACTTTGTATAATAGACTTGTCTTACAGGTGAGTTCATGCAATTCTTTCTATATAAAAGTTAGCGAAGAAGAGGAAACAAATTGTTTTTCTTTATTCGGACTAGCAATCAAATTTTTCTGTCAACGTGCTTCCGAAAGGCACAATGAAAAGTGACCACGAGCTTTCTCTCCCTTTGAGCTGGATCAAAATAATATAGGAGAAGCAGATTTGAAAACTTCAATGCTGATCCCTCCTGGGAATCCGTGGGAGGTGAGCGGTTGGATTCATCAGTGGTTGTGTTGCTTGGATCCCACCTTTGGGTATTGAGTTCACACCCTTCCTCACATGTCAGCTTAGCCCTATTTGTGTGTAGTAAAGCTGACAAAATGGATCACAACTCATGTTTGTGGGTCCCAGGTGGAGTGGGTAACTTGTTTGACAATAAATTAATGTAAAATGAATTAGAAGAAAAAAGGTCTATAAGATGGCTCATGATGGGTTGCTTAAATAATCCATATTATGGGAAAATGATGGTGGAGAAAGTGTAGAGAAATGGGAGTTTCACAAGTAAGAACTAAATTGGATAGTTTGCTCACCATTCATAGGAATCCATCTATGATAAAAGAGCACAACAAGAAATCTTTCTTGTTCTCAAACCTAAGGCTAAATGAATTATTACTTAAATCAAGTTTATCTTCTTATTCATCATAACATGCTTATACATACATACAAACTTAGAATAACTCTCCAAGCATGAGTATAGTAGACTCGATATTTAGTACAAATATGAGGTTACCAATGCATCGGTAACTTTTTTGTAAACAATGTAGTCTAGGGGGAATGCTCTGGTATCATAGGCTTTTGTTGTGTGTAAACTTGTTCCTAAGTTTTCATTGTCTTCACCTTTATGCTCCGTAGGACTTATTCAATAAATTGCCTTTTTTTGGAATGGTGGCTACTGAAACAAAATCAATACAATGCTGAATTTCTCTTATAGGTGGAAGATCAGGCAGAATTTCTTCCGAAACAACATTGTTAAATTCTTGAAGAAGAGGTTGTACTTGTGCAAGGACATTAAAATGCTCGTCAATCTATTCTAACACCACGAGAGCGTATGTCTCCAATGATTCTTTAGATTTAGAGAGTAAATTATTTCCCTCCCCATTAGATGTGTCACGTCTTAGACCTTCTTCCCCAAGCCTCGAGCATGCGATAGCTCTCAAAGTCATTGTTTTGCAACATCCCAATAGGCACTGCTGATCCGTCTTTTTTATCTTTCAATTAAGCAAACACAGAAGCATACTTTAACATTTCCTAACAACAAGCAAGCAATAATTAGATAGCAAGAAAACACGTGGACAAACACTCTTCATATATTATGCATCATTAGTAAATTGGAAGTCAAATAATTACAAGCCCACTACCATGGACCTTTTCGAATTCAAACCAAAACGGGTCGGGGTTTGTCCTAGCTCCTCCATCTCCAACATGTTCATTTTTATATTGATAGATCCACCAAAGTGAACAGGATGCGTATCTAAACCTATGGGCCTAAAAAGATGTAAATAACAACAAATGAGTTGAAACTCAATAAGTAAATCACTTAATTGTTGTATAGGAGGATGCCACGGATCGAAAACACACCAAACATTGGACTTAACATGTCGATGGCAAATCAATAGTAAAGCATTTGCTTTGCCTTATCTATGAATATGAAAGAGGACCTCCCTACATAGCACATATAATTCAAGAACAAAATTTATATCACATAATCATGCACAGTTGTTTCCACGACCTCTCACACATGTTTAGATTAACATTTGAAACAAACATTGAATAATGCAAGAGGCAATCAAAACACGTCAAAGAATCAAGAAGGAAATAGTCAATTGACCCAAATTGGCCTCAGAATCGGCTTTGAAGTTGTGCATGTAACGTGCCACAAAATGTTCCCCATTCATTTTAGATATGGCTTATGGTAATTAGCCATTATCGGTATTCACTCACAGTGAGTAGGACCATAACCTTTCGTTTGGGTTCTATGTTTTACCCAAGAAATATATACATACATCTAACAACCATAAGCATGATTTGAAAGTAAGCATACATGCAAGTCCAAAAACTTTGGTTCTCACTTAATCAAACAATTAGTGAATCAACACTAGGTCACTTCACTTATTCACAATGCGTCAATCACAATCACATGCACCAAGTACGTAAAAATTGAGATATTAAAATGGTTCACATGATGTCCAAAAGAAAATGCCACAATTTGGCACCATTTAAATGAAAATCAAATTGAATCAAAATGGAAAAAATAAAACTCTAGAATGTCTTGCACTTTGAAGGACTTAATAAAATCATCGAATGAGCTTCTTCTTCTTTTTTTAAGATTTTTTTTATTAAATTTCGAAATGTGAGGATCAAAATTCATGTAGACACCAAAGGCTGCTTCATCATACATAATTTCCTAAAAATGCTACAATAGAGACATATCATAAAAGGGAAAACAGGGCATTCAAGACGAAGGCAATTGAAGTAGGATGTATGGGTAATTGATCCTAAAACATTTATGGCATATCAAGAACATAATAAGGAACAACTTCTATGAAGGAAGCATCCCAAGACAAGTCACACATGAATTTATAAAAATTCATGAACATAGAACAACATGTCAAAGATGATGCAGGGCAGCAAGAGATCAAGACACATTTATGTCAATTTGTCATGGTTAATGATGTCTAAAAATTCTGAAAAATTCACCACAACATGGACATATGACCTCAAAATCCTTAAGAAAAAATTCATATAAAAATGGCAATAGACCTGGTTTAGTAAAAATAGAACAGCATTCTGAATTTCATTTGGAAAATGGGTCTAATGACATGCATATGATGCAAACTTGATGTCATTGGAAAGCCTAGATGTGTTCTAAGACTTCCTAAAACATATTGAAATGGGTTAAGGTCATTTACATACTCAAACAATGGCATTTATATGAGTGTGCAATTCAGCAATAGGCATAGCATATCACGACGCATGAAGGTGAGCTAGTCAACCTACCTATATGATGCATGAAATTTATGACGTTTAAACATGGCTAAATATACTCCAAAAAATATGGAACAAATATCTATCATGACCAAGGCAAATAACTTTTATGAGACGTCGACCTTTGAATCACAACACATAAATCAGCACAAAATTGACAAACCAATGAGGCAGTATCGGGTGCAAACAAGGTAGAATGGCCAAATGATGATTTATTGAAGATTCACCAACTAAAACTTCTCCACAAAATCTGAAAAAATATATGTCAAAGGCTGAAGATTTCCGTGAGGCCAAGCACGTCACTGGCAGGGCTTGATCGACGGCGGTTTAAGCGGCAAAAGGGGTGGTCAACGGTCAATTAGAGAGAGAGAGAGAAAGGGTAGAAGAGAGAGGATTTTTGAGAGAGAATAGGAAATTCAAATCTAGAAATATGCACAAATGAGGCCCCTTACTGAATTTTGGAGGGAAAATTTGACTATATAGATGAGGGCAAAATCAAATCTTAGGCCTTGGATTCCAAGGGCTAAGGTTTGATCCCCTTAGCATATCAATTGAGCACAAGCTATTTTATTGGTCATGATGCATGGGGTGCTCTTAAGGCCAAATTGAAGTTTTTCTTTGCAAATTTTTTAAACTTTGGGGTAAAATGCAAATTTAAAGAAATAACAATACAGGGGCATTAACCATGAGGCAAGCCACACTGGAAAGTGACTGAACATTCGAGGTGGTCGGACTAGTGTAAGCCAGTCTTGATTGATTCATCCTGCCTCTCTTTTTCTTGTGCAATTAATAAATTGACTCCCATTAAAACGAAATTCATTTGATTGAGATTATCTACCAATTCGACATAGATTCAAAATATTTGATCGAATCATATGATGAAGAAATTGAATTTGTTCCCTGAATCAAACAAATTCTTAAAGAAAAAATTTCGATAACTTCTTGATCTTGATCCCCCTCCCCAGATTTCAAAATGGGTCGTTTGTTAATTACCTAGCTTGTTGTGAGATAGAGATACTTCTATCTCATCTGAAGAAGGAGTGAATCAATGAATGAAAGTGGAAGAATTGAAGTTTAACCCCCGACGGACCTAATTGAAAGAATCTATGTTCAAATAGGGTGTCTCAAAGGCTAATTTATACAATTACCCACCTTAAAACATAAATTGATCTAAATTGAATCTAATTAATGTCACAAGTCACTAATTATTTCATTACACATGCTCATGAAGGCCTATAGTATTCAAATTAACCTTAAAAAGGTTGCTGAACCTTTACGCGAAAATTGAATTGGATGTCAATTCTTGAAATTAAACTTTAGAACAGTTGAGCAGCCGCTAGCTAGCAACTTTTGTGCACATATAGAGATTCATTCTTTGTACCTGGTCCAACCTCACAATCCTTCACGGGTTGGTGAGGAGTTTTGAATAGATCAACTTGAAAATTGCCAATTAGAGTTCATTTAGCTTAGTTTTCCCAAGCTCAAGGAAGTTAAATCTCTCAAATTGCAATATTCCCGAGTGAATTCCCAAAATTGACCTCAAATTCATGTTTATCTCACAAAAATGGATCAAATGACATTAACCATTCACAAATCATGAAGAATTGATTTAGACCCTTAATTAGGGGCAAAATCAATAATTTGCATCCTAGGATACTTGATCTCAAAATTGAGTGAATGAGTGAAAGGGGTAGTGATCTTTAGATCAAATGTCATATATAAAACTATGCCTTATTATGACTATAATGAAAGTAATTTTATGGGATAAGTATATTATAAGTTATAAAACTTGTCAACAAAGTGTAATGTAGTTTAAGACTTTTAGAAAGTGCAATCAAGTCTTAAAATTTATCAAAAATACAAAATTAAGTCCTAAAACTTTCAAAAACTCCTATCAAAAGAAGGATTTGATTTGACTAATTTGACAAGTTTATGACTTGATTGCACTTTCTGAAAGTTTTAAAATTCGATTGTACTTTTATAATAAGTCTTAGGACTTAATTGCACTTTTTGAAAGTTTTATGACTCAAGCAAATGTTTGTGACAAGTTTTAGGACTTTTAATGCACTTATCCTTAATTTTATTTTTTTATCAATTTTGGACATAAAATCGAAAAATTCTGAAAACAAGGTTCTTATCAATTTTCACAAAATTTTCAATTCTAAGATGAAATTGAAGCTAAAAGGAAGTGATTTGAGGAATTTTTCTATTTTTTCAATTTTTTATCAAAAGTTTGACCAAAAGTCAACTCAACTAAAAAGTCAATTTTATCATCAAATCTTTGAAATTTTTGAAAATTAAGTTGGTCAAAGTGAAATAAGGAACATTTAGGACATTTTCATGCAAAATGTCAACTTTTGACCTAGAGTTAACTCTCAACTCATTGACTTTTTGGGTTTTTGATGAAAATGAGTAGGAAATTGCCTAAAATTAATAGGCAAAAAAAAATGAAAATTGCTACTTTTAGTTCGAGAAATGGGTTCTATCACAATCCAAAACTCCTAATTTCGATTGTTTTACCTTTATTGACGCATTGACTAAAAATCAGGTGTCAACAAAAGAGTTGACATCATCCTCCTCAAAGGGAGCATCTTCCAAATCGTGACGTAAATCATCACGTTTTAGAAGTTCAAAGCATTGCAAATGCTCCTACAGTTGTTGCACATGTCTTCTTAAATCATCCACCTCCACATCTCGTAGGTCTCTTTCTCAAGCTCTAGAAAACTCAACATTTGGTCCATGTTAATGACGACCAACCATTGAACCAAAGTTCTTATATCAATCTAACATTGAAGAAAGTGTAGAGAAGTAAAAGGTAACACAAGTGAGAACTAAATTGGATTGGTCACTCACCACTTGTAGGAATCCACCCAAAAAATAAGAGCGCAATAAGAAATCATTCTTATTCTCAAGTCAAAGACTAAATGAATTATCACTCAAATCAAGTCTATCTTCTTATTCATCATAACATGCTTATATAGACGAACTTGGAACAACCTTCCAAGCATGAGTAATTAAGACTCTTTGGAAAGACAAAAGGACTTATATGGAAGATAAACTAGTCTTACTAGAAAACATTGACAATTACATAAGGATATTTAGAAACTTTAAACGATATTTACTAGACCTTGAAAATATAACAAATAAAATGTTGTTGGGTACATGTATCCAAGATTTGCTTGATCTGATGTTTCTGAGTTAATGACCTTCAAAGAATGTAGGCACCCTTCAAATGCGAGATTACCCAAGTAGATTCAATATTCGGTAATAATACAAGGTTATTGACATATTGGTAACTCTTTTGTAAAACCGATGTTGTCTAAGGAAAAATGCTCCGGCATAAAAAAATTACCAAAGAAATCCTCAACCTTTAACAAATGTGTCAATTTAATCCTAAACATTTGTTTGCCAATTAAGTCTTAAACATTTTGCATTTGTGCCAATTTAGTTTTCCTGGCCATTTTTGACCAGGCAGCATTAATGAAGATGCCAGTTGTCCTACATGGTGTGATCGGCGCCAACATGGATAATTTTAACAATATTTTAATATTTTATTCAAATTATATATTTATTCTTTTTCTTTTTCTTTTCATTTTGATTCTTTTCTTTCTTTCTCTTTCTTTTTTTTTCCCTTCTTTACCTTCGTTCTTCCTTCTACCAGTCATCAGACCTCGACGATCAACTAAAGGCAAGGACTAGCAAGCCTTGCCCTCACCAGCAACTTGTTTGACAATAAATTAATGTAAAATGAGTTAAAAGGAAAAAGAAGGTCTATAAGATGGCTCATGATGGATTGCTTAAATGATCCATATTTTGGGAAAATTATCAAAGAAATCTTAATCCTATTATAATTGTACCAATTCAATCCTAAACCTTTTTTTTTTTGCCAATTAAGTGTTAAACCTTTTACTTTTATAGTAATTTAGTCCATCCGATAAATTTTGGTCAGGCAATATTAGCGAGGGTTGGCAAGAGCTTGAGCCTCGCCAACCTAATGTGAGGCCACTCGCATGACTGTACCCTCGCTAGGGGCTGGGGAAGGCCAACGACTAATTGGAGGAAGAAGGGAGGGAAGGAAAAAGAGAAAGAAAGAGAAAGAAAAAAAAAATTTATTAGAAAAAATTATTAAAATACCATTAAAAATTGTCTATGTTAGCTCCTACTAGCAAATATTAGGTGGATGGACTGAATTTGCACAAATGCAAGAAACTTATGACTCAATTGACAAAAAAAAAAGGTTATGATTGAATTGTCATTATTATAATAGGTTTATGACTTTTTTTGGTAGACTTAACTCCATGAAAATTCAACAAACTTAAATGAAGATGTTGCTCATCTCCTATTTTTGCCCATGTCTCATCCATAAATAGCTAAGCAATTTTCAGTTTCTACAACAAGTCAAAGCTTTCATGCCCTTCTCTCTTCAACCACTATTGTTCTTGACACTAGTGACCCAATTGAAGCATTCGGGCTCTTCTCTCATCACTGCTCTCGACACTAACCCAAAAGTTACAAATGACCTTTTTTTATTAATTTCTAGATGGTGGCGCCAGAACCCTTGGTCAATGTTTCCCATAATTATAAGAAGGTAGGAAAAACGGAAGATTTTAATTCACCATGTACTGTTAACCATCTTGATTCGTGGGAGATTAAGGAGATTAGGGAGATGCATTTGTAAGGATTGACGTCTGCAATTTTTTGGTCATCTGATGGTTTGTCAACCATCTGGTGGCTTCATAAACATTTTGGGCTTTTTGGGGTTGTGAATTGTTGTTAAAGGAGAAAAATTGCTTATAATTGGAACCCAGTTTGGTTGCGTACAAGTTGGTCTAGGTAGAGTTGGATATGGATTGACAATATTATATTACATTAAAGATAAGTTAAATTGTAACATCCTGAAATTTGAGTCATTTAAGGAATATATGAATGTGAATTTCGTCAATACATTGTTGGTTAATCTCACTTAAAATTGATCACTCTCGAGATATTAACCTTAAGGGGAAATGCTGAAGGGGACAAAACTTGTGCAACTAAAGAACTTGACTTGGGAAAACGACTTAACCGTGAGACTTGCATAAGGACGATCTTGTAGATATGCAGCCAATTTCAAGGACGACTAGAAGTCAATTCGTGGACAGAGTATAATGGGATAACGGGCGAATCTATTTACTGTTATTGAGCCCGTGAATGACCCTATGTTGATTCTCGGTAATCGTGTACTTTGAAATAAGAATCTATCATCTACAATTTCATGTTAGTCAAGAACGTCCATGTGTCGAGAAATCTTGAACATGGTTTGATACCGAGTTAGGCACAAGTCGGTTACATGTGAAGCCTTGAAGCCGTCTGTTAGTCCGAGACATACCAAAATGGTATTCAGGAAAATCGACAATGCATGAGAATCAAATATTGGACAATGAATTTTTGGGAACGTTCGGGACGAACTTTTGGACAATGCTTCTTCGACCTTCAACATTGCCGATAGAGCTGAATAGTTGGAAAAGGGATTTACGAACCAAGGAAACAAGCTTACGAGGATGTGAGCCAAGCAAGACCATTGTGGGCTTCATGCCCAAGGAGGGTCGGCCATCATGGTCGGGCCCAAGGCAAGCAAGTGAGTCTATTGGATCTAACCAACCACTTAACCCTTCCAAGCCTATTGTCTAGCTTTGAGCCATTTCAAGCCCAACCAATTCCTGAGCCCGTTCCTATTCATTTCCTAGCCCGTTTCTTAGGCACACTCTTCATCTCAACCCAAAGGCAGATTGGTAATTGTGCAAAGGTGGAAATGACCGTTTTGCCCCCACTAGATTTTATGGGGAAAAAGACAAAAGAAGAGAGAGAAAATGATGTCATTGCATGGGGATGGGAGCTTGTATTTATGGGCTTTAATGAGGCTTGACAACCAACTCTCCCATCTCTCTCCTCTTCCCATTTAGCTGCCCATCTCTCCCCCTTGTTCCTCTTATTCTCTTTTTCCTCTCCTTCTACCTTGCCTCAATTCCCTAAGTTGTTCATTACTAGTTTGGCTTGTTCACTACCCACACCACCTACCACCATTACTAGGAGACCCTATCAGTGTCCTCTGTTGCTACTGCTCGCCAGTCCTAGCCACAAGCACGCCCACCCGCCGGCCAGAAGCCGCTGCACCCTTGTCTGCCCAATTCCAGCACTGTATCGCATGAAAAAGCCGTTCCACCCCTGTTTCAAACCAACTGCCGCCCAAACCAACCACCAGCCAATCCCCCTTGAACCCATGGAGCCGTTAGTCATCAGCCAACTAACCATCGAAGCGCCAGTCAGTCTGGCCAGCCCTTCCTCCACATGAACAGTTGATTCCAGAGTTGCAGAGAGAGCCAGAGTTGATTGCAGCTGTTTGAGAGCTAGGACAGTCTTGGATCGTTGTAGTCAAGGTTCCCAAGCATAGCCTCCGTCATCGCCGCCACGCTCGTGTCTCCGGCCCATTTAACGGGTGAGTTTAGTCCTAATCCTTCGTTTACCACATTAACTTGCTTAGGGTTAGTTTAGTTAGGGTTAATCCTAGTTTAGGGGATTAATTAAGTTGTATTAGAACTAATATAGGTGGTTAGTTAGTTGGTTAGGATTAGTTTAGATTAATCTTGCTTAGTGTTTGTTAAATGTGGTTTAAGGGAGTTAAGCTTGTTTAGCTTTAATTAATTGATTGTTTGCTTTAATTAATGTTTTGATTGATTTCTAAGTTTAATTTATTAATTGTTTAATTCTGAAATTTTACTATTTATATGGCATTATTCACAATTTACTGTTCACGTGACATTGTTCATCCAAAAGCGAAAAATTGCCTTATTGCATATGTTTTGATCATATGATGTGGATTGATTGTGTAATTGCATGGACATTTGCATGAATTGCATGGTTTTCACAAAAAGGAGAAAATGCTTTGTCCGAGGGACACATAAATGGACCGTTTTTATGAAAATGAATTTGAGACTGCATATGCAAGCCTGTGTGCATTGGTTAATGTTCAGGATAAAAATGGATTGTAGTGATATGCTTATGTGATCACTAAGTTGAACCCGTCGTCCCGACCGAAATTCGAGGTATAATAGTCCGATTTGTCGAAATCTCGGCAGGAGTCCGGATGTGAAGTCACGATAGAGGCTGGGCCTATGCTGCTTTGGGAATGCTGTCTTGGGAGAGAACCCTCGTCGTCATCGTGCCTCACGAGGGAGGGCGATGCCTGGTTATGCCAATAGACACCAACGGGGGTTTGGTTGTGGCCTTAAGGAACAATAATAATCAAAATACGTATGAATGCAAGAACGCTTTAGAAATAATGCATCATTAGTTCCAATTATGTATGAGCTAATCACATTGGTTGTGGCACGCATGAATTGATAACGTGCAGGGTGTGGCAGTGGCTAGGTGAGATCGCCTATGACGCGACTCGTATGTGACTAATGAATTGCATTAATTGATGGCCATATGCTTTGCTTGTATTGGGTTGGAGCTTAACATGCAGGGTATAGCATACTAGGTAAGGTTGCATGCGAATCGATTATTTGATTGTTTGTTAACGCTGGGTATGTGAGCTAGTTGTGTATTGGTTGTAATATATGTGGTTGTTGTTGGTCTACTTAAGGGGTGGTTTTAGAGAGATAATCTGGGTTGAGTTGGTGTTTTAACTGAGGCTTAGGGTAAGGACTCAATGAGATTTTATCTCACTAGTTATTATATAACCATTTTCATGCTCTTAGAATGATGCACCCACTAATGCGATTCAAGATCCCTAAGGACTGGACACCATAGTGATACACCACCGCTTCTCGGGTCGAGTGTAGTTGTATGAGAAGTACGTCTCCACCATCTAGGTGGATGAGGGACTAGGGCAATGGATTCCCCATCGGTTCCTGGTATGGTACATCTGAAAGGATGATCTTCTGATTGATTCTCTACATGGTTTTGATGGGCCGCCCAGTAAAGGCCCCGAAGATGCCGACTAAGACCCCATAGAGCAAGACCTTACTAACGACGCAATGGAGGATCCTACCCCTGCCCCACCAGTAATCAACCCGAACGCCTCTGACTACAATCCAACAGAGCCTAAATCCGATGGGTCACTGTGATGGTGATGCCAAACTTGAGGGGTTTTTTTTGTAAAGGTGGATTAACCTATCCTCAGTTTCTTTTTGGTTTGGCTTAGAAGAAGGAATTGCCCTTTGATGGGCTTCTATATCGAAAATGTTCCCTCGTTGATCAATCCAGTAAATAAATAAATGAGTAGTTTGTTGTTGTTCTATCGTTCATCCCTATATCCTTGTTTGATTGATTGATTGTCTGATTGACTAGGGGATGATTCGTCTTTCGCTTGCGTATAATGAAAGAATAAAATGAATGGTCGGTGACGCATCATGGGACGTCACATTCAGTTGGCCAAGGGAAGGGGTTTTTACGTCCTCAGGGTTCAGGGCATGACATCCCCGTTGGTTTTGGTATCAAAGCCCAGTTGAGACTTGAAGTGATAAGGTGCGAGGGGTTTTGGGATAATGAAATAGGGATGGCATTTATTTTACGTGCTTATGACTACTTTTGCGATCTTGTATTATGGCAGGTTGTTCATAGTTTATAATTCTCGATAGGAATTGGAAAGCAGGATCAGTGAGTATTCTACGAGATGAGCAATCCTAAGCAAAGAGCCCCTAGGCGTAGGGTAGCATCTGGTCAAACCAATAATAAGGATAGGGCACAAAGGGATCCTAGGTTAAATAAGATCCTACTGGTGCTAGAGACCTTGATAGGACAATAGGTTGAGGATCGAGCTCCTGCTACTTCTGCTACCGCTACTGTCGCTGCTATTCCTGTTGCTCCTGTTGTGGTTCCTTTAGTGAGGGGTGAAGTCTGCGAGAGACTGATGCATAAATTGGTAGAACAATTTTTAGTACTTAAGCCACTGAAGTTTAGTGGCTTTGGCGATCCTAAGGTTGCGACCCTTTGGGTTAGAGATATGGAGAATGCTTTTACTGTACTGAGATGTTCCGAGGAAGGTCGAGTGCTTCTAGTGGCTTACCAGCTTCAAGGTAACACCAGTACTTGGTGGGAAGCCACTCAAGGAAGAGTGTTCCCTGAAGGCATGGTTCAAACTTGGAGTGCCTTTCATGAGGCTTTCAATGGGAAGTATTTTTCAGATAATGCTCAAGAGTCCAAGATGGCAGAATTCCAACAACTTCGTCACAACCAAATGTCAGTGGATCAGTATGAGGTAAAGTTCGCTGAGCTATCTAAGTATGCACCAAGATTGGTGGAGGGCCCTTTGGATAAGGCGAGACAATTTAAAGACGAGTTGAAGCCAGAACTAAAAGACCAACTGGTGCACTTGAATTTGAAGAGTTTTGATGAGATGTACGAAAGGGCTCAAATAATAGAGAAGAACATGGTGGAGAGGACAACCACATCTAGCTCGCAATTCATGGCTAATAGAGATAATCGTCAGTTTAGAAAAGGACTGATGATGGGGAGAATGAATCCCACCCCACCCAATAAGAAGAATTATGTGGGGAAGTCGACATCCAATTACATGGGAGTATGTCGGTTGTGTGGGAGAAGACATGGAAATCTCCCTTGTCCTTCGATGACGAAAGCCTGCTTTGGATGTGGTCAACAGGGCCACCAAGTGATAAATTGTCCAACGCTTGTGAGGATGATCTTGCCACCATCGCAAGGAGGACGACTTGTAGGGAACATGCCACAGAACAACTAAGGTTGACCCTCGGTGCAAGGAAAAGTTTACATCGTAACCAAAGGGGAGGCGGAGGATTCACCCTCCGTCATTACAGGTACAGTCTCCTTGCACAATCATGCTGCTTATGCATTATTTGATCCTGGTGCTACGCATTATTTTGTTGTTGATCATTTTGTTAAACTACTAGGGTTAAGTCTCAAACCATTGGGAGTGGTTTATAGTATTTTTACTTCATTCAAGGATAAGATATTGTCTGAGTTAGGTTATTCTGGCTGTAAGTTAGTTTTAGGTGATCGCGAGGAAGTCATTGATTTGATTGCTATAGCAATGTATAACTTTGATGTCATAATTGGCATATATTGGCTCACCAAACAATGAGCTACGATGAATTATCATGGAAAGACAATTCAATTTAACCCAATAGTGAGTGATAGTTTTGAATTTGTTGGGAATCAAGGGGGACCCTCTGTTCCTCTTATTTTGTCAATTGAGGTGACCCGGTTGTTGGAATCTGGGTGCCAAGAATATTTGGCATTAGTGGCGGTACACTAGTAAAGGGACCAAAGATGGAAGATATTGCGGTGGTATAAGAGTACATGGATGTGTTTCCCAGAAATTGTCAGGATTGCCCTTAGAGAGGCAAATTGAGTTTATGATTGAGTTGGCCCTTGGGACTGAGCCAATTTCGAAGGCGCCTTATAGGATGGCTTTATCATAATCAAAGGAATTGAAGGTGCAAATGCAAGAATTACCAAATAAAGGATTCATTCGTCCTAGTAAGTCCCCTTGGAGAGTGCTAGTACTATTTGTAAGGAAAAATGACGGGTCTTTGCATCTTTGCATCGACTACCGGCAACTCAATCATGTAACTATTAAGAACAAGTATCCATTGTCAATGATTGATGATTTGTTCGACCAACTTCAAGGAGCCTCGGTATTTTCCAAGATAGACCTAAGGACAGGCTATCATTAGTTGAGGATCAGAAAGGAGGATATATCGAAAACGGTGTTTCAGACACACTATGGTCATTACGAGTTTACGGTAATACCGTTTGGATTGACAAATGCTCCTGCAGCCTTCATGGACTTGATGAACCGTGTGTTCAATAAGTGTTTGGACCAGTTTGTGATTGTGTTTATTGATGAAATTTTGGTATACTTGAGGAGTCTCAAGGATCATGAGAGACACTTGAGATCAGTACTGCAAACCTTGAGAGAGCATGAACTCTACACTAAGTTTAGCAAATGCAAGTTTTAGTTAACTCACTTTTTGGGTCATGTAATTTCAAGTGAAGAGATCTCCGTCGATCTGACTAAGATCGAAGTTGTCATGAATTGGTCGAGACCTACGATGGTAACTGAGGTTTGAAGTTTCTTAACATTGGCAGGATATTATAGACGTTTCGTGAAGAATTTTTTGCGATAGCCATGCCCTTAATGAGGTTGTTAAAGAAAGAAGAGAAATTTGATTGGATGGATAAGTATAGTGTAATTTTCAAGAGCTCAAGAGTAAACTGACTACCGCACATATCTTAACAATACCGTCTGGTCTTGGTGGGTACGAAATCTATAGTGATGTGTCGTATAAAGGACTAGGCTATGTGTTAATGCAACATGGAAGGATGGTTGCATACGCATCTCGACAGTTAAGACCTCACGAACTTAACTATCTAACGCATGATTTGTAATTAGCAACGATAATCTTTGCACTCAAGATTTGGAGGCACTACTTATGGGGGGAAAGGTTTCCAATTTTTGCGGATCATCAAAGTCTGAAGTATTTGTTCTTTCAAAGAGAGTTGAACATGAGGCAACGATGATGGATGGAACTCCTTAAGGACTACGATTGCGAGATTTTGTATCATCTTGAGAAAGCGAACAAAGTGGCAGATGTGCTTTGTCGAAAATCATCAATTGCACAAATGATGGTACAAGAATGGATCCTTTTTGAAAGAATCATGGACTCAGACTTCAAAATTGAGGTCGGCCATCTTGCTAGTCTAATGGCCACTCTCAAGGTGAAACCCGAAATGCAAAGTAGGATAAAGAGTGCCTAAGCAATGGATCCTGTAGTTCTTAAGATCCTGCAGATGGATCAGGCAAAGAGAAAAGCCGACTTTCGAGTGTCTAAAGATAGAACATTGAGATTTCAAGGACGATTGTGCGTTCCCCATGATGCAGAGCTAAGGAAGCAGTTTTGTCGGAAGCTCATCGTAATAACTATAGCATCCATCCCAGCAGTACAAAAATGTATTAGAATTTGAAGTAACACTTTCTAGTGGAATGGTATAAAGTTGGACATCGCAAAGCAAGTGGCTAAATATTTAACATGCCAACAAGTAAAGGCTCAGCATTGTAAGCCCGGTAGACTACTGCAATCTCTTGAGATTTCCGAATGAAAGTGGGAACACATTACAATAGATTTTGTGATGGAGCTGCCATGGAGTCAGCGAGGCAATGACTTGATTTGGGTGATGGTTGACATATTGACAAAATCAGCTCACTTTATCGCCGTAAGGAAGGATTTCACGTTGGACAAGTAAGCAGAGTTGTATGTGTGTTAGATTGTGCGCATTCATGGAATTCCAGTGACGATCACATCTGACCGTGATCCTAAGTTTACGATAACTTTATGGAAATGTTTGCAATCAACCTTGAGAACGAAACTGCAATATAGTACGGCATACCACCCACAGACGATAGTCAATCGAAAAGGACAATTCAAACTCTTAAGGACATGCTACGAGCTTGTGTTATAGATTTTAAAGAGAATTGGGAAGAACAGCTTAACTTGGTTGAGTTTGCCTATAACAACAACTATCAACAGAGTATTAAGATGGCACCATTCGAGGCTTTGTATGGGAAACCTTGCAGAACTCCGCTTTATTGGGATGAGGTTGGCAAGCGAAAGATCACGGGGCCAGAGTTGGTACAACAATCTTTGAGTGCCATCCAGATTATTCAAGACAAACTAAAGACAGCTCAAAGTTGTCAAAAGAGCTATGCAAATGAACATCGTAGATCGTTGGAGTTTAAGGTGGGTAATCATGTATTTTTTAAAGTATCGCCAATGAGGGGTACTTCCAAATTCGGCAAGAAAGGAAAGTTAAGCTCGAGGTACATTGAACCCTTTGAAATTTTGGAAAGAATCGGGGTCTTGGTGTATCATTTTGCGTTGCCACCGAAGCTTGCACAAGTACACGATGTTTTCCACGTGTCCATGTTGAGAAAGTATGAACTAGACCCAACTCACAGATTGAATTTTGAAGAACTGGATGTAGACGACAAGGTGTCACACGTGGAAAGACCGATACGAATAAAGGATAATAAGGAGCAAGTGCTTAGAAATAAGACTATCGCCTTCGTTAAGGAGATCTAGCAACATCACGGAATAAAGAGAGCTAAATGGGAAAGTGAAAAAGTAATGAGGCATCAGTACCCCAATCTTTTTGAGAATTTTTCTATAGTTGCAAATTTCAAGGACGAAATTTTTGTAAGGGGGGAAGAATTGTGACGTTTTGAAATTCAAGCCCTTTAAGGGATGTATGAATGTGAATTTCGTCAATGCATTATTAGTTAATCTAACTTGGAATTGATCATTCTCGAGATACTAACCGTGAGGGGAAAGGCTAATGGGGACAAAACTCATGCGACTAAAGAATTTTACTTGGGAAAACGACTCAACCGTGAGACTTGCGTAAAAATGATCTTGTGGATATATAGGCCGATTTCAGGGATGACTAGAAGTCAATTCGTGGATAGAGTATACTAGGACAATGGGCGAATCCATTTACTGTTATCGAGTTCACGAACGACCCTATGTCAATTCTCGATAATCGTGCACTTTGAAATAAGAATCTATCATTTGGAATTTCATGTTGGTCAAGGACGTCCATGGTCGAGAAATCTTGAACGTGGTTTGATACTAAGTTAAGGACGAGTTACTTACGCATGAATTCTTGAAGCCACCTATTAGTTCGAGACATACCAAAATGGCATTCGAGCGAAATCTATAATGCATGAAAATCCAATATTGGATAATGAATTTTTGGGAACGTCCAGAACGAACTTTTGGACAATGCTTCTTTGACCTTCAACAATGCCAGTAAAGCCGAATAGTTAGGAAAGGAAATTACGAACCAAGAAAACGAGCTTATGAGGATGTGGGTTGGGCAAGACCAATGTAAGCCTCATGCCCAAGGAGGGGCGGCCACCGTGGTGGGCCTAAGGCAAGCAAGTGAGCCCATTAGACCCAACTAACCACTTAACCCTTCCAAACACATTGTCTAGCTTTGAGCCATTTCGAGCTCAACCAATTCCCGAGCCCGTTTCTATTCATTCTTAGCCCGTTTCTTAGGCCCGCTCTTCTTCTCAGCCCAAGGGCAGATTGGTAATTGTGCAAAGATGGAAACAACCATTTTGCCCCTCTAGATATTATAGGGAAAGAGGCAAAAGATGAGAGAGAAGATTATGTCATTGCATGGAGATGGGACTTGCATTTATGGGCTTTAATGAGGCTTGACAACTAGCTCTCCCATCTCTCTCCCCCCCCCATTCAACCACCCATCTGTCCCCCTTGTTCCTCTTCTTCTCTTTTTCCTCTCCTTCTACCTTGCCTCCATTCATTGAGTTATCCATTGCTGGTTTGGCTTGTTCACTGCTTGCACCACTTGCCACCATGACTAGGAGACCCTATTAGTGTACCATATTGCTGCCGCTCACCGGTCCAAGCCGTCGACCAACCAAAAGCCACTGCACCCCTATTTGCCCAATACCAGTACTGTACCGCCTGGAAAAGACGTTCCGCCCCTGTTTTGACCCAGCTGCCGCCCAAACTAGCCACCAACCAATCCCCCTTGAACCCTTGAAGCCATTAGTCACCGGCCAGCCAGCCACCGGAGCATTGGTCAGTCCAACCAACCCTTCATCTACTTGAGTAATCGGTCTCCAGAGTTACAGAGAGAGCCGGAGTTGGTTGTTGTTGTTTTAGCCCCATGATAGTCTTGGATCATCGTAGTTGAGATCCCCTAGCATAGCCTCTATCGTCGTTGCCGCACTTGTGTCTCCAGCCCGCTTAACAGGTGAGTTTAGTCATAATCCTTCATTTAGCGCATAAACTTGCTTAGGGTTAGTTTAGTTAGGGTTAATCCTAGTTTAGGGGATTAATCAAGTTGTATTAGAACTAAGATAGGTGGTTGGTTAGTTGGTTAGGATTAGTTTAGATTAATCTTGCTTAGTGTTTATTAAATGTGGTTTAAGGAAGTTAAGCTTGTTTAGCTTTAATTAATTGATTGTTTGCTTTAATTAGTGTTTTGATTGATTTCTAAGTTTAATTTATTAATTGTTTAATTCTGAAAATTTACTGTTCATATAGCTTGTTCTCATTTTAACTGTTCATGCGCATTGTTTGCGCAATACTGGTCATGTGAAACTATTCATCCAGAAGCAAAAAATTGCCTTATTGCATATATTTTGATCATATGATGTGAATTGAATGTGTAAATGCATGGACATTTGCATGAATCACATGGTTTTCACAAAAAGGGGAAAATGTTTTTTTTCCGAGGGACACGGAAATTGACCGTTTTTATGAAGAGGAATTTGAGACCGTATATACAAGCATATGTGCATTGGCTAATGTTCAAGATAAAAGTGAATTATGGTGGTATGCTTGCGTGACCACTAAGTTGAACTTGTCACATCGGCCAAAGTTCGGGGGATGATAGTCCAATTCATCGGAATCCCAGCGGGAGTTTGGATGCAAAGTCATGGTAGAAATCGGGTTGATGCTCCTTCAAAGAGAACCCTCGACGTCACCTCGCCTCATAGGAGAGGGCGATGCTTGGTTATGCTAGTAGACATCGGCGGGGTTTGGTTGTGGCCCTAAGAGGTGGTAATAATTAGAATACGTGTGGATGCAAAAACTTATGAGAAACATGGCATCATTGGTTCCGATTATGTATGAGCTAATCACATTGGTTGTGACACACATGAATTGATAAGGGCCCCGAAGATGCCAACTGGAATCCCATGGAGTTGGACCCTCCTATGGCACAGTGGAGAATCTTGCCCCGCTCCACCGGTGATTGACCCGATAGAGCCTGAATCCGATGGGCCATTGTGATGGTGGTGCCGAACTCGAGGGTTCTTTTTGTAGAGGTGGATTAGCCTAGCCTCAGTCTCTTTTTGGTTTGGCTTAGAAGAAGGAACTGACCCTTTGATGGGCTTGTATATCGGAATGTTCCTTCGTTGGTTAATCCAGTAAATAAATAAATGAGTAGTTTGCTGTTGTTATGTCGTTCATCCCTCTATCCATGTTTGATTGATTGATTGTCTGATTGACTGGGGTTTGGTTCGTCTTCCGCTTGCATATAATGAACGAATAAAATGAATGGTTGGTGACGCGTCCTGGGATGTCGCATTCAGTTGGCCAAGGGAATGGATTGTTGCGTACTCGGAGTTTGGGGCGTGATATAAATAAATTGGACCCATCTTTTGACCCACAGAAGGTCAACCCATCCCATTAGTTTGGCAGGTCCAAGCGTAGTTATGAGGGTCGCATTGCACTTCCATTGAGAGTTCACATGCTATAATTGGCACCAAATAGAAAAAAGAAAACTTTAGTATGTTGATATCACATCAAACACATTATTTGGCTTTATGAACATGACAATGAGTAATGTAGGGTAAACCTAACAAAAAAGTAAAATTTAAAATTTTTATTTTGCACTCTGCAATTTCTACAAATAAATAGATGAAACACTACCTAAGTTATTAAACAAATCACTTCTCCCAAAATCTTAATCAGTTAAGAAATAGGTCGACATTTTACAATATTTTAGTAATTCCCCTCACGCTTAATGCATGAAAGTCCATCCTTACTCGCACAAGACAGGATCCGGATGTAGCCCATCAGATAGACAACCAAAAACAAGAAAGGAAGAAGAATAAAAGTGACTAACGCAAAATGTTCAAGAGGGAGTACTAGAATTTGAACTAATAATTTGTGTTCTAGTACCATGTTAAACAAAAAAGGCAGGAGAACAACAGTAACTAACACAAAATATTCAACAGGGGTGCTAGAATCTGAACTAATAATTTGTGTTCTACTACCACGTTAAACAAACCGTTTTTCCTAGAAATTTGAGTTGTTAGAAAATAGGTCAATAATTCAAGTATAACATATTACATAACACATGTATCTTCAAGTCAATAAAAATACTGTGTATGGTAGTCACATCACATGACAACACTTGCAAAAAAATGAATAAGAATAAAGAGTTCCATTGGAATATATCTTTGTTATAATTTTATGCTTAACCCCGGCTTTTCAAAACAATAGCCCACATTTTTCAAATCTCTTGAAGTTTGAAAGTCTTGCAAAGTATTTTTAGGAACTTTTGAACAGAAACCTAATTTAAAAGCTAAACTTCTAATTGTCAAATATTGACTCGTGAATTACATCTTGAACAAATTGCAAGTGTTTTTTTAAGTCAACTAATCTTGTGGCAAGACTTGTGCATTCGTTAGTTAAACTAAGAGATTATTTGGTGAGATATTGTGAAGGCTATATACTCTATGAGTTATCAGTGTAATTTGGGGTTGAAAAACGCTACAAGTGTTTAAGTAAATTAATTGTGATTGTAATCTTTAGGAAAAATTCAAAATAAGAGCTTGAAATACCCTTAATTTCTCAAATAAAAGTTTGAAGTAAATATTATTTCAAATAAAGGTCTAAAGTGCTATCATTTTTTCAAATAATAGTCTAAAAAGAACATTATTTCAAATAAGAGCTTGAAGTGACTTTGTCAATCTCAAATAAGGGTTTGACCTCATGGGCTAGTTATGAGCGTTTCCGTCATTCAACTTTTTTCTTTCCTTTCATTTTTTTTTTTTTTTTTTTCAAAAAAAGACAAACCAAAAATGGAAAAAAAAATTAAAAACACAAATAAAAAATAACCTTGGTGGGAGGGTCGGCCATGCCCTCTTGCCTATATTCTTTTTTTTCCTTTTTAAGCTTTATCCTTTTTTTTCTTTTTTGAGTTTTTTTAAAGAAAAATTAAAAAAAGAGCATGAAAACGCCATTGACCAGTTGATGAAGTCAGACCATTCTTTGAGGCTAACATGGGTACTTCAAATCCTTATTTAAGAAAATGATGCTATTTTAGATCCTTATTTAAAATAAAATTCATTTCAAGTTCTTATTTAGAATTTTTCCTAATCTTTATTTTGTCGCTTGATTTATAAGAGAATCATGTTTTTCTCTTCTTGCGGAGTAGAGTGCCGACCAAACCATATAGTTAAGGTATTCAATTTATTTCTTTATTTTGTTTTCCAATCACTTGTTTTTGCAATAATTGTCTCTATGAGTGCACTTTGTATGTCAAAATGAATTTACAAAGAGACTTGCATATCGTGCGCTTCTATGTTGATGATTTGTTTACAAGCAACAATGTGAAATAAGTCTCCAAATTCAAGGAGGCTATGATGTTTCACTGTGAGATGAATCATGTGGGTTTAATGGCATATTTTCTAGGCCTTGAAGTTGTGCAAACTGACAAGGACATTTTAATATCGTAGAAGTATGCCAGAGATATTTTAAAGCCATTAAGTTGAAGCTTTCAAAATTTGGAAGAGGAGCCATGATTGATGTCACTAATTAGTGTCTAATTGGAAGCTCACGTTATTTGACAGCCAGAAGACCAGACATCACATTTGATGTCGGTCTCATTAGCAGGTTTGTAGAGAATTCGAAAATGTCTCACTGGAAAGCTGCAAGAAGGATTCGTGGGATTACACTGAAAGTGACTGGAGAGGTGATATCGGTACGACTAAAAGCATTTCATGCTATGCTTTTGGCCTTGGCTCTGGAATTCTTGCCGGGTCTTCGAACAAACTAAGAAGTTGTCGCGCTGTCAATAGGCGAAGCGAAATATAATGCCGCGACCTGATGTGCTACTCAAGCTATAAGGCTATTTACCTTACTTCCCAATAACTACATGAATTTTCTCCGCCGAATGATTAATCTACAACTTTCTAGCCATTTCCATTATCAATAACAAAGCCCAATCAACCTGGAAATTATAAACCTACAGTGGCTTCACGACCACGTCCGAGAGGAAAATCATCCCACTAGTTGCACCGTCAATCATCCCTCACTGCGCTGCAGTCGCTATGCCCTTGGTTGAGCCGGGACAGGCATGCCGGACCCCCGCCTTTGCCTAGGCAGCGATGGCTCTTCCTCTTCCTCCCTCCCCCTTTTCTGTAGGGTTTATGTTTTCTAAATTCAAATTTTCCGTTTGACGGAAGGATGTTAGTTGAACAAGAACGCGTATAGTCAATTTTTCAATTCAACAATAAGTAGATTTCAGGAATTTGATTATACATTGCAAAAAAATCAGGGATTAATGGTGTCTACATCCCATGAATAAAGGATTTATCAATTGAGGACCAACAACAATTTTAAAACAATTGGACTGATGCACGTAAGGGTACTGTTCATTTTGCGCTCTCTCTGCCCTGAGCTCCCGACTCTGCAGATCAGGCCTTGAGGAGGTTGGTCCGGCGGCATCTGCCTCCGACACCTCTCTGTTCGGAGCTTCTGCTCTCTCTGCGGGCTCACATTTCCGGTGGAGAAGCGGATTCGAAGCGAGGCATCTGGTAAGATTTCTCTCACAGCTACTTTGCTCGGGGATGGAGGGTCTGGCGGGGATTTTGTAGTGGGCTCTCGATTCTCTGCTGGAATGTTGGGTAGAAGTGATGCGGGGCTGGAATGCCGGCCAGGTAGAGGGGTAGACAGCGCAGCAGAAGTAGGGCTCCGGCTGTGCGAATTGCGCCGGGCAACCCGAATCTTAAGGGGAAGCATGTGGAAAACCTCTCTGTTGCTGGGGGTTCAGGAGGGGGCACTAGAATGGAGCTGCCCCCCTCTAGTTCGAAGGATAGTGGGTCTAGCAAAGAGAAGACCTATTCTGCAGCAGCGAAAAACCCAAACTTGTTGCCTCATTTTGAGGGATCTCAGGCTCTAGACACACGTTCTTGGGCCAATGTAGCCAAAGCGGCTACCAAAGGGTACTCGCTATCCTATATAGAGCCTTGTTCCGATAAGGTAAACGAAGTATATTGTGATGATGAAGACCTTGTTGCTGCTAATCCAATATGGCAGGAATGCCTAGTTGGATATTTTGTTGGGAAGAAACTCCCGTTTAAACTCGTTGAGACGACCCTGAAACATATCTGGGGCCAAAGATTGGAGGAGGTCAAGGCCAATGACCAAGGTTTCTTTTTTTTCCATATTTCGGACTCTGAATTCAGGCGAAAGGTGATTGAAGGAGGCCCGATGACAGTTGCAAGAGTGCCGTTAATACTGCAGCAATGGCACCCGATGATAGAATTGAAAAAAGGAGACCACGCTTCTATACCGGTATGGATTAGACTAAAAAACCTCCCCTATGGGTTGTGGTCTTCTACAGGTATTAGTAAAGTGGCCAGTGTGGTGGGTAAACCGCTTTATGTGGACCAAAGGACTGAACACTTGAAAATGATTTCCTTTGCTCGAGTATGTGTTGAAATTTCAGCCACCAAACCTTGTTGGGATGAGGTTACGGTCCATTTAAATGGTCAAACCCGAGTAGTTGAGGTGGAATATGAATGGAAGCCTGTTGTATGTCGTAAATGTGGTACTTTTGGACATAGATGTCCTGAGCAAGTCCTCTGCCCTCCAGAGGCTAACCCGGTGAATAAAACTACTCCTGGGATTCCTGAAGGAAGTAATGGCCAAGGCCCTAGCCTCCATGGAGCTTCTACTTCAGCTACATTGCTGAGACCTCCTACGGATGTAGAATGGACACTAGTTAGTAGCAGGACCAAACGAATGGCTGGTAAAAACAAGCAGCCATCTACTGCTTCTCCTCATTGCTTTGACTCGGTGGATGATTTGGATGAGGATTCTGAGATTGCTGAAAGACGTGACCAAGGAAATCTGGTAGAGGAAGTGATTGATACTGCTGGTGTTGTGGTTCCTGATGGAGATGTGGTTGTTGCTATGTCTGGCGAGGAGGACAGTGATGCTGTTGGTGTTGCCCCGGTGCAAAACATTGTTGCTGCTGCTGATGTTCCTGGTGAGACAGTGCAGGTCAGCGCTGTTGCTGCTGTTGCTCCAGCTTCTGGAGTTGCTGCCGAAGGTCCTCTAGCACATGGCAGTGTTGCTGCACCCCCAATGCAGGTCGAAGTTGCTGCTGGTGTTGCTCCAGCACCTGATAAAGCTGCTGCTGCTGTTATACTAACACAGGGAAGTGCTGCTGCTATTCCTTTGGCTGCTGCTGCTTCTGTTATCCCAGTGCATGGCAGCAAATTAATTTCTGCTGTTACACATGGCAATGTTGCTGATACTGCTCTTGAGGATGCTGATGGTGACCAATCCTTGGAGACCATTACAGATAGCCATTATGGTCTACATACAAATCAAAATTCTGGTTATGCTACTGCACAGGTTGCGGATGCTGGGGCTGCTGCTGATATGTCAACCTTGGTGGCTGCTGGTTTTCGCTCTGGTGTGAGCTCTCCTCTGCCTGATGCGACTGACTTGGCAGCTTGCTGTGGCCCCTAGGCGCTGGCTGGTCTAGCAGGTGCCACTGGTACTGGGCCTATGGCTGAGGGACGGGCTACCACAGGCTCTGCTACTATTAACCTTGAACCGGCAAATATAATTAATCCAACTCAGAACCAACAGTCCAACCATTTGAAGACTGACAATACTGAGCTTCAACTTACAGAGGTTAAGATTGAACAGACAAGCAGGTTGAGGCTTCCACCTGCTACCTCTCTTGCCAAGACAAAAAACTCCTCCCCTGGGTCAGCTTCTGGTAAGACAAAACCAATGTCCACTAGGAGACGCCCTAAGAGAACATGATTTTTGTTTTTCTACCCTTATAGTAGCTTATGTCTTTTGGGTTTTGGAATATAAGGGGCCTGATGAATCCCATTAAGCAAGCTGAAGTAAGACAGCTGGTGCGTTGCAATAACATATGTTGTATTGGTCTTTTGGAAACTAAAGTACCAGCCCCAAGTTTTCCTGCTATATCTTCTGGTTTAGTTCCTGGCTGGAAGTGGGTGTCTAACTATGAGCATTCTCCTAGGGGGCGTATTTGGGTCGGTTGGAACCCGCTTTTGGTTTGCTTTAGTACTACTTCTAGTACTGATCAGATTATTAATGGAGAAGTTAATTTTTTGAATACGGGGACTACTTGTTCTCTGTCAGTGGTCTATGGGGGACATTCCTTCGTTGCTCGAAGACCTCTTTGGAATGAACTTGTTAGCTTGAGTTTCCTTCTCAAGGACCGTCCTTGGATGGTTGCTGGTGATTTTAATGCCATCAGGGATTCTTCTGACCGCATGGGGAGCCCAGATGTTTGGCTTCCTGCATTTGATGAATTCAAGGAATGTCTGGATCAAGCTGAACTTTTTGATCTTCGTTATGTGGGTTTCCGATTTACTTGGTCTACCTCCTCCGGCGCTCAAAGGAAGCAAAGGAAAATTGACCGGGTCTTGGTCAACAACTGCTGGTGTCCTACCTTCTCCTTTTTGGAAGCTTCCTTCTTAGCCCCGGGCCTATCAGATCATACCCCTATGGTTGTGAGAATACTAGCTCCTGGGTCCCGGCGCATTCCTTTCAAATTTTTTAATATGTGGATGAGCCACCCTGAATTTTCTGCTCTAGTTACTCGAGCTTGGGAGGCTCAAGTGACGAGCTCTCCCCTATGTACAAACTTTATACTAGACTCAAGTTGCTAAAAGGGCGACTTAAGTGTCTAAATAGAGATGCTTTTTCTGATATTTCCATGAGGGTGGCTACAGCGAAAAGGATTCTTCTTTCTACCCAAGAGGCTCTACAAGTAGACCACTGGGAGTAGCCGGGGCGGTAGAGGAACATGCGAGGATCAAGGAATACTATGAACTCCGGAATCTTGAGGAGGCTTTTTCGAGCAAAAGTCTAGAATCCGTTGGCTTAAAGAAGGGATCTTAATACCAAGTTTTTTCATCAATCGGTCAACCATCGACAACTTCGTAACCGTATCATTTCGGTCCTGGACAGCTCAGGTAATATGATATCTGATCTGCAGGAGGTTCCTAAGGTTTTTGTCGCATACTTCCAAAACCTTCTTACCCCGACTGATAGGGAGGTGAGACCCTCTGTTCAAGACCTCAGGAATGTTATTCACTCCCCTCTTAATGAGGAGCAAATCAATTCTCTCTCCCAACCTTTTTCACCTACGGAGATTCGGGAGGCCATGTTCTCCTTGGCTGGAAATAAAGCCCCTGGCCCTGATGGCTACAATGCTGATTTTTTTAAGAAGAATTGGGATAAGGTTGGTCCCTCAGTCACTGAAGCGGTTATGGACTTTCTTGAATCTGGGGATTCTTCGAAGGAAGTCAACAATACTATCATTGCGCTAGTGCCAAAAGTTCCCAATGCGACATCGGTTTCCGATTTCCGTCCTATTGCTTGTTGTAATACAATTTACAAGTGTATTACTAAGATCTTCTCATCTAGGATTGCTTTGCGGTTCTTCCACATTTGATTAGTCCGACTCAAACGGCTTTCGTCAAAGGCGAAGAATTAGTGACAATATCCTACCGGCTCAAGAACTCTTTAGTGGGTTCCACAACAAGCCAAATGTTCCAAAGTGTGCCATTAAGGTGGATTTCAAAAAGCCTACGACACCCTTGATTGGGATTTTTTAGAATTAACCCTTCAAGCGTTTGGATTCCCTAACCATCTCATAAGGCTTATTATGGTGTGCGTTCGAACCCCAAAGTTTTCCTTATCCATTAATGGTGAACTACATGGTTTCTTTGCAAGCGGTAGGGGTATAAGACAAGGTGACCCTATGTCTCCATACCTGTTCACACTAATCATGGAGATCTTCTCTGGGATTCTTAACTCTCACACTCAGCATCCGGATTTTCGATATCACTGGCGGTGCAAGGCTACGAGGCTATCCCACCTTTTTTTCGCGGATGACGTCCTCCTCTTTAGTCAAGCAAGCCTCGCATCTATCTCTTGCATCCAAGATGGGCTCACCCTTTTCACTTCTTGGAGTGGCCTTGTCCCTAATGCCAGCAAAAGTGAAGTTTTCATCTCGGGAGGTTCTGAGATTACTAAACACCAGATTCTACAAGCGCTTGGCTTCAATCTTGGGTCTCTTCCTGTGCGTTACTTAGGAGTGCCAATCATTACATCGCGACTAGGTAAAGGGGACTGTAATGCGCTAGTAAGTCGCCTTACAGCCAGGATCCAATCTTGGACACACCGATTTCTCTCTTTTGCAGGCCGACTCCAACTTATAAAGTCGGTACTACATGCCATCCAAGCTTATTGGACCGCTATATTTTGGCTCCCTTCCTCGGTAGTGGATAAGATTGAGCAAACTTGCAGGCAATTCCTATGGAAAGGCCCCTCCATGGGCCCGGGAGGTGCTAAGGTGGCTTGGGATGATGTATGCCTTCCTTTTTCAGAGGGAGGTCTTGGAATCAGAAGAATCGGGGGACAAAGACAACAAGGCAGCCATGGCTAAACACATCTGGTTGCTATTCTCGATAAAGAATCGCTATGGTGTAAATGGATCCATGCTACATACCTCAAGCGGAGGAATTTTTGGATCTCATCAACCCCACCATCTGCTCTTGGGCTTGGCGTAAGATCCTTGCTTTAAGAGATGACTTTAAACCCCATTTCGGATGGAAGCTTGGAGATGGGGATTCAATATCACTACGGGTTCGATCCATGGCTTGATATTGGTTCCTTAGATTCAATTTATTCAGATAGTGATATCCACCATTCGATCTTCTTAGGCATGCTAAGGCCAAGGACTTATACTCCTTTGATGGGGCACAAATACGCCAAGAGCTGTTATTATGGCAAATACCAATCCCCCATCTTTCGTTTGGTCAAGACATATTTACTTGGGCTCAGGATCCAGCCGGTAAATTTTCAAGTGCCTCGGCCTGGGACACTATCCGGCGGAAAGTTAGCACGGTTCACTGGTCCTCTTTTGTCTGGGACAAGGCATTGGCCCCTAGACATCAATTCCTTCTCTGGTTAATAACCAAGAATCGTCTTCCCACTCAGGCCTTCCTCATGTCATTTGGTAGGATTCCTAACTCTGTTTGTGCCTTGTGCAAGTCTAGGCCGGACTCAGTCAACCATCTCTTTTTTGAATGCCATATCCCTAATGCCCTGGCTAAGTTCTGGGCCGCTAAATGTAACATTCCATGGAGCAACTCCTCTTGGTCGAATAACCTTCTTTGGGTTATAAACTCTATATCTGGTAAGGGTTTCTACCGAGAGATAGCTCGGTTCTCTTTTGGAGCGCTCTGTTATATCATTTGGAAGACCAGAAATGATATTCTCTTCCGTGGACACAATCTCAATGTCCCTTCCATGAAATTATACCTTTTCAAGGTGGTGAGGGATAAAAGTCTTGCCTACAAGTCGGTCGAAGATAGCCCCAGAAATAGAAGGATGCGGCGCGGTTGGGGGGATAGACCCTCGGATTTTTGGGAATGGAGCCGCCCAGGACTTAGTTAGTTAGGATGATCTGGGTCTTATACAACCCGATCTTCATGTATTTTCCTTTTCCTTATGGGTGATCATGGTACCCTGCTACTCCAGTGACAAGTAGTCCTGTTGAGTATGTACTGGTACCGTGTTCTCCCCCCCTGTACAATTCGTTGGTCGTTTCTATTACATTCTTACCTTACCAAAAAAAAAAAAAAAAAAAAAAAAACAACAATTTTAAAAAGAAACTGCACTGATCCTTTGAGAAACACTGTAATACTCTTCAATTCTATATATTCGCACAGCATAAATGGCAGAAAGAAGACAAAATTTTGAGGTGATCCAGCTGCATGTGATCCGCGGTTCACATGATCTAAAGAGGACTCGTATTGATTGGTGAATGTATATTAGACTTGATCACAACAGGTGGGCAGAGGAGTGACTGGTTTCGCTATGTAAGTTGGCATGTCATCTCCGGCCATGATCACCACAATCTTCGGCTCCGCATCCGACAGCATGATCACAGCCTTCGTCAGCTTCTCATCCACCTCGTGCGATTCTCCCGAAGTGCGCTTCCAATACAAGCACACCAATATGATCAGTGCTGCAAATATGAGGATCAACGTTAGAGCCAGTCCCCCGAAGAGATATGGAATCGGAGAGCTCCATATGTGGATGCTTGACATAGAGCTTGTAGCTTCCATCTCTCTCTTATGTCGCTCTGAGCTTCTGAAATTGTTTTGGCTGTTTCTTTTGGGGTGGGTGATGACTCTAACCAGAGGATGGAGTTTCTTTTCAGGATTTTGCAGTGAGAACTCGAGGTCCGGTGGCGAATGAATTTATAGGGTGAATTTCTGCTCTGTCCACCGTGCCGTTTCTTCCATGGGAGTTTCTCCGTTGCTTCAGAGAATGCTTAAACAATCGGTGCCACTTCATTTCCCCCTAAAGAAAGGAAAAAGCACACGGTAGTGCACGCGTGTGTTAATAGCCTTTGCATTTGCTTGTCTAGACAATTTAACCTGATAGGGTAAGATAGAATTTGAAATATCCTATACAGTGTTTGGTAATATTTGGATAAAACATGAATACAGATAAACATTATCCAAATCAGAGTTTGAAATACATGAATAGTCTCACTCAATTAATCTCTCTGGCTCTCTCTCAAGGTCGGTGGTGAAGGATCTTCATCCTCTAGCAATGAGGGGAGATTAACGATTCCACGTCTAGTATGCGTTACTGCAATTCTTAGTTTTCTTGTTTTGGTTGCGCAATCTTCCTTCTTCGTAGGTGGCCTTTGGATTAATATTCTGAAATCAATACTTCAGTCCACCAAATGCATTGAGGGGGGAAGTTAACTCTTGAAAATCTGAAGGGCGAGATAAAGTTTTAAATGAAAATTGAGGAGAATCCATGCATTGTCAACTAACCTATTAAAAAAAATACCACGTTTTTTCAGGATCCAAAAATTATAATTTACTATTACTCATAATTAAATCAAAGAGAGAAGTGGTGGCTTGTGCAAAACCCACCAAGGGAAATTCTTCCGCAGATTTGGACTCAGTAAAATCGAGCAGATCTTCATATGAGTCCTACGGAGGTCCGAGTCCGGTCCAATAAGATCAACGATATCATCTAAGCCGATTCGATGGATTAGGTCCATGCCAGAATTTCATATTTAGCTCTGCCTCAAGAGTCGGAGGGTTGGGTTCGCCTCGTGATCAGATCATGTGACAATCGGCCATAGTTTGGCAAAGTAATAATTTCAAGCCAAGAAAGTTCAATGATATTAAAATTTAAGAGTTGAAATTTGCCCTCAGCGTACAGTGTATCCGATAAGGCCCGTAAACACGCTAAACATATTTTAAATCGTCTATTGGTGTTCTACTGCTTTTCTAGTTTCAATTACTTTTTATTTAACTGCTATTATTACTTTAAAGCATACTTTTACCACAACAACAAATTCAAAGTATAGTCTGCATCACACTTCAATATATATCTTATAAAAGCTTATTATAGCTTCTTAACAATATCTCACGCTCCTTTCACAAGTTGTTAAAGTATGGAGGTTTAAGTATTACATTATTATGACAGCAATGTTTATATAACACATTAAATGTATGTGAGTCATAAGATATTAATCAAGAATAATGATATAGCCAAATTATAAAGTTTGAAAAAGTAATTAACTCTAACCATTAATGAATACAAAATATATTAACAAACCACTGGCAACAAAAGTTTCACAAGAAAACGAACGAATCTTGGAATAATTTTAATTAAGGGAATTCTAGATATGCATTTTTTGGCAAAGAATTATTGGAAATTTTTTAAAATTCAAATTGAATATCTGACAATCCCACAAGATATCCAATAATTCTCTTTGCGATGTGTCACCATGGATGATGAATATCTATAAACTCTCACGGAAGCAGAAAGATAGACATCAAATAGTTACCAAAAAGATTATGGAGAATTCCCGTACAAAGAAAACTGAGTATATGAGATTGGAAAATGATCTTGCAGAAATCGCCGCTAATTTTCTGTGAACAAAGAGTAGCCAATGGAGAAGAGACAAGAAACCATTCTGATCTCATAAGATTATATATGAACTTCAAATAAATTCTAGTGGGAAATTCGATCAGTATGAATATTTATTTTGTTATAACTTTCTGAGTATTATAATTCTTGCTAAAATGCATGTCGACATTGATATTTAACATAATTTTATGGATAATTTTCGACCATCTTTCTAATTGGAAGAAAAACACTTTTGAGATTTTTTGTTTTCCTTTTGGGACTCCAACTGATGTCAGTGGCCAAATATAAAGCACACTAGCTCTGTTATCAAATTCACTTCAAAGTCAAAACCATGCTTATCACTACATACAGGGCTTCAGGTCGACATTGTTAATCAATTACTTCTTCTTTTTTCAGTTACTAGTCAATTGCTTTCTGATATCCGTGTTGGGAACTGCACTTCTGGCAGCGTTGGATCTTCAATACCAGGGACTGTGTTGAAAAGTTTAATCCATCGTAATCACGTTTCCCACCGGTCTGTTCTTTGATTTAGTGCACGTTTAACACCGGTTTGTTCTTGATTAATTTATGCAAGAATAATGGAATAATAGCTAGACTTTCTTGTGGGGTAGTTAAAGTAAGTGCCGCACCGACTTCCTTTACTCATCGAATAATGGTGGCTGACGTGATTGCTGAGATACCTCTTATTAATGCTGGCTAGTGGAGTGGTGCCCGTTGTTTAACTCCTGAACTAGTGTTGGCCTTGGCCATGCTCTACGCACGTGCACAAAGTGAAATAGATGTGCAAGAAGAAAAAATAATTGATTGAGATTTAGCACGGTAGTAATCTTCTAGAGAGGAAATGGGTGAGGATAATTATTTTTTGAGTAGAGCAAATGAGTCTTAGAGTGGTGGATGGCATTTAAGTGTCAATTTTTATGTTATTTTTTTAGGGTAGTTTGAAGGGATGAAAGTGAAATAAGATAACGTGGTGCATTGGCTTAAACGTTGGCTAGTTCTAGGCGTATGCGCTATGCACTTGCACAACTATTTTTGGGAAAATTATCAAAAAAGTGTAAATTTATTTCATTTTTATCAATTCAATCTTACTTTTTTGGCCAATTAAGTCTTAAATTTTTTGCAATCGTATCAATTCAGTCTATTTAATCAAATTTTCTGGCACTTACATGGACATTGGCCAATGCCAATAGATAATTTTTTAATAATATTTAATTTTTTCAATTTTTCTTATTTTTCTTTTATTTTCCTTTTCTTCTCTCTTTTTTCTCTCCTCCCTTCTTCTCCCTATTGCTTTGACGATTGGCCAAAGGGGGGCTGGTCATCAGACTAAGGCGGCCAGCTAGTGGCAAGCTCACCTCGCCGTTTCTAGGTAAGGGCAAGCTTGGCTAGTGGATTGGCAAGCTCAAACTCGCCAATGGTTGGGCAAGGTCTACCTCGTCAACCTTGCCTAGAGCCTTGCTAGATTTGGGCAAGAGCTCATCGGATCTACTCAAGGTTGGCCTCACCCAATCATTGGCGAGGCAAGCACTTGCCAGATCCGTACCAGTGGCTAGGCAAGCTCACCCTCACTCAGCGACGATGAGGCTCATCTTGCCAAGGGCTAGGCAATGCTGACCTCTCCCAGTGAAGGCGAGGTCAAGCTCACAGATCCACTAGAAAGGCTCGCCCTCACCAGATCCGGTGAGGGCTTGCCTCGCCAATGGCTGGGCAAGCTCATCCTTACCCAATGACGGCAAGGCGAGCTCGACACTAGCCGACCACCTCAATAAGGCGACCAACCCCACTCTAGCCAATTGTCAAAGCAAAAGGAAGAAGGATGGAGGGGGAAAAAGAGAGAAAAAATTAATAAAAAATTTGAAAAAATAAAAATATTATTAAAATATTATTCGTTAGTGCCGGTTGGTATCCACATCAACGACATCTAGCCAAATTTGGCAAATGGACTGAATTGTTACAATTGCAAAAGGTTTAGAACTCAATTGGCAAAAAAAAAAATATGTCTAAATCGGCACAATTGTTATAGATTTGTGATCTATTTGATAATTTTCCCACTATTTTTTAGATAATAGTGTAATTTTTGTTTTGAGAATGTGTAACGATACGATTCTTAGAGTAGAATGAGAACTGTGGTATGTAAAAGTACACGTTGAAAACTTATGCAATGATACCGGTGTCAATTTTACATTGTCGTGAGGAAGTGTTAGGACAACATGGGTATTTTCGAAATTTGAGACAAAATGATGGTTATGCGGGTGGTTACTTAATAAATGAGTATTGTAATTGCAAGGGTAATTTTGAAAATCCACCATGTGACAAATGATACTTTTGACTTATTTATTGTAGCGAACCGTCATCAGCGATGGTCGGTGTCGGAAGAGACGGAGTTTAGGAGTATTTACTCACGAAACGGCCCTTAGAAAATGGTCAATCGCGAGTGTGGATTTCCTCAAATCCATACCCTACACAATAGCAAGAAGTTTCATTTATATTATATAAGTTGATTAACAACCTAAAATAAATGTTTTGGAGTCGCCACTAGCCTCAATTTAGGGGCTAGCTAGAAAGCCCAATCGAGGGTTAGGAGAGGTTCTCTCAATTCCTACGGAACTAGAGCTCTAAGGTTCAGGGACTCGAGTTACGCTAATATTTCTATTAGTGTCCTTTGGGTACCTAACAGTCATTGTGTTTTACCTAAGGTGTCCATGCACATCTCGTTACTTTTTTATGTCATCAGAATTGGAAAGGTGATCATGTGCAGATGTGGTTTCATGCCATTATAGTTCTAAAAAACATGGAAAAAGAAAAGGCAAAAAAAAAGTACATGTAAAAAGGGAAGAGAGGAAAGGAACCCGCAACTCATCGGGTTTTTATACAATGCAATGGAAAACCCGAGACATATGTCAGGTGTCAAATGAATAATAGAAAAGAAGAGTCGGAAAGGATATTGACAATCACATACCCTAATTCTAAATGAACGGTTCAAACAAAAGCATGCAAAACATGATAAGTAAACAAACAAAAGTCACCTAATTAACTGATTAAAAACGGCCTCAGGGTTGGCCTTTGGAATTACATGCATAACGTGCCACGACATGTTTTCCCCATTCATTATTAGACACGGGTCATAATCATTAAACATCACAAGTATTCACTTTCGGTGATAAACATCATAAACTCCTAAGGTAAGTTCTAATGTGTAACCTAAGATTACCTGCGACATGCATCGGATTCACACAAGTAATTAAAATCACATGCATTGTACTCAAAAATAAGCACAAGAGCATACTCGAAGACCTTATTTCCCATTCAATCAAACAATTATTGTACCGACACCAGTTCACTTCACTCATTAAACGTGCATCAATCACAATCTCAAACATCAAACACAGATTCAATGGCCTTTTTATTTTCTAGAAATTTATGCTTTTAAAATTCAAGAAATGATAATTAAAAGTCATGAAGACATCAAGGATTGATTCTTTACATGCATCATTTTCTAAAATTCATAGAACATGCATATGTCACAACCAAACAAAACAAGGGAATTTACAGCATCTCGACAAAGAGCTAGCAAATGGATATGACCATTGAGCACTCGACTTCACAAAAATTACCACTCGTTATACACTCAATGTAGAATATTTTTTGTAAAGACAACTTCTTAAAACAAGCTATGCATCAATTTATAAAAATCCGAGAATA
Source organism: Angophora floribunda (assembly GCA_014182895.1). Taxonomy (NCBI): domain Eukaryota; kingdom Viridiplantae; phylum Streptophyta; class Magnoliopsida; order Myrtales; family Myrtaceae; genus Angophora; species Angophora floribunda. The sequence continues at coordinate 12,985,456 of CM024714.1, forward strand.
TGGCAAAATGAGTCAGAACGAAATCGGGCAGCAGCAAATGGATGAGAGCTCATGGTGATATGAACATGTTAACAATGTTGAAAATTCCTCAAATTTCACCACATGATATTCCTAAGATGATAAACAAAGTTCATGAAGTGTCTGAGCACCGAATCATGACAAAAAAATTCGAACAAAAATGGTAAAGTGCACACATGCACATGGTCATGCAAGTATTCTGAATTTCATGTTTTTCCAGATTACAGGGCAACTTTGCAAAAATTGAAAAATTGGCCAATTGACATGCAAATGCCTTGATTTTGGTGTCATTAGAAAGCCTGTGAATTTCCTAAGATTTTCTAAGAGATGACGTGCTCAATTAAGGTCATTTACCTATTCAATTGAGGACATTTTCATAGACATGCAACATGATTAAATTCAGGGCAACAAGCACATGAACAAAGTGCATGGTTTAATACCTTATATGACAAGGAAAAGTGTGAGAAAAATCATATAGATCGAAAATAAAACCATGAACATCTTTCATTAAGGGACCTAGGCTTTAATGCAATTACAAAACATGATATAAAAATGATAATGACGAAGCATACAGTGAGAATATTCATGATGACAGAACAAAGTTATATCAATACATGCAATGATAGGATGGAATGATGTTCGATTGGCATGGCATAAATGTCTCTAGGATGACATTATAGTATGCAATGACATTCATGAGACTTTCATGGACAAAGAATCACAATTATGTGCGCAATTACACATGAATGCACACATGAACTCGTACAAGCCAAACTAGGGATCAGGACGATTTTAAGGAAATTGACCTAATGGATGACATTCAAAAATCACAAGAAAAATATATATCATGACTAACTCTCATATGAATAAATTTCTTGAAGGAGTCAACTCGAAAAGAGTTCTGGAAAAATAAAAATAAAATCAACAAGGTCAAACTTTCAGATTATGGAATATGCAAACCAGCATAACAGAGAACTTGTTTTAGAGGATTTGACCTAGTTGTGCTCATTGCAAAATTCTGAGAAAAAAGTATGTTATGACCAATATTCCACGTACAAATTTTATAAAGAACTCAAAGCCAAATTCCAAATACAAAATTCATAAAAAAATTCATGAAACCGATACATGAAGTCAGGAACTCCAGATATCAGCACATGTGATGGTGATATTAAGGCCATTCATCCTAACATGATGATCTCAAAGATTTTTGAGAAAATATATGTTCTACATTAACATGTCTCAAACGATTTTCATGAAGGAATCATCTTGAAATTCTAATAAAAAAAAACCAGCAAAAAATCGCAAATCCACAAAGTTCAGGTTAATCACAAAACAACTGAAATCAGAACCTAATCACTCATGTATATGCGAATTTGATAAGAGTTTTCAAGTACAAACGGAGGCCGATTGAACTGTTCTATGCCTAATTGGAAATCTTATCGTGTCTATTTTAAAGGTCGAAGTGGCCCTTGAATGCATTTAAATAAGTTTTCAAGATTAAACGAAGAGATTTTCCAGATCTGTCATTCTAGAATCTGATTTTTGCAGATTAAGCACAATCACCTAATCAAGACTAATCACTCCCCATTCATTCAATCAAATCCATCCATAATCATCATATAACATCATAGAAACCTCAACATCCACAAAATCGGTCTAATTCGAGTTCAAGCCTCGACCGCCTATTGCGATCTCGCCTCATCGAGCTCACATTCAAGAAACCTTCCTTTGATGAAGTTTCGTCGATGAATCAAGCTTGAGCTTGCAACACCTGAGTGTTAGCCACCTCTATGGACATCGGAGGATCACCGGAGAAGGTTGAGGTCACCAGAGGGAAGGGATCGACGCCAGTTTGCTGTGAGTGAACCAGTTTGAGCATATCAGCTCGACTTGAGTCGATCCGCACCGCCATGGAAAGGAGTGACTGGACGAGGAGCTTGGGAGCACTTTAGCCAATGCTTCAACCAGTGATGACCAGAGGAGAAGGAGGCGATCGTTGAGGATGAAGCTGCACCGGTGGAACTGAAGGCGAGGGGGCCAATCGCCAGCAAAAATCCGAGCCGCATGAGGCAGTTCGACGAAAAAGAGAAATTGAGCGGGAAAGAGGGGAGGGAGGGCACGAGAGAGAGAGAGTAGAAAAAATGGCCTCCTTCCCAAAATTTGGAAGGAAAATATTATATATACTCCATTTAATCATAAATTCTAGCTGTCGGATTAATCCGACGGTTACAGGATTAACCTATGTACCTAAGTAACTCTTCTAAGCTTCTAATTATGTTTAACACATTTAATATGTGCTAATTTCAATGACCAAGATTTAATGTGATCAATAGATGAAGTAGATTTTTGCGGTTAAGGATCTAATTAGGGCCATTTTGTAATTTTGCCAAAACTCAAGGACCTTTTCGTAGATTCTAAAAATGTAAAGCCTTAGAGGAGATGGATTTAGGCTAGGCCACCCTGTGATGGTGGTCGCTAACCAAGAACCAACTAGAGGAGGGCCAAACTGGCCTCCTCCACCAATGGCCGGTCTAACTGATCGGACCGGTCCTGTATTGGTTCGACCGATTCAACCTCATTTAGGGCTGGTTCAATCCAATTTTTCTTGGGTCTATACAATTTAGTCCCTAATTGAAAAGAAAATTGGCCTAACTGGAAAGAAAACAATTCAATTTTGAAGAGAAACGGTCCAATTTCAATTGAATTAGGCTAATTAAATCACAAAAATTCAATTTTGTGATTCTATATCACCCTAATTACCTAATTGTCATAGAAATTATTGGACCCATGCTACGGGCACACCAAAATGGACTTTCTAGACCTTAAATTGGGAAATTACATCTAATCGTTGGTCTTAATTTGCAAATTTAATTAAATTGGGAAATTACATGTATGTATAATGCATGACTATATACATACATGTCTAGTAATGAACTAATCGAGGATAATTATGCAACACAATGTGTTATGTCATCTGCTTGCATTTGAGTGAATAATTCTATGTGATATCATTCATTGTCTCCATTGACATAACATAATAAGTAAATCAGTGCATCCATTTATTTAATTGTTTCCCATGGTTATTTTGTATGGTTTAGGATCGTCGTGCTTTGCATGTGCTAGGTTGAATGGTAAGCCAATCTCCTACCTTAGACTTAGAGATTCAATCTATTGGACTTTGGCTCACCCTCTATTTTTTTTAAGATTTATAGGATGGTTCCCTCGAACATAGTATATGGAAAGGACAAGTGATGTTGGAGGCCATCAATCCTTAAGTTGGATGGTGGTTTGGTTAGTATAAGTGTAGTGGTATTACATGACCCTAACTTTTTCCAAGACTATGTAGTTTGTTTTGATAATAACTACCGGTGTTTATACAAGTTGATAAACCTGTGCAACTTTCTTTTATGGTATATTGTGATGTATTTTGTAGTGCTTTTGCATGCGTAATTATTATAAATAAATAAAAGGACATGCATCACTCATGACATTCTGGGGCATCACATTGTTGACACTTGACTCGACGCATCATCAAAGGTAAAATCTTAAGAGTAGAGTTTTTGATCATGATGAAACCTGTTTCTCAATCAAAAAGTTTAATTCATTGGCCTTTCATTTGTGCCTCATTATTTCACTTCGGGATTGAAAATTTTCAAAAAAAAAAAAATCAAAGTTTGACCCATTAATTGACATTTTAGTGATTAAGCTCTAAAATGTTGACTTTTGAAAAATATGAGAACCCTCAAACATCTTATTTTTGCTTCAATATAACTTTGGCATCGAAAATTTTACAAAAAACAATTAACAACCTAATTTTCCCCAATTTGCAAATTTAAGTTCGAAATTAGCTAAAAATGACATTACTTCATTTCTAGTTGTTTTTTAGCAAAACTTTCTTCATAGCATTTTATCCCGAGGTCATTTCACATCCAATTTTTGAACCAATTTTGGAATCTCATACTTGAGGCAAAAACCCCCAAATTTTGGCCTTAATTAGGGATCTTGACCGATTCTTCATAGTTTAAGTGATTTCACATTCAATGAGTCCATTTTCTTACCGACTGATAACTCTATTTTTAATAGAGTATTCTTGCTAATTTAGACTTGATATTTGCTAAATTTTAATAAATTTTGGGTGAATTTAATTGCTACTCATGTAATTTTATTTTGTAAGAAATATTTTCAGATCTTTTAGAATATTATAATATCTTTCAGAATATTTCATCTTGGAGAAAAAGCTAACCCAGATTAGAAATTTGAAGAATTTGACTATAATTGAGGATAAGGTTCAAAGAAAATCAAGGAGATAAGGAAGAATCTTTTTCAAATCCTAATGGGAGTTGACCTAGGGCAGATTTTTGGAGGTTATATAAACCGCTCTTGTGCCGTATATAAGAGAAGAGGAGAGGAGAATCCTTGGAGACACCATCTTTGTAGAAAATTTTGGGTTTTCTTAGTTAAATTTGATTCTTCTATTTTATTAGTGGAGTTGGTGCGTGTCAAGGAGAGAAGGAGGAGACAAACCTAAATCTCCTTATATCTCAAATTGGTGAATTTGTTTTAATTTAGTATTATGTTCTCTTTAATTTTTGTCATTTTAGCTTTTACTATGATCTAAATTTCTTTTATTAGAGCTACAATAGATCTTAATCATGATTGTTTGATTTTCAAAGACTTTCTCATGCAATAGAATTGTTTTAATTGTGACGTTCTCTATCATGATCTTAATGCTTTTAGAAGTTTGACCAACTTTTGAATATTTTTTATATATGCATGATACCAGGTGGAGATTGTGTGCATGCACATTAGTGATATTGAACCATAAATTAAATCTAGGTCAAGGTACACTAGGTTATTTGTATGACTACTGTAGTAGATCTAGGTTGAGACTACTTAAATTAAATATGGGAATTTCCACAAGAACTTAATGCTTTTAGGTAGTTTAAATTCACCGAAGATTAGTGTGAGTTAACATACCTAATTAGGGATTATTAGACCGATGTCAACTTGTAATTCATCTTAGGGAAATTTGCATGACAAGTTAAGAAAATTGATTATGAATGGTTAGGTGAAGTTGAATATTCTAACGCTTTGTAATTTGGTTAAAATCTTGATAATTGGCCTTGTTAATTTCAATTTGCTTTAAATTATTTTTAGTTTGCAATTTTAATTAGCTATTGAATCCTTTAAGTTTTGACTCTTTTATATTTTACTCTTTTAATTGGTTTAGTTCACTTTTTACTCGTCTTTTTCGATTTGGTTAGCTAGATTTTTGAATTGTTCACTTTTGGTAAGTAATTGGATAATTAAAAAAACAATCCTAGTGGAAATGACATTCACTTATTACTTTATTACATGTCAATATTGTGCACTTGCAATTCACCTAATAGTGACAATTCAAATCTTGCATCATTTCTTATTAATTCACTTGGGAGCATTTTAATTTGATTTTAGCTTATTTGACCATTGAAAATCCAAGCCATTGTGCTTCAATTGATGCCATTTTTTTTTATCAGAATCAAAATTGTCATTACTAACTCAAAACAAGAGTTTGCGATATGGGAAAATCCATACATAATATAGACCATAGGGTAGAGGGGGGGTGCTCGACCTAGTTCGAGGGCAAGATGTTGTCTCGGTGGGCTTTGGCAACCCAATTGGCTGCTTGATTTGCTTCGCGCGGGCCAAAAGTCAGTTGGACCCAATCAAGCTCAGTCAAGAGCTGTCTACAGTCTTGGAGGGTGGAATGGGTTGCCCACGGAGGAGTTGCTCGGCCTAGCACAAATTGACAAATCGATAAGCTGTCCGTTGATACATGGACCTGCTGATCAGTTAGTGGAGTTAGGCGTCGATCAGCTTCGGGGTGGAAGTGCAGATCAGTTTCGGCACTTCTTTTCTCCTTCAGCCAAAGCAGCACTGCTCTTACACCTAGGGTTTCAGCAACTTGCGCAGATGGAGCGTGGATCGGCCGGACGAACCCGTCAACCAGCAGCCCGGAGGAGTTTCTGCAGAGGCCAGCGACCGAACCAGAGAGTGAGGTGCTACTCCAAGTACTATCGACGTTCAATTTCAGCGTGTCGCGCAGCGGGGGACGCGCAGCTCTTCGTGTCTAAGTAGTTCGGCCATGGTGGGCTTTTGTTGAGCTTGTTCGTTTTCTCAAACAGGGACTGCGCGGAGAGGGCGATCTCAACTGTTTGCCTCTGGTTTGGGGGCTGTCTACGGAAGACTAGAGCATTCCTCTGTTTCCATATTTGCCAAAGGAGGCCAACGAAGAGATTTCCCGAGGAGGGGTAGGCCTTCGAGGTGAGTTGTTCATAAATCCATTTGTCGATCCGGCTAATTTTTGATGGGTGAGTGTTGGTTTGTATGGGCTGTTGTAACCACACTTCATTTGTCCAGTTGCACAGGATGAAGAGGTGTTCCAGTGTTTCGGGTTCAGTTCGGCATATGGGGTACAAAGGTTCAGGTAGGATCTATCTCTTGTAGAGGTTCTCTCTTGTGGGGAGTGCATTATTACATATGTTCCATAGGAATAACACGATTTTAGTTGGGATTTGAAGATGCCATACTCGTGTCCATAGGGATTTAGGAGTCTGATAAGATGTAGAGGGGTTCTATTCTGATGAGGACTCACCTGGTTTGTATATGCTGTTATAACCGCTCTTGACTGTATATTTACCTGAGCTATTTGCTATCCACGTGATCTGATCAGGGGTTGGTTGTATGCTTAGAGGGATTGCAGCTATTTCCTTTACAATAGTCTCCTCAAATAGCTCATCTAGCTTGCCAATGTCCTATTCCTTAGACTGCTGGTTTATCAATTCAGTGACCATACAGGGATCCCATCGATTCGGGGGGCTGTGTATCTTACCCGAGTGTAGCCATCGGTCCTCTCGAATTCTGATTTTTGCCCCATTTTCCACCATCCACCGTGTATGTGGTTCAAAGACGTCTCGTCCTTCTAATAAACTATGCCATCCCCAAGAGGATTGGGGTCATTTTTGTGCTGTCCAGAACTCCCCGTTAGGGAAATATACACTTTTTATCACTCGACTCCATAAGTCATTCGGCATCTGAAGTAATCCTCATGCTTGCTTTCCCAACATAGCTCTATTGAAGTGTACTAGATCACGAAAACCAAGTCCCCCCTAATCTTTCCTAATTTTCAGTTCCTCCCATTTTTTTCCAATGGATGCCCCTCTTTGAAGTATTTTGCTTCCACCAAAAGGATGCAATTTTTTTCTCAATAGCCCTACAAATGGACAGTGGGATTTTGAAAACTGACATGGCATATTGAGGTAAGGCCTGAACAACAGTTTTGAGGAGTATTTCTTTTCCCGCCCTGGAAAGCAACTTCTCCTTCCAGCCTTCTAACTTACTTTCAACCTTTGTAAGAATCCAATTGAACATGTGTTTTTTTGTTTGGCCCCAATCGGATGGTATTCCTAGGTATTTCCCTGTTTTTTCAATGATAGGTACCCATAACTCTGCTGCAATATTCTGTTCGAGGGGTTGAGGGCAGTCCTTTCCTAAGTAAAGGCCTGATTTATTCAAGTTGATAGCCTGTCCAGAGGCATAGTAGTATTGATTCAGTATATTGGCAACATTATGAGCTTCTCTCACTGTACCATTTAGGAATAGAATAGCATCATCCGCAAAAAGTAAGTGGGATAAGGTAGTGCAGGTGGGATTTAGCCGTATTCCTTTAATAGTACCTTCCATTACAGCTTTCGACAGCAGAGTAAAAAGGGCATTCGCAGCAATGATGAACAAATAGGGTGAAAGGGGGTCACCTTGTCGTATTCCTCTTGTCGGTCTAAAGGTAGCTGAAGGTTCTCCATTTACAAGAGTGCTGAATGTGACAGTGGAGATGCAATAATGTACCCATTGGACCCATTTTTCATCAAAACCCACATTTCTCATATAATCACATAAGAAATCCCATTCAAGCCTGTCATAGGCTTTTTGCATATTGAGTTTCAAAACAGCCTGGAAATTTCTCTTTCGCTTTCTGATTTTTAAGTGGTGTAGCATCTCCTGTACAATGATGATATTGTCCTGGATCTGTCGATCACTGATAAAAGCACTTTGCTCCACTGAGACTACCCTTGTGAGCCATGGTTTCAACCTATTTGCCATTATTTTTGCAATGATTTTGTAAATGAAGTTGCACAAGCTTATAGGTCTGTACTGAGTGATATTTTCTGGGTTAGCCACTTTAGGAATAAGTGCTATATATGTGTTATTAAGCTTAGCATCAAACCTGCCATGGCTGAAAAAATCATCCACCATGCTAAAGAGGTCCTCTTGTAGAAAGGAGCAATGGGTTTGGTAGAATAAACCATGTAGGCCATCCGGTCCTAGTGCCTTTGTTGCACCTAATTGAAAAACTGCTATCTTTACCTCCTCTCTTGACACTTTCTTGATTAGGGCCTCATTCATTTCAGGTGAAACAACTTTGGGGCATTGGTCCAATACCGGCTAATAATTTCTCTCCCCCATCGATGTGAACAAATGCTGGTAGAAGATGCGGATATGCTGTTTTAGAGTTGATGGGTCACAACACCAGGTATGGTCATCTATTTTTAGCATAGTAATCTTGTTTCTCTGTCTCCTTTGGATGGTCGTGGCGTGGAAATATTTTGTATTTTGGTCACCCCACCTTAGTCAATTAGTTATTGATCTTATACCCCAATACATCTCCTCTTGTCGCCATAGATTATTTATTCTGGCAACAATATTTCTGAATTCCTCTCTCGTTGGTGCCCCCTCCGCATCATTTGTAAGGTGCATGAGCCTGTTTTTGAGCTCTGAAATTTGTCTATGAGAGTTCTGGAATTTTTCCCTACTCCATTTACTCAGTGCTTCTGTTACTCGACGTATCTTCCCTCCAATGAGATGCCGGTTGCCACTGTCAATCCCCCAGACATCCTTTATCACTGTTGTATAATCAAGTTCTTCTAGCCAATAGGCCTCTAATTTAAAGTGTCTCTGCCGTGGTTTACCAGCCCTATCAGTCTTCAATAGTAGAGGGTTGTGGTCTGACCCTATTGCCGGTAATGCAAACACTTCCGCATGTAGAAAAGCAATTCTCCAGTCAATAGTGCACACTGCTCTATCCAGTCACTTTTTAACTAGGTCACGTCCCTCTCTCTTGTTAGACTAGGTAAAGGTGCAACCCTTACTTTCCATGTCCATCAAAGAACATCCATTTAAAAAGTCCCTAAAGGCTTGGATTCTCTGTCTATCCACTTCTCTGCGCCCGCTCTTCTCCCATTGATAGAGGACTTCGTTAAAATCTCCCATACATAACCAAGGGAGGTTGTGCCTTGATGTTGTGGAGCTCAATAAATGCCAGAGTTGTTGCCTTTCCTAAAAATTAGTAGAGGCATGTACAAAGGATATACGCATGTCTGTCCCGCTATTTTTATCATGACACATAGTATCTATGAGTACCTCGGAGCTGAAAACTACCTCTACTGCCACCTCTTCGTCCCACATGAGTGTTAGTCTGCCTGCAATCCCAATTGGTTCAATTAGGAAAGAGTGGGTGAACTTAAGCCATCTCCGAACACCATCCACCATATGATCTTTATTCTTAGTTTCCATTAAAAAAACCAAGTTGGGCCTTTCCTGAGCGATTAAGGCTCTCAGATGACGAACTGTCAAAGGTGTGCCCAGCCCTTGACAGTTCCAGCTCAATATCCTCATCGATTCTGTGGTGGCTTATTAGGGCTAGCCACCAAAGCGCGTGCTTCTGCCTCTTCCCAAAGCTGGATTGGGGTGTCAGTGAGGCTCTCCTCATTTACCACAAGGGAGAGATTAAGTTGTTTCTCATAGGGACTACTTCTTTTTTGTTTCTTTGGCACTGGGTTTTATATGTATGTTTCTCTTTTTTTGAGCACCCGCCACCCTTCTCTTTATTTGCAGGGCTATGATCATTGAGAGGATGCTGTATTTCTCTCTTACCCGAACTATTTGCAGGATGAATCGCCAACTCCATAGGATCTGCATTTTCTGTTTTAGCAGGTGAGACTAGGACTATAGCCATCTGGTTCTGTGTTGCGTCTGCTGTGTTTGGTACTTCTTCAGTTGAGTGAAGGGCTTGAGTTGAGTCTTCTTCATCTACTCTAGTAGGGTCAATTTCCCCATAAAAGGCTTTCCAGAATTGGTTTGTCTCCCTAATTTCCGCCTTTAACCATGAGCTGTACCGCCCCGGTTTGTCCTGTGGTAGACCTGATTCTTCATAAGGAATATCCGAACAGAAAGTAGCATAGTGTTCGATTTTACCACAAGAGTAACAATAATGAGGAAGACGTACGTATTTAAAATCCAGCCACCATTTCTTTCCTCAAAAGCAAATAATTGTTCCTGTTTGCAGGGGCCGAGACAAGTCCATGCGGACCTTTGCCTTTCCAACACGGCGGGAGGTGTTGGTTCTAGCCTCAAACTTTATCTCCTCTACAACTCCCAGCCTTGATGCTATTTGCCTCAATGAATTTTCATTTACTTTAGCTCGAGAGAGGCCAAAGAGATGCACCCAAAACACATAGTGCGTAAACTCATAGCAATGTTCAGGTATTGTCGGGTCCCCTTCTTTCAAAACTAGTAGGTTGCTTGCAAAGGACCATGGTCCCGAGTCAAGAACTCTCCATTTTTCCTCTATGGAGCTAAATAGAAATGTGAAAAACCCCGGCTCTATAACCTCACATTTCACTGAATCAGTTTTCCATGCCTTTTTCATAGTGCTAATAAAAGCCTAAACATTCACATTGGGTTTAAAATACAGCTTACCATAGAGAGTTCTTTCATTGACTTCTCGCTCCTCCACAAGGATTTCCTCATCTAGCTCAATAATAACATCATCAGACCAAATATCACCCATCCGGCGGCACAAGGCAGTCATTCGAAATTGGTTTTCATCCATGTTGGCAATGGCGGAATCTGTGAGATTATATATTGATTTTGGAGAATGGAGTGAAGGGAGCTCAAGTGGAGCTATTAAACTACATGCTGGCCGGATTTCTTTCTTTGCTAGGTTTCTGATGTTCATAAGAAACATAATTAAACCCTAACTACTCTACTTGCTGTGGAAAAGGAATGATATGGTGGGTGTAATCGGGATGGTTGCTTTCGTAGCCATGGAATCAGAAGCATAGGGTTGGGTTTTCGGGGGAGGGAATCATCACTTACCCGGGATTTTTGCTGCGATTACCATGGAACAGGAGAGCTGCCAAACCCATTTCGTTGTGGAGGGGAGCTGGACTACCCAGGGAGGGGATTGGTGGTTGTATCCATGAAGATGGGGCTAGGGATTTAGGGTTTTTTTGGGGGAAAGGGTGGCTATCACCATAGAGGGATAGAAGGAAAACTCACACAGGGTGAGAGAGAAGGGAGTCCTCCGCCTCCAGCGCTATTACAGGTGCACATAATTGATGCCATTCAAGTTGGCCAATTCTACACGAACATTTAATTTGACTATTGAGGTTCAATTTGATGATTAAACCTCAATTTCAATTTAGCCTAATTCATACCACCATGTTAATGTTAATTTGGGTGCATTAGGTCATCTTAAGTTCAAATGATAGAACCAATTGATATTTTGTTATGTCAATCAAATTCGATTGTGATCAATTTATCAATTGGGAATGGGAATTGCCAAAATTGCGTGTGCATTGAATCCGAGTGCAATTGATGCTATTCATGAGGAAATTTCAAATTTAAATCCATTAAGATATTGTCAAGTTGTTTAATTGATCCAATTTGGGCTGATTTAGGTTATTTCCTCTCAATTTGGTCCATTTCTTCATTAATTAGTCAAAAATTCTTTACAATTAGGTCCTCTAGGAACCTAATTGCACAAATTCTTGGCCAAAACCAGCTAAACTGGTCAAAACCAGTTTCGATCGATCCAATCGTTGTCTGACAAAACGTGGCCAATTCTAGTCATTTTTTGATGGCCGGCAACCATCCTAGGCCAGCTATGTCTTGGCCAACCACCCCCTCTCCCTCATCCATGAAAGTACAAAAATGCCCCAAGTGAAATTATAAAAATACCCCTAATGACATGTCACTAATCCAAATCATTAGGATTAAGCCAATTAGAGAGCATACTCAGAGGTTAAGAAATTAATCTTAGCCATGAAAATGTTGTTTAATCTTAGCCATTCATTAAGACATGTCATCTATCCATGTGATAGCATTTTAACCAATAGGAAGCTAGCTTGCTCAAGAAGACACCCATAGTCGCCCTTGGATCAATCCAAAGGTTGAGATTCAATCTTGGGGAGGTATAAATGGATTTTCCCTTCAAAATTTGAAGGCGGCCATTCTTGCATTTAATCTTCTCTCTGTACAAAGCAAGGGCCAAACCCTTACCCATCGCTTGTCGGCTAGCTGCTGCCCCCTGCTAGTGCCAGTACCTCATCCAGAGACTTCAGCCGGTCAATCCAGCCTTCTAAGGACCTCAACCAGCGTCTTGAACCTTGTCTCCTACTCCTCTAACAAGTCCTTGTGGCCATTGTGATCGGAGCTTGGCTGGATCCTCACCAAACTTTGCTTGACTCTTCAATTTTTGTGATTCATTCATTTTAACTTATCGTACTTACTTCTCACTTCAATCTTGTGAGTAATTCAAATTTGGTGAGCCATTCCAAGCCATCTCGTGTGGCTCGTGGTGGGCAATAGCTCAATTATGCTCATCAAGTTCATTGACAAATGTATAGCCTCTAAATCCTTAAGTCCAATGAAGCAAGATCACTAATATTGATTTTCAAATCAATATTTTGTGGCTAAGGCTAGAACTTACACTAATGAGTGCTTGTTGATGATTATAAAAGGTTATTCATTAATATGAGATGGATTGACATGTATTGATTAGACTTATACGTTGAGATTATAAATGTCATTTCTAGAATGATTTTCTAATATTGATGATATGAAATTGATAGTGTCAAAATTTCGCAAAAAATTCACTTAGTGAATGCAAGTAGACATCACAAGGTTCGTTTTGATATGCTATCTACCATGAGATGATGTCATTTGGTATGTGGAATTGATATTGCAAGGTTAGGGTTGGATTTGTGATGTAGACTGAAATTGACATGTTCTACTTTGATGTACCTATCCGCCTTGTCGATTTTTTTATTTTTTTATAAATTGATTCTGGAAAAGTATTCTTCATAAAAAATGATCACCACTCTTGAATCTAGCAAAAAATTTCAGAAAATAAAAATTTCATTTGCTATTCTTTGATTGGCCTTACAAATGTGCAGTAACATCCTGAAAATAAATTTCTAAAACTGACCTTTGGTCATTCTTCAATTTTACAATTTTTTCCATTCAAGATTTCAAATTATGCTCTTGATGAAAGTTAGATCTAACATTTCAATATTTCATTTGAATTTAGTTTAATTAAAATTAAAGCTCGCTCGGAGGTCCTTAGGGTATGGTTAGTGCGACTGATCAATTCGCGCACAGACCCTCAAGCTCGTCTTCTTGGGACTTCTGAATTTGTTTCATTATTTTAGTGAAATTAAGTCCTCATTTGCAAAATTGCTAAACCTAAATTTTTTTCATCTATGTTTCAATTAGATGCATACAAATTTTTAGAATTTAATTTCAAGTTTTGATGGCTTTAATTGCCTACAATTTGAATGAGGTCTGCGCTGTTCCCAAAATTGGACTTGTTCTGACCACTAAATGGAAATTGATTTTTCGACACTTATCCATTACTCATTTCATGAAACTCGAAACGGAGAGCTTGTTTGGCGCATCGTGCTTTAGTTGTATATAACTTTTCAATTTTATTTTTTTTACCCTCATTTGATTTTTTTTGTGAATTTTTCATGTTTAGAATTGAACAGGGTCGGTTCTTTAATTCTTTGAGGTAAAACACTCGTTTGGGGTTGATTGGTGAAAAATTGGGATAAAGTGAACATTTTTTGTGCACTTCATTAGCTTTCAAATGGCATATGATTCGTGGTGTTTGAAGTTCATTTGATTAGTCACATGTTTCCACACTAAATGACCCAAATTGTCCAAATAATGAACAACTCTTTTTGGGTTCACTCCCATTGATTGCTTGTTTGAGAAATAAGGCTTTTTTCTGCCTAAGTGTATGATTTATTTCATGTACATGCATGTGAATGCTAGATGTGTGTTTTAGGGCCAACACATGTTCATGGGAAATCATTGGGAAACACTTAGACCCTTATTTAGAACCAAATGGTATTGATCACCGCTTTTGAACACAAGAGATGACCAAGTACTATTGGTTAGAAATCACTTAATTAGTGGTCTTAGGACAGGTCAACATGTGCACCAATCAAAAGCCACCCCAAACCTTTAATGGATGCCTTGTTTGTCATTTGGTTGAAATTGCTTGATATGAAATGCATACTTGTTTACAATGCATTGTATTTTGAGTCATATGATTAGAAGATGACATAGCCAAGATATCCTGAAGAAGTAGCCAAAAGTCCTGATGATGGAGTGTGACCGATGTACTACCCGGTTCAATTTATTGTACCATTTGATCTCAATCATATCTCAAGTTTTCCATTTTGCATTGTGATAAATACCCAATGAGTCGTGGGTTTTACTTTTTCATGCCCTTCGAATAGTTTGTTCCTTATTGTCTCTTTTTTTTTTTGGTCAGAAAACTCATGACATTCATTAAGTAAAGGACTGAATGTTTAGACAATCATATCAGAGCATAGTAAATCTCGAAGACTTGCTGGAGGATAACGAACCCAATTAGCCGGTAGAAAACGGTTACGTTGGGCTTTTACCACCTAATCTACTACCTTGTTGGCCTCTCTTTTGCAATGGGCTATTTTTGTGGCCCACGGGAGCTGTAGGTGGGCCTGGGCTTCGGCGGTATGTGCGCTAACTTCCCAGCGAACTTGATCTGTAGGAGTGCTCATCAGATCAATTATTTCCTGCAGATCAGTTTCAATTTCCAGCTGCTCTGTTCGGCCTCCTGCAGCTCCATTCTCACTCGTTCTTCTTAGGGTTTCTAGTAGGGAAAAAACTTCAGCTTGGACAGCTGATTCCACGCGCACAGACCGCGCAAAGCCGTCGATCAGCGTCCCAGTGTAGTCGCAGCAAACCCCTGCAACTGCTGCGTCTCCGGTGTCCCCCGTGAAAGACCCATCTATGTTCCACTTCAAGAAGCCGCGCTCTGGAGGACGCCATTGGAGAAGTATGGTCTTTCTCTGGACTAATCTGCTGCTTTTCCTGTTAATCCACATGCTGAAGTTCTGATCTTGCACCATTGCTATGTCAATAATGTGCCAAGGTTGAGGTGGGATGTTCCGAAATACAAATTCATTCCGGGCACGCCAAATCTGCCACAAGAGGAGTATAAGTAGCTCAAAGGAGGTCGTGTTATGGGTAAATTGTGCGAGCCATGCTTCAATTCTTGTAATGTTTCGAAAATCACAGTCTAGCTGAATTTCTGAACTCTCCCATACTGATTTTGTCAAAGGACAGAGCAAAAAGAGATGCTTGCTGGATTCGGGATGGCGCCGACACAAGGCACACCTATCATCAGGTATTATGTGCCTTCGTTTTAGATTTGAGCGTGTAGGAAGTGCATTATTACACGGCTGCCATAGGAAAAATTTGAGTTTCGGTTGTGTCTTTGCCTGCCAAATCCTTTTCCATAGTTCTTTTGGGGTCTAGAAAGAGGATGATGCCTCACACTGTTTGTTTGTGTTCTGATTTTCTCTCTTGGTATGGTAGGCGCTTTTGACAGTGTAGTGGCCTGTCTTGGTTAATGTCCATACTAGGTAGTCCTTCTGCATGGCTTGACTTAATGGGATATTTAAGATCTACTCGACTGTTTGTTGATCAAATATGCCCCTAATGGTATGTTCTTTCCAGTTTGTTTGTGTCTCATCAATCAACTCTGCCACCATGATAGGATCTTCTTTATTAGCTAGACCTCCAATAACTCCTCTAGGCAACCACTGATTTTGGTGAATATTCACCTGCTGCCCACTGCCAATAAATCCATTGTAGAGATGGTTTAAGAGTGTCTTGCCCCGAAATAATAGTTTGCCATCCCCAAGACGGTTTGTTACCTTTTCCAGCCTGTAGGAAGTGATTGTGCAAGTAGTATAAGCCTTGAAACAGCTTGCTCCATAGAGATTCTGGTTGTTGAAGCAGTCTCCAAGCTTGCTTACCAAGCATAGCTTCATTGAAATCTCTGAAACCCAGGCCACCTTCAGCTTTCCGATTTTTTAATTTCTCCCAGTTTTGCCGGTGTATTCCTCTATGCTGATCACTATTTTTCCACCAAAAGTTTGCAATTTTTCTCTCAATAGTACGGCATACCGATAATGGTATTTTAAACACAGGCATAACAAACTAAGGAATAGCTTGCACCACTGCTTTTATAAGGATCTCCTTCCCCGCTTTAGACACCAACTTCTCTTTCCAACCTTCAAGTTTTGCATTCACTCTAGCTAGAATCCAGGCAAACATTTCATTTTTTGTCCCACCCCAATCCGAAGGGATTCCTAGGTATTTCCCTATTTTGTTTAGTTCAACCACTCTCATTTCAGTCAGTAGATTTTGTTTCAAAGCGTAAGGGCAGTCTTTACTGAAGAATATACCTGATTTATTTAAATTAATTGCTTGTCTCGAAGCAAAACAGTATTGATTTAGGACAGCAGCGATGTTCTGGCCTTCTGTGACTTTTCCATCCATAAACAGGATTAAATCATCTGCAAACATTAGATGTGAGACTATGGGGCACGCCCTATTTAACCGAATCCCTTTTATACTGCCGTCTTCAAATGAGATAAAACATTCGCGACTATAATGAAAAGATAGGGAGAGAGCGGGTCACCTTGACGTAATCCTCTCGAGGGGGTAAAGAAGGGTTGAGGTTGACCGTTAATTTTAACACTAAAGGCCATGATTGAGACACATTGCATAATCCAGCCAACCCAAACTTCACTAAATCCCATTTTAAGCATGCTAGCCCGCAGGAAATCCCACTCTACTCGGTCATAAGCCTCTCTCATGTCAAGTTTTAGAATAGCCTGGAACTTTCTGCGTCTTTTTCTAGTTCTTAGCTTATGAAGCACTTCTTGGACAAGCTACCAATGCCCAACTGTTTGTTTCTTCTGTTGTAAGGATGGGAGCTTCCATCATATTTGTTTCATCGAGTGTTTGCTTACTCGACCCCTAAGACTCATAGGGTGAGTAACGTTTAAGCTTTTTTTGACCTAGTAGTTTATGTCCCTTTCCATGCTTATCCCATGCTAAGCCAAATCCCTTTCGAGTGCTATGGGAAAGTGGGCTAAAGGAGTAGCCCAGGCCGGGTTTTACCTGTATGTGATGTTTGAGTCCAAGTCATGTCTTCAGTGGTTGCTTCTTTGCGTTTTCCAATATCTTTCTGCTGGGAGACTCTTTCTTCGCTGTGTTGTTCATATAGAACCATCTCCCTTGGGTTAACTGTTAATGTTGGAGTATCATCATCTTCTTCCAGCAGTTCCTCCACTAATTTTCCATAGAAAATGTCCTAAAAAGGGCTAGGTTCATTCGCTTCTGCCTTCATCCAAGAGCCAAACAACATATCTTTCCTATTAGAAAACTTCTCTTCTTGATATGGAATATCCAAACAGTGCCGAGCATAATGCCCCATCTTGCCACAAGAGTAACAGTAGTGTGGCAAACGCTCATATCGAAAATCGAGCCAAATTTTCTGGCCCTTATTGCTAAAAAGAGCCCCTGGTTTCAAAGGTTTCAGCATATCAACAATGACCCTGGCTTTGCCTATCATGTATGGCATATAGCCTTTTGCCTCTATTTTCACTTCTGTTACTTGCCCAATTTCTCCCACTACCCGTTCGACTACATCGTCAACAATCCACTCTGTTGGTAGTCCATGAATATGGACCCAAAAATTGCAAGTGTCGAATTTATAACATGCTGGTGGGGTATTCGGTTCCCAGGGTTTTAGCAGCAGTAGGTGACTTGCAAATGACCAAGGGCCCATTGATATGACTCTTTCTCTATCCAATTCTGAAGCAAATCGAAACGCGAATAAACCTGGTGCTAGCATATTAATATCCACACTTTCCATCTTCCAAACCCTTTTCATTGTAGTCTGAAATGCTTGGAAATTAATTTTGGGGTTTTGATACAATTGCCCGATTAGGGTTTGCTGACATTCCCTAACCTTTTCTGCAGGAATCACATCATCCACTTCTACTACAGCTTGGTTTGACTAGAGTTTGCCTAACCTTTTGCAGAGCACAGCTAGCCTCACATTTTCCTTATCATATGCCTCCATTCTGAGGGCTCCCGCAATTGATGGTGGTGGTGCCCAGCTTTGGGGAGAAGACTGGAGACTAGCTTGAAACGGACAGCAACTCCTTGGCAAAAACTCAAATTATTGGACTGATTGACTAACGTGAAAGAGAACCTATGATTGTTGTGGTTAGTGAATGTTTTGGTTAAAGATGGGTGTATGGGATTTGTGATGTAGGAGTTGGGAATCTAAGCTACGGTGGAAATGGGTTGTGGGTAAGGGGATATATGTTGGCCATTCTTGAATCTCAGGTCTTTGGTGAAGAAATTTAGGGTTTGGATTTTTTGGGGGACTACCACAAAAGGTAGAGAGGAGCTCTCACTACAGAGAGGGAGTTCAGGTGTTCCTTATTGTCTTGAGTGTTTACTTTCACGCAATGCACTTTCAATACTTGTGTGTTTGTTTTATATCGTGTCTTGTAATTTAGATTGCCCGAATGAACCATCCATGTGTGGTCACCCATCAATGCTTCCAAATGAATTTGCATGAAAAATGTAAATATAAATGCATAATCACCTTAAGTAACAATCAAACTATTAGGTACCAAAAGAGCACTAATAGAAACATAAGTGTAACCCAAGTCTCAGAACCCACAAACTCTAGTTCCATAGAAATTAAGTGAATACTCCCAACCCTCGATTGGATAATTTAGCCAACTCCCAAAAATGAGGTTAGTTGCAAATCCTAGTTGAATAATAAGGTTGTTTAAAAAAAACCTTAAAAAATAACCCACTATCACGCAAGATATGAGTTTGGGAGAACTCGCATTCTCAGTTGATGGATCTTGAGGACTAATGTTAAGGATGATGTGCTCAAGCTTTCTTTAGTATGATGCACCTTTGAGAACTGTCATTTGACCAAATATCTCTAAACTCACATTTCGCCTGATTTCTCTAAAATGATAGCCCGTGGCGCTGAGGTCTGGTCACGACATGCCCCTCAATCCTTGACATACACAGGTTAAGTAAAGATGGATGGCAACAAAATCGGGTGCCTATACAAGGAAAAGTTCCTTTGCTGGCATATTAAAGACATCCAACAACACAACAAGCAAGCAAGAGTATCATTTCAGCCACCTCCTTCCCCCCCCACACACACACAAAGAAAGTTAAGATATTTCCATGAAGCAATTGTCAAAATGCACTTCCCACACTAGAGAATCTCTATAGGCAAAAAATCATACATTCACTAACACGTCCTTTTTGGGATTGAGGGCATAAAAATAGCCCAAGTGCTTAAACTTGGCATGGAGTGATACTTAAGTACAAAAAGTTATGAAATATACACTTAAGTACCACCTTTTTTTAAAATTAAATTACTTAAGTGTCAACTCTGGTGAAGAACACCGGAAATCCAACGTGAGTTATTTTAATAATATAACTCACCTACATGGCTCGCCGGAAACGTTTAGTGAGCAAAAACTTAGCCAAAACAACATGTCATTTTGATGATGATGTAGCATTTATTAATTAAATAATATAAAAAAAACTTTTAAAAAAAAAAAAAAAAAAGGTTGAGGGTGGGGCGAGGGCTGTGCAGCCTCACCGTTGTCACCATCACCCCATCGTCGCCGGCCCCTTCCCGACGATGGTGGGGCAATGACAATGGCAATAGCAATGAGGGCTGCATAGCCCTTGCCCCCACCCTCAACCTTTTTTTGTCTTTTAATAAAATTGATTTTTAGAAGATTTTTTTGGCTGATAATGGACACATTTAAAAAAAAATGCCATGTGGATATTTCTTTTAAACAAAAATTGCCATGTCAACAAACAAAATCGCCAAAAATACCACATGTGCATTTTGGTTGGATTTTCTTATCGTTGGCACTTAACTAATTCATTTTACTCCGATTTTGACACTTAAATATACATTTCATAACTTTTAACATTTGAGTGTCTCCTCATACTAAGTTTTAGCACTCCAAGGATCCGCACCTCCACGATCAAGAAATGGAGACAATCAAATACCTATTCCTGTTTTTCCCTTAAAGTAAAAACCAATAGCAACCCTACCGTGGTTTATCTGGAAAGAGAGGAATGATTTTGTTTTTCAAAGGCGACCCTAAATCTTAAAACCCTAATCGACTCAGCGAGGATGTCACTCAGAAATTTCAGCAAAAGGAACGGCCAAAACTTGAAACTCTATATAGAAACAACACAATTGACAAAGCATTGGATCCCACCGAAGCCTCTTATCTTGAAAATCACGGAGCTTTCCTGGACAGTGCAATAGAAGGTGTGATTTCAGGGGTCCTCCGAGATGACATGGGTGCTCTACTGGACGGATATGCTATGAAAGTGCCACCATCGTCGCCGACTCCAACGGAAATCTCGGCTGTGGTTGATGCCCTGAAGCAGTTCGAGTCAAGGAGAGAGAGCGTTATGGAGTGAGAAATTGACGGTGCCAAGCTCACGAACGAACTGTTGGGAAAGGCACGTCCAATGGGGAGTTGGAGCCGTTGATTGAAAAGGCCCGCATCCGATGGCCCATTTTAAGTCCATCTCTCTGGTCCACTGGTATAGGCGTGCAAATAAATTGACGAATTGGGTCGCAAAGTCCATCTTTCGAATTTTCTTTCATATTTAAGGATTGCTAACCTCTCCAATTCCCTTGAAATCTTTATATTTAAATGTCAGTATGTTGGGCTTTTTGTTTGAGAACTCTTGAATCGCAATGAATATTGAGGAATATTTTGACCCAAAAAAATTAGCCTACACAATACAATGAGCTAAGCACAAGTTGAAGTAGTAATTTCACTATTTGAAGATGTAATCATCGAACTCTCTTTGACCATCGTGAATTCTTCCTTTCTGTTGGGGCTAACAGATATTATATAGAAGGGAGGTGAATACTGGATAGGTTATATGAAAATTTACTCTACTCGTATTTTAGTAGCTAAGGAATACTACTAAGTAACCAAATGAGAAAACGTTGGCAATTTTTAGTGAACTGATTGTCTTCAGAAAATTGAATATTTCTCTTGTTAATTTTTTTTTTTGGAGCAAGCAACCCCAAAAGTCTTATTAACAAGACTTGATATAAAATAAGATTTGAATAATATTCTGTCGCTCTTCATTTTCGCCACGTACGAACAATCAAGTTCCTGATTGGATGGCAAAAGTAACTAATACCAATGATAATTTGAAGGCAATATTGAGAAATTAGGACCTCGATTATCCCAAAAGTTTATTAATGAATATTGAAAGTGGTATAAGTTAGAGGATTAGAACTACATATTTCCTTTTGCCATTATTCTCATTGGAGAAAACTATTTTCTTATTTATTTTCATGTTGAATGTTAATCTATTTTTCAAAAATACCCTTTCCTAAGTTTTTGAAGATTTTAAATTTCTTAATTTGTAATGAATAATGCTTAGGAATATCAGCTAGCCATAATTATTGTCATGTCATCGAATCAATGACAATTATTAAAGAATTGCAGAAATTGATTCAAAATGCAGGGCGAAGAAAGAGCCTTTTAGGAAATTAACCTTTTTCAGCCATCGCATATAAAAGGAAAAAAATGGAAACTCAATAATGAAATTTTTTTCCCGGATTTTGTCCAGAAGCTGCTAATTTTAAAAAATTACAATTTTCAATGTACAAATTACTCTAGTATTATGTATAATTAAGACCTTGAAAATTAACAAAGTATTTTCCGAAATCCAAATGGGTTTTGATGGATATTCTAGTAGGCAAGTCCCTTGGAAGATAGGTCACTCATCCAACTGGTTACATTGGGATGCTGCTTCCATTAAGCAGCTGGACAAACTCAACTGACTAGGTTGGCCTCCTCGTTTCACTATTACACATAGAACAATTTCACATGGACAGACACATCCTTACGTTAATAATCCTTTCTTAATGATTAATTGCACAATGAGCATCTCAAAAGTCAACAATGTTTTGGCTGATTAACTTTGTTAATCATAATTACTTTCTTATGTCTCAGATTTATTTCCTCTACATATTGTTATTAAATTACGACGAATTTATCTTTCCATCCCGTTGACAAGCCATGTCCCAACTGTTTAATCCACCAGTAAACCCAATCTTAAGCACGTTTAACATTGGTTTCTTCTCTACTTAATGCAAATAATATTGATGAAAAATGAAATGGATCTTTGTCCCCTGATGATTAAATTAAGTGTTACACTAGCCAATGACTTCCTTTTAGTGTTTCATCAATTGCCGGATGATGTGATAGGTGAGATACCCTTCTAGTCGGTGACAAGCTACTATTTGAATTCAAACATTACTTTCAATATTAATCTAAGAAAATAATTTCTAGGAAATACGTAGATCAATCCAACTCAAAACGCAATTGATCGACCCAAAAATATTAAGGGCAATCGAGTGTCTACGACTAATATCACAAAATCAATTAGTTCTCTTAATTGTTTTGAAGCATAGCCTTACGATTTCAAAAAGAATAATGATTCTTAAACTTTGATTTAATGTACAATATAATCTATGAATGTTAAATTTATTCAATATGATACTAAACTTTAGCAGAATCTTCAATGTTGTCCATAACTTTTAATTCATTAAACGTGGTCTTTAATTAAATTGAACATATACTAAAAATTTAAAAATCTATTAAATAAAGAATTCAAAGACAACATTATACATTCAGCTAAAATTCGAAAATCATATTAAAAAAAAAAAATTACAATACAAAGACCACGTTAATTATTTAACTAAACTTCAGATATCATATATCATTTTTCCAATTCAAGATTTTCAAGGGAATAGAGAATACTTATCTTTTGACGACAGGACGAACACGCCCACAGGGTCATTTAGAGGTGGCTTGTCTGAAAACCAGGGACCAGAGGCAATTCGGACGCGGTCGGCTCAAGAGTAGTACGACTCGACAAACTCGGCGGCTCAGCTAAACGAGCCGAGAGAATTGTGAGGATGCCTTTGACGGCGCGGACAGGCAATCATTTCAGGTCGTTGTCCCGTGAGACCTGTGAGAGAGACCCGACGCAATTTTCGCATATAAAAAGATCGTTAGTGGACGCGGCAATAATTCCCCATGTCCCCAAGTGAGATCATGGCGTGGATTGCACTTTGCCTCTTGGGAATTTCTTCTCTCTTTCATTGCCCCCATCTAGAGAGAGGAGAAGGAATTTTATTTTTTTTGCTATTTTTTAAAAACATCCCGAGATTTTTTTTTCCATTTTGTATAATCAGTGCATTATAAATCGAGAATTCTGCTTTAAATATGATTAATAAATATCTCAAAAACACCAACTAACAAAACTCTTTATATAAATCCTGGGAGTTACTTCAATTGACACTCTTTCCGTATGAGAAGGTAAAAATAGGGAGTTCAATTCTCCATATGTTCAAATGGACTAGGGGATAGGGACATTTAATTTCATATGCGAGTTTCGACTTTCATGTTTTACAACAAGATAAAATAAAAGTCTGAGAGTATATAGAAAGTTATAATATAACAAAAAAAAGAAAACGTTTATGTTACCCTTTTACTTACTTCTTTGTCTCTAATGTGAAAACCTAACATTTTCCAATTATTTCCAGATAGCAACAGCTGCCAAAACAATGACCTAAATTTCATTTCCGAGCCCCCACGTCTCTTAATCATCGACCTAATCCAATTAGCCCTCAAATATTATTAAAATACTATGTTTTCATCCCAATTTGTCAAATTTCGTTTGCTAATTATGCCTTAAGAGCCATTGAAGACCCCATTGGGTACTCAACTAAGACTTGGAGTCGTACCTAATCGAGAAAAGAAGGTGAGCCAACCTTGCCTCACCGCTGGAACTTGTCCCTCGTTTTCTTCCTTCCTTTATATTTTCTTATCCTTATTTTTGCTGGTGGATATCTCTTTTGCCTTCACTTTATTTTGTTCGTAGTTTAATCTCCCCATTCCAACCACTTACGCACCCATGCTCGGAATTGGAGGAATTCAACCGGTTTCCTAGTGTTTATCCGAGAGAGAATGGTTCACATCTTCTTTATGACTTCGAGATAGCTAGTGTTCGCAGATTGAACCGAAAGTAATCACAAGAAACAGGACATAAATCGTGATTTGACTTCAAATCAGTGGCAATCTCAAATGGTTATTTTCACTACGTATTAGCGCAAACAAATAAAATAAGTGAACGATATACAAAATGATTTCCCCTAGCCATAGCCGATGTCCAAACTAATAGCAAAGAGGTAATATATCATTTTTTGGGTTTTAGATTGAACACAGGAGTTGAGTTGATTCTGATGTCTCAAATTCTAAGCTTAAACAAACACAATCTATCGCAAAAGCCCAAGCTTAAATCCTCTTGAATTATCGTCACATGTCCTTTTTTTCTTTCTTTGTAAATTAATCAAATCAAGTTTCCCAAAAGTCTACTGCTTATATTAAATTCAATTTAAACCGTCGAATTTGCTAAAACTCTTGGGAGATACAAAAGATTAGATTCTTATGATGGCTAGGTGAATATATTTTGCTATCACACAGCAAATTGGACAATTGGGTTAGTTGCTTGTCCCTTTCCCACGTCAACCTGAGCTCCATTCTTGGAACTGTACGGAATGTGCGGACGCAGGCGATGGCCAGTGCTTGCCATTTCCTGTTTAAGAAAGTTCCGTCCATTAAGGAGGAACAGAAAATTTCATCTACAAACAGACCGGCGGAGTTAGCTATGGTGGACGAGTTTCGTTTACATTACTCAAATCGTTCAGATTGGCGGAGGTTGATTGTGCGGATTACGCGTCCTGTCGATGTGCATTCCTAATAAGATCCTTATGGGTCTATGCTAGGGCTCATGCTTGAATGTTGGGATAAAGGGGGTTGGGTCTAATTTCAAGGAACTTTCAGAAGGTTAAAACCCTCTTCTTCAATTTTATTTTTTATTATTCCTAAGAGAGAAGACATCGTCGAAAATCATAAATACTTATTGAATTATTAGACTAAAATCAATTTAATAGAAGGGTTTTCTTTCATTTGTAAAACAAATTATTGAGATTAAAGATTTGCCTTTCTCACCTGTCTCTCTTTGTAATTTCCACTCCTTTCTTGGCTTCGGTATCTGAGTTTGTGCAATCTCTGAACTTTGTTTTATCTAAATATTTGAACTTGGTAAACTTTTGTAATCAAATTCCTCCGACTTCAACAGTTAATCGTTGACGTGGTCGTTGGAACTACCAAGATTATGATGCCATTGTGAATCATTAGTTATTTGTGGGACTAAAGTATTTGCAAATAAAGACCATAACTAGATTTTTTTTCTGGTCGAAACGAACCATTTTCATTTAAAAAGCAGAACTAGAAGAATAATATCAATTAGTGTCTATACATAATAAATCCCAAAGGGTTTGATGGGGTTTAGAAAGCCAATTAGTAGGAAGGGACCTTAGTTTATGGGTTTTCACAATCTAATTTGTACAATGATATGCCTCTCATGCAACATAACTAGACCTTAAGAAATGAAATTTCTCACTAAGGGCATGCCCTTGGTCGTGACAAGGCATGGTGCCACCACCGCTCGAGCGAGGGCGAGGGTTTTTCGACCTTTGTGTTAGCCCTCACCTGTTAAAAAAAATAAAAGGAAAATGCTATCTCTCGCATTCGTAAGTCCTCTTTCTTTTTTTTCCTTTTCTTTTTTTGAATTTTAAGGCTTCTTTTAATGTTCAATTCAATTTTTGGATGTGGCACTATTGAAACAACAACGTTTTATGTTTGAGTAACCTCTATCACCGTATTTATAGCTACAAGATTTACAGTAAAAAAGGACATAGAATTTTCTTTATTCAAGAAAAATGGACAGAATTAATGGAAATCCTAAAAAATAAACAAAATAGCATAGATGGTAATAGTGCCACAATAATCGACTTAAAAGTTGTAACTCACCATTTACCAAGGAACTATGATAAACTCTTATTATCTCTAGTAACGTCGAATTTCTAAAATAGCTTTGTTGGGAGGTCTCTTCCCTCTAAATTGAGGGCATGTCCGGATTGGCTTTTATTTTTCTCTTTTGGCTTAATCAAAATTCTGCGATGCATGTAGTTCGATTTGTTTTTTCTAACGAGACATTTGAAACTTTTACAAAATGCAAAAGTTAACTCGTAGAGTCTCACATAATTTCTTCTCCCTTTTTTTTTCTGAAATTTGGAACATACAAGCATGTCTTGAAGCTCTAATATGGTCTGAGGCGAAGAAGGAGAAGAAGCACGACACATGTATGTAAGAAAGAAAAATCCATCTATTTACATCACGAAAATGAAAGAATCGATGTAATTTCTACAAAACGATGGAAAAACCCAAAACAGAGGAAGGAGGGATCTCAAAATCCAGCACCCTCTCGATATAATAAGTACAAGTAAACGAAGATTGATCGGCGATGATGATGACGATCTCTCATACTTGTTGGCATCCGTTATGGCTCGAGGGGGAACTAGAAGCAAGCTTCGCCAAGAACGTGGGATTCTCATGCCCGGGCATTATGACCACGATCTTGGGCGCATTGTCCTCTTGTTCCATCTTCGACTGCTTGTCTTTGTCGCCATCCGCTCCAGTTTCATCTTCTGGATCACGGCTCAGGCCGGATGACACCGAGGACTTCCGGTGGGAGCAGGCAAGGACCACCAATGCCACCGCGATGAGGCCCAGCATGAGAGCCAATCCTGCAAATAGGTACGGGATGGGTGAGTTCCACTTGTGGAAGCCGCCGTCCACGGGGGCAGCGGAGGAGTTCATCCTTGATAAAGTGAGGAGCAAACAGTCTCGTTTTGCTTTCTCGAGTTTGTCTTTCGGGCTCTGGTTTTGTCAGTGCAATGTGGTCGGGGCGGAGGTGTTGTGCGTGCCTGTGGTTATACATGGGCGCCAGGATATAAATAGAGAGGCCCTTGCTTTTGAGCTGATAACATTTTATTCGATGACAAATCGTGTTTGCGCTGGCCATTGAGGAAAAAGAAAAACATAAATGGAAAAGATGCACAGTGCTTGTTGGATTAGGACGAAGAAGGTGCAGAGGAGGATTGCGAAAGGGAGATTCCGTTTCCCGTGTGCTTCACTGGTACGCATTGCACTCGATACCAAGTATTTCTTTCTCTTTTTTCTCATTGTCTTCGAAGTTTCCTTCGCCTTTTTTGGGGGCCCGGTTTGCCCCCAAGGTTTTCCTTGAGAAGTCTATTGAGTTAACTTGACAATATTATGGCATCACGTATTCTTAAATTAATAGGGTTAATATTACCAAAAAGTCCCAAACTGTACATCTATATTGCTCAACTCCTCGGCTCAAGGGAATGTCCGCCAATCCCAGTTCGACCTTAATTTGAGGTCGAGACTTGAGCCATGCCTAACCCGGCATTAGATGCTTAGGTTCTTTTTGGCAGACTCAAATCTTGAATATTTTTCTCGTTTCTAATTTTCAAGTGAAAATGCATGGGCATTGACGGAATTTGACTTAGTGAGAAACTTAATGTTGCTCCATAAGTGATGGGAAAGGAACCAACGGGGGCGGAAAAGAGGGGTGAATATGTGCCGTGGAGCCCTAATGGCTTTTGGCTCGGCCAATACCAACATCTCCTGCCTCGCCATCAAAGCGTGTCCTCTCAGCTCAAGTATTCATTCTCTCGATTTTAATTAATCCATGTTTAATCCGTTGATGGGAGTGCTAATCATAACCCGGCGCAACTTTATTCGTCATTTTATTGTATTAAGATTACTTGATGTGCTTTGTGATGGATGATCTTAGCACATTTAATAAACGTGATCATAAAGGAGACATTATATATAGCTTAGAGATGCGAGGTGCAGGGAAAATTCATATGTTGTTTTGAAGATGACTGTTGTGACCTCCTCGAAGCTAGTTAGACCACCTAGAGGGTCAGCTAATGGATTACTAAACCTAAACTTAACATAAGTTCTCCCAAGCCAATATTAATTTGCGACTTAGAATTTAAGTTCTTAATATGTAAACCATTTTCATTCAGAGTCACCACCACTAATTAGTTTACAATAGCTTGATTAGAAACCCAAATAAAGTATCGAGAGAAATACTTTTATTCCTATAAATCAAAGATTATGGATATAGGGATTTGGTTACACTAGATTTTTCTAATGCTCTTTTGCTATCATTCTTTTCATGAAAAAAATGTTTGACATACAGCTTGGATTTATTTTATTACTTCTTAACATGTGACTTTGAGTGCACAAGCCACCAATTTAAAATTCGGAATTAAACCATGCATCTAAATTAAGGAAAGAAAATCTACACCCTAAACCAATGTTTTTGGTATTTTTTTATTTTAAAATTCGGAGTAAATAAATTACTTAATCTAAACATGCAATCTAGCCTAAAACAAGCAACATTCTAACAAGAATCGAATCTAGCTCAAATATATATTTTGGGTTTCTTTTTAAGGAAAGCAAACAAATAATGGATATTTAATTAAATAATTAACCTCCACTCGAAATCAACCCCAATCTCCGCGATCGGATCGGTGGAGGTGGCATTATCTTATATTTAATTAAATAATGCAATCAACAATCTTACATTATTTATCTCTAATAAGGATATGAATTGATATTCAAGTAGTTAAGGTATTCGATGGAAGGTTATCCGTTCAAATTTAGAAACAGTTAAATCGACCATCATATCCAAGTGGTTATGGATAGGATGGAAGAATTTCTGCACCCTGGGCATCATATCTCGTAATTAGAGATCGGATGGCCGTTTAGATCCATTGTTTAGTTAGGAAAGTTTCCTAACTTGAAGTGATCTATTAGGATTTTTATGGATATACACTATCTAATTAAAATATCTAATAAAATCTTGTAGTATGTAACAAAATAAATCAACCAATTGCTGAATATATCGAATCACTCAAATAAGATAATTAAATATTCAATATCTACTAGAGATATGCCCCTTACCTAATTTGAAGACCAAGTAATCGGACCGGAGTCGCAACTTGCTCCTTGATGGAGCCACAATGAGCGACGGCAAGCAATGGTGATGGTGAGGAGCCACAGCAACGGAGGGCAATGAGCTTGGGCAACAGGAGCATCGCAGCTTGTGACGGCAGCTCGGAATATTGGCTCGCAATACAGAACAGCTCCGTCGTTGCTGGTGCCCGATGATGCTCACGATGTGACCAGCGAGAGCTTCAGACAACTTGCCAAAAAAACAGAAATTCTCCAAGTTGGTGGGGGGCCACCGGCGCGGGACGATCACTAACGAACCAGACCAATGGAAATCTTCAGGAGAGCTCATGGAATGTCAAGAGCACGCAAGAAAAAGAGAACCGCACGGCGACAGCTGCAACATGGAGTTTGAGCAGCGAACAGCAAAGCAGCAGAACCCGCAAGTCTTGAAACGTCGTGGACGGCAAGCAGGTCTCGGTGGAGTCTTTCTTTTCTCCGTGGATATGTCTCCTATTATGTCTCTTCCAGCTTGGACCACTCAAGGAAAAAATCTACCGCTTGACCATGGCTATTGTTGAATAGATTTTGTTGCTTTGGCAGTAGGTCTTCAGCGGCCAAAATCTCTCGAACGTGGAAGTGTGGGCGGCGACGATGGGTGGCTCCACGCACACGAAGAGCCTCGCGAGAGGAGAGAACTTCTCTTTTCTGTCGTATTTCTGTATGTGCCCTGAAATTCTCAATTGCTCAGCCATATTTTTCTATGTGCCCTGAAATTCTCAATTGCCGAACTCTAATTTGTGAGGCATAACTTCCTATATATAGTGCAAACCTAGATTTAAACTTGATCTCATGGGCTTAATTTAGGCATTTTCCATGTAATGGGTTAAATTAAGCTCAAGAAATATTTTAATTAATTTTCATGAACTGAAATTAGATTAAACTAACCTCAATTTGGTCCATCTTCCCATGCAAATTTTGCCCACTTGGTCCCCTAGTGTTGGCCCAATTTTGCCCCACTACATGGCTCAATCCATTCACTTTTAAGTTTATGGTCACACACCACCGGCTAATGCAATTGATGAAAATATAAACTAAATAATAAATGCTCCTAAAACAATATACTATACAATTTAATTCTAATATTTTTATTTAGGGGTTAAAAACTAATTCCTAATTTTCTATGCAATAAATAAATGATCAAGTCATCAAAATTTAAATGTCAACAATGACAAAGACAAGCCTACTAATGTGTGTATTGGTTGAGTAGTACCGGTGCTCTATGCATAGGCCAAGATGCAAATGTTGACATAAACAAAACCGGAGATTCTAATATGAGGAGTGCTCTGCTACTGTCAAGATTGCATTGCAAATATCTAAGGTAAATGAGGTATTGGGCATTGAAGATGGGAAGGGTCTTCAAATAAGGTGAATATCTGGATGACCTTGATTGAGGGTGAACAAGCCGAGAAGAACAAGGATGTTTGTGATAGCTTGGAGGTACAAAGATCAGGTGAACAATTAGATGGACCTAGTGAGGTGAACAAGCTCAGAATGAGGATGTTCAATAAAGCTTGAAAGGACTATGAAGATGAACAGCTTAGTAGAGTCAAAATTGGCCAATATGCTTGGAAGGGCCAAAAAGATCAATATCATTATCAAATGCAGCGAATTGTTATTGGAATAGTAAATTGTTGGCAAAGAGCAACTGCTTTATATAGATGAGGTGGAAAACTAGTGATGGTATCCCTGACCTATGTGAGTTCATCAAAGACTAGGTGCAAGGATGAGGATCTTAATAAGGAGGAGGACAAGTCAAAGATAACGAGGTGTTCATGATGACTTGGAGGTGCCATGGTCAATCTATCATCAAGGTGACATCTTTAGAAGCTAAGATACACAAGAGGATCATTGGATGATTGATCATAAGTCATCCAGATAGTTTTTGGTAAACAATACGAACGGACCTAAAGATCCACTAATGACAATATTTGTGTCGATTCTAGAGATATCATGTCATTGGTGATGTTTGAACAACGATCATGTGTGGATGTTCATTGGAGAAAAATATTATAGCCATTGTAGGGTGGAAATGCACAACGGAAGATTAGGAAGTCTCTCAACAAATAGGAAACAAGCATTTGTCAAAAATGTCAAAGTAGTCAATGTTAGAACAAAAGCCACAAGACCTATTTCCGGAAAGTCTACAAATGTTCAAGAAAAAGTACTATATGGCCAGTACCATCTCGGACAGAAGCACCAACGGACCTCTAATGGCTAGTTGGACTTCTAAAGAATCTCCAATAGGAAGATTGAAGATGGTTATTTAAGAGAAGGGCTTCTAGGCCAAAATGTTAGAGAACACAACATAGAATCAAAATATTTGCTCTAATCTGCTTTATTTGTTGATATTGTTTCATTCTCTCAAAATATCTTCATTGTGATAGTCTTGCCATATAGTAATTATGTGAAAGATCAAGTATGCAAGAATGAGAACAACAATTGAGTTTTGACAATGTGAATTATCATGTAATAGGATCAATGCTTGCCAATTGTAATTTGTTAAGCAGATTACTAGTGCAATCCAACTTGAGTTGTGCCTATTAGTTTGGAGAGTGGACATAGATTTGGGGATAAAGCCAAATCACTATATATTTGCTTATGAATCTTCTATCATTCCACTATTTACATTACCTAATCTTTATTATTACATTTTGTTAAAAGGAGCAACTACACTTGATTTCTACAATATGTTTCTGCTAATATTTGAAGTTGTACTTATTATATTTCACAAATGTTTTTCATAATTCTCAAACAACTTATTCACCCTCCCCCTAGGTCCCCCCCCTTTAGGTTGTATGTTAGCCCCCAACACAAGGAGCGTTGTATCTAATCGATTTATTATTGTAGGCTCTAATTAATTTATATCGCCATTTAACTTCATGCCAATAGTTATCGTTAGATGTTAAATAAAGTTGAATGTTAGAATGTTAGTACATTTTCAACTAAACCACTAGAGTTTGCTCTAGTAGCCACCCTTCTCACATGGAAAGAGAGAGGTGGAGGGTTTTCATCTCCACCTTCTCAAGGGAGTTGGGGTGAGAACAATTTAGTTTTAGATATGAATTTTAATTTTCATGCCCTACAAGGAGATAGAGCAAAGTCTGAAAGTGAGAGTTAAGGTAGGACAAGATTAGGACAAACAAAAAAAAGTACAGTTTGAACTCAATTGAATTAATATGGTCCAGTAATTAGGCCAATGAAGGAAAAATAAAAGCCACCCTAATTTTGTCTTTGCCCTTTGCCATAATTTGCACAAAGTGTGAAAGTTGGAAGACACCAACAAATGAGCCTTATCCTGTCCCAAACCACACAAGCTACGTGTGGTAGCCAAGATAAAAGTCAAGATATGATTAAATTTTATCATATTTCACATTTGGTTCATACCCAAAATAAAACAAAGTCGGATATAAGGCAATATAACATGGATGAATTTATCTTGTGGGGAAGGTTAGATAAAGTGGATATGATTTCTTACGTGAATTTAAACTACCTAATTAGCTATGTTAACTCGCACTAACCTTACGTGAATTTAAACTACCTAAAAGCATTAAGTCATTATGAAAATTTTCGGATTCAATCTAAGTAGTTCTAACCTAAATCTACTATAGCAACCACATAAATAACCTAGTGTACCTCGACCTTATTTAATTTATGGTTCAATACCGCTAATGCACATGCACGCAATCTCCATCCGGTATCATGCATACATAAAAAATCATTCAAAAGTTGGCAAAACTTTTAAAAGCATTAAGATCATGCTAGAAAACGCCACAATCAAAATAATTATATTGCATGACAAAATTTTAAAAACTAATCAATCATAGTTAAGATCCATTATAGCTCTAACAAAAGAAATTTGGAACATAGTAAAAGCCAAACTAATAACAAAAATTAAAGAGAACATAATGCCAAATTAAAACAAATTCACCAATTTGAGTGACAAAAAACTTAGGGTTTGTCTCCCCCTTTTCTCCTTGACATGTACCAACTCCACTAATAAAATAGAAGAATAAAAGCTAAGAAAACCTAAATCTTCCTCAAAGGTGGCATCTCTAAGGCTCCTCCAAATCCAAATATGTGGCACAAGAGAGGTTTATATAGCCTCCAAAAATTTGCCCTAAGCTAGCCCCCATTTGGTTTTGAAAAGGATTCCTCTTTATCTTTTTGATTTTCTTTGAATCTTATCTTCAATTATGGTCAAATTCTCCAAATTTCTAAGTTTAGCTGGCTTTTTCCTGAAGATAAAATATTTTGAAAGATATTTGACATATTCTAGAAGACGTGGAAATCATATTTCCTACAAAATTGAATAAAACTATGTAAGTAGCAATTAAATTCACCCAAAATTCATCAAAACTTAGCAAATATCAAGATTAAATTTGTAAAAATATTCTATCTAAAATAGAGTTATCAAAAGGTCCCAAGTTTAAATAAACAAATTCAAAGTTGAAATGGATCTTTCTAATTTATCTTGTGTCCTTCTTTGTATATCTAGTTCATGTTAAAACTTTATGACTCGCCCATATTTCTTTGTTTATGTCAAAACTCTACAAAAATGAAGAGAGAGTCAAAAGTACTTCTCCTCCAAACTCTTTGATTTACATCAAAAGTTCCCAAAAGCAGCAAAAGAGCCGAAACTCCTCATTTTCCACAACTCTATGAATCATGTTGAAGTTTCACAAAAGTAGCGAGAGAGTCAAAGCACAACATTTTTTGAAATCACAAATGTAAATAATCATGCTTTCTCTCTTACACTAGATTTGTCATTTATTGGCTGATCTACCTCATTAATGTTGTTGTACCCCATTTACATTTCTCATCATTGTTGAACCTATGGCTTTGAAATAGTACAATGAGCTTCTTCTTTTTCTTTTTCTTTTTTTTTCTATTTAAGATGTAGGTCGTATAATAATCATTAATTGTTTGATGAAGGTTATCTCCATTTGTGCATTTATAATTTCTTTTACAATGAATCATGAGAAATTCTTACAATCTTCATTTGAGCATTGTTAGATTCATTTACATTGATATACTATTTATATCTAGGCTGTAAAAATATCTGGTTTACTGTGATTCACTAAACAATAGATAAGATAGAGTAAAATTTTTAGATTTCTTATGCTATCTTATCCAATCTAAAAATCCAAACTAATTATGTCCGTAGGGCTCAAGAGCTAGGCAATATTTAGCAAGTGATAGGTTTGGTATTTGTTGACACCAAAACCTTACAAATTTTCAATATTGATGAGTAATTAGCTTGGTTGATCAGAATAAAGTCTTTTAGATCGGAAGTCATTAGTCAACATGACGAACTTATCAACAATTAAGAAATTAATAACATATGATGTGAAAGTTATCGACAAGAGCCTTCACCAAGACTTAAGTGAGACTGATCAACAGAGTCATTGACAACAAGTAATCTCGAATTATGGCTAATTATTGAGACAATGCAATTAATGACCAGAAGCCTAGCAACATAACAATTTAAGATAGGGTCAATGGAGCGACACATGTGCATAACAGTTGAATGGTTACGCCAATACTTTTGGTAGTAAAACTTTTTGTAGATAATCATTACTAGATAATAGGAAATTGTTTCTAACGTTTGCAACTTATAATGAGTAACTACAAATTGAATTAAGAGGTTATATGTGGATTTAAATTTTGTAATAACTATTATTGGTGGGTGGTATAAAAGCCTACTTTGTAATTATTGTAACACACACAAAAATTAAACTTCACCAGTAGCAAAAATAGATTAACATAATCAAATCTACTACTAATGAATAGGTATTAATAATAATGAACAGATAATACTAATAAGGAAGAGATAGGAGATAGTACGTAGAGGTTCACAATGATTCGGCCTTATCCTCAAATTTATGTCCACTCTCAACAAATAATAATCACAACAAAGCTATAATTCCACTAATAATCTTCAAAGCAAGTTACAATTAGCAAATGTTGCTCCTATCAATTGATAGATCACATTATTATGACACAACCACTACTCTTACACTTGAGCATTTGACTTTATCATGAGTACAACTCAGTAACACACAATCGCTATCAATGAAAACAAAACAAAGAAGAACACTCAAAGCATTAGACTAAATTTGTTCGTTTCCACCCAACTCCATTACTTCTTTTGGATTGAATTTTACTCATCCAAACTAAAATGATCGTTTGCAACTTAATATCCTCAAGTAGTTGTTGATTCTACCATCATTAGCAGCAAAAGGTCCCTTTGTCGTTCACTAGCATTACAACTCTCTAACAGTGCCACTTTTTCCAAACTAGTCAGTGTGCTCTTGTCAAAGTCTATCTTCTACTTGGTATTGTCATAATTGCTCCTGAACAACTCTAGTGCTCCTTTTGCAAATTCCAAGCCTTTGTAATGACTATATCGGTCTTGTTACCATTCCAATCAAATAAGCATGTAGACACCACTTTTTAAAACTTGATATCTACATTGTCCCTTATCCATAATCGAGAGTGTAGATTATCAATAATCTGTTGATATTGCATACTAATGAAACCATGCGGAATGACATGCAATCAAGTTCCTCATGATCCTCTTGGCTTCATCAACTTCTAAAGACTTCCATGAACATTAACATCTTCGCCAATTCCTCATCTTCACTAATTGACTAAGTCAACATTCAAAGACTTCCAAGGACATCATTATCCCTGCTAATACCTCATCTTAAGTGAATTCACCAAGATCATCGGTATTATCACAATCTTCCTATCTCATCTAAAAAGAACTCTACCTCCAACAATTTGCCACTCCAATAATCAATATTACTACACTTGATTGCAATCAAATCTTCAAATCCATCCAAGCATATTGGTGATTGTGACTCTATAGCTGTTCATTTCCATGGTCTCTCCAATCTCTATTGAGCATCATAGTTCTAGACTTGTTCACCATCACCAAGTTTCATCCAATTGTTCACCTAATCTTGGTCCTTCTAAGGCATCACGAACATCTCTATTCTTCTCAGTTGTTCTCCCTCAATTAAGGTCCTTCCAAATTGTTCACCTTTTTAGAAGTCCTTTTAACTCATAGACATCCCCAATCCCAATACCTTTTTTACCTTAGATATCAGCAGAGCATTTTCGATAGTGGTGGTACACTCTTCATATTAGGATCACATTTGATAGGATACCGTCTACACGTTGGCTTGTGCATATATTACCTAATACTACTTGACCAATATACACAGTAACCTTTGATTATATTTGCTATCGTGCCATTTACCATCATGTCCGAAATCAATAAATGACCATTTCATAACCTTTGTTAGTTCAATTTGATCCATCAAACTTCAAAAGATTTCTCACTTTATGGGTAAAGCGTCTTTTCGATACACTTGGTGGGAGTCCTTTCATTGATTTAAGAAAATTGCACTGGCAAGAACTAGGAAACAATAAGAGACTTATCATGGTGTTGGCAACAACAATTAGTTACCACAATCTTGTAATGACATGGTTACACATTCCAGTCTTTGCTTTTGGAATAGCATTAGAAAGTAACCGTGAGGGAGAGGTTGATATTTTAAAACATCTCACGAGAGACCAACCAAGAGAAACTACACCAAGCTATAATATGGTGTCAACTATAAGAAGATTGCTCAAGGAACAACAAAATGATATGGCTAACTCCATTGTGAGCCACATGTCAAATGTCATCAAAGCCGATGCTCGTTAGTGCAATCAATGATGATATATCAAGGCCAGGATTGTCCAATTAACCACAATCATTTTAAGAAATCTGATGGTGGAAGGGTACATTCCCAATTCATTTGATCAAGCAAACATTTAGGCTAGATTTTTTGCAAAAGCCTGACTTTGAATCAAGTCCAAAAAAATGTTGATAATCAAAACAATATTGGTCAAAATAATCATATGGGTAATAATTAGGTTAATGCCACAAAAATCCCAAACTGGCACATTTGTAACAAATTTACATCGAGCAAATTTTTTGACCATTAGAAACCTCAAACCGATACATTTGTGACAAATTGATCCAAAAATATTTTTTTTACCACCAATAACTTCAAACTTGTACATTTATCACAAATTTACCCTCCATTAATTTTCGTTAAATTGGATTAATAGTACGAAAAATCACAAACTAATACATGCATCAGAGTGATCCCATGACAAGTTAGACTATAGAAAACTCGAGGGTGATGGAAATTTTGGTGCAAAAGATCCCATTCGGGCAAAGCAAAGTTCTGAACTAGAAAAGTATAAGAGTCTTTTAGAAAATCATGTTGATAGAGCACACCACACACTTCTTATTCCCTTCTACTCTTGATTTTTACAATGGAGAACTCATTGCTTATATAAGCAAAGGAGGATACAAATCACAAGAGTAAACTAGCTTAACTCGGGCAAACAACACAATTGTAAAAGCAAACTAGCCTCTCATGGGCTATAAATGTGTTGTCTTAAATTTCGACCCATCTTGGGATATATGAAATGGTTATTTTATCAATGCGATGTTAGTTACATTTACTCTAAGTTGACCTCTTGTGAGTTAACTAACTAGTCGAAAAGGCAATTAAGGATCGATATGCATACGACTAGTGAATTCAATCAAGAATGATTGTGGATTGAAAAACTATCAACCACGGGTCAAATATGCACGAGCCCCTAAACGCCACCCGATAGTTAGGTCGTACTAAAGTGGCAATTGATCGATATTAACCATGAATTTCAATCCGGTTTCGGGTATCAAACTTTCAAGGATGTCGAGACTAAAATATTAGATGTTACCTAATTAATTCTCAAATTTATCGGTAAACCCAGAAATTATCAGTAAAGGATTCAACGGGCTGAAAAATTGGAACCAAGAGGAGATGGGCCAACCGAAGGCCCAATGGACCTTGTGCCTATTAGATTTCAGCCACATGGGCCCTAAGCTAGCCCAAGTGGGCCCAATTAGGCCCACTAAGCCCAACTTCAAGCCTTTGAGCCCAATTGCATTTTCTAGTCCATTTCTCCACAATTTGAGCCCAACCAATTCTATTCAAGCCCATATAAAATCTTGGGCCGTATATGCTTATAGTACGGTATACTATACTTGGGGGAAATTACAAAATTGCCCTTTCTAGAAGGTGCATTCAATTTTGGAGGACAAAAGGCAAGAAAGTCAAGGGAAATGATGGAAAATTTTGGGAAATGGATGAAGCTTCTTGGAAAAGGCTTCAAAGGGGAAAGTCTTCATCTTTTCTTTCTCTTTCCTCTCTCTCTCCTCCCTCTTTTTCCCCTTGGGCGTCCAGTCCATCCCCCTCTAGGTTTCTCCCTCATTTCTCACTCTTTCCTCTTCATTTTCCTCTTGTTTATTGCCCTTACCATCACCTTAAACCACCGCCCCCTTGCCATCACCGCCTTGCCACCATCCGAACAACTATGCATTGCCATCTCACCGGCTATTCGTGAGCCACCGTCCACCTCTCTCTCTCTCTCTCTCTCTCTCTCTCTCTCTCTCTCTCTCTCTCTCTCTCTCTCGGTGTTCTCACCAAACCAATTAGCCACCCCCACAGAGAGACCCATTTTTGCCGAGTGCCACCTCAACGTTTTGGACGTAGCTGTGCGTAGTCCTTGTCACTGCCATCGCACTCGTGTCATCGGAATCGTCGCCAAGTGAGTTTACGCTCTAATCCTTCGATTAGTCCATTAAAATTGCTTAGGGTGGATTAATTATAGTTAATCTTGGTTAGAGGTTTAATTAAGATTAACTAGGGTTAAGATAGGTGGTTAGAAATATTACCATGGTTAGTTTAGTCAAAAAGTGGACTATGGTTACGTTGGGTTAATTAACCATGGTTGAAGCATGGTTAGGTTAGTTAATCATGGTTAGTTTGGATTAAATTATTAATCTCATTTAGTTCTTATTAATTGATATTAATTAGACTAATCGAGGATTAGGGGGTTAATCTTGATTAGCATTACTTTATTAAAAATAATTATTTTATTTTTAATAATTTATTTATTTATGAAATTGAGAATTTATATTATTATTTATTAAATTCGAAATTATTATTATTTATTTTAATAATAATTTATTTTTAATTTAATTATGAATAATACTATTCACGCATTACTATTCATGCGGTACTATTCATGGAGAATTGAATTATAGTCTTAATTCAATGCGTTCATGATTGTTAAGGCACATTGATCGGTTGCTTGTATTAATGATGAATTGATTTGATGATTTGTGTTTATCAAATGTTAAATGCATTGATATTGTGATAAAATTGTGTGGGCATATAAAAGAAAACCATGAAGTGTCGAGTGTATGCTTATATCAAATGTTGCCATGAAAATGAAAATGGCATGTTTTGTTTATAAAGCATGGAAGTTGGACGGGTTTTGGAATAAAACGTGATCACATGTAATTATTTTCTTGCAATTTTTACATGAAAAATATGCAGTGATTGATTATGTTGAGCATGTACCACATTTGCATAGGTTATGTGACGGACCAGGCAGCGGTGCGCGAGGAGGAGGGATGGCGGTGCGTTCGCGCCTCGGTCCTCGGACGTGCACAAGGGAGGGAGGGACATGTCTCTTGTCCCACATTGCCTAAGGAGGAGTCCTGGACTAGCTTATAAACGTATGGGTTCTCTACTTGTACATACGTGTTTTCTGGGCAAAGCCCAAAGGAACAAAACCGTTCGGGCCTTGGCCCAAAATGGACAATATGTGTACAGTAGCAAACCCAGGATGTTACAGGTGGTATCAAAACCGACTCCCGACCGTATGTGGGGCCAAGCGAGGACACTGTGCCAGAAGGGGGGGAGAATGTGATGGCCTAGGCGACAGTGCGCGAGGATAAAGGATGGCGGTGCGTCCGCACCTCGGTCCTTGGACGTACATAGGAGAGAGAGGAACATGTCTCTTGTCCCACATCGCCTAGGGAGAGTCCTGGAGTAGCTTATAAGCATATGGGTTCTCTACTTGTACATACGCGTTTTCTAGGCGAACCCCATAAAAATAAAACCATACGGGCCTCAGCCCAAAGCGGACAACATATATATAAAGGCGAACCCAGGATGTTACAGGCTAATATACAAGATAAAAATGGATTATTGTGGTGTGCTTGTATGGTCACATAAACAAAACACAAGATAAAAATGGATTATTGTGGTGTGCTTGTATGGTCACATAAACGAAACCATCACCCTGACAAGAGATCGAGGGACAAAGTCCATTTTCTTGAAAATCCCTGCCAGAGTCTGGATGCGGAGTTGCGGTAGAGGCTAGACCCATGCTCGTTCGGGACTACCGTCTTGGGAGAGAGCCCACTCATAGGGGAGGGCGATGCCTAGCTATGCTAGTAGACATCGGCAGGAGTTCGGTTGTAAGCCTAATAGACATTAATAATCGGAATATGGGTGAATACAGGGGTGCATGTGAAACATATTGTGATGTGTTCTGATTATGCATGTGATATTTGCACTGACCATGGCATGCGTGAGGTACCGTGCAGGGTGGGGCAATGGCCAGGTAAGATCGCATGCAATACAACTCGATTATGATTGATTAATGCAACGTTGAGAGTGCAAGATGCATTAATTGTGGCATGCATGTGTATTTACTATGCAAGGTATGGCATGACCGAGTAAGGCTGCCTGCGAGTCGATTGCTTGTCAATGGTATTAATGGGGTTACTTAGTAGATTAAGTCATTGACTAAGGCAAACATGAATTGTTTTGCTATTAATCTACTTGAGTGATTTGGCCATGCATTAGGAACCCCGAGGTGAGTTGGCATCCTAACCGGGGCCTAGGGTGATAACTTATTGAGATTATATCTCACTCGTCGTTGTTAAACATTTGTAGGTCCATAGTTATGGCATCTATATTGCCATGGATTGGACAGTGCTGGAGCATGTCGTGGAGGGCAGTAGGTTGGTGTGCTCGATAGTTAAAAGAAGTAGATTAATCATGTTTAGTATCTTTGGATAACTATAGAAAAAGCCGTCCGATTGAGGGGTTTGTGTATAAACTTCCTAGGGTTAATTAACACAAAAATAAAAATGACATTGCTACTGTTGTTTGTGGTATTTCCACTATCCTTGTTGTTTATTGACTGGGCATTGTTGATTTAATTCCACATGCGTTTAGTCGTAAGATAAAAAGAATGATCGGCGATGCGTCCTGGGACGTCGCATTCATTTGACCAAAGTGAAGGGGTTGTTGCATGCTTGGGATTCGGGGCATGACAATAAACACATAGGGTCTTGTGATCGGCTATCTTAGGCTATGGTGAATAGTAACTTTTTGCCTTATACTACAATGAACAATTGGTTAGAATGAACAGTGAATTATGAACAATGACTAGTGCTACAGTGATTTGTTGCAGCTTTATCTTTCATCCCTAGAATTGTAGTCATAATCTGAGTCATCAGAGCTATGAGCAAATTTTTTTTATGAGCAATGCATTTTCATATGGATTGGGGCTTCCATCTTTTTCTCTTTTGACATATGATTAAACAAACCCCTCGAATAGTTAAGGAGTATGTTCAATCTTCTCGATTTGATCAACACCCCATATAGGCTACTGAGCAAGAATAGTTTGCAACTCTCTAAATCCCTCCTGAATTTCCAGTTTAATGGGCTCAACAAGGATACACTCACATTTATTTTGGAGCCATTCATCTTACTTTAACGTTTCATGGTCTTAAAGGTTTACCTGTTGCTGGAAGAATCACTCCACTCGACACATGGTTTCTCAAATACTAGCAAGCTTATGTTGGTACTATTCAAACAACCATGAATGCGGGAACTTTCTTTGTGATAAATGGAGGGTATAACTCCAAATCGGTACACCTATCAATTGCCACATGTTATCCAATTCATCAATTAATAGTAAAATTTATCGGAAACTAATAGATGATGTTAACAGAAATTAATAGTAAATTTTACGTCACGGTGCAAGAGATAATGATTTATTTATTACCCTAATATGTAAGCCTCCGTACGTATTACAATCTATCTTATATCCACGAAATTCTCTGTTCTTTAATAATACAAAATTATATGTTGGTGATTAATATTTTAGTGTATAACTTATCGCAAGACATATTTTCAAACCATTTACAATTATAATATATAGACGCAAGTAAAAAAATTATTTTCCAACTCAAATACTGGGTAAATATTGAAAAGTATAAGAACAAAACTTACAAAATTACACATTGAGATTCACATGTTTCTTAATTAATTATCGAATAATATACACTTTATTGTGAGCAATTTAAAAAAAAAGTGTAAAAAATTATTTTAACCATATTGCATCAATAAATTTTGCCCCCTTCCTCCCGACCTAAATTCTGGATCCGTTATTCACTCCCTGACGCTATCACCAACTATGCCGACTTTAGACGTTTCATTTGTTCGCTCATTATCTCATTCATAGCTGGTAAAACGCCAACAAAGAAGAAGAAGTAGTAGTGATGTTCCTGTTTCTCCCTTGACCTCCATTTTAATTTCAACGTCCCTCATCGTCAATCTTTGACAGGACAAAAGAGTGTGCTCGCAGATGGTCCACTTAGGAAGAAAAAATGGTCACATGTGATCACACAATTCAAAAGTATATGACCTCGTCGTGGCATCAAAAGTCAAACTAATTATCTGACTCCGTCAACATGGTCTGTAGGTTGATCCTGCGAAGATTGAGGTCGAGTAGACTTCGCCAAAGGAATTATCCATCGGACGAAAAGAATAATCAAAAGAAAATGAGTGGAAGAAGAAATTATCTGACGCCTGTCTGCATGACCAACATGGAAAATCGTTGGCTGAAAACTCTGGTTTTGCTTTTAAAAGATGTATTATCCAGGATTCAGAAGAACCTAAAGTGGTGGGATATGCACTAATAGCCCAAAAGAAGCAATTGAGTGGTAGGGGTCCTTTGAGATTAGAAAGTAGACGCAATTTGGTTTTGTGCGACCGGGCCTTCCAGCACACACCTTTATGAACCAATTTTATATTTGGAGATATTCATAGTTCAAAAGCGAAAACGAATCAATAAGTTGTATATCATGTAAATCTCAATGTTATAATGTTAATTTCAAGTTCTCTGAACGAACCACCCAATTTTTTATGCGTTAGCAGAAAAAATATATATCATTAGAAAGTTATACTACCTTTGAGATGCTGCAGTTTGAGCGTATGTATCACTAAATACAT
The DNA here is from genome assembly GCA_014182895.1 of Angophora floribunda. NCBI lineage: Eukaryota > Viridiplantae > Streptophyta > Magnoliopsida > Myrtales > Myrtaceae > Angophora > Angophora floribunda. The sequence goes on from CM024714.1 coordinate 13,028,975, forward strand.
AAATTAAGTCATTTCATTATACAGACACAAATGTACACAATACAATTGTACTAGACAGCCACTTGCACTGCGTGTTCTCAACAATTGCACCGTCTTCTTTATTGTGAGAGTTGTTACAATTGTAAGAATGAAATCTTGTGGGCCAAAATACTAAGATCAACCTCAACTTTACCTTCATATACACTTTGCATATTATACTTTTGAGACCTGACCCTCGGTAACCCGAGTTTTTTTCCTATAAACTGTGCATCTTAAAGTTTCGCAAACTTACACTTCATATCCTTTCTATTACCTTTTATAGCAGGATGCAAAATGTAGATTTTTCCGAAAATAGGCTACGCAATATAATTTATTTCAAATTGTGCATTGCGGAGAAAGTTGGTGACAGTTTTATCAATTGACACTAGAATAATAATATTTTCATAATCAAATTCCTCATGGTATATTTCGCTCAAGAGATTCATTCAATGAATCGGGAGCTATTATGGTGTAATAGCTACTTCAATTAATTAATCCTAACATAGTGTGCGAAGATTGGTGGATATCCATATGTCAAGTTGATTTATAATAGGGATAAGTGTACCGTAAGTCCTAAAACGAATCATGTGCAATTAAACCATAAAACTTTCAAAAAGTGTAATTTAAGTGTTAAAACTTATTAACATTTTCTGTTTGTCAAGTTGGATGAAGTTAATAAAAGGACTTAACTGCACCAATTTGACATTTTTTAGAAGGGTTAGTTACACATTTTGAAAATTTTAGAACTTAATTGCACTTTTGTGACAAGTTTTAGAACTTGATTGTACTTTTTGAATATATCAGTACTCAATTAAACTTTTGTAATGGATTTTTATACTCTATGTACCCTTACCCCTTACTAGTATATGTATTCCACATGGTCAAATTGAGTCTTATCCACTTTTTTATCTCATTCTTTTGTAGAGAGCAATGGATGACCCTTGAGAGAGTTGAATAGCCACATGAAGATATCAAATCCAGGTGAGCCCCAGCAGTTGACCTTTAAGTCGCAGGCGGCTCATACATTTATTACTATATCCTTTTAAAAGAAGCAATTGCTCCAATCCTCCGAAGAGTCGCCTACATTGCTAGATTCTAGCCAGTATATTTAAATAAACTGAAGTTCATCGCTATTTCACCATTCGGTTACCTCCCGCAGCCCTTTTTTCTTTATTTTCTTTTTCCTTTTAGGGGCTAGATATATATGGATAGAACCTGTTGGCTGTAAAGATGTGTTTTATTTACATTACATTTGGTGACTATTTCGGTTTGGGTTACTTATGTTTTAATCGATCTATTTAAGTCAAAAATGATTTTGTTTCACTCCTACATTTCCTATTTAGTTTTAAAGAGAAAAAAGCAAAGGGTTAATGCCCCTAAAAATTCTAAACCGGTATCTCAATGATAAATTTATTTAAAACTAATTTTTTGACCACCAAAAGCCTTAAATTGGTATACATTTGACAAATTTATCATAAACGGTTGCATTTATGACAAATTTACCATCTATTAATTTTCGTTAAATTTTATTGTCAAATTACATAACAGTTGACCAATGTACTAGTCTGGGATTTTATTCTGCGTTTGTCATAGTTCTACCAATTTTATGATTTTTGTGGTATTAATGTAATTTAACATAAGGTATATTTGTCATTAATACACCAATTTGAGGTCTTTGGCAGCCAAAAAAAAAATTAGTACAAAGTAAATATGTCATAAGTATACAAGTTTGGAGTTTTTTGTGGTCAAAAAATTAGTTTTTGGTAAATTTGTCATATGTATATCAACTTGAAATTTTTCAAGGAATTAACCCAAAAGTAAATTGGCCAAGAAAATGAATAAGAGGGTTAATACCCACTTAGTGAAATTTCTTAATTGTCCAAACAGTGAAATTCCTTAATTACTCAAATGTCACAACAACTTCATCCTTCTCTCACTTTCTTCTCGCTTCTTTTTCAAAATTTTGAGTAAATATTAGCTTTTACTTAGTGAAAGTGTACAAAATGTTATTCAATGTTTGTTTTCTATTAAAAAAATTTATAGAGTGGTAAAAAGAAGAAGGATAAATTAATGTTAACTATCTTATTTCTCTATCCAAATTATTATCAAACCATTATGATGTCACACAAGGAATGAAAAATAATTGCACAAGCGCTACGTGCACGCCTGAAAACTATTACCCAATTACATTGGAAGGAATTTCTATGATACCATACACTCTATCATTAAGCTCCTATATTACCATTGGATCGGACATGTAATGGAGGAATATGTGAATGAATGCTACAGTTAAGGAATGATAGAAACTCCCCATGTCAGCAGGTTGATATTTTTTCTTGTCTTATCAGAAATTCTAATAATTTGATTTAATGCACTAAACAAATTGCATAAACAAATAAATCAACTTACCTTGAGAAATGTAGAAAATTTTAATAGAATATAGCTAATTTAGAACACAATTGTTTAAATTTACATATACTTTTCTAGTGGAATTTATTCATGAAAAAAATTATTTTAAGAATGAATCTCTCACTGATGAGATATGACTTTAGGCTTCCCTAATTTAATCATTTGCATAATTAAATTTTTGTGTTTCTGATATAATTAGTAAATATTAAAAATCAATACAAATTCATTCATATAATAAAATAAGCTACACTACAAATTACATTTAGTAATATGTAAGCAAATTGAGATTTTTAATTAAGTAAGATTTATGCATGTAATGAAACAGGTCATACTTGAAATCATGAACCGTATATTTGTTCAATAGGCATGTAATTATTAATTTAAGTGCGGTTCATTCAATAGTGACATAAATGATATATTCACAAAGCGATAATATTTTAACTTTAATTTCCTTAGATTTACTATTTGTATTTTTTTTTTTTGGAAATAAACTATATTGTTGGTATTCATTGATTGATATGTTCTTTTTATCTATTTTTTCCAGTCTAAAGTCAAACATGAGATGCAGATAAAAAAGACAAAAGTTGTATTGCAAAGGTTAAATCTCATGAGATATTTTCTCAATCATTTCATTGAAATATCAAATGAAATTCTTAATTTAAATTAATTTATTTATTGAGAACATATGTCTTTAGTTTTTTCACACTTTATCTTTTCTTGTTCAGCTTTTATTTTTTATTTATAATATTATTTTTTTCATGTATTTATTTTCTTAGATAACGAGATTTTGCTGAATATAAATATAATCTAAACAATAATTACATCATTCAGAATATAAGCTCTATTAGCATATTTGATAATAATTTGCCTAACGGATTTTTTTCCAGTTAAAACTCAACGAAAAACAAAGTATGGATATATTTCATGTGTATCAATTTCCTGAAATTTAGACTCAGCTAGAAATTTGAAGAAGACTAATTAATAAGCTCATAATTTATCGGTCGAACCATCTAACAAAACTATGCCATATGTCATACCACGTGGCATACACAGACAAATGTAGTACTTGGTGAGTACAAAAGTGATCCCTCTCTCAACTCTGACTTTAGTTATATATAATAGAATAATGAGAATTAATATTAATCCCTCTCAATTCAAAATCCAGCATTTGAATTGATGTATTTCCCTTTACATAGGACACCACTTTCCCTGTTCCTGAAGAAAATAAGCCCAGCCCAGAATTGAAGGTATCCAGTCCCCAATGAATTGAAGGGGGCTGGGCCACTAGTCTTGAATGGCCCCGCCATTCAAAAAGATGACAATGGCGTGGCATTCTGACCCTTTTTTTCAACATTTCTATATTTTCTAGAAAAATCATAAGCCAATTAAATAAATTTTGTATAATTGCATTTATAAGTTAGTAAATAAAAGAAATTTGGGATTATTTGTGATCTCCATAAGTAAGATGACAATGCTCCTAAATTGAATTGTAATCACCAAAGTCAAATTGTAACAATCAATTACCTAATCATGATCATGGAAATAACTATTCTTGAGACACCTGTGAAATATATTTCATACATACATGTGACCATTCATCTCATTAATATAAAGCCAAACTAGGTGATCTTAACAATTGTGACATGAACTTTTTCTTTGCCCATTATTCAAAGTTGTTCATATGGATGAACTTTTCTTCACGTAAGCAGTTATTAGTAAATTTATTCAACATTTTGTGTTGAAATCCACAAGCAAAAGCCAAGGCACATTGCCTATCCTCCTGCTAATATCTGCGAGCTCAAACCGTAGTTGCTTTCCCTCAGTAACCAAACTTTAAGCTACATTCGATGAGAAAGAATGAATGACAACCGGTGGAGACCAAATAATCAAGAGACTACCGAGAAGAGAAACCGCCTTTTCTTACTATGGAAGACTCAGACGATACCTGATTTCCACCAAGAGGATGGTCATGATAATTGCGAATGATTTTCCAATCTGGTGCAACAGAGTTCTATACCTTCTTCATGTCATCTTGCTGGAATGACTTCTCCAACAGACGGAATATGTATGCAGATGAGGGACTGAATTCTCTATGCTTCAGGAGTAGAGTTTATTGAATACCACGCTGTTCCAAGACAAAAAAAAATTGGATTGGAGAGACTTAAACGCCCAGTAATCCTTTTGACACTTCCGACCGTACTTTTGAGAGTATCAGCACTTTGAAGGGAATCATCCGTCGACGAACGCCGAGTTGCTGAGGTTGATTATTTATCATATTAATCAATGGCAAAAGCCCACAAAAAATTGTTTCCAAATGCAATTGGATTTGAGATTCTATACATTAGGCCGCCACATCCAGACATTTTCGTGTCATGCGTATTCGGTGTACTCTGTAGTCCAACCTCCCTCTCTCTTTCTCCCTCTCTTCTATGTAGATCACAATTCCAAACTAGCTGAGTAGATATACATTTATATGGTCCAGAATGAAAAACAACTTTATATAGCTGTCTTATTGTATGATGATAAGTAGTAGGGATGTTTCAAAAAAACAGATATACATCAATTTCGCACACCTAGGGAAATCGAAGCATACTGTTCATGCTTTATTTCATCAGAGAGTCGTGGACTAGTGGTAATGCAAAATTACAATCCAGATTAATTTATTTACTTCTGCACTCCAATGATCCTTAGTTGAACTTAACTGAAATGGGACTCCTAACAGAGTACTTCCCGGAATCCCACCTCAAATATCCTTGGGCGAAACTACCAGTCCTGCCAGTGGAATTTGCACGACTGAAAGTGACTGAATAGGTCGCTTTCTCATTCAACTTTGAGAAAATGAGTATCGAAGGCGTCACGCTGATATCCACGTCTTGCGGGGGAACAACCTTGACAACATAAGACGAATTTCCTATGCCAACATTAGTCACCGTCCTTTTAAAAGTCTGCGGAGGTCCAAGGGTAATTGAGAACGAAGGGTAGTTCAGCTCCCCCTCAGGAATGCTAGATGAGCATTTGACTGGTTTGTGAGCAATTATACCCACCTGCTTGTCCGTGTATCTCAGACCACAGAGATAAGGAATGTAATCATCGGGTTGAATGTCATAAATGAATCCAGGGTCAATGGCTTTTACAGGATCGACATGACCTGCTCCAATGGCAAAGACATCCGCAGGTTGAAGCCTTTCGTCCAGGATTGGGTTTTCCTTGATGTTCAGTTGCTTAGCCGTAGTCATAATTGCAGATTTAATCGCCGCTGGAGACCAATCCGGGTGAACGGCCTTTATCAAAGCTGCGATGCCACTAAGATGAGGGCAAGACATGGAGGTGCCAGAAAGGATGTTAAAGTCAAACTTTGCGTTTGTATCATTTATGATAGGAAACGGCCATGCTGCTAATATGTTCAAACCAGGACCAATAATGTCCGGCTTCAGAATTCCGGGGCTAACTAAGCTCGGGCCTCTCGAAGAGAAGAAAGTAAGCATGGGAGCAGTTGGCTTTCCGTAGATGGTTCCTTTGAATACGATTGTAGCAGTGGGAGCTTTGGTCGAATTAATATAGGCTTTGATCTTCTTACCTGCGAAGTAGCTGACTTGAGATGCAGGGAGGACAAAAACATTGGCGAATGCAGTGAATCCAAAGATTTCTGGGTTCATCAAAATCATAGCGGCTCCCCCAGCTCTTTTCACCTCCATCGCTTGTTCAAACTCACTTCCATACCCATATTCACACAATACAACCTTCCCTTGCACTTGTTTGCTTCTTAGATGTCCCGGAGCACAATGTATGGATTCTGCTGTACCGTCAATTCCGGGATACACAAGAGGCAACAAAGTTGAAGGGAAGGAAGGTTGATATACAGTCTCACCTTCATATTCCGCTTCATTCCCAAGTTTTACGTTGGACACTATGTTCCTATCGATGGTGCTTGCCCCAACAGTGAGCATCCATGGAGCCACATTCTGTGCTGAACCTAAGTCAGGACCAGAGTTCCCAGCAGAGCAGCTGACGAAGATCCCTCTCTGCATGGCTGCAAAAGTGGCTACGGCAATGCTATCCGTGTAAAATGGAGAAGAGGAACCACCAATAGAGATTGAGAGCACATCAACACCGTCTGCAACGGCAGCATCAAGTCCAGCAAGTATGTCACCCTCAAAACAATAAAATGAGAAACACACTTCGTAGATTGCCAAGTGAGCATATGGAGCCATGCCAACAGCTGTGCCTTCAGCCATCCCAAGTGTATTGGCATGTGGCACAGAAGCACCAGCCGCTGTGCTGGCAGTGTGAGTGCCATGCCCGACATTGTCCATCGGTGGCATGGTCGCATTTTTCTTAGCTGAGCTGTTGAAGGCCCTGGCGCCGATCAATTTATTGTTGCATAAGGATGGCTTGAAATTGCACTGCCCCTTCCATTTCGCTGGTGGCGGTGGAATTCCAGCTCCACTAAATGAAGGGTGGTCAGGCGTTACTCCTGTATCCACCATGCCAATGATAATTCCCTTTCCCATGGTTGCACCATTGAGAGATCCCCGTTGCAGTGGTAAGCCCAAGAACTGGGGGCTGTGGGTTGTTTGGAGGTGATATATTTGTTCCAGGTGAGCTGCCACAAATCCCTTCTTGTTCTGCATTGCAATGACTTCATCTGGTGTCAGCCTTGCTGCGAAACCAGTCATCACATTTCGGTAAGAGTACAACATGCGCTGCTGTTTCTCTGAGTTGGTAAAGTTTGTTGGCAAAAAGGAGTGGTACCAAGACTCGAGATCTACCAATTCAGAAGAGTCCTGGCTGTCAGGGGGATTCACGTGGACAATGTAGGTTTGCAAGTCACTGCTCGCTGATTGAGTCGGAGACGATGGATCATAGGCAAGACAGAGGTTGATATGGACATTGGAAAGCAAGACAATTAGGCAGAGGAAATGAATGAAAGCCATAGTGTTGTTCTATAATGCTGATTCAAGTGTTGGAAAATTGTGTGATTTGTGTTCAGCGACTAACTGCAGCACCAATTTATACAGAAGCAGGACGGAGATACGGCCAGCTTGTGGATATCAGGTCTGTTGCTGGTTACAACAAAATCCCGGATGGACCCAGAGAATAATCTGTTTTAAGTGGCTTCTGTATCTGATTCTAGAAGTTGTTTGAAGAGCATTATGGTTTATCTATCTAATTATAGGAGTTAGAGCAAACGAGGACTTGCTTGAAAGAGTTTGGTTTAATGGGAAGATGCGAATCTCAGTGTTCTACTTGGATAGTTTGCATATCGTGGACGGTTGTTGCAGTGATGAGAACATGCTGAGGAGGACCATCGTATTTCTTGTAGAATCTGATCCAATTCTTTTCTGTGATTCGGAATCATCTAGGGAAAATTCACTTTGAATCGACTATCCCCTAGAGCACAGCTGGCCAGGAAGTGGAGAGAACAACCTCGAAGCTACGAGTTGGAAAGGAAAGGATAAGACCACCTTTCTTACATTTTTACTTTGGAGCGATGGAAAGTTTTGATAATTCAAGAGAAGGATATGGTGAGAAGCCTTCTAAATCAGGATTGTTAACAGAATATTTACAAAAATCTACTCGTTACAGTGATCACTTGTTTTCTTTCATGAAACCCCAAATCCCTTCTCAACAAAAGTTTGTAAAATCTGCAGATGACACATAAATACACTGAAGTAAAATTGCTCCTCGTGTAATTCAGAAAGAAATGTTATCTTGATGCTGTCATCTGTCCTTGAGGTTTGAGTAATGGAATTTACGTCGAAACACAGTTAAAGTTTCTCGAATAGGCACTTGTTCAGTGCATCAGAAGAAGGAAAAATGAATGTGAAGATTCAGGAAAGAATTGCCAGAAAAGGTTAAATTTGGGATATGACATCAAATGTGACATGAAACTAGTTGAAAGGTCACTTAGATCAGTGGAACATCAATTGCTTCCGGCAAGTGCCTTGTATAGGCGTCAACAGATGAGATCTGTTGAAAATTAAAACTTGAGTCTCATCGGACATCATTATGTCCTAATGAATTTACCCAGGAAAAATAAAAAGAAACATCTTCACGGATATATCAGGATATATGACACCAAAAAAGGGATAAAGAAAAGAAAACCAACTTCACGTAGCAGTCAAGGCAAAACATCTTCGTCATTCTGTGTAGGCTAACTCTAAGTAAGTGCTGGTGTGGTGACACGCTCAGATCTATCATTGAACAACTTTAAAGAGTGCGTTCACAAAGAGATGCGGATCCAATTAGCAGTTTCTTGTCACGATTTGGAATCCCAAGTCACGAGCTTGCTTCTAGATATGCTGTTACGGGTCAATTAAGAGTCTGATGCTAGAGGATTTTGAGGATAAGGTAACGTCAGTTGTGCAATTGATGCCAGGATTTGCTCGAGAAAAGAAGGCCTTGTACGAAATGTAACTTGATTGCATAATACGCTCAAAAGAGATATTCCCATGAATGATTTCTTCGATTTTTATTTGCAGTTTCATTTCGTACCACATTTTGTTTTCAGTTGCAAGCAAGACAAAACGAATCAGTCATCTTTTCCATAATACTCAAACACTGATATAATCCAATTTTAGACAGAAGTCAATGCATCTTAGCTTGGGAAGTTTTAATTACGTGCAAGCGAGTGGCCACAGGTACGCAGGTCATGAGTTGGATTTTAAGGCACTTTAATCACTTCGGCAGTTAATAGTAGTAGGAGAAATAGTTCATTGTTGATGTGAACTCAAAACCCGGATCGTTTCCTGCCCTAAACGCAAACAAAATTAAAATTTCAGTTTGGTTTGGTATTGGACCATTAATATCAAGTCCACGCTGATGAGAGAACCCTTACGAATTTTAAGGATGAGAAACAGTCGATGTGAACCGAAATGAGTTCTTGAGAGTGCAACAAAATATCCTCCATACACATTTTCATTTTGATATTATTTACAACAGGATATGGTACTAGCAGAGAGCTTCCTCAATCTGCAATGGAGAACAAGATACTAAGTAGAAAGTGTTCGAATTGGAAGGATCTTTAGTGGTTTGCAAGGCTCGTGGACGGACCAAACAAAAGGAAAACGACTTAGATAAGTCGAGTACATCAATATGCTTGAAAAGACTAAAGTATTGCAGGTGAATGGATTGGAATTTGGTAAAATTATCAAGTCTGGACGGATCATGTTTTAGAGAATGTTCACACAACAGATGAAGTGGACAGTACTCCACGTAATTAAAAATGAAGATTCATCTATATATCAATATGATTTAAACTCAAATTGATGTTTTGGTACCACTACCAAGTCTTGAAATCCACAAAGAAACATTCTGGAGAAGAGGGTTTTGCCATTTTTGGATAAGTACAAAAGGGCCGGACAAGTTTACAGAGTAGTTTTGTCAATATTGGACGATGTTCATTAACTCACGCGAGGTGAAGTTTTGATTTGAGAAACGAACACTTCGATGTCTTCTGATTAGGACTCGGGGATAATTGCACTTATATATTCAACCTCCACTACTGCATCAGTTCCTCCAACTCGACTGAAAATTACACAAGAAGAGCTTAACGAGAAGACTTACATTAAACACTAAAGCCATTCATATCATGTATTGTGCCCTATCTCGTACTAAATTTAACAGTGTTTCATCTAGTATCACAACTAAGGAGATTTAGGACCAACTTGAGCTCCTGTACGAAGGAACGGAACATGTACCTGAAAGGCACTGCATAGCTTTACAGTTGCGAGATACTTATACCAGCACAACAGTCATATTTAGACGACGTGGGAGCACAGACATCTGAAATATCTGAAATCCAATATGTGCGACCACACAGTTCAAGACGACAATTTTTCAAGCCAGAGTTAAAGATGTAATGACACATCCACTTCAACAAACTGCAGTCAAAACTCAAGGACTAGAACTTCAGTTCAAGAAAAGAGTGTCCATTTCAAAGACCAAAATCTGTACAGTTGCAAACACTGAAGCCGTTTGGAGCTGACATATATTCGATCAACTATAATACAAATACAAATACCCATCTTGCGCTCACACATTCCAGATAGCTCTCAGATCTCTCATGAAATTCCTTACAATGTTTACCCCATTTAACTCAGGTATGCTATAGTCATACAAAAGGTCACCAACATGAATTCATTTTCTCTATATGCAATAGCTATAAGCTGTTTCAACCTCCTTCCCTTTCCAAAACTATGGATTTTGTCAATTCTTCAACCAAAAAAGAGCCATAGTCACCTGGGGCCTGAGAGCTCCATCGCTTGGACCAGCAAGGAAGAATCGTCAGTGAGATCGGAATATCTGTCAGACGATGAGAACTCATGAGGCTTGCCTTTGTTCGCTTCAACTCTCTGAGAGGCTTCCCATCTTTCTGCGAGGCCGTCACCTTCAAGCATTCGGACCACTTCCGACATCTTCGGCCTGTGAGCAGGAAGGTACTGGGTGCATAGGAGTGCTACTTGTACTATTTCCTCGAGCTCAATCCGATCGTAGTTGCTTCGGAGGTCCTTGTCAACAAGCATTTCCAGTTTCTTCTCTTGATGAATTTTCTTCACCTGAAGTGATCTCAATGTTAGCCAAGCGAGGATAACCAAACATCATCAATGGAATGAGAACAATTCGATTGATATCGAACCAATACCATCTTTGTAATGAAGTTTCACTTACCCAATCGAGCATTGCTCCTTTCTGATTAGCAGCCTTGCCAAACTCTAGTGCTCTCTGTCCAGTGATCAACTCAAGGAGAAGAATCCCAAACCCGAACACATCCGTCTTCTCAGAGGACTGCCCTGTGGAGAGATACTCAGGGGCTATATGACCCACGGTGCCTCTCACGGCTGTGGTGACATGCGAGTCCTGGTGATCCAAAAGCTTTGCCAACCCGAAATCTCCGACCACAGCCTCACAGTAGTCATCAAGCAATATATTTGCCGCCTTTACATCTCTATGGATTATCTTCGGGTCACATTGCTCATGGAGGTACAGTAATCCCCGAGCAGCTCCTAAGGCAATTCTCTTCCTCGTGCCCCAATCCAAGACTGGCTTCCCTGAGAAACACAACGCAGGTAGTTCTTATACCTTTGAAATCTAATGCAGCATCAGAACTGTCATCATCTTGAGCTTTTCAACTCAGTTTCCTTGTTTAGAAAAGAGGCAGGCTTTACCTTTCAGGCGAGAAGCGACACTACCGTTGGACATGAATGGGTAAATAAGGAGCTTTTCCGCAGGCGTGATGCAAAACCCATACAACCTGAGGAGGTTGCGATGCACCGCTAGGCTGATCATTTCGATTTCCGTTTGGAATTGGATCTCACCCCCTACGGCATTCGCATCTTTAAGCCTCTTGACAGCAACGAGCGTGCCATCTTGAAGAACACCCTTGTAGACATTTCCAAAACCACCCTTGCCAAGAATGTTCTTGCTGCTGAAACTATTTGTGGCTATCTGAAGTTCCCTGAAGTGGAACCTCCTCAAGTTTCCTAGCGAAGTTTCCTCATGATGCCCATCTGAAATTCCGAAAGGAAGATACATAAGCTCAAGTACCCAGCTTAATTCAGGTATCCAGACATAAAGATTGATTCTAGATTTTGTAAGTTTTTACGGACCCTTGACATCGAAGAATGTGGGTTGGTTGTGCCTTTGTCTTAACCAAAGAAGTATGCCAAAGGCAAGAATGATGAGACAGACACAACCGATGCTCGATGCCAAGGCAAGGGCTACTTTGTGACTTTCGTGTTTGCTGGAGGGTAGCGCTGCAAAAAAGTTTAAAGACAGGTTAGGAAGAAGGCACCAAGACCTAGAAAAACGTCAAATAGAGATTCCAATTTAACACAAAAGCAACACAATACAAAACTTTAACTGGCAAAGAGAAAATAGCATATGGAAAAGTTGAGGCTTTACTTTGAGAAGTATTTAAGCTCATGGACATAGGCATCAGTTGTGTTCCATAGCAGTCCGGCTCGGTGCCAGTTGCACATATTTGAGGGTTCCCGACAATGCTGCTCCAGAAATAACCGAATTAAGTTGTGACTTGTATAATCTTTATACACACAGACCAAAGAGAGAAAGAGAGAGCATTACTTGAATGTTTTGGCCAGAATTCTTGGGACAGGGCCACTCAAGTTATTGTAAGACAAATCTCTGTAGAAACGACCAAGAACAATGGCATGAGAAAGTTGTGCTCTCCAGAAGCCCTTCCTATTCAACATGTGCCCATATAGTCACAGAATTAGAACACTCACAGGAATGCAAGCTGAGTCATGTTGGCCAAAGCGCTCGGGAATGCTCCGGAGAGACTATTGTTGTTAAGCCTCCTACAATCATTTGACACCAATCGTGTTATATTTAGAGGCAAATAAACGTCAGGAAACACAGTTCTCGTATAAGTCCCACACAGGCTTTGTTTCTTTACTTAATACTGTATAAGAAAGCCTACATGTACTGAAGACTCTTAAGATGACCCAGTGAAGAAGGGATTTCTCCGGTGAAGAAATTATTGGAAAGATCGAGAGTGCGAAGCTTTGAAAGCCTCCCGAGCTCCGGAGGAAGTGGCCCCGTTATGTTGTTGTTCTGTAAGAGCCTGCATGCGTGAACAAGACTTTAACAGCAGTCCTTGCTTAACCACTTCAGAAGGAGCTCTGATCAAAATGCACTCTAAAATACTCACACGATCTGAAGGTTTGTCAAGTTGCCTATGCTTGGAGACAGAGTACCAGACAAGCTCTGGCTAGGAGTTCCCCTGCAATACATAACAACAAAGCCCTCTGAACTTTCAATTCACCTCGATACTAATTTTTCCTACACCCTTCAGTTTCCCAAGATTAAAAAAATTATTCTCCTGCAGACACAAATTTCGACAAACAGAGTTGGAGAAGAGGAAGAAGGGGACTTAGTACTTACAGTCCAACAACTAAACTTTCAGGTGAACATGTGACCATGGTCCAGCTACATGGATCAACAGCATCCTTATCCCAATTCTCAAGCACATTGTGAGGATCATGTAGACAGTCCTTTATGTGCATCAGAGCTTGCACTAAAATCATTCCAACAACAAGCCGAAAAAAGAAAGAAAGACAACCTTCAATTCTTAGCTTAAAGCCCCAGAAGAAATCCTCGTGCTAATTATGAACAGAACCAGGCGTTAGATAAAAAAGCGCCCATCTTACCTTCAAAGTTCACACCTTTGGGAGAGAGCAATCCATTTGCCGAATTCCAAATCCACAAGAAGGCCACTAAACACAGAGCAGCTTCTTCACCTCTCTTCCGTCTCATTGTATTGAGATTCATCAGAAGCACAGAAAACCCAGATGGGCTAAGGCTGGGTTAGTCCGAATCTGCTTGAAGCGAGTGACGTTGCAGATAGAAAGATAAATCTCTGCAACGTCTCTTGGTTGTGGAGTGAGTTTCCAGTAAGAATAGAAACTTAAGGTAGTACACTGTTTCGTGTGTCAGACCCAAGAGAGAAAAGCGCCTTCTTTCTCTTGTATCATATAAAAGAGAAGACGCATGCCCTGCGAAACTGGGATGGGGGAGGTCACGAAGGAAAGAATATTCAAATAACCCCATGCTATTAAAGTGAACAGAGTTACCAAATCAAGGTGAGACTGTACAGGGGAGAGGATGGGAAATTCCCTTTGCTTTTTCAATAATAATGCATTTCCAACTAAGTTCTTTTCTTTAAAATAAATTTCTTTTTAAGTACCAAATTCTTTTAAAAAAAAGATTTATAAGAAAAAAAAAGAGAGTACATGATGTTCCGAGGAAGCAAGCACTGAATATTAAGACCAAAGAAGTTTACAAATGGTGGTGCCAAAATCTTCAGTACGGTCAAAATCTGTATTGGGTCATATATTTCCCCTGCGCAGGAAGCCTTGTGGTTGTCTTCTTCTGTTTCGTTGCATTTTTTAACAGATATGAACGACCTGTTCCGTTTATCTTTTGCTCAATGATCCGGACAGAGGACAGCGCAAGGTGTGAGAATCACGTTAAGTATGGCAACTCTTAGTTTTCTTGTTCATGCATGCATTGGACACAGAATAAACACCGAAATGCTTTGCTTGTGGCTGTAGCTCATGGGATGCCAAACATTCCTTGTGGTTGGCCATTTGAGAAGGGTACGAAGTACATCAAAAAACGAAAAAGCAAGGAAGCAGCGAATGCTTTTTTGATTTGTTTATTCGGGAAAAGAATGTGAGAATCTCGAGGGGCTCGAGATTAGATGATGGATTTGGTCACCCACACTCCATGGCCTTCTGCTTTGCCTGAGTATCTTTATTTGGATCTTTATCATTTTTTTAATGCAATGAAAATGTGAGCATACCTGTTTCACTTTTGTGCTGTAAGTTTTAGGGGTTTGCTTTATTGATTCCCACGACCCACTATCAGCTAACACAGTCAGTCCCCTCCTCTCTCTCTCTCTCTCTCTCTCTCTCTCTCTTACTCTCTCTCTCTCTCTACTGTGTTGTTCAAAAAGTGGGAAGCTTTCAAAGGCAAAAGCTGACACCATTCTCTCTTGAATTATGAGAAGAATCATGAAATGCTATGCCCGCGTGGAAACAGGGACATAGATCATGCCCTGTGCTGTTGAATTGTTTCGCTCTACTTTTCAGCTACCCTTTCCCTTTATTTTTTCGTTTTTCTTTTTCTTTTCCTTCTCTTTTTGATTTTCCCTTTATGGTGGACCCAAGAGAAAATTCTACTTTTTCTACTTTTTCTACTTTTTCGCTGTACTTAACTGGATGTGGATTACAGGATTAGTGGCTAAGACCAAGCTATGATTTTCTTTCTGGGAGCAAATCGCATCCAGAAATGCACTAGGCAATGGAGATGCGCTATTCTGTTTTGGGTATTTAATTTTGTGTCATAATTTCTTCACACAACATCGTGTCATGCAAATGAGTCTTCATTGAAAATTTACACGTATTCATATATGCGACATTTTACATAGGAATTATCACAAAATAAACTTGAGTATGAGTGTGGTGTGACAATAAATCGGTCCCTCAAGAGAACATAGAAGGACCCACATGGTTATCAATAATCTCCTTCATTAACTTATTATTCGCAAGTAGATGGCCTTGATTTGAATTTCATAGTATGGCATGGAGTACAAAAATCTCTGAAGAAAGCTTAGTGCAGAGTACACAAAGTTGATTTTAAGCTTCTTCTAGCTTTTGTGAGGAAAGGAGTCCAGTTCGAAAGAGCAAAGCACCAGGCCTGGACTGGGCGGTAGTGTAGTTCAAATGCTATCATGCTTGCATCACACATCTTTCCTTTTCCTTATCCTTATCCTTTTCTTTATTTTTTGTCCATAATTTTCTTTTTACTCCCTTGATTTATTAAAACGTTTCTGCTTTTGAAAAAAGAGAGAGTAGGGAACGAGACTTATGACATGATGTCACTAGGTCTAGCTCAAACTGAAATCCAAAGAACATCTTGCTCATTCATATGGATGGGCAGGGACCTCAATGCAACCGCAAGTTAGTGGCCAAGCAAACCATAAGCAAGAAAAAGGGGACATTGACTGAACATAAGAAAAGAACAGGAGGGGCTTTAATATTGGAAAATGACAGAGATGCCCCAGAATTAAGCCAAAAAATCTGGGAACAACTGGGCACATTTTGTCCCCTTGCTCAGCATCACCTCCCTCCAAAAGAGTAAGCTCAATCTGGAGGAAATCTAGGAACCATGACATTTGATTTCCTCCTTTTTAACTCCTTTGTTGAGCTCTCCCTCGTTTCTTCAACATTGTTTTGTTTACTCAAAACAATTTATGAAGGAAAATTAATAATTATGAGTGCTCTGGAAACATGGCATTCCCATTCATCCAGGGCAATTATTGTGTCATGCCTTGTTGCTATTTTGGAAGATCATAAGGAAATTTCTAGCGTTTGAGAACCATGACGAATTTGAGTGGACATTGAGGTTGCGGTCTAGGAACATCTATAAATTTCTACCCAAAAAGAGATTTTAGAATCGGCAAAGAGGGCAGTTATCTTAATTGTTAACCATTGGATCAAGGCTTGCACGAGGATAACAGTGTTGATAATTTCAGTTTTTTAAAGTCAGTTCTTTGATTTTATGTTACCGGATACAAAAAGGGGAGATTCTAATGGAAATAAGCCATTTTATGCAAAAGTATCGACATATTGAAATACCTGGATAATCAGTCGGACATTATCTGCTCTATTAGACAAATAAAAGACGTTTTGCAAGTTGTATATTGGAACTTGCTACTTAGCCTACGAGGCTTGACGCATGGTGAACGACATAAATTTAATGTCAACTAATGAGAATGCTGCCAAAATTACTCGCATGTCTTGATAAAAGCCACTCGTTTTCAATTGTGGATTCACACATCATTAGCGACTCCCACACGAATCACTCCCCGAAGTACCATCTATCCAACCCTTTTTCCGTTGAACTTGTACCCCACTTGATTTATTTACACCGATAGAGAGGACCTGTTGGGGTGAGAAATTGACCACTTTGACTCGGGAACGGAACTACCTTTACCCAATTGGTGAGGCTAGTATACATGGAGACCAATTAAGTTCCTAAGTAAAGAATTGGGAATCGGCCTTCACCAATTCGATTCTTAGTTTTATACCAAGAACCGCCCTAAAATTGGTTTTTAGCTCTATCTTTTTTTTTAACTTTGTTTAAACAAAGATAGATACGTTAAAGATAGGTTTCAAACCTAAGAAGGTTAAAATATCCAGAATCATTATGTCATTGTTTGTTCACATGTTATGTTCTTCAAAAGCAATAGTTATATTTCTTCGATTCCAAGCCAATTTCCATTTCAAAAATCAAGAATTCACGATGACAGGTTAGGTTTCAGGTTTATTAGCTAAGACGTACCCATCCTACGATCTATCTCCTCTATTATTAAATCTGATTTTGCCTAAATCCCCACAAAAGAAAGTAGAAAAAGGAAACATTGACACAATGATGGAAATAGAGAGGAGTGCGACAATTGTGTGTAAAATGTGGGAATATTAATGATATTTTTTGCCTGCTTCTTCCAAGCAGAATGATAACAAAAAAGTACCCCCCCACCCCTCTTCCCCCCGTGGCGCTCCCACGCCCTCGCACACAAAGGGGATTTTGAGGGGCTAATATTGATTGATGAGAAATGGAAAATGGGATTGGGCAAGGGTAGGATTGATGTCAAGTGCCAAAGCTAATTATTAATTAGCCTTCCTTGGGGCTCGTGTGTGCTTTGATTAGTGATTCGGCTTCGAGGGTGAGCCCACATTATATTGAAGGGTGGCAATAACATTGGTCTACGATTCGGAAATCCCGGGGAGGGAGAGCGAGAGGGGGTTCATTCAATGCATGTGCATTGATATTGATAGGAGATGTATTAAAACTTAGAGGAGGCCCGCTGGCCACGGGTTCTTAAAGAACAAACACTAAAGTAGTCGAGATGAGCCAAATTATTGGGGAAATAAAGATGGAAAATATTGAAGTGACCTTGAAGCAATTACTGGATTATTATGGTGGACGACAGAGAGTGATGAGAGCTCTCGATTATTGAAAAACAGCTGCCTATCTGTAAAAGCAATTTCTCAAGAGCTACTTCTATCCTCCCTATCCTCTCTTCCTTAATTTTCCTGCGTTTTTTTTATTTTTACTCGTTTAAATTTAATGATACAATTCATTTTGATGTTCAGCATAACAAGAGGAACCCAGAGAAAAGAATAGAATAATTCAGCGCAATACTCAAATCATGTTATGATTTTTCAATCCGACTTTAATCGCACTTCTTATTACTAATCAACAGTTAAGTTGAATTTATGGTTAACTCATGCCTGTGGATTAGATTGAATTGAACCTTTCTAATTGGTGGAAATTACTCTTTAATCAAAGGGTTCTAACATTTTCTTTTATTTTACCATTATTTGAGGCGAATTCGAAATTGTTTGAATTATACAATCATTAATTACTGACATTGGTAAACTGACCCAAATGAACAGCCATGCTTTTATCAAAATTAGAAGATAAAAATAAAAACAATAATAATGACACGTATCTAAGACATCATAAAGAAATGCGTAAATTAAAATCGGTCATGCGACCAAAAAAAAAAGTAAAATTGGTCATGGAATCACCTTTGTTAAGTTCATTTACGTAAGTTTGCTAAGAAATATATAAGATTATTCAATTCCCTATATAGGTTGGTACATTGGACTTGAGCGAGTCCTTAGACCATTTTGTTTGAATTCTGAGACATAAAATTCAAGAGTATTCCCAAGTTAAAAAGGAAGAAAAATATTCTCTTGTCAATAAGAAGGGTGAGGCATGTGAGTTCCGGCACGTTAAAATAAAGAACGCCGCCTGACTAGACGCTGTCACTAGAGGGACAACTGTAGGCAACCCTCACTTGCTAGGCTATTGGCTCTGATACCCATAATGTTAAGCTTTTATAACGATATTATTCACTTTGAGCCAAAGTTCACACGATTTTGTTCTTCTGGACTTTACCCAAAAAAGGTCTCATTACCAGCTAGGACAAGTGTCATCGCATATTTGACACTTCATCTTCGAGCCCTCTCTGGCCTTGGTGATCACTCCTGCTCTCGTCAGATCAAGTCATAGACCCACCAACTTCTGCATGGTTTGTCCTCAAACCTCCCATTTCCCAGATCCCACCCTTGTCGAACCTAGTCATTACAAGCCCACCAACTTCCACGCGGTTCATCCTTGAACCTCACATTTCTGGTTGCACCATTGGCTCTAATACCATAATGTTAAGCCCAAATCCTACTCGTAACAATATAATTCGCTTTGAGCCGAAAACCCACGGTTTTATTCTTCTGGACTTTACTCAAAAAAGACTTCATTACAAATTAAGACAAGTGTCATTACATATATGGCATTTCATCTCATCACACATAGGCAATGTGGGATTCGATTCATTTTTGCCCCTATCGCCATCCTAAAGCGGGAGCCACACTTTGTCCAAGCCCTCTTTAGCCTTGACGATCACTCCCGCTTATGTCAGACCAAGTCGTTACACTTCAATTAGTGTAAAATACTATTTTGGTTTTTCAAAAAATAAAAAGCATAATTTTCAGGTAGGTTGCTATAAATTTCTTTTCTTTTCTTTTATTGCATAAAGGATAGGAAGGAGCAATCACTTCAGGGGCTCATGACATCATTATTACATCCTTCACACACATCGTGTGTTCGGGAAACCTTAGCATAACCGTTATACTTTCGGTGGTTGGATTACGGGACGCCTCAAAAAAGAGGCACAAGCCTTCACCACTTGACTACCACTCTCGATGTTCGGTTGTGGCTGTTACTCATGGATTTGCATGGACATACATTCAAACATTCCAGGTACAAAACCACATGATGCTTTAGGCAGAGAATCTGGCTTCAGAGAAAGTTGAGACCCCATCTTGTCTGCTGATCTCAAAGGCAAATTCCAAAGGCCTTCCCTTCCATTCATTGCTTATAACCATATCTGGAGATAAATGGAAGATTCACATGTGTTTATCAAGGGGGCTGGGGGTCTTTTAACATTGTAATTGTTCTCTATTATGCTAAATCTCCTCATGTGTTGCAATTGTTAGGGCAAGGTGTATCTCTTATTCCTAAGTAGTAATTTGATGGGATAAAGCATTATTTAGCTGACTTCATATTCTTTACCGCATCCAAATAAATCAATGCGTGGTGAAAGTAAGTACATACATCTAAAGGGGCTAAGGCATCACTTCAATCATGACACCTCAATTATGAGCTCCTAGCTCCCAGGCTTTTGAGGCTGTGGCCATACCTAGGAAGTAAAACCGCTGGAAAATTTGATCTGTACCGATGGAATCATCAAGATGGCCCGGAAAGGAAAGGCAGATAAAAATCACGAGATTGATTGATCCTGGAAAAAAGGAGTAACCTGCAAAAAATCTTCAAAGGTTACGGTAAAGACCCGAAACCTGCTAATAAGGATGATTTGAGAACTCGTGTTGTATGGCTCGCTTGTTGCATCCCAAGAAAAGCTGTGACAGAGAAAACCGGACGCTCTTCATCATCGTGTTCATCAGCCACAATGAGGACTGTTTATCTCGGCGAAGCTTTTTCTCTGGACTAATCCTTTCCGGGACATCTCAGGGGTCAGTTGAGTGGCGGAAAAAAGAGAAAAAGAAAAGAAGAAAGAAGAAAGTGGTGATGGCAATTCAAAATGCTGGAAAGTGAAAGTGAAAAGGTAGTTCGAAGAACAAAGATCCCTGCAAGAAAACATTGGGGGGTCCCCATGCCTTTGCCGCTCTGCAAATGGATGTCATGTTAACAACAACCTCAAAAGACTCTAACAAAGGACCCATTTACATTATTACAGCTACTTATGATCTCTCTAGCCCGTTCCGCAACTTTTCTTGTTCCAAGTAATGATTCGGTCTTCGGGCCTGTTGAGAGATCATCGATCTTATCCGCTCCTTCATGTACATCGCGATGTCGGTCCGTTGGCTTCCACCGCTCACTACACAGTTACTCTTTTGCCTTTTATACATTTGCGGACTGATTGCACACTAGAGAGTATGTTCGTTCTTTCCCAGTCAAAGATGCTCCATTGAGTTTATTTCGCTGCACATGTCTACTCATGCCTCCACGACCGAACTCGAGCTTTCAATTCCCCTCCTTAGCTACCCGTACCTCAGCTGAATTTTTTAAATACTTCATTCTTTTACCTTGAGACTAGAATGAAATCTGGGTATCTAATAAGAGATTGCTCTATCTCAACTTCAAAGATTTGACAAAAATAGGTTCACTGATGGCTCATATTACCAAAGCTGTAACTAGTTATGGAATGTACACATGATAAAGAAGTGTAAAAAAAGTTATGAATCTTTTGACCTTGTCATAAGTCTTTTGACCTATTGCCAATCCGATCCTTATGGCTAATTTCGACTAGATATTGCTTATTAAACACCAATCAGCATACATGGTATCACTTGCTAGCACTAACGTAAGCCATTTTAAATAATATTTTAATTTTTTTCTGATTTTTTCTTTCTTTTGCTTTTCTTCTTCCTTTTGCCAATGACTAGCCACTGGCCATAGCCAACCAAATTGGCCTCGCCTAGCCGAGGGTTGCCACCATTCGCCACAGGCAAGGCCCGACCAAGGCTAACTATTGGCAAGGGCTCCCCTCACCAAATCTAGTAAGGCCGATCCTCACCCCAACTAGGGCGGCCTCGCCAAGCATCACCCAGGCAAAGGCAAAGGTTGCCCTAGCCTAGGCAAGGGCCGATCTCACCAAATTTGGCAAAGGGAGCTCTTGCCTGCGATTGATGGCTAGTCACCAACAAAAGGAAGTAGAAAGGAAAAGGTTAAATAAAAGAAAAAATATTTAAAATATTATTTAAAATTGTTCATATCATTGTTAGTGGTGCCACATAGGCCAATCGAGGTCCACGTTAGCAATATCTAGGCAAAATTATCTAGAAAGACTAAATTGGCACTAGGTCAAAAGGTTTATGACTAAATTGATATAATTAAAATGTTGATAACTAAATTTGTATCAATATAATAGGTTTATGACTTTTCTGACACTTTTCCTATGCATGGGCGATATAAAAAATGAACATGGATCTCCTAGTTCATGTTAGAATGTAAATTTGCTTTGGGCTAGCTAGGGATGTCCACGGTTCAATTCGGTTCGGCTTTTCAAGAAACTCAAACCGAACCAAACCAATAGGGTGAGCAATTAAACCAAATTGAATGCATCACAAACCAAATACAAACTGATTGAAAACCTGGTTTGGTTCAGTTCAATTTACTTTTCTTTTTTTTTTCTCTTTGTTTATTGGAGCCGAACTGGATAAACAGTGAAAAAAAAGAAAGATTTTAACTTTCAATTTTTGTTGAGAATTTCGATTTAACTCGATTAACTGAACTGGAAAAAACGAACGGTTATTGTTTTCCATTATTTAAACCGACAATGAACAAAATTTTGGTTCAATTCGATTTTAGTTTCGATTCAAATTTGACACCCCTAGGGGTAGTGCATGAGAAGGCAATCGTGCATTTCCAACTGCTTTATCCAAAAAAATTAGAAGTTGATCTACTATTTGATTACTATTTGTCCTACAAAAACTAGATTTGAGTCGCCCTTAATAAGATTATGGAAAATCTCAAAACCTACATTGATTAATCTTCACAAGTGAAAGAATTTATTAGCAAAAGCCAATTTTGATTCATTTCTTATAATACCAATGCGAATATAAAGATTCAAATGCATGATCTACATGATCAATAGACCAATCAAATGGGTGTAGCTCAAGTCAAGTCAAATTTGGGTGGATAGAAAATGGATTCGATACAAATTGACATATTTACCTCATGTTAACCATTTTTTATGTAATATAATTCTAGTAACTCATATCCTACTCAACACAACACATTCCTAACAAATTATTAACAAATTTGCCTCTTAAATATGGAAAATATCATACTGAAAGGAAAAAAAAGCAATTAACCATGAAAAAATTGGCAAATTAGAATTATTGTGAATTTTGACGAATCAAGTGACCAAAACACATCTTCTGTTATTTCTCTTGGTGCTAGAAATTTGATCTAATTTTTTCAAGAGAATATTTTTCTTTTACTTGTTTTAAAAAGAGAAATGAATCCTTTATTGCAACTTGGATGGATCATTAAAAAACTCAAGGGAGAAATAAATAAGCGGGAACTCCAAGCCTAGGATGGGAGACCCTGTAATGTCACTTCCCGTATTTCCTAATTGGTAAAGAAAAAAATATCCACCAATCAACAAGAAGTATGAGGTAAGAGGGCACTAGCATGTTAGAATAAGGAACGCAGCCCGATAGAGCGTCCTTTTAAAAAGAAAATAAAATGATGCCTTTTGTTGTAATATCTACGAAAAAAAGTTAGAAAAGGAACCATCGTCCTATTGTAAATCCACTTCACAAATTTGCAACATCTCTCGTACCACCGACGGGCTGTTGTCACCATCGTCGTCGAACAATCGGTGTAACTGAGCTATCGCCAAGTCATCATCGTGACCAACTTTTCACCAGGCCATCACTTCCATCACTGAACTTCTTTCTCTCTCTCAACTAGGTCACAAGCTCGAGCTCAGAATACCATCACGCTTGAGTGCCGAGCTTGATCCAACCGTCAAACAACTAATTCGATCATATCTGAAAAGTAGAAGAGAGAGAGACACCACTACACCTTCGAGCCATGGACATTGGTGAGTTCCTAGCGACGCAATCGGCGAGATCTACTGCCACTTCAGGCAACATCGGCAGCAGATCGACCGATGTGGACGATGTTGCCAATGGCCACGCCACAATCAATGCCTGCCGCCACTCTATCCACCCCTCCCCCTCTCTCTCTCTCTCTCTCTCTCTCTCTCTCTCTCCCCGAATTTCTATTGCTCTTTCTTTTCTTTTTTTTCTTTTTCTCCGGAAAGTAATTATTCTGCAATGGATATGTCCCAACCCATTAAGACTCAAAGATAATTAGGCATTGATTCATTTAAACATGTTTTAATAATTTAGGCAATTCATTTATCATCCGACCCATCAAGTACGAGTTTTAAATAAATAAATAACTCATTTAGCTACTAACTCTACTAAGTCCCGTGCCTGCCTTGGATCACAACCTGATGGTCCCCCGCTCCGGTCAGTCACTCTCGACTTACCATTCTACACCAATGTAGATGATGGAGATAAGAAGAGAGGGAATGAGATCCACCAATCATCACAGAATGATGGCAGATTTTGTCTTCCTGTGGGTAATTTTGCATCATTTGTCCCTTTCCTCTTTTATTTTCTTTTACTCAACACATATTCCGCATCGCAACAAGAAGGAAGAAGATGTCAATGGGAAAGCAACAAATGAAGCTCCGCTACTCCTTTTATAACGTGATCACGGCGTAATTCGAATATTGAGACCGTGACAAAAAGGATTTACTCCGATTTGGCCTCGTTCCGTCTTGGTCACTTCTTTTTGCTCATCGACATGTCTATTCTGCACGATCAGGCCACGAGAGACTGGCGAGCCAAGAAGAGCTTCATGCACGATGACGAGAGACGGTCCCGTAAATATATGCAGAAGCTGCGCTAGGTGGGAACAACCATGCAGCAGGCATCTGAGAAGTCGTTTTCTTTCCATACTGGACGGTGGAGCCAGGGTTCGACACTTTGGCGCAATTCGTCATTTGATCCATCCAGCTGAATCCCAATACTGACAACGCAAATTGGAAAGAGTCACGTGTGTGATGATGAAATCCATCATCTGCTGCTAGCTTATTTTTACCCAACAAATTATTCACAAGTCAAGATGATTTGATGATTGGCAGTGAAGAGAAGCATTTGCAATCTCTCTGATGGGTGTTTTCAGTACTGAATTCTGACCAATTTTGAGCGCGTCAGCGAGCTCAGCTCAGCTCAGCTCAGCTCAGCTTACGCTTTTGTTTTTAATTGGATTATCTCATCCGAAATATTGTCACACCCCCAATTTTACAAGAAAAGGGGCAATGACAAGACCATTTTTTCTACACGAAGACGTAACCTCATACATAGCAATCATCTAACCTGTTATCAAAATGTATACATTCATATATTTGATCAAAGAGTATCATTTGAATACAAAATTAGAGTTTTTATAATTAACCAAAAAAATATATTCATCGCTAAATGACAGCTAAACTTACAAGTTCATCTCAAACATCAACAACTCATATCCAAAAATCCCATGATCAAAATGCCATGTTGATAATGTATACAATTTCATCCTACTTGCAGCTAATTGAAAATTTTGGAAAGAAAGTAGGATAAATGAAATAAGCAACCACAACCTAGTGAATAGTACATCTCTTCTGAGCATATCTAATATTCACCATGCATCTTTATAAAACGATATCATAACTCATCAATCCCAAATCCAACATATAATATGCATTAAATAAAGTGGATTATATCTTTTCAACAAAAAATTTTACATATTAGATCAATCGACACTATCAACTCAATAATAACAAAGCAACAATCAATGATCAATTCCATTAATCAATCACTATCAAATCAAACGTCAATGAACCATTCTATTGGCTAATTTAATACTCAATATCTAAATGTGTTACACTAAACACCTGTGAAAAAGGCAACTAGGTTTTCCCTTCTTTGCTAAGTTTCCATCTATATCAACTGGTGGTTTGGCCCAAAAGAACATCCTGCTAATAGTATGCATACTTGCCCCTTAATGGGTTCTAATCATAGTGACATTAGCAAAATCCACTAACTTTGTTTTCTAATAACTCACAATCAAAATTAAAATCCATGTTAAAACTCAAGTTCACTAGCCAAATTACACAACTTTTCACAATACAATATAGCAAACAAAAAATATTTTTTTGTTTTTTGTCTGACTCAATTTATAATCTTTCATGACTCAATTTATTAGTCAAAACATTTTTTGTACATAGTGAATATTCATCTTTGTCTGCTGCGCTTAACTAGCACACAAAACTTTAAAAATCCATTTCGATCAAACCATAATTTAGAATCAACTTTTGTCAAATCCACAGTTCCACAACACCTTAAACTATCATCTTCACATAATTCCCAGCTTAACAACTCATAAATTGAACCCCATAGTTCAAAATTAACATGATTCCAAATTTTTGAACGAGTTCAATTACTTGTCGGGCATTATGAAATGGAGTTGATTCAGCTTGTCGGGAAGTCCGAAACGTGCACGCACAAAAATTTCTCTCACTTATCTCTTTTGTCCGCTGCCTTTATTGACTTCACGTGTATCATCTGTGAAGGAAAATGAAGGTGGGCTGACTTGGCTATAGAAGATATGGGCTTGGGCTTTATGGGGCCCATCTAGTTGCCGCAAGATCCAAGTTCGAAGACTCTAATATCAAGAGGCTGATACTGAGCTTGTGATGATAAACGGTCAAACTCAATCTTCAAGTAGTCGTCGATAAAATTTGGGTTTCAAATGCTTTCTAAACAGAAGAGTGAAGAGATATTACTCAGTTTAGCCAAAGAATTTGTTGGAAAAAATTGTCCAAAAAATCTCAAATCTAATGCACTTATGTCAAATTAATCATAAACATTTTCACATTTTGCTAATTGAGTTTATCTAGCTAATTTTGACCAAAAATCGTTAACATGGACGTTAGTTGTCCTAAGTGACACGGCCAGGACGGCCGCTGCTAACCTAGACATTTTTTAATAATAATTTAATATTTTATTGATTTTTTTTTATTTTTTTGTTTTGTTTTCTTTTCTTTATCTTTTTTGGATTCAAGTTGGCGACCCTTGCAAGCATTGGGCAAGGGCATCACAAACCTTATGAAATGCCCTTGTTGGCTAAACTAAGGGTGCATGGCCCTCGCCAAATCTAGACCAAGCAAGGGCCGCATGACCTTCACCAACCTAAGTCCAAAAAAAAAAAGTCCAAAAAAAAAAAAAAAAAAACCAAAAATTTATTTAAAAAAATCAAATAATTATTTGAAATGTTCACATCAGTATCAATTGTATCACATAGGACAGTCGATAACCATGTAAACGATTTTTGGCCAAAATTGACTAGATAAACTCAATTAACAAAATGTGAAAATGTTTTTTTTTTTGGTAAAGGTAAGTAATATAAATCAGCAAATCAACTAACAAAATGTGAAAATGTTTAAGACTCAATTGTCACAATTGAAAAGTTTATGACTAAATTGACAAATATGTAATAAGTTTAGGACTTTTTTAGATCATTTTCCTGAATATGTTGTGATCATCCATTAATTGAGAACTTTTCTAATGTTCATAACACATAAACTATGAGACACCAAATAGAATCCAAGTTATATCAATCAATTCGAGTGGCTCATGTGCTTGTTCGTGTTTGTTCGATCGAAGGCATCTTTAGTGTATCATCGAAAACATAGTATGACTACAACCCACTACACTTTGTGATTATATTGTAATTGCGTCGTTTGCCTACAGTCTCTCCTTTATCTCTCAGCTCCCAGCTTAGTACATAGTACAAGGAAGGCTTCCCAATAAGCATACATTGGAGGACATCAGAAATGAAAGAGTAACTACATTATAGCCGAAACTAAAGTAGAACTAACCCTAGATTTGTCAGGTTGGTTTGAACTCAGCACCATCCATTTAAGAAAAGAAGAAAAAAGAAAATTTTCCATTGAAACAATTTGTTTCTTTTTTCAACCGGAAGATATCTCTGTTCCAGACAAAGGAGCAGAGAGACAACAGTGTGAAACCTCAACAACGGAAGCACGCTCACTTGTATTCAGAAGCAAAAACGCTTTCTCCGGTCCCCGCCTGTGCAGTTCAAATGGACATATCAATGAAACGACCAATTATGTCAGAAACTCTCACGCCACTTGATCCTGTTTTCGACCGATTCCCTTTTTCCAAAACAAGGTGGGCATCGCTGCCGGCGAGTGCTCCTGACATTTTATCTTTCCTTTTAACACATCTCAAAGTCAATGCACACAAAAATCGAAAAAATTCTCGCACGCTCCAGCACGTGGAATCATGTGATCAGAACCTTTAGATCTTGTAAGTCTCACACACAACCCACATCTTTTGACAGTTAAGATCAAGTAAATTTACTATAATAATAATAGACATATTAAATAAAATTGATTTATTGAGTAATTTGACGGGTTCATGTCTAACAATTGGTTTTTCTACACTTGTTTGACTTTTACTCGATTTGGTCTTTAATCTAGTTTATGCAGTTAAGTACTTTAACTACTATCGATTCTACAATTGAGTCCCTTCATGATTAACACACTTAGTTATGCAGACTAGATTGCTAACATGTCGATTGAAAATGTAGACAGTCTCAATGTATTATAAATAAGAAAGAAAAAAATGTAACCAAGAGCGTCATAATAGAGGATTAATTTTTGTATCACGAAATTTTTATTTGCTAGTAATAGGCGAAGAGTGATTTTGTCTAGTTTTGTTAACTTGAATTGATGCGCTTCTGTGGAGGGGAGGAAAATTGTGGAAAATGTGCTGCTGGCTTATGAGGTTATAATTTCTCCGGAGCAGTTCATCGACCGGACCAAGGCTTGTACTACTTCCCCTCACTTTTCAGCGGTTATTATTTGTGGTATGGAGGATTATTTTCCTGGTGGCAAAGGCTTGAGGCAGGGAGATCCAGTTTCTCCATGTATCTTCGTCGTGGTTATTGATGTGCTCTCTCGGATGATAAACAGAGCTGCTGAGCAAGGTAAGCTTCCATTCCATCCGATTTGTTCTAAAATCAAGCCACCGCGATTATGTTTTGCTGATGATATCTTGATTCTTACTAGTGGAAGTGCAGGGGCTCTAAGGAAATTCATGAATATATTTGGCAATTTCTGTAAGATGTTTGGACTTAGACTTAACCCACAAAAGACAGAGCTTTATACTTGTGGTATTCAAGGGATTCCCCGGAGGAGTTGGCCCATATTTGTGGTTTTAAAGTTGAGGCTTTACCTGTGAGGTACTTGGGTCTTCCATGAGTCTCAGGTAGACTCGACGAAAAGGATTGTAGACCTTGGACCTGGAAGATTTTAAGTAGAGTGAAAGGCTGGAATGCTCAAAGGCTTTCATTTGCAGGTACAATTCAGTCAATAACCTTGGAGAGGTGCTGCAGCTGCTTCTCGTGGACGGGCCTGATGAGAGAACTGATGCTGCTAAAGTCCAGTGGGAAGATCTTTGTCTACCTAAAAAGGAGGGTGGTTTGGGGCTTAAACAAATTTTTCAGAGGAACAAGGCTGCTGAATGAAGCTCATCTGGATGTTTCTGATTGAATCTGGTACCTTGTGGATTGCTGGAGTAAACCATATTGATTGAGCATAATAGCTTTTGGAGTATTAAGCCTTCAGCTACTTCTACTTAACACTTGGAGGAAATTGCTCAAATTACAACAAGAATTGAAGCAATCTTTTATGGTGCTGTTGGAGATGGTAGGAAGACCTTCCTTTGGTTGGATCCTTGGCATCCACTGGGGATCTTGTTGGAAGAATTCTCTCCTAAAATTGTATATGGCTTGGACTTCCCCTTTTGTCGAGAGTTGTTCATGTGATATAAAATGGTACATGGTCATGGCCTGCTGCAAGATCAGAGGATTTGGTCCTCATTCAGCCTGCCTTATGTAACTCTGTCTTCCCTAATCCAAGGCTCTCTTATAAGGTGCTTCAATTGGCTACACCTTTGAGAAAATTCACAGTCCATAGTGCATAAAGTAAGTTGCCAACGAGGGCTGCGAAAGTTCCATGGCATAAACTTGTCTGGTTTACTCCTAATATTAGGAAACACAAATTCATTTGTTGTTGGCTATTTAAAATAACTAAAATTCTAGGTAGGCTTTGGAGAAGGAATGTCTTTGTTGATAGGTGTGTGCACTCTGTGGTGATTACTCTGAGACGAGATCGTTTGTTTGCAGAATGTGGAGTAGCTAAGGAGGTGTAGCTTGTAGTGTATCCGAGATGTGTGGCTAGTCGTTGAAAAGGTAGGGCAGTTGCTTCTGTGGTCTAAAACTGCCTGGTGTGCTACCATATATATCACCAGTGACTTCCCAGGAATAAGAAGTTGCATGATTTAGCTTTTATTGTCTCTATTAGGGTAGCTTTCTCTACAGTCCAGCGTGATGTCTTGCATAGCCTTAATTGTACATTGATTTGTACTGGTGTAAGGGACCCTGCTCAGCTTCAAATTTGCAATAACCGAGCTCAATATTATCTTGGCTGTGGTGTTCGTTGAGCAAGGTTGGTGTGTTTTTGAAATAGCAGATTTGATCTGCATTCCTAAAGTTGTACCCAATACAACTCTTGCTTACATAGCAAAAATAATAATAATAATAATAATAAGGGATGAATGAACGAGAAGTACATCAAGAATGCGTGATAACTGATAATCAATAAACAGTGACAGCATCCATTTTCCAAGTTGCAAGTGTAAAGCAAATGTCGGGGTCCAATCATCAATATAATCACATCACCAAAAACTTCGAAATGGTGCTATATAATGAGCCAAACAAATGCAAGTAAAGAATGGACTTACGCCTCAGGCTTTATTTGCAAGAATATCGAGATGCTTGCCACTCTGAGGACATGAAATAGTGAACAAATGCAACGCAAACTCTTTTATCCAACCAAAATTCTTGAAAACAAGATATTCTACCTAATCCTTAAATAGCACAACAGGATTTTTACTAAGGCTTATGCAGCCGCAGTGGCAACAGTGCCTTTAGACTTCGAACAAAAGAGATCCAAAACATCTGCATGGTTACGTATGTGTCTCGGGCACTTAGAAAGAAGCTCTTGTGCTTCATTATGCCTCCTAACCTTGAAGAAGGCTTCAAACATTTGGAGAAACACAGATGTAGATGGGAATTTTTTCGAGGTCATTGCCTTAAGAAAAGCAAGAGCATCGTCTTTAGTTCCTTTCTTTGATATGTGCTGAATAAAAGGATCGAGGAAAGGTGGGTATCCATGTTCCTTCATCAAACTCAAAAGTGTCAATGCATCTTCAAATCCTCCTTGAGCCAGCAATTTCTTTATCAAAAGTTTGTACGTCGTATGCCAAGGCTTCACCTCATTGTTGGATCCACAATCTTTCAAAATTTGGCAAGCATCAAGTGCTCTGTTCTTATTGCAATATGCATTCACCAGTGAATCAAGAGCGCGGCTAGCAGAAGAACCTGCTTCCTTCTCAACCATCTCATGAAAATAATCAGAAGCCTTTTCAAGATCTCCCGAAACACAAAGCCCTTCTATTAGCAATGCAGTGGTTTTGAAATCAGAAGTAAGCCCAGATGATTCCAGTGTATCCATAAATCTACATGCCTCATCCTTTTTACCGGTACTACTAAGCCAGAATGCAATTTTGCTCTGGAGATTGCCACCAGCTAAGAACCCACACTCCTGCATTACTTTCAAAACCTTGTCAGACTCCGCTAATCTTCCAACACTGTTTAAAGACTTCAAAACTGTATAAAGCATGGAGTCTGTCAGCGTATTCCCTTTCTCTGTATAGACCTTCACAACTCTAGAAAAGAGACCCACATCAAAGTCCTTGCTGACAGCTATTTTCTTCAATAGGAATGTACATTCCTGCGCTGAAGGCTTATTGACACCACCCATGGCAAATTCATATAAATAGACTGCGTCCTTGATCATCTTCCTCTTACAAAACCGATCCAATACCTTGACATATGTCTCCATTTCCATTTCATACCCAGCAACCTTCATTTCATCAACCAGCTTCCAAAATCTATCAATACAATCTTCTCTCCCTAAGATGATTGCCATAGCATTATATGTCTGTTTATTATGCTTGAATAAACCACTTTCTTCAACCCACCGGAACAATATCAACGCTTTCATGGGCTCGGTAGCAAGATTTTCCAATACCATCTTAACCACATCAGTCGAAAACTCGACATCTAACTCCCGCAACTTCTTCTCAAGATCTTCACTCCAAACCTCATTCTTCACTATCCTACAAATACTGGAAGGATTCTTCTCAACAGAGTTATTAATTGATCCGGATGCGAAAACCCCTCTCAGCTTCTCCGCATCACTCTCTCTCCCCTCTCTCTCAAACGTCTCCAACACTTTATCTCTGACGCGTCCCGACATGCCATAACCCCTTTTCTTCATAGTCTCAAACAAACCCCAGAATTCAGAGATTAAGCCGTTCTCACCCAATATACCCAGCATCAAATTATACGATTTCGAGCTCAATCTCTCACTATGCCTCTCCGAAACCCAACCGAAAAACTTACCCGCGGCGCGAGGACTAGCAGAGAGACTCTCCAAGACCTTCAGAACCAAGTCATCGCTCACGGCGACATTGTTCGACTCCAGCACCTTCGCCGCGTCCTCCGCGTTCTCGCATTTCGCGAAAGCATCGGCGACCACCGCGTGATCCGAGTCCTCCACTTCGACAGCCGGCTCCGATGAGAAGGGCCTGGCCACGAAGGAGCAAATGGGTCTCGCCAAGCTCGCGACTTGGGCGTCGAACGGAGGTCCCGAGGGCGAGTCACGAAGAGGGTTGGTGCGGAAAAGCGAGGAGAAGTGACGAAGCGAGTGGGGATTCGGGTTGGAGAGCGAGGAAGGGCGCGGAGAGTGCCTTGGGACGTTCGGTCCTGAACGGAGGTGGGCTCGGGAGAGGAGCAAACGCCATGAATGTCTCATGCCTGGGCGATTTGGGGATGGGATTGCTGCGAGGGTTCTCCAAATGGAGGAGGAGGTGTGGCGATGGCGATGGCGATGACGACGAGATGGAGGGGCGCTGGTTTAGGGTTCTAGCAGGGACTAACTCCGAACCAGTAAAAACTGTGGATTGGAGATTAGCAGTTCGAATCTCAGCGGCTGCAAAAGAGGAACAAGCAAAACCTAGACACGCATTCAATAATCTAAGAATTCCATTATTTCGCGAAAATATAAATGATTTACAAAATATTATTTTTAAAGTAATCAATTGTAGCTCGCTTAAGAAGATTAGTCAATTCAACCAAAAAAATAATAATAATTAGTCAATAAAAATATATTCTTTTTCTGGTCAAATAAAAAATATGTTCGTTATTAATAACAATATTTTCCGTTTTTCATCTAATGATGGAGGTAATTATTTTCAAGAAAATATTTTTCATATTTTCTAAAAGAAATTATCTTTTACTATTTTGATTATATTTTGCACTAGTATTGACCGCTGATTAGAGATTTTCTTTTCTTTTTCTTTTTTTAACTTTTTGCTAGGGAATAAGGGGAAAATAGCCAATTAAGTCTTAAGCAATTTTTAACGTTTTACCAATTGAGTCCAACCGATCAATTTAATCCAAAAACCCTGATGTAGACGTAATGCCACATGGGACAACAAGTACCAATGTAGATAATTTTTTATATTTTTCTTTTTTTTTTTTTTTTTTTTTCTTATCAAGTTGGGGCCAACAGGGTTGGCTAGCCCCCGCCAGAGTTAGAAGAAGAAGAGATAGAAAAAAATTATAAAAAATTTAGAATTTTTTTAAATATTTTTAAAATTACCCACATCAATGTCGATCGCGGCACGTAAAATAACCGACGTTCACGTCAGCAATTTCCAAGTAACATTGTCTAAATAAACTCGATTGGTAAAACATGAGAATGTTTAATACATAATTAATAATATTAAGATATTTGGAACTAAATTGATCAAAATGCAATTGATTCAAGAATTTTTGGACAATAGGAATAATTTACATCATTGATATAGCTGATATAGACTTTATGCATATACATTAAATCCAAATTATATAATATCCCTATGTAAGAAGTGGCATAGATCCATATTTTAATTCATATTTAAAATATTAATTGGAATAGTTCTAATAGAGCAAAGCCTAATTGATGACGTATTCTAGTGGATCGAAAAGAACCCACTTTCAATCCGTTCGATGAGTATGGTGAAAAAGGGAAGAGTCTCGGCTCAACTCCGGATGCATCTAACGGAACATTCGTGCAAGGACATTTTTTCGATTCAAGTCTATAAATTATGAACAAACAATTAAAGAAAAAGAGACTATAAATGAACAAAAGGGATTCAATTTAACACTCGTTCCGCAATGTTCTTATTTTGACATTTTCAGGCTTTTTGTTATAGCTCATAGCTAATTTCACTCACAATTTTTAATTTGTAATATAAATACCAAAAGCAAGTTAAGACCACGATGACGCTTACACTAACAAAAAAACAATTATTAATGAGTTTCGATTTTAGCAATTACATTTGCTCTACTATTTTAACTTTGTGTGTTTCCATTAAGTAAGTTTTCGTGTAAAATAAATGGCAAAAATTCATTAAATCAAAATACGTTCATAAAA
Source organism: Angophora floribunda (assembly GCA_014182895.1). NCBI lineage: Eukaryota > Viridiplantae > Streptophyta > Magnoliopsida > Myrtales > Myrtaceae > Angophora > Angophora floribunda. The sequence goes on from CM024714.1 coordinate 13,063,272, forward strand.
ATGAAGAAAAAGCCTTTTCCATCGTACACAAGCGATGAAAAAAGTAATACTGCCTGCGATACCAAACAATGACATTTATTCCTTAAGATAGGTAAAATATTGAGCATTGCTTGTGTAAGATATTTGATCAGTACATAAGATACAAAAACTAATTAACGAAATTATTTGTCAAAAATTGATGCATCATTAGCGGATTCTTATTTAGCAGTGAATATCGACAAATTTTTTTCACTTACAATCATCATTAACCGACTCTTATTAGGAAATGAGCATTGGTGTGAAAGGAAGTCCTTTTCACTTGTGGTCTTCACTTTTTCCAATTTTTACTTCTCTATTTGTCGAACTTTTCTTTTTCTTTTTGGACAGAAAAAATTAATTTTGCACCTTTTTCTTGATTTCCATTTTTCAACGTTCGTTCTCTCATGTCCTCATGGGGAAGAAGAACACTGGTGGAAAACTGCCTTAACAAGGATTGGCACTGACTAATGTTGCAGCTAGTTTAGATAATCTGACCATGAAGAGTCGCCTTTCCCTGCTTCCAGATCATTTTATTGTGGTGGATTGCTTCTCCTAAATGGTACGATTCCTTCCTACTAGCAAATCTTCCAATGCATCTCATATTGCTGACTTGTTTTTAAAGTAGATTGTTTGCATGAATGGCGTTTCCAAAACGATCAGGTCGCATCAAGATGTGAAATTTTTGGTCGATCCCTTATTGTAAGCTCCAACCGGCCTGCATAACGTTTGATGTTGGAGCAAAGGGTTGTTTTCGTTGCACAAGCTTTTCGTTCTCATCAAGTGATTCGTGGCACAGGCAAAACGCAAACAACACTGACCTGCAGCAAGAAGGTTTTGAGCTGTGCCGATCCAATACAAGATCCTCGTCCAATGAAGGCCGAAGTTCTTCAAAGGCTTCCCAGGCATTCTGGGATCTCCTCCTTGGACTTCTTCAACTTCTCAAAGCCGGTGAAATGATTTTCCAGATAATCAAAGATGACTTTGGTGTGTGATGCAGACTCCTCTTCTTCAGGTTCCGTCCAGGAACCAGCCGTGTATGACCAAATGTCAGTTGGTCGACTAGGAAGAGCTCTCGAAAGCACCAATCGCCCCTTTCAAGTCAATGTTCCAGACTTCGAAGGAAAGCTAAAAATGCAGAAGAGCATTGTGATAGGCTTCCTTTAAAGCTTTCTTTGATTAGAAGGATCTCCTGATGCGAGGAAAGTCCAGTTCATTGACTCCAAACTGAAAGGCCATGCTCTAATCTGGTGGCAACAATACCAGAGGGGTAGGGAGAGAAGGGGAATTGCAAGGTCTCTACTTGGGCTGAAATGAAGCTGAGGTAAGATGAGAAGTTCTTTCCTCTTGATGATAAACGAACTTTGCTTCAAATGCTTCGCAAGTTGAAGCAACGGAATGATCAATCGATTTCCAACTGCCCTAAGGATATTTACAAGCTGCCAAACTGGATTAGCTTAAACAAAGTTGACGATCAACTTGTGACTTACCACGCAAGGTTGACTACATCTTCCTATGCTACATCTTGATAATACGACCCGCAAAGCAAGTTTGCAGCCAACAAAGCATGACAGATGAGTCTTGCAATTCCACTGCCAGCTACTATTAGTAACCGGATACAAATCAGCTTTGACTTGCTGACTTGGATACTGCATCATGATGAGTTGGATGCCATGTCATGCCCCTGCAACGGTCTCTGATGGGGAGTTTGAACTTCAGGGTCTCCCTTGTCGATAGGTCATGGAAGCTCTTCACCCCAATAACATCCTGTGCCTTGGCCTTTCAAATTTGCCTCCAAATCAGATCAAGTGTCGTCTGAGTTCCAGCGCTAAGAAGCTGGTATGCCAATTTCACCAAGGAATCTGCCGACTTACATGGCCAGGGTACCACATTATCTGGTTCCATTTTGGAGGCAGACATGTTTTACTGATTCCAGTAGTGGACTCTGGCGAGAAGAGGTCCTGGCTTTTGTCTGTCCATTCTCACGTTCCAGGGAAAATATGATCACCCACCCTCAAAAATAGCATCGAAATGGCCCTCGATCTTTGGTAATGGAATGTAGTGTGTAGTGCCCCGACCAAGGATAATGCCAAAACCGGTGGGGAAGCGAATCTCTAATATGGAATAGAATGCCATCACAAAGCGTGTTTTCTTGTGGAAGCTCTGGCTCTCCTAGTTAATATTGATGTTGAGTTCCTGGCCGTATGCTGTAGGAACTTGTCTCATGCTGAATGTTTTCCCTCCAGAACCTTTACTCATAGCTTGCTCCTTTTTTCAGCATTCCCCAGCCAGATTTGGTGAAAAGAGCCACACTGAAGTATTCAGGAGATCAGACACTCCTGGCAGATCACGGAAAGATGGGGAAAGTGGGTCATCTTGTCTGATCTTGCGCGATGGCTTGAAGTTCCCGGTCGCCTTACCGTGAAGGTGCAAAGTATAGTGGACACTAGAAATGCATTGTTCATAACTCTGCAGAAATATCAAGGTGGAGACCCTCGCTATAAGGACAGTTGCATTCATCACGCCCAAAGGCTTTCAACATATCAAATTACGAAACCAAATAAAATCGAATAAGCTCATCTTCCAACATGTCGAAATAATCATGTCATTATTCTTAATCTTAAGTTCAGGTAGTATCTACAAGTTATTTTCTTTTTTGTATAAGAGACTTGGAACTAGCCGTTGGACTTGCCAGCAACTTCATAGTTTTGCTTTATAGTTGAAAGCATTTCCAAATTCTTCCAAGTAATTTGACTCAAAATCTTTCCAAAATAAAGAATAATAGAAGTTGCATCACTTTATTTCAAATAACTCTTGAGGAAATTTCGAGGCTATTTACTTAAATACCATCTGGTCTATTCATACTGCACAAATAAATAAATAAACATGAAATCACCTCTTTAAAAACTATTTTGTTCTCACTTCACAGAAAGAAAAAACTCTCTTCCATATAAAAAGTATGGGATAATTTTCCAAAAAATTTTAAACCAATTATACAACGGCCAACTCATTCCTAAACTTTTCAGATGTGCCCTTTTAATTCTAAACATTTTAATGATTTAGCAAATTAGATCTAAACATTTCAATTATGTCAACATAATCATAAATCCTTTAAAATTTTTCCAATTTAGTTATAAATATATTATTTGGATATTTAACCAAAATGACTACATTAGCAAATTGTCAAAAAGTTTAAGACTAAATTAGTATATTATCAAAAAGTTTAGGATTACATTGGTACGATAGAATGATTTGAGACTAAACTAGCAAACCATCAAAACGTTTCAAACTAAATTGGCACAATTGAAATATTCAAATTTGAATTGACATCTATACAATAGGCTTTTGACTTTTTGGACAATTTTCCCTTAAAAAATTTACTTCATTAACTATTCTGCATTATCATCATAAATCATTTAAATTAAAAAAAATTAATTTTATGTCTCGCATAACGAGAGGGAATGTTTTGTGAAAACAACCATGCTTTCATCATAATTTAAAAAAAAAAAAAACATATATCAGAGACATGGTAAAGAAATGCGTAAACTGTAATTGAACGTGGAATCATATTTGTTAATTTATTTATATAAGTTGGTTCGTAATATATAAAGATTATTCAGTTACTTATACATAATTTTAAAAAATAAAATAATGGTACTTTAAATTTGATTATTTTTTGAGCTTAGAATTTCCTTTCTAGTTCATTTTGGTTATAAATGCTCTTACAAATTTTGAAATTACATTGAGCCCTTAACATAAGTAATTTTCCAATATTAACTATTTTGATGGAGAAATTATTCAAAAAGTCATAAACCTATTAGGGAAAATTTCAAAAAAAGGATCCAAAGTGAGTCTATTTTCTCAAATAAGGACCCAAAGTGGCCGTTGTCTCAAATTAGGACCTGAACTGGCTAAACAAGTCTTAAATAAGAACCTCAAATCGCTAGCCAGCCAAATGTTTGCCGACCGGCGAGCGTGTGGTATTTATGGAGGCCGAAATAAGGGCAATTTTGTCAAAAAAATATTGATAGAAATTAAAAACCCTAAAAACAAAACTCCAAAACTCTTCACATTCTCACGTTTTCTTCTTATGCTCTTCATCTTCTCCATTCTCTGTTCTCTTTCGCTTGGAGCACCCAAATTTTCTGTTAATGGAGCACAAATTGAAGCACAACAAGAAACCCCTACTTTTGGTTTTTCATGTTTTCTTCCTTTCTTTTTTTGTCTTCATTTCTTTCCAACGAAAAAGATAAATCTCGAGTAAAGCCACCTTTTCGTTATTCAGACACTCGTACGTAACACGAGAGTCTCGATTCTTTATCATCTTTTCCCAATCGAGAGACGAAGAACATCTCGATGTCGAGGACCCACATCTCGGGCACAATTCGAATCCACTTCCATGAAGAGAGAGAGAGAGAGAGAGAGAGAGAGAGAGAGAGGGTTGACATGTCCGTTTGGAATTTAGGGAGTCAGGGATCTTGCTTTATTAACAAAGAATTTGAGTTCTCCGAGCAAGAGGGGATAAGGAACCTAGAAGATAAAGTGCAGAAGAGAAAACAAAGAGTGGTTTTTCTTAGGGGTTGTTAAATCAATCTTAAACCTTTTAATTGTGCATATTTAGCCCTAAATCTTTTGACAATTTTTTTGAAATTTTCCCAACCTATTATACAACGGTTAAATCAATCTTAAACCTTTTAATTGTCAAATTTTCGATCAATTTTTTTGGCTAAAAATTACTTGCGTGAATGCTAGGCGTCCAATGTGGCACAGATGACAATGACATAAAGTGATTTTTAAATTTTTTAAAATTTCCTGGTGACAGGTCAAAATAGGGAAAAAAAAAGAGAAAAGAAAATTGAAAAAAATCATCTACGTTAGTGCCAACTATACTACGTAAGATGGTAGACACTAAACAGGACCACCATGTTAGTAATTTCCAATCAAAATCAATCGGAATAACTATATTAGCAAATCTTTATAAGATTTAGAACTACATTGACAATTTATCGAAATGTTTAAAACTAAATTGACATAATTAAAAGATTATAACTTAAATTGCCTTCATACAATAGGTTTAGGACTTTCTAGAGAATTATTCCCTATTTTGAGTGCTGCCTTTCTATTTTTAAGCATACTAATATCTATTTCTGTGATTCTTGATATAATAATTCATATATATTAATTAATGTATATACTATATTTCCATAAATGAATTGATATTGTTTGTAGATACCTTCATAGATTTAAAACAAGAAGATTTATTATTATAAAGGTCATAAGATACTTAAATAGAATTTTCACAATATTTATAAAGGCCAAAATGATGGAAAGGTGATAAAAAGATAGCATATATCTCGTTGATTTAGGAAATAGACTGTAAGAAAAGATATTCCAAAATGTTGGTAATTGTGTAATTATGAAAGTTTGTAATCGAATAGAATGACTTATTTGATTTTTTTTTTATGAAAAATTAGGGAGTAGATTGAACAATTTGAAAAATTAAAACAAGATTGCACATGTTGCAATAATTTAGAGATTATATTGCACGTTCTGCAATAGTCTATGGACTTAATTGTACATTTTATGTTAGGAGAAATTGTTACATATACCCTCTAATAAATTCTATCATCAAGGAAGGTAAAGTTTTAGTATTACTTGAAAATTTATTTGACATGCTAAAAATTTAATATATGAGTGTTGGACTGACATTGCACATTTATCTCTCTCTCTCTATATATATATACACACACCTTCTAATAAATGGGTTTGCTTGTCAAAACAAGTCTTCTGACACTCATACACATAAATCAAACAGTAAATCTTGTACCCCTCAAATTAGTTGTCCTTTCTTCGTAGTGTCAAGAGGTTTGCCTTTCTCAATTTTGATTACATATCCTAAAACTTGGGATCATGGACATTTTCTTTTACCTTGATCGTGAGTGATGGTACATATATCTCCAAGTGGTCCAAATGGGTCTCATAGGATGATCTTATAGATTTGATTTATATCTCATGCTGGAGAATGTCTTACTAAAAAAGACCCCGCCGATTGACTATAGAGTCCATTCGCTCCATTGTGGACTGAATCTTTGCAAGTATTTTCGAGTTTCTTTTCCATTGGTCATATCAAGAAAGTCCAAGTTAAACCACCAAGAAAGCTCCTCTTATCCGTCTCCTAGTCGCGCTCAGTCCAAACTGCTGAAAATTCTTTATCACCTCAAAGCTCTATGGTCCTCGTCCTTCCAGAAGTTAGGCAGTCCTATCTCATCATGTTTCGTTTCTAGTCTTCTTTTTTCCTTCATCATTTCACAATTTTACTCTCAAATTTTTCCTCGACATATGTTCAACATCACCAAAATTCAAACTTGGCTTCCCCTTGAGTCAAATTTCAACAAGTTACATCTCCCACAACTTTATTAATTATTATTTTAATTTAGGAACTACTGTTACACATCTCAATAGAAAATTTTCTGTATATGCCCTCTAATGAATGGAATTTACTTGCCCAAATAAGTTTCTTGATACCCATACACATGAATCACTGGTAAATTATTATTCTCGAGACCGGTCAACCTCGTAGTCTCATGAAGTCTGTGATTTCCCAATTTCATTTGCACATGTTAAAACTTGTAGCAAGCATCCCACCTCAACCAAAATGGGATCGAACAAATGTCAAATGAGGAAGTAATCGCTGGTCAAACTTTAGTCAAACCTTTCGATACACAACAGAAAGGTCCCAAAGCCCAAAGTCATAACTAGAGGTCTCGTAATCAAACAAACCACAAAAAGAAGCAAATCTTGCCATCTCAAATTTTGTCTCCATTCGAAAAGATCATCAACTTTAACGTCAGATTAACTGAGAGTTGGCCAAAATTTTATTAACGAGTTACAAGTCTCAACATATTTTAAAGCCTCAAAAATGGGTTTTGTTAATTGAAATAAGTCCTTTTACACCCATACTGCCGCCCAATTAGATAGTCAATTATATATCCTACATATCGTTTTCCGTTTCTTGCAGTGTCGAAAAGTTAAGTTAAATATTTGCCTTCGATCACGTATCCCAAAACTAGGGATTGCAGCTGCCTCCACGCAATAAAAACCGGGTGGAACGAATATTGGACAGGAGCAATTGCGGGCAAACTTCGAACATTCCTTTCGATACTTGAAAGAAAGGTCCCAAAGCCTGAAATCGCACCAAGAGGTCTTAGAATTCAATGAAACCTTCCAAGCCCCTAAGTTACGATATCTGTTGAATTTTTATAATGATAAATAACCTAAACAACACCCGGTTCATTGACCCGAGCCTTAGGCCCCAATATGGATCAAAATCTCGAATACGTGATTTCGCAATTTCACCTGACAATATTGAACTTGTCAGAAAACTCTTGACACAAGCATTCTGATAGCATAAAAATCATCGGAATTAGACATTGGATAGAGAAAATTGGTGTATTTTTTCATCTAGGTGCTAGTGGGGAATTTCCTGTTTCAAGTAACACTCATTGTGTACTTTTAAGTATTACCTACTCCAACAATGCTGTCAAAAAACTAAATACAAAAGAATTAATAATACAAAAAATCAAAAATTGATACACATTTGATATATTTACTCCAAACTAATTTTTTGATCACCAAAAACTCCAAACTGATACACTTATGATAAATTTATCATCCGTTAGTTTTCATTAAATTTTACCATTTAATTGTTAAGTTGGATAACACGTGACAATCAATTTATATCAATTTTGAATTTTACCTTTCATTTGTCATGTGCACCAATTTGTGATTTTTCGTGATATTAATCCAATTTAACGAAAACTAACATGGGGTAAATTTATCACAAATATATCAGTTTGAAAAGTTTTATAGTAACAAAACTAGTTTTGGGTAATTTTATCATAAGTGTATCAATTTCAAGTTTTTTATGGTATTACCTCAATAAAAGAAATATGTATTGAGAAATAAAGTAAAAGCGCAGACTTTTTCTTTAATACCTGGCTTTTGCCAATCGTCATCATCATTCATCAAAATAATTTAAATCAGCTGTCATTTGTATCGGAGACTCTTCAACCTCAAGATTAACATATGGCCAGAGACGAATAATAATAAAATTAAAAATCCGGAATGGAACGATCAATTAATCCAGAATAAAAATTATCTTTTATGGTTAATAAACAATTATAAGAGTTATCAGACAAACAAGATTATATGCACGCCCACCCAACAGCTGCCAAAAATGAACAAACAAGATACGAACGGAATTTTTCGCTTTCCTTCAGTCATAAATCAGTGACCCTTTTGATGATATGTTTTTCCTCGCGGAATAAATTTTATGATCATGTCAACCCACAAGTATGGGAGACCCTAATCACCGCTGATGGTGACTAACGGGTACAAGCTGATACTTAATAAATGTGAGGTCGCGAGATCAAAACCGTATGCCATTGATCCTCCCTCTCTTCCCCCTCCTGCGTAGAAAAATTGATATGTAGGACTGCTAAAAATGTTGTCGAGAGATGGAATGGGAACTTGCATAGAGAAAGATGAACTTTGATCTTTGGCCAGGCAATCATTTTTTAAATGTACTTTCATCTGCAGGGTTGAAGTTAGGTGTTACATACGCAAATTCAAATACTCCATCTGTAAAGTAGCTGTTAGCCTTTTATTGGAAGAAAGATAGCTTCTTATTTTGAACTTGACCTGAACATGGTGAAAGAGATTATTGTTATTTAGATCATGTCAGTGAAGAAAATTTAGGACATACTAGTGCACCAAATAAAATTAAAACCTTTTTATTGTTAAATTGCAAAAAATTGGCACGAAATCAACTACATTTGTCCTATCTCAATAGCGTATTGGCACGACAATGACTGCATTAGTCCTACCTCAACAGCATCCGCATTTGATCCTCCCAAGAGATTTCACCAATACAAATCCCAATGGCATTTGCAGAACAACCACAGTGAATGAGCTAGCTCGCTAGAAAAAGATGTTGGGAAGATAACATACAACAAACCTGAAAATGCAGAGAAATATGAATGTGGGACACTATAATTTTTCGTAATTCTCTTGCAAAGCAAGTGCATTTTCATTCACAATTTGTTTGGTGGGTCATTCAAGTGCAAAAATAAGCAAACCTGGCAAAGCTTGAAATATTTCATCAATATAGGAAGAAGGTAACACAACGAGCATTTCGTCCTACACTTAATAAAACAGAGCCGGTCCAAGCCAACGAGAATACTCACCCGAATGTCAGTGTTTGACATGCTGGATGAATTGCGACAGTTACTAAATGAAAGCAAAAGAATAAAAAAGTTGGAAGCATTACGTGACGAAGAGAAGTCGACTGGGAGGGATATATTTGGAAGGGGTCAAGTGTGATGAATCTCAATTCATTGGATCCAAAAGGCTCCAATGCGGATGAAAGGGATTTCTTGGATAAGGGTCAATAGTCACCGGTGAGTTTTGAGCATCGATCTTTCGGAATGTCACATCCAAGAATGTGCAGTCCCTGGATGGAGGGAGGGAGGCCATACTTTGGCAAGTACCTCAACTTCAAACATCCTAAAAGATATAACTGCTTGAGAGAGGAGAGATGGTTACGAAGATTGCTTGATTGTCTTTCCACGTTCCTCATGTTTCTCATATGAAGAGTGGTTAGAGAACAAGGAAACAAAAGACTCCACTTGTTCTCGTCCTCGGAAAGGGACCACACCTCTCCTTTGCCTCTGATGCTACAATCAATCAATAGTCTTGAGGGATGTGAGCATGTGTAAGCCCCAATCTCTCACTTGCTGATTCAAATTCCCACACCCTAAAATTCTTAGGTCCAACAAATTGGCAGGCAAACCTTCTTTGGGTAAGCATTTTATATTCTGGCAATTACAAGCTTCTAGCTTCTAGAGAGATATAATATGGTGCCACTAATTTGGTAGAGACTTTATCTTTGGACACTTGTAAAGTCTAAGACATGACAGGGTGATGGGAAGTGGAGGCAAGCACTCCATCTCCAAAGTTGGACAGTCCTTAATTTCCAAATGAGTGAGATGGGAGAGCCTTGAAGGCTTTGTGTTAGGCTTCCCAAATTCTCACAACTGACAATATCTATCCATTCGAATCATTCTGCAATCAGGTCTTCCAGCGATTCCACTCCCTTGCACCAATATATCCAATATCTTCAGAGCAAAGAGCCTAACATTAGCAAACGGAAAGGAGGTAAGAGAATCACATATACCTATTTGCAAAATTCAAGTTGAGACATTGGGTTATTACTGCTAGGGTCATTTAGAGAAATGATTAGTCCCATGAATTTTGGACACTTATCAATTCTCAAATATCTAAGGGTGCTGAGGGTGTACATCTTGCTTAAATGCTTTTCTAAATTCATGCAATCAATCAATTGCATCCTTTCAAGATTGTAGGGCAACTCTATCTCTCCTTCTCCTACCACAAAAGATGTGAATCGAGGAGAACTTCCAATGGCTAATTCCTGGAGGCAAGTAAGATTCTGCATTTCATTTCCATCTTGCCACAAGTATGTTAGCTTGTCACGGTCTCTTATATGAAGCTCCTCTAACTTGACCAAGCAGCTCATAAAGCTATGATCAAAGCAAACAAGCTCTACAAGATTTTCAACTTCAAGAGTTGTTAAAGAAGTTAGGTTGATCAAACTCTTTAAAATCTCCTTGTTACAATCCTCAAGGTATAACTCCCGGAGAGATGGAAGACAAACCTCACTAGTTGAGATATTCAAATGGGCATGAACAAATTTCAAGCTTTATGAGATGATCAAGTTGACAAGGCAATGTTCCAATCAAAGTAGGATAGCTCTTAACAACAAGATGCCCAAGACAATGGAATGGAACTCTTTCTCCACCACCAGCATAATAAGACCATTATTTCCATGCCAACATCTATTCAAACTTCAAATTCGTTAAGGATTAAAAAAGGCTATTTAGTTTAGTAAAATTTAGAGCCTATCACGGTTACCGCATGTAGAACTTCAAGAGACAATTCTCTAAGTGAAGGTAGTTGTCCAAGTGACAGTAGCATTCCAACATTAGGACAACCACGCAAGCACAAAGACACCATCTTAGAATAAGAAGGACCATCTAATCATGAGGAAATACTGCACCACCATAGTACAAGATAGTGAGATTTTCAAGGTTAGGGTGAGGCGTAGAGAGTGAAGCCCCTATGCTTCCCACTTCTCATTTTGAGGATTTCCGAAATCTTCATCCCAATGCAAGAATAAGTTGCTAAGGCCTTGCTTTCCAAACAAATTAGCATCAATTGCATCTCTAGCTTCTTCCACCTTTTGCAATCTTGATATAAATAAGTCTCTTTGAAGATGTGGCAAGTACTTTAACTCCTTTAACTATGAACCTTTCTCTAGTCCTACCACAAACTTGGACAAGATAGTAAAATTCTTCAAATTACTGATACTCCATAGCATTTCTTATAGCCTCCCCATATCTCTTATTTCAAGAAATTGTAAGCTGACAGATTTTGTGATACATGAAAGCAACATAAAAAGCTTTTAACAATCTCTTAAGATCTAAGTTTGTAATTTGCACAAGGTGCCAATTGACTCGAGTAGCCTTTCAATATAAGTGTATGAGAAATTGAGATATTGAAAATATTTTAAATCACCTACACAATTCGGTACTTCTATGGTGGAAACAACAACATAATAAGAGTACCCTCAAGTAATTTAATTTTGTTATCAACTCATGGAGAACCTTGGTGGAACTTTCAAATCTAAAAGTCAGAATTAAGCTTCTTAGTACCTTCATTCCACGGTATGCTCTCAAGCATCTTGATGTAACATCCCATGATGAGATCAATAATGCATGACGAGCTTTCTTCTCAAAAGAGGCATCACATTCTTCACCCACCAGCTCATACTCCATAGAGGAAATGCACGCCGCACTCTTAATTGACTTTGCCAGGTCATTTAAAAGATTGTGCATCAAAAACTTTGATGTGTCAACGCTTTTGTTAAAAAAAGAATCTAGATACTAACTCATCGAAGTAATTCAAACCTAATCTCAAGATTTTTTTTTTCTTCCATCTAAAAAGCCCTCTACTACCAGCTCATCCATCTCGATGTTGTAGCCCTTTGGAAATATTGTGCAATAAGCAAAACATCTTTTCAAGTATAAAGGAAGATGGGCATAGCTCAATTTCAAAACTAGAAGAACCTCATCATTTTCTCCTATCGCTAGATCCCATATTCTATTATTTAAAACAACTTCCCATTCGTTAGGATTCTCTTTATTACGTAGGAGACCACCCAATATTTTTGCTGCAAAAGGTAAACATTTACATTTTTCAGCTGTTTTCTTGCCTACCATTTCAAGATTTGGGTGTCTCTCGAAATTACTTACTCCAAGAGCATGATAGGCTAATAAGCTTGCACAAGTATTGGAGGGAAACTCCTTCAAAGAATATGGCAATGCTCATGTTATGGAAACAACAAGAAGGTTGCAAGTCATGATGATGACCTTGCTTCCTTTAGCCCCTGCATCAAATGGCTTTAAGAGGGCAGTCCATTCATCATGCTTCTCATTCCAAACATCACCTAAAACCATAAGAAACTTCTTTCCAAACAGAACATCCTTCAACTTTAATAAAAGATTTAAAAAAAAGACTAAAAGGAAAAAACAACAAAATACTAAAAAAGAAAGAAAATATGTCTAAATTTTCATTATCGTCCTGTCACGTAAGACAATAGACACTAACTAGACATGTCAATAATATCCGATCAAAATTAATTAGAATGACTATATTAACAAATTTCTAAAAGGTTTAGGGCTATGTTGGAAAATTATCAATAGGTTTAAAATAAAATTTGCACCATTAAAAAGTTTATAACTAAATTGGCCGTTGTACAGTAGATTTAGGATTTTTGGACAATTATCCCCTACTTTGAGTGTTGCTTTTCTGGTTTTTAACATTACTTATATCTAATTTTGTGATTCTTGACATAGTAATTCATTTGAATTAGTGTATATACTATTTTTGCAGAAATGAATGGATAATGTTTGTAGACACCCTTATGAAAATATGAAAACTCAAAACGACAGGAATTAAAACTCAATACACCCTTAGTAAGGTTCTAAAATTACTATGACAGAGATCATAAGCCAAATTTATATAGTTCAATGGAACTATCACAATATTTATAAAGGCCAAAATGATTTTTTTTTTAAAAAGGTAACAAAATGATAGCATATTTTTTGTTGACTTAAAAAATAGATTGAAATGAAAATGAATATTTTAAAATCTAGGTAATTGTGTAATTACCAAAGGACTTTTTTTCTTTTTTATGGAAAGTTGAGGAAGTAAATTGAACAATTAGAAAGTTAAGGATTAGATTGCACGTGCCACAATAGTTTAGAAATTAGATTCCTCATTCTATAATAGTTTAGGAACCATATTGCCCATTTCATATATATACCCTCTAATAAATTTATTATCAAGGAAGGTAAACTTTTAGTATTACTTGAAAATTTCTTTGGTATGCTAAAAATTTATTATGTGAGTGTTGGACTAATATCACATATTTCACTATATATATACACCCTTGAATAAATGGGTTTACCTGTCAAAACAAATCTTCATATATCCATACACACGAATCAAATGGTCAATCTTCTACTCCCCAAACTAGTTGTCCTTTTTCCATAGTGTCAATAGGTTTGCCATTTTTCGATTTCAGTTACATATCCTAAAACTTGGGATCGCAAGCATCCTCTTTGACCGTGATTGTGAGTGATACATGTATCTCCAAGTGGTCCTAATATGTCCTATAGGATCATCTTATAGATTTGATTTATTTCTCATGTTGGGCAATGTCTTACTAAAAGGACCCCACCGGTTGACAACGGAGTCCATTCGCTCCATTGGGGACTGAATCCTTGCAAGTTTTTTCGAGTTTTTTACATTGGTCATATCAAGAAAGTCCAAGCTAAAGCACCAACAAAGCTCCTCTCATCCGTCTTCTAGTCGTGCTCAGTCCAAACTGCTGAAAATTCTTTATCACTTCATAGCTCTATGGTCTTCGTCAATTCATCATGTTTTGTTTCTAGTCTTTTTTTGTCTTCATCATTTTACAATTTTATTCTCGAACTCTTCTTGACATATACGTTCAAGATCACCGAAATTCAAACTTGGCTGCCCCTCGAGTCAAATTTCAACAAGTTATTTCTCCCACAACTTTAATTATTATTATTTTAATTTAGAGACTAATGTTGCACATCTCAATAGATAAATTTATGTATATACCTTCTAATGAATGGAATTTACTTACCAAAATGAGTTTTTTGACACCCATACACCCGAATCAATGGTGAATTATTTACCGTCGAGACCAATTGCCCCATAGCCTCAAGAAGTTTTTGATTTCCCGATTTCAATTGCACATGTTGAAACTTGTAGCAAGCATCCCAACAAAACAAAAATCAAATCGAACAAATGTCAAGCGAGGAAGTAATTGCTGATCAAACTTCAGTCTAACCTTTCTATAGGTCCCAAAGCCCGAAGTCATCCCTAGAATTCTTGGAATTGACCAAACCACAAAGGAATTGGTGTTGTTGTCACCTTAAATTTGATCCCCATTTTCAAAAATCATCAACTTTAACCTCGCGTTAACTGGGAGTTGACCAAAATTTTATTAACAAACTACAAGTCTGATAACATATTTTAAAACCTCAAAAATGGGTTTTTACTCATCAAAACGAGTCTTTGCCACCCACATTGCCACCCAATTAGATGGTCAATTTTTCATTCCTCAATACCGATTGTTTGTTTCTTGCAGTGTCAAGAAGTCAGTGAGTATTTACTTTCGATCACACATCCCTAAACTAGACTAGGGATCGACAACCATCCCCACGCAACAAAAATTGGGTCAAACAAAAGTTGGACGAGGGAGTAATTGCCGGTCAAACTTCAACCATTCCTTTCAATACTCGAAAGAAAGGTCCCAAAGCTCCAAACTATATCTAGATGTCGCCGAATTCAACGAAACTTTCCAAGCCCCCAAGTTATGATAAATGGTGATTTTTTAAAATGATAAATAAATGAAGCAATACTCAGTTCATCGACCCAAGCTTTTAGGCCTCGGTATGGGTCGAAATCTCGAATATATGATTTCACAATTTCACCAAACAATATTGGGCTTATCGAAAAATTCTCAACACACACGTTCCAACAGCACGAAAATCACCGGAATCAGACATTAGATGGAGAAGATACAGGCCCCAGGAAGATGGAATAACTCAAGTCGCATCCACCTCATGTTGAGGCGGCCCATTGTTCCGATGGCCACTGTCACCCTGTTGCCACCGGCGCTATCACTTAGGCAACTCATTCCCATGCCATGGCCACCGGCGCAACTAGCCAAACCAACCATCATAGGCAAGGGGATAACAGTTTTGAACTGCAGAGTCGACGAAGAATCGATGTATACATGTGTACAGAGAACCATTATAGGCCTTGAATTACCTAAGGACTTGCGTTATCAGTCTCAGACACTGCATCGAACAAGAGAGAACAACATTTTGAACCGAAGAATCGATGAACAATCGATGTATATATGTGTAGAGAGAGAGACAGAGAGAGCAAAATCAGAATTGCATTGCGAGAGAGAACACAGACGTTCTCAAAAGGTAACTACATCCCGAGACACTTTATGAAGTGAGATGAAGTACTCCTCTCAAACACACAGAGTTGCCCTCTTCATTCAACCAAGAAACAAAGAAATGAACGAAGGAAAGAGAACAAAAAGTACCCCTCATGATAAGCTCCTGAAAGAACAAGAAAGGACGATAAACGACCTCGGAAATAGGAAAAGAGAAAAGGAAAGCAAATGACGACCAGAGCTTAATTATTCATTCGTTCATGTCGGAGCTCTTTCATTTGTTCATCCCAGTGGCATTTTTCACCGCATCGGCAGCACCCTGTGCCTTGGCCTTCATCTGCTGACCAGTCTGCACGGAGACACGGCAAAGAATCAAGACACGCAGAAAAAGAAAACGGAAAAGAGAGGGACGAGGTGTAGGATTCAAGGGGGACCTCCTGCATGGAATCCCTTGCGGATTGAGCAGTGTTGGACGCCTTATCCATCATCGAGTTGGTCTTCTCCTGCATCATCACAAACATCAACAAGGGACAAAAATTTCAGATGTTCACGCCAGAAACGAACGTTCGATGCGTAATGTTGCGGAGGGTAAATCGATCGAGGAAAGAGCTCTGGACCTGAGTCTGGCCCTTGGCCTGCCCTGCATTGAACCCCATCTTAGAGTTGTCCATTCCCTCTTTGTTGCTCCCTCTCGAATCCGGCACGCGGAGATGCAAAGTTCCAACTCTTCGTTCACGGTTGCTCGCTCGCTCGCTTACTCGAGACTACTGAACGTTGGTTTTCGATGAACTGTTGCGTTGATGGCGTGAGGTTTTTGTAGTCGCTCGGACCCCTCTGTTTGCTCGACACGTTGCGGGCGCCACGTGGCAAGACGGGAACGAGCGAGCCGTGGGGCTGCGGCACCAAAAACGTAGACCCTTGACGAGGAAGCGTCTGGTTTGTTAGGGTCGTCCCACCTGGTTTATCTCTTTGGCGTCCATGTGATGAGTGGCCAATCTCCATTCTCTCTTTTCTGTTTTGGAGGAGAACAAAGAGGAGACAGCGCTAGAGACTCGATCATCGAATTGACTTTCTTTCCACAAGTAGAATTTATTTTTAATTTTTTTACAATTCACCACAAAAATCCCGAGATAAATAATCCAATTCGATAAGTATTTACACCCTTTATTTAGTGCTTGTCTATTTTAAATTGGGTAAAAAATACAGAGAATACCAGTAATATAGGATAACAATCTGTGGTGTATTCGAACGGTGAATATAATTTATAATTAACGGGTATCCAATTCGATAAGTATTTACACCCTTTATTTAGTGCTTGTCTATTTTAAATTGGGTAAAAAATACAGAGAATACCAGTAATATAGGATAACAATCTGTGGTGTATTCGAACGGTGAATATAATTTATAATTAACGGGTATAGTTTACTAAATTTCAGGATTACCCACTTCGGTTTGAATGCAGAGAGAGTAACGTAGCATCAAATGCTAGTAGTAGTCTCGGATGAACGGAGCTAATCTTTAAATTGGTGTGCGTACGATTTGTTATTGTCCAAAACTAAGTTTTTTCCTCTGTGATGGTTTTAAGGGGCATGTTCTTTTTTCCTAAATTAAGTAAAAAGTAATCAGTAACAGTACAATTTCCCTGTTTATATTAATCGAATTTCGTGATGGTTTTGAGGGGCATGTTCTTTTTTCCTGGATTATGCAAAAAGTTATCAGTAACAGTATAATTTCCATGTTTATATTAATCGAATTTCTTTAAAAGAAATGGAAAGCATCATGTGCAAACGTATGTGTAAACAATTGAGTGGTGTGAAATTTTCCAGCATTTCCAATCAACAAAAAGTTAAAAATTTGTGCATCGCGAGAATTAGGTAAACCAAAATCAAGAGAATTAATATTGAGTAAATTAATAATTCCACTTTAAAATACGCCAAGTTTGTCAACTTTTCAGAATTAAAATGCCACATTGTAAAAGATTAGAAGCAACGATGGGTATTGGGGGGCTAATCTCCATACTTGGATCGATATCTCAGTGAATTCTGACTTCCATACTTAGTTCCTGCAATAAGTCGGCCAACAAAATAAGTCGCACCGACGTTTTGCCCAAAGACACCACCAACAACCGACGAAGAGGGCGAAGGACCGGCAACAGAAGCCCGATGAAAACACAGAATGATCTTTCATTAGACTGCAACACATCCGCACCATGACACTGAGACTCTGCCAGACTGCAAGACCCGACGCGAGAAGCAAACCACCGACTCAACATGACAAAACGAAACAAAGAAATGAAACAACGAGACCCCGAGGTCTTTGTTTATTCATACTACTTATTAATGACTCCTATTTCTCTTCGACTTCCTCATCTTTCTCGTCCTCGCTCCAACAGCACTTCAGGATGGACCTTGGAGATCCACAGCTTCCTGATCCGGCGAAGCTCATGTACATGATAGAACCACCTTTTCCAAGCGCCTCGCAACTCGTTTCTCCAGCACTGTACCCCTTCAGGTCGAGGGGGAACCTCGACACCAAATCCTCGCCTGCTAAATCGGAATGGAGAGCCACGGAGAACTCAGTCGGCTCAAAGCAGACCAAGACCCGCTGGATCAGCTGCGACAGATCCACAGCCTTGAAATCATAGCCAACAGCCTCGAAACTGGCATAGCTGAAACCATCTTCTGGAGTGACATGGATGGTAGAAATTCCACTCCCCTCAATAGCATTCATTGAGTAGCCACAGGGATCAAACTCAAAGTCACAGATATCAGACTTTGGAAGAATCTTCCGAATGCCAGACTCCTCAGTCATAGCTGCAGCAGAAGGCGAATTCTCTTTGAAGAAGACCGATGCCCTCTTCTTGTCAAGACCAGTCATGCACATTTCAAGAGTGAAAACCGAATCTGAAAGGCTCGTCTTCTCAGCAGAAGCAGAATAAACATGCCATTTCTGAGCCTTTTCTGGACTGCCCATCAGATACGCCTTGCTGCCAGCACCGAGGTTACCAAAGTAGGTATCCAGAACAGCTACTTCCTCCGAGAAGCCCCGATGTGGGAAATGCTGGGCACCAGGGAATATAAAGCTCCCACGAGTGTACCTCACAGACTTGACAGAAAGGGACAAGGAATCAGCCAACTTGAGGATGGCTGGAATGGAAAGAAGCAATTTCGTAGTCCCGCAAGTCTTGATGATGAGCTCGTAAGGGTACACAAAGAGGCTAGACTCCGAAAGGACGTAAGAGTCAACAAAATCATTTGACAGCGAAGAAACAATGGTGCACTCAGCTAATTTCAGAAACTCATCCAACTGGGATTTGGACAATGAGCGGAGACCCATTCCTTCAGGGTCAGCAAAAATTCCAGGCTCATAGAACGTCAGCTCAAGCCTCTTTTCGTAACCTTCAAATCCGATGGCGGAAACTGGCACTGCCATCCCGTCTTTCAGAAAGCAAGCGATGTACCAGCGGTTGAGAACGAGTCGCAAGAGAGAACGAGAGGATGAGAGAAGTTGAAAAGAAACAGAGAGGGTAGACCTACAGCTATTATGACTTAAATGAAATTGCAGAAACTAAAGGAGTTCACTGCTTAGGGAATCTCAGGATGGCTTTCGCACGCACTGCATAACAAAAAGGCAGAGATGTCAGACAAGCACTTGGCTTAGAAGCCCTAAATCCAAAAGAACAAAATCTAAAAAGAAATGATTAAGGATCATGGTAACATACGTTGGAGTAAGCAGCTGATCTGAACTTCTTGATGCCACCGTGTGGACGAACGTCTTCAATGCTGTAACCAAGGGGAGCTTCGTAGAATAAGGATTTACTACTGCTAGACTTCTTCTTCCCACCTTTTGACTCCATTAGTTCATTCAGTTTTTCCTGCACAACAAATCAGATCCACAGGTCAGACACCAAAAGGTCAGAGAAAAGACATGCCTAAGCATCATCCATTGAAACAAATGAACAAAGCAAGGCAGAGCTCCCAAAAACACACAGATTGACATTGATCAAGGTGCACAATTTGATTTACAAGGAAAGATACAGTCTTTAATAAAAGAAACGATTCCCCCATCAAAATTAAATCAGAAGGGGAAATTAACAAAGATTACGGAATGAGCATGAAATAGGTTCAAACTCATAACATATCAATGATGAACCTAAACCTAAAAATATAATTTCCTGTGACAATCGGACTCAGCCATCAAGGTTCAGTTCAAATTATACAACCAGGCGAGGAGCTTCCATGGCTTATCGCCAAGTAGCAAGACGAGAAACCAAATTATGAACAGACAGCCCCAGAACGCAGAAAGGAAAATCTTCAATTCATCAGGCAACACTAGATAAATCCTCTCGAGACAAACGGGATCCGAGAGTCAATCGGAACCATATCTTAATATCAGATTCACAATCGTACGTGACCAAAACAAATTGTACTCTGAACAACAAAACCGAATTCTACCCAAATTTAGGATCGTAAAACGTACGAAAATCTCAATGGGCGATAAATCAGGAACCGGAAACCAACAAATCAATTGCCACCGAAAAACTAAACTCGTCCGACAATCACGACCGACATAAGCAAAACACAAACACAACCCCTAGCCCGATGCAGCAGATCTACCGAGCCCCAACGCAACGAAACACACGGAAAAAAAATTCACAAAAAGAAGATCCTCCGCCTAACCGGCGTGCGAAACATCATCGAACATCAAAGGCACACGAGATGCACGTTTCGCGGGAACGCGAACGGCACGCGAAACCGGAACCGACGAGAGACCCGACCCGGCGCCATCAGTCTCCTCGAAAACCGAAGAGGGACGCCGGACGGACGGACGGACGACGAACACGACAAAAAAACGAGAGACCGGCGGCGAGAACTTACAGATCTGAATCGAGGTCTCGCGCAGAACGCGGTGGAGAGAGGCCAAGCAAGGAAAGGGATCGATCCGGTCGGAGGTTTCCTCTGGAATCGACGGCGGCGAAACCCTAGGGGCAACTTCTCGGGACAGGAGGCGGAGGCGGCGGCGGCGGACGAGAGGCTGAGAGAAATCGGGGAGAGTCTGTTGCGGAGGAGATGCGTTGCAGACTGAGTTATCGCGAGGCTGGTAAAGAGGGGAGGAGGCCTTTTATATAGGGCGAGGGAGGGGACGCGTCTACGCGTATAATCAGGAAGGGCCCGGGGGCGTATCTGGTAATTCACCCCCTATTTTTATATTTTATTTTCGATTTTATTTTCGATTTCTTTCCTTTCCCGTTCGGTTCACGCCTTTATTATTATTACTAGGGGACGCAATTAAATTTCGGTTTCCCGGATTTACTCGGCCTTCCGTTTTTTTGCCAGCTGTGCCGCGCGGTGAATTGACGGGAATGCCCCCCTCCCTATCCGGTCGATGACGTGTGTGGGGCTGAGGATCGATCCCGTCCGGGGGAGGCGGGGCCCCCGGCCTCGGAAAGTAGATGCTTTAGGTCAACATGTATCTCTATGTCTGCCCGCAAAAACGGAAGGTGATTAAAATTGGATTCGCGGTCGTTCCTATCGGCAAACGCTTGGGCACGTTCGTTTGACTCGAATATTTGCACAAATCATCTGTAAGTAAATTCGATAATTTCTTGTGGGTATGTTACAGATAGAGCCTGGCATGTCGAAATTGTATTACCTCGAATCTTAAGGTTAATAATTTGAAATGACGATAATGATCGACTTGAATAAGTTATGCGATTGATAACACGAGTATAAATGTGAAGCCTTGCGATTTTTTAAGACCATATTTCGTGTTGAGACCTCCATCTCGACCGATCTCATCATACTTTAAAAAAAATAATTTTTTTTTTAAAGTACGATATAACTAACCCTCTAATGCATTGTGATTTTACTAATTTTACATCACAAAATAAATGTTTCGATAACATTCAATACTCTGCGGTGGACTAGATATACTATCACATGGCGTTTTTCTTCTCTTTACTGATAGGAGATAATTTCCTATGTAATCATCCAAATACTTTTCATATTTTAGTTTGATATGCGAAACCAAATGTCGATTATTTTCATTTTAGAGTTCTTTGTCCATTAGAAGTCCCTAAAGTCGTCCTATTTTTTTCAAAAACATGTCAATAGATAATGAAGGGTTGGCCTGACAAAACCGTGAAGGAAAAGGGTAAATTGTCGAGGCAACTTTAAAATACTTTAATCATTGATTTCCTTACTTTATATCCTAAAGTTTTTAATTTTCTCATCTTTTTCGGTGTCCAAACATCCAAAAAGGGCTTCAATAATCGAGCAAACAATTATTATCTATTATTATTTTATTATGCTTTTTTATGTCAGCATCGGGTGGACAAGAGAAGAAAAGCATCTCGATATTCTCGGATACAAAGACAACCGTTGAACATGACCGCCTCCCCGGATCGATACGTGTCGTGGAATCGAGTAAGATGCTGGCGGAATGACTCACTGCCATCAATTGACGTTGGGTTTTAATTTTCTACCAACAGTCCGACGAGGAGCTTTCCCAAAATAAAGCAGGAGAGGAGAGGGAAATTGCTAGGAAAGTCGTCGGGGGGAGGGATCCCTTTATCCCGCGAATCGAATCGGGTGCGTTTTGGCCAGCGTGCGAAGGGGAATTCGTCATATGGAAATCGCTTGGGGCATAAGTTTGGTGAAGTTGAAGAGATGCCAATTCCTTTATTTATAGAAAAAAAGAAGAAGAAGAGGGATGTTCATATGCATTTGGACAAATTTGATATTCACGGTCTTGGAAACTTTGCTTTTCATCACCACTGATATGGATGGTTGAATTATAATTATCCATATCGATGACGATGGTGTGAATTGAATAACAAAGATGAATTGCATCGATTCGATATTGTATATCTTGATTATATTTTCCTCTTATTCAAATTAAATGGGCCATGTTCATATGCATAAGTTTAATTTCACAACAAACGATGACAAAAACCTTTATTAGAAGAGGGTGTATGGTGGTTTGTTCTCAAAATCCTAGTGCAATGGCATAGTAATTTGGTGCTTCAATATTATCCATGAGAAGAGAGACCTTCAAATACCATCATCTGTCATCTATTATATGTCTAATTTATAATTCTTTTATGTGGTACTTTAGACCCTTAAGGGGTTACAACTCCAAGTAATACATGGATAGACTCGCCAAACAAGGTCACAAAATTTTTAACTCATTTTAATATGCTGAATTGTTATATGGATTGATTATTTTATTAAATTGATTATAAATGGGTTTATAATGGTAAAGTCCAAAATAATATAAATTAAATGAGTCTCAACTTATTTAAGCTCAATTCACCTCTATGTCTCTCTCTCGTCTTCACTTGACTTCACATTTATTCATTTCATGCTCTCATCTCAATTTATATAAAAGTTTCTTCAGATTGAGTTTAAATATAAAAGTGTTTTAAAAGCGTAGTTTGAATCGGGTATGAGTCAGAAGATTAAATGAGCCAAATTTAGGTTAGACTATTTTTAAATCAACTCGACTTTTCCATTTACGGGTCTATACATGTGCGAGAATACTTGTAAACACGCACGCATTGTCCATGGGATGCGAGCTGCCATTGCCATCTATTCCGATCCGGTCGAAAAGGAGATATCGCCATATATCTGGAGAAAACGACAAGTTGGATTGCCAAACTTTTCCATTCAATAATACCATAAAAAGAAAACTGGCGGCCCACAATTTATTCCCAAAAAGAATTCAAAAGAAGAAGAGAGAGAAAAGATAAGATGCCAAACGTGAGATTGAGAAGAAGCCCACCTCGGTCGACGGGTGCCGCGTGGAGTTGTTGGTGGTGCTTGTCTTTCTTTCTTTCTTTTTCTTTTGTCTCACTTGGCGGCTCCGGGTCCACGATCCTCAACTTTGCCCCGCTTTGTCTTCATATGCTTTCGCAGGCGACGTATAATCATAACGTTAATCTTGACTGTCTGCCAATCTCGACGATGATAACGATGTCCCTCTGAGTCTCCTAACTTAGGTCGAGAAAAGGCCTGTCGATTACCTAATTTCCCAACCGAGACGGGTCAAAAGGTCAATTATTTCGGAATGCAAATCCAATCCGGGCACTTCTACGATACGGTCGATTTGCCGTTTTCTTAATTGAGTACTGAAATGTCGAGTAGCGTCCTGAAAAATGCTATCATGTGATCTCGGGTTTGGAGGGTTGCGTTTGTATGGTACGACGACATGTCTAGGAAATTTCCAAACGTTAGCGCTTTTCTCGTCTCTATTGGGTAAAACTTGCATCCTCATGAGTTTCAATGTCGGCAAAATGCGTTATTGCCTACGTAGATAATGAAGCACGGAATCACCTTCGTAGGATAGTGCTGATGCTACGTAGATTTACCATATAATTTTGAGAAAATGTAAGAAATGACCCTTGAAATTTAGTTCAATGTACAATGACTTGGCTCCATGTGTAATGTTGTATATAAACTCTTAATTTATTCAATGTACTATGAACTTTAACTTAATATACAACATTGTCCCTAAACTTTTAACATGTTCAATGTAATCCTTAAATTTTTTGTGCATATTCAATTAGTCCACTTTTTACCAAAAAAGTTTAGTTCATGAATTTTATGAAAATGTTTTAATGTTGTCTTTAAACTTAAATGAATGTTTTCATAGAGTTTAGAAATTAGATTGATCATTTATCAAAAGCTAAAAGTTCAAGAATGATATTATATATTGGGTTAAAGTTCATGAGCC
Organism: Angophora floribunda; assembly: GCA_014182895.1. NCBI lineage: Eukaryota > Viridiplantae > Streptophyta > Magnoliopsida > Myrtales > Myrtaceae > Angophora > Angophora floribunda. The sequence goes on from CM024714.1 coordinate 13,087,663, forward strand.
ATATTAAACAAATTAAAAGTTGAGAAACAGTATTACATAGTAAATCAAAATTTAGGGATCATGTGTGTCATTATTTCTATAATTTTCAAAAGTTTGGTCAATTATTCCCCGACGTATTTTCCAAAAGAGTATTTCGAGAAATTTCATTCTACATTTTCCCCTTTATTTTGTCCCCACATTCAAGGCTCACAACAGACAATTGTAACAGTTTATTAAGACACCATGGTCACATAAATAAAATTAATCTAATATTTTTCCATACTCTATATTAATTATCTTAATTAATTGACTTTATGGACATCGAAAAATCTTATTAAATTTACCCCCACTAAAGAAAATTCTAGATCTGTCCCTATCGATAAAGCGAGCGGGGGGGATAGATCTAGCTAGTTGTTCTCGACCTGACTTGTTCCATCTCTCACTGTGGTCCTTGCACATACTGATTTTAATTAAGATTAATTTATTCGGTCAAAATTAAATTTCGATATTTTTGTAAACATTCAATTTCACTTACCTTGGGTGAAGCATGAGGCGAATCTGGGTATCCTCATGTTGTTTATTTTTTTAATCAATAGTGGTTGGGAAAAACTCAGTCCGATCAATTTGCAATGGGTAATTAATAGTTATAAGCATAATCACACTAACTTTAATCTAGAGAGTGGATCTGATTGAAAATGACCCGACTCGAATTGATTCATTTAATTCATTTTGACTTATTTCCATGTAATAAAAATTAAGTAAACCATGTCCGATCGACTCATACTCAAAACATACACAACACAACAAATATTGTTGGTACACTTTCATATTGGACCTAATATGGGAAAACACATATCCAAACTATGGTAAGAGCGCAAGGTGAGTGAGTGCGAGATTGCAGGCAAGAAAGAGTCATAAAAGCGGATTGGATATAGGTAAACTGTAAATCCATTTAACATTCATATTATTTTAAGTTTTTCCATTCTATGTTATGATACCATCATTCTAAACCCATTTCGATTCATTCACTGAAGATAACTGATCCATATAACAACTCAGTCCCATCAAATATGAATTAAGAAGTAAGTTGATGATTCACTTTGACAAGTCTACTTTATCCACAATTTAACATCTTCTGTCTCTATCCACCCTAACTTATGCCTTATCTATCGCAATCTTACTCGACTATAGTGGTCATCAACTCTTCTATTCATTGTCATCACCGATGACGCCTTTACCCACCCCCTCCAGCCCCTCTCTCTCTCTCTTTCCAAATCGTACCGGAATAGCGACGTGCTTAATGGTGAAATGGCGCAAGTGGCCATAAAAAGAGCATGATTTTCAGGCCATGCTTTTTCTGTGAAATAGCTGTTGTTAGCTAAAGTTAATTTGACGCTTGGGAATGAATAATGTATGGTAACGCGATCCTTATCTTCAGGGATGCAGCCCTCACGGCTCTTTCATTACCATGCCTATTTTCATATAATCAAGATCGAGAGACATGAATTTGGTCAGTGCACTCTTCGACCAAACTCCAACTCAATTCACTCAAAATCAGCCACATTTATGATGTAAATCGAATATTTCAATGGTCGATAACAGTTATGGCTGCCCGGTTTGCATTACCAATAAAAAGAAAAAAAACAGAAAGTAGTGGGAGATGGGTCCAACGTTGTCCTGCCACTGTAAGCCATTTTGTCGGCTGAGCAGGTTAAAGTGAACTCATCGTCTTTCCACATTGATCCATGGAAAAGAGCAGCCACCATGCATTCTTCCACGTCCGCCGTTCACACGGGCCCTTTCCCCATGACATTATTGGAGGAGGCGCCAGCGACGATGAATCTACTCCACAAATCTCAAGCTAAAGGACGGTCACCAATTCACATTTGTGGCCCCGCTTTATATCATCTGCCAATGATGAAAAAATGAAATTGGCATCTTACAAGTGAGTGGACACATGCCCAATCGAGTACACGGCGAGGAATTAGACATGTCAAATTGAGTTTTAAAATTAATTTCTTAACTTATTTATAATGAGCTTTTTACCCAAATAAATGTTTTGTATAATAAGTTGAGTTATTAAATAAGGTAGTTATGTTAAATGTGAAATGAGTTAGAAATTGATTTATAACTTATATAAACCCACCTCCTAGGTTTATGACTTTCTCTTCATTTTCTACCGCCCCCATTAGATCTCAGTCCCTCACTTGAATTTGGATATAAGTTTTACTAAATTTAGTTATATATGAAAGCATTTTAGGAATATGGATCGGGTATGTATAGTTGGATTTGCATTGGATGGAAATTGATCAAAACGGGTAAAACAAGTCTATTTGGGTCGAGTTATTTTCAACATAACCCATCCGTTTGACAAATGTTGAATGAATCAAGGAAGACACGAGTGGTTTCTACGTGGATCCACCAGTAATAGTGGACTTTACTGGATTAAAAACAAAACAAAAATTATATGAATTTGGTCATCCACTTGAATCAATTACGCGAGGGAATAAAGGAGATTAGGATAAAAGATTCCACGCCAGCAACGTGTAATATGCAATCAAGTGGTTCTTCATAAAGGGAAGCTCATTAGATTAGGTCATTAAATATGTCATTGTGGCCTTGTGGGACGAGACAGGTCATAGATTTTGGTCCGATACGACTTTGTGTTTGTGGACGAATGGAACGCTCGAAAGGAAATAGACACATCCATGATGTTCGAGCGGATGGACGGTGGGGGCTAAGCCTGAAAATATCAATTTGTGCACAATGAAATGACCAAAGTTAGGAAAAGAATTGATTGTTTGGCCCGCATCTTGCACAGGTATAGATCAGTTTATGTACTTGTATATGTGTTGATTGTGTTCATTCTCATTTTTATTGTTGGTGTCGATGATTTTTACGTGAATATTATTTGGAGTTTTTGTGCATTGAGCGTAGAAAAGATCAAGTAAAGTTTTCTGAAATCGAACATGCATAATGTGACATGGAAGTTTAAAACTTAAATTTTAGATAAAAAAAATAGACGGAAAGTAGAAAAAAATAGAAAAGAAGAATTCTAATTCCATTAAATCTTCTTATTTCAACTTTTTTTTTTATTTCGATTTCTTCATCGGGTGTAATATTCTTTGAATGAAATTTTCATTTAATCTTATAGTTAAATCAAAACTCGAGGCCATCTATCCTTATCTATTATCTAAATTATATTTGAATTGGAACATTAAAAGCATGAGCTATTAGACACTAAATTATTAGACTAGTTCCATTTATTTCTAAAAAAATAAATGTTTGGAAAATATTTTCCAGAAATGATTTTGTGTATAATCAACTAATAAAAAAATGTTTTCGTTATCAATATTTTCCTAAACGAAATAAATATTTTTCATTTATTCATTTTTTTAAGTGATATAAGCGAACATTTAAAAAAAAAATGTTGTCCAAATCATTTATATTCCTTGAAACAAATGAAGCCAAGCTTAAGAGCTTCTCTCTTATCTATTTTTATTTAAATTAATTTCAAACAAAATGGATTTGCAACAATTATATTCTAAAGGAACATGTTTTAGATGATATAAGCTATAATTGAGTGAATTTCCAAAGAAGAAAAATTAAATTAAATTAAATATACATTACATTTTAAATAACTTGTGAATTTATTTTCTTAAAATTTTGCTGAATTATATAAAAAATATCAGTTGATTCATTATTAGCCAAATATTTGGCTCAAATTAAATAGAGTATATCAGATAATTAAAATTATTCAAAAATATATTTTATTCAAAGAAATTATAGTGAGAAATAATTTACATTATTAATTTTTGTCATATAGTTTTGGTTGAATTTTATAAAAGGGAAATTATAGAAAAAAATGTTCCACAAACTTTGGGGTAATACACTTTTTCCCCCAAACTTTCAATTGTTACATAATACCCTGAAGCTTCCATTTTATTGCTACTATTAATCCTCCATTGTTTCTTCCTTAGTATCTACATCAATTTGATAAGTTTTAAAGATTTTATCACACTTTTAAAAGTTTTAAACTCAATTACATTTTTACAACAAATTTTAAATTTTCGATGTACTCAATCCTTATTTTTATTTTGCAATTTTAGTTAATTGTTGGTTGTATATAATTCCTTCATTTTTGCTACTATAATTTACTTTGAAGATAAGTTATATCATCTACGAACACTTTTGAATATATTTCCCGTGATGTGTTTTTTTTTTTTTTTTTTTTTTTTTTTTTCAATTCCAGACTTAATAAGAGGTGAAATGTTAAGATGGAAAAAGAAAAAAGAAGAAGCTCAAGGTAAATGTCGGAGTGAAAAACCACAAAACCAAAACAAAGGAAGTATCAAAGGGAAACAAGAAGACAATTAGAATGAAAAGGAAAGTGGAGGTAGGTTTTCTGCTTTGAAGAAAGAAAAAAAGTTTGGATCTTACAGGGTACATTTGTCAAGGTAAAATTACTTCAACCATTATAGAAAATAAGAAGAGGACGCGGAAGAGAGTTTTTGGTTGTTGAAATACAATTCCCAAACTAATTTAACTAAAAAGCTGATGATGGATTAAAAAAAATATGGATCTGTTATAATTTGATAAACATCGCCATTTTGATAGAATTAATAAGATATTTTAAAGTAGGAATAAACACAGATTAAACGAAAAGGGGAAAAGGTCTCTACAACGGAAAAAACTAAAATGAAAAAGATCGATAAATCAGCAGGTATATTTAAACTTTTATCATGTTTCTTTTTCTTAGTATTTTACTAGCTCTATAACATTTTCTTCAATTTTTACAATTTCAAATTATTTTTGATATATTATGTACAATAAAGGAAGATAATATGTATTCTATTCATACTTTGTGCCTCCATTTAGTGGTTTTTGGCTAACCCTCTCTCAGAATAACTCGCGTAAATTTATGAGCCTAAGATATAAAATATCAATGTAGTCAAAAGCGGCGAATTTAACTTTTTATTTTATTTTATTTAAAAGATCGTTTGCACTTTAAAGTGAACACATCTACTTTACACATTGACCGATGAAAGTGCCACGAAATTCCTCTTCCAAGTCCCCCGTCCACACAACGACACGCAACAAAAGACTATTAGGTGCAAACGATGAACCTCCTCCATGAATTTCAAGGAAAAGCATACTCAAAAGTCCCACCGAGAGGCCACACTCTCAAGAGTCAAGATCTGCCAATGACCCTAAAAAGAAGAAGAATAGATCTCATACACTGTCACGATCGTTTTAAAATTTACATTATTAAATAAAGGCGTAATTTCCCTATAAGAAAATATGTAATTAGATAGGTAAATAGAAGTTAGAAATATGTGAATTCAAAACTTCTTAATTTTGATATTACGTGAGATTTTATGAGATTATTATTGATTGTTCAAAATAGATGTACATGTGATTTTAATATCTAAATATTCTGACAAGAAAGGCTCTTGCAAAAGTGTCGGCACGTGCCAAATTGATTTAGCAAATAATTCAAAAAAGTGAGGAATAAAAGAAGGTGTGAGTGGTTTCTACACGGTATCTATTGCTAATAGTGTGCATCGGATAAAGAACCGAAAAAAGAAATTATTATATCAATTTGGTCACCCACTCCATTTGATTATAGGGGGAATAAAGCAGATCATTATGTTTAAAGATGCAGCGTCAGCAACGTGTAATACCCAATTGAGCGGTTCTCAAACAAAGGGAAGATTAGGTCATTAAATATGTCATCGCGGGACAGGACAAATCATAGATTTTGGTCCGATACGACTTTGCGTTTGTTGCCGAACGGAGTGGTCAGAGAAATAGGCACGTCCATGATATTGCAAAATCAAAGGCTCTGTTTTTTGGTGAAAAATAAATAATTTAAAAAGTACCTTTTTAAGAACAATCGCTCATACCGTTTACAAAAATGAATAAACGAAAAGATAATTTGATGTCTATGCAAATATCTAAATATAAGTTCTTGTCAACGATACCATTAGAAAGATTATTCAAATGCTATAAGCTTCTTCACGATGATTCTACTTTATTTTTTATAGCAAAGTGTATGGGTTTCTTAATTTGGTGTTATCTTCTTCAAAATGATATGTTTTGTTCAATCTTAATGGTTAAATTAAAACGTAGACCACTCTCCTTTTTCGTAATGCAAATTATGTATGAAATATGAGATTAATAACAAAAGCCATGGAACAATAACTTTATAGATTAAGGTTTATGAACTTCTCTCTTATCTATTTTCAAATCAATTTCAGATTACATGAATTGTGGACACAATTACTATTCGTTTTTGTTTTCTTTTGAAGGAATATATGCTATAATTAAGTGGATTTCGAAAGAAGAACATAAAATCAAGCAAACGTAAAAATACATATAAAATAAGTAGTAAATTTGTTTTCCAAAAGTTTTGCCAAATAATATAAACTGTATCATTTGTTTCATTTTTCTTAGTTAAATATATTTGGTAATTTGGTAAACAAATTATTTATTTCCTCATAGTTTTTAATTTCTAATTTTTAACGGATTTTTTTGTTTTTGTTTTTGTTTTGCAACATAAGTACGTAAGTGCTAAGATCATAGCAAGGATAAGCATAATGAAAGTCTTAAAATTTGTCTAGAAATGCAATTGAATTCTAAAATTTTAAAAAAATGCAATTGTGTTTTAAAACTTGACAATAAAGTGCATTCGAGTTTTAAAACTTTTAAAAAATTAAATCAATCCTAAAACATGTCACGAACGTGCAATCAAGTTATAAAACTTTCATAATACACAAAAACTAAAGGATTTGATTAAACCAATTTGATAATTTTTAGAACTTTATTGTACTTTTTGAAAATTTTAGAACACATCTCGATAACAAGTTTTAGGACTACTAATACACATATCCCTAATTGGTAATTTGGTCAACGTTTGTTTTGCCGAAATCATTTGTTTCATTCTTACTTAGTTAAATATATTTACTAATTTGGTCTACATATAAATAATTTCCTTAATAGTTTTTAATTTCTAATTTTAACGGATTTCTTTTGTTTTCCTTTTTCTTTTCTTTTTTTGCAACATAGGTTCATACATGCTAAGATCGAGAGCAACATTGTTCATCATTTTCAAGGATGTCTGTTCTTTTCAAATTCAACTTTGTTCACGTGTTTACACATACAGGAAGATAATCTGGATTCTTTTTATATCTTTAGCTTAGTTTAGTGGTTTATGCCTAATGTTATCTCAGACTAATTCGTTTGAATCCATGAGCATCAAATATAAAATATCAATGTAGTCAAAAGTGGCAACTTTATTTTTTGTTTTTTCGTAAAACCTACTTCTAAAGGGTCGCACCACCTTGAGAGAGATTAATGTGCTCTTGATGGGCTTTTAGGATACTACCTTCCACTGCCTCCTCCAATGGTCCAATATAATTGTCATAGATCACGAAAGGTGGGCTACTATTTGGTGTGGATTTACTTGTGAATCATGTCAAAAGACATCTCCCCTCCCGATCATATCTCACCCGACTCGACCCAGATCGCCTTTGCCTCTTGCATCTGAGGAGGGATGCTTGTTACGGTGCATTGCGTAAGCGGGGTTTTTGCCTGCTCTCGATGCATGTAAACTTGTTCAATTAAAAGCCGTCAGGTCACACGAGTCCCACGTTACAGATAATTTAACACTGAATTTGAATGAACTCACTAATTTATAAAAATTCTCCAGTTTTCCACTTTAGGGTTCAGGTAATCCTTCCCCCCCACTCCTCTGTGCATCCACTTTTGCCCATAAACTTCAGCCCTGGCAAGAGACTTTGGTGGGTCGAAGTCAGCAATGAGGTCCATAAACATAATGGACATAAAGACCCAAAGAGGCCCATAATTTATCTTTGAAAATATATTCGACATTTTTCTTAAGGGCGTTGCTATTTCCATCACCCTAAATTACTACATCCGCCCCTATTTATACTTAAAATACAAAACTACCCCGATTGCAATTTAAAGTGATGACTCAATCTTTATTTTTTATTTTTTATATTCATGATAGTTACCATAATTAAACATTTCGCATGTTTTGCCTTTTAGTGTATTAAAGAAAAGTGCATTCTCAAATATTTTTATAACGTGTCACATTCTCCGTGTAAAATCATGCCGTTAATAATAAGGACAAAAGACATTCTTTGTCTCTTCTTCATCATTGATCTCATAACTTATCTATATTTTGCCCCTCTTATCTTAAAAGCTCACTTTCATGGTAAAATTTTTATTAATTTCATTATTCTATAATCTATATTCAAGTATTTTTATTTACTATATCAAAAAAATGCACTTTTTTCCCTATTATATTGATGAAATACTTTTGTAAAGAGCATGCAAGATGTTAGAGGAATAAATAGGAATATATTAAAATATTTCACACAAAGAGCTATTTCGATATTTTTTTGTTAACATTTCATAGATGATATTAATTTTTGTCAATCCAAAATAAGAGAAAATTTCATATAAAAGCTTGAAGTGCCTTAATTTTCTCAAATGAGAATCTAAAGTGGGTATTATTTTAAATAAAGGCTCAAAGTATCATCATTTTCTCAAATAAGGATTTGAAGTGAGCATTATTTCAACCAAAGGCCTAAAGTGATCATATCAATCTCAAATAAGGATCTAAACTCATTAGTTATGAAGGGTAATTTTTCCTTTTTAAAATTTTTCCTATATTCTTGATTTTTTTCTATTTTTTTAATAAAAAAACTAAATGAAACTAAAGTTAAAAGGGCAATACACAACACTCGCCTGTGGTCATCGCCCCATCGCCAGTGCGGCGACAGCAACAGTCAACGCAAGCACTTGGGTGAAGGCCAGGTAGATCGAAAATCTTACGTGATTGAGCTCCAAATTGCTTATTAGTACCAACCCTCAAGTTTTCACCCTAGAACTCGCTAAAATTGATAATGCCTCCTCCCGGCATAGGTCGTGCACTGACCTTCAAGCTCGCAAAGCAAGAATCCATCTCTGGAAAACAAACCCAGAGACGAAGAAGCCAGAACCAGATAAATTTCGAGCTCAAGATTCGAATGGGCATCCCAAATTTCGAAGGGACCCGAGAACCCACAAGCCGGGCGGGGTTCGAACCTTACCACATGCAATTCCTGGAACAAGAGCTAGACAGAACACCATACGACACGTACCCATCTTCAAGCACGACGCGAGACAATATCATGCACGAGACACCTCACCAACCTCGTATTTCACGAGACCTCACGGCCCTCACTACTTCACGGAAAATTTCCTGACGACCCAGACACGCGAGACCGAAACCGATGCTTAGGACTCAAAAACTAATACGTGCAAAGCACGTCCGCACATGCAAGGCTCGCACCGAACTATTCAAGACCATCCTCGTCGGATCTGAGTCTCCTCGCGGCTTGACTATGCCCACAGGACTCGACTCGGCCTCGCCGGCCCGCCTCGAGGGAGGAGGAATGATTGAGTCTAGGGGAGGTGATGATGGGTTTCGAGGGAAATGATGAAGAAATAGGGAAATGGGGAAAGAGGAGGAGGAGGAGGAGGAGGAGTCTAGGGGAGGTGATGCTGGCTTTCGAGGGAAATGATGAAGAAATAGGGAAATGGGGAAAGAGGAGAAGGAGGAGGAGGAGGAGAGAGGTGCGCCGGGTGGTTCTCAGGGCCGCCCACGGCGTGCTCCTCCGCTAAGCAGTGGAGGAGAAGGGAGCAGGAGAGAAAGAAGAAGGCGAAAGCGGTGGCGGCGATGGTGGCGAGGGGGAAGAGGAGGTGAAGCCTCAGGAATTTTGAACACGAGCCGTGTTCCGATTCCGCCGAATTTTAAATTCGGAAGCTGAGTCCGTCGTCGCGCGTCCGTCGTCACTTATCAAAATTTTCTTGGCAACTATACAAGGCCAAGGCCGTTGTTCCCTAGGCACTAGTAGCTGTCTATTTATCTTAATGATCAAGTTAATGGGATGTTAATCCTAATTACGGAGCTTATCCTAATAATCGTGTCAGTTGGGATTAGGATGTCACATATTCGATTTTAAATTTTTAAATTTTGCCAATTTAGTCATAAAACTTTCGACAACTTATTAATTTAGTTCTAAATATTTCAATTTTACCGATTTAACCTAAATCTTTTGAAGATTTGCTAATCTAGTCCAAATTTTTTTGATAACTCACTAGACCTTTCAATCGTACCAATTTAATCCAAAACCTTTTGAAAATTTGCCCATTTTTTTGTCAATCTTTAAATTTTTTAACGATTTGATAATATAATTCTTTTAATCAATTTTGGTTGGAAACTGTTAATGTGATAGTCTAGTTAATATTGACAATTTTATGTGGTACATTTGATATTGATGTAAATAATTTTTTTGACCTTTTTTTAATTTTCTGAATGCATAAACCTTTTTATTTTTTATTTTTTCTCTCTATAGCTGATTGTTGGGCTCTTGACGAGACACATAAGGTTGACCTCATTCATAGTGAATTTCTTTTTTGTCGAGCAATTCGGGTACAACATAATCGACGAATGGCTTAATGAAGCGATTGTGGGGTTATCGCTCATGCACCCAACGTCCATCATCATAACTAGAAAGAAAAATCAATAATCAACTGGCACGCTCATACTCCTATCCTATCTTATCTTTGCTCAATTTATTAAAATAAAAATTCAGTAAAATCAATTCGGTAACGACATGTTCACATCAACTTGTTGGTATGATCCCAATAATGCATTCCATGTAAATGCCATCTGACTGAGCAGCCACTAATACTCCGATAGTGGTATCCGCAATGGGTTAGACAGTAGGAAAGCTAATCGTTTTAATTTCTAGTCCATCTTTTCGAGTACTTGACAGATCTGTCAATTATATATTTAGAAAATTTGAAAATCAATTTCAAGGCGGATCAATTCTACCCTATAATATGAAGTCGTATCGCATGGGGTGAGTTCGAGTTTGTGGAAACAAGAATTGACCCACTTGGTGGCCTTAGAACAATTGGTCCAATTTCAAGATTGGTACCAAAACTTTGATTTTGTTTTTCCTTCTATTCTTTATAAATGGGAGTTCCTCAACATTACATTTTTGCTAATTAAGGTTTGTTTCATAACAAAAATAATAAAAATTAAGAAATTTTGACATGTCCATCACTCAATCCTATCAGTCTCGTTCCTTTTCTTGAAAGCTGAAACTGGACCGGTTATTCCCGATTCCAAAAATTCAAAATCAAGAATCAATTTTTAAGTTAGACTGGAGCGGATGCACATTCCTATAAAAAAACCCAAAAGGGCTTATTTACAGTGGCAGAAATATATACTCCTGCAGAAATTTCTCATGTTTACTTTTAGATATTATTATAGTTCAGTTGACCGTGGAGGGAACACGTGAATTCTTCTGCAACTTCAATGTTACAGTATGGAAAGTTGTGCAAACATTGTCGTGTCCCATTTATCGTTTGAACAACCCCAGCAAGCAAGCAGCCACATAAATGAAAATGAACAACTGCGATACCTTAACTTGATCATTCATTTCATTATTCACAATTCTACAGCATATTTACACCCTTGATATTTAATCTTTTCCCCCTCTGATCTTCTGGCAAAATTATTCCAAACCCAGATATGCTGCTCAAAGTCGGTTCTCTTGTCCTTAAAGAGTTGCAGCTTTTAGTCTCCTCCACAGCTCCTTTCTGCACAAATAATAGAATTAAATTTCAAATCAATGTCAAGATCACATAAGCATGTATCCTTGTTTGAGCAATTATTGATAATAACTTTGATGCGAGCACAGAGAGAGTTCAATTCAATTTACCTTATGAGTAGCCGGTCGAGGGTCGAAGTCGACAACATCCCTCGGTTCTCTTCGGCCCGCCTTAGGAGATAGGGGATCACCATATCCACACTCCCGAACGGCATGTACTTGCTCACTTGGAACCCGGCGTTCCTTAGGCCAAACGAGTACGAGTCCGCCATCCCATATAACTGCGCGAACTCGAGCTTCTGGTTCCCGTTCCCGATCCCCAAATCTCTCGCTTTCGCTGCTGCCAATTTCCCTATGCAAAGACATACAGCAAAAATTGATCAGGCTCGGCAATTCACGGTGTCAGGATAAATTTCATGACCGATCGAGCAGATTTCGATCTTTCTTTACCTGATTTGACGTTGTGGGTGGCGAGAACGACCGCGCCAGACCTGCTGGCGATCTTCTCGAGCATGAACGATGCGCACTCGTTATAGCAATCGTGAGTATCTTGGATGGTATTGTGAATTGGCGACTCCTGACCCAGGGAATCTGCCAGCTTCGTTTCGCTAGGCATGTAAGCTCCTCTCACCAACTTGATGCCCATCACGACTCCCCTTTTCTCAGCCTCCTCAGTCGCCAACAGTAATCTCTCCCTTGCGTCCTTCAGGTAGGCCTGCATCGTCCCGTACACGAAGGGCTCGTGCTTGTTGTGCGTGATCACCGCAGCGTACGTGAAGTAGTCGATGGCGGGCTGGACGGACGTGCACTCTGCATCGATGCAAAGAGGGATGTTGGCCTCTTGGCATTTCTGGCAGAGCGTCTGCAGTCTCTGGTGGGCTAGTAGGAGATCGCGCTCCTCCTGGGGGGTCAAGTGCTCGGGCTGGCGAGGCGTGTGGTAGAGCGGGCTCGAGGCAGAAAATATCGGGAAGGAATCGCGCTTCCAAGGGAGTTGGAACGACGGGTCCTTGCATTGCCAGCGGAGCAGGTCGCTCACACGCCCGAGCAGATCGATGGGGCAGATCGCTGTGATCTTCACGACGATGAAACTCACCTGGCACAACCCATTTCAGATTAGAGGCGAAATTCAAGGACACTAGCTGGAATCACGTGGCTCCCCATGAAAAATCGTACGAGAACGGACCACTAGGGAACGTCAAAACGAGTCATCAACAGCAAATCAACCCCAACTACTACATATTCCACGTCGTTCGAGAATTGTCCCAATGCAAATTTGGAAACGTCACTTTCGCAAGTGGGTTACTGAGAAATTTCTCTGGCAGGACGAGAAGGAGACGACAACACCAGCACCATCATGTCCTGGTTGTCGATGAGTCACGTGTTGGGACAAGAGCAACTTGATTCTTCAAGCGTCTCGTGAGGACAGGATCTACTCGACTCTCGAGAACGAAAGTCTCTCTCCCCTTTTCGCGTTCTGTCATGCTCACGGGTCGTGAGGACGGAATCGAGGAGAATCCTCCTAACGCACGTTCAAGATTCGAGATTCCATTTACTTTTCAACCTCGAAGAACGCTAGTTTGTCTCGCGGTTCTACGTTACGTGCAAGACTCTTCCGCTCAGACACGGAAAAATACACCGCTGAATTCCTGCCGAAACAGTAGCTATCGCAAAGTGATAGTAATTATCTCACGACGTATGGTAAAGCTTTGGTGCTAACGATCTTGACACTGACTTCCTAAGCAGAGAGGGCCACGAGCAAAAAAACCTAAAAACAAGATCGGCGTCCGTCCTCACGAACCGCCTTCACGACAAAGACGGCGGAACACAGGCGATTTTAGTTTCCACGATGACTAAACCTAGCAAAACAAGAACAAGAAACACACCCGCAAGAGGAAAATTAATAAAAAAGGAATAGGAAAAGGGAGATGAACTCACAGAAGATGGCGGGAGCGATCTGGCGGACTCGACGGTGCGGAGGAACTCCGCCGTGTTCCGATCGCACGCCTCGTTGTCCTCCACGTCCTCCGGCGCGTAATCCAGCATCCCCCTCAAGCCGGTGCGGTTCAGCTTCCCCACCGTCCTCACGGCCTCCTCCGCGTCCTCCCCGGCGCAGAAGTGCTCGAAGAACGTGTGCTTCACCACCCTCAGCACGGCGCCGCGCACGGGGGCCACGTCCATGAGCCTCGACCGCATCACCCACGAGCCCACGTCGACTGCGGCCTCGACCGCGGCCGCGTGCAGGATGGCCGACGACCGCAGCAGCTTCGTGGTCGACAACCCGGCGAAGAGCCTTTCGGTGTTGTCTAGGTCGATCGTCTTGGCTGTTGGGGCGGCCGGGGTCAATTTCTCGATGGCGGGCGCGTGTTTCTCGACGAAATTCAGGGGAGAGACGGCCGCGGCGGCGGCGTCGGAGGAAGGGGTCGAGTTCAGGGACCTGCAACGGAAGCGGAGGGGGTTCGAAGGGAGGCTCCGGACGATGCGCGAGGCCATAAGAAGTGGGCGAACGAGGATCTTGGGGTTGGCCTCGAGATTCTTGATTTCTTGGGGTAAAAAACACCAGCGAATCTGCTGGGGAGGGAGAAGATTCAATCGGCTGTTGATGAAGGATTCTCGTGATGAGAATCAATGGAGTATATAAAGAGGGTCTGGACTTCTGTTTGGGCTATGAATAGGCCCTGACGGTGAGGATGACAACTCGACAACGACGATGTCGAGGACGAGGACGACGACGACGACGATGACGTCGTGCTGTGCTGTGAGGGTATTTATTTACTTTTTCTGGTGTAAGAAAAGGAGTCGGTCGGTCGATTTCGATTGGTGGGTCAAAGTTTTAGGTGGCGTTCGCAAGATTCTCGCAACGCAGCCGAATGGGGAAATTAATCGGGCTGACATGGAAACTCCCTTCGAGAGGAAAATTTACAATTCTTGCTTCCTGTTTTGGCTTTGACCAAACGAGGTGGCTTTCTTCGTTCCAACTTGAGTTCACTAGACCAAATTTTAATTTTTTACCTTTCTTGCCATTGGCCAGAAATAGATGGTGATGAGTAAACACTCTTACTCACTTAATTAAGGATGTAAGGTTGTCGTTTCCAATTTTTTTTAAATCAATTTTTGTAATCATGGTATCCTTCCAAAAGATTTGTGTCTTTCCTTATATCATATATTTAAATATGGTTTGAGTTGTATGATTCACGTGGATTAGGGATGGACATGGTTTTAGAGTAAAATTGAGAATTTGAGAACCATATCAGTGAGAACCGGTCCAATTATAAGATATGCAAGGCATATTCTAGTTTTCAAAATTGGAAATTTTATTATGATGGGTACTGGGAACTTGAGATCCTTTGTATTTATTTATTTTTTGTCTTCGTTCGATTCTTCAACATTTTATGGGATCCAATGAAGAGTGTGTAATCTTGAAACCAATAATCCGAGTTTCCATTTTTAGTGATATTCATGATTGAGACTTTTATTTTATTAATATTTCATAACTTTCGTGTATATAAATATGAGTTGTAATCAGTAGATTGAAGCAAATGGTAGTCATATAAGGTGATGATTCACTGCAATTATTCCTTTAAGAATATATGTGATATCTAGGGAGACCTCGAAACTTGTAGTAGAGTAGGTTTTAGATTCTTGGATATGTAAAGTAAGTTCAAAATTCCAAAAATTAGAAAAAGTATTCCAATTGATAGGTTTCCAATTCTAGGTAAAATCCAGAACCTCTCACCTCTAAAATGTATTGGATATGATGTAGAAATTCACCGCGGGCCTATTTGTTCCGGCTCAAGTGAAGCAAGAAGTGCGATGTCATCTTTCCATCAAAATCCAAAATATCATTTGATCGAAAAAATTATGAAAGAATTATATGTGAATTTGCATGTCGGTAGATGTACGAACAATTCAAGTATTTTGGATTTCGAAAAAAGTCAAAAATGTGCTGCGTTTTGATCAAACAAAATTCAAGATTTTTGCACCATTTTCTTCTCTTGAAACCTACCCACAATCAGGAGGAAAATTCCTGTCTGACCAATCCGGGATCTAATAGTCGATCATGCGTGACACGCACGTGACCGAACACCCGATGAATGCGGACCAGTTCAAACGACGATTTGCGGAAGAGTAGCTGGAGTGGCCCCAATTCTGGAGAAGAAGAAGAAGATAGGTACGATTAAGCATCACGCGCCATTTCGACGCGTGGGGACATCGCGTGGCGGGGGAGGGAACAGTCAGACATGCATCGGCAATGGGATTGGATAGAGAATACACGTGGGACCGACGCTGCATGCCAATCCTGTCGTGGAGAAAATATTAGGTAGATTAAATAGTCCACGTCATTGGTGCAGCTCACCATTCAAAATCAGACACGTGGCGTCCAAGTGGGCGATGGGCCCGCGCGGGGCCGAAATCCTCTCTCCTCTCTCCTCTCTCCTCTCTCTCCTCTGTCTCCCGTACTTGCTCTGTCCTCTCTCTCTCTCTCCTTTGCAGAGGAGAGAGAGCAGTCCGACTCTGCTCCGGGCTGGGGGGGAACACGACGGCGGAGGCAGAGGCGGTGTCGGTGTCGAAGGGCGGAGGTGGAAGGGCAGACCCGCTGAGGGAAGAGGAGGTTGAAGGGCCCATGGAGGGAGAGCGGCGGCGCGTAGGGCAGGGGATGGCGGAGCATGACGTCGGAGACAGAGCCTAAGGCGTTCAGGACGGTGAGGCCCATGCGCCGCCTGAGCGTGAAGATAAGAGAGCGTCGACAACGTCGGAGCCGACGGAGATCTCGAGTATGATGGGTCTCATGGCGGAGGAGGAGGAGTCAGAGCCGGAGGAGTCTTGGGCGGTGGCAACGACGACGGGTGGTTTGAGACCCAAACACCAACGCCGACGCCGACGCCGACGCCGCCTCTACCTCCGCAGTCTGTTCCCCCCCCGGCTTGGAGCAGAGTGCGTTGACGACGTTGGAGATCTCAAGGACGGCGGGTCTCATGGCGGAGGAGGAGGAGTCAGAGCCGGAGGAGTCTTGGGCGGTGGCAACGACGACGGGTGGTTTGGGACCCAGACACCAACGCCGACGCCGATGCCGCCTTTGCCTCCGCCGTCTGTTCCCCCCCGGCTCGGAGCAGAGTGCGTTGACGACGTTGGAGATCTCGAGGACAGCGGGTCTCATGGCGAAGGAGGAGGAGTCAGAGCCGGAGGAGTCTTGGGCGGTGGCAACGACGACGGGTGGTTTGGGACCCAGACACCAACGCCGACGCCGATGCCGCCTCCCTCCGCCGTCTGTTCCCCGGCTCGGAGCAGAGTGCGTTGACGACGTTGGAGATCTCGAGGACAGCGGGTCTCATGGCGAAGGAGGAGGAGTCAGAGTCGGAGGAGTCTTGGGCGGTGGCGACAACGACGGGTGGTTTGGGACCCAAACGCCGACGCCAACGCCGACACCAACGCCGCCTCTGCCTCCGCCGTCATGTTCCCCCCGGCCCGGAGCAGAGTTGGGCTACTCTGTCTCTCCTCTGCAAAGGAGAGAGAGAGAGAGAGGAGAGAGAGGACAGCAGGTACGGGAGACAGAGGAGAGAGGAGTTCGGCCCCGCGCAAGCCCACCGCCGACGTGGACGCCACGTGTCCGATTTTGAATGGTGAGCTGCACCAATAACGTGGACTATTTAACCTACCTAATATTTTCTCCCTGTCGTGAGGCCGAGTGGCTTCCACGCGCCTCTGCCTCTGGCTTCGCGCGTGGGTGGAACCGTGAATTTGGAGTCCTACGTGGATTGCATTCATCTCGGAAGATCCGGCTTGTCCCGCCGTCTTTGATTCGGAATCTCTTCGGACCACGTCTCGTCACTTTCCCTTTCGAGCGTCCCGAGGATTCCCTCTCCGAGCAAGCACTGCCGTTCCCCCATGTTTCAGTGTCCGGGATGTAGAATTTTCTCTACACAAATAATTAATTAATAAAAAATTACAGATTCATATAACATTAAAATCGATATGCACAACAGAAATAAAATTTGAGCCATAATTTCACTTGATGAAAAACAGATCAAACTGATGTAATCAGTGATTTATCGAAATACCAGATCTTACTCTCTATGACATATTTCGATATAACAATTTTTAATAGAATTAAGAGACTGATAGGTATAACCTACTCTTTTATAGGCTAGAGATGATTTAGCAAACCCTAATCGATAGTGTGCTAACTGGACCCATTCCATTACGGGCTTCAGTTAAACACAATTACCTATATTTTGCTGCTCAACTAGACCCATTATTAATAGATGCCAAAAACCAATTCAATAAGATCACTTGAGGATTTAAAATATATTGAAATATCAATTAATTCGATTATATAAAATAGAAAATTAATTAATTAATGTAAGCCCATTATAGGAAATTTCCAACACGGGATGTATGCGGGGCAGGTTTAATTGAGACCTAATTTGATTAGCATTAGAAGATATCTGTGGGGTTTGGCATCCTAATGATACAATCCTAGAGGAAACCTAACCGCAAAGAGGTGGTAATAATCTAAATTTCCTCAGTGGCAGGACACGTATAAGCTAGTCCATGGTGCCATAATTTTGCATAAGAAAGAGCTTGAATTTCCTCACTTTCTAGAAGATATAAATGGTTGTCTTTGGTCCGGAGGCTTTCGATTCTTTTTTTTCTTTTCTTTTTTTATAAATGAAATCATTCAGTTTATTTCTAGTAAAAAGGAGGATACAACCCTCATCATGATTGGGATTAATTGCTCAAACTCCTAAATGACCGAATATTCTATAATCCTGAAGACCCGATACTCAATCCCCATATGTTTTAGTTGCCCATAACCCTGATTTGATTTCATTCCTTACGTTATTAGGTAAACGCGCATAACTATTGTGAATCCCTAGACAAAATTAATTATTATCTGACCTTTTTAATGATGACAACCATTTTAAGCCTGGCTCTCATTTAAGGATCGTTTAGTTCTACATTTAGATTAAGACTGATCATAAAATTTTGGAGATCTAATGCGTGAATTTTCCCTAATTTGTTGTATCTGCAAAATTGAGTTGATTTATTATGTAATTTAGTTCTACATTTATATTAACACTGATCTTAGAATTTTGGAAATCTAGTGCGTGAATTTTCCCTAATTTGTTGTATCTGCAAATTTGAGTTGATCTATTATGTGTTTGCCGTGAGATATTTTTTCCCTAAAAACTAATGTGAATTCCGAGAGCCGACATTTTTGGGTGAGACGTGTTTGGTATTTTTTATCAAAAGCCGTAATGGAATGAGGGCTGAGTTTGTGGAATAGCAGAAACGAGTTCGGTCGTCTCGAACCCGTCCCTCTACCATTCCTATTCAATTGTAGGCTATCAACTTTCTCTAACCATTTTGAGCTAACGACAAAAAGAAATTCGAAGCACGAAAGATCTAATGTATTTTGTTTAGCTTATTACAAATATAAAATAGTCATTAAAATTACGAAAAAAGTTACATAATTTTGGCACCGTTTGTTTTAAGGAAAATGTGGTGATTCTAAATAATATTTTCCAAAAAGCCATTTTAAGAAGATGACAATATGTTCTGGTATTTGGTTGAAATTTGAAAATAAATTAGAAAATATTATTTACCATTTGGTAAGAAAAATCTTTTCCATCATGCATTCCTTTCAATAATAATTTTATGGGAAAATGTCATCAAAAAAATCCTAAATATGTCATATGTGACAATTTTACCTTGAATTTTTTTTTGTGTCACAAAAAACCTCAAATTATGCCATTTGTGACAATTTTACTTGAACTATATCACTTATAACAATTTTACTCCAAGTTTTTTTTATTGTGTCACAAAAAATCTTAAACTATGCCACTTGCACAATTTTACCATGAACTATATCACTTATGACAAATTTACCCCAAAGTTTTTGGGTTGAAGGGCATTTTTGTCATTTTCTATTTTTTTCTATTTTTTTACTCTTGATAGGAGGAAGCTGGCAGGGTCGTCCTCACCGATCGGGTGAGGGCCACCCAAGGGCCGCCCTTTGACGGCCGGGTGATTTGGCTTGGGCGGTCCTCATGTTGGCGAAGTCACCCTTACGCCATCCATCGGGCGAGGCGCGAGGGATGCCGAGCCTCACCCAACTCCAACGCCGGCAAGGGTGGCCTTGTTGGCTTCCCTCTGTCGAGAGAAAAAAAAAGAAAAAGAAAAAGAAAATGATGAAAATGCCCCTTAGTCAAAAAGTTTGGGGTAAATTTGTTACAAGTAGCATAATTTGGGTTTTTGATGACACAAAAAGAAGTTCAAAATAAAATTGCCACAAGTGGCATAGTTTGGGATCTTTGGTGACACAAAAAAAAAATCAAGATAAAATTGTCACGGAGGGTTTAGGGTTTTTTGTGACATTTTCCTTAATTCTATTATTTTTTGATTGTTTCTTTTCCTTCTTTGGTCGGTTGCTGGCCACAATGACAGCTTGCAACCAACCATAGGTGAGAGCTTGAGCCTTGCTATAGGTTGACGAGACTCTAGTTCGCTAGATATTGGTGAGGTTGAGCCTTGTCGGCTTGTGGCCTAATCTAGTGAAGTTGAGCTCAGGCCTCACCAAATTCGGCAAGCTAGGTGAGGCTTGAGCTCATCTATGGCCTACTGTCGGCAACCAACTAGAAATTTAAAAAGTAAAAATAAAAAATAATTAAAAACTTGATTAAAAAAAAAAAAAGTATATGGTAAAAGAAAATGAGGTAAAAGAAGATTATGGCAAATGTTTTCCCCTATTTGAAAAGCAGAAAATATTTTCCTTTATTTTAAAAGACCTTTTTCCATTGATGGAAAATATTTTTCCCAACTAGTTTCATTTTTCATGAGTTGAACATCGAAAAATCCGGAAAATATTTTCTTAAAAGTTATTTTTCATTAAACGAATTGAGCCTTTAATTCAATGGCACCAAGCGGATAGGGAGAACCATCAAGTTTCTCGTCTTGCTCTTCAATAGCGGCACCTAAAAAGGGAGATTATGAGTCTATGGCTGAATATTTTGTTTTCAAATTGACATACTCAATGTTACTCAAATACTCGAAGTAGAAATACGGGCAAAACGACTAAATAAAAAACAAAAGAAAAACCTTTTGCACTAGGGACAAATAACACAACTTTTTTAATGTCCCCAAAAACAACACGATCTTTCAAATGCACAAATTAAAAGCTCGACTTTTCACTCACAACTTCTATGGATTCTTGCCATTTTATGACCAAGCATCATCCTGTACGGCTCCCTGTGCTGACATGCACGGTGAGCCACATCAACCAACTTGACCCTATTTTTCGTTTATAATTCTTATAATCAAATATAATTCATAAGGTTGGAACAAATTTTTTTGTATTTTGAATATAAAACGTGGATGTTATTGAGATTAATATAGTTTACTATGCATGCCAGCACTGGTGGGTCATGCAGGATGGTGGTGATTAACATCAATTACTTCCACTCGACAGCCATCACATCACATGACCAGACAACTATACCATGAATAACCCCACATCACTATATAAAAATGCCTTTTTTTCGGATGATGTTAGGTAGATAAAGATTGATCTAAAGAAATAATAAACTACATTTTGTAATAAGTTATTGCCGAATGTTGCACATGATATAAGTGACTAATACCCACTCACAATATGCAATCTCATTCATTTGTTTCACGTTGGAAAAAAAAATCATCGAAAAAGAGAGAACAAGAGAAAAGGAAAAAAAAAAGAAATTTTAGAAAATGATAAGGTGTATATGTTAGGGAATCAAAGAAAGGAATGAAAATATAAATAAAATCGATGAGCTAAAGATTTAATTCAAAGGTAGTGTCGGAATATAATTTTCCGAAATACATGGCGTTTCTTACCAAATATGTCAAAATGCAAAGGGACGATGGGGTAATTTACATTAGTACCAACCAATAAAAGAATCGTTAAGCGAAGAGAATTGCTTGTGAGAGTTTTTTGATAAGACGAGATGAAAAGGGATGATCGGTGGCGTATGCTTAGACATTTCATATAGAAAAAAGAGGAAAAAAAAAAAAAAGAAAAGAAAAGGAGGTGCCCTACGCTTTTTTCATCCTCATCCGTCCCATTCTTTTTTAAATAAAGAATGGTGGGATAATTGCGTTACAGTTCCTCCACCATTACAGAAAGTGTGGCCCCAAAAAATCAGAATTTTAATGTCTCCAAAGAAATGCGAATGAATTAAACGTGTCCCGGACATGGAGAATCTTATATTCCAGAAATCATCCCACGTGTTGTCGGTGGCATTTAAGAAGATAGCCATGCCTTCAAATCATCCTCTCGACACATGGAATGTTTTCTGAAAAGATTATTACATTTTTTAAAAATCTATTATATGAAATATTTTTAACCTAATCCTTAACTTTTGTTGGTGTAAATACAAAAAGAAAGCAAAAAGAAAAGAAGGGTAAATACTATGAAAAATTCCAAACAATTATATGTACAGCCAAATAATTTCTAGAATTAATTTTTTGATAATAAAAGTTTTAAAATTAGTGCACATGTGATAAATATAATAAACAAAGGCTGTGACCCAAAGATCGCAATCTAAAGAAAACAAAGACAAAGGCCCACGTGGGAAAGTACTTAAGGCCACAAGACTACCGCCTATGATGGTTGGAAGAGCAAATAAACCCAGGAATTGTTTTCTTTTTGTGAGATACAATGTGTATTCTTTCATTGCTTCATGATTTTTCGATTAATTTGATTTAGTAAGACAACGTCCAAAAGATAGGGAGATTGCTTCCCGGCAGAGAGGAGGGGACTGACTCAATGAGCCTTTTCTAAAATTTTGAAATCGAGAACCGGTAGAAATAAAATTCTTGTGAAAGCAATTGCTTTTTTATTGTTTTTTTTTTTGGAAAGGTAAGAATTATCATAAAATCGACCAGTGAAATGTACATCAGAGGGGAAGACACGATGCAAAGACTCAACAAGACGAAGTGTCATTGGAGTAGAGGGGTACCGTGGTTCCAAAGCAAGTTACAAGTAAGCTAGGAACATAAGAGAACCAAAAGGACAAAATCATCCTATACTATATCGTGGCCGGCTCCACACCAAAAATGCGTGCGTCTATATCCCAGCTACGCTGCATTCTTCTGTTTCTGGGAGTATCCTCAACCGATTTGAAGGCAAGAGCTTTGATCTTAACCACCTTACAAAGGTATAGTTTCATGAAAGGGACATAAAGATTATGTTCACGGAAGAGAATGTCATTCTTGATTTTCCAGATAATATAGAATAGAGATCCAAAAGAAAAGCGTGCTATCTTCGGGTAAAAACCTTTGCCAGATACAGACGTGATGATGACATGCTTTTTTTATTGTTTATTGAGGGAAAACTGAAAAAGTGATGCAACTCGACCAATGACATTCGACAGACATGACGATGACTCAGCCATTCTTAAAGCTATACAGAGTTTGGTAGCTCCAGCGGATGGGCATTGAGCACCCGTTGGTGTGGGGTGATAGCGATGGGGAGAAACTGACTTTGTCGTGGCTAATGAATTTAAAAAGAATTGAAAAGTCAAGAGGAAAACTAAGAATTGTTCCGGGCAAGACTCATGAGCAGAGTCTAGGGTGTAGATTTGCTCAATTCTTCTTTCATATCCCTAGTCCAGGCTCACTGTTCTCCTCCTTTTATAATTTCAACCCACCGTCAGGAATAAGCAGTTGCAGGTCCTTTATAGGGTCCGCCCGAAACTTAGAACCTACCCTCAAGTAGATGTTTCTCATTTTTTAGAACTTAAAATCTACTTGTCGAAACTTGAAATGTGAAATTTACTTTGTTACAAATTTCATAGTTAGTTATAGGTTATAATAGATTTTTTTTTTTTATTGTCTTTAGTTAATCAAAATGAAAATAAATGTAACAATATAAATGAATAATGATTTTATTATCGATTGCCTTGAAATGAATGTCCACATGCACATGTTTAATAGTATTAATGAAATTTTACAGTTTTCAATGCAACGATTGCTCTTGTATTACGTAAAATTGTTATCTTAAAAAAAGCAATTGCACAAATATAACTTCATTAGAGAAGCAAGTGAAACTTTTATTGGTCTCATAGTCTATGAAAATAAAAATTCCCATCATGAAATGAAAATTTAGACTAGTGGTTCTAGATTATACACTTATCATCAAACGCCATGGGATATCTTAGGATCACGTGAAGACTTAGACTAAGAAAAATGCAAAAAATTATTTTAGGTTCCAAGTTTTACCAACCTAGAACCTAGAACTTAAAACCTACACGTTAAAACAAGTTCCCCAAATTTGGGAACCTAGAACCTATATTGCATACTTTGGAACCTAGAACCTATATGTTCTCATCGGTGTGATTCTCATATTCCGGATCTACTCTAGAACCATGCTCACCCCTACCCACCATTCATATTCTTTGGTCTTGCCTTTCTACTCCACTACATCCTCTATGATCTCCTTCTTCACAGGCATAAGAATCGCATCTTAAGAACACAATCTTTACTTAATTTCACTCATGCCCTTTTCCTGAAGTAGAGAGCCAGTGGCAACATGGTGGAGGCGAGAGGTAAGAGGCGAGGTTTGACAAGAGTGAGATAAGGAGGTGAGGTGGTGAGGTAGGAGAGCTAAGGTGAGATGAGATGAGGCACTGGAGAGGGAGGCGAGAGAGGCAAGAGTTGTGAGACACAAATGCCTAGGGTTTTGCCTTTTGCCTTTGCTAGTTTTACTCTTTAGTTTAAAGAAAAAAAAATACATAAAAAGAATACTGGTCCAGTCAGTCCGGTTCCATAAAAAGAACTAGGAATGGGATAGGTCACTCTGAGTTTCAAATTTTGAAAAACCAGGAACTAGACCGGTTCTCCCGAAAACCACCTAGAACCGGTTGGTTTGGTCCGGTTCCTGAGTTAGATTGGACCAATGCTCATCCCTAGGCTCATCCCTAAGTAAATAAGTCTCTTGACACCTAAATTTTAACTAATCATTCATTAATTTAGTTGCATATAAAATTAGGGATTAGTCTTTTTAACACCTAAACAAAAATTTTAGAATACAATTGCATAACAAAGAGTTTTAGGAGAATTAATTATATAGTTTATTTCATCATATTAGCATTGGCCAGCAGTGAATAGTTTTGAGCTTAAAAATTGGACAAATTGAGCTCACGTGGTGGGCTGAAATTCGGCTAAGGCTAAGGGATAGGTGTGGTCAGAATTCATAGAAAAATGGGCTTCAATTGGTCTAATAAGGGATTGACCTTAGGTTATTATAGCTCATTACATTAAAAAGTCTAGATCACCATATAATCAAGATTAGACCTATGTATTCACTATATAAAAATGTTTATGCCTCATAATTCGAGGTCGGCAAGTCATTATCTTAAGAACACAATTGAGAGACACACATGAGACTAGAGAGGAGAGAAGAGAGCTCTTAGCCAAGCCTTGGTCGAGACCTCACCAGCGCCGTCGATGACGTTGCTTGTTCCCGAGCCAAAACGTGAGACACCGTTGCCTACTCACGAGCTAAGACATGAGATGCCTCTCTTGCACCAACGACACCTGCCGCCTCACCGTCACACTTGCTGCCGATCCACCGCTTGAGCTCGTTCTGTACTGCCGCCGAGTTGCTCCCTACTTCTGTCATGCTGCCCACGACGCCAACGATGCCTGTTGCCTCACCGTCACACCTACCGCTCTCTTGACGATGACTTGTAGCTACCTTGTTGCTCGAGACATGTCGTTGGACGCCGCTACTATGCCAAGCACCCTTGTCGCGGAGCCCCGATGTCGCCGATGCCCTTTCACAGTCGAGCTATCGCCCTGTGTGGTCCTTATCGTCTCAACGTGAGCCACTGCATCGCCGCTGCAGCTGCTCCCCCATCCCTACTATTGCGTCGCCGTCAAGTTGGTCGTCGAACTGAGCTGGTCTAGTGAGTTTTCTGTTTTGCATTCTTCAAGTTCCTCGCCTACTGAGCTCGAGACACTTGCCGCTGCCGTCTAGCCGTGAGCACTACCATCGCTGGCGAGCCACCTACCGTCAAGCGCAGTGATCGTGATTCTGATCCGATTACGACGAGTTCAATTTTTGAAAGTCGATCTTCAAATTAGTAGTTAATTATATTATTTTTAATTGATTTGAAATATTTGATTGCTTATTTTAAATGATTGTTATCTTTTGTCAAATATTCAATTTAATCATGCATATTCACAAAATCCTAAAAAAATCACCCAAATTTAGGACATTTTCCTAACTTAACAACATGTTTGGACGGTTGTCCAATCTGTAATTACAAGAGATGATACCTGGCAGGCACATAAAATCTTTTATCCTATCACGACCCAACCTTGGCACCATGGATTCTTGTGAGATGGTGTAAAGGTAGGGTTTAGAGGTACTTGAATATGAGAGCTCCTTCATGGTACCTTAGTCCAAAAGATGTCATCACCTCATCTTTTAGGATCAACTACATGAGTTTGCTTGATTACGACCATGAGCTCTCCTAATCTCGTACCTCGCGTGACAGCGGGATTCATTTTAAAGTTGTATTAAACAACCTAATAAGGATCTAGGAGTCGCCACTAGCCTCATTTTTTGGGTTGGCTTGAATGCCCAATTGAGAGTAAGGAGAATTCCCTCGATTTCTATGAAACCAGATATTTAAGGTTCAAGGACTTGGGTTATGTTAGTATTTCTACTAACGTCATTTCGGTATCTAATTGGTATGCTTTGTTACCTAATATAGCCATGCATTTCTTTTTACATTTTCATGCATTTATAACACGAATGTGATCATGCATGGATGGTTCATTCATACCATTCTACTCTAGCTATCTAAAACATGAAAAAGAATCAAATAATGTAATTAAAATTGGAGTGCGTAAAAAGTAAACACCCAAAGCAATTGATAAGCAAAATATAAAAGAAGATGTCTAAAGGACAAGATGAGAAAGGAAAGACCTGTAATTCATTGGGTATTTATACAACACCAAAGGGAACCCGAAGCATATGTCGGGAAATGAATGGTACAAAATAAGAGCCGGATTGGACATTGGCTTTGCCATCATCTTCAAATTCTCTCGGCTACTACCTGCAAGGACCTCCTTTTGGACCCATTCCGATTCTAGCCTATTGCTAGACTATTTGAACAATTCACATCATACTAGCATGGCAACATACAAGTCAAACAAATGCGAGCAATACAAAGCATCAAACAAGTGTACTCAACTTATCAAGTGCGGCCTCGGGATCGGCCTATGGCTTTCATGCAACGACCCTTTGCATGACAAATACCTGATTCATTTCTGAGTGACTTATGGTCATTAGTCATCGCTTGTGTTTGCAAGCGGTGACAAATGCTGTAAAGTTCCTAAGTTAGGTTCTAGACATCCCAAGGTAACCCACATGATTATACATCGCTACACCTGTCAAAATGGGTGTATAACTCATTTATAACCCATTTAAATATTAAATGAGTCATAAATGAGTCAAGCTTTCTTTTGACTCATTTAAAGAAAGTTTGACCCATTTTGATAGGTGTATTTGTAGTTGGTTTAAAAATTAAAAAGACTAAAATACATGGGTTGTTGATGAACTTGAATAAGTTTAAAATCTTTAAAAAAGATTATAAGAATAAGTTTTCCTAAGTTTAGTTAGATAGATAAATATTTTAACAATATGGGTCGGGTCAGATATGGGTTGGGTTGGGTATGGGTCAAAAATTTTATACTTATCTTTAAATTGGTTAATGGGTCAATTTGGGTCAGATCATTTATAACCCGACCCAAACCTGACCCAACCCACCCGTTTAACAGGTCATACATCACATCTAAATCATTCATCTAACAATCACATGCAAAGCATATAAAATGACATGCATTCAAGCCATACAGCCTTGGTTCTCAACCAATCAACTAAATGAGTGAGCCGACGATAATCACTTTTTCAAGCACATACGCCAGCGAATATGCTCATGCAACGTATAGCTATGTCAAGTGAGGCAATCAAGATGTGATTCATGTGATGCTAAAACCATCTTGCAAGCAAATTGCAAGGAAAAGCACCATCCAAAAGATCTTTGGCTAAGGGGGACACAATCCCATTGAAATCATGGAAAACATTTAGTCATCAATGCGAAGCTTGGGTGCAAACCAGTGCACAGTTGATCAAGCTTCACATATGCTCCTAACGTAGACTAATTTTCAATGGAATTTTGTCAAATTGAAATTTAAGATCTTCACCAAACAACTCTGGTGAATTTTTTTTTCTAAATTGGCATCACATGAATTTACAAAACATTTGAACAAGCAAAAGTCAAATCAGGAAATCACAATTTCATAATGTCTTGCAACTTTAGGGAAATTGGTAAAAATACCAAATTGAGTTTTTAATATTTGAAAATTTTTACCGAGATATTTCAACATGTCACAAGAAACTTCCATGAAGACATCAACATCAGATTCAATTCATAGAATTCTAAAAAATCGGGGAATGGGCAAAGGTCAATAAACCCAAATCAGCAACCATAGAAACAGGGCACTCAATGTCTGTGTAACAGAAGCAGAAGCCTATCTCAACCAAAGATTTTTACAGCATATCTATCAACATGTGAGAAAAAATGTTCATGAAGAAAAGCATCCTAAGATTCTAAACACATGATTTTATAAAAATCCTAGAACAGGCAAGGGTCGGTTTGGCAGGATTTTAGAACAATTTTTGATCAGTAATGGTTTTTATTATACTCTTGAGAACAATTTCATGCAATTTAAGGTGTTTGATAAATTATTTAAATTTTTTATTCCGGGAATACATTTGGTAAAATTTTTTGCCTTTTTAGATTGTTATAATCATTCTTCCTCTTGGCCGCCACCATTGATGGTGGCCGGTGAGTTGTAGGCATGAATGTTGGGAGGAAAAGAGGAAGAAGAAGAAGAAAGGGAAGGAGAAAAATTCATCCTCAAAATTGTTCGACTTCTTAATTCTACTCCAAATCTATTCTCCAAAACAAATTTGTTCCTACACCCTAAAATTCATACAAAATTGGCAAGCATTCGGACTCATACATGCATCTCCTAGATGTCAATCATTTTTTTTTTATATGTTTTAGGCAGAATCTGGCTTTGGTTCATAGAAGCAAAATGCATCTCAATTCAATCAAATTTTCAGAATCTGGCTCGGTTTGGCAAAAATGTTAATCATAGCAAATGAGGTTCAAATTATGCATATGATACGTTATTTTAAAGATCGAGATGTCTTTTACAAATGTCCAGAAGGCATCAAAGGCAATGGAACACATTAACAAGCTCAAACAAAGATAATCATCAAAGAGGTTCAATCAACAATCCCAACTTACAGAACATGGCAGATTCTTTTGCAAATAACCTATCTAGATGACATGTAAAATTCATGAAATTTTTTAAATTAATAGAATGAGACGTCAGGGTTAAAATTCTTGAAACATTCAGTGCAAAATCAACATGCAAAAAATCATGCAAAATCATCAAGCCGAAGATAGCAGTCAAGTGCAGGGTTTCACAGACCAATATAAGGACGATTTTATGATGTTCGAGTGGCCTAAATGATTTGAGAAAATTATGATATTTTAGTATGATATGCCTCAAAATCTCAGGGTTATTTTTCATTTGAAGGTCGACTCAAGAATGCACTCACAAAAAATTGTAAAAAATCCTCAAGCAGAACAGGTCATTCGGCCAGAACAATTACAGCAACCTCAACAGAACATTGCAGAACTTCGAGCAAGCAATTGACATGGTACACGAGGTCTGATCAAGGCATATCATATACCGTTGGAAAGCTTATGAAGCCAGCTACGATTCTCATGAAGATACTGAGACCTAATAATTACATCTACCAACTTGTTCCAAGACATTTATGCAATCAGTTCATTCAAGTCATCCGAATCATCCAAATATAGATCATCATAGCCTACCCTCTACCATTCATAAATATCCTAAAATGCAAAACTCATCTAAGATAGCATAGAATTACATCCTAGGTCAAGCTCTAATCCCAATTGTTTAAGGCAATTTTACTTCATCGAGCTCAAGCAATAGAGAGTCCACCTTGGGGGTAATCGCAAAAACTAGCTCACACAAAAGCAACCTTTTGGCATTTGAATGCACATATATGACTTCAAGACAAATGTAAAAGCCGAAAGCACCTTCCACCAGCAATTTTCATCTCCAATATTAAACCAAAAGCTAACAATGGGCCTGCATGATCAACGGTATTGAGGGGCCTAGTTGATGTGATTTTAAGAATGGGTGGAAATATAAAAATCAATGGCCCAAAAAATTGGACCGAAAATTCTTAGGCGAAAAATGGCCAGTCAGATGTTTTGATCTATTCGATCTTCTGTTTTGGGCGGGGTGGGGTGGGCCGTTTTGTGCTTCATAAGTGAAGCCCTAATGGCCCGGCCCAGCGCAAAAATTTCGAATGTTGAATAAATATGGTGAATGTTTGGTATTTCCAGTTGCAAAGTGGAATAACATTTTCTTCCGTTGAACTTAATATCAAACGCCTTCTGATAAGGAAAATGGAGTGTCCAAACTGGCTATGGATTAAGGAGTTTTAAGGAGATCCGAGAAAAACAACTGAGAAGCGGAATATTCTTGAGTTGTGTAATTTTAATATCATTAGCTGCTGTGGACCAAAACTGACCAAAATTTGCATATTCAAAGGTGTTAAAGTTCACATATAAATATGAAATTGCAATTCTTCTTCCACCAATTTGTTTAATCTTTTAGATAAGACACTTTGGCAAAAGACAAAATGCTCTGGTATGGCCTTTTTCATTTCCCCAAATTTTTGCATATTAAGGAAGTGCATGATAACTATTTTATTTCTATTTTTTATTCTTAAGAATAAATTTGAAATAGAAATCCGTTTAATAACACAATTTTATTTTTGAAATAGAAATTAAAAGTAAGAATTTTTTATTTTTCTATTTCTGAAACAAAAGTGAAAAATAAAAACTCTTATAATTGCTTGCTCTCATCACTGCTGACTAGCTGTTGCCCACCCGCACCAGCCGCCAATGGCCACCTCACTTGCCACCAGTCATTGACCGGCCATTTGCCGCCGGCCGCTTGCCTCCCACCCGCCTCCCACTGGCCTCCCACTGCACTTAGGAAGGAGAAATTTTGTGTCATAATTAAATGAATTTCTATTTTAGGAACAAATATTTTGTATTGTTATTAAACATTTATTTTGCTTCAAAGATTCATCCAGGGAATTGGCTAGAAATTAATTTCTGGAATAAAATAATTATCATTCGAACCCTAATTCTCATTCTCTCCTTAGACTGAAAAAAAAAAAAAAAAAAAAAACCAAAAAGTCTCATTCTCTCCTTTCCTGTCTATCTTATTCCATGTGCAAGCCAATTCCATCGCCTCTTCGATCGCTTCAAGTTTCGTTGGACTTTCTACTGAAAGGCTAAAATGACCCAAAGGATTCAGGATTACATTGTGGATTGATTATTGGTTGGAGGAAAGTGAACTTGAAACAAGAAGTCAAGTGACGAAACTGAGCCCAAAACCCCTTTTTTAATAACTCATCTTTAATGGGTTACGTCATAAATGGGTCGTCTAAAATCTTAAAAACAAGTTCAAATGGGCCTAACGAATAAATGCCAACCTTCATATGGAAGGATGGGCATATACCCATTTCCAATGCATTTTTATTGCAGCATAGTTGCCCTTTTCAGGACCCGGCCTTCCATGTACTTCCCCTCGGTCCTGCTTATGCCCACTTCTTGTGGCCAGTTTATACGCCTAGGCCTTCAAAAATTATTATGTTACCTATTATATGGTTAGAGATTTACAAAAAGAATTCATATAATATGAGGTCCTTGAGATTTTTCTCAAAACATTTGATGTGGGTTTGTGTAAAAGAATTACCAAGATGTGTGGTTGAGATATGGTTCATGGTTCGAGCTTAGCGGCCTCACAGTGAGTACTCAAGTGCGGTGTTGAGATAACTGTGAGATAACCGAGATTTGGCTTCAGTTTTCTACATTCATCTGGCTGAGATTGATGCGGCAATCTTGTGAAGTCATGGCCACTTCGAAGACTGTTCAGACCGCAATTTCTTTTCATGCTTCTTTGTGAAGAATTTCTTAGTGGTTCACTATCGGAGAGGTTTGTCTGCTTCTTGAATATGCTAGCAAACGGATGGAGCCAAAATTGTGTTATGTTGCGCAATCCATGCTATCACAAGCCCTTAGAATTCTTTCTCCAATGGAGATAGCTGACGTGGTTGTCTTTATTAATCTCTTCCTTTAACTCTCCCATTTACCTTTATGCTGAATTTACATGGTTGCTGCATGTATCGACGTTGCTTAACCATTCTCAGAATCGGTTTCTAAATTATGTGGTTGAGTTTTGTTAAACTATGTAATTTAGAAAGATATCTTGAATGGAGGTTTTGGTTGGTTGGAACGTGCATTTAATGAAATGTGATGTTTTCGTCCATGTGCTTCATTGAATCTAGACAACTTTCTACTATAAGGAGCAACCAGCTTTGGTGGCATTCTATTATAGATGATCAGTTCACCAGTATGATTATCCGGTCTTTAGATAAAAGGCATCAGGGAGCTCCTTGAAGGTCACATTCCATCAGGTATTTCAGCAGGATGGACAAGCTTGTGAGAAGCATATTTTTTGGATCACACATTGACCGGGATGTCTGTTGTCGAACCTGAAGTAGACAGGCCAGCAGTTGATGATGGGTCTCCAGTGACTTAGGTGTTGAGAAACTAGAGTATGGTCTTAGAGAAAATGATGGGTCTCCAGTGACTTAGGTGTTGAGAAACTAGAGTATGGTCTTAGAGAAAATGCTTGTGAGAAGGAAAACCGAAACGTGGAGGAGCTGGAAAGTAGCGCCTCTAATAAAAGAACATAGCGAGATCTGGAGGCCGCTCTGAAAAGAAATCAAAGAACATTGCGTATGCAGATGTGGCAGCAATCTCTCTAAGAACTTATATCACAGGTCCAGAGCTAAAATTGTTAATTATAACAAGTGTTGCTGTGAGGACCATATCGATGTAATCCCCATTCTGCATTGTCAATACCAAAGGAACGTGCCCTTTCCAAAGGGTGAAACAGCACCGTGGACCCTCCTTTTGATTCTTCCATTTAGCTTTCGAGGCATTGGCTAATCCAAACAAGTAATTCTTCCTAAGTTGTTGTGTATTCAAGTGCTCTATAAGGAAAAAAGAGGTTTGGATGTCAGGAGTACACCTGTCAAAATAGGTGTATAATCAATTTATAACCCATTTAAATATTAAATGAAATGGGTCAAGCTTTCTTTTAGTATAACCCATTTATGACCCATTTAATGGGTTATACACCAATTTTGACAAGTGTATCTGTAATGGGTTTAAAAATTAAAAAGACTAAAATACATGGATTGTTAATAAACTTGAATAAGTTTTAAAATATTTAAAAAAGATTATAAGAATAAGTTTTCTAAGTTTAGTTAGATAGATAAATGTTTTAACAATATGGGTTGGGTCGGGTATGGGTTGGGTTGGATATGGGTTGGGTTGGGTATGGGTCAAAAATTTTATACTATGCTTAAATGGGTCATAAACGGATTAATGAGTCAATTTGAGTCGGACCATTTATGACCCGACCCAAACCCAATCAAACCCACCCGTTTAACAAGTCTAGTCAGGAGCCAATGCCATCACGCTATGGAGAATCTTTTCGACTGATTCGAGCTTTCTAGCTATAGGGTCTGATACCAGGTTCCTAACATTTTCTTGTGACGCACAATATCAGAGGAAAAGCATCAACACGGCCAAAATGAAAAGGAAAATTATCATCATATTTCACTGTATCAATAATTGTCCAAACCAATAATAAGCTGAAATAGCGAAACCTTTCATTTCCTTTCAAGGGAATAACAGTGGATTCCCTCTTCCTCCCTAACATTCTAGTAAAAAATAGATATTCGCTCTTACAGTACATTTTACATGGAACATCTATACAGCACAAACAAGCTGAAAGGATACATGACAGGACTTTCAAGAACAGCGTGGCGAAGTTCAATGGTCGAATCTTCATTCTGTCATAAAAATCTTATGCACTCAGTGTCATGGAGACAACTGATGACAGCTTGACCTTCCTGACTTTGCGAGAATTGGCAGGTTGGAAGAGAATTTCAGTGCTTGATCTCACAGTCACTTCCTTCCACTCTGAAGATGAGGCTCCTTCACTTCGATAATCCCGGGCAGAGTACAAAACCTGGTGCCTCAATGTAGCTGCCGACTCATATGAAAGATAGCACCATAAAAACCAGTCCCCTGACATTAGTCTCCCAAGACTATGATATATAGTAATCAAGACTAAAAGAAAAGGCTGTGCTTTTGTCCATTCTTGGTTGGAGGTCTTATAATCAATGGGCTACAGCTATGTATCACCCATATTAAACCTTAAACTAAAGAAATGTGGGTGTTGCTATTTCTGTAATCCACCAATCAAAAACCTAATTGAAGCAAATTTCCCTCCAATTAAAGATGGAGAAAGATACAGCCCTAAAGAAATAATCCACGATATAAATACCACTAAAAAATGCTCGTGAGAAAAAATGCTCGTGAGATTACCTAATCCAAAGATGCTTGCCTTTTGGATGATCAAACGATCAATTTTCGATCTCCTGATATTTCTCAAAACCTGGATGTCTTCATCTTTCCCTTTAAATTCCAGGAACTGTCCCAAGACATTCTTATCCCCATTAAGCTCCAACCTACATAAGGGTTAGAATGCAATAGTGCTTCATGAAAGCCCAAAACTCAGAGGAATGTCATAGTTCATAATAATAGCCACAAAGCATGATTAAAGTTGTGCATTTAACTGGTCTTCTCATGTTACATTGCAATGTTCCTTACAAGCAGGTGTAGATGAGTCACATCACAGTTAGAGCAAGGGGGATGCAGAAGCACAAATTTCAAAAAGAAAATGAATTTTTTTTTGGGGTAAAATCTACTTGTAGAAAATTTGTATGTTTCGAGAGGTAGTCGGGTTTCACGTAAAACAAAGTCTTAAATGCTTGCCGTGCAAAATTTTAAACAAGAAAATTGATAAAAAGTAGAAGTCGTTTCAAACACATCCCTCTAAATCATCAAACGCGTGTACAAAATGAGTTACAACTAACCTGTGGATGGAAGTTGTGAAGAACGCTCCTGTTAGATCATGTATAACAAAAATAAACTGATGTTTCTGGAAAAAAGAATTACTTATATATGCTTTTTTTAAGCATTCCTAGATATGGACAAGCATGGGCTGGAAGTTTGCCAGACTCAAAGGTCAGGTGGCAACCTGCCCGGAGGAATAGCATGGAATTTTCTTTCCTCAACAGTGGGTGATGTCAGGCAACAAAGGGAAGGACTGACTGCAGGATGTGCTTGCACAGCCTGCTCATTTCTTCCAGCCTGCTCAAACATCATTCAAATACAATTCTTATATAATAGATTCTCTTTCTCCCTTCCCCGTTCTCACACTCATTTCTTCCTCCGCATCACCATTTTGCAATAAGATTTGAGCAAGAGCTTGAACATTACCCTTGCTCAAATCTTGGAGGAATTCTCTTCTATTCTTATCCTCCGTCCATACTTGTTAGCTTTAAATATTGATATTTGTCATCGGTGCCTTTGGAGAACAAAGAACCCAGGTTGCCGTGCTCAAGTTGCCATGCTTAAGCAATGATGGAGGGGAAATAAGTTCAGATTCTATTCGAAAGATTCGTCATTTAACAGAAACATGTGCTGACCAGACACAATTGCAATATGGGCTCTTCCCATCTTTCACTAAGAAGAGCCAAAGAAAAAGAGGAGCAGACTGAAGTCTAGCTCCTGATTCAACTAGATAAACCAGACGGTCTAGTCTGGACTTTGCAATGCTGATTATAAAAGTAATGTACAAGGCCACCAGGTCAGGTTCTTCAAGTCAAGAAACTTAACAAGGATGTCAAGAAATTATCAACAGAAATATCACCAGAGAGTACAAAACGTGCAGCACCCATGCATTGACCAAATGCAACAATCAATATTCATTAAACATAAGAAACGAACCTATCCCACATAGGAGCGGTGCCGAGAACAAAACTAAGTTGTTGATGCATGGGTTCCTGCGTCTCTTTCTTTGCACCACAGAAAGCTCCCTTTATCCAACCAGAGAGCGTGTCTTTTGATTCTGGTTTCAACTGTGCCCATTTTAAATATGTTATAACCTCTGGTGATGGACGATATTCCGAGAGCAGAAAATTTAGGGAACTGAGAGAAGAAATGGAAACATAAGCAATCTATAGCATGATGTGCCAAAACATTGCATATGAAGGTGGTTTAAGATCAATGTATAGATTCAACTGTCGGTGTCACTTCCCACACAGACTCAGTCACGAACACTCCAGTTGCTTTTGTCATAAATACATGGAGAAGCAATCATTTGCAGTTCTGTGTCAACCCTCAAGCAGACTCTATGGGGGATCAGAATCTCATCTTTCAGTAAATCAAGTAGAGGTCAGACATGCAGAGGTCGGACATGCATTTGCTCGTCATGCACCTTATTAAGGTTTCCTTCTCATTCACTTGCAGTTGCTCTCACCAACAATCAAAGAATGAAAGACAATCATTGAAGATCAAGATAAATTGTCGTGCTTAAGGTTATAAGAAAGTCCTGCAACTATTTGCTTCTGAGTAGCTGTCGTGCAGCGGTCAATAAAACTTCTCTTAATCTATCCCAGAGCTATACAATGCTCATAAACCAAAAGAAGTTACTTGAAAAGTTTCAACTGCTGAGGCCCTTAAACTAGGTCAATCATGAATAATTTTCCCTTGCAACAAAAAGTCTTGCAGATGAGCAGTTATTGCAACAATACGTTATGCCCCTGATTTTTAAAAAATATAAGAGTCCAAAAGAAATGGGTGAAAACACTCGTGGACAATTATATTTTCAGTTAAAATTTAGCAACATACCAAAACTTTGGGTTGGGAAGAACAACTAGGTGAGGAAGGTTTCCAACAGGTAGAGCAACTCCTCTCCGTTTAAGATATGATTCAAGAATCGAAGCTGCCTTCTTAGCCTCTGCAACCTGAAATTTAAGAAACAGATGAAACATGAAGTTGAACACTGACTAATGAGAGTGAAGTAAATAGGACGTACAGGGTCAGGATGCGATTGCTTTTGTAACCAGATTCATCTCTACAGACCCAGCTGCCATCCTTGCATGTGGAAATGAAGTCCGCAAAGTTTTTAACAGAAACCACTGAAACTTTTCTGCATTGAAAAGTGAAAGAAGAGGTACAAATTGTTCAGGATTAAAGAGGAAACTGAGAGATTAATACTCCATGAAAGTTCAATGTGGTTGAGAGAGACCCTTTAGTGACTAAGGCCAAGTCAATGTGCTGCCTGGAACCAGTGTCTGGATCGGGAATCCGGAGACCAACATAAGCCTTCCCATGATAAAGCTTCTCAAGCCTATATCACACAGAATTACGAATCAACCAGCACTATCGACTATCAGCTTCATGATCAGCTTAGCTTAGCTTAACAATGAACGGTCGGTGGACCTCCGATCATATGACACGAGCAAAAAGAAGAAGAAAAGAAGAAGCAGGGAAAGTAGGAAGTACCGGGAAGCGACTGAGAAGAGGGCATTGGAAGCAGAGAAGTCGAAGTCCAATAGGTCATCGGTGCTGGAGAAGAAGCTGCGGAGCAGTCTGTAGATAACCAACCCACATATGATGTCCAACCACAGCCAGAAGAAGAGAATAGAAATGTTGTAGGAGCATTTTGCATTCAGTCGATTGGCAGGGATGGATGCCGACAAGAAGACGAAGAATTTGGGGGGTTTCCTCTATCACAAGTCAACACTGCCTTTTTAGGGTGCGTGTGGTACAAGCTTAGATACTAAGCAAACGAATCCCGACCGACGACCGGGTCCCCCAAAGCTTGAGTGACATGGAGGGACGGTTCAAACAGAGAGTCATGACTATGACATACAACGAAAACGAAATAGAAAACGAGAACATCCGCAGTAGATCTCTAATGCAAACAGTTTAGCTTGAGTGATTTTGGGAGATCTCGTTAATACTGTTCCTTGTGAGGGGCTGATTTCAACCTTGTGCTCTTTGTAATATGGAGAGTTCCAAGTGTTTTTATGTCCTTGAATAAAAATAAAGGGGATTAGAGATAATGAAAAGTACATGAGTTTATCTACAGAGTGACTATTTAAAGTATTAGAATATTACGATACTGATTACAATCGATCAGGATTACTAAAGGATATACACAATCAAATGAAGATAATTCACAATTCTGAATATTTTTTTTTTGCTCGCTGATATTTTGTCTTCTTCAAGTGATATTTTTGCTGGTGATCTTATTCTTTTCGTTGTCTTGTGATAAGTCGATTTCATAATAGCCATCTTTGTTGATATTCCCGCTATGATGTAATTTATTGGAGGGGTCTGTTGACTTAATTTTTGATATGATTTTTTCCAATGCAGCTATATATTGTTGAGGTGATTGAATTGCATCCAAATGGGCTACGTCACAGGATTTTGTTGAAGAAATGAGGCAGTATTTTTATCAATGGATGTTGGGGTGATTTGGGAATTTCACCGGTTCAGCCAATTTAGAACCGATTGTTTAGAAAGGTTATTAGTGAATTAGAGATTGTCCCGCTATTTCCTATTGTTAGTTACATACTTTTAACCCTAAAGCATAAGAAACCATTCCTCACATCAAGTAAACAATTTTATCCAAGTACTATCATTCCCTAGGTAATTTATTTTGCATTAATGTCATCATCAATAATATAATCGTCTCTCATCTTACCTGCCTGGTCAACCATTTTGCAGGTGTAATTAATCGTAAGAAAACGCACTAATTCAATTTCACACACACACACACACACACACACACACACACACACACACACACACACACACACACACACACACACACACACACACATATATATATATATATCTTTGGTTTTACGATAAAGTTGTAAGAAAATCATCTTCACGGTAAGTGAGAAATCTTCAAGAGAAATATGTTCATTATTGTGCAAGGAAAATAGAGAAACATAATCAAAGATACAACCACAATTTCAATTAAACAAGAGAGATTAGGATACATATAAGAGTTTCTCAGCATTATACATAATTTATTTTATTCAAGCTAATTTTGTGTTGCATGATACAAATTCAGGAAAAATTATTTAAAAAGTCTTAAACCTGCCGTATTTTTGCCAATTAAGTCATAAAATTTTCAATTTTACTAATTGAGTCTTAAGCATTTTTATGTTTTATCAATTGAGTCAATTTAGCCAAATATCTCGGCATGTGCCCATCACTAGCAGTTCTGGTGATCAGATGTCGATTGTTTTTTGATGCTGTAACAAATATGATCTTTAGGGATGAGAGATATTTAGAGGTGCAAGCCATACTTTTTTGTTTTTGGGTTTTTGTAGCCCTTTTGGGATTTGCCTTTTGTTTTTGTCAAAAGAAAATTGTATTCATTACCAAAATGATATAAAAGTACCTAGTCTTTGCGACAAAACAAATCAAAACAGAGCAAGAATAATAAAAATTAAAGCCAAATCCAGAAAACAATTAGAATCAACGGAGCGCCAACAAAGTTAAGCACATACTTATTCTACAAGAACGGGTTTGTTAAGTAAATCCATAGTTGATCACTGAATCTCGTGTCTTTATTAGGGACGAGCATACGCCATAAATTCCTTATCCAATAATTACAACTTTGCCAGTGCCTGGGTTTGG
Source organism: Angophora floribunda (assembly GCA_014182895.1). NCBI lineage: Eukaryota > Viridiplantae > Streptophyta > Magnoliopsida > Myrtales > Myrtaceae > Angophora > Angophora floribunda. Next base: position 13,127,153 of record CM024714.1, read on the forward strand.
TTTTCTCTGCATTATCGTCATATGGAGACAATCAAAATAAGTTAAACAAATATCAATCTAACATGACAGTTTAGGGTTTTTGATGGCATTTTCCTTTTTTTTTTTGTTTAGAAAAGATGCAATGAGATACAGTTTAACAAATCGTCTACGCTAATTACATATTTCGATTTACAGAATGAAAAAATTCAGGCTGTGCAGCGCACGAGTATATTGCTAGTGAGATTTGCATCATAATACAAACACGTATTCCTAAAGAGAAATTCTATGTTCACTAAATTTGGATCATAAAAATAGATGCACTAAATGATTATACGTAAATCCATGCATTGTATGTACCATTAGATTATAAAAATTGTTCAAATAGATTTGAAATAGAAATTAGAAGTAAATTTTTTTTTACTTTTCTATTTTTGGAACATAAGTGAAAAATAAAAACTCTTCTCATTACTCGCTCTCATCATTGCAGACTAGTTGTTGCCCACCCGCCTCTAGTCATCGATGGCTACCCCCTTGTCTCCAATCATTGATCGGCCATCTGCCACTGGCCGCTCGCCCGCCTCCCGTTGCCACTTGGGAGGGAGAAATTTTGTGTTATTATTAAACGAATTTCTATTTCGAAAACATAAATTTTGTATATTTATCAAATGCCTATTTTGCTTCAAAGATTTATTTAGGGAATTGGCCAGAAATTGATTTCTAGAATAGAATGACTATCATTCGCACCTTAATTCTTATTCTCTTCTTAGATCGAAAAAAACTAAAAACCAAAAGTCTCATACTCTCCTTTCATGTCTATCTTATTTCACGTGCAAGCCAATTCCATTGTTTCTTCGATTGCTTCAAGTTTTGTTGGACTTTCTATTGAAAGGCTAAAATAACCCAAAGGAAAGGGCTAAGGTACAATTCGAGTGCCAAAACTTGGTGAAAGGGGACACTTTGGTGCTAAAACTTTCAAAAGATACATTTAAGTGCCAAAATAAGAGAAAATGAGAGACAATCCTGCAAAATTGCTGACGTGGCGTTTTCCCAACAAGAGAATTGCAAAACCACATTGTTTGCAAGCTAATGTGGCTAATAAGGCCAAAATGATGTCGTTTTACGCGAGATTCGATTTTTAATAAAAAAATTAATTGAACTAAATAAAAACTTATTTAATATTTTAAAAAAAGGAGGAGCATAGGGGAGAGGCTTCTCCCTCGCTTGTGGCCACCGCCTCATCACTGATGGGGGAACGGCAATGACTAGAGAGGGTTGGCAACCCTCTCCCAGATTTGGGCGAGGGTCGCTCACCGTCACCTTGGCTTAGTTGATGTTCACTAGCCCTCGTCCAGGGTTGCCAAAACTTGCCCTAGGTCTAGCAGCGCTGGGTTAGGGCCGCCGACCTTCGCTAAGGCAAGGGCGAGGGCGGGCGACTCTGGATGAGGGCTAGCGAAGGCCAGGGTAAGGGCGGGTGACCCTCGCCTAGATCCAGGAGAGGGTCGTCCCCTCTCCCGGCTTCTGGCGAAGGTATGTTGCTCTTGCCTCTGATAGGCAAGGGTCACTAGCCCTCACCCTGGTGCTGGCGATCCCTATTGGCTATCGCTACCGCCCCCGCCGATTGGGGGGGGGGCGACCACAGGCAGGGGAGCCCCTCTTGCTTGTGCTCCTCTTTTTTTTTTTTTTTGGTTTTTTGTTTTTTAAGTTTTTAATTGAATTTAATTAATTTTTATATTTAAATTGAATTTGAGCCAAAACGACGTCGTTTTGGCCAAGTTTAAGCTGACTCAGCTTTCCGGCAAGCTACGTCAACGATTTATATTATTAAAAAATGTCACGTAGGATTTTCGAGACCGCTTGCTGGACTTGACATTAAAATGTCCCACTTTTCTTAACAAATGGCATCTAAGTGTATCTTTTCAAAGCTTTGGCATCCAAGTGTACACTTGTGCTGTAGTTTAGCCCAAAGGAAAGATTCAGGATTATATTGTGGATTGACTATTGATTGGAGGAAAGTGAACTTGAAACAAGAAGTCAAGTGACAAAACGAGTCCAAAACCCATTTTTTAGAAACTCATCTTTAATGGGTCACATCATAAATGGGTCGTCTAAAATCTTAGAAACAAATTCAAATGGGCCTAACAAATAAATGCCAACCTTCATATGGAAGGATGGGCATATACCCGTTTCCACCCATTTTAATTGTTGCATAGTTGCCCTTTTCAAGACCCGGCCTTCCATGTACTCCCCTTGGTCTTGCTTATACCCACTTCTTGTGGCCAGTTTATACACCTTGGGCCTTCAAAAATTATTATTTTTTCAAAGCTTTGGCATCAAAGTGTCCACTTATGTTAAGTTTTGGCACTTGTGCTGTATTTAAGCCCAAAGGAAAGATTCATGATTACATTGTGGATTGACTATTGGTTGGAGGAAAGTGAAATTGAAACAAGAAGTCAAGTGACGAAACTGAGTATAAAACCCAATTTTTTATAACTCATTTTTAATGGGTCACATCATAAATGGGCCGTCTAAAATCTTAGAAACAAGTTTAAATGGGCCTAACAAATAATTACCAACCTTCATATGGAAGGATGGGCACATACCCATTTCCAACCCATTTTTCTTACAGCATAGTTGCCCTTTTCAGGACCCAGCCTTCCATGTACTCCCCTCGGTCCTGCTTATACCCACTTCTTGTGGCCGGTTTATATGCCTAGGGCCTTTAAAAATTATTATGTTGCCTATTATATGGTTAGAGATGTACGGAATGAATTCATATAATATGAGCTCATTGAGATTTTTCTCAGAACATTTGATGTGGGTTTGTGTAAAAGGATAAACAAGATGTGTAGTTGAGATCTAGTTCATGGTTCGAGTTGGCGATCTCACAGTGAGTGGTCAAGTGCGGTGTTGAGATAACTGTGAGATAACCAAGATTTGGCTTCAGTTTTCTATGTTCATCTGGCTGAGATTGATGCGGCAAACCTGTGAAGTCACGGCCACTTCGAAGACTATCTAGACCACAGTTTCTTGGCATGCTTCTTTGTGAATAATTTCTTAGTGGTTCGCGATCGGAGAGGTTTGTCTGCTTCTTGAATATGTTCTCAAACGGATGGAGCCAAAATCGTGTCATGTTGCGCAATCCATGCTATCACAAGCCCTTAGAATTCTTTCTCCAATGGAGATAATTGACTTGGTTGTCTTTATTAATCTCTTTCTTTAACTCTCCCATTTACCTTTATGCTGAATTTACATGGTTGCTGCATGTATCGATGTTGCTTAACCATTCTCAGAATCGGTTTCTAAATTATGTGGTTGAGTTTTGTTAAGCTATGTAATTTAGAAAGATATCTTGAATGGAAGTTTTGGTTGGTTGGAACGTGTATCTAATGAAATGTGATGTTTTCGTCCATGTGCTTCATTGAATCTAGACAACTTTCTACTATAAGGAGCAACCAGCTTTGGTGGCATTCTATTATAGATTATCAGTTCACCAGTATGATTATCCGGTCTTTAGATAAAAGGCATCGGGGAGCTCCTTGAAGGTCACATTCCATCAGGTATTTCAGCAGGATGGACAAGCCTGTGAGAAGCATATTTTTTGGATCACACATTGACCGGGATGTCTGTTGTCGAACCTGAAGTAGACAGGCCAGCAGTTGATGATGGGTCTCCAGTGACTTAGGTGTTGAGAAACTAGAGTATGGTCTTAGAGAAAATGCTTGTGAGAAGGAAAACCGAAACGTGGAGGAGCTGGAAAGTAGCGCCTCCAATAAAAGAACATAGCGAGATCTGGAGGCCGCTCTGAAAAGAAATCAAAGAACATTGCGTATGCAGATGTGGCAGCAATCTCTCTAAGAACTTATATCACAGGTCCAGAGCTAAAATTGTTAATTATAACAAGTGTTGCTGTGAGGACCATATCGATGTAATCCCCATTCTGCATTGTCAATACCAAAGGAACGTGCCCTTTCCAAAGGGTGAAACAGCAGCGTAGACCCTCCTTTTGGTTCTTCTATTTAGCCTTCGAGGCATTGGCAATCCAAACAAGTAATTCTTCCTAAGTTGCTGTGTATTCAAGTTCTGCTATAAGGAAAAAAGAGGTTTGGATGTCAGGAGCAAGTGCCATTACACCATGGAGAATTTTTTTGACTGATTCGAGCTTTCTAGCTACAGGGTCTGATACCAGGTTCCTAATATTTTCTTGTGACTCACGATATCAGAGGAAAAGCATCAACATGGCCAAAATGAAAAGGAAAATTATCGTCATATTTCACTGTATCAATAATTGTCCAAACCAATAATAAGCTGAAATAGCGAAACCTTTCATTTCCTTTCAAGGGAATAACAGTGGATTCCCTCTTCCTCCCTAACATTCTATCAGAGTTAAAAATAGATCTTTGCTCTTATAGTATAATTTACATGGAACATTTATACAGCACAAACAAGCTGAAAGGATACATGACAGGACTTTCAAGAACAGCGTGGCAAAGGTCAATGGTTGAATCTTCATTCTGTCATAAAAATCTTATGCACTCAGTGTCATGGAGACAACTGATGACAGCTTGACCTTCCTGACTTTGCTAGACTCGGCAGGTTGGAAGAGAATTTCAGTGCTTGATCTCACAGTCACTTCCTTCCACTCTGAAGATGAGGCTCCTTCACTTCGATAATCCCGGGCAGAGTACAAAACCTGGAGCCTCAATGTAGCTGCTGACTCATATGAAAGATAGCACCCTACAAAACCAGTCCCCAGACATTAGTCTCCCAAGACTATGATATATAGTAATCAGGACTAAAAGAAAAGGCTGTGCTTTTGTCCATTCTTGGTTGGAGGTCTTATAATCAATGGGCTACAGCTATGTATCACCCATATTAAACCTTAAAGTAAAGAAATGTGGGTGTTGCTATTTCTGTAATCCATCAATCAAAAACCTAATTGAAGCAAATTTCCCTCCAATTAAAGATGGAGAAATATACAGCCCTAAAGAAATAATCCACGAGATAAATACCACTAAAAAATGCTAGTGAGATTACCTAATCCAAAGATGCTTGTCTTTTGGATGATCAAACGATCAATTTTCGATCTCCTGATATTTCTCAAAACCTGGATGTCTTCCTCTTTCCCTTTAAATTCCAGGAACTGTCCCAAGACATACTTATCCCCGTTAAGCTCCAACCTACATAAGGGTTAGAATGCAATAGTGCTTCATGAAAGCACAAAACTCAGAGGAATGTCATGGTTCATAATAATAGCCACAAAGCATGATTAAAGTTGTGCATTTAATTGGTCTTCTCATGTTACATTGCAATGTTCCTTACAAGCAGGTGTAGATGAGTCACATCACAGTTAGAGCAAGGGGGATGCAGAAGCACAAATTTCAAAAAGAAAATGATTTTTTTTTTGGGGTAAAATCTACTTGTAGAAAATTTGTATGTTTCGAGAGGTAGTAGGGTTTCACGTAAAACAAAGTCTTAAATGCTTGCCGTGCAAAATTTTAAACAAGAAAATTGATAAAAAGTAGAAGTCGTTTCAAACACATCCCTCTAAATCATCAAACGCGTGTACAAAATGAGTTACCACTAACCTGTGGATGGAAGTTGTGAAGAACGCTCCTGTTAGATCATGTATAACAAAAATAAACTGATGTTTCTGGAAAAAAGAATTACTTATATATGCTTTTTTTAAGCATTCCTAGATATGGACAAGCATGGGCTGGAAGTTTGCCAGACTCAAAGGTCAGGTGGCAACCTGCCCAGAGGAATAGCATGGAATTTTCTTTCTTCAACAGTGGGTGATGTCAGGCAACAAAGGGAAGGACTGACTGCAGAGTGTGCTTGCACAGCCTGCTCATTTCTTCCAGCCTGCTCAAACATCATTCAAATACAATTATTATATAATAGATTCTCTCTCCCTTCCCCGTTCTCACACTCATTTCTTCCTCTGCATCACCATTTTTGCAATAAGATTTGAGCAAGTGCTTGAACATTACCCTTGCTCAAATCTTGGAGAAATTCTCTTCTATTCTTATCCTCCGTCCATACTTGTTAGCTTTAAATATTGATATTTGTCATCGGTGCCTTTGGAGAACAAAGAACCCAGGTTGCCGTGCTCAAGTTGCCATGCTTAAGCAATGATGGAGGGGATATAAGTTCAGATTCTATTCGAAAGATTCGTCATTTAACAGAAACATGTGCTGGCCAGACACAATTGCAATATGGGCTCTTCCCATCTTTCACTAAGAAGAGCCAAAGAAAAAAGAGGAGCAGACTGAAGTCTAGCTCCTGATTCAACTAGATAAACCAGACGGTCTAGTCTGCATTTTGCAATGCTGATTATAAAAGTAATGTACAAGGCCACCAGGTCAGGTTCTTCAAGTCAAGAAACTTAACAAGGATGTCAAGAAATTATCAACAGAAATATCACCAGAGAGTACAAAACGTGCAGCACCCATGCATTGGCCAAATGCAACAATCAATATTCATTAAACATAAGAAATGAACCTATCCCACATAGGAGCGGTGCCGAGAACAAAACTAAGTTGTTGATGCATGGGTTCCTGCGTCTCTTTCTTTGCACCACAGAAAGCTCCCTTTATCCAACCAGAGAGCGTGCCTTTTGATTCTGGTTTCAACTGTGCCCATTTTAAATATGTAATAACCTCTGGTGATGGACGATATTCAGAGAGCAGAAAATTTAGGGAACTGAGAGAAGAAATGGAAACATAAGCAATCTATAGCATGATGTGCCAAAACATTGCCTATGAAGGTGGTTTAAGATCAATGTATAGATTCAACTGTCGGTGTCACTTCCCACACAGACTCAGTCACGAACACTCCAGTTGCTTTTGTCATAAATACATGGAGAAGCAATCATTTGCAGGTCTGTGTCAACCCTCAAGCAGACTCTATGGGGGATCAGAATCTCATCTTTCAGTAAATCAAGTAGAGGTCAGACATGCAGAGGTCGGACATGCATTTGCTCGTCATGCACCTTATTAAGGTTTCCTTCTCATTCACTTGCAGTTGCTCTCACCAACAATCAAAGAATGAAAGACAATCATTGAAGATCAAGATAAATTGTCGTGTTTAAGGTTATAAGAAAGTCCTGCAACTATTTGCTTCTGAGTAGCTGTCGTGCAGCGGTCAATAAATCTTCTCTTAATCTATCCCAGAGCTATACAATGCTCATAAACCAAAAGAAGTTACTTGAAAAGTTTCAACTGCTGAGGCCCTTAAACTAGGTCAATCATGAATAATTTTCCCTTGCAACAAAAAGTCTCGCAGATGAGCAGTTATTGCAACAATACGTTATGCCCCTGATTTTTAAAAAATATAAGAGTCCAAAAGAAATGGGTGAAAACACTCGTGGACAATTATATTTTCAGTTAAAATTTAGCAACATACCAAAACTTTGGGTTGGGAAGAACAACTAGGTGAGGAAGGTTTCCAACAGGTAGAGCAACTCCTCTCCGTTTAAGATATGATTCAAGAATCGAAGCTGCCTTCTTAGCCTCTGCAACCTGAAATTTAAGAAACAGATGAAACATGAAGTTGAACACTGACTAATGAGAGTGAAGTAAATAGGACGTACAGGGTCAGGATGCGATTGCTTTTTGTAACCAGATTCATCTCTACAGACCCAGCTGCCATCCTTGCATGTGGAAATGAAGTCCGCAAAGTTTTTAACAGAAACCACTGAAACTTTTCTGCATTGAAAAGTGAAAGAAGAGGTACAAATTGTTCAGGATTAAAGAGGAAACTGAGAGATTAATACTCCTTGAAAGTTCAATCTGGTTGAGAGATACCCTTTAGTGACTAAGGCCAAGTCAATGTGCTGCCTGGAACCAGTGTCTGGATCGGGAATCCGGAGACCAACATAAGCCTTCCCATGATAAAGCTTCTCAAGCCTATATCACACAGAATTACGAATCAACCAGCACTATCGACTATCAGCTTCATGATCATCTTAGCTTAGCTTAACAATGAACGGTCGGTGGACCTCCGATCATATGACACGGGCAAAAAGAAGAAGAGGAGAAGCAGCAGGGAAAGTAGGAAGTACCGGGAAGCGACTGAGAAGAGGGCATTGGAAGCAGAGAAGTCGAAGTCCAATAGGTCATCGGTGCTGGAGAAGAAGCTGCGGAGCAGTCTGTAGATAACCAACCCACATATGATGTCCAACCACAGCCTGTAGAAGAGAATAGAAATGTTGCGGAGCATTTTGCATTCAGTCGATTGGCATGGATGGATGCCGACAAGAAGACGAAGAATTTTGGGGTTTGCTCGATCACAAGTCAACAGTGCGTTTTTAGGGTGCGTGTGGTATAATCAAACGAAGCCCGACCACGACCGGGTCCCCCAAAGCTTTTATGCAGGTGACATGGAGGGACGGTTCAAACAGAGTCATGACTATGACGTACAACGAAACAGAAATAGAAAACGAAAGAACATCCGCAGTAGATCTCTAATGCAAACAGTTTAGCTTGAGTGCTTTTGGGAGATCTCGTTAATACTTTTCCTCGTGATGGGCTGATTTCAACCTTGTGCTCTTTGTAATATGGAGAGTTCTAAGTGTTTTTATGTCCTTGAATAAAATAAAGGGGATTAGAGATAATGAAAAGTACATGAGTTTATCTGCAGAGTGAAAAGTATTAAAATATTACGATATTACGATATCAATTACAATCGATCAAGATTACTAAAGGATATACACAATCAAATGAAGATAACTCTCAATTTTGAGAATTTTGTTTTTGCTCATTGATATTTTGTCTTCTTCAAGTGATATTTTTGCTAGTGATCTTATTCTTCTCGTAGTCTTTTGACAAGTCGATTCCATATCAACAATCTTCATTGGCATTCCCACTATGATATAATTCATCGGAGGAGTCTGTTGATTTAATTTTTTATATGATTTTTTCCAATGCAGCTATATATTGTTGAGGTGATTGAATTGCTACCAAATGGGCTACGACACAGGACTTTTGTTGAAGAAATGAGGCAAATTTTTTTTATCAATGGATGATGGGGTGATTTGGGAATTTCGTCGGTTCAGCCAATTTAGAACCGATTGTTTAGAAAGGTTATTAATGAATTAGAAATTGTCCCACTATTTCCTATTGTCAGTTACATACTTTTAACCCTAAAGCATAAGAAACTATTCCTCACATATCAAGTAAACGATTTTTATATAAGTTACCTATAAAATTATAAAAATGATGAAAGACTATACATTCTTTATGCTTAAGTGTAAAAAACATCATTTTTACATTGTAATTGCTCATATTATTTTTTATCGCCTTCTTGCGTAGGTTTTTACTTTCTATGTGGCAGAACAAAGCAAGTTCAGAACAAAGTGCAAAACTTATGAAACAACTAGTGATTTGGTTTGGATTTCACATTTAGAAAAATTTGATTGACCCAATTTTATTTGATTAACAAATCAATCTCGAGACAAGTTCTTTCTAAACGGAGAAGCCCTACTTATGGCAAATGAGACTCTAGTTATATCAATGACTAGAATCAAGTGGAGATTCAGCTTTTATCACTTAGCAACTACTCAATCTTCTTGATGCAGATTTGTTCAATAGGTAGACAATTCTATGGAGATTGTTCAATGACTAGTTTGTAAGTAAAGGTGTATATAAGGAGACCAAAGTGCTGAGAACATGTAAGAGACAAGGCCTAGAATCTATTTTTCCAAAGTCTAAGCATACTTTAGCTATACACTTGTCTCTCAAGAGCTTCAACTTTGTAATCTCAAGAGAAGTACATAAGGATTGACTAAGTGAGATATTATGATCTACCACTAAGTATTAACGCTCATATTGTAATCCATTATTGATCATCTAGTGAAATTCGGCTAGTACGCTGTTAGCGTGGGAGACGTAAACTTGATTTAAGCTAAACCGCCATAAACCTTGTGTACAATTTCTCTTATCCTTAAACTCTAATTGTTTATTGTCATATTATTTTGCACACTTATAGGGTGCTTCTACACTCTATTCCATTGCACAACTGATTTTAAACATTGTTCTAGAATTTCTTCCTTATTTAGACTTTAATCTTTATTATTTTGAGTCCGTTTTGTTGATACTTCATTTTTAGTAAATGTGTCGATGAATACAGAAAAATCGAATTAGGAGTTTTCAATCGCGACGAAGCCCCTTTTTTGAACAAAAAGTTTTAGTTTTCAATTATATCTGCTGCCATAGCTTTATAAAGCAATTTTTTATTCATTTCACACAAAAATCCAAAAAGTCAAATGTTGATTTTCAGGTTGACTTTTTGATTAACTTTTTTTTACCAAAAGTCAATGATGGGTCAAATTTTGGTTTTTTGCATCAAAATGTTCCTTTTGAGTCTAATTTCACTTTAAAAGTGGAAATTTTGGAAAAATTCAAATATTTAACCATAAAATCAAACTTCTAGTAAAAAGTCAATTAGAGTTTAAGTTTTCATCAAACATTTGACAAAAAAAATTGAAAATTACCAAAATACCAAAATCACCTCATTTTAACTTTAATTTGACTTTAGCACCAAGAATTTATGAAAATTGATTAAGAACCTCATTTTCTGAATATTTCGGATTTAGGTTCGGAATTGATTGAAAATGAAATTACTTTTATTATAGTCGTAATTAGGCTTAATTCCTTTTATGACATTTGATCTAGAGACATTTACCCATTAAATCGTTCAATCAATTTTGAGATTGGGCAAAGCGAAACGTGAATTGACATTTTTGTCCCTAATTAGGGGGTGTGAATCAATTCTTCATAATTTGCAAATGAACACTTCCTTTCTACTCAATTTTGTGAGTTAAGTCCAAATTCATGGTTGATTTTGGTAAATTCACTTGCCAACTCATTGGTTTGGGAAATTTATTTTACTAGGCCTTAAGAAAATAGGGTTGTTAAGCTCCGATTCAATAAATTCAAGTTGACCTATGCATCACTAGGGTTTAATTTGATGAATTGAGGTTCAATTTGGATATTGGCCTTCAATTTAATTTTCACAAGAATGTCGTGTTATCAATTAAAGGTTAATTTGGATACAACAAGTTTTCCTAAGCATGGGCAATTAAACTAATAGGTGTCTCGCAACTTTAATTGAGTTCAATTTCAATTAATTTATGAATTGAGACTAATGATTAGGTAGAATTGTCCAATTTAAGGCCTCCAAAGTCCAATTTGGTGTGTCTATGGGATGGGTCCGATGATTTTCACAGCAATTAGACAATTAGGTTAATACAAAATCATGAAATTGAATTTTCATGATTTAATTAGCCTAATTTGTATGAAATTGGCCTGTTTCTCTTCAAAATTGGACAATTTTCTTTCCAATAAAACAAGTTTTCTTTTAATTTAGTCTATTAGGGGCTAAATTGCACAAATCAAGAAAAAATTAGACTGAATCATCCCAAGAATTAGCTGAACCGATCAAACTGGTAAAAAATTGGTCTGACCAATCAGACCGGTCACCAATGGAGGAGGCCAGTTTGGCTATCCTTCAGCCAGTTTTAAACCGATAGCCACCTTTTGGTCCCCCCATGCCTCTACATTTTTTAAATTTGCAAAATAGTCCCTAGTTATAGTGAAATTACAAAATTGCCCCAAATTAGGTCTTTAATTGCAAAAATCTTTTGAACCGTTGATCGCATTAAATCTCAGCCATTGAAATTAGCATATGTTAAATGTATTAAACATGTTTAGAGGCTTGAAAGAGTTAGTTAGGCATATGGATTAATTCCTAGCCATCGAATTTATCTGACGTTTAGGATTTGAGATTAAGGAAGGGATATATATATACCATTTTCCCTCCAAAATTTAAGGGGATGCCATTTTTTCAGATCTACATTATTTCTCTATAGAAAATTCTCTCCAATGTCTCTCATTTCCCTCTCTATCCGTCTCTAAAATCCGACCACTCTCCCTCTAAAACTACTATAAAATCGAGCTCTGGCGGCCTCTTTGGCATCCTCGTCAACTGTACCTCCCCTGACGGCGATCCTCCTCCTTTCCCCGATGTCTCGGTGACTGATGCTCCCTCCGGTGGTCTCTCGATCGAGCTATGTGGCTCGATTCTCCTCTCGGCATCGAGAACTCGTCCAAACTTGGACCGGTTCTATTCAACTGAAGACCGATGCTGGTCCGACATTGATGCTATCCTCTTTGGTGACGGAAGCCTCCTTCGGCATCCTGGTGTTGATCCTGTGGTGGCTGGTGATTGATTCCTACAAATTTGAGCTTCTTTTGGTGATTAAGGGTGTGTTTGATAACGATTATACTCTTGGGAACAATTTTTGATCAGAAATGATTTGTTTTTTATTCTGCTCCCGAGAACAAATTCTAAGTATTTAAGGTGTTTGATAAATAGTTTAAAATTTTTACTCCGGGAACAAAAATGCATTTGGTAAAAATTTCTAATTTTTTGATTATTTTAATTTTTAATACATTTTGTTATAATTTTATTTTTTCTCCCCTTCTTCGTCTTGGCCACCGTCGGCGAGTGGTTGGGCGAAGTCTGGCGAGCTCGTCGGAGCCTCGCCAGGCTAAGGCAAGGTTCGGCAAGCTTGCCGAAGCCTCGCATGGCCAGCGAGGCTCGGCCTTGCAGATCTGAGCGAGCTTGAGCCTTGCCGGTGGCGGCCGACGAGGCTCGCCCATGGCAGCCAGGCGAGACTTGGCCTCACCCAGATCTGCGAGGTCGAGCCTTGCTGATGGCTGGGTGAGGCTCTGGCGAGCTTGTTGGACCTCGCCTTGGCTTGGCGAGGCTCCGGCGAACTCGCTGTACCTGGCGAGGCCGCTTGTCAACGGCGGCCCAAGGGCGGCAATTAGGTAGTGATGGGGTGGGAGAAGGAAGAGGAAGAAGAAGAAGAAAGGGAAGGGAAAAAAAGAAAAAGAGAAAAAAAAAAGATTCTCAAAATTGTTCATAGGAGCAAGAAGCAACTTTTTTTTGCTTCTTGATTCTACTCTAAATCTATTCCCCAAAATAAATTTGTTCCCGGGAACAAAAAATTTATTAAATGCATTTCTGTTCCAAATATGCTCTCGGGAACAAAAGAATAGAATTAATTATTCTCGGGAGCGTTACCAAGCAAAGCCTAAATGTCAATAAAGATTGGTTTCCATGACATGAGCTCGATGAAGCGAGATCGCAACATGCGATGGGGGCTAAAGCTTGAGTTTATGTTTTGATTTTGTGATTGATGAGGTTGCTGTGATGCTTCATGATGTTCATGGATGGATTTGCTTTGAGTGAATTTGGTGTGATTAGGCTTGATTATGTGATTGTTTTTTATCTGTTAGATTCGGATTCTAAACTGACAAACCTGGAAAAACCTCTCCGTTTGAGTTTAAAAACCTATTCGAATGACGTTGAGTTGGATTCGGATTCCAAACTGACACCCCGAAAAAACCTCTCCGTTTGAGTTTAAAAACCTATTTGAATGAGGTTGAGTTAGATTCGGATTCCAAACTGACCACCTGAAAAAACCTCTCCGTTTGAGTTTAAAAACCTATTCGAATGAGGTTGAGGTTTCTTCAACTTTTAATATAGACCCAAAAAGCTTTTTGATGAACCATAGATCACTCCAATCGGCCTTCATCTGATACCTGAAAATTGTCATCAAAGTCGCATATAGGTTTTGTGATTGCATACTGATTGTTGCGGTTCTGTGATGAATCTAACCTTCCCTGCTTTGTAATTTTTTGCCGATTTTTGTGATCGAAATTTTGAGATGATTCTTTCAAAAAACATATTCACAACATGTTAACATAGAACATATATTTTTGTCAAAATTTTTTGAGATCGTCATGATAGGATGAACGGCCCTAACATCACCATCACATATGCTGATTTCTGAAGTTCCTGATTGTATGTATCGGTTTCATGAATTTTTTATGATTTTTGTGATTGGAATATGATCTGTATTTATAATAAAAGTTGTGTGTATGGATGATCTTCATAACATAATTTTTTCTAGAAATTTTTCAATGAGGACAACTAGGTTAAATCCTCCAAAATTCGTCCTCTGTTCTGCTGGTCTGCATATTCCGGAATCCGAAATTTTGACTTTGCTGATTTTATTGTGAATTTTCTGAACTCTTTTCAATTGATTCCTTCTAGAAATTTGTTCATATGAGTGTTGGTTATGACATATATTTTTATTATAATTTTCGAATGTCATTAACTAGGTGAAATTCCTTAAAAGGCGTCCTGACCTCATGTCTACCCTGTATAAGCTCAAGTGTGCTTTCATGGACCGTGGTGCATTTCATTGTGATCTTTTGTCCATGAAAGTCTCATGAATGTTGTTGCATGTTATAATGTCACCTTGGGGACACTTATATCATGTTAATTGAACATTATTTTATCCCGACATTGCATGTTTTTGTGGGATTTGGTTCTATTCTCATGAATACGTTCAATGTATGTTTCATCATCATCATTTTCATATCATGCCTAGTGATTGCATTAGGACCTCGATCCCTTAATGAAAATCGTTTGTGACTCGACGCTTGACCTATATGATTTATGTCACAATTTTTCCTTGTCATGTAGGAGAGTTAAACCATGCAATTCGTTCATGTGCTTGCTGCCCTGAATTTAGTCAATTTGCATGTTCATGAAAATGTTTATGATTGAATGAGTAAATGAGCTTAATTGATCATGTCATCTCTTATAAAGTCTTAGAAAATTCATTAAGATTTCTAATGACACCAAAATCAAGGAATTTTCATGTTAATGGAACTACTTTCCAATTTTTACAAAGTTTCTCTGTAATCTGAAAAATCATGAAATTCGGAATACACTTATGAGCATCTGCATCTTTGTACTTTGCCATTTTTGTCGGAATTTTTCAGTTGTAATCTGGAATTCGGACCCTTCATGAACTTTGTTTGGCATCCTTAGAAATATCATGTGGAAAAATTTCATGAATTTTTGACATTGTTAACATGTTCATATCCTCATAAGATTGCATCCATTTGTAGTGGCCCCGTTTTGTTCTGATGCATATTGACGCATTCTTGGATTTTTATAAATTCATGCGTAGCTTGTCTTAAGAAGTTGTCTTCATAAAAAATGTTCTTCATTAAGTGCGTTATACAGTATAATTTTTGTGAAGCTAATTTCTCTATGGGTCTTGTCCAATTGCTTGCTCCTTTTGAAGGTGTTTTAGATCCCTTATTCTACATGATTGTAATACGTGTGCATTCTGTGATTTTTAGTAAATAATTCATGTAGAGTTGATTCATGACATCTTCATGACTTTCTATTGAAATCTCATGAACTTTGAATACAAAAATTTTCAGAAAATAAAGAAGTTATTGAACGCATGTTTTATGCTTGAAATTATGACCAGTGCATGCTTGATGAGTGAAGCGAACCAGTGTCGGTACACTAATTGCTTGATTGATTGGGAAATAAGGTCTTCGGACCCGCTTGTGTACTTAATTTCAAGTTCAATACATGTGGTTGGTAGATACTTGCACTAAACCAATGCATTTTCGCTGGTGATCTTGGGTTACACATCAGAATGCAACTTTATGAGGTATGACGTTAATCTTTGCAAGTGAATACTTGTGATATGGAATGATCATGACCTGTATCTAATAATGAACGTGGATAACATTTGGGGTACATTGTGCATGTAACTCCAAAGGTCGATTACGAGGCCATTTCTAATTCGTCGACTGGATAACCATTGTTTGTTTACTTGCCATGTTTGGCATGCTTTTATTTGAATTGATGTTTGTTTCCATTGTAAACTATTTCTTTAGAATTAGTTAGGAATTGGGGTATGTGAAGAAGGTGGCCCCGAAGATGGCGATGGTCGATGTCCTTTCTGACTCTTACCTTGTACTATACATTTGACACCCGACATATTCTCGGGTTTTCTATAGCGTTGTATAAAAATCCAACGAGTTGCGGGTTCCTTTCCTTTCCTCTATCTCCATTTACATGTGTTTTTTACGATTGCTTGTGTCACACCCCGACCCTCGAGCTCGCAGCGACTCCCATTCACTTGAGGTCTAGTTGTACGACGTTCCAGGTACTGTCGTTGACCAATTCATTTTATCTTATAATTAAGCACATGCAGAAGCGAAACAAAACACCCCAACCAACAATCAACGGGATAGTAGCAAATACAGCAGAGGAAAGACAAAAACACCATTTTATTTATCAGCAAGGTTAGCCTAAACAACAACAAATATATACACGTCTAACTACAGGCGATATGCTAAGGCCTACTCAAAAAGGGACTAGCTTGGTTAACCTATCTTTGAACAAGTGGGGGAGGTTCGTAAAAAAGGGACTAGGCTGCAACTACCTACTCGCTGTCCTCAGAAGGATCGGTCTCTCCAGTTGTCGAGTCGGAGATCTCGCCATCATGAGGATCCAAGTCCATAGATTCCAGACCTCTTTGGTTGGCCCCACAGGAGGGACCAGTCCATCAAAACCCCTAAGAGGATCGTACAAGAAGCCTTCCATTTGGATGAACCATGCCTTAAAGACGTGAGGCGCATAATGGTCTCTCAACTTCTCGTCCGCCCACACTGTCGTGACATGATGCTCATGCACAAAATTGTGGCTCGAGGTGGGCCGCGTGGTAACGGTGGTGCTTATATCCACGGGGATGCCGAACTGCACCGGGTACTGTGTCATTCTAGGGTCCTGAAAATTGTTAACCACGACAGATTGAGATAAACTTAACAAGTTAAAGTTCGAAGCTTCGGTTAGGAACTTCATTCGCCTCGAGGTAGTTTAGCATACAGGCTACTCTCATCAAACAACCAAACACCACATCTCAGAGAAGCATTAACAAATAACGGTTTAATAATCAGATGTAACCACAGACGATCTTACCTTGCCTTGGCACACGCAACTTGTAGAAATTGTTACTCAATCATAACAATATTCAAAGGTATTCAAATAATAAGAGCATTGCACATAGCTTCCTCATGTCTCAATATCTACACGTGCTCCGATTATTACAACCCCTTGGCCCACGGCACGACTTTATGGTTGGCGGTCAATTGGCCTAGACCAGGCATCGTCCTTCTTGAGGCACGGCTATGTCATGGGCTATCTCCCATCGAACGAGCATGGACTCAGTCTCTACCGCGATTCCGCAATTGACCACTGTCAAGCATTCGACCGAAATCAGGTGACCAAAAGGCCACGGCACAACCCTGAAGAATTGGTGATCATCCGGTAGCGCCAGGCTCTCCTCTTAATGTGATTATGCAACACACCATTAAGCAATTCGTTCTTTTCTTTGTTCTGTCGTGAATGCAACATAGTTCATGTTTACGCGACATGCCATTGCAATTAATACACGTATAATAAAATGCATCACTATTCAGTAGTTACATACAACAACAATCCAAGTACTCATTAAAGTTTCAACAATCAATAATTAAGGGAACCATGTACTTCCTCAACTTCTCGTCCGCCCATTTGGATGAACCATGCCTTAAAGACGTGAGGCGCGTAATGGTCTCTCAACTTCTCGTCCGCCCACACTGTCGTGACATGATGCTCATGCACAAAATTGTGGCTCGGGGTGGGCCACGTGGTAACGGTGGTGCTTATATCCACGGGGATGCCGAACTGCACTGGGTACTGTGTCATTCTAGGGTCCTGAAAATTGTTAACCACGACAGATTGAGATAAACTTAACAAGTTAAAGTTCTAAGCTTCGGTTAGGAACTTCGTTCGCCTCGAGATAGTTTAGCATACAAGCTACTCTCATCAAACAACCAAACACCACATCTCAGAGAAGCATTAACAAAGAACGGTTTAATAATCAGATGTAACCACAGACGATCTTACCTTGCCTTGGCACACGCAACTTGTAGAAATTGTTACTCAATCATAACAATATTCAAAGGTATTCAAATAATAAGAGCATTGCACATAGCTTCCTCATGTCTCAATATCTACACGTGCTCCGATTATTACAACCCCCTGGCCCACGGCACAACCTTATGGTTGGCGGTCAATTGGCCTAGACCAGGCATTGTCCTTCTTGAGGCACAGCTATGTCATGGGCTATCTCCCATCGAATGAGCATGGGCCCGGCCTCTACCGCGATTTCGCAACTGACCACCGTCAAGCATTCGACCGAAATCAGGTGACCAAAAGGCCACGGCACAACCCTGAAGAATTGGTGATCATCCGATAACGCCAGGCTCTCCTCTTAATGTGATTATGCAACACACCATTAAGCAATTCATTCTTTTCTTTGTTCTGTCGTGAATGCAACATAGTTCATGTTTACGCGACATGCCATTGCAATTAATACACGTATAATAAAATGCATCACTATTCAGTAGTTACATACAACAACAATCTAAGTACTCATGAAAGTTTCAACAATCGATAATTAAGGGAACCATGTACTTCCTCAACTTCTCGTCCGCCCATTTGGATGAACCATGCCTTAAAGACGTGAGGCGCATAATGGTGTCTCAACTTCTCGTCCGCCCACACTGTCGTGACATGATGCTCATGCACAAAATTGTGGCTCGAGGTGGGCCGCGTGGTAACGGTGGTGCTTATATCCACGGGGATGCCGAACTGCACCGGGTACTGTGTCATTCTAGGGTCCTGAAAATTGTTAACCACGACAGATTGAGATAAACTTAACAAGTTAAAGTTCTAAGCTTCGGTTAGGAACTTCGTTCGCCTCGAGGTAGTTTAGCATACAAGCTACTCTCATCAAACAACCAAACACCACACCTTAGAGAAGCATTAACAAAGAACGGTTTAATAATCATATGTAACCACAGACGATCTTACCTTGCCTTGGCACACGCAACTTGTAGAAATTGTCACTCAATCATAACAATATTCAAAGGTATTCAAATAATAAGAGCATTGCACATAGCTTCCTCATGTCTCAATATCTACACGTGCTCCGATTATTACAACCCCTTGGCCCACGGCACAACTTTATGGTTGGCGGTCAATTGGCCTAGACCAGGCATCGTCCTTCTTGAGGCACGGCTATGTCATGGGCTATCTCCCATCGAAGGAGCATGGGCCCGGCCTCTACCGCGATTCCGCAACTGACCACTGTCAAGCATTCGACCGAAATCAGGTGACCAAAAGGCCACAGCACAACCCTGAAGAATTGGTGATCATCCGGTAACACCAGGCTCTCCTCTTAATGTGATTATGCAACACACCATTAAGCAATTCGTTCTTTTCTTTGTTCTGTCGTGAATGCAACATAGTTCATGTTTACGCGACATGCCATTGCAATTAATACACGTATAATAAAATGCATCACTATTCAGTAGTTACATACAACAACAATCCAAGTACTCATGAAAGTTTCAACAATCAATAATTAAGGGAACCATGTACTTCCTCGGCAAATGACAACAACAGTCAATTAGTAACCATGCGCACCTCATAATTCTTGGGAAATAATCGACATTTAACAATAATATTAAAACAATTCATCCATTAAATATTTATAACAATTAATTACATTTCCAAAACCTTCATTTAACAAAATCAATTCCCTTTAATAACTAAGAAATTATTCACAATCAACCTTGGGAAAAATAAGCCTTAATCAAAATTTTCGCAAAATTTCTCGATTAAACCATTTTAGATAAATAACCACCATTAATTATTTTTCCCAAAAAAATAACTACTATTCCGAATTAAATAATAATAATAATTCGAAATTATAAAATAATAATATAATTAATAAATAGTTATTTAATTATTCCGAAAATAATAAATAATTAATATATAATCCAAAAAAATATTTAATAATATTAATCATGGTTACTATTCCCAACCCAACTAAGCTTAATTAACCCAACCAAAGTTAACTAACCCAACTAATGTTACTTTAATCTAACTATAGTTACTTTAATCTAACTATGGTTAACCTTAAGCAAAAGTAATTAACAATATAATAATCTAATCAATCATCATCCAATAATATAATCCAAGCTTTAGACTAATTAAACTACTTCTAAACAAGATTAACCCCTAACTAAGGGATTAGGAAATCAACTTACGTGGCTAAAAAATCTAGCGACATTGACACGATGGCAAGAGCGAGGCTGCGTGGGGTTAGCTCGGGGATGGGGACGGTGACGGACGACGGATGGTGGTTGAATCTGGCCAAAACAACATCGGAAAAGGCTGTTCAAGTGGAAAAGGCAGCAGTAGCTAGAGGTGGCCAAACGGGCTACCGGCAATGACCAGGGGTGGCCGGCGGTGAGTGGCTGGCCTCTGGACGTCGACAGCTCCATGCTGGATAGTGGCAATAGCTTCGGCAATGGCGGCAACTAGTGGAGGACAGCAAGGGGCGGTAAAAGGAAGAGAACAGGGAGGGAGAGAGAGAGAGGGTTGAGGTGGGCGGCTGAAATGGGGAAATGGAGGAGAGAGAGTGGGCTGGTTGAACTGTCCAAGAGGCTAAGGCAAGTGGCTAGCCCACTTGCTTCAAGGACTAATGAGAAATAAGCAAGACAATACTAAAACAAAGCCCACTTGAGCCACAAAAGAAAAGGCCAAGAAGAGAAGTCCGTGGGCTGAGAAGGGAGAAGAAAAGGGGCCAGCTTGGGCCCATCTTGGTTGGGTTGAATAGGCATAAGGCCCAATGGGCTGTTGGTCTTGGGCCGGCCCCTTGCGGGCTCGAAATCCGTCCAAAATTTCCTTTTTCAACACTTTTAAGCCCAATGGAAAACTCGAGAATAAATGAAGCGACGTCCAAATATTTAGTCCTGACATCATTGAAAAGTTGGTTTCCAAAATCAGATTAAAAATTGGGGCTAAATTGAGTCGATTGCGACTGTAGTACAATTTGGATTATTAGGTGCCCTTTTAGGACTTTTCTCACATTTGACCTATGGTCAAACATTCTTTGATCCATGTAAAAGCTAATTCTCGAGTTAGGGACGTGCTTCGATTGTCATGTGATTCCAGGGACTTAATTGATAATCCCGAGTCAAAGATAAAAATGATTATGTTTAGCGTCGTTCGTAGTTCATATCGAAATTTTGCGGAAATTACTCGCAACTTGACTTCGTACTTTTGCCGAATCGATTTATTTCCGTTTCCCTAATAGTCGTGCGGAAATTACACGCTAAACAAACGACTTTGTTTAGCATTGTTCGTACTAGAGGATATCATTCCCACTCAAGTCCTTATGGTTGAAGGGTTTGTTCCTATTTGAAATTGCGAGTTGTACGCGTATTGTTTCCTATCGGCGCCTCTCTGTAATCCGTTATCCCTCGAACAATTAGTTTGGAATATTTGTACTAACTAGCCATTCGACCAATATCGTCATTTTATAAAATCCCAAAATGGGATCGATTTTTAGGATGTTATAGCATGTGTATATTTACTGCTTTCCTTGGATGTTTACTTCATGCATTGTAATTTCAATTAAAATTTTAGAATCAGAATGGCATGAAACCGATATCCACGCATGGTCACATTCTTAGTTTAAAAATGGCATGAAAAAGATACAAGACACACACGGACATCGTAGGTAAAACATGATAACTGTTACGTAATAGAAACAATTAGTGTAACCCAAGTCCTAGACCCTTAGAGCTCTTGTTGCGTAGGAATCGAGAGAACCTCTTTTGATTTTTGATTGGGCTTTCTAGTCGGCCCCCAAGTCGAGGCTAGAGATGACTCTTAAATATTTATTTTAGGTTGTTAATCAACTTAGATAAATAAAATGAATATATTTTCACTGTTGTGCGAAGTATGGATTTGGGAGAATCCACACTTGCGATCGATGGACCTCTTGGTGGATGTGGTTGTCATTGATCATGTGTTCAAGCCGTCTTTGATGACTTGCCCTCTGAGGACTATCACATGAATAAATATTCCAAATTCTGTCCCTCTTGACACTGATTGTGGCCAAGGATGGGTCGCGACAACTTTAAATTGTCAAGATATTATAGAATCACTTATTCACCCCTCTCAAGTTGATACTAGCTAGCTACTTCAATTACTGCCTTTATTTCCTTTTCTTGTTTGTTTGTTAAAGCAAGAGAAGCCTAGCATGCTGGGAGAAAAAAATAGCAAGTTGGAATTTATCATATTATCCTCACAACCCATGGATTGCAAATGAAGTGAAAAGGAGGAATATTGAAAAATTTGATCTGTTTGTGGCTTGTAATGAGTTTATGCCGGTGAAACTGCTTTCCAGGCGGGTCAGCAGATGAAGGCCAAGGCGCAAAATGCAGCAGATGCTCTTAAGAGCACCGTCGGAGCTCATAAATGAGCACAAAGCAATGTTAGACCCTTTTCAGGTTCGCCGTCTTGATGCTGCTATATGATTTATGACGCGTTTTACTTTTTCAAATGTCCTCGTTTTCTTTAGATCTTGCTCATGAAGAGCTGCTTTCTTGCTGTATCCTGCACATCAAAAGAGAGCTGAGCTGACATAAAAATTGCAAGTTCCTCAGGTGATTCCTCCAAGCTTCGATAGTTCTCAAAGCAACATTTGGGCATTTGGATGTACAATTACTACTTCGAGATATTAAGATAAAAGTGGAAAGGCAAATTAAAGGAGATCGGCAAGCAGCTTACACCAGCAATTTATCTCTAAGAGGTTCTCTTTAATACAATGGTAGGGTTCGTGTTATAAACGATTAAGAAAGGTTTGGTCCACGTGATTTAGAGCAGTGGTGCAAATAATAAATTGAAAGCTTGAAAAATTGGACCAAAAAGGCCGAAATGGCCAGTCTGATGTTTGGTTTTGTTTCACTTTTCTGTATTGGGCTGGGCGGGCCATTTTGCGCTTCATAGGTGAAGCCCAAATTTGGAATGCTCATAGTAAAACGAATATATAAATGTTTAGTATTTCTAATTCCAAAGTGAAAAGAGCATTTTCTTCAATTTGAACTTAATAATCGATTAAATTACTGAAATAATGAGTAAAAAAAATTCTTTCAGGTCAAAAATTATCGCAATTGCCTTCTGATAAGGGAAATGAGGTGTCTATACCAGCCAAGGAGTAAGGAGTTCGAAGAAAATCCAAAGAAAAAAAAATCTCAGGAGCAGAATTCTCCGAGTAGTGTTATTTAACATCAAGGGCTACTATGGACCAAAACTTCTTATATTCAAAGGTGTTAAAGATACCATGTCGTGTAAAAATGAAATAGCAATGTTTTTTTTTCCCCATCAATTTGTTTAAACTTCTGGACAAAATACTTTGGTAAAATATGAATTAGTCCAGTATCGCACTTTTTATCTCTCAAAATTATTGCGTGTTGATTCTCATTCTCTGCTTTCCTTTTTATTCTATTCCACGCGCAAGTGAATACTCTAGCTTCTACAATTGCTTCAAGTTTTGCTGGACTTTCTAATGGAAGGCTAAAGCTAACCAAAGATAAGAGTGAGGAGCACATTATGGAATGGCTACAAGGTAGAGGAAAGTGAACTTGAATCGACAAGTGGACATTATTATTCTTTAGGGACTTCACGACAGTCATCGAAGTCAATAGACGGCTGTAAAACACGTCTCTAATGCGTATCCAGAGTTTGGTTACTTGGGTTTGCATAGTTGCCTTAACGACAGACGATTTTGTAGCAACTGACAGGAATAGAGACACCGAATCCCAAAAATAACATGGCAACCACGATACAACCAAGATTTCGCTTCAGTTTTCTGCGTTCATCTGGCCAAGGTTGATGTGGCAAACCTGTGAAGTCACGGCCACTTCGAAGACAGTCAAGTTTAAGGTTTGTAAGCTCAATCTCAGCAAGGGCCAAATCTCTTTCCCAATGATACGTTAACAACGTGGAAAAGGTACGGCAGCAAAGGATTCCATTAATGGTCGAAACCATGAGAGACAGATTTAACGGTATCCACACCAACTTGCATTTGGCCCTACTGAGTAAGTTGATGTGAGGATGACGCCTTGGAAGACAAAGTAAATGTTAACAATTGTGGTGATTCCGGATTTGAGATATTGGATGCGACCCTCCAGTTCCTTCACGATTTCTTTGCACACTTCTTTATTTCTGGCAAGTCCTTGTGCAGTCTGTTGTGGCTCAGGAGCTTCATTTGTGTTGTCAATTTGTTGAGCTCCTGGAGCTTCATCTGTCTCGGCACTCCTTTGTGCTTCTGGAGCTTGATTTGTGTCGACAATGGGTTGTACTTCTTGAGCTTGAGTAGGATCTATTTCCATGTTCGATTCAGCTTCTTGAGCTTGAACTGTGTCAGCTTCTTGAGGACGAAGCATCCCAGAAGCATTAGTAGTGCATTCAGCTAGAGTTGAGTCATCAGTTGGCTCCTGCACTGGATTTATTCGCACTGGATCTGGTGTTCCTTCCATCAATGCCATTGCTAAATGTAGGTATTTTTATACAGGAAAACTATGCCGATGGACTCGCAGATCTCAAAATTTCATGAAATCAGCGTCCAATGTGGATAAGGTCTTCATCCAGTTTTATAACGAGAAATGGATGAGTGATAAAACAAAGTTTGTCATTTGGTACAACCATCTGATGACTAAAACTTGATTTGGTTGATCAGATTGTCCGATTTTCTTCATTGCGATATATGCATGTGTTACGAAAAATGCCAAGTTGAGAGGAAGAAGTTCAATCTGATAGTTCATTGGCTCGATAATTTAAAATGATGCCTTTCTTGTCAGGTGGTTGGACAAATATGATATCATTATGGATACGTATCCAAATTATATGATGACGGTCTAGTTGGTGGAGACTAACAGTTCACGATACTTGGAGTGGAGTTCGAGTCTGAATCTAATGTAACGAAGGAGAATAAAAATGGCGACGTAAGGACAACATTTCTCTAACAATATGTATATTTACCTCCATAAATTACATCAATTGGTTCAAAATTAAACAAAGCGAGGCGACAAATATTGATAATAAAAAAACAGGAGTGAACCAAAATCAAGAGAGACAAGGAGTGGGAACAGCAATGACAAGTAAGAAGTCACCAGTTATTAGTTAATTCATCAAATTATCATAAGTAAACAAGTTTATATGTATAAGTTTCCTCCAGCGGTTAGTTAGGCAACCCACGAAGAGTTCTAGAAGGGAAAAATCTTGGCTAACCGTCACATTTATAAATGGATGACCATCCTAATCATAGAGAATAAGAAATAGCTATCTAGACGAGCATATTGATTAACGAAAATATTCTAGGATAAACTTATCCGGCATCAATCAACTTTTTTCGAGCCAAAGCCTGGATGGATAGCTTGAACATGTTATTTAGACTTGATAGTGTGGAATATTGAACTCATACCACTCGTCTAAATTCACAAACACAAGTTTGTTTCTTTTCCATCAAGCCAATCCCTTAGGCAGCCTTTGGTTGCCATGCTAGAAAAAAAATTTCACGTTGGACTTTAGTTTATTTTTATAAACTCCACATCAAAATGAAAAATTAAGAAAAAAATCCACGTAGGAAATGGCACTTAAGCAATTGATTACATTGACGTGGCACTCAAGCGAATGAAAAGAAATTATGACACTTGAGTGAGCACTATACAAAAGTTATGACACTTTTAGTGTAATTATTTTAAAAACTTCTATACCTCACCATAAATGCCAAACCCAAGTCATTTTTCTTTTGCATACCATAGGCAAATAGAGATAATCATTAGGCAAGCATGGACTAAGCTTATCGGGCCTAACCATTATCATGATGTGGGATTGACTTGCCATTAGACAAAATCCAATAGTTGAGCTATTTGCAGATTAAGGAGATTTTTAGTACACAAATGCACATTTTCTCTCGCATGTTTCTTAGGTAGAACCGATAATTGGTTTGGTTTTAGATTCTAAGATATGAATAGTAGGCTTAGGTTCTAAAATTTGAGGAATCTATTTCAATTGGCAGGTTCTAGGTTCCAAATAAAAATGGGAACTTAGAACAAATTTTTGTGTTTTTCTTGTTCTCTGTCTTTTTATAATCCTACGGTATTCCATTGTGTATAATTTGAAACCATTGGTATGAGTCTCAATTTTTGACAATATCTATGGCCAAGACTTTTATTTTATTAATATTTCATAATTTTTATGTGTCTAAATATGAATTATGATAAGTGGATTGTAATAAATTGTGGCCATTAGAGATGATGATTTATTGTAATTGTTCAATTAAGAGTGATGGAATTTGGGTGGACTTTGAAACCTATGACAAGGTAGGTTCTAAGTTCCCGGGCATTCAAAGTAGATTCTAAGTCTCAAAAATTAGGGAACCTATCTAATAAGTAGGTTCTAGGTTCCACTTGGAATCTAGAACCACTCACCCCTACGCTTTAATACAAACCACCCATCTTCCGCCATGGAAAATTACTAGAAGAAGTTGCACTTTTTCCAACCCTCTTGCTTCGATGATCCCTTCATCCTCATTGAATTGGTTGTGGGCCTACTTCGTCCATGAACTACGCAACTATTAAAGGGGATATGCTCTGATAGAACATAAAGGGCCAGCCTATTTCTTGTGGTTAAGCCCAAAAGTACTTTGAGTAATCACACAAACGGATCACCCTTTAAAAATATATGTTTAAATTACTAATATTGGTCAATCTCATCCAATGCGTGACTTTCGAAAGTTGCAAATTTTCAATGCTATCACATTTTTGTCGGCACCACGATAAAGTTGGCTTTACTTTTCATGAATTGGAGATCGATGAACTTGATTGGAAAAAATTTACAAATTAAAAACGGAAATAAATCCAATCATACAATAGCATTATACTTTTTTTTGGGTCGGTAATATCATTATACTTTATGAAGAATATTTCGTACAGATTTTTCGCAATGTAGTTGAAAGATTGTGGGGTTAATTCCTGTGAAAGGCCAAGCCTAGCGGTTCAAGCCAATCCCAACTACAGAAGAGGAAGCCTAGTGAAGCCTGAATTCCACAAGCGCAAACGAACATTTAAGTTTTAACTCGACAACATGAAAAATATTTTCGGTCAAGATCACATGTGATGTATTGATACGGGTTAAGCATTATACCAAGATTTCTTTTGAAGCATGTCCTTGAACATAATCGAATCACGTAGTCTCTTATAAAATTGCTATTTAAATGACTCAACCTATAGGTAGTTATTACAATGTTCATGCCCGGGCCCTTCGTGAAAACTACCCAATACAGATTCAAAAAAAAATGCGAGTATAAGTTTCGAGGAAGCAATATATAGTAATGTTAAGAATCATTGGGATGTGATTTGGAGTAATTGAGTCGTATAGAACGCTATGGTTAGTATGGGCCATTTCACTCAGCTCACAAATCAGCGAGGCCATTCTTAACCTAAAAAAAAGGGACCCATAGAGAGCCAACATGGCCTAAAACAACTGGGGGGTCCAGCAGGCTTCCCACTGGAAAAGATGCAACTTTGACCACGACCTTACGTCTCACCTTCCTAGGAGCTTACAGGAACTTGGGGAGTTTTGTGCCCCAACCTGGTATCTTGCATCTGTCTTGGATTTAAATCCAGAGGACTCAATACCGGATGATCTTCGCTAGAGGCCAGCGAAGGCTGATGAGATCGACTTGCTGACCCTTACCTTGACCTCGGTGACTAATTAGAGGAAGAAAGAAAGAAAGAAAGAAATAATAAAAAAAAAAAGAAAGAAAGAAAGAAAGAAAGAAAGAAAGAAATAAAAATATTAAAAAATATTTAAAATTATCTATATTATGGTTAGCCACGTCACATAGGACGACTAGCATCCATGTTAGTGATTTCTGACCAAAATTGATCGGATAGATTGAATTAATATAAATATAAAATATTTAAGACTCAATTACTAAAAAAAAATTAGGATTGAATTGATATAATTACAATATATTTATGATTTTTTGATAATTCTCCTTGGCATGCTCTTCTACAACAACATTTTTTAAAGTTTTTTTAAACCTTGCATGTAACTATTTTCATTGATAATTTTCGTAAGCAACCAAGAAATCAAGCGTGTCACTCCATTGTCTGCCTAACCAATTATCAAATGCTAATCATGGTGAGTGGAATTTTTTTTTTCCAAATTCTCCAAACGTATGATTTCTTCGCATAAGCCAAGCTCCCAAAGGAAATAATCAAGTAACCAACATTTGGGGCGAGTCTTTTTTATGAATGACATCACAAAGCTTCGCCCATTTGATGCGAGATTTGGAATATTACAAACTCTCCACTTTCATTATTAGTATCGCTTTGTGTCCCTAGCGATATTGACTTGTCTAATGCGTTAATCGGTCGATTTTGACCCTTTCATGCGTCCTAAAAGTCTGATAAAAGGTACATCTTGTCCAAGTTCCTCCTCTTGCCCCGCTGGTCCATTCCCACCCATAATCGGGTTAACTTGAGCCTAGTTGGTCGACAAATCACATATCCATTATGTATTTGATGCCATTTACAATGATTCGTCATATTCTACATGAGCCAAGCCATTGTAAGACGTACTCAGATTATTACAACAAGGTAGTGCCTATCTAACTTATGAATAACGTCACAGGGTCCTACTCATCAGACGTGGACATGGATGTCACTTGGAATGTTAACTTGCTGCTCGGAATTCTCCTTTCAATGATTGAATTTCATCTTTTATCCAATGTTGAATATCTCAAATTTGAAAAGAAAAATATAACCATTAACGTTTCACTTAAGGTAACGTCAAATTTCTCATAAGTTCATAAATTAAAATTTCTATTTAATAAGTTAAACAATTATGTTCAAAATTGTCCATGTTTTGGAAATTTTTTTAGTTTCCTAAACCTTTTTTTGGTAAAAAAAAAGCCTCCTATTTTTTTTTTGTTCGGAAATGTAGATTTTTCATTAGTGATCTATAAAGGAAGGATTACATGATAAACTAAGTTATGAGCATAAAATAAGCTTCAAAGATTGCGGTGGTTGTGCAATCCAGTTGGACGAGAGAGTATTAGCATTGTGGGCTCTTGCGACCTAGTTGGCGGCGTGGTTTTGGTCCCTAGGCGTGTGCTTCAGCCCAACTTGTCTCATTTCTATTAAGAGCACATGGTAGTCTTCTACTATTTGCTGCATGGCCCACAAAGTGACAGCTCGGCCCAATACAAACTGAATTGCAGGTAAACTGTCGAAGAGAAGTAGTATGTTCAGATCAGTTAGGGGCTTATCTCCTTGCTGGCTTCTGTAGCTTGTACTTGTCCCCTTTGACTTCAGAAAAAGAAGAGCTTCACGGATGGCTATGGTTTCTCCAATTAGCATAGAAGGGGAGAAAATTCTCTTTGTGAATCCGTTGAGTAGAACACTTGCTCTATCTCGCTAGACACCCACAATCGATCACTCCATGTTTGAGCAGTTCCACGAATAATCTTGCAAGAGGGTTCTATAGATTGGGTTTTGTCTGTTCATGGGGAAGAGGTAGGGCTCTTGTTAATCATTTTCCTATAGCTCCATTTTTGATACAGCTGGGTTCTATGCGTTGCATCTTCTAATAGCCGCTCTATGTTTGGTATGCGAGATTGGAAAATGAAATTGTTTCGGGCCTTCCAAATTGACCAGAGGACCTCGGTGGAGAGTGCTTTGGATTGAGGTTCTGCTTTGTCGATGAGTATCTCCCAAACCCATTTATCTGCTTTGGTGATGTTCAACATAGAGTAATTTATCCCCATTCTATGGTTTGACCATATTTCCCTTGTCCATGGGCAGAGGATGAAGGTATGTTAAGTGGTTTTAGGGGCATTGCCGCAAAAAGGACAGACCATTTCAAGTATGATTTGATGCTTATATAGGTTTTCCTTCATTGGCAGAGCATTATTATAGACATTCCATATTAGAAATTTGACTTTATGAGAGATTTGAAGGTTCCAAATTTTTGACCACAAGTTCTTGGGGACTTGATATGATGGGGATGGTTGGTCGACTAGGCGGGGGTGGTGGGTGCTTTGGGTTCTGTTGTAGCCACTCTTGAATGTGTATTGCCCTAAAGCATTGGCTGTCCACACTAGGCTATTTGGGGTGGGTAGTACACTTAAGAGTGTAGCTATGATTTCTCTTGTCCATTCCTCGTCAAATAGAGCTTCAACTGCTTGGGTATTCCATTGTCTCACATTTTCGTTAATCAACTCAACTACCAAAACCGGATCATTTCTATTTTCCGGACCCCCAATCTTGCCTAAGTTTAACCACTAGTCCTCTCTGATTTGGATACTTTGTCCATCCCTAACTGCCCATTTAACATTTGGTTCAGTCATATCCCTATCCTCTAGTAAACTTTGCCATCCCCACGAAGGTCTATTACCTTTTGTGGTTGACCAGAATTCCCCTATGGGGAAGTAAATGCCCTTACAAATTTTGCTCCATAGCATATCTGGGTATTTTAGGAACTGCCAAGCTTGTTTCCCATCATCGCTTTGTTGAAGTCCACAAGATCTCTAAAGCCAAGGCCCCCACAGTCTTTCCTGTCTTTTAATTTGTCCCATCATTTCCAGTGGATACCTTTCCTCAAGGAATTTTGCTTCCACCAAAAGGAGGAGAATCTCTTTTCAATTGCTCGATATATCAAAAGTGGGATTTTAAAAATTGACATTGCAAATTGAGGGAGGGCTTGGACAACTGTTTTGATCAAAATCTCCTTACCCGCTTTAGATATTAGTCTTTTTTCCACCCTACCAGTTTCTTGTCCACCCTTGCCAAAATTCATGAGAAAAGTTGCTTTTTTGTTTGGCCCCAGTCTGAAGGTATTCCTAGGTACTTCCCTGTTTTCTCTATAATAGGAACTCTCAGTACAGCCGCTATATTATGCTTTAAGGTTTGGGGACAACTTCTTTCTATGAAAATGCCTGACTTATTAAGGTTCACCTGTTGGCCCGAGGTGTAGCAATATTGATTCAAGGTGTTTGATAGGTGCTCTACTTCTTGGATAGTAGCATTCAAAAATAATATTGCATCATCCACAAATAGTAGGTGAGATAATGCTAGGCAGTGAGTATTTAATTAAATACCTTCAAGCTTCCCTTGGACATTGCTTTAGAGATTAGGGAGGATAGGGCATTGGCCATGATAATAAAGAGGTAGGGTGATGGTGGATTCCCTTGTCTGATCCCTCTAGTTGGTGCAAAGTACTCACTGTAGTCCCCATTAACACATACACTAAAGGATACTAAGGAAATACAGTAGTTGACCATAATGACCCATTTCACATCAAACCCCATTTGTTTCATGTAGTCTCATTCCACCCTGTCATTTTTAGAACAAAGTTGATGGGCTTCATAACATAAAATATCCCATAGGAGCAGGTGGTTTAAACAATTAATTAGAACAATAGGCCACTTGGACAAAACTAAGTTGGGTTAGGTGCCTTTTACTATTAATTATTATCATTAGAAGCGTGTATGTCCCATGAACTTTCTTAGGGAAAAGTTAAAAGAAGGGAAAAGAAACAAAAAAAGAAGAACTCCATTGTTAAGAAGTGTCTTAATGACTTTTACATTTTATATCTTCTTTAATTTTAGATATTACGGCATACACACTTTATTTATATTTTTACTTCGAAAATCATGAAACTTTTACAACATAATGTTGGCACACAGATTAGATTTTTTTTTTCACATTTTTAAAATTTTAATAAAATTGTTAAATTTTTAACACTAACCTTTTTTTTTTTTTTTGTTTAAAATTTAAGCAAACATCCTAACGTCCTTCAATCTCATCTTATTGATCATCTTCATGTCAATAGCCATTGTGGGAAGAGTTTTAGTGCTGAATTTACTTGGGTATGTCTATTTTTAGATGCTCAAAAATCCTTGTCACTAAAGCTCCATGTGGTAGCCGCCTTTTCTCCTTCGACACCGTCCGATACATGTGCAAAGAATATTGTGTGAGGGGAGTGAGAACAACTCCCTTTTCAATAGCCCACATTAATTTGGCCTCAAATTTAGATACATCAGTCTTTGATGAGGCTTTTGGACGAATACAAAATGATAATAATCTTATGCAAAATAGTTCTTGCGAAGTTAGAAGATAGAAGCGTGTATGTCCCATGAACTTTTATAATGTCGCCCGAGTGTCGTACTAACATCATAGAACCTCCGTCATTCACACCGAATTGCATTCGATCGGAGAAAGAAATGTCAAATTCAGTAAAAATATGCATTAATTCAGATAAACGAAGTGGTCACAAAATTGGTCCATCTGCAATTTTTCAAGGCATTCCCAGAGATTTACTTCCAAAGATCCAAATAATCAAAATCCACAATTAAGTTCATGATTCGATCGATCCATCACCTTGGAAGAAGGTTTTATGTTCTCTGATCGAAATAATTTCCCGCTTGTATTTCGAACTACAAAAGAATATACCCATTCTAACTTCAAAATTTCTGTATATGTTCTCATCATCATCCTTCATACTATCCTTGCTTTTCCCTTTATCACTCACTTGTTCTCACAGCGAGCGGCCGGTGAATCTGCGGGCTGTACTTGCTTGAATGAGCCCGAGTTCATTCGCATATCCTTCCTTTCTCAAGAAGAACAATTTGACATCATCTCTAACATTTCTCTGGACTAATTTCTCATATCTCCTCAATATTACATGAGGGATTTCGAGAGTTAGTCCGGACGTCCTCTTCGTGAGAAATGTCGCTCTTCTTGATTGTGATATGATGGCTCTTGAAGATTCTTCAGGATCATTTTGAGAAGAGACTCTTGGAGAATGTCCTTGAGTATCTTCGGAAGTCTCAACTTCCTCCTGCCCAAAGAATCCCGCGTTTTGACCTCCTTCTTGAGACGGAGATCTTGATTTTGGTTTTGGAGAAGATTGAGATCGATTTAGAAAGAATTTTTCTCTCGTTAGGGTTTTTCAAAACGTTCTGAAGAGTTAAAAGAAATCCCGACTTTAGACGTTTTTATACCCCCCGTTAGAAGAACAAATGAAATCGCGATTTAAAACAAATTAAAATGGCAGTTATTTTAAACTTAAGAATATTCAATAATCATCTCAAAAATAGACAAATCAATCATGTAGATTAAAAGCACTTACCAAAGATTGACTGATTGAATTAAGGAAATAACATACCTTCCCAAAATACCATTATTTCCTTTTTCAATGGTCTGTCCGTGACGATTCCTTTGTCTCGGACTTTGTCCTCCCTTCTCATGGAATTTATAAAAAAGGGTTAATAATATTTAATCTCCCACATATTGAATCGAATGTACTTGTCTTTGTCCGGCGACTTTGTGAAGATATCTCATAATTGATTCTTAGAATCAATAAATTCCACATATATATCTCCATTTTGCACATGGTCTCTAATAAAGTGATGTTTGATTTCAATGTGCTTTTGCTGAATGTAGAATTGGATTCTTGGTGAGGTTTATAGCACTCGTATTATCACATCTTATTTCAAAGTGCAAGCTTCTTCCTTTCCATAATCCAATAGTTCTTTGTTTCATCCATAAAATCGTGAGCGGAGCGGCGGCTTCCAAGAGCAACATATTCTCGCTCTCTCAGCTTGATAGAGCCACCGTGTTCTCGTTTTTTAAGACCATGATACCAACATTTGTCCAAGTAATCGGCATGTTCGATGATGTACTTTTCCCTGTCTACTTTACATCCCTGCTAAGTCAAAAGATCGAGTAGCCAATGAGAGTAAAGTCTGTTTTTAGGGAACACCCACTGTAGAGATGGATAAGTAGCTATGTACTTAATAATACGCTTTTTTACCGTCAAGATGAGATTCTCTTGGATCTCGCTTACACATACACTCAGTATATAATGTCTGTCCGGATGCGCCCAATCATACTTCTATAAGATTTCTGATCAACTTTCTTTCCCGATTCATCCTGATCGAGTTTAATGGGGGTTGACATTGGAGTTTCGGTCTTCTTTTTGCGCTTTTCCATCCCAAACTTCTTAACCAAATCTTTGAATATTTCTCTTGATGAATGAATGTTCCTCGTTTTGATTGGTTAATTCCTAGGAAGAAAGTAAGTTCTCCCATCATACTCATCTCGAATTCCTCCTACATAGACTTTGAGAAGTTCTTGCACAAACTTTCATTAGAAGAACAAAAATAATATCATCTACATAAATTTGTACTAAAAGGATGTCCTTACCGCTTTCTTGATAAATAAAGTTGTATCAACCATACCTTTCTTGAAGTTGTTGTCTAATAAAACTTACGAGTCGTTCATACTGTGCTCGAGGTGCTTGTTTCGTCCATATAGGGCCTTTTTCAGTCTCGAAAACATGATATGGCTTTCTTGTTTCCTCAAACCTGGTGTGGTTGTTCCACATAGACTTCTTCCTTTGATGAACCCATTTAGAAAGGCGCTCTTACATCCATTTGAAATAGTTTGAAATTCGATAACAAGCATAGGCAAGTAAAAGTCTCGATTGCTTTCTAATCTTGCAACCGGAGCATAGGTTTCATCATAGTCTATTCCCTTTGGGAATAACCTTTTTGCCACAAGTCTTGCCTTATTTCGTGACTTTTCCAAGTTCATTTACTTTGTTTCAAGACCCATTTAGTATCAATAATTGTCCGTCCTTTTGGTTTAGAACTAATTCCCATACATCATTTCTTCTTGAACTGATTGAAGCTCCTCTTGCATTGCTCTATCCAAACTTTCATTTTCCGTAGCTTCATTAATGCCTTTGGGTTCAATTTCAGAAATAAGTGCAACAATACCTGTATCCTTTTTGTTCCTTGATCTGGTTTGAATCCCTTCGTTGATATTTCCGATCACGAGCTCTTTGGGGTGACTAGACTTATGCTTCCGCCGTTTAACTTCAAGATTATCGAATCTTCGTGGATGCGTAAACATTAGGCTGAATTGATTCTTCTTCATGAATTCCTTCTTTGACTATTTCCCGAGAATATTCTCGCTTTGTTGAAACATGATCTTTCAGTTCAAAGATCTGGTACCGGGTTCTTCATGCACCGTAACACTTTGTTTTGGAACCCTTACTAGGTTGACGATTAACATTTTTAAGAATATAGCAAGACAACCAAAAACTCGAAAGTATGAAACAATAGGTTTTCTTTCTTTCAAAATCTCATAGGGAGTTTTCTCAAGTATAGGTCTAAGAAAAATTCTATTAATAATATGACAAGAAGTCTAATTCATGTGAAGAAGCTCAGTAACTTTTTAGATTTAAAAAGAACTTTTAGTGAAGGTAAGCCACGAACAAGCCTTTGTTGGCAAGCTTGGAAATTTGTTTCATGCCGACATGTCCAAGTTTGCGTGCCACAAATCTCGCTTCATCTTGACCGATAAAAGACATTTTGTAGTGTCTACATTTATATCCAGAAGATAAATGTTCCCATGTCTTCGTCTAGTAAAAGTCTGTGAAGAGTCAATGCTTGTTCCAGAACATAAGTTCTCTTTGAAGTTTATTCTGAAACCAAAGATCACATAACCGGGCCGATGCTCGAAGATTGTAGTTAATCCTTGACTAGAGAACGTTGTTGATGATTAGCCTGCCAATCTTGACAGCCTTCAGTAATGTTTCTTAGGGAAAAAAGAATCTTGATTTTCCTTTGCTTTCAAAAGTTAAAAGAACCTCTCGATTTTCCTTCATTTCCAAAAATTCCTTTTTGAAGGGAAAAGAAACTTCTAAAAAATTTTTCAAACTTTCCTTTGTTCTTTTTGAGTCTGGGACAATTTAATGTGCCCCTTTTTCTTACACTCAAGAAGAACTCCATTGTTAAGAAGTGTCTTAATGACTTTTACATTTTATATCTTCTTTAATTTTAGATATTACGGCATACACACTTTATTTATATTTTTTTACTTCGAAAATCATGAAACTTTTACAACATAATGTTGGCACACAGATTAGATTTTTTTTTTCACATTTTTAAAATTTTAATAAAATTGTTAAATTTTTAACACTAACCTTTTTTTTTTGTTTAAAATTTAAGCAAACATCCTAGTCCCATGATTTTTTTTTTATCGGTCATATTTTACGTCTACTCTAATTTCATTCTCAGACTTTTGTTTTGCCTCTTTATAAAGCGTGAGAGTCGAACCTCACATTTGAAACTAAATTGTCCCCACCTTAATTCTCTTTGAGAAAGTGGAAATTCAAATCTCCCCTTCTACTTTTCATATGGGAAGGATCCGTGTAGCGCCCCCAAGTCGGCATTATAAATATTCAGTGGCCTTTCAATGCAAGGAACACTCCCTTCTAGAAGACTTCTTGTTGTATTTTCCAACTTTTTAATCGAGGGTCGTGATTATTCAATCGCTTTCGACAGTTACAAGGAAACGGTTGTGGGGCCAAAACCTGTCAAAGTTGTTAAATGGTTCGTCCATTCTTAACTACTCTCGGTCCACTTAGTAACCCTATTTAATAAAGGAAAATATCTGGATTAACAATGCATTAATCACATATAATACGAAAAACCCAATGTTTTGAAGATTGTGAACTTTTCTTCACTAGAAATTCAGGAGATGCTGGTCCTCGTATATTTTTTTAGCGTTGAATTGAAATGGAACAGAATGAATCTCAGCTTACAATACTCGTTAAAAAAAAATAGGGTTAAATATTGGAATTGTCCATGAAAGGGTTCTGCCTACTAGTAAATCGATCAAAAGGATCAATTGTACCAACAAAGAAAGTGGCAAGTTCAACAGTACCGCCCTCTACTTTTTTATATATTTTTTTATTAATGATTAAAAATTTTTATACCTCATCATAAACGTTCATTAAAGCTCCGTTTGTTTTATGAAAAATATTTTTCTGATTTTTAGTGTCTAGTTCGTTTAGAAAAATAAGTTAATAGAAAACCAGTGTTAAATATAGGAAAATGATTTCTCTCTTTTAAAAATCGAAAAACATTTTTTAAATATATGACTAATAATTGATGCCTAGATCCAAAACTTTACGTTTAAACATAAAAATCCTAGTGTTGGTTCCTAGGTCCCGGTGTTCAAGACCAGATCTTTGTCAGCTAGGCTCGGGCCACCAAAGCCCATGCCCGAGTCTATCAAGGCCGGCCTTGAACGCTTGGTGTAAGTGCTCAATTACTTGGCACCCAATAAAGGCCGTGATTGAGTCCCTGATACTTGAGCTTTGATCCATAAAGGCCATAGCAGGTCCTCGACGCTCAAATTCTAGTCTTAAATTAACGAAATGTTTGTTCTTATAAATCTATGCTATCGTTTTGAATTTTTATGAATGAACGTGCTTTTGCCGGCCAAAATAATAATAAAAAAATCTAATCATCTTCGTTGGTCAAAAAGCAAATTAATTGCTTACCAATCCAAGTTTCGACAACAAGACAATCCAAGATCTTATTATAATTGTCACACCCCGCATCCTATAGGAATGGAGGTGACTTGGCCGCCCTTTCACCTAAAGGACATAGTTTCTAACCACAAAAGGTCCAATTCCCAAAAGTCTCCACAAAAACGCTCTCACTTTACTAGCTGCTAACTAAAGAACCTGAAAAGATTGGGAAAAATGGGTGAGCAACTACAAGCTCGTACATATCTTCTAAGCATATCAAACAAGCACTATGCATGAATTCAGAGCAAGACCATAACTTTATAACTCAATCAAATGTATAAAATATATAATGAATCATATAGGAGTTACTTTTATACTTAGCATATCTGCCATAAGTTTGCAACTCAAGTAAACCACCATCACAATGCAAGAATTAATGGTCAAGTCCATTGGATAATCTCCATTCAAAAATCACACGTCAATGGTCATGACACAACGCCTTGTGACAAGGCGACCAAGATTCTCCCCTTGGCAATGTCTCCACTTATAATGTCGGTGGCTCGGTTCAAAAGGATATCCTAAACCCAGTATGCATACCAACATACCCCTCAATGGGCTCATAACAATAATAAGCAAAATAACCATCTTCCAATACTAGAAATCCAATTCATAAATCAATATCATAAACAAAACAAATACATTTTTGCAACATCGTCATCTACCATTTCTCATCCATTTCTCAAGTCATTTACATACTTTTCCATAAATTACAAATATATTTTGCCAAGCAATTACAAATATATTTTTCCTTCCAATATTTTGCATAATACTCTTTCCAAACCTTTATAAACAATAAAAAAGTAGTCCATGCCCAATTCAACTTTTATGCAATAACAATGTCATTTCATAATCTTTTACTATATATAATCCATAGAATTTTCTCAACATGAATTTTACAAATTCAAAGAAGATATAATACCATTCATCTCGTTGACTACGACACAATAAAACGGTACTTGTATCATCAAACTCGAGGCCCTAACAAATAATTGAGGAATAAAATTAAAATCAAATAAAACTCTACCTCAACTACGAGATAACTAAACTACGCTTTAACGCTAATAAAATGACCCCTATAAGCTAACGAATTGCCTATCCGAAGCGATTATTCAAAGCCGTTCACAAATGCAATGTTTGAGTGTGAAACTCAATTATGCCAAAAATTTCTCATCTGAATTTCGATTCAAGCAATCTTGCAGTCAAAATGAAGATAATTCTAAGCACTAGAAGACTTGGACAACCCAATTTTGAGCTGAAACTGATGAAAATAGATCTCAAAGTGGCTCGGTGCGTACTATTCATCATGTGCAGAAAAGTTCGAAATTTTGTTTCGGACAAACCACAAGCTCAAATTCAATTCCGTAAAATCCTACGGGTTCCATAACATTTTAAACTATCATTCTTATAAAATTTCACAGGCTCAACGATGCAAAAATCGGACTTCGCCACTAAATATTTTCAATATTCCGAATTTGAGCCCTAAATTGAAAAAATGCTTCGATTGGAGGAAAGATGGGCGCGTGTACTCACCGGGCGTTGCGTAAAGTAATCGAGTCTATTTTGTTAGGCTCCCATGACACGCGTGTGCGAAACCCTCTTATTCTTTTCCTCTCTTCCCTTTTCTCTCTTTTTTTTCTCCCGAAACTGGTTCGGTGGGAGTGAACCCCACTTATTCTCTCTCCTTCTCTTTTTAGACTTTTCAACTCTATGTTTCTAACGGCCAAAAAAAAAAACTCTCTGTTTCTGTTTTTTTTTTAAACCCATGTGGAGCCCACCAGTCAAAAAACAAGTGTGAATATTGCAATAATTAAGTTGAAAATGAAATGTTTATTCTAATAAATCTACGCTATCGTTTTGAAGTTTTGTGAATGAAAGTGCTTATGCCGGCCAAAATATTAATAAAAAATCTGATCATCTTCATTGGTCAAATAGAAAATCAATTGTTGACCAATCCAAGTCTCGACAACAAGACGATTCGAGATCTTATTATAATGAAGTTGCAAAGACAAGCGTACCACAAAAGGCCCATCTCTTCCATGTAGACAAATACAAACAGGAATATTCCATGGCTTTTGAAACATTAAGACAAATTCTGAACCCACCCCCCCAAAAAAAAAAATCATTAAGACAAAGCTTATCGAGATCATGATCGTGTGAACTCACCAATCGATCCATGATTAACGGTTCAAATGATTTTGATCATGCAAGATGGAGTTCCCTGCGTTTAATTTAGCGAGAGATGCAAGATACTAGATTAGGGCTCAAACTCCCCAAGTTCCCATAATCTGGATTCACGTGATTAATATGAAGTGGTCCTGATTAATATAATTTTTAATATTTTTCAAATAACGTATTTATTTTTCTTTTTTTTATTTTCTTTCATTCTTCTTCTAGCCGATCGTTGAGGTCAAGGCAAGGGTCGATGAGGTTGACCTCATTAGGCACTAGCGAAGATCATGCGGGATTGAGTCCTCTGCATCCACTATTTGTTAATGTCATTCATTATTTCAATTTAACAAATTCAACTTCATTCCAATAATCCATAAAACCTGGAATAAAAAAAAATTTACATTCTAGACTCTTGTGTCAAAGCATGTTAGAATAAAAGAGAAAAAAAAAACCTAGTGGGTGAATTATGTATCATAGGAAGTGAGAGTCCAAAGAGAAGAGAATACTATGTTTTCTTTTTTTCCCCTTTATTATTTTTATTATTTTATATATATTTACATATTTATATTTTAACCCATCATTTATTGAAAAAATATAAAATTAACCCTATGTGTGTTGGAATCACATTTCGGAATTCTGAACTCGTATGTCGGAGTTTCAGACTTGAGTGTTGGATAGTGTCGAGGAAAGTTGATTTGGTGTCGAATTTTTCGAACATTTGTCGACCGAGTGTCGGAGAGTATTAAAGAGTGTTGGATTATTTGACACGATATGACACGTGTCTGACATTACACGAAGGCTCCCGAAGAATGTCGGTGCTTCTTAGGTTGGGACCCAAAACTCTCCAAGTTCTTGTAATCTCCTAGGAAGGTGAGAGGGAAGCCCGCTGGTCCCCCATTTGTTTCAGGAGTTGGTCATTCTTTTAGGTTAAGAATGGTTTCAATGAATTGTGAAATTAGCTAAATGGACCATACTAACCATAGCTTTGTGTATGATCTAATTACTCTAAATCATGCCACCAATGATTCTTAACATTAGTATATATTGCTCCAGCGATGGAGATTTTTTTATATTTTATTTTGTTTCGTTCGAACAGCAATGGAAGATTGAACTAGGTACATGAAGGATTGATAACCGTACAAAGGCCTCGAACGGCCTTAAATTCAGCTCTAAACAAATCCAAAGAACTATAGAATCCAGTCAAACACGATAATTTAATTTACGACGGGAGATTTCAAAATTCTTGTCCTTCGGTTGATTGGAACAATGACGTTTCATCATGAAAAGCAGTCGTTACATATGAACGCTTTCAAATTGACGAACTCCTCACCCACAACAAACCTTCACCTTGTTGCCAACGCCATCGAAAGAGAGCGTTATTTCTCTGTGATTTTTCAATTCCACTGGAGAAAGTAAAGCTGCAACATCCATTGCCTTAACTCGATTGTTTGGATACACGGCGTCTTCACCGTACGGAAAGCATGGGCATTCGCCGGATAACTCGGGGCAAACAAGGATCGCCATCCGAGTTTTAGGAACGTCACGTTTCAGCTTAAAGTCCTCGCTCCTCACGGTCTTGCTATTGTGACTGCCCAGCATGAGATTTTTCCTCACCACTCCAGACTCATAATTGAGCTTGCCGTCATTACTCTCGCGAAAACTTAACAGGGACAGCTGCATCCGCACATCCGAAGAATTGGTGATTTTGCATCGGTTGCCATAGAGTGGAGACATTTTATTGGCTGAACATCAAGGAGAACAAAACACCATTAATTGATGATTTCAAAAATCGAAGAGCCACAGGAATGTTTACATCACGGCGAACTAGATCGATTGATGGATATAGAAAGTGAAGGGGAAACAAGAACATGTACAGCATCACTTGTATTGCCGTACACAGGAGCCAAAATCAGAATCCATTAAATAACAAGCCAGCCACTGAGACTTAGAAGATAAGAAGTAGATAAAAGATAGTTGCTAAAGAGAGTTCTAAATACTCTATACGAGCATTGGAAAGCACAAGAAATCATATTCTTTTCCTCTGCTTTCTACAACACGATTGTTCAATCAATGCAGACCCAAACTCTCTCTCTCTCTCTCTCTCTCTCTCTCTCTGTTTCTTCCTCTGTTTTCTATCTAATGGAGAGGCCATCACAGCAGCCCACCCAATCATCTCTCTCTCTGTTTCTTCCTCTGTTTTCTACCTAATGGAGAGGCCATCACAGCAGCCCCCTAATCATGATCTTCACAACTGATGAGAACCCCATCACTAGAGATCTGGTGGAGCTATCTAGTCCGCATATTTACATACATAAGGGTTTGACTGGTAAATATACTACATGCACTCATAACGACTGGAAAGTGCGCGTATTTAATCCATTAATTGCCGCCATGGCCGAAAAACACAATCCATATATTGCTGCCGGCAAAGGTGGCAGAACCCTCGCCGATGGTCGGAGTAGACTCCTGGACCTAGAGATATGGCGGTGAGAGCGAGGCCGAGGGAAGCACTGGGCAGAATCTCCCACAAAGCCACCAGCCAGAGGGACGCAGATCCGCTGTCCCCGTCACCAATCCCCACAAATTCAAGCACAACCTCTCTCTCTCCCACAACACCTGTAAACCTGAGCCGCACCGTCCTCAGACGCCGCTCACTTATCCACTCAGGTGCCGCCACCGGCTTGCCATTCTGTCCATCGCCGCTGTCCTGACATTCACTCTACATTTTCGCCCACCCTATCTATCTTTCGCGTCTCACACAACATCGCCGCCCTCCCACTCCCCAGCATCGGCTGCCGTCGACACGCCAACGATCTCTGAAGGGTCCTCGGGGCCTTGACGGCCATTGAGGTGCCGGCAAGCTCCAGATCTGGAGTGCGTCCCCAATATCTGGAGGCTCAGCCCCTCCTCTCTGGTTTGGAGGCATTGAGATCAGGATTCGTCGCCCTCATCGACCGTGATGAGGGACGAACCCGACGTGCTGCGCCGAGCTCCGTGCAGGCAACGAGCTTGGCGCCAACATTGGCGCCGTTAAGCTCGGCCTGTGACAGAGAGGAGATTAGGGTTGAAGTGAGAGCAGAGAGAGGATAAAGAAACGACCAGAGTGTGGAGAGTGAGATATGCACGACATCAACGTCGGCGCCGGCATGGGCTGAAATTCTACTACATCATTGCTTGGACAGCACGGATTCATCATCCAAAAATCTTATAAAAAAAAAAAGTGGTGCCGAGCGATAGGAGAAAGAGAAGAAAGAAAGAACCTGGGGAGAATGAATTGGAGCAGAGATGCCCCGAGGGAGAATTGCCAATTCTTTTTTCAGGAACTCAGTCTGTTCTTCATCTCCATTCTTCATGGGCCATTTGCTGTATGGCTGCATCTGCCGCAGCATTCAAGTGTGTTTGGTTAATAAATGAAAGGGAATGACGGGACGAATTTTATTTATTTAATGCAATATAAACAGTTTTCTATTAAAAAAGCTCTCTTTAAATCAAGGTTAGGGTTTTCTTTCTCCTCCCTCGAAGCCATTGCCTCTACGAAGTTGGGCCATTTGCTGAATGGCTACTAGGGCTGGCAAAATGGGTCACGTATCCATATTTTAATATAGTTTTAAGAGCCTTCATTTTATTTGAGTAACTCATTTTCTGTTAAAATTAGTTAAAATGTGTTTAGAAAAATGTAAGGCCCAAAATACAAGTCAAATACGGGTGATTGAAAATGACCCATATTTGACCAACATTCTTTAAATCCACATGACACCCACATACAATCCATGACCCACAACATCCATAAACAATCCATGACTCACAACACATCCTTGATTAGTTGATAGGGACATTTATGTTCAACGAAGTTTAACATTTGAATGAAGAAAATAATTCAAAAGATAAGAAAACTATTACTTTTAAAATGATTATGATGATGCAGGTGGACAAATATCATAAGGCGGTGAGGATGGTGATGAAGACATGGTGCTATTGACAAATATATTTAAAAACTTCGTGAGGAAAGGTGGAAACTACAAAGGAAACGACAAATGAAGTTTTCAAATGACAGAAAGCCATAAAAAATCAAAGAAGAATCCAAAAGTAAGGATATTATTTGTTATGAATGCAAAAACCAGGTCACATAAAGCTTGAGTGCCCATTTCTCAAGAAAAAGAAGGGAAAATATGAAAAGAAGAAGAAAGCACTGAAGGCTAAATCATGGAGTGACACTTAATGTAAATCTAGCAATGAGGAAAAAGCAAATCTTTGTCTAATGATTGACTCATACCATGAGGATGAAACTAAGGTTTAATTATTTTGAACTATCTTATGAAGAACTATAGGATTTTTTAAGGAAATGTTTGAAGATTAGAAAAGGGCTTAAAAAAGAATGTCTCTTTTAGGCTCCGTTGGTTTTGCGGAAAATATAACGTGTTTGGAAAATGTTTTCTAGGAAGCTATTTTTTGGGAAAGTGTAATTATTTTATGGTGTTTAGCTCAAACTTGAAAATGAAGTGTTTACTGTTTAGTAAGGAAAATCTTTTCCTTAATATATTCTTTTTTAATAAATTTTTATTTTATTTTTTAAAAATCAATTTTTATTTTTTAAATTATTTTTAGATTGTTTTTTTGTTCCTTTGTTGATATCTAATTTTTGATTGATCATTCGTTATTTAATGCACAAAAATTTAGGGATTAATCTTAACCCCTAAACAAAAAATATTAGGATTAAATCGCATAGCATATAGTTTTATGAGCATTTATTATTACATTTGCATTGGAGATGTGGCAAATGGGTTTCAATTGATGGTTCTAAGCTTTAATTTAACAAGTTGGACTAAGCCCGCAGTGAAGAGAATTTGGCTAGGCTCGTTAAGAGGTGACGAGTTGGAATATGAGAATATTATCGGGAATATGAGAATGTTCCCGAGAAAATTTGCATTATTCTTTCAATATTCAGGGAAGGTGTCGGATGAAATATTGAAAAAATATTGCACGTGGGATACAAGAGCTAAATATGTAACGTGCAAATTTATCATCTTTCCTTAAATAATATAGTCCTTTCACCTATAAAAAAGGGGCCACACAAACAAAAAGGACATAAAAAAGAACATGCATTGCATATAGTATTAATATGTTATTCATCCCACGTCATGT
Organism: Angophora floribunda; assembly: GCA_014182895.1. Lineage (NCBI taxonomy): Eukaryota > Viridiplantae > Streptophyta > Magnoliopsida > Myrtales > Myrtaceae > Angophora > Angophora floribunda. The sequence goes on from CM024714.1 coordinate 13,171,691, forward strand.
AATACATGCATATTTAGGGTCACGTAAATTATATTGCATCCATGTTACAATAATTTTCAGTTAACGTATGTCATTAGAGTTAGGCCATTTGAATTGCACGTCATATGTTATTAGAATAAGAATCATGCATGTTAAATTTAGATTAAAGTCCTACATAATTAATTATAAAAAATCCAAAAAAAAGTAGATGTCATCCCATTTAGAATTTATGTTTAATCCATGCATTTTAGTTATAGCTTATTTTGCTTTAAGGTTGATCATGATTCGTCCTTTTGGATTTACCGAATGTTATTGATTGTGATTCACATGACCACTCTTTTCCATGTTAGTGGCTTAGGTTAAAATCAACTAAGATTGCTTGCAAAAAAAATATTTTTGAAACTTATAGAGAAAGGGTACCGAAAGGGCGCTAGTTTAACTTAACATAACCATGTCCCCGAACCTATTGAATCTCTGATTCACAGAAGTAAAGTATTCTCTCATACTTTACTTGAGTTTCTAATAAACCCTAATTGATTAGTGGTGGCTCCTAATTGAATAAAATTACATGTTTAAATAGATCAAATTTTGAGTATGAAGTTGCGGTTGGTAGGGCTTGGGAAAGTCCGCATTAAGTCTTTGGACTTAGTAATCCATTAGTCTTCCCATGGTGATTCACCTTCAAGGAGGTCGCAACATCCTTTTCATCATCTTCTTCTTCATTGGCATGGCCCTCCTTGCTGCCACCTATGTCTTTGCCCTTTGCTCCCATGCCGTCCCTTGCTACCTCTTCGTCACCGACCGTCACCGACCTTCGCCGCATTCGCCATGTCGTTGTTGTCCCCACCCTCCTCCCCTCACAGTCCCTTTGCATGACTACAAGCCAACATTTTGACGTGATCGCCATGGATGGCATTGAAGTGGTGGTTCTCAAGGTTTTCTACGATTGTGATATGGTGGTGCATGGGCTCCGCAGCGCTTTGAGCTTTTGACCTTAGTTAATCGACGATGGTGCTCTTCCTCTAGTGCTTCGGCGAGGTTGAGCCTCACCTGATCAAGCAAGGTCGAGCTCGCCCGACATTGGGGAGCTCGAGCCTTGCCATATCCGACGACCTGAACAGGCCTTGAGCCTCAACTAAGTTCATCGAAGGTTTGCCGACCTCTAGCGATCTCAAGCAAGGCTTGAGGTTTGCCTCAAGTCATTGGATCTGGATGAGGCCCAAGCTTGCTAGCTCACCAGATTGGCAAGGCTCGACCTTGTTGAAATCTAGTGAGCTTGAGCCTCACTAAAATTTGGTGAGCTTGAGCCTTGCTGGCCCATGGCGAGGCTCAAGCTCGCCTTTGGTTGGTCGTCAATTGTCGTTGTGGTCAACAACTAGCCAAGGAAGAAGAAAATGAAAAAGAAAGAAAAGGGGAAAAAAACAAAAAAGAAATGAAAAGGAAAAATAATTAAAATTTTGATTTTTTCTAAAATAAAAGAAAAGGGTATTTGGTAAAAGAAAGTGTGGTGAAAGAAGAGATGGAATATGTTTTCCCCAATTTGAAAAGTGAAAAATATTTTCTCCAATTTTAGAAGACTTTTTCTTTTCATGGAAATTGTTTTCCCCAATCAATGCATTTTCCATGAAACGAATGCCAAAAATCCAGAAAATATTTTTCTAAAAGTTATTTTACGTGAAACAAACAAAGCCTTAAAGAAGGAAGTTTACAATCTAACCATTAAAAACCTTACTTGCAAAGTTGCTCTCAAATAACTTGAAAAAGGATTATGACCTCTGGGTGAGCAAAATAAAACTTTCTCAAGTTGAGAATAACACTCTCAAGGAAGAAATTTCAAATATTAGCACTAAATTTTCACTAGGTTCAAAAACCTTGAAACATATTCTCTTAATTCAAATTCCCTACTACAACATATGTGGTTTAGGACTTGAATGGTGTGACGTGGTTCATTCTATCCATGTGGATAATTTTTTTTAAATAAATGCCACATCATTTAAAATTCTCACAAAAAAAAAGCCATGTCAGCTGTTTGGTCGCAAATTTTCACCATTGGCACTTAAGTATTTATTTCTTCTCCAATTTTGGCATTTATATATACATTTTAAAATTTTTGATACTTATGAGTTCTCCCGTGCTAAGTTGTGGTACTTGGGGTGTTCTTCTAATAAAATTGGAAGTAAAAGAATAAGAGAGGCCATGAGAAGGGGAGGGGACAATTCTAGTATGCATAGATATGTAAAATTACCTATTTGTCCTCTACATATTACTTTAATATTGTAATTCAATTAATATATGGGGAAGAAAAAGGATAAAAGGGTAAAATAGAATAGTAAGGGCATGCATGATACCATTCTATTTTTTCCCAGAATTATTTTTCTATTCTAGAAACAAGTATGAAGCAAAAATCCATTTGTTAACATAATTTCATTTTTCTATTTTTAGAAGAAATTTTTAGTCTAAAAATAGGTTTGGAACAAAAATGAGAAGTAAGAATTTTCTATTTCTCTATATCTAGAATAGAAATGAGAAATAAAAGCTCTTTTCATCGCTCACCTTTGTTACCACCCACCTACCACCTCCACTTGCCATCACTCGCTGGTTGTCGACCATCGCCATTGTCCGCCATCACTTAGGAGGGAGAAATTTTGTATTGTCATTAAATGGATTTTTATTTCAAGAACAAAAATTTTGTATCATTATCAAATACGTATTTTTATTAGAAACTCATCTAGGAATAGAAATAGAAAAAGTTGAAAATTGATTTATGGAACTGAATGGTTATGATTCGCGCCCTAAACCAGCCACTAGATTTGGTAAAATTCCTTAATTATTTTTATAGTGCAACAACCAATCGAATCTTGATATCATTCACCTTTTTCAAATTTTGAATGAATGTTTGTGTTCAGTTATTTGAAGAATCACAATACAATTATTCAATATGTGCTTTCTATAAAAGAATCCATATAGCGTGATAAACTAAATAAGGATTCGAAATACCTTGAATTTCTCAAAGGGGCGCAGGGGGATAATACTAGGAGTGCCAAAACTTTCGTATGGCGCTCACTTTGGTGCCAAAACTTTTCTTTTCGCTCACTTGAGTGCCATAAGTTTCAAAAAACGTTCATTTGAGTGTTACTTCCGATTTTGCCACTGGAAAAGCTGACATGACATTAAAATGACATTAAACTTGCCAACGTGTCTCGCCGGCGAGTTGAGTTAGCAAATGAGGGTAAATGACGTCGTTCACCCATGTAATTATAAGAAGTGAAGCAGCTTTGTAAATTGGGACAAAATACCAATTTCATTCTTCACGAACCCTAACCTTAATTCTACATTCAACCCGCAAACTCTCTTTTGTGGATTACAAAGTCCAACAAGAGTTTTTTGGACAAGAGAAAATCCTGGGAGAAGGTTCTATAGATGTGCCAGGTATAGAGAAGGCTTCAACTGTGGATATTACAAGTGGGTTGACGCAAAATTTTCACATCGAGCAACAGAGGTGATCTTAGAGCTCCTTCAAGGATGGCATGGACCTCTGCCTATAATGGAAGATGAGTTGAACAATGCCGACTCTATGCAAGTTAAAATCAAGGGTCTGGAATCTTTGGTAAATCATTTGAAGAAGGAAGTTTCAAGGATAAAAATTCAAAGAGATATTTATCGAGTGTTGTTTGTCTTGATGTTGTTAGGTTTGGTTTGGTTTGTGGTCATATGTAATTTTAGTAACGAAAAGAAGCTATTGAGTCTACCATAGTTAAAGAACAATGAAATGTATTGATGTATTTGGTGTAATGGCTTTTTTTGCTTTATGTTGGAATGTTATTACAATATATGGGGTTACTAGTTTGTGTCGACTTGAAGGTTGGTGGATTGGTGGACGTTGTGTTTTTTTTATGCAATTTGAGTATTATTGTCGAATTATACAATAGATAGATGGCTTGACCAACTTGTAGCAGTTGTAGCAAGAGAAGGGATGGTTTTGCATAATGGTCTCCATTTTGGCTTTTTGCATATATGTTGAAGGATAGTTGAAGTTTCAAATAACTTTATGTATGATCATTTGAGTGCCAAATTTTTTTTCAAGTGACCACTTCGGTTCGTCAATTTCTTAAAAGTTACAACTTAGGTTTCTTAACTTTTTAAAAGTGATGACTTCGGTTCCTCAACTTTTTAATTTGATAAGTTATTGATTTTACTTTTGTCAAACACATTTTACATCCTTCAATAGCTCAAGGCAAATTTATCATCCTGTAATAGCTTACAAAATAACACTTATTTCAACAAATAACATTAGTCTTGGCATGGTTTCACACAAAATAGCATGACATTGCACTGGAAGGTCTTCTACATCAACATTCATGTTCTTACAAATTTAAGCTAAAAACAACATTTCCATTAAACACCTGTCCATCCAAAATGCAACAATAATCTGAAACAACGAACAACATTGCTGCTAAACACATCACCAACCAAGATGCAGCAATAATCTCAACTGCCTTATAACAAAATCCTAAGGTCATAGACATTGAAACCTAATAACAAACATAAAAATACAGCATCCTCCTATCAGTCAATTTGAAGAACCTCATCACTTTTATTTTTCTTCTTCAATGGCTTCATAATATTCATGAGTCTTGCACTCTTTTAAACTGAAACTTTTGGAGGATCAATTCTTTTCATTTGAGCTTCATGTGTTTCAATGTTGCCTAATGTTCCACATTCTGTAATTAGTGTTGGCACTATGGTAGAAAGCTGTGAATCCCTATGATCATTTAATTGAGGTAGACTTGATGTTGAAGCATTCTTTGGTGCCTGTTTTCGAGCTGGCCTCTGTTTTGGACCTACTATTACTTGCTGCTTCTTCAATTGTGCTCGAGTTACCATTGGTTGGTTTATTGGTTATTGCCCTTGGCTTTTTCTTGTAGATGCGGTAGATTCCAGACTTGGTCCTTTTTAAAATATCAATACCTCCGAACTTCTCCCAAGTTACAATCATATAAACTTCATTAATTACTATGCCAATCAAATTGAATACATTATGCATAACAACTAAGAAATTGACATTCAAAACTGTCATTATGGCATTCATATCTGTGAATAACCCATAGCCATATTCTCTTATCATTCTTCCAATTGCACCATGTGTATTTTGTGGAGCAAAACTTTCAGAGATTGAAACCTTTTTAGTTCTCTTTTTAACTTGCAAAATGACATAACATAATCAATTTATTACACTAAAATGTATATACAACATCAATAGCCATAACTAACATTTTACCTGACATTTACTTCTCTATTGTACACTATTAGACTCAATTGGCATTGTAGTTGGTTCTACATTGCTTTTTGTGTTGGTTGGACATGACCCTGCATCATTAGGTTGTTTTGTCACTTCCTCCTCCTGCTGTTATTTCTTAATTGGACAACCAGCCTTGTTGCGCCATTTCATATGGCAATGTGAGTATCGAACCGTTTTACTAGCCCTATTTATTCTATTATTGCTACTCTCAATTTCCTGTATTCTTCTATCTTTTTTTAAGCCTACCAACTTACTTCTTCAGTGGTAGAGGCTCTGGGGGTTGATGGTTTGTTTTGTCCCAAAACTTGATAATCCTCAGAGGCTGCAACATAAATTGATATCCAGCAAGATAGTTGCTTTTCTTGTAACAGTCTTCTACATAGTTCTCTAGATTGAGTTGTTTCAATTGGATGACACATATTGCATGTGAGTAAGGTATTATAGTCAACTACCATGCTTGACAAGAACATTTTTTTTCTCTGCAAATGCACAACGTATTTGTCACCATTATTCATGATCTCGAATCCATCTTCCCCATTCCAAATTAAATAAAAAAATCTACTAGCAACAATGTTGTCTTCCAATTGTTTTTCTAATCTTAGGCCCACATTGTCCAAGCCACATCGAACATTTGTCTTTTTGCTTTTGCAATCTTGTCATCACCATAACTCTGATGTCTTCAAGCATACTAACAATTATTTTGCACTTGGCTTCTATGATTCTGCCGTTGAAAGCCTCGCAAAGGTTGTTGTCAATACTATTGCACTTGGATTCTTCACTAGAGAATGCTCTATACCAATGTTTTGCTTCAGTTTGGTATAATGTTTCACAAGCTTCAATTGACAAAGCACGTAGAGCTTCATTGTGAATCCTAAAATCTGCTATATTTGAGCTCTTTGCAATCAATCAAAAATGCTTCTGCAGTTGGTCACCTCTATACTTCTTTGCCCAATTTGCATATATGTGCCAAGCACACATTTTGTGCTCGACATATTACATTAGCTCGGCTATGGCTGGAACAAGTCCCTGCAAACCAGCAAACTTATCAATACTTTAATGATATAGTAAGACAAAATGATATTAGCAAAACTAGCAAACATTATCAGTACCTTTTGTTGATCACTCATAAAAGCCCAACCTCTTCCATCATTTATTCCAAGATAAGCCATCAATTTTTTTAAAAACCAAGACCAATTATCTTTGTTCTCTATCTTTACCACAGCCCAAGCTATTCGGAACATTTGGTTGTTTCCATCCTTCCTAACTTGCAGCCAATAACTCTTCCTTGCATAACCCTTTTAGAAAGCACCCATCTAATCCAATCACTTTTCTACAACCAGCTAAAAATCCCTTTCTACATGCATCAAAGCATATGTACATCCTACGAAACTGTGTCCCATGATTAGGCAAGGGCTTCTCCAAAACCTCTACATGAATTTTGCTAAGTGGATTTTGAAACCCACATTCCCTAGCATAATCCCAAATATTTGCATATTCTTCTTTATAAATACCCATTAACATACTCATCATCTTATACTTAGCCATTTTGCATTGATTATGAGAAACATTAACACCTACCTACTCCTTCACTAGCTGTTTCAATTGACAACTTTTGATGCCTAGTATAGCTTTGATGATGTTAAATAAATGCTTGGCCAACCACATGCTAGTCACTCTTTTATTCTCAAACACAATACCACAACTATGCTTCTCCTGTAGTGACCAAATATAAAATGAGCCACTCTTCTTACTCAGTGCACCGTATATTTTCCATGGACAATTGTTCTATGCACACTTCACTCTAACAAAATTATTAGTATTTCCAATGAATTTATTACTTCGTTGTTGAACGATTGAGTACCTGACAATGGCATCTTAGAATTGCTTAGCATCATTAAATATCATTGATAAAAAAAGGTGGGATTTGTATAAGTTGGATCATAAGAAGGAAACTAATTCATTCTATGTTGCATTGCACTATCTTCATCATCATTCTCTTGGTTCTGCCATAATCACGACCACTTTCCCAATGAACATAATCAACACCATCAGCTACATGAGCTCCTACATCTCTTTTGCCTTCATTCACTAGCCTGAGTGGTGTTCTTTTCCTTTCTTAGAATGTCCTGATCTCTTCTATTGCTTGTGCAATATCATCATCATCAACATCACTTGTGCAAATAGTATGCTCAAGTGTTTCTTCATCTTCATCGCTAGACAATGCAATATCCCAAGAGCCTATGGTGATTCTAGTCAATTCTTCAACCAATCTTCACCATCAGATATGCCTCCAGTATCCTCAAGTTGTTGAAATCTGTAACACAGCTCGTGTATGCAAATCTAGTGTATCCTCTGCTCTCACATGTCCTTCTAAAACTACTTGCTCATCTTCATTGCCATTATGTTCTTCAACATACATATAAATATCATGACCATGAAGAAAATGGCAAACAAGATCCCTCACCCCACTATCGTCATGTAGAGATCTTAAACCATCCTTAATTAACTTACTAGGTACTTGGAAATGTAACTTCCTTATTGTGCATCTCAATTGGTCTACTATATCCATTTTCAAGTCTGTAAATGATAGCTTATTTACATTGACAAGGACAACAACAACATTCCCACCAATATATTATTTATCTTCCCTAGTAATCCTAAACTATCCACTATAGCAAACTTTAATGGGTGTACTAGTATCGTCCATGTTAAAACTGCATCAAATACAATAATTTATTTATGTATTAGGGGACCACAACACAAATAGAAAATGATATTATATTGGTCCCCACAACTCAAACAAATATTAATAGATTAAATTGGTCCCTACAACCACAATAAATAACTTTAGGCCAGTGGACTATGTTTACAATTGTCGGCCAGTGGACACCAACCGGCAAAATCTAAGCATGAATGAACTAAAGCACTTACCTTTACACTGCTCGAACCCCTAATATTTGCCTTCCTATATCTCACCTTTTCTTGTACTTTAACTTTGTCAAACAACATCAAATTCGCTTACATTGTCGATTAGTCAACACAAAACAACAAAAATTATAACATTTACCTCTTTGTTGACAACGACTCATCACGTGATAATTCTTGACTTTTCCCAGATCATGCGAGCAAAGAGGGGTCAAGGATGACAAGCTGGAACCCCATTCAAAGCCCACTGGAAGCCTTAGTTTGGGCATACTAAGATTCAGAGTGGGGTCGATGAAGTGCGGCTGTGTGGGTCGATTCATCGTGGGATGATTCACCGTGGGGTCAATTTAACTTGGGTGATTCACCGTGGGATGATTCACCGTGGGGTCAATTTAACTTGGGTGTGGGGTCGATTCAGCGTGGAGGAAGAAACCCTAATTTGCGAATAGAGAGAAGAGAAACGATGTCATTTCTAACCATTGCACAAAGAGAAATGACATCGTTTCCAATTGCTACGCAATGAGAAGCCATGAAGGAATTGAAAAAATCCACATCGAAAATCGAAAATGATTAAACAAATATGAATATTATTAAAAAAATCCACGTATGACTTTTGGGCAGAAGTGGCACTTAACTAAACGATTTTACTCCGATTTGGCACTCAAGTGAGCGGAAAAAAAAAAAAGTTTTAACACCAAAGTGAGCGTTGTACGAAAGTTTTGGCACTCTTAGTGTTCTTATGCCCAAATAAGGCTTTCATGAACCTTGTCTTAAATAAAGTGTTATTATTTTCTCAAATAAGGGCATAAAGCGGACCTTATTTCAAATAAGAATTTGAAGTGGCCTTGTCAGTCTCAAAGAAGAACCTAACTTCACTGACTGATTAAGGAAATTTTCATCATTCACTTTTTCTTATTTTCTTCCCTTGATTTCTTTCTTTTTTCCTTTTTCTCTCTATATCATTAAAAAGATAAACTATAAAAAGAAAAAGAAAAAGAAAACTAAACTTAAAAAAAAAAAACGCAAGTGGGGGTCTAGGGCCATCCCTCCCACCTATGGTGGTTGCTCCATTTCTAGTGGGGGCATTGAATATGAATAGCAAGGCTAGGAGAGCGGTTGCGGCCCTCTCCTAGTTCTAGTAATGGCATACTGGCCCTCACCCTTGGTCAATGAGATCACGGCCAAAGGTGGGCCCTCTTGCTTGCATTTTTCTTTTTCTTTTTAGTTTTAGTTTTGGCCTTTTTCTTTGTTGAGTTTTTTTATAAAGAAAAAAATAGAAAAATGAAAAGAAAAAGGGAAGAAAATAATAAAAATTAAAGGGTGAAAATACCCTTAACCAACTAGTGAGGTGAGATCCTTTTTTGAGATTGACATAGCAACTTTAGATCTTTATTTAAAACAAGATCCATTTCAGGAATTTATTTAAGAAAATGATGGCACTTTATATTCCTATTTGGGATAATGTTCTCTTGAGACCTTTCTTTAAAAAATTGAAAGCACTTTGGGTACTTATTTAGAACTTTCCCTAAAGAAAATAATGTCCACAAAATTTTCACCCAACCAAAGTTATTAATCTTAACTTTCCTCTCCCAAAAAGCCCTACCTCAAGGAAACTTTTTGTGTAAGCTTTGAGCTTTAATTTCTGAAGCTAAGAGCTTGCTTTGCTATGATTTTTTTTTCTAGACCTTGATTTCCTTTTTTTTTTCTTCTCGATCTAATCCAAGAGTCTTATTTCACCCTATTTGGCGTCTTTTATTGCTTGTTTTTGTTTCTTTTCTTTGCTCATTGTATTGTAAATATGCTTTTAGCTGTAAATTTTGTGAGAATTCGTCACCAGTTCAGCCAGTAGGATGCCTGAGACATGGTTCTATGACTTTTCCAAGATTTGGTGGAAGCTCTCCTCTCCTAATTTTGGTGTAGATCTACATTTGAGAGTTTTTTTAGAAGAGTTTGATCTGTGGTGGTTCAACATGTTATTGTTGTTATTGTCTCCGTATGGTAAACGTGTTGAGGAGGCCGAACCTAGGTGTACACTACAGGTCGTATTTTATGGAGGGAATAATCTCCACGAGTGTCCATCACCGACAGTTTTGGTGATTGGCCAACCATTGTTTTTTGATGCTGCAACAAATCTAATCTTTTTGGATGAGAGCATGTTTAGAATTGCAAGCTATAGTCTTTTGTTTTTCGGGTTTTGTTTTGTTCCGTAGCCTTTTTGGGATTTGCTTTACTTGGAAGTAACATATATTCCTTTCATGTTTGATTATGATAAATGAGTGAAATATTATTTTAATAAAAAAAGCAATAAATTTTACAATTAAATCACCTTGATGTCGCACAAGGAAGAAAAAGTGACTGCACAAGCTCGTGGTGCGTGCATGAAAACTTTCGAATGCGTTGTTACAAAGTACTCCCTATTCATGTCCTTAATGAGCGTCGGTTGAAGAAAACTTACTTTCATCTCAATGGAATGGAATTCCCCAATAGGTGAATGCGTTAAGGTGAATGTAGATTCTGCTGAATTAGATAATGTACATGCGGGTTTGGTTTGAATTTATATTCAGAAAAGGCTTTTTGCCCATTCGGAAGACTGATCCCCCTAATTATCAAGGACGATGTCAAATGGTGAAACCACTTATTCTAGATAACTTTGGTTTGCTGCTACACTTGGCTACGATACCGCTTACCTTCTTGCTACCTAGGTGATAATTCGTCGACTTGCCACAAAACTGATCCAAAAGAGTATGTAGACAGATAGACTCCTTAGATGGAACTCATTCCTTGACGCAACATTATGTGAAATCACAAAACTTCGCCTAGAAGCTTATAGCCCCTTTGGTTGGAGCGCTTTAGTTATGTGTTCAGGGAAATATATTCGCAGAAGGTTCAGAGACCATATAGCGAAAGATTCCTTCATATAACTCATCACAAGAAGTAGTCCTTTGGTTCTAGATTCTCTAGTCTTTCTTCCCAATTCCCTTTCCCGGGCCATTCCTTCTTTGAAGTGCCTCCCTGTCCTAATAGAACTACTACCTTGTGCTTGCTTACTAGACTGGCTGGACTACCTCCTCCGTAATTGGTACTGGTGTCGCTACCTATATTGCTAATACTAAGCTAAGATCTGCTTCTCAATCAAAACTAGTGCTCCTTGACTTGACTTCTTTTTGCAATACTGAAAATCTGGCAAAAGGAAAGCTTATCGATAAATGTGGAATTTTCTCTTTATCTTGGCTTGCTTAGTATCTCCTCCATCCATATGCAATCTCTGCTTTCAATTTTGATACATAGTTGGCCCTTCTAACCAATGAGCGTCGGTTGAACTTCAACTCTGGAAGATGTTGATCGTTCTCCAGGTGAGGACGACTTTTATTGTCTGCTCTACTCATTTTGCTTTCAACTAGGATTTCTCCCTCTCTTGGCTGCTTTTGTCATTTAAAACCATTTGTTTTCATGAGTTTTGCTGCTACAAATTAGCAATGTGCCTCCTCTTATTAAGTATTTCTGTTGATGATTTTCTTATGTTATAATATGGCTGCTAAACAACTCTTATCTGCTTATTCGTCAGTATCCTTAGTCTTTCTTGTCCTTTCTAGTTTGCCTGAATCTATCTTCCCTCCGTCTCAATGGAGTTCATAACATCAGCTTAAGGCAGACAAGGGAGCTTCAGGGAATTCCAGTTTGGAAAAAAAAGAATTCCTCCCTAAAATTCAATGTGTTAAGGATAGTCGGAAAGCTACCCGTTCAGAGTGAATCCATTCACAAATAAAGTATTTAGTAGTAGGTGGCCAATACCATTTTTTTTAAAGAATTTTTCCTTCTCAGCTAAAAAAGGCAATCAATTAGTCTTATCCATTCCCCTTCTCCTGCTATTGACTATTTATTTTATTGCTACTACTACAGCATTAGCACTACCATCGCTTCTGATCTCTCTGCTATCATCCCATTTGATAGAAAAAAAATTTGGCCTTCAGGAGTGGTAGATGCGGAGCCTTTTGAAGCAAATTCTCAAGCAGCTCCAACTCTTTTTGTGGCATTTGTCCTGTCTTTCATCCCTTCCTCTTATTAAGTATTTCTGTTGATGGTTTTTTTTATGTTATAATAATGCTATCAATATATAACAACAATTAAGAATTTTTAACTGTTATCAAGTCCCTATGTTTGGCTTTAATAGATAATATACAATACAAACTAAAAATTTCGCCTTTTTTGTTTAGAAGAGGAAGATTCATATGGAATGGGATACGGTTTAACAAATCATCTATAATAAATTATATATTCTGATTTTACGGATTGAAAAAATTCAAGTCAGTGCAGCACACGAGTACATTGCTAGTGAAATTTATATCATAATGCAAACACGTGTTCCTAAAGAAAAATGCTATGTTTACTAAGTTTGGGCTATAAGAATCGATGTGCTAAATGGCTAGATGTAAACCTGTGCATTGTACGGATTATCATGCAAAAAATAATTGAAATGTTGTATTGACGAGTTAAATTTAATAAAATATTTTCCAAACTACAAGTAGAGCATAAAAATTACGCAAATTAGTTTGCTTAATTATCAAACATAAAAACAAATTCAAATGCTTATGAGATTATTGTTATGATCTACCCTCGAGGGGGCCACCGTCGGGAATAGGTCCTATGGGATATCAAATCCCAATGGTCCTCTTCTTATAAGTGTGATCTCTCCTAAGACCATACTTCATAAGACATTGGGATATTCAATTTTGGTTTCAATTGATCTAATGAATGTTTCATATGAGGAGTTGCCACTAGCTTACTTCGAACCTCCAAGGTCCTATGAGACCCAAATTTGAATTGGGTCCTTTGACCCAATCTGAAACTCCACTTTTTCAGAAATAAAAATTAAATATAAATAAAAATTAAAAAATTAAAAATAAATAAATATTCCAAAATTTTATATTTTTAGAAAATGCTTAGAAATTAGATTTTGATTAGTTTTTGTTAGATTTCTAGTATTAATATTATTTTAGAATTAGTTTATATTTTTCTATATTATAGTTTACATAGTTTAGGGATTTTAATAAACATTTTAGGATTAGCATAGTTAAAATAATATGAACATTTTTGGATAAAAACTGAACTCAAAATTAAACAAGCTCATGGGGTTTCACGATATGATGTTGCATGTTCTTAGAGACAAAATTAGATTATCGTTTGGTCATTTCTATTTCAATTATATACTTGAGTGTGCACTTTTAATACATTGATTGTTATTTTCCCTTTTAGCATGATTAGGATAAATCCTAGGATCACAACGAGCAAACATTGCATGGACAGTTAATGGATTAAAACTTTGGGATCCATATTTGGTAACAAGATTGCCTACATGGACACCTTAGTTACAAATAAACAAGTGTATATAACTAGTGCAATTGAGTTGCCTACCCTTATTTATGGTTGTGTACGAAGTGATATATATTTTCATGTCTCACTTTTTTCTGGTCAATCCAAATAGACTAGTAGCGACTCCTTATATAAAATACCCATACGGTCAATTGAAACTAAGATTGAATATCCCAATGTCACATGATGTATGGTCTTGTGAGAGAGTATGTTTATAAGAGGAGGACCATTAGGATCCCTAGAATTAATCTTCAATGATCGTATATGATCGAGTTAGAAATGAATATCTCTAAAGCTATTTTTGAGGTGGCCCTTCAAGGGTAGGTTGCGACAATGATTTCCATAGAAATTTTTGTCAACTGATTTACAAAAAAAAAAAAAAAAAAACAATGAAATATGTTATAAAGTTAAGGGAAAAAAAATCTGCTTCTTGAATTAGAGTTACTAATTATATAATCTGAAGCTATTAACACTGTCTACTTTTCCTTTAGCATTGCTCTCGAACATCATTTGGCAAATATGCATTATTTTGATAGATTTATTTGCAGTAATTGACGGAAAGCATATATATAAATTTATATATGTTATCATCATCATATTAAATTTGAGGTTCAACAACACTTGGTCATATTCATCCGATGAGCAACTTAGTTTTATTATCATCAAAAACTTTTAGAAATCTTTATCCCAACACATATCAACATGTTTCCATTCATTCTTATAAGACAGAAATCTTTGTAATGACAAACTCTTGTATAATCGACACGATAGCAATTGTTAGCATGTTAAAGTGTTGTAAAACCTCGAATTGACATGTTTCCATTCGTTCTCATGTGGGAAAATTTTCGTAATTACATGCATAAGTCCTGTAGCGAAACGATGGACACGATTGGTACGACACGACAGCAATCGCTAGCCCCAACCATCAATTGGCAGGCCCTGAGCTGGGTATGGGCCTGGCCCATCCTTCTGCATCACCCGAAAATATTGAGGAGGTCCATGATCAACCGGAGCAGAGCATTTCGCCGGAGCAGATTCTCAGAAACACTATTCCTCAGGAATAATTCTCCTCTGAACGAGAAAAAGGAGAATCTTTCTCTTCCGCCATTGATTTCCGGAAGCGTGCTCTGGACTCGTTAGGATGACGCCACACTTGGGGCGGAGGACAGTCCCTCTGTGGACAAGTTTACAGATTTGATCGACCTCTTTATACGGTGGGAGCATCCTGGGCAGCTGTCTCGTCTCTGTTTTCTCTACGACTGGTGGGTCTCTCACTCTCTCTTTCTGGGTTGAAATTTCTGCTCTTTATAGGGTGGGAGCGGCGATGTTGATTGGTGACTTCCATTTTTCCTGCTTCGTTGCAAACGATGATGTTGTTTATTGCAAACTGTTGTTGTAGGATGGAGCATGTCCATCTCTGTGTTCTTTCTTTCTCCTTTCTGGTCGTTGCTGGTAATCGTCCCTGTGTACTTTACCATGCCAATCTGCAATAAGCAAGTAAAGAATTTTCGACTTGGCTGATCTTGAAGTCCAACATTTGTGTGTCATGCCACCGCTTTCTGAAACCCAATTACGATATGCCAATGACACTAAGACCTTGTTTGCTTCACCTTGGAATGTGGCATGGTAATGGAATCCCCTTCCAACTCATGTTTGGACGGATTCATCAACACGGACTAAAGTCACCTGAGAATTGGATTCCCTTTAAATTGCGAAATTTGACTATTCGGGTAGAGCTGATATGGTGGTTCGGGGCGGCAAGGGGGGCGGAAGAAATAGCTCGCGGATTCTATCCACTCGTGAAGGATTGAGCTTCGTTCATAGGTTTTGTTACTCCAGTCATTATCATCATTGGATCTGTGTCTCAGGACAGAGTGAAGATAAGAATGAGTATCACAATGGCTTGAGCTAACTTCTCCATCATAGCTTGAAGTTCATGGACTTCATCATTGTCAACTTGGATTCTTGACTTACTCTTTGTTGGTGTACAACTTGATTTTGCAGTGTTGCACATGAAATATTTGTGAAAATGATTGTGTGAACTGTTAACATGTTTCTACTGGAGGATAATAACGTGGAACTCATTTTGAATCTATCATTTTTTTTCTTTGGTTTACCATTTTGTGTGCGTGGATTTAATAAACCATTCACGTATTATTGGGTACATTTTTTAACTCCATTTTGCAATTCACATTGATCATTTATCTTCATTTCTAAAGTTGAAACCAAACAATAGAAAAGGAACCCTATCTCCAAGGAATTTGATTACTTGGAATGGGATCACATCTCAAGATTCCATGGCCATGAACCAAACATGGTTAGTTGTGATTTTTTTTTTGCCTGTGGCATGTATTACCTTGCCTCACCTGCTGTAGATGGCTTTATTATTACATGCCAAAATGCCATAATGTGTCTAAGCAATGCCTCCTATAAATTGCTATCTAAAAGGTGCAATTTTTTATTTGTGCTTTTGATAGAGCCATTGTTGGAATCATTAAACACATAAGACATGGCAAGCACCGAGCATCCCAAGAGAAGAGTTGCATTCGTGCTGATTGATGGTGTAGGCGATGTGTCTCTGCCAAGGTTTGGGTACAAGACTCCTCTCCAAGCAGCTAGAGTGCCTTATTTGGATGCTATTGCATCTGCTGGTGTGAATGGTCTCATGGATCCTGTTGAAGTAGGATTAGGTTGCGGAAGTGATACCGCTCATCTTTCCTTGTTGGGTTATGACCCAAGAGTGTATTACCGAGGCCGTGGCGCATTTGAGTCCATGGGTGCGGGATTAGCGATGTCACCAGGTGATATTGCATTTAAGGTGTGTATCTGGTTTAAATTGTCCTTCCCTCGTTATCATGGGTTTTGTAATTTCTACAATTTCTTTCTAATTTTGGCAGTATTGTGTCATTCGAAACCTAAGGAGGTCAATGAGGATATACTTTTGTTGCAATTTGGTTCTTGGATACATTTTTTTTCCAGTTTCTTGTCATTTAGGTGTACAAGTATGAGTTCCAATTCAAGAAGTACAATCCTAGGGTTCGATAATTTAGTTCCTTCATCTTTTAATCCCTTGGTTGAGCAATGGAAGAGTTGGCTCATTAGCTATTGTTGCAAGATCTTCTGAATCATGCTATTGCAAAATCACATTTGTTCATTTTAGCATAAAGCAAAGGAAATACTTAAGTTATGCTGCAGTTGTCCAGGATCATTAAGTCAGTTTTTTTTAATTATTATTGGGATAGGTGTCCAATGATCACAATGCCGTCCTTCGTTCTCTTGCATATTACATATGCATGCATGAATATGGAATAACTTATTCTCTGTTGAATGAATATTATTTGAAGTTTTTGAGTTGTGACGGGAGGCTTTTCTCCATTTGCAGTCTAATCTGATGTGTTGGCTTGAACTTTCTTGTACATAGCACCGTTTTATTGTTCTGTTGTATAGAATAGAGGAGTTTGATTGATCATGGTCATTAATGGTATTTCTTGGCCAGTACACCCTAATAACAAGGTCACGTCATTTTTTGATCCTCAGTCAAATTTTGCAACCTTGGATGAGAAAACTGGCATAGTCATCAGTAGGAGGGCTGACAGACATTTTGAAGAAGAAGGGCCCATTCTTTGTGCTGCACTGGATGGGATGAAGCTCCCATCTTTCCCCGAGTATGAAGTTAGAGTCAGGTGAATTCACCAATAGTTCTCTCTTTGAAATTTCACTAGCCAGATCTACATCACAGAATCTTCTGTGAAGAACCTGCCTTGGATGTTCATTTGAAACTTTGTCTATGAACTACATGAGCTGCTAAAGGGATCTCTCTTGTACTTTTAAAATTGTCAACTTGCTTTATGTAAATAATGCAAATGGCATTTGCCATGAAATGCGAACTTATTACAGATTGGTAAAGGTGTCTCTATCCAAGTGACTCTGGGGATCCATGGAGCTGTTGATTAAGTTTCAGTTTCCAGTCTAGTTATTATTATTATTATTTTTTTGAAAATCTGGGAAGTAATTTTGGATTTTTTGACAGGTATGCAACTGAGCACAGGTGTGGGGTGGTTGTAAAGGGTCCAAAGTTAAGCGGGAATATATCTGGGACTGATCCATTGAAGGACAATCGCTCACTGTTGCAAGTTGAGCCTTTAGATGATACTGAAGAAGCAAGGCATACTGCCGCTGTTGTTAATGAGTTATCCAAGGAAATTTCTCGAATTTTAGTTTCTCATCCATTGAATGCGAAAAGAGCAGCAGAAGGGAAAAACATTGCAAATGTTGTCCTGCTAAGAGGTTGTGGGATAAGAATCGAGGTAAGTTTTTCTGTAGGGACAAGGCTGCATGTTTCTCTTTTAAGTTACAGTGAGTTTTTCCTGCTGCAATGTGGGAGTAATCTTTTACTTTCCGTGCCTTCTTTTGGCCCTGGGTGTAAGTGTAGCTGCCAGCATGTATGAGATCATTTAGACTTTCTAATTGAAACAGGAAACCTAGAATTCATATTTATGGTCATTGTTATTAAAATCTAATGTTGCATGGTAATGAGGTTTGTTTGTCATAATTAAAGCTCCAATTGCTTAATATTGCAAGTGTGTATCTAACTCGTCATCCAGATTTGAATCTTGGCATATGAATTTTTCAACATAGGAATGAAAAAGTATGAGGTTTGCAATAATCTTAGGGATAAGAGATTCTGGAATGCAGTTAGGGTAAAGCTAACCTATGGTGGTGATCTGTCCAAACCCTTGACTTCATTGCTTCCTCTCTGTGGTAGCTTTCTAAATGGGAGGGTTCACTTTTTGATCTGAGTACGAGGGTCCTAAGAAAATGCTGTTTTATTTGCATTTTGAATGCATTAGTTGAAATAGCCCCTTCTCTGTTTGTTAATAAGTAGTCCTATTCAGTATTATAATCATATGAGTATTTCATGGCAGGTTCTCCCATTTGTTAAGAAACATGGTTTGTGGCCGTGCATGGTAGCTCCCACAAAAATCATAGCTGGTCTAGGCCTATCACTTGATATTGATATCCTACAAGCTCCGGGAGCAACTGGAGATTATCGGACACTTTTGACATCCAAAGTATCTGCGATAGCTAGTGCACTCTCAGCTCCTATGCATGCTTGTCCAAAAGTTTTTGTACCAGGGGAGGATGTGGACAAACCAGGTCGACCAAGTGGCTATGATTTTGGTTTCCTCCATATTAAGGTCAGTGCATTTCCTGGTTTACATCCTAAAGAAGAAAAAGAACCTTACAGCTTCTTTTTCCCTTATTCTTTTGTATGTGCATTGAATTAATATGTGTTAAGTTTTTTTTTTTTAATAGAAGAATCCAGAAACACTTACTCCATAGGACATTGATTCTTTAATATCTTTATCATCTTTATTTGGTAAATCCAATAGTGGATGTTTACTTTATTTTCTGAGCATGGGTGTCAATATAATTTAAGAGGCTTTGTCCCTGAAGATTATGACTATTGTGGGGTGTTGATATTCCATTATCTAAGTGCAGGCAATAGATGATGCTGGCCATGACAAGGCAAGCGTTTTCAAAGTAAAAGGATTGGAATCTGTGGACCGAGCTATTGGGCAGCTAGCCAGACTACTATGGCAAGCGGAATTAACTGGGAAATTTCAGTACGCTCTTTGTGTGACTGGGGATCACTCTACACCAGTCGAATATGGAGATCACAGCTTTGAACCTGTTCCATTTGCGATATGTTGGTTGAAGGACCTTGTCGGTGCTGTAGGTGGTGACTCAGTTCTAGCTGAAACTTCTCTTGATCCCTTTCCCCTTCCTACTGTTAAGAGTGGAGAAGGCTTGGAAGAAGACGCAGCTTTGCAAAAAGAGGAAGGGACCAATCATGTACAAGCCTATAACGGTGACTCTGTCTATGAGTTCAATGAGATTGCAGCAGCTAGGGGATGTCTCGGTCGATTTCCAGGAGGAGAGATGATGGGGATAGTGAAGTCATTTCTGACACTGAATGCTTGACTTTCATTTTCTGATCCACTTGATGGGAGAATTCTTCTTTAGGGCATCTGATATTTTACCAGAGAAAGTGTAATTTCTGAAATCACATCGTCAGTGTTTCTGGTATCTGTTTCCAAAACATTACGCATTTTAGACGCTGCTCATTCTTCTTCCTTATTATGTATTTTTAATTGCTTGTACTTAAGAAAGTTCCAGGTCAGGCTAACTGGTTCTCATTTCTGGATGTCATCCTCAGTCAAACCAATCTAAATATCTACCTTCCACGACATGGCCAGAAGAATTCACACAGGTGTGCATACCAAATACTCAAGATTGCATTACTGTCACATCACTTGATCGGTTAAGCAAAAAGAAAAAGAAAGGTTTCACTGAGCAACCATTTTCTCAAGACGGGATTTCGCTCTTCAAATCAAGTAACATAAATGAGGCACTCCCCAGCTCTGGTTCATTCTTTGTGCTTGATCTGCCTGTCATCCAACCTTTATCTTGCCATTAGCTGCAGAAGGAAAATACAGAGGGTATGCCTCTATTTTCTCTTATATAATCATAATCCTTAATTATTTGTCCTGGGTTATCAAAAACAAAAGGATTGCCGCTAGTGTACTTCAACGCACTACAACCCCACTTCGCATGTTTTTTTCCTGCTAAATTTCTCTAGTAGACATGGTCAAGATCCAGTTTGAGCATGTTACAGTCATTGAACACCGTCAGTTTGATGAACCCATGGATAAAAACAAACGTCTTGCTGGTTTTGCAGGTAGTCTTGCACATGCTTGAGGGAGCAAGACTATGGTCGGCGGTTGTTTTCGCGAAAGATCAAACAGAATGAGTAGCCTAAAGCGTTTGATCTGAAAGACGCGTACCAGCGGTTCCAATAATTTTCACTGACACGGCCTTGGCCCATTTCTATGCCCAATCCATTGCCCACAACAGTTCTACTGATCTATGAGATAAAAAATATACATATTTCCAACTCTGTTCGTTCAAGTCCTCTTTTTTTTTTTGGTTGAGAAAAGTGGGTCAATTGATTTCTTGTTTCTTCAATTGTCACACAACACTCACATCTTCCCACGTGCTTCAATGGTGACAGCACTCACAGAGGTAGGTGAAAAGGTGGGAAAGAGAAAAAGTTCAGTTCAAAGTCATTAGCTTTTTTTTCCACAGGAAAATTCTCCGAAATATCATAAATTTATTATATGATAACTAATTTAGTCTTGAGATTTTCAATTGGGCCAGGTTGATTATAAACATTTTAAGGATTTGCCAATTTAGTCACAAAATTTTTAACAAATTGCTAATGTAGTCATTTCAATTTAACAGAAAATTGTTGAGTGGCAATTTAGTTAGCATTGGCCATTCTAGATGGCTAATTGGTGCTAAAATAGACAAATTTTTAATTTTCTTAAAGATTTTCAATTTTTTAAATTATTTGTTGAAAGGAAAACTGTTGTATACCTTCGTTAAGCTTAGGTATTTATATACCCAATAGTACATTTTGGAAGATATACTTGCAAGAAATAAATAAATAAAATATAAAACTTTCCAACTTCTAAAGATAGGGTTCCAAAACTTCCAAAACCGATAGCCCTATATTTGATTAATATAACCCCTCAAGTGGAAGAGTTGAGATTGCGAATCTTCAACTTGTCTCACAAAAGTTCAAAACCTAGTGTAGAGAGAGCTTTGTTGAGAGCATCAGCTAGTTGGTTGTGGAGATAAAATGTCACACCCCCAACCCATCTTTAGGTCACAATGGATGGGGAGTTGTATTTTTGTAGCTTGGGAGAAGTTCTGAAGTTTTTATCTCTTAAAACCCAACTCAAGAGTCAATGACTATGTCAAAAAGAAGAAGACATCGGGTGCAAATCGAAAACAACCAATAAGAAAGAACAAAAATCTAGCACTAGCTTCGTTTGAATCTTGGGATAGTTGAAGAAGAAGTTGCATGTCCAATTAGAAAGAGTGCAAGGATTATGAATAAAGTAAAAGGTAGGGAGGGTTGTACATATTGACTAATGGGATGGGAGATAAGGTTTGTATCCCCATATTTATTGGTTTGGTGTTTTCCTATTGTCCGGAAGAAACATAACTTGCTATGGATGATGTTTTAGTTTTAGTTTATTATACAGTTTGTAAGACTTAATTTCAATGTCAATGGAACGATATTTGTTCAATCAAATTTTTTTGGCTTTTTCATATTTTGGTTCATTTTGCTTGTACTTGCTGCTTGTCTTGATGGCTGGCTGGCTGGTGGTTGGCTATGAAGCACGGACATGCTTTGAAGGCATTCATGTTGTATCAAACACTTCGACATGTGTCCGATACACTCAGACATGTGGTCAACTCTCTCAAACACGCTTTGACACGGAAGTTCAGAAATCTGACACGCGAATTTGACATGCATGAAATCATTCGAGGGGGAGGGAGACAGCGTTAATCTGGGGCACATGAGGCAGAACTTCCGCCACGGAAGCGCTTGCAGACAGAGGAGCAGAGGACAAGGGTGTTGAAGTGGTTGATCTTGGAGAAGATGAGGAGGAGGGCTAGGAGGCGAGCAATTGCGATGAGGATCGAGGTAGAGCAGAGATGGAGAGAAGGATCATGCATGGAGGAGGAGGAGGCCTTGGGTGTTGATTTGGATCTCATTCTTGTTTAGTGACTCGGGCTTTGGCTTCTCCACTCTCTGGTATTGGTCCATGGCCGTCTGGCTCTGCATTTCTCCCCTGGTCCTCTCTTCAAAGGTTGGGAGAGAGATAGAGAGAGAAACCCTAAAAAATCCTAGTTGCAAGCAAAGCAAAGCAAAGCAAGTGACATCCAGAGAGAGAGAGAGATGCTAAAACATTAAAAGCAAAGAGAGGGAGAGGCCTCTGTGCGCTTTCGTAAGAGGATGATGGAATTTTGACCGTTGGATTCAAAAGGAAGGGGGGAGAGTAGTTTGGGGAACTATGGAGATGACGTCATTTTGGTTCTTCTTTGTTGACTAAGCTTTTTGGTGAGCTATATAGACAACTTATATTATTTAAAATAAGTCATGTTGGATTTTTGGCACCCATCGTCAACTTGACACCTAAATGTCACAATTTTCAAAAAAAGTGACATTTAAGTGTACTTTTTAGAATTTTTGACACTTTAAGTGCCCCTTTGCTAACTGTCTCAAGTTTTGGCATTTGTGTTGTACTTTCTTGCAAAAGATGTTACATAGGAATGATAACATACAATTAAAAGAAGGAAATCAATATATGCTTGCAAAATATTACTTGAATGGACAAATGGGTGTCGGAAACTTTTGATATGGGTAAGACTAAACCTTTTTAGGAGCTCGTTGTTGGTGCCCTCTGGTAGATCTGGAAATCTTGGAATTCTTTTCTCCACCAAGCAAGCCGGATCCTAGCTCAATTGTTGATACCGCACTTGCAATCAACATGAATTATCATATGTAGAACCCTAAATCAAGAAGGAAAAAAATAGGGAATCGAAAACTTATCTCCTCGGCCAATTCGATGGGTTCCATTGGCAAGTTAATCCATCAAGCTCAACGTTTACGGCTCTTGGGTAGGAGTCTTGAAGGATTGGTAGCTGGAGAATGTAGAGATCAAAATGGCTTATTAATTGCTGGTTTTGCAAAAACAGTGCATGTGGCTTTTGCAAGCCAAATCGAAGCTTTAGTAGTTGATGAGGGACTCTTGTACTTGAAAGGCAAAACTGATTTGTGGGGTCTTCAAGATAAGAGTGTGAAAATGGAATGTGATAGCTTCTCAATTGTGCAGTTCATTTAAGGAGAAAGCCAAAGCCCATGGGTCTTGCAAAATGTGATTGAAGACCGTTGGATGTACTTAGCCCAGACGAAAGATGTGAGAGTGAATAATTGTCCACGCGAGGCTAATTAGCTAGTCGATTGGGCTGCTAAAGTCCGTTGTAGGAAATCCCTCCCTCCTAATTGGTTATGTTATCCCCCTTCATCTCTCCAGGATATGTTGTGCTCTGAGACTCATCTATCGTGTTCTAATGTTTTGCAACAATGAATGAAATATTCTTTTTTACAAAAAAAAAAAAAATTGGAAGCGGAGGGGCATCTCCCTCTATGACTTGGAGTATTTACAGATGATAAATATATGAAGCTGAAGAAATTCCCCTTCAAATTCCATCGATTCAAGAGCATAGACTCATGCACGATCAAAAGAAACAAATTCATTTCAGTAAAATGGTAATGGCTCATTGTGCATCACTGACTGGGGTGGCAAAAAGTCCTGAACTTGCACTGGGAGAATTAAGAAGAGACAATTGAGGAAACAAGGGCAATATCATATTAAATCGATGCATTATGAAAATTGAAATTTACAAAGTTGCATTTGTTCCCATTTTTCCATCAAAATGTGACAAACACGTGAATATAAATGGGATGACTTTTTTCCCTCAATTCAAAATGAGCAATAAACTATATAAATAATAGGTAAATCTACGACCACTAACCCTCAATTGTATTTTAATTTATTTAAAGAGATCACGGGAATCTGTCAAAGAGTAAACTGAAAAATAGTAATTATAAGTAGACATAAAAGTTTAGGTGAAAAATATTTGATGTGATTGTTGATTAGAAAGAACAACAAGATTTCTAAACTATAAAAAAATACGATCGGTGTTGTGACTTGGCTAATTAGGCCTATTGATCATATATACTTTTATACGGTTGTTATTTATGTGATTGTTAAATGATGATTGGTTTCATTTTTCTTCCGTAGTCTCTCCTATCTTTTCTTTAATGTGCAAAAATTGGGCAGACAAAGTTATGCTCCTTGAATTTCAGAAAAACTGATCAGATATTTCAGGCCCGCCTGGCTTGCATAATTCTTACGTATGTATCATTTCTCATAATGGGCAGGATCGGACGATATTTTGGACTTTATCCGAGGCTATTCGAAACCGTTCATTGATCACGTCTGCTCAGTATCATTCTATGTTATTCTG
This sequence comes from Angophora floribunda, assembly GCA_014182895.1. Taxonomy (NCBI): domain Eukaryota; kingdom Viridiplantae; phylum Streptophyta; class Magnoliopsida; order Myrtales; family Myrtaceae; genus Angophora; species Angophora floribunda. Next base: position 13,196,214 of record CM024714.1, read on the forward strand.
TTGCGATCAATCCTCGACTCCCCCGTCTCCGTCTCAAGACTACGTCTTCTTGGTTGTCTTCTTCTTGTCATTTCAACTTCTCTCACCCGCTGCTCTCTCTCTCTCTCTCTCTCAAAGACCAGACGGCATTGAATGCGTCATTTCTCCAACTCTCTGGCATTTTCTCGGATTTCACATTCTTGAATTCCGGATTTTTCTCCTTATCTTTTTGTCCAGAAGTTGACTTTTGAATCCGCCTCGTTCACATGTGGCCTCAATGCTTGTGTTCTCAAGGCGACGCTTCTTGTGTGGCATTGTAAAATTCGATTTCGATTTTGAGTTTAGTTTTTACCCGATTGCATTAGCAAACATTGGATAATAGATAGTGTTCAGCTTCGGCAGTGTAAATAGGCACGGAATTTGATGCAAACTGTAAAACATGCCCAGCTTACAGCGTGGAGGCGCGGCACAATCGGAAAATTATTTTCCGACTTTCCATTGTTGCTGATAGAAAATTAATTAATTGACGAAAAATGTTTTTCATGAATTGAAACAAGTTTAGATCAAGGAAAATGACTTTTCCATTAAACAAGAAAAATATTTCTTAGTTGCTATTTTCTACTCCTTAGCTCTCTATCTCTCATTAAAATTTTTTGCTTAAATAAGTCTCATATGTTCTCTTCATAAATCTTGTCAACCATCTCCCTAATATATTTCCTAAATGTTTATGTTCTTCCACATTCTCAAAAGCTGGATCAAATTAAATAATTTATTTCTAAGCCTTCCGATTTTGATGAATTACATAATAAACAATGCAGATGTTAATTTCAGTTTGTTAGTTATTCTATGTCATATTTAATGATACAAAATACCATAAAATCAAGTTTTTCAACTTGTTTTCACTACAAACAAATTACTTTCTCTGAAAGTGAACCAAACACTTTCATCTTATATACATAGCAGGATAAGGAAATCGGATGAATAATTTTAAATTTGCTCAAAAGAAAGAAATACACAAGTAAATCACTAAAGAAATGCATCATGTCCATTTGGCCTTCTATCTCAATTGTCATGTACAAGGCATAGTTGGCCTTCTTTGTAAATCCTTGGATCGATTCAACAAATATAAACAATTTGTCATATTTGGCCTACTTCTCAATTGCCATATACAAGGCATAGTTAGAGAGAGAGAGAGAGAGAGAGAGAGAGAGAGAGAGAGAGAGATGTACGCGACTCGGCCTCTGTCTGCGTGCAGGAAGTCATCAAGCACTTGAGTTACCAAATGAAGGTCCGTTTTCAGGCTATCTGGCGATCACGGACGTGGAAGCAGAAGTAGAGGACACGAATTGCTACGGGTGCGAGAATACATAGGTCAGGAAGTCTCCGTTTCCTCAAGACAGGGTCCTACACTTCCAGCCATGTTATGCAGAGTCACCAATCACCAAGCTCTGGTTCATTCCGATACTCGTGGGCCTCTCTCGTCGAACATCTATTATGTCATAACTGCACAGGGCAAATACCGAGGGTACGTGTAATAGTACTAACTACAGTTTGCATTCAACATGTTTCGGATATGCCATATGCGTTAATTTCTCTTGACCAATTATAGTCACAACAACAAGCAGAAATAATTACTTTTGTTGCAATTGAATCCGAATCACAGCTTATTTATCTGTTACATTCTGATATACACACAAGCCTTGATTAATCCAAAGGCTAGGTGTGAGTCAAGTCTACTCACTGCCAGTCTCTTTCAATTAAAAATCCTCTTCTCGGAATGTTCAATGGATAAGATAAAGAACCATCCATCTTTGTTTACAATAAAGTACAAAAAAGTGGAAAAGGTTTGGCTGCTATGTCTTGGTGGAGAGACTTTTTATGACAAGATTGGATGGGAGTTTAGTGTTCAAGTGTGATTCTAGGCACACTCACAGGATTCAATGCAAGTGGGAGTGATTGATTCATTGGGTTCTCCGAGGATATAGTGTCTGTCTTAAGACTAACAATGGGTTGCTTCACTATTACTAAAAGTTTTCTTATCAGGTTTTTCTTCTTTCTTAAGGGAGTGATGGTTATTGAATCATTTGGCTGTGATTCAACATAGATTCTACATCTTGAGACCAGGCATTAGTATTCTTTTGCTATGATGATTAATTTATAATTTTTTTGTATGTACTAATTTAATTTTCAATTCACTTTCAGGCTTTTGCCTTACCTCTTTGCAAAGCATGAAAGTTGAATCTCAAACTTGAAACTAAGACAATGGGATTTGACTTAGTCCCTAGCCCCAATCCCCCTTGAGAAAATGGGGAATTGAATTCTCCATCTCTCTTCTTATGTGGGAAGGATGGTAATTGGAGCAATCCTCATTCATTTTATGATAATTGACTATAACTATTGAAATTTTGAGAACAACATATCTTGATCAAGAGTGAAAAATAAGACAATGATATTCAAAATTGAAACACCAACATAGTCATCTGTTGCAAGGAAGGGGAAACACAATGAACCCGTTGAGTACAATGAACGGGAAAAGTGCCAAAAAAAGTCATAAATCTATTATATTGGTACCAATTCAGTGATAAACTTTTCCATTGAACCAATTTAGTCCTAGACCTTTGCACATTGGTATCAATTCAATCCATCCGGCCAATTTTGGTTGGCCGGCACTGACATGGATGTCAGCTGGCATTAGTTGTTCAGCTAATATATATTTTTAATTTCATATTAATTTTTTTCTTTGTCCTTTTCCTTTTTTTCCCTCCCCCTAGCTTCCTCTCCATGCAATCGTCGATGAGGCATGGAGCCTCATCGGTGGCTACGTGGAGAGGAAGCCCAAGGGAAAAGAATAGAAAAAAAAAAAAAAGGAAAAAGAAAAAGAAAAAAATTAATACAAAATTTTAAAAATAAAAAATATTTAAAAATTAGCACGTCAACGTTGGCTAGACGACCGACACCGGCCAGTGTCCAAGTTAGCGCCGGCCAGTCAATTTTGGGCGGATAAATTGAATTGGTGCCAATGTGTAAATGTTTAAGACTAAATTGGTCTAATTGAAAAGTTTAGGACTGAATTGGTACAAATACAATAAGTTTAGGAATTTTTTAGTACTCTTCCCTACAGTGAACTCTACCCACTCTAGATTAGAATTTCGTATTTAGAAAAATCATATTTCTTGTCCTTGTTCTTTTAAGCAATCTCTGGAAAAGGTTTATGCATTTTTAACTTTCATCTGTTGGTTCATAGTCCCCAAGGCTTTTGAGGATCAATAATGAGGCATTGTTTAAAGCATGCATCTTAGGTTCTTTAACACTTTGTTTTTGCAATTCATTTACTATTATATTTACCATTTTGGTTATTAAGCGTGAGTGTCACCTCATAAGAAGAGTCTTCGTTCTTGCTTAGTAACACGCTGAATTTTTCCTTGCTCGTTCACCTTGGCGAGGTCATGATAGTTTGGCGACTTTTCTAAAGGGTTGAGTTGAAATTAATAGCAAACTTAGGTTATGGATTTCTCTTTTGAAAACATTTTTGTGCAATCTCTGATTGTGCAGAATCCAAGGCGCTACTTATATTTGTGTTAAATGATGTTGTAGGTGGAAGTTATAAAAGGAGGAGTGTTTGGTAATCTTTTATTTTGTTAGGAGGCGTTGTGTATGTATGTTTTAATGTATGAAAACATTTCAATCGGTGTATCTATCATATAAACTGTCGCACATCCTTTATATGCTTTAACATTACACCTCTACACACAAGTCTAATGATCCTAAATCCAAATTGCACTTTAAGAAAACAAATGGTGTTGTAAACACTTAAATTTTGACCCCCTCCCAAGAAAAATAAATAAATATTTTATCATAAATGTTATGATTGATGTGGAAACTACAATGAAATTAAAATTAAGAAGAATAAAGAACACAAATTCACGTGTTGCAAGAAAAACCACGGGAGATGAGAAGTAAAATCCACTATAGAAATTTAAAAATTACAAAAGATGGCTGAAAAACTTAAGACTTGTCTCAACTTTTATAACCTGATAACTTGAGAAAAACAATATTTATATTGCTCCCAAGCCCTAACATTTGCCCAAACTCATAGAGAATCCAAGACATACTCAACAAAACTCCACCTTGGTTTGAATTCTACAAAAGCAAGAAACAATCTTCTCCTCCTACTACTGTAATACTCAGTTGAAGAAAACATTAATAAAATCAAAGCAATACTTGAATTTGGCAATAGACAAGTGCTCTCTCAACTTATTAGTTGGAATGTTTTCACTACCAATCTTCATAACCTTGATATATTCATTTGCAAGAGTATTTCAAATAAAATGATATTACACATCAATATACTTTGTCCTCACATGATACGTTTGATCTTTAATAAGATGTATGACACTCTTATTATCATAATGAACAATAATCACACCATGATCCACACTAAGCTCTCCAAATAAGCCTATAAACCAAATAGCCTCTTTAGCAGTCTTTGTAATAGCTATATACTATGCTTCTATAGTAGACAAAGCAACCATATGTGGTAAAATATCTTTCCAACTGACTGCACAACCTCCAATAGTGAATATGTCCCAATCAAACATGCCAATGTTCCTTCCACCAAACCAGTAGATAATTTGCTTGTATTGATTGGATACGATTTAGGATTTGATTATGTTTACGCAATAAGTTTAGGAAGTCCAATGCACTTTCACTTCTTCTTCTTCTTCTTCTTTTTCGCCCGGGGGGTTGCTTTTGCTTGTGTTTTGATGATATGGTGCTTTTTTGGAGCCACATCAATACCATTCCATTTTGATGAATAAGAGTACATCATACAAAATGTTTATGATTGAAATGCTATTTTCCTTTTTGCTAACGGGCCTTGATAATGATAAGCGAACTCAAGTTCTTATTTATTCAATGAGGTGATCACTTATAGTTGCTTCAATTGAGTTTTAGAGTGGTTTATTTGGTACAAAGAAATTTACCAAAAAAGTTCTAAATCTATCATAATTGTGCTAATTCAATTACATATATATTTTATCAATTGAGTCCTAAACCTTTTTCATTTGTATTAGTTCAGTCAATCCAGTCAATTTTGACTAAACAATTGTTGATGTGTGTCGCGACCTAAATTTTTCGAAAATATAGGGTTAGGGGTATTGTTAATTTTGGGCCGACGGCCCTTAATTAACTCGGGCTCTCCCAAGCCCATACCCCGCACGACGTTGGGATATTCGTAAAAAATTTCAAATAAAGAGTCGCCACTAGAGGGTCTAGGGTCGGGGACTTGATTACGACTAACGCCCTTTCGGTACCTAACTTGATCATGTATTAATGAGGTCATGGCAACGTATTCGAGAATTCTAAGATTTATCCTAACCGTTCTAAGGAAAGAAAATAACGTTCAAAATGTCATCGCAAAAATAAGGTGCATGAATAATTCTAATAACGTAAACTAGGAAAACATATTGTAGAGCCCTAAAGGCTTATTCAATTTTAGTCTTTTTTTCTTTTGTAAGGGTTTTCTATTTTTTTTTTTTTGGAATTTTTCTGAATTTTCTGAATTTTTCTGAATTTTTAATATTTTTATTTTATATTTTTTAATATTTTCGAAATTTCCGAAATTAAATAAAACAAGATTTCAAGATTTTTGATATTTTCTGACTTTTCTGAAAATTTAAGAAAATATTTATTAATTTTTTTGGAATTTTCTAATTTTTCTAATTTTTTGAATTTTTGAATATTCGAAAAAACAAAGAAAAACAAAATAAAACAAAATAAAATCAAAAAAAATCAAATAAAAATCAAAATAAACTTTCAAAATCTTTCTGAAATTAAAAAGAAAACTTTTTTAATTTTAAAAGATTTTCGAAAAAAAAGATTTTTAAAGATTTTTTTGATTTTCTGAATTTTTAGAATTTTTTTAAATTTTTTTAAATTTTAAATTCTTATTCAAAAAGTGATTCGGACAGGGTCAGGTGACCTGGCCCTACTACACCGACCCGGACCCTATTGGTCCGGGCTGGGCTAAAAGAAAAACAAGCTCATCTAACGACCCGACTAAAATTTTCTTAGAAAAGAGGTCCATTAAACAAAGAAAAATTAAAATAGCCCATTTCTATTCCTATTTTCAGCCCAATTGTCTTTGACCCACATCAAACAATTAGCCTGAATTCATACTAGGCCTAGTCAAAACCAACCCAGCCCGCAATTTGGTTGAGACCTAACTAAAAACAAGCCCACTGAATAAATTAAAGGGATATGTTTACCAGAAGTCCTAAAACTTGTTAGTATAGTGCAATTAAGTCCTAAAATTTGCAAAAAGTGCAATTGAGTCCTAAAACTTGTCATAGTGGTTTATTTGAGTCCTTCCGTTAACACCATCGATTTATACTAATGGAAAATGCTAACATGGCTTATTTTAATCATTTATCTCTCCTGTGGCAGCTAGGGCAACGAAAATTTTCCAAGTCAACAAAATGACGTCATTTTGGACATTATTAACTTGCCCAAAACAACGTCGTCTCTTCTCTCCTCCTTAGATTGTGTAGCCTTGTGTTTTCTTTCATTCCCACTTCATGCTTTGCTCTGTTCTCCTCGTTCATCCCAAATCGATTTTTCTTTTGCCCAAACCCTAAGCCCTAAATCCAATCGGCGCATATCGCAATTTCGGTGCCTCGTGAATTGGAGTTCTTCGTCAAACGCGAGTGCGTGCGAACACTTGTCCCACAAAAGCCTCACAGCGAATTATGCGGCGTCGATGATTGAGGTGGCCACTATTTTGGAGCCACTCTCCTCGTAAGTAGCTCACTTGTATGTGTTAGGGTTTGTATCTTTGCTATTGATTTCATTGTAACTTGTTGATTCAGAAATTCTTGACTTTTAGTTTTCGAAATTTAAGCGCAAAATGTAATATTTGTGCTAACTTTCTCCAAAATTCCATCTTAGAATTCTTGATACGGAAGGGGGTGGTGACGAAGATGAGCAATTATGTAAGAACGGAGTATAGCCCCAAAATTTGTGTAAATGGGTCTCTTTGCTTTGCTTTCTCAACATCCCATTCCATTTTTTTGGTCCTATTGTTGTTTTTTCTCCTCTATAGGATCCCATTTTGAAAGGTAAAAAATTATGCACATCTTTGAGCTCGTCGCACATTGAAATTTTTGGCTTTGCACTTTAGTTAAGTTAGTTTAATTTTGTACATATTTGATGACCCAATTTAGCATGCTTTGTCTTGTTGTTGTTTTTTTTTTGTCCTCTGTTGAATCTGATTTTGTGAGGTAAAAATTATAGACATCTTTGAGCTCGTTGCACATTGTAATTTTGGCTTTGCACCATAGTCAAATTAGCTTAATTTTTTTAAAACTAATTATAATCGATATTGTGATATTTGGTAACCCAATTCAGCATGCCAAGTTAGCTTGATTTATGCATTCTCTGGATGCAATTATTGTGAAAGTAATCAAGTTAGATGTGATATTTTGCAGATTTTCTAATTCATGTTTTATGGTAGCGTAAAAAAGATGTGCAGATTTAGCTTCCTAAATGTGTTGTTTTGAAGCGATTAGTAATTTATGATGTAATTTATAATAATAAAAAAAGAGAGAAATATGTTGCACTTGCATGGCTTTATTTCTTGATTCAATATATGAAAAACATTCAAAGTAAATGTGATATTATTGAAGATTTTTGCCCTCTTAATACAAATTTTCTTGATGATTCTAGTTGCTTGTCTATGGAATGAATTTATTGGATTGTTGACTGCCCTTGAGATCATTCATCAACATGGTTCCATAGAAAATATACTAGAAAATTTTGGTATTTGTGGTTCTTATTGCTGGTATGTTTACCCTACCCATTTCCAGTTATAGGTGAAGTCATTAGTAGTTTTTAGTTGAAATTTGACAATTAAAAGTGCTATTTGTTTTTGTTCCCTTGTAGGTCTAATGGCCAACAACAAAGTTTATGTCACTATTTTCTTTGAAAGTAAATTTCAAGTTGGACCGCCCTTAAAATATGTAGATGGAAGGGTCGATGCTGTTGAAATAGACTTAAGTAAGGGTTCATTGTCTAACATAATTGATGTTGTTGAGGCTTTGGTCACACGTAAAATAGAGAAAATTTTTTATAGAGTTCTTGGAAGTAGTATCCTTGAAGATGGTGTAACTTTGAGGTATTTATGGGATAACTTTGGTATGATAGATCTATTCTATCATTATCTTCATTCTGAAAAAATTGAATTGTATGTTGAGCATGTCGATGATGAAGAGACAATTGCTAAGATAGGGGGAGTTGAGATGGAAACCAGAGGTTTGTCTCATGTGAATTTGGAAAGTATTAATAATGTGGCTAGTTATGTGTCCGAAATTGTAATCGGGCATGTTGATGATGGCGGGAGTCAAGTTTAGATTGATAATAGGGATTTGGATGGTGAGGATGATGATGTATTTAATTTGGTTGATGTGGAACAATTAACTGACAATGATGATTTTGAATTAGTTGATGCAAAAAAAAATTTAAGAAATTTTCAACGAGACATAGGCTCAAAATTGGAGCTAACATTGAAGAAACTTCCCAAAACGACATTGGCTCTCCAATAGAGTTATCAGTTGATCCTCTAATGGTGGATGCTTTTGGGTATGGAATAGAGTACTAGCATTCAGATGAGGAAGAAAGCTTTTATTCAGGTTTAGATGATGAGGGTGAAAATGAGGAAGATGATGTTATTTCAAGAAGGAAGAGTAGGTTTCCATCATATGAAGAAATTACTATCATGTCCCTCGCTCCATTCGGTATCTTTAGGTCAGCCCACATGAAGAAATTACAGCAACCTGGACCATTAAACTTAGCACATCCATAAAATCTTCTTCCTACAGTTTTCCTTGTCTTTGCGGTAAGAATTGGTGATCGAAGACCACAATAGCAAGTTAACCATGACTCGACCTCATCAAGAGTTAAGCCACTTGATTTAGAACTTGTTGTCCTCATTTTTTTGTTGCCATATTAAAAAAACATAACTTAGTTGGAAACTAGCATAACCTATAGTACATGAGAATATAAGCAAGTTAATTCATTAAAAAGTATCTTAAGAAGAGCTCAAAGATATGCATAATTTTTACCTTACAAAATGGGATCCTTGTTGTTGATTAACACTAGCTTCAGAAAAAAAAAAAAAAAAAAACAACTTGGTTGCAAAGGAGCTGCGATGGTTGATTAACACATAATGGCTTCACTGCACATGGAATTTTGCACAAGTGACACCAGCAACGATGGTGTCAACAACGTCCACTTTCAAACTCTTGACTCTCCCGTTAAAATCCTCCAAGATGACACTTGATGAGCCAAAAGAACAGCTTCTGAAAAACATAAGCATCAATAAGCTAGCTTTTTATGTGCTAAAGCAATTCACAATTATATAGGATATATGGTGTCATTGCCTACCTTAGTGTAATGAATTGCGATCATTGATTAAAATGGCCTTTAAAATTTGCTGAATTTGCAAAAGAACAGTTATATAGGCATCAATGAGCTAACTATTTCAAAAGAATAGCTTCTGAAAAAATAAGCATCAATAAACTCTTGATTCATATATTGAATCAGAAAATAAAGTCATGCAAGTGCAACATATTTCTCTTTTTTTATTATAAATTACATCATAAATTACTAATCCGCTTCAAAACAACCCATTTAGGAAGCTAAATATGCACAATTTTTTTTACGCTACCATAAAACATGTATTAGGAAATCCGCAAAAATATCATGTCTATCTTGATTGCTTTTATAATAATTACATATAGAGAATGCATAAATCAAGCTAACTTGGCATGCTGAATTGGGTTACCAAATATCATAGTACCGATTATAATTAGTTTAAGAAAAAAGTTAAGCTAATTTGACTACGATGCAAAGCCAAAACTGCAATGCGCAATGAGCTCAAAGATGTGTAGAATTTTCACCTTACAAAATCGAATTCAACAAAGGACAAAAAAAACAACAACAAGACAAACCATGCTGAATTGGGTCATCAAATATATGCTGAACTAAGCTAACTTAACTAAAGTGCAAAGCCAAAAATTTCAATGTGTGACAAGCTCAAAGATGTGCATAATTTTTACCTTACGAAATGGGATCCAACATAGGAGAAAAAACAACAGTAGGATAGAAAAAAATGGAATGGGGATGGTGAGAAAGCAAAGCAAAGAGACCCATTGACACAAATTTTGGGACTATGCTCCGTTCTTACAGGGTTGCTCATCTTCTTCACCACCCCCTTCCGTATCAAGAATGGGATCTTGTGGTTCATAATTTCTAATATCCTCGAATTTTCTATAGTCTAAGTTAATGGCTTGAGAAGAAACTTGATAGCTAACAAGCAGTCCCTATTGAGGCTAGGAGCCCCATGTGTGGGATGGAATACTTACCATAAGTTTCCAACTCTTATGTTGACATGAATGGAAAGCTTCTCCAAAACTCCCTATAAGATGTTGCACTTCCGAGGGAGCCACTTTGTAATATATTGGCAACACTATATGCCCTCTACTTCTCCTGCATTTCAACATATGAACAAGCTCAAGAAGGCATCATTTGCTAGAAGCGTAGTTCCGCGAAATAATCGGGATTGAGATCTTAGACTACCTAAGACTCTTGAGAATCTTTGATTCAATCTACTTACCCACGAAGAACTCATTGAAGTTTCCGAATGCGTGAATTCCTACATGGACAAGGGCATGATATAGATGATGGGTGAAACCTTTGTGGGTGTATGGTCCTATAAAGTTCAAGAACATGATCATTTCCCTTTGGTTTTTTGGTTATGCCTCCATAGTCACTAATATATGGAGAGATCCATGAGAAAGGCACCTTGTATATAAGATCTTCTAAAGGAGTGGGTTCTTTTCTTTTCATCTTGGGAGAATTGTACTAACACAAAGGTAGATTGACACAACAAAGCCTCAAAAGAAAGCAGGAAATAGAGAAGATAAATATGGAATCCTAGATCTAGGAATTGCAGAAATGTCTCTCGAAACTCAACTCATCAAAAGAAAATGGAGAAATCGAAACAAGAAAGAGAGGAGAGCAAGCCAACCCGCTGCTATGATTTCCACCGATTCTCAGCCTTCCATATTTTATAACCAACACTACTCTTTACTAATAAAGAAAGGGTTAATACCGCAAAAACCCAAATTGATACACCCGTGATGAATTTATCTCAAACTAATTTTTTACTACAACAAACTTAAAATTGGTATACCTTTGATAAATTTACCTTAAATTAATATATTTGTATAATTTCATCTCAGTTAAATTTTACTGTCAAATTATGGAGTTGAATAATACATGACAAATTACTGGTGTACCAATTTGAAATTTTACTCTCTATTTGTCATCGTTGTACTAATTTTGTGATTTTTTGTGATCTTAATCCAATTTAATGGAATGTATATTTGTCACAAACGTATCAATTTGGAGTTTTTGGCTGTAAAAAAATTAGTTTGGGGGTAAATTTGTCACAAATGTACTAGTAGAAGCTTTTTATGATTTACGGGAGTACCAATTTGAGATTTTTCATGGTTGAAAAATTAATTTAAGATAAATGTATCATGAGTATATCAATTTGTGGTTTTTGGCAATATTAACCCTAAAAGAAAAGAGATAGTAATTCTTTTTGCGGCATTATGCGGTAGGTGCCTAGAACTTATTATCCAACACGTTTTGACTTGACTTGCTTTTTTCTGTTAGTAAAGAAAATATAGGAAAGATTAGCAAAGAGCGATACTGATGCTCAATACTGATGCTCCACCGACTAATTCAATGAAAAATAGATTTTAACAACGCGTAGTCTCTTTCTGTGGGATGGATGTGCAATGTCAATGCCCGATCCAATTTACAACATGACAAGGTCCCTTGCTCAGGCTTGTCAGCGCCCGACGATGATGATATGCGCATCAGTATAGAGTTGTGGAAAAGAAACTTATTTTATCAAAAATTAGATGACGACCACCAAACTAGTGCATAGAGTCACCGAGTAATTATATTCTCCACCAACTAATTTAATATTAAATTGGATTGTGGTAAAGTGTATTCTCTTTTTGCAGGATGCATGTGTAGGGTCACATCCAATCCGACTTATTATATCACAAGGGTCTCTTACTCATGCAAGTCAATGTCTAACGATGATGGCATGTGTATTGGTATAGAGTTGTGAAAAAGATACTTATTATATCAGAAAATCAAATGATGACCACCAAACTCATGCCTAGAGTCACCCTTGTTATAGATGTTTAAGATTGATTGAATATTAGATGTGAGCATTTTACCAAAGAGTGGAGTTGAGTGAGACTCTATATCCCAATTTGAAGAGAGGTACAAGAATATTAGGATGTTTAATATATCAACAATGGCGGAAGAATCTATTGTATATGAATATTGGATCATTGAGGCAATTGACATTTTATTCATAGTATTTATGGAAGGCTTCGTGTCTCCTTTTCTTGGGCTAAGTAGGATGATAATGACCATCTTGTTTGCAAAATCAAAATCTAATTGAGTTGCGGCCATATGCTAAATTTATCTCATATCTTATATAAGATGACTCTAATCAACCTATCATTTTCCTTTGCACGGACTCACAAGGCATTATTATAGCTAGCACCTCCCGTGTGGTTGGAATCGTGGGTTCATACTTGGCAACACATGTTAATGCCATCCCATCTCCGTGCAAACCCTGAACGATCCATACTTAGTGATTGACATCCCTCCATAAAATCGAGACCATGAAATCCTTATCAAGTGCTCTGTGCAACTCTGTAAATGAACCTTATGGATATTGACCCTCTCTACTTTTGCTCCCAAGGAGAGGACCTGTTTTTATTGAGAGAAAACCATGGGTTCTTTAATTGAGACTCGAGATCCAGTAGGACTTCGGCTTGACTTGCTTTTTTTTAATTAGAGTTAATATTACGAAAAACTCTAAATTGATACATCTATAATAAATTTATCTCAAATTAATTTTTTGACTACTAAAAACCCTAAATTGATATACTTATGATAAATTTAACTCAAGTAAAATTCCAAACCGATACACTTATGACAAATTTATTCCAAACTTAATTTTTTTACCACCAAAAATTTTAAATTATACATTTGTGACAAATATGATATCTGTTAAATTGGATTAATATTAATTTTGTACAAATATGATAAATAGAGAGTAAAATATCAAATTAATATACTATTCAATTGTTATGTATCATCCAATTCAACAATTTGACGTTAAAATTTAACTGAAACTATCAAACTAATAGAATTACTGGTAGGTCCACTCCTGCTCATATGTAATGCTCGTATGGTGCTTTTTTTTTAAAATCTCAGGTCCATCACGATTTGACTTGACTTGACTTGTTTTTTTTTTTCTATTAATAAAAAAGTAGGCTAGAGAACTAACGACCAATGCTCATCCTCACGTGCTGGAATACCAACCGCCAAGTGGACAACACTCTCTTCTCTCTTTATTGCGCGCCTGCTTGAAATACGTCTGAGTTCTTCCCATCCACCGGTCCAAGGCCCGTCGTGCTAATTGGAACCCCTGGATGCATGCTGCACGGAAAGGGCAATTATTGCACGCCTAATTTTCACAACATTTATGGGGGAGGTGCAGGACATCCAGCACCCTTGACTGCTTAAAAGTCAAGAGTATTATGTTGATGATAAGAAGTGGAAGGCTGAGAATCCAAGGAGATCACAGCAGCGACTGTGTTGTCTGAGCACTCCTCAGGTAATCCATGGTTCCTTGCCTTTCTCTGTTTACTGTTTCGACTGCTCTATGTTCTTCTGATAGTGTTGAATGAGGGTTTTGGTTTTTGTTTGATCGCAGATCCAAATTGAGTTTCGAGAGACATTTCTGCAATTCCCGGATCTCAAATTTCCATATTAATCTTCTCTGTTTCCCGCTTTCTTTCGAGGCTTTGCTCCGTCAAATCTCCATTACTGCCTTTGTATTAGGGTGATTCTCTCAAGATGGAAAGGAAAGAACCCACTTCTTCAAAAGATCCAAACACGGGCCGTCTTCCTCATCGACCTCTCTGCATAGAAGTGACTATGGAGGTGGAACGCAAAGACTGAAAGGAAATGATCACGACGTGTTCTTGAGCTGTAAAGGGAAGAGCATCAGCCAGTCTTTCTCCGATGATCTCCATACTAACCTTGTTGATGCAGGAATTGACACGTTCTACAGTGTGCATGCATCTGGTCGGAAGATTGGTTCAGGGGTTCTCGGTAGTCTTATGCAATCTAAGATCTCGATCCCAATTTTCTCGCCGTTCTATGCTTTCAGCACACGGGGCCTTTGTGAGCTTGTTCACATGTTGAAATGCAAGAGAAGCAGTGGGCAAATAGTGTTGCCCATATTTTATGGAGTGAGACCCTCGGCAGTGCAACAGCTTGAAGGGAGATTTAGACAAGCTCTCTCTAGACATGAACGTCGGGTGGACGAAATGAAACTAGGGGAATGGAGAAGAGCGCTCGTCGAAGTCGGTTCCTTGAGAGGATGGGCAACAGAGAACTTTGCCTATGGGTACATTATTCTTCACCGAAACATTATTTAATTTCTCATGAATAGATCTTTATTGAAAAATAATTTAAATGTTGTCCTCCTATAGCTGAAATTCAGTGTTATTCGACAGGAATGACGGAGCATTGATTAAAGTTATTGTCACACGAGTTGCAAGCTTGTTAAAAAGAACTTTCAAGCTTCCCAAAGAGGTGGTTGGAATTGATGATCATGTGAATTATATTATGAGCTCAATAGATCCTAAATATAATGATACAAGGATCATTGGAATCCGTGGAGTGCATGGGAGCGGTAAGACAACTCTTGCAAAGATCCTATGGAACAATCTCTCCAGTGATTTTAAACATCTTAGCTTTGTACCAAATATTCAAGAAGTATCACAACGCATGGGTATTGAGTACTTACAGGAAGAACTCATTTGCGATATACTAAGAAGTCTGCATATAGTGTCTAATGTTGATGAGGGAATTGGCATCATTAAATCTCAATTTACAAGTAAGAAAGTCCTCATTATTCTTGATGATGTGGATAATGATATTCACTTAACTGCCTTGGTCGGAGATGGTAGTTGGTTAAAAGCAGGAAGTCTAGTCATAATAACTACTAGAAACATGAATATTCTTCGTAAGGCCAATGCATACCTCAAGTATGAACTCAATTGGACTCAGGATCAAGCATTGACCTTATTTAGTAGACATTTATTTGGAAAGGATCGTCCTCCCGAGGCTTATGAGCATGTATCTTGTGATGTTGTGTCTCGTATAGCGAGGACTCCCCTAGTTCTTGAACTTATAGGTTCATCTTTCCGCCAAAGAAGAGAAGAATTATGGAAAGATACATTTATGAAATTAAAGGACGATGTGAATAATGCGAAGGATTCAGATATGTTGCATATAGTTTATGAATCTTTGGATTATGAGCAGCAATAAATATTTTTGGATATTGCATGTCTTTCTATTGAATCATCTAAACAACACCCAACTTATATGTGGGATTCCTGTGGTTTGTTTCCAAAGGAGAGGATTGAAGTATTGAAAGATAAGTTCCAAATTGAAATTGACAAAGATGACAAGCTAAAAATGTGTGATCGACTAAGAGATTTTGGAAGGAAAATTGTTTGTCTAGAACATCAAAAGGAGGTTCAGCAGCGCAGCAAGTTATGGATTTATAAGGATGCCCGACGTGTGCTCGACAACAACAAGGTAAGAATTTTCTCTAGTAGCTTTAGAAGCTGAATGGGAGTCCATCTTATCATTATTGTTTGTGATGAAAATTGTCATCAGTCTCGAGTCCCCAAAACTTGCCGCTTCTACCAGCTAAAGTTGATTGTTGTTCTTGCCTGATTATGGGACATGATTGGGGAACAATTTATTAGTTATTGATGATTGATATATATTTTTACCTTATAGTATCGTCACAACGACGAAATTACAAAAAGAGAATGTTTGACAGAGTACTGTTAGAGAAACCTGACAGAAGTCAAATGGTTGATGAAATAATTGGTGATGGAATAGACTCATGCAACTAACCGTCTCATAATCTTCTTATGATCCATGCATCCTTTTTCCTCTTTTTTTTTTTTTTTTAATATCTCCTCCACAAAGTTAGACCGATCATATTAAGTTAATCACATATTTACATTATAATTAATCCTCAAAATTACAAGATATTACATTACAATAAAAAATGCAAAGTACGTCTTCAATCTTGTGCATAACACATGACTTCTACCACAATCTACAGCACTTGAAAAATAGAGAATCTAAACATTCTTAACATGCAATGTAAAGAAGAAAACAGTTATAGAAAGAAGTCATCACTAAAAAAGAAAAAAGAAAAAAAAGCAAGTAATAGACACATTTAATGTTGAGATGAAATGGTTTGAGGAATGACCTAAAAGGGAAAATTGTCCAAAAAGTCCTAAACCTATTGCACTTTTGTCAATTCAGTTCTAAATCTTTTCACTTTTATGCTTTGTTACTTTTAGCAAGTGTGAAATTTATATTGTTACGTTATCTTACATTTGTGTTGGATATGTACTGGTGTTTATAGCATAGTTGATGGATATGTAATTTTAAATAGTAGGCTTGTCTTTTTAAAGAATACAAAAAATGAAACAAAAAAATTATTAATTGGTCCCGAGTTGACCTTGGAACTGGGCCGGACCCATAGGGTAGGTCCGGTCCTTAGTCCCAAAAATTGAAGACCAATACTATGCAGGTTGGTCTCTGGGTTAGGTATTGGTTCGGACCATGCTCACCCCTTTCTATCAATATTATTTGCTTCCTTCATGTTTACTTTAATATGTACTTTTTTTCTATGAGAAAGAGTAAGTAATACACACATTTCTTCATATTTTCAATAGTAATTTAGAGGGTGTTTATTTTTTAAATAGTAAATCCAATATGTGATTTGCAATCACATGAACTCATTAAGTTTCGACCTCAACTTCGTTCACAAAAATTTCTTGGTTTGCTAACAAATGACATACATATCATGATTACTTGAACCTATGTCATTATTTATAACTCAACAATTTTCTGGCTACCTAGGAAAATTGTCTCTATCCTCATGCGACGCACATGTCCCCTTCGACACATTATCAGTTAAATGTATTAATATTCCTCAGTTTATAATGTGATTTGCAACCACGTGACCACATTAAATGTCGATCTCAACTTCATGTGAACATTGAATATAAACGTTGAGATGCAAAATAATATAATGAAGTAGCAAGATTGTTGCTTTTCAGCGAGCAGATTTTTTCACAAATGAAAATGTATAATATTGCTTAGAACTAAAAAATGGTATCTATGAAATTATTGAAAAAAATACAATAAAGATACATGAAACTTCTGAGACAAAATTAAATACGGTCTCATCTGAAAAAATAAAGCTCAAACTTAAAATTCAAACATCCAAGGAATTTCCATATTATGACCCTCACGATTTGTGCTCAATGTGCAATTCATCACCTAAAACAAAACACAAATTTGAGCGCCTAAAATATTTGGTTACAACAAAGAGGAATGCTAAATACTTGAGTTCCTCAAGTATTCAATTTAATCAATTTTCACATCCAATTTTTCTGTAAGCAATATCTCATTAATCTATGGGCAAATTGATCAAACATTTAGATGACTACTATATCACCGTTACAAAATCAAGAAGCAATGAAAACAGAACATCAAACATCTATAGTATTAAAATGAGGAGTAAAAATCATTTTATCACATTTAATCTATGATCCATTCTACTTCCAAGTACAAAGAAAAACACTCATGGAAGAAAAACCTGACAAGAAAGGAATTTCAAACGTGGGGTACCTTTTGGGATGACATTCCTGTTTTTATTTTGCTATTGAGAATTGAAAAAAGGTACACCAGAAAAAAAAAAAAAATGGCCATGGGGTACTTGTTTTGATGATAAGTTTGATACTTGTATTTGGGTTGTAAGAGTCATGTTGTTTTTACATATAAAGGATATAGAGGTAGAGTTTTGTTGTTTCACATATAAAGGAAACAAATTTTGATGGATATATTTGGGGGAAATACAATATAAGTGTCAATACTTTCGTATAACGCTTACTTTAGTACTAAAATTTGTTTTGCACTCACTTGAGTGTCACATTGGAGAAAAATCGATCACTTGAGTGCTAATTTCGGCCAAAAATTGATCACTTGAGTGCTAAGTCTAGCCAAATGTATTTTGCTTTCTAGTGAGGCCTTCATGGCTTCACCTAGGACCTTCGCGACTGAGGGTGAGGCAATCACAGACAATGAGGGTCACCGGTGACCCTCATTGGCCCTAAAGATAAAAAAGCAAAAAAATAAAATAAAAAATAAAATATTCATAAAATATAATATTAAATATTAAAAAATTGCCAATGGTCACATCAACTTTTTCGATGGACAAATCGAAAGTGGCATTCAAGCGATCAATGTTTCAAATTTCTGACATTAAAGTGAACGGAAAAAAGTTTGGAACTAAAGTGAGCACTTTACGAAAGTATTAACACTTATAATGTACTTATCTTGATATATTTGAAGTAGTGTATACATGAAGTGAGACATTTTAATATAATTTTGAAAGGATGTAATTTTTGGGAATTTAAAAGGTGGAAATTGCGAAGGGCATAATTGGAGGAGGAAAAGTGAGGAAACACCCCTTTGAGCTTCATGTTTTTACATATATTAGATAAATAATATGCAACCACAATATGTTATTTCACAATGTTGTAGTGACAAGCCTACACCATAATAGTACGACAACAAATTAAAATTAGTACATCTTTTCTCATATACAGTTGGCCTCATCTCATCATTCAAGATTTATGCTCCATAATACTTCTTACTTGCAGGGCACTAACATGATTCAGGCCATTTGTCTCGACAAATATGACTCCGAAAAAAGGTACATAGGTAAAAACTTTAAAGGGCTGACCAACTTGAGGTTCCTTAAAGTATGTGGTGCAAATTTCACCGGAAATTTTGAGAACAAGCTTAATGAACTAAGATGGCTTCATTGGGAGCATTGTCCCTCGAATTTTGTAGCAACCAACTTTCATCCGAAGCAATTAGTTGTGCTCAATTTGTCAGGGAGTGAGATTTCAGAGGATTGGGGAGGATGGGATCCAATCAAGGAGGTAAGATGCAAATAAAGCATATTTCTTATGAATGATCATGTGTTATTCAATGGTCAATTGCACAAATTCTCCTTTCTTTCTTCTAGAAAAGTCTAATGTCCTTCCTTGGATTCAGGATTTTCCTTTTAAGTATAAGAGGAATTTATAGGGACCGAAATATACTAGAAACTTCTGCCCCTTAAGATCTTAAACTAATAGTGTCTTAACAACCAATCATGCTTAACATTAGACATACTTTTTCAGCTAATCTATTAAGAAGTGCATATCCTGATTTTTTTAGTCTAAATGGTTTATGGCTTTTGAGATAACTTCTCCCCTTGTAAAAGTATGTCTCTATGGCAATTCTTGTTATATTTCTATGTTGATCTTCTTACATGAGAAATGAAAAGTTACAACCATATAGTTATTGTTAGATTATGTTCACGCAACTGCTTTTGCACGAAATACCATTTGAACCCACTACTTCAAAATAAATGCATTGCTTTATTATAGTTCTATAAGGCGAACTATGTGTTATTTTTGTGAGTGCTAACTAGTTGATTTTTTCGACAAAAAAAAAAACAGTTGATATTTATTTCAGTCAAATTGGAAGATATGCCTAATGCAATAAGAAAATATAGTTAGCACTTGTGTATTACTAACATTCTTTATGCAATGGGTCTGTTCAAAAAACACTACTACTTAAGAAACTTTTTAAATAAAAAAAAGGTGAACTAGCGGAGCATCATACCAATGACAACATGCGAATTGAGCTATGAAATATTTATATATTGTTTTAAATTTTGGAAAAACAAGGATAGTGAAAAATCAAGCTCTGCAACGACTTAATCTTAGAGGTTTCCTCTCTTTCTTTCAGGTGGCAATGAAGCTCAAAGTTCTCAACCTTTCGAGTTGTCCATTTTTAAGAAAAACTCCTGACTTATCTGCATTCAAAGATTTGGAGATTTTGATTCTTGAAAAATGTGAGAATCTAGAAAAGATTGATCCTTCTATCAGGGATAACAAATCCCTCATCTCCTTGAACATCAGTGGCTGTAGGAGAGTGGAGGAGCTACCCCATGAAGTTGGTAGATTGAAAGAATTGAAGGAGCTTCTCATAAATGACACTGCTATACAAAAGATTATGATATCAAGAGATGGTTTGATGGAGCTGGAGACTCTAAATGCCTTGTGTTGTGGGAGATTGGAGGAGCTACCTATAGGAGTAGGTAGAATGAGAGAATTGAGGGAGCTTCTCTTAAATGACACTACTATACGAGAGATTCCAATGTCGGGAAGTGGTTTAAAGAAGCTACAGACTCTAAGTGTCTCGGGTTGCAGGAGTCTAAAGAAGCTTCCGACTGGAGTTGGTAGCATGGAAAATTTGAGGGAGCTTCTCATAAATGACACTGCTATTCAAGAGATTCCGATATCGAGAGGTGGTCTACGGAAGCTAAGGATTCTGTGTGCATCATATTGTGAAGAACTTACTCAACTTGAGTCCATGGACTCCCTTGTGTCGTTAACTCAACTAGACCTATCTCATTCTTGGATTGAAGAATTACCTAAATCCATGGGCTTTCTTAAGTCATTAACTAGGTTGAACCTATCTTATACATGGATTGAAAAATTACCAAAATCCATGGACTCACTTGTCTCATTAACTTAGTTGGACTTATCTCATTCAGGGATTAAAGAATTTCTAGAATCCTTGGGCTCTCTTAAGTCGTTAACTCTACTTGACCTATCTCATACAGGGATTGTAGAATTATCATAATCAATGGGCTCCCTTAAAGCGTTGGCTCATTTGAACCTATCTTATTTAGGGATTAAAAAGTTACCGGAATCCTTCAAATTCCTTATCTTGTTAACTCACTTGGACATATCTCATTCAAGGATTAGAGGATTTCCAGAATTCATGAGCTCCCTTGGGTCGTTAACTAAATTGGACCTATCTCATACAGGGATTGAAGAATTACCAGGATCTATGGACTCCCTTAAAGCGTTGACTCATTTGAACCTATCTCATTTAGGAATTAAAAATTTACCAGAATCCTTGAACTCCCTAGTCTTGTTAACTCAGTTGGACCTATCTCATTCAAGGATTAGAGAATTTCCAGAACCTTGTGCTCTCTTGTGTTGTTAACCCAACTAGACCTTTCTCATTCAAGGATTAAAAATTACCATAATCCATGGACTCCCTTAAAGCGTTGGCTCATTTGAACCTATCTTATTTAGGGATTAAAAGGTTACCAGAATCCGTGGGCTACCTTGTGTCTCTAAAACACCTGTTACTACAAGGATGCTACTTGTTGAGACACTTAACTGATTCTATCAAAAGGTTGAGATCATTGATTGAGTTGGATTTACAATCTACAGGAATTGTGGAATTACCTCACAACATGCGGAATCTGAAGAAGTTGACGATCTTGGACATTCGTGGAACTGACATAACAGCATTGCCTGATCAATTCAATTTTGCCCTACATGATCGTCAAATAAGTTGGGAACAAATGTGATGTCATATGCCTATACATGTCTCGTTCAAATATTCATCAATTAGGATTCTATATCTAGATTTGCAAGCTTTGATATCGTGATGTTCTATTAGCCAATTCGTAGTTTTTCAATCATTCTGCAGTATGATTAGATTAGAGGATTGTCATGTCTCGGATCACTTCAAGATTATGTCATACTACTTATATTTTGAATCGCCTCGAGGTCAGGTCTCTCGTGGAGAACTACATGAGAGTTGGATTGACCGAAGAATCGATTCCATTATGATTTTCTCGCCGGACCAATTAAAAGGGATTGGGGGGGCATCGCGAGTTTTCAAAGAAAAGAGAAGAATTGAGACTCGAAGAGTATTTTCGACCGACGTCATTTGA
The DNA here is from genome assembly GCA_014182895.1 of Angophora floribunda. Classification (NCBI taxonomy): domain Eukaryota; kingdom Viridiplantae; phylum Streptophyta; class Magnoliopsida; order Myrtales; family Myrtaceae; genus Angophora; species Angophora floribunda. Next base: position 13,218,271 of record CM024714.1, read on the forward strand.
AAATCAGCTGAATTTACTTGTACCCAGCGTCTAAATCTGAAAATCTAGACAATTACGATGAGAGGAGATCAGCATTGCACTGTATGCTCTTCGCAAATTCCACAAATAACTTGCACAATTACCTGGGAAAAATGCAATTTCCGCGGCTGGAAATAGTAGCAGAAGTTTTGATCAAGAGAATGTGTCGAACGCAGTAGAATGATGGAGTTCGGAAATTTTCTTGAGTCAAAGATCAAAAGAGTCATCGATCAAGTAGCATCCCAGAAACTTCCAAACCTGTCATTGATCTGACAAAGTAGCTGGGAAGTAACCATGATTTTCAGTCATCCAGTAAGTATGAAGCCCAAGCTTAGACAAATTATACCACAAGCAATGCATCAGGATAGGAGAGTCCCCTGAAAAAACCGATAAAAGCAGCAGACAAAACCGAGCAGTCTCAGATGTGAACGATGTTTAGAGAAAAAATAGCTTGGAAATGTTTAAAAATCAGACATCATCGTATGGAAATGAGAAGTTGTTGAGAAGCAATTACGTTTTGACAAGAAAATACAGTAGTACAGTATTGGAAACCGAATGTTGTATCGATATACAAGTTCGTACTGAAAAGCCTGCAGCTTTTGCTACCAGTTTGTAACCTAAGGACATAGTCCTTCAATTACTAATCCGCTTTAGAACAACCCATTTAGGAAGCCAAATCTGCACAATTTTTTTTACGCTACCATAAAACATGTATTAGGAAATCCGCAAAAATATCAGGTCTATCTTGATTGCTTTTACAATAATTACATATAGAGAATGCATAAATCAAGCTAACTTGACATGCTGAATTGGGTTACCAAATATCACAGTACCGATTATAATTAGTTTAAGAAAAAAGTTAAGCTAATTTGACTATGATGCAAAACCAAAACTGCAATGCGCAATGAGCTCAAAGATGTGTAGAATTTTCACCTTACAAAATCGAATTCAACAAAGGACAAAAAAACAACAACAGGACAAACCATGCTGAATTGGGTCATCAAATATATGCAGAACTAAGCTAACTTAACTAAAGTGCAAAGCCAAAAATTTCAATGTGTGACAAGCTCAAAGATGTGCATAATTTTTACCTTAGGAAATGGGATCCGACATAGGAGAAAAAACAATAGTAGGACAGAAAAAAATGGAATGGCGATGGTGAGAAAGCAAAGTAAAGAGACCCATTGACACAAATTTTGGGACTATGCTCCGTTCTTACAGGGTTGCTCATCTTATTCACCACCCCCTTCCATATCAAGAATTTTGGAGAAAGTCAGCACACATATCACATTTTGCACTTATATTTCAAAAACAAAAAGCAAATAATTTCCGAATCAACAAGTTATGGTGAAATCGACAATAAAGATACAAAGCCTAGCACAAATGTAGTGAGATACCTACAAGGAGGAGAGTGGTTGCCAAATTCTTCGACGTTGCTCGATTCGCTGCAAGGCTCCTATGGGACGAGTGTTCGCACGCACTCATGTTTGACGAAGAACTTCAACTTGTGAGGCACTGAAATCCCTCTACGTCGATTGGATTTAGGGTTTAGGGTTCGAGCAGAAGAAAAATCGATTTGGGATGAATGGGGGAGAACAGAGCAAAGCGTGAAGTGGGAAGAAAGAAAACTCAAGGCAACATGATCTAAAGGAGGAGGGAAGAGACGACGTCGTTTTGGGCAAGTGAATAAAGTCCAAAACAACGTCGTTTTGTTGACATGGAAAATTTTCGTTGCCATAGCTGCCATGTAGGAGAGAGAAATGATTAAAATAAGCCACATCAGCATTTTCCATTAGTCTAAATTGACAATGTTAGCGGAATGACTCAAATGAACCAACATGACAAGTTTTATGATTCGATTGCACTTTTTAAAAGTTTTAGAACTCAATTGCACTATCATAACAAGTTTTAGGACTTCTGGTGAACAAATCCCTAAATTAAATATAAACCCGGCCCGGTCCACGTCTGCTAACCCAAACAACCAAACTCTACCCACTTGTACCTCACCCAACCCGGATCTTGACCCGGATCGGAGCTGCCGCTGCTCTCTTCTCTCTTCGTTGTTCCTTCGCGGCGCCAAGGGGATGGTTGAGCGGCTCCCGGCTCCCGGCTCGACCGCAACGAGTGGTGGTGGTCCTTGCTAGACCCTCCGATGGGGAGACAAAGCAACGGGCGGCCCTAGGGGCGACAGCAGGGGCGGCGAGAGATCCAGGCTGGATCCGTGAGCGGCGAGGTCACCGCAGGTCGGAGCGGCTGCGGACACGGATGTGTTGCGTGGCTTTCGGGTGTGAGGGCGGAGGTCAGTCCCGCGAGCCACTAGCAAGCCTCGTCGTCGGTGGTTGAACGGCGTTGGTGTCGAATCAGTGTGGTGACGGAGCACGGTCCTACGTTGCTTGACTGACGATGGGGCTTGACCGACGTCTCTCTCCCTTTGCAGATCTCTCCCTCTGGTTTGCTCTCCTGGTCGCTTCTCCCCCTCTGCTTCCCTTTGCTATTGCTTCTCTCAGGATCTACTCTTGCCGGAACTTCGAAACCCAGATTACACTTCAGGAAACCAACTGGCAACCAGGACGGGAGATCGGGTGACGGCCGCGAGCTCGCGGGGACAGATCCAACAGTTGGGACGCACGCTTCCCTCTCATCAGCCCTCGTCTCCGCGGCTTCATCTTTCTCCCTCCGGCCCCTTCCGCTTTCGTCTCAGATCTGCCTTTTTTCTTTTGTCTTGCTTCTGCCTTTTTCTGTCCAGATCTGGTTCGCCGGAACTGATGCCAGCCACAGTGAAAATGACACCAGCAGGTAACGGGGCTTAGCCGAGCAACAGCAGTGTTTGGGCGCTTGGTGATGGCGGACGTGGTGTGAGGCTGATGCCGTGGCTACCGGAGGAAACCCCGCCCTCTCTTTGCTTCACCGAACCCCACTTTCTCTCTCACTCTCTCAGATCTCTCTCAGTTTCTTTCTCTCTTCTCTCTCAGATCTGCTGCTCTGTTGCGTTTTTCCTTTCTTTTCTTTTTTCTGAAAATTGTCGCCGCTGTCGGAGGGGCGTCGTTGTTGTCTTCTCCTCCGCCGCTGTCCCCCTTTCTTCCTCTCCTTTCTGTCTGAAAATTCCCCTTTTTTCAGATTTGTCTTCCTCGTTGTTGTCCTGTCTTCGGCATTGGAGCTGAGGCACAGCTGAGGGTGGTTGGCGGGGGGTCAGGAGTGGCTGCCGGCGTGGCTGCGTCGACCTTTCGCTCCCTCCGCCTTCTGTGCGTCCCTTTGCCTTTTTCCGCGTTCGTTGCCGTCTCCTCCTCTCTCGATCCTCCTATTTTTTCCCTCAGAAAATCACCTCGCTCAGCTTTCTTCTGCCCCTTGCTGCCCCGTCGAGCTCTTCTCTCCGGTCTGCGTGTGTCGCCGTCCAAACGGCCTCGTCGGTGTCTGCCTGTTGTCTTCCTCTCCTCCGGCTCACTCTCGTTTCTTTTTCTCAGAATCGTCGTCGCCGTCCCAGGGGAGTCCTGTCCGCCCGGTCTCCGTTGTTGTCTGCCTCCTCCATGCCCTCTGCTCCCCGTCCTTTTTCAGTCTTCTCATCGATGCTCTTCTCCCCTCAGTACGACGCCAGGCGTCGCTCGCCAGGTTGTGGCAGCTGCGTCCCGCGCGCGACATTCCTTGTCGTACTGTCCTACGTCCTCCGCGCTGTCCTTCGCAAGCGTCCAAAGATGAGGAAGAAGAGGAGTGGGGCTGGGCCGAAAAAGAGAAGAAATAGGGGGAGATGGGCCGAAAATGAGAGGGAAAAGGGGCTAGGAGAAAAAGAGAAAACTGGATTGATTTGATTTTTTTTTGATTTTTTTTTTTATTTTTAATTAATTAATTAATTAATTTTTTTGAATTGATTTTTTTTATCTTTTCTAGAAATTAATACGTATTTATATAAGCAAAATAAACAGGCAATTAAAACAAAATAAACAAAAATTCGGGTGTCAACAATATGGATGATGGCGCCATCTTATGTGGATTTATCACCACCGACGTGAATATATTTTAACATTTTTTTAATTTATTATAATTTTTTGAATTTTTTTTTTTTTTTTTTTTTTCCCTTCCCTTAGGACTTAGGGTTGCCGGCACTATGTCAAGGGCCGCAGTGCCCTTGTCTGGCCAGATCTAGCAAATATATGTAAATGGCCCAAATACAAAGTAGTTTGCATAATTTATGCAAATAACACCCCAATTGATGTAAAATTATAAAACAAAGAGTTAAAAGATAAAATCTGCGGCAATAAATATATGTTTTCATCTGAAGGGTACTGCCATCTTAGAATCTAAATTTTTGCTTAATATGTAACGAGTATTCAGAATATTTTTTTTTTCAATGAATGCCTTAACAGTTTAAAAAGGTCAAGTGGGTCGTGTCACTAAAGCTCTGCTGATGTGGATTGTCTAGCTAGGTGAAAATTAGCACGTGGGCAGCCAAGTTATTCTTTTTTCCTGACTAAAGAAAAATATTTTTATTTTTCTCTTTGTTCTTTTCTTTTTTTCTCATCCTCCTTCCTCATTCAGGCGCTCGAACTAGTTAATGAAACGTTGACATCGAACAACAACACCTACTTCTTGATATGATATTTCATCGACAATGATACCATCCTTAATTCATTTTTATACTTCTAAAAGAAATTGAGTCTTTGACGTTCATCTTTCTTTGTAAGCGTCTGTAATGCACTCAATGCACTTTTGTTAAGACACTCATATGGACACTTGAGGCTAATTTGTTCAATAGTCAATTTTGACAACTGGCTTCGTGATTTTCTTTTGCATGATAACACGAACTTGCATCTTGGACTTTGGCCCGATCGAGCATAATCGCATATATATATATATATATAGAGAGAGAGAGAGAGAGAGAGAGAGAGAGAGGTTTTAGACATTTCGCACATGAAATATGTAAAAATGAAAAAAAAAACTAACTGTTTACAAGGCTCTAATCTGACAAGGGAAATTAAATGAGAAGGATTTCACGAAGCATCATCCCTGATTCAACCGACAGTCCATAATTAGTCCTCGGAGATAACTTATTTCTATTTAAAAATAAAATATGTCCCAGCATTCAATATACACAATATAGCGTCCCTTCTGCCAACAAAGGTAGGCACATGAAAAAAGTTATACCTATGGCAAATTCAGTTTTCAGGAAAGAAGCATGCTCGAGCAATTAAAACAGCAGCTGGAGGACTTTCCAGCAGGCCTTCTTCCAATAGCAGCATTGCAGGAAATCCTTTCCCATGGCTCATAATTCTGCAAAAGTCGTAAATACAAAAAGAGAAGCTACATCTTTGTGATGACTTTTATGAAGCCGAGGAAATTATATCCATAACTCACATTATTAGGACCAATTGCCTTGTAGAAAATAGATACCGCCAAAGAAATGGAGATAAGGTTGAAGAATAGCCCAAGCATCGGGATGATCCCATATCAGCGTCTTGAACTTATCTTCATCTTCCAAGTGAATACACGGAAGGTCCTTAATGTCACGCAATCGCAATTGTAAAGGAATCCTATTCAGTTCTGGGCATTTGGACACATGTATAATTTCCATGGAATCGCAAGTAATTGGGACTTCACATATGCTCTTCAGCTGGGGTAGATTGTATAGCTCCAAGTGCTTCAGCTTTGGGAGAGAAATTGAAGACTGGAAAGAGGAAGGGGTGTTGTTTACAGGAGTCATTATGCTTCCTTCTTGTCCTTGTTCTGCTCCGCTTATCATCTCTGTCATTCCTATGCAGCCACCGACCAGGATCTTTTGGAGATTTCGAAGATGGATTAACCACTCATGCGGAAACAACTTTCTCATGTTAGTGCAATCACGTACATCAAGAGATTCAAGAGAAATCTCTTCAACTAGCACGTTTGGGAGAGGACCTCCGATTATCTCCTCCATGTTCTCACAACTGAATACTTCTAAATTTCTCAGACTACGAAGGTGAGGCAGCCACTTAGATTCGACCACTTTCTTCATTTTATTACAGCACTCAACTTCAAGCTTTTTTAAACTAGGGAAGGCTAGGAGTGGATGTAGTGGTGGCAGTGTACCTGCTGCTGTTATCCCCACCATTTCCTCACAGTAAATTATTTGAATCTCTTGTAGATGTGGAAGGTAGAATTTAGACCCTTGCTCAAAGAGATATTTTAGTTTTGGACATCGACATATTTTTAAAACCCTAAGGCTTGTGAAGTGGAGAGGGATAGGGGTTGGGGCAAGGGAGTCATGGATGTTGATTACTTCTTCATCTTGTCCTCCACAAAGCACCCCTAAGTTTTTCCAATCTTTCATGTGCAGCTCCCCAAGGTTTTCAAGCGCACCCAAGTCAGACAAATTTGTTGTACCGTCACATTTTTTCCCTCTCAATGCCTGCACATCTGGGGCAATCAAAATACAAATGCCAGTGCTTTCCCCTCCCACCCTCACGATAGAATGGCTACAATTACGAATGCAGACAATTCTCTCACAATTCCCAAATCTAGCATCATCAATCCTCTCACAATTCCCAAATCGAGTATCATCACTTGCTTTTACATAAAACATTGAGTTTTCTTGATCTACGTGGAGCTTGTAATAGCGAGGATTACTCTGCTTAATAGCCCTCACACACCGGTTGAAATAATCCACATCATCAAAGGAGCATTCAAGTGTCTCCAATGGCCACAATTTTGTAATGTCTTCTCCAACTATTGCTTGAACTTTAAGATATTGCAAGTTTACCAAACGCCCCAGTTTTCCTTTGGGTAATCTACATATAGATGTATCAGTTAGGTCAAGGTATCTCAAGTTCATCAACATTTCTAGACCCTCCAGCGATTCAAGACATAAACAGCCACAAATGTCCAACTTTCTTAAAGATCTAAGCTTCCCTAAATAAGGAATACAACGCAACTCCTGACACTCTCTAAGCAATAATGCTCTCAAGTTTACCAAGTCTGAGATGGAATGTGGAAGTTCTCTTAGTTTACATCCACTTAGGTTGAGAACCTTTAACTCCCGTAAATGTTTGAAGAAACAATAAGGGATGATCACTTCATACCACAAGCTATTATTTAATAGAAAAGTTGATAGTTTAGGACAATTTGGTGACATGTCCAATGGAAATTCTCCAATGTGATTCTCCATTAGAGAAACTTTCTCCAAAGCATCCATCCAATATTCCTCATGTGGAATTTCCGTCAACCCCTTTCCTGCTTTTACAATGGAAGTTGCACTCATGATGTGTAATGCCATGTCTCTAATCAAATCATGCATCTTCATTGCTCTCCCATGATTTTCCAATAGGCAAACATTTTCTAGTTTATTTAGTATGGTGAGGCCTCTATCATATTGTTTCTCCCTCATGTTCAATCTGCCAATCAATCCTTGGTCAATGAAGAATTCTATCAACTCAAACTTATCAATCCGCTGATCTTCTGGATAAAGCACACAAGATAAGAAACATTGTTGAACTTCATGATTACCAATGCGATCATAACTGAATTGTAGATTCATCAAGACCTTTTTTTCCATATCCGATTGTCCCATATCTGATTCTGTCAATTTCACCAAGCAATCCTTCCATTCAAACACATCGGTCACTCCTCGCATGCTTCTTGCCATTGTGATGACTCCAAGTGGCAAGCCTGCACATTCTTTAACAATGGACTTCACAATTACTTTAGTTTCCAAATTAAGTGCCACTTCAGAACCAAGCTCCTCCGTAAATAAAGTCTCTGCTTCTTTTTGAGATAGAGGTTTAATTTTTATGTTCTGATGACAATGCATCTGGCAACATACTTCAAAGGATCGAGTGGTCAGGACCAACTTCAATCCATCTGAACTAACTAGGATTCCCACCTCTTCAAGATCAAAATGTTCCCACAAGTCATCGAGGATCAATGTAGACTTCCTTCTTTTCTTTAAACAATCAAACAACATTGCTGCTCGTTTCCTGACATCCTTCTCTTGTAGGATGCCCAAACCTAGTTCCTTCCAAATATCCTCTTGCAACTTTTGCATGTTAAAATCTTGGGACACAGTGATCCATAGCACATTGCCATGGTTTGCTTTTTCGAGGAGTCTATTATGTACGTGTACCATAATAGTCGTTTTACCAACACCCCCCATTCCATAAATGCCTAATCGGGATATTCGATTCCCTACTAGGTACTCTAAAACCTTTGTCGTATTTCTCTGAAATGCCTTTCCTACCAACTTTCGTTCTATCAATTTACTGACTTTGGTCTCTCTCACCTCAAATAGTCCTTCTGGGAATCTACATTGTCTCATAAGGTCTTTTGCTTCTCGCATTAGGATATTCACCTGTTGATGTGGTGGCAAACAATCCTCACTTGCTGCTTCAATATTACGAAAGTCATTTCTAAGCTTCTCCACATCCTCCAACCAATTCACAACTTCCATTCTTTGCTTCTTTAAGGAGAGAGATGCGGCAAATTTTAACTCATCCCTTATGTCAGCTTCTCTGCTACAGAGGCGTTTTAGTTTTCCTTTCAAAGCTCCATTCACTTTGAAGTTGTTGCCTGTGCTTGGACAACTCGTCATTGGCGCACTCTCATTCATATCTAATTCTGCAATTTAAAAATTCCATCTATTAGGGTTTCATGACGGAATTCTTGCTTCCCCATAATAATGTAACATGGTGATACATAAGGATTAATTTGTGTAAATAGCTATAGACCTAGTAATGACGATGGGCCTAGCAGGCCTATCTCACAAGGTGGAATATGAGGAGGTGAAGAAACATTATTTGGAGCTTGTGATGATGATGGTATACATGGATCCATGTCCATTAGACCTTGTGGGTGACCTATGACTAAATGGTTCTTCCATGATGACGATGATGGCGCTGTTTGAATCTGATGTTTTGTCTTGAGATTAATGGGTTGACGTTGAGGGGGCACCAAAGCTAGTTGCAATAAAATATTTAGGTGCAAGTTCAATCAACGATTGGACTTTCAGATCAAGCCATGGGTACAACTAAAACAACATCTAAGACTTATCACACAAAATATGTACAACAAAAGTAAACATCCACAACAGTTAAATATTTTGATGAAAGAAGTGGTGGAGTTGATATTGGACATATAGAATATGCAATGATATCATTGGGAAAAGATGCTATATGGAAAGAGATATATTTGACTTATTATGGAGAGAGTCAATAATACAAGGAAGTAATCACTTATGAAATAAAAGCATCAATGCTCTTTCAAGTAAAATTATCTGTGAATAGTCATCAATGATTCATTCGGAATGACGATATTTGTATAAATGAATCAAGACATACCCTGTGACGATGATGGGCCAGCCATATTAGTTCCACCCTCAAGACCTTGCAAATCGACATTTGTTGCCTCGAAAATGTGAGGCCCCCTAGTAGGCTGTAATTCATTTAGGGGATAAATGCCCACCGAATATTGCAGGGGAAACGAATTAGTTACAGCTCCACATTCTTCATTGCCTCTTGGAGCTGTTTTGTTAGAATGTGGGACAGTGTAGGTTAAAATTGATACAGTGGACATACGCGGCTGATTGCAATCCAGAAAGCTATTCGAATTACCTATGCCACATAATTGATCATACTGCAATGACGATGCCCTTGCTGGTGTGCCTTTCCGCATCCCTAATTTATAAGCCACAACTTCATGCATTAGACTCTGATCAAAGCATTCTTACTCCCCATAACAAAGCAACATGGGGTTTATAGGGAGACCAAGTGAATGACATCTTCTACATGTCCTCGTCCTGGCGACACTTGTTAGAGACCCAATTAAGGAAAGCTTGTAATTCCCAGTGGACAGTCTCTCCTATATTATGTGTAATCAATACATTGAGAATGAAAATATTTATTTTATCAAGTGTACTCAACAAGTGTGACAAGCATTCACTAACGACACCTATTTAATATAAATCAATAATTGTATACCTTGTGAGGTCGATGGATCCATTGCATTTATAACGACCTCTGGAATCTGCGGAGGGGAATTGAATGACTCGAAGCTAAGAGGTTCATCGAAAGGTTGTGATGGAACAGGTGGCTCTATGTCCAAGGAAGCCCGTGGAAGAGATAGAACAGTGCCATATCCACACTGCTGGGGAGGGTTGGTTATGGTCATGTTCCTGAATTGGGTATCTGATGCAATGGGACCTGGCAATATGGACCCCTGTAACTCATTTTGAAAAATGCTATCTAGAGACTGGCTGTTTGGTGATGGTAATGGCGCACTTAGATTCTGTTGTGCATTTGATGTCTCAAGGCCAAGAAACTCGGTAAAAAAAGTCAACAATTCATTTGGCGAATTAGGGAAAAATGAATTTGGCGGGAGAGATGCACTAGAGTTCCCGGTTGCACCATCCGAGGAGAGGTTTGCGATGTTGACCGCCCTCCCCTCATGCCCCATCTGTTCCATCGATTCACGGCTTTGTGGTATCAAAGGAGGCACACCTGGTATAGATTGAGATACACGACGGCATTAGTTGGATTTAGATAGCTGGCTTCGGCAACATTTTGAAGTTTAGAGCGCAGGGAAGCGGATTGCTTAGGTATGCTGTGAAATGGATGTTTTGCTATTAAAAAACTGAAGTAAACCCAAAACCACAATTTAACATCAGATAAAAAAATTTACTTCACTAAACTGCTGATTTTCTACGGTAATTTGTAAATGCATACCTTGTGGAAGTTGTAAATTAATTCCGCTGTCCACATTTGGTGGATGGGATATGCCAGTCGGAGCTGCTCTAACATTTCCTTGCATCCTTTCCACAGATACACCATGGTCACTCGAGTCCATCACCTTCTTAGGCATCAGTACCTCCCTGGCTTCTGCTTTTACATCAACATCGACTCTCTCACATCCTTTAATACCAAAGCGTGCGATTCCAGCCAAGTGAGCCTTGATCCTTGTAGCACCTCCACCATGCTCCTGTCTGCAGAAGTTACACCTCCACTTGCTATTATTTTCATTCAGGAACGTCGCATACTTCCAAAAGGGATCCTTTTCTCTAGGCATCGCCGCTATCAATATCCTATAAGAAGTAATATAGTTAAATTAGGATGTTCAGTGGGTGAGTCTTTATTTAATTCTTAAAATGGAAGATTGCAAAGACGAAGATGCATCAACATACCGGTTAGGAAAGAAAAAGAAGATGCAGATTTATGAAAGTGGCAAAGGCGCACATGAAGAAGCAGAACAAGCAGCTGTTCTTTAGATTCTGAAGCACCAGTCAGCATCCAGGGATCCAGCAAAGTCTTTCTTACGCAGAAGGCAGAAACCCAATTCCTAGAAATGGGATTGAATAGCTTTTGGTGAAGAATCAAGAGGAACTCTGCCATTAGGGACACCACGACAGTTGCTAAGAATGCACGCAGGAAATGCCTCCGTCTTTTCTTAATCATTTTATTATGTTTTTCTATGCGAGAGAGAGAGACTAGGAATTGGTCAAAGTCTTGAACTATGATCGACGACACAGTTGAAAGGTACATATAAGCGTTGTTCTATTACCCTGTACTCCATTCATGAACCCTTGCCACGTTAGCATCTCTAGCTACAATTGCCATATAATTTGTGGAAGTTTAGTGGATTCCTTGTTGTCCCAAAAACTATTTCAACTGAAGTTTAGTAGCATCTTTATCCACATGAATACGAAAATTTGGTGCTACATGAAGGCCTTTTGGAGAATCGGCATGTACCCGATCAGATAGTTAACGTCGCTTACTTTCACTTTTTTATATCTTTTCTTTTCCATTTTATACTATAACTTATTACTAAAATAATAAGAAATGATTTTTTTCTCTTTAAAGATATGATTGTTTTTCTTCACCTCGCAAAACTTTAAATTTTATATTTTCCTCCTTAAATTTTGCGAAATAATATATTTTCAATGTTTAAATAAATAGTCAGCATTATACAAATTAACCGCCATGCATGATTATTTTGAACATCCAAATATATTATCTATTGGGTCTTATTATATAATATATTAAACTAAATAAAGAAAATAGTTGACTGATACATAGTCAATGTTAAAACCTCATTACACATCAATCGTAAATGACTGGTGTGTGTTGTTATATTTGTAATCAAATTATTTCGCATGTCAACGCCTAATCGTGAATGTGTTAATTACTTTTTACATTGGCAATGGCCTAATAAAATTTTAATTTTATATAATGCATGGAGAGTTGCCATGTCCCCCGTCGCATTGCCTCCTCATGCTTTCACTTTTTATATCCTTTTTCTTTTTCTTTTCTGAACAATAACCAAAATAAAGAACAATTTCTGTATGTATGTGGATGCCACTCAACCTCACATAACTTTCACTTTTTTGAGAAATGAAATCAAATGAGATTTACAGTGGCTTCGTTCGGAAGCCAGATTATTCCCCTCTTTTTCCTTTTCCCTCTTTTCTTTTCCTTTTTACCAATGGGTCTTCATAATCATAAGTGAACTCAACTCAAGTTCTTAGGTGCTCACATATAGTCGGTCTACTCAAGTTTTAGAGTGATTTTTTTAGTAGAATATTCGAGATTTTAATATATGAAAATGATTTTTAACATGGCTTGAGGGGATTCTATTGAGTTTTTAGTACATTTGTTTCCTAAAAGAAACCCTTAGAATTTGCCGAATCATTTTGTGAAGTCATTTACGACATTATTTTTTTAATATCTATCATTACTTGAAAATTTACTCCACCATGCTCCAATAAAAAAATTACTCATTTTTTCCTTTTATTCTTGTGTCCAAAGTTCCGTATCATACCAATTGAGGGATAAAGTCACAGAGAAAAAACGAACCGATTGGGAGAAAGAAACCGCGCAAGAGCATGTAATTTACCTTCTGCAAGGTATTAATATTATTTCAGGTATATGCCCTAAATAATCTTTATTAGCAAAGATTATGACGTCAATAACATGGACGATCTATCTCTCTTTTCTCCCCATTTTTTCCTAAAGGCGCATCCGCATCTCGGGGAAAAAGTTATCGTCAAAAACTGAAGTTATTCTCCAGATAGATAGAGCGAGTTGACGCGTAGCGCCAAATTAGGCATACGTCCCCTACACTTTAAAGATTTTCTCCTCAATATCAATTCTTTAATAATATATTAATAGGAGAAGTTCCAGAAGAAAGTTTTTGTTTTTTATTTTTATGACCCAAAGACACAAGTACATAGGCTCGGTTACTTGGAGGACCATGGATTATCCTGTAAGTTCTCCTAACTTGATCCAGTTGGATCTCTGATTTATGCAAATGACCTATGCAACCCAAGCAATTTGCACTCATGGAAGACTGATAAGTGAAATATTGGGCAGCATAATTTATATCTCCAATTCTTTGTGCAAAAAGGAAAATTTTGACTTAAATTAAAAAAGTGGTGGCTGTTGGCAACTACCCGCAGTAATAATTTGAAATGGGGGTACACATTTGTTTGTTATTATGCTATGGCACTTATGAAAATCTAAAATACAGGCCTCAAGTGATAAATGCGAAAGATTGGGTCTTGTTCATACACTGGAGGGTCCAGTGTATAAAGCATGACACCCAATTTCATGAACCTAAAATATAATTTCTACTGACGAGCAAAATTAATGTGTGACTATTCAAGCATGACTCCCAATTTCATGAACCTAACATATAATTACTAAATGACATTCGAGTGATACATGGTGGTAACAATGACATGGCAAGTTATTAATGACGTGGCAAGATGTGAATGATGTGGCATGTAATAATGACATGATGGTGATGATGCAAGCATGGCATAGTTAATCTATATAAAATGCATATGACTTTTTTTTTGTATTTTTCTCTATTACATTTGTAATTAATTATATACCTTAATTTAAAGGTGCAATCTTTCCTAGAAAAAAAATCCAATTTATTCTAAGAAGATATTTTTGGTATTTTATTATATTCAAAATTAGAAATTACTCTAAATATGCAACATCTAAAAAAGATCTATTTCATTTTGTTGTCAAATCTTTTTGAATTTGTCTTTATAGAAGCAAAATCAATTCAAATCAAACAAAGATGAAAAGAAATCATATTTACATCATGGGGTCTAATCATGCAAAATATTATCAATATCCATCTAATTTTAGTAAATTGATAAACTCTCAAAATACCAATATTTATAGTTGTGGCAATAGGAACGTGATTTAATAATAGGCCAATTTGTTCAATATTAGTAGATAAAATGATTTCTTTTACTTTTAAATCCCAAACAATTCGAGTAGGGGTTAGTACACAAAAATTTAAAGTCATTAGGATTGGACTGGTCAATTTTTGATGCAATCATGAATAGTATCTCAAGCATCAGATCAAATAAAAAATTGCATTGTATCTCAAGTATAAAATCGGATTGACAATTTTCCGTGAATCAATCATATCTCAGATATAGATCGGATTAAGGATCATAGAACGTTATGAAATTAGGAAATAATTTATAATATAAAAGCAGCTTGGGGATTTTCATGGATATCAATAATATGATTAGATTACAATACTTCAAACGAAGAAACAAAATATTCAAGAATTAAATTATATATGATTTTTCCCTGATTTGAATACTTATTTCTAAGTAGACTTGTTAAACAGGTGGGTTGGGTCGGGTTGGGTCGGGTTTGGGTCGGGTCATAAATGGTCCGACCCAAATTGACCCATTAACCCGTTTATGACCCATTTAAGCATAGTATAAAAGTTTTGACTCATACCCAACTCAACACATACCCGACCCGACCCGACCCATATTGTTAAAACATTTCTCTATCTAACTAAACTTTATAATTTTTTTTAAAGATTTTAAACTTATTAATGTATTTTAGTCTTTTTAATTTTTAAACCCATTATAGATATATTCATAACCCATTAAATTAAATATTAAATGATTTTTAAATGGATGATTTGAATACTTATTTCTAAGTTCGTTCAGAGGGACGATGGATCACGGGAATCACGGACCCACGATGGGACCCATGACAGGCGATGGCTCACGCACCACGATGCTCAGCTCGGTGGGGGTCCGGTGGATCAGGATGGGGTCGACAGAGGGCAAGCAGCGATCACAGCAGGCAAGGATGAGGGGCAGCTCCCGGTGAGGGGTCGTTAGGCATATTTGGCACAGCGGCTACCGAACGCGACGAACCCAGCAGGGACCACAAAGAAACAGCAGCGATGAGTAATTTGCAAGCACGATGGGACGATGGATATGGCCGAGAATCGAGCGGGAACAGCGACTGGATTCAGCGGCGATGTAGTAACGTCCGTCCACCTGCAAAATGTTAAAAATGGCAACTGGGAGAGCTACTGCGATGTGCAAGGGCAGTAGGCAAACGACAACAATTCTACCCACAGCAACGGCGAGTGCAGCCACAAATGCCACCAGTAGCGTGAGGTGGAACCGGGAGCAACACTTGTGGAACCCGCGAAAACTTGGAAGTAAACTAATCCAGAAAGACAGCGGGAACAAGAAGCTTGAGCGACAGCACTAATCCCGGCGAGGAACCCGGCTATTAATCTTGGTGATCCACCAAATTGCTGCAATACTGGCTGTTTCTCACTACTCTCCTCTCTTTTCAACGTGCTCTCTAGAAAATATCGACCCCGTACTGTGGCTGGGTATTAAAAATGTGGCCCCCACCTTTTTTGGTCTATTGTCCTCTTGTGCTTTTTGGGGTCCTCTTGTACCGCATATCCAGTAAGAAAGATCGTCCCTTCTTTCTTCCCCATTAAGTTTCTAATCGGAATAAAAGCGGGGCACCTAAATATCATGAAATAATCTTGACTTTTCATGTCCACCGACAATGACGCGCACAAAACTTGACTCCTTCACGAATTGGTAGAATAGTCAATTTCTTGCCCTCATGCTGACCAAGATATTTGGCAAAGATATTCGTTCTTTTTGCCTCATCTCTTGTTTCAAAACAAAAATAAATCCCTCAAAGAATGAAATATCTCTCATACGTGATAATTCTTTCCCAAGTATAGGCTTCCATCCAAAATCCTCTTCTAATAATAGCAGATTTTCCTGTCAAATGGATTTTCCAAGATATGCACTATTCTTCGCCAGTTAAAAGATAATAGGCCCAACTTGGTTTCTTTTTTACTTCATTTTATAGGTTAGCCCAATTAATCCATTCACTCGAGTCCTCCAACGCCGGTTGACAAATATGCATTCAAAATAAATATACTCATAATAAAAATTGAAATCAAACTTATAATGACTACATACAACTTACTAATAACTATTTTAGTAGGGATTGGGGTTGATCCTTAATTTTTTCTGCAATTATCCCTAAATGGTTTAGCAAAATTTAGGTGTCAATAGTATGCCCAAGCCTAGGCTAGGGAGGGATGCCCTTGCCAACAACCTAGACGAGGGCGGTCCACATCCATCGATCATCAACAAGGGTCGGTGATGGCCAGGAGAGGGAAAAAGGGGAAAAGAAAAAAGAAAGAAAAGAAGAGAAAAGGGAAAAAGTAGAAGGAAAAAGTAAAGAAGGAAAAGAGAAGCAAAGAAAAATATAAAAAAATTCAACAATATTAAAGTATTGTTAGAAATTGTTCAAGTTAATGCTAGCTGTACCACATATGACTGTTAGCATTTGCGTCAATGATTTTTATTGAAATTTGATCAAATGAACTAAATTGGCAAAATATAAAAAATCTAAAACTCAATTATCACAACTATTGACAAAAAAATAATCATAATTAAAATGTTTAAAGACAATTTGGCAAAAGTGTAATAAATTTAAGAATTTTTGGGCAATTTTCCTGCTACATCCATTCATTGTTTCAACTATTCTTGTATATTCTTAGTAAAAAGAACATCAAAGCACAAGCATATGTTTACCATCAAAGAATTCATAGAAGGTTATTGCACCTTATAGCTATGTCCACCCACATACATTTAGGCCATTCAACCTAACATAACTCATTTCGCATATAATTCCTTCAAGTGCACAATATTTGATTCGACTGTTAACTTTGTATAAACATTATGATAATTGAAAAATGTGATTGTATATGCCAATAAAAAAAACAAATAACCTAAGAGAAAGAGATCCAGAATGAGGACTTTTTTTGTAGTGGATCCACTTATAATTGATCCCCTAACACGCAATATACAACTAATGTTAAACCGATCTCATCGAAATTAGAAATTCATCAAATTTGATCTAGGCATGAACTTTCCAAACTAATCCTACTTGTGCATTGTTTTGTTTTCTATTATGCTTGGCAAAAGATGTTACATAGGACTGATAATGTACGGTTAAAAGATAGAAACAAGTAATGGAAGTAGAGAGGCATCTCCCTCTGCAGCTCAGAGTACTTCAAGATGATGAATATATGAAGCCGAAGAGATTCCCCTTTAAATTCATCAATTTAAAGAGCATAGACTCATGCATGATCAAAAGAAATAGATTCATTTCAATACAATGTTAATGGCTCATTGTGCATCACTGACAGAATATGGTAAAAGTCTTGTTCTTGCACCAAGATGATTAAGAAGAGACGATTGAGGAAACAAGAGAAATATCATATGAACCCGATGCATTTTCAAAATCGAAATTTATAAAGTTGCATTTTATTCCCATTTTTCAAAATGAGACAAACACATGAATATAATTGGGATGACGTTTTGTCCTCAATTCAAAATGAGCAATAAACAACATACATAATAGGTAAATTTATCCTCAATTGTATTTTAATTTATACAGAGAGATCATGGGAATCTTTCAAAGAGTAAACTGAAAAATAGTAACTAGATATAAAAGTTTAGGAAAAAAATTATTTGATGTGATTGTTAATTAGAAAGAACAAGAAGATTTCTGGACTATTTAAAATACGATTGGTTTTGTGACTTGGCTAATTAGGACTATTAATCATATATTCTTTTATGTGACTGTTTTTTTGGTAAGGTATTCTTTTATGTGACTGTTAATATGTGATTGGTTACATATATGTCATTTCTCTTGATGGGCAGGATAGGACAATGCCACGGACTTTATTCGAAGCTATTTGAATCCGTCCATAGATCACCTCTGCTCCCCATCATTCTACGTTATTTTGTCGCGATCACTCCACGACTCGCCTTATTTCGTCCCAGGACCTCGTCTTCCTCCTGTCGTTTCCACGTCTCTCTCACCCGTCGCATTCTCTCTTTCCCTCTCTCCCTCTCTCCTAGACCAGACGGCATCCGATGCGTCCCCACCGTACGCTCAGAAGCAGCTGATCCTTCTCCCTCGCTCTTCTTCTAATAAGCAAACACAGAGTTCAGTACTGACCAGAGCGCGTTGCATTCTCTCTCTCTCTCTAAAAGACCGACGGCATTGAATGCGTCGTTTCTCCAACTCTCGGAATTCGGATTTTTCTCCTTATCTGTTTGTCCAGCCGTTGAATTTTGAATCGTTCCCCGTCCGTCTCGTTCGAATGCGGCGTTAATGCTTGCTTGTGTTCTCGAGGCGGTGCTTCTCGTTGCGGCATTGGGAATGTCTATTTTAATGTTTACGTTAAGATTTATGAATTCGGCTTTGAGTTTAGGGTTTATCCGATTGCAGGAGCAATCCTTGGATAATAAATAGTGTTTAGCTCCGTCAGAGTAAATAGGCACGAAATTCGATGGAAACTGTAAACTTGCCGAGCTTAAGCAGCTATACGATTGGGAAACTGTTTTCGTACTTTCCACTGTTGATAATAGAAAATTAATTAATTGACAAAAATAAATGTTTTCTATGGATTGAAAACAACATGTTTACATTGGGGAAAATGACTCATCCATTTAGCAAAAAAAGAAATCTATTTTCCTTGATTGTTATTTTCTGTCTTCTTGGCTTTTTATCTCTCGCCAATGTTTTTTCCCGATGAGTCTCATATCTTCTCTTCATTAATCTTGTCTGATATCTCCATAATATATATTTTTTAATGCTTATGCTTTTCCCCATTCCCAAAGCCAACATCATCCATCCCATTTTTCTTTTTGGATAAAATTTCATAAACTCTTTGTAAGTACTGCTATTTTGATGAATTACAAGATAAACAAAGTACATCAAATTCCGGTATTTAGTTATTATATGACATTTTTAACGATACAACCTACTTTTAGTAGATCTGCTTACTATCAAATTCCATAAAACCAACTTTTTCAACTTGTTTTCCTAGCAAACCAACACTAGAGAATGATTTACTTTCTCCGAAAGTGAAATTATTGAAAACATTTTCTAATGACAGAAATTTTTCAGATGATACGGGGATAAGTACTTATAATTTTGCTAAAAAGAAATGCACAAGGAATCACTAAATAAATGCGTTATGTCCACTTCATTCAACCCTTGGAACGATTCAACAAACAACATAATTGGCCCTCTTTAAGATAAATTTCCACTCTCTGTCAAGAGTCGGTGTGGTAGTCTTCTCAATTGTCAAATCACCACAATCACAGACGAGGCAGAGAGATAGAGAGAGATAGATGTCACTCGCGATAATAGAAGTGCGCCCCTTTACCTTCATTTTGTTAAGAGGAATTAGAGCTGTGCCTGAAAGTCCTACTCTCCATTCAGTGGTGAAATTTGAGGGCAAATTGAAATTAGGGTTTAGGCACCTTCAATTGGGGATTTTTGTTGATTTAGGGTTTTTAATTTGAAAATTTTGAAGATGACGTCGTTTTGGCTAATTTAGGGTTTTTGGTTTGGGGAATTATAGAAATGACGTCGTTTTGACTCTTTTTTACTGGCTAAACTTTCTAGCGAGTCACATAGACAATTTATATTATTAAAAATAAGTTATGTCGGATTTTCAGTATTATTCGTCGGACTTGACACTTAAATGTCTCAATTTTAAAAAAGAGTGACACTTAAATATATCTTTCGGAACTTTTGACATTTTAAGTATTCTCCTGTGCCAATTGTGTCAAGTTTTGACACTTGCGTCGTACTTTTTCTCAAAAGATGTTACATAGGAATGATAACATATGGTTGAAAGATGGAAATTGGCATATGCTTGCAAGATATTACTTGTGTCGGAAATTTTTGATATGGGTAAGTCTAAACCTTTTTAGGAGCTCATCGTCAATGCCCTAGGGTAGATCTAGAAATCTCAGAATTCTTTTGTCTTCCAAGCAAGCCAGATCCTAGCTCGATTGTTGATACTGCACTTGCAATCAACATGAATTATCTGATGTGGAACCCTAAATTGAGAAGGAAAAAATATTTGATGTGATTGTTAATTAACAACGAGATTTCTAAACTATATAAAAATAAAAAAAATAGTGTTGTGACTTGGCTAATCAGGACTATCAATCATAGAATCTTTTATATGATCGTTAATTATGTGATTGTTAAATGATGATTGGTTTCATTTTTCTTCTGTAGTTTCTCTTATCTTTTCTCTAATGCGCAAATATTGGGCAGACAACTTATTCTCCTTGACTTTAAGAAAACTGATAAAATATTTTAGGCCCGCCTCCGTCTGCTCAGTATCATCCTATGTTATTCTGTCGGGATCACTCCTCCACTCCCCCGTCTCCGTCTCAAGACCTCGCCTTCTTCTTCGTCGTCTTCCTCCTATCATTTCATCGTCTCTCTCACCCGTTGCACTCTCTCTCTCTCAAAGATCAGATGTCATTGAATGCGTCGTTTCTCCAACTCTCTAGCATTTTCTCATATTTCACATTCTTATGTCATGGAGCATGCCTAAGTTGCCACACAGTCACTATCCCAAACAATCGGCCCATGACACTTGAATGCCGGATTTTTCTCTTATTTTTTTGTCCAGGAGTTGACTTTTGAATCCACCTCATTCCTATGTGGCCTCAATGTTTGTCTTCTTTAGCCGATGCTTGTCGTTGTGGCATTGTGAAATTCGATTTGTTTTTTACGTTAAGATTTTTGAATTGGATTTTGGGTTTAGGTTTAGGTTTTACCCGATTGCATGAGCTAACAATGGATAATAGATAGTGTTCAGCTTCGGCAGTGTAAATAGGCGAGGAATTTGATGCAAACTGTCAAACATGCCCAGCTTACGGCGTGGAGGATCCGTAAATGGGAAAATATTTTTGGACTTTCCATTTTTGATGATAGAAAATTAATTAATGATGAAAAATATTTTCTATGGATAGAAACAAGTTCAGATTGACAAAAATGACTCCTTCATTTAGTAAGACAAATATTTCTTAGTTGCTATTTTCTACCTCCTCGGCTCTCTACTCTCATTAATATTTTTTTCTTAAATAAGTCTCATATGTTCTCATCATAAATCTTGCCAAACATCTCCCTAATATATTTCCTTAATGCTTATGTTTTTCCACATTCTCAAAAGCTGGATCAAATCAAATATTTCTTTATAAGCCTTGCTAGTTTGATGAATTACATGATAAACAATGCAGATGTTGATTTCAGTTTGTTAGTTATTATATGTCATATTCAGTGATACATGCTACTTTTAGTAAATTCACTTATTATCAAATACCATAAAATCAAATTTTCAACTTGTTTTCACTACAAACAAATTACTTTCTCTGAAAGTGAACCAAACACTTTCATCTTATTTACGTGGCAGGACATGGAAATTGGATGAGTAATTTTAATTTTGCTCAAAAGAAAGAGATGCACAAGTAAATCATTAAAGAAATGCATTATGTCCATTTGGCCTTCTTTCTCAATTGTCATATACAAGGCATAGTTGGCCTTCCTTGGAACGATTCAACAAATATAAACAATTTGTCGTATTTGGCCTTCTTTCTTATCATATTCAAGGCATAGTTTGAGATCACCACAGAGAGAGAGAGAGAGAGAGAGAGAGAGATGTACGCGACTCGGCCTCTGTCTGCGTGCAGGAAGTCATCAAGCACTGTTGAGGAGTTACCAAATGAAGGTCCGTTTTCAGGCTACCTGGTGATCACGGACGTGGAAGCAGAAGCAGAGGACACTGATTGCTGCGGGTGCGAGAACACATCGGTCACGAAGCTTCCGTTTCCTCAAGACAGGGTCCTAGACTTCCAGCCATTTTATGAAGAGCCCTCAATCACCAAGCTCTGGTTCATTCCGGCACTCGACCGGCCTCTCTCGTCGAACATCTATCATGTCATAACTGCTGAGGGCAAATACCGAGGGTACGTGTAATAGTACTAACTACGGTTTGCACTCAACATGTTCTTTGCATACGCCATATACGTTAATTTCTCTTGACCAATTATAGTCAAAACAAAAAACAGTAATAACATCTATGTTATATCAAACTACTTTTGTCGCAATTGAATCTGAATTACAGCTTATTCATCTGTTACAATCTGATCTCCACACAAGCCTTGATTAATCCAGAGGCTAAGTGTGAATCAAGTCTACTCGCTCCATGTTTCTTTTCAATCACAACGCCTTCACTTCTCAGAATGTTCAATAGATAAGATAAAGAACCATCTTTGTTCACAAAAAAGAGGGGAAAAAAAAGCTACTGACGGACAATTATCATATTAAGGTCTTGCCTGCATCAATTTGCTTGATCACTGATCACCAATCTTGATATATCCGCAGGAAATCATGCATATGTTCAAGGGACGTGGACATAGAAACAACTTGTTGTGGCACATCCATCAAGGACACCAGACCGAACCATTTCGACCCCAGAGACGCATACCAAGTGTTCCAGGTTCACCGTCGCAACAGCAGGAGCTTCTTTGCTGAATCAGTGGCTCCAGATGGTTTTCCTCCAAAGTACCTACGGAAGAAATCGTGGGAAGTTCGCACCTCGCACTCTCTCCGACCTCACTTAGAAGAGGCCTTAGGCCTCGACAGGACTCTGAGAGCCCGCCTCCCTGACTTCACTTTCCCAATCTCAGGCAATCACCCAGCTCCTGCTCCTGTTGTTGTGGGCAAATGGTATTGCCCATGTGTGTTTGTCAGAGATGAAGGTGTTGAGACCAAGCACCAAATGAAGAAGTCAATGTTCTACAAGATGACACTTGAGCAAAAGTGGGAGGAGCTTCACACGTGTGAGAATAATGTGGACAACGAGGACAATAATAAGGCCAGTGTGAATGTGGCTTTGCCAAAGGAGGAGGCTTCAGTCTTTGGCATGAGAGCAGTGAAGGATGATGGTGGGACTAGTGATGGCTTTGTGTGGTTCAGGGTCATGATACACGACGAGGTATGGAGAGGGACCAGATTGGGGGTGAGTGAGGCCATTGCTGAGAAGATGAAGTGGCTGATGAGGGAAGGAGGGTGGGTGGATGATGATGGTGGATCAGGAAGAGAAGTGAGAGTGGAGAGAGTGGAAGAGTTCAGAGGTGACAAGAAGTGGAAGAGATTCGGTTGCTATGTCTTGGTGGAGAGCTTTGTTTTGACAAGATTGGATGGAAATTTGGTGCTCAAGTATGATTTTAGGCAGAGTCACAGGATTCAATGCAAGTGGGAGTGATTGATTCTTTGGGTTTCTGAGGACATAGCGTCTCTGTCTTAGACACGCGATGTGGTTGCTTTACAATGACTAAAGTTTTCTTCTAAGGTGTTTTTTCATGTTACCTCCGAACCGTTTCCTTAAGGGAGTGATGGGTATTTAATCAGTCAACCGTTCATTGAAATTTCTTCAGTTGTTAATGTTCTTCCGCCGTGATAATTGACTTTGACCATTCAAATTTGAGAACATCATATATTGATCAAGAATGAAAAATAAGACAATGAAATTCAAAATTGAAACACCAACCGGTCGCATGTGGCCATTGAGCACAGTGAACCTCAAGCAACTCTTGATGAGGGTTTCATATTTAGAAAAATTATATTTGTTGTCCTTGTACTTTCAAGCATTTTCTGAAAAGGTTTCTGCATTTTTAACTTTTATAATAAAGTCTTTCTGCATGCAGGAATTGGTCTAATGAAGTCCCTTGGATACAAATTGTCTAATGTGGCTCTCAGAAGACGTTGAAGTGTAATAAAAGTAACTTTTATATTCATGCATAGTTATCCACACCTGAGGCATTTCATGTTGGTATTGCATCTTCGTCTGGTGATTTGTAGTCCGTAGGGGCTTTGAGGATCAATAATGAGGCAAAATTTTAGATTGTTCGGTGCATCTCAGGTTCTTTAACTTTTTTTTTTTTTTTGCAATTTATTTAGTGTTTTATTTATCATTTTGACCATTTTGACTATTCAGTGTTACTATTTTTGTTTGCGCACCATATATGATCATTTTCAAATGTTAGTAGCTAAGGATAATAAATTAATAATGATTGCATGTAAAATGTCTTCATAAAAGAGAAAATGTACCCAAAAAACGTTAGATTAATTTAACTTATTCAAGTCCTTTGAAACTACGATCTTTGAGTCACAAAGGTAAAGATGGCCTCCCCTTATCTTACCTGTGTTTCTGACTATAATTGGTTAGTGGAGGGGATATGGGCACAATGAATATATGTATTTGGCAAGAAAAAGGAATTGTTTCTTTCCCTAAGGCCCTGGCCGTCCACACCTATAAAAGGAGGGGGCTTCACAATTGATAGACACGATCACACAAGAGAGAGGCCAAGCTTTTGTCGAGAGCCCCCACGGTGCCGCCGCCGCCGCCGCCGCCGCCGCAATCGCGCCCTCACTATTCGTGACGCTGTTCCCTTTGTTTTCTGGCCCGACGAGGATGGCTTGCTGCGGCTCGTTTCATCGCGTAGCCCTGGCCTGCCACGTCGGCGCGACCAGTGAAGAGCCAGCACTTGCCTATTCGAGTTAGTGGCGTTCTTCCACTATGGTGATCCAGCAGAGCTCCTTGGCAATCATCAAAGAGTCCCTAGTGCTCAACAATTGCACCCCCGGTGGTCTTCTGGTCAACCTTTTGTAGTCAGGCGTTCCCGACACTCGTACTAGCAGACCCAATGAATTTTCTGCAGCCCCAGTGTCCTATCCGAAGCCGCTGCTGTACGGATCTGTTGCCTAACACGCGATCGATATCCTCGGCGTCCAGCAACTTCTCGGTGCTCAGGAAAACCCGACGTTTCTGCTGATCCCAAATCGTGGCCAACATCACCTTCGCCGCGAAGCCACCCTAAATTCCAACTGCCGTCCTGAGCTAACGCAAACCGTGACGCCCTGCTGCCGTGCCGATTTGCCATCGCGAGTTCGACGTCCTTGCTGCCTGAGCTCACTGTCCTCCATTGCTCCTGTTCATTATTGTCGTCGTGCACGTTGCTGCCTTGCTTGCCACTGCCGTATCGTCATGTGATCGCGATTCTATCTGATTGTGCTTGGTCCAAATTTGGAAAGAATATTCTCAAAATAGGTAATATGCTTCTTTAGTATATTCCGCATATATTATTATCTTATTTGAATGATTCAGTGTAATCTAATTTATCTTGTTAGATATTAAGAATATTTTATTGGATGCTAGAATATAATGTTAGATATTTACTTAAATAATGTAATATCCATAAAATCTTAAGAAATTATCCCAAGGTAGGAAACTTTTCTAACTTACAACATGCCTGGATGTCCGTCTGATGCCTGGTGGTATGGAAAATCTTCCATCCTATTTATAACCATTTAAAAATGATTGTCAATTTACCCATTTTCCAAATTTGAACAAATAACCTTCCATCAATATTGATAATTACTTTGATGTGATCGTTGGTTTATTTCGTATCCTTATTGAGATAGATAATGTAAGATTGCATATTACATTATTTAATTAATATCTATCCATTGTTTGATTGCTTTCCTTAAAAAGAAAACCCAAAAAATATATTTGAATTGGACTTGATTCTTGCTAGAATGTTGCTTGTATTAGGCTAGATTGCATGTTTAGATTAGGTAATTTATTTATTTCGAATTTTAAAATAAAATCAAAAACCAAAAGCATTGCTTAAGAATGCTAGATTTCCTTTTCCTTAATCAAAATTGCATATTGGGTAATTTTAATTTCGAATTTTAATTAAAAAGAAAATAAAACATAAAAATATTTAGAAACCAATAATTTTAATAGCTAAAAAAGCATCCACTACGACATTAGTGTGGTTAGGTTTATACTTTGAGACAATAGAAAAGGATTGAAGAAATTCTTTCCATTTGACATGTCTCAAATTGAGTTTTTGTGGGCTGTTAATTAATATCAGTCTCAAGATCACAATGAAAAACAATTTTTTTTTTTTGAATCTATCAATTTCTCGTTGAAATGTGCCAAAGGTTTTTAGGCTTGAACTTGAACAACACCAATGCAAACTCTGCTTGCATTACATTCAACTTCAAATACTTTATCAAATGGTATTTCACTTATAAATAGACTCTTTATGTATTCTTTTCTATACATTGAAATATATCAAAATTTCATATATCCTCTCTTTCATACTATTACATTTATCTTGGCATTAGAGCCTCCTTTTTTAGGCAACTTAATACATTGGGTGCACTTTGCACCCGGTGCATCCCACGCACCCATAATTTCATTCCCCTTTATATTGATGCACCCTAGTAAAACAAATCCATTCCAATCTCGACAATGTCCACCCAAATGTCCTACTTATCATTTGAGTAAACACCATAGTGGTTGTGTTATGATGTTTATAATGCATTGCCAAGTCGAGCTTTTTATTTTCACGGAGGTATTTTTTTGATGCTTTAAAGACTCAGCAGTCTTGACTCATCTGCTTGTTGTAATCACACCAACCATATCGGCCATGTTTAGTGACTATCCCAATAGCAAAGTCTACCATAAAGGATGCTTGCTGCTTGGCTCCAATATCTCCGATTCTTGATGCATGCTGCTTGGCTCCAATATCTCCAATTCTTGACATTTCATTTGTCTTTTTGAGAAGTCACACCATCACCAAACTTGCTGCTCTTAGACCAACTAGATCCAACTATTTCACCATCAACAGTAGTCGGATGTCGCATCTTCCACCACATCTCTAGTTGGACATTGTTTAGAGTTGCATTCAAACTCAATTTCATGTCTTTGATATACCTTGATTTTGAGGGGGGATGTTAGAGATATTTAGAAAAATTACGATATTTTCCGTATCTCTCAAAATTATGCGAATATCTTCTATGATTATACTTATCTTGATGGATATTGTTTCTTTATAGAGTCATTTCATAAAGTCTATAAATAGGCTCTTTATATAATATTTTCTATACATTGGAATATATCAAAAATTCATATTTTCTCTTTCATATCTCTTTATGTACTCTTTTCTATACATTTAAATATATCAAAAATTCCTATTTTCTTTTTCATATTATTATTGATGATTTCGCACCCATATAATCATCTCACATATGTGAAAAGTAATAAAATAAATCCAAGTTGCCTACTAAATATTTTTTTCATAAAAAGAATGGTACCGAAATAGATTAGAGAATTTTAATGTAATCAAGTCCTTATACCCAAAATCTATGATTTATAGGAGTAAATTAAATTTTCCATTACTTTATTTGGGTTTCTAATCGATCTATTGTAAAATTGAATAATGGTGACACCTTATTAAAAAATCATTTGCATATTATGAACTTGAACTCTAAGTTGCAAATTAGTATGGTTTTGAGAGGGCCAAAGTTAAGTCTAGACTTAATAATCCATTAGCTGAATCTAGGTGGTGCACTCGAGGGTAAGTTGGAATAGTTACGTGTGGAGAGGGATGGAGAGGAATTAGCATCCCCACAATCCCCACATTTTTCTAACTTGGTCTTTAAATACAACAATCAAAGTTATTTCCTAAAATATTGGATGTAATTCCTTCATTTTTTCCAAAGACATAATTAGAGCATTTCTTTCGCAATTTTATGCCACATCATCACTCTGTATGCCATGTATGCCAAGTGTTTTAAGAAGATTCGATGGAGCACAAGTGTATTAGTTCTTTTTGCGATGTGTATGTAAAGAGCAATTGACTAAATGGCGTGCACCGACCTCGGTGGGATTATGCAGAGAAGCAAGCTCGGGGAGAAGTGAACCATCAACTTTTGGAAACTCAAGTAAATCCCTCCGTCTGGGAGATCGGCAGACACATAATGCTAAAGAGACGCGAGGACTTTGAAAATGCATGGGAGGACTCCGCATGGAGACTCCTTTCGGAAGTTTCCCCATCGGAGGAGAGTTTCCGAGAAGTGAAGGCTCACATCTCGAAAACGGCAGCCTTGCACGAGATAGTTACTGAAGCATAGAACCTGCATCAGAACGAAGAAGCTGCGTCCACATCTTCTGCTCCTGCAGCCACCTCCCATTTGCATTGAGATTGTCTAGTCTTGAACGGTGGGGCATAGTTCATGCGGCGGGCATGCACCATGAATCTCCTTACCAAAGCACAAGGAACTGAAGGCAGATGGTCTGGACAAACTGTCCGGGACAAGATTCTGCATCTTACGTTGCTTTGTTTGGAGAGTTTGTTGGTTCGGCAGTGAGGACTGTGGCTTTGTAGATTCACGGCACCTCAGGGCAGTTTATGTTCTTTGTCGAACAGCATTGCTTGGATTGACTGTCTGGAAGATTGAAGTTCACCATAGAAATAGCTTCTGACTTTGCCATTACTATCAGGAACAGAGCTTCTATACTCAATGTTGGCTTTCATGAGCACTTGGGCTGAAGTTGCTCTTTGTCGTTTACTGATTGATTGATTTATGTTAGGTAACTGTTGTAACTAGTATTAAACCTAGAGGGGGTGAATAGGTGTAGCGGTACTTTATGCCCAAAAATAACAATCTATTGCAATCTATAAATAGAAATTAAATAGAGAGTGTAGAGAAGATTGCAAACACAGTTTATAGTGGTTTGGCTTTAGACAAGCCTACGTCCACTCTCCAGGTAATCAGCCAATAGGCTGGATTTCACTATGTGATCAAAGGTGATTACACACTCTTGAGTGTTAGCACTCAGTGATGATAAGTCTCACGGAGTTACTCTTCTTGGTAATACACTAGGATCACTCAAATTCGCACTTTAGACAACTTATGAAGAACATAATTGAACTTTGGAATATGTCAATCCTTTTGATCTCCTAGGTCTCATCCTATCTTTATATACTCTTCAAACCACACCCAACCGTTGTCTCTTTTCTTGAGAGTTTAGTCTTCTCTTTCCTGGACAGACTTTATAAGACAAGTCTTTTTGACCGTTGAAGGTAGATCAGATCACATTGGATTCTGTTCGCTCATACAATTAGAATCCGGGCTTTCATAAGTGCTCCCTTCTTTGGAAGTTGTCCTTTAATTGATCCTGCCAATCAATTTAATATAACAGAATCAATATAAACAAGGTAAGTGAAATACTTGACCGTTGGTGATCTGATCATGTAGTTTCATTCTGAGTTTAATAAACTAGTGTTTTGAGTCTTCTTAAGTTTTCCGTTTGGCATGGTTAGATTTAAAACCGAGTCTATTTGGGTCTTCCGTCTGGTACAAATAGACTCAGAAATTGTGTCTTTTCGGATCTTCCATCTGGTACGGACAAACTCAAAAATACTTTATGTTTTTCTTTCCACCACTAGCAAACTCAAAAACATACACCACCTTGTGGCTATTTCTTCTGAAGATATGTATAAATACTTACATAAAATGATTTGTTAATATCAAAATTAGGATACATAAAATGTTTGTTAACATCAAAATTAGGATTTTCTCCCCCATTTTTTATGGTGACAAAACTTTTTATGCTTACGGCTTGTTGTTCCTACAAAGTATGGTTAGGCAGAGCATACTTCCAAACACAATAAAACATGATAAGAATAATGATGCTCATATCAAACCAATTAAACGATATCATATGATTTATTCATGCATCTATGTTCAACAACCCAGCTTCAAAATAACATCAACCAATAGATCAAGCAATATAGGTCAAGCAGCAACAATGACTAAAGTTTACTCCCCTTTTTGTCACTATCAAAAAGATAATATCTTGAAAAATAATCAAAGTCTGACAAAAACTTAACAAGAAATCTTAGACAAAATAAATCAGAAGATGATTTCTTTAGGAAGATTTCTTTTTAGGGGTCCGAACAAGGGTAAAATCCTCCATATCCATGGCAGACTTCTCAATTCTGTTGAAACATTGATGAACTGTTTTTTCTAGAGTCTCCAGTCTGTTATTGAGTGAGGTTTCCATAGCAACTTGGTGATCTTTGATTTCCATAAGCAAAGCCAATATCTTCTGAGATGAAGTTGCAGGGATATGTGTTTCAACATTTTGAGACATGGGCTCCCCCTGAGTTGATGTTTTAGTTTGGCTTTGTTGCCCTTGTTGATTCATGTCCTCTTCAGTTTCAAGGATAGCACCCCATCCATTCTATGTCCCCTTCCTCTCTTTCTTCTCCTGCTTCTAGTTCTTCTTCGTCAGATTCATCAAATTCTTTTAGTTCAAACATTGCCACATTTTCATTGGGTTGAGGTGTTGCACTAAGAAGATTTTCTTCTGCCACTACTAGTGGAGGTAGTTATGTTTCTGTTTCTGTCAACCTTTGTATAGTTTGACCCATTTTCACCATAATTTCAAAAATAGTCTCCTTTTAATCATCTTTATCATGTAGCAACAATTGTCTTCTCTTCTTAGAACTTGGTTCTGCAGAAGCCATCTCATTTCCCTTTCTTTTTGCTGTGGTTGATGCTTTGGCCAGTTCCTTCTCTTTTCTTCTCTATGTCTCTACAACATCCTTTAGCCCCATCTTGTTGATCATCTTGAGATCAATGACCATGGTTGGAAGCTTTTTATTACAGAATCATCTAGGTATATCGATCTTGAGATGTTCAAAGATTCTAGTTACCAAAGCTCCATAGGGCATCTATCTTTTATCCTTTGAAACTGTTCTATACATGTGTAAAAGAATAGTATAAGGAAGTGAGAATAGAACTCCCTTCTCAATTGCCCACATTAGTTTGGCCTCAAATCTTGACACATCAGTCTTCGATGAAGCCTTGGGACGAATGCAACTTATGATGATTTTATGCATAATAGTTCTTGCTGAAGTTCAAGAGGGATAAGTGATATTGGGTCTAATAGACTTTGTAAGATGCTTACAAACAGTCTCATAGGTGATTTCAATTGACTTGAAATGTCCCCTCTCAACTTTCATGATATCATCCAAAATGTTTGTACTGACATCATAAAACCTATCATTCATACTAAACTACATTCTATCTAGAGACAAAAATGTCAAATTGGAGTAAAAATATGATGTTAGTTCTGGATAAACAACAACAGAGTCAGTGCAAAACCAATCCATCTGCTACATTTCAAAACATCATCGCAGATTTACATCAGTAGCATCCAAGAAATCAAAGTACACAATCATGTGGCACATAACTCTACGTTCCAACAATCTGTTATAAAAAGTCTTATACTCTTTGGACCGAAATAACTTCCTTGTTGTGTTCCTGGCCACTGTAGTAATTTCCATTCTGACTTTAAAATTCCTATAGATTCATTCATCATTCTCCTTCTCACCTCAGACATTATCCCTACTCCTACTTACTTCACTTTCTCGTGCTCTTCGTCCATAAGGTGGTTTTGTAATTTGAAGAGCTTGAACCAGACGCAGTTCATTTGCATACCCTTTTTGTCACAAGTAGTAGAGTTTCACATCCTCAGTAGCATTTTTTTGCACTAAACGTTCATACATTCTCATAACAAAATGAGGATTTTCGGGTTTAAGCAAAGTTAATCCAAGACATACCTCTTTTGGAGACATTTCTCTGCTCAGAATCTGTTGGGGAATTCCTCTGAGGTTCCATATTTTCATTTGCATCCCTTTGACCCGATGCATTTTGAGATTGTCCTTGGGAATTGTCAGAAGTTTGTGTCAGATCGAAATGCATCTGTCGCCCTTCTACATTCCTTAATCCTCTGCCAGCAATCATGTTTGATCTTTTTCTGGGAGATGGAGACACAGACCTTGATCTGGATATGGAGGATCTCGAAGCCATGTTCGGAGAAGATTTGGTTCGATTTAGAGAAAAATATTTGTTCTTTAGGGTTTCTGAAGTATGTCATGAAAGACTCATCCTTGGGGGTTATAAACTCTTCTAAAGATGAAAAGACATAACTTTTAACTAAAAATGGCAATTATTCAAAAATATTAAAATTGGCGAAAATAGATGCAAATAGCATAAGCATGTACCAGAAATTATGCAAATCAATTATTTACTAATAATAACTTACCAAGTTTAATCATATAAGAAAATAACTTATGCGCCAAAACATTAAATTCCAAAAATACCATCAAGTCTTTCGGAGTGCATCCTAGAAGATTGGTCCATCCAGACAATTGCTTCTCACAAACTATATCATGTCTTCATAGATTTCATGCAAAAGGACATGAAATGTACCTTTGTCCAACGGCTTTGTGAAGATATTTGCCAATTGATTTTTTGAGTCGATAAATTCTACAAATATATCACCATTTTGTACATGATCTCTAATAAAATGATGCTTGATTTCAATGTGCTTTGCCCTAAATGTAGGATCGAGTTCTTGGTGAGATTTATAGCACTTGTATTGTCACACCTTATTTCAGTACAGGTTTCTTCCTTTCCATAGTCCCTTAGTTGCTAACTCATCCATAAAATCTGTGAACAGTAGCTTCCAAGAGCAACGTATTATGCTTCTACTGTTGATAGAGCCACAGTATTCTGCTTTTCAGAGAACCATGAAACCAACATCTGTCCAAGTAGTTGACATGTTCCAAATGTGCTATTTCTGTCCACTTTACATCCTGCTAGGTTAGCATTTGAGTAGCTAAGGAGAGTAAAATCTGTTCCCTTAGGATACCACAGACCCAAATGTGGATAAGTAGCTATGTACTTTATTATGCGCTTAACTGCGGTAAGATGTGATTATCTAGGGTCTGCTTGGAATCAAGTACATAAACACACTATATATAATATCTGTTCTAGATGCAGCAAGATAAAGAAGAAAACCAATCATGTTTCTATAGATTTTTTGGTCAACTTTCTTCCCGATTCATCCTGATCTAGTTTGATGGAGGTTGACATTGGAGTTTCAGTCTTCTTGCAATTCTCCATTCCAAACTTCTTGATCAAGGCTTTGGCATTTTTTTTTTTAAGATGAAAGTGTCATGTTTGGATTGTTTGACCTAAAGTCCTAGGAAGAATGTAAGTTCTCCCATCATGCTCATCTCAAATTCATCATGCATAGAATTTGAAAAATTCTTGCACAACCATTCATTAGATAAACCGAAAATAATATCATCTATATAAATTTGAACTAGCAAAATATCATTACCTTCCTTCTCAATAAATAGAGTTATGTCAACCATACATTTCTTGAAGCTGTTGTCTAGTAAAAACTTACTTAGTCGTTTATACCATGCTCGAGGTGCTTGTTTCAGACCATACAAAGCCTTCTTCAATCTGTATACGTGATCTAGCTTTCTTGATTCCTCGAAACTAGGAGGCTGTTCCACATAGACTTCTTCTTTGATAAACCCATTCAGAAAAAAACGCTCTTCACATTCATTAGGAATAGCTTGAAGTTTTGATAGCAAGTATAAGCAAGTAACAGTTTGATAGCTTCTAATCTTGCTACTGGTGCATAGGTTTTATCATAGTCTATTCCTTCTAACTGTGAATAACCGTTGGCTACAAGTCTTGCCTTGTTTCTGGTCACCTTACCATATTCATTCACTTTATTTGTGAAGACCCATTTAGTACCTATGATGGTTCTTCCTTTGGGTTTAGGAACCAATTCCCACACATCATTCCTTTTAAACTGTTGAAGTTCTTCTTGCGTTGCTTCTATCCATCTTTCATTTGTAAGGGCCTTGTCTATTCCCTTGGGTTCAATCTCGGAGATGAGTGCCACAATACTTGTTTCCTTTTTGTTCTTCAATTTGGTTCGAACTCCTTCATTGATATTTCCAATGACTAGCTCTTGAGGATGACTGGACTTATGCTTCCATTTTCTGCTCTGCACTATGCTGTCATCAGAATCTTCTGGTGATTGAGTAATGTCCAGCTGGGTGATTATTTGTTCTTGAGTTTCCTCAGAGATTGTTTTCTATGAAGAGTCAGCCTC
Source organism: Angophora floribunda (assembly GCA_014182895.1). Taxonomy (NCBI): domain Eukaryota; kingdom Viridiplantae; phylum Streptophyta; class Magnoliopsida; order Myrtales; family Myrtaceae; genus Angophora; species Angophora floribunda. The sequence continues at coordinate 13,252,285 of CM024714.1, forward strand.
TTTGTTGAGAGTTGAATTTTAGGAGCAGTAGTTGGTTATGAATCTTCAATTTTCGTTCTGCTCTTGTTGGAGGCATCTTGCTCTAGAAACTTTACATTCATGGATTCTTCCACTGTCTGAGTGTTTTTGTTGAGCACTCAGTATGCTTTACTTGTGGTTGAATATCCTAGAAATATACTTTTATCTGATCTTTCCTCAAACTTGCTTGGAAGATTGTTAGCATTTTTAAGAATAAAACATTGACAACCAAAAATTTGGAAATAGGAAACAATTGGTTTTCTTCCTTTAAAAATCTCAAAGGGAGTTTTCTTAAGCATTGGTCTCAGAAAAACTTTGTTAATGATATGACAAAACGTGGAAACTGCTTCTGCCCAAAAACAAGTTGCCACCTTACTTTCAATAAGCAAAATTCTGGCCATTTCTTGTAAAGATATGTTCTTTTTTTCTACAACTCCATTTTGTTATGGAGTGTAGGGAGAAGAAAACGTATGCTGAATACCATTTTTATTTCAAAAGTCTGCAAAGTTTTGATTTTCAAACTCTCCTCCATGATCTGTTTTAATGTTAGAAATAGAATAACCTTTCTGATTTTGAACTCTTTTTGCAAATGTTGAGAAATAAGAAAATGTCTCACTTTTATTGGCAAGAAAGAATACCTATGTAAAACAAGAGTAATCATCTATAATTACCAGACAATATTTCTTACCTTCAATACTTTGAGTTCTAGTTGGTCCAAACAGATCCATATGTAGTTGCAATACACATTTAGTAGAAACTTGATTCATAGATTTGAATGAGTTTCTAACTTTTTTTCCTAGAAGGCATGCGGAGCAAAGATCTGTCTTCTTATAGCTTAATGAAGGCAAACCACGAACAAACTTTTTGCTGAGTAGCTTAGAGATTTGATTCATGCTAACATGTCCAAGTTTGCGATGCTAGAGATTTGCCTTATCTTGGACTGAAATTAGACATTTGGCAGTGTCTTCATTTATGTCTAGGAGATAGATGTTCTCATGTCTTCGTCCAGTAAATGACTGAGAAGAATCATTGCTAGTTCTAGAACATAAATTTTCTTTGAAGTCAATTTTGAAACCATCATCACATAACTGGCTAATGCTAAGAAGATTATAGTTCAATCCCTTAACTAGAGATATATTGTTGATAATTAGACTACCAATCTTGATTGTTCCTAATCCAACAATGTTTCCCTTGGTATTTCCTCCAAAAGAAACTATTCCTCCTTTACCTTTTCTAAAACAACGAACATTCTTGAATCTCCAGCCATGTGTCTTGAACATTCACTATCCAAGTACCATTTATTCTTGCTCTTGAAACTTACCTGCAATCAGCACACATATTCACTTCTTCTTTGGTATCCAAATTTTCTTGGGTCATTTGGGGTTAGTAGTATATGCTTTATCTATCCATTTTTTTCTGAACAAGTCTCCAGACTTTAGGACATTTGTTTTCAAAATATTCTTTTTCTCCACAATTAGAACATTTGAGATGATCTCGACCAATAGGTTTTGTAAAATTCTTTTTGAAATGATTTTTATAGGCCTGTTGAGGAGGTCTCTGTTTGATTCTCTCCTTGACCTTAGGAAAATCAATTAAAGAGTCACTTTCCTTATAAAACCCAAGTCTTGATTTATCATAATAAGAAATCTGAATGGAAAGTATATGCTGCAGGGTTTTCGATCATTTAGAAAACTTTGTAGTAATATTCAAAATTTCATTTTTGAGAGATTCATTTTTATTTTGCAAAGAATTTTTATTTTTTTGTGTCTCCAAAATTTCCTTTTTGTGAGATTCATTTTCATTTAAAAGGAAATCTCGATTTTCCTTTATTTCTGAAAATTCCATTTTGAGATCATCAAATTTTCCTTTCAAAGAGTGATTCATTTGACTCAACTTGCAATTTTCCTTTTTTAATCCGAAGATCCTTTTCATAGTAGATTTTAAATTTAAACACAGCTCATTTATATAATTTGTAAATTTCTGTAGGAATATCAAAATGACTAACATCAATCTCTTTGTCTCGAGTTTCTAAATCTAGTCCGGATTTGAAAGTACCATTAGATAGATGTTGCCATATTTATCTTCACTATCTTCAACCTCAGTGTCGCTCCATGTTTAAGCTTTCAGGGCTTTCTTGTATTTTTCATATTTCCCTTTGTTCTTCTTGAGTTTGGGATAGTTCTATTTTATGTGACCCTTCTTTTTGCATTCGAAGCAAACAACATCTTTGACATATTCTTCCTCATCCTCTATCTTTCGTTGTCCAGTCTGTCTGTTTTGCTTCTTATTGTAGAACTTTTTGCCTTTCATGTTTAGCTTCTTTACCTTTCTGATTAGCAATGCGAGTTCTTCATCGTCCAACTCGTCCTCAGGATCTATATCATTAGAATCGATATTAGACTTATGAGCAATGGTTTTCTTACCTCTATATTCCACTTCCTCATTCATTTGTTCTGCTTCATAGGATTGCAAAATACCGACAAGCTCATCGATTGTCAAAGGTGAAATACGCAGAGTTTCTCTAATGGAGGTCTTCACATTATCCCACTCTTTTAATAATCCTCTTAGAAGCTTGTTCACTTTCATAGGACCAGGAACATGTTGTCTTTAATATGCCAGTCCATTTACAATTTCTGTAAATCAACTGAACATGTCTTCTCTGGATTCTCCCTGTTTCATCTTGAAGGATTCATATTGACAAAGTAAAATATTTACTTTAGTCTCTTTAACACGATCAATCCCTTCATAGGTTACGTGCAGTTTATCCCATACATCATTTGATGTATCACAAGAAAATATTCAATTATATTCATTAGGTGATAAAGCATAGTAAAGGGAGTAGATATCCTTAGCGTCAAGAGTTTGTCTCTTTGTCAATTCTTCTGGAGAGATGGTGGTTGATGTTTCTATTGCTTTCCCATCATCTTTTTTTGAAGTTTCTTTGATTTCTACGTTTGGATCAACTCCTCTTGCAACTACATCCCATTCCAGCGGATCCTTTGATTTGAGAAAAGCCTTAATCTTGTTCTTCCATATATTGTACTCTTTACCATCAAAGTATGGTGGTCGAGTGTTGCTCTATCCCTCAATCAGACTTGATGCAAGAATACTAGTCATAGAGGATCTTTAACTCTAAAGTAATAAACACTTCAAAACACTAAGCATAGGGCTCTTATACTAATTGTTGTAACGAGTATTAACACCTAGAGGGGGGTGAATAGATGTAGCAGTACTTTATGCGCAAGAATAACAATATTTTGCAATTTATAAATAGAAATTAAATAGAGAGTGTAAAGAAGATTACAAACATAGTTTATAGTGGTTCGGCTTTAGACAAACCTACGTCCACTTTCCAAGTGATCAGCCAATAGGCTGGATTTCACTATGTAATCAAAGATGATTACACACTCTTGAGTGTTAGCACTCGATGATGATAAGTCTCACGGAGTCACTCTTCTTGGTAATACACTAGGATCACTCAAATTTGCACTTTAGACAACTTATGAAGAACATAATCGAACTTTAGAATATGTTAATTATTTCTATCTCCTAGGTCTCATCCTATCCTTATATACTCTCCAAACCACACTCAACCATTGGTTCTTTCCATGAGAGTTTAGTCTTCTATTTCCTGGACAGACTTTCTAAGGCAAGTATTTTTTACCGTTAAAGGTAGATCAGATCCCCTTGGATTCTGTTCGCCCATACAATTAGAATTCGGGCTTCCATAAGTGCTCCATTCTTCTTTAGAAGTTGTCCTTTAATTGATCCTGCCAATCAATTTAATATAAGAGAATCAATCTAAACAAAGTAAGTGAAATACTTGATCGTTGGTGATATGATTATGTAGTTTTATTCTAAGTATGATAGACTAGTGTTTTGAGTTTGCTTAAGTTTTCCATCTAGCACGGTCAGACTCAGAAACTGAGTCTATTCGGGTCTTTCGTATGGTATGGACAGATTCAGAAATTGCGTCTCTTCGGGTCTTCTGTCTGGTACGGACAGACTCAGAAACACTTTATGTTTTTCCTTCTGCCACTAGCAAACTAAAAAACATACACCACCCTATGGCTATTCCTTCTGAAGATATGTATAAATACTTACATAAAATGATTTGTTAACATCAAAATTAGGAGTTTTCAACAGTAACAATTGCCACTGTACTTGGTTACATGGTGGCCACTGGCCCTTGGTAGTTCTTACAAGCTATTCTTGCGGCTATGTTCTGAGTTGCTTCAATATGTATATCATGTTTTAACCACGAAACTTATTGTAGGAATTTATTTTCCCTCCTGCCGTTGAAGTGAATCTATGATTTGTTGGAAATTTCCTATATTGAGCTTACATTAATTAATCAATTTTCTATTTTAAATAATCGGATTAATAGATATTCCAATACATGTTAAACCTTTGATCTTATTGAATTTTGGGTTTGTCATCTATTAATAACGGGCTTAGTTGAGTAGTAAAATGTAGATAATTATGTTTAACTGAAACCCGTAATGGAGGGGCTAGTTAACACACTATTGATTAGGGTTTGCTAGGTCCCCTTTCTAGTCTATAAAATGATAAGTTAAACCTATTAGTCGCTTGAATCCCATTAAAAGCTGCTATACTGAAATATGTCATAGAGAGAAAGATTTAGCATTCTAATAGATCATTGATTACCATCAATCCGATCTGTTTTTCATTAAGTGAAGTTATGGCTCAAACATGTACGTTTTAAATTCCATTGTAAGTATAAGTTTTGGTGTTTTATAGTCATATATGGATCTAATTCGTTCTTGATTAATTAGTTGTTTATGTAAAAAATTACTTACATATGGTATTAGAGCAAATCATATATGATTATAGAATCCAATTTTATTTTTTTAACAAACCTGGTATGTTGTTTATTGTGCTTGTTCATTTTGGTTTTGAGCTTCTATCAGTTTATGCATTACAAGTTCTTATGCAATTTCGATCAATCAAAGTACTTTTTTTTTGGTCAAATCAAATCAAAATACTTATTAAATATGTAAAAATAATGCATTAGAATGGAAGAGATTAGCTATTCATAGCTAATGATATGTTTGATTTCTTGAATGATCATTGTTCTGTAATTTCGGATCTATGATGGACCTCTTTATGCATATGTTTGGAAACGAGCTAGTAAACAAGCTTTTTAGTGTTTGATGTCTTCACAATATTTGAAGTCGACTTGAAGAGCTTTCCAACGAGCCAAAGAATGCCCCAATCCAGAGCCAGTTGCTATCTGAAATCATCATCTAAAATCAGTTCAGTAATCTGTAATAATGTTATGTTCAGTTCTGATATGCACGTTATCCGCCTATTACTTTTGTCGATTTTTTCCAATTTCTATGTTGAGATCTGGAGGTTTTGATTGAATGATGTATGTTAGAAATTGGTATATGGGTATCATTATATACATGTTTTAGAATATTTTGGTTACAATAAGTTTTTTTTTTTTTTTACTCAAAATTGAAAAAATCAAAATTTCGGCCATGGATGTTAGATATGAAACTTTGAAACTTGAATATGGATGATTTAGTTCGGTTTTTCTTCCATTAATTTGTCTTGTATTTTGATTGGATGCAAGATTGTTTTTAATTATACATAAATTCACTTTCTTGATTTTGTTGAACTCACAATCAAGAAAAGGGAAATTCCAAATTAGACTTATTGACCAAATCATATGGTTTCCTACTCCAAGTTGTAGTTGGTCTCTACAAGTATTATTTTTGGCAACAGTGATTTATGAGTTGTTGCAATGCGGGTGTTCAATGACTTTTTTTTTCTTTTTCTCTTCATGATTGGTTGTATGAACTTAAATCAAATCGGAGTCGGATTCCTAGAATTGTAGTAGAGAATCGTATGTTCTTGCTTTTGGAATTTGCAATTTTTTTTTAAATTTTTTGTAATTTTGTGAATTGGAGTCAAGTGGTTTGGGCATTAATAAAAATGACAAAGGAATTGGGCAGTCTCATACTAACCCATGACAATGATTTTCATCTTATAATGGTCAAATTTGGTCAATTGATGGTCTTGGAGGTAAAGATTCAATATTATAAAGATAGCATAATGGATGGGGTTTTGGGTTTCCTAAATAGCATACTATTTCATGCCAAACCATTACTAAGGAATCGAACTTTGTTTAACTTCGTAGTCTAGCCAAGAGGAAGAATCGCGATCGTACTTCTAGACTCTTTCGAAATCCTATTCCAAGTTGAAATAGCAAATCTAAGTAAAGATGGGATTATTAATTTGACTATTGAAAGAATATTAATCCAAAATAAGGCCTTTATAGGGACTATGGAGCAATATGGTGCTTGATTTTCACAAAGGATTTTGTGTTGTAAGTGGGACTTGTTCATTTAGTCTCACAGTTGATGTTTTATGATGAGCTTGTAGTAAGGTTGTTGATCTATTTTGTGGTTTTGCTGTGATTAAAATATAAACTACTTGATAAAAAGGATAGTCTTCATGAATGATTGGTAACATGTTGCTATTTGAACAAATATCGACTTCATTAATTTATTGGGCTGCATTAGTGGGGATGGGCTTACTTTTCACTTGGCTTTTGTCTATACCTAATATAAAACCCCATATGAGAAGTGGTCAATTGCCCACTACTTTCTGAAACATTAGTATTATATAATACCGTAGAGAAAATAGTGTTATGTAGTGCTAATAAGTGGTATCGGTAAATTTATTCATGTGCATTGACAAGCTCCCTTTATCTTCCATTGTTATCGTCATCTCTCCGTCAGGCTATCAAATTAGTTTGGTTTTGAGTCTCTCTATTGATTAATACTAATGATTCAGGTAATTTAAACAAACACATGAGATAACGGATTTTGAGTTGTCCTCACTTCTCCTTTGGACACTGTAAAATTTAGTTATTATGCGCATGTGCCTATAGCTAGTGTAGGAGGGTTAGAACACTAGGAGTGCCACAACTTTTGTATGGCATTCATTTGATGCTAAAAATTTTTTTTCACTTACTTAAGTGCCACAAGTTTACAAAAATGTTCACTTGATTGCCACTCCATCGAAAAAGTTGACGTGGTGCCGGAAAAGCTAATGTGGCCGTCGGAAAATAAAATTTTAATATATTTTAATATATTTTTTTTTTTTTTTTTAGGGCCGACAAGGGCCACCGTTGACCCTCACCGTTGGTTGTGAAGGCTTTGGGTGAGGCCGTTGCGGCCTCCTCGCGATTGCCGACGGTCGTTGCAGCCTTGCCTAAGGCTTTTGCGAGCCAGATCTGGGTAAGGGCCGCTTGGCCTTCACCATATCCGCCGCGGGTGAAGCCATCGACGGCCTCGCTGGCCTCACCTAGGGCCTTTGTGGCCAATGGCGAAGGGCCCTCACCCAATTTGGGCAAGGATTTGGCGGCCGATGAGGGTCAATGGTGGCCTTTGCCGACCCTAAAAAAAAAAAAAATAATTAATTAAAATATTAAAATATTGTTTTCCGATGCCACGTCAGCTTTTTCGGCAGAATGGCACTCAAGTGAACGTTTTTGTAAACTTGTGACACTTAAGTGAGCAAAAAAAAAAGTTTTGGCACTAAAGTGAGCGTCGTACGAAAGTTGTGGCACTCCTAGTGTTCTAACCTCTTAGTGTAGGATTGTGTTCCTCCATGTGTTTGTCTCCATCATTTGCGAAGTGCAAGGTCTTAAATGAATTATAACATTCTCCACTAGTTTGCCTTGATATCAACAACACTTAAATGCAGTGCAACCAAGCTATTAGCCCCACGTGCACGGAATTGCGCGTAGGGCTAGTGTAGGGTCCTCCAAGGCCCGTTTTAATTTTTTTTTAATATGTCTAATTTTTAATTTATGATTTTTTGGTATGGTTAATTCTAATTTTTGGCATATTTAATTATTTATTTGGTATTATTTATTTTTATCCATATTTAAATTCCATAAAAATAATTTTTTGCCTATTTTTCTAATTTTTAATTTATGGAAATTTATTATAGTATATGAGAGATAGGATGGCAATATCCACTTTATTTAGTATAAATTATCTATACTTTCTTGCTTTAGTTTAACTAGATAATCTTACATGCTTAATTGTAGAAATATACACATAAAATTGTGGTAAAATTGTTGTTTGATAAATGCAATATGATCTTGGAAGCACATGTCATAAAGTGTTTTATATTGTTTGATGAATTTTTGGGCATTGATTAAATGGAACATTATTTTCAAATTGTTAAAGTTTGTAAATTATTGAAGTTCCTTATTGATAAAAATTATTTATACAATCACTTGCCCAAAAGGGGTTATTGTGTATATTAATTTGAAATTGCATGAAAATAAATTCTAAAATTAAAAGGTGAGGATGTATGACTCAAAAAGATTTATATGTCCAAATGGGATAAATTTTTGAAAGTTATAAGTAATTCCCATCTATATTGATATATTAGAGATGATTGATGGGGATGTGTAACTCAAAATGTTTACCTGCTTAAAAGGGAGACATTTTGAGAGTTATGTGCAATTCCCCTCTATGTTGAGATAATGTAGATGTATAATTTAAATGATTTGTCTGTTCAAAGGGGATGAATTTTTGAAAATTATATGTAATTCTCCTTATCGTCTTTATATATTGATATCATAGAGATATATAATTTAAAGAATTTTCTACCCAAAGGAGATGGATACTTGAAGATTATATGTAATTCTCCTTATCGTGTGTAATTCCCCTTGTTATTGTTTTGCAATATTCATGTTGTGGAAAATAATTGTGCATTATACTCTCTTCCCAAAGGGAAATTTGTAATGTGCTAATTATTTTGTTGAATTGCTCATTGCCCATAATTAATCTTATTGTGTTATATGTTAGAACACTGCGGCCGTGTTTTATTTTAAGAATAACAAAATTAGCAATGCATCTATACATTTGGGATCAAATATTATACTACTAAGGACTTGGTCAAAAATGGAGATATTATGATTGAAAATCTTAGAACTAAGTCCATGTTAGCCGATCTAATCCTCTCAAAAGATTTACAACCTAACAAAATGCAGAAATAATGGGACGACGGGTGATTCTGTCTACTGTTATCGAACCGGCGAACGACCCTATGTCGATCCTTGATAATCGTGTACTTTGAAATAAGAATCTATCCTTCACAATTTCATGTCGTCAGGACGTCTATGTGTCGAGAAGTCTTGGCGTGGTTGATTTAGGAAGAGTAGTGTGGGCCACACACCCAATGTGGATGGCCACCGTGGAAGACCGAGACAAGCAAACGAGCCCGTTGGACCAAACCGAGCATTTACCCTTCTGAGCCCGTTATCCAAACCTGAGCCAATTCGAGCCCAACAAATTCCCGAGCCCGTTCCTATTTATTTTCCGGCCCGTTTCCTAGGCCCTCCCTTCATTTTCAGCCCAAGGGTACATTGGGAAACATGCAAGGTGGAAATGACCAAAATGCCCTTGAATATTTTAGAGAAAAGTCAAAAATGGAAGAGAGAGAAGATGATGTCATTTGGTTGGGATTTGAAGCAAGCATTTATGGCATTGATGAGGCCTATCTCCAGCCCTCACTTCACTCTCTCTCTCCTCTTCATCTTCTCCAAAATCACCTTTCTCTCCTTGTTTCCCTTCTTCCCCCGCAATTTTCAGACTTCCACCGAAATCTGAGTTGTTCATTGCCTTCTTGATGGAATCTCAGGCCGTGCCACCCACCGTTATGCTCGGAGAGAGATTTCGCGTGCACGGATAGCATCGGCCGTTCGTCAACCTATTTTGTTTAAAGACCATGTAAAGAATATGGGTATTTTAGAGTCTTTTGATCTCTTTTGTTAGTAGGAGCTATGTATAGTTTGTTTTTTTGGATATTGTAGTTATATGCAAACTAATAATCATTTTATGATCTTTATTAAAGCATGTACTTTTGATGATCATCACCGTTAATTCTATTGTTATCATTTCTCCTATTGACTGAGAAATGGAAATATAAAGCATTATCTTTAAACAAGTTTTAGTTCAAAGATTACTAGATGTCACTAATTTTGAAATCTCAAGTTGAATTGTAATATAATTGTGCAATTTCATGTTATTTAGAAATTGCGCTAATACAGTTTTATGAGAAATTGCATTGAGAAATTGCATTTGTCACTATTTCTTACCACACTACTAGGCTCCATGAAAATAAATAATATATATATTTTGATCACATGTTGTCACTATTTCTTACTACACTACTAGGCCCATGCTCCATGAAAATATAATACTTATTATATATTATTAAAGAAGGTCATGTGTTGCAATATTTTCTCAACACAATGATCACCATAGTTCTATAATGAGGTTATATAGGATCGGATTGGTTTTGAAATGCCGTTATTGGAATATTATTTTTTAAAATTGCGGCCTCATAAAAAAAATTTCAGTTATTAATCCGAGAATGTCGTTTTCAAAATAAAATCATTTTCAAAATAAAAATTAATTAATTAATGCAGCCCAAATGGGAGAATTTTGGAAATTTCCTATAATGAGCTTATATTAATTAATCAATTTTCTATTTTAAATAATCAGGTTAATAGATATTTCAATATATGTTAAATCTTTAAGTAGATATTTCAATATATGTTAAATCTTTAAGTTGATCTTATTGAATTAAGTTTTTACATCTATAAATAATGGGTCTAGTTGAGTAATAAAGTGTAAACAATTGTGTTTAACTAAAACCCGTAATGGGAGTGGCATAGTTAACACACTATTGATTAGGGTTTGCTAGGTCATATTTCTAGCCTATAAAAGGATAAGTTATACCTATCAATCGCTTAAATCACATTAAAAGTTGTTATACTGAAATAGGTCATAGAAAGAAAGATTTAGCATTCCAATAGATCATTGATTACTATCAATCTAATTTGTTTTTCATCAAGTGAGGTTATGGCTTAAACATGTACGTTTTTAATTCTGCTGTAAGTATATGTTTTGGTACAGACATATATAGATCTAATTTGTTCTTGATTAATTAGTTGTTTATGTAGAAAATTCCTTACATGATCTTCCGCGCATTATATCGTTTCTTCACCTTTTCATAATTTGGAACGAAGAGAATCGGTATTTTACCATGCTAAATTGAGAAGTTGGTTGCAATCATGCGCATTTTTTATTAATTCAAGGACTCGAGACAAGTGGAGTTTTTAGAGGAAAAAAATTGTTTCTTTGCTGTAGGGCCAAGATTTAACATTCAATCCGAATGCATTAGTTGTGAATATGACAATCACGGTTAGTACATAGTAATTTTGCTGTATTTCTCTATTCTAAAGCTTAATAAATCTCCCAAGACCTAATTATTAATGTTCTTTATCGATAATTAGATTTACTCTTTAAGTGAACAAGCAAAAATGAATGATGAGTTTGCCTTCATGGAAAATAAATGATCTGGAAATGTCTATATTGCTAAAAAGATAAACAAATCAAAATATTTTCATCATCTATAAAAATATTTAAAATTAAATAATTATTAAACGATATAAGCGATTGAATATAAGAAAGTAATTTTTAAATTAATTATTTTTCGTGAAATAAATATGCTCGAAAGTCTACGTTCTTGAGGCAAGGCTTTTTGGAGAGACTTGCAAATTTGCTGGCTACTTAAATACTGGGAAGTGGGGGAGCAATACGATTGGAAATTTATGGACAAAGCCAACTTGGACGTACAGATACATCCATCGTCCGTACAATTGGAAAGGATTATCCACGGAATACACTCGTTGCCGACTGCGCATGGTTTTCATCCATGTGTGGCTGTACGAGGGAGATTTGTTCCTCAGTCACAAATAACGTGACAGAGTTGTTGTTTTCCGTTGAAAAGAATTAGATGTTTTTCGTTTTTTTTCCACATGTGGCAGGGGAGACGTCAATTGCTTTCACAGGCAGTTGAGGTCCAGATCATGGTATTTATTTAAGGTCCACCTGCCATGAAGAAGACATGACTTTGGTGCCATGAAGAAGACAGATGTCGCTCTAGAAGACACGAAAAGGAAAGCCGATACCAACAAAAGTAAAAATAAGCTAAATAAATCCTTAAAAAATTCAAATGAGGAAAAATAGACAGGGAGATTCGCGTTGCGTGTCTCCTTCCATTTCCTTTCTTAGTGGAGAAGAAAAACAACCATCTAGGAATAAGGAGCCTTTGATGGCGAAGGTGACACTACATTAGTATTTTAGTATTGGTTACTTCCGGGTAAACAAATATAGTAGTCTCCCACGCCTAAAGTAAAAGGTAGAACTCGCAAAAGTTCCTACTAAGTCGACTTGTTCTCTGCATAGTATTTTGTTACCGATTTCTACGACAAAGGAGATTTGTCTTTGGTACTGTAAAGGAAGATGTAGCTCTAGAAGACACAACAAGGAAAGCCAAAACTAATAAAAGTAAAAGAGCAAGTAATTCCTTTTTTTTATTTTTAGAAAATAATATAAATTGTCTTTAAACTTTGATTTAATGTGCAATATGAACCTTAAATTTTTATGTTTTTAAAGAAAGGAATGACTTGCCCTTTTACTTTTATTAGTATTGGCTTTCCTTGTCGTGTCTTCTAGAGCTACTTCTTTTATAGTACCAAAGACGTATCTCCTTTGTCGCAGAAATCGGTTACAAAATATTGTGCAGAGCACAGGTCGACTTAGCTGGAACTTTTGCAAGCTCCATCTTTTTACCCTTAGCGCGGGAGACTACTATATTTGTTTACCTGGAAGTAACCAGTACTAAAGTACTAATGTAGTGTCACCTTCACTATCAAAGGCTCTCTATTCCTAGATGGTTGTTTTTGCTTCCCCACTTAGGAGGGAATATGGAAGGAGACACTACGGTTCTCCCACCGCAAAATGAATCTCCTCGTCTATTTATTTTCATTTGAATTTTTTAAGGATTTGTTTAGGCCCATTTTTACTTTTATTGGTATCGGCTTTCGTTTTTGCGTCTTCTAGAGTGACATTTGTCTTTCATAGTACTTTTTCAATATGATACATCAACTTTAACTTAGTATATAATGTAATTCCTGAGCTTTTTATTCACTATGACCTCTAAACTTTTATTACATATTCAATTTAGTCTTTAAATTATATAAAAACATTCAATGTTATCCTTACTTTTTTATATAGTTAATGGCCAATATTGAATATTTTCATATAGTTCAGAGACTAAATTAACTATATATTATAAATTTAAGAATCACATTGAATAAATTAAAAGTTTAGGAACTTGCATAAAGGAATGCGTTATTATACAAGATATTTTTACAAGTAGAAGGACATTATATAAAGAAGCAAACGAGCTTTGCCAAAGTGGCAACGGAGCAAATCATGCATAAGCGTAGTAGGTGACTAAGCCTCGTGCATACCTTAACCATTTTATATATATGTAAAACGGCAAATCTCGATAGTTAGTGTTGGGTAATAAGAATATTTAGCTAAAAGAATGGAGTTGGGAAACAATTCACACCAACGGTGGTCCCCAGCCATGCACGGACGGTCAACCCAAAATATCATATGAGCTATTTCTATTTTTCTTTTCATCGACAAAGAATATATTTGCATTCTTCCTCGGACTTAGACAACTGACATAGATGTGCGTTTTTGTGGAGAGTAAAGGGAGTTACGTGGCTCCAACAAGCACCGCAGACAACCTGGGTCTCCAAGGTGCTGAAAAAGATGATCCTTAAACTCTTCGCGAAAAGATTTACAGAGAGAGAAAGAGATAGAGAGAGATATGCAGAAAGGTTCGTTGTACGGAGTGAGGAAAGGTGCGTGGACGGAAGGGGAAGATGCTCTCTTAAGGAGCTGCGTCCAAAGGTACGGAGAAGGACAGTGGCATCGAGTTCCTCAGGGAGTAGGTAATGTATAAGTCGGGGATCATTGTCTTCTTGTTGCATCCCAATACGTAGAACCCCCTTGGATTTGAATGTTGGGTTATCATATTTGATTTTTGTCAAATATTTGTAATATTGTCAAAATACTTTTATTTGAGTGCAAAGTTTTTTTTTTTATTAAAATGGGTGGATGTGTCATTCTTCAGTTTCGGAATAACAATATTAAGTTGGATCAAATTTAACTTCTCTAAACGAAACTTCTCATATCTTCTAGTCGTATAAAAAAAATGCAAAAAAGATATATTTCATCAATTTTTTTTTTAAATTAGACAAAAAGGAAACTTCTCATGTCTTCTAGTAGTATCAAAAAAATGCAAAAAAGATATATTTCATCAATTATTTTTGCTAAATTAGACAAAAAGGAGAGAGAGAGAGATTGCTAAGTTCATGTTTGCATTTCTTGAGCTTGCAGGTTTGAATAGGTGCAGGAAGAGCTGCAGATTGAGGTGGTTGAACTATTTGAAGCCTAACATCAAGAGAGGGAAATTCCAAGATGATGAGGTCGATATGATCATCAGGCTTCACAAACTTCTTGGGAACAGGCGAGTACATGCTAAGAAAAGGTCACATATGAAGTGCAATTGTCTGTTTTAATGGAGTTACTGATATGGTGTTGAGCCTGCCTACGTTATTCACAACAGCCTCACTCTCTTCCTCCTCCAAAATTTGATTGAGGGTTGCATTGATTGAAACAAATGACGACTGAATGCATAAACTGTGTAAAGGATTAGGTCATTCCATTTTAGGAAAAATTACAAAAAAAATCTTAAACCAATTATACCCGTGCCAATTTAGCCTTAAATTTTTTAATCTGGCTAATTTAGTGCTAAACCTTTTGATGCTTTGCTAAATCAATCCTAAACCTTTTAATTCTATCAATTTAATCATAAGTTTTTTTGTGATTTGTCAATTTAGTCTTAAACTTTTCACGATTTGCTAATTTAGTTATGGCAGTAAATTTGGGCCAAAAATTGCTAATGTGTTCTAGTCAGCACCAACCATTCTATGTGGTACGATTGGTACTGACATAGACAATTTTTTAAATTCTTTTTGAATATGTTATTATTTCTTCTTCTTTTTTTCCTAACGCTAGGTCGATTGCCAGTCGATTCTCATTAGTGACCCCCGCCTAGTCAAGATGAGGGCATCGTGGCCCTTGTTGACCACAAGTGAGGACGTTGGCTCTTGCCTAGATCCAAGCAAGGGCCGCAACTCCCTTACCGACAAATAGGTGAGGGAGTCGGTGATTCTCGCCTAGATCAAATGATGGTCATTGGCCCTCACCAACCATGGGTTGGGAAAAAAATAAAGAAGAGAAGAAGAGAAGGGGAAAAAAAAGAAAAAGAAAAAAGAAGTAATAAACAATTCATAAAATATTTTAAAAATACAAAAAAATTATCCATAATCTACGCTGGCTGTGCCACGTAGGATAGCTAGCACCAACTAGATTGACACGTCAATGATCTCCGGGAAAAATTGACCAAGAGAACCAAATTGATAAATTCTCAAAAGTTTTAGGATTAAATTGAACAAATTGAAAGGTTTAGTACTCAATCTGTATAAGTATAATAAGTTTATGAATTTTTCGGTAATTTTCCCCTCAATTTTATATTACGACCCTACTTGAAGGGACACATGTCTCCAACTTTGGCCTGTGTTTGGACAATGTTAAATCTCTCGTACATATGCCCTTTTAGAGTGCATCTTGTGTATGATGACCACCACTAGACAATGCCAATGAAGTCTATACAAGAGTTGCTACCCCAGCCTATCCGGTAGGATTTCTCTAAGTCTCTATTTCAGAAATGTTCAAAGAACCTACTGTAGATATGGACCACATGCATGAGAGAGACGAAAGCAGCCAACCACACTTAGTGTATGTCACAGATTCCCCGAACTTACTCACATGCGACTATTAAAACTCTCTCTCTCTCTCTCTCTCTCTCTCTCTCTCTCTCTCTGGACAGCATTGACCAAGTACTGGCAATGGTGCTCATTAGTCATCGTCAACTTCGGGAGGGATCATTTACTAGTTGCACGGTTTTCATGGACTATTCTTAGATCTAGTCACTCCCGATTATGGTTACAGGTATAAGAAACTTAGTGAGATTATTCGTCTAATATAGATTTTGTTTATGCAGTCCAGAGAAAAGCAGACTGACCAACGAAAGCTTGAATTTGAGCACAAACACGCATTTCCCTCTTTGGGCCAAAAAAGAGAGCAGGAATTAAACTATCATTTTGCAATCAAAATAACTATATCTTTGGAAAAGGAGGCAAAGCATACTGGGCCGCGTGCCTAGTAGGTAGTGACTTAATTCATTCAATAGAAAAATAATTTATGGAAATTAGAATCATGTTAAATAAATATTCTGATAAAACCTAACAATGTCACCTTTTTTATGTGTCTGAATAGAGCTTAATGATATCCAGCTATCAATTTTTAATTTTCATCAAACAAATATTAATTATATTTCCATAATTAAAGATTATTAACACTTAAAATGCAGCACTTAAATTTTTAGTTTACCCAACAAACCCTAAATCTTACTCATTTTATCAACTTCACTACCGTAGTTGCATTTGATATGGAGTAAAATCAGGCACCAACTTATTGATTAGTTATGGCTCTGAAGAGGCATTTTCCACATTTATAAGTAAAAATAGGTGAATCGAATCTGAAATTTCATTTTTTGTGCTTGATTTTGGCATTTAGTTTAGGAAATTTAAATTAGTTAATGTAGAGGTGTTAATGATGTCTATTCCCAATATATTAGAAGAGAAATAAACTTTGGATTGATTCGTTTATGCATGGAATTCGTGAAATGCCACCTTGATTCGAAGGAATATAAACTTAGTAGAACAACTAGGGGAAAGTGGCTGAGTAACTAATTCTCATCCTTAGCTCCACTTATTATAGTAAGCATGCTTAAATATTAAGGGAAAATGACATCACAAGTGTCATAATTTTTTTACAGTATTCACTTGAGTGTCATAATATTTATTTTGATTACTTGAATGCCATAACTTATATGTGGTGTTTATTTGAGTGTCATAATTTTTTTCCAATAATTTGAGCGCCATTAAACTTCTCCATTAATCACTTAAATGTCATAACTTTCTAAAATATTCACAATAGGCGCCATACCACATCAGATTTTCAGAACCTAGGTGAACTTTTAAAAAAATTATGACACTCAAATATCGAAAGTTTTAACATTCAAATGAACGTTTTTGAGAAATTACATCAATCAAGTGATCGAAAAAAAAAAAGTTATGACATTTAAATTAGTGCCGTATGAAAGTTATGTTATTTACAATGTCTTTATCCTGAAATATTGAAATATAGTGAGGTACACACAAGCACCTAACGAGAGCTTTTCATGCCATTTGCTAAGATAACCACATGAACTGGTATCTATTATTGAACCAAACTTTGTTTCCTCGTAATTTAACATTTCGTTCCATCGAAATTATTCATGTAGGTGGTCGCTAATTGCTAGGAGACTCCCGGGTCGAACTGCAAACGATGTGAAGAACTATTGGAACACCCATGTCCGGAAAGTGATTACCTGCCAAGGGAAGTCGGAGAACGAGAAACCCCAAGATTTGGTGAAAGTTGAAGTCATAAAGCCTCGCCCTCGGATCGTCTCCAAGAATTTCTCTTTCTTTGGGGTTGAATCACATAGGGAGCTGAATGAGTCCCGAGAGCCACGTGTCCACGACGCGCCTCCAAGCAGAAACCTCGGGATCGATAATGACTTTGAACCACGTTCGGAGACGATGGAGCCATGGTCGGACTGTTGGAGCGGACTCTCCTTCGATGCAGAAAGCATCTGGGACTGGCTTCCTGAAAACTAGGAAGAAATGATGGTGAGTTATTGTGGTTTGGTTTAGATATAA
Source organism: Angophora floribunda (assembly GCA_014182895.1). Classification (NCBI taxonomy): domain Eukaryota; kingdom Viridiplantae; phylum Streptophyta; class Magnoliopsida; order Myrtales; family Myrtaceae; genus Angophora; species Angophora floribunda. The sequence continues at coordinate 13,270,112 of CM024714.1, forward strand.
TATAATAGGCTCTTGCCGGAGTCTTTGATATTCCTTATGCATATGTTGCCTTCATGTGATTGTGGTTTGTATGACTACGAAAACGGAAGAACCAAGTGGTGTGTGTCCTGCACTTATGCACGTGTTCTATTCATATGCTTGTTGGTCTGTATGACTGCATACAAGGAAGAATAATGAATTCTAGAATTTCTACGGTGAATTTGAATCCTTCCAAAACTTACTGCTGTCTTTGGAGACGTTTCGAATAAGCAGTCCCATATCCATACGAGACATGATTTTCATAATTTCAATTGTGAATTTTAACGTTTGAGAAAATACTCATATGATGTTCCACCATACCATTAGTAGAACCTTTTTAAATAGTTAAAACCTTTCGTTTGCATTAAAGTTTTAGTCTGTCTCAAATGGTGGTGAAAAACATAATTTTTTTTCGAGAAAAATGACGTGAAGGTTGTTGACACTCGAATTTTTATCGACATGTTTTAAATATTAATTTATTTTGAAAATATACATATATATATATATATAGAAAAGATAAAATTTTTGATATAAAAAAATTCGAAAAAAAATTCGAAATTTTGAAAAAAAATTAATATTAATTTTGAGTCGGGTGGACTGGCATAGTCCAGCCCACTCTTTTAATCTTTTAACCCCAGCCTTACCTTTCTATTTTCCTTCTTAACCCAGCCCACCTTAGCCCAGCCCACCTTAGCCTAGCCACCATACCTCTTATATTTTATCTCCACCCACCTCCCACACCAAAACACACGCACGCAACGCAGCAACCGACGACGCGTTTGTTCCATAGTCACCCGCCACAGCCGTGACCGTCGGCCGCGTGACGCCAGCAAGGGAATCTTCCTTGCTACGCTGTCACGCGGAGAGGGCGAGGTGACGATTTTCGGTTATGGATGGGCAGGGGATATAGAAAAAAAAAAAAGACCGGAAAAGGCAGCAGAAGAAAACGGAAGGAAGATCGAAAAAAAGGAAGGCGAGAAGGAAGCTGGTTTCTGGGGTTTTGGAGGAGAAAAAGAGGAGCGACCGGGAGGCTGCTTGAGGGAAGAAGAAAAAAACTGAGAAAAATGAAAGAGAGGGGCAGATTCTGAGGGGTGGAGGGAACAAAGTCGCCGGAGTTAGCCCGGGGCTGCCATAGTTGCCGCTGGCCACCACTTTCGTCCGTGAGCAGGGCATTAAGTTCTATCATGATCACCAGTCCGTCAGAAGAAAAAGGACGAGCGTGGGTCGTCCATTGGAGCTTCACAGGCAAGCGAGTAGCAGCTGTAGCGCCGTCCCCAACTAAAGGCAAGTATTTCTTCTCAAACGTTCTGCTCTGCCTTCTTCATCCTGTTATGGAACCAAGAATGTGGATTTTTGTCGATGAGCTCATGGCTTAATCCCTTGAAACCGAGGCGGGTCTGGGAGAGAGGATGATGTTAGAAATCCAATATGTCATGTTTTTTATAACATATTTGCTTCATTTTATTCTTCAATGAAAGATATAGAACATAAAGCGAGCCATATGTCCACACGGATACAAGCATACCGTTCTTACTAAAAGCTCTATTGTACCCAACTAACATATGTATCCCACATATTTTATTCCCAAGCCCATCCCATTAACGCCTTACACATGTGGAGATACATCATCGATAGAATAATGGGTCTAGCTTTCTAATGCCCAGCTGATGAACGTCTAGCTCTTGGCTGCATATCACAACTATTGCACTGGGTCCATGAGCACCGAACGTATGTAATCTTTCAGCATAATATGAGGATTGGTATAATGATCTCCTCCATCCTTGTACAGCACGTCCATCACTCGTGTAAGGTTGAGAATTCCCATGAGAAGCGGCATTGCGACAGCAGTCGGGTGAAGACACTCCTCATTCAGGTCCTTCCACGCATCATCAACTCGCTTACGAAGGTCATTCTCCGCTTCTTGCTCTGTGACGCCGTATTGCTTCATGTAACATTGCACGGCTGAGTCCGCATGTTCTCTTCCTTGCTCAAACTGAAAAGATTTATACAACATGACATATAAACGAGATCTGATGTTTCGTTGTAGTAAGGTTTGCGTCAATATCTTCATTTAACACGTGCAAGAAAAAAAGGTACCTTATGAGTGGCCAAATCATCCATAAGCCTGCAAATAACTGTTGAAGCCCTAAGTATCTTTGGGTCGTTGAACAACCAATCTAAATCGTCTTTTGTTACAATATCTTGCATTCCAACAAAGGATGTGATTGCTAACAAGGGGTAACCACTCGATACTAATGCAATGGACATGTACTCATCCATTGTGGGCTTGTGTTGTTGGTGCAGCCATTTTGCTTCAACCAAGTAGGATCTCGCTTGCCTTATCATCTGAAAATGCAAAGCATTTGATTCCTATCGAGAATAACAACAACTATGAATATAGTAGAGGTGGTACGATCTTACTGCTTTTTTCGCATAGTCGAGGGCATACAACCTTCCTGTGCAAGCCAAGGTTTCACCAATTTCAATGTAGACATCGATAAGTGCTTTGTAGTACACTTGCATGTACTCTGGAAGTTGATTTATGCAATCAATGTCCCACCTGAAATTATCAGATAGGAATATGTTACATGATATTTCAAAAAGCTTACATTAGAGGAGGATTTGCTAGTCAAAATATTTCCCGAGAACTATGACAAGGTTAATCTACCAACCCCATCATCTTTCAATACAAAGAGTTGCCATTTAGATACATTTTACCACATCTTGTATATCATGCGAATATATATATAAAATAAAAAACAAAATCTACTTGAAATAACACTCATGTACAGTGGCAATCTAACCTTTGAACAGCTTGAGTAAAGAGCTCTAGCTCTTCATAGGTGCCATAGACATCATATATGTCATCAAGAACTGAAGTCATTGCGATCACTTTGGTCATCATTCTTCTAACAAGTGCTAATTCGGGCTCAAAATGAACTCCCAATATCCAGAAGTATCCTTCCACGAGCCTATCTCTTGCAAATGGTAACTTTGTCTTGAAGTCTAGACCCATCCACCACCTACATGTAAAAGGGCGATAATGACAATCACTTAAAACCTTCGATAAAGTATAAACAACAAACCAAGTGAATCCTGTAATTGCATAATTGATCAACCTTGCAAGATCAAATAACTCCTTCTGGTGTTGCTTTGCAAGTGGTTGAAATCTAACTTGGCTAGTGATAGTAACACTTTATTATGCAGAGGCTCCACTTCATACATGGAGAAGTATTGTCTCGCCTCAAGCCTTGGCACCCCTCAACGAATTGTTTGCTTTAAGGCATGATGTACTTGTGCTGCGAGAGGAGGGCTCAGTTGCTCCTCGTCAATGGATTGAAGATGCTTTAAACTGAAAGAAAGCGCTTGATCGAGAACATCTTCTCCATGCACACTCAAATGGCTAGCTTCATACAAACTCAGTAATCCACGTGTGTCACTTGCGTGTTTTTCCCTGAAGTTTCCGCTGGTGTCCTTGAACTTGTTGAAGATGTCTGCTTATAAATCATATTGAAATCAGGGTTTCTATTGAAACACCCTATTAGGCAAAATGATTCTTCACGAGCAGTCTAAACACCGTTGGTTACCGAAAGAGTAGATAGTAACAATAGCAACCAACAAATGAATAGTGATTAAAGCCACTTGTAGAGGATGTTTTTTGCCTCGGATGGTGTTTATAATAATTGTCCCTCGTGATACAATAAATTGTGTCACAAATCGTTTAGTTTGTATTTAGAAGGTGAAAATCAATCTCTATATCTCTAGAATTATTCTAAAAGAAATAGCTGCAAACCATGAATACCTACATAGATATGTTTCATTTAAATTCTAGGGTTTTCCACCACTATGTCTATCGTCGTGAAGACTGCCTCGAGTTTAACACCTTCGCGAAATTCCTTACAGTCCAATCTTTGTCTAGTAGGATTACTTTTCATGTGCTTTATATTTTATCGGATTGACCCTTTTGGGGGCATGTTGTGCTATAACTCGGGTGGGTCGTGTACAACTTCAGGTGCTTGATTGTTGAATGACCTCAGTCCCCAGCGGGAAAGGCAAAGAGGATAGATTCTAGATAATCGCAAAGGATCATAGTACATTGGTGGTAATTTACGAAATAATAGAAACAGAAAAAGGGCCACTCACCGCAAGAAATACGGTAACCGTGTTGTCGCAGTAAACGGAAGAGGAGAGCTACTGCGTAGAGGTCGTCATTATCATGATCTCCGTTATTACTAACAAAATAGGTCTCGTTAAGTTGTTTCAACTCATGATCAATCTCGCTTGTGAAGAGGTACGCAATGCCTAAGCGTTGAATTTGATCAATCGTGTCCAGTTTCAGGGATGGCTTGTCCGCATTAGCGCATAGCATCGTCTTCACCTCGTCCTTCAGCTTCTGGATTTCTTGTTCCGCCTGCTGATCACGGCCGTCATCCTGCACAAAAACAAGAATATATGTTAATTTATCCCTCTTTTTCTACCTGAAGTTTTTTGTAGTGACTTGCAAGATCATACTAAAGGAAGGTGTAGCAACTTAAGTCTTACCATTGAGTTGGAGGGAGAAGAATATTCAGCGAGGTAATCCGCCCACAAGCTCGGATGATAATCTACTGACCGGCGTTCAACCATCTGGCTCTTTTCTTTAGCAGGAAGAGGACGATTTGCTGAGGTTTCTAGAGACATTTTTGTTCCCCTTTGTACGTACATGTCAGACCAATAGAAAATGAAGAAAAACAGAGGCTATGATTCTCGTCTTGAGGTCAGTTTAAGAGAATTTATAGACAAGGAAACGCTCCATGATGCCAAAGACTGTAGTAATCAAGGGCCTACATGATAACGATTCTACTCCGGAGAATAATTTATGGTCAGAAATGATTTTTTTTATTCTACTCCCGAAAACAAATTCTAAGTATTTAAAGTGTTTGATAAACTGTTTAAAATTTTCACTTCGAAAACAGAAATACATTTGATAAAAATTTCCGATCTTTTGATTCTTTTAACTTTTAATACTTTTTGTTATAATTTTCTTTTTTTTTTTCTTTTTTCTCCCCTTCTTCCTCTTGGCCGCCACCGGTGAGCGGCTGGGCAAGGTCCAGCGAGGCCTAGCCTTGCAAATCTGGGCAAGCTCGAGCCTCGCCCATGGCGGCCGGGCAAGGCCCGGCCTCATGCCACCTAGGCGAGCTCGAGCCTCGCCATGGTGGCCTAGGGGTGGCGATGGGGCGGTGATGAGGTGGGAGGAGGAAGAGGAAGAAGAAGAAGGGAAGGGGAAAAAAAAGAAAAAGAAAAAAGAGAGAAAAAAAGATGATTCTCAAAATTGTTTCCATGAGCGAGAATCAACTTTTTTTTTATTCTAAATTCTACTCCAAACCTATTTCGGGGAACAAATTTGTTACTGAAAAAAAATTTACCAAACGTATTTCTGTTCCAAATCTGCTCCCGAAAACAAAAGAACAGAATCAGTTGTTCCCGAGAGTATTACCATACATGCCCCAAGTTCCCAAACCCCACTTGACTAGCCATCTTACTAAATATGCCATTTCCTTTTAAAATCCCCTCATTATTAAAATAATCTCATCCGATCACAAATACACAAAAACTCCAACTTTTTCTACTAATTTTATATGTTTTTAACTATTGATTGAGTAAATGTCAGTCTGACCAAAGATTCTTTGGATTGGAATTGAAACTAACTATAGATTATGTATAACTTTGTGATTCAAATGCATTCCAAAAAAAATGGTGGGGGTGAGATTGACGTGCTATTTGTTTTATCTCAAAAAAATGCGTGTACTCTTTTTCATTAGGCGTAATTTACCCTTCTAAACTCGGCCTTTTTTTAACCAAGGTAATTCTTAATTGGGCAAGGGAATTATGCGTCTTCAAGAACTCAACTTTTAGGGTTGCTCCTTCAGTTACCGGTATGCAATATTTCTTGTGGCTAAGCTTTAATCGTGTGAGGGTAACATATGAGCATACGCTTTTCCAGTTTCAATCGTGCTCCATTCACTAGGTTGGTGGCAGAGTGATCAGACGACGACACGTGGATGTTTTTATTTCGCGCACCCTTAGAAGGTATCTCTCACCATCGCCGACCTAGTTGTCGCAGCTTTCAAGAGGTTGCCTCCTCTAAAGCCAGAGCCAGTGCCTCGATATCCATAGGCCCAACTTCCACGGCCATGGAGGGTGGCAGTTCCTCAATTTTGAGAGTGCTTAGTAAAAGTAACTCTACATGAGAAGATCACTAAAAATGAGCTCAAATTTAATTCGATCTATATATCTAGTAGGACTTATCTTCACTCAAAAGCCATGAACTAATGAGTTATGAGCTAACTAAAATATATTAACTATTTTACAATATATTGATATTTTGATGTGGGACTTTTCTAACATAATTCACGCATATATCTCAATACTCAGTGGCCTTGAGACTCTACCACGATGTCAAGATCTTGAAGACTATAGAGGCATCACTGAAATTGACAATGGCAGAGCAAGAGAGAGAGTGATCAGCCCACAAATGATGAAGATATTGGTGGACGATAGAGCGGCTAACCTATGGCAATGACTAAGTTTGGAGGTAGTGATGGTGACTTCTCCGGTAGCAATGGTAGAGGGAGATGATACATTGGGTTCAGGAGAGAGAGAGAGAGAGAGATTTGGAATTGGTATGATGAAAACTAGATAGACACATGTCTTGATCTTATGGCGAAAATATCATATGTGACTATAAAAAAGTGACAATAAATCTTTAGCTATGAAATTGAATCATGGCTTGCCTGTTGAATCTTTGTTGCTAAGGGAGATAAAGGTGTGAATAAAACAGAGTTCTTTATTTGATAAAATCAAGTTGAGAGAGAGATGTAGGTCTAGAGAGGATTTGGAATAAATAGAGTTAGATGGACGCGTTTCCTGATTCTACAGTGAAGACATCTTATTTGATTATAGGAAAAATACCACTAAAAATCCTAAACTATATCATTTTGGACAATTTTATTCCAAACTTTTTTTGTACCACTTAAAACCCCAAACTATGTCACTTGAGACAAATTTACCCTATACTTTTATTTATGCCATTAAAAATCTCAAACTATGCCTACAGTTACACATTTACCCTAAACTTTATTTTGTGACACAAAAAATCATAAACTTGTATTTATGGAATACATTTACCCCCCAACTCTTTTGGTTGAAGGGCATTTTTTTTCCCTTTTTTTCTTCCTTCTTCTCTCTTCCCTACTGCCGGCCATGGTGGAGGGAAGCCAGCAAGGGCCGGCTTCACCAGCATTGGAGCTGGGTGAGGGTGACCCTTGTTGGTGTCAAGTGAGGATTATAGATTTGGCAAGAGCAACCCTTGCCCAATGCCGGCAAGGGTCGCCCTTGCCTAATCTAGCATGGGCGGCCCTCACCTAAGTTGAGTAAGGGCTACCCTCGCCTAAGTTGGGGGAGGGTGGCCCTCACCAAATCTAGCAAGGGTGGCCCTTGCCTAAGTAGGTGAAGGCAGCCCTCACCCAACCCTGACACCAACGAAGGCTACCCTCATTGACTCACCTTTGCCATGGCTAGCAAAGGGAAGAGAGAAGAAGGAAAAAAAAAAATAATAATAAAAGATAAAAATGCCCTTTTGCTAAAAAAATTGGGATAAATTTGTCACGTGAGTAAAAGTTTATAATTTTTTATGTCACAAAAGAAAGTTCAGGATAAACGTGTCACGGTAGGCATAATTTAAGGTTTTTAGTGACACAAAAAAATTTGGAATAAATTTGTTTCAAGTAACATAATTTGAGGTTTTTGATGGTATAAAAAAGTTTAAGGTAAAATTATCTCAAGTGACATAATTTGAAGTTTTTTGTGACATTTTCATTATATTGAGTGACAAAAAATATCGGCCATGGAAATGAACCGTGGGCCGTTGAATTCTTGTTGTTACAGGCAATAAAAGTGGTTTTGCTACAGAACTTCATGACCTTTTTTTTTTGGTTAATTAGATCCCTCTTTAGATGTGTCCTACTATGTTCAGACGTGAACCCCCTTTTGAATCTCCATGTGAAGCGGCATCCGGCTTTTGCAGTTTGCCCGCACCAATTCTGAGCTTTACAACCCACGTGAAGTCTTCCTTGGGTTCCAAAAAAGGTTTCACTAACACCACATGTAGGAAAAAATATTGTATGGTATGGAAATTGAACTAATCTCCATCCCTGATTAAGAAAGTCGCACTGGAGGACCCTCATTATTAATCGCTCCATGTCTAGTATATCTATATGTGGAACTATTATTTACAACCATCGAGATGCTAAGCAGCTAAAAAATAAGCATTATTGGGGCAATCTAACCATTGGTTAGCTTCGAGTAAAGTCTTCTTTAGGTTTTTAATGCGTTACTGTCAAAGACATAGATGGATTTCACCTGCAGCAATGTCGATGTAAGCTGCTTTCACTTTTATCGACATTGCAGTAGCCATGGACAAGTTCTTCATGAGAACGTGCTCCCTAAAACCATGGACTAGCCTTTTTAACAATCTCTTGCAAAAGGGTTGCTTCCTCTTCCTCCTGTAGAGTCTATCCATCTCATCCACCACATTTCCATTTTACTGAAGCTAATCCTACCCTACGATTCCTAAAATGGACCACTAAATTGCTGTGACGTAAGTTAAGTTTGAAATCTAAGTGTTTTATCTCGTGTGTGCGTGTATAAAGAGAGTCGAAAATGAAGGGCCGACTGGAGATGGATGTCATGGCTAGAGGCCCACTAGGGGTGATCGGGTCCAAGGTGGGTAGGGTCCAAACTTGGACCCTGTACCCGATCCTGTTATAACCGGTTCCTTTTTTATGGACCATATACCCTACCCTGTTTTTATTGGACCATGTTTTGGACCCAATCCTATTTTTTTGGTTCGGGAACAAAGTCAACCCTGTTTTCATTAGAATCTATTTTGCAACCGTTCAATATTTTATACGGCTTCGAATTTTACATTAATTAGCGAAAAAATAACAACGTAATTCTCCTAACATTATAAGACAAAGCAAAAATCCTAAGAATTCATAAGCATTAGCAACAAATATGGATCTAATATTAGTATCATTCCCACAAATACTTCTTATATGACATAATGTGCTTACTTATGTGTATGCGATGGAATTCTTATTAAAATGACATCTTTATTGAGTTGGACTGAGAATTAGTGCTATAATAGTTAGTAACATTTATCCTGCGACTATAGTAATAGTTGAAAGTGGGACCATTAAAAAGAAAAATAATTCATGAAAATAGTTCTTTTTAACAATTTTTTCAAAACAATTCTCTCTTAACTTAATTCAGAGAGAATCTTTCTTTTTTTAACATTTCTTCGAAGACAAAGAAACTCAAAAGCATTATAAAGAAAGACGATTTTTTTTAACAGGGTAAAAACTGGTTCCAAAACCGATCCGGTTCTGGGTGGGTCTTTGCTTGGACCCTGTTCCCGGACCGGTTTCAACCGGTTCCCAAAAACTAGAACCTGTACCTGACCGATTTAACCGGGAACTGGTTCCTGACCCTATTTTTCAAGTGGTCCGGTCGGGTTCCGAGTAAACCCGGTCCAGTTGCACACCCCTAAGACCCACTAGGCAAGTCTAGGTCTACCTATCCCAAAATGCCAAAATGAGCAAAGCTTGGACAAGAGATTCATCCTTGAGCCTATGTTAACACTTATATTTTAGCATTTCATTTAGTCATTCTGATTGCATTTGGCAGTTAGGATAAAATGTGGGATAACAGAAAATTTATCATATCATGCGTTTGGTATCTGCTTAAGATAGATAAAGTTGGATATAAAAAGGATATAGGTCGGATAAAATTATTATATGGGGAGGTGGAATAAAAGTAGATAGGATTTTTTATTCCATAATAGAAAATTTATTTTTCTCAAATAACAAACTTATTAAATTAACAATATTGAACTTATACTTCAATATAAATAATATTTGAATTCTAAAATAAGAAATTCAAAATAACAAGAAATAAAAATTTAGTTTTTAAATTTAATATTATTTTTATTTATATATTCAACTTTAATTCTATCTTATAATATAAATTCAATAAATAAATAAATATATTTTATTACATATTTTAGGTATATTAATATAGTTTAGTAGTTAATAAAATTTTATTAGAAAATGATCAAAGTAGAAAAATGAAATTAAAAAAGAAAAAATTAATAAAAGAGAGGAAAATAAAATGTAAAAATAAATTAAGCAATAGTGTCATGAGAGATTTTTACTATCTTCATTCATAAACTTTTAGGTTCATTTATATTGATATGTGGTTTATATCAAAAAATATACATAATATGATGTAAATATATCCAAATTTATTACTGCAATTCACCAAGTAATGGATATAACAAAATCCTCGATTTCATATCTTATCTTATCTAATCATGTCTTGGTTAGAAATCCGTCGACCAAATGTAATCTCATTGGATAGAAAATTAGTGATCAATTCTTAACCCCTAAATAAAAATATTAGAATGAAATTGCTTAGCATATAGTTTTAAAAACATAATTGTATTAGCATTGAATTGACGGTGGATGGTTTTAAGCTTAAAATTCGATAAATTGACCCCAAGAAAGGAGACCAAAATTCGATGAGGACTAGGGGACTTGGTGGCCGAAAATCATAGGGTAAAAGGGCCTTAATTGGCCTAATTTGAGCTTAAATCAGCCCCTTAAAAGTCAAAAGGGACAGACCTTAGGATATGAGAACCCATCAAATTAAAAGCCCTAAACTAGCCCTAATCAAGCTTAATCGTCGGCTTACACTATATAAAGGACAATGAGCACCCTTGTCGCTATCACTCTAGCCCGTCGATGTCGCCGCAGCCAATGGTCCGGTCCCAACCCTACATGTCGTCTTTGTTTTGCAGATCCATTAATCGAGTTCTTGGTTGCGCTGCGTTCATTGACCCAATAGCCAAAATCGGCCACGAGCTGCCCACCGCCGTCAACAACACTACTCGTTGCCACTTGCTGTTCATCGTCGAGGAGCCTATCGCAATCCCAGTCCAATTGCACTTGGGTCAAATTTGGAAATGAAATCCTCAAATTAGGTAAGGTGCATATCTCGAGTAGATTTAGATTATTTAATTGCCTTATTTAAGAGATCCAATAAAGTTTGCAATTGATTGATATATTTTGTTAGCAATTATAATATTTTGTTAAATATTTAATTAAATAAGATAATATCCACAAAATCCTAAGATAGCCCACCAAGTTAAAAAACCTTACTAACTTAACTACGTAATTGGATGACCATCCAATCTCTAATTACAAGATACGATGACCATCCAATCTCTAATTGAATACGATCGTTAATTTATCCATTTCCAAATTTGAATGAATAACATTCCATTAATATCCATTACCACCTAGATATGATCATTGCTTTATTTCGCATTCTTATTGAGATAGATAACATAAGACTGTCGATTACATTATTTAATTAAATACCTATCCTATTTGATTGCTTTCTTTTTAAAAAGAAAAAGAAACCCAAAAACATATATTTGAGCTGGATTTGTTTTTTTTGCTAGAGTATTGCTTATTTTAGGCTAGATTGCAATGTTTTTGGTATTTTTTAATTAAAATTCGGAATAAATAAATTACGTAATTTAAATATGCAATCTAGCCTAAAACAAGCAATATTCTAGCAAGAATCAAATCCAGCTTAAATACATTTTTCCTTTATTTAAATTACATGTTTAATGATTGGGTAATTTTAATTTTGAATTTTACTTAAAAAATACCATGCATTTGTCACCTAGAATTAAGTCATATGTTGCAGGTCGTTTAATAATTGTATGCTTAGGATCATTTAAATGCATGACATATAAGGATAGTTGCATTTAATATTCGTCTGTCATTAGATTAAGTCATTTAATTAATGTCACATGACATAAAGTTTTGCATTATTAGGTTTATTTAATTGTATGTCACGTGTCAAGTTGGTATAGACATTTTGTACGTCGTTACATTTGCATTCCATACATTGCTAAACAAGTGGAAATCACAAAAAAAATGAGTAACCATTTGTTAATTAGAGATCATATCTAGGGTTATTGATGTGATTTTGAGCTGACATTGCATATACTTTCGTTACTATGAGATAAGTCTTGCAATTTATTTACCACTTTATTGGGTCTTAAATTGGTGATTTGCACACCCACATGGTTACTTCACATGGTAGGGAGTAGTAAAATGGATTTAAGCTACCTACCAAATATTTTTTCATTAAAAAAATGATACCGAAAGGACATTAAGAAATCTAGTGTAATCAAATCCCCGCACCCAAAACCTCTACTTTGTAAGAATAAAATATATCTCTCAATACTTTATTTAGACTTCTAATCGACCAATTGTAAACTGATTAGTGATAACTTTTAAATGAAAATGATTTGTGTGATAACAACATAAACCCTAAATTGCAAATTGATTTAGGTTTGGGAGAGCCTAAGTCAAGCTTAAACTTAATAATCGATTAGCTAAACCCTTAGGTAGTGCACTCAGAGGGTGAGGTAGCGATAGCCTAGCTTGCCAAATCTAGTCCACACGAGTTTGATTAATTTTATAAAGAAAAACCAATATTCTTTTGGTCATGATTAGTATGTATGTGAGGCCATTTTTGATATACTTTCTTTTGGAATTTCATGTTCTTTATTTTTTTTTTTTTTTAAACTCACGCAACAAAGCTTTCATGTTTACCTTGCTCCCCTCAGTTGTGTCTCCATTTAACATCGGAAATGCCATTTGAGAAGCGAAATATTCAAATAAAAAAATATATTCTAGAATAAAAAAGATTGTGTTAGTAAGAACTGATCAAGATTGACATTGCTTGAGGAGGCTCACTGATGCAAAGAAAAAAAGTACGCCTTTTTTTTTCATTTTATCAATAAAAATAATAATTTCTAAGGACTCACTAATGCAAACAAAGAAAAAATTACGCCTCTGCAGTATCAACCCAGTGCAGTTTAAATAAGTGCTTGTTCTTGTTTGTGGAATAAAAAGCACGATGCTATTTCTTTTCACACCTAATAAATTATCTACAAGCGTATTCATTGGCTTCAATCTGATGCAACTATGCTTTAAATATCATATTGCCTCCGCGATGAAGCAATCGTAGAAAGTGGCGCCACTACTTTGTCATACCACTATTCATTTGATCGTAGCACACGATATATCTAGCATCAAAGAACAGTAATCTTCAATATTGTACCTACGACAAACCTGGATTAACTTATTTGAGGTATTTTCCACTTTGGCTTATCTCATATTAAGTTTTATGATTTTATCATTTGATGTATAGGTAGGTACTTTTTCAAGAAGCTACCAATCCTAATAGTGCTTCAACCCAAGCTTGTTTAACTTTAGAATTCCAAAGCAAAATTTGTCATTATATCAAAAGGTACATATGTGAGTTGATTCCAGTTCACACACACATATGTATCTTATAATTATTCTCCCATTGTTCAGTATATAGTTCGGTTTATTCTTGCCACATTCACCATTTTAAAAGTCTGCTAAGAGCTACTTCTTATCCAAGCCCTCTAGTCTCGACAACGGTTCCCCGCCCTCATTGGATCGGATCATTACAGTACCGTGTCATGTGATGCTTCCATATTTCGTAATATGGAACAATATCTCGTAACTTTCTTTCACACATGACTTGACAAAATGAAGAAAATTTTGGCGAAATAATATTTAAAATGTCGCGACCCCTCAAGTGGAGTTCTGTTGGGGAAGCTAGTTCAGCGAATTGTCGAGAGCGAATCACAATTACCTCTACATAAGATCGATCGATCTCGCTCGGCGTGGAGTGTCCCATATCCTTACTGCGCAAGCAACTTGGCAAATTCAAATTTGGTTGATCTAAAGACGAAATTCTATCTTATAAGAGAATCGCCATCAATCTATTAAGACCAATTAAGAGTCAAGTAGAATGTGAGAAAATGTTTCACATCCCACTATGTAGACCTTCACAAACGGTGCACCACTTAGGGGCTGGTTAATGAATTACCAAGCATAAACTTAACTAGAGTTTTCTCAATCCCATATCAATTCGCAACTTAAGTTTAAGTTATTAACATACAAATGATTTTTATCTAAGAGTCATCACTAATCTATTTTTTGTAGGTACTTTAGAAATTCAACTAAAGTATTAGGAAGATTAATTTGCTTATTCAAACTAGAGATTATGGATTTAGGAACTTGATTATGCTAGATTACTATAACACCCTTTCAATACATTTTCTCTTTTAATTTTTAGAAATTTTTGCAAATTGTTTAAATTGATTTTAACCTAGCTACGAACATGTAAGGGTGTTTATACAGTGTACACTCAATAATCAAATCATTAAATAAAGGGCAAAAGCCACCAAAAATTCTACATTATATCTATTATGACATATTTACCCTTAACTTTTTTATACGATATCAAAAATTTTAAACTTGTAATGTATGATATATTTACCCTCCGTCAAAACTCTATCAATGATAACCATAAAAAATATGCATACATGGATGTTAGAAAGCAAATAGTGTTACATGGCACCCACACAATCTAAGTAAAATAAAAATGATATTGTTTTGCCTAGAAAAATCATCTACACATAGCACAAGTTTTGGGTTCTTATGTCACAAGAAAAATTTTATGGCAAATGTGTTACAATGAGTATAATTTGGGATTTTTTATATTATGTAAAAAGTTTAAGATAAATGTGTCATAGTGAGCAAAGTATGAGGTTTTTGTGGCTTTTTCCTTCAATAAATAGTGAGGACAGGGAAGAAATTATTACCTCAAAGTCCATCTGCAAAGTTAGACATAAATACATATTCAACCTAAATATGGTTTTTAATTATCACACGATTCCACTCAAATTTTTTAGGTTTTTCTCTTATTTAAATGAAAACTAAGCTATATGCGATGCATGTAATGCTAGCTTAATATAAATGCAATGACATACACAATATCATCTACTCTAACATGGCATGGTATTCCAACTACATGACCTAACTCTAATGACGGGCAAAAATTAATTTGCAATTACTCTAACATGTCATGCAATTACTAAATTACTTGGAATTTTCGCACTTAATTCGCACACAATATTTTTTGTATTTTTCACAAAAATTCATAATTAGAAAATAATGAAAATAAATTACCTAGATTTCCAGTTCAGTTCGGGAATTAAACTAGGCCAAATCCTAATTTAATATTAACTAGATAAAAACTATCCTAACATGTAATTTATCTAAAAAAATATCCTAACTATATTCTATTGGATTTTTTTTTTAGATTCATTTAAACATGCAACATTATCTAAAATATCTACCCAAATCTCGCCTATATCTATTCTAATAGGGAAAATGATACAAATCTTTTCAAATTCGTTCAATGTGATTCTTGAACTTATAATTTGTTCAATATAACCCGTGGATTTTTGGTATATGTTCAATTTAGTCTTTGAAATAAATGAAATGTTCGATGTTATCTTTAAACTTGAATTAATGTAAGGACAACATGAAACATTTTTATACAGTTTATGGATTAAATTAAACATATACCAAAAGTTTAGGAACCACATCAAATAAATTGAAAGCTCATGAACCACATTGCACATTTGACTAAAATTTAGGGACCACATTAAACATTGGACTAAAGTTTATGAATCATTTGTATTATCAATTCATTCTAATTCTATCTACTCCTTTTTCAATATTTTCGAATGAGAATCAATCAAAACAAATCCAATCAAACAAAGACAACAAGAGATAATCATCCGACCACTAAAAGCATCAAATATTCCCACCAATAGGAATTTGGCAACAAATAAAATCGACAATCATATCCTTTGTATGTCACATATGAGATCAGACTGTATGTCACATATGAGATCAAACTGTCCACCATACGCATATTATGGATTCGAAAATTTTCCTAAGGATTCTCAACGGGTATGCATATCATTCAAAGATTCGAGTTAGATAAGGATAATTCAAATTAGATAAAACAATTATTAATTTGAACTCAGACGACGTTTTTTCCTAATTTGAAATATTGCTTGGACGACTTTTCCAAATTCGAATGATAGACAACAGATCACGGGTGGCCGGTGATGGTGGATCACGATATGGACGGCTTGTGGGCTAAGACGGTGACTCGCGACAAGGATGGCCGGCGATGAGGGGGTGCTAGCTCGATGGTTAACCGCGGAAGGGCTGCTCGTGGTGCAACTGGTTTGGCACAGGGGCTCGATCACGGCGATGAATCACCTGCAAAATTGAAAGCAGGACAACTCGGCTCGGTGGAGGACGGAAAGTGGCAGCAGTTCATTGACGCCACCAAGGGAACAGCAGGTCTACTCGACAAGGGGAGCAACAGCGAAGCGAGCAAGGAGTAGCGCAGTGGGCTCGACGGTGCAAAGCAGCAGCTCGTCATGGATCAGCAAGGGGAGCAGGGCGTTGCCGAGGCTGGAGCAGGGAGGAGCCGCGACCATCAGGATGGAGAAACAACGTCAAGGACACAGCTTGGTCGTGGCTTGGATCAGGTACGACTCGCAACAGGGTCGTCGTTGTCGTCGCAGTGCCTGGAGCAGGGACGTTGTCAAGCAGTTTAGGGCCAATCGTGGTGGTGCGGTAGCTCAGTCGGCGCGGAGGCCAGGCAGCAGGAGGAGTCGCTGGTGGGACAGTCAAGGAATCGGCCACGGAAGGGTTGTGCGACCAAGGAAGCTCGACCGTGGAGGGGTTTGGCCGAATGGTGATGACCAAACTCTCTTTTTCTCCTTATTCTTCGTGTGTGTCTAATGGGTGCTCTGAATTATGAATTGCCGACCCCTTGAATTATGAGGCATAACATTTTTATATAGGGTACCCTAAATGTTGTTGACTTTCATGGGCTTAATTTAGGCCTTGCTAAATTAATGGGCTTTACTAACCTAATGCCTAACTCTAATTAAACTCTAATGGGTAATCTCAACTTAATTGGATTTCAATGGGCCCCCTCCTCCCCTGTGATTTTCGGCCAGCAAGCCCTCCAATGGGCTGGCAGGATTTTGTCCCCTTGTGGGCTTAATGATGACAAGCTTGATCCCTTTAAAGGTCTATTCTAGTTAAACTCAAGCCTTTAACTTGAGCGATCTAAACCCAACTCAATCAAAGTTCAATAATTCTTATTTATGGGCTAAAAATTTCGAGTACCCCCTAATGCTGGCTGAATTTTACCACTAGTGTGCGCCATGCCCGCGCCATTAATTTAGGCCTGATCACTATCGCCAGTTTAGTACAAATGCAATTAGTGGACCAAACTAATACACCCAAAAACTATATATATGCAATTTAATTATATTACTATTGTTTTGGGACTAAAGATTAGTCATTAAATTTCTATATAATTAATTTTAATTGGTGAGTCAAAATTTAGTTGCCAACACCTACGAACCAAAACTTGTAAGTTCAGACACTTGTTTACACTAATCATCTCATTAATGATATTTTGGTATCTCAACTCGATTTGTTTGCCTATGAAGTGATTCATACGATCTTGTATAGTTATGGAATCCTAAAGGTTCTTGTTCACTATGTGTCATGCATAGTTATTCAATTTGAGTTACTCTTAAAGTGCATCATGACTGTCAAATGAAACCAGAGGAATCGAAACTTGCAAACCATATAAATAATTATAAAATATAACACTTCAAAAATAGAATGAAAGACAAAAGTACAGTGTTAAAAGTAAATCCGATAGAAGTCGGGCAAAGAATATTACATGGCCTGGTTAGAAGTGTTGAGACATGATTGCAATGAGCTAAAATTGAAACCTCGCATCACTTGAATGTGATAAATAAATAAATAAAAAGGACAAACAGTAAAATACGGTATATAACCCGATACTAGCCGGGCAAATAATACAAGCCATACAAAGAATATGCATCGTCTCGTTGTTATGTCCCAAGATAGAACCCCGTGAGCGATAGTATGCGTAGATAAAACATATCATGTATCCAATCACCTAAAGACACAATCATGTAAAGGGTACGAGTCGTACAAAAATGCTTATTAGTTTGTTAACCAATAATCTTTATACAATTATAATGTCTAGTAATATGATTACCATTGTCAATAAGCAAAATAACATAAATGTCATTGTCGCAACCTCCTCGAAGCAAGTGGGCCATCTAGGATTCAACTAATGAATTATTAAGTTTAGACTTAACTCAGGCTTTGCCATAGCTTAAGATTTAAGCTCTTAACATACAAATTATTTTCAATTAGGAGACACCATTGATCCTTTTTTTTTAAGTCGATTAGAAATTCAAGTAAAGTAACAGAAGATTTACTCTACTCCTACAAATTAGAGATTCTAAGTACAATGACTTGATCTTATAAACTAGAGATTATGAATATAGGGATTTGATTATGTTATATTTCTTTAACACCCTTTCAGTACATTTTATCTTTTATTCAAAAAATAAATAAATTTGCAAGCAACTTGCATTGATTTTAATTTACTCATAACATGCAAAGTAATCAAGCAAGTGCGCAACCATTAACTCAACAAGCAAAGCAGTAAATAAATTGCAAGCACATGGAGAAAATACTTACCCAAAGCAACGAAAGCATCTGCAAAGTTCATTAGAAAATCACATCATCTTCCTAAATATGATTTTTAGTTAAAAACGCAATTTTACTCAAATATTTGTTTTTAGATTTTCACTTATTTAATCAAAATCATACTTTATGTAATGCATGTTACTAATCTAATATACCACCCACCTGGGTAGCGATGTTGGCTCGAGCTCTCATCCTCTCGTAAAAGGTCGGGAGTTCGAAATCCCACTTCGCTGCAGGGTGACTTACCCTGGTGGCACATGTGTGGTGGTCACACGTGTTGCCCCTTGGGTTTACTCCCCTAACTGTCGGCGGGGTGCGGGGTTCCCAGAGTTACCAAAAAAATATATATGTTACTAATCTAATATGATAGGTGACATGACATAGCAATGTGACATGACCTAAACTGATAATTTTTGTGTATTTTTATATAAATTCTGAATTAATTAAATTCCCACTCTAGACATACATTCCATCGTAAAAAAAAATGTACTTTAATTGTTTATAATCTTTTTTGGATTTTTTTAAGAACAAAATCAATTCAAATCAAACAATGATAGAAAGAAATCAAATCATTGCCAAACACGGCACCAAATCATGCAAGATACTATCCATATCCATTTAATTTTGGAAATAATTATTGGATTGGCCAATTTCCCATGCAATCGCAAATCGTATATGGGGCATGAGATCGGATTAACGATTTTTCATGCAATCATAAGTCGTATCTCAATCATAAGATTGGATTGACAATTATAGCAAATTAAGAAATTAGGAAATAATTCCTAATTTAAAGGCTATTTGGGATTTCATGGATATGACATCATATTATAAAATTTCGATCACAATATCAACGAATTAAGTAATGAAATAACCAAATTAAATTCGGATAATATCTTTATCTATTTCGCGGATATTGTTACCGAATTTGGATATCATCGGATGGTGAGACCGGCGATGGCTCACGGTGACGCTCGATGGTGGTAACTCAGCAAGGATTGCCGACACAACTCGATGGCGTTCGCGGTTAGTGCTCGCGGTGGTGTTGCTTCCTAGGACTAAAACCTATTGGAGTAACTCACTGGAAACCCCACAAGCTCCAAACAAACTCCGAGTGTTGGACGAGATGAGTGCAGCAACAAGGGTCAAGTAACGGGTCCCAAAAGTAGCAAGAGTAGCCACCTGGAATCACTAAAAAGAACAAGAGCAAAGAACTTGGGAGGCAGCAGCGTTTGGCTCAATAGATGGCCAGCGGTTGGCGGTGCAATAAGGACGCCCACGGGCCTGGTGGTTCGCAACACGGGAGGTGGATTACGGCTAGTTTTCTATTTGATCAGTCACCGGACAAACCTCAAGAGACCTGTAAAAAAGAAATATTAACATAGCGGGAATGGATGCCGGACTGTTAGGCGGCAATAGCTCGTTTAGTTCGGTCATGGTGTATGCATGGGCAAGTGATTCAAAGAATGGGAAAATTTAGGGTTAAGTGTGTGGAATATTGTGTACAAGGATGACTACCGAAGGATGAAAAACATAATGAAAGATATATTATGATCACCGCCACCAAGGTCTAAAGGACACACCAAGGATGAAAATCGGGATAGACAAAGTTCACCATAAAAAACAAGCCACCCACTGAATAAAAGGATTTTGGGATAGAGAAGCTCACCTCCAACACCTGAAGGAAAATCCACCAGCCAAAGATAAAGTGCTTCCTAGCTCACCATCAAGGACTAATCCACTCTCCATGGATTAAAAAAAGCGATAAAAGAATTATCCATTCTCCGAAGATATCCATTCATACAAAGAAAATCTCATGTATTTTCATTCATCAAAGTCTAATCTGCGTTATATGAAGAGTCTTCCTCTGTTTATAGGAGAGAAGATATCTAGGAAACTACTAAAGTATTAAAGGACTGGGAACTAGAAGTATAATAAAGAGCCTAGGGACTTAGAATTTCCACTCCTGAAACTTACATAACATTAAAGATTTCTAGGAACTTAGAAATGCGATTAATAACACGGAACTTTGTTCTTGACCCTTCAATCTGGTGCCTTATCTTCAAAATTCGTCCATCAAGCTTGACCCAAAAGATATCCATCATAAAAGTTCATCAAACATGCATGGAAATTATTTAGAATAACCTTCCATCAATGGGTTTGATGATAAACTTCGAAATCGGCAACTAATCAAGCTTGACCCAAAGATATCCATCATAAAAGTTCATCAAACATGCATGGAAATTATTTAGAATAACCTTCCATCAATGGGTTTGATGATAAACTTCGAATCGGCAACTAATATAGCGTACTGAGAAGTACAACTCTTCATTCGGTAACTCTCTAATCATTGGTAACTCTTTACTTGGTAAGAAATGTTTTGGTACCTCTTTATTTGGAAAGATCAGTCTTGACCCATTGAAACACGTTGTGTCCAAATTCTATCTTTAACTTAAATGAGCAATGATGGTGCTGAGTTGGCTAATGAAGTAAGTCAGATGCTCCCGCATCAGGTCGGGTGGCAGTAGCTCGTCAGGCTGAAGCATCGCAAGATAGAGCAGTGGGTCGTCGTAGGACAAAGCAGCAACGTCAATAAGCCTGACAGTAGGTGCAACACCGGCAAGCGGCATCATCGGTGACTGAACGGTGAGGGCGTCGGGCCAAGGAATCAAGGCAGCCGCGTCAAGGTTGCTCCAAGCACGGGACAACACATGGGTCACCGAAGGAAGGAGACTCCCCCTCCCCCTTCTCTTTTTTGCCCTCTCTCCCCTGATTATTTTTTCTTTTATCTATTCTACTCATAATTATAGAGAGAAGGCCCCCCTCTTGTCTTGCAACGAGTCCTCTTACATAGATGGGACAGCTAAGGTTCTCAGGGAAAGAACTAGATTTGAATCTCTCCAATATACAAAGGATATTCACAATGACCAGTCATTCTTTATAATTTTTCATTGATTTTTAATCTTTCTTCAGTCTCTTGAATATTGCTACGCCATGTTTTGTTCCCTTTTACGAGGATATGGCTGAATATTGCTACATATTTTCCAGAAATCCTTACTCCCAATATCTTTTTTTCCCTTCGTGGCCGAATTCTTCCCTCATATTTACTGCAAATTCAGTGGAGAACATTCCCCTCTTTCTTGCTTTGAAGAAAAAGATATGTTGCTCAAATAATAAGATCAAAATTATATGCCCCACGTGCAACAATATTTCTTTCTCCTCTTCCTGTCCAAAACCTTGAGTTGTCGTGATGCCCAAAATTTTTTCAATGAATTTTCCAAAAGAAATATTATTGCCAATTAATGTCCATAGATCAAAGATATGTGTGAATGTGACATTACTCCTTCCTTTCTTCAGAGAATACAGCCACAGATATAATAAATCTTCCTTCCCTCTCAACCTTCTATTTGATCGGAAATGCAATAACCCCCGGATAACATGTGAACTTCGGCCATGTAGAAAAGTAGAAAATTCGTCGGAATTTCATATTTATGGGCTCAGTTCAATTAAGCTTAGAACTTTCCTTTTAAACTAGTCCACTGCTGGTCCAACTTAAACGCAATTACATGAGCCCATAAAAACTTATCCTAAAGTCTATATGCAATTTAACTTAATATTTTTGTTAGAATTCAGGGTTGATCACTAATGTTCTATGCAAGTAATTACTAAATGGAACGTCAAAATTTAGATGTCAATAGTCATAATCAATAAATGCCTAAGAAATAATCCAAACCCAAAGTATGTTTGACATCTCCGATTATGTCATATTAGAGTAGATAGGATCACCAAGTTAAGTAATGATGGGTATACCAATCCATCTGGATTTGAGTCATACTCAGCTTATGAGGCATGTCTTCTAAGAAAAATGACAAAAGCACACTTTATAGGATATAGTGTGCAAGCCGTTAATATACTAGTATGGATACATATAGACATATGTGGAACACTTAATGAACCAGCTAAAGGTGGTTATTTTTACTTCATTACCTTATTGATGATCTATCATGGTATGATTATTTGTACTTAATGAAGTAAAATTTGAATCTTTTAGAAAATCAAGAACTTCATGGTTGAAGTTGAGAAACAAACAAAGAAAGTATTAAGGTTCTTCGATCTAATCAAGGAGGTGATACCTTAGCGTTGAAATCTAGAACCATTTTAAAGACAATGACATTCTATCACAATGGACAACTCTTGAAACTATAGAACACTATGGTGTATTTGAAAGAAAAATCATATTTCGTTAGATATTGTGCAATCTATGATCAATTACATCGATCTGCTTATATCCCTTGGGGGATATTGCCCTTGATATAGCTGCATATTTACTAAACAGTGTTCCAACCAAATTTGTTTCAACTACACCCTATGAAATAAGGCATAATAGGAAACCAAGTCTTAATCGTTCCAAGGTTTAAGGTTGTTCAACTCATGTTAAAAAGCTGAAAACAAACAAATTAGAGATTAGATCTTAATAAGATTGCTTCATTAGATATCTAAAAGAAACTCTTAAATATTATTTCTATTTTCAGTCTAACCAAAGAGTTTCGGTCAGCAGACATGCCTCTATTATGGAGAATCAGTTCAGCCAAAAAGGTGGCGCCAAGCAAAAAATAGTCTTGCAAGAAGAAAATAATGAAGTAGCATATAACCAAGTTCAAACACCAATCTCTAATTCAATAGGAGCTTTTAACGCACGACTTCTTAAGAGGAGTTTGACAATGTCTTGTCCACATGATCATTATGGACACTTGATTAGTAATCAATCTAGTGATCCTAATACTTGTGAGGAGCGATGTCTGACATCAATTTTGGTAAATGGTTGGAAGCCATGAAATCCAAAATGAACTCAATGTATTCCAATGATGTTTCGACTCTAATTGACCTACTCGATAGTATTGTACCAATTGGTTGTAAATGGATCTTCAAAAGAAAATAAGCATTGATGGTCAAATTGGAGATTATAAAGCATGGCTGATCACAAAAGAATATTTCCAAATAGATTAGATTTATTATAATGAGACTTTCTCGCCTGTAGTTTTGCTAAAATCCATTTGGACTATGATAGCTATAATTGCACACCTTGATTATGAGATATTCCAAATGGATGTTAAAATGGTTTTACTAAATGAGTTCTGCAAAGGAGACATCTATATGGAACCACCATGGGTTTTGAATCCAATGATGATAGTCGAAAGGTGTGCAAGCTTAAAACAACCATTTTTGGACTCAAACGAGTCTCTATAAGTTTGAACATAAGTTTAAATGAGGCAATCAAATCATTTATTTTCATTAAAAACTCAGATGAACCTTATTTATACAAGAAGGCAAGTGGAAGCGCAATTGTGTTTCCAGTTTTATATGTCCATGACATACTTTTGATCGAGAATGATACACCTATGATATCATCAATCAAACTATTTTTTTCATGAAAATCTCTATGAAAGATTTAGGAGAGGCAACATATATTTTGAGTATCAAGATTTATAGAGATAGATCGAGACAATTAATTGGCCTATCACAATCTACATATATAGACAAAGTACTAATATGTTTTGACATGCAATCTTCCAAAATAGAAGTATCGCCTTTTAGGCATGGAATCCATCTTTCCATGGACATGTGTCCCAACGCTCCTAAACAAAGAGAGCAAATGGCATAAAATACCTTATGCATTCACTATTGGAAGCATAATGTAGGCTATGTTGTATGAGACCTGATATTGCGCATGTTATAAGCATTACTAGCAAATATTGGTCAAATCCAAGCCAAGACACTAAATGGTGGTCAAGACTATCATTAAGTTTTTGTGAAGGACTAAGTATTTTTTATTGATATATGAAGAAGGGGAGTTTAAAGTTGAAACTTATATTGATTTCAATTCTCAATCGGATCCTGATGATTATAAGTCTACTTCTATAGTTGTTTTTACACTCAATGGTAATGTAGTTAGTTGAAAAAGTTTCAAGTAGAGCATAACTGCTAATTTCACTACTAAAGTAGGGTATGTAGTTGCTTCTCAAACAACGAAGGAAGGCGCTTGGATGAAGAAATTCATTTCTAAACTTGGAGTTGTTCCTTCTATTGAACAACTAATCACATTGTTTTGTGACAATAATGGGACAATAGATCTAGCTAAAGACACTCTCACTAGAAATCCAAGCACATTGAAAGGCGCTCTCATCTCATCAGAGAATTGATAGAAGAGGTGATATCACCTTGCAGAAAATGGCCTTAGTAGAAAATATGGCAAATCCCTTTCACTAAAGTGTTGCCTCAATCTTCTTTTGAAAGACACTTAAACAAGGTGGGTTTGAGACCAAACTAATTAGATGAAGTACAAATGGAAGATTATGGACAGTATGTCCTAAAACAACTATGTAATAATTACATATCGAGAATTTCAGTTGTATTTTCAATTTTACTATTTATTTAATGGCAAAAATGTATTCATTCATTGTACAGTTATATTATATTATATATGTGAATGATTACTTAAGGTTAGTTGGGACTAAACATATTCTTAAGCATTGAGAATATGTGTGACGGATTTATAATTAGATTGAATCTTTAAATTATTCCTGATTGATGGATCATTGAGATATTAATGATCATGTTGAAACTGATGTGTTCCTAACTTTGCCATTAAGTGATGGATACTTAAGGAAATGACAACCCATAAGTTATTGGGTATTGTGATGCCCAAGCTAAAATATAGGTGTTTATATTAGACAAGTTTACTAAATGTACGCACACAACGATTAGCAACATAGATGGTTTTAGCATGGTCAATGTCTAATCATTCATGCTCATGCTTTTTGTAAATAATTCTTAAACCCAATGCATAGCATTGACTTGTGCTTTTGAAAGTTATGGTCCACAAGTGCGCATAGCAAAACTTCGTTGAACTGTCTTTATACTTGATGATCATAATTTGTTCACATATAAAAGCGCACATGTGCATAATATGGAATATGACTTCTTATTATATACAAGGTACAATAATAATGTCTTATGCTATATAATCATGACATTGTATAACCAAGAATGAATAGATTTTGCCTCGTTAAAATTACGTGTCAATTAGGTTTGTGCATATGGCTAAGTAGGTTTCTTGACAAATTGTTATCATGGTCTTTGTTCGATAAGGACATAATAAGACAAAATGATTGAATTACACTATAACTAAAGCTAACAAATTCATTATATTCTTAAAACATTCACACTGTCTAGGCAGTTATAATATATTATTAGATGTCACTCATGGCTCGTAAGATCTAGATATTGTAAATGTACTCATAATTACAAAAATTACATTGAGTTGGGTTGAAATTGAATTAAATGGAGTTTAATTTAATTTTTTTGTCATGGTTGTGCGTGTGCATTTGTCATGGTCATGCATCATGTGATGCACACGCACAACAACGTGCGCATAAAATCGGCACTAACTATGCCCAATATTTGCTTTAAAACAATTTTACAGTTAATGGCCAGATTAACTCTTTAAAAAGGTTTAAGAGTTGATGGTTGAATTAATACTTCAGAACGGTTTTAGAGTTTATGGCCGGATTAATTTAAATAAGTTGGAGCTGAGACTGAAACATAAGAGAGTAAAACAAAAGGCAAAATATTTTTCACAAAATAATTGCTAGCACCATTGAAGTGGTGAACTCTATCAAATTCTCACCACCATTCAATGTGTCATTGGTGATATGTATGTGTTAGAGGTCCAACGTTTATAAGGCTGGAATCTAAGAACATTTGGATCAAATTGTTTTGGGCATCCTACAAAGGTAATCCAATTAGCCTCTTTTATTCTTTCGTTTTTATGGACTTTTAATTATATGCACAGATAATGCTTTGGAAACATATATATGGGATTTTCGCTGACACTGTAATTTTAATTTATTTTACTAATGCATGTTTACTAAATCTCAACATCTCTTCTTCCCCTTAGTTTTCTGCTTAGCCAAGTTCCCATTATTATAGTGTAAAAAACAAATTTTCCCATTGTTATATTCCATACGACAATATTTGGAACACGCACCTCCTTTAGCTCACTTGAAGCCAAGCATGAGAATTCGTCTTCAAAGTACATATTAGTTAACAAAATCACAATTGAGAGCACTGAAAAAATCAATTTTTATACAAGACCGAGTAGTTGTTCTCACTATTCCAAATCTTGTACACATGAACACCCCCAACAAGCTCTTAAAAGTAGAAAGGCAAGATTTCAAACTTAACGGCTAAATTAAAGTTCCAAAATGGTTTCAAACTTAGTAGCCATTTTAATGGTCTGAAATGATTTCAAAATCAATAGGCAATTTAATGACCTAAAATAGTTTATAATTCAAATGACCAAATTAAACTTCTAAAATGATTTCAAACTTAGTGGTCAAATTAAATTTTGTAACGGCTATAAAGTTAATACTCAGAATAAAGTTTCGTAACAGTCACAAATTAATACACGGAATAATGTTATGTAACAGTTAAATGTCCGAATTGGTGTTTGGACTTATGTCCAAATTCAAAGTCTAAAGCAAGCTCGAAAGTTATGGTTGAATTAATTCTCTTAAATGGTTTTAGAGTTAATGAGCCGAATTAAATGTGATTTGTGACTGGTTGTAAAAGTCGATTGAGAGAGAGAGGATCATAATATGATGGATTATTAACAAGAGAATGATGATAGTGACCAATCAAGTTATTCGCATACAAGAGCAATTGCTAGTGCAATTGTAATAGTGAGCTCTCTCAATTTCTCTCTATCGTTCGACGTGAGATCAGTGGTGTGCCTAAACTAGAGACTCAACATTTATGAGGCTAGAACTGAAGAACGTCATAACCAATATTACCAAGAGATTAGACCTTCGTGGTCAGAATCTGAAGAACATCATAAAAACATTGTGAGGACATCAAACGTTCGTGGCTAGAATCTGAAGAATATCAAAACTAAACTTTTCAAGTACAATACAAGGGTGATGTCATTAGCCCCTTTATCACTTCTATGTGCTTCTAATTAAAATGCATGAATAATGTCAAGAAGATACATGTATGGGTGTTTTTACTTCCACTGTAAATCATTTTTTGTTCAATTTATCTATGCACATGTTCTTGTATTTCGAAACAAATTCCAACAAGTTTTTCTTTGCAAGATATATATGCCAATTTGAATCTAAGATTGGTGTAAACTAGTTTGTTCGGTATTTGATTGATCAAAGAAAAAAAAAACACCTTACCTACTAATGGCTAAACCTTGGAAATCTTAATGCCATAATGCCTTTCAATTGGTATATGTAGATCAAATCAATTGCGAATCTCACACACTCCTAAATGTATGCTCACAAAATGATTTCCTTTGTCCTTCAAACGAAGTCTTGAAGGACTAAGAAATGAAACTCTACTCACTCAATAGACACATGAACGGTGAGTTAATTGTTCAAATGATGAGTACTTATGTATTTTAATTTACATTTGACACTCTTCTAGTGTTACCAGTCCATAAATCTTGAAGGATTTACCAAAGAAGGCCTTTGTATTTCAATTAACAGCGATGAGGCGAGAGTTGGGCAGGACGAAGGAGATTGAAGAAGAAGAGAAAATTCCGAGTCCTCAGCGAATATGATAATTTGATGGTTTGGGCTACCCTTGTGGATCAGGCCCTGGCTTGCGAATTGGACTAGGCCCATTCCATTAGGACCGTATAGGAGCCCTCTTTTTTTTTTCTCTCTCTCTCTCTTTTGTTCATATGTATTTTTTTTTTTAAATGCATATTTAATTTGCTGGAAAAAATACATGTGCGGACACAAATTAATTTTTTTTATTTGAAACAGTAGGAAAATTAACTATCAAGTGGATTGAAGAAAAGTAAGAATACAACATACCGGAGATAAACAGAATCTTAAATGAACAATCGTTTCCCTTGTCAAGCGACAAAATGAATGCTTGATCACTATGAACGATGATGGTGGAACAAAGTATTTGAAGAAACCTTGCTTTTTTTTTTTTTTTTTTTTTGGGTCAGATTTGAAGAAACCTTGTTGAAATGCAACAAATGTAGAAAGAACCAAAACTTTTCCACACACTCATTACACGGGCTCATGGCGCAAAAGAAATCTCTCTTTTTTGAAGACAATACATTAGATTTACGATTAATTAGATATCTCCTGAGATAGGGTATCATGTTATGATGTGCTTCTTTATTTCATAAACATGGCAATGTGTCGTGAACTTGAAAATTCCAATGACCGCTATAAAAGAGTGATCAATCTCGACATCACAAAACATAATGAACCGGTTCAATATGCCATAATAAATGGCCATATGACATAAATTTAGATTCTCCTATTATCCCTTTTTTTTTCTTATGTGTCTTACACTAAAAAATGGGCACCTTGCTCTTGTCACCCAAAGAGGGTGAATAGGTGATATGACAAAATCTTGACAAATTAAAGTGGAATAGAGCAAGTTAAAATTAAAGTATGAATAAGAATCAAATTTTGGAACACCATTAAAAATCTATTATGCAGTAGAATAGATTTTATGAGCAACCTACAAATGTGCAATAGATTATAGCAATAAGCAATGAAAGTGTAGGATGAAAAAAAGGGCACACAAGATTTACGGTGGTTCGGCTTAGATCAAGCATCCATCCACTTTTCCATATTGACAGCCTACTAACTAGATTTCACTATATAATCAATAAGAGATTACAACTTATAAGTTTAGACACTCAGTGCTAGGTCATAATATCATGCTTAGTTACTCTTTCTATATTTCTCTCATGATCAAAAAATTTAGTGCTCATTGTAGACAAGTGTATGATCGAAGTATGCTTAGACTTTGGAATTTCAGATTCTAGGCCTCATCTTTATCTTGCTCCTTGGCACCTTGGTCTTCTTAAATACTCCTCAACTTCCATACTAGCCATTGTACAATTTTCAAAGGAATGTCTTCCAATCTACCCATTAAACAAAATTGTATCAAGAAGATTTAATGGCCATTGAGTAATAGAAACTAAATTCCCACTTGATTCTGGCTACCCATACAACCAAAGTCCATTTAGAAAAAAACTTATCTTGAGGATTGAATTGCCAAACAAATAGATTGAGTCGATCAAATCTATCTTGGCCTGAAATCCAAATCATATTACTAGTCATTATATATACTGGACTAGTCTTCTTCTAGACCTATTACCTTCTGAATGTGTCCTTCATTCTAAATTAGCTACATTCTGAACTTTGTCAAGATGGGAATGAAAGTGATTCTCTCAGTCTTCATCTCCATAAAGAGGTCTTGAGTTAAAGTCTATATAAGTCTAGAATGAGGTAGACTCTACCAATTGTTCTTGAATGAAAAGTTTCCTTTTCTCAAGTGTTTTACCTGAATCAATAATTTTCAAGACAATTATAGGTCCTAAAAAATTCTATTGGATAGTTTTGTTAGTTTCAAAATTTGATAGGAGTTTTCTCAACAGTTATTTCCCACTTTTGAGACTCAACTAGATGTACTCTAACCATTCCTAGACAACCGCATCTTTTTACCAATCTTGACTTAACCGATTCCTTGTCTATCTTGTACCCTAGACAACTACAACAAAGTATAACACCACATTTTACCATCATTGCCTTTTGTTTTACTTGAGTTTAACAATCTAATGCCAAATCTTGCTTCTTTAGCATAATTGTTATAAAATGCATAAGCCTTATTGTAAGAATTAGACTCCATACCTATGCAAGGTGTATATTTTATATTCTTTGGTATAGTGATGCTTTCCTCACTAGCATCTTCACTTGCATTGTTCATCTTGTCTTCATCACCACCATCATTTTCTATAAGAAGAACATCAAGAGCGCCATAAAAAAAAAATTCACTCACTTAAGTATCACATTGGAGTAAAATCGACCATTTAAGTGCCAATTTCGACAAATCATTCTACATGGATTTTTTTTTTTTGCCGACAACCCCAACCAACCAAGAAATCCTCGCCCAATCTAGGCGAGACGCCTCACCCTTGGCCACAAAGGCCATAGGCAAAATTGTCACAACTAGATCTGAGCAAGGTGGCCCTCGCCCTCAACCGCAAAGGCCCTAGTGAGAGCATTGCAACCTCACCAGCCACTCACCTTAACCGCAAAAGCCCTAGGTGAGGGCGTTACAACCTTGCCAACTACAGGTGAGGCTACAAAGACCTTCGCGGCCAAGGTTGAAGGTTTCACAGCCAACAAGGGTTGTCGATGACCCATGCATGAGCCTTAAAAAAGGAAAAAAAGAAAAATTCAAATTCAAAATTCAAAAAATAGTAATTTAAAATATTTCAAAAATAAAAATATATATTAAAAATTGTCCTCGTCTATGCCGGCAAAGTCACGTGGAATGACCATTGTTCACGTCAAACTTTTTTGAAATGTACTCAAGTAAACGACATACGAAAGTTATGACATTCCTGTTGTTCTTACCATTTATTTTCATTGATGAAATTTCTTTCAAGCATCCACATGAACGAGATTAGAAGAAAAAATTAAGCATTATATGTCTAAAATATATGGATACGAACTAAATTCAACGACAACAAATACCTCTTATTTTCTTGCAATCAAAAAAGCAAAAACAAACGAATCATTCTCCACAGTTATGACTTATTCATTTACAAAAATCCTTCAATAATCGAAAATTCAAAGAGTACAAGATAATTACATTCCTATTTTTTGAGTTATTAAGTTTTTTTAAAAATTTGGAAACAACATCCACATAATCTTTTTTCTTTGGCCAAAAAATAATACCCACTAGTTTAAAAGTTGCAATTGAGTTATTCATATATTTCTTATTGTTTGAACATTATCTCTTTGATTTATTTTTTATTGTTTGAATATTATCACTTTGATTTCTTTTTCCTGTCTTTGATTTGTTTTATGTTGTTTGAATATTATCAGTTTGATTTCTTTCTTCATATACCAGCTGATGTCAATTTGTTCCTCATGATTTTGTCTCTTAATTTAAGATCGCAATAAAGAATTATAAAGTCTATACCAAAAAGCGATCATAGAGCCAAAATTTGGAGGGATAATACCATCCCAAACTAGTACACATGTGGCAAATTTATCTAAACCAATTAACTCTAAACCGAT
The DNA here is from genome assembly GCA_014182895.1 of Angophora floribunda. Classification (NCBI taxonomy): domain Eukaryota; kingdom Viridiplantae; phylum Streptophyta; class Magnoliopsida; order Myrtales; family Myrtaceae; genus Angophora; species Angophora floribunda. Next base: position 13,301,886 of record CM024714.1, read on the forward strand.
GCACCTATGACAATTTTATCCTTATTTAGTTTTTGTTAAATTTTACTATTAAATTATTGAGTTGGACGACATGTGGCAATTGATTATACTGATTAAAGGTTTTACCTTCCATTTATCACAATTATACTAGTTTGTGATTTTTGTGGTATTAATCAAATTTAACGCAAACCAATGAAAAGTAAATTTGTCACTAATAAATCAATTCGAAGTTTTTATTGGTCAATTTGGAATTGTCATGCATATACTAATTTGGAGATTTTCATGATCCAAATTTGAATTTGGAGCCGGTCGAGGATGTTTACCAGTCTCCCCAAAGATGTCTCGTGGCTTAGCTTTGACCGTCTCTCCGCCATTCTACGGTCATCTCGGCATTTTCCTTATGTATATTACATCATCGCATTCATCACATGGACAGATGAGACAAGAATTGCCTCTTCCCATGTTCATTTATTACTCTAGAGCGAAGCTAGCACTGCCTTCAGCGTTGTGACCACCCTGACCCTGGCCATGAAGAATCCGAGTCAACATCTAACTCCTTCGATGAAGCCCAAATTTGCCAAAGCCTTGTGTCTCACCGATGTCTGTCATGAGGCAGAGGGGACTCTCTCATAATAGCACGACTGTTCACTGTCCCTCTTCTGCTTTCTGGCTCTGAACGGTTGACCCGCTGCAGTTGGGTCGTCACCGTGAAGGAAAAAGAGAATGGCTTCCTGCTCTCTCTTGTCTGCAGATTCGGCTGCGACCATCTTCTGTTCAAGGACCTCAAGTAATGGTGAGTTTGGACCGTACCCCTTTCTTCTTTTGCCTTTTCCTCTTGGCTTTGTGTTTTTGCTTCTGCTATTTCCCGGTTTATCTGGAAAAAGACGGAGAGAGGGTAAGAAAGAAGAAGCAACATTCAAGCTTTGTGGATGTTCTGCTGCTTTTCTTGGTGCTGGAGCCGAATAATAGGATGCCCTTTTTTCCTCTGTTGATCATATGTTGGGATGCTTGGAACAAGAGTAGTAGTAGAAGAAGAAGACGAAAATGGTTTTCCCTTTTGGAAAAAATATGACCTAAAAGCTTTACTCTTACTTTGGATATTAATGTTTTTGTGAGGGGGTAAGGAGGAATCGGTTAATTACATCTCTCGTTGTGGAAGTTTTGATTACAAGGAGTGAACAAGGACATTTACATAGTAAAATTGTCGTCCCTCATCGCGTGATATGCCGGTTATTTCTGTTTAGCATGGTGTATTTTGCTTCTTTTGACTGAGTTATATTATTCAATCTAGCAGAGAAGACGGGGCAAGGGAGTTTCATGCTGAGGACGAAATTAAACCATCCAAGGCCATATGGCCCTCGAGCTGGCGCGAAGGCATCACTGAGCGCTAGCTTGAAGCCAACTGAAACTCCTCGTCAGTGGTACAATTTAGTCGCTGATTTACCCGTTAAGCCTCCTCCGCCATTGCATCCTAGGACGTTTCAGCCGGTTAAACCCGAAGATTTGTCCCCTCTTCTCCCTGATGAGTTGATCAAGCAGGAAGCTAGTCTCGACAGATTTATGATATTCCTGACGAAGTTCTTGACATTTACCAGCTTTGGCGTCCAACGCCTTTGATAAGGTTCAACATTCTGCAATTTATTATGCCGTTTCTCTTTCTCTGATGGTAATGCTGTTGCTACGAAATTGTGAGAAGTATCTTATGACATTCAAATTGGTTCAGAGCAAAGAGATTGGAAAAGCTTCTCGACACTCCTGCCAGGATCTACTACAAGTATGAAGGTGTTAGCCCTGCTGGGTCACACAAACCGAATACATCCGTGCCTCAAGTCTGGTATAATGCACAGGAAGGCGTCAAGAAGGTTGTAACTGAAACTGGTGCTGGCCAGTGGGGGAGTGCATTATCCTTCGCATGCAGCTTATTCGGCCTCGACTGTGAGGTAAGAAATGTGAAAAAGTTTCTTGAGCAATGTTATCAACCGAAATCATACAATTGCTAGCTTGTCAATTTCACCTTAGATAATTGCAAACTTTGAAAGGCCAAAGTGGTTACAGTTGGAGCTAGCAAGATAACAGCCAAACACTAGTCGTATCTAGTGTTCTTTTTGCCCCTAATGTTATCTCAGATGATTCGTTAGCTATTACATATAGAATGATTATGTGAACTCATACCCGACTTTCATTTATGTTCATCGAAAATATTTCATGCTTAAAGTTGCCAGCTTGCTCAGGATTTGAGTTCCATAGTGGGAGGCGGCTCTTGCCAACCATTGTGGACAAAATCTACAACAAAGACTGAAGAATTAACCTGCAGAACTTGAAAATAGCAACTTCGAGATGCTGTCAAATTGAAACTCAACTTTTTGTACAGGTATGGCAAGTCCGTGCTTCATATGACCAAAAACCCTATCGTAGATTGATGATGCAGACTTGGGGCGCAAAAGTACACCCATCTCCCTCAGAAATTACTGAGTGTGGTCGTAAAATCCTGCAAGAAGATCCATCAAGCCCAGGGAGCTTAGGAATAGCTATTTCAGAAGCTGTAGAAGTGGCAGCTAGTAATGCAGACACCAAATACTGCCTTGGAAGTGTCCTCAACCATGTTCTGCTACACCAGACGGTCATCGGCGAGGAGTGCATCAAACAAATGGAGGCAATAGGTGAAACCCCAGATATCATCATAGGGTGTACTGGGGGTGGGTCCAATTTCGCAGGACTCAGTTTCCCATTCATTAGAGAGAAGCTCAAGGGAAATATCAAACCCATCATAAGAGCCATCGAACCAGCAGCGTGTCCTTCGCTAACAAAAGGCGTGTATGCATATGATTATGGCGATACGGCAGGGATGACTCCATTGATGAAGATGCATACTCTGGGGCACGACTTCATCCCTGATCCTATCCATGCTGGTATGTTAACTTTGGCATTTGGATCGATCTATCAGTTGACCTCCTCCATTTCCTTTTCCGTGTTCTTTATATCTGCGTTCCATTTTCTTCAGGAGGGTTGCGTTACCACGGCATGGCACCACTGATATCCCATGTCTATGAGTTGGGTCTCATGGAAGCAATTGCCATTCCCCAAATTGAATGCTTTCAAGGTACTTTTTCTCCAAACCCTGCTTGAAAAGAAAAACTGACTATCCGCACTACTCCCGCCATCTCTAGAAGTAAATTGTGTTTGCAGAGTGGCTAATATCGTGACTTCCTGGGTTGCAGGCGCCATACAGTTTGCCAGGTCTGAAGGAATAATACCAGCACCGGAGCCGACTCATGCCATCGCCGCAACAATAAGGGAAGCCCTCTTGTGCAGGGAGTCTGGAGAATCCAAGGTTATACTCATGGCAATGTGCGGGCATGGCCACTTCGACCTGGCGGCTTACGAGAAGTATCTGCAGGGAGATATGGTTGACTTGTCTTTTTCGGAAGAGAAGATACATGCATCCTTAGCTAAAGTCCCTCGAGTGGCAGCACAATTTTGAGTGGTTAGAGACGGGAGAGGATAATTAGTTGGTTGGTAGCATTTTACTGATGCTCACGGAGCTGTAGTTTCTCATAAGAGTTGCAGAGTGATGGCTCAGAGGCTCAAACGGTCATTGCATTGGTCTTTTGGCATTTGACTACTTGACATCAATTCGAGATTGTATCGGTCCTCATTTGCAAACTTACGACAAGCATACCACCTGTTTTTGGCTACTGTCATAGCAATCTATGGATACTACCTTCACCACAACAAAATCTCACCCGGGAAATCAAGCGCGGTGTCTGTGAAATTAGAAATCGGATGTGAATACGGTGAGATCAAGCACTACAGAAAGATACCATGATCATAAGCTGTAGCGCTCAAGGTCATCCTAGATTTGAGCCTTTGCATCTCCACTCGGAGCTCCCCCCTTTTGGAATCGAGCCCTTCTTGCTCTCAACGCATGGAAATTTGTTTAAAAAGTCCTAAATTTATTATTTGGCAGCTAACTGAATCTTAAAATTTTTAATTTAGCAAATTAATCCTTAATTGATTTATCACTGGTCAATTTTAGTTGAAAATTACTGGCATAGATTTTAGTCATCCTATGTAGCACAGTAAAAGCATTGACAGAGATAATTATTGCAAATTTTTAATTAATTTTCTCAATTTTGTCTTTCTTTTTCCTTCTTTTTTTTAATTTCGCTCCACCAGTCTACGGCCTCAGCAGTGGCCAGTGGAGGTCACCGGCCATGGGTAACTAGGTCTGATACTTCTTCCTCCTTACACTTTCAGTCACCCTAACAGGAATCCAGAAGAATTGAAAATATAAACAGTGGAGGGAATTGATAAAGCACCAGATGACAAAGAGGCCATATCAGTGAGAGCCGAATGCTTCACAACGACAGAAAATCATGACAGAATCATTGCACACACATTGCGCACGGATTCGATGAAGAGAGTTACAACAAGGTGTGATGCAGAAAAGCTAAGCTGATGCATGTCTCAAAAAAAAGGACAATTTGGACTAGCTGACAGAGAAGAAGACAACTGTTAAGGACAGCAGTGATGGACCGAGGGAGATTAAAAACAGATAAAGAGAAGGCGAATCAACACTGCTGCTTTCAGTGACAATCACACAAGATGAATTGGCCATGGATGAGGCTAACAGTCTCGGCACTGCACTCACGAGCAGAGGAGACATTACCGAAGTAGAGACAAAGCTACCCTCTTAACAAACGTAACCCCTCAAAGATGTTTCTCTCCCACTGGAGAAGAGAAGGGCAGTGGAACTCAAGGATGACCTGCCTCCAGCATTGGAGCAGAAATGGTCAAAAAGGATGACCTACTCTCAAAGTGGGATCAGAAACAATGAAGGCCAAAATTAGTATTAGATATTTCTCGAGATGAATTAGCCTATACATTGCCTAAAGAGTTTAGCCATTAGGTAAGACTCATTTAAACGCTCCAACGAAAAGGACAAAAAAATGCCAAAAACAGTTCCATAGGCTCACAACTCTCTGATCAGCCCTTTTTCCCCTCTTTTGACTACGCCAAAAGTTATGGCAAGTTATCCTATAAAGTGTAGCAATAGCTGGACAAAAGAATCTGATTTTAACTAAAGGAAAGATAGATACAAGACACAAGACGAAGTAAGCTTTTAAAACTCTTCATTTAGTGAAATTATAGCTTACAAGAAACTAGTTATTCAAACTCACAAGAATTTTAATGATCTCCAGAGACTGAAGAAGAATAGAACAGACAACATTGTAAGGAAAATTTCATATTATATACAAGAATAACTCATACAAGGATCATCTACAAGGGTATACATACGCCTGACGGTAAGGAAACCATAAACCCTCTTAAAAAGAAATCTTAAGGAAGACTAGGATGTGCAAAGCTAAAATATAAAGCACAAAACCCGACCTCAGCACAGCAGGCCTCTGCAGGCTGTCCCATCGACCAATGGTAAAGAGAGGTTTGTGTTGCACGTCAACTATATAATCTGATGAAGCAGACCCTTTGTCAAATATGCTTCTTCCAAACCGGTGTCTCGTAGCATTCACCTCCGAAGAATTACTGTCCAGCCTCTTCCACAGCCCATTCAACCTTTCTAGTTCCTTTTCTTTCTGATGAACTTCGCTGACCAAGGCTTCTGCTTGGGCCTACAATCAACATAAAGACTTCTAATGTCTTCTTCCAGGAAAGTTGCCTGAATTCTTGATGTAGGAAGAAGTGCACATCACTTAAACAACTAAATTACCTGCTTTGCTGCCAACTGCTCCAGCAAACTGTGCAGCTGTTTATCCAATATCTTCTCTCTCTGAGCTGCAAAAGTCAATTATCTATAGATTAGAGTTGTCAGTTGCTACCACATATGTAGTTCACAGACAACTATGAAAGACTTCAGCAATAACATTAAGAGTAACATATGGCATCCTTGCTTCACTATTAGTTCTCTCATCACTGCATATCTCTATCACTCAAATCCCTCCCCAACCCCCCAATTCACACAGCCGGAGAATAAAAGAAAATGTAGATGAGAATGAAGATGAAAGGAAAAAGAATTATCAGTGAACAAAAAGGTACCGATGATTGAAACTGCTCTAGTAACATTTTTGTTCAATCAAAACATACAAAATAATGAGCCATCTGCCAGTATAAGAGACCATCAACACATTTAAAATTTTTTGATGCAGGAGCAATAACAAAACGGAAAATTTTTAATAATACTAATTACATTAGCTCTTATTATTTCATATTTTTTTAAGTCAACCCACAAAGATTGCTCATGTAGTTTGCAGGGGCTTTATATACAAGTAACTTCATTTACCTAATAGCTTAAGCGTTTGTTTGGACATTAACAATGTCGTATCAGAGCCCCAAGTTTCAGTCTTCATGCACTACTATTTCATTTTGCATGTGATTCTGGTATTTCCATTTCTCTGTTTCCTCATGTCATTATTTGTCCAGTTTGTATGTCAAAGAGGGTGCTAAAGTAATCCAAGTTGCCTGAACTATGGGATTTTATGGACCTTATAAAGATCCAATCTCCCTGCACCTGGTGGGACATTCCAATAGTACTACAGGACTTTTCTATTTATTTGTTTGATTTTAAAATTACTATCTAGAATTAAGAAGTGTGTCACTAGCATGTGAATTTCAATTCAATGCCTGAGATTAAGGGATCTATAATTTAAATCCTAAGGCTTAAACCCTATGTAAGCTGAATTTTGTCATATTAATTACTGTAGACTTCTCATTTTGTTGCTTGCTTTTACAAACCCTGGTAATTGAGTTATATCTGTTCTAGCTTTGATTATATTGCTGTATATTGATATTTTATATCAAAAACTTGATTCCTCTACATCACTTTTGATTCACTCTCTGCCTTAATGGCTGGTACTATACCATTCACAGATCCCTGTAGTAAGCATGTGAGACTAAAACCAACATACAACTCATTTGATGCCATTCACATAAAAACAGCATGTCTCGGTATCCAACCTTTGTACCAAGAAATTTGACATTCAAAATTTTCTAATGAATTCATAATGACTCAGGCTAGATACCTGGTGAAGGCTGTTTCAGTGCATTTTCCTGAATCAGCACCCATCTCTTCTCTACATTTTTAACTTTTCCTCTACCGCACTCTGCAAATAAAGCTATCAGCTGATAAATAGGAGGACTCAGATGGAAAAGATAAAGGGGAAAGTGGGAAATCTATGAGCACAAGAACTTAAAAGTCAACTACCAACCAACTCTTTCTTCTTGCTCTCCAAGTTCTCTAGAATGGTAGACTTAGAAGTTTCTGCATCCAATCCATGTTGAATGTCCGGTTGGGATTTAGATGCAACCAGTATCTCTGAACAACGATCAGATTCGTCAACTTCAATTACTGATTGAGCATTTTCCAGTTCAGCCTTCAAATTTTTTTCATCCTCATCCATTTCCTGTTGACATATTGTTCAGCAATGATCCCCAAAAGGAAAGGGAAAGAGTCATTATGTGAAGCATATTTGCCTTTGGCAACCATGCACAAAATTATATCCCAGTATACAACAAGACATGAAGTCCATTTCAACAATTTTCATCTCACAAAAGAAAAGGTCAGTTTGACTATTCTAAAAGCCCAACAATCAAACAAAACATCCTGAAAAAAATGTGACCAGTACTTAATATGTCATATCATATAATAGATGCAACATACCACATGATAATTTGGGATCTCAAACATACCACTAACTTCCTTTGAAGAGCATCAGCTTCCTGCATTTTCTCTTTAACTTTGTTCTCACAGTTCGAGATAGCCTTTTTGTAGGCAGCATTTTCTTCATGCAGGGTCACTTCCCTCAGTTGGGCCTGGCACATGTTATACCCTAAGTCAACATTTCAATCTACAAAAACATATTCGATTGATGTGAAAATTCAACCTGCCAGCCTACACATTAAACCTTAACTCAACATTTTAATCTACAAACACATATGCAATTGATCCGAAAGTTCAACCATCCTTTGGAGCTACAATCAAACAGAAGAAGTTGTACCCACTAAAACAGGCAAGTGCAACCAAATTACAGTACAATCTTCCTACAATATTCTCAATAACGCTTTAATTTTTTAACATAAAAGCAAGGCCTTTTTATCCCTATCATCATGTAATGCTTGCTTCTTCATATCCAGGTGACAAGAAAAGTGACCAAAGTCTGAACATTTTTAGTGGCACTATACATTAGAGGTAAAACAAAAGGAAAAGCGCAAAATTTTTAGGTTGGAGCTCCTGCAAACACCCTTCTGATTGGCGGGTCGCTTAAAACCATGAACATTGACCATAATTTACATTTAATTGATTTCGCATATGGGTGATGTCAAGGGTTGTAGCTCACCAATGACGGGTAAAAACAAGAGATTCACTAAGAGTAGCAACAAGTGACTGTAACATGATCAGCATATAAGCTATCAAAATCAATCAGAGACCTCACTAGCATAATTTCTTTAATTTCTGAGTTCACTAGCACGTACATTCGTTTCTCCAGAACCATCACACCGGAAAGATAACTCAATATTGAACAAATTCTAGCTGAAACGAATTCGAGCACCGGAAAGTGCAATCAACATAAAACTAGAACACTAATAAGACATAACAGATTAACTTAGCTATACTCGATGCAACCAGAAAACAAAAGGGACAGCGAAAACAAGAAGCGAGCAAATTCCACGGGCATTTCGGGCGATCATTACCTGTTCGCGCGTGGTGGAGTGAGAGTTCAGCTGGAGCGCGAGAGCAGCGTTGGAGGCGAGCGAGTGAGCGTGGAGGTGCGGGAGGCGCTGGGAGATGTCCTGCGGAGGGATCCTCGCCCGCAGATCTTGGATCGAACGGTCGAGGGCGGCCGCCTTCTGATCCAGCTCGCGCACGTACCGCCGTTGCTCTTCGGTGAAGAGGACGGGTACCGAGTCGCGCTCGTCTTCTCCGTCGCTGGCTCCGCCGCCGACGACGTCCGCCGCCCATGCCAGCAGCCCCGCCATCGTCCGTCGTCTCTCTGGAGGCCGGAGTAACGGGTGCGATGAACGTGAGTGGGGGAAGTTCAGATCAGAAGTCGGGGACGATGGCCCGTTGCTGTCGCTCGTGGAACGCACCGTTTTGGGATGGAAATGTCGGGCCGACGTGGGCCCGAGAGAGGCCCAAAGAAGAGCTGCGTCGTCAAGCCATGGAATTATCGGGCCCAGTGGGCCCGAGAGAGGCTAGGCCCGAAGAAGAGCTACTTCGTTAGGGCCTGTCCAGTTCAAGCTTCAAAGTGTGGTTCGATGTAAGGAATAGGTAATATGGAGTGCACGTCGGCACGTGTCCCCGTACTTGTTGGGGTTTATTCAAAAAAAAAAAAACACTAACTTTAAGTCGAGTATCAAATCAAACTTTTTTGTCTTGTAAAAAAAACAAATTTTAAGTCAAGTATCAAATCTGACCCAAATTTTTTTTTGTCTCGAAAAAAAAATACCAACTTTCACTTAGATCCCAAATCTAGCCCACCTTAACTTAGATCCATTGATTATCCTTAACAATAAATCCATAATGCACTTACTAGCTAGATTTAAAGCACTATTCATTGTCTTCTTGTTTGATCCACAATTTAAAGAATAACGGTGAAACTATTCATCGTCTCCTATACTTTGAATCATATTTGTTTGTTTAACATTGCGTTTTGGTGCTAGAAGAAAACATCTTTTTTCATGGATACACTAGAAACTACCTCTCCCACTTCTCTTTCCATTTCCCTTATCTCAAATATGTCACTTCAGCCTCCTCTTGAACTTCGAAAGTCTTCATGTTCGAAAATAAACTATTTCTATAAGGTTGACTATCTCTATGAGGTTGCCTACCTCACTAAGGAATAAGGATAGTAAGATCTCAAAACTCAACTTCCTATGATGAACCCCTATACTGCTTTCGCTAAGCCATCCACTTTCTCCCCACTTTGATCCATCAAACACTTGATCAAACATACCTCTCTCACAGTCAAGGAGTATGTCCAATCATAATGATTTGATCAACACCCCATTCAAGCAATTGAATAATAATAGTTTGTCACTCTCCAGATTCCTCCTGAGTTTCCTACTCAATGGGGGATATACTCACCTTCATTTTGGAGCCATCCGCCTTGCCTTAACATTTCATGGTCGCAAAGGTTTACTAATGGTTGCAAGGATTGCCCTGCTCGACACTAGATTTTTGGAATACTAGCAAGCCTGTGTTGGTACCATCCAAACAACAATAAATGCAGGAACTATTTTTGTCACACTTTTCCCAAACTTTAACATTGCTCTTGCAGATCCCAACCTGCTCAATGCACTTAAGGTCCAACTGCAAATCACTAGAGCTCCTTAGACACCTGGATCAATTGCTGCCACATTGTATTACCAAATGATCTACCATATCTAAAACCATGCCATTGATCTCAATATCCCAAATTCAGAATATGCGCTTGTTATCTTAGTCGACCGTGACCAAACTTCATGTATCCATGTTCCTCGACAGATCCCACGAAATGAGCTTGTTAAGCTCCACCAACTATGAAAAACTCCACTAGAGTTGCAAGCCCGTTCAATTCGGCGAACCCTAGTTCACCGAAAAGAAAGATGGTACTGTTGCCATCAAGTTTAGTAAGGCCAAAGAGGAACCCTCCTCTATTTTCCCTACTATTCTTCACTTCACACCATGTCCTACTGATCTTGTTCCATACGAACCAGACACTAAGTAGTTTGTCCAATCTTTTGGTTCACAAGAACAACCGATCCACTTCTTCAAAGATCCCATTGGACATTGTTACTGGGATCCCGATTGTGCTTGCCATTCTTGCACAAAATTTGAAAATGACGATGATAGGCCTTCTTCCAAAAAGAAGAAAAAGAAAGAAACACTTTACCAAAGATACTTTGATGGAGATCCAGCTGTTGGACCTCTTGGAGAATATTGTGGAAAATACTAGTTCATTGTCTCTTATGGTCCACCAAAACCTCCCAAGATTTCATTCCCTCCATCACCATGCAAGCCTGCAAATCCCCATGTCCCACCATTGGGCAAACCTTTGAGCACCTCACATTTTTATAAGCCGATCCAGAGATGGGTCAAGAAAAATCCCTCATATTTCATACATTTACCCAAACTAGGTATTTGTATACCTAAGCCCGAACCTCATTCTATCCTACCCAGCATATGCATGTTTTCACCCGATGATTTTCCTCCACTCGAAGCCAAAAGGGTTGAATCCAGTACAATGAAATTCCCTCCGTTGGAAAGATTCTCTGGCACACACTAGTAGTACCAGCACTCTCCCAAGGTACCCAACCCCACTGGTCTTGATGCACAAGGACAACGCAAGCAATCCTCTTCTACCAAAACTGTCTTGAATTGGCAAACCAAGAATGCTTTGGCTCAAAATGAGATTCTCGGAACTGTGGCAACACGTCTTGACCGTGTAGATCAGACCACTGAATTATCATACAAAATGCTAAAAGACTTTCAAAAAAGGCTTCATCTGCTGGAAACCAAGCAGATACCCCCTAACCATTATTTGGAAGACCAAAAACCAGAAATCAAAAAGTTCAATACCCTTGGTGAAATCCAGCAAGCCATCCACATTACCATCGAAGAACTCTACCCTCAACGAGAAGCTTTTCGAAGCTATTTAAAAGAAAACAGACATCTTGATAAAACATGCCTAAAACCATAACTGAAGATCAAATGTCGCAAGGATTGTTTTGATCCTTCCTGCACTGGCTGCAAAAAAAAAAAAAAAAAAAAAAAAGAGGCATTTTAAACGATTCTTTTTCAAAAAGACACATAAAGGAAAAGGCAAATGTAAATGGAATTTTTTGCGAAAGAGTCACCATCGCTCTTCCAAGAAACATAGCAAAGACATATGTTATGTCTGCAACAAAAAAGAACATTTTGCCAAAAATTGTCCAAAGGCAAAGACACGCAGAAGCCATCTGGTTAACAAAATTGCCAAAAGCACTGGGATCCAACTCGACGACTCTGATATCGAGTTTGTCTTCTCTCTGGACGATCAACCTTTTGAGAATACTCTTTGTGCTATTTAGACATACAACTTCGATTCAGCCTCCGATTATAACAATGATGTCTTCACTTTCTTCCCTATTTTCCCTCGATACATGATAAAGTCCAGGTCCATCACCCATATATTCCCTCCATATTCTTTTGTCCAAATACCATAAACCCATTTCTCTTATGGCACTCATAGATACTGAAGTCAGTTCCTCCATTTTGGACACAAAGATTCTCCTAGAAGAATTTTGGAAACCATATATCAGGTTCTTCAATTCTGCTTATGGTGACACTTTTGATACTAAGTATCACAGCAAACCCATCACCATCCAATTCTTCCCCTAGTGTTCTCTTACCACCAAAGTCCTTAGTTCCATATCTCCATACAAAAATATCATCATAGGTTAGGACATCCTGATCCAACTTCCAAAGCTTAGGATCTTTTCCCATGGCCTCCATTTCAAAAACCAATTCTGTGAATTTATGGATATTAAGAGATTCTATATTTTTCAACCAACCATGCTAGACCCAATCATCCAAACTTTACTCTCCTCTTATGCTGAGTTACACTCTTAGTTCTCCTAAACTTACACCCAGCCCTTATAGAAAAACTCTTTCTTTTATGTCAGACTTCCTTTCAAAAGGAATGAAGGCATAAGCCCTATGAAAGCCAGCCATTCAGGGATGAGTCCGGAACACATTGTGCTTGCTCAACAAGAATGTATCGAACTACTGTCACAATGCCTCATTGAACTATCTAATTCCCAATGAGCATGTGAAGCATTCTATGTCAACAAGCGAGTCGAACAGAACCATGGAAAAATGAGGTTGGTAATCAATTACCAACCCCTAAACCAGTTCCTCAAATATGATAAATTTCCATTATCCCTCCGAAATTCCCTCTTTCTTAGCCTTGCCCAAGTAAAAATCTATTCCAAGTTTGACCTCAAGGCAAGATTTTGGCAATTGGGTATTGACCCAACAAAATAGACCCAAAACTGGGTTCTGCATTCCAAACCAACATTTCCAATGGATAGTTGTCTCTTTTGGCCTTAAAATTGCATATTCCCTTTTCCAAAAGGCTATATGTAAAATTTTTGAGCCCATTCTTTCCAATTCCCAAATTTATATTGATGATATCATTCTCTTTAGTGTTGATGAAGTATCTACAATTTGCTAATATTGTCAAAAAGCATGGAATTATGCTTTCCCAGAAAAAAATGATCCTTGTCCAAAAGGAAATTGAATTCCTTGGCATGTGCCTCAAGGAAGGCACCTATTGCCTTGAATCTCATATTGCCAATAAACTTCAAAAATTTCCCAAACAAAACTTCACCACCAAGCAAGTCCAACAATTTCTTGGCATTATCAACTATCTTAAGTATTTTGTTCCCCAAATTTCCAAAACTCTCCAACCACTCCAAAGAATTCTCAAGAAAGATGCTCCCCCATAGGGACAAAAGCATACTCAAGCTATTGCTCAGCTTAAGCAAGTGCCGCAATACCTTCCTCCTCTTAAAATTCCTTCGACAAGCCATCGGATTCTTCAAACTAATGCCAGTGACAAATATTGGGCCACCGTTCTCTTTGAAGAAATTGAAGGCATCAAGCATATTTGTGCCTACAAGAGTGGTAGATTCTCTCAAGCCGAAATCCATTATCACTCCACTTTCAAGGAAATACTTGCTATCAAGTATGGAATCAAAAAATTCGAATTTAATCTCATCGGGCATCATTTCCTTGTCGAAATGAATATGTCCTTCTTTCCTCAGATGTTAAAATTCAAACAAAAGCAAGTGCATCATCCACAATTGCTTCGATGGGCTGAATAGTTCTCAAAATATTCCTTTGAAGTCAAGCACACCCCCGGGGAAAAAAAAACGTCCTTACTGACTTCTTGTCCAGGCCTAGAGAACCATTAGAGGCCATTGACATGTATGTTCGAAAGGAACCCCTCTTAGAGACATACCACACTACCAACGTCAATGGCGGCAATGTCCTATTTGCGATTCGAGACAACATTCTCACAGAGAAACTCTAAGAATTTATGTGGGAATATTACCTCAGAATCTTTCGTGACTATGGAGGATTACTACTCAAACCCAAAGGACTCCATTTTGGATATCCATTCATTCATCCTCTCCAATGGTCTCCTGATGATGAATTTCCCGAAGACCTGAAATGGTTATTTTGGTACATGTTCAACATGTACACAATAGCCATTGAATTTCCTACTAACAAAATCTTGCAAGTTCTTACAAAGGACCAGGTCGGACAAGAAACTAACCAAAAATATATCATGGATGTCCTCACATGGTTTAAATCGCTCAGTTGTTGAAAAGATACTGTTTTCCTGTTCCACCGACCATGGACATTTTGTCATCCTATTGGATGGATTTTTAACAAACCTTTTGTTGTAGGAATTTCAACTTACTAGCCCCAAGTTTTTCAATAAGTTGCATGAATTCACCAAACACTTCCATATTCCATCACCACCAACAGACCTGCATCTCAAGAACTCTACAGGATCCTATGTCAAGAAAATCAAGTCATCCCACCAAAAGCATAGCCCCTTGCACATGCTAATGTGTCTTAGGATCACCTTGAAGCCTAGGACCCTATAAGGGACAAAATTCAATAAGCTCTCAATATCTTCCGGCAAAACAATCTAGACTCATCTATCCCCTATGACCCTAGGGGGGGACTGCTCTCTCAAGACCCTTGGGGAGACACCTAAAATCACGGCTCTTTTCGCGACCCTTTTTCAAATTCTTTCGGTGCTAGCTTTTCCTGCCAACGCAACCTATCAACAGAAGAGATTAAGGATCTCATTTGCTCTTTCAAAAAAGAAAAAGATGGAAGCTCCAGTCCACCTGTTCTAAATGAAGATGAAATACTGCTAAAGCACAGCTAGCTCATAGCTCTGATGATTCAGACTATAACTACAACTCTAGGGATGACAGAGACAGATAAAGCCGCTACAAAATCATTGTAGCACCGATCACTGTTCACTATTCACTGTTCATTATAGCATGGGGCAAAAAGTCACTGTTCATAACTTGTTACGAGATTTCCTGCAGATTCCTTATTTGTGTAGCTCATAAGTGGCTAGTTTGTTTTTGTAATTATGTCCGAGCATGATCAGCTTGCTCTTATCGTTTGTATCATCCTTTGCCTATATAAGCAAGGAGCTTCCATTGTAAAACGTAATGAGTGAAATAAGAAGTGTATTGTGTACTCTACCAGCATGATCTTCTAAACACTCCTCTACTCTTCTAGTCCAGAACGTTGGTTCTGAACAAACACTATGATTGAGAAAAATCCTGAAGTATGCTCTGCACTTGCCCTTTTGAGATCCTATGAATCATAATTTCCAATATTCTAGCAATTACTATGATCTAAGCTCATGACTTAAGAAGGAACTTGATGGCTAATAGGCAGTCCCTATTAAGGCTAGGAGAGCCGTGTGTGAAATATCATATTTACCATAAGTTCGCAACTTAAGTTTATGAATTAGCTCAAAAAGATCTCTAAAGTGAATTTCTCTAACTAGACTTCGCCATTTTGTTATAATATGAAGCTGTATACCATTACCCATTGAGAGACACCATGGACAAAATTTGCTAAGCTCATGATTAAAATATTTTTTAACTTCAAATAGAGAGTTAACAATAAGGGCTAGATTTGGAATAAAGATAAAAAAAAAATTTAATTTTTTACGAGACAAAAAAGGTTGGAGTCGGAATTGTCACTCGACCTAAAGTTTATGCTTTTTAACAAGACAAAAACAAAGTTTGGGTTAGATTTGGCGCTTGACCTAAAATTGATGTTTTTTTACAATAAAAAAATATTTGGGCCAGATTTGACAATCGATCTAAAGTTAAATTTTTTTTTTTTTTTTTTGCAATTAGCTCATACTTGATTACTACAAAAGATACAAACACCCACCATTTTGGAGCCTATTTGGTTTGCTTCAATGTTATATGTTATTTGAGTGCGTGTGTTTCATGAAAAATAAATGATTTAAAAAATATTTTTAAAAATATCTTGGTTTATATTACTTATGAAAATAAAGTATCTGAAAAATATTTTATTGTCCACGAAATTTTTTTCCAAACCACGAAAACATTTTTCAAAAATTATTCATTTTCTATGAATCAAATGGAAATATGAAATTTCCATTCCAAGCTTTTTTACATTTTCAAAGAAAAAAAAAACTTGGATTGGGTTTAGTTATGGAAGAGGAATCCTGAATAAATGTGGGAAGTCAGATGAACTAGCAACAATTAGTATAGGTAATTACACAACCACCTGTTTGGAATTCCACAAGTTAATAGAATCTAATTCGAACAAGTTTAATAACAAAATAGAAATAAAAAAAAAACTTTAGTAAATTTGAAAAACAATGCAAATCAAAAAAGAAAACAAACTAATTTGCATTGTGCTCATCACTAGCGCCGCCAGCATCATCGTCATTTGTTGAGGGATGGCAATCTGAGATGCAACATGTCATGATTGCGACCTTAAATTAATTTTGATGTTTAAATTGATTTATCTAATTACTTTTTGTGGTTTAGATGTTCGACTCGCAATTTTCTCGGGTTCGGAAGCCCATCTCTTGCCTTTAGTATCTGAATGTCCCACTTCGCCGGCGGTTGAAAAACTAGCCGTTTTAATTAACGACTAGTTAAATTGGTTTTTCCACACCGACCAAAAAGAAAAATTGGTTTTTTCTACAAATTAGACTATTTAGATTCTTGGTGTTTGGTTGACATCGTGACCTAGTTGCACACTCAAACTTCCACGCTCCTTGTACGCCTCATTTGCAATCAAAATCAACGAGTGAAACATGTGTCCCGTTCAACAAAAAAGAAGAAGAAAACGTGTGTTCTGTTGAGAGAGCATTTACATGCGTGGTGATCATTGTGACCAAATTGTAAAAGACAGCTTGGATCCATTGATAACCAAACTTTGTACAAGTTTTCGGTGAGTGCATTGACTGTAAGTCTAGATTGAGCTCTGGGATCAGAGTAGTATCAGTTTGAGCCAAATCACTATAAATCGGATAAGCAAGTCTCCGTCTCTACTCTTTTTATTTATTTGCGTATGATGTGTTCGATAAATTGCCTATTTCACATGTGTTCATACATATTTTGATATTTATGGTACGTATTTCATATATCATGACTAGCAATGGCGATGTGACACTTAATGATAATTTAATGGATGACATTTCCATTTACACTTGTAACAAAATGACCAATTGAACAAAAAGGCATGCAATTTGAGGGCTCAATCAACCGAAAAATATCTAATGGGATAAAATATAAATAGTCATTAAATTTTGGCCCAATATATAATGTGGTCCATGGATATTAACCTAATATCCAATATGATCTATAAAATTATAATTTATTCAATGGATCTTTAAACTTTTGGTATGTGTTCAATATAGTCATTGGATTAAATATTCAATGTTAACTTTAGCCCAATAAACAATATATCCCTTAACTTTTAATTTATTTAATATAATATATGGATTTTTTATACATATTTAATATAATCCATAAACTATATGAAAATGTTCAATATAATATTTTCATTAATTCAATATTAATAACAATATTGCAGGTTTTTATATAGTCTAAATACTATATTGAATATGTACCGAAATTTCATTGACTATATTGAACATTTAATTAAAGTTCATGGGCTACATTATATATTTAACTAAAGTTTAGATATCACATTGAACAAATTAAAAATTTATAGACTACTTGTTTCATTTTCCTAAGAGTGATTGTGTCTTGATCGCTTGGCCCACCTTTGAATTCGGGGTACTATGCTTTCGACAAGGGGATTGCCGCCAAAAGGTTTGTTGGACATGCGTACAGTTCAAAGAAAAGAACATCATGAAAAAATAATAATAATAATCGAAGCTCGGACCAAAAATTATTGGCCCTAAGAAAGAGGAGATAATGGGAAAATAAATAAATAAATAAAATAGGATAATATTATTGCATGGCAAATAATTGCTTGCTTACTCACGCCTCGCATGTGCCCACGTGGAAAACCGATAAGGCTCCCAAGACCCCCAATTTTATATAACTTTTTGAAATAGCAAGAAGAGCCCATGCAATAAGAAGACGTAAAGCAAGAAGCGATGAAATAAAAAATAAAAAAAAAAATAAGATTATTTTTATTGTTTTAAGAATTTTTCCTTGGCTTAGGAGGCGACTCCTTTGGTCGGCAACGTGGCGACCCAAACCCGCCAACGCAAGGAACGGGATCGTTGTTGCTTCCTTCCACGACTCTTCTTAGGAGGTTGAGTTGGCGGAGCGATCCTCCGAGTGTTGAATGATTTTTCCGTGACTCGCTTCGGCAAAAGTCGCTGTCGTGTCGCCAGTTGGGAACCTCGTGGCGTCTTCATCTGTCCTCTCAGTTCCGGCGTAAATTCAAACGATTTATAATTCGATGTTCTTTATTGTACGTGAATTGATGTCACGAAAATTTTAAATTTATTCAAAATTTATTTTTTATTATAAAAAATCTCAAATTAATATATTTTGTGATAAAATTACTTTCTATCAGTTTTCATTAAATGTTACCACCAATTTATTAAGTTAGATAATACGGTGATTTTTTTGTCGTAATACGTGACAGTTGATGAAATATTATTAAAAGATTTAACCTCCATTGTATCAATTTATAATTTTTTATGATATTAATTCAATTTAACATGAATTAACGGAGGGTAAATTTATTACTCACGAATTTTAATTTGGAGTAAATTTGAAGTTTTTGATAGTTTATTGAAGTAATTTTATTATAAATGCATCAATTTAAAGTTTGAAAGAAAAAAAAACAGTGCATCGTGGGCCATGCAAAGTCTTGAAAAATACCATAAGAGAAGTACTCAATTAAACATTTCATTTACCTGGTTTTGGGTTTCGTAGACAGATTAGCTAAAGTAAAAAAAATTTAAAAGTGGTCCTAGTGCTCGCAATTTTAGGCGGAACATGATCAATTCAAATTCATTTTCGATATCATGGCCACCAAAAAAACCTTTCCAACGATGCTTGCATCATCGAATCGGGTTGTCCCACGAGGCGCATGTGCTTTCCGAAGATCGCGTGCTAATTGCTTTTCTCCTCTTTCCAAACAAAATTTTGAAATGAATTGACCATTTCTTGTTTTCTTTCACATATCAATCCAAAAAGCAAATTCAAACATACTCGAGAATTTAATGTAAAGGACGAGATCCAAAAGGATTTGAATCAGAACTTTTTATACGTAATATTTTATAGGATCATAATCAACTATTCAAAAAAACTTAAAAGGTTAATACAAGAAAAATCCTAAATTAGTATTTTTATGAAAAATTTATGCTAAATTAATTTTTTGATAACAAAAAATTTCAAACTAGTATACTCGTAGCAAATTTACCCTTCTCCATCAGTTTTCATTATATTTTACCATTAAATTGTTGAGTTGAATGGCACATTGTAATGATAGTAATACCGGTTTAGGGTTTTATTCTTATTTTTTCATGGATGTATTAGTTTGTAATTTTTGGTAGTATTAATCCAAATTAATAGATGGTAAATTTGGTATAAATATATCAGTTTTGAATTTAAGAATTTAGTTTTGGATAAATTTGTTCCCGGTATATTAGTCTAGGGTTTTTTGTTGTCAAAAAATTATTTAGAGTAAATTTGTCATACGTGTAGTAATTTAGGGTTCTTGATAGTATAAATCCAAATTTAAATTAATAAATGAATGCTTGATTTAATATTTAAATATTTCAACACGTACCAATGCGGTTTGGTTACTTCCTTGATCAACACGCCAGACGGTAATGGACGACCCTCAAAATTTCCACAGCATTCGCGACTTTCGCACGCTTTTGTTCCCATCGAATTGCTGCGTCGGAAGGTGGAAACAAGGCAGTGGCTGGCGATCGAACAAAAGCCGTTCTTTTCCTACGTTGATGCGAAGTGCCCACCTCCAAAATCCACATTGTGGGCCCCCTCCAGAGTCCAAAGCTAAGTGCTCCACTAGCTCCGGATACGTTTTCTTGAAGGTTCTCTCCTCAACGGGTCACCTCACCTCCGACGACACCGAATTTTTTTTTTCTTTTTTTTTTGGTTGAGGACGAAATTCTGAATTGAAAAAAGTGGAAAGTTGATTCCCGCGCCGACCGCAGTCCTATAAGCATACAGACTTGTTTTTTCTATTTTACTTTAATTTTTAAATCACTTTCATATTCTCATCTTATTAGGCAAGTAAGTTGAAACTCATAAACCTTAACCTTAAAAATCCCTCCTCGCCTTGACAAAACAAGGAGGCAAATAAGAATTTCAAGATAAAAAAATAATACACAGCAGTTTCTCCGCTGCAGTGGGTCCCGCTGTCCCACGGGATTCGGTCGGGCCGGTACAAAGGTGGGGGGACAGGTGGCGACGGTTGACTCGTCCCCAAAAGTTTAGCCAAATCCCGCAATGGCAGCGCTTAGTCGTCTCTGGACTCGACCTCACCCGGCAAAATCTCCACCGCCGCAGATATAACCGTTAAAAAGAGAGAGAGAGAGAATGACCGCGTTTTCACAGCTGCTCGATACGCAACACAAATTCTACGCGCACAGAAAAACGCTGCACCAGAAGAAGAAGAAGAAGAAGCAGCACTGACAGACGCTAGATGCATTCTGAAACGGCGAGTCAGGGATCGCAGATCTCCGATCGTATTCGCCCGCCGGTCGACTCGCGAGCCATGGCCTCGTCGCCGGCGTCCCAGAGCGACCGGCCCCGCGCGCCTCCGCCGCGCTGCTCCTCCTCCTCGGAGGGCGAGGATCCGGCGACCGCGACCGCGTCCGGCGCCGGGGCCTCGGTCTCCGCCGTGGACGGCGCCGGCGCCGGCAGTGCTCGCCGGCGTGTCTCCGAGAAGGCGGCCGGGGGCGGCAGTCGTCGATTCGGGCGGCAGCAGACGTTAGGCCAGGATATCGGGCACGCCGCGGCGGAGACTTACTTGATCACGCGGCTCAGCTTCACGCTCCTGCGATGCCTCGGGTACGATCCCTGCTCTGTGCTTCTACAGGAGATGCGGCTACGTAGTGTTCGTTTTTCGAGTGTGGTGTATCGCTCTTGGATGCGATGCGTTGTTGTCTAGGAATGGATTGTTACCTGTGGTTTCGACTCGGACGTACAAATTCAATTTGAACCGCCAAATTAGCTGAAGTTGAAGTTTCGTGGAATGGGGAAGCGAGTCTGCTGAGCCCAATTTTTGCCTCTGTGTTTTATACTGATGTAAAGGAAGAGGCTCTGGCTGATTACGACCTATCCAGTTTGGAAATGGAATAATGCTCTTGCAGAATACTAGCTATGCTTTTTAGGATTTGTTAGGGGTGGCATGATTAAACGTATTTTTCAGTGTTGTTTTGTCAATTACAATTTGGGTGAATATAGGTCTGTGACAACCATACACAAATTATGTTGATGTGCTCGTGCTATTGGCTAAGTTAATGATAGGCCATGAGGTTGACATGTTCTATGCAGATCAATCGATATTACCATTAGGATGCACTGAGACAAAGACGTCGTCTCCGACAAAGAGTCTTAACTGTTCGAATCAAGTGATTATCTGGTTAGAGTAACATCTAGAAGCATGTAATTACATCCTGCAATTTTTGTTATCATTCTGTAGCTTCTTCGCCTATGAAATGAAGTTTTTAAAATAATTTAATTGCGATGCTAGCGCCCCCCCCTCGCACTTCCTTTTTTTTTTTTTCTTTCTAGGAGCATATTCTTAGTATATGCAATGTACCCAAAAAAAGAAATACAGGCGAGAAATATTGATGAACGCTCTTTTTCAAGTGATTTCACTGGCGACATACGTATATATACATGGTATGATGATGGTACAAAATTACTTTGCATCAAATGTCAAGGGTAGCAAAAAAGCTCTCTTCCCCTTTCTTCTAACTTTTGAAGATTGATTGTGCTTTGATATTGTCATTTAGCATTAAACGCCAACACAACCTAGTTGGAAATGGCTTTGTTTGTTATTACTGTATGCTTTTCTCATAAAGTGCTTGTCTCAATCTATGTTGTCCAGGGTAGGCTATCGGTGGATTACAAAGTTACTTGCCCTTGGTTTTTATGCAATGCTACTTATGCCTGGGTTTCTTCAAGGTGTGTGGTCCATATCCTTAAGTTTCTATTCCTGCACCTTCTTGGCTTCTCATTGTTCCTGCAGAAGTTTGATTTTGTTGTCATGAGAAGGGACTGATGAGACTAGTTGTTTTTTCAAGTTAATTAGTGGAGAGTTTGATTTATATTCTTCACTAGTTTTATATTACCACAATCGCTAGAGTGGAAAATGGCTGAGAAGAGAAATCACAATAATCTTTTTGCGGTTTGAGATTCTATGCCTGTACTTCACTGGTGAGCTACAGTCAATTGTTCTCAGACAAGCTGGACATAATTGTCTTATGATATTTGGCAGTGGCATACTATTATTTTTTCTCAAGTCATGTCTGGCGTAGCATTGTCTATGGAGACCAACCAAGAAACAGGTACCTGATTGTGCTTCCAGGATAATTACATATGGTGTTGTTTTTGTCATTCCATTCTCTAAATGTTGGATTACATCTTACAAATTCCTCCTGGTTGCTATTCTACAGGTTGGATCTACATCTGCCAAAGAATATGGATGGGCCAAAGCCTGTGGTGGCATTTATAACAGGTGGAGCATGGATCATTGGGTAATTGGATCAGCCCCTTTTTTGAGGCATTTTGATTTTGCACTTTTCATATTGCTTGGTGTTTATAGGGCAGTTGCTCCTAGACAGAAGATCCTAGACTTCTGTGTCAAACTTACCCAAAAATTTATGGAGTGAATAAGACGGTATTTAAAAAGTTCAGGGGAATTATAGACTTAGATATTGGGCACAACATACATTTCTTGTTGGAGATCTTTACCATTTGTTTGAGTTGAAATAACGTACCTTGCAACAGAGAACAGACTTTATGTCTGTTGCAAATTCCGCATATATAAATGTTGTCATCTGACACTATGCCTTTTCTGAGATAGATATAAAGCATGGGGTGCTCTTCTGGGTAAACAACTGGCGGAAAGGGATATTATCGTGGCTTGCATAGATTACAGGTGATACATCTAGAGTTTCTTATTCATCCTATTTTGGCTGAATATCTTGACTGGGTTTAATGAACTTCACATTTCACCATGTAAATATTGCCGCATGTGTGCCTGCAGAAATTTTCCCCAGGGGACTATAAGCGATATGGTCAATGATGCATCAGAGGGAATCTCATTTGTTTGTAATATTATAGCGGAATATGGAGGAGATCCTGATAGGTAAAATTTAATTTACTTCGACTAGTACTCAAACACATCGCATGTTCAAAACGTCTCAATAATCATGTGTTATGGTAAATTATTGTTTAAAAGTATTAAAAGTTTAATTTATATTTCAATGGCTTTTGTGAAAGTCGTTTGCCTTTGGCAAGTGATAAAACCGTTGGAAGATAACTTCCATTAACGGTTAATGCCCAAATATTGTGTTCTCCCTCTGATCAGGATTTACCTAATGGGACAGTCGGCTGGTGCACATATTGCTGCCTGTGCTCTTGTGGACCAGGCAATCAAAGAATCCAGAGGAGAAAGCATTTCCTGGAGTTTGTCCCAGATAAAAGCATATTTTGCTTTATCTGGAGGGTATGTCCAGTTTTCTGCTAAGAACCTTAAAGTATTTATTTCATATGACAGGATTCATGTAATCATTTATTTTATCATACTTTTTATTTCAAGAGTAACAAGAACAATGAAAATGTCAACTTTGGTTCATTGTCCTGGTCCACTTGTTTTGTTTTGATCTTGCTGGAAATGGCTGTTACTCATGGTGGAACCTGAGTTTGAAATATTAGAGACAGAAGTAGTAAAGTTTGCCAATATCTAATGACTGTGATCCATCTTTCTGAAATCCTAAATTCTGAAAAGCAGAGTCAGCTTTTTCTGTGTCCATATCACGTCTTCTCACTCCAGGCATTAAAAGACAATGGTCCAAATATTTGTTACGTTTCCACAAAGACGAATCTATGTTTGGTCAGGATCTTTTAAGTTGGTGTTATGAAGGAACGTTGCGTAGGATTATGGCAGTGCAAGTCAAATAAATTATAGTTTATGGATGATATAGTGGGAATTTGGTGAAAATTTGATAGTTTGGTTAAATATTGTCTTGCAGGTATAATTTGTTCAGTTTAGTCGATCACTTTCACAATCGAGGCCTATATCGCTCCATCTTCTTGAGGTATTTGGTACTGTCCACTGTTAAATAATTCATAGTTCTTACTCACTCTAGCTTTTGGTTTCTCATTATCAGCTCTTTTTTCAAATGTACCACAGCATAATGGAGGGTGAGAAATCATTTAAAAAATTTTCGCCTGAGGTTAAGGTGCAAGACCCTAGCATTAGAAATGCTGCTTCTCTGCTGCCTCCAATTCTTCTTTTCCATGGAACTGGTGATTACTCCATACCATCAGATGCGAGGTTTGAATTCTATTTATCATCAACTAGTTGTTGGATTGGTCCTCTGCAGTTATTATGCTTATAGATCTATCTAATACCATATGCTTGATTCTGTGCTTAAGATTTAAAATTTAATTGCTCCTTAAATTATTTACTTCAATAAGTGAGAGAAATTTCTATGTTAACTAATATTTCTAAAGCCATGTTAGGAACTCATGTGACAGCTGGTCCATATTTTTCTTCACATTTTATTCTTCTCACTTCAATAAGGAGAATACCGCTTGTTTTTCTATTTGTCAGTGTGGAAGTATTGAGTCTAGGAGGGGACTTGCTTTGTCTAGACATACATTTGTAAGCAAAATTAGGAAAACTAGTCCAGGTAAAAGCTAATTGGAAAGTAAATGTGTCCTGCTCTCTGTCATTTGTATCACAGAACACTATTTCATTCTTGATTGCTGAAAGTTTTATTTAAGAGGCACCAGTGCCAAGTGATATGACCCATGAACAAGAAAGTAGAATTTGTTAGTTATCCCCTACCCTCATAGGAACCCCTGTTCTTTAAGGAGTAGATTTTACAGCCTCACTCTCAATCACCTCCACCACTCCAATAAATTAAAAAGAAAGATTTGAAGTCTCCACATGGGCAGCATCTCTTAATGGGAAACATCAATGACATGGTCAGGGCATACCTACCATGCATGATACATAAAAGCAAAACATCCTTGCCCTGCCTTGACCACAAGTGCTTCATCACACATGGAACAACTTAGTGGTGCCGGTGGTTGTAGAAAATATTATTTTGGTGTTAAGGTACCCATGACTGGAGCTGTCCCAGCCAGAATATGGACTCTTTTCTGTCCTTGGCAGATGATACCTGAATTATGATCAAACTGTTAAAAGCTCAATACTGAAAAAATAGTCCTTTTTCCTGATTCTCAGTCTCATGTGTTCTCAAATGCAACCTTATTGTTGTTTGCAGCAAAAATTTCGCGGCCACCCTCCAAAGTGTAGGTGCTAAAGCAGAACTAGTGCTGTTTGATGGGAAAACACACACAGATTTATTTCTCCAAGTGAGTGAGGCTTTTAATGTCTGTTTACCAGCTCAATTATCTAGTTGTGGATTCTTAAATTTTATAGAGGCCATTCGTTCCTGGTTGGATGGAGTTCCGAAGATCTTCTTCCAACCAGGGATGAACATTTAATCTAGATAATAACCTCTTTTACTCATTATTCCTATATACCAGTCATAGCAAGGTCAAGAATATCTTCTTTTACTATTTGTTCCTTGCTAAACAACAAGGTCAAGGAGTAAAACTGTCAGTTTATTTCATTGAGTGAGTAAAAAGAGAGGCAGGTCAAAATCTCTTCAACACTGTTTCAGACCGATTAGATTTGAATAAATGCCTTAGATACTTCAATCTAAGTAGTTATGCTGTGTTTGTTTGAAGAAAGACAATTTTTCAGTAAACCATTACCCGAATTTAGGCTGTTTGGATGATGGAAAAATATGGTCAAAAGAGAACTTCTTCCTAGATGACAAAACCACAAGCTAAGGTTGAGGAAAATGACTTCTGCTTTCTTGAAAGGGAAATTCATTTTTCCAAAGAGGAGCTCTGATCATCTTGTTATTGGGACTTAAATCAGATGTATGGCAGCCTGTCTCTCTCTCTCAATCTCTCTCTCAATCTTCTCTGTTGAATTTGTCTCTGCTGTCCCTCTCTCTTTCTCTGGATCTTCTTTTTCTATGTTGAATTATGTCTGCTCTCCCTGTCTCTCTTTTTGAGTCATTTTATTTGCAGAAGTTTTCTGCTTTACGTCCCACCCCCACCCCCTACTCTCTTATTTTTACCTTCCCTCTTGATGTACTCCAAAATCTTTCAAAGATTTGTTTCCTCAAATTTTCATGGACGTGGTTGCTGTCCCTGTAACTTTGTTGTTTTAGTCCAACTTACCAATCAAATCTTTTACTATTTCTCTGTCCCTAGCAAACGTTCAGATAATCGCACAAATATAACATTACTCTTCTATTTTCCTGAAAATGCTGTCCTTGATATAATTTTCCCTCAATAGTGTATATATTCTTTTACTGGTCCTAGAGTAATGTGATATACGCTTTTAATGCTGTCTGTAGAGCCTTTGATCTTAATTATTTAACAATGCTTCGTAGGATCCCTTAAGGGGTGGCAAAGACGAGCTATTTGACCATCTGGTTGCTTACATACACGCGGACGACCCAGAAGCACAGGCCAGAGATGCGACGGCACCTCCCCGGAGACGCCTGGTTCCAGAGTTACTGTTGTGGTTGGCTCGGAGGATAAGTCCCTTCTAGGCATTGTATCAATTCTTTTCGCTCGAAATCAAGTGATGCTCCTGGATACTGTACCTGGACGATCTAATATCATCATCTGTAATTCTGTGCCATTTCCTTCTCGTTTATTCAATGCGATTCAATTAGTCATACTGTTTCTCCTCTTTTTTTCTCTTTTTTTTTTGGGTGTTCCTTTGGCCCTTATTGATGACGGGGAACTGGCGGTACAAAACTGGCAAAGTGAGCATAAATCAGCAGTAGAGTCTATGTATTGCGGATTCACAATGAAAGAACAATTTTTGCCTGGATCAGACAATCTGGTTTGCTTGAACAATATGAATTCATCTGTTGAAAGAGCACAAAGCAGATTCGTGCGAATGGGACGGTCGTCTCGACAGAGCAATCCTACGTGTGAAAAGATAATCGGAATCGGGACCTTCTTGTTGACCTGCTCCGTGTGAGCATAAATGAGCAGCAGAGGCTTATGTTAGTTGGCAATTGCTTGAATTTGAAGGGAGAATTACCAAAAAAATTGCAATTGTGTTAATTTAATTTTAAATCCTTTCTTTTTTAGCCAATCGAGTCCTAAATGTTTTTGCATTTGTGCTAATTCAATTTATCCATCCAATTTTGATAAAAATTGTTGTCCGACCATCCTAAATGGTACATGTGATATTGATATGTGCAAATTCTAATAATATTTAAATATTTTTCAATTTATTTAACCTTCTCTTTTTCCTTTTTTTCATTTCTTTCTTTCTCTTGTTTTTTTTTTTTTTTCCCTTCCTTGCCTTATTCCTTCGGCCAATTGCTGAACCTAGGCAATCGACCAAAAGCGAGGCTCGTCGGCCACTAATGAGGCTCAATCCTTGCTAGGTCCCACAAGGGTGAGCCTCGCCTAGTCACCGGCGAGGCTTTGATGATCATTGCCTGAATTGACCTCTGATGGCTGAGGCCGATTTGTTACTCCATGGCTGTTGTTTCCTCTTCATTGCTCAACATGAGCTGCTATGCGGCAACAATCACGAAGGCTAAACGGCAAGGTGAGACTCGAACTTGCCAAATTTGGCAAGGGTCAAGCCTTGCCTCACCCTCACCAATGATTAGCGGGGCGAGTTTCGCCAAAGGCCATGAGGTATACATATTATGTGTATGCACGTAGCAATCTATGCCTACATAAAAATCGTGAGGGCACATTATTTTTCTCGCCCGGGTCCCCACCTCGTGCGCGGCAACGTTGCTCCAATCTTCCCCTTCGAGGTGGGTACCCGGTGATCACGGCGAATTGAGGGTGTCGGCGGAGATGAGAAAGTTCGATGTATAAGAGCACGATCAGTCAAACACGTTTTAACTGCATATCGCAGGGCTGTTGTACTTGTTAAGAGATCGTAGGCCATGCACAGAACTCTACGGAAATCGTGCTGAGAAGTTGATGCCACTTTTTCTTTTTTTTGGGATAACCCAAGGCGCGGCTGGCCTTAAAGCCTGTGAAATATCTTGTAAGATCCATGAACATGTTCAGTTTAGGCCTTTAACCTATGCAAATGACTTCAACCCAAATTAGATTCGAACCAATAACCTCCAAGGATTTTTAAATGTACACACACTTAACCAGAGGCTCCTTGCAACCAATTTACCTTTTTAAAGTGAATCTATACTACCAATTATACAAAAATGTTTTGAAACACTGCATAGGTAAAATACAAATTTTCTTTTTACTATTCACAATAATACATCTATCACTTACTCTTTTCTTAACTTTGATATTCTAAGGAAACAAGTACTACATCTTTGTAAGTTCAACTTATCGATTTTATTTTCAACCAAAAGAAATTTACTGATTTTATTATTTTATTTTACTCTCTCTTTTTTTTCGTATATTCTACCTTTCTAATCACTGAAAATTGAAAATAAAAAACTACAGGGTTTTAACATTGTATGCTGGAAAATAACTTCATATTGCAAGTGGCTAACGAAGATAACATTGCGTAACTATATGAAATCGATTAAAAAATAATCGCTCAAATTTCTAGTTCAAAACAACGTAAATACAAATAAAACTGAATATTCATACACATAACATCGAACGAGAATGATCAAATAAAAGTATTTTGATGTTTCAAGATGGAGTTTGGACGGAGGAAACGTGAAAATTTGGGATAGGATATAATAGCCATGGAGAAGGATTGGAAAAAGAGAAAAAAGTGATGATGAAAGATTTAGAGAGCACCATTCCCGCCAATGAAGAAAGGCGGTTAATTGACCGTCATTTCAATTCAATCCCCTCCATCATCCTACTTCCCCACTAACTTCCAACGCAAAGTATTAATAACTCCTCTTTCTCTTTCTGTCTCTCTCAAACCAGATCTCTCCTTGAGAGCGTCTGCATGATCATGCCAACTCTCCATTTCCTTCTCCTTCTCCTTCTCCCTCCATCGACTTCCATCCGACGCTCTTCTGCAGGTACGATGCCGCTCGTCCTTGGCTTGACCGATCGCTCGCGCTTTCCAATTCTCGTTTCCCATATGCTGGGAACTGTTTTCTTGTCCTTTTTCTCTTTTGGACTGCCGACTAATTTGGGTTGCTCCTCATTCAGCCGAAGAGCGCGTGATGAGAACTACTTACAGGCTTTCGAAACCCTCAATTGGTGATGACGGGAGGATTTATACTTGTTCAGAGAAGAACCTGTTCGCGTTCGAAAGCAATGGCACGATCGCCTGGTCTATACATCTGAATTTCACATGCAATGCTCGAATGGCTCCGGCTCTTGGCGAGAGAGGAAGGGTGAGTCATTGACCGGTTGAGACGATCCATCTCTTGCATACCTAATGATTAGACCAACGTGAGGTCCTTCATTCTCAGACAATGTGTTTGATTCAGACATATTTACCGGATCAATGTCATGTATTTCCTGTGATACGTTAGAGGAGTTGGCTTCGAACCATTTAAGGTTATTTTAGCTCGAATAATGAGACAAAGGGAGAGACTTCACAGCACGAGGCCGCCTGAGGTTGCTGTCCCGTTGCATTTTACCATAATCTTCGATGGTTTATAATGCGTGTAGGATACTATTGGCAGATATACCTGGTTGCGGAGGACAGAGTACTGAGAGTGAATTTTTCAGCTGTTCGAGATTCTGGCGCTGCAGTGGAGGTGCTTTTCGGTCCAGGACCAGGCCAAGCGGCCTCCAAAATAATCGGGATCTCAGTCAGCACGTTGTGTTCGTGTGTGTACATAAATTTGCTACATCGAGGGCTCTTTGCGTACACGACTCGTGGTGAACTGCTGTGGAGCATCGGGCCTGTGCTCGATCAGTTCGGCTACCGTCTAGGTTGCAGGAGAAATCCTACCAACTGTTCCTTCACTTCGGTTCCCGTCATTGACTACTGCGAGGCTAACATCTACGTAAAGTTCTCTAATGACTCGATTTCTTTTTCTAGTCTGGTGATTTTAATTGAAGGCATCAATTGTGAAAACATGTACATTAGCTCACAGTCTCAAGGTCTGAAAAAACTTAGCGGGCATTTCTGCTTGGATAAATCCCCTAGTTAAAGCTTGTAATCTCATGTTTCGTTCCGTCATGTTCATTTCTAGCAGCAAAGTCTTCTTGCTCGCAGTTTCGAGCTTATTACTTAAGAACCAACAACAACTGCAGATAGCAAATTCGGAAGGGGAAATATACTCTCTGTCAACTTGCACTCCTCATTTCAAATGGATTCAGGATTTGAGTTCACTCGACAAAGTCTTCACTATCACTGCTGGGAACAACGGCCGGCTTTATGTCACTGTGCCGGCCAGGGCGCTCGTGCTGGCGCTTGATGTTTCCACAGGAAATGTCATTTGGCAGAGAACCGTCGGGCCACTAAGCTTATCCAATTTTGGGGTGGCCGTTGATTTAAATGGTAATGCTCATAACATTGTAAATCAATTGCTCGACAGCAATAAAACGTCTGACTTGTTGTCACTATTGCCATTTGATGACTACAGTTCATGGAAAATGTTGAGCATTTTTGTGCATCAGTTTGTAATTCCTGATTACTCTCTACTAATCACCGTTTTTTCCACAGTTCGTATTACTATTGTGAATATTACTCACCGAAGTCCCCAATTTTCATTTGTTTTGCCGTCTTATTTGCTCATTCTCTGTGTAGAAATGCTAATTAATGAGAGGAGAAGTTACAACTTATGAAGCCTGTACTCATTTTTTGTTTTCTGGTAACTGATGGTTCTACAACTTAAAAAGGCAAAAGCTATTGGAACGAATTCGCTAGATTCAACACAGTCCCTTAAGCCTCATTCTCAAGCAGATACATTCGCAATGAACTGTGCTTCCGTGCGGTGACTGACAGTTGCAATTCATTGATGACAAAGGTTGGATTTCTATCGGCTCGCTGGACGGGTGTGTATACTCAATTTCACCAACGGGGGATCTCATGAAGTTCCCGAGAGCAGCCAAATTAGACTCGGTCATCCAAGTCAGTCCCATCCTCGACTGCTCTGGTTATGCGATTTACATCTCTCAGACACAGCTGGAGGGAAAGACTGACCACGTAATTGGTGAATATACCATCGTCTCGGCAATGAGACCTAAAAGCGCCATCTTTTCCTTGTTGGTTCCTGCAACAGGATCTGTGTATTGGTCGCAAAAATATTCAGGTATGGCGAGTCTTTTGCAACTTAATGGATTTCAATACGGTTTCTATGTGTCCAATGATATGTTCTCCTCAATGTTTTTAGGGTCTGTATGTTATTGTCTGTTTCAGATCAGTTCACCTCCTCACTTGCTGGAAGCGACCTTGATCATTTTCTTTTGGACGAGGAGATTCTTCTTGCTTTTGTAGCGGCTTCAAGTATGCATTCTATACATTTGACAGATATTAACTATCCAAATCCTCTTGTTATGCATGCAAAATTTGTCCATGGAGATTAAATACAAGAAATAGATGGGATACTTTTCATTTAATGTGTGCTTGTCATTTGCCATAGTAAGACGTGCATAACTGTTTTTATGCTGTTATTTGTGAGCTGCTATATATTGACTATGTTTTGCTCTTTTGATATGGAAGCAGAAACTGGCAATCCACTAACCTGCCAAGGTAAAAGTAATGATTTCTACTGAAATCAGCGGCTCCTCCCTTAGTTTCCCTTTGCTTTGACGTGCGAATTCCACACAAGTCTTCTCTTGATGCAGGGCAGAAAATCGAGTCAAGCTGCTTCAGAGCATGGTTGAAGCGATACATAGTCGACAAAGGTACAGCGAGACTACCTAATAAAGATGAACTGCGCACAATTTGGCGGTATCATCGTTCATTGCTTCGCTTCTATGATTTTCAGGCGATGAGCGGAGGATACTCTTGTTCCTTTTCTTCGAATCTGCCCTCTTACTTGTCCTAGCCAGTCTCGTCAGGTTCTGCTGCGTGTTTTGGCGGAAGAAAAAGCTGCAAGGTGGAGATCTTGGGAGTTTCCTGAAGAAGCGGGTGAGGACCGTACTCTTTCAATTGGTGCTGCAGTCTCATGGTTTTTCTTTAACCACTGTGCCATTTTTCAGCGTTCTCTCCAACTCAAGAAGAGAGCCTTCAGCAGGACAGTCTCGGAGCTCAAGCAGAGAGCAGACAAGGAGACACTGTCCAGTGAAGTGCTCGAAGAACTGGGCGATCTAGAACGAAAAAAATAGCATCGAGAGGAAGCTGTCGACAACCTACAGTTTAGGCAGGGACCAAGCGGCGCGCTCAAGCCTGAAATCGCTCCTTCCCTTGCACAAGAAGGGAAGGAGCTATTCCTTTCAAGATGCAGAGAAAGAGAGTGTCACAATGTTCCACACCCCGAGCGACACCACTTCAGCACTGTCATCTTCTTCTTCTTCCACAGGAAGCAGTGGTGTGAGAGAACCCGAGGCTGGGAGTTCTAGGGATGATCCGGTTTCGGATGCCAAAGGGAAGGGGCCAATTGAAGAAGAGAGCTCGAGCTCGAGCAGCGACGGGAGCCCTCAGGAGGGTTACTGGGGAAGCCCGTCCGAGCCGGAAACAAGTTCGAAAGAGCTCACGGATGTCCTGAATGAAGAGATTAAGGTGAAAGGAGAGTTGAGTGGTGATGGTGATGGTAATGTGGTTGAGTCCAGGAATGGCAAATTACTGAAGAGGAGGAGGGCTTTGTCCTCATATAATTAAGAATGCAGGAGGCAAGAACAATCATGGTATTGAAAGAACGGATAGAGTTTATATGCTACTGTAGGCTGAAGAGTGGACAAGGTAATGAGTGCTCCTAGAATGTTTTTCAAGTGATGATTAGTTAGACATATTATAGTTTTAAGTGTATTAACTAGTGTTAAATTATCTAGAAATTGAAATCTTCATATCACGGTGTACCTGACAAACATCCAAGAAGAATTAGTTAACTCAAAATTAAAAAGAGATGATCGGAAATTAATTGGAAGACCGCTAATGTTTGAGAAATAATGGTGATGCTTTAATTCCAGAAAAGGGTGGATTTCGAGTGAATAGTAGTGAAGAAAAATTTCGAAAAATAAATAAATAAAATAGTTGAGTTTATAAATAGCGATGATCAATAAAACTTGCAATAAACCAATATTCTAGGATAACTAAAATAGTACATTAACTAACGATGATTGCACATAAATTACACTCATGACAGAAAATCTAATTAATCTGTCTTATCACGATTCGGGGCATAAAATGCCGCCGTTGTCCTCTTGTTAAGTATGGGCACGTTCTGCCAGAGTCAAATATTTGCAATAACCGATAATGTCTGCAAACATCCAATTCTTCTTCTGCCAAACTCCTCTTCTTATTTCCCATAATTGTTGACAAGTATTGAACATGGACTCCGATGGCATCATAGATGTAGGTAGGGTCATAATGTCACGACCCATGTTGGAAACTATTGGATAACGTGAGGCTCTACTCGTCCGCCACTTTGAGATGTCAATGTTGTCTTCGTTAGGTTTCTCTGTGTACTTCAACCAATATCATGTGCAAAAATAGAATGGCATAGTCGCTTAAAACCTGCTAGAAATTCCTGAAGGCTTCCACTTCTCTCCCATCTTGTTGTGTCCCCGGAAGGAGACCAACTCTTCCATTGGCTACTTT
Organism: Angophora floribunda; assembly: GCA_014182895.1. Taxonomy (NCBI): domain Eukaryota; kingdom Viridiplantae; phylum Streptophyta; class Magnoliopsida; order Myrtales; family Myrtaceae; genus Angophora; species Angophora floribunda. Next base: position 13,335,850 of record CM024714.1, read on the forward strand.
CTTCTAAAGAGAATTTCTCGATTGGCCTTCAAACTCAATGGGAGCTCTCACAATTTCGGCTACCACATATGGAGAATTATGCAAAAACACTAACTTCTTAAAGTAAGAGTTTTTCTTTTTCTTTTTTTTTTGGCAAAGAAAGTAAGAGCTCAATGACGTAATTTTCATTCATTTTCGGCCCAATGACTAGTGAACGACACAGGACATGTAATTCGTAGGGCTAGTTCAAATTTCAAAAGTTAAAGAGACTTAAAAGTTACGTGCAGGTAGTAGATGTACCGACATCACACTTTCCTTTCTTTACCACAACTATCTTCCCCTTGACTTAGCGTTGTAGGAATCGAACGTGGTAAACTTGAAGATAGAAATAACGAAAGGTTTTGATAAAAGTATTAATAATTGAAGAAAGGTTTTGATAAAAGCATTAATAATTGAAGACATCACAAAGGTACAACAAAAATTAAAATTTATTAGATAAATATTTGATACTAAATAATGCTTAAATTGATTCATAAAATTTAATTTCAAAATCAAAACTCATCGATACATAAAATTTAATTTCAAAATCAAAACTCATCGATACATAAAATTAAATTGATAGAGACAATTGAAAATTGGAACCGCAAAACTACTAATTTGAAAATTGCAAATTAAATTATGAATCGAAAATTTTACAAATGTGGGATTTGATTGGAGACTTGATGCAGGAAATTGATAGAGAAATTGGGGAATTTTGTTCTTCCAAAGGAAAATTTTACAAAGGAACACTCATGAGGGAACTTCTTCATTTTGGATATTGGAAGTTCTTCCTCGTCCTGTGGCTTGCCCCTCCATCGCATGTTGTCCTTTTTTAATTTTTAAAAGGTGAGGAGCGTCTGCCTGTAATGATTGCTTGCTTTAAAAATTGGATTTTCCACATTTTCAGATTTTGTGGATCTATTTTGCCACCTTATTTTGCAGGGTTGGTTAATGTTGCTGTTTGCTGTCATGTTGCTTTGCAGACTTTATGGCAATTCTCTTGTCACCTTATTAATGACATCAATATTATTAGACGAGTTATTAACTTATGGTCGAGTATCTTGATCAATTTATAAGACGTAATTAGGCCAAAATGAATATAATCGTGCTATTATTTCATAAAAATATAATTAAAAAAATTCAATTGTGATTTATATAGATTTCCATGGTAATTTGTAATCTAACACTCATGGAGTGGTGGGAGAAAAGAGATAAGAGGTACTTAGAATAATAGCAATTACAACTAGATGGGAATAGATATTATCCATGAGGTCATGTAATAATTATTACAACTTGACTGTAATAATTACTGTAATCAAACACCTTAACATGCAATTTGTGTGCAAATTGACCTATAATGTGATAATTATTACCACAATCAAACGTGTCATGATAGTTGAATCTAATCCCTTGAGAGATTATTGTAAGGATTAGTGATAATCTAAGATAGATATGTCATTACAAAATAACTTATCTTAGTTTATAAAGAGATTCCCTCTTAGACTTCAAGCACCATTTATGGCTCTCAGGCCGCCAAAACTTCATGATCTACATAGCCAAGAAATAAAATTAGATATTTTCATATCTTATCATGTCCATTATATGATATGAACAACATATTAATGTAAATAAACTTCAAAAGACACAAACAAATATGATAAGAATCCCGTATGATTTATTGCTAAAAAATCACAATTGCATAAACAAAGACAACTTCGTTAATCAATTCATGACTATTAATGATTTAAAATCTTAAACAATGAAGGAGCTCATTGCGGCATTCCAAATTTACAAGTTCGGCCATGACAAAAATATGTAAGGAGGCTATAACAACAATGACAAGGTAAAGCATCCAATAAATATTGATTCTAGTAAGAGAGTAAAAACATGATCATTCAATTTCACGAAAACTATAATACTTTGACTTTCTCACTTAGTTCATTTTGATTTACTTAGTCTTTCATTATTTTTCCCTCTCTTGTTTATTTATTTCTTTTCTATTCCATTCAATCATTCCTTGAAAAAATTTATTAAGTAATAAATTATACATATATACTTAAAATATGCACTAAATGTAAATACTAAATATATATATAGTATATTATAAAATAAATTTAATTTTAAAGTCATAAATAAAAATATGAATGAATAAATACAAAAATCATTGTTATTTTGAATTTACTTTTTATTTTATTTTATCATAACTCAAGTGTTATTTACACTTTCAATTATTATTCTACTTTTTCATTAATTTAAGAAACTTATTATCACCAAAAACAATAATTGCACACCATAAACATAAAAATCCCATCTCCTAATCGGAAACTTTATATCCGAGATCACATCACTCTTATAACCCAATCTCATCCTATCTTAAGAACCAAACATATCCGAACCGTCGAAATGTTGGGTATGGGGGGGGCCCACCCGTGTGCCCGCGCCACACGCAATCGCATCCCCCGTCCGAGGACCTGCTTCCGCACCAAGTCCACATCTCCTTTTGTCTCTTCTTCCTGACCCTCGGCCTCGCGATGCTCTGCTCTTCTCCGATTCGGTAAGATCGTTAATGGGCGGCCAGAGCTCCAAATTTCAAAAGCAGCCCTAGAAATTCCACCTCCCGTCCTCCCTGCGGAATCCGTAATCTCCTCCTCCTCCTCCTCCTCCCTCCGCCAGGTCTCCGGCGGCGCGGTCGGCGATCCGCGGATGCGTTCCCCTCCTCGGCTCTCGGTAAGGTCTTCCGTCCCGAATTCACGAGGCTTTTCTTTGCTTCTTGTAGCGACGCTCGTTGTTCTTGTCGGGTTTGGGGGTGGTCGTGCTCTTTGTCCTCCATCCCCCCCGTGGGACGCGACGCTGAGTGGTTCGGTGAGATGTGCGGTGTTTCGCGGTTGAGTGTTGAACGGCGGCCTCTCTTTTGCGCGGATTGTGGAATTCGTGAATACCCTTTTTCCTCCCCCGTGAGCGCTCTGCTTTTCTTTTGTAGCGACGCTCGTCATTTGCAACCCCCCCGTTGGGACGCAACACTGAGTGACTTAGTGAGACGTGCGGTCTTTCGCAGTTTGGTGTTGAAAAGCGGTCTTTCTTTTGCGCGGATTGTGGAATTTATGAATTCCCTTTTTCCTCCTCCGAGAGTTTATTCAAGATTTGCTATGACCATGTTCTTTTTATAGTTTGTACTGGTTCTTTAGCAGTGTGTGTACTTTTTTATCATGAGCTGTGCCGATATAGTTATCGGGCTGATACCTTTAGTGTGCCCTCGTGCAGGGATAACGAATTCGATCAAATTACATAAAGGTCACTCTTTCTCTATGGAAACGGGGGACATGCTCGAGCTCCCAGCATCCTCCGACTCGGGTAGTGGGAAGGAGGACAATGCGCCCGTCCATAATGACCGCGAGCCTGGTGAAGTCGATGCCCTCCAGTTCGATCCTGAGGATAAAGAGGGACAAAAGGAGGAGGACCAGGGGCAGGGTGACTGTAATGTTGGACATGAAGAGGGGATTTTTGTCATAGACATGGAACTTGATGAGGAATTAGTTGGCAGTTCATCTGTGGCCGGAGTGAATGTTGAAGTGACTGAAACTGATTCTGTACAAGTTGTGGAGAAAAATGATTGCTTGAGCTCTGGTCTGCAAACTGAAAATGGTTGTGCTGCTCTTGAAGAGAAATATGCTCTTAGCAGTCATGTGATGTGTAGCAATTGTATCCTAATATTGACCGTTGATATTTCATCAAAACTACTAAGTAGGAGAGACAAATGGGTATGGATTTGGCTGCATAGAAGATTATCCTGCCTTACGTTTAAAAGTTATACCTCTAATTTGTAGCTCCATGGTACTTTTGTTTTCTATAACTCAACACCCCAGCAACGTCCGGTCACAAAAGAGCGCGAGTAACATATGACGAAGAGCAAAAAAAAACATATGACGAAGAGCAACCATCTGTTCATGTTGCATATAGTTCCTTGACAAGGTCAGTTATAGAGGTCTTGCCAGCCTTATCAGTTTATGTTTTGTAAATTTGTTGTCTTTCACAGAAGCAAATAGATGCATAGTCTGCTTCAGTGAAAAATCGTTTTGTTGCTTTTATAACTGAGTGGATACTATTGCAGAGCAAGTAAACAAAAGCTTGAAGAATTGTTGCGGCAATGGTCCGAGTGGCACACTAAGCATGGTTCTTCCCGAGTTAGTATTATATTTCTGTGTTGTTGAATCCCTCTGATAGTACTAAAGATTCTTTACTTTCTCTTTTACCTTTACGGTATTATGTTAATTCATTTGCTTGTTCAATTGGGTCGTCTCGACATGACAATTACTTTTCTTTCCTTGGTGGGATTGAAAGCTTGCTGTTTTGGCTAAACTCTGGCTGAGTCAAGAACTTCATTGTCTTCAGGATACAGGTGAAGCTTTAGAATCTGGTGAAGAAACATTCTTTCCTGCACTGCGAGTTGGTGTGGAGAAGCAGTCAGCAGTAGTGAGTTTCCTTTATGTGTTTTTAACTGCATGTTCTTTATCTTTAAATAAAGGTGGTAAGAAGTGCAGAAGCTTCATTTTGCTTGACAAAATTTGTATGACTCTTAGACACTGGTGCTTACCCTAACATCTCCTATTTTTGCAATCATTGAGATTTTACCATTTGTGATAGCAGAAGTTTCAATTGTGAGTTCCCTTTTGTGTGTTATTTTTAATTTCTCTTTCATTTGCCATTTTATGTGCAGTCATTTTGGATTGACCATCAAAAAAGAAACGTGCTCAGTGATGGGGTTATTACTCTAGACAGTAACACCGTACCTCTTTATGATCGTGGTTATGCACTGGGCTTGACTTTGGCCGATGGATCAAATAATGTAGATGGGTAAATTTCTACTGGTATTATGATTTCAGTAGGCATACTCTCATTACCCTGTTTCACACATTTAACAGAAGTGGGCAAGCACCCCAACAAGCTGCCACAACTATAAACAAATTCCATCCCTTCTTGGGGGGGTCAGCTGCGTGGATATTCCACCCCCTTACAGTTCTGTGATCCTTTGTAACATCGATATGTTTAAAGGTTTTTTCATGCATAAAAATCGACGCCTGCCAGACACAAGGACGCAAGTTCCATGGATGTTGACTATCTTTTGGCTATAAAGAGCATTGCTTTCGTTTTCTTTTGCAAAGATGACTTAGTCAATTTGTTCTCGAAACTCTTAATGGCCCCCATGGTCCCTTGCTAAGCTATTTTAACATGCTTTCAAAATGTGAAAAGCTAATATGTTTCAATTTCTTGAGAGGCGTGAAATTACTGCAATTCATTCATCTTCAATACATTGAAAATTAAAATTGTGCACTTATTATACTTAACGAGTAGGGGCCCTAGGGGATTGGAAAGTAATATCTCTAAAGAGAACCTTGTTCAGCGATAGACTTATGATTGACGTTAAAGTAAGTATTGAGAAATCATTAATTTTGTGATACTAATGGAGATTAGGTGGCTTGGTTGATCGATATGCCCTGCCATTTGTTCACATGCCTCTTGATTCTTCCAGGGGGAGACCTGCAAACCAATGTATTGCCATTACTTAGTACTGAATTGTATAACTCAATCATTCTCCCATGTCCAGAAGTATCAGCAATTAAGCTTATTTAGTGACACCATCTTCTTGCCAACTTGTGACTATTCTTACCAAGCATATATGATGTAAGAAAGAAACTTAAAGACTGCCTTTAGTGCCCTTGCTAAGTGATTGAATCAGAAAATTGGCAGCTTGGAATGCACCTGACATTTCTTGCCATGTGTGTATTCAATGCCGTGAACTAGCATTTCCATGTTAGTTGTGCTTAACTAGTGCGTGTAGTGTGCTATCAACATTTCCTACATTAAGGAAGGATGTGAAAATCTGGTACTAAGGGACCAGAGTACACTGCCGCTCATATTTGACTTTGAAAAGCAGTCATGTTGGAATTACATTTTATGGTGTTGGATCGGTTGTAGGTATGGCTTTTAAGTAACCTGGTCCAATTGACCATGTCCAATGTGGTTAATGAGATGATGAAAGTATTGCAACGTCACCATCGTTTTACCTCTGCAATACTTTTACCTCTAGATTTGTCCCTGACCAACGGTTTGCATTATAAGTTAGCATGGCCATGTACTGGAAAGAATTTTGCGTGACATTCTCTGTTTGGTCTGTAGTTCTCCTTTGTTACTGACTCTTCTGTTTCTCTATTTGATCAAAGTGGACCTTCATGAAAAACCTCGTTTATAAGATTTGTGGATAAATGACCGTATTAGGAAAGCATTGGATATATTTCCCCTTACCAGCTAATAATTATGCTATATTACATTCCGGTGGTTATTACATTGATTAGTTTCATCGAACTTTGGTAACTGGAGTTTTAGCATTTGTATCCTCATGACTTGCATATATGAACCAATTTGTATATTCATTTTACAGAGGTCTGGAGATAGTTGAGGATGCTGCTCGCTGTTTCAATTGCGGTTCTTACAGCCATTCATTAAGGGAATGTCCAAAACCTCGAGATAATGTTGCTGTCAATAATGCTCGAAAGCAACACAAGTCCAAACGAGGTCAGAATGCTAGTTCTCGTAATTCTACTAGATATTATGAGGACCCTCCTCCTGGGAAATTCGATGGATTGCAACCAGGCGCTCTAGATGCTGAGACACGGCAGCTTTTGGGTCTTGGGGTAAGATGATTGCTTGGCAGTGATTTCATTTGAGGGTAACGAGCAGGATTTACCTAAGTAGATGGTGACTCACCTTTTAATTGATATTGAAATGAATTTATAGACATTCTCTTCGTTTGCACATGTAAATTCGGTTAGGTCTGGCCTAGATGCTCTGAGGATATTTTTGTTTTGTGGAGTAGTAATTAGTTGCTTATCTGAAATGCAGGAGCTCGATCCACCCCCTTGGCTTAACCGGATGCGGGAACTTGGTTACCCTCCAGGATACTTAGGTAACTGAGATATGACCTTTTCTACTTTTAGGTGCTGTAGTATGCAGGTTACTGTGTGGGCATTAATTTGTTTGTTTCGGTTGACTCTTCTCTTGCTTCAGCTTTTTTAAGGTGTAATTTGTTGTCCTTTAATAGGAAAAGCACGCTCTATCCAGATCTGACCCATTGTATTAACTGGATTAAAACATTAATCTATTTTTGTCAATGCAGATATTGATGATGAAGATGACGTGTCTGGGATTACCATATTTGCGGATGCGGAGGTCTTGGAAAAGGGTGAAGATGGGGAAATTATGGAAGCAGAGCAAGAACCAAAGAAAAAAATGACAGTCAATTTTCCTGGAATAAATGCACCTATTCCAAAGAATGCTGATGAAAAACATTGGGCGCCTGGACCCTTGAGGTCGGAATCGTCTAGATACCACCGATCTCATCAGAGATCAAACCATTCCACCGGGCCCATTGAAAGGGCACATTATCAGGAGCATAGATGGTCAGGGTATGTGAGAGATGACTTCCCTCCTGGTTGTGAACCGGGATACAATACTTCCATATCTAGGTACTCCTCAGCGTCGGATCGTTTTGATTCATCTTCTCGCAGTCCAAGAAGTAGTGTTCAGTTGCCAGGGAGTCCTCCAATTGGATGGTCCTCACATGAGAGAGGTGGAAGGAACCCATATGGAGATTTTGCCAGTCGAGGTCCCCATAATTCACCCGCTGATTATGGCTTGTCTAGATATGAATATTCACGGGACAAGAACCGGGATTATTATGATTTGGATCATTCATATGAGGATAGATATAATGGTCATCGCCACCATGGTCGGAGATGAATGGTGACGACTTGGATATGGATTTTGCTGGAGAGGAGAGGCTCTGGTGACAGATTAACATGTGATGTCGCCATTGCTGACTTGACAGATGGATATGATTAGCTAGTTTAATTTGTACTAAGATGGTCCTAATGCTGCACAACTGTTCTTCGTTTCTTTCTTTTTTCTTTTTGCGTTTTTTTTCATTTCATTTTTTGTCATTGGGGCTAGAGGACTCCAAAAAAAATGAAATCTCTTCCGGTACTTATCTGATTAATCTAGCTTGTGGCTTGCTCCTGGAAACATTTACAAGAATGCAATTAGGTTAACTTTAAGTTGCAATCTAGTTGAAAAAAATAGATGATTTATAGAATCTCACATACATTGTGTGTTTGTATATGGTTTCTGCATTCAAATAAAGATTTCATAGAAATTAATCTGACGCTCAGGTCTTGGGATGGTCCACGTTGATGCATCTCTTTGCATCCAGGGATTCAAACCCAAGCATGCATGGTGAGAGAGGCGTCACCCGGTCTGGACATATTGGCACGAATAGAAAGCGACAAGATACATTTTATTCTTAACTATTCGTTGTAACTGTATATGATGAGGTAGCAAATATTTGAGGAAAATAAAGGCCATTTCTCAACCTGTTTGTGCGGTAAAAATCTAAAAGGAAGAAGTACGGAGATCGGAGGCCATACCGTTTAGTGTTTTGGTTTAGGTGCTGCAGAATTATGTCTCTTTGATGGACTGGAAGGCGGAATTGGGATGCCTCTTGGTAAGAAGTCGAAAACTCCTCCGTAACTGGTGTGGCGCTGCTCTTCTTTCAGGGAAGGCATCGAGTAATTCGGAGCGATCTCGACTGGGTTTGTGGCACTTGCCGTACTTCCTAACAGGAGGAGTTGGAGGAGAAAGAAGCAGTGGAGGAGGTGAATGCGAAGAGGAGCCATTTTGGTATTAATCTTGACGAGACACAATTCAAGCTGAACGTGGATTTTGGGTCTTATATAGTAGAAAGACGGACGGGTGAACTGAAGAATAGAGTTGGTCGAAAAGAGTGCCAAGATATTGTAACGTGGGCGATTACTTACTTTTATTGGGATACGATTTGTCAATGGTTGACAAAGATTGGGTGAAACTTAAGTACACCGGTCTCTTTTGAGAAAAATTAGCATAGAGCAAACATAAATTTGTTGACAAAAGGACAGACCAGATTCAGGAAACCTGAAACGTTTGTCCCAAGAAAGATATGGATTATTTGCAAATTAAGCATTTCTTGCTGTTCTCTCTTCCACGCCACGCTTTTAATCATCTTTTGCACTCATGAGGCATAACATTTGCCTGTATGAGCAATAATATATATACATGCGGGAACTTAAAACGAATTGACCTATACTTTACCAAAAGTTACTTGCCCATATCAAAAGCATTTCTTCCGGATACCTAAATCCATTTCTTACGGAGAACAGGAACATCGCATGCCATACCACTACCCCTGGACTCGCTTTGCAAAACAGTCTCTCGAGAAAAAAAGAATTTGTGCCATACTCAATAAGGGCAACAAAATAAAGAGACACAGGCAACCACAGCAGAACCAGCAAGAAATCTCCTCTCGGGATGCCCCATAGATCTACCAAAACAACCAGATTCTGTGAATATCAGCTCCAAAAACATTGGATCATTAGGGATTCTCTGGTTTTAATTTCACAATACATCACCTCACAGTATGTTTATTTCTGCAAAAGGATCAATGCTTGAAAATAGATCTATTATGTTAAACTCACTTAGAATTCTCAAAGTGGATGAATTTCAGTATTATATATACAGGTGAACCACCTCACTTTTGACACAAAAGATGATCCCTATCTTTTTGACTACCTATATGTACAAATGAAGGATTAACCACTACTCACTTTGCTAGCATTGATGATTGCGGCAGCTCTGAGGCTTCCTCAACTATACAGAGGAATCAAAAATGATAGCTTTCTGGGCTCATTTTGCATCGTTGTTTCCCTAAGGTCCAGGTTCAGATTTTTGTGCGAGTAGTAGTTCTGCATGCTTGCTGATGCTGACATCCCTGAAAATGTGAATAATTCATTTAATTCGTTCCATCAGACTAGTATATAATTTTGTCCTTAGTCACTGAAAGTTGATACTCAGTAAAACGGATGGAAAATAAAATGCTTTTTATGCAGATGACAAATCTTGAAAGCACAGCAGGGACAGGTTCTTTAGATAGGTTGTCATGCCTTACTTTAAATATCTGAGTTATATACAGTAAGAGGGTACTCCAGTGTTCTGAGATGAATGTAATTTGTATAGCAACAATGACATATGGATACACTATATGCAGAGAAATGCAGAAGAAGATGAAGGAATTTCATTTATCTGTCCTAGAAAGCTTGTAATATTTCACAATGTGCCTAAATTGGCATAGTGATAAGAGAGAGCAATCTAATATCCTGTAATTACCCCCCAACAATGTAGTTGCATAGTAAGCTGCCATTGTATATCTAGGAAAGAAAAGACGGTGCTTGCAACTTATTTTTTAGGAAGCTGTCCCAATTAGCTGGGAAGTCTCTTTAATTGGTTAACTTGCTTAAAAATGTTACCAAGCAATTCTAATTTCATGACTGTGATGCAGCAAGAGGAATTGTGTCATAGCATCTGTGCTTACATTACCACAAGTTTCAGCCTCAGATTATGTCTCTATGTCCCAGGATCAGGCTGATCTGTAGTTGAAGAACCTTGAGTCAACCGGTGGTCATGAACAAAATTCTTGTGCTGATAGCACACTTCGCATACACTGAACTCTGGGCAAATCTCACATCTCCAACTCTGCTTCAATGCAGTTAACTTCTTGCAAATGCTACAGGAAGCCTGACCAACTATATCCTTTGGGTTGCCAAGGTAATGCAGGACCATCATGGAGGAATACTTGGCATGTCGGAGTGTGTCGAATTGGTATTGATTTTCCTGACAAAACTTCAAAAATGTATGCCGACTTTCAAACAAATAATTTTCCAAAGTGGTATCCTCATCCTCTGTATCAGAAGGCACACCATTCACTGGAGCCTGAATGCATAGAAATGATTTACTTGTAATTATAAACCAATAAATTTTCATAATGTGCATAACTGTAAGATGTAAAAAATAAACAAGGAAGACTATAAATTCTGCAACTAACCTCAGACACTGAATGTTTTACTTTCTCATTTAACATGTGGATGTCAGTTCCATAAAGAAGTTGCTCACTATCATGGCATCTGCGACAGAAACAAAAAAGTTTAGTGAGTCACTTGCAATTTGTGTGTGGTGTGTCAGAGTTGCATTTTTAATTCGAGTTACTATCAAAGTATCATGACTTATAGCTAAGCAATTGTAACAAGAACATGTCAATTCAAGTTGATCTACATGTTAAGTGTATCACATTGTGTCAAATTCAGGTTTTTTCTTTGTATTTCGTGTTTTGTCTTGTGTCTCCTTTTGTAAATGGGCCATGTCTGACATTGCCAGACAATTTCCTGGGTCACAAGTACAGGATTTAAGAGGAAGGTTGAGATAAGTGATATGAGAAAGACCACAACGACCAGATATGAACATAATGATGAAACAGATCCTCCAAATGAAAGGAGTGAAATTGGAATGCTCCCCATGTAAATCTGTGCTCCTAAATCATTACCACAGAAAAGCAAGAGAACAACCTCCTAGCGTAAAATACTGGTTCTTCTGAGTAACAACAATTAGACATATTGTGCTACCTAAAATTGATTGCTAATCTATTTGATCCCCAGAATTAATGCTCCTTATGCCTGAATGGAGCATCCCTTACTTGAAAAGGAATTTAACAACCAGTTTTTGCTTTTTCACCCTGAGTGAGATTATCTTATTTGACAAAACCAGCGAAATATAAGGTTGGAATGAAGTTGCCGCAGCACTGGTAAGAAAGGGCAACTTGACAGTGATAAAGAGTTCTTTACACAGACAGACACCCAAGTGGAAATGCTAAAAATTTCAATACTAATAAATGTCATAGCATCTCACCTAGATGAGCACTAGAAGTGACTCAATACACCACTAACATGTCATGTGTTTCAGTTGGCAAATGGTCAGTCATCTTTCCTATGCTGGTTTTCTTTATGGGATACAATATGTTTATTTGATTGTGAAGCATGCTAAAAGCTCCAATTTGCCCTCAGTATAAGTTCTCCACTCTATATACCCATCAAATCAGTTTGTCCTCTAGTTATCATAACCATGACATGCTTCCAGAATTTAAATGCATGAGCCATGGTAACCACACCACATTTATTGACCTCTTCTATGAAATTTCAAAATGAAAGGTGAAAGAAGTATAATGAACATAAGTGGAGAAACAACTACAATGGGCGTACTATTACAGGGAACCCCACAAACACTGGCGAGCAACGTCCAGGAATAGAATGATACAACGGGAAAGTCTTATTTAGATATTACCTCTTGCATAGCTGAAAATTTTTGCATTGACTGCAGAACCATCGCTTTTCAGACAATATAACTTCACGGCAGTGAGAGCATACATGCTGCAAATGGACAACAATGAAGTCTTCCTTGGCAGGCAGGATTTTTTCCCCAAGCTATTATCAATAAGAAGAAAATAATCAGAGGATAATTCAAAGATACGAAAAGGAAGGTAAGATGCAACCAGCCATGAAGTTATTGGACGGATATCATCATTTCTCTGTTAATTGAATCTTACTCAGTCTATGACACAAAATGACAGTATTAAATACTATTCAGTTAAACAAGCCGATGTGGAATTCGACATTTAAATAAGCCTTTCACACATTCAGAAAAACACAGGATTAGAGAATGCCACTATTTCTGGCATTTCACTTTAATGAAATAGCAACTTTTCCTTTTTGATCAAAAAAAAAAAAGATTGCTATTGCATCAGAATGAATAGCAATCTACATAGGCATAGTTCCTCATGTTAATTGTCTGGAACCAATGTATCCATACAAAGTTTCGAGCAATTAGCCACTTCCTTGGAGATATCTCGTGGCACTTAATAATAGCTATGTAACTGTAGATCTCATGGCGCTAAAATTATGCAACTGACAGGTGTAGACAGAATAGGAAAAATCTTCAGGCATAAAATAAAATTGCTTATGATCATACAAGCATGCAGCAGGAGTAAAGTGACAACTCAAACAAAACATAACATGCAGTCATCACAGCATCAATTGCAGAGCACAAAAGCAAGTTAGAACCTAAATAACCAGAAGAACATATAATACAATCCTCAGCTTTAATAACTTAATATGGATTTTAAGCTGGTCCAGTTTTATTCATGTGCTAGGCATCCTTTGCATGCATTCCCAAAAGCTTTAGTTCATTGGCAAAGAATAACTGTCAGTTATTCAATTGCAAGTCCAGCAGTAATTTAAGAAGGAATTTGCTTTGCAATGAAGTGCAGTTGAACCTACACAAAGTAGATCAGCAAGCTCCAGTATAATATTTGACTTTTGGAACCTGGGTTGCAAAGAGGGAATTCTTCTTCCTCATATGAAGTTTCCTCTAAACAGATGTAAACCAAATAATTGGGAGGCGAAACAGAGACAGAATTTGTATACAAGCTCATACTAACAATAATAATTGGCTAATTAAACCTCCCTGTTCTGGTGTTTAGCTCATAGGTTACAATCAATCTAGAGGCTAGACTGCAACTAACGGCACTATATATAATGTTTGAGATGAACAAAATGAGATACCTTTTGCATGAAAAGAATGTCTTTTTTGGCACCATCAGAAGAGCTTTTATGTCCCATGGCTTTCAAAATTCTTGATGAAATTTTTTGTCCTTTCTTTTGGGAGTCATCCACATCTTTTTGTTCAATATCCTTGATCAAATTCTCGGCAGAAGCAGACCAATAGTAGCCTTCGAAATATGGCAAACGAGCAGCAGTTATCTTGGTCATACCTCTTTGAGGAGGAAGAAAATAGTGATCGTAAAGATTTGAAGTGCTAATGACTATTTTTTCTTCAACTGCCTTTTGCAGCATTGACTGATACCTGCATATACACAAATAACTATTAGTGTGATAGTGATACATTAAACACAGCCATAGAAATGTTTAGCTTTTAAAAAACTAGAAAATGAGGTTTGACATGATAAGAACAGTGATGGCCAAAGAAAAAAAAACAGTAACAGAATAATCAGTGGAAGAAAAGATGGGAACAGTATTTTGAGAAGGCATGTACATGAACAAATTGATGAACAGAAAAAAGTGGAAGGAGAAAGGTAAATGGGACAAACCATTTCCGCAGTTTCTGATTATGTGGTGTTTTCTGAGTTTCAGGATGACAGTAAAACAAGTAATCTTCTCCTTTCAGAGGAGGGCATGCCCAGATAAAGCAGCTTGCAAAACCTCGTTGTTTGCAGTATTCAAGATATCCAACCTGATAAAAGACAACAAAACACTACTTCAGGGATACAGTACAGAGCATGCTGAAGCCAGAAGCCAACAAAATAGCAAGGAAACAGATTTAATTACCAATAATTCATGGTAAACAAAAGTCCGGAGTGATTCTCCAGTCACAGTCACTATCTCTGGCTGAAAGTACTTGACAGAATCAAGGTAGGAGATGTACACACAACGTTGATTAGGGTGTCCACAATCCGAGCCAAATTCTTGGACATACGCGCCAAAAATCAGGATGTCTACCCCTTCTATCTTCTGAAATAAAAGAATTACCTGAAAATGCAAAACTTATGTAAATTTTCTTGGCCTACTAAAAGGTATGATCAAGGGCAGTACCAAAAAAAGAATTGATCTTTCCATAGGTATTGGCTCCAAGAAAGAATGCATAAAATCTCTATACACATGTGTGCGTTTTAGTATGTAGAACTTAATTTACAGTTTGTACACTGTATGTGCATAACTCCCTTAGCAAGATTGAGGGGCAATTGATCAAACTAATAGTTTCGATGAAGGCAAAATTCAATTATCCCAGCTTTACTGGCACCATAGATATAGGCAAGAGAGGATTCATGAGTACATAACGTATGCACATGTTACATATATTAGTGATTCTTATGATAATCAATGCTAGTAAATGTACGTCTTATATACAGAGTCCTATATGAGGGAAGGTCAAGTATCTTGTCAAAAACCTGGATGTCAAAACAACACAGAGCACCATTTAAGTACTGAAGGAAAAAAAAAATTCTTCCTTAAGGTACAGACTCCAAAGTACATATATGTGGATGGTACCATACCATTTATGAGTATATAATATATGCAGTACACCATGTATATTACTGATTCTTATGATCATTGATATAGCTAAATAGACATGTTTTAAAACACAGGATCACTCAATGGGAGAAGGTCAAGTAAAGGGGGTACATTTTCCAAAATGTAAAATCTGATTTCACCTTTGAACAGTATGGAAACTCGGCTGGATAATTCAAGTCAGGAAAGGTATCCAAAAAATGCTTCTTCACTTCTAATTTTCTTTTAGAAGAGACAACCACTCTGACTACAAGATCTTCAGCGCCAGGAACCTAGACATCAAAATGTAGGATTGAAGTGAAAAGAATAAACAAGTTCCATATTTCATTAACAAAAATTGAAAACGTAACCCATGAACCTCCATCTAATGGAAGTTCTATGATACGCTGACATGATAGTTACTAGAGGTAACACATTTTCACAATTCAATAACATTGGCCTTCAATGATTTGCACCTTACCTCATAAAAGCCCTTTTTTGAGACTTTTGCTCTCTGTTCTCTCTCTTCCTTGAGACGCCTTTGAATTCTTTGCTCTAGGGAATCACTGAGCTTGGTTCTCAGTAGATCTCCAGCTCTAAGAATACCAACCTTCAATGGTGAAACGAGCTTAGCATTTCCCATTTCCTTTAAGGAGCAAATGGGGCATATATACTCAGCTTTTCCTCCTAAATTTCTTCTGTCGTTAAAAAGAGCACAAATCTGGTGTTGCCAGGATCCACACTTATCACATTGAACCCACTGCACCAAAATGCCACAATGAGAGACTAACCTTGTGATCCTTGTAGTTTATGAAATTGAAATTTGACCGAGTTAACTTACCGATTCTTCAATTTCCTCATTATTCTTTCTCTTGTGAAGCTTGGCCTTGGAAACAGAAATTCCCCCACACTTAATGGTCCCACCTCTGCAACAATTGTGGCATGACGCACAGAAAGTACATTGTACGTCAATTTCATTTAACGTACAATAATAAACCCCATTTCTTTTGATTAAGACGCCGCATGATGAGCAATATATGGGTGATGGAGCAAAAACAAGCTTGACTGCTCCACATAGCTGGCATGAATTCTCGCGTATGGAAGTATCATTTTTCATGTCCTTTTCTGATACCTGCTGTCAAAAAATACATTTGTATTTGTTTAAAATTTATATTGAAAATATTTTCCTCTCCCTAGATGTCATAATTTCTGATCATGAGAATGTTTTAAGTGCACTTTTCCCAGGTGAAACAAATCAACATGTCTTTTAGTCTCAAGCACTAGCTCATGTTTTCCTAGGAAGAAGCCTTCCTACATTCCTAAATGATTTAAAGAAAGATTGCAATAAATGGTTGACACAAAGTGCAGAAAAGTTTAAAGGTTCATTGAGCAATATCATACTTATAAATACAATAGAAGTTTATTTCCCCATCTCCTGACAGCACCAAAGACAAGATTAATTAATATCTACTTCCAGATTCATGCACACTGAAGCTCTCCATCCAGTAGAAAATACTCAAGCCCAAAAGTTTTAGCTTGGATTATTGTCATTTGAAGTAGTCTTGGATTGCATTGCAATGATAGTTCTTTATAAAGATTTCTGTCTTAAGTCTGCAGGAGTCCGAGATGTTCCTTTGTTTCTATTCTCTTAAAATGAGCAGAACTGCATGCATCAGTTTATATCTATCTTAGATTAAAAAAAAATTTCAAACAGCATAAGCTCCACCTCCTCCTAGTTGTGCTGCTACCACATTGACCCCAGAAAACTAGTTTTATGTCCAAGTTTCACCCTACAAGTTCCTACGTGCTTCATACTGGGCCATCTACTAATAGACAGCTGACAAAAAACAAAAATGGAAAAACAAATCAAAGTACATACTCTGCATCAACCAGTGCAAGATATGACAATCTCTAGATGCCAAGCAGTAGCCAATGTATGAATGAAGAGTATTACCTTCATTTTCAAGGGAAAATTAAACAAAATGAAGCAAAATAATGATGTAGTCAAGGTTGAGCATTACCAGACATTCTGAAGAAGTAAACTAGTTAAATATGCGTACACAAACAATGCATTTTAATCAGATGAACTGGGAAAACTTAAGAGCCTCAATTGGCACAGAAGGTGGATAATGCATATTCTGGGATAAAATGAAGATTGATTACCAAATGAGCACTGAATCATTCCCCACTAACCTGATGAACACATCGCTTGAGGCCTGCTATATGTTCCTTTATTTGCTCTTTGGTGAAAAATTCCATCAATGAAACACCTCTTATCTTGGATTTCTCTGACTCAGCTCTCCAGTTAGTAACATCCATCATTGCCAAAGTTTTGTTCTCGACCTCCCTATTTTCCTCACCCAAATCAATCCTGAATTGTCCCACCTCCTCAATACCAGCTCCATGCTCTTCTAAGACAGTATACGGACTGCTGGACCTTAATCCAACAGAATCAACTGAATGATCAGCGATAGTCGAACCAATGTCAATGGGGTCCAAGTCTTCCACAGCAGAAGTATTCAAGAGTTCTTCTGATGGACTACCGTGAATTTCCACAGTTGGCACAAAAGGACGATGCAGAAGATTCTTAATAGTTTCAAAAGTGGTCTGTGTATTTGCAGAGGGACTTGTACTTGGTTTAGTTTCAAGCACCACTACTTTTTCAAAAGATATGGGAGATTCAGGCAAGTGCTGCAAGCCTGGAAGTCTTCCAGCAGTGCAGTCTTGAGCCATTACTGGATCAAGTACGCAAGAAGTTCCCACCTTAGATGAGGGGAAACAAGAAAGAACATCCATCTTTCGACGTTTTGGGCAGGAAGGCCCTATTTCTGGGGATCCAGATATTGGCCGACTGTAAACAGCTGACTGCGCACATGCACCTCCAAAAAAGCAATCAATACATTGACAAGCATGGAAGTGTGCCAGATAACTTGCCTCAGCATTTGCAGTAGTTTCAGATGAAGATGGCAAAGCGCCTTTCAAAGGAAAAGTAGATGGTGATTGGTTTGAAGGGAGCTCAAAAAGTCGAGGCTCTGATGCCTGAGAGGATCGGGTGAAGTAATCATGCACAAGACCATCAGAAGGGACCTCTGAATCCAATGGATTAACAGGCATCGCACTATGCTGATCGTATACTTGCAAGTTCTGCTGAAAGCTGTATTGTTTATCCATGCAATAATCTTTAAATAAAGCCTCATTGCAACACTGTGAACTAACATGAGGAAAGACTGATCCACCATAAGCAGCAGCATTACAGGGTATATGATCCAAGTAAATCGAGCTGCTTGAAGTTCCCTTGATCGAGGAGACAGTGTCAGCTACAGCAGCTGGAAAATGCATTGGCACATTGTTGGAGCCAATAAGCACTTTATTAATTCCTTGCCAGTCTACACCAGCAGATCCTAAAGAAAATAACCACTTCCTCTATTAGTTAATCAATTAAAGATCAATAGTCCTCTATTAGTTAATGTATAAAGAATCACCTGATTGCTCTGGTAAGTTCACATTCTGAAGCCCAACCGCACCTCTGGATGAGAAACACCGGTCCAAGACCACATCATAAGCAACATTATGGTTGTTTAAGTCACTCGAAGGAGAATTGGGTGCATATGAGGTGCCTCTAGCAAATGAACCTGCACTTGGCATAATGCTACACAAGGGGAATGAGGAAGTTGCACTTTCATCCAATCTTTCGGTGGTATTTGATTTGTCAATCATCCGTGCAAGCAATCTCTCCAACCGAATATTGAGAGTCTCCAGGTTCATATACTCAACCTAATAACCATTTGCAAAATGAGAATCCATTAAATGAACCATGAACTTTGAGAATCAACTGAAAGTATAACTATCCATCTAGTGCACATGTGCAACCCCAACCACAAACCACAACCCCCAACCCCAGCAAAGAAGAAAAAGAGGCAGGGCTCCAGATGTTCACCCACACCAGCCTGCTGAGGCTTATGAAAATGTACATGCACTTGCCGGATCACATGCATACCATGTGGGTGTAATTACAAGACGTAGGCCATGGAAACCAATAAAAAAAAATTTAAATGAAACAAGAAGTGAAATTCCCATTCCAGCTGTGAATAACTTAGAACAAACCTCAGAAGAAGACTCCATGAACAAATTCTCCTCCAGATCATTTGCAAGGCCCACTGCCAGTGATTCCCAGTCCGGTCTTATGTTCATGATCCATGGGAAAGCTTCCATTCTGCAGGAGCATTTGAACAGTCCGTAGCACTTATGAAAACATTTCCACAAAGGGTTCAACTTCCAGAGATTTAAAATTAGAGGGAAGATTAAAAAATACCACAAAATATCATTGGGAAACTTACATTCTCCTTCTAATCAGATCACGACAGCAACTGATTTGAGGATTTTTACGCCAGTCTCTAAAGGTACTTCTAGCAAAGCCTTGGGGTGAACATCACCTCTTGACTGCAAGAAGCTGTTAGGGAAGAAACCATTCCAGCTCTGGCCAAAATTTTGACCAAGCATATACCCTTTTCCCAACATCTACAATTACTTTGAGGATCTTGCACTGCAAAATGGAAAATATATATGTCAAGAGTAGTTATGACATTTCAATGGGATCAAGCTAACTAATATTAATATTCTCATTTTAACCCCTTGCATTAAGGGGGAAGCATACGTGTAGAAACGACTAAAAAGTAAATCAGCGTCTTCATCATGATCAGTGGGTAAATTAATTGAAAATTATATCAAAGATCGAAAAGACAAAACAATGCCAGCAGCCAACCTTTTCTTTACCATGTATGATTCAATCCAGCTCTATGTTTTTGTTTTTTAAGTGCTTAACCTTCTATAAGACTTTAAGTGTGAAACCTTCCATTATGAATATGCTTCCTCTTTTGACCTCTTCACTTTTTTAACAAGAAGCACATTCAAAAAGCAGCATTTACTTAAGGAAGTCCACAGGTAGCAGGTCACATGTCAAAAAACACCTTAAACGAAAACCCCTCATCTAATCTTTGACTGCAGCAAAACATGTTTTCTCGTACACAGGAGCACGGAGTGTCATCTTCCAGGGAGATGATGGGGGCCTAAGGACTGGACACATCAAACTTAGCCTCAACTGGGATTACTATGATATACAATTTAAAAAAGAGAGCTTTTCGTTTTTCGTCTCCTGGAAAGAACTGGTGAAAGGAACTATCTGTTCCAGATGGCGAATCAGGTACTTTTTTTCACGATTGGAAAGGAGCCAAAATGCGACATATAATGTTTTATGATATATCAATGCAAAGGTTCTTCAGTTTACCGCTGTGACGTTTCCCCAATCTACATCTTCAGTCGGTCGATGTCAAACAATCCAGGCAACATTCTGATTAAAGAGACAACTAAGAAAGAGTGGCTAAATAACCAAAACACGTCTTGAAAAAAGAAAATTCTAACCATGTCCATCGGAACACTATTCACACTGGAAACAATAATCGCGCACTCTTGAACTGTAATAAATAAGGCATCAATTCATCCCCAGCCCAAAACTCTCTGACGACTCAGAAGAAGCACTTCTCTACTTGAACCCGATCATGTTAAGCGCTCGGACCACTCAAGGAATCACAGTAACAACACACAGGCTACCCCGGCACAAGGCTCATCCAATCAACTCCACGGCGTCAACCCCCTTCTTAATTGGCAGAACAAAGGAGCTACCATAAGAACACGAATTCTAATTCCTGGAACCTCACGGCAGCCACCAACGTCCAAGGTTCTGCCCAAGATCGAAACTTTAGGGCACAAGCTCACAACTTTCAAACGGATTCAAAACCCCGCAAGTCAATCGAGTCTTAAAACTCGACTGGCACCGATCAAGAGACACTCCCCCCCGGCCACCCCCAACCGTCCATCCCAACCCACCCAACCGATCGCCCCCTTCTTTCGAACGACGCGATCAAACGCGAAGCTCACGAAACCCACATTGTCGCGGACACAAAGAAATCGCACCCGAAATCCCAAAGTAACCAAAACGGAACGCGCGCGCGCATGCAGAGGAAGAGAGAGAGAGAGAGAGAGAGAGGACTCACGCGGATGCGAGGGAGCGATCGCGCCGAATCGATTGATGATGATGGATCGTGCCCTAATTGAGCGACGAGGCGAATTTAGGGAAACAAAGAGTGGGAGAAACGGGAAGGTTTCGGAGTTCTTGTAGTTTTTTTTGGCGGCAAATATCGTTTTCTTGCGAAGCGGAAGAGAGAGAAAGAGAGTCGGTAGAGAGAGAGAGATTCTTCCTCTGCTCTTTTTCTTTCCTTTTTTTTGTGCGTTTGACTCACGGAAGAAAGACGTAGGGTTGCAGGCAGAGCCCAAGGGACGACAAGACGACCGACCGTTTTATCCGCAAGGGAGGGTTTCCTCGTCCGAGGTGGAGTCTTCTGTCCAATCTCCTAGTCAACGATTCCGCGGCTGTCCTATAGAATCCTGGACAAATCATCCGGTGAGCTTAATCATATATTCCTAATGAATTTGGACCGTCGGATCTTTATGAGATTCGCTTGAAGCTCAGATAATATTTACTATTTTAGACCGCTCATATCTGAATGTAATCATCTGGAAAATCGAAAGATTTACTTCTCAAAGGGAAACTTTTCGAAGAAAGTCAAGCTTGATTGATATTACATGGGCATGTGCTTCTACATTTATTTGTTCGGAGATTAGATATATCTCGACAATTGCATTTTGATTGTACATATTTGGAGTAACATGTGTCGTTATTTTCAAAGGAAATAGACAAGAATTTGCGCATAAAAATTAAATTTATAAGAGACTCACATTGAATTTATAATTGTAAAAGTTTAGTGACAAGCCAAAGTGGTGATGCAATTAGGCCACAATGGTTTAGAAAGGCATTGACGACTCAAACACCGATTCTAATTCATGCACTTCTAAGTGGAACGTTCTATTCCTTTCTTGAGGTGGTTATGGTCGAGAGTCAATTTGCCTTTAGGTCACAAAGCTTTAGCTATCTAACTTCATAAGGAAACTAACTATTTTGATCTATTAAGGAAACTAGATAATCCTACCAAATAACTCAATATCAAATAATATACATTCCTAATATGTAATAATATCTCTAATAATATTCTCAAATAGGGAATAACATGATAGTGTAATTTTATTCTAGAGACCATGACGAAAAGCATTGTGTAAATCGGACCGTACACTAAATAATTGATGTGGATTTGTTGAATCGATTTTAAACAGGGAGAATTGTTGCTCGACCTTACAAAATCATCACCTAATTTAACAAGGGTTGAAGAAACACATGATCAGAAAGTAGAAAGTCGACACCTCTTTCTTACATAGCGTTGATAAAACTATGTAGCAACCCAACTTGAATTTCCGGAAACTAAATTGCATCAGCCCGGGCTGCTCGATAAAGGTGTACTCGACTTCGACACTTACTATTGTCTAGACACTAAGTAGCAACTTCGCTTATTGATGATGCTCGCAATTGAAAGAGTGTCGGGGGTAGGCATTGTTGAGCGTTGACTAAAATTGAGCTGAAGATAAGGTGTCGTGGACTGGAGCACTATGACACAATAGAAAGCGAAAGCTAGAGTTTTGATTTGGGTCCCTCTCTCTTCTCTTGGTGGGATCTTCGAAAGAGATGAAAAGAGAAAATACTCAATAAATCGACTTTTTAATGTGTTACAATCAACGGATATTTATAACTAAAAAAAAAAAAGTAGAGGAAGAGAAGTAATCAATTCTAACAAAAAAAAAAGAAGCTATTTTAATCTAATAAGAAAACTAGTTATATAAAGAAATAACGAAATATCAAATGATATCCTTAACATCTAAGGATATCACTAACAATATTCTCTTACGGGAAATTTTCTGATTCCCATAAATATACTTCAACAATGGGCCCAGGCAATGCTAATTAGATTGCATCTTAGGGTGATCACATCAATCGTCCCTCCCGTTGTCAATAATGTGCTCCGACATATTAAATTGGAAGTAATCTGAAATTACAATGGTGTCTCTGCAATTGTCAGAAACCTGAGGGGACACCATGAGAATTAAATTATCCTCGCCGATTCGAAGCTTTGACATGGCACCCACTTAGGACCCGTTAGAAATGATCACGATCAAAGTAAGTATCTCCATTGAGCTCCATAGTTCACACACACCTGATATCTTAAGATGGGTAAGCCCATTACCATGACTCAACCAAAGCACCAACCGGATATGAGCCGCTTTCGATTTCGATGTGGATTGGCTTAGAGTTTAATTTTGAGCTCTGATGGGATCCTAATTTCTGACCACCTAATAGCGAAACCCCTCGCGAAGAAAGATGTATCCTCCCCTTTTAAACACAGGCAAATTGTCTCGACATCATGTGCAATAATCTAATGACAAAGACGTCTGTTGCTTTTCATGAGCTGCCAAATTCGAGTTATATCATCAGCGAATTTCTTACTTATCCATATTTGGACATTTTTATGACTTGATGTGGAAGGACTTATAGTTTTTGGGCATGTCCATGAGGCTACAATAACAACATCATCAATCTCGGTCATTTAATTACTAGATAGATTTAAATAATTATGATTCAAACCGAATATTTCATGACTATTGTGAAAACACCAAAAGGGGCAGTTTTCTTGATAGCTTCCCTTTTACGGTTTTACTTTCGAAAAAAAGGGAAAGATAGATAATTGGACTCGGATGATTGGTTGGAAATCTTTGAATAATTGAAAATATTTTTATAAAAAAAATTCCAAAATTGAGACATGTGAATCGCATCAATGTTATGACCCAAAATAAAAAATAAAAAAATTCGCATCAATTTTAATATCCTCCTTCTTCAAAGAGGAAACGGATAAAACCTAGTCAACGACAAAGGACGTAACAATTAAGAAAACCCGTTAGGCCTAGAAACTTGGAATGGGAGGGTCCCCGGATTTTGAATTTCTCTTGTCCGTACAGCCCTATGCTATCTGCAACGGCTATTTTTTTACATGCCACGATACCACTGAGAACGGTCGCATGACGTAATCATGTTCCCGTTATGTAATGCCGTCTACAAAACTGAGTATTTAAAATCACCACTTGTTTTTTTTTTAAAAAAAAACTTCGAAAAAAATCACCACTTTTTCTTTCACTCACAAACTTAATAGTTTCTGTTCATCGAAATCATACGCAAATCAATCGAGCATGTGCAAGTTTGTATACGCAGTAATGTTTTGTTGATTTTGCAAAAAATATGATATTTCTAAAAAATATTTTTCAGTCATTTGATAAGAAATTTTTTTCCTTTTTCCATTTTTCCAAATAGACGTGCATTATTTGGACTTTAGTAATTTGGGTATGGGCAACTAGGGAAATAAGTACAGGACCCGAGCTCCCCTATTGCTCGGGCTCGTCGGGCTCAGTCAATACTTGTGCTTGGAAGTGCTCGGGCTCAAGAAAAGAAACCTACTGTGGACATGTAATCATGTTGACATTAGTATATAATGCTGTCCACAAAACTGAATATTCAAAATCACCTTCTTATTTTTTTAATATTTCAAAAAAAAAAATCACTCACAAACTTAATAGTCTCTTTTCAACGAAATCATATGCAAATCATCAAGCACAAGCAAGTTTGCATGCACATTAAGACTCCATTAGTTTGGTTATTTTTCAAAAATAACAATATCTTCCATTGTTTAATAATAAAAATTTAACTTTTTTTCCAAATAAACATTCATTATTCAGGCTCCATTAATTTAAATACGGGTAGCTAAGGAAATGGGTATGAGGTCTAAGGTCCCTAGCTGCCCAGCCTAGGTCCATCGAGGCTGGCCCCAAGACCCCGATGCTCATGTCGGATCCCCATGCTTTGGCTCGGGTCCATTAAAGTCGAGTCCAAGTCAAAGGAAACGGAGAGCGACCTGTCAGAAGCGCTACCGCCGCCACTGAGCCCTCCAAAGCTCGTCACAGTGCTCACTCCACAGTCGTTGAAGAAGAAGTTGATGAAGAATCTGCCCACAAGTTAACGAAGAACCACTTCCATTACACACAAAATGTGACTAAACTAAGGAAGAACAACCCCATGAAATCTTCCACGATTACACCTGGTCATAGACACGCCCCTATGCTTTTTACAGCACAAAAAATTCAGTAAAAGGTTCTCAATCAACCTCCACAAAGCGATTCTATATAAGAGGATTTAATGTGCGTTTGGTAATATTTCTATTTTCGAAAAAAAATTATGCTTATAAATATTTTTTTTCTATTTGTATTCCCTATATAGGTTTTCGAGTAGAAGAGTGCATTTGGTGAATACACAAAAGTTTTATTCCTATAATATAAAAAGAACAGAGACGTGTTTGGTATGACTCTAAAAATTTATATTCTCATTTTTTTCATTTAATTATAAAAATATCAATGGAGCTTAACAATTTATGTTTGGATAAAAATGGACTTTTGTAAGGATTTAATTGATCAAGATATTATAAGTCAACCTTAGAAAATCTAACGTAATAGTTAATCAAAGATGAATGGTTAGAAATGGCAGTAGGGAGTAACCCACAATATGAGGATATTAACAATAAATTTTTGGGTATTACATGAAACAGGTGCATCTCTTTCAGCTTTTTTAGCTATAAGAAGAAGAGCAAACATTACTTGGTGGAATGGGCAATGGCGAAACAACTGAGAATGGAACCGGTCCTAAAGTTAGTGCACTTATTTGCATAAACTCACTAAACCTTCAAGCAAAATGACATCGGGAATTGATGGGGCATGGGCTTAATTATACACAATACAAATGGTAATGCAAAGACTTGTTCAAAGCCATTTAATTTTCTATTAAAACAAAATTGTAGATCTTAAAGGATGTCTCCAATAGAATTTTAAGGGAAGAAGGCCAAAGTTACCAAGCTTCTACGATTGAGCATCATCTCTAAAAGAAAACATAATTCAAAAATCCATATAGTAAAACCCTAAAAGCTTATTCAATTTTGAATCCAATTTTCATTAAAAAAAATTCACATTTTTTATAGTAATCTAATTCTAAAACTAGAATTAACACTAAAGTCTAGTAAAACTACAAAAAATCTATTTTTTCAATTTTCCTAAATTTTTAAATTTTTTATTCCAAGAAATGGGGATGCGGATCCAATCAAGAGACTAGATCATGTGTTGAATGTGTAAAGACGAGTATTATGTTACAGTAAGCTTGTTTTTATAAAATGATATTCTTCTCTTTTAGGTAAATATTTTTTACTTTTTGTTTCTGTTCCAAATATAGTCTCTGACAACTTTTCTATTCTAGGGAATAGAAAATTAGCTATCATTATGAAATGAATATATGTTCTCTATTTATTCCAAAAAATAAAAGAACAAAAAGAAGAAGAAGATGGTTACCAAATAGACTCCTATATAACTATATCCAAAGAGACGCAGTCACGATCTCAACTTATATGTCTAGATGATGCAAAGAGGGGGGGTGGTTATAATACCCAAGGAGGCACAATCACAATCTCAGCTTCTATGTCACCATATGAGAGAGAGAGCTTGTACCAGAGCGAGCTAATAAGCAAAATAATTACGCAAATGAAATTCTTGGCAACAAAAACTCAATAAAATGTATCACTAATTACATTCTTTTTTGCGTAGAAATTCATCAATCCGTAGTTTTCGAAGATTCCCACTCTTCACTGTGAATGCTTTTCCAATTTTTTCATTACGTGCCAGTTTGCATACACATTAAGACAGCGCTTGATCATCTACGTATATTTTGCTCGATAGAACAAGGTTAGAATCTTAATAGAATTACTGCAAGCATTGCTTGATAAATCATTGGTATAACATGAAGAACAATATACATTATCTGATCGAGTGTTTAGATAACAAAGGCATTGGTGAACAATGTTAACGACTCTGGCTAAGCTCGTGGGACCACTTCTGATCGTGCGACCACCGTGAGATCGCTAGGGGACAGCAAACTCCTCGCAGATGGAGGGAGGTAGACAACAGGCGACGGTGGTCGATGAATAATGACGACCACTGTCATTGTGCCCCTATTCGAGTCGAAGGCCACTGCGATTGGGGTCACTGTTCATAGTCATGCCCACTAGTCTCTCGCTTCCATGAAAATTACTAAAAAAGTTTTGACCTATCGTCCGATAGCCGATTCAGTTTTAAACTTTTCAATTGCATCATTTTACTTATAAATATTTTGATGATTTGTCTAGTACTTATTAATTTTAGCTGAAAATTGCTTCATTTTACCATACATAATCAGAGCTACCGTGAACAATTTTTTCAATTTTTTCAATTTTTTTCTAAATTTTTTTGTTCTTTCTTTTTATTTCCCCACTCTAGCCAGGAGTTGAGGGGGAAAAAAGAGAAAAAAATAAGAAAATCAAAAATTAAATTAAAAAAGTAAAAATTGTCTCTATTAATAATTTCTAGCCAAAACTAGTCAAGAAAACTACATTGACAAATCATCAGAAAGTTTGGACTAAATTAAACCAATTGAAAGAGATAAGATTAAATTAACCATTATATAATAAGTTTACGACTTTTTGGATAATTTTTCGCTCACCTTCCACCCCTCTTCCACGACTTCATTCAGGTTTTTATTTTTTATTTTTTTATGATAATAAAAATCATTTGAGGTGAGTCCCGCCCCAAAGAGGGATTTTCTCATCCTAATCAAATCCAAACCATATCCAGATCCATACAACAGAAAGGATAAAACTTTTCATAACCAGAATAATTTATAATTCACCAAATGCAACCCAAGTAGGGGTGAGCACATTGGATTACCCGAACCGAGAATCGTCTAGACCGAACCGGTGGATTTGGTCCGATTCTCGGGAAGATCGATGCAGTTCCTGGTTCCCATTTTTATGGAAATCGGTGATTTTCGATCCAGGTTCCCGGTTAGGAGGCTGAACTGACTAGGCAAACCGACAATTTTCTATTTAAAATAAATTTCTCAAAAAATATAATAAACCTAAAATAATAATATTTCTAGTAATTTTTTTTTTTTTTTGGGTAAGTGGTCGGTCCTAAACCCAAGGGTTAAAGCCACCCACGAAGGGTCCTCGGATTGGCTCCCATTCCTTTTCTCTGTGCATTGGCTCCACTCTCGCGCCTGCAATCATTACTTTCACAAATTCTAGAACGCGTGCGATTCGACCTTTTTTAACGAGAAAACACCTTCAAATCACTCCGATATTCAAAATCAATATTCAAAGTCGCGTACGATTTCTTGTAACGGTTTCATTTTCAAATTCCAAAGAAGAGTCAAAGAGTAGAGTTAAGAATCACTGCGCCGCGCATCAAACAGGCTTCAGGTAAGAAATACCCACGAACGAGAGAGAACCCACAATTCGTTTGGCGTAAGGCCGTGCGAAATACTTCTTTCAAGTATATACCCGGAGAGCCTGTTGCCTCAGAAGCACGCATGATTATATAACACAAACTCTCACAGCAGTTAAATCAAATGACTTACATCATAGATATCTTCCACCTGCAAAAACATCATGCAATATATCCTGCAAAAGAGAGCAATCCATCCGCCATGCATACCCTTTCTTATGCCTTATTTTGCCTTACAGCACAGTGGACTAGCAAAGCTACTAACGTCTCATCGAAAGTCATCACTCATGATCAGCACTCGAGACTGGGACACGCAGGTCTTGGGCAAATAACATTGCACACGGGGACAGAAGAAAAAAATGGAATCCACGGGTTTCACACACCACGCGACGTGAACAGGGAAAAATTACAGGTATTTGATACAAACAATTTAGAAGCCAGAGACCAAGAGCATCATGACATGCAGTATTATTAACACTGCCAATAGATTGCCTAAACAAAAAGAAAAAAATGGTCAAAATATCAAAGCCCTGAACATCCCGAAACCTTCTAAATAGAAAGGGGCGCCAAACCTCTCCTTCCCAAACCTAGAAAAACCTTTTCTGCTGAACTAACATAAATGGCTACTACACATCAGGGAAGCTCCAGCAGCGTTATCTAAAGAAGCTGATGGGGCCACATTGCAGCCCCGGGGTTTCCTCCCGAGACCGGATAATGATCCTACCTGATTAAGTTGTGAGAAAGTTCCAAAGTTTCTTCCCTATAGAGACTTCGCCTGGGTGCTCGACCTCACATTCATCGTCATCCCCATCTTCATCAAGTGCAACGGCATTAACTCCTAGGGACTCGCTCCTGTTGTCATGTTTGTCTCCCTTATCAGGTGTGCCATTCACCTCCTCACTCAGTGCCATATCCTCGACTATCTCCTTTGTTCCATTGGCGTCTCCATCTTGGGTATCAGCCAATGAGCCACACTGCAAAATGACAAGGCATAAATATGCTTTCCTAGAGCCAAACAATTATTAAGTCACAAACACAGAGTGCACAGCAACTAGTCATCCATTCACAAAAATCAAAAGACAAGACATGAGAACCAATTACTTACACGCACAAAGTGTGCACTTCTGCCATTTTCACTGGCAACTGTAACAGAAAGTGCAGGGGCTGCTTTGGCATAGTGAATCACCTCCTCTGCACCTTCTCTATCAGCTTCTTTCTTATTGTCCTTGTTCAGGTCATTTGACACGCCAGATGCAGTGGTCTTGACCCCACTGTCAAACATTAAGAAAAACAGCTGTAATGTCAAAAAACACATACAACTATAGCAGCATGAGGAAACTGACTATCAAAAATAGAGAAGCAACATAATGATCTTGAGTATGTTTCAAACCCCTAATAATCTCTAAAACATGTTCATAAGAGTTGCAAAATTAAATTCCACCATCACATGTTCATAGGAACTACATGTATTAACAAACCCACAAATACAGATAGGAAACGCCAGAATTAGAAACCCACCCTTTAGGTCGTCGGAGATTATATCGCCGTTCACCCAAAGCTTGAACAGCAGCAGTATTTCTTTGCCGCCTTTTCCCACGCTGACCCTTGCTCACGCTGTCAGAATGTCCTTCAGTGTCATCAGCATCTTGCTCGCTCACTGTGGTGTTATCACGACCCCTCTTGCGGACATTTCTTGGTCTTCCTTTACCAGCAAGACTGGGTTCATCCCGACTGTCAGCATTTGTAGGAGCAGAGTCCTCTGCATTTCCATTCTGCTCGGTCTCATTCGAACCAAAATCTTTCCCAAGAATAGTTTTAGCATCTTTGACAACTTCGTTCATAGTACGTGTCCGATTCACCCTTGCTCTGCCCCTCTTGCGAGGCTGATGGACACCATTGTTTAAATCAGAAGGCTGAGAATCTTCAACTTCTTGTCTCTTACTGTTGACATTGCTATCGTATGACATATCTTGACCAGCTTCATCCTCTCTCTGATGCCCTTCAACATCAATAGAAACACTTGCTACTGCAAAAGAGAGCTCAGCATCATTTTCAGCATATGCTTTGGAAGGTTCTTCGACATTTACATGTTCGCCATGCAGAAGTCCCTCCTGAGTCAAATCTTGAACCGGATGGGAATCAGTTTTTTTGCCAGGGGAGAAGCTGAATATCTTAGTTGTGCATTTTCGAAGCCAAGACACAGTTCCAGTGGAGAGAGGCGTTGTTGAACCAGCTAAATTTGGAGATGTATCGGTATCTGGCCTTCCAGAAGGATTAGAGGTCATATTTGCCTCTTCCTTTACATAAGCCTCAGCCAACTTTGACCGAGACATCTCAGCATTCTCAATCTCAGATATAGATTGTAGATCGGAAAGCAGAAACTCGCGAGTGAGTTCCCCACATGTGTTGCAGCTACTCTGCTGCTTAGCAAAAGAAATAAAGCGATCTCTCTCCTCGATAAATTTCTCTCTCTGGTCCTTCAACTTTTTGCTAAGTGCAACAAGCTGTTCAATGTCCTTTCTTATTTCAACTTGTTCATCCTCCAGATGCTTCTTATTTGCAGCAAATTCTTCCCTTTCCTTTTGCAATTCTGCTCGTTCCTGTTTCATTTCTTCCATTTCTCTTCTGGCTACTTCTCTCAGGTAGTTAATATTGTTTAGTTCTCTCTCCTTTTCTTCCTCGAATGACTTTATTCTATCACGCAAGTTATTTTCCATCTCATCCAATTTACTCTGCATATCAGTCTCAAGCTCCTTTTTCTGAAGCTCAAAATCACGAAGCATCTGACTTCTCTCACTCTGCACCTTCTCAGCAAGAACTGAAGTCTCATGCTCCATTCTGGCTTCAAATGATCCTTTGGTCAGTTTTAGATTTTCCAGCTCCCTTTTTATGTAATCATCTGTCTCCATCCTGTCCCTATGTAATTTTTCCTCCTCGCTATGTTTGAGCTTTTCAAATTTTTCTTTTTGTCGCTCCGTATCCATCCTTTCTTTCTCAATCTGAGTCCTTTTCTCATCAAGCTCATCCCACTCCTTCTCAAAAGCTTCCTTTTGCTGCTTCAAATCCTCCGCTTCCTTCAAAAGAAGCTCCTTTTGAAGCCTGCACTTCTCTCTTTCTTCCTTCAATTCAGATTGCAAACGCACAAATTCCGACCTTTCTTCTTCACTCACTTGCAGTTGATCCTTCTCCATGCGGATCTTCACCAGTTGTTCTTCATTTTCCCCTCTTATCTTTTCAAGAGCAGCCCTATGGCTGAGCAACTCCTCTTTCTCAACAGCAACCGATTTCTTCTGAGTCTCCAAATTCTTTTCTTCAGACTTGAGAAATTTCTCCCTTTCCTTAAGATCTTTCAACTTCAATTGAAGGTCATCCTCTTTCTCCTTGAGCTTTTCCGTTTTCTTCTCCACCGCTTGTTCTCTTTTCACAAGTTTATCCTCTTTGTGCTTAATTTCAGCTTCCTTCTTCTGTACGTCAACTCCTTTTCTTTCTAAGTCCTCATCGAATTTTTTCCTCTTTTGCTCAAGTTCCAACTCAAAATCATTTTTCTTCACATCTAAAACACGAGCATGCTCATCAAGAAGCTTTTGAATTTCATCCTGAAAAAGACCAAGCACAAGGAGTGTCAAATTTTAAGAATATTTAGAAGAATAGTTAAATTGCTACAGATTTGATGATTAAAGTGACTGATAAAGAGCACTCCAGTAGGAATAATTTTTCTAGCATATATCTTTATGATGACACACAGGTCTCTGTAAGTCTGACAGGACTGATTGAATCCATCACATCACACCATGATAAATAGAGTTTCCATTTAATTTATTTTTGTTTTGGGGAACACAGGCAAGGAGGGAGGAGTCAATACTGGAGGGGTAGAAAATCTGGCAGTGTGCAGACTCAACATTATAAAGCACCACAACCCAACTGTTAGTAGATAGACAGCAGAAGGAGAAAAAAAAGTGTAGGGAACTACACCACAAAAAGTGAGTCATGTAGAATATATTATCCTCATGTTACTCCCATGATGGGTAAGTCATCAGACATCTATATACCAGCAAATAACACGTAAATGCAAATCTCAAGATTTCAAGAACTTACTCTTTCTCTAGCATCGAGCTTTTCTTCTGTAGCAACCAACTGCTTCTCTTTAATTTCTAGGTTCTTTCTCATTGTTTCAAATTCCTGCAGCCAAAAAGAATGCGTTAGCTTAGAATAGTCCCATTGTCAACATCTTATGTGATAAGCATCAGAAAGGCTTACCTTCTCTTTCAACTTTAAACTCGCCAGCCTGCAACTCATATCCTCTTCCTTTCTTGACAATGTTAGATTAGCTTCATCTATTGTCTTTTGCGCTTCCTCAAGATCCTTCTCTTTTTGCTTATATATCTTGTCCTTCTCATTTGCCATCTCCTCTCTTTGGTTCAGAACCCCAAATCTATCTCCCAACCTTTCCTCTCCATCACGCAATTTTCTTTCCCATTCTTGCAAGTCCTCCCTCTGCTTGGACAAAGTGGTTTCAAGTACTTCACGCCTGAGAAAATTTGCAATGAGCTCATTTATCAAGGAAGACAACAGTATGAACAACATTAAATGGCCAGAGCTACAACCACAAACTAAAATAGCTATAATTAACCATGTGAAATAAGTAATGCAAATGCTTCAGACATACTCTGTTCTAAATGATAACCGTTCCCTTCGAAGAGAAGCTTCTCTAGCATCCACATCTTGCGTCTTCCTCTCAATTTCTGAATTCTTTCGGCTTATTTCAGCAAGTTTGGCATCTGCAGCATGCATCTTAGCCTCTACTTCTAGAGATTTTTCCTCAATGCTTGCAGCCAAAGCATTAGCTTCGGCTAATTTTGAAGCAGCTGTAAATTTAATTTCAGCATACTCTGCACGCATCTCACGCAAGGACTTCTCTAGCTGCAACCAACATTTTCAGGAAAAAGAACAATTACCAGGTATTTTCTTTCTAACATCATCCATCATGTAAAAAAGGATAACCAAGTGCATGTAAGGTAATCTCACTACAAACAAAAGGAGTGCCCACTTTGGAGGGGAGGTGGGCTGGGATGGCAGAAGCCGTGATCTTCTGACAAAGAAAACCTAGGTATTGCACATACAGACCATTTTCTTCATCTAATACCTAGCCTTGACACATAAATGATTGCTTTTTTTGTCATTTTATGCAAATACTAACCATCACACAAGCCTTCCTACCGTATCTAAATGCTACTTTTATAATTTTTTCTTGTCGCTTCCATGGATAAAAAGTTTGAAACATTACAAATTCATAACTTAGACTGAGTCGTAAGTTGTAAATAAATGAGGATATTTTGCATGTGAAACTATATCCGATCCTTCTGCTTCTACATTGTTAATTTGTAAAGTTCACAGTCCAAATTGCGCTGTAAACTAAATTTCATATTCGGATAGCTATAGTTATGTAAACATTAATATTTTGGCTATTCAATTACATTCCAGGCAAACTTGAATGAAGAACAAATTTCTCTGTTTAAGAAAACAGATGACAAAGGCAATCATGTACATGTTGTGGGCCTATTCGCTTTTACGTTTCATAGGTAAATATAAAGAGAGATGACTTAAAGATACTGACAAAAATATAATAATTAAATTATAGTAGATTAGATAATCAAGGTGCAACTACAATAAAATATACATCTGTTTTTTAAACTAGAAAACAAAGGCACGATATTGAAATCCTTATTTTGAAGGCCAAATGCTGATGTTATCTCTCATATTGAGAGAAAAGGATGATGTCTTCAAAGATGAAAAGAGACAGAGAAATATTTTCCTATGATACATCAAAGCAGCTTTAGTGAAACCAACCAGTAAGACATAGTCCAATTTAGGTAGAGTCCCACACATAGCAAAGAAGGGAGTTATTTTGGAAAAGCACCGTAATCTCGACATCGAGTTTGAGATCTTGAGCAATCAAGTCAAACAATGGACAGCAAGTAAAAATGCTTGCTAGCATCGCCCCTGAACTCATGCCATCTATTTTGCAATCATAGACATAGAAAAGTTCAAACAAACATTTTTTGGACTGAAAAGGTAAAGCAATTTTAAAATGGAGATCTTACATCATTCACGCACTGCTTCTCGACACCAAGAGCTTTTCTCAAGTCATCTTCTCGTTTTTCAACATCTGACATAGCAATCAAATGAGCCGCTTGCTCGCGTTTAAGAGCATCCTTTATTTCCTCCAATGCTCGTCTCAGTTCTTCGTGCTTGGAAGCCCACTCTTTTTTCTCAATCAAGAGAAGTCCCATATTATATTGGTACTCAAAAAGCTGGACCAAAAATCAGGAAATGGAAAGGGTTCTCAACATTAATGCATTCCCAAAATGAGACAATTAGAAAGGCTAAGGACATGGAACTAGAGCAACACACACTGATTTAAGATGAGCAATATAAGAAATTGACAAGATGACAACACAAATTCACAGGATGGCTCCTCCATGAATGATGCCACATAAGTGCATTTCCACATGCTACACACCATAACTTTCATGGCTTCCAAAAAAATATGTACGGATAGACATGGAATGGCTAGATATATAGAGCAAAGGTTGCAGTATAGTGACATTGAAATGGATTTTATATAAAATTCACTGAGTTGCAAAAGAAACTTGAGTTCCCTCAGTTCTGATGACGTTCATGGCAAATCTTGTTTTAGTACATGACCAAACGTGGCTCTTTCCACATGTAACCTTCCCCGCCTGTCAGCTATTTTAATGAAAAGCTCACAACCAAGCATTATTTGTCTACACCTACACATTCTCTAAGGCAATCAATTTCTTGCACAATGGACCCATGGCTGATTGCAAAGTCCCTACTGTGGAGATGCCAATTATATTAATCAATTAATTTTCACTACTCCAGTCAAGTTGCATGTACTTAACGAACTTGTCACTTATACATCTAATCGAAGATATAAGTTTCTGAACAAATAGATCTATTGAAGACCTCACTGCCATGGCTCCATCCCTCTCTAACTGATTTTAGAGGAAACCTCAACATGGCTGCAACTACAAAATCCATTTTTTATAATAAAAAATAAAAAACTTATTGACACCACTTTCCCCAGACAACAGCTTTTTTATCATATCCAACAGTGCTTCAACAGTCTTCATTCTCATCAAGTAACTGACATTCCTAACCCAATTTCTACTCCTATGAAAAACTGAGCTGGCCATGAATCTACTATAAATTCCTAGATTATTACATCTCTGAGTTTGCTGAATATTACGATTACCTTAGTTGACAGTTTGACAGGCAGATGCAGAGCTTATCATACCTTAAAGTTAGTTAGACTTGAGTCCACAACATCTAGATGGGTGGACTAGCATCTACAAGACCAGTGTTCTGTATCGAAACTCCCTAGGATTAGCAAGCCAACTCGGCTTGAGAAGAACTAACGGTACGAACACCAGCATACATATGCAAAATACCGCCATAGGAGAATACGCCCACATATAACCATAGCAGCAAGTAATACCGTTTTCATCCTGAACCAAGAACAACGCAAGAGCGGCTAACTACACAGAACGAAGGAACGATCTATCAATCACCGAGGAACACCCTTCACGCGTCAGTACTAGACAAGACTGGTGAATAATTACGGCAGAGAACTACAAATAGCAAATGCTGAAATTCGACCCCACACAAGCCGCTGCCAGTCGCCAAAGGACGAGCACCAACTACCAGAAAGTGTGAAAAGCACAACAGGGGAAACGAACAGAATTCATCCACCAACCTCCTTCTCGAGTAGGGCGACCTTGTGGGCCGAAGAATCGCCGCCGCCTCCGTCCACGACCATCCCATTCGAGCCGAGGGGAGGAGTCACGGGCTCGGCGGGGACGATGCTCTTCCCCTTCCCATCGGCGCTAGGGTCGGGGCCCGACCCGGATCCGCTCTTCGGGGCGTGGCTCCGGGGCGTGAGAGTCCACCCGGACCACGCCTTCTTCTGCGGAGTGAACATCACAGCAAGACCAGGACCACCAACGGACTCCCCACAGCAGCAGTAGCGGCAAGAGCGACACGGCCGAATTCACCAGATCGCGGCTTCAAATTCATAAGCAGCACAAGAATTGCCCCCAACGCCGGAAACCCTAAATCCCAATTCGCCGGCCGGCACGGAAGAACGCCGGCAGCAGCGGCGACAGTGAAGCCCTAACGCGGAGGAACTGGAGCTTTGGAGATCGGAAAAACCCTTCCGGTGGCTTCTCGAAATCGGAAGTGGAGAGAGAGAGAGACGCACGCTCTCGCGCTCGCTCTCACTGTAAAGTGACGGACGCGAACAGGAGGTCTGAATTCCGGCGAGTTGAGGGGCTTCGAGTCCGATAACGTCTCCAAACGAACTCTCCGCCTCTCTCTATTCTCTCTCTACTTTCTCTTTCTCTCTCTTCGGCAGCCACCTTTTCTAGGTGCTTTTGCGCGGATGGCTCACGTTCTCCTCTTTTTGGTGTGTTTTCCGTCAATTATTATGATTATTAATTTATTATTATTTCATTGAATGAGTTGGTCCGACAGCCAAAATTCCGTCCACGAAATGACGATGTTGCCCCTCGCGGCGGCGACGGTCTTGGGGGAGGCCCAGCGGGGGCAGGGTCGGGATTTGGGGGAGACGGGACGCTCTGGGGCCGCCGGCGTGGGGGACGAAATGACGAGATTGCCCGGGGTCGGCGAGATAGGGAGGGGCAGGCGCTGAGGGGCAATTGAGGAAATTGGCAGAGGCGTGCGTGAAGAAAGAGCGGTGGTGGGGTTGGGGTTGGGGTTGCGGTGGGGCCCGGCTTACTTGGGAATGAGGCGATTGGAGTCGATGCGGATAAGCGCACACGACACACTTCTCTGCGTTGTCCACACGTGGGTTCACTCACTCTCTCTCTCTCTCTCTCTCTCTCTCTCTCTACTCTCTCGAAAAAACAGGGTGTGCATAGGTGACGTCAGCGAGAGAGAGAGAGAGAGGTTATTTGCATTGATTGCTTGAGGGCAAGAGAATTCAGCGAGGGGGGTTTGGGCAAAGTGGGCGGTCGAATTTATGAGGGTGATCCAGTGAACCTCCTTGGATACGGGGGCATTCAATTGGTCTCTTTACAAAGAGCATTTCTCACCTTTTCTCTGATCTTTATCCGCATGGACAGCTATTATATCGACCTATTAAATCCTCTAACATCCCGAAAAAATATAGTAGAGTCTACCATCTCGCCTCAAAGGCGCCCAATTGCTAGGTCCATGTTTTTTTTCCCAACCAAGTAGAAAGTACCAACATTTTACTCTATAGTTTATGTTGCCCCGCTACAGAATAGCAGTTTAAGAATTTACATAAGAACAATGTTTCCTCGAAGCGTTTGATGGTTATTATTATTATTATCATGGGGTCGTGCATTTCACGTATGGGCATGTATTCTTTTCGTGCGACTGTGGAGGAGGATATTGGCGGGACCATGTCCTTTTACCTGTGATTCATTCGTTACCTCGCCGGTTTTGTTAGAAAGAGAACCCTAAAGTTTTGATTTCGCAGAGTTCTTCAAGGTTCAATTCAGGAGGGGCTCCATGGAAGCCAAGGAAGAAGATGACTTGCATGGCGTCATCCTGCTGGGAGAGTGACGATGCGCAGCCGAAGCTCGGGTTCGTTGAGGCTCAATGCGAGGGCAAGCCTATTTACTCACTGAGCGGCATATAGAGTGCGTAGAGGTTGGAGATGGAGCTGCATGAGTTGTCGAGGAGTGGAGAGGAAATATATAAAGATATCGTTCGAGTTAGGAAAGAGATAGAGGGAGCATTGCATCGACGACAATCAGAAATGGAGCCTGAGTTTGAGAAGAAAAGAAAATTTTGGAGTTAACTCACCCTCGTGTGATCGTGCCATTTAGAAAGGTTAATATCCACGTTGGTGATTTTCCAATCAAAATAGATTAGGCAGATTCATTGGCAAAATATGAAATGGTTTATGATTTAATTGATACAATTAAAATGTTTATGATTGAATTAACGAAGTATAATATGTATAATATGTATAAAATCTTTTTGGTAATTTTCCTACCCGCGTGGGAGAAGATGCTCAAGAGAATGAAAAATGGAATTTGTCATTGTTGAGAAAACTCCAACTAGATTTTGCAGTTGACAAAACTTTCTAGTTCTAATGTTTATCTTAGAACCGGTACAAAGAACAAAGAATGAGCATGCTTCATTCAGGATGTGATTCAAAGACTTTCAACATAGTTTGGTCACAATCAAACTTTAGTTCAACTACATTGAAAAGACTTGATTCCCACTATGACGAATTCAAAACTTGGCTAATTCAAAATCTAGTGCAAAGCTCATAACATAGACAAACCCAGAATGGAAATTACATTGGCTAGTGATTTGATATGGATTTCAATTCCCTAAATTATATTGATTGGATCAATCTAATTGATTGACTAAACAAATCCTGGAGACAAGTTCTAAATGAGGAAGCTATACTTACGGAAACCTAGATTTTGCTTATATAGGCAATTAAAATCATATAGAGATTCAATCTTTATCTTCAACAACCACAAGATTTCCTTAAATCATTTTGTCCACCAAGTAGATTAGAAGATAATCCTCTTATGATTGGCTAACAGCTAGTACAACATGGATGAGTATTTAAGGAGGTCATTACGTCAAAGAAGATAAGGACCTGAATATGAAATTCTAAAGTCCAAAGCTTGATTTGATACCTACTGGTCTATTGAGTGATGAAGATGTTGTGATTGTGAGATAAATACACAAAAGAGTGACTTAGTAAGATAATATATTCTACCACTGAGTATTTATACTCAAGCTTGTAATCTTTTATTTATCACTTGGTAGAATCCAACCAGTAAACTGTTAACATGGGAAAATGGATGGAGGCTTAATTTAAGCTGAACTACTATAAACCTTGTGTGCAATTTCTCTAATCTCTTATTTATTGTTATTGTTGCACACCCGCTAGTTTTCTCAAAAGTTTGTTTCTTCAAGTGAACGGATTATGTACCTTACTTCAAAATCTAACCACCCTCTTTTAGACTTTAAATAGTGACTTATTTTATTCCACATTAATTCTTGTTGAGATTATTTTTATCACCTATTCACCCCTAGATGATTTTAGCTAGCTTCCTCGGTCGTGAAACCATAAATAGACTTTCTGCTATTTTTTTTTAATGATTTTCAAGAGAATTACCTTAAAAATCAAAAACCTATTGAAATTGTGCAAATTCAATCATAAATCTTCTTCTTTTTTGCCAATTCAATTATAAATCATTTGGATCCATTTGGTCAATTTTTCCTGATTGATGCTAATATGAATACTTTTTAATAATTTTTTTTTTAATTATTTCCTTTTCTTTTTATTTTTCCTCTTCTTCCTCCTTTTCCTTTTGTTCCCTCACAAAGGCCGACCGACCAAGGAATAGCAGCCATGGGCGAGGCTTAGGAGTCACGACCACTGGTGAGGGCTTCAAGATCCTGGTCCAGTGGTTGGCTAGCCCTACTAGAACCTTGCCGGCCACTATGGGGAAAAAGGAGAAGGAGGAAGAAGAGTAAAAAGAATAATTAAAGATTAATAAAAAAATTGAAAAATAAAATATTGTTAAAAAATTCCCACGCTAGCACCGGCCAATCAAGATTTAATTCAATAGACTCAATTAGCATAATTCCAAAAGATTTAAGACTACATTGAAAAAAAAATTGAATTGCCATAATTGTAATATATTTAGGATTTTTTTGGTAATTTTCCAAGAATTTCTGTACGGGTGTATGGTCCACTCTCGGTCTTCAAAGTGTAGTCTAAGTATATAAGGGTTCATCCTTCAATAAACATTTGGAATTTAGGATAAAAAAATTCTATTATCATTTAACTTTTGTTGCATTTCGTAATTCACATTGAATATTGGATAGGTTACTCTGTAGCTATTGTTTTAAATACACATAATGAATTTCCCTCATTTTGTATCGCACCTGTGGGAATTGATAAGCTATAGAGGACTTATGGCCAAAAAGAAAAAGTCAAGCTATGAGATTGATCAAGTCTTATCTCAAATGCTGGTTTGAGATCTATTAGATAGATTAAACTACAAATTAGGATTAATTCAAAATTAAAGGGGCACACTGACCGACTAGGATCGTGAGCTAATATTTGCTTAACAAATCAAGAAATTAGTGCTAGCACAACCTGAATTATGTTTGTTGGACTAGTTCAGAAGGAAAAGGAAGTTTTTTTTATATGGAATTTCTAATTAATTTTGTTGGGTTGGATGTGGTCAACAAAAAGAGGTTAAAAAAGTGTGGTTAAGTGGACGTGCCTGTGGATGTGTTTGCACGTTGTTGTTGCATGAAAGATCGTACATTTCACGAAAACTGCCTTACAGTTTCTTGAAACTATGGTTGTCATGTTCATTTCTCCCCATTTCATCATAAACCCGATTTTTAATAGATTGGTGCAACCCAATCAATTTCACACTGGTCAAGCCTATAAAAAGACTAATCTAAGTAATGGCACAAGAGGTGGATTTTTTTTTTTTCACTAACGGCGATGCTTTAACTATGCAATATGAATCTTGAGACATTGCAAACTCCCTCTCAGAATGGGGCTAATATTCTTATCAATGTCGACCGGGCAATACTACCTTAATTTGATACGCAGTCTGACCCATTCCTATACCCTTTACTA
Source organism: Angophora floribunda (assembly GCA_014182895.1). Lineage (NCBI taxonomy): Eukaryota > Viridiplantae > Streptophyta > Magnoliopsida > Myrtales > Myrtaceae > Angophora > Angophora floribunda. The sequence continues at coordinate 13,376,944 of CM024714.1, forward strand.
TTGATAAAAAACATCAATACTACCTCGAAGCCTACCAAAAACTACATCCTTGTTCGAGGGCTCTTGGTTTATCAATCAACTCTCCTCGTAAGATTGAGGACATATGTAGTCTATCCATGAATCGCATATATACCAGAGGGAGTCCAACAAAATTAACATTTATAATGACCTAGTTAATTCCACGTTGGGCAAGCCCTCAAAGGGAATATTTGTAATATATGTATACCATATAAGATGGTGATCATTTGAAAATGGTCCTACTTATGAATACAACTCAAGCCTTGCCTATCCAATGTGGGTTCTTGGGATGTCACATTGGCGTGCTACTATGTTTAACATAAATAAAGTCAGTATGTTAGAAAGTAAAATAAATGCTTATGTAATATAACTTAGGGATAAGTATACTAGAATTCTTAAAATTTGTCATAAAAATGTAATTAAGTTTTAAAACTTACAAAAAGTGTAATCAATTCATAAAAACTTATCGAATTGATGCAATCATGTCCTTTCATTAACTCTGTCTAACTTGGCTAATAAAAAAATGCTGACATTGCTTCTTTTTTTAAATAATTTTTCTCTCCCCTGTGCCGATGACATGGCTAAAACACAAAAAATAAGGCCAAAATGATGTCATTTTTCTCCAAATCTGATTTTTATATAAATTTATTTAAATTAAAATTTAAAAATAGGCTAAATTGAAAAAAAAAAATTACGAGGGTGAGAAACTAAGCAATAAGGACTACACATCGCCAGGAAGGGTTGGCGATGGCAAGGGTCACCGAGCCTTGACCTTCTCCCAAATCGATCGAGGCTCATTGGCCCTCTCTGAAACCTAATCAACCACTAGAGAGGGTTGGCTGCTAATGGTAGCCCTTGCGCAATCTTTGTGGGGGTAGCCAGGCCACTAGCTAGCACTTGGCAACACCTGCCATCATCAACCCTTCCCGACTATTGTGGTTGCCATCATCAACCCTTCCCGACTATTGTGGTTGCTATTAAGTGTCTCATAGTTTAGAACTTATCATGTACTCGTGGATTTCTAACTTTTGAAATATGTTATTGACTATGGGACCTCTAATAGTCACCCACAAGCTTATCTAGCTATGCGGGTTTCAATAGTTTCATAGGTTCTCTAAAGTTCTTCAACAAATCCCTGCCAAAATGGTACAATTTATATGATTTAATAAACGATATAAGCGATCATTTTTTGGAAAAATATTTTTCAAATCATTTATTCTATGCAAAACAAACACATCCTAAATTACTTTTATCTAATGATCAAAAACACTAATTTTGAATTGATCCCATAAATCTGTCACATGCCAATTTGGAATTTACATTCGAATCTTTCTCGTCTATAACCTAAATGAACCTAATAAATAATAATTCCATGAACATTTTAATAATTTTTTTTTTATTTTGTCCTTCTTATGTATCCAAGTATGCTCTTTGATAAATCTTAAAGAGAGAAATCGAATAGAACGATAAATGCCGAACTTTTTCACATTCATTGTTTGAAATTATGGAGGCCTCATTGTTATGGCCATTTATCTTCAAAAGAATGTCCTCATTAATTGGTTCCAGCTGGCAACTAAAAAGGGACAAAGTAGGTGTCGACCATTTTAAGAGAGAGAGATTGACTTTGTGAGACATCAACTTTATTAAACAAATTATCATTTTATGATTGTAAGAGATCACGCAAATTATGCCAATCAAATTGTGGTTGTCATAATTTGGCTAATGCGAGGATTATCTTGTGTATAATTAGCATTGACAATTGTTAACATCAAAATTTGAACCGTCTTGCATTGATGACTAGTATAGAAGAGAAGAACAAAGTTAATATTAGGGGTGGGCATATGAACTAGACCAAACTAATTGGTCTTGAGCAGTTTCCAATTCCTAAAACTTGGAACCGATGATAATTGGTTCAGTTTCTGGTTCTAGGTATAGATTGAACCACCTGAATTGAAATGATAATTTTTCCTTTTCCTTTTCTTTTTAATTGCCAAAAGGCTAGGAAAGAGAAAAAACACAACCTTCATAAACCTGCTTGCATTTTGCAAGAGTGTCCCATTCCCCTTGAGTTTGAAAACAACAGTCTTTACAATCCCTTATCCACTTCGTGTGTTCCATTCATTGCAAGGAAATAGGAAAAACATATACAAAACAGAAGAAGAGAAATCACATAGGTTCTTGGACCTATCAGGACCTACATTGGATCAATTTGGTCCAATTCTAGGACTAGGTGGGCTAGTTCTCGGTTTTACAAACTAAAACTGATCACTCCTAATTAATAAGTTAGAAGCAATGGAATGACATGTATGTGGCACGATTAGTTGATATACATGTGGCATAGTCAGCTAGCATATATATATATATATAATAAAAACAGCTAACATGATGCCAAACCAGTTAACAAATCAGAGAAAAGTGCCAAAACAATAATATATCGTCAAGTATATGAGTAGGGGGGATTGTGGCCAACACATGGTAGAAACGGATTTTCATTCGTGGGGAACTGTTTGCATGAATATCGAAAATTGATAGAAGTCGTGCTCAAAACTTGGAGAATAAACGTGGGACACGACATCAAGAACACATACAAACGTGGAGAATAAATCTTAGAATATGGAATTGAGATCTAAGAGGCTGATGGCTATTAAGGACACCTTCAAAACCAATGCCAGCCTATAGGGCTCGCGCCCCAAAAATTGAGCAAGCACGTCTTGGCAACCATATCTGAAAACTTGGGAGGAAGCCTTTGAACGTGAAAGTGAGATGCTAAAAACCCATGTCTCAAAAAGAACATCTTAAGCAAAAGGGACGTATGCACAACCAAATCACAAGATGTTGATTAATTTATCTAAAGTTTTCTCTTCTTTACTTTTAGGATAAATATCATCAAAAATTTTAAATTATGTAATTTGTGACAAATTTATCATAAACATTTTTTTATGGTACTAAAAATCTCAAATTATGCCACTTGTGATAGATATACCCTAATTTGTGATATTAAAAACTTCAAACCATACTTATTGTAACACATTTATTTCAAACTTTATTTTGTAACACAAAAATCTTAAACTTATATTCGTGTGACATATTTACCCCTAAATACTTTGGCCGAAGAACATTTTTGTCTTTTTCCTTTTTTCTTTTCACTTATTTCCTCCCTTCTCTCTTCCCTCCACCATGGCTAGCAAGGGTGGCCCTCGCCGACGTCAAAGTCAAGTGAGGGTTGCTCTCGCTTGGGTGGGCGAGGGACGCCCCAGCCGACATCAAGCGAGAGTTGCCCTCACTTGGGCTGGCAAGGGTTTCCCTCGCTTGACTCAACCGAGGGCCTCCCTCGTTGGATCTGGTGAGGGCAACCCTCACCGAATCTCTCGCCAGATCCGGTGAGGGCGGCCCTCGCCTATCGGCTTTCCTTCGTCATGGTCAGCAGAGGGAAGAAAGAAAGAAGGGAAAAAAAAAGGAAAAGGAAAAGATAAAAATGCCATTATATTAAAAAAACTTGAAGGTAAATGCTTCACATGAATATAAATTCAAGATTTTTTGTATTATAAAAGAAAGTTTATGATAAATGTGTCATAATATGTATAGTTTAGAGTTTCTTATATTACAAAAAAAAATTCGAGGTAAATTTATCATAAATGATATAATTAGGAAATTTTTGTGATATATTTCTTCTTTTATTTTGTGAAACTCGTGACCCTATAAGTTTGATTTGAGCCGATGCTGTTAGCTTTTAGTTCTGGTTCCTCATAAGTTTGTGTTCTTGTTCTAAAGTGAAATCGTATGATCGATAATAAGGCGGCTCCGCTTTTTTCGAGCCTGCCGGTCTTGAATTTGGTCCTCATTGGAAAGTACTCTTTAAAGGGCGGAGGTCCATTTTGGCGAACTCAGGAGGAAATGGTACCAATCTTTTCAGTTGACGGCGACAACTCATGGAAGTCCAACTTCTTCGTTCTTATCGGCCAGCGACCTCGAGCCGCCGTTGTACCATTCGCACATACTTTTCCAAAGCTCCTCTCCTTTGCCCTTGTTTTCCCCCTCCCCTGGTCAAACAAAGTTGGATAGAGCCCTGCCCTCCTTGTCCCATCCGACTATAGATGTTAATTGGCGGCTTGAATTTTAGTCACAGAGTCCTATTTATATATGAGAAAATTGAATCAACATTATCGCATTTCACAGCACAAGTTAAACACCACCTTAATTTTTCTAAGCTGACAATTGTCGTCCTCACTTTCTATGTGAAATTTGAAGTCGCATTTCTCGCCTAGACTTAATATATTATATCATCACTTTCTTTCTCAACTTGTTCTCGCAAGCATTGGCAATTATCTCATGAGCTTTAGCTTGTGGTCATCGCGGGTCTCTTCTCTCTCCCGGTTTTTAGGTCTGGAAGGACAGTCACATACACAGTAGTTGCACGCACATCACGAAGCCTCAATTTTGACCAAGTGTCTTCATTGTCACCCAACGAGCTATTGCACATTCTCGTACGCCTCTTGCGGGGCGGTCGATTGAGATGGCGGGCGTCAAGTGATCGTCGCTGGTAGCGGTAGTGTTCCTAGTCCTCCCTCGGTCTCTGTCCCTGCATATGTTTCTCTTGCCGTTTGTTTTTCATGTTTGTTATACTGAGCAAATGATCATATGACACGTGGCGTTTACCTCAACGCTCCCGTGAAGCATTTTAATGGAAGGACTGCCTATTAACCCTTTAAAAAAGTACAAGGATTATTTTGGTATAAAAGAAGAAGTTAATTTTCAAGCAAGAGTACAGAGACCACTAGTTTGATCACATCAGATTTTTTTTTCTTTCAAATTAGTTTGTAAATTGAGATTGCCAAAATTTGCAATTATCGATATCCCAATGGATTTGCCAAAATTTCCTTCAAATTTTATGGATTATTGAAATTGAGTCGAATTTGTCAAATTGAAATAATAAATGATATTACACAAATGGGTGAATTAATATTATCAGTGTAATTTCATTCTATGCTCTCTCTTTTTATTTTTACTTATTTATGAATTTGAATCAAATTAATTTAATTGAAATAATCATAAAAATAATAATTTATCATGCATATATACATTTAATATATAATTTTTCCTAACATGTCAAAATTCCTTATTTTTTGAAAAGCAATGTGTCGGCGTGTTATGCCGTGTTACGTGTTAGTGTTGGTGTTACTTAGTTGGCCGATTGCCAAGCTGTTGGCAATTGTCAAGGCACACGGTCAGTGAAGGAAGAAGGGGGAAGAAGAAGAAAGAAAATAGAAAAGAAGAAATAAATAATAATAATAATAAATTTGATTTTTTTTGGAAAAATTATTTTATAAGAATAAAATTTTCCTTAACCAAGGACCTTAAGACTAGAAAAATATTTTAGAAATTTTTTTTATGTTCATTCAAAGGGGAAATCGCTATTTTAAATTTAAACTTCGACAAGAAAACATTTTCTATCGATTCATTTTCCTAAGCAACCAAATGTCAAAGAACGAGGTAAAACAAACTCACCCTTACGCTCTATTTGTTTTGCAAAAAACAACTTGCTTTCCAGATTTTTTGGCGTTCAATTCATAGAAAAGACACTAGTTGAAGAAAACATTTTCTATTAACAGAAAAAAAAAGTCATCTAAAATAGGAGAAAATATTTTTTTTGCTTTTCAAGTTGGGGAAACCTTTTCCATACTTTCTTTCATCTCACTTTTTCACCAAACACATTTTCTTTTTCTTTTTTTAAATTGACTTTTTCTTTCTTTCTTTCTTTCTTCTTCCTCATCTAGTTGACGGCCGATGAGTGGCCATAGGTGAGCTCGAGCCTTGCCAAATTTGTCAAAGCCGAGCTCATTCGAGGTCATCAAAGCCTTGTTGACTTTGGGTGAGGCTTGAGCCCCACCTAACTCGCCAAGTGAGGCCTAACTCACTGGCATATGGCAAGGCACAACTCACCTATAGCCTTTAGCCAGACCATAACCATTCGTCAGTGTGATTGGTGAGTAGTTAAGAAAGGAAAAAAGAAAAGAAAAGAAAGGAATAAAATAAAATAAAAATTTATTGAAGGGAGTGCAATGAGAAAAAGATTTTCTTTATCGAATAGTAGAAAATATTATTTAGCTAATTTTCAGTTTTGCCGAACACTAAAAAATATTGTCATTTTTCATTTTTCTTAAAATTGTCTTCTTTGAGTTATATTTTCCGTGAAACGAATAGAGATTTATAATGATATTTACGTTATATATGATTCAGATGATACTGTAAGGTTTATAAATCATTCGATATATTTTGGGAAACTGTGGGACATAAATTTGGGAAGAATTTCTGAGCCTCACAAAATCATGGCATCGTAGTAAAGGAAGCTTTCTCAAAGTCAAACAGTTGAAGGAGCCCCGCTGGCATCTTGGACTGCCGCGTGGATATCTTGATGCGTCATTTGATCCTTCTCATTGGCTTGTGACTTTAATGTGGGGGCATTTCGCTTGCACTTATCATCAACGAGGTAACTGAAGACCGGTCGTCTTCTTCTTGAAGTCGTGCGTGCTATTGGAAGCGGAAGGAGTCAGCCTGCATCTTGGAGCAGTTGAGATTCTGTGCTGTCTTGAGCCGCCACTCCCCAAGAAGAAGCAGAAGACACAGCCGCTGCCTCTTCAAGCAACTCCTTTTGATGTGAAACTCCCAAAGACTTTACCCTCCTCTCTCCCTCTTCGAGCAAATCCCTTTTGGTGTGAATCCCCCCCCCCAAAAGACCATAGTCTCTCTCTTTCTCTCTGTGATTGATTGGCAATGGGTGTGCCGGTGGTGAGGTTTCCGATCATACCGATCATAAGAGTGTTGGGTTTCGCGATCGTATCTCTTGTGCTTATTTGGGCTGTCCATTTCAGAGGAGGACTCGCTCTCGTCTCTGACGATAAAGATCTCATCTTCAACGTAACTCTCTCTCTCTTTCTCTCTGTCTCTCTCACGTCCACACACACGCACAAAACAGATTTCCCTTTCCTCCATCTTTCGTGGTGAATGAGGAGTGCGTATGTCGTCACTGTTAAGGGATGCTCTTGGGTTTTTGCCTTTCTGTGGTGGGTACATTTTGCTTTCTTTCTTTTTTCTGGGTATTGCTTGATTCGGTTCATTTCACGTTCTTGTCTGAGTGCGTTGGATGGTTGCAACGTGGAAGCTTGGTTCGCGGATTGAGTAGGTTTTTTTCCATTTTGGGTAACGCTTGTGCTATGGGTGCTGGAGGTTAGGCCGTTGTTGTTGAGAGAGGGTTGGAGAGATTTCCGAGTCGGATCTTGATTGTTTTGAGTGAAGTTTATCAATCATAATCTGTTGATGATCAAAGGAATTAGTTGACAGGCGTGGCTGGGTGGGTTAATAGATCGTTTACTCAAAATGCTGCATTGATGTCTTCAGGCTATTTTTGATTAAATGGATGCACTTGCTTTAGTATTTTCCAAGCCCTATCTCAACCGATTGGAATTGGAGGTCTAAACTTCAACTCTTGTGCACGTTCAGATGTCCTGCACATACATTTGAACAAGATGCAATTTCCCTGTCCACTTGGCTCTGAATCTGCTCGAGTCCTTTGGAATAAATTTCTAGATAGTTGATCCTTTGGGCAATTTACTTTATATTGGATCTTATTGTATACTTGGCATGCGAAATCTGGCAGTTTAGTTGCTTTATGTTTCTGGTCTTATGAGATACATATGTCAGTTCTTACATTCCGAAGCAAGTGAGTAAAAACCGGCAAGACATATTAGGTGTGCCGTTTCCAGTGCCCCCTGTGCACATGAACCCTTTGATTAAATAGGTCTCGTGTACGACCTACTATATCTAATGATTGCTGTAGGCTAGGTGCAGATGCTAAAATTATTCACTGGGTTGACCTGGATAGGGTAATGACCAGTTGATTTCTTGATTTGTTCACCACTTATTAAATACAAGTGACGATATCTTTTTAGGATCTTAGAAATCTTCCCTGGCCAAATTCTGCACACGTATAGACATTCATAGGCTTGCCAAAAAGGATTCAATAATGTTTAGATATGTAGTGTTTTATGGCTAATTGAAGTTAAATTGACATTCCTAGACTTCCGGCAGGATAATATGAATAACATCAGGAATTGCTCATGGAATGGGAGAATAGAAGTTGCATGGGTAGATGCTTTTGTAGAATAAAGACATTTGAGCTAGTTTAGGAGAAACAAAATGAGAAGACTGTGGAAGGGAATTTGTGCATTATCTCCTTCAGTTAAGTTACTGGCAATTCAAGTTCTTTATCTCTGACCAAAAAAAAAAAAAGAAGAAGTTCTTTATCATAAAAATAGAGAAAAGGAAACTTGTTGCTTAAACAAGAAGAAGAATAGAGACCAAAACAAATACATGATCACATCCTATGTTGGATTGGGGTAGACCTGAGGTTATGTATGCTTACATATCTTGGGGTTTTCTCCAGTCACATTCTTGTTCTAAGGCACATTGACTTCAAGAGCAATGCCTGTGCATTTGCTTTGTATATTGGGTTTAGTTTCATACAGAAGTTTTGTTACAATAAGAATTTTTAATCCTATATTGACGCATGTAAATTGATGCCAGAGATTCACAAAACCGCAATATATTGAAGAGCTCTAATGAGTGGGACTGCAATAAAACGAGCTCTGGTGCGCCAGTAGCTTTCTCTATATCATAAACGTTGGTTCTTTTTCTTTGTTATAGGTTCATCCTGTTTTAATGGTGATTGGCCTCATTCTTCTGAATGGTGAAGGTAAATTCTTTTTCCCTGCAATTTTTTGTAAACTCTGTATAGAACCATGCATTAAAGACATGAAAGATATGATGGAAAGAGCATTAGATATTAAGATAACCATGACCATATTAGCTAGCATTGTAACGCAAGGTAGACTCCTGTTTACTCAGTTGTATTTGGTGTGTGCAGCCATGCTCGCATACAAGACAGTTTCAGGAACAAAGAGTTTTAAAAAATTAGTTCATCTTACACTTCAACTTCTTGCCTTCTGTCTAAGTGTGGTTGGAATCTGGGCCGCATTGAAGTTTCATAACGACAAGGGCATTGACAATTTTTACAGTCTGCATTCCTGGTTGGGACTTGCCTGCATTTTTTTGTTTGGCATTCAGGTAAATTCTATTCTATTCCCTTCATCTTTGCTAGCGCATCTTAAGCAGTGATTTAGCTGTCACATTGTTTTTCTCCTCAGTGGGCACTTGGGTTTGTGATCTACTGGTACCCTGGCGGCTCAAGGACTAGTAGAGCCACAGTACTTCCTTGGCATGTATTTTTCGGGGTCTATATCTATGCTCTCACCATCGCTACTGCCACCACAGGTCTTCTAGAGAAGGCCACATTCCTTCAGACAAATCGGGTAATATCACGGTATTCTCCGGAGGCCTTGCTCATGAACTCATTGGGTATCTTGGTTGTGGTATTGGGTGGTTTTATTGTCCTTGCCATTCTCGCTCCTGCAAGTGGCAAGGTCGGTCCAGCTGAGTAGAGAACCTGCAAATCCTTTTTTTCTTTTTTGGATTTATCATGAATCCAGATTGTGTTCTTGATCTTGTACAGAGGGATCATCCTCATCGTGACGTCAATCAAAATCACAGTAACTCAATGTATTGATCCTGTAAACCGATTGTGAGTTAATTTCAGGGGAAAGCAAATGATGGAAAACCTGATATTCCTTGTTCTTTCCATCTTGCATGCGGGTGTAATTCAGAGTCTGCTTGATAAATAGAAAATCAGTTTACCTGTGTACTTTTCGAAGGTTTTAGGTTCCTAATTATATCCTGATTGTCAGCCATTTGATTTAGCTTGCACTGTTGATTATACATATGCTTTACTGCAGTGAAAAAGGAGGAGGAAAAAACACTTTTGGCAGCACAAATTTCTCGTTTACTGCATTGAGCGTTCTGCAGATGCATGTGGCAAATTAAGTCACCAACTCACTCTTTAACTCAAATCCAGTCTGTTTAAACTGAACATATAGGGCTGAATATTTAAGTACTAAATTTTAAGTGTTGACAATCTTAGGTGCTGAATATAAAAACAAGAACTAATATCACGAAAAATCTCAAACTGGTAATACTTATGACAAATTTATTTAAAATTAATTTTTTAATTATAAAAAACTCTAAATTGCTACCCTTGCAACAAATTTACCCAACGTTATTTTTCATTAAGTTTTACTATCAAATTACTTAATTAGATGACACATGGTAGTTGATGGGTGTTTTGGCTTGGGGTTTTCTGTAATATTAATTTAATTTAATGAAAGCTAACGAATGTTAAATTTATCACAAATGCATCAATTTGAGAATTTTGGTGTCAAAAAATTAATTTGGTAAATTTATCACGAGTATTAATAGTTTAGGATTTTTGATAGGCAAATTTAGGATAAATTTATTACAGACATACTTGTTTAAAATCTTTCGTGATATCAACCCTAAAAACTAAAGGCAGTCCAATGATAAACGAAAGTGGATAGAAAAAATATCATCACTGGTTTGTTGAACAATATATTCGACAAGATTATAAACCAATTAAGTTGATTTTTCACAATATATTATCAGTAATTTTTTTGGGCCGCGTTATTTTCAACTCAAATTTTGCTTCAACCCTCCCTATGACAATGTCTTTCCCGTACTACCCCTGCTCTTGTTCTTTGATTGCTTCCTTTTCTTTCCTTGTGGATCCCACGTTCTTCTTTTCTTTCTTCTTCTCTTTATTCTCTACTTTCAGCTCATGGTGATGCTGATCTAAAGGAACTCATGCCCGATGGAAGCTGCAGATGCTTAGCTTCACAACATCATATTCTTTCTTTCAAAGCATCCAATGTTCTGTACTTGATCAAGGAGGTACTTTCTGACCAATGCTTAGATATACACCCTGCAGATGCAACTTTCTCACTGAAGAAATTTGTGCCAGTCCCGTGGCCGGTTCTCCGGGGAGATCCCTGCAGGTTTTGCTGAGATGATCCTGGGCAACAACACCCGACGAGATTCTGGAGTTTGTCGTGCCGATGAACCAGGATGAGATGTTGTTTAGCAGGAACTTGGACCTCTGCGGGATCTCGACAAGGAACCTGTGCCCAATCCCTTCTTCCTTGTCGTTCTCGTTGCCGGCGTACACGCCTTCCCCGAATTGCATCACGAGCTGAAGGTAGAGAAAACAAAGAATGGACAACATGGGAACCGCAAGGAAAGCAAAGGAAGCAATCAAACCCAAGGAATGACGGGAGGGATAATATGGTAAATACACTATAAAAGGGAGTATCAAAATAAAATTCTTAGTGCAAATAGCGTGGCCCTTTTTCTATTTCTAATGAATGAATTAACTCTTTCCTTACTTGCTAGATTAAGTTTATTTATGACTTAATTTAATCATTGAAGTCAATTTTATTTAAAGCTATTGAGTGAATTCAATCTCATCAAGTGCTGAAATTTACATTTTCAACACTTAATTGGGGGGAACATTCTCCAAAAGTTCTAAACCTATTGCATTTTTACTAATTCAGTTTTAAATCTTTTAATTTTGTCAATTCAATCATAATATTTCACTTATTATCAATTGAGTTTATCTGGCTAATTTTGATTGGAAATTGCTGACGTAGACACTGGCGGTGTCACTATGACAACTGACACTAACATATACATTCTTAATAATATTTTATTAATTTTGGTTTGTTATTGTTTTTTCTTTTTCTTTTTCTTTCTTTTCTTTTCTTTTCTTGCTTCTTCTTCCTTTTGCCGATGGTTGGTTGGCCTCACCCACCATAAGTGAGGTGCAGTTGGGAAGGGTAAGCCTTAACAAGGGTCAGCCTCACCCAGACCAATGAGGGCTGACCTCGCTAGGGTTCACCCTCGCCTAGGCGAGACTTGGCGAAGGTCAACCTCGCTAGATCTAGCCTAGGCGGGGCCGACCCTCACCGAGCTTCACTTGGCTGCACCTCACCTATGGCGGGCAAGGCAATTGACTTGGCATGGCTAGTGGCCAGCCATTGGCAAAAGAAAGAAGAAGCAAAAAAGAAAAGAAAGAAAAAATCAGAAAAATAATTTAAAAATAAAAAAATAAAAATATTATTTAAATTGTTCACGTTAGCATTAGCCATCTTGTGTGGCACTATTAGTGTTCATCTTAGCGATTTCCAACCAAAATTGATTGGATAGATTTAATTGGCAAAAAGTGAAAATGTTTATGACTGAATTAACAAAATTAAAATGTTTAGAATTGAATTGGCAAAAGTGCAAAAGGCATAGGAGTTTTTAGACAATTTTCCCCTTAATTGAGTTCAAACTAGTTCTTAACTTTCATGGGTTGGGATGTGTACAGATTTCCTGAAATTTTAAAAACATGTTTAACATGTGTATGAAAAAAGGAAAGTCTTAAGTACCATCATTGTTTTTTTGGATTCACACATCAATTTGCATCCTTAATTTTGAAAACCCATAATTAGGATACTCATTTTCGTTATTTCATTTGAAAATGCATATAACATTTGCCTTTATCCACTTATTTTCATTTTCCTTCCCATTTTGTCGCTCCCATCGCTCATGTTCATCGGAAGCACTTCAACCCAATCTCTAATTCCATTCATCTTGCGTTTGGTTCGCCTTTGGGGAAATGCATTTGGGAAAATGCAAATACCGTTTGGTAAATTTTGCATTGTGAAACAACTTTGGTCCAAATGTCGTTTGGTGAATACCACGTTTTGTAAATTGACTTTTGACAAAAAAATTTAATAAATAATTTGTAAATAATTTTTTTTTTCAGTCTAGCTTCCCGGCCGGATCGGCCGCCGAAAGGCCTTGCCGAGGTTGTGCAACCTCGGGCGGGCGCCCGCCGCGCACCCGGGCGGACACCTCCGTCGCCCGGTTTCGCGCGACCCCCCGGACGGTCCCACAGGTCGTGCGAACCCAGGCGACGAAGGCGGCCACCTGGGTCGCCTCCGTCGCTGGGTGCGCGACCCAGGCGGTGGTCGAGTGACCCGAGTCGCGCGACCAAGGGTGGTGATTGCCCCCCCTTGGTCGGCCGTCGCCCCTTTGGCCAGCGGTCGCCCTCCTTGGCTAGCAGTCGCCGGCGATCGTCAGCTTCCTTGGCCACTCGTGAAAGATGAACAGTACCACATGTTGCATTCCGAAGATGCAAGTTGCAAATGCACCTTTCACCCTGCATTCACCTAAAGGACCTTTAGGATACTTGGAGATGCAAGTGCATCTCCCCAAAACCCTCCAAAATATTGAGCCAAACATACTTGCATTTTCCCAAGGGGCTTTTGGGGCTGAAAGCCCCTTGGGAATGCCCAACCAAATGGGGCCTCACCCACTATATACTGCTTCTCCTCTCTAGTGCCACCGGCCACCGAGAGAAGTACAAAAAGAGTTATAAATCTATTACATTGATATCGATTCAATACTAAACCTTTCAATTGGATCAGTTTAGTCATAAGTCTTTTGACATTGTTATCATTTCAGTCCATCTAGTCGATTTAAGCTGGAAAACACTAACGTGGATGTTGACCATTCTATATGGCACGAGAGCGCCAACATGAACATTTTTATATAATATTTAAATAATATTTTTTATTCTTTTTCTTTTCTTTTCTTTTTCTCATTTTGGCTGGCAAGGGTTGTGAAGAGAAAAAAAAAAATAAAAAAAATGTCCACATCAGCACCAATTATGTCACGTAAGATAGTTGATATCCATATTAGCGTTTTCTAGCCTAAATGACCGAATTGATTGAATTGATACCAATGTGCAAAAGTTTAGGATGAAATTGGTTCAATTAAAAAGTTTATAATTGAATAAATACCAAAGTAATAGATTTATGACTTTTTTGTTACTATTTCCCCTGTTGCCTCTTTAAGTCAAATCACCCCTGGTCACTCACAACCATCCCTAGTGATGCCTGTCTTTTTGTTCACCTTGCCATATCAGCCATTGAGCTTTGAGACTGAGCCCTAGATCTAAAGGGCTCGAGCTCGTATGGAGAGCTCATGCTCCCTTATGGCATTGAGCGTGCTTGAGTTCTAGATTCAATGGGCTCAAATTTCATCGCGATAGGAGTGACTGATTTTAGAATTAGCTAGTTTAAAAGACTCAGAATTAGGAATCGAACTTGTTACATTCAGAATCTTGGACTTTTTCACTTCCGATTTAATCTTGGATTTGCTTTGTGAAAATTCAGTCACATATATTATATTCTATTATATGTAGCTTTTGTCAAGTGAACATTGCTAGCCTCATACTTAAGGTCATGGGTTCCTATCCTCTCGACCGGCCCATTCTAAAAAGGTGCAACTTTAAAATTGGCCTCAATTGAGAATTGCCCTGAGATTGATGGTTTGACCTCGAAGAAGTTTTGCAAGTTGAAAGAAAGTGACATCTTTGTGGGTTTGGCCCCAGTTAGTCCGTTCCAATTTCAAACAGTGGTTCATACATAAGATCAAAAACTGAACTAGATAAAGGCCAATTCTGAGTTTTAGATCTCTAGCCACAGGCTTCGAGCTTGAGCCCTAGATTCGAGAGTTTGAGGTTAGTGAGGGTGTCAAGCTTGAGTTGTAGATTGGACTAGTTAGAGCTCCACAGCGGCCGTGGAGCTCAAACACCAAAACCTCTGCATTGAGGTCACATGGTTGCTACCAAGCAAGATGCATATGGGAGAGAGAATGAGAGAGATGGTGAAATAGAGAGGGGCATGTAACAATCCGGTCTGGCAAGGGCGAGGAGTAATCCTTGGGTCTTTGGTCTTTTTATTCTCGGTGTTATGCAAAGTTTCGAAAATTCAACATACAATTTCATGTGAGAATGTAAAGTAAGAACGATTTTCGAAACTTTCTTTGAAAAAAATCAAAACCCAACAACATGTGTAGTTAGTTATAGGCTTTAAAATAAATCCTTTTTAAAACAATTTCCTTAAGCTTAAAATGATATTATTTGGAAAAAAAGAGAGATATAGAAAATAGAAATAGGGCGTTGGGTTTGGTTGATGATACTTTGGTCTTTTTACTTTTGGTGTTTCGTTTTGCAGATGCGAATTGAAAGTTTCCAAAATTTAGCTTGTAATTTCATGTGAGAATATAAAGCAAGAATAATTTTCGAAACTTTCTTTAGAAAAAGTCAAAACCCAACAACATGTGTGGGTTGTTATGAGCTTTAAAATAGACCAATTTCCAAACAATTTCATTAAGCTCAAAATGATATTACTCTGGAAAAATGAAGTATATAAAATAGAAATAAGGAGTTGGGTGTGGTTAAGGGTACTTCAATCCTTTCACTCTTAGTGTTTCATCTGGCAAATGCAAATTGAAAGTTTCCAGAATTTTGCATGCAATTTCGTGTTGAAATGTAAGGTAAAAACGGTTTTCAAAACTTTCACTTGAATATATCAAAACCCAATAACGTGTGTGGATCGTTATGGGCTTTGAAACACATTTATTTTCCAGTTATTTCATTGAGTTTAAAATGATAATATTCGAGAAAAAAAAGTATAGAACATATAAATAGAGAGTTGGGTGTGTTGAGGGTACTTTAGTCTTTTTACTTTCAATGTTTCGTTTGGCAAATGCGAGTTGAAAGTTTTCAAAATTCAGCATGTAATTTAACGTGGGAATGTACAGTAAGCATGGATTTCGAAACTTTTTCTAGAAAAAATCAAAACGAGAGAACATGTGTGGGTCCTTATGGACCTTAAAACACATCCATTTTCAAATAATTTTGTTAAGCTTAAAATAATGTTATTCAAGAAAAAAGAAGTATAGAAAATAGAAGCAATTACTCTTGGTGTTTTGTCTGGCAAATGTGAATAGAAAGTTTTCAAAATTGAGCATGCAATTTTGTGTGGGAATATAAAGTAGGAACTGTTTTTGAAAATTTCTGTGGAAAAAAATCAAAACCCAACATGTGTAGATCATTTTGGGTTTTGAAACATATCCATCTTTAAATAATTTCATTTAGCTTAAAATGATATTATTTGGGAAAAAAGAAGTATAGAAAATAGATATAGGGAGCTTGGTGTAGTTGACGGTACTTAATTGTTTTTACACTCAGTGTTTTGTCTCATAAATGCGAATTGAAAGTTTTCAAAATTGAGGATGCAATTTCGTGTGGGCAGATAAAGTAAAAACGGTTTTCAAAACTCTCTAGAAAAAATTGAAATCGAATATGTGTATGTCATTATGGGTTTTAAAGCATATCCATTTTAAAGCCATTTCATTAAGTTTGAAATGATATTGTTCGGGAAAAATGAATTATAGAAAATAGAAATTGGGAGTTGAGTGTGGTTAAGGTATTTTGTTCTTTTTACTCTCAGTGTTTTGTCTAGCAAAGGCAAATTGAAAGTTTCTAAAATTTAGTATGCAATTTCGCGTGGGAATGTAAAGTAAGAACGGTTTTCAAAAATTTTTGTGGGAAAAATCAAAACCTAACATGCGTGGGTCATTATGGGTTTTGAAACATATCTATTTTTAAACCATTTCAATAAGCTTAAAATGATATTATTTGGGAAAAAAGAAGTATAGAAAATAGAATCAAGGAGTTAGATGTGGTTGCTGGTACTTCAATCCTTTTACTTTAGGTGTTTTGCCTTGCAAATGCGAATTTAAAGTTTCCAAAATTCAGCATGAAATTTCACGTGGGAATGTAATGTAGGAAACGTTTTCGAAACTTTTTTATGGAAAACATCAAAACCCGACAGCATGTGTTGGTCGTTATAGGCTCTGAAACACATCTATTTCTGAACCATTTCATATATTTTAAATTGATATTATCCGGAAAAAGAAGTATAGAAAGTAGAAACAGGTAGTTGGATGTGGTTAAAAGTACTTTGGTCTTTCTCTGTGTATTGTTTGGCAAATTTGAATTGAAAGTTTCCAAAATTCAGCATAAAATGGAATGTATAGTAAGTATAGTTTTTGAAACTTTCTCTAAAAAATTCAAAACTTAACAATTCGTATGGGTCGTTATGGGCCTTGAAACGCATCCAATTTCAAACCACTTCATTAGTCTTGAAATGATGTTATTTAGGAAAAAAGAAAGTATAGATAATACTGATGGAAAGTTAGGTATGGTTGATGGTACTTTGGTCCTTTTACTCTCGGTGTTTCTTTTGGCAAATACGAATTGAAAGTTTCCAAAATTCAGCATGCAATTTTGTGTAGGAATGTAAAGTAAGAATGGTTTTCAAAACTTTGTTAAGAAGAAATCGAAACCCAACAATATGTGTGGGTTGTTTGGGTTTCGAAACATATTCATTTTCAAACCATTTCATTAAACTTAAAATGATATTGTTCAGGAAAAAAGAAGTATAGAAAATAGAAACAATGAATTAGATGTGGTTAAGGGTACTTTGGTCTTTTTACTCTTTGTGTTATGTGAATTGAAAGTTTAAATTCAGCATGCAATTTCATTTTGGAATGTTAAGTAAACATGGTTTTCAAAACTTTCTATGGAAAAAATCAAAACCCAATAACATGTGTGGGACGTTATGATCTTTGAAATGCATCCATTTTAAAACCATTTCTTTAAGCTTAATATGATATTATTTAGGAAAAAAAAGTATAGAAAATTGAGATTGGGAGTTATGTGTGGTTGAGGGTGCTTTGGTCTTTTTACTCTTGGCGTTTCATCTGCTAAATGCAAATTGAAAGTTTCCAAAATTCAGCATGCACTTTCATGTGGGAATGTATGGTAAGTACACTTTTCGAAACTTTCTCTAAAAAAATCAAAATCTAACAACTTGTGTGGGTGTTATGGGCCTTGAAATGCATTCATTTTCAAACCATTTCATTAAGTTTAAAATGATATTATTAAGGAAAAAGGAAGTATGGAAAATAGAAATAGGGAGTTATGGATGATTATTGTCATCAGTTTACTTTTGGTGTTTGGGCTTGCAAATGCAAATTGAAAGTTTCCAAAATTCTTTGTGCAATTTCACAGGGGAATGCAAAGTAAGAATAGTTTTTGAAATTTTCTTAGAAATGGAAATCCAACATAAGTGGGTTGTTTATGGGTTTTAAAATACATCCATTTTCGAACTATTTTATTAAGTTTAAAATGATATTATTCGGAAAAAAAAGAAGTATAGAAAATAGACACAGGGAGTTGGGTGTGATTGATGGCACTTTAGCCCTTTTGCTCTTGGTGTTTTGTCTCGCAAATGTGAATTTGAAAGTTTCCAAATTTTAACATGCAATTTCGTGTGGGAATATAAAGTAAGTGCGGCTTTCGAAACTTTCTCCGGAAAAAATGAAAACTCAACATGTGTAAATCGTTATGGGCTTTGAAACACATCCTCTTTAAAATCATTTCAATAATCAATAAGCTTAAAATGATATTATTCGGAAAAAAAGAAATATAGAAAACAGAAATAGGAAATTGGGTATGATAAAGGGTAATTTGGTTTCTTTTACTCCCAGTGTTTCATCTAGCAAATGTAAATTAAAAGTTTTCAAAATTCAGTATTTAATTTTATGTGAATGTAAATTAAGAACAGTTTTCGAAACTTTCCCTGAAAAAAATCAAAACTCAATATGTGTGAACTGTTGTGAATTTTGAGACACATCCATTTTCTAACCATTTCATTAAGCTTAAGATCATATTAGTCAAGTAAAAAAAAGGTATAGAAGATAGAAATAGGAAGTTAGATGTGATTGAGGGAACTTTGGTCTTCAAATGTGAACTGAAAGTTTCCAAAATTCAATATGCAATTTCATGTAGGAATATAAAATAAGATCAGTTGTTGGGAACTCTCTTTGGAAAAATTGAAAACCCAACATGTGCAGGTCATTTTGGACTTTGAAACACATCCATTTTTAATCGATTTCATTAAACTTAAAATGATAATATTCAACAAAACAGAAGAATAAAAAATAAAAACAGAGATTAGGATGTAGTTGAAAGTACTTTGGTCTTTTTACTCCCAGTGTTTAGGCTGGCAAATGTGAATATGTAATTTTATGTAAAAATGTAAAGACCAATTTTCTAAACTCTGAAAAAATCAAAACCTGTGGATTGTTATGGACTTTGAAATACATCCATTTTCAAACAATTTAATTAAGCTTAAAATGAAATTATTCAAGGCAAAAAAAGGGTAGAAAATAGAGATAGAGAAATTTTTTCTAAGAAAGTAGAGGTCAATACCCATTCTCGACCTGACCCGACCCAACTTGAACGACTTGACCATTTTTCACCTCTTTTCCAGCTCTAACACGTAATAAGGAAATCATGGCTGCGCTATAATGGCTGAATAAATCTCCTGATCTGCTAATAAACTTCGGCAAGAGATGCAGCACCATTCAGAGAAACGCTTTCTATGGCATCTAAGAAAGCAAACGCCGTGTACACTACATTTAAAATCAACAGACATCAATTGACACATCCTGTTTCCTCTCAAATTTCGAATGCATGGTAATTCAGCTTTCACATACAGTTCTAATTGAAACTTAATCAACATAGGTCCTCCACAGAACAGGACTCCAATTTCTTGATGATTTAGCAGAGACTGAAACTACATGAAGCTGGGGCAGACTGGACCTTTGGAAAGACCGAGGCGGACTTCCATCCCATGATGCATGTCCAATGGCCGGAAAGATTCAGAGTCACGAGGGTCTGCAGGAAACACAAACAAAAGAATATAAGCAATCATTAAGTGATTTGCAGTAAAAGACTATTATTATCAGCTTAAATTATTAGACTGGGATCTACATTTACAACAATTTACTAGTTTGATAACAGTGCAATACCCCATATCATTTTCACATTCACCAAAAGTTCAAAACAATAAATAATGACTAACATGCTAGACCAGACGACAAAATCATGATTAACATGCCAGATGTTGCAACTTGCCACTAGACAATGAGATGAAGAGAACAAGAAAGATGCTAGGAAAGAGACGTGTACACAGTCTGGACAGCGAAGTAATCATAACACAATTTTTTACCATTCAAGTAATCCTCAAAGCCAAAGTCATCCAAGCTCCCAGTGAGAGCTTCCAAACCAAGCATTGAGGATGGGATTGTCCCCGGGGGCCTCTGGAATCTGCAAAATATCTAAGTTCAGCTCAAAAAGAACACCTACTTCATGGTAAAGTCTTCCTAAAGTATACCAAATAGTCAAAAGAACAAGTGAGAAGTATCTATATTCTACGCATTGTGAAGCACAGCAAGCAAACTCGATGAAAAAAATCTATATGCAATTAACTGCACATATGAGGTCCTAACCATGTCAGTCATTGAACTACAACAGGAAAAGCTTACAAGACAACAATATATTTCCCAATTTTCGTCTCCAGCCTACCCAGCATCATGTCAAACATCTTATGTAATAGTGAGAAAGATGGGCAAATGCATAAGCATGCAAAATTTTGGACCTGAGAAAATAAATTGTTTAAATGGCATCGCAGTAATTGCCATGATATGATGCTAGGAGGTCACAATGAGGCCTCATAAAGGGGAACAGGGTTAAGCAGAGCCAAAAAAATTTCCATGAAATGTCCAATGATCAATATTAGCCCCACACAAGACATGAGGCTTGTGTAGAAGTGTATCTCTGTTCTTCGTAACATAAGACATCTAGGAACTTCTATTCAGAATTTCTTAAAAATCCTACAAGATCTGTTCTCCTTCCCTCGTTAACAGGCAGTTAGATACGGTGCATTTCTAAACTCTCTTAAAATGGAATCTATTCCAAACACATATGCCATGGTTCCTTAACTAGACAAGATACAAATAATAGCTTGAAGTCATAGAGCCTGCATCTTACTAGTTGGAAAAGAACAATTCCATGAACAAGAAGGGGATGAAGGGAACCAGGTCATACTTTCATGTCTAGGACACCATGATTATAAAATGATGTACTCATAGGCAGAAAGGAAACAGGGATTACTACCAGTGATTTCAAATCAGCATAGCTGAGCAACTTAATTAGCCAATTCATGAAGAAGTAGGATTGAGAAGCTCTCTAGGCAAAAAGTTTGTATGCAAAGTACAATGAAAAGGAAAACTTTATCCTCAGCATCTGATAGACTTATTAGGCCAGTCATGGAAAAGAAGTTGAAAGGGATAAGATGGGATTGCTCAAGACAAACTTCAGATATTAAAATCCAGGGGTTGCTGTTCGTTCTGGCAGGGGGTTCTACAGCTGATATCATTGCTTGGTCTCTCAAAAAAGTGAGGCGGCATGGTCACAATGACTTAGAGAAGGAACTATACAGAAATTTAGGAGTTATAAATTTGCACTTACTGTGAGCAGTTAAACATACACACAAGATAATTGAGGAAGCTCATGTAACAACATGCTGTAGCAAAAGGGACATCAAAATGAAGTTTGGATTGTCCAGCTACATTGCCATTCGCAAACTGACCATGAAAATGAGGAATAATAACCTTAAGGCAGACATTGATATACACATAAGCACTACATTGATGATTTCATCATTAGTTCTTTCTTTCAATTTTCCTTTTTCCTTTTCATACATACAGATTCTCCAGTCAAGAAAAAGAGAAGCTAGTCCTTACTACTCAACTAGTTCTATCAAACCCTTGTCAATATTATCTACAGCAATGACAATGATAGGCACAACAGTCCAATTGCATGACTTCACCGCTTTAAAAGATCCCCAAACTTGGAACAGACTAAATCTCCCCCAGCATCTTTTATTTCTTACCTAATAACGTAGGATCCCTGTCAAACAATACCAAAGGATGCCAACTCAGGTAACAATTTCTCATAGAAAGGACTAAGGCAAAAGAAACTGCTGTTCAAGGTCCACTATTTTTTAGGAGCTTCCCACAGGTGTGTACTTGGTGGATGACAGCCAGAAGGAAAGAGAAAACTATGATCTACTCCACTTGCAAGATAGCAAAATAGAGAGGCTCCCACCAAACTCATTGTCAAATACATGACTGTAGCTAACCAGATAACAGACATACGCAAACTATCTTGAAATTCGAAGGAGTATGCTTCCCTAAACTGCAGCTGATGGAATCAGAAGTTCAACAGACACTTATTTAAGTTCAGATTGCACAAGATAACCAATCAGAGTTTCCACTACAAAAGGCTAAAGATCAAACTTCACTGAATCAAAATATCCTCTTTAAGAAACAATCGGACAAATGAGGGTCATACCGGGAAAGGATTTGCCTATCCAGCTCCATCTTTAGGGGAAAAGCTGACCCATACATATTGGCAAGCATTCTCCTATTCATCGCCTCTTGATTATCCTTTGCCTGTACCCATCAGTTCCACGGACCAAAAGTTCAATAAAAGCGAACAATTTGACAAAAAAGGCCCGGCGTAGTGTACTCCAGATACACAGGTAGGCAAAACCCTAAAACTCATACGGTTCACCATAAAAAACCCAACACTCCTGCATCAAAACCCAGAACTAATCCCAGAAGTTGGCATCCCAAACAAAGCAGCATATCAACCGATAGATTGGACAAGTCCACTTCAAACGAGCACCAAGCCCAGTTCACTAATTTCACTTCCCATGCCCATACAAGAACCTCGAACAACCCCAAATATTCTCTCTTTATCCCAGCAATTCGCAGGCATCGGCATGTTGATTCAAGACGGCAGAACCTCAAACGGAAAGGGAGAACACAGAAAGGGGGGTTACCGATTGGTAGGCGGATTCGAGAGGGTGAGATCCGACGATGTCGCTCTTGACGCCTTGGAGGCCGAACCGCATGGCGTCGGCCCGGACGCCTCCGATTTCGTGGGCAATGGTCTTCGGCGCCTCCATTTTCTTCTGCTATCCGATCGCTGGTTGCTGATTCCGTCTCCTCTCTCTCTCTCTCTCTCTCTCTCTCTCTCTCTCTCTGAGTTTTGGTTTCTGCTTCTTCTCCTGTTGCTTCTTCTTCTTCTGTTAAAAGGAGGAGCGAAATTCGGCCGACCCTGACTTTCTATGCAAGCAAGCAAAGCCCGGCCCACAGCCTTTCCTCATATCTCTCGTCTCACAGTTATTACAGGTTTAATTGAAAAAAAAAACTTTATTTAGATCAATAATATCATGAAAATCCTCAAATTGATATGTCTGTAATAAACTGATATATTTATGACAATTTTACCTTTCGTTAGTTTTCGTTAAATTAGATTAATATTATAAAAAATCACAAATTAATACTCTTACGACAAACGGATGGTAAAATTCCAAATCGATATATTCATTAATTGTCATGTATCATTTAACTTAGTAATTTAATAGTAAAATTTAAAGAAAATTAACAGAGGATAAAATTTTCACGGGTGTACTAGATTAGATTTTTGGTTTAATTTGGAGTAAATTTATTATAAGCGTACCAGTTTAGAGTTTTTCATACCATTAGCCATTCATTTTATTATGAATTTTAGAACTCTAGCTTGCCATAATCAAATACTTCATGTGAAATTACAGTAAAAAAAAAGTTTTTCAGTAAAAAAAAGTTACAAAATTTCAATAGAAATCAAATTTCTTGTGTCCTGACTTCAATATGGTATACACTTTGATTTGGATGAAATTATGTCACCACAGGTAGAATTTTGAAAGCTTATTCGAAGGTATTTGAGGCCATTTTTTGGTGTGTTTTAGTAATTTTCCGGATTTGAGCCCTAATATCTTGGAGGGTCCCTCTCTAGGCATGACTACAAGAGTCCAACCTAATGTTTTCCTAACTACAGTTGCTCAATCTGCTATAAACATGAAGGTTTGAGATTGATAATCCTATTATTTTGGCCTCATTACCTTCCGCTTGAAAACTACACCAAACAAACTAGAATTATCTAAAATACTTGATAAGTAATGGTTGGAGTGATGTATGGACGAGTTTAACAAAAGAAATGTCGAAACTACGATGTTTTTCCAATCACGATGCTTGCTTAAAAATTTGGGGACGACACCCTCACCCTTTGGGGGAAAGAGCAAATTTTGGTGCATGGGTGTGATTAGTATTAATGTGTAATTTATATGTATTATGGGGTCTTTTTATAATTATTGCATCCTAATTGGAACAATCACTCCTATAATTACATATCATATAACTCTAATTAGGATTGAGCCATCATAAATATTTTGTTGTTATTTCTCTTGGACTACAAACATCGATATAATATCAAAATAGGAAAACACATCAAATTCTTAGACATCTCTACTCAAAATCAACAATTCCATTGCTCCAATTGCCATGCCAACAATGTCCAGTACATCTTAAAATTTTTCTTCTTCTCTATCATCTCCTTGCGCATAATCTTCTCTTTTTATTAATCCCAATTCCACACCACTTCTCAACAATATTGCACCCACTTTTACATCTTCTTCCCTCTTTTCTACCCCTTCAATTTCTAGTGTTGCTCAAATTAAGACAGTGCAATCAACCTCATAGTCTCTTGTTCTTCCCAACATTGCAAGTCTCATTTCCATCAAACTTGATATAGACAATTATCTTTTGTGTAAAGTTGAACCTATTTTAATCTATAACAATCTACTTGGCTATATGGATGATTTTTTTCATTTTTGCCAAAGCTTATCAATTATTACAATGGCATTGTGGTGGTCAATACCTCCTATTCCACTAGGATCAAGACATATCAATGTGTTCGTAATTTGATCAACTCGACTCTCATGATAAATTATTTTCATGAAGGTCACAACCTTTGAACATATTTGGAGATTTGGCTTGCTCTAGGGTTATATTTTAATTGATTTCTTCACAACCAAGGAAATTGACTAAAACTTGATCTTTAGAATGTCATTAATAAAGTCCAATCAAGCAATGTTTGACTTTCTTCAGCATTTTAAGCCAATTGTAGGTTCTTTCACTACAATCAATTGCTTCATCTATGATAGGACTTGGCGATTCAACCCCTCAATGGGCTCCAATATGAGTATGATACTTTTGTCACCATGGTCAACAATAGCTCTATAATTCTTTCCTTCGGTGATTTGCGGTCAAGCTTCCTCATCCAAGAATAATGATTTTTTGAAATCGATTGCCTCATCTTCATTTGATATTCATCATGCTTTGATTGGTTGATGATGGTTGTTTATTGCCTATTAAGCAAGCCGGTAAAGCTTTTTACATACTGGTTCTCAATCTTTGCTATTATCTCATGTCTATCATGTTCCTAATCTTGCTTACAATCTCCTCTCAATTGCTCAACTTTTCCATAAAAATTGTTGTTCCACTAAATTTAATGGTTCATCCTTTTCTTTGAAGGGTCAATGAATCGAGAAAGTTATCTTTTAAGATGGTTCTTCTCATGGTCTTTATTTGATTTCTAACTCATTGGTGTCATATCACTCATATCCTATTATGGCTTCCACTGCTTCACTCACTCACTGGCATGCTTATTTAGGCCATCCTAATAAATAAGTTTTGAGTTGCGTTTGCAACTTTAATACTAGATCGATATCTTGTGAATCCTGTCTTGAGGGAAAATCTCATCGATTGCCTTTTAAGACAAGACACACAAGATAATTCATTCCAATGTATGGAACGAGTCTAATTTTGTTCAATTCTAATTTCAAATATCTTGTATTATTCATAGATGACTACTCTCAATTTATTTGGGTCTTTCACATGAAAAATAAATTTGAATTGTCTACACACTTTAATCACATCTATCGTTCATATGTGTAATGCCATAAAAATAAATCTAAAGTGCCTACACACTTTCATCATTTTGGTTGTTCTACCAAAAACTTGTGCAACGTCAAATTTAAATTTTTATAAATTGGTGGGGGAGGTGAATATACCAATAATTTGTTCCAAACATATTTACGTGAAAATGGTATTATTCAACGATTTTCTTGTCTAGACACCAATCTCAAAATGGTTTATCAGAACATAAAATCAAATACTTAGTCGAAATATTTTGAACCTTATCGATCCATGCTCATATGCCTCCTTCATATTAGATTGATGCTTTTCTCACCACTTTTTACACTATTAATCGACTTTCCGCTCCTATCATATATGATATTTATCCTTTCCACTATTTATTTGGGTTTTTGTTTGTTAACTCATTCTTTCCCATTTTTTGGTGTGCTTTTTATTCTTTCCTTTCGCCCGATGTCTCTCAAAGTTGACACCTCATTTTTTGCAATGTGCATTTCTTGGGTACGCATCAAACCACATGGATTAACCCTTTCTTGGTTTTTTCTTCCACATCTTATTAAATGCTTTTGATTTTCCAATATATATGTATGATTATGTTTGGAAACATACTCTATGACTTCACAGATACCATTGTTAACCTTAAATTTGATACGGGCAAGATAATCACATCTAACTTTGAACCTCTCATATTTCTTTTCTCGATCAATACCCCTTACAATTACATACTAAAGTTTGTCGAGTTATATATCATTTACCATTTCTAACCATGTTAGCGTTTCTCACTCCAAATCTTCCACTAATTGTGTAGGCCACATACATATGATATACTTCAAGTTCATTTGAAAAAGCCATTCCCACTACAAATTGAAATTTTTTTTCCATATCACGAATTACATAAGCAAGATGGGAAGTTTCATGTTGTAACCAAAAGAGAAAGAGTAACTAACTAGTGCCTTTACAAGTGGTATAAGGACATTAGAAGTACCAAAAGTTTCTTATAGTGCTCATTTTAGTGCCAAAAGTTTTTACCACTCACTCAATTGCCAAATCGAAAAAGAAACAATCACTTAAGTGCCTCCAACGATAAATTCTAACTAAAAATCCTACATGGCTTTTCAGACTTATCATCTTACTCTTATTTTCTCTCTCTATCTCTATTGCTTCACTATAAATAGAACTCTCTTCAATTGACTAAATATTCATGTGTTTTGTCTTTTGATTGAGTGGGGTG
The DNA here is from genome assembly GCA_014182895.1 of Angophora floribunda. Taxonomy (NCBI): domain Eukaryota; kingdom Viridiplantae; phylum Streptophyta; class Magnoliopsida; order Myrtales; family Myrtaceae; genus Angophora; species Angophora floribunda. Next base: position 13,403,786 of record CM024714.1, read on the forward strand.
ATTTCTCTAGCTTTGTTACTAGGGTTTTTTAAGAGAGGTCTTGTAGCTATCAAATTCATCGTTCTTCTTATGATTTTTCTTTTAGGCCATTGAAGAGAAAATATGGAGAGCAATGAGGGTGAAGAAGATTTTCCAAATAATGTTCATGACTAGATGGGGAGACCTTTAAATGATGGTCATAGTCATCCAAGTGTTTTTGCGGCTCAAAATAATAATGTGCAAGTCGATGATCACCAAAGTGCTCGACTAGCAATTGCGACACCACATACACAAGCCCCCTCTCTCTCTCTCTCTCTCTCTAAACTTAAATAAATGAAACTCTATTTCAACTTGGGGTTTGCCTTCATGATGCTTTGATTCTCGTTCATTGCAACTTAGGACAATGAAATTTGAAGCATGGGCGAATAAGGGACCCATTTTTCTAGCTTGGAGAAGGAAGAGGAGGCCTTGCAATCAACTATCATTACCGCTACTATTCATCTTTTCTAAGCCGCACCACAAGTCCTGTTGTTTTGCTCTGTTTCTCAGCTAGGAAGCTTGGAGTGCTTCAAGCTAGCACCAACGAAGACGTTGCCAAGATCCTTGCTTTCTGGTTTGAATATTGATTCGACACCCACACTTATTTGCTTTGTTTTGGTGAGCTTATATTTGAGAGCTGTGGTTAAAATTTGTGTAAAAATTGATTCTGATTAAGCATCAAATGGCAATCTAAAACATACTTTGATGTGACTATGATGTCATGGATCTAAATTGGTGCTTTGAATCTAGGGGAAAATCGAATTAGGGTTTTGATTTGGGGTTAATATTTGGAGCAAAACATGTAAATGTTGTCATTTTAGGGTATATATGTTGTGGCTGATTTTTGGTGACTAATGTGATGATTTTAAAATAGAGAAATTGCCATAATCTCAGCAAAATCTAGGCTTTATGGAGCAATAATCATGATGAATTGATCTTCTAATGGCTTCCTCTAGTTATTCAAAATTTGATATTGAAAATTTGCACCTAAATTAATTAATCCCCTACCTACATTATGTTTTGGTTGTTCAAAATTAGCTTAGGAATATTTAAATGCAAAAAAAATATGATAAGATATTTAAGTTGTCATGCCGTGGACTCTCTGGCCATAAGAACACAACCAGCAGGGGTTATTTTTTTGACGTACTAGGCGCTTTGTCATCCCGTTTCTTTTATCTTTTGTTATGCACATACGGAAACATACATACAACAACACAACATCAACAATAAGTAGCTATGGAAAAAACGTACAACCACACTACTTATATTATACATTGTTAGTGCTATGTACATGCCTCTTTTTATTACGGGCCTATTTCTTTTTATATAAATCCGTCTACATATTATTGGCTAGGTTGGGGTAACCCTAGCTCCTCTAGTGAGGGTGTCTTCCAAAACTTGGTTTTCCCCTTCGATAGGCCAGCTTTCCTGGGGTCAGTCATGGTGTCGAGTGGTTCAGCCAGCCCATCGAACCCTCAGAGGGGTCCAATGAGGTCCCTGTTGAACCACACATACCATGCCTCAAAATAATAGGGGATCAAGTCATCTAGACCCTTTTCCACCCAAACGGTGGTCATGTACTTCCGATAGATGGTAGCGGTGCTAGCCTCTATTATGTTTAAGATGTTCACCTCCATCTCTATGGGCACACCAACTCTTTAAAAGGAATTTGGGGAGGAGAACTCATTCCTACAAGTTTGAAAAACAACAAGAGTGAGTGATAGACTCAATAAGTAAACTCACTAATTCTCGTATAAGAATGCCTCATCGTCAAACAAGTATTACGGTCTCACGTGTCAATGGAAAATCAATAGCAAAACTAAGATCAACATATTGGTTTTGTACGTGTGAAAGCCCTCGACTTGCTTATAATAAAAGCATGACCAAGATTAACATATTATCACATAAAATCATGCACACGAGCTTTCATTTATTACTTAATCAAAATCAGTCAATTCTTCTAGAATCCATCGGGCATCCAAAATCCATTGGGCAATATCCTGAAATCCATTTGTGATGGCTATTTCCCTCATGTGATCATGCGGCAAGCACCATGCAATCTGTTTTCTTATCTTTATTTCTTAGCTGATGCATCAAAGCCCAAAGTTGTGAATATGAAAGTGTGCATCATGTCTTATGAGAACTATAAATATATAAATAACATGTCAGGTATGGCATAGTGCTTGCGGCTTGGCCCATCATGCCTAAACGCCAATCTAAAGCCAAGCGTGATTTGGAACCAATATGCCTAAATATCGATCCGAGGCCAAGCGAGACCTAGTCCGTTGTATCTCAACGCATGTTTAAGACCAAACGAGATCCCTTTCTATGGCTTGGGTGTGTTTTGACCTGTGGACAATAGTACATATACAAACCATGCAAGCATAAGCAATAACATACTTTACAAGCACAAACAAGAACACAACCCACATTTGGACCACGCAGCGCAATGCCCTACCCGAGGATTAGGGAATTCACTTATTACGAGACCAAATTGGGGTCTAATGGTGGTTGAAAGGCGGTGGATGAGCGGCAACATGAGGGAGGCCGATTGAGGGAGAGATGGGCGAGTGAGGGAGAGAATGGCAGCCTTGGAAATGAAGGGATGGTCTCTCTCGGCCAATCTCCAATAATTGTCTTGCCAAATGGTCTAATAATTTATTCTCAATTGGCATGGCTAGATGGGAGAGGTGGCATCTTATTTGATGAGTTGATGCCTATAAGGTTCTAGAAGTCACTTGACCATCTTCTAATTGGTTCACTTAGACAATGACTCACCTCTTCAATGAAGACCTTAAGTTGGAGATGTGGCACCTCTACTCTTAAGAAGTGGTGCCTCTTATGCTTTCCAAGACCACCAATCCTTAGTTCTCTCTTCCTCATGAGTCAATAAGCATTTATAATTGGCTAAACTTGTCTTTCAAGTCTCGAAGTAGAGGGATTATGGTTTATGCTCTTAGGGACACATGAGCTTGTGAATCACCCTCTTGCATTAAAGGACTAGTTTCCAAAGTCATTAATGGCTAAACTTGATTATCAAGACAACCTTGAATTACTTGTCCTTCAAGTGGGCGTGTGACTCTGCTCTTTGCATTAATTTGTTCACTTCCACTGCTCATTTTAGGGTTATGATGGCCTTTAGTCTTTAAGGATACATAAGCCCATGAATCATCTATTCCATTAATCATTTTGGATCTTGCTCATTAAGAGTCTTGACTTGGAATTGCTTGTTCTTCAAGAAGACCTCCTAGGTATGTGATTTATCTCCATCTTAATGTGCTATATTCCAAAGAACCTTAATGTCTTCAAGAAGCAAGTTCCTTTCTTGCCACTTGATGGGTGAGTCATCCCTTCATTAATTACCTAGCTTCCTAAAGAAATTAATGCATTCATGAGAAAGAAACTTCAGTAAAGTGCCGCCTCATCATATGGGAGTTTCATGTTCGTCCAAGATTGACTACCTTATCCGGACCAAGGTTCGTGGCTAATTCACAATTGGACAAGGTTTGACGTATTCTAGCCTAATTAGCGAGACTAAGTTAGTAATTCACTCAAATTGGCGCGTGGTCAGGGTTGACCAATACACTGCTAGTCCCTGGTCCTATTAACCAAGCCCAGGTCCTACACACAGCCCATGGTTGGTTCAGAATCGATCCATGTTTGAGTTTAATCGATTCATGATTGATCCTTGATGGCCATGTGATCATGTGGGATCGATCGATCTGACTTGGTGCACGGTCGCACGAATTCGGTTTAGGGTTGTTCACGACCGATATAGTGACCGTGTGAAATCACCTGCAACTTGTATATGACCACGTGGACTCGATCCATGACGGTGCATGATCATTTCACGATCAATTCTTATGGTCAAGCAACTTATCCGTGGTTGAATACTCTAATCGAATATACACTCGATCCTTAGTCGCCTTTTCCGATTGGCTAATTGATCCATGACTGATCCTTGGATCGATCCATGGCCAACCCCTGTAATCGGCATACCGATCCTTAGACGACTTTTCGTGACTGAGATAAGGGGTTCGGACTCTGGATGTCACAATTAGGCCTCATCTATTTTCTTTTTCTTATTTTTTCCCCTCTTTCACCTCTTCCGTACCAACTTTCGTGACTGCACTGGAGAGTCCTCTCTATACTTTGTGATCTTAATCTGCAGTTTTGACCAACAACTCCTCTATTATGTGCATTCCCAAATTGCTTGTTCAGCAAGTAGAGCATGACACCCTGAGTCGCTCCCTCTCGATCGATGACTCGGCAGCCCAACATTTCTTGTCAAACTTACTAATCTCTCAATGCTTTACGTATCTTTTCTTGATATTCAAACCTAGTTTTTTTTATCCCATGCATCTTCTCGATGAGAAAGTGCAATTCAGAAAGAACAAGTCATGGAGGATTGTGCTTTCACAACTACATTGAAAACCGCTCACAACAAGAGGCGGAAAACCCTAACCTAACCTCGTCAGGCGCGGATGATGAATCAAAGCCGTCAATGGGACTTCGGGAGGCGGAGGCATGATTTGAATCCGCCACCTTGACTCCAAGAAAGAACAGTTGTCCGGCTCTTGCTTGGAGAGACATGTGGTCTATAATGGTGGATGCTCAGATGTTTCTCTCTCAGGATATTGCATTAGTGCTTCTATTGATGTTCTGGTATCAAGCTAGACCAATTATTTTTTCGTAATGTAGACCCACCAATTAATTCTTAATAATTAAGCCGTCAAGCGATGAGTCAAAATTGTGTATCTAGCATAAAAGGAAAGCGAAATAGGGCTCCATTTATTTTGTAGAAGATAAATTATTGGAAAAATATTTTAAAAAAATGGTCCCTTGTATTGCATGAAATAATCAATTAATGATATATATTTTTATTATCGATAATAATTTATATCTAAACATTTTCATGGATAATGAAAATATTTTTTTTTGATTCTTTTTTATAAGAGATATAGGCAACGATCTTTAGAAAAACAATTTCCAAAATCATTCATTTTCCGCAAAACAAACACATTCTAAAAATCCATTTTGAATTAAAAAAATGATTTGAATTGACCAAAAAAAAAAAAGAATTTAGGGATATTTTGGTATAATTACAACACGTTTAAAACTGCTTTGATAATTTTCCAAAAAAAAACTTATTTTCACGTATCTTAATTGAATGATGCCCAACGAAAAAGAAAACAGGATATTTCAGTTGAATCGACTGAACTCCAAATCCTCTTTGATGAATGCTTGAAAGAAGGAATTCAAGAAATAAATATTATTCTGATTTTGAGTCCAAAAAAACTCTCTCCGTGCTTTCCAACGAAATAGAAAATATATTCACAACAGAATGGCCGGATAACCACACCATAGTCAAGGAACATTATAGAGAAATTAAAAAAGAATATCATGATCTAATTATGATCACAAATCCAAAATCTAACGATAAAGAATTAGTGAAATCCGATCGTCCAATAAATAATGGGGTTGCTCTTCGGGAACGCTGGAAATGACTTTATTTTTTGTACTTTCTGTGGGAATTAAATAGTTTCGCAGTCATACTTGCTTCGATTCATTCTTTCATGTCATCATGAGTCGATCGTCTATCCGTGCTTTTGGTAATCCAATTAGTGGTTGGCGTAGGGCCGTTCTATAGTCGCCGAAGCACAACCTGAGGACACTCCAAGGCACGGAAGTGGGCTGAACGCTCACTGTCCAGGCTGCTTTTCGATCTGAAAATTGAGCATTTAGCATGCCCTCGGTCCACTCTAGCCTGTCCGAGTCGGTCCTCGGAGGCTCCCCCTTTCTTTACATATCCGTTTCCACATCGTATAGCACGCGGTCACTAATATAGGGGTTCCGTGTTCATGAGATTGTAGCATTGAAATAAAATCAAATATGGACACTTCATCCGAGGTTCGACTCATGGCTCGAACATTTGGGTACGAGTAGGACTGGCCCTCGACGAGCTTCTCTTTTGCAGGACATGTAAACTGGAAATGCCATTTTTGCACATGGAATTTAGACGTTGTCATATTTCATTATATTTTCCTTATTTTTCAGCATTTAGGTTTAGGGTTATCATATTAAGATAGTTTGGTTTCAAAAGAGGACCATTTTTATATATTTAAGCTTTTCTCGTATTTCATGATAGGCTTGTCTAGTTTATTTTCACTATTTTTATGGCATGTCATTTAGAGTTCGTTGAGTAAGTTGTAATCCTTTCTTTTGAATTTTACGCATAGTTTTCCTACATAACTCACTAGGTTCTTGTCTAAGGCGTTTATAACAAGCCTTGCATTAATTTTGCCTGATACTGTTTGGGTTTTTTTCTTCTTCTTTTTTTTTCTTTATTTATTTATTTTTATACCTGATAGTTTCATTTTATTGTTTGCAAACTTATGCATGGCCATATAGATTCGCATGTTGAGCGGTCATTTAAGGGCCTTAGTTGGTGATCCGGGCTGTTTCCCTCTTGACGATGAAGCTTATCCCCCATTGTCTTGAAGTAAAAAATCAAAAATGATTGCTTAAAATAATGTTTTACTAAAAGAGAATATGCATCGATAACATGTGCCAGATATAACTAGTACAACCACGTTCTCGGCTCGAAAAATTTGTCTTGTGGATGACAAAATATGTCTATTACCTAGTAAAAAATATGGACATAGCAAATATTACAGGGAAATGAGTGAACTTAATACTTTAGAATATCCTAGGGTTATCTTAATGAAGCGAACATGCAATTCAGCGGAATAGAAAAAAATGTAAACAATCAAAGATTAATGACAACAACTCTATGGACCATCAAAACTAATGAATGCACGAAATGTGACGAGTACACCGAAGCACATGCACGACGATATATGCGCGCTACACGGAAGGAAGGCGTGATGATACAACCAGACCAGTACTGTTTGAGGTGGTGTTCTTACGAAACAAAAATGGTATTGAGTTCACACGTACGATAAAGAATGTTGACATTGCCAAATAAAAAATACATATCAACATCACAACGCCGATTCAATATACTAGAGATCTGCATGCTAGATATATAGGGTTCTTAGGTGTCACGCAGAGAGTGCTCGATCGATCTGGCACATCTCAGTCACACTCACAGAGAAAGAAAGAGAGAGAGAGAGAGAGAGAGAGAGGATTCAGCAGTACATACGGGCAAAAAGGGCGGTCAATTTGCCAATATTATAGTGGGATATCGGGTACACTGCGGACTATAAAATATTAGATATTCAGCCCAAGTGAATCAAGAAACTCAACTGAATCCGGCCTATCACGCAATCCCATTACCTTCGGTCAGACAACTGCACTCCTCGAGTCCAAATCCTGCCCATCTGTCCAGTCCCACGCCTATATTCAGAAGATTGACCTATAACATTAAAGAAATATTACAAAAAGGCAAATAAATCCAACGCAGCTCTTCCTCTTCTTCTTCTTCTTTATTTCACAAGGTTCACAACAAGCTCTCCGAAACACTCACTTCTCTGCTCCTCTTCAGTCTGGCCAAGTCACTGTTCTTCCCTGTTCAGATGTTCTCAGGAGAAGGCCTGTTACAAGTACATATATAAGACAAAATGAAAGTACATATTTCTCTCTCTCTCTCTAGGCGTGTGCGTGTGTATGTAAAGGTCATTTCCATTTCGTTGTAACGGTTCCATGTTACATTCTATCCTTGAAGATGGCTTTTCAGTGACACTGGATTACTGTGTCCTGGGGTTAAAACGAATTAGACATATGTGAAGTATCAATAGAGATGATGTATGAAGGAGGCAAAGACTTGAACAAAAAAATTGAATGTCTATTGTATGGTGTGTGGTATGCACTAGCTTCAAATTCACGTCCAAATAAATTAAATCACACGCGATAATTGTAGTCATAGAAACAAATAAATCAGTAAATTTGCTTATTGAAACCATTATACTCTATATTACCTTTAAGAGTCAGACTAACATGGCATGGATTATTGAACAAATAGCAAATGTACATATGAAAAGAACCAACGTGCTAATATAAAATTTATTTACGCACTATTGTGCTAACACTACCTGTATTAAGGATAGAATAGTAGAAATTGTTTTGTGCTTTTCTTCATAGCGAAAAAACGGCGATAAATTTAAGGTAAAAAATAGCTCTCTTTTAACGGTAATGAGATGTGAATTGCATTCAACATTTGAGATCTATTGATTTCACAAGTTGTGGAATATGTTACATAACTTAAATAAATATATTATTAGACAAAAGTAGTTATGTTTTTGTCAATTACTAACATCGTTTAACATGAAAATAAGTAAATGTGAGGTGCATTTATGTTGAGAATAATACAGTCAAACGTTATTGGTATACTGATAAACTAAAGTGCATACAATAGTGTTTTTCATCTTATAGTATAACTTAATGTTTCATGCCAAAATTTGTAAAGAAAACGAAACAGCACACATATTATTAAAATTCTTACCAGGTGCCCTATATTTTTTGCGCAGGGTATCTTGCATAGAATAAAGGGTATTGTGTACTGTTCTTCTTGAGAATGTTCTTGGTAATTCCGATGACCTCGTGTTATCTCCAAGAATTAGTATGTCATCGACATACAGACAAATAAGTGCATATCCAACTGTTTGTGGATTTAGTGTACACACATTTGTCACACTCATTGATTCTATATCCATTTTGAATCATTACCCGGTCAAATTTTTCATGCCATTGTTTAGGAGCTTTGTTTAAGACCATACAATGATTTGACAAGTCTACACACTTTGTGTTCTTTGTCCTTTGACCTTGAACCCTTCAAATGTTCCATATAAATCTCCTCGTCGAGATCACCATTTAAGAATGCAGTTTTCACATCCATTTGATGTATCTGCAAATTGTATAGCGAAGCTATAGCAATTAACATCCTTACTGATGTTATTCTTGTGACAGGTGAATAAGTATCAAAGTAGTCAAGACCCTTTTTTGTCTAAAACCCTTTGGCTACAAGCCGAGCTTTGTACTTATCAATGGAACCATCAGCTTTTAGCTTTTCTTGAATATCCATTTACATCCAATTGGTTTATTTCCAGGAGGAAGATCAACCAATTCCCAAGTATGATTACTTAGGATAGAATGGATTTCATTGTCAACGACATTTTTCCGTAAAGGAGCATCTGGAGATGACATTGCCTCTTTAAATGTTTGGGGCTCACCTTCTAACATGTATGTTAGAAAATCAGGTCCAAAAGATTTTTCAATTCGAGACCTTTTACTCCTTCGGTTCGACTTCTTTGGTCAAAACTTCATCATTCTCAGATTCTGATTCTCTAATCCTTTTATGAGAAAGTTCTCCTTGATTTCCTTTGCAGGATATATATCCTCAAAAAAATTCAGCATCCCTTGATTCTAGGATTGTATTGACATGGATTTCCGCATTTTCAGATTTGTGAACCAAAAATCTATATGCGCTACTATTTTGAGCATAACCAATGAATATGCAATCCACCGTTTTAGGTCCCAACCGAGTTTGTTTAGGAGGAGGAATTGCCACCTTGGCCAAGCACCCCCACACTTTTAGAAATTTGTAGGATGGCAACTTTCCATTCCATAACTCATATGGAGTTTTACCTATCTTTTTGCGGGGTATTTTATTAAGAATATAATTTGCAGTTAAAACTGCCTCCCCCACAAGTTTTGAGGTAAACCCGAACTCGAAGCAATGGCGTTAACCATCTCCTTTAGTGTTCTCGTTCAATCGTTCAGCAACTCCATTTTGTTGTGGAGTATAAGGTGCAGTCGTTTGGTGAATTATTCCAAAACGAGCACAAAACTCTTTTTAAAATTGATTGAACCATATTCTCTTCCTCTATCGGACCTAAGCACTTTGATTCGTTTGTCAAGTTGGTTTTCAACTTCATTTTTATATATTTGACAAACATGCTCATCGCCTCATCTTTGCTAGTTAGTAAATAAACATAACAAAAATCTAGTACAATCATCTACAAATGTGATGAAGTACTTCTTTCCTCCTCTACTTTCTACAAAGGAAATAGATATTAGGGACTCTTTTTAATCTTTCATTCTTGTTCTTTATTGTATTCTCCCACATCTAGAATTTAGGGACATTCTAACAAGATTACGAATTTTTGTGAACCGGATTGATACAAGGCGTCACTTGAAATTTTATGCAAGTATTTTAAGAACCTTTATGCAAGGATTTTAAGACCTCAAGGTTCGGATTAATGTGGTTTTGCTCCATTCTCACTCAAAAGGTCAAGCCTATGAGCCTCTTACAAGCTCGATCGCTCTCCCTTTCTCTCTCAACTAATTCAACTCCTTGTCTTTCTTTCTCCATTTCTTCGACTGAAATGGCTTTAAATCATGCCAAGTAGGACATGGATTGTCCATTAGATCACTTTGAGCAAGGCAAAACATCGTGAGGATCAGCACAGATTGAGGGGATCTCGGTCACCTCTCCAGAGGAAAAGATGAGAGAGAGATTGGCATGATGCAGTGGTGTGGGTGTGAGCGTGAATAAAAAAGAAAGCCCGAAAGGAGCAACGAGGAGATGTCCGTTCATGTGCGAGCGTTCGGGGGAAGAGGAAAACAGAGAACACGCAAGTGCGGATCGGTTGTCAGCATAACCTATGTGTTAAGATATTTATCTGCTTGCTTGATGCATAGGTTTCTCAGTTGTCATGCAGAGAGAGCTCGATCGATCCGGCGCTTCTCAGTCCCAATAAGAGAGAGAGAGAGAGAGAGAGAGAGAGAGAGAGAGAGGACTCAGCAGTACGTACGAGCAAAAATAGGGGCATATCTACCACATGTACTCGGCAGTACGTACGAGCAAAAATAGGGGCATATCTACCACATGTACTGTTAAAATATTAGATATTCAGTCCAAGAGAATCAAGAAACTCAACTGAATCTGGCCTATCACGCAACCCCATTGAATTTGGTCAGACTATGTACCACCTCGAGTCCAAACCCTACACATCTGTCCAATCTCACTACTACATTTGTAACAACGTTAAAGAAAAAGAAGACAAAAATCAAACAAATCAAACGGAGCTCTTCGTCTTCTCTTCTTCTTCTTCTTCTTCTTCTTCTTTACCCATTTAATTCCCAATTTAGGCGAAGCAAGAACCAGTAATCTTTATTTCACACAGTTCACAACAAACTCTCCACAACACCTTCTTCACTGCTCCTCTTTAGTCTGGCCAAGTCACTGTTCTTCACACAATTCACAGCAAGCTCTCCCCAACACTCACTTCTCTGCTCCTCTTTAGTCTGGCCAGGTCACTCTTCCCTATTCAGATGTTCTCAAGAAAAGGTCACTCTTCCCTGTTCAGATGTTCTCAAGAAAAGGTCACTGTTCTTCCCTGTTCAGGTGTTCTCAAGAAAAGGCCTCTTACAGGTACATCTCTCTCTCTCTCTCTATGTTTGGTTTTGTGTGTATATGTGTTTAAAAGGTCATTTCCATTTCGTTGCAACAGTTTCATGTAACATTCTCTGTCCTTGAAGATGGCTTTCCAGTGATACAGTGGAAGACTGTCCTGGTGTTGAATTGACATATATGAAGTTTTAACAGATATGATGTATGAAGGAGGCAACGACTTGAACAGAAAAAATTGAATGTCTATTGATGTCAGTTTTGTTTCCAACAGACAAGAGAAGCTATTCCTTGTTTTCCTCTTCCCCGTTAATGACATTCGAATGCAATGCATCTTTGCCATCAAAAGACAGCAGTTTTTTATCCTGAAGTCTACTGCCATTCTTCCGGTCTGAAGATTGAGACCCAGAAGGCACAAAAGAATTCCTGCTGTTCTTTCGTATGGAGACTGATAGTTTTCAACAATCCATGCCATATTAGTGGACTCCTAACCGTAATGTAGAATAGAGTGGTTTAAAGAAGCATATTTTACTGATCTATTTGTGTTTATAACAATAATTATTGTGCTTGATTTTAATTTATTTCGATGTGATTTCTGAAGCCAGTTTGTAGCATGCCATAAAACCCAGTTAGTTGCTTTCTAATTCTAACTGTAGCCCCGGTGACTGAGAACAATTCATAGATACTAATTACAGAAACTGGCACCTTTCAAAGGTAAATCTGCCCTAAACATTTAATCGTTTAGTGCAATAAGTTAGACTGCTAAGTAAAAAAGTAGGCGTGTAAACTAGTGAATGGGTAAGAAATTTGCCCTACCTTAAAATCTAACCTTTGAAACTTTTGGAGTTTTTGGGACCTAAAATCTATGTTACAAATTCTTAAAGCCAACTTCGAATTTGAGATGTACCGATCCGACATGTTTCAAAATATCGTACATACTTTAAATATTTATTATTAGATATAGTTAGCCGCATATCTGTCAACAACTATGCATTTTACATGAAAAATATGTAAATTATATAGCGAAATGCATTTATGATGAGAATGGTTGCCATACGTACCATTATTTAACTGAAGTATAGACAATAGTGTTTCTTATCCTATGTTATGACTTTACAATTTATAGCAAAACTTGTAAAGAAAACAAAACAACACACATCAAAAAGGTTAATCATGAAAAAGGTCAAAATGGTACATATGTAATAAATTTATCATAAACTAATTATTTAATAACAAACCTTATACTAGTACATTTGTGATAAATTTACCATTTATTAATTTTCATTTAATTTTACCGTTAAATTTTTTAAGTTAGATAACACATAACAGTTGACAGGTACACCGGTTTAGGGTTTTACCATCCATTTGTCACATATACCAGTTTTCTATTTTTTGTGATATTCATCCAATCTAATGGAAATTAACGGATGTTATATTTGTCACAAATGTACTAGTGTAGGCTTTTTAGTGGTAAAATTTTGGGGGTTAAATTTGTCACGGATATACTAGTTTGAGATTTTTTGTGATAAAAAATTAACTTAGGGTAAATTTATCACAGGCGTACTGATTTGAGATTTTTTGTGATATTAACCATATTAAAAATTTACTTTTATCTAATTCAGTATGGATATATAATTTTCCAATATTGTTGAGTACCCTATATTTTTGTGCATGGTACCTTGCATAAGTAAAGGGTACCATGTACTAGGTGGGTATAACCCTATATGCTAAAAACTAAAAGCCTATTATCTATGTGATGGTCCTAGACTTTTGGAACTTGTAACCTATCTTAAGACTTTAATCTTTATACTCACCCTATCCTAGCCAGTTATGTTGATACTGCTGATTCCATTGGTTTTGTTAATTCTTATTGGCAAATCCATATGAAACTATTACATTCGAGTATTATCTTTTTGTATAAATGTTATTACAAGAAAATTTTGCATGAGAAGTATTGTTGGTATAATTTTTTTCTTCACAAGTGTTTTTTATGATGAAGACGTATGTCTCAAACTATGTTAAGTAATCAATCACCTACGACTATAAGATATTGGAGCGAAAAAAATCAGAAAATTAAATTAAAGGTAGATTGTTGCTAGATAGATTCTCTCTCTTTAATGGTCTTGAGAGTCACAAAAACAACATTTACATCTTTGGGTCACTCATATAGATTTGGGGTCATGTCTTATCCGATTCCTGCAAATTGGGACTAGTATCGAATTTCATGAGCTTCAAATTTAACTATCTAATCTAAGCTGTTTGTTATAAAGAAAAACTCACTAATATAGCAAGTATTATTTTGTCATTGTATTAGATTCTTGTGGTGCTACGTTAATGGATGTTTGTAGTGGACACAATTTGCATAAGTTTTGATTCATACATGTGGTCAAATGCACCTCATAAATGCATTAATATATGCATGTTTTCTCCAAAAGAAACATCCTGTTCTATATGCAAGAATAGAGCTTAAAATTCTATTAGCGTTTGACTTTTCCATTTCTATGCAGATGGCTATACTACGAAATGGGGATGCAGGGGCCAGCTAAACTTATAGAAGGGAAGGTATACTTTTGACATCTCAACATGTCTATATATTTACATGTAGATCTATCTATGCATAGTGTTGATATTAGGAAATACTCGGAAGTGATTACACCACTTGGCTTAACCACTTGAAAGCTTTCATTGTTTATTCTTGGTATTTTATTGAGTTTTAATATTTAAATGTATTATGAGCTAGAAAATAAGTAACAATAAATTTTAACGTGACACCATCTTACTTAAGATATACAAAAAAGAATGTTAATTTGAAAATGGAATGTTCAATCGAAACAACAAACACAAATCTATCAAGTAAGACCGGTTCCCTAAGTGTGACTATTTTTTTCCCGAATTATCTGAAGATGAAATTATATTTCAATATGGTTTAATGGAACGATTTATGAATTTGCTATATTTTTTTTCCCAAAGTGATAACACCCCGCATGAAGAAATCAATTTGAGTAGATAGAAACGCCCCGAACATGTTACAACTCAAAATTCTTATGTGGCTGCTGGGTCAAATAATCATCAGCAGATCAATATAATTTTTATAAATATTAACATAGTACTTTTTCTTTTTATAAAAATTACATGCATATGTATTTAAAATTCATCATCCCATCTCCACTGTTAGTTTTTCTTATTTTTTGGACAATTTCCTGCGGTCCTCCCACAGAGAGAGGATGTACCTTGCTCACTAGTCTTGCAATATGCTTTACCAAAGATGTCCTTTGTGGTGTTACACACAAGAATCTCAAAAGTGTTCTTTTGGTCTGAAGTCAATTGGGGGAAAGTTCTGGTCGTTGTTACTGGAATTTAGTGAATTTGCGGTCAGTTGATTGAATAAAAATATTTCAAACTCCTAAATCAAGATGAAAAAGTTAAGATGTCGACGTATGTCCTAGTTTCATTTATTATGTCAAGTTTAATCCAAATTTCTGGTAAAACACAATATTCGAGTTCTTTAAAACTTCGAATTCTGGACAAAGCAAGAGAACTATATATTTTGTCTTATACCTTAGTAAAACAAAATCTTGCTAGACTGATGAGAATTGTAATGCTAATTCTTCTGCTAGGGAACAGTTTTAGGAGAAGAACTCCAAGATGGGCTGCTAAGATAGACAGGGAAAGATACAAAAGTAAACGGATTAAAGCAAACATAAAAAGAGCGCAAATAGAAGCAAATGAGAGTGTCTTGCCAATCATTAGTGATGAATGTGAGAGTTAAAAGAATAATTTACCCGACATTCTTGAATTTAGTGAGAGAGCAATGCTAGGTATATTATATTGTTCTTACACAACTGATATATTTGGCGATATGGTTGATTATAAGTGAAGAAATATATAAAATAATCGTAGAGTGACCAATAACAATCTCACATTACTTAATATCTCAACTTTGTGAATTAGTCTCAGTACACTTGACATCTCTTCTAGACAAGAGCAATGCTAGCTATTGTAAGATCGATATATTAAGTAATATGACAAAATGTAAGTGAGCATTTAAATTAATTCACCATAGTTAAAATATCCGGTAACAGTTTAGTCCGTCAAACCATTAGATAGAGCTGAATTAAATGTTGACAATATACATACAAATCATTCATGATTTAAGTGATCTATGACTAGTGTCAAATTGAGTTATTGGGGGAGTTTGGAAATTGAAGCCGGTTGGGTTTTATTTCATTCTTGGGCTATGACGAGGCACCTTGTGTCCGTTGGGTCAATCGATTACATGCACATAGGTACCTCATCTTTCCACTTCGATTCTTTTTCTTTTTTTGAAATGTCAATTGTTTTTCAATTCACATCCCTCTAAGGGGTGTCTTATGTAATTTCCAAATGGGCAAGGCGCGGTAATGTTCATCAAAGCTCAAGGCCATGTCATTGTAATTTAGCCAATAAAAAATATCCCCACTTGAAATTGAAGAGAATAGTCTGGAAGGAACAGTCACTATCTAGCCTATGTAAGACTAACATATCAATGATTGGTTAGCCGTACAGTACACCGTGCTAAGACATACACGGCCACATATGTGAAATATCAACGAATTATGAAATATATGAAATATCAAACATGTGGATCTAAATAAACACGAAAAACTAAACATGATAATTTCGAGCTAATGATTTCAAAGGGTAGATTGACCCAGATAAATATTCAACATCCAAATGAATACATATGAGTATTGTAGATACCCACACATCAATAAACGTGACAATGCGCATTTTGCAGACTCTGGTAGTAATTGATATGTGTTTAGGAGAACCACACCCCAAAGTCTAGCTATTGGGACAGAGACCCAAAGACCATAGATACCACACATTGGAGACCCGTACCGTCTTGTGGATCAAAATCTCATTCCCTGCAATAAAGATCATAACACCATTCTATTAAAACTTGTGTAAAGAGTAATGTGTCAAGCAATAAAGATGATTTGAATGTACTTAATCGGGTGATCTAGGACAAACATACGAAGCAACTAATCAGTCCATAACACAGTAAATGCCATCTGATTTATGAAATAAGATTAGAAGATATGATTAACGAGCGAATGAGGCCGCCTATGGTAAGTCGGCCCAAAAGACAAAGGGCTTGAGTAGATAATTTCCTTCTTGGGCTCAGCCCTCCGGCAACCTTGGCCCAATATTAGAAGGAAATAAGTTTTAAGCATGGACGAGTCTAGCAAAGGATTTTTAAGCCGTTCCTACGCACAATACTCCATTGGGTTAGGTCTAGATTCTAGTAAGCACATGATATTTGTTATACTTCTCCTAGATTAGCATCATTAGTTTAGATTAGATTACTAATATCGGAATTTTTTTATTACAAGAAAATTGGATTTTAAAATGTGTCACCAAACATAGTTCACATTCTTTTTTTCAATTGTGAATTACGTGCACAGGTGGTTTGCTTTTCTTACACATAACATTTTCTTTTTAAAAAAACGATTGTTCTGTAGGTATGATATTTGTGGTGGAAAAGCACAAGTCCAAAATTTACCTACGGAATCCATGAAATCTTAAACTTTTCAATTAATTCACTTAAATCATACACCTTTATAAAAAGGTGCAATTGGATTCTGAATCTTTTATTTGTGCTTTGATTGAGTTCTAAACCTTTATTGAAAATTCTAATTGTTTTAAAATCTTAGATACTATTTATAGAAAGAACTTGATTTTACTTTTTGTGAAAAAAAAAAAAAAAAAACTTAATTGGATCAAGATTAAAAATTTTAGTACTTGATTGTATTCCTAATAAGTTTTAGGATGTTTTTGAAATATGTGGAGTAGTGGTCTAATCGAGTTAAGCTATGTGCAAGTTTACCTAAACTTTACTCATAGATCTCTTGACTCTTAACTTTCTTGAATTTGAGTAGTTAACTTGAGTAGCTGAGAGTGTTGAGCTTGAATATGAAAATACCCTGAAAAAAGATCTCAAACCCAATTAAGTAGTTGAACTTTTTTATATTCTAACTGCATGTAAACATTTGATGTATTTGACAGAACTCATTGGTACTGCTTTGCAAAACACCTTCTAAGAAATTGAAATCAAGATTCAACTTAGATTAAAGGTTATCCTTTAGTCAAGTCAAGTCATGACAGGCTGCAGCTTATTGAAAATTTAATTGAGCTCATTTTGAGCATGAGAAGTGGTGCTTGATTACGTTATGTCAATAATTGAGATCTGCATAATCCAGTAGAGTAGCACTTGACTATATTATACCATGTAGATTCGGACTCAATTTCATCACACCCTAGTATGAAGAGCACAAAGGGTTTTTCTTTATTTAGTTATGCAATTGATTAACAGTTCTTACAGTGATCTAAAGTTCATAATGCTTATAACTCACAATTGGCAACACTAGGTCACTGATGGCCCAAAAATAAGAAGGAAGGTAAGTCACATTTTGTGGTGTTCCCTTCTAATCAGGTATAGGTAATCTCAAATTTGTCAATTATTCTCTGAATGACAGGGCAAGAAGGTTGTGAAGAAGAAATCAGTATGACAACATTCAAAATCAAATAGAGGAGGTAAGTGAAACATGAAATGTGCCCTTCAACAGTGTGATTTTCTCATAGAGTGATGAAGCATTGAAACTGTCTAATGACATTCTAAGTTGGATTCCAAAGTTATTATCGCCTGAAACAATGTGATATTTTCAAAGAATCTCAGTTGTGAACACTCAAAAGATATACACATTTCTGTCATCAGGCATGTAATTAGGTAGAAGAATTTATTTATTGTCTGTCTTTGTTCCAAGGTTGAAAGATCATATAAACATGTTTTCCTTTGGACAACATTGGTTATGTGAGACTTTGGCAATGCCTAATCCCTAAATTTATTCACAAATCATCCCATTACATTCCTCAAGCAAGGCTCCACCTAGAGGGAGGCATGCAATGCTCAGTTTAATTACTCTGAGGAGGAAACACTTGAGTAAACCAGATCCCACATACAGTTTTAGAAGCCAACCCAAGGTATCATTACGAGAATAAGATGGATCAGATCACTCCAAGCTCCAGACGTGCACGGTTAATAATAATCTGTACAACGTGCAACATATTGGAGTCACAAAGATGGGTAAATCTAAAATTTTTAGATGTTGTAATCTTTTTGCAGAATCAGTTGGAACAAGGAATTCAATTTTGATTTGTTCCTTCAAGATGTAGATGTATATTTTTATGTCTGTCCCCTTAATTCTGTTTGACAGGGCTCAATTTAATTAAGATTTGAAAACCATTCGCCCCATAACAACGTGGAAAGCTTCATAAAGTTGTCTCTGCAGAATCTTGATGTTTGAACCAAGAATCTAAATCAGCTTTACTATGTTATACAATATAGAGAATCATGACAGATTTAGATTCAGAATAACCCCCACACTGGGTAGACATAATTCTGCATATAACTTTCATTGAGCAACATGATGGAGGACAAAGGATAGCGAACCAAAAGGAGCTCAATGAGGCAAAAAAGGAGAAAAACAAAAAAAAAAAAACAAAAAGAAAGGATCAGAACTTTCCACAACTTACATAGGGTTCACGTATTGCCCTTTATCATTGTAGACTATGGCTGTTCGGAGAATCCCATTGATTTCCCCATACCAGAACACCTGTAATTTTATTTTAATAAAATAAAAAATGAAGCCCTCACAAAAATCAGACGGAATTTGATGCACAGAATTTAAAGTTAGTGAGGGGAATGTTCTGTTCTTGGGAAAAAGTTGATTACCTGATGAAAAGTTCATGTTGGTGACTGAAGAAAAGGTTGATCGAGCAATTGCGGGGTTGATGTCCCAGTTTTGATGAGTTACATCGTAGTTGCAAAAGTGGCTATTGTTGTCTTCACAGATCACATCTTTCCCAACAATTTCTAGGCTTTTCTGGTAATTATTAATGATGACCGAACATTGCTTCAGCTTCCTGTTGATCAGAACAGATCGCTCAACATCAACCTCCTCCTGATGATCACTGAATGCCTGGTGATCAGCTTGTTCTTGAGCATGATGATTTGATTTTTTGTCTTCACTAGAAGCCTGCGAATCAGGGCATAGTTTCTTGGACTGGTCATGGTGATCCAGCCTTGTGTTGTTATTGCTCATTTTTGCTCTGGTCCTAGCCCTTGCCCGAGCCCTTGCCTTTGCTCTAGACTCTTTAGCCAAAACATGAAGCCCGCCGTCTCGATTTGATGACACCATCTTGAACATCCCTTGGTGGTCATTGTCCCCCATTAGCACTGACCTCTTGTCATCCATCGGAACCATGCCATTTCCAGTGATCACAACCCCTGTCGACACAGCCTGATCACACTCGGATGTAGAACAAGACCAGCCCTTCTCATCATCGCCCGACCCGAGGACCGAGTCCTTGCGCTTGGCCAGATCCTTGATGGCCTTCCTCGACTTCGTAAGGAGCCACTCTAGGGTTTTGCTCGCCTTGTCGAACCCTAGCATGTCTTGGAGGTCGAAGAACCTGCGTGAGATCTCGATCGAGAGCCTCACCCTCCGGTCCCGGAGGCCCTGTGCGGTGTATATCTTTCTATGCCTGTCCTTCTTCGTGGGTTTGTTAGCTGGGTCTGATGAGCTCACTTTCCCACCATTTTTGGGACTGCCCATGTCAATTGGAGCTTCAGTAATTACGGGGAAAATGTGGTTGTTGGGGAAGAAAGGGTGGTGATCTGTGAACGGCATTTGGTGGTGGAAGAGGATGGTTTGGTTGATTATTTCCTGGTTCGTAGGAGATGAGGCATTGGGGAGCGATGGAGGGAGAAGATGGTGAGGAGGGATGTTGGTCATCATAGATGGGAACATAATGTGTTCGTGTGCGTGTATCTGTATCTATGGGTTTTTGGAGAACTTTTTGAACACAAAGAGACCAAAGAACCATAGACTTTTCTAAAGAAAGATACAGAGAGTCAGCTGATGCTGAAAGTTTCTCTCAGAACCCATTTTTATCGTCTCAGGTTCGCCTGGGTGTGCAGAGAGAAGGAATGGCTGAGAGCGACACTCATGGGGACTGTTATCCCTTCGGTGCACATATGAGAGAGAGAGAGAGAGAGAGAGAGAGAGATGATTGCTTTCTTCTGATGAAGATGTACGGCTCGTTTAGTGGTGGGTGACTGGACCCTATTAGAGTGGTCTCTCGCTTAGATAATCCGACAAAGGCTTTACTTAGGGCTGTGCGCAGAATTTAAACGCCAGATTTGAAGTGGGGACAAACTCGTGAGAAATAAAAACGAATTGGTAGTTGCAATTATTAGTTTCTTCTAATAGAAAAAAAAATATTGATGTTACATGTAGTTGCAATTGCAACAATATAATTGCTATTATGCTAATTTCTACATAGGGAGAGATGTAGCTCATTTCTTACATGAGAATTAAGTGTATTTTCACTTGACTGAATTCTTTAAGTCATACCTATATAATATTAACACATGTGCTTGATAATATTGAATGCTGCATAATTTGATTTTCAGCCCTTGATATAATTAGCAAAAAGAACCCTGGACCAATCTTAATTGATTCAAGTCGGTACATTTCAAGAGATAAAGCATATTATTTTAGTGATAAAACAAATCTGCATATAATTTTAAAAAAGAAGAAGATAAACTATTAAAGGTAATATCAGATTAGATGGGGTGTGGTCCAGAGAGATGGTTGGTGTTGACACAATTAGATTAGAAAAAGATAAATGTCTCTTTCGCCACTAAATGGGGGAGCAGAAAAACCCAAGCAACATTCCTGCATAGGGATCTATGACAAGGCTATTAACTTTTAAGCCTGTTAAATCAAAAAAGTAAGCTGTCGGAGTGACTGTAGAGCTAGGGTTTTTATGGGTAACAGGCAAACAAACAAGGATTGATCAGCTTAATCAAATCAGATTTATAAGTATTGATTCTGAAGCTGCATGTGCAAGCTAGGACAAGCAAGGAAACGAAGAGAACAGTGATGAGGTTTTGAGTTCTTCAAAGGGCAGGAGTTATTTATTTATTTTTTTTTTCATCTTTTATACATATAATATGATATACTGCTATTTTTCTCTTCTTCTTTTTCATCATTTACACGTGTATGTGTGTAGGCCGCGCAAGTAGAGGAAAGCATTGCCATGAGTAGACGTGCTTCTGTCTATAATGACCAACTCCATTTAAAAGGATAAAATTTGAATGGAAAAGACAAATCTTTTAGTGGCTAATTTGCAGTTTCAACTGACTATCATGAGTATTACGGCTGCTGGTCAAATAGCCGTCAGTAAAATTCAGCAGTGTGATGTCAGAGTGATTAATGTAATTAATTTCTGATATTGTGTCTTTCTTTTAAATAAATGACGCAATCTCATTTATTTCTCGAAATTTATTTGGCATAATTTGTTATAGAATAGGTAATTGATTAAATAATTGCAGTTGATCTCTGGATCCTTGCTCTGAGTTTTCATAAGAAAGTGAATAGGGTTGACATTTATGGCACTTTGGATAGAATAAAACATATTCGTCCATATTAATGACTAGGATAGATGCATGTATCATCTATTTGAAGTTCATGATGGTGAGACTAGAAAGTGATGGATGCCACAATTCTTCCACGTCATTTCTTGCCGTGATGAAATCAACGTTTCACGCACTAGGACAACAAGAATTGTTATAATGGTATGGCCATATGTAGCATAGAGCAATTATCATCAATTCAATTGATTCTTATACTCATGAAATGAACATTCTACATGTTTTTCCATTACATGAGAATCTCCGGTCTCGAAATGGTTTGTCCCATTCGCTTCTTTCATGCTAACTAATTTTGTGGAACGTAAAAAGTTGGGAATTGCCTAGATTTGAACCTCAATTTGAGTATAATGTATTTGCACCATTTGTTCGGAGATGCTGTCTTTTTTTGGAATATGACGCGGGGATGTTGTTAATGGGAAAGTAATAGAAATCGTAGTGGTTGATATGCTAATTCTTCAGGTTTTTGGTAATGGTGGTTGTGGTGTGTGAAATGGATGCATTATGAGTCGATCGCATGGATGATCGCATGGATGGGCATCATACATAATGCTAATAATGTGTGTGTGTTATGAGTCGATCGCATGGATGATCACATGGATGGGCATCCTACATAATGCTAATAATGTGTGTGTGACTATGACATGGTATAATCATATACTAGGTGTAGAATGGTAATTGACATGTTACATCATTGATTGACATGTATAATACGCTTTACTCTTAAAAGAGAATATTTTTGGTAAACTAAGCAAACATGCGGGAGACGGAAATTTTCTTTCGAACATCACATTTTTTACATGTATTTTAATGGAAAAGTAGGAGCATTTTTTTTTAATAAGCACTTACACCCGCTTTATACCATTTTA
Organism: Angophora floribunda; assembly: GCA_014182895.1. Taxonomy (NCBI): domain Eukaryota; kingdom Viridiplantae; phylum Streptophyta; class Magnoliopsida; order Myrtales; family Myrtaceae; genus Angophora; species Angophora floribunda. Next base: position 13,426,581 of record CM024714.1, read on the forward strand.
GCAAAGAACAAATTATATGTTATTTAGAAGATTTTACTCATTTATAATGTAACTAATGTATATCCACAACAACAATATTTTTTAGATTTTCATCATAGTAATGACAATTTTTTTCATCTTTTTTTTTTTCTGAAAAATGATCATATCTACTTCTCCTGTGAAAATTTAAAAATATATTACAAATTTATATTTGTCATTCATACAATAGCCACGGATAATTAGTGGTTGCAATGAGACAAAATTTGACACCTTAAATAGTCGTCGAAATCATTTCTCTATGTCACGAACCCAATTGCTTTTTGGCCATGGAGTTTTTTTCTTTTTTTGTTGGGAAGCATCATTAAGCATATGGAAAAGTACTTTAGTTGCAAATGACTATGTTGATTGCAGTCGGTGATGGGAATTTTCACGGAGAATAATTTTTTTTTTTTACTGTCATAATTTTTGTTTTCCGGGCAAGTATCGCGGAGTGCCTACGAAAGGTATATTCTTACAGTCTTGTCAAGGAATTACCGTATTCGTCTTTTACATGTTGCTTATGGGATGCCGCTAATGAATTAAGGGACCACGAATCTCTGAGTAATTGGCAGACCATCCTTCAACCCTGCGATCTTCAAAGATGAATTGGTTCTCGGAGGGCTGAACTTCATTAGCCTTCAGCTCATTCTAGAGGAAAACCAGTCCTTTCCTTGTACGACCAGATTCATACGGTTCACCACAGATTTTCTTGCCTGGGGATCAGGTGGATTAGTCGGAGTGCACGGAACGGAACTGATTTGGAGATCACCTGATCGCAATGATAAAAAGAAGTGTGATGGAGAAAAAGCTTAGGGCTACCAGTTCGTGGACGATCAACACTAGGTAGGCCTTCTGTCTAATTTTTCACCATGTACGTCTAGTCAAACAGTCGTGCGCAGTAAGAACATTAGCATTACGCCATGTGGGGGCCAGTTCTCTTCCCTTGCTACGACACCATCCTAGGACAGTGGCACCACTAGCTGCGTGTACTCTTTGTCTCTGGCACCACTGCTGCCGATAGCCAACAATATCCAGCACGATGCCACTGTCCAGTGCTCTATGTTACGGTTTCTCTCTAAATCGAACTCTGGAGCCTTGTTGGTAGCGGAGGGAGGAAGAGAGACTGTGCTAGTCGAGGCTTGTTCACCAAACATGGTGACGGATGGTACTGGCCAAAGCGGAGGGTCCAGCTGGAGAAGTGACTGCAATAGAAAGATAAAGGAAAGCAATGTCTTAGGACACCTAGGGATGATTGGTTTTTGATCTGATCCAATAAAACCGGCCATTTTTTTTAGTAAAAAATGACTGCACAATGAGAGAGTGAAAAATTTTAAGATATTGATAAAAACGATGATGAGTGAAAAGTTATTATACCATAACTTATGATACCATTGGATAAAATAATATTTAGTTCATATTTATTATTTTTTTTTAAAAATAATTAGAAAAAAGGTATATGTAGTAGATTCAGTCCGATTCCCTCTTATGATTGGGAATCGAATTGCCCAGACACTGATTTTATTAAGGAATCGAGAACTGGATCAACACTCTCAAGAGTTGGATCGGACTGGCATGTGCGGTTTGATCAAGGCTCTTCCCGATTTGGACAATCTATTTTGCACACTCCTAAGGATATAATGAGAAGAGGGCAATGAAGATGGCAATGCTTGGGTGACAGAAGTGGTGAAGGTATTTGTGGCGGTGGAGGTGGCTGGGCTATACTAGGAGGGAGGGAGAGAGAGGCATTTGCCTTGTGAAATTACATTGTGATTTGAAAATTTTCTAGCGTCCTCGTGTTCATAAATAGATGATTAGATACTTAATTTTTTTGACAAGAAAACGAGATTCTACCAATTGTCGGATATGTCCGGGCCTTCCCGATTTCTTGGCTTCTCATTATAGGTCTCTTATTCGCTTCATAGCAGTCCTAACTAATTGCATACCTTACCACGAAGGTACGTACGCGGGCATAGTCCGCACACATTCTGTTCCTTCCTTGTCATGTCACGATCGACAATTACGTCTCCCAATGGCAGGGAGACAGCCTTCGGATGACTGAAAAACTTGTCCAGAACTCAAACCCGTAAAACCCGTAGTACACTCCTGGCCCAAGCCCAAGCCCAAGCCCTGTTTTGGATGAACATTTCTGGGTGAATAGACATATTTTAATCCGATGATAACTAATTTAGTATTAATTAAGCTCCTTTTTGTTTTTATGTATAGACGTTATCACCCAAATAACTAAAGTATATTTCAGCAATTAATATATGGGGAATGCACAAAAAGAGTTCGTTTGTTTTGCGGTGAATAAATGATTTCGAATATATTTTCCTAAAAATAATTATTTATATTTTTTAAATAATTAATTAATGAAAATATTTTCATTATTGATAATGATTTATGTTGAAATATTTTCGTAGATAACGAAAATATTTTTTATTCATTCATTCGTCGTAAATAATGCAAATGATCACTTTTAAGAATATATTTCTCTAATTATTAAATGCACTCTAATGTTATGATTGTCGAGGGAGGCAACGGTTATCTCAGTGTGCTGGTACTCCAGCTCTCCTTGACCTGCAATTGAAAATCGCCTTTTTCAAGTGCTTTCATTTTTATGTGGCGGCATTTTTCATTTGTATAGCCAAACGAATAATTTCATTTTATATTTGAATGAACCTTGCCAAGAGAGGGTGAGGTTGATCTCTCCTAGTGACAATTAGGTGAATCTTGCTAGTGGCTGGTGAGCTCCTTGCCTCAAGCTAGTCGCCTTGGTCCGACATTTGGCTAGAGGAAGAAGGAAGAGGAAAAAATAAAGAAAAAGAAAAGAAAAAAGAAGGAAAAACAAATATAATTAAAAATAAAAAATTAGTTAAAATTTTATTAAATTTTATTCACGTTAGTGTTGACTATACCATATTAGCACTGTCTTGTCAAATTTGGCTATATGAATTGAATTGGCACAAATACAAAAAGGGTTAGGACTCAATTAGTTAAAAAAAAATTAGAACTAAATCAGTACAATTGTAATAAGTTTAGGACTTTCTTTATAATATCTCTTTAGTGCTCAATATCACTATGAGCCCATTGATGGGCTTGTGGGTATGCATACTAGTTTAAGATATCTTTATGAGTCAGCCATTGGCAATATTGGTGGGGACCTTGCCATGGTGGGAGCTTAGTCACCTTGTCACGAGACTTTTTACACGATCATGATTAGATATCTAAGCATAAGATTGGTCAATGGAATAGACAATTAACATGTGATTTTGACAAAATTGATCAATGGAATAGACAATTGATATGTGAGTTATTGAAATTAATCAATGAACTAGACCAATGATATTTGTTATGTATTATTGATTTAACAAATGTTTTATGATATATGTGTGTGTGTACTATACACTAAAATTGAGATAAATGAGTTTTGAATAATGTTTTGCGCACTGCATAGTGCATGCTCAACTTGCTTAGAAAAGAAATACATTGTTCATTAAGCTGGGGTTGCTCACTTCTTTCCTTTCCAATTCTTTTAGGTTCTTTAGTTAGTAACCCTTAATATGAGAGCGCTATCAATGGAGACTTTTAGGAGTTGGTTTTTTTTTGGTATGGTTCAGAGTTACATTCTTTAGGTAAAAAAAAAGGACGACTATGTCACTAACTCTATTCCTATATAATCCGGGTGTGACAAATGCATTGTTCATTAGAAACTGGAAACGATTCTTGCATTTGGCGGATGTCCAAGGCCATGTTTCTGGGTGATCAGCACCTAAAAAAGGTAATTTCGAGAGCTATCCCATCTTGTTCCATCGTCACATGAGAAGCCTACTCTAGGCATTCAACCTAAAATTCAGCCGGTCTGGAGGCGATCATGATCCTGACCTATTTATACCTGGTTCTACCCAGTTAAGTCTGATTTGGCCCTATGATCTTTCTAAAGAAGAATTTTATCTTTCACCCTTCTACTTTCATTACTTTCTTAGTCAAGTCCATGTGATTTTTAATTTTCTTAAATAAATACTACTACTTATGCAAATTGTCTAATCAAATATCTTTGATACCTAGTCTGACCAAATCCAACCAATGTGACATTCAAAGAACGCCAGAATCTAATGTGGATGAAATATTACGCATGTCAACAAACCCCATAGATAACGAATGTATGGGAGATGCCATAACATGTTTGACCAGTTTTTTGCTTTAGGCTGCTTCTATAGGTGTCCACACAGGTCATGTATCACACTCTGGCACCATTCGAGGGCCACATCAACGTGATTTAATCGGATTTCATGTCGAAGTGGGAGTAGAAAAATTTGCTTAAAGAAATTAAAAGTACAGAGACCTGATTGAAAAAAAAAAATACTAGAGGGAAGATAGAATTATTCCCAGCTTTGTGAAGAAACATATACATTTTTTTGGGTGCTGGTAATTCGGATAAAAGATTCTTAGGGACGATTATGGCCATTCGAACCACTCAGGACTTACCTACTGATCTGGTATTGGGCCTAGAAAACTGTTGTCAGTTGACTTCTGTCATCGACCATCTCCTAAAAGTTTACTTTTCGGTGGGTGCTCATTAGTTGCTTGGATCTTGCTGAATTTAGTAACGTCCGACCATAAATATAGGCTTTCCGTAGCATCAGTTGTCATGTCCTGTTGGATAGCTTTTATCTAGATGCTTTGGAAATCAAACCACGATACGGGTGACTGCCGACGATGCACGAATTGTTCATTGGCCTTAGTGCACGAAACTCTATCCTAAAGGATAAACGACGTCCACAAGTAACGTTGCTGATACTCGTGATTTTGGTAAAAGAAGAGACTGTCTGAACTTCTCCTTTCGATGTGCCTTGGGCCGCTATAGATCCAACGCCTTTGTCTCTCAAGTGCAAGAGCTAAGTCTCGCTTAGTTTTAGGGCCTATTTGTTTGGAAAAAAAATTATGGAAATTTTTTTCTAACTTTTTGGTGTTCTTATGACAGAAAACTAATCAATTTACGGAAAGTGTTATCTATGTACTGAAAATAATAAGTTTAGATTGTGGAAAAATGACAACTCTTTTTGATATAAAAGAAATCACTTTCCCTAATTAAACAAATAAAAACTAACCATTTTATTTTAAAAATGATTTTTTTGGAAATGTTTTCCTTTTTCATGAAGTCTTTAGTGAAATAAATATACTGTTATCCCGAGTTTCATAATAGAAAGATGATATTATATAGATGACCTTTACAAATTTTAGAAACTAATTTTATATATGTGATATCCATTTTTAAGGAAATAGATAATGTCATGGGCAGTTCCTAAACTTTTTGCAATGTTCAATGTCAAATGGACAAGCTAGATCCCAACTTGAAAATTTAATGGTGCAAGGCGCCACATCAACAATTTCGTTAGTCTACCTCATAGAAAAATTTAAGAACAAAATTGAACAAAAAAGAAGTTTGGAACTATATTAAATATCAAGCACAAATTTAGAGACTATGCATAAAATTAACTGTTCAAGGAAATTGTTGTATGGTGTTAAAGGCTTGAACACTCTATCATATCAAATCATTTACTTTGAAGTAACTAACTAAGAATATAGCATTTCTAACCATTGTCTCATACTATTAGAGGATAGAATCACCATTATTTGTGTTCTAGGTACCTTCATAAGCTCGTTCTCTAGCTACCAGCTCACTACTTGAGGAATCAAAATAAAATTTGTGAAATTTAAAAGATGTCAAAATAATATAGATTTTCAACAATATTGAAGAACACATTATTGAAATACCTAATAACATGATTCAGAAAATTTCATAATAATTATGGTTAAAAATGAGATAAGTATATCGCGTTTGTCAGGTTCTCTTTGATTTCTTGAAGTCACTGGACTCTAGCAGCTCCAACGTGTAGGATGCAATCGCCTTGTGGGGGCCCGTACCTACTTTATATCCCCGCTTTAAAAGTTCTTTCTTTTACTTTTAGTGAAATTGGTTGTTATTTGCAATTGCCAAAAAATTAAATATTTTTAATGTACTTAGAATGCAGACGTGACTAACATGGTGCATCACAGTTCACTGCATGAGAAGATAATTTAATTCCCCCACAGGATTAATGTATTTGGATTAATGATAATAGTACTTGTATAAATCTATTATATTATATATATTTAATGCGAAATTGACAAAGTATGCTCCATAGAGATTTCATTGATATCAAAATAGTATATTGTCAATTTAACATCTTTCAAGTCATCTCTATAGTTCCAAACTCATCAAATAAAAAAAAATATTTTTCCCAATTTTCATCTAGCTTCATCTGATAAAATTAATCAATTTAAATTAGGGTCACGAGCTTTTTAATGGTGTCTCATTTATTAAAATATTTTCCCTCAATAGATTAAAGAAAAAGATTGTGCTCAATGCATATCCACTCATTTTAATGTAGGTTGTTGTGTTGTGTTACATGTCTATTATTTTCTCCTCCCAAAATATATATATCGAAAGATGGTTCATAGAATTTTTAATCTTAGAAAAAAGTCGGCTGAAATAATTTTTGGTGGTACTATTCTGATTGTGCCGTGGGCATGGATTTATCCCTATAAATTGGATGGATTTGGGATGTGAACTATTAGCAAACGAAATTGACTTTTATTTTTTTTTTATTTTTTTTTTTGGTTTAATTTTCTTGAGATGCTTAGGTTACGCAGTGAAGGCTCTTTCAAAGCCTGGAGTCCCCTTGCTATGTCAGTGTCACCTTTTCTCGCCCCTTTGCAAGGAGAATTGCAAGAGAAGATGAGAGGGCAAGGATGAGTATGGTTCGGGTTAACAATTTCATCCTAAAATTGGGAATTATTCATTAAAGATCGGTTCTGAATAATTGAAACTAGGAATTGTCCATTGATTTCATGGATTCATCTTAATGCATCCATGGAATCGGTCCCATCAAGCTTCATGCACTCAATGCAACATTTTTTTAGCAAACCAAAGTAAAGCAAAAAACAAAAAATTTATTATTCTTAATTTCAAGATTAATAAAAAGAGTAGACTCATATTAAAAGTTGAGAGTCGAGACTATGAGTTAATAGATGTTGAGCTTGAGAGTGGAGATCGTGAGTGAGAGATAAAGAGAAGATTCAGACAAGATGAAAAGGAGATGAAACGAGCACTCAATTATAGGTGTTAAGTTTCAAAGTAGGGATTTTAGGGTTTTCATTTTTCTTTAATTTTTTTGTTCGAAAAGTTTTCTTAAAGATTTGCAGGTATGGTCTAGATGGGCAATACCACACCTAGAATCGAGAACTAGACTAGTACCCATTAATTCCAATTTATTGGAATCGAGAACTGGACCGGCTCCCTTGGGAACCGCCGATTTTGGTCCAGTCCAACTCCGGGGGGTCTAAGCAGTTCCTTATTCTTTTGCACATTTCTATAACATAAATAGTTCATAAATTTTGACTTAATATGTAATGTGGTCTATAAATTTCTAATTTGTTCAAAGTGGCCCATGACCTTTAGCACAATGTACAATGTAGTCCTTAAGATTTTAATTTATTCAATGTGGTCCTTAGATTTTTAATATATGTTCAAATTAGTTCTTACACTATATAAAAATATTCAATATTATTCTTCCATTAGTTCAGTTTATGGACAATATTGAACATTTACATATAGTTTGAACATGTATCCAAAGTTCATAATTCACATTGAACAAATTCAAAATTCAAAAACCATAATTCAAAATTCAAAAACCATATGGTATATTAGGTAAAATTGAAAGACCATTTATGTCATTTTCGCAAATTATAATGATCGATATTTGAAAGGAGAGAAATGTTGCCTATAGACTCTAGGAAGCGGGCCGCTAAGTCGGTTTGGCTTTGGGACCTCCACGCACAAGGTCCTGGGGTCGAATCATGCAGTTGGCTAATGCGATGTATATGAGGGGCCAGGGTGGTGGGCTTCTCTGCTAGCTCTCCCCCAGGTATTAACACTTGGTCCGGGGTGCATGCACACTTTACCACGAAGAGATGGATATACAAAACATCACCTCACTTTCATTTGTTGACTCTAAATTAATGATTTTCATTGCAACTTGTGATTGTATCAACTTAGATTTCTCAACAAGACCTACTTTAGTTACATATATTATGAAATTATGAAATATATAATTAATCTCACGAATTAGAAAAATGTCATTTGAAATACAAAGGGATGTCATAAACGATCTATAATAATATCTTATGGGGCCAAACGGGACTACAGATTGTGGAGGGTCAACCATTATCTGTTGGTCTAAACATTTTTTTAATTGCGGTAAGTGTATGGTATATAACTTTTCTATGGTGATAGCTGATACAAGAACCGAAATTTGTAGGTTACCATACTTTTTCTTGTTTAGCTATCAAATTGATTTTTTTTTTTTGAAATATGACGTTGACCCTTCATCCTATAAGACTATAAACACACTATAGTACTTTCCTTAATGTCTCCTTCAAGACTAGTAGAGTTCAATCTTTTACACCTAATTGACATTATTGAAGTATGTGGACAAAATAAGAACAAGGTAATATCATACACAATTAGTGTAAATTGTTTCCATATACAAGTTATGATTTTGTCAAATTGAATATCAATACTCAAGTCTCATATTTCATAATTAAGATCGTTGTTTGAAAATATTGTTATGGCTAATGATATAAACTAGGGGGGGTGAATAGTTTATAAAATGAAACTTTATAAATTTTACGGAACTAGTAAGATCAAGTATGATTATGCAGGAAAAATTTAATAATATGTTAGATTAATATGATGATATCAAGTGCAATATGCTTTTATCAACCAAATATGAAATAAGTAAAGGGAGATGGAAGAGTTGCATGTAGATTTTTATAGCGGTTCCGCTTAGACCAAGCTTAGTCCACTATTCAAAACTAACACCAACAAACTAAATTTCACTAATAATCCTTTGAGAGATTATGATGTAACTTTTGCTGCATCCACCCAAAGCTAGTAGATTACACTACTAATTTTCATACAATACTACAACACTTGTACATTTCTCAACAATAAGTCATCATAGTAGTAGTGAATAATTTACTCAAGAAGAGTACGAGTATGAGACTCTCAAACTGGAAGTTGTTCTTCGTGATTTGTATCTTCTTCATCGGATGTTGATCTTCTTACCTAGTCTTCAAGATCCATATTAACGGTCGGGAAATTTACAAGTTGATCCATTTAGCCATTGAAGATAAGTCCCACAATTACCAAGAGATCTAGTCGCCCATAATATTAAATTCTGAGTGACAATATGGTTTTCACACGAAAAGGATCAAGTGGAAACCACTCACAATAGTACTCTTATTATTACAAGCAAGAGAGACTTAACACACTCATAAATGCACATTGCTTCACTTCTTTCTTTATTCAACACAATACTTACTATACACATCGCTCTCTCACGGCACTCATTGCACACACGCCACTCACTAGACACCTCAAGCTCTTACCCATCCAACTCTTTCTTTTCCTCTCTACACTCAATTTAAGAAGGTAGACTACCTAGTTATAGAGAGTTTTCCACCAACAAAGTACAAAAGTAATGTGCTACAAGGGTTCAATGTGGACTCATGTACAATTACGAACTTAACTACTCCCTAGGTGATTTTTTTACCACACAACTTAACTAACACTAAGAAATTTCAACACCACAATTACTAACTACCAATTGTAGATATTTGGTTCTAGATAAATCTAGACAAGTGGAGGAAGAGAGACGGTGATTCCTCGATTCTCCCCCTCACCGACTACTCTCTCAACATGGATCTTGTGATCATACCAAGTTTCCTTTGAAACTCTTCGAACTTTGCAGCTCAGAGACCTTTGGTGAAGATGTTTTCTACTTAATCATTTGTTTTGATGTACTCCATCTTTATCTCACCCCATAATAGTTTTTCCTGCAGATTTGATAGTGTACTTCTACATATTTAGTCCTTGCATGAAACACTGGATTCTCTACTAAGCTCATGACTAATAGATTGTCACAATATAATCATGTTGATTAGTTTATTGATTGATGAAGATCCTCCATTAGTTGTACCGGCCACATACTTTCTTGAGTTGTCATCACTACCACTCTATACTCAACTTCTGTTGTAAACAATGACACATTTGTTTATCTTTTACTACACTATGATACTATTGATCCAAGACTAAACATATACCTAGTAATTGATCATCATGTGTCACGATTTCTAGCAAAGTTAGCATTGCAATGGCCTACTACCTCACACGATGCTTCTTTTTTATACAAGAGCCCAAAGTCAAATGTATTCTTTACATACCTTAGTATATGCTTGACTACATTTAAGTAAGGCTTTCGTGGTTTCTCCATGAATTGACTAGCTATTCCCACTACGAAGGCAATATTAGGCCATGTTATGGTAAGATAAATAAAGCTACCCACCAATCGCCTATACATAGTTGAGTCTTCAAATTCTTAGCCTTCACTTGCACATAGGTTTACATTTCCATCCATTAGGGTAGATATAGGTTTGCAATCAAGTATCCTAAACTTTTCTAGGAGATCTTGTGCATACTTTTGCTAACATAGTAGTAGTCCTTGGTCTTTTCAACCTCAAGTCTCAAAAAATGTTTCAATTCTTCAAACTCTTTCATTTGAAACTGCACCAAGAGGTTGGCTGTGATTTGGCATACTCCTCTTCATTATCTCCGGTGATGATTTCATCCATATAGATTAATACTATTGCAAGTTTGCCATCTTCTTCCTGCACAAACAAACTCGAGTTTGCTAGTGCTATTGAGCAACCACTTTGCATCAAGAATTCAGCAATCTTCCCATATCATGCTCTTGGGGCTTGCTTTAAGCCATAGAGGGCTTTCTTTAACTTGCAAGCATAGTCTGGATGAGTCTTACTTGGCATCGTTTGTCCTTGCAAACAGTGCCGCTAAGTTATCCCATGCCTCCTTCCAGGTCTTCATGCTCTTTTTATGCTACAATAAATCATCTTCAATAATCATAGCAAGAAAGTTCAGAGCCTTACCTTATTTCCATTTTTTTTTAATTCGCCATCATTCATAGGTGGTGTGGTGTTGTCGCGACCGATGATATCCCATAAGTTTTGACTCAACAAGTAATATTGCATGCGGGTATGCCAATTATTATAATTGGATCAATTGAGCTTCTTGACACTGTTCACTGAACTTAAGAAATCCGCCATCGCGGCTTGAGTATAATGCCCCACAATACCAAGTAAGTCTGATCTCAGGTTAATCGACTTCACATTCCCTAACTTATGCACTAGTGGAACTCTAGCATACTTTGCTCCCTGAATGCTTGCTTTAATAAGGTCCCCTACTCTTGGGTTCTGATACCACTTGTAGAGGATCAAGTGGAAACTCACTCACAATAGCACTCTTGTTATTACAAGCACTCTTGTTATTACAAGCAAGAGACACTTAACATGCTCATACAAGCACCCTTCTTCCTTCATTCAACGTAATACTTACTACATACACCACTCTCTCACGACATTCGCTGCACACATGCCACTCCCTAGACACTAGACACCCTTTTACACAAGACTCTTTCGTTTCCTATTTGCACTCAACTTAAGAAGGTGGGCTGCCTATTTATAGTGTTTCCCAACAAAGTAGAAAGGTAATGTGCTACAAGGGTTCAACGTTGACTCATTTCGAATTACAAACTTTAACTACTCCTTAGGTGATTTTTAACCACATAACTTAACCAATACTAAGAAACTTCAACACCACAATTACTAGCTTCCTATTGTAGATATTTTGGTCTGGATAAATCTAGAAAAGTGGAAGGAGAGAGGGGGTAATCCCTCATCGCGAATGGTCTAGCTCATATTGGGAAATAATTCTTATTAGCAAATTGATTGACAATGGATTAAATTTCTCTTTGTATGTATGTCTTCGGAATTCCAGGCCTGAAGTTAACAGTTCATATTCCTTAAGATTTAGACTTATTCACAAAAGGAATATTTGGGCGTTCACAACATGGTGCATATCAATATGCATGTTCTTCTCAGGTGATATAAGATATCGCTTCTATAAGCAACTCATGAGTCTATCTAGGCTTCTTGTCATTAGTGGACTTGCATGTTGCCATCCACTTCGTTTTCCTAAGTACAAATATGGCCATACGAATTGCTAGGAAGTATCAACACTCTCTCCGAAGCTTTTGTGTTGTGTTGGACACTCCAACACATATCCGACACTCAATCAAAATCCAACACATGGTCAACTCTCCCTAGACTTTTCGATACTAGAGTCCACAATTTCAATACGCAAGTTTGAAATTTTGACACGTGATTCCGCCATGCATGAGTCAATTTTAAAAATTTTCAATAAATTAGGAGGTAATGTAAATATGTAAAAAATAAAAAATTAATAAAATAATAAATGGGGAAAGAAGAAAAACTCAGGCTCCGTTCATTTTACGGAAAATGTGACATTTTTGAAAAATATTTTACAGGAAAATGTAATTACTTTCCGATATTTGGGTGAAATTTGAAAATGAATTAGAAAATATTTTCTGTTGTTCGGTAGGCAAAATATTTTCTTTTATATGCTCTTTTTCAATAATTTTATTATTATTTTATTTTTAAAAATTGATTTTTTTCAATTATTAAATTATTTCTTTTCTTTTCTTTTTTCTTTGTTTCATCTTCTTCCTTGGTCAGTCATTGGCCTAGGCGACAGCTAGTGGCTAGCCATAGGGGAGCTTGAGGCTTGCCCACCTTTGGCGAGCTTGTTGGCCTTGAGCTCGAGGCTCGCTCTTGCCGATCGGGTGAGCAGCAAGCTTAGGTCACTTGTGGCCGGTCACCAGCATTCTCGTGGCCTGCGACTAGCCAAGCGAGGGGAGGAAACAAGAAAAAGAAAAATAAACAAATGGAATTTTTTAGAATTTTTAGTTTAAAAAAGAAGAAGAAAGAAGTAGAGGTGTGAGATAAGAAAGGATGAGTGTGAAAAATGTTTTCCTCAATTTGAAAAGTGAAATATATTTTTTCCTATTTTAGAAGACTAAATGTTTTCTCAAATAAATTTATTTTATGTGAAATGAACACCGGAAAATTCGAAAAACGTTTTCTTGGAAGTTATTTTCCATGAAACGAGTAGAGCCTTAGTCTTTTCTTCTTTTTTGACTCTCACTTTTTGTGATACATAATTCATCCCCTAAATTTGTTTTTTTCTCTTCTCTTTTGATATGCTTTGACATTTGAATCTAAGACATGGATTGTTTGTTTTTTTCCTCCAAATTTTATTGATTATTGAAATGGAGTTGAATTTGCCAAATTGAAACAATAAATGATATTAACAAATGGTAGATTAATATTTGTAGTGTAAAATCATCTTAGGCTCTTTTGTTATTATTTATTTATTTGTGAATTTGAATCAAATTAATTTGATTGAAATAATCATAAAAATGATAATTTATTATGTATATATAAAAATATATATTTAATATACAACGTGTCAAAATTCTTTTATTTTTTTAAAAACGTGTCGATATATCGTGTGTGTGCGTCAGTGTCAGTGCTATTTAGATGAAATGTTCACCTTGTCGCAATACTTTCAAGTCCTTTTGAACTTTCCTTGATTTGTTAACCTTCATCAAGGTTATTTCAGTCATCTTCTTTAGTCTTTTACTTTAGCGATATAGTTTTCCTTATGCCTGTTCAATCTAGAGAAAGATAACATTTGCATTTATCCAATAACTAATATAACAAGATAGTTTTATCATCTTCAAAATATCATGAGAAGTTTTCTCAACAGATACACCATCATTAATAGCATGTAAAATTGGAAATATGTGTAACCTTTGCCAGAAATATGCATATACGAAAAATTCACTATATATGCAACACATCTATTCAATGTGTTACGAATATAATTATGAGAAATCATATTTTACCAACATGGCAATCACAATGCAAATAAAATGAGATATCATATCATATCAGGCTAAAATTTTGCAAAATTCTAAATTTGCAAATATGATATGCAAGTTCCTGATTAATCTAAAAGATGCAAAACCTAATTACTAAATGAACAAGAAATTCCAAGGCCTACACTACCCAAACAAGATGGTCAAAAATGTGCAATGAATATCAGGATTCATATATAAAACAGAACAACTGGAAATCTACTATGAGATGAACAAGGCGAACTTATACATGAAACATTCAGAACAAATTTTTTTTTTGAATCGATCTGGGAACGATTTTTTTTTTATTCAGAACAAGATGCGTTCAACATTTTTGAAACTGAATTTTTGAGGATGACTGCGTCCTCATCGTTGCATTTAAAGATTCCAATGATTAGATAGAAAAGCGAGTATAAAAATTTATTGGGAGCAAAGCAAGTGAAATTTGTCTCTTCTCTAGACTGATTTCCTGCAAAGTGAAATGCCATCTCCAAATAAAGTGGAAACAGAGAAAGAAAGGAACGACAATTATCGTAAGACGACCAATTCAACCTAAAAGTGATAGAAATGTCCCTAAAACTTACCTTTATGCACGGAAGGTGATTCTAGTTTTATAATAATTCTAATCAATGAATTTTCACCACAAAATGCAAAATGCGATGCAAGACAAAGAAATATTTCGGTAGGGAACTTGTGAAAATGTGTAAAAGAGACTTTTCAATGAACATTTAGGTGTCAGCAAGCCAAATTTCCAAAGGACCCGAACCGTCTTTGTCTGAAAATAAAGTGAGTACATGCATGTTAGGTGCTTAGTTAAGTGAAGACCCATAATATACGCATCCAAACTAAATGTTTTTAAAATCACATCTCCTTATTTAAAATTATTACAAAATAGAATCGGTACATAACTGTGTGTATTCACAAACTTAAAACTAAGTATATCGTATATAAAAATTTCTTTATAAACTAAACATGTATGGAATTTTTTATCACTAGATGATGAGATTATCATGAACTAATATTCAAAAGGTCAGAAGTATGAAAATACAAAAGGAAGTGAAAGTTATATGTAAAGTCTAAGATGTAAAATTTGCTAATTTCCTTCATTAAGATTCTTTTAAGAATAATTTTAGGGAATTTATAGAACAAATGAAGGGAGATATTCCATAAAAATATGAGCATCCCTTCCTATTATTATATATTATGGGCCACAATGTAAATGAATAAAGACACATCAACCCAACCCAGCTAGAAGTATTGAAGCTATAGGAAAATCTTAATATCATCAGGGACTCAATGACCCTCATATATGCACTCATTTGAGCTAAATCAACTCTTAAATGCCCAAATATCACATAATAGCCCACCAAGATTACTATTTTCAAGGTTACTTTTGCTTCATGGCACACCGCCATATTAACGATTTCCAGTGAAAATTGATTGAAAGTGATTAAATTGGAATTTTGTACAAAAATTTAGAATTCAATTGACAAAATTACAAAATTTAGAACTAAATTAGTATCCGTATTATAAGCTTAGCATTGATCGGAGAATTTCCCCTCTCTTTCTATCCATTAGATATAAATGTTATCTATCACATAAAAGGAAGAGATTGACCCTTTAATCTTCCCTCCTCTTTTTTTTTCAAAAATATCAACAACCATTTGCTAAAAAATAGACACAAAAATAAATACATATTCTAATAAATCTAAAATCTAAAGAATCACATGTTATATTTTACATCTGTATTCAATTTATTCAATGCCGTAACTCCCATTTATCTTGGTATTTCTTTTTTTGCTTTTAAATTTTTAACTTGTGATGGATATGCAATAATCCCATCCTCAAAAATCCAAATTTGGTATCTCTAAACTATGGGTGGAGAAAAATAAAACCCTCTTAATAATCACAACAACTATTAACATATCCTGATATCTGATTTCAATCTTGAATTAAAGTTTCGTTCATACGATAATTTTTTAAGCTCAATCTTTTTAAACAAAAATGCCTTTAACTTTTATTGAGACTTAATAACTCGGATTGAGACTTAATAAGATCCAAAGCCCAATGGCTGGCCCAAGGTGAACAATCATTGAATAGGCGTAGTGATTAGTGGATGGCCTTTCCTCGGAATCTGTATCAGAGATAAATCAAGAAATTTCTTGTTCAATCAGGAAATAGAAAAGAAAAATGAAAAAGAAAAAAGAGTTTATGAATGGGAAAATTTCTCGAATTTTTCTAAGTGTCACCCCAGTCAAACAATAATATAATTGGATGATCACCTAAGTACATTAGTTTATACCCTTTTTAACCAACTTTAATAGTTTTTCAACTTTAGTTTTGATGCCGGAGCATCCAACTTAGCTCAACCAACAAACTAAGCACTATGATGGTGATCCAAGTTAAGACAGAATTTGAGCATAAAGTGATTTGATGGGTCCAGAAATAAAATTATAAATGAAGAAAACTACCGATCTTAAAACTAATTAAGGAGTTGTCGATTCATTAAATTAAATGTTGGATTCAAGGCCAAACAACTACATATAGATGGGAGGCCATCTGGGCAATTTTCATGGATATTTGATAAACTCTTAAGGTGGTCATTTGCCAATCAAGGTGGCTGCATGAATTTTGGAAGGCTAAAGAATCAAGAGTGCAAGTTTCCATATTATTTAATTACATCTCTAAATTCCTAAGAATCTTTATTGTTATGTAAGTTTCAAGAGTCAAAGTTTTAAAGTCTTATATTTTAATTACTTTCTAGTTTCCATGTCTTTAATTTTTGGCTAGTTCCTATGTCTATTTATGGCTTGTCTATTTGCTATGTCATAGTTAGAGGTGTCAATATGGGTTATAAACTCATATTATGACTCACTTTTAGTTAAATGGGTCAAATATGGGTTGTGTGAATTATTAGCTAGATCCATTATCTTTCTCCTTCCATCTCCCTACTCTATGCGTTCTCGATCTCCGTTGCCAATCTCGCCATCACGCTACCGTCATTATCGCCAATCCCAAGCTTGCCGTCACCGGCTAGAGCTCAGTTTGAATTTGGGCAGGCGAGCTGCAATAGAGCTTGGGCTAGCGAGCCCTAAGCTCACTAGCCGGAGCTCAGCCTAGATTTGGAGAGGCGAGTCGGGAGGTCGCTGGCCTTGGCTGAGCTACGACTCGCCTGGATCTAGATATGCGAGCCCAGAATTCGTTGGCCGCAATAGAGTTTGCGACTCACCAAATTTGGGCGAGCTCGAGCTTGACCACTGCCAACGACCTTAGTGGAGCCTAGATCGGCTAAGGCTCGAGTTCGGGCTCGCTGGCCTGCGTCTTGGCCTGTCGTCGTCAGGCAGCACTAGTAGAGGAAAAGAGGGAAGAAGAAAGAAAAGGGAAAAGAAAAAGAAAAAGAAAGAAAAAGAAAGAAAAAGAAAATAAAAGAATAAAAAATAAAAAATTATTTTTCAAAAACTATAATTTAGAGGTATCCACATTTTTTTATTTACTGATTTTTTATAATTTAATTTATTTTATAAATTTGATGTGAAATTTTTATTCAAATAATTTATATGTAAAAAGTTTAAAGTTGACTAAATAAGTGGGAGTAGATTTTTTTAAATTAAGTTAAATATTAATATGTATTGGTAATATGGGTCAGGTATGAGTCAAGTATGGATCGGGTCGGGTATAGGTCATCAAATTTACATTGTATTAAAATGGGTCAGAACGGGTTAAATGGGTCGATGTGGGTCGGGCCATTTTCAACCTGACCCAAACCAGACCCGACCCACCCATTTGACACCCCTAGTCGTAATCCTCTTATAAATTGAGGAGAGTTCTTGGTTGAAAGGCAACAATTTTGATGGATGAAAATGCATGAGATTTTCCTATTTTGAGCAAATATCTTTGGAAAGTGAATAAATCTTATTTTGGTTTATTTATCCTTAGAAAGTCGATTACTCTTTGGTGACAAGCCAAAAAGTGCTTTATCCTAGGCTAGTGGTTTTTCCTTTTGGTCTTGGTGGTGAGTTTCTCCTATCCTTAGCGGGTGGCTTATCCCTTAAGCCTTAGTGGTGAATTTCATCGATTCTAATCTTCATCTTTGGTTGGTAGCTCGTTCTTTTAACCTTGATGGTGATTGTATTCCATCTTACATTCTGCATTTTATCCATCAACACCCATCCTCATAGACACCATTCCCATACATTCAACCAGAAAATTTCCCCTATTCTAGAACCACTCGCCCACACACACGCATTGAGTCCTAATAACAAATTTGACCATATTAACAACTGTGTTGTGAATTGCCAAAACCAAATCAAGACCTTTCTCATGTACAATATCATATCGAGAGACATAAGTCTGAAGCCCCAATATTTATGGAAACAAGACCCCATCTTGAAGTTAATAGTCGTATGAAAATGTTTATATGTATATTGTCAAGAGAATCGCTGTAATAATTTCCAAAGTGGTCAACCTACCGTGAAGGTTCACCTATCTTTCATGCTATTAGAATCTTAATTCACATCATAAGCGAATATGTGACAAGAGTCATATTATTTTACCTAACTGCGACATAGCTCATGTGAAGATGCTTTTTTATTGCTAGAGTATTTCAATTGGTATTGGCAAAATTAAAAAGGCTGGCGGTGGCCCCCGTTCCTTGGGTCCCTAAATCTCCATTAAAATCAAGGGCAAAAAATTGTAAAAAGATATTCTAATTTTGTATTAGTTAAAAATTATTGTCCAGCCCCCAAATTGTGAACTTCTCGGTTTGCAATTATTGATGGAAATGCGACGACCGGCTCGCAAACCTCAGTATTTGAGTCACGAGTGTTACAGAGTAACTATGGTTTAATTCGGAGATTACTGGTGTGGGAATGTCCGATGGGAAACCCTAGAGTTGATTGACTCTCCCCACCCTTTCACCTTTTAAAAAGAAAAGGAGAATCTGTGTAATAATCTCTGAAGAAAAAATAAAAGGAAACGACAAAGTCTTTGTCGACCGAAGCTCAGAGAGAGAGAGAGAGAACCACATTTTTATATAAAAAAACTAAAAAATAAACCAAAAAATTAAAAAAGATAACAAAAATCTGAAAGAAGAACAGGATAAAGGATCACGAAGAATGAGGATGTTCCAAGAGGATTTTGGCCTCGAATGGGGCAGGGCCACCGCCCCACCTTCGCCATGACATCGTTGGAATTGCTTTTCGATCACATCTGTGGCAACGCAGATCTATAGATACCCCAAGTTTTTGTGACTTTTCTCTAACTCAATAAAAATAATGCATGGACCCAAAAAAAAATAAGAATAATGTGAAAGAGAGAAATATAAATTTTCTTTATATTTCAATGTGTTATAATGAAATTTACATCACCTTATTTGTAGATTTTATGAAATGACTAAATAAGATAACTCAATCAAGATGCGTATAATCAAATAGAGATATTCATACAATTTTAAGAGATATAGAAAACCATTAGAATTATCATAAATATCTCTAACAATATTTATGGTATTTATGATGTCAAAATCTACATATCGAATTATTCCAAGTAGGAATTTTCTTTTTCCTTTCTTGGGATTTTGACATACAATCCCTCTATTGTAGCTAGGAGAAGAAAACAATAGGTGTGCATTTAAACCGGCTCTACCATGGAACCAGACCAAACTGCTCGAAAAAACAAATATGGAAATCAGTTCCCATTAGAACCGATCCGAGAATTAGTTTTAAATTTTTGGAACCAATTGTAATTGGTCCAAGAATAGGTTCTAAGTAAATATCTACTCATGAACTAGGAGTGAGCATGGTTCAAAACCACACCAATGGGAACTTGTAAGTTTAAATTCCAAGGTATGTAAGGTAGATTTTAGGTTTCAAAATGTAGGGGACCTATTTCGACGAGTAGGTTCTAGTTCTAAGTTGGTAAAACCTATAATTTAGAACTTGGAACCTGTAACCTAAAACTTAAACAAGTTTTTGTGTTTTTCTTAATCTATATCTTTAAGCAATCCTAAGATATTCCATGGCATTTGATGATCAATGCATGATTCGGAACTACTAGTCTAAACTTCCATTTTATGTTTATAAATTTTATTTTCGTAGACCATGAAACTAGTGGAAGATCCATATTTGGGCAATTACTTCCTTCAATATAATTATTTTATATAATACAAGAGCAATCGATACATTAAAAATCATAAAATTTCCTTAATATTATTTGATAGAAGCATGTAGACCCCTATTCTTAGGCAATCAAAAATAAAATCATTGTTCATTTTTATTATTGCGTTTTTTTTTTGTTTAAATAAAGATAAAAAAAGAAAAACCTATTAGAATCTGAATTGACCTTGGAACCTATAATAGGATAGGTTCCAGGTTCCAAAGAATGAAGAACTTGTACTTGATGGTAGGTTTTAAGTTTCAAGCAAAACCTTATAAGGAACTTGGAATTGCTCACCTTACTAGAAATCAAAATCGAACTGTCTTATTTTGGAACTAGTTTTATAAGCTAAAAAGTCAAAACTCTAATTTCTTTTTCCCTAAGTTCTAACATCAGCACTAGTCCTTTGTCCTTTCTTGGAACTCCTCATTAGTCTTTCCTTTTTTCCTACATTTTTTTTATGGATAAATGGGAAATGGATTTTTATAATTCATATTTAATATTATATGTTTGAACTTTTTATTATTTATAATTATACATGACTACGTATTCATCTTAAATTATCATTGTTTTTGGCAGATTATGATTTCCATTGTTCATCTTTTACTTCAAATCATTTCGTTACTCATAACCTCATATGATTTTTTTAAAAAAAAACCAAAAACGGAACAAAAAATAAATAGGTTCTCAAGTAGAGCTTAGAATCGGACCAAAAAAACCGAGTAGGTTCTAGAATCGGTTCTAGATAACCAATGTAGGTTTTAGGGTCCAAAATTAGGAACTTGTTATAACATGTTAGGTTGTAGATTCCAACTCTAGAACTTATCCACCTTGAAACCGATCACCCCTAAAAAACAAGTAACCTATATTTCATTAAATGATTAATAGTTCTTCGAAAAAGCATACAAATAAACTGTAACGAGATCAACATCACCCTTTTAAAACGATAGATGCATACTTTCACCATGAGTTTCACATAGAGATCATTCAAAACGACGCTAACATTAGAAAGTTCTAAACTTATTGTACTTTTGTCAATTTAGTCTTAAGCATTTCAATTATGTTAATTAAGTCCTAAACATTTTTATATTTTGTTAATTGAGTCCATCCATCTAATTTTGATTAGAAATTACTGATGACGATGTTAGTTGTCCTATTTAGCATGACTAGTACTGACGTAGATAAATTTTAATAATATTTTGAATTGTTTATATTTAATTTTTTTATTTGCTTTTTATTTTTTAAATTTTGGTTGACAAAATCATAGGCCAATCATTACCGTCCACTAACAAGAGCTAGTGACACTAGCCTAGGCTAAGCAAGAGTGTCGCTGCCCAGACCTCCGCGCTCTCATTGGCCACAGGTGAGAGCCTGATGCCCTCACCCAAATCCAGGTGAGGGGCATTGGGCCCTTACCCAAATCCAAGAGAGAGCCACGATGCCTCTAGCCGAAGTTGTAAAAAATACAAAGAAAAGAAAAGAAAATAATAAATTTGAAAAATAATAAAATATTATTAATAATTATCAACATGTCGGTCTTTGACATGTCATATCGCAGACAAATGACATCCACGTCGGAACACGATTTGTCGAATTAACTCAATTAGCAAAACGTAAAAATATTTATAATTTAATTGACAAAATAAAAATTTACAGTAGGTTTATGACCTTTCGATCAATTTTCCCTAATATTGCAATTTCCAATTGTTTTTGCCCTTCTTTTCTATGCACTCAAACCATGGATTCGAAGTAGAAAAGGACCCCATACAAAATGTCGCAATAATGGTCGAGGGGAGGCATTCATGCGTGCATGGTGAGGAACAGATAAGCTGGTGGGTCTCCCTCTCTCTCTCTCTCTTACCCCCTTCTCTCTCTTTCTCTCTCTCTCTCTCTGATTTTCAATTGATTGGAAAAGAATCGGACGAGGGGAAGAGGGTGTGCTAGCGGGGACGATGCATGCAGCGGTGGCGAACAGAGAGAGAGAGAGAGAGAGAGAGAGAGAGAGAGTGAGGGAGTTCAGGGTGGGGCTACATGATTAGGATGGCGCACGTGGGTGTGGTTAAAGCTGCCTTTGACCAATCAAACCCTTGTCGGATCTACCACCTCCCCACGAATCGTGTTGGCAATTCCTCACCGGTACCCCCCGACCCCACCCCACCACGGATTCACGCATCACTCCCAAGCATCTCCCCACAAAAAAGTTTAAGAAACCCTAAACATCACCAAAAAATAATGAAAGTACTCATGTTTTGTTTATTTTACGAAGAACGGATGATTTGAAAATGATTGTTGATAAAGATTACAGAAATATGAATGAAAGATATTTTTATTTTTCACAAAGATACTTACATATAAGTTATTATCGATAGTAAAAATATTTTTAATTGACTAATTATTTTAAGCAATATGAGTATTATATCTTGTGAAGATATTTTTTAAATAATTTATCTTTTGCAAAACAAACGGACTTTAGATTCCGAATCGACTTTACATCACCCATTAATTTTGAAGGATTAACATTAAGTATCGTAGATATTTAATTATTAAATCACACTTTTATCTACAAGACAGAATACCAAAGTAGGAGATACCGAGTTTAAAATTTTCAAGCCTTTATTTGCCTTCTCAATGATTTTGAAAAATTAACATTGAGCATTGTGGATAATTTAATTATTAAATCATGCTTTCATTGGCGAGATATGATATTAGGTAAGAGGTATCGAGTTCCAATTCTCTAGGCCCCCTTCCTAGTGGGCTAGCCGAGTGTTAGGATATTAATATATTAAATCACATTTCCATATATCAATTTATATTTTTAAAGTAGTTGGCAATGGTTTTATTAAATCTTATAGTGTACGACTTATATCCAATACCCTTGACAGATTAATCATGTAATCTTTTTTTCCTAATTTTCCATGTATCAACCACGAGAGATGCGAAGTGAACGAAGGAAAGGTTACATACCCTGTGTACTCAAATAATTATCCTTATTGCAATACTTGATTCTTATACATCAACTCAGCTGATATATCTATAGTATGATATAACAAAATACATTGTATTGTACTAATTTTATTTTATTTTTTATTCGTTTTTGGGTGGGTCGACAACGTCACAATCTTGGGGCCCACGAGGAAGAAAGCAAGCCCACTTTTCCCCTACTTTTTACTCAATTTCGGGGACCAAAATGCAAAATAGTAAGAATACCGAGTACAGTGTTGGATTCTGACTTATCTCTGAGCACCGCACACGCGTTGAACGTGCGAAACCCTTTAGATTCCAATGGATTCATGACCCCATCTTTTTGTTTGACATTAAAGGACCCTCTTGCTTATGCCAAAAGTAAGATCCCTCCCTCCCCCCGGGAAAAAAAGAAAGAAAACATATATATATATATATATATATATATATATATATATATATATTTATATTTCTAGACCCATTTTAATAGGAAATGATTATTTTTGTTCCTTTTTTTAGTCGCAGTTTATCTTTGTTCAACAAATAAAGATTATATCGTTATAAGACCGTAATAAAAAAAAAAGTAGTATAGAAAGACACCAAAGGCCTTAAAACGTACTTAATAATTGCATTTTCAATAAATATTCATTTTGAGAGATGATAATATAAATACAACATATACTTAAAAGAACACAAACTCACATAAATTTTGGGAAACACTCTAAATATTTTTACCTCTACATAATTATTAAAATGAATTTTATGTTCTTCTGAAGATTTCATCGAAAAATTTTCCATTCCTTCTAATGGAAGATCCTTGTTGCATCGCAATAAGAAAAAACCCTAGTTTTGTTTCATGAAGAATTAAGCAATTGCAAGTACATCTGCAAGCGCTAATGGTTATTACTCGGATTACATTTGCTTGATTCATGAAGAAATTTAAGTGAAATTTAACCACATTAAAAAACCATGACATGTTCAAGTGAAAGCAGACACATAAATCGAGATGAACTAGCTCATACACAACCAATAAGTCTTTAGGTATAAGCAATCTTGCGATTAGAATCTTGATTCAACGAACTAGAGCTAATCAAAGCAACTCCGCTCTTTATGGAAGCATATGCTACACCTTTAAATACTTCTTTTTAATATGACTCCATAGCAGAGGAATGTCTTGAGAGTCTGCATAAGTTCTTGGAGGAAACAAGCAGGAGGCACTTGGAAAAAAAAAAAACACAGAGAATCAAACCATAAAATGTCTTGCATTTCCGTCACAATTTGAGAGGAGCTTTTTGGGATCGACCCAGATCGAAAGCGCCCCTCCCGTGTTCATTCATTTCATGGGGACGTAAAGGTGTCATACTCTGGTACAGCTCTCATGTGATCACCATATATTGCTTTCAGCTTCAAAGATCTGATGTATCATAGATTGACTTGACAATACGAAACAAAAGCAAAACAAAGAGCCTAGCCAAAAACAAGAAAATGACACAAAACCATTAAAGGGTCGCTCGCTCTTTCGTAGTAACTGCTTACCCGGTACTTGGTACTTACCTAAATCGAGAGCAGCTTGCTTTGGCATGAATCTCCACGGTTTGGGATTAGGTAATACTACTTGCCGAATAAATGAACTTGGTGAAGTGAGATCAGCCACCGGATCAAGTCGCAAAGCTAAGCAGCAGTGACAAAATGTAGTGCAGAAAGACAGGAAAGAACTGAGACACAGATCGTATGAATAAAGGGCTGTTTCATTCTCTACTCTCTTCTGAGTTACTGCGAAACCTACAAATGTCAAGCTCTTCGTACAAAGAATTTCCCACCACATAACAAAACCTAACAAAAAGGAACAGCAGTCTAACATTTCTCGTCTCTCTATTTACAATTTGCAAGAACCAGATCGGAACTTTTAGCTTAAGATGGGCTAATTTGGCTTCGACATTGAAACCTCGAATGATAGAAAGAGAGGGAGAGGGAGAGAGAGGGGTTTGAGTTTAGTCGTGCCAGCAGAGGAGCATGACGACGCATCTTCGGATGATGTAGAGCCTGCTCTTTTGTTCTTTCAAGTACCCTCCGAGTCTCCGGCAAGATGCTTTCGATCTCTTGGAGTCTCCAACTGTTGCTGACGAAGAAGTTCTGTTCATCATCATCTTCATGTTTCGTTTTGCGCGCGCGCGTAGAGACCCACCTCTGAACTTCGCTGGTATTGCCCAGAGAGAGAGAGAGAGAGAGAGAGTTTTGTATCAGAAGCACAGGCACAAACGCACGCCTCTTGCAGGAGTTGCTACTGCAAATGATTTTCCTTTTGCTTGGACTGCGAAGGTGGCATGGGGGGAGGGGCTTCTTATATTGGAAGCTTGTGTGGTAGTCGTGGTCCCTTGATTCTTAAAGCTTAAAAGAAGAGAATATAATATCGGAGAGAGATGATTTTTTTTTTTGGAAAATGCGTTTGTTTTCTATTAAAAAAAATGAATTATTTTCTATTAAAAGATGAAATGAAATTCTTAATAAAAGCTGTCGAGTTTGTGATGTGTGAACTTGATAACCAGTCATTCTAATGAAGTCTAACAAAATGAGCAATACATCTTATATGCAATAAATTGGTAAGAAATCAATTTATAAATATACGTAATAAATGATCTCTGGTAAATTAACTAGATATTCAGCACTTAATTCGAATTATCGTATTTTAGCATTTTTTTTTTTTTTTAACTAAAGAAAGCAGCTCTTCAAAGGCACTTGCTTATGTGACATATGTGTCTTTTTTTGGTTTTTGTTTAGAACACGAGTCTTTTAGCTAACGAATTTACATGCATTTGGAATGTTAAGGCATGGATACGATTCTTTCCCTATCACTCTCCTGTGAAACGAAAGTCGCAAGCATGTGAAGTGGGTCTCATATATGCAAATTCACCTTGGTAAAAAGTAAAAAAAAAAAAAAAAAAAACAGGTGTTGTGCTATGAATGGGTAACATTACCATCTGCCTCCTTTACTGCTTCTTCCTCTTCTTCTTTTGGCTATTTACCGTTCTACTTGCTTAACGATCTTTCAAAGACCCTCTTTGGGATTGACCAAGTAGCAAAGACATTCTCGTGCTTTCGGCTTGGGATTGATGGTCGTGGAGTTCGATTCTTGCTTTGGAGACCTCGAATTTGAGTGGGCGGCTATAGTAGCAAGTTGCCGTCCTAGTTTCCCTTCAAATAGCCAACTGATTATAGTTGTGCCCTGAGTTATAGAAAAGAATAATCTTCCAAAGAATAAAACATGGACATATAGATAAGATTTGCGTGCATTAAGTATATGACCCACGATATGATGACCTAATGATACTTGATCGTTCAATATATGTTACGTATATTACATATATATGAATCAAATTGCATGCTGATGAGCCAAGTCAATGGGCCATGACATCCGCGTCTATTCTATTCCTCTGTTTCTTTAATAGGTCATGATCCACCAATTATGCACTGTAACATCTCATCGACGACATCGTCTCCACTAAGAATTGCAGGAGGAGAACGAGCTGGTGTCATGCAGTTCAACCTATGGACCACACAGTACAAACCCAGTTGCTACAGGCAAAAAGGAAAACCCCCCTGATCGTATTCATCATCCACGATTCCACAGGTGTCTCTACATCGACCACAAAAACATGGTGCGCCTTCGTTAAAACAAGACCGGTCAAAGCTGGTGTCATGTGATTCCCGCATACGTACGAGAGTAAAATCTGAACTCGAATTCTCTGTCAGGCCAATCGAAATTACACGTTTCTTGGCTGTTTTCTTGGTGGCGGTCGCGGCAGAAAGACCCTTTCTTCTGATTAAGCCACGGGTTGCTTCGTCCTCTGCTGCTGCTGATAGTCATCGAACTGCAAAGCTCTTAATGCAGTAATAATGAGCGGGGTACTTAGGTACTAAACAAGATCGGTTTAATTATACAGCTCGAAGCTCGAGGTTCGATGGACTGATTAAATTACTAGGTTCGTCTGCATGGCGACTTGGAACCTAAACAGACTCAAATATTGTTTAATCAAGTGTGTTTAGGATAGAGAAGTCATAATCCCACACGTCTAATCTCGTGCTCCACAAAACTAGAGTTCTTTTCAACTGCTGCTTCCTTTCGTATCGTGTCGTACAAAAGAGAGCATCTTCTTTGTGTGTATTTATGTGTTTGTGTTCCTTTCTTTTCCTTCTTTTTCTATCTTTTCTTTCCAGCATTACAATGCGACAGTAATCTCGGATTTTTCAAAAGATCCTTTGTTGATGAAGCTACGATCATTAATTGCCCTTGGCTGGCTGCAAATACATATAAAATTTCTTCACCACCTGTCCAACTTTCGCGTGATATATGAATGCGGCTTCGAGAGAGTGTTATTTATGCTGAGAAGACATAATTTAGACCATTATTGAAAGCTCGTATACGCTACATGAGAAGTAAAGAAATTATTAAAAAACCTATAATAAACATGAGTACAAACCTAATCCTTCATAATCGTTGGCACAAAAGAATTCCACTTTTTCATCTATATATATTTTGTTGTACGACAGAAAGAGATATGAAGTTTCTGGGATGTCTTCTCTGGACAGGTTTGCATTAAGTGTCCCTTCTCCCAACACTCCAACCAGATAATTCACTGAAACTACTGTTTAAATTCTACCTTATTCACCTTGACTGGGATTTAATAAATAATTGAGGTCCTTTCCTACTGATCTACTTACTAGTCAAAGTCTAAGCCAATTTTTTGCTGACCATCATTACTGCCTCGCCAAGCTATAGGACGGAATGAGAAGGGGCCTAAAGGAGCTTAAGCCCTGCAACTCCTTTACTTTCTTCTTTTTTTCTTCTTAGCATGAAATATTAACCTATAGTATATCTTCTTGGAGGTCCAAAAATCTGGTTCTGTGCGCTCTCCTGGCCTCATTAACTTAGGAGAAGATGAAAAGAGTCGAATTGAGAAGCCTCATACGTCGATTCCATACACGATCCAATAGTCTCAGGACCTTTTTAGGTGAATCATCCATCACTCAACATATGTAGGATTTTGAATAGAGTCAGCACAAAGTACGAAATGACTAGACCCATGGTGTTCTTTTAATTCATATATGAGTGATTCGGCGCACCTATAAGATGAAGATACTTTCTTTGGTTGGAGTACTATTGTATTGTTTTCCCCTAATTCATTGACTGCGACAACACATGAGCCAACTAATAGACGGCCCCATCTCTCAGTTGAACAAATCGTATGATGGTGCACAATGTGGATCCCCTAAAAATCTCGCAGGAGAGAGACAATGACAAATTCTTATTACCTGTAATGCAAATTCAACCGGGCAATAGATAATTTAATTATACATATTCTAGGTCCCATTTGATGCATGGGCTTGACTCCAATCAAAATGACATGATTTCTTTTTCTTATTTGTTTTTAGGATCAAAGTCGGCATTATTTTTAGGTTATCTAAAGGGAAAACAGTGCCAAAAAAAGGAAAATAAATAATCAAATTAAGCAGAACATAAAATGGAGATCGCAAAAGTTGGAGATGGGCCTTACTTGTCTAAGATTGCATTGAATTCCATGCGAAAAATGACTCAGATCAATCATGCTAGGTAGGGTCCCCACAACCAAAAATTAAAATAAATAAATAAATAAAACCCATGTAAAAATAAGCAAGAAAAAGGCACCCAATAAGAGAGAGAGAGAGAGAGAGAGAGAGAGAGAGAGAGAGAGAGCTTGTGCTAAAGCAGACAAAGCCCATTAATCTTAGTCCAAAAAAAAATGTTGACTTCTATGACAAATAGGGAACAGTGTTGTTGCTTGTCCCCGAGTGTTATGTTCCTCATCCTGTCCATGGGAAATGAATTTTCGGATTCGGGAGAGGACAAGGCTGTACCGTACAAGGAAGGCATGTCAGCACGTGACGAGCTCGTGAGGGACATGGTCGCTGCCCCAACTAGCATCCCAGATTTTTGTTCTGGTGCTCTTCTTTACCGACTGCTTGTCGACATGATGCCTCGTCAAGCTCCCTTTGCTCGCCAACACAACATGGGCATATAGAAAAATCCGGTCACTGGGGGAAGGAGGAGGAGATCAGTCGAGATATGTTTTTCTTTAAATCTTTCGTTGGTGATTCTTAGAAAGATTTTTGTGGCCACCTTGGGCCTCGAGTGTTGATTGAGTTCAGTGAATGGGAAGTGCTTTGGGTTCAGTGCTGTGGACTCGGTTTCGTCTTTTGTTCTTTGGAAAGTGGGGAGAAACTTCTTCGTGCAACTTCGTGCAACACGTTAGATATTGTGATTCGAAATCGTGGGAGCAGGTTATATCCAGAGAAATCAGCTACTGTTTTGTCAAGGGTATCATCATACGCAAGAGAAATTTGGAATGAGTGATGATAATGAAAGTTGAAAATCATGGAAGCTGTCCTATTCAAAAAACTTTTAAGTTATTAGGTTAAATCTTTTAATATTTTATCAGAGTATAAATTCGGTAAACAAGCGATATGAGATACTATGAACGGCACATGTAATTCAATGCGTAGAATCTACACACGTAAAATAAACTGAAATACAACTTGATTTTGATATCATAATTGAAAGTCCAATCCAAAATTAATTAGTGGATGAGAGACCGTATAGACAAATAATGTATGATACTTTAATAACTCCTTTTATATGCAAGTTGGATTATAAATAACATGTGGAACATGATGAAAAGGGGGTCGGACACATGAAATAAACCGGGTCACAAACTAACTTTAATACCGGAATAGGCTATACAAACCAAAACAAGGGTGTCGACCACATTTGTCGTGTGGTGCAATTGATCCATTCCACTTCAAAATATTTTTCTATGTATCTATAAATATTTTGAGTATAACTAATTTGAGTCATCATTTTATCAGTCCCGACATCACTATATTTTTATTTTTTTAAAAAAAAGGGCCCAAGTAATTACAAGAAAAAAATGTGCAAATAGACCACTCTAGTATGTCTAAGTCTGATTTTTATATGGATATTCTTGCATGTGACTCTAATAAACTTTGTTGTCGTTTATGTCGGCTATACAATCACATTTCGATACAGTTTTGTCATGTGCAAGAACTGTGACCTAAATTTAGTATCTATTCGTTCAATTGAAAACTTTCTACAACTCGAAAATGTTTTCCGTAAATTCAATTTCGAAGAAAGTGGATCATTTTTTTGTGTTTGTCTTTTTGAAAACAAGTTTTTTCTAAAAGTAGTTTTGTGGTATATAATAATAAGCAAAATTCTCTAAAGGTGCATTATACCGTTAAAAATTGGTTTTAGAGAAAACGATTTCTTTCTTACTAGGGAAAGTCATTTTCCGAATTATTTTCTGCAATTTAAGATTGTTATTTTCAGTATACGAAACTATTGGAATTAGGCACACAAGCAAAACCGAATAGAGAGTAAAAGTGAGAAAGAGAAATCGAGAGACGATGTTTATCTTGGTTCATCATATCTCCCTATTCCAACTCTCAATTACAAGAGAAAAATATTATACATAGGTATCGGTAACCATTCATGAGCCCAGACCTAAGTTATTAATAAAATATTGGCTCAAATTATAAAATGCCTTTAGCAGAGTCCTTGTACGTTTCTATCAATGAGGTGCTTGAACCACACCCCAATAGAGACCACCACCTCGAATCAGGGCCTTCGGCATCTAATCGTAAAAGGTTGTTGGCCTTCGAGATCAAAGGTCGTCTATGATAGACGACCATAAATCCGAGATCATCAGCCGTTAATCCATGGCAAGCGGAAATGAGAGAGAGATAGAGATGATATTATTGCTAATGGATTATATAAGTAAACCAAATAAATAGCACGACATAAAGATAGTAGGGATGGAAAAGCTTGCTCGAGTAATTAATAGTGGTTCGGCCTTCGCCTGGTCTACTCCCCGAATCCACTTGTAAGTTTCTCCAGATCCACAAATCCAATCCAAATACTACAAAAGGTTGGTCGATTATGGACCCCTACTCTCCACGCACAAACTTGATCCCATTCCTCTAAGACTTCACGCACTTAAGTATACCTCTCACCTTACTTGAGATTTTCAATAGCTCATATGTGTACAGGAGATTTCTTCGCTTAGATTTTACAATACAACATGTAATCTAATCCCCAAAAGAACCTGGAGATCTGATTTATACAAAACCAAACAAGAATAACTCTTGGCACACTCCAAACGGCTAATTTTTCGATCAAGAAAAAAGTGAGTCGAATGTTCAAAGCACAAATGTCCAGATATCGATTCACTATGGACTTGTTACCATGTGTTGGGGCTAACAATGTAATCTAGTAGAGGGGTTGAATAGGTTGAGTGGTGATGTAATAAAACTTTTGCAGAATATCAAATAATCAGCACTCGAGATGATGTTGCACAATAGATGATTATGTGTGATGTTGATAAATGAAAATAGAGCAAAGTAAATAGATCACACAAAGATATATAGTGGTTTGGCTTTTAGCGAAGCCTATGTCTACTCTCAAACCAACAGCTTAAACAGCAGCTGGATTTTATTAGTAATCAGTAGTGCAAGTTAGAGATGCCTAGTGTAGTTTTCTTTACTTAATAGGTCACAATATCCGGACACAAGAACACTACACTTACTCTTGTACATTCATTATAAGCCATTATAGTGCTAAATTAATACATGAGATTTACATAACTAGATCAGAAACAATTTATAGCTCAAGAGACAATATTAGTGGTTCACGTAAATCTCAGTCTCCTGCCTTCTCTTCACAGCATCACTACTCCTCTTATCAAGGACATACAACTAGATGTTTGAGAGACCATAGCAGTTATTGGGATTGTTTCTATTGTGGGGGTAGATTACCCAAGATGGTTACCGATTCATGTCTTGTCTCTAAGAGTTCTGAGTTGCTTTTTTGTTGCCCTACCTTTTTTTCCTGCTACGAAATCCAGAGCTTCAATGGCTCTATTATGAACAATCAGCGGTATTCTTTCAATGCGTATCTTGATATTAGTAGACCTGATATATTACTACCAATCTTTGCCACACTATCATCAGTGCTAATTGTGAGTGTCGAGATTGACCATCTTCAGTGATATGCCAACTGTAGACACATAATGCTAGGATCAATGATCATAAGCTCTTAAGAATACTATCTTGACCAGTTCTTCAAAGTTGCCATTACTCGTACTTGTTTTCCTAAAAGTCAAAGACTAGTCTCTTGTCTTTACCGATATGAAGGATCATTGCAATGATAACTTATTCCATAATCTACGTTCATCATTGTAACTATTAGTAATAAGAATAGTTTGGTGATTATCAATATCTCATCGGAATGTTTTCCAACACCATACCTATTCCTTGTGCCCCTTTTTTTCTTTTTTTCTTTTCTTTTAAAAAAAATTAAAGCTACTTTTTCAATTTCTTTTCAATTGCCAATGGCATCACATTTCCAAATTACTTCAAATTTTTTTTTATGTTACTATGTTCAATCATTTAAATTGGATAGAGTTAATGGGGATATCCAATTATATCAATTTGACAAGTTTTTGGACCGAAGTTTATTTTTTAAAAGTTTTGGAATTTGATTACTTTTTTGTGATAAATTTGAAGACATAATATAATAACTCAACTTTCAAAATATTAATTATATATACCAGAAAACTAGTAGATAGCGCATGGAATCCGTACAATTTTCTTTAGTCACATGTAAACCAATTCCAAAAAATATCAAATGCAAATGCACCCATTAAATTTCGTGGATTCTTGTAAAAAGAAATTTGTGGATTCTGTACGTTTTATTATCTGATTCACCATTCAAACGATGGAATCCCCGTATCCATATTGAGGCCCTCTAGGCAGCCCTACATCGAGAGCCTAAAAATAGTCATGCTTTTGCATTCAAGATCACCCACGATCTATTTGCATGTCTCCCATCACATAAAAGCACCCAATTTCAATAAAGGGCTGTGTTTGGTTAAGTTTTCGAGGAAAGTTATAGGAAAATGCAAAGAATTTTAAGTTAAAGGGGTATTTTGAAATATAAATAATATTTGATAAAAAGAAATAAAAAAGTGAATTGAGAAGTAGCTTTTATTTAAATGATGTTTGGAAAAATCATATTTGTTGTTTTCAAAAGTGAACTCAAACCTTCAATAGAAGATGGTATGTCAGATGCAGCACTAGTGGCTGTCACTTGAGGTCACACAAACCTCGAGACCCCAAGCCAAGGTCGCGTGACCCCTATGAGAGTCACTGGGGATCACATGAGCTTGGCGACAGGTTTTTTATGCCAAATTTGGTGGCCACCATTGACATCATGCGATGAAAAATGGAAAGGGCCTTTTTTGGATTTCAAAGATTAGTGAGGACAAAAGTTAAAGAAGAATGATTTGGTATTCCAAAAATGCTAAAGCCCAAAGTTCCTACAGGCTTGCCTTAGCCTAAGGGTCTTTAAAGGGTTTTGAAAATACAATTGCATCTCTCCAGAACTCCTAAAAATATATATATATGTGTACTTGCATTTGCGCCCAGTCCCCACATCCCCCTCATCTAAATGGCTTCTCGAGCATGGTACACACCATTATGCTCGTTTTCTAGTAAAAATGTGAGAATTGTCTTATCAAAACATCATGGAAAATTATCAAAAATATATTGTATGGACGTCAATTTAGTTCTAAACTTTTTAACGATTTATTAATGTAGTCATTCCAATCAATTTTAGTCAAAAAATGCTAACGTGGATGCTTACTATCCTAAGTGTCATAACTGATACTGATATGGATAACTTTTTGTAATTTCTAAAATTTTATTTTTCAAGAAAAGGAAAAATAATAAATAATAATTTTTTTAGAAAATTGCAAAAACTATCTATATCGGTGCAAGTCATGCCACTAGGATGATTGATATCCATGTGAGCAATTTTTGATCCAAATTGGCTACAATGACTACATTAACAAATTATTAGAAGATTTATGATTGAATTGATTAAATTAAAAAAGTTTAGAACTAAATTGACATATGTACCATATGTTTAGGACTCTTTTTTTTTTTTTTTTTTTTTTTTTTGTAATTATTCCCAAGATGTCATGTATATTTTGTGAAATTCAATCATTTAGAATCAACATAAAAGAAAACAGTGAAAAAGTAACCAAAAAATCATAAACCTATTATATTTGTGCCAATTTAATTTTAAAATTTTTAAGTAGACTAATTTAGTCTAAACCTTTTATATTTGTATTAATTGAGTCAATCTCGCCAATTTTGATTGAAAATCACCGGCATACAGGTTAGCGTCAGCCATGCCCACATAAGATGGTTAGCGTATATGTCCACGATTTACATCAAAATTTGATTAGATGGGTTCATTTGGCATAAATATGAAAAGTTCATGACTAAATTTATCCAATTGAAAGTTTAAAATTGAATTCATACCAATATAATAGGTTTATGACTGTTTTGGTACTTTTCTCAAGAAAGCCTAAATGACAGATCACACGGATAGGTAGGAAACTCTAACTCCCCTTTCTGTTTCTTGTAAAATTTGGGGGCAATTGAAGGACTCACTTCTTCCGCATGGCCCGATCTTCTTCTCCCAATCCACGAAGCAATTTTTTTTTGCAAATAGAAGAGTTGTTGAGCGAAGACTTTGCTGAAAAGCCCGGACATAGTCGCGAGACCAAAATCAAGTTGGTAAAAGTAAAGTGCCAAAAAGGTTTAAAGAGAAATGGAGATAGGCTGAACCACTGCACCAGGAGTGGGAAAATCAGCACCAGCAGATGCAAGAATTCCATCAGAAATAAGAACTTCATCAGGTCATGACTCATGAGTCATATTTGTCTAAGGACGAGAGGAGATTGCGCTCGTGCCTAGCAAGAGTGAGAGGTGTTAGTCAAGTCGGGGCCGGCTGCTTCAGAAGATTCGAACGGGCAATGTTGCAGGATCGATGAGGATGAACTTTTCTTCCATTCCTTCATAAAATCAGGGAGGTCCATAAGGTTCGAAAGTCAGATTTTGAAGTCTTTTCTGAGAGGGATAGCCCACCAATTCCGGCACTTAGCAGAATGGCCAACTCACGAACTATACAGATCAGTATAGTGCTAAAGAGTGGAATAAAGGAAGATTGTTTAAAAATTGGAGATGATAGAAACCTAAGCGTGTCGAAATCTGAAATGCAATGATGGGATCCCGGCAGATCAACCTCAAGAATAGTGGGGCATATGATATGGGCCTAGTACAGAACCACGTGATAGTTCATCCAACACGATGCGTGTTAAGGGGTCCCAGTCTAATCAGAAAACCAAATCCAGCGCACAGCGCCTAAAGATGGATTCATCATCGAACGTGGCCCTCGGGAACGTCCTGGATAACACACGGTCAAGGTGGCAAAGCCCGACGTGCAAGATATTCCAGAGGACGTAACTTGAGCATCACTTGAAGGAACAGTCATAAATGGCATTCATCCATTCCCGCCAAGTAAGTGAAAATTTTCACAAAGGAGCCAAAGCTCCTTTGCATTCTCTTTGACAATTAGGCCTGTCAAATGGTGGGTTGGGTCAGGTCGGATTTGAACAGGGTTGAAAATGGTTAGACTTACATCGACAAATTTACACGCCGTGCAAACT
The DNA here is from genome assembly GCA_014182895.1 of Angophora floribunda. NCBI lineage: Eukaryota > Viridiplantae > Streptophyta > Magnoliopsida > Myrtales > Myrtaceae > Angophora > Angophora floribunda. The sequence continues at coordinate 13,462,294 of CM024714.1, forward strand.
TAGCAATTTATACCCGCCCTGCCTTGTAAATCACCCAATCTTAGACTAATTCTTAGCATTTTTTACTCCTTAAATTGTTGCAATTGAAGAATGGGCGGCTTCGTGCATTGGCTCGCCAAGTTGGTGAGAGAACTCAGGTGCTCAGGTCGGATTCAAAAGTGGGTTGTGGATGGGGTGTATAGTAGTTGGTAGCAAGACCAAGGGTCGTCGATCTTGCCTGTGTGACAGGCAATGTTTTAGCTCTCATAACCGATTCACTAGCATTGGTCAGCCCGGTTAATGTCCGGCAAAGTGCAAGAACATATGTGTACATATGAACATGTTGTACTTGTTCTTGCCTGGCCAAACCGACTTCGAGGTGCCAAAGGTAATATTCATTAGTGCCTAAATATGAAACGGCCGATAGCTTCTTCTATGTTTTTTTTTTTTTTTTTTTTTGGGGAGAGAGGGGGGATATTCTCGTTCTTGAATGCTGTAGTTTCCTCTTTTCCGTGGGAACTCTGTGGTTTCCTCTTTAAAAGGGCTACAAGTCTTAATATAATTTTCTATTAAAACGAGCACTATATACCATTAGCATATTTTTAATACGAGAACCAGTCTGAATTTGTATTTCCGCCGATTTCTGGTAGCTCTAAGATCAAAGTGTTAAAAACGACGACGCCTATAAGTATAACATAGTTCATCATCACAAATTGGAACACTTAGTACATAGTAAAATCAATTCATAAAATTTAATAGCATTTTACATTTGTCGAGTTGGACAGAGTTAATAAAAGAACTTGATTGCACTAACTTGACAAATTTTAAGGCTATTACAATTTATGAAAGTTGTAGAATTCAATTGCACTTTTATAATAAGTTTTAGACTTCTAGTACACTTATCCATTGTCTCTATTATGCAAATGCTCAAAAGGTACACAAACTGATCTCAAGCAAACAATCAAACACCTTCAATGTCCTGTCTTCACACCTGATTTGGTTCTAAATTCAATGCAGGAACCGGCCTTGTACCCTACGATCAAAAAGCAAAGCTAGAAGAACATGTAGTTGCTGCCGGGAAAATTTGGTTGGTCGCATACCAATAACGCAATGCCAAACCTCTCCTGATTACCCAATCCACGATTTATTAGACTAAAATGTGTTTATGACGCATTTTTACACCATTACAGCAACAACCACAATCTGACTTATCAAAGGTTCCACAAGCACCACCTGGGAACTCTCTTGTTTGTGTTTTGTGGCCTAGAATGGGACACCGGTAGAAGGAAATACATACTCTGAAGGAGCAAATCCCTTGCATCCCAAAAAAATTAGCTACAAAAACGTGTATTTCACTTGGGTCCCGCAGTAAAAAAGATGGCGCGATTACATGTACATTCTATGACAAAGGTACTACTACCTTCTGTTATATTCATAAGAACTTAAGTTTTTATTTATAGACAGTATAGCACAATGGAAATTTCATCCCCTTTTCGAGTCTTTTTGTTCATGTATTCCTCATTTGGTGGATGGTAGATTAGCTTACTTTCTAGCAAAATTACTACAATACCCGACATTTATGATAAAAACACATTATAGATTTTGATTTATCTCATTATTTTTTTAAAAAAAAATTGCCGGTGTCATTCTATGACAAAGGTACTACTACCTACTGTTATATTCATCAGAACTTATTTTTTATTTATAGAAGGTATAACACAGTGGAAATTTCATCCCCTTTTCGAGTCTTTTTGTTCATGTATGCCTCATTTGGTGGATGGTAGATTAGCTTACTTTCAAGTGAAATTACTGTGATACCCGACATTTATGATTAAAACACATTATAGATTTTGATTTATCTGATTATTTTTATAAGAAAAAATTGCCGGTGGAAAATGTTGGCACAAACCGGTGTGATCATGACATTCATGTGCTTCCCAAAGGCCTCCTTTCTCAAACTTGATATTTTACATAGGCAGCCCATGTGTTGAAAGATTTTCAATGGCGAAAATGATTAGTTGGAGATATATATGAGAAGAGGTCCTTACAGGTATTATTAATTATTTCGACACTACAAATATCATAATTTTTATACGATGCTTACTTTAATATCATTACTTTTTGATTGATTACTTGAGTATAACAACTTTATTTTTCTATTAATTTCGTGTTTTCCAAGAGATTCCTATCAAAAATTTATGCAGAATAAAAAAAATACAAATAGGCTGAAAAAAGTTATTTGAGTGATGAGATATTATCTCTTGAAGTTTTGCTCTCTCAAACTTTTTGCTGTTGGGAGCGTGTAACAAAAGTTCAATATTTTCATATGAGGAGATCACTAGAGGGAGCCCAGTTCCAAATATGTCAACATATCTTATTGAATTCACATTCACTTAAAAACTTAAAGTCAATAAGTCATGAGCCAATTATAATATTTTATGTCTTAACTTGGGGAGATCGCCAAAGGGAGCCTAAGTCAACATATTTAGTTGGATCCACTTTTAATCAAAAGCTTAAGCTAATGAGTAATATGTCAACTATGATATATTAAGTACTCTATTAGATGTGCTCCCCAATAATTGTTAAACCACAATGCCCACTTGTTCGAAAATCGCAACCATTAACTTTGATACCATTTATTGGAAGCGTGCAACAAAAGTCTAATACATTTATTTAGGGAGATCGCCAGAATGAGCATAAATATGAGTTTATCAACATATCCAGTTGAACCCACCTTTACTTAAATGCTTAAGTAAATGACTAATGGGCCAACTATGATCTATTAACTGATCTACACCACACTGATTTTCTAATGTGGGATTTCTCTAATACAACTCACTCACACGTATATTCTAACACCTGCAACAAAACATATTATGGGAGACATGTTTCAATAATGTTCACTTGAGTGACTTTAAATGCGACAATAAAAGTTATGAAACTTGTGGTGATGTTTGTTTGAAAATTATGATACTCGAGTGATCGGTTGAAAAATTATAATACCAAAATGAACGATGTAGAAAATTATGACCCTTATTTGGCGGTGTCTCCTTCTGGACCGCCACCGCTGGTCCCATTGAGTGCGGACTAGCGGCGAAAGTTCAAGATTCTTTGTTAGAGAGCTAATTATGAGGCGGGTGTCAAAGAGAGTTCACTTCTTTAGACTTTCTGAGTATATTGATGCATCAATCAAGAAAACACTAGCAAAATCAAATTTGCATTCTTCGACAAAGTTTGTCTGAAGTGTGACTTTTTTTATCCCAAAAGATTAGAAGCAAACGAGGCAGGAGAAAATTCCATCTTCCTTGCATTCTTGAGCGTGAAGCAAAAGCAACCCAACCGAAATGGCCGCTTTCCTTGACTCCATCTCCTTATTACACTATGCAAAAGACAGATTCCTCGAGGATATATAAGGATGTTAAGATCAAACGCAGCTTCCTGTGCCTTCAAGACCCAACATACCTTCACCGAAATAGCCTTTGCTGTCCTCTCGAGATGTCGCAAATCTGTGAGCAGAAGAGCACCATCCACGTGGCTCTATTTCCGAGCTCCGGGATGGGCCATCTGACGCCGTTTCTCCGCTTGGCCGCCTCACTTGTCGCTAACGGTGTCCTAGTCACCCTCATTGCGGCGCATCCAACAGTCTCGCTCGCTGAGTTGCGTGCCCTCTCAAGTTTCTTCGCCAGCTTCCCTCAAGTTAGTCCCAAGCAACTGTGTCTTCTTCCCTTCGACGAGTCTTCTAGCAGCACCGACGATCCCTTTTATCGCCATTACGAAGTCATCTGTAGGTCGTGCTGCCTCCTCCCTCCCCTCCTCTCGTCAATGTCTCCGCCTCTTTCGGCTCTCATCACGGACATGAGCTTGATCTCCGCAGTCCTTCCTGTGTCTCGAGCCATCGGCCTTCCAAATTATGTTTTCTTCACATCGTCCGCCAAAATGCTGACGCTCTTCACGTCTTTCCATAAAATAATCATTGCGAAAGCCATGCCTGGTTCTCGGGATAATGAAGATGTCATCAAGATACCGAATCTTGAACCGATTCCCATCTCATGGTTTCCACCACCCCTGTTAGAAGACGGGGACAACTTCCTCAAAAATTCTCTCATTCAGAACGGCAAGAGTATGATCGACGCAGATGGGATTTTGATCAACACGTTCCACAGCATCGAGCAGGATACATTAAGAGCGCTAAACGACGTCAAAATAATGAATGGATTGCCGCCTGCGATTGCTATTGGGTTGCTTCCACCGGCTAACTTTGAAGAGCCTCATTCTCATCCATTGGCTTGGCTGGGCGATCAACCGACAGGATCGGTTATTTACGTGAGCTTCGGCAGTAGAACAGCCATATTGAGGGACCAGATAAGAGAACTAGGAGATGGCTTGGTACGGAGCCGCGTGAGGTTCGTATGGAAGGTGAAAAGCAAGAAAGTGGATCAAGAAGACACGGAGGACCTCGAAGATGTGATCGGGCAAGATCTGATGACGGCAACCTCGGGTGCAGCGAACGGCTTAGTCGTGAAGCGCTGGTTGAACCAGAGCGAGGTCCTAGGCCACCCGGCAATAGGCGGGTTTCTGAGCCACTGTGGGTGGAACTCGGTCACGGAGGCTGTGTGGCACGGGGTGCCAATGCTGGCATGGCCCCAGCACGGAGACCAGATGATCAACGCGAGCCTGGTGAAGAGGGCAGGGATCGGGATTTGGGAGGAGAGCTGGGGGTGGGGCGAGAAGGATGTGGTGAAGGGAGAGGAAATAGCGGAGCGGGTCGAGCAGATGATGAGGGATGAATCACTGAAAGCACGAGCGGCGAGAATGAAAGAAGCAGCGAGGACGGCTCTCGGACTGGACGGCGATTCAGGAAGAGGATTAAAAGCACTGCTCGCCGAGATGCGGCAAAGGACGAGCCTTGATTGTTAACACAACAACTATATTACATTTGCGTAACAAAGATCGAATGATAATCGGTGTTGACGCACCAAAAATCAACTTCTGATTCTGTAAGCTGCATAGTCACTTCCATATAGGCCTTCCTCTTTAGAAAATGCTCAGCATCGTCATCAGCACCAGGAAGATCCTGAATCTGCAGACCACCACCGCAACTGCAGTAGGCAAACCAACTCGGCAGACCGATTTCGTTCAGAAGCAAAAGGATGCACGAAATACCAAGAAACTTAAAATAGGTCATGCAGATCAAACTCATCGGGTTTATTAATCATTGAAGTCGATGGTGAGATTCATGTGATCAATGATTAAGATGTTTTTGGTCCCCATGAACTTTAAATAATGTAATGATTTCTCCAAGACCGCTTTGGCAATAATTAGTTGATAAAACAAAAAAGACGACGGAACATGGAAGCAGCCATCAATGAAAGCTACAACATATGATGATCGCGAGAGAGATTCAGGAAGCATAATTTCTAAAGTATTGACCGATTAAGTGAAATAATTAGTTGTTGACAAGAAAATTATGATAATTGCAATTGCATTTTAAGATGATTTCATCAAACCATTGGCTTGTTAATTCTAAATGCATTAGAATTTCCAAAGAAAGAGAAGAAGAAAAGATGAGAAATTTTTTTAAATTTGGGACCTATAAGAGATATTGTAGTCAATTTAAGATAATAGGGGGCGTCGGAAGTCAAACAATATATGGAAAAAGTGGAGCTTTTATGCCTTTATCATTTTCACATAATTGCTCATTTAAATGCTTATACTAACCTACTAATTTATATTTGAGTTGACATGACTAAAATAAGAAGAGAGTATGATGGATTTCTAGAGTTAAGGGCCGTATGGTGGTTGGGAAAAAGAGATGTGAAGGAGGTAATATATAATTAATATTTCTTATGTATTAGTACATAATAATTGCTTTAATGAAATTTTAATTTTGATTTTTGTTAAAAAATAAATTTAAAATATTTTGGATTTAATATGCAATGGGCCTCATTCATGAGAAGTACTAGTTTTATATATAGGGTACTCACTTCCATTAATGTCTTATAAAGAATTAGTTAATGCAACACATTTGTCTACATGGGACCCTTATGATAAAGTTTAGAGGGATAACTACATTGATTAACCTTCTCTAACCTTTTCACTTATAAATAAAAATGCTTATGATAAAGACAGTACGAATGCCACAACTTTTATATGATGAATCTTTTCCCGCACACTTAAGCGATACATCAAAATAAAATCAATCATTTAAGTGCTATTTTCAACAAATCATTCTATGTGGATTTTTTTTTATTAATTTTCCATTTCAACGTGGATTTTGTTTTGAATTTTTTTATTAATTGTGCTGACGATGTCATGTAAGACATTCGACATCCACATCGAATTTCCAACAAGGCCAATTTCTAATGACATATAAGTGATCGATTTTATAAATTAATAATACTCCAATTAACGCTGTATGAAAGTTATGTTACTTTTAATGTATTTTTTCCGGAAAAGTACATTTACTGTATACCCAAAACCTACCTATACCACCTCGGAGTTTTCAATCCTAATATCCCTAGTTTATGGCACCTTGGGGGTGCACTAGGTAATAATTTATTTTTAAAAATAGTTATTTTCTATGTCTATTCCCCTAAAATAATTTCTAAGTAAAACAAGGTTTTTGGTAACTACACAATTTTTTTATTTTCTGAATGGAAAAATAATATGAATGTGTTTGGTACAACCATAAATTTTCCATTTCCTTTTTCTTTTGGGGGCGGTAGCGATTGATGGCGGCAAGCGGCTAGCACCGAGCAAAGGTCACGAGTGGCGATGATCAAAGGAAAATGAAAATAAAAAAACACTTATTCTAGAAATTGTTTTCAAGAACAAGAAACTTTTTTTTTCTACTTCTTATTTCTTTTCTATTCCAAATTTATTTCTTGGAACAACTTTCTATTCTAAAGAATAGAACTACTAGCTGATGTTGCCAAATGGATTTCTATTCTTATTCCATTTTAGGGAGAAAAAAACAAACGAATGGAAAAATTGGCAAATTAACAAATGTGCCCTTGGAGTCCTAGATTTTCCTTAATAATTGCTAAGAGTAGTGGTACCTTGAGTACCTAAATTTTCTTGCATTTTCGAATTAAGCACCTTAACTTTTTTTTTATGTTTAATCAAATACAAGTCTTCAAAATTGGCTTAATTAGTACTTCCCTTAAATAAATTGCCATATCGCGGGCTTTTTAATGATGTGGCTCACTTCTCCAACGACAGTCATGCGTAATTATTGTACGTGGCTCATTGCTCGGCAAAAATTATTCCAACACAAGAAAAATTATTCCAACTCGGCTGTCTAATGCATATGATGAAGAAAGTTGACATGGAAGCATCTCACCAGTCTAATGTGCACTTGTTAACACGGTATCATCCTAAGAAGTCACATTGGCATCTCAATTAAGTTGTGCAAAAGACCCTAGTCACTTAGGGCGAGAATAATGAAATTTCTGGCCATAAATTGATTTTTGGAACAAAAATAAATTTTTCTATTTCTATTCTTGAATGAGTTTCTGAGTAAAAAAAACACATTGAATAACGTTACAAAATTTCTATTCCTAAAATAGAAATTTATTTGATAACAACACAAAATTTTCCTTCTTAAGTGGCGGTGGCGGGTGACTGGCGGGGGAAGGAGGCAACGGCGGCGACTGGCAATTGGTGATTGGTGGCAGGGGGTGGGGGCAATGGTTGCCAACAGTTATTGACCCACGGTGGTGGCAAAGTGGGGGAGGGGGCGTGGTGGCAAGAGGTTGACAGGGAGGAGGGGGCGGCACTGGTGGTGGTGTGGCTGGCAAGGAGGGGGTGTGGTAGTAGGCCAATAGGGGGAGGGGGTGGTGGCAACGGCAAGTGACTGGTGGCGACGGGGGAGGGGGTGGTGCCGGTGACCGCCGACGATGGTGGTGGGTGGCTGCAAAGAGAGAGGGTGGTTGCGACCGAGAGGGAGGGTGGATGGCTAGGATTACGAGACTGTTTTGGATGAGAAGTGAAAAAGAGAGAAACATTTTTTATTTCTATTCCAAAAATAGAAAATTAAAGTTTTTTTACTTTTGATTTATATTCCAAACATATTTCTGGAATAAAAATCTATTTTAGAAATAGAAAAATGAAATTATTTTACTAGACGAATTTCTGTTCTGGAAGTAAGTTTAGAATAGAAAAATAGTTTTAGAATAAAAATAGAATTGTTATCATGCACGCCCTTAGTTTTATCAATGATTAAACACCATACAACTCTTAAACACGATTATCATGAACCCGTTAACAGAAAGGCAAAGCGTTACATGTTCTTTTTCAAGATTCCATTTATTTCGCAAAAAATGAATAATTTGAAAAATATTTTCCTAAAGATGATTGATTATACCCTTTACAAAAATAAATGAACGATAAATTTATTTATTGTCCATGAAAGCTATTTAGACGTGAATTGTAATGAATAATGAAAACATTTCTCACTAACTAATTATTTCAAGTAATTTAAGCTGATATTTTAGGGAAATCTTTTTTCAAATTATACATTTTCCATAAAACAAGCACATTCTAAAAGGAATTAAATTTACTAACTTTTTTTTTTTACTATTTCTATACTTCATTGCATAGCGTTCCCTCTGTTTAATTTTTTTTCCTCGGTGAATTTATCTAGGTTTTTTTCTATGTAGTAGCAAACTGCTTGCTTTATGTGGAGATCTCATAAAAAGATTTAAAAATCATATAAATGAATATCAATTTGTTAAAGAAAAATTGAGAAAAGAATTGGCTGCTGATTTATTTTTCAAATCTAGATGAATATATATTAATACGATCTCTTTTATTTTCTAATTAGAAGTACACATGTATGCATTATTTATTTTCAAATGGGAAGCTAGCATTAACTATCGGTTTATTTTACACCTTTGGCAAGTTTATCCGTCTAAAAATTCAATACCAACCATTTCTATTAAAGTATTTGGTTTTGGGACACCCGTTTGGAGAAGGTAATCTTATGTAAGTGGGTCCATTTGATAGGCGTTTTGACAAACCACAGAAATGCATAATTAAATAATAATAGACTTCTTGCTTAAACAAAAAATAATAGACTTCACGAGCATAACCTGTTTTGTTAACATACATTAGATCTACGATGGATATTCACTCAAATAAGCTTGGGATCCATTATAAAAATTAATAATTCTTAAATGACTAAAGGGCAGCCTTTAAATTGGAAATGAAGTAAACCCGATGACCCTAATATTCTCGTTTGAAAGTTTGATGAGAATATATGTGTAAAATTATTATGTTGTTGTATGTGTACGTGTGTGGGAATTTAAATACTAAAGTTTTAAATCAAATTGCAGAGCTTACATTAATGGCAATATCTGATTATCCTTGTCCGATTAGTTTATTTTAGGAATGACCTTGGTTTATGTTGATGCAACATATATAGATCTTTTCGTTTGCATTATTTTGGATCTCTTACTATTGGGATGCATTGCTTTTTTGCTTTAATGTAATACTTTGACTTGTCAAAGGGTGGAGCCCAAAAAAAGAGTTGAAAAGTCAACAAAAGAAACACCGGTGGACGCTAGGCTCTGAGGGACCTAGAGCTCGAGGGTAGAGAGGATGGGGAAAAAGAGAGGGTTTCATGGAGGCTTCTTCAAGTCGGATCAATTCCGTAGTGTAATGCTTAATAAGAATTCAAACCCTTCATTCTTTCAATTAAAGTAGTTTTCGGAGTTGGATTATATATTCACAATTTTTGAAAATCGAGCTACAAAATTCGATTTTTGAGTTGTAGGGATTTGAAATTTCTTGAATACAGTGGATTATAACATTATAGATTTGTGGCGGTGGCTTAATTCGCCCCGGGTTTACGTCTTGGCTATTGGCTGTACGGTGGTTCTCGGATCAACAAAAAAAAAAAATTATAGATATATGGGGTTTGATGAGAGATTATTTGAAGTAATGGCTTAGTCATAGCAAGATTTTAGATTTCGTGTACGAGTTCCACATTGCATTTAGCTTGAATAATCACTTCGAGTAAGCAATTTGTTAACCTGTATGAGTCATTTTGTTAGCGTTTAAAAGTAATTTAGCTGATTCGGAGTTAAGGTAGAGAGTTACTCGATTTTGAAGTTGATTACCATTTAAATTGATAGAATTATGAAATCGTTGAGTATACATATTCGATATACTATGAGTTATGAAAGAGCATCTTTGTTGCATAAAAATCTAGAATGAGCATTTTTAATGTGTTGGTATTTGAGAATAGTTTGGGAAATGTTTTAGGAAATGTGTTGTGAAAAGTTATATATAATGAATGGTGAACCTAGTTTATATGAAATGGATTCCAAAATAGTTTGAGAAACACTTTATGAAATGTATTCTATTTTATGAATGGGTTGAAAAAAATTATATGTTTGGTCTTGTTGATTGTGAAGATGTTGTTGTCAGTTTGTGCCAGTACTTAATATCTTTGTGAGCTCATTGAGGGGCTTGTGGGTATGCATATTAGTTTAAGATGTCCTTATAGATCAGCCATTGGCAATATACATGGAAAGTTGGGAACCTTGCTAAGGAGGAGCTTGATTGTCTTGTTACATAGCGCTATGTATGGCCATAGTTAATATATGAACAAGAAATTGTCCAACAGAATTGACTAGTGGTGTGTAATGTGATATGAGATTGATCAATGGAATGGATGATCAACACGTGATTTGATGAGATTGGTTATTAGGTTGGACCATTGATATTTTTTTGTATAATATTGATGAAAATGATATTTATGATATGAGTATAATTTGTTGAAATATTATATAAACTATTTTGATCTCTAGATCTGGGGTATTGAGTTTCAGTACAACTTTATAAATATGCATAATAGATGTTTGATCTGCTTAGAATAGATACACACTACTCATTAGGCTATAATTACTCATTTTTATTTATCTTTCGTGTTTCAAGTCCCTCAATTAATGGCCATTAAACCAAGAGCATTATTGACAAGGATTTTTAGGAGTTGGATTTTAGGTATGGCTAAGGGGATTATTTATATGTTATTTGTTAGGTTTAGTTGAGAACATTGGTGTATATTGTCACAGGAAATTGGTCAATGAAGCAATTAACATGTGATTTATTGAGATTGGTTAATGAGTTGGACCATTGATTATCTGTTTTGATATTATTGATGAAAATGATATTTCTATTGTGAGTATAGTTTGTTGAAATATCATATGACTTATTGTGATACCTAGATTTGTAATATTGAGATTTGGTATAACTTTATAAACATGCATAATAGATGCTCGATCTCCTTAAAAGAGATACATAATACTCACTAAACTGTGATTGCTCATTTTATTTATCTTTCGCGTTTTTCAAGTTCCTTAGTGGCCATTGTTAAACAAGAGTACTATTGATGAAAACTTTTGGGAGTTGGATTTTAGGTATGGTTTGAGGGGGTTATTTATATGTTATTTGTTAGGTTTAGTTGAGAAAGGAAATATAGACTTTTGTTCTGATAGCAAGTTGTTGGTTTTTATTTGAGGCTGCGTCTTTTAGGTGCAAGGATAGGGAGTGACATTACTTTTATTAGCCATAAGTGCACTAGAAGTCTTAAACCTGGTTATAAAGAATCAATTGAGTGCTAAAACTTGCAAAAAGTGTAATCTAAGTCATAAAACTTATTAAATTAATCTAATTGAGTCATTTTGTTAATTTTGTCCAACTTGATTGATGGAAAATAATGATATGGTTTTTATTTTATTTTATTATTTTCTCTATCCTACGTGACGATAACGTAGTTAAAACGAAATTATTTTGGTTCAAATATGATTTTTAATATAAATTCTATTTAAATTTAATTAAAAAATACTACCATCACTATCGCCCCACCATTATTGGGAGGCTTTCGTCTGTGTTTAGCGATGGGCGGGGCTCGGCGATCCTCACCAGCCCCTCCAATCTAGCTTATCTTTTAATTAAATTCAAATGAAATTTGTATTAAAAATCATGATTGGATCCAAATGAAGTCATTTTAGCCTCACGTATCATGTTTTAACCATATTATTGCCACGTAAAAGAGATAAAATACTTTAAAAAAGTCAAGTCAACATTTTCTATTAGCAAAGTTTAATGAAATTAATGGAATGAGTCGATTAGACCAATTAAATATGATTTATGACTTTATTGCACATTTTTGTAATTTTATGATTCAATTGTGCACTTTTACCATACGTTTAGCTCAAAAATTAAAAAAAGAAAAATCTTCAAGGAAGCTTATCTCATCCCACTTGAAGCCTCCCAATTTTCGGATTAGAAATCACTAAGGAGCACGACAGACACTAATCACCATGCTTAACCCAATTAAATAATCATTAACAATCATCTTGGATCTCCCCCAATCCTTCTTCCCTAAGACCACAGAGACCACAGCCATGTTCTCCCTCTCTCCCTCCCTCTCACCTGAAAGGATCCCAAACAGCAGCAGCAGCAGCAACAGCTACAGGGAGCTCTGATGGTGGTGGTTCAAGCCTCCAAGCTAACCATCCCGAACCTGTCGGTCTCCCCGTCCCCGGCCATCACCTCCGTCCTCTATGACCCGCACTCCCTCTCCCTCGCCCTGATGCACTCCGACTCCTCCTTCTCCCTCTACCCTCGCCTCTCCCCTCTCTCCCCTCCCCTCCTCCTCCTCCCTCCCCCTCCCCAGATTCTCGTCCCCGCCCCTTCCTCCTCCTCCGCCTTCCTCCTTCTCCTCCGCCAACGCGGGCGCTCGCCGCGAGTCGTCTTCCTCGTCTCCGGCCCGCACCGGGGCGGGTCCCAGATTCTGCTCCGCTTCTACGTCCTCCAGAGCGGCGGCGGCGGCGGCGGCGACAGGTTTGCTAGGGCTCGAGTCGTTTGCAAGCAGAAAGGTCTCAGCTTTGACCCCGGTTCGGGGGTCGTGTTCGATAATCGTCATGGGGTTTCGATTAAGATTGCCGGGTCGACCAATTTCTTCGCCATGTACTCGATTTCGAGCGGCAAGATATGGGTTTTCGCGGTCAAGGCCTTGAGAGATGGGGGAACTGGTGGCGGGGGTGGTGATGGGGGGGATTTGGAGTTGATGAGGTGTGCGGTGATTGAGTGTTGCAGGCCGGTTTGGTCGATTTGTTTTTCTTTCGGGTTGATGGTTCTGGGGGAGGAGAATGGGGTTCGGGTTTTCAATTTGATGGCCCTTGTTAAGGGAGGAAGCAAGAGAGTCAGGAATTTGAACTCGAATGGGAAGCTCGGTAATCGCCGGTTGCCTAATGGAGTGACTGGAAGTGGGATTGTGGGAAATTTGGAGAATGCGCGTAACGTTGGTTTGGAAGGGAAAAATGATAAGCACCCTGCATCTGGTGAGTGGCTTCTTCTGTGCTGTTGTATTTTCTTTTGCTGTTTTTTTTTTAGCGAGAAGGGTGTTGCTTAGATCGATGTTCTTTATATTTTAGGTCCTTTGTACTCAGTGTGGTTCTTAGTATGATTCTGCTTGCACAATATCTGTTTCAAAATGTGCTTTACTTAGCAGCTAGGATTTGGTATATGCTCCAAAATAGAATTTATTCAGAGAATGTCATATGGTTAGCTTAACTTAATAAGTCAACTTTATCTTTGTTGTAATGTCTTTTAGTCATTAAAGAGGTCTTAGTCCATGACAACTGTAGAAAGTTAGAGAAGATTTTAGAGACTGAAATAGAAGATAAGAATGGGAAATGAGAGGAGTGAGAAAAATGCAGAGGAGGAGTAAGAAAAAGATAGAGGCAATCTCCGCCGTTTAAATAATTTTGCATTTCCATTTGCAACACTTGCTCCTGTTAAATTCTGAATTATGAAACAACAAACTGCTAATCACTTCACTAACAAGTTATGACTAACTGCTTACAGAAACTTAACTCATGTTCAATGCACATTTTTTCCCAAGCAACTGGGTATTTCCTAACTCAAGCTGTTTCATTATCAATCTCCATCAGTTTCTTAATTACTGCCATGCATCAGTGTTCTCATGACATCTGCTAACTTCCTCTTGCTCTTCATTTTCACCAAATTGTTAAGTTGTTATGTTAGCTAACGATTTAGGAGGTGTCTTTCTTATGGTACTTCTTCTTGTTTTCTTTTGGAAGTTTACTCATCTAGTCATGAATCTCCATCATGAAAACTACTGTCGAATTTGAATAGTGGTTATGTCTTGGGAAAGGATGATCAAAAGAAAAGTGAAGACCAAGATGATCATTGCCTTTGGAAATTTCAACAACTGCTGATTATCTTCTTTTGCCTTCATAAATTGATTGTGTTCTCAAGATTACAGACCTTGTCCTCTGCAAATGGACCGAAATTCTCCTCATTTATTCTGGCATATCTTTTAATTGTTAATCCCCTGCCTCCATTAAATACCTCATTTACTTCAAATTCATAGTTTAGATGACGATTTTCGCCTTGTTGTTGAGAGCTTACTGGAGCTCACCCTTGAAGTGGATCTTCTCCAATCTAGAGGATCTTTCACTTTTTCAGCTGAAGTTAGAGGGAGCGGCTCAACTTTTGCTATGCATAGCCCTCTCTTTGTTTACACAGATGAAAGAAGTGGCAATGATGGTGCAATAAGAGTGTTTGTTGCGAATGTCTAAATAGTACGATTTGCTCCATGGATATCTTTGCTTTGGAATAAAACAATTAGAATTAGGCTCGGTCAACTGGAATGTGCATCATACATGAAGGGCATCTTCTAGTTGAGACAATCCATTGACCTAAGATGAGGAGAAAAGTCCATGTATTTATTTAATTATTCAGTTAGAACTTTTAACCATTATTCGAGCAGATAGCAACAACCATTTCGTCTTACATGCGTAGTTCTGATTTAACAATGGATTTACATTATTCATTAATGCAAATTTTTTGATGTAGTGAGTAATAGCTCTTGTTATTCACTGTTGAAAATTCTTGTTAAAGTAGTTCATACCATCCGTACATAGTGTTAATAGCGTATTGTTCTATGGAACTAAGGTCCAAAATAGGGAAGGAAAGGTGTTTCAACAGCTCCACCACCCAGTCCATTTTGTTCCACTTATTCCCTATCTCATGGGCACATATTGTGCAATGCCTTTTTACTGTTAGGCCATCTTTTTCTCAAAATGTCCATTAGATGGGAGGTGATTTGATGAATACTATTAACTCTCGAGTGGAGTATTAGAACAGAAAAATTCATTAGATAATAAACTATAGGCTATACCACAACTAATAACATTTGAGATTATGCAGGTTTAGCCCTATGTTTCTTATCCTTAGAAGGGCTTCCTCCATTAGCAGGCTTTTTCGGAGAACTCCATCTATTTTGGGGTGGATGGGCAGGCAGGCTTATACTTCTTGGTTTCAGTGCAATCATTATGATTGTTACTTCAATCCACTATTATTTAAAACTAGTTGTGTTATTAGGGTCTATTTGGTAACCAGTCAAACACTGTCTGATTCTATTATTTTGTTCACGGGAATAAAAAAAGAATAGAAATCCATTTGATAATTTTTTTGTTTCCAGGAATAGATTTGTAATAGAATCAAGAATAAAAGAAAAAGTTGCTTCTTTTCTTTGGTTAGGTCGCTGACCCTTGTTTGGCCGGTCGCCGACCATCCCGAGGCCGGCAACCGGCTGAATGTTAAGGAAGAAAAGGGAAAAAGAAAAGGAAACAAGCAGAAGAAAAAAAGAGAAAAGAATAAAAGTATTAAAAAATTAAAGAAATTCTAAGTCACAAAAGAATTTTTGGGGTGTATCAAACGCATTTCTATTTTGGGAATAGAAATTTTGGGCATATACCAAATGCCTTAAAATGTTCAGAAAGTCGTCCAGGGAATAGAATAAAAAAAAAAAATCATTTCTGAGCACAAATTGTTCCCGGGAACAGAATGTTTACCAAACGCACCATTAATGCATGGACGAAACCAAGAGAAAACACCTTAGTGTGAGATTATAGAAGATCCTCTTTAAGAACAAACAATTACATTGATTTGAGTATGATTGTATGTGATAGCATCTACTATACTAGGAATATCAATGAGTCCGATCATTGAAATTGTGCAGGATGCCATTTTTTAGTTAAAATAGTGAGTTGTAAAGAATGTGATTGATCTCTACTAATTAATGTAGTTGTTACTGAGAGATTCTTTGTAACATGTATATAAAGTCATCTCGTTTATGAAGCACATGTTTTGACAGTTCTTCAATTATTTGAAATTCCAAATTAGTTGCTTCAATACCTTCAACAGCCTGGAAAGTTCGCTGATATTATTTGATGTGTATAGAAATTATGGGAAGATTCAGAGAATGAAATATATGACAAAAATGGAGAATGAGGGACAAGCGAGAAGAAAAAAATAAGAGGAAGAACTGCATTGGGAGACTAAATATCTTTTTCTGATGTTTGAAATCCAGTTGGCAACACTTTCTTGTTTATACTTGGTTACACAATGATAACTAACTGACTTGCTAGTTTCCTGTTTTGCCTTTGGAAAATAAAAGGACGACTTGTTTGAACTTAACATATGCGAAATGCACATCTTTTTCTGCAAGTAACGTGACCATGTCTCTTCCTAAGTCTTAACTTAAGCTGCTTCATCATCAATCTTGATCGGTTGCTTCAGTTCTGCCATGCGTCAGTCCTACTGATACTAAAATTTTTTTCACTTTCTAGAATGTTGCTGTTTGGTGAACTCTGATAGAAAAGACGACGTGCCTTAGTTCCTGGCAACGTTTATGTTGATGGCTGATTAATCCCAGCAGTCGGAAACATTCAGGTTTCTTCTTTATAGTGCATTGATCACTTCAATCTAAACTTATTGCCTGTCATCTAGTGTATGGGAAAAACACTGGGATTTTACATGTCATTCTCATCAATCATTCCAAGGCTCCATGCTTGTCTCATAAGATAAGCTGTAATTTTCCTATTACAAACCCTATTTTGAAGTTCCTGTTTGTATGGATGTGCCTTTATGTATGTTAAATGCTTTATTCGTAAGATGTTTTATATGAAGGAAGAAGCTTGTGAGCTAGTTACCTTTGAGTTTTCTTTGAGTTGGTACGAAATATGCGATGGAGTGAGTGTCTAGTGATTATGTTGGAAAATCTAAGTCTTCAGGAGAACATGCTTTTGCTTGATAACTGAGGATTAAGTTTGTGATGCTGGTGAATTTGCACATTCATATGTGTGCAAACAACTATGAACTTGGATTCCCTCAGAGTCAACTCTGTGATACTGTTATATTGTGCTGCATGGAAAAAAACCAATCTGACCTTAACTCCAATTCCTAGACTATGGTAAACAGTTTTTCTCTTTCCATTGCAGGTAAGATTATCTCGCCTCTCTTGCTGTGATTGTTGTCTTTGATTGTTTAATAGTTGGTTCTGTGGTTAGGTGAATGACCATGTAAGGCTACTCCCTCTTTGCACCGCAAAATATAATTGATTTCATCCTCTCCTGTGAATAAGTAATTTGAGTGCTCGGGGTGCTTTTTTTAGCATGATTCAAGGTTGTTTTACAGGTGCAGTAAATGCGCCTGTTCTATTTTGTGTGGTCCTTGTCATCATATTCAGCTTAGTTGCATTTCTAAGTGATTTTATGTAACTCTAACTGCCATGAGATACTACCACTATGTCAAACTTCATTTTCTTTGGTCTATGCCAGAGCGAGTATTAAACCTTTGGGCAAGATAATACAATTAAAAGCCCGAGTCACCTATCAAGAAAGAGAATCATAAGAGGCCTTTTTTGGGTTTCTGTTTCAGTTGTAGCTGAACAGTCAATTTTTATCAAAACAATGCGTGTATCTAAATTGTTACTGGAGATTTTTGTTTTCTAGTTCTTTCTATTTCCATGAGAAAAGCTCCTTGGTCAACCATATTCAGGCATCCAATCATATGCATGGATGTGTGGTTGTTGGAAGCATGGGCCTTTAAGTCTAACTCGGTTGATCATATCTCAATAATGTTCATCCAACCAGTCCACCATCAAAACAACAAAACTAGGCCTTATTTCACTAGGTAAGGTCAACAATATGAATCATTCTTGGCCATCACACTCAATTTTTGTATCAAGTCTTCTTTAAGTTAGAAATGTCTAATATTTCATTTATTCCCTTATCTCTATGCCTTTTTAGGTCTCCTCATCCCCCCTTTTAGATTGAGTATTATCTCCACTGAAGCATCCAAGGACTACTGAACTTAATAAACTATTTTAAACGAGCCTCTATCATCTTATTCTTGATAATTGTTGGCATCTTCTCATATGATCACTTACTTCAATGGCTGGATTTTTCAATCTGTCATGGCTTCTGTTACTAGAAATAATAATTATTTGTACATGCAAGTAGCGTGAATAGTGAAAGATTAACAACCAATTTGGTGTTACTGAAGTATTTGCATCTTGTCATAAATTTTAGAAGATAGGCTAGATTGGAACAATAAACCAAAGAACAAGCTCTTATCCTTAGCTTATCTACTATTGTTCTGCACTGTTTTGTTGGTGTATAACTGGCTTATGGAGTGAGACTCATGTAATTGATTTCCTCAAATGGTTCTTTTCATCTCTTTCCAGATTTCTCCTTGTGCGTTGTTGAGTGCACTGCCTTTCTCTTTCTTCTTTTCTTTCCTCTTTTTGAAGAAAGACCTAATACATGGACTTAGATTATGATTGGTTTTGTTATTTATTATGTTTTATATTGGCTGCGGTCTTCCTAATCAGTGGCGAAAATGTATTATTACTTGCAGTGAGACAGTCAACAGTCAAGTTAAAGCAAGAGGCCAATGATGGGAGTTCTTGTTTTGTGACACTGAAGAGCGAAGATGGTGTAGACTCGACCTCTATGTCCACACCAGTGATGTCACTTAAAGCACTTTACATCCAGCCTTTGTCCCCAAGATCCTTCATTGTTTTGGATTCAGTGGGAGATTTACACCTTGTATGCCTGCCGAAGTCCAAGGCACCCACTGCTTCTGATGTTAATTTCCATTTGAAGCATATGCCTCGTGTCATGAAAGTCCACCACTTGACTGCTTTTCCTGATATTACAATGAGTATGGTTCTCTCTCTCACTAATACGATGTTTTAGATTAAAAAATTTGGGAACTGCATTGTGACTTTTGCCTGGTTTCTCATAGAGCCAAGGTAGTAAGATGGTGTAGGTTCTAGCTTCTTGATAAGTAGTGTCCTTGATTAATTTGTCATTAAGCTCAATCATTTTTGTATAAATTGCATCAACAATGATTTCTGTAGGTTCAGGAACTATTTGGATAGACGATGGATCTAATACTGTGCACATGATGGTTGGATTTGACATGGAGGCTGCTAACGATGCAAATGATGGAAATCAGAGTCGTGAAAGGCTGATGCAGATTTCAGGTTTTCATTACATGCAAAATTTAGATTGTCTGCAAATAGATTTTTGGTTGCGCTGCTTCCACTTTGTATTACCCGAAGGAGATGGGCTTTTACATTTGATGAGTATGATGCATGCCTCTCATTATGTTAATTCTTTTAAGCTATATAGTGTAGCACTTTGTTTGGCCCTTATTGCTTGCTTTTTCTTAACTATAGTCATCTGATTCCCCCATTTCAGCAATGCCTTTTATTTGTGTCCATTTCCTATTGATTCTCTTATTGATACCAATGGAGGGGTTGGATAGTTACATATGTTGTTTTCTTTTGCTAGTTGTCCAAGCAATTTTTATGAGCGAAAAGATTCAAAGTGTCATTTCCCTGGCATCAAATGCTATTTTGATTCTTGGACAAGGTAATCTTGATCTTTCATATATTTACTGCAAGAGTTATCCAAACCAACACCAACCCCAACCCCCCCCCAAAAAAAAAAACCTCAAAAAATTACATAATCTTCATTGACATGGAAGATAATGTAGCAGACAAAAGCTCAGACAGCCTTCTTCATTCTAACTGATTAGACTGTTGAGAGAGAGAGAGAGAGAGATTTACATTCTACAAGGAATTCAAGGAAGCTTTCAGAGACAATTAGATTAGTCAAGTTAAGCCTAGCCATGTGATGGATCTGTTCTCTAGCCCATCATTTCATATGGTCCATTATCTCTGTTGAACAGGAAGCCTGTATGCATATGCCGTTTCCTAAGTCGCTCATGAGTACATTTTACCTGGTGAGCCACTCACATATTCTGGATTCTCTTGTTTTCACATTGCTGTCATAGTTACACTTATCAATTTTCAGGTCCCTGGGTACTTGCGTGTTTTAAGGTTCTGAATTGTTCCTGAACTGATGTTTAGAATGTAAGTGGTTTTAAATTGCATGACCTTCTGTCTTTTTTTGTTTGGTTCGAGTTACTTATGGTACCTGATCTGAGATGATAAAACTGTTGCGTTTTAGCAGTGTGTGATGAAATTAACTGGATTTGCTCCAATTTCAGTTGGTCATGGTCCTATTTCTGCTGTCTGCTGGGCTTAGATGTCTGGTTGTCAAAATTGGGAGCTGCAGCATTCTCATGCATCTAAATATTTTAAGGACCTCGAGAAGACTGAGCTCTTGGAGGTATGTACACTTTTGAGTATACTGAATGGACTGAGGATTCTGAATGTGACCTTTAGCTGGACACTGTTTTGGAATAATTTGTGTCCTCAGGGTGCTGTGGCATAGAATATATTATGAAAGTTTTGAAAAGAGGGAGAATGTTTTTTTCTCTGCTTGTACTTTACAATTGAACAATCACCTTATGGTCATTTATATAGGTTATCTCATTTGCAACTCCTTGAAGAGATGTTTTATCAGAAGTTACACAAAAAATCAACCTTTTCCCCTTAGAAAGCCCTTTCCTCCTTTAGGTAGGGTTTTTCTTTGGTTGGACCTCCTTAAGGTAGTTGGCATGCAATGTTTTCCTTTCACAGCAGAGCTTTAAAATTTGGTTGAGTGACCACCAGTTTCATAACTCGGAAAAGGGATTATGTAGTTGAAAAGCGTTAAGAGGATTGAGCCATATGCAATTTGAAGAATTGTGCTTGTGGAAATTGTTTCCTCTTTTGAAATAAATCGAGGGGAGAGAGCAGAAAGGGATGTGTATTTTTGTAGTAATGTAGTTTGCTGCACACTAAACAAGGATGCATAAGAATTTGGATACCTCGTGATTTGAGCTTCTGTTTATGTATTCTCTGTTGAATCATTCTTTTCGTGAGAACTCTGGATGTGATTGAAGGACTTGCATAACTGTGATCATACTGAACAACTTGGCTTCTAATTCCTTAAAACAGGTACTTTTGTCACTACCACTTTCCTTTGGGAAAGTACGGGTGCATGGACTGGTTAATTGCCCATAAGGATTTCAAATTTTGGATCTCTGACGATTGAAAGCACCAATGTGGCATGCCATGCTTCTGTGTGCTCCTGGCTGCAGAATCTACCGCTTTGCTATTCGTGTTTATGGGCACTTGCACAAGTTGCACTTCCATCTCCACTGCGGAGGTAGCATTTGCAGAGCCTATATGCTTGTCCATCAGATGAAAGGTCTGCGATCGATGTTTAGTCGCTATTGTGTCAAGAACAGGGTGAGGGTCCAATGCTATATTCCCCCTTCCGTCCTCAGAGGCTTTAGGGCTCATGCTCACTAGCATAACTTCGACTTGGATAGGTCTTTTCTCCTTTACAAGAATCGCATGCTCTTCTGTTGGAACAGGGACCATTCTTAAGTTTGTTATGTAAGCAGGAGTTGACATCATCGCCTATAAAAGCCATTTATTGTTTTGAGTGGTTGATTCGATGTAGCGTTGCTAATTCTCTATGTTTTAATGGAAATTGCGGATCTACTATGAGGGTTACTTGCGGAAAGAAGATGTGCCGCTAACCATGAGAAGCCACCTTAGCTTGGCTGAATTAAGAACATGATGCAGAAGTTTTTCTCAAAGAAAGCTGCAGTTAATATGGGGTCACCTTGTTCTACTTGCTGGCATAAACGGCTGAGCTTTTCACCAGTTATTGAATCTTCTGGTAAATATTTGATTGAACGGATCCATCCGAACCCTAAAATTTGGTTAATATTAAAATTATAAGGAGAGGCCAAAAATAGGAAAATTGCATTACAAGTGCTAAATCCTATGTACGGAATGCGATGGAGCCATGGCCCTTTCATTTTATTCAATCAAGTGTGATGAAGTTCATAAAATTTTCGTGATCAGCAATTACGTTCTGAAATTTATTGGTGCAAGTAAGGATATGATAGGTAATTTTTAAGTGATGTGTTGGTGATATTTTGGATTTTGGTGCACTTTTCGCTTGGTGTCTTGCGGTCATTCTCGATGAAGTACTTCTAAATATTGAGGAGGTTATGTCTTGATCGTTCGGATTTGGCCAAATATTATCCGGATGGTAGAAAATCCATTAATATATCAATCCCATAATATATTCGGTATAATTTAGGATAGGATTGAAAAATTTTAAAAATGCTGTGAGGATTCATAAAATTTAGAAAGTTTTTGGTTTTTCCACCACTACTATTTCAGCAAGACATTAGAGAAGGGCATGGAAACCGTTTCCTCCACTGATGAGGATGGACAGATCAAGTAAAATGGACTTGACCCAAATCGGCTGCAATTGTTTTTTTTGCCCTGGAGTCCGAGTTTTAGCTTATTGAAAATCTGAAAATCGAATTGAGGAGGTTCTGCGTTTGTGTGAGGGTGGGTGTGAAAGAGAGACAGATGCTAAAGAGGACGACACGCACGTACTTTGGGCGAAGACGCCGCTCCTGATGGTCCCTATTCCGATCTCGTTGTTTACTATTGCAAGCACCGCGGCTCTCACGTCCTCAACACTGCTTCTCTCTATCTTCTGCGCTTGTTTGGTATTCCCTGTGCTTTGAATCTCTCAGGCAACTGAATTACATTTTTTTCCATCCTATTATAACTCTCAACTCACTTTTTAAACTTTTGCCTTTTTTGCAGAGCGTGGGAGTTGAGCCCCACATCTAAAGTTAAATTGTTTATATTCCAACCTCTTGAGAAGATATTGATTTGAACTCTCTATCTTTCCATTCTCATGTGAGAAGGATGACCATTGAGGCAACCTCCAATTATTAATTACATTTATGTGAAACATACCTAATTGCAAAAAACATAGAGCATGGTACAAACGGTAACAAGTAAATAGACCTAGAGATAAAGCAAGAACAGATCATTGGATGCCATGAGGTTGAAGTCAAAAGGGACAAGGAGAGAATTGATAGTGAAGATGGAGATGTTCAAGGGACGATCTTGATGGGCTCAAGGGCGTCCTTGGAGGAGCAAGGGGCAGAGGAGTGAGCGATAGAGAGAGCACCGGTGGAGGGTTGCGCATGATGTTGATGGAACCATGGTTATTAAGTTATTTTCGATTTTTCTTATCCAGTTCGGGCTTATCCCACCCCCTATCCTGGATTTTTTATCTGGTATTTCATCTGGATCTATTCGAGTTTATCTAGTCCCGAGGACGTTGCCATATACCGATTAGACTACCAAACGCAGCCAAAGATTTTAGTGACCGTCAAAGGCTTGAAAGCCAGCTCAGCTCTCTTTAGGTCAGTTTGTTTTTGATATTTACCTTATTACATTTCCTTTAAAGCTTAGAGGAGTGGCGTTATCAGCATGAAATGACCCCGGATGCTTGATGAAATTCAAATATTAACACTAGAACTTTTCCCACATTGGAGTCCCCCCTCCTCGTAGCATAGCTCATAACCCAACGCAGTCATGTAGCATCCCACCGCCATGAACCCTCACATGAATCACGATAGCAGCCTTGGGGTTTCGAACTTGGGACTCCTTAATGAAATCCTTGAAGCTAAACCACCTCAGCTGCCCACGGGTGGGTTTTAATTTGATTACTTCAATTCTAAATCTTTTGACAATTTGCTAATGTAATCTTTTTAGACAATTTTAATTGGTAATTGTTGACGTAAATGCAAGTAGTCCAATTATGTTACATAGTTAGACTTGTCAAAATAAGTCATAAGCCCATTTTTTAATTCATATGGATGTTAAATGGATTAGTTATATAAGTTAAATGGATTTAAACACAATATGAGTATTAAGTGGGTTATAAATAGATTATAAATGGGGCGAAATATGTTTACAACTTACTTAAACTTAACTCATTTTTATGACTAGTCTCTTTTGAGTTTACTCACTTCATATTCTCATCATGAGTTTTCATAGATTGGATTGAATATGAAAGTGTTTCACTTATATGAGTTAGGTCGAATATGAGTAATTGGATTTGCATTGCATGAAATGAGTCAAAATGGGTTAAATGAATATATTTGGGTTAGACCATTTAGCCTGACCCAACCCACCCATTTGATAAGTCTTCAGATATAGTTAGCGTCAACATAGATGATTTTTTGATTGTTTTAATTTTTCTAATTCTTTTGAATTTTTGCCTTTTTATTTTTCCTCTTCTTCCTTTACCAAAAAGAAAAGAAAAAGAGGAAAAATAAAAAAAAAATATATAAAAGATTTAGAAAATTATAAAGAATGTAAAAAACTATCTATATCAATGTCAATTGTGCCATGTAAGTTAACCGATATCAACATCGGTGATTACTGGTCAAAATTGATTGGAATAATTATATCGACAAAGCGTTAAAATGTTTATGACTAAATTAACAAAATTAAAAGGTTCATAATTAGATTGACCTTTGTACAATAAGTTAGAATCTTTTTTGGTAATTTTCTCCTTGTTTGTACTAGACATGACCATGGTCGTGCAACCCCCAATAGGTGACAGAATCAAGATGGGAGCCACATCCTATCGCTTACTTAGGTACATATTTTCTTCTTTCATTTTTGGTTTGCTTGCTTGTTGACTTGTGTCAGACTTTATTGCCATAATAAAAAGAGTTAATACTATGAAAAATCCAAAATTTATTTACTCATGAGAAATTTACTTTTTATAAATTTTATTGTCAAATTTGTGGCGGTTGACGAAAGTATTAATTTGGGGTTTTACCTTTCGTTTGTCACAAATATATTAATTTGTAGTTTTTTGTTATATCAATTCAATTTAACTGAAACTAATATATGATACATTTGTCATAAATGTATTAGTTTGTGGTTTAATGATCAAAAAATTAATATATAATAAATTTGTTACATACATATCAATTTGAGATTTTTTGTAATATTAATTCTAATAAAAATTTATGGCGAGTCCAAGATGAACTTCACATAATTATTCTGAGTGTTGCCAATCGGGCGATGCCTCATGTCCTCGTGTCCAACTTTCGTTTCTCTAAAGTTAAGTCCATCTGCCCAGTCCAATCCAATCGAGTGGACCCGACACCCGCCTGAGCACGAAGAAATTCACAAGGAATCTCTCATATTTTAGTTCCAAGAGAGCTGGGCCTGTGTCAGAATCAATTTCGACACTGTCCTGTCCTAGCTAGCTCTCTGCGGTTCAGACAATCGAACGGAAAGCAAACTCACTAGTTTTTTTTTGGCCGGAAGCGCAATTACTCCAGACGAATCTGTCTCGTGTACGTTTAGGTGGAGGATCCCGAATCGCAAAATCTTTGGTGGGGTCGAGTGTCGATAGGTTTCACAGGCTTAGACGAGAGCTCGAGATTGTGGCTGAGATGTGGCAACATCCCAATGGTCAAACGGAGATAAGGCGGGATCGCAACTGTAAATAGAAACTCCCCGTCTCGACTCTCTCGTCGTTGCTGTTCCTTTCGAACTTCAGTCCCCACGTCAAAGCTTTCGCATCTTGTCGTTTGTTTCGTTTTTCGTTTCCTCGCTTTCGTTTTGGCCCTGTCAGAAGCATTAGAAGACTTCCAATAATGGAACACATGTACATTTCGTCACAGGTTGTCGGGCTGCGTTGAAATGCATCCCCACGAGCTCTGAACCCAGGTCATCTTGACATGGTAACCATGGCAGTCATTTCCTCTTCTTGTTGTCGCTTGCTTCGTGAGTTTTGGGTTCCATTTCCTTCGTCCCGTCTCTTTTCTTCTTTTCACTAGTTTGTGTGCTAGTGCTTCGTCTTTCATCCTATTTAGTTCTTACATCTGTGTCATGGTTCTGGTTCTTTTTTGTCTGCTCGGTTAAACGATTAGATAATATCAAGTTTGCATTTTGTTCGATGGGCTCGAATTACTTCACTGAGTTGAGCAAACAGACAGAATCTGTCCTTTGTGCTGACTGAAATAGCATTTGTGTACACATACATTGACTGCCCAGAGATTTAGCTGCTTTCGATGAGCGAAAAGGGATCTTTGCACAGCAATGAGGCAAAGAAAGTTTCTTTGTAGTACATGGTTTTCTCTCACCACATACGTTGTGTCTCCGGAGAATCAGTCCTCCAAAAGCTGGAAATATGCCTGTCGGTTTTAAGAACTATATCTTGAAGCATGACCGTCTTAAACGAGGATCCACCAATATTAGAAGTTTATTATTTATTTCACTTTGCAAATTTTAGTATTCCACATAAATAAGTTTCACATGGCAAATAACTGTCCTCAGGTTTGTTGAAAATTAGCTTTTGGTTGAGCTGCTATTCGTCACATGAAGTGGCTTTCCTCCTTATTATTCATGCTGAAAGTGTCGTTTCATGCACCTTCCCACGAGCTGGAAATGTTCTTTTCAGCCGCACGAAGACGAACAGTGACTACGCACTGACACCTACGATTTCAATGAATTCGATCAGGTTAACATGGCTGTGACACCAATACGTTACAAAATACCATACGTTGGTTGGTCTCCACCGACCCGGAATATCCCAAGACACTGTCATGGGCTGTCCGTGTGTGACCATGGTTCCACTATAGATGGTCCGAGATGGTTCTGCTCCGGTTCTGTTGATATCAGCAGAGGATGGTAAGTCTTGTATCCAATGATTAGTGTATAGAGACGACAAGAAACAAGAAAGAGACCGGAGTACACTAATGCATTAGCCTTGCAGGTCTCTGCAAAATGAGAAAATGGTCAGAGCATCCTATTTACAGCGAGATTATTGGGCAGAAAACCACCTAAAACACCTTCTGAAGAACGCCACGCACAGGAAAAGTGCACATGTCACGTGTCATGCTTCCAGGGATAGTAGTGAGAGCCAATTGAGGGCACTTGATTCTTATTTTGGCAAACTTGGTGATGTCGACAAGACCTTCTTGGATGATTCTAATGAAAAGATTGAAGCGCTTGCAAAAAGTGATGATTTTAAGTCGCAAAGTGGCCTGGACCTGCAGGATGCTTATCTTGGCAAACTCAAGGAAGAAAACGGTATGTCAGGTATGTGCAATTGCCTATTTTTGTTTCCGACAATCTGGTGATGAAATTTGCTGGCCGAACTTAAGTGGAAGAAACTGGTGGATGTTTCGGCTATGCTACTCATTGCAGAAGTTGGGGGCGCAGGAATTCTAATATCTGTCCACATTTATTTGATGACCGCAATTCACTTGTATTATTCATACTGCCGGAGTTTTTCTTTTTTAGACAAATTATTCTCATGTAAAAAGGACAATAATCAAGCATTTGTGCATGTTCAGATACCATCTCCAGAGACAGTACATCATTGAGTCCGCAGGACGAGATCACCACCAGAAGCGATCTTATGGAAATTCCATTGCCTCTCAAAGAAGAATCTAAAATAGGTTATTGGAGGAAAATGAGAGTTCGTAATGAACCAAGGAAAATAAGAGATAAGGAAGGGCAGAATTCTCAAGTTTTACAAAACTTCGATGACACTTCAGATCTTTATTTAATGTAATGCCCTGGTCTCTCCAAAGTTCATTGTCCAATATTTAGTGTGATTCGGCAGGGAGTTCGATGTCTAACGAAACCCTTTTGTGCTTTGGCTGCAGAAGCATCGTAGCTTCCATAAACATTGCTGTGTTTCTGTTCGAGATAGCAAGCCCTGTCCGGAACTCAGATATGGACCTATTCTCTCTTCCACTGCTGTACGGAGCGAAAATCAATCACCTCATCCTGACAGGAGAATGGTGGAGGCTTGTGACGCCAATGTTTCTGGTACAAGATTGAGGGTTGGTTTCATTTTCCTTTCTTCTACTGATTCAGTAGCCATATATCCTAGTTTGTGTACATGCAGCAACGACAGATGATTGCATCCACATGTTTATATTCCACAAGATACGAACTGAAGATGAAATTAGTTGTGAGGAGGCATTTAACAGTCATGAATCAATGCTAACAATCAGGAGCATAATCGTTATTGAAGTACCCGTGTTACTAGTGTCATAAAAAAATTGTATGTCACAATGAATTTGCATGAACATTTCTGAATATTCTGTGCGGAGCTCTCTGTATTCCATCTTGAAGATTATTGTCATGATGACTTTCTGAATGCAGCACTCTGGAGTTTTCCATATAGCTCTTGGTTGTTGGGCGCTTCTCACATTCGGCCCTAAAGTTTGCAAAGGCTATGGTTCATTCACATTCTTCCTGATATACTTACTTGGAGGAATATCTGGCAACTTGACAAGCTTTCTACACACGCCAGATCCGACTGTCGGTGGCACGGTAAGTGCCAATTACACCCCCTCCTCTCTCTCTCTCTCTCTCTTGCTCTTTCTCTCCACGTTTATGTCGTTGAGAAGCCTAACTCAGATTCAGCATATATAATCCATCCGTCTGGTATAGTTGTGTAGAATGCTGTCTGTGGAACTGCCTATATTTTCAACTTATTGGGACTACAGTTGATTTTCTTATGGTATCTTGCTGCAGGGACCGGTATTTGCAATGATAGGTGCGTGGCTCATCTATCAACTCCAAAACAAGGACATGATTTCGAAGGACGTATCAGAGAGTATGTTCCAGAAGGCAATACTCGTGACGGCTCTCAGCTTCCTGTTGAGCCACTTTGGCCCAATAGACGACTGGTAAGATGATCTCCACCCACTTAAAAACACGCGCATCCTTTCTCATTTGCTAGCCGCATGATTCTTCAAGCTCAACCCCCCATGATGATTGCTGCTGTATTGCAGGACACACTTGGGAGCAGCTGTCACGGGCATAGTGTACGGCTATTTTACGTGTCCGACCTTACAAATGGATGATGCATCTTCGACCTCTGGACAGGAAGAGGGTATCACTCTCATTGGGCAACCTGCGGATTCTTGCAAATCATTGCTTGTCTTCACTCTCTTAATCCTTGTGTTGGGCTCTCTAGTTTTCGTTATTGAGCCGCCTCTAGGCACGCTTGTGACTGAAAACTTTGTATAAAACATGGAATTAGTGAGACGATAAATACAGGACGACCGTGTTAGGTGTTTTTACAGAAGGTAGCTGGAACTTTTGAAAGAAACGGATTCTGTAATGAATGACTTCCAGTGTTGTGTAATGACAGACTTTCGCTGGGGAATGCCAAATGTCTGGTAATGGACGTCTATCAATCTGTAGTAATGCCCTTGAAAACCATTGCTTTGCTATCTACACACAGCAGCAGAATAGGGACACTTTCATTCAAAGGTGATGAATCATCCTGAGCGGAAGGAAGAAGAACATTGCACGGTTTAAAAAAAGAGATGAAGTATCTGAGCAAGACAGATCGATAATGACAATAATAATGACTTAAAGTCGGCGATTTCCCTGATAGGCATTGTGATTGAATTCGGTTCAGATGGAAATTCTGTCCCCGGGAACACGATGTGTACCAAACCAAGACTGAACACGATTCAAGCCTTGAGATGATAGCCAATATGGAGAGCATGAAAGACACCAAGAGGAGAAGGAGAAACACTGGAAATGATACGACACGTGCCAATGAACACGACTGTTTCTGTAATTTCCTTTAAATTCAAGCTTTGGAAAACTGTCAAAATTCTGAAGGCAATAAGCTCGCTTGTGGATAAGAAGTAAATACAAGATGACTACTTGATAGTTAGAACCCTCGTCACAAAATAAATTACATTAATCACTAATTCTTCTTAGAAAGGTAAGCCCTACTATTTTCTGAGGGAGGATTATTGCGAGGGAAATATTGACTATCAACACAATGTATAAGCCATGGTGGATATCCCTTGAACCTAGGGCGAAACAAAATTCAACAGCTTGAGAAGATGAAACCTTGTTTTGAACTGTTGATTTGATCTTGCTCCCACTGCACAAGACCTATCGGTTCTTTGAGGGCAGCGCGTTACAAGTCATGTGCTTATATCCTGGCTTGGCAAAGAGCTTTGGAGCGATACCACGACTCATAGGAAGCGATCATGACTTTTCCGCGATCGCAAACGTGAATCCTATTAAGAACGTTCGCAGCCACCATTCTGTTCTTCTTGTGCTTCGGCTTTGTTAAGAACAGTCAAGTTCAAACCTTACTTTCTTAAGAACAAAACAGTACACATTCCCAGATGGGAGTTCGTCCTCTTAAATATTATTATTACCCGCTAGTTCCAAATTAACGTGCATCAAATATGTAATCTCAACACTAACATTACTATTAAGTTGTAACTAAGGCATCCCTGAATTAACTCACTCGAGATATTGTCTGTTTTAATCTGTCTCATTTGGAGCCTCATAGTTTTGTCTTCTAGCGTGCAAACATGCACTTTTCTAGGAGGTCACCTATCCTGATAATGTTCTAGCTTATGTTTGCTTAACTTTATAGTTCCAAAACAAAGTTTGCCTTTACATCAAAAGGTGCCTTCGTAAGTTAATTTTGACTATATATTGCCCTCCTTCTATTTGATGCAAAGTTTGGTTCATTCCTACCTCTTCACTATCCTAAAAATCTGCTAGGAGGCGCTTTTTTGTCTAGACCCTTTGGCTCTAGTGACTACTCCCTACCTTGTTGGACCGAATCGTTATAGGCCCATTAGCTTTCATGTGGTTCGTCCCCGAACCATACACCTGGTGGAGAAGATCCTACTTTGATACCATATTGTAACATCTCTAGATTAACTCACTCAAGTTATTGTCCGTTTTGGCCCATCCTATATCGAGCCTCACGGTTTTGTCATTTGGCGTATATGTTGACACTTTCCCAAGAGGTTACTTATTTTGGTAGTGCTCTAGCTTATGTTTGCTTAATTTTGGAGTTCCAAAGTAAAACTTGTCATTACGTCAAAATGCACGTCCATGAGTTACTTTTTGTTTCCTTATATATATTTCATAATTGCTCTCTCCATATTCGGTGCAAATTCAATTCATTTATGCCGCCTTCACATCCTAAAAGCTTGCCAAGAGCCACTTCGTGTCCAGACCCTCTTGCCTAGACCCTTTTGCACTAGCGATCACTCACTACCTTCATCAGACTAAGTCATTATAGTAGATCTACATTGTACAAAGTACAAAAATGAAGTAGGCTACATCTCTATGAAAGCTTTTGTTTGCTTTTCACGAGTGGTCTCTTAGTAAGAGGATCGGCCAGCATCAACTTGGTTGCCGTGAACGTAATAACAACTTTGCCTATGGGGATACTTTGAAGACTTGCTTGGTCTTGCATGAAATCTTATTATCCTTGTTAAATTATATCTTGAGTTTGAGCATGTAAATTGAACCTGATTCAATTAGAGAATATAGATTAGTTCAGTTAAAAAAAAGTTAATATCAAGAAAAATCTTAAATTGTTATATTTGTAACAAATTTATTCTTTATTAGTCTTTGTTAAATTATGTTAATATCATGAAAAAATACAAACTGATACTCCTATGACAAAAGGAGGGTAAAACCCCAAACTAGTACACTTATCAACTATCACATGTTATCTAATTTATCAATTTGAAAGTAAAATTTGACGAAAACTAATAGATGATAAATTTGTCACAAGTATAACAGTTTAAGATTTTTGTATCAATTTAAGGTAAATTCGTCACAACTATATCAATTCGGGGTTTTTGTGGTATTGACTCTTAAAAAAGAAAGAATGTGAAGAATGAGCTCATAATTATATCTACACAAAGAAAGAAGGAAGTTCTAAGGACAAAAAAAGGGGCTTATTTATTCAATAAATATTATGAGGGTAGAAGAGAAGTCATTGTCCAAGAGGAAAGAAAAAAGTGGACGCCACTTCTTTCGTGAATAGTGGTGGGTCAACAAGGGTTTGACCGGGAAAGTGACCCGAATTGATATATTTATCCTTTCTTTGCAGCCTACGCCGTAGCTCTTCTTTTGGATACCGCCAAAGAAAAATCCAGAAACCGCACGGGCAAGTGTTTCGTGGGGGTCGCACGGTGGGGGAGCTCTAAACACGTGAGCTGTGTTGTGACTTTTACATCCAAATTGACTTGTTTAATTATAAGGACCGAGTTTAGATTTAATCTAGGTGTAGGAAACAATTAAGCTTACAAGAGATTGTAACTTTGATTCTTTAATTACAGCGGATTATATTATTTATTATTGGCTCTATACGTGGAATAGATGTTGACACTTGGATTGAAGTACGTAAATATTTGATTCCCTTATTGTTTCTTATTTATTTCTTGGGTGATTTTGTGTTGATTTAAATTGCAAGATCCCATATTGTTTTTCAAGTTGATTTTACAATAATTGGTTCAAAGCTTGAGGATATGATTTTCTAGATTTTGATTTAGGGCTTTTACTTATTTGATTATTATCTGGAAATTATATTATTATAATTATGTCTGGAATAAAAGTTGAAAATGAGAAGTTTGATGGGAGAACCAACTTTGGTTATGAAGTGTCAAGATGGAGACACTATTTAAAACTCAAGGTTTGATCGAAGGATTGGAGGACAAGACTAAGTCGCTTGAAACAATGAATGATGCTGAAAAGGATGTGCTAGTGAGAAAGGCAAGGAGTATAATCCTGTCGAGCTTCTTGGATGAGGTGTTAATAGAGGTGGTTGATGAAAATAATGCCACAAAATTCAAGCTCTCTATGTAACGAAGGGTTTGAGCAATTGCTTATACATGTTGAAGGGGATGCTTTAGTTTAGATACAGAAAATGTATGTCTATTAGATCCCACCTAGATGAATTTAATGAGCTCATGATGGTTTAAAGAACCTCGGTAAGATGCTTCGTGATGAAGAACATGACATGATATTCTTAGTTTCTTTATCATAGTCATGGGAGCACTTTATTGATTCACTGCTATAGGGGTATACTACGATATCTCAAGAGAGGTGAAGTTTGCTTTATTCTTTAAGAAGTGGTAAAGAAAATTGCGAGATGACAGTCTAGCACAATTTGTAATGTGACGACTAGCGATTCAAGATAGAGATCAACATTAACAACCCAACAGTAGCAGAGGTACAGTAGGTCAAAGTCACGCCATAGAAAGTTCAAGGGATGAGTGAAGTGTTTTGAGTGTCACAAGTTGTCTGAAGGTGAAAAATAGGGGTAATAAGGTAGAATGTCACAAGTCGTGTGGCGAACATTGTTGAGGAGAGTATCAATGATGCAATGGCTATTTTGCATGTAACTACTAATTTGTCAGGAGAAAAATGGTTGCTAGATGCTAGTGTTCTTGTCATATGATTCCTCATAGTAACTATTCATTGCTCACTAAACTGCAAATGATGGTAGAGTTCTGATGGGGAATAACGCAACTTGCAAGGTCATGGGGATAGAGACAGTTTGGATTTGGATGCACGATGGGGTACGCATACTCACTGGCATGAGAGATGCATTGAAACTCAAGAAAAACCTTATTTCTCTAGGGACACTTGATGATAATGGGCGTAACCACATCGCTAATAGTGGAGAGGTGCCATGATAGTAATGAAAGAAGAAAGTGAATACTCTCTATTTTTTACTAGAGAGACCATGAGAGGAGCTGCTGCAGTTGACTGAATTATGGCATACGCAGTTTGGGAAGGTAGGATAGCATATGCATTTTCAGTGTGATTCCTGGGAGAGCATGTGCTTGTGTTTCTCGGGATACTGTATGGAAAGGTCATTGTGACATACAAACTCTTAAGTGAGAAACATGAAACATATCAATGCAAGTAGTCAAAAACATAAGAATGTTCGGAGAAATATAACTGAGGATCGGCGCTAGAGCAGTCTCAACTAAAGGGAAGCAGCAGCATAGACATACAAACGAGACAAAAATCCATACTTAGGATGGTGAAAGCAGGGATTGGAACCCAAACACTAGGAAGAGAAATCCACCTAAGAGGGTCACCTGCACCAACAAAGCACAAAGGTGAATGGATTGAGGACCACATAGAAGAAAGAAACGAATGTGTGAACTGAGCTAAGTAGCAAAGATGAGGGCAACTACCAGCCTCTCTGATATCTTAGAAGCCAGGCTCTCTCCCCCTGTAACAGCAGCAACTGTGCACAACACTAGTGCCCTGAAAAGATAATGAAAATTTAATTGGAAGGATTTGTCCTGGAGTGATGCTTGTATTCACTGGTGGAATAGATTCAATGTAGGTGGTGAAGAGGACAGATTAAGCTGCCCGAACAGCGGTCATAACGACATGATGTGAGCAACTACTATTAGAACTGTGTTGCTCTGCACTGACAAGAAATACTTGGCAGTTGCCAGCTGGAGTCCATGATTAGGCGTATCTATGTACAATTATACTTACGCTATTCTGCCGAGCACCACTCCTAAGATGTCCTCATCAGCTGCCAAGCCAATCGTTGCTAGCTGCAATGTTTTACAGTTTTCAGAGTGCTGAGCAGAGTGAATACTCTCAAAGTTCTTGCTAGATTGCAAGTCTCTCTTCTTCCTTTTCCAAATTGTTATGCAGATCCACTATGTTTAGAATTAAATGAGCGCTACTTTGCATAATGTACTCTAACTGACACTTTTCTACCTGGCTTTTGTCACCCCAAATGCGGAAGAAGGTGAGTGAGAATGCTTGCCAAGCAGCCATCCTGAGTTAGCAAGGGTATTAGCATGTAGCTTTCATGGAAACAGACCACATACAGTTGAATTTGTTTTCATTTCGCTACATTTCTTTGGAGAAAGGTGAACCTATTTTTACCAGCAGATGGAGGAATCACCTTGAGAAAGACGGGTGAGAAGTAAGTGATAGGCTTCTGTTTCGTCTACAAATCATCATCAACCTGGAAAAATAAAAATACACACACACAAAGAATGTGATACAGATGATCAGTTGATACATAGGATGCAGAAGTATTATTTATTTCTACAGTGAATTGGAGCAATGTTTGAGAGAGAGAGAGAGAGAGAGAGAGAGAGAGGAACACTGACCATCCCTTTTCTACTTTCAACTCTTCATTGTCACTGCCAAAAGAAAAGTAGTTTGCATCACGAAAAAATGAAAAACAAAATTGTATTGAATGCTACAATAACTATACCCACAAAGCATTTTGTAATGGGAAAGTAAGCATAATGAAGAGAAAAAAGGCTTGAAAAGAGTGGAAGAGAGAGAGAGAGAGAGAGAGAGAGAGAGAGAGAGAGAGAGAGAGAGAGAGAGAGAGAGGGAGGAAGAATTACTTATCGTCCTTAGTGAATCCTTCCCAGAGCGACCGGAGACCCAACTGGAAAAACAGGAAGGCGGTCACATGATGTGACCATTTCTCCGAGAGCTGCTCAGTAAATGAAGTTAATAGGTACCCAAACATCAAATGAACAATGAAACAATGAGCACTGAGAAGTGACTGTAATGCAGACCAAACTTAGAGCAGCCCAGCCAGCCATAGCAGAGATCATGGTCTTCACCTAAATTTCGATCACAATCTCAAAAAGAAAGTTCAATCGTTTATTCTGTATATGAAATTATAGCGAAGAAATAGAACCGAAAATGAGAAGAATGAGAAAAAAATGCTTACAGTTACTGAAACTAGGCATCCTAGCAAGACGCTCTTCCTTGGATATTGCATTGCTAGAATCTTAAGAGGCAGAGAACAAACGATGTTAGCCTTACAGCTTAACTGTCTGCTCATGTCTGGTCTATTTCTGAATTAGTTTGTAATAGCATAGAAGCAGAGTCGATAGCAGAGAAATTAACCAAATTTCTGTGATAGTAGCTTCAACTCTATTCATTCAAATGACAACTGCAGCTGTCAATGGGAATTGTCAATGATCGCAGTGTGACACTTTACCGGGATTTGTCAACATGTAAAACAATAGGGTCGATGCATCATGTATTGATTTGGTCGACATGGATTAAGTGCTAGTGCGGGTATCATCTGGCGTATTCATTGTTCAGTCTCTTTATGTGAACCACGTTGCATTTACGGATAGTGCAAACTGCGTGCAATATCAGCATGCCACTATGGCGGAAATGCCATCATAGAACTTGATTGAGATTGCGAGAACACTTGGAAATTCTACCATTTCATGAAATAAGAGTTCTGGGTATGGGACAAGAAGACAGAAAAGGGACGCGAGGGCTTACGGAGGCAACACAGAACGTCCGGCCGCCAACCTCGGAGAGCATAGTCATGGCGAGCGACTTGGTGATACCCTGAATTCGGACAGCATAAAGCAGAACATAAGCCACATCGCATGCCAAGAACCAAATAAGAAGGAGCTCAAATCACATGATATGAACCCAGAGAGTTTGATAAAACCTGTATTACTGGAGCGTTCATTTTTTGCCTCAGCAACAGAGAAAGAGCTCCTAATAGCAAAAGACCCACAGATAATCTCACTCACACACACACGCAGAGAGAGAGAGAGAGAGAGAGAGAGAGAGAGAGAGAGAGAGAGTTTTTTAGAGAGAGAGAAGTGAGATGCAATTAATATAATGGGATTTACAGGGAAATCCACAATGAGACAAAAAGATGCCAGTAATATAATGGGATATGGACATAAATGATTCATTGATTTTAACTCAATATACAACATGAAACCTAAACTTTGTATTTGTTCAATGTGATCCTTGCACTTTGGTTTAATATGTAATGTAGTCCCTAACTTTTAATTTGATCAATATGACTCATAAACTTTTGGTACATAATTAATTTAGTCTCTAGATTGTATGAAAATTTTCAATAGTCTTTGAACTTGATTTAACGGAGGACAACATAGAAACACAATAATTAGTTAGCTATCCACCAAAAAAATTATTTTTTTTTTGGAAAAAGGTACACCAATTTTGTTCCAAACAGAGGAAGAAATGGAAAAGAACCAAAAAAAGAAAAAAGAAGGCAAACATTAGTCTTAAATCAAGAGTGGCCCAACATTTAATCTCAACAAATGTTCTTTAAGAGGAGCATGGGAGATTAGTCTCTAACAAAATTGAAACAAAAGAAAGGAAGGAAAAAAAGGTAAATAATAATTTTAAATCAAGAGTGGGATCTATAAGGTATAATGTAGTTTATTCATTATAAAAAAAGATGTCAGGAGTTGATAAGAGATTAGAAATAATGTATTGCTAGAATATGCGTAATTCTCAAATTTGTTACCAAAATATATATATATAAAAGAGTCAAAGAAGATTAGAGGTTCCCTAAAGTACCCATAACAAATAAACTATTAGGTTAAACTCGCATGCATGTGATCATGTGGCTCAATAAGGAACACTAGCCCCATGCGATTATGGGTGTGTTTGGTTCGGCTTTGGGGAAATACATTTGGGCTAAAGGGGTTTCTCGAAATGCAAATACCGTTTGATAAATTTTGCATTGTGAAACAACTTTGGCCCAAATGCCGTTTGGTGAATACCATCTTTTGTAAATTGACTTTTGAGAAAAAAATTTTAATAAAAAATTTGTAAATATTTTTTTTTTTTTTTTCAGCTTCCCCCTGTCGGATCTGGCCGCCGAAAGGCCTTGCATGAGGTCGCGCGACCTCAAGCGGCGGTCGCCTGGCCGGCGCTTGGGTCGCATGACCTAGGCGGACGCCTCCATTGCCTGGTTTCACGCGGCCCCGACGGACGGTCGCCTAGGTCGCGCGAACCCAGGCGACGAAGGCGACCGCCTGGGTTGCCTCCGTCGCTGGGTGCGTGACCCAGGCGGTGGTCGAGCGACCCGAGTCGCGTGACCGCCTGAGGTCACCGGACCTCAGGCGACACCTAGGTCGCGCAACCAAGGGCGGCAATCGCCCCCCCTTGGCCGGCCGTCGCCCCCTTGGCCGGCAGTCGCTCTCCTTGGCCGGCAGTCGCCGGCGGTCGTTGGCTTCCTTGGCCACTCGTGGAAGATGATTCCGAAGATGCAAGTTGCAAATGCACATTTCACCTTGCATTCACCTAAAGGACCTTTGATACTTGGAGATGCAAGTGCATCTTCCCAAAGCCCTCCAAAATATTGTGCCAAACACACTTGCATTTTTCCAATGGGCTTTTGAAAGCCCAACCAAACGGGACCTATTATAAGTAATTCAAACGATTATTTAAAAAAAATTCAAATTATTTATTTTTCATGAAATAAATACACCCTTAACTTTAGTTGACTTGCTTATTTTTTTGTTTATTTTATTAATTTCTCCTTTTTTTTCATTAATGATTGATTAGCTTCTTTACGTGTCATTGGGACAAAACACGTCTCCTTTGTCAAACCAAAATGGCCCACCTGCCGCATCTTCAATTGCTTGTGCTCCTCCCAAAGAGATAAGTTAATTAATTATTAATTAATAATAAAGAAATGAGGCTCAACCTTTAGAGATTGATGTACTGACTTTAATTAGTATTTCCTTTAATCACTCCGTGTCAGATTGACCCTTAGAAACAGCCCAATTGGGATGTTGATTAGATTAATTCTGCATCAGACAAAATATTAAAGCACATTGATATCGTGTGACTAGATATCCCTTTCAACTTCACATGATATTTAGAGAAGTTGTGGCCTCCTACTCAATAAATGATATTTGCTTGATCGATTCAACCCTTTGACGTGGTATATTATCGAAATAATAGACCTAATTGCAGCCTCAATTGAGCGTCTGTTGTGATAAATAAAATATAATTGCTAAATCGTGAAGAAAACTAGTGTATAAATTTAAATCGTTCAAGGAAAAAACACGGATGGAGCACCATCACCGCTGCCACCATGATTTAGATCGTGTGTTCGTAGGAGAAGGTGAAATACAAGCTCGGTCCAAGGTGGCAAAGAGGTCGAGTCGCGTGGGGACGGATCGGGCTAGGCACGATGGCGATGCAACAGGTGAAGTGGCAGGGCGGCGGGGTAGGTGGACGGTGGACCAAGTGGCGGGCAAAAACAACGGGCGACATCATCAATATGGCAACCGTCATATTGTAGCAAGGAAGGAAAAGAAGAATAAAAAGGGAAAATGAGGAAAAAAGAACAAGAAAGAGAAATAATTTTTAGTTCTTTTGATGTTGAGTTGGAATAATTTTTATTGAGTTATCCTCTGACTCGGCAATTTTTTCCAACAAAAGCCTCACATTGAATTACTTTTGAAAAACTTTCAGATATTTATGATATCATTATCCCAAACTTGCATTCGCAAAATTGAAAAAAAAAAATTCCAAACCATTGCCAAAAAAATTTCACAAGTCTCAGTTAAATAGAATTAATTCAAATAAGATAGATAATGTAATATGTCCCCTATATGCTCTGGAGTATGTCCTCGTTTGCCCTCGTTCCCATGACTTGGAATGATAATAAGAAAAAGTGTAGAGCGAAATCACGGCTTAATAAGTGACAATCACCATGATCAAGCTACGAACAATGCAACTTTATAAACATAGATGTGGCGACACGCATTGTGAAGGTAACTCCAACATAAATCCTGAAATAGTCATGAATATTACAAATGTTTCTTTCGGTAAATCACAACATAGACACATAATATGGCCGGCTAATATCATTTTCACACAATCATGTCAATAATCTTATGGATACACTTAATATGGTGATATGGCTAAAAAAATATTAATATATGTCAGTTATGATCGAGCTATTGGATGTTTCAATAGTTTTGAAATATTGAAATCTATTAATTTTGTAAAAGGTTTTTACCTGATTTGTAATGGTTTTTGTCTGCCATTAATATAAAACCATATTGTAACATTTTATAACTGTTATATAATAGTTATTTAACGGTCATGTAATGAATGTATACCGACTTTGTATGATTTATTTCTCCATAAACCCAACCATTATTTTACAATGGATTCTTAACTACTCTCTCTTGTTTGAATATAAATTAACTTGAAATCACAATTTTTTAACATACAATGAATTCTCATATCTTTCCTTTTCTTTTTGGTTGAGTTATACAGGTAACATTATTCCGTTCCTTCTAGTATTTAGTTTCATACTATGAGGGCTAGAATTATCATAAGATAGTGCTTGCACACCTCATACATATTGATATTGTTTTCTCATATTTTCCAATA
Source organism: Angophora floribunda (assembly GCA_014182895.1). Taxonomy (NCBI): domain Eukaryota; kingdom Viridiplantae; phylum Streptophyta; class Magnoliopsida; order Myrtales; family Myrtaceae; genus Angophora; species Angophora floribunda. Next base: position 13,502,426 of record CM024714.1, read on the forward strand.
GATTTCCAATAATTCTTATTTTTCATATTATCTAATATTTTTCCAATAGTCTTAAAAATTATTGCTTTATGGATTTCCAACGTGGAATTTCGATTGCTACCACCGCTGTTGGAATTGAACAAGGATTTGGAGATGGTGAAGGACAAGTATTGCATATTCTTAGGTAGTTTGTCGTGGGACATTATTAAGCATCAACACAAAAGAGTTTTTGGTCGTTTCTGTAAGGTTATTGAGTTTCAGGTAAAATTATTTTTTGGAAACTCTAAATTAATGCTTGAAGAGTGTAATTGTCATATTGGCATGCTATTTTGACTTGTTGAGGAATCATCAATACATAGGTCGCGACTCTATCATTCCAATTTTTGAAATTTGACATCATGTAAGCAAGCTTGTGCATTCTCTTCAAATTTAATTTGATAGAGTCAAACATATTACATGAATTTGTGTTTTATACTTTTTATGGAGAATGCTTACAAATTATCAAATTACCTATTTAGAAAATCTTTAAAACAACATTGTGATTCTGTGTGGCTACTTAAAAAGAAAAAGAAAAGGAAAACTAGAAAAGAAACAAGAAAAATTGGACTAATCTTTCTTTTATATATATTTTTTATTTTGAGGTTTCGATACCTATATTTGTTTTTCCAATAGAAAGTTGGACGGTTGTAGGTGTTTTCTTTCTCAAGATCGTCATCATTTTAGCAGTCATGTGTCACGGGCCGATTGATCTAGCGTTCCCTTGCACTAGTGCAGCCTTAGGATTTCTCCCAAGCAGCCTTTCAACTCAAACTCACAAGAATTCTAGAGAGAGAAACTCTAGTTTTCTATTACTTGTGTAGAATGAGATGATTACAATGAGGGGGAGGAGACCCCTATTTATACAAGTACAGGCAAACTGTATCCGTAGATCTCTCGTCGATCTAACGGTGGAGATTACATCTCCCCAACTATCACCTACCTGCATTAATTACATAAGTGTATCCCCCAACTTCCACCTATTCTCATTAAATACATTGGTATACAATTACCGTGTCGCCCACCCCTAGGAATAATCTAGAATACTCAAGAGAACCCTAGAATACGGGGATAGCAATATGCCCTATATCTATTCATCAAATTCTTGTTAATGCTTAAAAGTACTCATTTAACCTTCAAAAGGTACTGATGTTTTTGATTCCTGAAAGTTTCTGAGAAAAAGAATGAACTTCAACAAAGGTTTTATTTTTCATGCAGGCCATACATGCTTGTTCCATACATCGTCGTAGGCACAAACGTTGCGTACTTGGAGAACCGATCGACCACCATCATAAGCGTTTGACACCCTTCGGACTTCGGTAGATTGACAATGAAGTCCATGGAGACACTCTCCCATGGACGAGTGGGGATGGGAAGTGGCTCTAAAAGCCCTGGCGATGATCGTTGCTCGAGCTTGTTTTGTTGGCATACGAGACAAGTATTCACATACGCCTCGATGTTGTCCCGTATTTGAGACCAATAGTACTGTTCCTCAATGAGCGCCAATGTTCGGTGGATCCCTAGATGACCTGCCCACTTTGAATCGTGGCACTCTCGCAGCACTTCCTTCCTCAGCTTCCCATGGAGCGGCACGTATAGTCGTCATCCCTTGGTGTAGAGGAGCTCATCTTTACACCAGAATTGACGAGTCTTGCCTTCTTGCGCGTATCGTATGAGTCCCTGAGCCCTTTGATCGTGCTTGAGCCTCTCCTTGATACGGTCGATCCACGGGCAATTCGGCCGACTCACGATGTTGGCCAGCTCCGCCTTTCTACTTAGTGTATCTGCCATGGAGTTAGACTTCCTCGGCTTGTACTCCAGAACATAGTCGAATTCCGCTAAGAAGTCTTGCCATCGAGCTTGCTTCGGACTCAGCTTCTTTTATGTTTGGAAGTAGCTCATGGCCACGTTGTCCGTCCTTACGACGAACTTGGCTCCCAGGAGTAGTGCCTCCACGTCCGAAGGCAATGGACCACCGCGGTCATCTCCTTTTCTTGAACAGTATACCGACGCTCAGTATCGTTCAACTTCCGAGACTCGAACGCAACTAGATGGCCATCCTGCATAAGAACACCACCAATAGCATAATCGGAAGAGTCAGTCTCTACCTCGTTAGGCTTGGTGTGATCGGGTAATGCTAGCACCAGCTCCTCGGTCATGGCATGTTACAACCGATCAAAGGCCTCTTGGCATTGGTAGGTCTACTCACACGGCTTCTCCTTCTTTAGCATGTCCGTGAGTGGCACCGTGATGCTTGAATAGCTCCGAATGAAGCACCGGTAGTAGTTGGTGAGGCCAAGGAATGACCTCAACTCCATCACCTTGATCAGTGGTTCCCATTCAACTACAGCTCGGATCTTCGCCCCGTCCATCTGAACTTGGCCGCCCCTGACAATGTGTCTCAAAAAAAGAACTTCCTTTTGGGCAAAGGTAGGCTTCTCGCGCTTCACGTACAGCTCATTCTCGCGCAAGACTTGGAAAACTTCCCTCAAGTGCTCGCTGTGCTCCTCCAACGTCTAGCTATATATAATGATATCATCTAGGTAAACCACTACGAACCGATCAAGGAACGGATGGAGTACCTTATTCATCATGGTGCAGAAAGTAGCCGGAGCATCAGTGAAACCAAAAGGCATGATGAGGAACTCGTACGATTTGTATCGCATCACACATGTGATCTTCGGCTCGTCCCCCTCAACGATCCGAACCTGGTACTAACCCGATCGGAGATCCAACTTGGTGAACCATCGTGCTCCTCCAAGTTGATCGAATAGATCCGCGATGAGAGGGATCGGGTACTTGTTCTTCACAGTGAATTTGTTTAACGCCCGGTAGTCAATGCACATCCGGAGTGACCCATCGTGCTTCTTTTGGAAAAGGACCGGCGCACCGAACGGAGACTTGGACGGCTGATTATACCCCGCATCAAGCAACTCCTTGAGTTGTCTCCTCAGTTCTTCCAATTCGGGGGGTGCCATGCGATAGGGCGCCATGGCGGGTGGTTGAGCGTTAGGCACTAGCTTGATCCGAGATCCACCTCTCTTCGAGGTGGGAGCTTTTTAGGTAGCTTAGGCGACATCAGATCTTGAAATGTGTCGAGGACTTGAGTCACCTTGGTGGGAATCTCCTCCACCTTGCCCGTCTCTTCCTCAACCTTTAATGTTGCCAGGAAGGTCACCTCACCCTTCTGAACTCCTCTCGAGAGTTGCATGGCCGACAACATCTTCCGATCGCGACCTGATGGGTGATGGATCGGAATCATGTATTGACACCGCTTATCCAGAATACATATGCAATCCGCAAACGGTAGGACCCTAGCATTGATCTTATCGAAGAATCCTAGACCTAGCACAAAGTCATAGTCGTCTAGGGGGATTACCTCAATGTCTTCTTTGCTCGACCATGGACCGAGGTGAAGCTTCACGTCCCTAGCCACGCCGCTGGTCGGGACCTCCTTGGAGTTCACTGTCTTGAGCCAACCAGCTCCTTTCTCGACCCGAAGATTAAGCTTCTTCGCAGCCTCTTAGGATATAAAGAAGTCGGATGCCCTAGTATCCACGAGTGCACTCATCGTGGAATCTTCGATCTTCACATCCATGAACACCATTCCCTTGGACTCCTTGGCTTTCTTCGTCTTGAGGGAACTAAGGATTCGCAACGAACCCAGTCGCGACTCCTTTGTAGGCTCATCCTCCTTGCAAAAGGTTGCCAGCTTGGCTTTGTTCGGGCAATCTCGTGCCATGTGTGGGCCATCACAAAAGAAACACTTGTAAACTCGTATTTTCCTTTGTCCTCCACCGCTTGACTCTGCATGAGCCCTATGAGGGTCGGCTGGTGGTTTGCCTCCATTCGGGCGATTGAATCTTCCCCGATTTCCACCACCATAGACCTTATTCTGTGGACGAGAGTCCGACTTGGATGTAGAAGGCGCTTTGTATTCCACAAGCAATTCGGCCACAGTTATGGCCGTCGTGAGGTCTCCCACGTTGCATCGCTTGAGCTCTTGCTTGGTCTATGGCTTAAGACCACTCATAAATTGGTAGTACGGCTCATTATCACTCCTCAAAGGATTTGGAGTAGCAGCTCTGAAAACCGTTTGATGTAGTCGCGCATCGCACCTTTTTGCTTGAGCCGTTTTAGCTCATCCTAAGCATCCTCCTCCGCGTACGAAGGGTAATACATTCGCCGGAATTTCTCAACAAATCCATCACATGTCGTAATAGGATCGCTACTCCTATTATCTGATCGACAACTCCACCACAACAATGCATTATCAACTAAATACATAGATGCGGTGTTTATTCGTGTAACGTCGTCGTTGATTCTCATGGCCTGGAAGTATCGCTCCATGTACCACAGGAAGTTGTCCACATCCTTGGCCACCCACGAGCCCCTGAACTTGTCCGGCTTGGGTGCGTCCATTCGTAGACCAGCATGCACCGTGACCACCCCGTTCACGCGTGCTGCTTCCGATTCAGCGAGCTTCCCCTTGAGCTCCGTTATTTCCGCGCGCATGGCCACCATCAAGGCCTCTAAGGTTTCCTCCCATTGTTCCAGTTCCTACCTTAGGGTCCCCAGTAACTCACCCTAGAGCTCTCCCATGCCGGTCTTGAGCTCTTGCACCTCGGCCTCGAGCTCCTCCTTTTCGGCTTCCACTCTTTCGACGGTCTAAGTCAAGTCATCGACCGATCATTGGATCTCGGTAGCAAACAATTCTACCTTTATTATTTGACGATCCAGATCCCCTATAGCATCCCTTGAACTGGAACCAGCACGGTTCTTCCTTCCCTTGTTGCCTTTCTCGGCAACTCTTCCATGATCCTCGCGATCTACCTCTAGCGCGATCAACATCTCAGGATGGGAATCAACCATTGCGCTTTGGAACGAACTTACTTTGATACCACTTGTCACGGGCCGATCGATCTAGCGTTCCCTTGCACCTATGCGGCCTTAGGATTTCTTCTAAGTAGCCTTTCCACTCAAACTCACAAGAACTCTAGAGAAAAAAACTCTAGAGAGAGAAGCTCTAGTTTTCTATTACTTGTGTAGAATGAAATGATTACAATGAGGGGGAGGAGACCCCCTATTTATACAAGTACAGGCAAACCGTATCTGTAGATCTCTCCTCAATCTAACGGTGGAGATTACATCTCCCCAACTGTTACCTACCCGCATTAATTACATAAGTGTATCCCCCAACTTCCACCTATCCTCATTAAATACATTAGTGTACAATTACCGTGTTGCCCGCCCCTAGGAATAATCTAGAATACTCAAGAAAATCCTAGAACATGGGGATAGCGGTTGAGGGCCGCTCATACCAAAGATCGGTCACGGCATTGATCAAGAACCCTCTTGGATCATTCGTATCTTCAAGCCATGACACATGCATTTAGGATTGAAAATTGCTCAAGGATTTTCTCTCTGTGTTACTCAAAATATTTTCCAGTGGTCCATTATTCATCCTTTTCTCCCACTATAATTTGTTTTTAATTAGATGTGCACTCATGAGGCCAGTTAATAAATGTTTTTATTTGCCATTAATTTTTTCTATGGCTCCACCTCCACGTAATCTTATCGAGCTTGCCCGTGTTTGACCAGGTTATGTATTATTGTTTTCGGTGAAACAATGGATGCTGCATGTGGAATTTCTGTCTTTTACCACTGAAATTATGCTCTCATTACTTTATGTCATTGTGCCTATAAATTCTGAAAATAGGTGTTATCTGACTTTGGAACAAATTCTACAGGTGTGTACTGATTATTTGCTTGTTTCCTCTTGTTTACCTGCTGTCTAGTTTTTGGAAATCATAAATCCATTCAACCAATTTCGTGTCCTTAAAGTGTTGTCCCGTCATTCTTGGATATATACTAGAGTGTGTACAATCATTAGTCGGCCAGCGATGTCCATGCCAATATGCTGAAGTGAGTGTAGACACGAGCTTGTATTGGTATTTGAGCATATGCCTGTGCATATGCTCAAACATATGTTCGTATTTGCTCCATGGGCATGTGTATGTTTGACAAATGCACAAAAATGTGATGATGCTCTCTCATCCACACACATATCTAGTGATTGTGAGATCAAAGGTACAACTCTCTCTATAAGCATTGTTTTCTTTCATCATCATCTATTAGATCAGTCCACTCAAGCAGAAAAGAAAAATTAGGTTAGTTCAATCATCCCTCTCTTTCATGTCTTAATTGTTAAATGAAGAATTCATTAAGGTGAATCCTTAAGAAAATATTAGTATTATTTTTCTTCCTTTTTATTATGACCTTGCTATATCAAGCTCGCTCTCTGGAAATCTAGTTTGACAATTTGTCGATCAATGTTGCACCCTCTATGGCTGGTCAGAAGAACAAAATAAGGAGAATAGATAGAGGGGGGAGTTAGAATATCCATAGTTTTGCGATTTGATAAGTTTTGTCGTGCGTAGAGGTTATTGAATCGTGGCTAGCTCGTTGTTATGTTAATGTAGATATGACTGTGTGTTTCTTTTTTTATTCCAATCTTCTTTGTGAAATAGCAACCTGATGTGATGTTCGTGAAGGTTTTATGTGCTTATTATTTTAGATAAGGCTGGTTGGTTGAAGATCAATGCTCAAGTCGTTTTTGGATAAGACTATGATTTTAAATTTGCTATTGGAAGTATAGTCATTCACGCAGATATGGTATTGTTCTTGGAGATTTGATGGCCATATCCTAGTTTCTCATGATGTGGAAGGGACATAATTTCATTTGCCGGACATACCTTGTTATTTTCATATGACTTCACATTGGTTGTGAAGGTCAGATATGGACTATAGAATTGTAATTTTGTAGCCATGCAAAAGTAGTGGATTTTCCACCATATTAAATGGATATAAGCTGCATTTGGTTTAGCTTTTCCAAGGGGCTTTCAAGCTTGAAAGCCCCTTGGGGAAATGCTGGACCATTTAGTTCAACTTTGGAGTCGGCTTTTAGTTGAAAGCTAGCCTTTAAAATGCTGAAAGCTCAAAACTAGTAGGAATTAGCTTTGGGCTTTTAGCATTTGGAAGAATGCTAAAATTATTTTTTTTCTTTCAAAACTATCATTACTAATTCTTCATATTTTCAATTTTGCCCTTGATTATTATTTTTTTAAAATTGGAAAAGGAAATAGCCCTTCGTTGGACCAGCAAAGGGCTACGGCTGCCGACGAGCTAGATCTGGTGTCGGTGGCCGTCGGTTGAGGTCGTTTGAGGTCGAGCAACCCTTGGCTGGGTCGTGCGACCCTCGCCAAAGGTCCCCCGACCTCGGGCGACCTCAACCAACGATTGCCAGTGCCAAATCTAGCTTGGCGGCGGTCGTAGCCCTTCGTCGGTGCGGTGAAGAGTTTAATTCAATTTTCAAAATAAATATATATATTACCCCTCAAAGCTTATTGCGAAAGTTTTTTTTACCAAACGCACATTCAACTCAAAGTCCATTTGCAAAGAAATTTTACCAAACACAATTGCATTTCCCCAAGTAGCTTTGAGCTTTAAGCATTTGCATTGGACTCAAAGCTCATTTGCAAAGCTGAACCAAACACATCCATAGTGATGTTAAATGGATCTTGGATTTAGATGAGACAAAATCCATTATAAGCTACGTGTTCACCATTGAAGGAGATATTGTAACTCGGAAATAAGCCAAATAAAAATTGTGGGCGAAATGATATTCCTAATAAACCAAAAGACAACGTGGTTGAAGCAAATGATTTTAGTGATATAATTGTTGTGGTCATTTCCCTAGCCAATATAATGCAAATGTGAAAAATGGATGGTATTCAGGTGCTACCAGGCACACGTATGTGCAAACACATTGTCCTCCAACACTTCGGTAGGGGGAAGAGAAGAGAAGAAAATATTTATTATTTATTTGTAATTTGAAAATTACTCAATTTCTTGGGATATTGAATGAAAATGACACCTTTCGTGTCTATGCATTGTGATTGCAAAGTGGCAAAGAATGAAACTTTCAATGGTAAAAAAAACTATGTCTAATTAAAACATGATGTGATAAAGTAATTGCTTAAAATGGAATTATATCCATTGATTACATAAAGTCAAAAGTGAATTTGGCCTATCCTTTGACTATACATCAAGGGGAATGGGAGAAGCCAGTTGAAGAAAATTAACAATGGTGATAACTCAACCTATGTGTTTGTCAATCGCATTAATTAGATTCATATAGATAATAACAAGCCACTTGTTGACCTAGCGATGCACAATAAAAATTGTTGTCCCTCCTAAGGTGACAATAGTGCAAAACTGTAAGGAAAAAGAGGTTGAGCTAAACTTTTAATGAATTTTATAGACACCGATATACTTGATGGAATCATCTATATAAGCGAAGAGTGGGACCACTCCAATCAGAATTATAAATGATAATCTCTAGAGTACTTACGAATAAACCAAGCACATACATGGCCTATTAGAGCAATATTGCGTTGAACAACAACAAAAATGACGTGTTATGTGATTGGTAAAAATTATAATTCCCAAAAAAAGAAATTATTGTTTCATAGAAGTTCCAAACTTTGCTAATGATTTCTTGAATCCATTCTTTTTAGAGCTAGTTCATAGCCTAACAAGCACCAATTCCAATGTATTATGCTCCAATAACTCAGCATTATTTTATTCTATTCAAAACCTTTTTGAAATATATGGAAAATTGTTCGATATTTCAATAGTTTTGAAATATTGAAAACTATTAAACTTATAACAGTTGTTGACCATCATCAATTTGTAAAAGTTTTTGTCTACCATTAATATAAATCTATTTTATAACATTTTATAACGATTATATAATGGCTATTTAACGGTCATCTAATGACTATATAACATTTGATTTATTTCTTCATAAACCCTCCATTATTTTACAATGGATTCTAACACCCCCCCCCTCTCATTTGAATATAAATCAAACTTCAAACCACAATCCTTTAAGATACACTAAATTCTCATATCTTTCCTTTTCTTTTTGGCTGGGTTACGGACATAACGTTCTCCATGTTCCTTTAAATGTTCGGTGCAAAATATAGAAGAAATTTTTTTGTATCTTGGGAGGATAACCGCTAAAGCCTTACACACTGAGTCTTATACTTTGAGAGGCGGAATTATCCTTAAGAACAATGCTTGCATGTCTAAGATAAATTGATATTATTTTCTCATATTTTCCAACAAATTTCCAACAATTCTTATGTTTCATTTTATCTAACATTTTTTCAACATAAGCCTCGAAAATCACATCGGTCGTGATTAAGCCCTAGAAATCACATGATCATATTTAAGCCCCAAAATAGAACCAATTTGTGCATTATCTCACTATAGAGACTGACAACTAATAGTAAGAACTAGTGACAATCCATATGCTAGTGTCACGGGCTGATCGTACCTCAAGACCTCACTAGAGTCTAAATTCTTTTGATTTTCAATACTTTTCTGAACAACATTTACATGATGCCAAAATTATCCAATATAAAATCAAAATTTTGAGAAATAGCATGCTACAAAATAAAGTTTCCTATATCCAAAAAATCAGCGATATAATGTATAAGTTTCGTTTAAATAAAGGTTTGAAGTAGTCATGTGAGTCTTAAAGAAGGGCCTAACCTCACTGAATGATCGAGGGCATTTTCATCTTTTTTTTTTTTTTTGCTTTTTTTTCTTTCCATAAAAAGACAAAACAAAAAAAGTGAAATAAGCTAAAACTTATTAAAAAAAAAAAAAGAACTAGGCCCTCCGCCTGTAGCCGACAACCCTCACTGAGGCGCTGGACCTTGCAACTAGGGGCAAGAGCCAGTAGGTGCTCGCTAGAACCAAGAGAATCATCACCCATCGGCCAAAACCAAGGTGCTCACAACCCTACCAGCCATCACCATCACCAATGCCTCACCAATGATGGGGTGGTAGCCATAGGCGGAGGCCCCATTTGTTTTTTAGTTTTAGCCGTTTTTTGTCTTTTTTTGGAAAGAAAAAAACAAACAAAAAAAGAAAGAAGAAAAAGAAAGAAAAGCAAGTAAGTAAAGGAAGAAAATGTCCTTGACCAATCGATGAGATCAAGCTCTACTTTGAGACTGATATGGCCATTTCAGATTCTTATTTAAAATAAAATCCACTTTAGGTCTTTATTTGAGAAAATGATGACACTCCAAGTTCGGGCTCTTATTTAAGAAAATTAGCACGACCTTCTTTGAAATTTTCTCCTGTTATTGTATAAGTTATAGGTCAAGGGAACTAAGATTTTCCTATTATGTGGCCACACAAATGACTGGTCACATAATCAACGGTCCAAATGAATCCAACATAGATCATGCACTATTTTTTGGAAAAATAATACAAACAGTCCATGAATTTTGACTCACAGTGTGACTTGGTTCCTAAATTTATAATTTGTTCAAAATGGTTCTTGAACTTTAGTCTAATGTGCAATGTAGTCCCTGAATTTTTAATTTATTTAATGTGATCCTTGAACTTTTGGTACATGCTCAATTTAGTCCATGAACTATCTGAAAATGTTCGATATAGTCATTTTCCATTAAATTAAGGTCGGGGACTACATTGAACATTTCTATACAGTTTAGAGATTATACATAATCAATGGTCCAAATGAATCCAACCTGTACTACATAGATCATGCACTATTGTTTGGAAAAATAATACAAACAGTCCATGAATTTTGACTCATTGTGTGATTTGGTTCCTAAATTTTTAATTTGTTCAAAATGTTTCTTGAACTTTAGTCTAATGTGCAATGTAGTCCCTGAACTTTTAATTTGTTCAATGTAGTCCTTGAACTTTTGCTACATGCTCAATTTAGTCCATGAACTGTCTGAAAATGTTTGATGTAGTCATTTTCATTAAATTAATGTCAGGGACTACATTGAACATTTTTATACAGTTCATGGATTATACATAATCAATGGTCCAAATGAATCCAACCTGTACTATGTAGATCATGCACTATTTTTTGGAAAAATAATACAAACAGCCCATGAATTTTGACTCACAGTGTGATTTGGTTCCTAAATTTTTAATTTGTTCAAAATGGTTCTTGAACTTTAATCTAATGTGCAATGTAGTCCCTGAACTTTTAACTTGTTCAATGTAGTCCTTGAACTTTTGGTACATGCTCAATTTAGTCCATGAACTATCTGAAAATGTTCGATGTAATCATTTTCCATTAAATTAAGGTCAGGGATTACATTGAACATTTTTATACAGTTCGGGGATTATATTGAACATGTATCAAAAATTTAGAGATTATATTAAACAAATTAAAAGTTCAGGGATCACATTACATATTGAGCTAAAGTTCAATGATAATATTGAATAAATTAAAAATTTAGGGATCAAATCGTATATTAGGTCAAAGTTTAGGTATTATTTGTGTTATTATCCCAAATTGTTTCGACCACTAGAATATGCACCCAAATGAATGGGATGCGCTGGGTGCAATTCTAGAATTTGTCTGAGAGGGAACGTTTAGGTCATGCAAGACAAGCGTCGAGAATCATTGCACAGGGTCAGCAGTGCCACTGCCAATTCAAGTTCAGGCGCGAGAACTCGACTGAGCAATTGGAATGGTCAGCTTCGTCGTCCGCTACTTGCTACTGAGTAGTCTTTTCTTTCTCTCTTTTGGACCAGAGAACCAAAACGAGGAAGGGGAAGATCAAAACGTCCGTTGGTCAGCTCCGATTCCTTTGTCTCGTAGCTGAGCTTGAGCTTTGAAAATGGCCGAAGTGAGAGAGGCCTGATGAGCCCTCTTTTAGTGGTGAATCTGGTGGTGCTTCTCATCATTCTGGGACTCGCTGGTTGGTCTCTCGACAAGTACGTCGACGGTGAGCTGACCCATCCTCGTAAGCCTCCCTCCCTCTTCATCTTACGTTGCTGTTCTTTCGGTTCTATTCGCACCATTTTGGCTTTTCCATGTTGTTGTAACGAGTATTGATTTAAACAGACTTAGGTGGGAACTCATCGACCAACTTCATGTTGATGTTCTCTCTTCTGTCAGGGGCATTGGGTGTCTGTTCAGTGGCTTCGCCATCTTCGTGCGTGGTGGAATTTGAGTCTGTAGCTGTCGTGGCATTGGCAATCACAGCTCTCGCATTTGGTTATGTGCTCTTTCCAAATAAGAAATTGAAAGGGACGGTACCGATCGCTCTTGGAGTGCACAGAAGGAAAAAATCAAGGAGCACCGTACCTTTTTCCCATTGCATATTACTATTATCATCAGAAAGAGCCACGGACATTCTTTGCTTCCTCTGTTTCTGTTAGTTTTTTAGTTTTACCACTCAAGTTCATTATGTCCTAGTCTTTTGGCGTATAGGCATGGCGTGATTGGCAAAGGCAACGGTGTTGATCCGTGAATTAGTTTGAACCCTTGAAATCTAGGGGAGAGAAAAAAGTTTATGCTGATTGGACTGCTGCAGTTAACTAGGGAGGACATCAAAACGAGGTTGACGTAGTGCATGTCACCCACACGCCACGCTCAATAATGTTCACCATAACTATTCAGACAATTCGGTGTAATTCGAGAATCTTTCAGCTGTGTGGGCTATTTGCAAAGTATCTAGTCCGAAGTGAACTTGAGATTTTCTTTTGATCCCGTGTCATCTCTAAAAAGGATCTCATTATGTCTAACGCAAGCGTCTGCTAGTCACTAGAGCATTCTTATGTTTCCATTTGCTCAGTTTACTTCTTTACTTTCCACTTCTTGGTTGCTTGTGGTTGCAGTCTTGCTATCGAAGAGATCATATTAGGAGGATACAATGGAAAGCGCTTGGTAAGTTTCAAGACCAGTTGACTGGTCAGTGGGTCATATGTTTTTAACAACCTTTTTGCCTCTTATGAACATTTTAGTGAGACCTGCTAAAAAATGACCAGTCTATTTGCTTATTGGGCAGAGAACACTGGAGTGCCGAGTCAAGTGCTATATCTGGGGCCATTGCTCGCTCATGCATTTAGCTGTCTGTATGGATCTGGGTATCCACTCTATGGAAGCCACTAGGTTTTGGTCACAAGAGCAAACCAACCAACACTCCAGGCCACCGCCTTTTTGTAAGAATTTACTCTCATGCCTTGTCAATGGGTCAGTGTAAACTTCTGGTATCCCTGAGCCTTTCCAGTATTTGTGTTCAGAGTTGACATGCCGCTGCTCAAATGTCAGTTCATCCTCAAACTTTTCCTTCATAAATGACGTGGTGAGAGTTTTGACTGTTGATCTCTGCTCGCAAAGAGAGTTTTCATTACAACTTGGACTTTTTTCTCTAGGAATAGGATAGCATATGCATTTTCACCATGGTTCCTGTGAGAGCATGTGCTTGTGTTTCCTGGGGTTGTATATGGAAAGGTCGTTGTAAAATGCAAACTATTAAGTGACAAGCATGAAAAATATCAAGGCAAGTGCTCAAGAACATACGGATGTTAGGAGAAAAATAACTGAGGTATCGGCACTAGAGTAGTCTCAACTAACATGAAGCAGCAGCAGACATACAAACGAGACAAATCCATAATTAGGATGGTGAAAGTAGGGACTGGACCCCAAACACTAGGAAGAGAAATCCACTGAGGATGGTCACCTGCACCAACAAGCAAAAAGGTGAATGGATTGAGGACCACATAGAAGAAAGAAACAAAAGCGTGAGCTAAGCTAAGTAGCGAAGATGAGGGGAATTACCAGCCTCTCTGATATCTTAGAAGCCAGGCTCTTTCCCCCTATAACAGCAGCAACTGTGCACAACACTTGCGCCCTGAAAAAATGACGAAAAAATAAAGCAGTGGGATCTGTCTCAGAGTGATGTTTATATTCTCTGGTGGACTAGATTCAATGTAGGCAGTGAAGAGAACAAATTAAGCTGCTCAAACAGTGGTCATGGTGCCAAGATGTGAGCGACTACAATTAGAATTGCATTGCTTTGCACCAACACAAAATACTTGATAGTTGCCAGCCCGAATCCATGATTAGGTTAATCTATGTGCAATTATACTTACACTATTCCGCCAAGCACTACTCCCAAAGTGTCTTCGTCAGCTGCCAAGCCAATTGTTGCTATCTGCAGTATTTTACAGTTTTCAGATTGTTAAGCAGAGTGAATACTCCCAAAGTTGTTTCTTGAGTCCAAATTGTTATGCAGATCCCACGAATTCAGAATCAGATGAGCACTACTTTGCACAATTTACTCTGGCTGGCGCTTCCTTACCTGGCTTTTATCACCCCATTCGCCAAAGAAGGTGAGTGAGAATGCCTGCGAAGCAGCCACCCTGAGTTAGGCTAGGTCTTAACATGTAGGTTTCGTGGAACCCAAACACATAAAGTAGTTTTTATTTTCAATTAGCAGCAGCATATCTTAAGAGAAAGGTGAAGTTATGTTCAGCATGGGGTGGAGGAATCACCTTGAGGAAGACAGGTGAGAAGAAGTTGGTGAGGAATGGCTTCTGTTTCTTCTTCAAGTTGTCATCGACCTGAGAAAAAAGGAAAGGCACACAGAGTGATTAGACGATCAGTTGAAACATAGAAAGCAGAAGGATGATCATTTCTACGGTGAATTGGAGCAATGCCTGCACTTAAATGTATGGATATCTAAGTAAGATAAGTAAAAGAATAAAGAGCAAGGAGTCCACCTTAGAAGCTGCTTTTGATTTGTCAGAACTTGCCTTCAAATCCTTTTCCTGATAAACGCCAGAAACATGCAGGTCAATAATGATGCGTTTTCTTAAAAGCAGCTTAAGTAGGGAGAGGAGGGGGGAACACTGACCAATTCCTTTTCTACTTCCTCCAACTCTTCATTGTCACTGCCATAAGAAAAGTAGTTTGCATAAAATCAAAAAATTTGCATTGATGTTGCAACAACTAAACCCACCAGGCATTTTGTAATGGGAAGGGAAGAACGATAAAGAGAGAAAAAGGCTTGAAAAGAGAACAAAAGGAGAGAAAAAACAAAAAAGAATTACTCATCATCCTCTGTGAATCCTTCCCAGAGAGACCGGAGACCAAACAGGAAAAACAGGAATGTGGTCAAATGATGTGCCCATTCCTTTGAGAGCTGCTCAGTCAACGAAGTCAATAGATATCAACCCGTCTAATGAACCATGAATCAGTAAGAATTGAGATGTGATTGTAATACTGACCAGATTTGGAGCAGCCCAGCCAAGAAAAGCCGAGATCACTGTCGTTGCCTAAATTTCGATCACAATCACAAGGAGGAAGGTCAATCGTTTACTTTGAAAATGAAAATGAGAAGAATGAGAAAGAAAATGCTTACAGTTACTGAAACTAGGCATCCTAGCAAGACACTCTTCCTTGGATATCGCATGGCCAGAATCTTAAGAAGACAGAACAAACAGTGTCAGCCTTCCAAATGAACCGTCCATTAACATCTGGTCTATTTCTGATTCAGTTTGTAATAGCATGTAACCAGAGTCTATAGCACAGATATGAACCAAATTTCTGTGACAGAGTAGCTTCAACTCTATTCGTTCTTATAACCGGACTGCGGCTGCCGATGGGAATCGTCAATGACCATTTGTGATGCAAAACCAGGTTTTCCCGAGATAGCATGTAGTCGACATGACATACATCAGTGTCGATGCATCATGTACTGGTTTGGTCAACATGGGTTGATTGCTAATGTAGATATTGTTTGGCGTATATTCATAGTTCGTTCTTGTTTTTTTTTATTTTTTTAAGTGAACTGCATTGCATTTGCTGGATATAACCTTTTCTATTGAACTATGCGCAACATCAGCATGCCCTTGTGCAGGAAATGCCATCATAGAACTCAATCGAGATCTAGAGAGCACTTGTAGATCTACTAGTTCATGAAAGAACAACTTCTGGGTATTGGGACAAGAAAACAAAAAGGGACGCGAGGGCTTACGGCTGCAACGCAGAACGTCCGGTCACCAACCTCGGAGAGCATAGTCATGGCGAGGGACTTGGTGAAACCCTGAATTCAGACAGCGGAGAGCAGATCATAAGCCATATCACATGCCAAGAACCAAACAAAAAGAAACTCCAAACACACAATATGAATCCAGAGAGTTTGATAAAAACCTGCACTATTTGAGAGTTCATTTTTGTCTCAGCAACAGGAAAAGAGCTCCCAGCAGCAAAAACAGAGAGAGAGAGAGAGAGAGAGAGAGAGAGAGAGAGAGAGAGAGAGAGTTTTGAAGAGGAATGAGCTGCAATACTGAGTTATATTTGATATCTAGTGAAGTTGTTAGAAACTTCACATTCTTATGTCAACGCCAGGCTTTTGGCCAGAAGAGCTGAGCTGACCCTGTCGTATAAAATAAAAGCTTTAGCTTCGTTTGGCTTGCTTATTTCTTTCTTTCTTGCGATTGACTGGCTTCCTCAGGTGTTACAAAGAGATGCTTATCAAAATTTTGATGAGTTGAATGGTAGCTAAGTACGAGGAATCATGGAGTGAAGGTATAAGCGAGGACGTTGTCATGTGAGGAAGGCGTTTAGCACCAGAGATCCTAGGAGTGATGGAATAAGCTGAGGACCTTGTCATGTGAGCAAGGCATTTGTTTGTCAGCCCCAACACATGTTTGTCTCCTCCCAGAAAGATTAATTTTTTAATTTTTAATTAATATAGAGAATAGGCTCCCCATGTCAAGATTAATTTATCAGCGACTTTTTTTTAGGTACTGAAATGGGCAAAGCCCAAAAGTTACACCAAAACTTATCTAACTAAACTAGATCCAAATTGATCTCCTATTAATAAAGGAATCAAACCTCTTAATGGCCTATCCAAGATTTCGCATCACAAGAGTGAATGGCCTAATTTGCTAAGTAGTCGGCACATGAGTTTCATTCCCTAAAATTGTGCATAATTCTAACATGCTGGAAATACATTACAAGTTACTAAATTTGACAAATGAACGTGTCGCAAAGTTAAGAGTATGAGTTGATTTCTGGAGTAGTGAAATAGCGGCTTGTGAGTCCACCTCCACGATAAGTTTGGGGATACTCGAAGAAATTGACATTTTAAAACCCAAAAGAATACTCACAATTCTACTTCGAGTGAAAAGCACACTCACAGTTTGAGCATAACCAGCAAGCCATTTACTTTATTACACAAAAACTCACCTACTGAAGTGGGGCTTAGGTTGCCTTTAGAGGCCCCATCTGTGTTAAGCTTGAAACCCACAAGCTTATCTCCTCTCTCTCTAAGGACACAATCTATATTCTGTCAAACAAGCTAATATAGTGTCCTTAACATAATTTAAAATCAAGCATAAAGGTTTTCTAGTAAGACAAAAACTCTCCTCAAATAATCATTTATTCCTCCAATTCTATAAATTCCAACAAGCAACAACAAAAATAAGGGACCACTTATATTGGACCCTAGTTGATGAATTAGATAGATTTGTCATCAACCATAGGTGTAGCTCTTGGGTTAAGGACTCACCATGAAAACTTGCAAGTAGAATCTTTTGCCATATTGTCTTTGCTTGCTGTAAGATTTTGTGGGACCACTGCCGACTGTTCTAAAAGCTTAAGCTATTAGATGACGGCATGGTTTATTATTTATATATTCTAACACTCCCCCTCACACTTAATCTGGTCTTTTGCCTAGTATTAAGCGTGGAAATTTAATTAGGGAGGCAAATGGGGCCTGGTAAGATTTGAACTCAGGACCTCTAGCTCTAATACCATGTAAGATTTTGTGGGACCACTGCCGACTATTCTAAAAGCTTAAGCTGTTAGATGACGGCATGATTTATTATTTATATATTCTAACACTTGCTTTTAATCTCTGAGTGCATGTACAATGTCTCCGAAGAGTGCGGGCTACTGTGAACTTATGTCACAATCTTTCATCTTTAGTGAGTAAACACTGGTGAGAGACTAACCATAAAAAGCTTTTGATTTTTTGTGGCCCATCTCATTTCCACACTAAACTCCACAGTCGATTAGACGGCATTTGTCACATTGGTGCAATTCATAAGCTTCTTTAACCGCGAAAGAACCATTACCATTGCTGTCAAAAGGTGGGGACATTGAGTGAATCGCATTAAAATTGATTGAGGTAGAATACCTATTAAGTTCGCGAGGTTCCATTGATTGTTTCAAATGAAATCACGAACAGTACGGTTGAGATCTTGAGGTGCGGCAGATCGAAGAATCCAGTGGGCTAGAATAGTGTGGCCGAGATGGAGCTCCCACTTTCATGGTCGATTAATGGGTACTTTGCTATGGTCGTTGTTAGGGGTGTGCAACTGGACCGGGTTGACCTGGGAACCGGACCGGACCACCCGGAAAAACCGGTTCGGGAACCGGTTCCTAGTGGAACCGGTCCGGGAACCGGTTCCAGCTTTTGGGAACCGGTTGGAACCGGTCCAGGAACCGGTTCCACTGGAAAACCCACCCGGCCCGGACCGGTTTTTTTTTAAAAAAAAGAGGAAAGAACAGGCTTGCAGATGAACAAATCGACGGAAGTCAAGGAACCCTAGCTTTTTCTCTCCCATCGTTGCTCTTCTCCCATCGCTGCTCGCTCCTTCTCCCCCGATCTACTTGCTCCGCCGCTGCTCAACCGACAAGGCGACGATTGCTGGTCGCTTCTTCTCCCCCGACGACGAGTGCTGCTCACTTCTTCTCCCCCAATCGACTTGCTCTGCCGCTGCTTGTCAAGGTAACCGATTTCTCTCTCCCTCTCCCTCTCCCTCTCTATCCTTGCGTGTGTGTTTGACAGTTTGTGTCCACTGTCCATGGCGCACTTGCCAAACCAGATCCGGGTGGGGGTGTTGGGAAGGTGGTCCGCTTCTGGAGCGAGATGTTCTGGACCTCCGGAGCCAGTTTCGGGTTTCCAGCTCCAAGGTCCTGATTCTCGTCGACGCAGGTAATAGCCTCCTCCGTTCCGCTTCCGTTTGTTCAATCGTGGTCGCTGGCGATCCGATTGGGCCGCCACTTGCTTGCCGAACGGATTTTATTCAGGATTCGCGTTGAAGTTTCCGAACGCCTCCCTCGGTTAATTTTCAGTTGCGGCGCGGTGATTTTGATTGCTCTTGAGCATTTGCGATCGAGTCGTTGGTTTCTGGTTGTAGGATTCTATTTGTTAGTTAAGGTCCTGTGTGGTTCTTACTATTGATGAGTCGATGAGGCATGCCTTGTGGACGCGAAGAAAGGAGAGAACTGGAGCTTTTATTGCCAGAAAATGTTATGTTTGGTTCAATGGTTAGAATGTTTAGCTCCGAATCCAGACAATGAGCTCTCTTTGCTACTAAGTGTTTTGTCATGTTTGAGTCGAGGATTGGATTTTTGTTCACTTGTCGGTCATCTGACCGATTTAGGCAGTTTCAATAACCTCTGGCTTTCTGTCTCCCTCGTTGTGCAACAAGTTTAACTGGTTCAATCATTTTCAATAGTGAACGGCTTTCGGAGCTCATTGCACAGCTTCAGGAAATTCTGAAGGGTGTGGATGAGGCTGAGGTCTCGTCCAACAAGTTTGATAGCGCTCTTCTTGCAGTTCAGGTATTGTACAGCTATTTGCCATCCTTGAGACACTTCGTTTTTTGATACATTCGGTAGCCTAAAAAATTTGACAACAGTCTTTTTATAAGTAAGAAGTGATATTTTAATACTTATGCAATCGAGAAACAATTTTCATTGGTGAATACTGCACTGTTTGGAATTCTAATGTCAAGTAAATATGGAAGGATGAAATAGATGTGCGGCTTAGTAATAGGATCCTTGTCCTGACATAAGTGCATCGTCTATTATATCTATTGAAGGTCATCACTTTCACTTGAACTGATAATGATAGCCAATGAAGAATGATAAGAAGATTATCTTGTTGCAGAAATTGACACTTTACCTAAGTTAATATATGCATGCACTGAATTAGGCTTAGGATGGTCTTGCTGGAACTAATGCCATATTTGCATCTTGGGTCAATCATCCGTAAAGTATTTGTATCTTGGGTCATTAGAAGTTTGTCATGAGTGGAGCTGATTTATAAGTATTCTACATTTTATTAAATGATAATGATGAATCTCTCCACATTTTCCAGACTATCAGAGTCAGTTACTATGATATTGCAGAAACAAGCTTAATTTGGCATTCATGATAATCTATGAAACAGTACATTTTGAATCATTTAAACTAGAAAAAGGGGAAAGCCTTATTTGAAAAGAACGGATATCTTAATGAAAAATCAAGTGTATAATTGGTGATCATTAGTTCTGAACATGGAGCTGAAGTTCAAGCATGTTGAAAGAGTTGTTGATGCATTCCAATAGGTAAGCTAGAGAGTTAAAAGTAGTTCAGGACAGCACATCAGACTGAGGTTTTTTGACTACCTTCCAAGCGCATAAATATCTTAATGTCTAAGATATTGTACTTGACAGATTATTTTGGTGTACCGGGCTATAACTCTTTCTAGTATCCACAAATGTGTCAACATTTTTTATGACAACATAAAAGAAGATGCAATTGCTTGGGGGTAGAGAAAAACAATTACTTTGGCTGTGCATTAAGTTTCATTCAAAGAGGATCTATGGATTCCTACAAAATAGAAAAGAAGAATTATTTGAGGATTCTTTAAATAAGTAGCTTGATGTTGGTTCACATCAAATTTTTTTCTACTTATTTGCCTAATAATATTTGAGATTCATGAGCCAGACTTTTCGTATCCGGATTTGTATTAGACAAGGAAGATCGAAGCATCACTAGGTCTGATACATACTTCAAGGAGCATGGTTTCTCATTGATTTTTCTTTGTACATGAATTGCAGGTCTTTTTTAGAGATTTTGCACAAGTGTTGTGGGCGATCGATTTGCTCGCCAAATGGAGGAAAGGAGTTGGAGTGGGTGTTAGAGCAAAGGAGGAGAAAAATGGTTCTATGTCTAAGCATATTCAAGTTAACCACGTCGCCACCTCGCTGTCCAAGCAAATTAAATTGCTTATTTTTCATGCAAATTAACTATGTTTGGTGGAATATTGAATGTAATGCAAAGTTAAATTAGTAGTTGTGGGAATGAGGATAATGTTAGATCATGTTTGTTGATAATATTTATGCAATGTTATGATTTTTGCACTTTCTTGTCGATCAAATTAGGATGATTATGTTATTGTTTTCTCGCGAATTAATGTAAAATTTGATATCGTATAGGATATTAAGTGGTTAAAAAACAGGTTCTAATAAAAACAGGGTAGACCCTGTTCCCGGACCGGAAAAACAGGGTCGGGTCCAAAACAGGGTCCAATGAAAACAGGGTTGGGTACAGGGTCCAAAAAATGGGAACCGGTTATAACAGGGTTGGGTACAGGATCGAGGTCTGGACCCTACCCACCCTGGACCCGATCACCCCTAGTCGTTGTATTGATTGCAAGTCGTGATTAATCCTTAGACATGGCCCGATTCTCAAGTGGATCGGATTGGTTTTGCGGTTGGAACTCAACAACTCTCAGATGGTAAGTTCTAATTATGTGTCTCAAGAAGTTAAGGCATTTTGCTCAAAATATGATATTTTGTGACTTCATTTCATATCATTCAAGATTGATTTCTACATGAACCGACAAAAAGATCCTAATGAAGGGTTTCGACTATTCGGACTCTTCGGCATTAGGCATCATCAAGATAATAGACCAAAGGTGGCTTTTTCAGCATTAGGCGTCATCAAGGTAATAGACCAAGGGCGGCCTCTTCGGCATTAGGCATCATCAAGATAATAGACCAAAGGCCGCCTCTTCGGCATTACGCATCATCAAAATAATAGACCAAAGGCAGCCTCGGTTGAGAACATTGTGGTAACTAGAATGCGATCACCTTCATCAAGAACAAAACTAGTGTAAAAATTTCAGATCATTCGGAGAAAAAACACACATGGCGCACCATCACTGCTGCCACCACGACATATTATTTGAAAACCACACCCTTAACATCCTTGATATTAAGACTGGCGGAGGAATCATGTTTTGTGTACCTTACAAGTCGGCATTTTAGGTATTAATTTGGGAATCGTCCTTGTTTCCTGATTTCTACAGATGACTAGGTAACCCTGGAATGTGCATATTACTTGGTTTCATGAGTCTGCCACTCCACGATCGCCAGGGTATGCCGTCCTCCGCAAGCAACCAGCTTGGCAACCCAACTTCCCTCAGCTTCAGCGTCACTGAAATTTCTCGGAGGGGGTAGATTTATCGGCACCTCCCCTGGCTGGCCTGTTGTCACTTTCCTTCCATAACCAAGGCGCCCATGGTCGCCTCGACCAAACTACATTTGTGAAATTGATCATCATATTAAAAAAGTTCTAAAAACATCATCATGCGCATGCGACACGAGATGAAAGCCTTGGAGAAGGAAAAAAAAAGAAAGATCAGGAGTCCAAGGATGTTAAAGTATACATTATCATTCCATAACATTCTCATACTATGATAAATCAAGAGCCAAGAAACTTACCGAAAACATATGCCCATCATGTGTTAATGCGACTGAATGTGTGCCCCCACAAGACACCTAAATCATAGATAAATAAAAGTGTGGCTTATAAAACCCCCAAAAAAAAATATCATATTTGTCTGGCAAGTATATCTCAGAATGATGAGTGATGGCAAGAAAGCGAAAGGACCCCTTATTAAAGAAAAATTTAAAAGCAAGCATGATCTCTTGAGCATGCAAGCAACAAATCAAGCCAGCAACCAATGAATGCAAATTAAGAATAGTTTTATACAAATAGACTGTTCATCTCCCACTTTCTTCATCTACAGAAATGGGAGTTCAAGTTTTAGCAGGCAGGTTTTCTCAGACATAGGCGGGGCTTTCCCAGAAAATCACAAATTTTTTGTTTGCACCCACATCTCTTCTTCTGCCATTTCCACTGGCTTTGGTCATCACCATAACTTCAAACACCAAATATGAGGTAATTGACTGATTCGTTGGTTTATGGTGCTTTTGGAGTACTGTCTACTTTAATTACTACCAGGAATATTCAGGGATTGAGTTGTCTAGAGACATGCCAGTCAGACTGACTACATATTGGAGGAAAAGGCTCTGAGCATTGACTTAACTGACCAGGTTGCACCAGAATA
Organism: Angophora floribunda; assembly: GCA_014182895.1. Taxonomy (NCBI): domain Eukaryota; kingdom Viridiplantae; phylum Streptophyta; class Magnoliopsida; order Myrtales; family Myrtaceae; genus Angophora; species Angophora floribunda. The sequence continues at coordinate 13,525,489 of CM024714.1, forward strand.
TGATTTCACATATGCTCAATCAACAGTTCTAGACTCATGGCACAGCTACAAAAGAAATATATGGCAGGTAGTGCGGATCTGAAACAGCCCTAAATCTGATCAGATACTGACACAACAGGACACATGGAATTTTACCTGAATAATGTTTTCCCCAACCAAAAGATGGACCTTCTGGGGTACCATCTTGCTGCTCTTATCATTATCTCCAAAACCAAGCCTCCCATGTTCACCTCTTCCCCATCCATATACCTGCAATGACGTGTGCACAAAACACTACCAATTTTACCAGCCCAGGAGCAAGTATCAAAAGATCAAAGTGTCCCTATAATAATAAGACTTTTACAATCACAGACAAGCACATGGACGTTACAGGAAATTTTGCAGCATAAGTTGAAGCTAGATTCTGATATGTGTAGCATACATTGGCTATTTATGTGCGCTAGACAGAGCTCTTCTTTATCTAGAGATATTTATATGGCAAAGTGCTAAATGGTTAAATTTTCATTTGGAATTTAGAGCTCGTTTTAGGCATTACTTTATATGGCACCTCACTATTGCCAAAACAAATGTTATAAGTACCTAAAGGTCATAAAAAAGCAGATATGTGGAGCAGATAACAGAGCCATGCCAAGAAATTCATCACTGCAAATTACTACCTCTCCATCATCTGTCAACGCTGTAGAATGCCATCCTCCAGCAGCAATATCAACCTAAGCATCATCAGTTCACAAAATTATCTATTTCATCCCAAACAGTGGCTTATAGCAACAATAACAATTCATGAGCACAACTACAAATATACAGTACTGTTCATCTAATAAACTGGAAAAATGAGGACATTAAAACTATGAGCTTCCTAGACTAGTTATTTATCAGAACATCAACAAGATGTTAAAATTCCAGAGAACATAAAGCGGTACATGCAAAAAGTTTGCAAAGGTTTTAGGATTGATGTTATCTTCTAGTGGTAAAAACATTTGCAGAAGTTTTCATGTCCAAAACACTGCCGAATCACTGTCCTGTTTCTTCCATGATGGCAACAAGATGGACCCTCAGTTTAGCAAGTGAAAGATGATAACGAGATGGCATTCATTGGTAAGCTTAACAGAAAAAACTGAAAGCAAGGACAAAATAGAAAAAAAATATATCATTAGTACGAACCAGAGTAAGACCAGCAAGCCCATGAACAAGGACAGGTTGAGATCTTGGTTGAGTGTCCCCAGTGCCAAGTTGTCCATACTCGTTATTACCCCATGCCATCAAAGCTCCATCTTCTTGAAGGGCCATATTGTGAAATGCACCAACTGAAATAAGCCTTACCTTTTCAAGACCTTGCACTTGCACTGGAACAGAAATCTGTTTTCTGTGCAGACAAGTGCTTATCAGAAGAAACCAACAAGGAAGCTACCATCCCTAAAAAACAATTAAGTGAAAGAACTACTGAAATGTCTCAAGACTAATTAGGCCAATGCAAACCATACATGTCTCCTGGAGGCCATGGTTGACCCCATGTCCATACTTGTCCATCACGTGTAAGTACCACAGAGTGGGTACCTCCAGCAGCCACCTAGAAAAGAAGCACTTAAAAATAGTTACATATCAAATGGTTCAGATCATGTGACTGGCACATGTAAAAATGGCTCAGAAGCTCAGGAGAAAATCTAACTATTAAGGCCCTGGCAAAGTTGTTAAGAAAGATTCATTTCACTTCCTAAAGGATGATATGTAGCATTTAAGGGAGATAGTCATACATCAGAGCTCAAGTAGACAAGAAAAAGAGACCCATCTTTCCATAACATCATCACTGGGTTGTCTAATCAAATCTGTGCATTGAGTGCATTTCATCAGCTCTGAATGTTGAATTCAGTGTCTAATCTCTTGCACTAGTGAAAGTTGAGACTAATTTAAAGGCTATATCCCAATACTAACTGTGAGAGTTCTGTCAGAAGGAATGGTCAAGATACCAAATTATGGATGGTTCTTCTAAGCCCTTACATATCATTAGCATATTCAAAATATGGCTTCAAGCTTCTTAATCCCAAATATTCACGATAGCAAGAATTCACAACGAACTAAATGGTCAAAGGAGACAAATATTAAACCCCTAGCTACTAGAGACAAGTATTAGCAATTTGGGGATTTCAACATAACAAGATTGCCAGGTTCCATGAATCACCTGGCGAACTACGAGTTTGGGAGCACAGCGTTGGGGAATTGCAATATCCCTTCTCAAGGGCTTCCCAGTGTCATCTTTCCTCCCAGGTTCTTCACCACACTGTCCATACTCATTCCCACCTACAAAATATAGCCTTCCATTGATTGAAGTTCAAAATACCAACATTTACAGTTTCTATGGTTCATATATTGATTGGTTGCATCCCACTAGTAAAACAACCACATTGTGTGGGTGGTGCAACCCAAGAGCTCAAGAACATGGAGCTAAGTATCCTACCCCATGCATAAGCATGACCTTGATCGTCAACAGCAAGACAGTGCCAACCACCAATAGCCGCCTAAAAATTGGAACCAGAAGAGCATGGTTAACCACCCGAAAAACAATTTCATGCGAATCAAATTGGCTAAGCTGGCTTTCATGGTAGACGCTGTTCATTACCTGAACAATCTTGACATTGGCAAGAGCTTTCACCTGGCTTGGGGTATCAGTCTTGGTTTGTGGTGGATGCCCAAGAGTCCCTCTCTGGTTCCAACCCCAAGTAAACAACTAACATCCAAAAAAACACACAGGGAAAGAAAAGAAACAAGAACGCATCAGGCGATTATCCTACAAATTCTTGGCCAAACAAGAATCGCTCAACAAATAACTCAAACCAAAAAAATAATAAAAATAATAGAAATAATAAACAGGAGAAGTCAAAACGTTAAAATCGTGTCGAAGCTGAATTTCTTCCACCAAGCAACCACGTTTTTCCCGTTTTCCGGGCGTCGAGTCGCGTTAACGTGTCGCGGGTCACAGAATGTCAGCTGAGAATATAGACAAGGGCTAAAGAACAAGAAACTAATCGCGAACAGATTCGGATGATAAAACAAGTAAAAGAATGCAAAAAGACCTGGCCATCCTCGCAAATGGCGAGAGAGTTCCGGCTTCCGGCGACAACGGAGCGAACTTTGTAGGGCTCGAGAGCTTTGATGGCGCAGACCCACTCTTTCTCCTCGTTGTCCCCAAGCCCAAGCTGCCCGTCTTCGCCTGAGCCCCTGAAGCAAAGAGGGGTTAGAAACAACAAAAACCCAAGTTCAAACAGTCCTTTCTTGACGATCCAGAAAGGAAAAAACAGTTCTTTCCAACACGAAGAAGGAGGAGGAGGAGGAGAAGAAGAGATTCAAGAAAGGGTTTGAAGACGGCGGACCAAGCAATGACAGCACTGCGGACAGACATGGACGGCTAGGAAATGGGTTTTCAGAGGGGAGTGTGGGAAAGGAGGCAGCAAGAAAAGCAGGACCCTTGAGAGTACGCGTGAAGATGGTAGTGTTGCAGTAGCGAGCGAGCGAGCGAGAGAGCGCAGCGTCCGGGAAGTTTTATAATGAAATCTTTCGTAATGGATTTATTACTTTATGTCCTCCATCACCATGACCAGAAATTTCTACCCCAGATTTCCATAACGTGGGTTAAGAGACATGGATCTGGACCGTCAATCCTCTCTCCATGAGTAATCATGGGAAGGATCGAACTTGAGTAAGTCGTTAAAAGACTTTTTCGTCAAAAATAATGAAAAATATTTTTTAAATATTTCATCTTAACTTATTAGATCACCTAAATATAAAATAAATATGGAATTAATTTAGGGCACAAGACTTGCGAATACCAGCACGCAACGCATCTGTAAAGCCCATCGTCCTTGTATATTAAACGTTCAAGCTGAGGAAGCTTTAGCTCATAGTCTATGGTGAGGTTACAATCTATAACCAGCAATTAGTTAACCAAAAATCCTTGTTATGAGTATATATATAATTCAAATCATTGAAATTATGGGTATCATGTGAATTCCATTACAGCCCGCTAAAATTAGTAGTACATGTTTTAGATTCATGTAATAATTTTTTCTTCTACATTTTCAAACGTCGGCGTTCCAAAACCCATTACTAGAAAACTAAATTGAGTTACTAGTCAAATTCTAATGAAGCACACACACCAAAAAAGAAAAAGAAAAAAAGACCAAGAGGTTATACTAAAAATTAGAACTATGCCTAGTTCAATGGTCGTCACATTGGGATGGTCGGGTATCCAAATAAACTGATTAACCAGTCCAATTATGAACGATTATGAAAAAGCTTACAAGCGTCACAATAGTTTTTATCACTTGTACGATATTTAATATGAGTTATAATTACTTGGCTTCCTTCGAAAAGACCTTTCGGAAAGTGATTTATATGCATGCAATTTATATGCATACGACGACAACCACGGCAACTTGTGTATTAATGATCTCTAGAGCGTTCATATTTAAATCATGATTGAATTAACATATGTAGTATGGATATTTAGATTATGGCAATTCGATCGTTATTATTTCAACTTTATGTGGTGTCATCCTAACACTAAAAAATCTATCTCAATGAGTTATTTAGTGTTGACTTCAGTCAAAATTCTCGTCATAACTAGTCATACTCTTACGTGACAATGGTTGTCCATTTAGGAGGACCGCCTAGATTTTCAACTCATCAAAATTTACCCCCTAAGGTTTTAAACAATTTGTAATGTGCCCCTAAGGTTGTCAGAGTTTTTGTAAGGAGCCCCTTGATCTTTGAAAAAAATTGGTGCAATGTCCTTTTAACAAAAAAATGTATAATCAAAACAAATTAATTAGTAAGTAGAAAAGTTTGAAATGTTAAGAATAATACAAAATAAGGGGGTGGACATTGCAAGAGTCAAATTGTAGTAATATTCGTCCAAAAAATAACAATTTGTAGTAACATAAGAACCCCAGTGGAATGATGCCATCCTTCCTCTGTACCGGTGTTTTTAGCAAACATACAGGTGGACATTGCAAGAGTCAAATTGTAGTAATATTCGTCCAAAAAATAACAATTTGTAGTAACATAAAAACCCCAGTGGAATGATGCCATCCTTCCTCTGAACTGGGGTTTTTAGCAAACATACAGGACGGGCCGACTCAGTTGAGTCCAGCTTTGGAGAAGGGTTTGGTCAGTTCAATCAAGTACTATTTGATAGTCTGGTTTAATTTTCGTTACAATTTGACAACACTAATTCATATAATTTTCAGTTTTAGCGTGGCATTTATTTCACCATTGAATATCTTTAAGCGAAAGAAAACATTTACATGCATATAGTCAATAATGCCCCGACGATATTTGGAAAAATTATCTGTCTTTATCATATGCACTAGAAACTTTTACATGCAAAATTACATAGTGCTAATTTTTAGCTTTAGTTTCATGGGGGAGTAATGTTCCATCCCTAAAATTGTCAGTATAAAGTTTACTTTATGTTTCAAAGTAATCGTCTAAGAGAAATCATTTCGCAAATGTAGTTTCACACCAAAGTACTTGACAAAAATGGGATGGGTAGTTTTGTAAATGGAAAAGAGCAATGATAAGTGCATTCAGCTTTTATGTTAGTTTTAGGGAAAAGAAATAGAAAACAAAGAAGCACTTCTAGATGCATCTATTGATATAATTCTCTCTCCCACTCGTTAGCTGTCGTCTGCGAATTGGATCCGGGTACAAGTTCGCACTGGATAGTGGCAATAGATGGTGGAAGGATGACTGGGGCAAACACAATCAATATCTTGAAAATTCAATAAATCCAAATAACAAGTATTTAACGAGGACCTTGATTAGTTAAATTATTATTATTGATATCTATGTTTTTCATTGGAAAAGGACAAAACATTCACTCGACTGGACTAAGGGTCTAAGATTATTGAGACTTTCAATTTCTTTCTTGAAGCCGAAATGGAATGATTCCAATGGAGAGAATGGTAAAATTCCGCACGGCCCATTAGGGACAGCTTGCCCTAGATGCCAAACCCAAGATGCCTCTTCCAACTCTGACACTTCAAAAGATTACCAGAAGCACCAACAGCAACAAGCACAAAATGAAAGGAAATTTAAATCCCATTCTAGAAATTTTCTTTTTTGTTATAATTGTTCATGATTGCAAACAAGCAATACATGTACGAACTTTTGCTGAGGAATAATACTAGAGACACTATATCTATCAAAGCAAGAAGATGAACAGAGTGATGTGGCAAAAAGGTGATTGCATTCGACGTAAACAGGCAAACTGATATAAGCACTCGACATATGCCTACTACAATCACTTCGTGAACCATCGGTGTGTGTGTCTATAGAATTATTCACCTCACAATAAGAAAAACACTGGCATCACTACCATGAGACAAAACAGAGCACTGCATCAAGTCAATCTCTTCCCATAACTAACTAGAGAAAAGTTCATAATCCCATTATACTTTCACCCAAAAGCAGTGCAAGTACTAAGATCATGGCACTGACCAAATGATGTTATAAAAAAGCGCTGTCTACTTAAGAGTTCAGAGTCTCAAAGTACAGAGAAGCCATCTTCATGAATGGAGCTCGTTACTGTGGTGGTGGCCCCTCAACAGACTCCCTTTTTGAAGATTCCTTGATCTCTTCTCCAGCTTCATCCTGAAACCGTGGACATAATAATAGTTAAGATAGGAAAAAAATAATGAATAATTATCAGGCTACACTAACACATTTCATCATTTAAAGAATGGGTCAGGTGTTGTTTAGTGCGATCAACCTTCAATTCTCTTGTGTACTCTGGCACAACACTAAAATAGGCAATAACTTGTATTAAGTGCAATCAAGAACCATTGATGAACAGTAATTCAGCAGCAACATTAATCAGAAATTACTACACTAATTGAGACAGTGGATTAATTGCCATTGTGCCAAATTAGTGAACTTGACCCAAACAGAGGATCGTGCAAAAAGCAGCCAGTGTGTGTGTGGGTGTGTGTGTGTGAGTGAAAAATGCCTCACCAGAGAAACAACATTCTGTAGTCCCATGCAACGTATGAGATAGTGCAATGTGAATGGACAAGTATTGTGGAGGTGGTGCATGATGGATATGTGTTTACATATGCATGTGTGTGTGTGTGTGTGTGTGTGTGAGAGAGAGAGAGAGAGAGAGAGAGAGAGAGAGAGAGAGAGAGAGATGGACCGTGACATCAGAAGTCCAGAGTGTTAGGTTATCTCGGAGAAGTTGCATAATCAATGTGCTGTCCTTGTATGATTCCTCACCCAATGTATCTAGCTCGCAGATGGCCTCATCAAATGCCTGCCAAACAATTAATGCATTTTAAGGAAAGGCAAGGATGACAATTGAAATGGAAGGATTGAGGTCCAAAATGGAATGGATCAAACATCAAATACAAACTAATGCTCCAAATGAGCAGAATTATTTCTGGTGTCACCTTAACTCTATCTCATAATGCCGCCTATATCGCATTCCAAATTGGTTCAAAAGGTTCAACAAAAATTACCTGTTTAGCCAGACTGCAGGCACGATCAGGTGAGTTGAGAATTTCATAATAAAACACAGAGAAGTTAAGAGCAAGTCCAAGCCTAATAGGGTGAGTGGGAGCCAGCTCAGCCAAAGCAATATCCTACATCAAACAAATGACAATCAGATTTCTTATTATTATGTGAGTATTAAACACAACCAAATGCCAATAAAGGAAAACTAAAAACCAGTTATGATTTATCGAGGCAAGTTGAAACAAAAAACCCACCTGAGCAGATTTGTAAGCCAACAAGGTGCTCTCAGCAGCCTCCTTCCGCTCAGTTCCTGCCTTAAACTCAGCCAAGTACCTGTGGTAATCACCCTTCATCTTCAGATAGAAAACCTTTGACTCAGCAGATGAGGCCGATGGAACGAGATGCGACTCAAGGAGACTGAGAATGCCATCACAGATCTTGCTGAGCTCAGTCTCAATCTTCCCCCTATACTCCTTGATAATCGCAACATGGTCCTCATTGCCCCGGCTCTCTTCCTTCTGCTCAATGGAAGAGATGATCCTCCATGAAGCCCTCCTAGCACCAATCACATTCTTGTATGCCACAGAGAGGAGGTTACGTTCCTCAACAGTAAGCTCCTCGACATCAACAGTCTTGGCAACTTTCTCCATAAATTCCACCATTTCCTCGTAACGCTCAGCCTGTTCAGCCAACTTGGCCATGTACACATTCTCCTCACGTGAAGAATCAGCTGCCATCTTCAATATGCTGATCAAATTACAAGAGTGCTGATAAGATGTAAATGTTAACTCAAGGTCACGAAGAGACCATCCAGTGATTCAGGGGTAACTTCTGTTACCAAACATGACAAATGATCATTTACACCAATGTTATCAGGGAACACAAACCCAACAAGACCAACAGATGGTGTAAAGGAGTTATTGAACGGATTAGGTATCAGATAAAAAAAATAATCTTGATATAGGAAGTGTCAAAAAATATGATGACCCAAGATCTCTAGAGCTTATAATCTCTCTAAGAGATTGATAAAACAGCATATACTTGATATATCAATCACCAATCATCGGGCTACATAATGCTAGGAGCACCACTCTCTAGCTAGAAGCTTCTTCTTTCCCCTCGTTACCATTCAACAGCTAGATATCAGGAAGATTTCTTTCAAATCCTAAAAAACACAAACCCAAGTTCTATTTTTCTAAAAAAAAAAAAAATTCTCTTCTTCCCCAAGATTATCCTACCAAGCAAACAGATCGAATCCGCGCTCGACTTATTTAAGAAACAAAAAAGAACCAAAAGCCGACCCCACTAATTTGCATTCCAGATGCTCTTCATTTCCGGCAGATTAATTTCCGACGCCCTTCCGAGCCCCGATAAAATCATCCCCCGTAATCTAAAACCCATCAAATTGCCATCGAAAATCAGATTCCGACAGATCCCAATCGACAAGGGGAAATCAGCTAGGGCTTCTTGGGGGGGCGAACCAACAGATCAGAACGAGAATCCCCTCGATCCGAACCCCGCGAGACTCGCGCAGGCCACTAAGGCCGAGAACTCCGGACCAATCGAATCAACAGAGGCCGGCCGCGAGAAGGCATCGAATCGACGGATCACGAACGCATAACAAACGACAGATCTAGACGCGAGCGAAGTACACAGAGATCAATCACAGCTCCCCCTCCCCGCCCAACCCCCAAAATCATATTCTTCATGGAGCAACTCGATTCGAGAGATCGAGAGAGAGAGTACCTGCGAATGATTGGGGGCTGTTTTTCGGAGATGCGCGACAGACGTGAAGCAGAGAACGAAGGTATCGGAAAGGGCAGGGGAAGGAAGGGGGGCGGTTACTTTATACGAGGAAAAGAGAAAGTGAAAAAATGGGGGAGGGGGGAAGGTCCAATAGGGAGGCGACGCGTGGTGGGCGACGGACTTACCGTTGCGTGGGAGGTTGGTGCGCTCGAATTCTCCACGCTGTGGCTTTGACCCGCGAGCTTAACTTAATCATTAAGGAAAAACAATTGGCCCTCTCATTAGTTGCCTTGGAAGAGTCATCACAGTATTCGAAGTGAATATTCTCCTGATGTCATTTATGAATGGAATATAGATGGTATCTTAAAAAAAATATTATTAATATTTTCAATTAAATGGTGATAGTAGCAAATGCATATGAAACTCAATTAAGAGGTTTTTGATCATGCCGTTGCTAATCTTTTAGTAATTTGATTTACAAGGTATTTAAAAGGTTTGTGGGATAATTATCTTACTGATGAATAAAGAACTCAAATTTTAAATGCATATAAAATAGATAAATATGAGCAACGTATCGAGGATGCAAATGGACAAGCCATCCAATAAAAGATTATGACAACCACGTATGATGATACTTCTTCAAAAGACTTTCTTGAATAAGTGGGTTTTCAAGTCAATGAAATAGAAACTTCCTTAGAACTAGAAGAAAATGATTCCTCTTCAGATGAGCCAACACTTGAACTCAATGTTTTAACAAAAGAAGAAGAATTTTTATTAGAAACAGGTGATACAGTATCAAATCCAGAAGCCCAAAAAAAAAACTTAGATAGACTTCAATCCTCTATGAAAATTTCAGCTAATTCTAATACAAGTTATAATCTCAAAGATATTCTTAACAAAAATAAGAAAATTCAATCTAAGCATATTGACTATGAAATTAATCATCAAAAATTAGAAATAAAATCTCTAAAAATACCTAAGCCCATATGCAAAAAGAAATTTTGGCATTAAAATTTAAAATAGATAAGGAAAAGAAATATTAGATGACAAGCCAACACATAATTCTAATTCTAATTTCTTAATGACTCTATCAAAAATAACATCAAGAAAATGGATAATATATATAACAATAAAAGTCAATGATGAATTCACTTTTGATAGCACGACACTTTTCAATACTGGAGTTGATCTTAATTGCATAAGAGAAGGATTAATATCGACACAATATTTTTAGAAATTTACGGAATCATTAAAGTTGGCTCAGGAGATAAAATTAATTATAAATTACATAAACCCTCAGTAGTAAAAAAAACGTCTTATAAAACTTATTTTCTTTTAGTCAAAGATACGAGGCAAAATGTAATCCTATGAACATTTTTTATTCAATTAATCCAACCATTTACTATCACAAGTGAAGGAATTGAAATGCAAGCTTTGAACAAAAAAGTTACTTTGAAATGAGGCCGGACACTTCAAGTGTCAAAACTTGGCAAAAGTTTGAAAAGTATACTTAAGTACCAAAAGTTGGGAAATGTACACTTAAGAGCCAAAATTAGAGCAAAATAAATAAGTTAAATGCCAATGGCGAGAAAATTTGGCCAAATTGCATCGTGGTATTTTTCTGGTGACATGAGCTCAAAACGACATCGTTTTGGGTGCTTACGTGGCTAGATAAGCCCAAAACAATGTCATTTTGGGCTTTAACGTAGCTACATTTAGTCAAAATGATATCGTATTGCCATAATTTGATTTTTAATATGAAAATTAATTAAATTAAATTAAATTAAAAACTATTTTTTTTTAAAAGAAGGAGAGAGGCACAAGCGGGAGGGGGCTCCCTTGCCTATGGTCACTGCCCCATCGTCGATGTGGTGGCGATGGTGGCGGCCATGGCCGGCGAGAGCAATATGCCCTTGCCCAAGCGTTAGGACGAGGTTGTGATATCTTGAAATTCGAATCCTTTAAGGGATGTATGAACATGAATTTTGTTAATGCATTATTAGTTAATCTCACTTGGAATTGATTACTCTCGAGATACTAACCTTGAGGGGAAATACTAATGAGAATAGAACTCGTGCAATTAAAGAACTTGACTTAGGAAAACGACTCGACTATGAGACTTGAGTGAGGATGATCTTGTGGTTATATATGCTAGTTTTAGAGATGACTAGAAGTCAATTCCCAGGCAAGGTATAATGGGACGGCGGGTGAATCCGTTTATTGTTATTGAGATTGCGAACAACTCTATATCAATTCTCGATAATCGTGCACTTTGAAATAAGAATCTATCATTTACAATTTCATGTTAGTCAAGGACATCCATATGTCGAGAAAACTTGAACGTGGTTTGATACTGATTCAAGTACAAGTCAGTTATGCGTAAATCCTCGAAATCGCTTATTAGTTCGAGACATACCAAAATGGCATTTGGGTAAAATTGACAATACATAAAAATCTAATATTGGACAACAAATCTTCAGAAACGTCTGAGACGAACTTTTGGACAATGCTTCTTTGACCTTTGACATTGTTAGTAAAGCCGAATTGTTGGAAAAGAGGTTTACAGACCGAGGAATCGAACTCACAAGGAAGTGAGCCGGGCAAGACCAAAGTGGGCCTCACACCCAAGGAGGGGCGGTAGACATGGTGGGCCTAAGGCAGCAAGTAAGCCCATTGGACCCAACTAACCATTTGACCCCTCCTAACCTATTGTCTAACTTTGTGCTATTTTGAGCTTAACCAATTCCTAAGCCCGTTCATATTCATTTCTTAGCTTGTTTCTTAGGCCCGTTTATCATATCAGCCCAAGGACAGATCGGTAATTATGCAAAGGTGGAAATGACCATTTTGCCCCTCTAGATATTATTGAGAAAGAGACAAAAGAAGAGAGAGAGAAGATGGTGTCATTGCATGGGGATGGTCTGATCGGTTCTTTGTGTGGTTTTGACGGGCCGCCTGGTAGAGGCCTTGAGGACGCCGGTTGGGATCCTATGGAGCTGGACCCTCCTAATGGCGCTGTGGTGAATCCTACTCTTGCTCCACTTGTGTTTGACCTGAATGCCTCCGACTATGACCTAACGGAGCCTGAGTCCGATGGGTCTCTATGATGAACGTATCGAACACGAGGGTTCTTTTTGGAAAAAATAGATTGGCCTAGCCTTAGTCTCTTTTTGTATGGCTTAAAGAAAGGAACTGATTCTCTAATGGGCTTGTAAATCAGAAACGTTCATTCGTTGGTTAATCCAATTAATAAATAAATGACTCGTTTGTTGTTGTTCTACAGTTCATCCCTCTATCCTTATTTGATTAATTGATTGATTGTTTGATTGGTTAGAGGATGGTTCATTTTCCTCTTACGTATAATGAAAGAATAAAATGAATGGTTGGCGACACGTCTTGGGACATCACATTCAGTTGACCAAGGGAAGGGATTGTTGCGTACTCGGGATTTGAGACGTGACAAGGGTAGCGACCCTTTCTCAAATCGAGGGTCATTGGTGCTTACACGAGAATTGGTGACCCTCGCCCAGATCTAGGAAAGGCCACCGCCCTCTCCTAGTGCTTAGGTGAGGGTTATTGGCCATCGCTGTCGCCCGAACTGGCGATGGGGCAATGGTTACAACGGGGGAGCTCCCTCTTGCTTGTGCTCTCTCTCTCTCTTAAAGTTCTTAATTTTTTTAATTAATATTTATATAAAAAATTGAATTTGGGCCAAAATAATGTCGTTTTGGCTGAGTCTAAGCTAACTTAGCTTTGTAGAGAGCTATGTTAACAACTTATATATTTAAAAAAAAGCCATGTTGGATTTCCGGCCACTTTTGCCAGACTTGACACATAAATATTCCAATTTTCTAAAAAAAATGGTACTTAAGTATATCTTTCAAAATTTTTGGTACTTAAGTATCCACTATGCCAAGTTTTGGCATTTATGCTATTTGTTTACCCTTTCAAATTCATCACCAAACCACAAGCAAGAAATTTAAATATATTTCAAATGCATTCATTTGCTAAAATTAATTATCTTATAAGAAACAAAGAAAAATAGCTTCAATACCTAAAATATGATTTAGACTTTAAAAGGATAGAGTAAAAATTACTTGAACAAAAAATAAAAGACAAAATTGCTTCTCTTCAAAATGACATTAAACAAAATATATGTTTTATATTACCTAATGCATTATAGGAAAGAAAGATACAAATTGTCGGATCACCATACAAATTGGATTTCTTAGAAAAACAAATACCTACAAAAGCTCAACTCAAATGAATCTAGGAGTCTTGCAATTTTGCCAAAAAGAAATTCAAGATTTATTAGATAAAAATCTAATTAGAAAAAGTCAATCACCTTAAAGTTGTTTTGCCTTCTATTTTAACAAAAATGTTGAATTAGAAATGGGAGTATCTAAGGGTTTAAAATGGATTAGGTATCCAATTCCAAACAAAAAGGATTTATTAAATAGACTTCATGATTCAAAAATATTCTCAAAATCTGGTATGAAATCAGGATTTTGATGAATCCAAATAAATGAGGCAGATAGGTATAAAACATCATTCACTATACCATTTGGATAATATGAATGAAACGTAATGCCTTTTGACTTGAAAAATGCTATTTTAGAATTTTAAAGAGTTATGAATGATATTTTTAGTCCTTCTTATGAATATATTTTAGTTCACATAGATGATGTCATGATATTTTCGGCTAATATACGTCAACAACTTAAATATATATTTGCATTATCAAGAAAAATGGCCTAGTAATCTCCATTACTAAAATATCACTTTCCAAACAAAGATTAGATTTTTGTGACATTACGTATCACAAGAAACATTATTCCGATAGAAAGATCAATTTTATTTGCGGAAAAATTCCCAGTGAAATTAAAGATTCGACCCAATTACAAAGGTTTTAAGGAAGCCTCAATTATATCATAGATTTCTTTCCAAACATTAATATATTATGTAAATCTTTGCACTAGAGGTTATAGAAAAACCCCCTTGGATCTCAGTTCATACTAATATGGGAAAATATTGTTAAACAAATTAAAACCCATGTGAAAGAAATACTTTGTCTCCATCTACATTCAAAATCGTAGAAATAGATGCTTTAGACATAAGCTATGGAGGGATTCTCAAACAGGCCGAAAATGGAAAAGAACAAATTGTCCAATTTGTTTCCAAACATTAGAACCAAACTCAACAAAATTACTCTACTATCAAGAAAGAAATTTTAGCTATTGTCTTAGCAATATCCAAAATTCAAGGTGACCTTTTAAACCAATTTTTTTTATTATGTATTGATTGCAAATTAGCAAAAGAATATTACAAAATGATGTATTAAATATTACTTCAAAACAAGTTATATTATCAATCTTTGATTTTTATATTGAATTTATTAATTGATCATCAAACTCTTTGCCTAATTTTTTGAGGTATAAGTACATCGGGAGTGCCAAAAGTTACAAAATATACACTTAAGTGCCACTTTTTAAAAAAAAATGGATCACTTCAAATTAAGTCGTCGGAACCCTACCGGAAATCCTATGTGGCAATTTTTTATTAATTTTCTTGCCTATGTGGCTCGCCGAAAACTGAATCGGCAAAAAAATCAGCCAAAATGACGTCGTTTTGGCTGACATGGATTTTAAAAATTATTAATTAAATAATATTAAATAATTAAAAATATATATTATTAGAAAATCGATTTTATTATAAAAAAAAAACAGCATTTGTTTTGAAAAAAAAAATGCTCCGTCGGCAAATAAAGTCACCGGAAAATAGACACGTGGCAATTTGGCCGGAATTTTTCACCATTGGCACTTAACTGATCCATTTTGCTCTGATTTTGGCACTTAAGTGTACCTCTTGTAATTTTTGGCACTTAAGTGTCCCTCCGTGTCAACTTTTGGCACTCCAGAGGTCCGTACCTTGATTTTTTGATGAAATAATTTTTGCGTGGAAAACAATGGCTTCAAAATCCAAAAAAGACAATGGCAAAATTGTTGCCAAAACCTCATAATCACAATTTCAATCACTTACAATGGACTAGTTCAAAGTCTAGTTATACTTAATGAAAGCCCAATAATCACCATCACCCCAATCACCTTAGCAATTATGAGTATGGCTAGATCTTATCAAAGGTTAACAAACACCATTACCACAATTAATATCACCAGATCTCATCCTGTATTTGTCTCCATTACTTTCACAAGTAAAATAAGAAACCCCTTCATTACAACCTCACAAGCTCAAAAATCTATCAAAACTTGGGCATATATTGCTCAAGAAAATCTACCAATGTAAATTGAAATCACTTTAAACCCATCACCTTCACAAGTAAAACAAGAAACCCATTCATTGCAACCTCACAAGCTCCAAACAAGATCACAAGCTCAAAAATCTATCAAAACTTGGGCATATATTGCTCAAGAAAATCTATCAATGTAAATTGAAATCACTTTAAACCCATCGCCATTAGTCTCTAACAATCCAAAAGAATCACAATCACTCAAAAAGATTACTAGTGAAATAGTCATAAAACCACCATCTTCCTCTGTAAGTAAGTCCACCACATTGATGACCACGTTACAGTCTTCAACCAAATCACAATTCATCACTAAAAGCTAATATTAAGACCTTATGGAAATTGCAAAAATGATTTTATCACAAAAACCCAAAAGTCCATGTAAAAAATGTTTTCCTAGAAAATTGATATTACAGACCACTTGATTTATCAAAACCTTAAGCTTATTATGAACAAATCCTTGTTGAAATCAAATCGGTAACATTTAAACACTTTACATCACCTAAAAATCCAAATAATACCACCCATTCTCCAGCTATAATTCTTCAGGTTATATCATCGAAAATGTGGAAACCAACTTGTCATATCAAATTACAAGTTGAATCAAGATTGGCCACTAAATTATAATATCTTCCTACTTTCACCTATTAAGATTATCAATAAGCCCGATGGAATGCCTTTTTAACCAAAATGAAGATGATTGTCACACTTGACTCTTCTATTTCAAAACTAATTTTAACACCAAATATTACCTTTCTAGTTCCAAAAATGGTGGAGTCATTTTGATCCTATCATTGAAATTTTACTTCAACAATTTAAAAATAGCTTAAAAATTTTCCACATCCATTTCAAATCATGAATCAAAATTTTTTAACCTCATGCACTTTTTCATTAATTTTTGAGTTTCCTAAGTAACCTGCCTAGAAATTCAACTATCATCATCTAGCTCACTTTTCACATGTCCAACACATGCTTAGGATATTTAAAACTAAGTAATGGGATAATTTTAAATTCACTAATAACCTTTTTGAACAATCAACTTTAAAACCGGTTGAATCTATAAAATCACCCAAATACTCAGTTACCCATTGATCACAAAATTACCAAATTTCTCTAGCAAAAATCACTGGCCCAAGCTCATTTGGCGACCATCCAATCACTAGAAGAATATTGTCTTGCAGTGGCAAAAATTATATTAGAATTGAAATCTCTAGATTCCTCTAGTGAATCCCATCACAGTGACAATATTAATGAAGATGATTGCTACGGCATTGACTTGTTAGATGAGGATGAGGACAAATAGAGGAAATTACCAATCAACAAAGAAAGACAAAGGACAAAGAAGACAAAGTAGAATTTCACCATATTCCTTTTTGAAAATAAGAACTAAAGCTACAACTTCTACTCAAGAATATCACCAAGCAAAATGGGCCAAGCCTAAAAAAAAGGTTACTATTCACTTCATTTAAACCTTCTCGAATTTGCCTATAAAAGGAAGAGGAGAAGAAGAGGGAGGCACCACTCTATATACAAGTCTCAAAGGTCTCTTGCTCACTTGCTCTCTTGTGCCCAAAAGCTCCCTTTGATCACAACCCTTTCTATCACATCCTGAGTTTTACTTACCCAATATTATAATTAGATTGTGAAGTTTGATATCATTATTATTAAGTACGGAGTTCGAATGAAATAGGTTATGCTCAAGAAGCGAGCAACACAAAATGAGTTTGTGAATCAATGTTGGAATGGACATAGTTGAAAATGGGTAATACTAGTTACTAAATAGTAACACTCGGTCATGTATCAAAATTGGACAATCCCTCAATCTTCCATTTAGCAATTGTTAGAATTAAACTTATTGTTTGATATTGTTGCCAATGATTTCATAACTTTAGAAATCAAGAAGTGCATTGTGCATATTAATTCTACCAATGTGAATTTAAGGAAATATTCACATAAGTGATCTTTGGAACTAGACACCTAATCTCTCTATGGGTGCAAGTGGGGCATAGTGAAATGTAATTAAATTAATAATGTAACCTCACTTGGGTACAGTAGTCTACACTCAAGTAAAGATCCCATTGATATTCAAAAGAAAAGAAAGAAAAATGATCCTCTACGAGGGTGGTAGTTTGTGCTCGAGTAGAGATCTCAATTAAGAATAAAAGAAAAAAGAGCTAAGATATGAGGTAATAATGCCGGTCAAAACTTGGTTGGTTATATTATTAAGTGATCGGAAAGTATTTACTAAAGATGGATGATAAAAGTGATTGAAAATTAGTACAAGTGATTGAAGATATCTTGAAAAGTGATTACAAGTGATTGAGGGTGATTTATAGCGATTGGGGGAGTGATTACAAAATAATACAAGTGATTACAAAGTGACTTAGGATGAAAGTTAAAGGGTTGTGATTAAAGGGAGTTTTTGGACACAAGAAAGCAAGAGAACTTAAAAGGCTTGTATGTAGAGTGGTGCATCTCTCTTCTTCTCCTCTTCCTTTTATGGGCAATTCGGGCAAGTTTGAACGAAGTGAAAAGTACCTCTTTTTTAGGCTTGGCTTATTTCGCATAGTGATATTCTTGGGCAAAAGTAGCAGCTTCAATTCTTGTCTTCAAAAAGGAATATGATGAGATTCTTCTAGTCTTCTTTTGCCTTTATCTTCCTTTGGTAATTGGTAATTTCCTCCATTCATCCTTATCCTCAGTTGATAGGTTAATGTCATAGCAATCGTCTTCATTGATATTGCCACTATGATAGGATTCACTAGAGAAACCTAGAGATTTCAATTTTGACATGATTTTTGCTAATGCAAGGTAATATTCTTTTAGTGATTGGATGGTTGCCAAATGGGCTGGGGCTAGTGATTTTGGCGGAAGAAATTTTGTGATCTATGGGTGATTGAGTATTTGGGTGATTTCGCTGATTCAACCAACGTAGAACTGATTGTATGGAAATGTTATTAGTGAATTTAAAATTGTCCCACCGCTTAGTTTTAAATCTCCTAAGCAGGTGTTGGACATGTAAAGAGTGAGCTAGGTGATGATAGTCGAATTTCTAGGCGGTTACCTAGGAAACTTGGATATTAATGAAAAAGTGCATGAGGTTAGAAAATTTTGCTTCATGATCGGTTGGTTTGAAAAAGGGGCATGGAGAATTTTTGAGTTACTTTTAAATTGTGGAGGTAAGATTTCAATGATAGGACCAAAATAACTCGAACATTTTTGGAACTTTGGAACTAGAAAGGTAAATGTTCAATGTTGAAATCATTTTTGAAATAGAAGAGCCATGTGTGATGGTCATCTTCATTTTGGTGGAAAAAAAGGCTTTTCATTAGGCTTCTTGATAATCCTAATAGGTGAAAGTAGGAAGATATGCTAATTTTTGGTCAATTTGGATTCAAATTGTAATAAGGTGTGACGGGTTGGTTCCCACATTGCCAGTGGTATAACCAAAAGAATTGTGGCTGTAGAATGGGTGATATTATTTGAGTTTTTTGGTGATGCAAAGTGTTTGAATGTTATCGATTTGGGTTTAACAAGGATTTATTCATAATAAGCTTGGGGTTTTGATAAATCAAGTGGTATGTAATACCAATTTTATGGGAAGACATTTTTTGCATAGACTTTTGGGTTTCATGATCAAATCTTTTTTCAATTTCCATAAGGTCTTGACATTGGCTTTTAGTGATGAATTGTGATTTGGTTGAAGATCACGAAGGTGGTAGACTTAGCAACAGAGAAAGAGAGTGGTTTAATGATTGTTTTATTGGTTATATTTTTGAGTGATTATGATTCTTTTGGATCGTGAGAGGTTAATGGTGATGGGTTTAAAGTGATTTCAATTTGCTTTGATGGATTTTCTTGAGCAATGTCTTTCCAAGTTTTGATGGACTTTTGAGTTTTTGATCTTATTTGGAGCTTGTGAGGTTATGATGAAGTGGTTTCTTGTTTTGCTTGTGAAAGTAATTGAGACAAATTTGGGGTGAGATATGGTGATATTGATTGCGGTAATGGTATTTGCTGGGCTTTGATAAAATCTAGCCATATTTATAATTACTAGGGTGATTGAGATGATGGTAATGGTGATGGTTATTGTTGGGCTTTCATTAGGTGTTACTAGACTAAGAGTTGGTCCATTGTGGGCGATTGGAATTGTGATTATGAGGCTTCAGCAACAGCTTTGTCTTTGTCTTTTTTGGATTTTGGAGGCATTGTTTTCCTTGCAAAAATTCTCTTGTTTGAAAATTAGGCAAAGAGTTTGATGATCCATTAATAAATTCAATATCAAAATTAAAGACTGATAAGATAGCTTGCCATTGAGCAAAAATTTGTTTTGAAGTAATGTTTAATACATTATTTTGTAATACTTTTTTTTGTTGATTTGCAATCAATACGTAATAAAAAATCTTGGTTTAAAAGGTCACATTGAAATTTGGATATTTCTTAGATGATAGCTATTATTTCTTTATTGATAGTAGAATAATTTTGTTGGGTTTGGTTCTAATGTTTGGAAACAAATTACACAATTTGTTCTTTACCATTTTTGACTTATTTGAGAATTCCTCCACAGTCTATATCCAAAGCATCTTCTTATGAGTTTGAAAGTAGATGGGTCAGCTAGATAGAGACAAGGTATTTCTTTCACATGGGTTTAGATTTGTTTAACAATATTAGTATGAACTAAGGTCCAAGGTGGATGGGTTTTTTTTTTCTAACCTTTGGTGCAAAGGTTTACATAATATGTTAATGTTTCAAAAGAAGTCTATGATGTAATTAAGGCTTCCTAAAAACCTTTGTAATTGGATCTTATCTTCAATTTCATCAAGGAATTTTTCTACAAATAGAATTGATGTATTTATCGGACTAATGGTTTCTTGTGAAATGTAATGACCGAAAATTCTTTTCTTTTTTTTGGAAAAGTGATATTTTAGTAGGGGAGACTATTAGGTCATTTTTCTTGATAATGCTTATGAAAACAAATATATGTTTAAAATGTTGATCTATACTAGCTAAAAGTATCAAGACATCATCTATGTAAACTGAATAATATTTAGAACAAGGGTTAAAATATCATTCATGATTCTTTGAATTTCAGAAGGAGCATTTTTTAAGCCAAAAGGCACCACATTGCATTCATATTGTCCAGATGGTACAATGAATCCTGTTTTATACATATTTGCCTCATTTATTTGGATTTGTCAAAATCCTGATTTTATATCAAATTTTGAAAATATTTTTGAATTATGAAGCCGATTTAATAAATCCTTTTTGTTTCGAATTGGATACTTGATCTATTTTGATGCTTTTATTCAAAGGCTTGTAATTGATAACTAATTTAAGTACTCCCCTTTCTAATCTAGCATTTTTGTTGACACATTCCAAGGGATTGACTTTTTCTAATTAGTTTTTTATCTAATAAATCTTGAATTTCTTATTGGCAAAATTGCAATACTTCTTGATTCATTTGAATTGGTCGGGCATTTGTAAGTATTTGTTTTTCTAAGGAATCTGGTTCATATGGTAAATTGACAATATGCTTATTTCTTTCCCAGAATGCATTAGGTAATGTAGAACATATAATTTTGTTGTTCAAGTAATTGTTGTTCTATCCTTTTAAATTCTAAATCATCTTTTACGTATTGAAGCTATTCTTTTAATATATTTAAATCTCTTGTTTGTAGTTTGGTGATGAATTTTAAAGTAGTCTTTTTGTTCAAAGTTTGTGTTTCAATTTGTTCACTTTGGTGAGAGTAAAGGGTCGATTAACTGAATAACATGTGATATTAGGATTACATTTTGCCTCATATCTTTGACTAAAAGAAAAGAAGTTTTATAAGCCATTTGATTTTTTACTACTAAGGCTTTGGGTAAATATAATTAATTTTAAGTTTATCTCTTGAAGCTGACTTTAATGATTCTCAGTAGTTTTCTAAAAATATTTTGTTGGTATTAATCCTTCTCTTATGCAATTTAGGTTGACTCCAGTACAAAAATTGCTATGGTATCAATAGTGAATTCATCATTGATTTTATCGTTATATCTATTATCCATTTTCTTAATGATATTTTTGATAAAGTCATTAAGAAATTAGGATCAAAATTATTTGTTGGATTTTCATCTTCTTCTTTTTTTCTATTTTAGATTTTATTGCCAAAATTTCTTTTTGCATCTAGGCTTGGGTATCTTTAAGAGCTTTTATTTCTAATTTTTGATGATTAATTTCATTATTAAGGTCATTAATATTAATAGGTCTAGATTGAATTTTCTTATTTCTATTAAGAATATCTTTGAGATTATAGGATGTGTTAAAATTAGTTAGAATTTTCATAGATGACTGGAGTCTATCTAAGTATTGTTTTTTGGCTTCTAGATCTAATATTGTATTATTTGTTTCTAACAAAAAATTCTTCTTCTTTTGTTAAAACATTGATTTCACATATTGGCTCATTCGGAGAGGAATAGATTTCTTCTAACTCTAAGGAAGTTTCTATTTCATTGATTTAAAGACCCTCTTCTTCAAGAAAGCCTTTTGAAAAAGTATCATAATTTATGACTGCCATAATGTTATTATGTTGATAGAGTGTCACCTCATCTATTGAGAGCTCATTTAATCTTTTATCTACTTGAGAGTATTTTGAAATATGTACTCTTCTTCCACAATTATAACATTTAATATCTTTGTTAATTTTTCTTTTTGGTTTTTGTTTAGCTTTATTTTATTTGTTGGCCTGTAATTTATTTTTGTAATGATTTCTAGTTTTTTCAAGAGGACAATTTCCTTTGCACTTTGGTTTTGATGGTTTAGTGTAAGAAGGGTCATATTGACCACAAAAATCTCCTAAATCATTATCCTTGTCTATAAATAGACGAAATTAATTCTCCATATGATAATAGGTGATAAGGTATTTGGCCATCATATTCTTCTCTTATTTTATGGCGAACCTAGTCACCTATTAAATGGAGGTAATCTGGCTAAAAAATTTTCTTTCCAAAATGGATGGTTACAATCTAGTCTAACTATTACCCTTTGTAGGAAAAGATATATGTATTCCCTAAATCTTCTTTCATATTTGAAAGAAGATCTTGATTTATGTCTCTTATATGGGTAGGGTCTCTAATAAAGTGTTGAGATATAGAATAGATGAGAGTACAAATAGCATGTTGGATGGCTTATCCATTTGCATCCTTGACATGTTGCCCATATTCATTTATTTTATATGCATTTAAAATTTGAGTTCTTTGTTCATTAGTAAAATAATTATCTCATCAGCCTTTTAATTGCCCTATAAATCCAACTACTAAAAGATTAGCAACGGCATGATCAAAGACCTCTTGTTGAGTTTTATATGCATTTGCTACCATCACCATTTGATTGAGAATATTAATAATATTGTTTTTTGAGACACCATCTATATTCCATTCATAAATGGCATCATGAAAATATATATATGGTTTTACGCATCATGAGAATATTTATTTGGAATTATATACGGTGACTCTTCCAAGGCAATATGAGGTGGAGCTCTTTGATAGTAAAGCTTATGGGGGATTTTTCCATGAGAGTATTTATTTCAGGAATTGATTCATTTTCAGATTCTTCATTGGATTTTCCAAGGACATTTATTTAATTTGGAGGATCATTCATGACAAGTTCTCTTATTCTAGAGGTTTCCTCAATTGCCAATCCTCCGATAGTGGGAGTGTCCAGGATTGGCATTCTTCCAAAAGACCTCCTTCTATTTTCTATAGCTTTAGCAAATTTTGGACAATAGGTTTTAGAAAATTCGAAGAGTTTATATATTGGGGACTTGGGAGTTTTAGATTTTGGTAATTAAGAACAATATAATTGAATAGAAGATTCTATCCTATTTAATTGAGTTCCAACAGTATGGAGATGTTGCTTAGTGTAATTATTTTGCTGCATTATTTTTACATTTTGAGGATCATCGGTTTCAGTTGTGATTCCGAAAAGGGTTGGCAATAATTTTACTATCTCTATTGTCACATCCCAACTTTCGAGCTTGCAATAACTCCATTTCATTTGAGGTCTAACTGTACAATGTCCTAGGCACTGTTGTCGAACAATTCATTTTATCTGATAGTTAAGCACATCCGGAAACGAATAACTTCCAAAATAGAAACAGTAAGGATAACGCAACAACAGCAGAGGAAAGACAAACATTATTTCATTTATTTGAAAGTTAGCTTGTAGACTAGTAAATATATACACACCTCACTACATGCGATACAGCAAGGCCTACTCAAAAAGGGATTGGCCTAGCTAACCAATTACTGCACAAGTGGAGGAGGGGCTCACCAAAAAGGGGAATATGCCACAACTGGCTACTCATTATCCTCTAAAGGGTCGGTCTCTCTAGTCATCGGATTTGAAAGCTCGCCATTAGGGGGATCCATACCCATAGGATCCCAAACCTCATATGTTGGCCCCACAGGAGGGACTGGTCTGTCGAAGCCTTAGAGAAGACTGTACAAGATACCTCCCATCTTAATGAACCACGCCTTAAAGACGTGGGGCGCGTAATGGTCTCTCAACCCCTCGTCCACCCAAACCGTGGTGATGTGGTGCTCGTATACAAAATTGTGACTTGGGGCTGGCTATGTAGTAATGGTGGTACTCATGTCCACCGGAACGCCGAAGCGTACCTAGCACTACGTCATATAGGGCCTAAAAAGGTTAATCACGACGGGTTGAGATAAATTTAGCAAGTTAAAGTCCTAAGTCCCGGTTAGGAACTTCCTTGCCTCAAGAGTCTAACATACAGCCTAATCCATCATTCGTCACAACTTAGAGAGAGACAAAAGCATAAAACAGTATAAAAAACAGACACAATCATAGGTGATCCTACTTGGCCTTGGCACACGTGACATGTAGAAACTGTCAACCATCTCACAATAACAGTGGAATACATGCAAATAATTAGAGCATTGCACAAAACTTTCTCATATCTTGTTGCCCACACATGCTCTAATTATTAGGATTCCTAGGGTCACGGCATAACCTTATGATTGGCAGTCTCTAGCCTAAGCCAGGCTTCGTCCTAAGGATTGGCGATCATCTGGCAATGCCAAGGGGTGGTCCTCCTCCTATAAATTTTTATTTATGTTTTCTTTTTTCTTTTTTAATGTCTTTTTTTTTATCACAAAACAAAAAACGGAAAAAAGTAAAGAAAATAAAATAAAAAATGTAAAAGATGAAAATACCCTTGACCAATCGGTGCCTTTCTTTGATATTGATATAGTTACTTCAGACTCTTATTTAAAATAATGTCAACTTTAGCCTTTTATTTGAGAAAATAAGGATACCTCATGCTCTTATCTTCTAAATCTGGGGTAGTTCGGACTCTAATTTGGAATTTTCCTAAAATTTTTGTTCCCATTGAATGTTATTTTTCTACAACGCCAAAAGTAAAAAAGAAGAAGCTTTTCTCTGTTTTTGTTTTGGATAAGAAAATTTTTGCACTTAAGATATTTATTTATGTAAGGTTGCTCGATTTGAAATGGTTTAATTTCCGAGCTTGAAAAGCTACAATTCCTTTGTAAGTGGCACTTGAGCATGTTTGATTATAGATGTGATCAAATTGAGTGGGCTGGGGGCACTACGATTAGGCCTAATTCGCCTATCTTACCACTTTAGGTAAGCCCATTAGACTTCCTAACGCATGGCCTTGTCAAAGCCAGCCCAATAGTGTCCTTTGTGCCCATTTGGCTCAAGTCGACGAGGGCTGGCTTAAGCTCGTGTAAAGTTTGTGGGCTGTTAAGCGCATGATTAGGTGAGAAACTTCTAATAACAATGCTTCGGCCATGTTGGTGTAACCGATTCTTGTTAAAGCATGTTACCATATAGGCTCCACTTGTTTCACAAAAGATAGATAATTTTAAAAATATTTTCCTAATAAATGATTGTTTATATTGTTTTATAAAAAAATGAATGAAAAAATATCTTCATAATTTATAAAAAATATTTAGACATATATTGTTGTCAATAATGAAAACATTTTCTATTGGCTAATTATTTTAAGAGATACAAGTAATCGTTTTTAAGCAAAAATTTTCTAAATTATTCATTTTCTACGAAATAAATAGAGCTTTGGCTTCATTGAGGGAACCATTTCAGGATCTCGTTAGATGTATGTATAGATTTTTGCATTTGATGTGCCTGCATCTCGAATCCTACCTTAATTTATCTAGTAATTGTTAATTTTGAAAGAGTCTTTTATTATGTCTCAATCATTTATAATGGGCATTAAGTAATTAAGGCTTAATTTATTTTACGAAAAATGAATGATTTGAAAAACATTTGTAGGAAAATGATCGTTTATATCTCTTACAAAATTGAATGAACAACAAATATTTTCATCATCTACCAAAAATATTTGGACGCACATTATCAGCAATAATGAATATATTTTTCATTGACTAATTATTTTAAGCAATATAAATGATGATTTTAGGAAAATATTTTTTAAATTATCTATTTTTCGCAAAAGAAATAGAGCCTAACTAATGATAATTTTAACTACTAGGGTTTGTCATAGTAGCCACCTTTCCCATATGAGAAGAAGAGGGGTGGAGAGTTTAAATCCTTACCTTATCGGGGGATTGGGCTATAGACGATTTATCTACATGTGTGGGTTTCGACTTTCATTTTCTATAAGGAGGTAAGATAAAAGGTTAAAAAAGAATTAGAGTAGAAATAAAATAAGACTCATAAAAAATAATGATAATTTGAAATATTTGATGCAATCAAATCTTTGAGAATTTAATTATTAATAATGCTTAACAAATGTCCCCAAGTTCAAGTAACATGAGAACGACGGCGTATATTAGGAGAGTACGAAGGAGGCTTGAGTCGTCGACCTGGAAGAAAGCTGCAAAACCCCAAAACCTCGCAGTTTAGCTTCTTCTTCCTCCACCCACCTCCTAAAGCAGAGAGATCTTGCACCTCCTTCGATTTCAAGAAAGACCCTTCTCGTTTCTCGATGGGTTATATTCAGGAGGCGCGCGAGAACCACGTCAAGAAGAAAGTCGAGGAAGGTTCTTCTCTCGATTCCAACCCCCCTATTTGTTTTAAATTCTCTTTATGATAAAGAAGGTTGGGATTTTAATGGCGATGATTTGAACTCAATCGGGTGACCGGTGGTCGCTTCTGATAGCGAAACCAAAGCGTGGTTTTGGGTGTTCCGCAGGCGGGTTCGCCGTTCTTTCGAGTGTGCTGTAGCTGTAGATTAGTCCGCTGAGTGCTTTTATTTTCTTTCTGTTTTGTTTTTTTTATCTGATCGATCAATAGGGAAGAGAGGGAGATGCTAAGGTTCTCTGTAGACAAGTCAAGTTTCTACGCGTGGGTTTTGTTGTTTGGATTTGTTTTCGAATTATTCGGCTGGCTAATGTGCGTTTGTGTGGTTACTCGTTTTGTATCCAGCTTTACGCAGCAAGATGAAGCAGAAGGCTCTGAAAGAGTGCGATTATTATACTTCCAAGTATGCAGAATGCACCACTGGAAGAACCCTCTCCGTGGTCTGGCAGTGCCGCAAGCAAGCGAAAGAATTGAACGATTGCCTTCATCACTAGTAAGTCTTCTTGAACAAACTCTTCCTGTCTCATCGTGGGACTTTCAGCCGAATGTGGTTCACATAACTTTGTGGGGATTGTCTAGCAAGATTTGATTTGATGATGGTGGTTTTTATGTATCAGGAATGATAATGAATTTGGCCATTTGCTATTTACTACTCGGGCATGTTCGACTACTCTGGATATAATAGTTACTAACAGTACCCCTTTTGGATATTTTACTATTTATTCGTGTGAAACTGAAAATGTGGTTGAAATAAGAGGATCTTGGGCATATCACGAAGTCACTGCTTTCGTTTGATGCGAGGGGTTTGCAATCATGTAATTTGTCTGTGATATGCTGTTTAAACACTAGCAGAAGTAAGGGTTGCATTTGTTTGGAATGTGGTATTGTGAGGTCCTGGTCCTTTCTGTCCTATAGTGGCAATGGTTGTACTAATATGATTTCCCTGAAAATTGCTTTTCTCCAGAGTCTTATGTTATGTTGTAGAGTTGTGGGATGCAGCATGCATGATGCATAGGCAAGAGTCATCTCACATGCTGGAGAAAGCTTTCTTCCTAATGCAATGTCGGATGTAAATTAGAAATATGCTCATATTCTTCAAACAAGAGAAGTATCCAATGTTTGGTTTTACTATTCTACATGCTGAACTTACTTTGGAACGTTACATGAGATCCACATCACCAGGTTAATGTAGAGTCTAATGAAGCTGAGTCAATCTGAGTGACATTGCTTATTTTCCTTAAAGTGCTGAGAAGTCGAGGAGAACTTGATGTTAATATCATTGACAATAACACAAAAGTAACAGCATGAAGTAAACTTAGAGCTGGAAGATAAGATTGTGAAGTTTGTCTTCAGGGTTTTTCAATATTAAATGAGGACACAAGACTGCCACAAATAGAATTCTTCTGGCAGTTGCAGTCCACTGAAATTCAAGCAAACATCGTTAATGGCTTAATCTGTGCAGGGATACATGTTAATGTTAAAAATGAAGAATCCCGTAATATCTGACACTTTTCTGTTGGCTCTTTGGCAGCACAAATGATGCTGTCTTGGAAGAGATGAAAAGAGAGTATGCACTAAACCAAGAAGGGAAAGGCCCAGCTAATCCTTAAGTGACACATGGATTTGCCTTCAGTCTGCTCGTGTTTATGTGAATCAAGCTGTTGTATGCTCATGCCATCTACAGATGAATTTTTGAGTTTCCATTGGAAGATTTTCATGGGTATATGTTATCCAGATTTTGGCGAATTAGAGCATCCTGTTGCGGCGCACCTGACCTATGGAATTGAGAGAGCGTGTGCAAACCAACTTTATCCTCACTCCTTAATCAGGTGAAGCCTGAAAATAATTATCACCCCAAACTCGTACATTGTATCATGAGGCCTTGTGTTTTCTTTTGTCCTTGCATCGCGTCCATTACCTTTGAGGCTGAGTTGTTGCTGCAAAAAACAAGATCTACCATTCATTGAATGATGTACCGCGTAGAGCTATGTAGCATTTTTTGGTTAAATAATCATTAACCTGCATGATTGTGTTAATATTTGGTAGAAGATACAAATCCTCCTCTGCCTTAGATTCAATGGCAATCAAAGAGCTTTAACTTGGTGCACAGAGTTTCAGCTTTCATCTCTCTATGAATCCATCTCAAGGCTAATTGGAAACTGAAAACCTTTGCAAATTGCAAACTTTAGTGATGAAGCATTAACGTCTTCTTACAAGCTAATGAAGATGCTTCTGCAGCTGATTCTTAGGCATACTTGCAGTTTTCAAACAGAAATATTCATTGAAGATGTGTGAATTTGAAAGAAATTGGACTGTAATGACGTCGATGGAATCTGCAAAGTGAGTCTCTAAACATTTGAAGGATTAGGTACAGATTTAGCTTTCTATATTTAGGCATTTGTGCTATTTGATCTTCTATTTTTTATTTAGTGCAATTAAGTCCTCCCAACTTTTTTGATTTGTGCAATCAAGTGTATTGTTAACTCGTTGTAAATAATGCTGTCAAATTGCGATTTCTTCTTTCTTTGTTACCTGTTTGCTTTCTGCTTGTTTGGAAGCAAATTAGCATCACCTATTATTTTTTGTCACATAAACAAGGTGTATTTGATTAATTTGATGGTTTAGTTGAAGTGGTTTGACTGAGGGATTTGATTGCACAAATCCAAAAAGTTAAAAGGACTTGACTGTACAGAATATAAAACTTGAAGGACCCAATTTGCACAAATCTAGAAAGATAGAGGAATTAAATTAACGAAATAAAAATTAGAAGATCAAATTGCATAAATGCTGCAACGTTAAGGGCTAAAATATGCAGTTTTACCCGACATTTTGACTAGGAATTGCCTACGGCCGTGCCTGGTCCATGTCGGGCCGAGGCAAGTTATATGGGTCCGAGTCTGGTTTCTATTTTCTATCTTTTATTAAATCTAATGAACTCTCAATAAAGGAAACAATCAAGTCCCTTTTTGCGGACGGCTTGACCCTGCTCGGCGCGGGCCTAGTAGCCCTTGCTGTGACCAGTCTGGCGGATCGGTCATTCCCAATTTGGGCATTTGTCTAGCAAAATACAAGGTGTTATGCCCTCCCCAGCATGATTTGCTGCGTTCTGAACAGGATTTTCTGTTCCTGGGAATGTCATAGCCAGAATTTCCTTCCATCTTGTGTAACTGAGAATACTGGTAAATGAGTAAAATTTCGAACATTTTCTCTTTGGAAACTCAGGCACATGAGGCATGAATCTGTTTGTAAAGGACAAATAAGGGTCTGGCCGGCATGGAGAATGTAATCTAGTGCCGTAGACATCAATGCCAGGACCAAGCATATGCTTCCTCTTTCTGTGACCGAGAAGAGACTTTCTTCTCAATGAAGGGAACGTGAAAGTCGCCGGGATGTGCATATTGACGGTGCTAATACACCATTTGAATGATTGTTATGAGACAGCACGTCTTAAAAGACCCGAAATGTCGGCATGCCCTTTCCACTATACTGGGCCGATGTCATGTAATAAATCAACCAAAGAACTGTTTAATATGTAAGCACCAGGTTGTCATTCATTTTCTCAGAAGTTAACGAAGCCTTTTGTAGTGTACTGCCTGGCACCGCTTGTGTGAAAGCAGATTTTATATAGACTGTGGCTATGCCGGCCACGCTAGGCGGAGAAAGCTCCATTTATGTCATAATCTTTAGGACTGGAGGTGGGTTTCACATAGCTGTATGAAAACCATTTGAAGAGTTTGTTGATCTTCGTCTCATCCAAGAAATTTACCATGCGTCATCAGGATTGAGAAAAGATGGGACGTCCCTCGACCGAACTATTTGCTCCTTGCAGTGCAGTCCATCAACAAATGCGACCGGAGGAGGCGAGCGATCCTTCGACTCAACAACAATTTCAGATGCAGCAGAATATACAAACCAGTCCGATTGAACCGATGCATGCTGTACAATTCCCACCCCAAAATCCGCAGATGATGCCACTTCATGTGATGCCGCAATCTAATCCGCAGAATCTGGCTGGTCCTGGACAAATTCCACAAGCGAACCAAAGTTTTGGGCCTCAGTCGGCTCTGTACTCAGGGCAACCGATTCCTGTGAGCTCCCAAATTCAAGCTGGTTTCCAGCCATTGCATACTGTCCCAGGCTTTACTACAGGGCCGATGAATGCTCCGGCTCAACCCTTTCACACTGCTGGTGCAAACTATCCTCAAGTGCCCTTTCACCCGCATAACGTGCCTCCTATGCCTCAAGGGATCATAGTTCAATTGCCACCAGCTGCTCCACCATCTCCTTGGACAACGGGGTTGTTCGACTGCATGGATGACCCTTTGAATGGTACAGTCGCCTTTTGCTTTTCCCTGGCAAGTTTATGATAAAATAGACGAGTAACACATGGAAAATTTCTAAGTAGTTCTTGCGTGTTGGCAGCGGTTGTGGCCTTGTGCTTCCCCTGCATAACATTCGGCCAGATAGCGGAGATTGTTGACCGAGGGAGCACATGTAAGTAACGATGCTTTTACTGACTCTTAAATCCTTGGTCCTACTAGCATAGAAGACAACAGAGATTGGAAAATTCAATATCCTTTCAACATTCTGAGGGAGAGAGGAATCAGAACGAGAAATTTTATGCACTTCAGCATATGAGAAGAAAAGGTCTCATTGGATTTATGCGGTTGAAAATGATGTTTTCTGTGCAGCATGTGCAACGAGCGGGCTACTGTACGGTGGGATCCAGTTTCTCATTGGTTGCCCGTGCTTGTTGTCCTGCACTTACCGAACCAAGCTCCGGAGCTGCTTCAACCTCATCGAGTCTCCTGCTCCTGACTGGATCACTCACTTCTTTTGCGAATGCTGTGCTCTTTCTCAGGAATACAGAGAGCTTAAGAACAGAGGACTTGACCCTTCCATAGGTAAAACTGACGTCATCTATTGCCATTTGAGCTCCAAACAAGCACTTAATAAGCCAACTTATTGTAAATATGGCACTTTAATGCTGTTGTTATCATTTAATTACTGTCACTAACAAAGAAAAATTTGCATTTTCATCTTTGTTTTTGGCAAGAAATTGCTGATGTTTGTCCTTATTACTTGCCTAGGTTGGCAGGGGAATGCGGCAACAATGCAGAACGTGCAGTATCGGGCTGCTATGGTGCCTCCAATGCATCAGCAACCCATGAGAGCTTGACGAGGAACATCACATTGGGTCCATCAGTGACTTGGATCATCCTCTTATGTAATCACCAATGAGTGAAAGAAAGTGAATGCCAATAGAAATATGAAGTTTCAATTTGCAGATATGAATAACAATTTTCTTTCTAAAAGTTTCCATCGATTTGAGGAACATATCGAAATAAAATTGTCAAAAGTATATCTTGTAATAGTCCAACAACTGATCTGTTTCGAGTACTATATCATTGTTGCATCTTGAAACATTATTTTCTTTTCCACCAGTTAGACAGTTTCAGATTCATATTTAGGATCATTGTACCGTGCACAATTCTGTGGCATCTATCAAATCCATAACATCATTTGTTTTCCAGTGGCATGATTTTTTGGAGGTTCTCTTGTTCACTAGTCGTTTCACTGGAAAACTTTTCCAAACTATGTACCTTCTTAATTCACCTATCTAATGGAAATTACAGAGAGAAAGGAAGGCTTACATCTAGATCTGAGAGGATGGCCACTGTGAGGTGATTGCAGCTACCACAAGAGATGCGCGACATGAGATGGATCACCTCTCGTTGACTGCAACACAGTGGTTGCCATCTCTCTCTCTCTCTCTCTCTCTCTCTCTTGCATGCACACGCGGCTTTCAGCATATTTGGCACCATATTAGCCACGTAAGAGCCACGTGAGCCAATGAAGATAAATGTAACACGTACTCTGATTGTCCAGCTTCTATTCCAACGTGCACCTTAGCTCTACGGTAGAGCTTTACAACCGAAAGACTTACTGTAAGCACGTTTTACCAAAAAAAAATAGTCTCAGTGTGGTTTCTCGAGTACTCTTTTTAGGGCTTCACCCACATATGGAATAGGTTGAGTTATTACAGATAATATCATAGCATGTCTCCCGCCTGTAGATCTGTGGTTCGTGGACAGAATATGCTCATACCCGATTCGACGAGGGTAAGGAGTGACCACTCGAGTGAGAGAGATTGGACAAGGTGTTGCTCCTGGTCCTGGGAGAATTCCAGGATAGCGAAGGCAGCAGAAAAATGCCACGAAAATGCATAATGTGCGGTATCAGGCTGCTATGAAGCCTCCAATGCATCAGCAACCCATGAAAGCTTGACAAGGAACATCGCGTCAGATCTATCACTGTCTCGGATCATCCTCTTATGTAATCACCAATATATCAGAAAAGAAGTTCATACCAATAGACATACAAAGTTTCAATTTGCAAATATGAATAACATGATCTTTTCAAAAATTTTCCATCGGTTTGAAGAACTCATCTAGAGAAAATTTGTCAAAGCATACGTTGGAATAGTCCAGCAACCTTCTTGTGTGATGTACAATATCATTGTTGCATGGACTGTCATTTTCTTTCTACCATTTGGACAGTTTCAGGCTCATACCTCTAAGATCATGAAGCTTTGTAAAATTCTGTGATATCCATGATATTCATAACAACGTTTGTTTTTATGTGGCTCGATTTATTTTTCTGGAGGTGCTCTTGTTTCACCAGTTTCATCGGTTCTTTGACAAACTTTCCAAACTTCGTACTTTCTTAGTTCGCTAACTTCATGGAATTACGCAGAGTAGAAAAGGCTCAGATCTAGATCTGAGAGGATGACCACCTTGAGCTGATTGCAGCTACCCCAAGAGATGAGCGACGTAAGATGGATCCCATCTCGTCGACCATTGGCCTGTAGCACAGTGATCGCCATCTCACTCATCCATGCACACGCACGCGCGCACTCAGACACACACACACACCCGCGCGCGCAAGCTGCTCTCAGCCTGTCTGGCACCACCATATTGGCCGCATAAGCGCCTAGTAAACCGATAAATTTAATGTAGCACGTTTACTCCGATTGTCCAGCTACTATTTCGACGTGCACCTTACCACTCTGGTAGAGCTTTGTAACCGGAAGACTAACAGCGAATACTTTTTAAAAGTAATTACTGCGATTGATTTCGGGGGTTTGGCCCAAAAATAAAACGGGCTGAGTCACTATGGATGGTATCAAAGTAGGTCTCCCTCTTATAAATGTATGGTTCATGAATGGAATAGGCCCTTACTCGATCTGACAAAAGTGGGGAGCAATGGCAGGGTTGAGGGGGTTTGTGTTAGGGAAATCCCTTATAATGTTTTGAAGATGACAAAATAAATCAAAGGCTACTAACGTGTTTATTGATTGAGCAATTTGATGAAAGACGCACAAGTCGCTATGCAAATGATGAAAGGCTTTTGAGTCTGCGAGTCTCAGATGAAGAAGCAAATGAACGCTTCTGAGTCTGTGAGTCTCAGACGGAGAAGCAAAGGAACGCTTTTGAGTCTACAAGTCTCAGATAGAGAAGCAATAGAACGTTTCTGAGTCTACGTATACCAGACGGAGAACGCAAGAAGACGTAGAATCTTGAGAAGAATTTTCTCAGTCTATGTATACTAGACGGAGAACACAAGCAGACACAAGTTTCTAAATCTACGTGTACTAGACGGAGAACACAAGCAGACGTAGAACCTCAGTCTAGTAGACCTAGAACGAACTTACAGGATCAGACCGAAAGCAAGATCATCAACAGTCATGATTTTCACTTACTTTATTTATGTTGATTTTGTTGTATCGCATCGATCAGCAAATCAATCATCAAGACAACTTCCAATGAAGGATGGAATACTTATGGAAGCCCGAATTCTGATTGTATGGGCGAATGGAATCCAAGGGAATTCAATCTATCTTCAACGGTTAAAAAACTTTCCTTATGAAGTCTGTCCAAGAAAGGAAAGGGAAGACGAATCTCTCAAGATGATAGCCAATGGTCAAGTGTGGCTCGAAGAGTATATAAGGGGAGGAGGCGACCAGAAGAGATAGAGAGGATGAACATATTCCAAAGTTGATTCAATTCTTCACTAGTTGTTTGAAAAAGAGCGAAATCGAGTGATCCTAGTGTATTGTCAAGAAGAGTGACTTTGTGAGACATATCATCACCAAGTGCAAATACTCAAGAGTGTGTAATCACCTTTGATCACATAGTGAAATCCATTATATTGGCTGATTGTCTAGAGAGTGGACGTAGGCTTGTCAAAAGCTGAATCACTATAACTGTGTTTGCAATCTTCTCTACTCTTTTTATTTAATTTCTGGTTGTAGATTACAAAAGTTTCATATTATTTGCGCATAAAATTCCTCTACACCTATTCACCCCCTCAAGGTGTTTATACTAGTTATATCAATTGGTATCAAAGCCTCGTGCTCAGTATTTTGAAGTGTTTATTGCTTCACAACTAAAGATCTTTCATGGCTAGTATTCTTGTACCAGGTCTGATTGAGGGACAAAGCAGCACCAAACCACCTTATTAGATGGAAAATAGTACAACATATGGAAGAACAAAATGAAAGCTTTTCTCAGATCAAAGAATCCACAGGAATGAGATGTAGTCGTGAAAGGAATTGATCCTAATGCTGAAGTTGGAAAAACCGCAAGAAAAGATAATGGGAAATCAATAGAATCATCGGCTACCCTCTCAAAAGAAGAGTTGACAAAAAGAGAAGCTTTAGATGCTAAGGCTATTTATTCTCTTTATTGTGCTTTGTCTCCAAATGAATATAATCGAATCTCTTCTTGTGAAACAACGAAAGAAGTGTGGGATAGGCTGAACATTACCTATGAATGGACTGATCATGTAAATGAGACCAAAGTCAATATTCTGCTTGGTCAATATAAATCATTCAAAATGAAGCAAGGATAGTCTATTGGAGATATGTTTAGCAGATTTACTAAAATAGTAAATGGGCTTGCATATCAAGGACAACCTATCTCAGGACCAATGAAGGTTAACAAGCTATTGAGAGGTCTGTCAAAGGACTGAAACAATGTGAAGACCTCCATACGATAAACCTTGCAGATCTCACCTTTGTCAGTTGATGAGCTTGTTGGAACCTTGCAATCCTACGAAGCTAAACAGATGAATGAAGAAGTAGAATCTAGAGATAAGAAATCTATTGCGCTTAAGTCTAATGTCGATTCTGATGATACAAACTCTGAGGACAAACTGGACAATGAAGAACTTGTCTTATTAATAAAAAAAGGTAATAAAGTTAAACAAGAAATGCAAAAAGTTCAATAGCAGAAAGCAAAACAGATAGTCTAGATAGAAAAGCACTGCTGATGAAGAGGACTCTGTGAAAGATGTTGTCTGTTTCGAATGTAAAAAGAAGAGTCATGTAAAACAAAACTGTCCTACGCTAAAGAAGAACAAAGGCAAGTATGAAAAGTACAAGAAGGCCCTAAAAGCTAAAACTTGGAGTGACATTGAAGTTGAAGATAGTGAAGAAGAATATGGCAATATTTGTCTAATGGCACACTTAGACTTAGACTCAAAATTAGACTCAAACTTAGACTTTGGAGTAGACTTAGACTTAGACTTTGGAGTACGCTCAGAATTAGACTCAGACAAAGAAATTGAGGTTAGTCATTTTGATATTCCTATTGAAGTTTCAGATTATATAAATGTGCTTTGTTCAAATCTGAAATCCACTTTTGAAGAGGATCTTTGGACTGAAAAAGGAAAATTTCAAGTTGAGTTAATAGAATTCTTCTTTGAAAGGAAAGTTTGATGATCTCAAAAAGGAACTTTTGGAAACAAAGGAAAGTCGAGATTCTTTACTAAATGAGAATGAATCTCTCAAAAAGGAATTTTTGGATATTACTACAAAATTTTCTAAAGGATTAAAAACTTTACAGCATATACTGTCCATTTAGATTCCTTATTACAACAAGTCAGGACTTGGGTGTTATAAGAAAAGTGACTCTTTAATTGATTTTCCAAAAGTCAAGGAGAGAATTAGACAGAGACCTCCTTAAGGCTTATAAAAATCATTTTAAAAAGAACTTTGTAAAATCTGTTGGACGACATAATCTCAAATGTTCTAATTGCGGTGAAAATGAACATTTTGAGAGTAAGTGTCCTAAAGTCTGGAGACCTGTTTAGAGAAATTTGATAAACAAAGCATATACTACTAACTCCAATGGACCCAAATTCATTTGGGTACCGAAGAAAAAATGAGCTGTTTTTCTTGTAGGCAATAAATGAAAGGAGAAAGAGAACTTGGTAAGAAAAATATATTTTCTCAATTTTTTTGGGTGCATATTTTAAATATTTATAGATTTTCATTATACTTGATATTCCATATATACTTTTTATGCTTCGATTGATTCAGATTTTATAATGACTATATTTAATAATTGGTTATATTGAAGGAAGAATTGTGTGATTGATTTGATATCATACTTAGAGATAATAATGATTATTTGATCAGATTTTATGCTCTCTATTCTGTTATATTTTTGCAAAGCAAAAAATTTGTTTTACGAGATATTATACAAGATAGGAAAGCATCGTTGAGTTTTTATGAAAATTTCCTATTTGTGCTCTAACGTGAAGGAAGGATCCAAATTCATGGATACCAAAAGAAAAATAGCTTGTTCCAGGAAATTTTACAAAAGAAGCATGATTGCAAATCTACGCAAATCATTGAGCAATCAAAAGTATATCTCAAGCGATGATTGACGATAATCTTTTCTAAATCAATGGTATATTTTAAATATATACCTTGGGTAAGGAAATAAAGTATTTCATATTTATCATCCTGCCTTCCAAATTTCTACACAAATATTTATGATGTTGAATGATTTTTATGACTCACGTGTGATTTATATTACAAAAAAAAAAAAAAAAAAATCTCTTGTCTTACATTTTTTTTACTTGATTTGGCACGTGATAAAAATAATAATTTCTTTTTTGCGTACTACATCAATACTATCTTTTTGAAATTTATGTTTAAGGAAATCCCTTTTATTTTGAAATATATTATTGCATTTATGGATATTTCTGCTATAATCTTAGAAGATATTTTATATCAGACAAGTTTGATCCGCAAATTGGAGGAAAGTATGTGCATGATATTTTTTATTGTGCAAAGATTATTATCTATTTTACAAGGATTTGCAGGTGGCAAAAAATATTTCCATATGAGGTTGGGAAAACTTGATCCAAAATTGTGGAGATTTTTGAAGGGCTCAGATATTCTACTCATTGCACAAAATTTTCACAAATTATTGAACAACCCCTAACGTGTTATATGAAAGTGCATTTGTGTAGAAAGTTTGTTAAGTTTGTGTAGATTAAATTTGAGGCGAGCTTGATTGAAGAAAACAAACTTTTACCTCAAAATTCAAAAGCAAGAAAATAGTGCAGTTGTTGTTGCTACAAAGGAAATAAAGGGACGACATTCTGTTCAACGTGCACAAGCTGCAATAAGTGTTATTGCAAATATTGTCATGAAGATAGGGGGAGAAAGTAAATATAAAAAGAAAGGGGGAGAATCGTGATCATTTCGAAAATGCACAAATTGAGGGGGAGCATTGATCAAATATGGTAGATTTTTTTAATCTATTTTGATCTTGATTACTACGGAAGGAAAAGGTAAATTGTGTCCTACATAATTTGATTTTTGTTGATATATATGATCTATATTGAATATTCTTTATGTTTGTATCAACATGGTATCTTTAAAGTTTGTGTTTCATGCCTCATACATTTTTAAAGATATTATGTGAATTTATTCTCCACATGACACCCTTTTTCATTGTTATTGCCTTTGGATTATAACAAAAAGGGGGAGATAATATGTATATGCATATATGCTAATTGGTTTATATTATTTAATGCATAATATTGAGCTGCAATTATTTCTATATGTTATTTTGCTCAATTTATCAACTATCTTCTATTTTAGAATCTCTTTGAATAACATTCATTGAATATATAAAATTTTGGAGATTGCGTTATGTGCTTATGATGCTTTGATTTATCAATATATTTAAAAGAATAATTACACATCTGCACATTCAGAGATAGTTTTGTCATCATAAAAAATGGGAGATTGTTAGGGAAATCCCTTATAATATTTTGAAGATGACAAAATAAATCAAATGCTATTGATGTGTTTATTGATTGAGCAACTTGGTGAAAGACGCACAAGGCGCTATGCAGATGATGGAACGCTTCTGAGTCTACGAGTCTCAGTTGGAGAAGCAAAGGAACGCTTCTGAGTCTACAAGTCTCAGACGGAGAAGCAATAGAACGTTTATAAGTCTACGTGTACCAGACGGAGAACACAAGGAGACACAGAATCTTGGGAAGAAGTTTTTGAGTCTATATGTACCAGACGAAGAACACAAGCAGACACAAGTTTATGAGTCTACGTGTATCAGATGGAGAACACAAGCAGACGCAGAACCTCAGTTTGGTAGACCCAGAACGAACTTACAGGACCAAACCGAAAGCAAGATCACCAACGGTCATAATTTTTACTTTCCTTATTTATATTGATTTTGTTGTATCGAATCGATCAACAAGATCAATCATCAAAACAACTTTCAAAGAAGGATGGAATACTTATGGAAGCCCGGATTCTAATTGTATGGGTGAACATAATTCAAGGGAATTCAATCTATCTTCAACGGTCAAGAAAACTTACCTTATAAAGTTTGTTCAAGAAAGGAAAGGAAGACGAATCTCTCAAGATAATAGCCAACGGTCAAGTGTGTTTCGAAGAGTATATAAGGGGAGGATGCGACCATAAGAGATAGAGAGGATGAACATATTCCAAAGTTGATTCAATTCTTCACTAATTATTTGAAAAAAAAACGAAATCGAGTGATTCTAGTGTATTACAAGAAGAGTGACTTTGTGAGACATATCATCACCAAATGCAAATACTCAAGAGTGCGTAATCATCTTTGATCACATGGTGAAATCTAGCATACTGGTTGATTGTCTAGAGAGTGGACGTAGGCTTGTTAAAAGCCGAACCACTATAACTGTGTTTGCAATCTTCTCTACTCTCTCTATTTAATTTCTGGTTGTAGATTGCAAAAGTTTCATATTATTTGTGCATAAAATTCCTCTACACCTATTCACCCCCCTCTAGGTGTTTATACTAGCTATATCAGTTTGGACAAATTGCTGCTCTTGACAGGCTTCTAAGATGGCTAGGCCAGACCATGCATGGACTAGACCACAGGTTGGATTAATTGGCTAAGTCACTATGGATGGTGACAAAG
The DNA here is from genome assembly GCA_014182895.1 of Angophora floribunda. Lineage (NCBI taxonomy): Eukaryota > Viridiplantae > Streptophyta > Magnoliopsida > Myrtales > Myrtaceae > Angophora > Angophora floribunda. Next base: position 13,565,426 of record CM024714.1, read on the forward strand.
TAGGTCTCCCTCTTATAAATGTGTGGTTCATGGATGGAATAGGCCCTTACTTGATTTGATAAAGGCAAGGAGTGATGGCAGGGTTGAGGGAGTTTGGACAAGGTGTTACTTCTGACAGACTTCTAGGATGGCGGGGTTGGACCATGCATGGACTAGACCACACGTTGGATTAAGGGAATATCGCTAGGCGATACGGGCCAACACTAATGTTCTCACATACAATAATGGTTCTTTAAGTTAGGGAGCTTGTGACACCTTAAATCTCATTTCAATTGGCAAAAAGGCCATATGGAGTGATTATCATTCAATGTCCCAAAGGCTACTATTTTATGTAGTTATCCAAAGTACTCATTTTAAAGGACTTGGTCCATGTGAAATAGCCTGGGTCATTACAAGCATCTGGAATATGTATGACATCATCCTTTTTGACACCCTTAATTATAATTTATAAAAAAATTTGGGCTTTTGATAGTTCAATCTTTATTATTGTTCTTTAATTCCATATTTGAAACTAAACTTACAAATGAGCGATGTGAATATTGGATAATTACCTAATTATTCTTAAACATGTTGTACAAATGTAAGTTTAGTCATAAACTTTTCAATTACACAAATGCAGTAGTAAACTTTTTGCAAAATTCCAATTTAGTCATTCTAGCCAACTTTTTAGACCAACTACCCATAAAAATTGCTGATGTGGCATCCAATCATCACCAATCGTCTTAAGTGGCCTATTGAAGTGGACAACTTGTAAATTGCCACATCAATAGTAGCAAGTGGTTAAAAGGATTATATTGAAATTTCGTGCAAAGATTTAAAATTGCATTGAAAAAAATGAAAATAATTTAGTAATTGAATTAGTATCTATATAATAGGTTTATGATTGAATTGATAATTTTTCTCGTGGAATTTACTTTCAAGACAAAGTACACCACTTCTTTTGGCAAGATAACGCAGAGTTATTTCTTAATAATAATTGCAAGCCTCTTTATGTGAACGGGTCGTTGCTAGTAAACCTAATGCATATGCCACTCAGAAAAGCAAAGTTCAAAGTAACTCTTAAGGGGGGTTGGCATAAGTTTCAAATTTATTCTTTCTTCCAGAACCAGAACGAAGCTGACGAACTTCAACTCTTAGCTCTTTCCATACATTTCCCCACATTCTAGATGACTTTTACTTGCATTAATCAAAGGGCCTTAACCATCCCTTTACCAAGAACCTAGGGCAGCAAGTAAAAACAATGAGGTAAAAAGCTTCATTGACCAAAAAGAAGAAATATGCCATTTGGCTATCCAGTTTGTTCTCGAGGGTTCTCCCCACCACGGGTCGCGTATGGTTGATGCTTGGTCAAAAAGATGGAGAAGAAAGGAGAAGGAGAATATAAATATGTGATGGGAATAAAGATGACGACCGTAATTGGCTTATCTATTGGGTTCGAAAAGACCTCCTCCTGGCTTCGAAGAGACTAAAAAAATGGGATGACAAAGAATCTTTTAGCTTTTACCGTCGAGGCGGTTCATCTGATCCTGCATTGGGGTTTTTTTGAAACGTGATTTTTTTTTCTTTTTTTCTTTTGAGGTATCTCGATGGCACAATTTAGCATGGTTTCACGTCCAAGATTATGCGTTTGTAATAGACATGGAATATGGTATAAAATCTTCTTGTGATATTGCGATGGCGAAGTGGTGAGGTTCACATATGGGATTTTAGGCGAAGAAAAGTCCCACGTCGGGTATGAAACAGTCTATGCATCCTAACCGGTGCTTACCTCATTGGTTGAGTAAATGTGGATCCACAAGGATTTGAGAATGGTCTTGTTGAGTGGATGCCTCAGAAGTCAAATACCTTCATTTGGAGAGATCACTAAAAGAGAGTTTAATTTTGAACCCATTAAAATATCTAGTTAGACACATGCATAACTTAATAAATCTCCCCTTCACATATGGGCTTCTTTGTTATGCTTGCTCCCCTTTGATCAAGGTATATCTTCTACATCAACCTTATCTCAATTTGAATCTTCACCTTGGCTTAGTTAAGCTTGGTAAATGTTGGAGAGAGGTAAAAAATCTGTCTTTCTGACTCAATCTCAATCACCTTAGCCCAACCAAGTTTGGATGTAAACTCGGAGCAACAATTTGCCACCTCGATTAAAGAGTCACGTTTGAGATTTTCATCAAGCACATATACATTGGGGGCCACCAATCTATTATCGGTTTAGGTTGATGCATCAAAAGTTTAATACTTTCATCTGGGGAGATCACAAAGAAGATAGTTCAGATGCGAGTTTGTCAACATATCCAATTAGATTCACATTTACTAAAAAACTTGAGCCAATGAGTTATGATCCAAATGGAATATATTAACTAATCCACATTACACCACATCCTTAATGTGAAACTTCTTTTACCTAACACCCTCATACATGCACCTTAACACTCCTAGGATGAAAGTATTGAACTCTTGCTATGTTAACCCAACATTAAGTTGATTTGTCCTAAAAAAAAATTATGTTAATCCCATGTAATTTCAATTGGATCAACCTATATAATATGTTGAGTACAGATAATTAGAACTGATTCACATCAGTAATTTTTCATGGTTAGGCCAAACGAACAATGGATGGCATGCACTTAGCTGGACTAGATAAGAAAATGCGACTCACATGTTCGCCTACTTTCTTCCTTAGAATAGGGTGGTTGGTGCCTTAGCACCCATGACTCAGACCGACAGAACTGGACAAATATTGATACCGCCTCAAAGAATAAAATGTAGGGAAAGGTGTCAAAGAATATATGTCAGAATCAATGGAGAACTGTCCACCATCGTCGCACTGTGATATTTCCTTTCCTTGGAAAGCTCCCCAAGAAGGTGGACGATCAAGAAAATATTCTGTGGATCATGCTTTTGACAACGCCTACCTTACCCTTCCAATTGAACTCAGGATTTGGAGCTTCAATTCACCGGGGCAAGCAGTTCAGAATTGAAATAGGTTGAGAGACTTGAGAAGATGGAAATGAGGTCAAGATTCTTGAGGCAAGTACAAAGAACAATATCTTGACGATTCAGTCCCACATTATGGACCTCTCATGCAATGGATCTGTTTTTCTTTTTTCCAAACCTCAAGAGTGATACCGATAAAAAGTCTAGGAAAAAGCCGTGTTCATCATCTCGATTATGACCTCTACGTTTTGGTGGGGAATCATATTCATGCAGCCGTGACAAGCGACGTTTAAATTCTTCATTATCGTCGGCAGGATGATTTTTTAAGCATCTTGGGAATCGGGTGCCTCGTACCCGGTCAATTTCAATCAGTGTGGAAGAGCACCAAAAGTCTCGAACAATTTTTTAGGTCAGACAAATATTTCATCACTCGTATATTACTCACCGCAGCATCTAAAATGTTCTACATGAGAGAAGCATCTAGGAGGATCTGAAAACTTTTGTGTCTGACCCTGAAAGCAAAGGTTGAGATTGTGGAGCATATATTTCCTGACTCAAATTCCACCCATAACAGTTCTAAGTCAACCGAGTGTTAGACATGAGGACATGGCATGAATTCGAGCAATCTTCTCATCTCTGGCTAGGAAGAGGTACAGTAAAGTCTAGGGGACCGGTTACGATTGAGCGTTCTTTGCAATCCACAGAATCCTCTCACATTCTTTCAAAAATGAGAACTTTTCCGTTTGAAACTTATTAAGCAACTCACAATGGCGTTGTGCAGAGTCCGTCACAAGTAACAGAACCCTACGCAACTAGCCATTGCTAATGATCTCCTAACAATGTAATCACATGCTGAGGTTTTAAATGCCATGAAGAATGAGGCAGTTTAGTTATACTAGATGATCAAGATGCAATTTCCTCGCTATGTTGGCTAGCAGTTGAGAAAATCGAATAACTGTCCATGATATCAGTCCTCCATGAAAAACATGACAAACTATTAACGGATGATTTTCTGCAAAGAATGTGATCCATTTAATAAAGAAAACAAAGGGTTTGAAAAAGCGGGTCTTCCCACCTCTTACAGGAATCCATGTGATGACGTAGGGGGAGGTTCTACTCCACCCACTTGCCTCATATAGAGATTAAATTTACCCGCATTCAAAGATCTCTCTAGGGTCTTTCCCAAAACTCCTCCTCTATATAAAGAAGCCTACATTGGTAACTTTACGATCCAAACCAATAACTCCATCTTCTCACTAATTAGAAGAAAAAGAATGGCTTCTCTATCTTTTGATGCCAGGCTCAACCTCCAACTGGAAAAAAACCATCAGCAGCAACAGTCGTTGGTGCTCGAAGAGATTGAAGGCCTAATTAGGGTTCACAAGGATGGGCGGGTCGAGAGGTTCCCTGTCATGCCTAGTGTCTCCTGTGCAATCTCCTCAGGAGTCGACACACATGCCAGAGACGTCACAATCGACAAGTTCACCAACTTGTGGGTGCGTGTCTATGTTCCAAACCAGCCCGGCAAGTACCCCTTGCTCGTTTACTTCCATGGTGGGGGATTTTGCGTCGGATCAGCTGCGTGGTTCTGCTACCACGAGTTCCTGGCCAATCTGGCATCCACCGCGAGTTGCGTGATCATATCAGTCAATTACCGCCTTGCCCCTGAGAACCGTCTCCCGGCTGCTTACGAGGACGGAGTCAATGCGATCATGTGGGTTAAAAGGCAAGTTGCCAGTGGATCCAACGAGCACAAATGGTGGGTGAGCCAGTGCAATCTATCCAACTTTTTCCTAGTTGGTGACAGCGCAGGCGCTAATATAGCCTTTAACGTCGCTGTTCGATTAGGAAACATCAGTGCTTCTGTGTCCAATGCCATCAAACCATTGCACCTGAAGGGTGTTATTTTAATGCAACCTTTCTTCGGAGGAGAGATCCGGACTGTGTCTGAAAAGACGGCCTCTCAGCCACCCAATTCGGCACTGACTCTATCTGCTTCCGACGCCTATTGGAGCCTGTCACTTCCTTCGGGGGCAAATAGGGACCATCCCTGGTGCAATCCTTTGTCAAATAGGGTCAATCCGAGCATCTCCTCGGCGATGGTGTGCATATCGGAGCTGGACATCTTGAAGGACCGGAACTTGCAGCTATGTAATGCCTTGCTCAACATGGGTAAGGCAGTGGAAATTGTCATGTACAGAGGGGTGGGACATGCATTCCAAGTCCTAAGCAAGTCCCAGATGGCTCGCTCAAGAACCAAGGAGATGATCTCAGACATCAAGGCTTTCATCAACCAATGATTGCTAACAAAATGCGAGGAGCTGGGTGCATTTTCTTTTGTCAATTAGAAAATGGTACATGTTTTATTCGTGTCAGAGGTCAGGATCTAGGCATGGTGGTGATTCTTGGTCATTTTCAGTCGGTCAGTTTCCTTCATCGGTCACATTTGTACATCATTCATATACGTGCATTATTGTGTAAAGTCGATGAATTTGTCATCTTCTCATAAAAAAAAGGTCGATCAGTCTGTCATCATTTCAGTACTTTACAGCTCCCTTTGCATCAGTATGGATACAATCTGCCATCGATCACAAATGATAAGTAATTTTTCTCAGATGCAAATGTAACTTTTGTGGGTATAAGTGCAGCGGGAGTGCCAAAAGTTGGCACAAAGGGACACTTAAGTGCCAAAAGTTACAAAAGGTACACTTAAGTGCCACTTTTTTAAAAAAATTGATCACTTAAGTGCCAAGTCGCCGGAACCCTGCCGGAAATCCTACGTGGCAATTTTTTATTAATTTTCTTGCTTACGTGGCTCGCTGGAAATTGAATCGGCCAAAAAATCAGCCAAAACGACGTCGTTTTGGCTTACGTGGATTTTAAAAATTATTAATTAAATAATATTAAATAATTAAAAATATATTATTATAAAATCGATTTTATTTAAAAAAAAAAAAAAAAAAGGGGGGAGGAGGGGATCGGCGAGGGCTGTGCAGCCCTTGCCGATCCCCTCCTCCCCCTTTCTTTTTTTTTTTTTTAAAATAATAAAATCGATTTTAATTTTTAAAAAATCTGACGTAGATAATTTTTTTTAAAAAAATTGCTACGTGGATTTTTTATTTTGAAAAAAAATGCTCCGTCAAGAAATGAAGTTGCCGGAAAATGGACAGGTGGCAATTTGGCCGGAATTTTTTGCCGTTGGCACTTAAGTGATCCTTTTTGCTTCAATTTTGGCACTTAAGTGTACCTTTTGTAACTTTTGGCACTTAAGTATATCTTTGTGCCAACTTTTGGCACTCCAGAGGTCCGTACCCCAACTTTTGTGTATTAAGGTCTTCTTATATTATGTGTACTTGCTTTAGCACAAGCATGATGGATATCATAATGACATTACGCTATGGGAAACTTCTACTCAACAAGATCTCCATTCTTCTATTTTAAGGGTAATTGCACAATTAGTTTTGAACATATTGTACGAAAGTTAATCGAGTTCTCAATTTTTTAATTGAACCAATGTAGTTTTAAACTTTTAAAGGGAAAAAAAATCAAGTTCTCTCAATAAAGTCTCGCCTAATTTATTTGACATGGTAATCCAATGATTGTCGACAGTCCTACATGTAGTGGCGACTATGTGATGTGGACTATTTCAATGGAACAATGCTATTTTTATTTTATTTTTTTTAGTTATTTTCAAGAAAATATAATTAAAAGTATTATAACTTTCGTATAACATTAATTTTAATGCTAAAAATTTTCACCAGACCACTAGAGCGCCACTTAAAAATACAATCACTTAAGATATGAAGCAGTATTATTTAATGTATATTCATCTATGTGGCTCACTGGAGAAATCAAATTAGCAAAAACAGTAAAGAAAGGATCTTGTTTTAGTCAATCGATTAAAAAAGATTTAACAAATGCTAAATTCAAAAAATTGCTTAACCAAATTAAAATGAGGAAGAATTGAAGTCAATGTTGACAAGCGTAATCGAACCGCCAATCCAGAGAAAAATAAAACAATCCCTCGGCCACTTTCGGTTCGATTTTCCCTTGTTCTTCTCAATGGAAAAACCAATTTCTATTGCAAATTCTCATTCCATGAGCACCAAACGAGGATTTAGAGATGGATGCATGAAGTCACGATCAAACAAATTCATGGGTAAAAGCGAAGCAATAAAAGGTGAAAGAAAAATCACCAACACTTCCCGTGAATCTAGAAACAAATTTTTGAAAGACAATATTGGGGCAATTGCTTATCTTCTTCAAAAGGCCCTAACCCTAATTGCTCAAATTGGCGCAGAATTACCTTCTAAAATTTGCAGCGGAGAGTAGGGGTAGGATAATCGTCTCATAATTGTGTAAGGAGAAACAAATTAGACAGGCTATGTCATTGATTTTTTTCAAAATAACATGAATGTGATTTCTCTCGATTTGTTCCATCAAATTGCCTTCAATTTCTCTTTGCAACACATAGTTGAGGAGGTTGCTAATCAATTTTTCGTCATCGTCAGAGTTCCGTAACACAATATCCTCGGCTATGTCATTAGTAGTGCACTAGCAAGAGTAGTATAGAGAAGCCCAAGAAGGGAAAACAAGAAGAAGAGTGTACTGAGATCACACAAAGAGGGAAAGAAGAAGAAGATGTTGGGGATGCGAATGTGCGATGAAAAATAAAGTAGGGAAGAAAAAGAGGGCAAGCAGGAATTTTTACGTGGAAAACCCTTCTAAAATCAAGAAGGGAAAAACCACGGTGCCGCACTAGGCAATCTCTTCACTATTAGTATCAGTGTTACAAGCTCAGGGTTACAAAGTTTCAGCGTTACAACTATAAAAGAAAAACAGGAGTCTAGGGCATACATTTAAATATGGAAATTACATGTATGCTTCTATTTCCTTTAATATTTCAGGATGGGTGACCTACTAGGAAGTGTCTATCCACAATAATATTTTTCTCCATTAGACTCCACAATTCCATCAATCTCCCACTTGGAGGCTGATCTTAAAAAAATAGCAATAATCTTTTATAGTCTTCATCTTTTCAACCCAAATTGTCCTAGTGTGGCAGCCCCCCTCATCACTTACCATGGAGGCCAATTGAGGCAATGCACAGCCTCAGTTTCTCAATGGTGATAGCATTTGTTAACATATCTGCTGGATTTTCTGCACAAAGAATCTTCCTTAATGACAATGTCCCGTCATCTATCAACTGACGAATTTGATAATATTTTAACTCAATGTGTTTTGTCATTGAGTGAAATACCAGATTCTTTACAAGACAAATAACACTTTGACTATCACTGAAAAGAACACTATTATCTTGCTCCTTGCTTATCTCATTCAGAAAATTTTTCAACCAAATCATCTCTTTACCAACTTCAGATAATATCCACATACTCTGTTTCAGTGGTTGAGAGAGATACACAAGTCCGAAGTCTAGACATTCAACTGATTGCAGTGCCACCTAAGGTAAAAACATAACCTGAGGTGCTCTTCCTATTATCCAAATCACCACCAAGATTTGCATCAACAAAGCTTTGTAAAGTTGCAATATTTTTTATAAAACATAATGATATACCTGAAGTGCCTTTCAGGTATCTTAATAACCACTTTACAGCTTCCTAATGTTTTATTCCTAGATTTGCCATGTATCTGCTTACAACTCCCACTGCATGAGCTATGTCTGGTCTAGTACATACCATTGCGTACATTAAACTACCAACAGCTGATGCATAAGGCACTTTAGCCATATACTCCCGCTCTTCATTCGTCTTTGGTGATTGCTTCTTTAAGAGCTTGAAGTGATACTTCTGGGCTTTGCATTCTGAACTCCGAATCTGTCAAGCACTTTTTCAATGTACTTTTCTTGAGATAACTTTAGAATTCCTTTAGATCTATCCCGCATGATCCTCATCCCAAAAATCTGATTCGCTATGCCCAAGTCCTTCATCTCAAACTCTTTTGACAATTGTTGCTTCAATATGTTGATCTCTCTCATGCTAGATCCTGCAATGAGCATATCATCCACATACAATAGCAAAATAATGTAGCAGTCTTCAAATTTTTGAAATAACAACAGTGATCCATATCACTTCTAGTGAACCCATTACCACACATAAATGTGTCAAATTTTTTGTACCACTGTCGAGGAGCCTATTTCAAGCCATACAGACTTTTCTTCAATTTGCAGACATAATTTTCTTTTCCAGGATCTTGGAAACTTTTCGGTTGTACCATATAAATATCCTTCTCCAAATTACCATGGAGGAATGTGGTTTTAACTTCTAGTTGCTCTAGATGTAAATTCTCTGCAGCAACAATACTCAATAATAATAGTAGTCAATTTCACAACTGGAGAAAAAAATCTCTGTATAGTCAATTCATTCCTTTTGCTGAAACCCTTTTTCTACTAACCTTGCTTTGTACCTCTTGTTGCCATCAGGTTCTTTTTTAACCCGATACACCAACTTGTTCTACAATGCCTTCTTCCCATTTGGTAACCGAGTTAACACCCAAGTTTTGTTTTTCTCGAGTGAATCCAACTCATCCTGCATTGCTAACTCCCACTTAACAGAATCTTCAACCTGCACTGCTTCCGAAAAATTTTCTAGTTCGCCAGCGTCAATCAAAAGCAAATAATGCAATGACGGAGAATATCTTTGTACAGGTTTAGGTGTTCTACTAGATCTTCTCAAAGTGAGATCAGGTGTACGTGATTCTTGTTCAGCAACAGTTTTAGGAATTTCAACTAGAACACTTTTAGAATTCTCTTCCAATTCAATCTCTATGTTCTCCACCAAATTTTCCTTCACACTAGATTCTATCACGGATTTGTCCTTGTACAACATGTTCTCATTGAACGTAACATCAATAGTTCTTATTATTTTTCTATTTTGTTCATCTCAGAACCGATAGCCAAAATAATCAGAACCATATCCGATGAAAAAACACTTTTAGCTTTTGCATCAAGTTTATCTCTATTTTCAGAATCTACGTGGACATAGGAAACACAACTAAAGACTTTCAGATGCGAGAGACTTACCTTCTTTCCACTCCATTGTTCTTCTGGTAACTTAAAATCAAGTGGAATTGAAGGTCCCCTATTAATTAGATATGCTGTCATATTAATTGCATTTGCCCAAAACATCTTGGGTAATCCTACATGCAGCCTCATACTTCTTGCACGCTCATTTAGAGTTCTGTTCATCCTTTAGCAACTCCGTTTTGCTGCGATCTATTGGGAACAGTTCTTGTCATTCTAATTCCGTTCTCTGCACAAAATTGCTTGAATTCCTTGCTATCATATTCACCGTCATTATCAGACCTTAAATATTTAATTTTCAGGCCAGTCTCGTTCTCCACTTTAGCTTTCCATCTTTTAAAAGTAGCAAACACGTCAGATTTATTTTTTAGAAAATAAACCCATACCTTTCTAGTGGGGTCATCAATAAACGTGACATAATAGCGCGAACCTCCAAGGGATTGCACAGGAGCTGGGCCCCACACGTCTGTATGCACCAACTCTAATTTTTCTTTCTTTGGTTCTTTTCCAATCTTCGAAAAACTAACACGTTTATGCTTACCCATAACACAATCTTCACATAGACCAATATCTATGGACTTCAAATTAGGCAATTTTCCCTTAGATGCTAATATCTTCATTCCTTTTTCGCTCATATGTCCAAGCTTGTGGTGCCATAATTTAGAATCAATTTCCGATTCAGCAATTGCTGCAGTTTCTCTATTGATTTCAGTCACGTAGAGCGTTCCTGACTTTGTTCCATGTGCTACCACCAGAGCACCTTTAACAATTTTCCAAGAGCCATCCCCAAAAATAGTCCTCAGTAACTCATGCTGTCTAGGCGACTTATAGAGATCGGATTTCTCTTAAGTCCTGGAACATATCTAACATCATGCAACTTCTATTGATATCCGTTAGTAGATTTTATATAAATATCACTCTTTCCCATAATATCCAAAGGCTCATCATCAGCAAGATAAACCTTTCCAAATTTTCCAGCAACAAAATTGTGCATTAATTCTTTGCATGAAGTAGAGTGAAACGACGCACCTAAGTCAAGAATCCACGACTCAATTGGACTATCAATGCTCAAAATTAAGGCATCGCTATTTTGAGTCTCTTCAAAAGTTACATTCACAGATTTTTCTTCATCTTGATTTCGATCTTGATATTGAATTTTCTTCTTTGGGGCTCTATAATCTCGTTTCAGATGTCCATTCTTTTTGCAATTCCAGCAAATAATTTCACCATGAGGTCTTGATTTGCTTCTCCCTCTGGACTTTGATCTACCATGGTACTGGTTTCACTCCCATTGATTGCTTCTCCCTCTGCCTTCAATATTTAAGGCAGCACCCGAAAATTCACCCGATTCTCTTCTGCGAATATCCTCGCTAAGAATCAAATCTCGGATTGCTTGAAGTTTCAACTTTTTCTTACTAGACGAACTACTCACTGCAGTCATGTCGCGACCTAAAAATTCTCGAAAATAATAAAATAGGGGTATTGTCAATTTCGGGCCGAAGGGCCTCAATTAACTCGGGCTCTCCCAAGCCCATACCTCGCGCGACGTTGGGATATTCATAAAAACTTCAAACAAGGAGTCGCCACTAGTCTATTGAGGTCGACTAGGAACCAAGTGAGACATGGGAGTGTATCTCACTGTTTACGCAACTAGAGGGTCTAGGGTTGGGGACTTGATTACGCTAATCGTGCGATTAACGCCCTTTCGGTACCTAACTTAATTGTGTGTTTCAAAATGTCATGACAACTTATTCGAGAAATCCAAGGTCTGTCCTAACCGTTCTAAGGTAAGGAAGTAATATCCAAAATGTCATTCAAGAAAACAAGGTGCGGGAATAACCTAATATCGCAAACTAGGAAAACCTATGGTAAAGCCCTAAAAGCTTATTCAATTTTGGATGTTTTCTTCTTTTTAAAGGGTTTTCTAATTTTTTATGATTTCTTTTGATTTTTTTGATCTTTTTTTTTTTGAATTTTTTAATATATTTTTTAAAAAAATATTTTTTAATATTTTCGAATTTTCCAAAATTAAACAAAAACAAGTTTTCAAGATTTTTTTGATATTTATATTTTTTTTTTTTTGACTTTTCTGAAAATTTAAGAAAAAGCATTTATTAATTTTTTTTTTTTTTGGAATTTTCTAATCTTTTTAAAAAAATTTGGAATTTTTTTAAAAAAAAATTCGAAAAAAAAAAAAAAAGAAAAAAGAAAAATAAAATTAACTTTTAAAACCTTTCTGAAAATTAAAGAAATTTTTTTTTAATTTTCAATGATTTTCGAAATTTTTAAAGATTTTTTTTTGAATTTTGAATTTTTTGAATTTTTTAAAAATTTTAATTAATAAAAAAAGTGATTCGGACCGGGTCGGGTGACCTGGCCCTGCTAAACCGACCCGACCCCTATCGGGCCGGGCCAGAGCGACGACCGGGCTGGCCGAACGGCCCGGTCGAAAATTTTCCAAAATGGCCCATGATAAAAAAAAAAAAGATGAAGCCCACTTGTAGTTCCTAATAAAAGATGGCCCAAACTCGGATTTGGCCCAGCGATCAAATAAAACAAATGGCCGGCCCAGCTCCTCCTGTCTAAATTTTCGGCCCGGCCTCTTTTCTTTTTTCTTTTTTTTTTTTTTTTTTTTTTGTTTTTTTTTTTTTAAATTTTTTCTTCACTGGTCTTCTTCTCCGCGGACGTCCCATGCCGGAGCCTCGCCGGAAACCTAGCGTCTCCCTCTCGCACTACCGTCGAAATCACTACGAGCTCGCATCGCTCCTAAAATTTCCGCCGTGTCGTCCAGCGTCGGCCGTTCTATCTGGCCGACACCCGACGTCGCCGGCGATGCCCCCCGACAGTCTCGCAAGCTTTCCCTCACCGGAAAAATAAAAGCGTCTTTTTTCGACTCAAAAACGCGCGGAAACCTTACGAAGATAGCTATAATACTAATGTAAACATGGGAGCAAGCAATATTCAATCAGAAATCTACGAAAACAGGATGACGGAGACTGATTTAACCATGAAACTTTCTAAGTTTCGTTCGGGCATTTTAGCGAACACCTGGTGGGCATGAATAAAATAAGGCATTTTTGACCCAAAACGAACTCAACGGGAACCCAGCCTCTAAATAAGCATTACAGTGTACATAATATCATCAATGGAGGAACATCGAGGGCCGGGGCTCACGCGAACTGGTCGGTGTGAGCTCCGGCCCTCCCACTTCACCAAGCAGAACAAAAACGGGCGGAGAAAAGGCCTACCTGGTTTAGGGAGCGAGCCGCGGCGGACGAGAGCGGGTGGACGGTCTCCGGCGGCGTCTGGATGTCCCTTCGTGTCTCCTTCTTGCTTTTGGTATATCTTTCTCGGATCTCACTGTCCTGGTACCCCCTCCTTGCCCTTTTTTTTTCTCTGGTTTCACTTGCTGCTTCTGTTCAATCTGCCCAGCTCTCTCTCCTTCTGCTACTTCCGATACCGGAGTTGAGGTGCGGTGAGGAGACGTCGGCCACGGATCAGGCGTCACCCTCTGTCTTTCTCTCTCCGTTCCTCTCTCTTTCGTTTTCTCTTCTTTCTTTCTTTTTCTGCTCTCTGCTGGTTTTTTTTCTACTTTTTCGTTTTTCTCCCTCCTAAAATCTGCTGCCCTGCCCCGTTTGAAATCTCCTGCTCGTCGATACCTACGCATAACCGTTTCTCCGCCCCTCCAATGGCCGCGTGACAGCGTAGCAAGGGAATCTTCCCTTGCTGGCGTCACGCGGGTGACGTCGCGTTGGACGATGACTGAAACGTCGTCGTCGATCGAATGTGCTGCTGCTGCCTCTCTTGCATGCGCCTGTTCACGTGCGGAGAGGGAGAAAAGAAAGAGAGGATGGGCTGGGCCGAGGGAGAAAGAGAGGGGGAGATGGGCTGGGCCCAGGGAAAAGAAATGGGTGAGTAGAGGAGTGGGTTAGGCTGAGCCCATTCGATTTCTCTTTTTTTTTCTCTCTTTTTTTTATCAAATATTTTTTCTTTTCTAGAAATTAATATGTGTTTATATAAGCAAAATAAATAGGCAATTAAAACAAAAATAAATAAAAATTCGGGTGTCGGCAAATACCTTCTTGGCTCTTTGAAAGGGAGGCTCGAAGAGGTTCATTTCAAAGACAGCGACACCCGACTTTTTTACCTGAACGAGCCATGGAAGCGTGGATTTATTCCATTCATCTTCTTTTTCTTTTTTCTTTCTTTTTTTTTTGTTTTTGTTTTTGTTTTGTTTTGTTTTGTTTTGTTTTGTTTTTTTTTTTTGTTGTTTTTTGTTGTTTTTTTTTTGAGGTCTCAACTCGTGCAAACGAGTTTCGACAAGGAATGCATGGTTTAAGGGAGACTCATGAACCGTGTGGTTTTAAGGATAAGCCCACGAACCTTGTGGTTTAAGGATAGACCCATGAACCATTGTGGTTTAAGGATACGCCCACCAACCTTTGTGGTTTAAGGATACGCCCACCAACCATTGTGGTTTAAGGATAGACCCACGAACCATTGTGGTTTAAGGATAGACCCACGAACCATGTGGTTTAAGGATAAACCCACGAACTTTTGTGGTTTAAGGATAGACCCACGAACCATTGTGGTTTAAGGATAAACCCACGAACCATGTGGAAACTGCATGGTTTCAGGATGACCATGAACCATTGTGAGAATTGTATGGTTTCACTGAGTGAACCTGTCAAATTCAACTTGAGCAAATGTCATTAGAGACAATATCAGAAAGATGCACTGGCAATATTGTAACATTAATTGCATAAGCAAATTAAGCCAAGTTTGATCACAATGAAAGCTTTTGATGTCTTTCGGTATCATATACCACAAAATTGTCATCAAGCTTAGAAGGTATCATTAATCATCAAATTCCTTCAGGAGAAAAATTTTGTCAGAATGATCCTACTTATGAAAGAGGTTCATTAAGCATGCCAAGCAAAAGCTCTTACTTAGAAAGGGCTTATCACACGCTCTCAAAAAGGACTATTTGATCCCATCCATTCATGTGGGAAGTAATTTTAATCACTCAATCCACCTCACATCTCTATTGTCGAAGGATCTGGGAATCATTCGCAATAAGTACACATTGACCAATCTAAAAGGTCTTTTAAAGGGATTGTAATGTAGGTTTGGTCATGGCTTTAGCAATGGACAGTCATCATTGGCTATGAAATGAAACAATTATTTGCCAACATCTTTGCCAGGTTTACAAGTCAAGAAACCTTAAGATGAGATAAAAACAACTTTACTCCCACTTCTTTGAGCGGTAGCTTCCTTGGAAAATTCTCATTCTCGCTTGAATCATCCCAATCTGAAGAGACTTTGGGAAAGGTTGTAATGTTGGTTCGGTTAAGGCTCAAAAGGCTCATAACTTTTCACAAAAAAGGGGTTTGAAAGTTGGTGATTCTCATGGCATCATTGTCATATCACTCAATCTTTTTGAAAGCACTCAACTTTTGAAACCTGATTTGTCTCGAAAGTCCTTTGATTAATCAAATAAGAGCTTTGTCCCTCTGAATTTTTTTTTGCATTTGCAATGACGATTTTTTTTGCAAGCATTTTGAATTTGACACATTTTTTTTTACACAGGAGTTTTTCTCTCCCTGATGCAAATCTTTTTTTTTTTTTTTTTTTTTTTCACGTGCATTGGCCTTGCTTTTACCGCACACTGCTTTTTCATACCCCTTAATTTTCATTGGACTTTTGCTCTTTTGAACTTTTTGAGCTTTTAGGACTTTCGAGAGAGTTTCTTTTTTTTTTTTTTCATAAAATGCCAACCGCATTGGTCAATCATGTGCCTTGCCCCAGTATGGGGAGATAATCACCACTTGGGGTTTTAGAAATGAACGATCGTGGCTCAACTTGGCTTAAGCAATGGGCAATGGTGTTTGGGTAAAGAAATGAATGCTCTTCTTCACCCTGGATGCTTCAAGCTTTCATAAGAATTCACCTGAAGTTACCACAAAAAGATTAATACAAGTGAAAGCAATGAAGTCTTTCTCATCTTTTCACCATATGATGTCAACTAAAACCTCCAAATTTGCCCCATTGTGGGGTGGTTCTTGACAGGGGTATTTTTGATTTCTTCACATTTAAGGCTCAAGGGGCTGACTATGGTCACCTGCAGTGTATAAGATAGAGAAGATAAATGCCTCTTTTCATTTTGGTCCATGTACCAATTGCGAATGACTCCTTTGTCTTTAATCATAGGTGTTCTCTTTTGCTCGATTCTCACAGTGTTTGAAGGATGTGTTTGGAAATGGATTGCCTTTCATCATCCTAGGCATTTCTTGCTTGGCATGATTAAACATCTCAATTTCATTTAGTCGAGATCATCTGAATAGATTAATCTCCATGGGGGATTTTGATTCAAAATGAGTGATCCATCAAGCGGACATTCAATTTTGAGATAAAAAACAATGCTCAGAAACTTTGCAAAAAATTTGTTTTTTTTTTTTTATCTTTTTTTTTTTATGGTGTCACCGATTAGACATTTAACGATTACCTCGAAAAAAAGTCGTGTGACCAGCAATTCCTCTTGAAAATCATCGGGGTCCTGCGAATCAAAAACATATACACAAATATGCATGAAATGCGTGATGTGCATGATATGCATGTTATGATCTAAGTGACTCAGATCGTAACGAAAAGGGCTCTAAGGCCTCTTGATTTCATTCATGGAAAGTACTTCTTTACTGAATCAACATTTACAGTCTTTGGCAGTTCTTGGCCATCCATCTCTATCAAAACTAACGCGCCCCCGGGCAGTATCTTCTTGATAACATATGGTCCTTCGTAGTTCGGAGTGAACTTCCCACGTGGATCTGGTATGATAGATAAAACTTTCCTCAGCACGAGGTCGCCTTCTTGGAAGTGTCCGGGTCGAACTTTGCGATTAAAAGCTTTCGCAACCCGTTTCTGATAGCATTGACCATGACATAGTGCAATGAGTCTCTTCTCATCGATCATGTTCAGTTGTTCAAATCTTTGCTGCACCCACTCGGCTTCAGAGAGTTTACTTTGTGAGAGAATTCTCAACGAAGGGATTTCCACCTCTATTGGTAAGACGGCCTCCATACCGTACACTAGAGAGAACGGTGTTGCCCCGGTTGAAGTTCGTATCGAAGTTCGGTACGCCATTAATGCGTACGGCAACCGCTCATGCCAATCACGATAGTTATCCGCTATCTTGGACAGAATCTTCTTTATGTTCTTGTTAGCCGCTTCTACAAAGACCATTCATCTCGTGGACGATAAGGTGACGAGTTCAAGTGACAAATTTGAAATTCACGCAGTAACTCATCAACAATTTTGTTGTTCAGGTTGGAACCGTTATCCGTAATAATGGCTTCAGGTACACCGTAACGTGCAATGATGTCACGCCGAATGAATTTGGCCACACTCTTCGCGGTGACATTAGCATATGAGTTTGCTTCGATCCACTTAGTGAAGTAATCGATGGCTACCAGAATGAAACGATGTCCATTAGAAGCCTTAGGGTTGATTGGCCCGATTACGTCGATTCCCCACATAGAGAAAGGCCATGACTGAGTCATTAAATGCAATTCATTTGGTGGAGCATTGATTTTTTCTCCATATATTTGACATCGATGACAATAGCGAACATGCTTAATGCAATCAGTTTCCATTGTCACCAATAATACCCGAGCCTCATGATCTTTCTTGCTAAAAGATGGCCGTTCATGTGAGGTCCACATTTTCCTTCGTGTATTTCTTGCATCAGCTTATTGGCTTCCTTGGCATCGACACATTTTAACAAGATTGAATCGTATGACCTCTTGTAAAGCATGCTCCCGGAGACAAAGAATTTTGATGCCAACTTCCTCAGGTATTTCTTATCTGCCTCTTCACACCCTTGGGGGAACTTCCCATGTTGAAGATAGTTTAATATATCATAGTACCATGGCTTTTGATCCGGCTCATCTTCAACTGTCATACAATAAGCCGGGCGTTTAGACACCTCAATTTTCAATGGCTCAATGTCTAATCCTTCCATTACGTTCAACATTGATGACAATGTGGCCAATGCGTCGGCAAACTGATTCTGGGATCTAGGCAAATATTCGAAGGCTATTTCATCGAATTCTTCTATTAATTCCTCCAGAAACTCATGGTATGGGACTAATTTTGGATCACGAGTTCGCCACAAGCCTTCGGTTTGCAGAATAATGAGTGCAGAATCTCCATACACTTGTAATTTTTTGACTTTCATGTCAATGGCCAATTGTAACCCTAGGATACATGCTTCATACTCCGAGATATTGTTTGTACAAGGGAAAATCAGCTTGGCCGCCACAGGATATTGTTGACCGATAGGGGAAATCAAGATTGCCCCAGTTCCTGACCCAGATAAATTGACAGCACCGTCAAAATACATGACCCACTTGTCATTCGAAATTGCCAATATGCGTTCATCGAAACCATGTGTTGTATGATGGGATTCCATATCTTTTGAACTCCCAGCCAACATATCAGCTATAACTCTCCCTTTTACTGACTTTTGTGCCACACTGTATATGTCAAATTCAGAAATGAGGACCTGCCATTTAGCCATCTTTCCAACCAAGGCCGGCTTCTCAAGCAGATATTTGATTGGGTCATTTTCAGTCACCAGGTGAATTTGATAATAGAGAGTATACTGGCGTAGCCGGTGCAACACCCAAACCAATGCCACACATGTTTTCTCCACTTTTGAGTAGTTCATCTCGGAGACAGTGAATTTCTTGCTGAGATAATATATGGCACACTCCCTTTGATCACTCGACCTTTTTTGCACAAGCACGGCACCAAGTGATTCTTCATGGATGGTTAGGTAGAGAGTTAATGGTATCCTTGGTATTGGTGGCACTAGTACTGGAGGATGTGACAGATAATGCTTTATCTCTTCAAAGGCTTTCTGGCATTCAGCATCCCATTCAACTTTAGCATTCTTCTTCAAAAGCTTGAAAAAGGCTTGGCTGTCTCAGACAGCTGAGAAATGAACCTGGAGACGTAATTCAACCTTCCCAAAAGGCTTCGAACTTCCTTGACAGTGGAAGGAGCCTTAAGGTCACGAATAGCCTTAACTTTCAAAGGGTCGATCTCAATCCCCCGGCTACTGACCATGAAACCCAATAGTTTTCCAGACTTTGCCCCAAATATGCATTTTGAAGGGTTAAGTCTCGCTTAAACTTCCGAAGTCGATCAAATAACTTCTTCAGGACTTCAAAGTGATCTTGTCGACGCTTTGATTTAGCGATCATGTCATCGACATATACTTCTATTTCTTTATGCATCATGTCGTGGAATAGAGTGACCATTGCCCTTTGATATGTGGCTCCTGCATTCTTTAGGTCGAATGGCATCACTTTGTAACAAAAAGTTCCCCAGGGTGTGATGAACAATGTTTTACTTTTATCTTCTCCTTTCATCTTGATCTGATTGTATCCAGAAAACCCATCCATGAAAGAGAATAATTCAAAACCTGCTGTACTATCGACCAAAACGTCAATGTGAGGCAAAGGAAAGTCATCCTTAGGGCTTGCTCGGTTTAGGTCGCGGTAGTCTATGCAGACCCTAACCCGTCCATCCTTTTTTATAACTGGTACTATATTAGCAATCCAATCGGGATAATGGGAAACTTCGATGAAATCCACCTTCAACAGTTTCATGACCTCCTCTTCAATCTTCTTGGAAAGTTCGGGTTTTGTTCTTCGCAACTTTTGCTTTTTAGGCGCCACATTTGGATCCGTCGGTAAAGCATGCTCTACAATCTGTGGATCTAACCTGCATATCCGCGTATGACCATGCGAACACATCTTGATATTCTTTTAAAAGTTCAATCATCTTCTTTGCCTCGTTCTCGGACAAATTAGCCCCAATCTGAGTTTCTTTGACATTTTCTACATCTCCCAGATTCACGGTGATTGTTTGTTCAACCGTCAAAGGCTTAGATTCCTCATGACGGATCCAGTCTCTCTCTATGTCTCTTTGAATATCATCATCATCGTGTTCAAGCTCACAAGAACCCTCGTCGTACAAGTCCGAGTCACCTATGTATTTGTCATGCTCATGCTGAATGACATGCCTGAGATGCAAATGAGAGGGTTAGTGGGATTATTCAATGAGAATTATGCATGATGCATTTTTCTTAAAAAAGTCATTTCAAATGATTACTTGAGAAAAATGTTTGAATTAGGAAGTTGTCCTCATATCCTCGGACTCTCCCCTTTTTTTTTATCTCACAAATTTTGAAAACTAGGAGTCGTGAGGAAGTCCAGGCCTCATAGCATCATCATAGGACTGGTTTGGCACTTCCTCACGTCCTTAAAAAAAAACATGCATGCATTTGTATTCATATGATAAGGCCGTTTTACAATATTTATAATCTTGGATCACGGCTCACAATCCAAGATCTTGATTACATAAAGAAAATAACAAAAGTAGAGAAAACGGCTCATCCCATGCAAGGAAGAACATAAAGGAAATGACATAAAAAAAACTAAATGAAACGGTTGATCAGCATCCCTACTCCGATGGTTGGAAGGGAGTCATGGAAGGGCCTGCTTCTCCATCCTCAGTAGTGGCGCACACGAAGTTTGGACCGAATAGGTTGGCTATGTTCGAGATGGCCTCTTCCTCTTCTTGTAGCAGTTTAGGTGACTTGATAAATGTCTTTTCAAAACGAAGACGGAGTTCCTCCGACGAAGGAAGGAGTAATCCCTGTTGATTCCACCTTGGAATAGTTCGGCTTTGATAGCTGGCTCGACTCATATAGCTATTAAAAGCACTTCGGTTTCCAAATCCTCCCGAGTAACCTTGGTTTCCATGACCAGCTCGGTTTCTACCTCCCTCTCTCGAACTTGAGCCTACCAGCTCTCCCTTTCCTTTCTTATTCTCAGAAGCTTCCTGGTAGCCTAAACCAGTTTTCTTTTGATTTCCCGAAATCTCGATAGGCTTTACAATGCCTTGTGCATACATCCCCAACCCTGCCCCCGGGACGTGGCCATATTCTAGCAAAACTTTGCTTGTCATGATAGACGAGGTGGAGAATTCAGGACGTCTCATGATAGACCCAGTGGGCGCATGCACCATTGATACTAGATCGAGAGTTTGGTAGCTAGGCTCCTCATTCACTTCAGGCTCTACATACGGGATGGCCGTATCTTGGAATGTCTTGAAGTCAGTTTCGCAACGAACAGTCACTAGCTTACCCTTCGAAATGAAGCGAACCATTTGGTGCAAACTAGAAGGCACAACTATAGCATGATGGATCCAGGGTCGATCCAAAAGGAAATTGAAAGCACTAGGGATGTCAAGCACTTGAAACTTTATCGTGAATGGGACTAGACCAATCAATAACTCAAGTTTGATCTCCCCCATTGACTCCTTCTTCACTCCATCAAAGGCTCGAACAGTAGATTGAGATACCATGATTTCTTCCTCATTCACCCCGAGACGATGGAGAGTAGCCAGTGGACAAATATTCAAAGCGGATCCATTATCAAGCAATATGCGGGGTACAATCATATCACGACACTGGCCGAGATGAGTAAAGCTTTGTTGTGGTTAGTGCCTTCCTCGGGAAGATCCTCCTCCGAAAATGAGATTTGGTCTGCCAATAAAATGGATCCAATGAACTCCTCTAGCTGTTTGTCGCCAATATCTTCAGGCACATGGACTTCATTTAGAACTTTCAACAGTGCATTCTTATGTTTCTCAAAAGTTTTAAACAATTCTAAAAGTGATATTTGGGCCGGCATTTTCCTCAACTGTTCAATCACATCAAACTCACTAGTTTTGATCGTAGCCAAAAACTGCTTGGCCTCTTCATCAGTAACGGCTTTCTTCTCGACAACTTCAGCAGGCGCGTAACAACGACCCGATCGGGTGACAGCATCCACTTCTTCAGTCCCATAGTCCCATGGGACGGCTTTAGTACTGAAATCGGCCATGGGTTTCTTCAGACTCTCCTCTTGGTCAAGAGGTGGTAACTCGATCACTACAGGCTGCAATTCATCTCTTTCTATCTCTAGACCCGCAAACTCCTCTGTCGCCAAATCGATGATCACGTGCTCGGTTTGATCTTTGTCATAATCCCATTGGTCCCCTTCAGCGGATAAGTTAATAACAAATGGTGTGATCATAGCCACAACATCTTCTCCAAAAGGATTTTCCATGCCGTCGTGCGAATCATGTATATCAATTTCGCGTTTCTGACCCTTCCAGTCTTCATCACCAAGTATTACGTTCACTCCTTCAACGTGAGCAGGCAAAGGGTTTTTTTGGACATTGGGTTGCTCTCTAAATGATAAAACCCTTTTATCAAGTAAGTTCTGAACCTTGTTTTTCAACGTCATACAATTGTCTACATCATGGCCTTTTTCTCCCATATGATACTCGCATGACTTTGCTAAGTCAAACCCGAAAAACTTAGGAGGATTGTCACGGGGGATTTCTTTTGCCACCAACCTCCTTTCCAGCAGCATGGGCAACAACTTAGATAGCGGCCTAGGCAAAGGAGTATACTGCCTTGTAGTCCACTTGTTTGGCTCATAATTCTGATATCTCCCACGTGGTGCAGAAGAACCTTGTGCACTTGCAAACGGTTTTGGCGGAATTGGTGCTTGTACATAAGCTACCTCGGCTTCTTTCTCCTTCCTATTGGTGAACTTTCGACTTGATCCCTCATTATACGTCCATCATGTATGGCCCCCTCAATTCTTTCGCCCACGGCGACCAAGCAAGAGAAGTTTTCACAATCTAATCCGATCATCCTGTTATAAAAGTCAATAGGAAGGGTATTGATGAACAGCTCTACCATCTCCTTGTCATCAAGTGGGGGTCGAACCTGTGCAGCCAAGGTACGCCACCTTTGAGCAAAAGATCTAAAAGACTCATTTCTCTTTTTTTTCCGTGCGCGCCGGTATGCTTCGTGTCGGGCGATCTCAGTGTTATACTTGTATTGCATCACGAATGCTTCCGCTACATCTTCCCACTTCTCCAATTTCTCGGGCTCGAGCAAAATGTACCATTGTAGCGCCATCCCAGTTAAACTCTCCTGAAACATGCGAATCAGCAAAGGGACATTTTGAGCATAACGTCCCATCCTATTAAAATAGTACTTCAAGTGGATTCTAGGATCCCCAGTGCCATCATATTTAGTGAATTCCGGGATTTTGAACTTGTCCGGGAAGTCCATCTTGGTGTATTGGGACAAATCATCAACCATGCTAGCCTCGTACCCTTGCAAGGCCCTAAGCTTCTCCTCCAGTTTAGCGAACCTCTTGCTATTCTCCTCCTCCATTCGAGCCGAGATGGCTTCCGAGATGGGGTCTAATTCCACCACCACAGGGGTTTGATGTGCCACTTCTTCAGTCAACTTCCCTCTACTATTGGCATTACTGGCTTGTGGAGTTGCAGGTGTGTTTTGATTGGAAGCAGCAACCACCAAGCTAGACTTGATCTCACTCGCGAACTGTGCGAATTGTGCAGCCAACTCGTTAATTTTGTTATCAAGCGCGGTGATCCGAGCATTTTGTTCTTCAGCATTCATTTTCGCCGATTTGGATCGGGTACGGATAGGCGAACGCCTTGAAGCCGTGACGGTGGTACCAGGTTCAATAAATAGGTAAATGAACATGAGCACGAGATGTAAAATGATGCCGGTCCATGACAATGATCTAATCGCCCCATTTCATTCATTTCATAAAAGAAAAGAGTCTCTTAACAACATAGCTAAAAATTAGAATAAAACATCTCGACATCAGAACTAGGAAAAGAAAATAACAAGACTCCTCAAACAACAAAACAGAAAAAAAAAAAAAAAAAAAAAAGATAAAACTGACCTAGACACCATTCTAAGAAAACCAAAATAGACTCAAGCATTTTTATTTTTTTTTGCTTGATCTATGTACAAACGAGGGAACAACTCTCTCATAACCGTCTAACTAGTCCTAGCTGACTTGGACGCACGCTCTTTGGCCTCCTTGAGCTCCCTCTTGAGGAATTTGATCTCTACGCGATTAGTGGCCTTCGATGGTACATTAGGGATCTTCGGGCGCCACTCTTCAGGAATTTTATGTTGGAGGATATACTCCATCGAGGCATAGTATATCTTCTCTTTACCCTCTAACTCTTCCTCGGGCCAAATCAATTTTTGGGGACGACACATGTCCCACATCGATTGAAGCAAAGCATGATGGAGTTCTCATGATCGGGATCTCCATTCGTGAAATCAGTCTTGAGTGGGGCTTCTTGCAGTATCAATGGAAGTTGCTGCACGACTTGATATTGCCGAACAACCCTAGTTGGGTAATACTCTGTAGCGCCCATTATTCCTAACAAAGGAATGGGTCCGATACCTCCACATGTGAGCCGGGCCTCGTGAACTCGGAGCCACCTAGCGTGCCATAGGAAATCTTCAGGGTCGGGATTTTTCATAAAGCCTAACCAATCGAAGTGGTGATAATCTGGTGCATGCTCTTTCCTTTCTTTAAATTTCAAAATAGGGTGATTAAGATCATTGATGTCATGTATGGTCATTAAATTGCCAAATCCCTTAAGGTGAGAGAGGAACCAAATTTGCAAAAGTTCAGGAGGAGCATGTAAAGCTTCTTTTCCATTCTCTTTAAAACGAGTGAGGGAAAGAAATGTCTCGGTCAAAACAGCATTAACAAAACCTTTTCCCATACACACCTCTTGAACAACACTTGCAATAGATGGGTCGATAGTATTCTTACTATGAGGAAAGACCATAAACCCGAAAAATGCTAACACAAAAATCCGCCTCATTTGGATTGACGGGGCATTTTGAAAGAGTCCATTCAAAAATGAAAATGGGCAAGCATTGCGGTTGGCTTTCAAAACTTTCCTTACATCTTCTCCTTTGACCCTAAGAAAATCAGCTAAAACTTATGCATGCTCTACTCCGATGGGTGGCCTAATCAATTCCGACACTAAAGGTTTCCCAATGATAGCGCTAAATTCCTCCAAGGTGGGGATAAGCTCATGTTCGCCAAAAATGAACGTGGAGGTCTCGGGGCACCAAGTGTGTGCCAACGCTCGAACAACACCATAATGGACTTCTATGTCTAATAAAGATAGTAACCATCCCACGTTGGATTGCACGAACTCGCGGCTGACATGGTCCAATCTATCCCACCAGGTGCGCAACTCCTTCTTTGGGACAGAAATGATACGGAGCTCGATCCCCCATTGCGTACAAACCTAAAACCCGTAAAGAGCCTAATTGTCATGGACCGGTCGAACAAAATAATTAAATGTAAATAAATTGCGAGTGTGAGAGTTTCAGAAGACTTACTTCACCCAATAAAAATTAAAGTCAATCACATAGACATGCGCATGATACGTGGGTCGATTTCTATTCTAGATGGCTCAAATGAAGCCACGGGATTACCGGACTGAACCAGCATGGTCGCGGTTGGGTCGGGGTTCCCATGACTCCGGCTTTGTCAAAGAGTCGACCCATGATGCGCGGTTGCAACCGGGGTGGAAGCTCTCGACGTCAGAAGAATTTCGGAATTGAGATGGGCGACTCGTACTATATGGTGGTAGTCGGAGTGGTATCCATCTCAACACCATCCTAAGTGATCCTATGCGGCCCAGGTCCGGCGGTAGGTTGTGTGTGCTAAAGTGTAGTGCCATGTAAGGGAGACATGCACAACAATTTATACAGCAACCAACACTTCAAAAATTCAAATAAACATGCATTCCCATCCACCGACCTACAAAACAAAGTGTTAGCAAACACTCCACCCCTTATTACTCCAATCCTGCACCAACATTTAACACGAGGTTAGCGGACTTACCTCACCTTCTCGAATGCGCTGCCAAAGAAACACATTACATAACACACAATCAAGCAAAATAGGCCTAAGTCCTCTAAGGTTTAGAACTAATCCCCAGCGGAGTCGCCAAGCTGTCGCGACCTAAAAATTCTCGAAAATAATAAAATAGGGGTATTGTCAATTTCGGGCCGAAGGGCCTCAATTAACTCGGGCTCTCCCAAGCCCATACCCCGCGCGACGTTGGGATATTCATAAAAACTTCAAACAAAGAGTCGCCACTAGTCTATTGAGGTCGACTAGGAACCAAGTGAGACATGGGAGTGTATCTCACTGTTTACGCAACTAGAGGGTCTAGGGTCGGGGACTTGATTACGCTAATCGTGCGATTAACGCCCTTTCGGTACCTAACTTAATTGTGTGTTTCAAAATGTCATGACAACCTATTCGAGAAATCCAAGGTCTGTCCTAACCGTTCTAAGGTAAGGAAGTAATATCCAAAATGTCATTGCAAAACAAGGTGCAGGAATAACCTAATATCGCAAACTAGGAAAACCTATGGTAAAGCCCTAAAAGCTTATTCAATTTTGGATGTTTTCTTCTTTTTAAAGGGTTTTCTAATTTTTTCTGATTTCTTTTGATTTTTTTGATCTTTTTTTTTTGAATTTTTTAATATATTTTTTTAAAAAATATTTTTTAATATTTTCGAATTTTCCAAAATTAAACAAAAACAAGTTTTCAAGATTTTTTTTTGATATTTATATTTTTTTTTGACTTTTCTGAAAATTTAAGAAAAAGCATTTATTAATTTTTTTTTTTTTTGGAATATTCTAATCTTTTTAAAAAAAATTTGGAATTTTTTTTTTAAAAAATTCGAAAAAAAAAAAAAAAAGAAAAAAAGATAAAATAAAAATAAAATTAACTTTTAAAACCTTTCTGAAATTTAAAGAAATTTTTTTTTAATTTTCAATGATTTTTCGAAATTTTTAAAGATTTTTTTTGAATTTCTGAATTTTTTGAATTTTTTTTTTTTTTTTAATTAATAAAAAAAGTGATTCGGACCGGGTCGGGTGACCCGGCCCTGCTAAACCGACCCGGCCCCTATCGGGCCGGGCCAGAGCGACGACCGGGCTGGCCGAACGGCCCGGTCGAAAATTTTCCAAAATGGCCCATGATAAAAAAAAATAAAAGAAGAAGCCCACTTCTAGTTCCTAATAAAAGATGGCCCAAACTCGGATTGGGCCCAGCGATCAAATAAAACAAATGGCCGGCCCAGCTCCTCCTGTCTAAATTTTCGGCCCGGCCTTTTCTTTTTTTTTTTTTTTTTTTTTTTTTTTAAATTTTTTTTCTTCACTGGTCTTCTTCTCCGCGGACGTCCCATGCCGGAGCCTCGCCGGAAACCTAGCGTCTCCCTCTCGCACTACCGCCGAAATCACTACGAGCTCGCACCGCTCCTAAAATTTCCGCCGTGTCGTCCAGCGTCAGCCGTTCTATCCGGCCGACACCCGACGTCGCCGGCGATGCCCCCCGACAGTCTCGCAAGCTTTCCCTCACCGGAAAAATAAAAGCGTCTTTTTTCGACTCAAAAACGCGTGGAAACCTTACGAAGATAGCTATAATACTAATTTAAACATGGGAGCAAGCAATATTCAATCAGAAATCTATGAAAACAAGATGACGGAGACTGATTTAACCATGAAACTTTCTAAGTTTCGTTCGGGCATTTTAGCGAACACCTGGTGGGCATGAATAAAATAAGGCATTTTTGACCCAAAACGAACTCGAACGGGAACCCAGCCTCTAAATAAGCATTACAGTGTACATAATATCATCAATGGAGGAACATCGAGGGCCGGGGCTCACGCGAACTGGTCGGTGTGAGCTCCGGCCCTCCCACTTCACCAAGCAGAACAAAAACGGGCGGAGAAAAGGCCTACCTGGTTTAGGGAGCGAGCCGCGGCGGACGAGAGCGGGTGGACGGTCTCCGGCGGCGTCTGGATGTCCCTTCATGTCTCCTTCTTGCTTTTGGTATATCTTTCTCGGATCTCACTGTCCCGGTACCCCCTCCTTGCCTTTTTTTTTTTTTCTCTGGTTTCATTTGCTGCTTCTGTTCAATCTGCCCAGCTCTCTCTCCTTCTGCTACTTCCGATACCGGAGTTGAGGTGCGGCGAGGAAACGTCGGCCACGGATCAGGCGTCACCCTCCGTCTTTCTCCCTCCGTTCCTCTCTCTGTCGTTTTTTCTTCTTTCTTTTTTTTTTCTACTCTTTGCTGGTTTTTTTCTGCTTTTTCGTTTTTCTCCCTCCCAAAATCTGCTGCCCTGCCCCGTCTGAAATCTCCTGCTCGTCGATACCTACGCATAACCGTTTCTCCGCCCCTCCAATGGCCGCGTGATAGCGCAGCAAGGAAATCTTCCCTTGCTGGCGTCACGCGGGTGACGTCGCGCTGGACGATGACTGAAACGTCGTCGTCGATCGTATGTGCTGCTACTGCCTCTCTTGCATGCGCCTGTTCACGTGCGGAGAGGGAGAAAAGAAAGAGAGGATGGGCTAGGCCGAGGGAGAAAGAGAGGGGGAGATGGGCTGGGCCCAGGGAAAAGAAATGGGTGAGTAGAGGAGTGGGTTAGGCTGAGCCCATCCGATTTCTCTTCTTCTTTTTTTCTCTCTCTTTTTTTTTTATCAAATATTTTTTCTTTTCTAGAAATTAATATGTGTTTATATAAGCAAAATAAATAGGCAATTAAAACAAAAATAAATAAAAATTCGGGTGTCAACAAGTCACAGTTGCACTCCAACTTTCAGGTAGAGAAGATAATAAAATTAAAGCCTTTACCTCATCATCAAATTTGATATCCACCGAACTCAACTAAGTCGTGATTACGTTGAATTCGTTGATGTGATCTGTCACAGAAGCACCTTGTCCATCTTCAGATTGAAAAGACGACGCATCAAATATACCTTGTTTGATGCAGAAGGCTTCTCGTACATGTCAGACAACGCCGCCATCAAATCCACCGTTGTCGCCTCATTGGCAATGTTGAAAGCAACGTTCCGCGCCAATGTAAGACGAATCAAACCTAGAGCTTGTCGATCTAACAATTCCCACTCTGCTTGTTTCATGGATTCTGGTTTCTCTCCAGACAGAGGTTGATGCAAATTCTTCTAATACAGCATATCCTCGATCTGCATCTTCTAGAAACCAAAATCCTTGCCATCAAACCGATCAATCTTCACATTTCCTTCGTCCATATTCGCTCCCACTATTTCGCCAAAACCAGGCTCTGATATCAGTTGTTGGGGACGCGAATGTGCGACGAAAAATAAAGTAGGGAAGAAAAAGAGGGCAAACAGGAATTTTTACGTGAAAAACCCTTCTAAAATCAAGAAGGGAAAAATCACAGTGCCGTACTAGGCAATCTCTTCACTATCAGTATCAGTGTTACAAGCTTAGGGTTACAAAGCTTCAGCGTTACAACTATAAAAGAAATTGTCCTATTTATAAGAAGAGTCTAGGGCATACATTTAAATATGGAAATTACATGTATGCTTCTATTTCCTTTAATATCTCAGGATGGGTGACCTACTAGGAAGTGTCTACCCATAAATATTTTTCTCCATCAGACTCCACAATTCCATCAGAAGAGAGGTAGATGAAAGGTAGCCGTTCAGTCCCATTTGCCACCTCATCTTCTTCATTTTCCATTTTAGACTTGAATTTGTTTTAAAATAGCCACTCCAAACTCAAAAGTTTATTATAAAAGCCATGTAGGACTTTTAGCTGGATTTATCGCCAGATGCACTTGATTGATTTAACGAAATATTTTGGTACTAAAATGAGTGTTGTATGAAAATTATAACATTTCTAATATCCTTTTCTCGTTTTTTTATGATCTTTCCTTCTTTTTCACACATGTGCTCCTGTTACTGTTCATAATCTTCGAGCTCTCTCTCGCTCGACCAAAACTCTTCTCGTGCTTGTCTGTCACTCCCCACACTGTTGCCTGGACACTCGACTGTCTGAAGACATCGTCGTCATCTCCAAAGAGCCAAACCGAATGCCCGTCTTTGGTTCTCTATTTTAAAGGTTCCAGAGGACTTCCATGGCCACAAATGGCGACCTTGAACTCCATGTTCACGGGTGAGAGACACAAAGTCAGACAGACCAATCACAGTGGTGGAGGCTGTCAGCCTTGTACGACGATGGTGGCTGCGGCCGTTCGAGCAAGAGCCGGTGGTTGTGGCAACACACCACTAGAGGCCCATGCGGTAGTGGGCAGCGCGGACGAATACTGGAGGAGCTTTGGCAAAGTGACCATGTGCTGAAGATGATGAAGATAAGAGAAGCTGATGTGTGGAAAAGAACAAAATAAGACAAAAAAATGCAAAAGAAATTCAGAAAAATCAGAAGAAAAATGGCATCATTTCAGTTGAAAATAGTTCCTGTCATGCCGTCATCAATATATATAGGACTGTCGACGATCTGGACTCCCAAGTCAGAAAAATTAGGCAAGACTTGGCTGAGAGGTCTTGATTACATTTCTTTTTGTTTAGGATTAGATTGATTCAATTAAAAAGTTGAGGTCTTAACTGATTTTTCTTAAAATAGTTTATGATTGATTGTGCAAATTCCCCTCTCTTTTCACCTCCTTTCTTGACGATACTGATG
The DNA here is from genome assembly GCA_014182895.1 of Angophora floribunda. Lineage (NCBI taxonomy): Eukaryota > Viridiplantae > Streptophyta > Magnoliopsida > Myrtales > Myrtaceae > Angophora > Angophora floribunda. The sequence goes on from CM024714.1 coordinate 13,595,874, forward strand.
AAGAAATTTTGAATGACTTGTCAAAAGAACCCATATGTCAAGGCAATAAATCAACGTTATGAGAAGAGGTCGACTAGAGAGCAAGCATGCCCAACAGTATGGCATCTCAGTTAGACATCACATAAACCTAATATAATTAGCAACCATAACGATACCCCAACTAATTAACGTGTGCATTGGTCCTCATAACGATCTAATCCTGTAGAACCCTACACATTGTCAGGATGCCAAATGTCTAGTGCAAATATATTGACAATTGTCAACGAAAGTCACCACTCGCAAGCTGCAATGACCCAGTAAGAAAGCTTTTTATAGAAGGTAAGAGACTCATTTAGGTAGTTAAGGGAACCCACCGGAGCTGTAGTGAAAGCGAGTCTTCATAGGACAATTGTCATTACTTATGAACCTGAACCTGGGTGATCTATCCATGACCAGGATGAAGATTAGGTGAAACTAAGTGGAGGTCCGAACTGATTGATATTAAAGAATCAGTGGATGAATTTTGGTTAGGGGTGAAATGCCACTCGAACCTAGAGTTAGCTCGTTCTCTTTGAAATGCGTTGAGGCGTAGTAGTTGACTAGACATTTAGGGTGGATTCTTTAAAATCCTAATTCGAGTATTGGCACCGTCCTTCCCTTCCAACGACTAACTTAAATCATCCAAAGCACCAATTCGAGTTCTAAACCCGGACGCCTTTACTAGGATTTTGTGCTGCATATCCATTTAATAAGTTCAGTGTCGACAGTTTGCCGCCGTCCGTACAAAATGACAAAGTTGGACGAGTTTGGGAGGGCATAAGTACAGCGAGAGTGCCAAAAGTTGGCACGGAGGGATACTTAAGTGCCAAAAGTTACAAAATGTACACTTAAGTACCACTTTTTAAAAAAAAAATGGATCACTTAAGTGGCAAGTCACCGGAACCCTGCCAGAAATCCTACATGGCAATTTTTTATTAATTTTCTTGCTTACGTGGCTCGTCGGAAACTGAATCAGCCAAAAATCCGCCAAAACAACGTCGTTTTGGCTGATGTGGATTTAAAAATTATTAATTAAATAATATTAAATAATTAAAAATATATTATTATAAAATCAATTTTATTAAAAAAAGGGGGAGGGGGATCGGCGAGGGCTGCCCTTTTTTTTTATAAATAAAATCGATTTTAATTTTTAAAAAATCTGACGTGGACAATTTTTTAAAAAAAAATTGCCACGTGGATTTTTTATTTTGAAAAAAATGCTCCATCAGCAAATGAAGTCGTCGGAAAATGGACACGTGGCAATTTGGCCAGAATTTTTCGCCGTTGGCACTTAAGTGATCCCTTTTGCTCAGATTTTGGCACTTAAGTGTACCTTTTATAACTTTTGGCACTTAAGTGTCCCTCCATGCCAACTTTTGGCACTCCAGAGGTCCATACCTCAGTTTGGGAGTGAACCCGGTGTGAGGGAAGAAGCGTCAATCTCGGCGGGACAGCAAAGGGCCAACTACCGCTTTAAGGAAATGGAATGTAAGATCGTAGATGTTCCCTAGAGGCTAAAAGAAACTTTGCAGAAAGCGAGCAATCGAATGACAAAATAGACAAAATAGGAAAATAAATCAGCCAAAATTTATGTGATTTGGTTATAATGACCTATGTACAAAGGGAAAACAGTAATGAGTTCCACTATAGATCAAGCATTACATGAACATTACAACCACATTCGAGTCATTCAAACATTCTTAGTGTTTCCTAAACCTCAATTATACTCAATAATTCACATAGTATTTAATTCTATAATTCCTCTCTAAAATAATCTCTCAATCTTATGAAGAAATTATATATAAATTCTTACTACAAGAATTTAATCGACTTGAACACTTGTCTCATGAACAAGCTTTGCTGCATCAATGACATGAAGATAGCTCACTGCCCAAGCACTCGAAAACAATGCTTCAATTTTGCTTGCAATGACAGCAGCGCATAGCGAACCCACGATCTGATACGATATGTATATATACCCATGAAAAAGGAGGTGACCGAAGTCAACAATCGAATCAAAGTGGGGGTCGGTCAATATCTTGGACTTTCCTTTTCTATCTTTTATTTCACGATCAAATTTCTATTTCTTGACCCCAACGCGAGAAATATTGAAGTGGACTTCAACAACAAAGCAATTTCCAAAGCTTGTTCTCAAATTTTTCTTTATCTATTTATTTTCGAAATTCAGATTTTTAACTTTGAGCTCAAATTCGAGACATATTTTGACAATCTCCATCTTGGCTCAACATTTAAACCAAGTCAAAATCACTTCTCTAAAAATTCAAAATTTGCCGCTACTCTCCTATTGCCCCCAATGTGCTCAATAGCCATAGATATTTTCCAAGTCCAAGTCCTGCTTGAACTTTACCAGAACTGTGGACTTCATTAGAATGCCAACTCCACGTGCATCTTTAACCACTCTGAAAGGATTTTTTGACACAATCTCCTCTATCACAAATAAAGCAAAACTATTGCTTCATCCATATCTGACTAGAGATCAAATACATTCCTTGTTACTATAAGAAGTTACAGCAACTGTTGGCTCTATATGCTCCACCTTGCTACAAGCACCATTGGTGTTGATTACCATAGTAGTACTCGCTATCTTAAGAGTTTCTGGTTGCAACTTCACTTCAAGCTAAACACCATTGAAATTTGTATGAATACTGCCACAATCACTTCTAATCATAAGTATGGAGACTCGTCAAATGTAACTTCTCTACCGATAAAGATGAACTTAATTTCGGACACCACAACCAATAGCCCTGCTCACCTTGTGTATAACCTAGGAAAATGCATTTTCTTTCCCTCTCATAGAGCTTACCATCACTAACTCGAACATAAAATAGGCAACCAAATATTTCAAGGGCTAAAATAATCACCAATGTTACCTATACACACTTATTTGGGAGTTGGAGATCCATTTACAATCGATAGGGATCTATTAATCAAGTAGCTTGCTGTACTAAGCATATTCGTTAGGAATCTTCTAGCCATACCAATACTGGATATCATTTTATAGGCCATCTCTAGTAATGTTCTGTTCATTAATTCCGCAACATGTTATGTTTTATTAGCACTAGTGCGGTATTTCACTATACCTTCCTTCATGCAAAATTTATTTAATAGCTTAGAGAAAAACTCCACTATATTGTTAGTACGCACATGCTTAATCATCTTACCAGCCTCCTTTCGAGAAAAATTGCATGATTGTTAACATTGAACTTGTATGTAAGCACAAACACCCACGTCTTCCTTGAGTAGTCATTAACAACTGTTAGCATATATATCAGACACTTTTCCTCAAAGGAAACTGTGACAATTTACGAACATTTAAGTGAATTAACTCTACAATTTTCATGGTTTCTTTAACAATCGTACTAAATTGCATTTTCTACCATTGATCTAAATCACAATATCTACATACATTCAGTTCATTAGTAACATAACCAACTCAATAGATTTTTTCACTTAAACCTATCAGGCTTCTCTTGCTAATGTGCCCTAAATGCATATACCACAATTTAGACTTTCTAATAGATGCATCCGATGTCTCCATAGTGAAATCTATCATTGTCTCACCTTGAAGTTCATATAGGTTACTATGCTTGATTTATTTCATTATCACCAAAGTACCTCGAACAATTTTCAAACTCCACATTTTGAAAAATACCGACACCTAGTTGAATCCAAGGCACTTAAGGAAATCAAGTTCTTTTTCAACTTCGAAACATACTTCACTCTAGTTAATGTCCTCACATACCATCATGCATTCTAATTCTAATATTGCCAACATCACCAACAACACATTTAGCATTTTCCCCAACAACATTTTACTATTATAATGAATTAGTAATTAGTAAACCAGTTTTCATTTGGTCTAGTATGAAATAAACAACTATCCATAATCCATCCATCAAACGATGAATAATCAAACAATACAAAATCAACATTATCTGAATTATTGATAGTAATGGCTGCAACATTATTTGCAGAATCAACTATAATTCTAATACCCTTCTCTTTTTTTCAGATTAAGACAACTCCTTTTAAGATGCCCCCCTCTTGCTACAACTCCAACAATCAACACCACTAGCCTAGAATGACTGCCTTTGTTCATGTTTATACTATTCTTGCTAATATGTGTACTAGATCTTCCTCTATTGTCACCTACTAAAACAACATACATAGATTTGCCAGATTCTCTTTTATGGATGTCCTCACTCATAATTCAAGCTTGTTGACCTAGAGGAATTATTGACAACGGTAACTGTAGTACTCCAACTTTTAAGCAATGAATATAATAGAATCAAAGCACATACCTCATTTTCATAGTTAATCTCAACTGAACTCAATTGACTAACAATCACATTGAACTCAATTGACTAATAAACACATTCGCTCATCTTCAAGTTAAACAGATATTGCATCAAATATATTATTGATCGCAAAGGCCTGCTTGACCATATACAATAGAGCTTTCATCAAACCTGCAATGGTGTTTTCTTTCATGATGTTGAAGATGTTAAGAGTCAATGTCAACTAAATAAGACCCACAGCTTGTTTATCCAACAATTCTCAATCAGCTTGCTTCATCGTCCCTAACTTCTCCCTAAACAGGGTTAAGTGTAGTTTCATTTGATAAAGATAATCTTCAATCTACATCTTCCAAAAACTAAAATCCTTCCCATCAAATCTGTGGATTCTCACTCTTTCTTATTTTGTCACCATCGATTTACTTCAACTCAATCAAGCCCGCTCTGATATTAGTTGTTGCGGAAAGCGAGTGATCAATCAATAAAATAGATAAAATAAGAAAATAAATTGGATATCAAATTTATGTGATTCGATTTTAGTGACCTATGTTCATAGATAGAGCAGCAACGAATTCCACTATAAATCAGGCAATATACGAAGATTACAACTATACTTGAGTCACTCAAACACTCAGTATTTCCTAAGCCTCAATTACAAAAAAGTAACTACATAATATTTAGCCTCACAATTCCTTACTAAATATTTCTAAATCTCATAAAGGAATCTTACACAAATTCTTATCATAAGAATTTAATCATCTCAAATATTTGTCTCTTGAATGTAATTCACGAACAAGCTTCGCTGCACAAATGACACTAAGATAGCTTACTCCCTAAGCATTGGAAAATAGTGCTTCAATATTGCTTGCATAAACAACGGCCCATAACAAACGCATGATCTAATACGACATGTATATATACCCATGAAAAAGGATGTGGCCGAAGTCAACATGGATCATGAATCCGAATCAAAGTGGGATTTGGTCAACATCTTGGACTTTCCTTTTCTGTCTCTCATTTCATGGTCAAAGTTCTATTCCTTGACACCAACGTGAGAAATATGTAAGTGGACTTCAACATCAAAGCAATTTGCGAAGCTTGTTCTTAGATTTCTCTTTATCTATTTATTTTCAAAATTCATAATTTTTGCTTTAGGCTTAAACTTGAGACATATTTTAATAAAAGCAAAGTGGTCGGCGTTAAATTTTGGCTATAATCATCCTCCATTTTCAAAAGACACAATGACAACAAATCTCTAGAAGGGGTTTAAAGTCCCTCATTTGAATACTTATGATGGCTTGAGAGATCCCCTTGATCAATTGGAGGCATTGCGGGCCATGGTGATGCTACATGCCGCTCCTGATGCAATTACGTCCCATGCCTTCCTGCCACTTTGATTTAGGCGGCAATCAACCATGTAATAATTACATGTTAGGGATTTAAGTTGAATTATTTATTTAATGGCTAAGAAATATTCATTTATCATCCCATTTATATGAATGAGTCTATAAGATTAGTTGTGATTGAACTTATTCTTAAGGTGTTAAGAATATGCGTGATAGGTTTACAGTTAACTAAATCTTTAAATAGTTCCCAATCGATGGATCATTGAGAATATATAGATGATCCTATTGAGACTAATGTGTTCTCAAGCTTCGCCATTGAGTAATAGATACCTTAGGAGATGATGAGTTACAAATCATTGGGTATTGTAATATCCAAGCTAGAACATAGGTGCTTATTTTGGATAAGTTCACTGAACATGACATGGATAGAATGATTAGCAACATGGAAGCTTTTAGGGGGATTAATTACTAATTATTTGTGTTTTGGTTTTATGTAAAATCCTTCGTGTTGATGGCTAACAACACAAACTAGAGGGGGTGAATAGGTTGTTTTAGAAATTTTGACGATCATTTGCTTAAATTAGTTAATCGCTAGGTAAAGATCGGGTTCACGTGATGTTTTGACAACTGTGAAGGAGTTGTGTGCAAATAAGAGTAAATAGAAGAAAACAACAACACATAACAATTATCATGGTTCGACTTTATCCACAAGCTTACGTCCACTCTTTAGACTAATAGCCACAAGACGGGTTGAATTCCACTAGTAATTTGCTTAGAAAATTATAAATGGCTAGCACTTATCCTATACATGATATATACCATGATCAGGACTCAGCTGCTACTCTTGCACTCGTACACTTAATCTTATCACAACTACTAAAAGGCATGAATACTGATTTCAAAGAAGCAGTATAACAGGGAGCGTGTAGTTGAGAGAAATAGTAAGAAGTAAGCTTTCTTAATCTTTTGAAATTGTGCACTTTAACATATGGCTTCAAATGCCTTCTCTTATATAGCCACCTTTAATCTATCCATTGAAAATGAATTAGAGAAGTAGATAGCTGTTCAAGTTACTATTAAGCTGCTGTCCATAAGTAGAACTGCCCATACAGCTCTTTTCCTCGAACATTTGTAGGCTATCTAGAAATAGCAACTGCTGCTATCTTCTCATCGTAGTCTCTAACAGAAATGTCAGACGACCTAGCTACTCGGTTACAAGTTTCATCTAGATTTTGTTGCTGTATAAATCCAAAGCCATAATGGCTAATTTGCTGACCCAACGAATATCATCAGATGTGCGTAGTTGTTATAGCACCATATACCTGATCTTTATAGCTTTGGCATAAACATCATCGATAGTTGATCTTTTACCGTTGGTACTATTTTCGCATTAGGACATTTTGCAACCTCCTTTCTAATGGATCACACCATGGATGTTGTACAGTCTTTAGTTCAAATATCTGTATGCACCATAGTAAATATTATACTAAGAATAGTTTGGATATCATCAAAATCACTTGGAGATATTTCTCTGACAATCTCCCCCTTTTGATGATGACAAAACTATCCTAAATGTTGTTTGAATGAATTTATAGAAAGATTTACAAAGAGGATCTCCTCATGATATTTGCAATGAATTTGGAGATATGAACTAGATAATCTTATGGAATGGAAGATGTTAGCAAAGTGATCTTCTAGTTAGAGTGTATTATCAAATATATAGGGTTTGAAGAATAACAATTGAAAGCTCCCACGTTTTGACGATACATTTGAATGTTCCCCTTGATTTGATGATTTGTTCCTGATAACTTAACCATTTTGCAATAAATAATATTTATCAAGGAATAAGTAGATATTTTGCATCAAATCAGTAGATGTTTCACACCAAGTTAATATACACAAATATCATGAGCGAACATTCATATCAAAACAACTCTCTCCCTTTTTGTTAACAATCAAAGAAATATGAAGGAAATTCAATGTCATTGATAACAAAAGGAATGCCTATACATGAGAGCAACAAATATAGGTATGGCGTAAGCAGCAAAAGAAAAACATGAGTACATAAAGATTTGGAAATGTTTAAGTGTCAAGACATTTGAGTTGCTACGAGGAGGTGGGAATTTCAGGCTCAGTTGGCCCAAAGTCAGGAAGGATGGGCTTGTAGCAGTCCAAGCTCAAGATACCGTGCTTAATCTTTACCATATATCGAGTCAAAGAGGAGAGAGTGGTTTTGATTCTCTGAACATCAACTTGAAGCTAAGCAAGGCTGGTAGTAGGAAAGGCAAATTTATCTATAGTAGAAGATGGCGGTCTTTCTAGTCTTAGTGGACGAAGCACCTTAGGTTGTGCTAGTGTCTTGGCGTGCTTCTTCTTTTCTAGTTTGGTTAGTTCAGTAAGTCTTTCTCTGATTTTTGCAACAGCTCTCTCATCATCTCCATGTTCAATTGGATAATCTCTCCTTTCTTGTTGACCCATCCATCGGGAGTCATCCTCAGCATCATCTTGTCCAGAGTCTTCTTCCCAATCTCAACATTTTGTATGTTCAGTGAGGCAGCATCAGAGAAATCAATTTGTTGGTGCTTGAAAATGCGAGTGATGAGAGCACCATGGAGCAATTTGCCCATCTTTCTTGATAACTCTATTTTAGATAGAGTATTTTTACAAATGTAAGCCTAATATTTGCTAAGTTTTGATGAATTTTGGATGAATTTAATTACTACTTTTGTAATTTTATTGAATTTTATAGGAAATACAACTTTTGGGCTCATAAGGGACCATGTGCACCATTTGCAAAACATGTCAGGATCATATATGTAACTTTCCCATGTGTTTGTTCTGGATTTATAGATTAGTCTCTATGCATAAAATCTTCCAGAATATTTCATATGTTTTAAAATAATTTATCTTGAAGAAAAAGCCAGCCAAGATTAGAAATTTAGAGAATTTGACCATAATTGAGGATAAGTTCAAAGAAAATCAAAGAGATAAGGAGGAGTCATTTTCAAAACCTAATGGGGGGCTAACCTAGAGAAAATTTTTGGAGGCTATATAAACTCCTTTTGTGTTGCATAATTCAGATCTAGAAGAGCCTTGGAGATGCCATTTTTGAGGGAGATTTTAGGTTTTCTTAATTAGCTTCTATTCTTCTATTTTGTTAGTGGAGTTAGCGCATGTTAAGGAGAGAGGGAAAAGACAAACCCGAAACTCTTTGTGACTCAAATTGGTAAATTTGTTTTCATTTAGCATTATTTTCTCTTTAATTTTTGTTTTTAGTTTAACTTTTACTATGTTCTAAATTTATTTTGTTAGAGTTACGATGGATTTTAATCATGATTGATTGATTTTCAAGACTTTCTCATACAATATAATTATTTTGATTGTGGCGTTCTCTATTATGATTCTTAATGCTTTTAAAAGTTTAGCCAACTTTTGAATGATTTTCGATGTATGCATGATACTGGGTGGAGATTGGATGCATGTGCATTGGTGATATTGAATCATAAATTAAATCCACGTCAAGGTATGCTAGGTTATTTGTGTGGTTGCGGTAGTATATCTAGGTTGGAACTTATTAGATTGAATTTGGGAATTTCCACAAGAATTTAATGCTTTTAGGTAGCTCAAATTCACCTAAGTTTAGTGTGAATTAACATACTTAATTAGGATTATTAGATGAAGGTCGACTTGTAGTCTAATTTAGGGAAATTTTGCCAACGCAATTGGGAATTAATTTATTATATGACAAGTTAAGAAATTGATTATGAGTGGTTAAGTGAAAATGGATGCTCTAATACTTTGTGATCCTGTTAAAATCTTGATAATTTGTCTTTTTACTTTTCAATTTGCATTAGATTAAGTTTACTTTGCCGTTTTAATTAGGTTTTGAATCCTTTAAGTTTTAGCTCTTTTATATTTCAATCCTATAATTGGTTTAGCTCATTTTTTACTTGCCTTTTCGACTTGGCTAGCTAAATCTTTGGATTGATCACCTTCAGTAAGTAATTGGATAATTAGAGACAATCCTAGTAGGAACAATACTCACTCATCATTTTATTATCCGTAGATATTGTGTACTTGCAATTCACCTAACAAGTTTTTGGCATCATTGTTGGGATTTTTATTACAATTTTCCAATTAGTATTGATATCGAGCAATTCTTGGTTTAAACTAGCCTTTATTTTGGATGTACAAACCTTGGAATGCCAAAACTTGGCACGGGGGACACTTAAGTGCCAAAATTTACAAATAGGTACACTTTAGTGCCAAAATTGGAGCAAAAAGGACCAGTTAAGTGCCAACGGTGAAAAATTCTGACCAAACTACCACGTGTCTATTTTCCGGAGATTTTATTTGTTGACGAAGCTTTTTTTTTAAATAAAAAATCCACGTGGCAATTTTAAGAAAAAAAATTATCTAAGTCAGACTAAAAAAAATTAAAAATTGATTTTATTTATTAAAAAATAAAAAAAAGGGAAGGGGAGGGTTCGGCGATGGCTGTGCAGCCCTCACCACCTCTGCCATCGTCACCCACCATCGCCAGGAAGGGTTGGTGACAGTGGGCGAGGGTCGGCTGGGGTCGTCGGCCCAGCACCGGCCGGTGTCGGCGATCCCGGCCGACTGCAATGAGGGCCTGCCTAGCTAGGTAGTCGGCAGCCCTTGGCCCGGCTGGGCGAGGGTCGGCGACCCTCGCCATAGGTCGACCAGGGTTGTTGACTAGGGCCTGGCAACCCCGGCCGACCCTTGCCCACTGTCGTTGGCCCTTCCCTGCAATGGTGGGGCAGCGATGGTGGGGCAGCGATGGCGGCGTCGATGAGGGTTGCACAGCCCTCACTAGATTCTCCCCTACTTCTTCCTTTTTTTAAAAAAATTAATCAATTTTATAATAATATATATTTTAATTATTTAATATTATTTAATTAATACATTTTTAAAATCCACATCAGCGCAAAACGACGTCATTTTGGCTGATTTTTCACCGACTCAATTTCCAACGAGCCACGTAAGCAATTTATATTATTAAAATAAGCCATGTTCGATTTCCGGTAGCTTTAGTTGGAGTTGGCACTTAAGTGATCCAATTTTCATAAAAAGTAGCACTTAAGTGTACCTTTTGTAACTTTTGGCACTTAAATATCCCCTTGTGCTAAGTTTTGGCACTTGGGCTGTACTTATGCTCTTTATTTTGTTTTTAATTTGCTTCTTTTGTGGGCCAAACTTATCTCTCTATAAAAGGTGGAGAAGCATCGCATGGCCTGAAGCCAATAAGGAGACCTTGAAGAGTTTGATCATGAGATTAAAAAAACCTTTCTTAGGAGAAAAAGAGAGCAAGCACAAGCAATCCATGTTGCCATGGCCAAAGATCAAGAAGTCGCATCTCCAAGGAGGACTTTGGAAAATTATGCTACACCAACAATTCAAAAAGCGCAATCAAGTATAAAGAGGCCGGCAATGCAAGCCAACAATTTTTAGATCAAGCCATCCTTAATTTAGGTGCATCAAAATGTAGGACAATTCAGTGGATCACCTAATGATGACCCACATCTAAAATTAGAAGTATTCCTTGAAATTTGTAACGTTGTTAAATTTAATGACGTTACCGAGGATGCCCTTAATAAGATTGTTCCCATTTCTTCTTTGTGATAAAACTAAGACTGGGTTGATTTCTCTTCCTACAGGCTCATCACCCCTTGGGAGGACTTGGCTCGAAAATTCCTAAGTAAGTATTTTCCTCTTACAAAATCTGCTAAAATGCATAATGATATTACTACATTTATGCAGATGGATGGCAAGCCCTTTTATGAAGCATGAAAGAGTTTTAAGGAGCTATTAAGGAGATCCCCCACCATGGATTGCCAGTTGGGATGCGAGTGCACACATTCTATAATGGAACACATCCCATTGTTAAGATTAGTCTAGATGCAGCAATTGGAGGTACTTTACAAAACAAGTTACCTGAAGAAGCTTTTGATCTACTTGAGGAGATGGCAAGCAATAGCTACCAATGGCTAACTAAAAGATACTGAGCTTGGAAGCCAAGTGAAATTCATGAAGTTGATGCCAATATGACTTTGAACGCAAAACTTGATGCATCGAACTAAATCATTGCTTCTTTGAAAACTCAATGAGTATATTGTTAATTTTGTGGTGGAAATCATATTAGCACTAATTGTCAAGTAGATAACACTTATATTAGTTTCTCTAAATATGCTAATTTTGTTTCAAATTTTAACAGGGGTCCTCAAAACAAAATTTACTCCAACATTTACAATCCAGGATGGAGAAATCACCCTTAATTAGCTTGGGGAGGTCAAAATCAACAAGAACCAAGAGCACCACCACCACCCATGGAGAAGCCAAATTCCAACTTGGAGGATTTGATTGCCAAGTTGGCCCAAACTATGGAAATGCAAACTCAAGTCGCGGAAAAACAAGCTCAAACCACTAAAAATTTTATGAGATGTACCGATGTAGGACTCCACAATCAAGAAGCATTAATTTGAAATATAAAGAAGCAAGTGGGGCAACTACCTCAAAGAATTAATGAGAGACAAAATGGCACATTGCCAAGTAATACCGAGAAGAACCCCATAGAGAATGCAAAGGCAATTACATTGAAGAGTGGAAAAAAAGTTGGAAAGCATGATCGAGATGAGGATGAACTAGAAGAGAAAAAGACTAAACTTACAATCAAGACTAAACACAAGAATGAGCCACTAAAGAGCAACCCATCTCTAATGTTGTATGTTCCACCTATTCCATTTCCAGAGAGGCTAGCTAAACACAAGCAAGGTAAGTAATTTTCAAAAAATTTAGATTATCTTAAACAATTGCACATTAACATTCCTTTTGTAGATGCTCTAGTTCGAATGCCAAATTATGCCAAGTTCTTGAGGAAATTAGAGGAGTATGAAACTATGAAGTTAAATGAGGAATGTTCGGCCATCCTTCAAAATAAGCTACCACCAAAATTAAAAGATCTAGGGAGTTTTACTATTTTATGCAATATTAGCGGTGCTTACTTTAATAAAATTTTATGTGATCTTGGTGCTAGTATAAACCTAATGCTTCATTTGATGTTTGTGAAACTAGGTGTGGGGGAAGTAAAGGGGACCACCATGTCTCTATAATTAACATATGGATTTATCAAATACCTGAGAGGCATGGTGGATGATGTTTTAGTAAAAGTGGATAAATTTATCTTTTTGGCAGATTTTGTTGTGCTATAGGTGGAGGAGGATTATGAAGTTCTTATCATTTTTGGGTTGACTATTCCTAACCACAGGAAGTGCTCTCATTGATATACAACAAGGAAAGTTTATCCTTAGCGTGGGAAAAGATTAAGTCACCTTCAATGTCTTCAAGGCCATGAAAAACCCCGAGTGATCGAGTGATTGCTTGAGGATAGACATCATAGATAGGGAAGTGAAGGCCATGTTTAAATTGACTACAATTCAAGCTATAGAGGCATATTTGGTTCAACCAAAAGAGGAAGAGGTTAAGGATGTAGAAATTGAGGAGGCCATCGAGTTGTTAGAAGTAAGTCCACTATACTTGAGATGGAAAGCACCAAAATTTGAAGAGTTGGAGTCAAGTGCAAAAAAACCAAAACCCTCCATTAAACAACCACCAACTCTCGAGCTTAGACTCTTGCCTTCTTACTTAAAATATGTTTTCCTTAATAGTGTTTCTTACCAAACAATCATTTCTTCTTCTTTGATAGGGGTAATGGAGAGTGCGATTGGGTAGAACATCGCGAACATTAAGGGAATGAGCCTTGTGATTTGCATGTACAAAATTTTGATGAAGCAGCAATACAAACTAGTCATCCAACAACAAAGGAGGCTCAATTCGAAAATGCAAAAAGTTATGAATGCCAAAGTGATTAAGTTACTCAATGCAGGTGTTATCTATTCAATTTTTGATAGTGATTGGACGAGTCCCATGCAAATAGTGCTGAAAAATGGAGGTAGGGTTATTCCAACCAATAAATATAATAAATTAATTCAAACTAGAATGGTTACAAGTTAGTGAGTTTACATGAATTATAGAAAATTGAATGATGTCACTTGTAAGGATTACTTTCCATTGCCTTTCATTGATTGAATATTAGAAAAAACTTGCAAGATGTGAGTATTATTAATTTTTTTTATGGATATTCTAGGTATAACCAAATCCCTAGTGCACTTAAAGATCAAGAAAATACTACATTCACTTGTCCCTATAGTACATTTTCATATAGAATGATGCATTTTGGTCTTTGTAATGCACCTACTACTTTTTAAAGATGCATGATGGCTATTTTTTTTTATATGATGAAGAAATGTATTGAGATTTTCATGGATGATTTTTCTGTTTTTGGTATATCTTTTGATTCATACTTGTATAATTTAACTTTGGTGTTACAAAGATGTGAAAAAACTCACCTTGTGCTAAATTGGGAGAAGTGTCATTTTATGGTATAAGAAAAGATAGTGTTGGGCCATAAAATATCTGCTAGAGGTATTAAGGTAGACCAAGGCAAAATTGAAGTTATCTCCAAATACTACCCTTACTTTTGTAAGTTTCCTTCGAGGATTTTTAGTACATGTAGAGTTTTATAGGCGATTCATAAGGGACTTATTCAAGATTACAAGACCACTCACAAAATTGTTTGAAACAAATGCTAAATTTGATTTTAACTCTAAGTGTTCGTAGGCATTTGAGATCTTAAAGGAGAAGCTAATTTCAACTCCTATAATGATGCCAACGGATTGGACCTTGCCTTTTGAGTTGATATGTGATGCTAGCGATTATGCCATTGGAATTGTGCTTTGTCAAAGGAATGATGGAATTTTTCAAGCCATACATTATGCTAGCCAAACCCTTGATGGAGCCCAATTGAATTATGCTATCACTAAAAAAGACCTTTTGGCAGTTGTTTTTGCTTTTGATAAATTCCATTCTTATTAGATCAGCATTAAAGTAATTGCCTATAACGATTATTTTAAAGTACTCGTTGGCAAAGAAGGATGTGAAACTAAAGTTGATTCATTAGATTTTGTTGCTTTAAGAGTTTGATTTAGAAATTAAGAATAAAAAAAGGATTGAGAACCTTGTGTCCGATCACTTATCTAAGTTACCGAATGCCCCTAGTGATGAGGTATCGATTTTGGAAGACTTTCTTGGTGAGACATTCCTTTCCTTGAAAACCGAAACTCCATGGTATGCAAATATTTTGAACTATTTGCTAAGTGACATCCTTTCCCCTGACTTAAATTACAAACAAAGGAAGAAGTTTCTCTCCGATATTAAACACTATTTTTGGGAGGATCTTTACATATTTAAGGTATGTGCTGACCAAGTTATTAGACTTTGTGTTACAAATGAAGAAATCTCAAACATACTACTTTTTCATTGTCAGATGAAGAGGTAAGTGGTCACTATGGTGCCACTAAGACTACTACTAAGGTTTTACAATATGGATTTTATTGGCCTACTCTTTTTAAGGATACTTACGCTTATGTTTCTCATTATGATAAGTGTCAAAGGACTAGGAATATATCTAGAAGGCATAAAATGCCCTTAAACAATATCATAGTGTATGAATTATCTGATGTTTGGGCATTGGCTTTATGGGTTTGTTTCCACCTTCTTTATGTAACATTTACATATTTGTTACTTGTGCATATCTGTCTAATTAGGTAGAGGCCGTGGCTTTGCAATCTAATGATGTAGGTGTTTGTAGTTTCTTGAAAAAGCACATCTTTACTCAATTTGGTACACCTAAGACTATTGTAAGTGGTAAATGCACACACTTCATAAATAAATAATGTGAGTCACTTTTGTATAAATATTGAGCCACTCATAAGGTAGCTATTGCTTATAATTCCCAAATTAGTGGTCAAACTAAGATACCTAATAAGGGGATAAAAAGAATTTTGGAAATGACTGTGAACACTAACAAAAAGGGTTGGACAAGAAAACTTGATGATATTTTGTGAGCTTATAGAACTGTTTTTAAAACTCTTATTGGTATGTCACATTTTCGGCTTTTGTATGGTAAAACATGTCATTTACATGTTGAGTTGGAACATAAAGCATATTGGGTTTTGTAGAAACTTAACTTTGATATGTAAGCAGTAGATAAGGAAATATTACTTCACTTAGATGAGTTGGAAGAGATACGCAATGATACATACGAAAGTGCAAGAATTTACAAAGAGAAAATGAAGAGATAGCATGATCGACACATCTTAATAAAATAGTTTCATGTGGATGGAAAATTTTTTATTATATAACTCCTATCTTCGTTTGTTTCTAGGTAAATTGAAGTCTAGATGGACCGATCCTTACACTATAACCAAAGTATTCCTTTTTGGAGCCATCGACATTACCAATGAAACTAATGGGGCTTTCAAAGCAAATAATCATAGGCTCAAGCGTTACTATGGAAGATATTCCGATGTTCAAACATCTTTCATCATCTTGGTTCTACCTACTTAGAAACATAAGAAGAGTTCGGTTACAAACTATAAAGCAAGCTCATCTTGGGATGCAACCCAAGCTTCTAATTTTTTATTTATTGTGTTTGTTTGGTTTGTGTGTTGTCTAAAAACAAGGAAAAGCAAAAAAAAAAATAATAAAGAAGGAAAAAGTAAAAAAGGAGAAGGAAAGAATTTTTGTAATGACGAATTTTTTGTTTTGCAGGGATAGTAATATGCACGAGCACAAAGTCAAAATGCATATTCTACCATGCGCCATAGAGGTAAAAGAGGGGTTAAGGATACATAACCATGATATCTTGAAGCCAATAAATTTTCTTCGAGTAGTTGTTAACCACAAACTTGAACCACTCCTTATCCTATTGGGCTTGATTCAACATGGATAATTGGCATCTTCACATCTATAGGGGAGTATTTCAAACCTTATTCTATTCTAATTTATTTGTCTCATTGCTTTTAATTCTTTATTCTTACGCATTAAGGACAATGCTTCATTTGAAGTTGGGGGTAGGGGATTAAAAATTTTGTGCTAAAATTTTTGGTAGTTTTAAAAAAAAATTAGGCTTATTTGAAAATTTTGAAATATTTTTGAAGCAAACTTTATAAGAAATGATGACTTTCGAACCTTAATCGACAAGATTTATATCATTTCCATGGTTTTTCATGGTTATAAGTTGTTGCGATTTTTAGGGGATATAAATGTTATTTAACTTGAGATTGATATATGAGTTAATCTTAATCTTAATTATGCAATCCATATTTTGAGCATTTATCCTTGCATTTTGAGTTATGTGTGCTTAGAAAAGATCAAAAGAAAGTATGTGATTTTCCAAAACTCACCTAAGTCTTAGAATTTGTTTGATGTTCAATTGAAATTAATATGCTATACTCAATCAAGAATATGATATAAGTATTCTTTGAATCATTTGAGCTTTTCAAGCCTACCTTGTTAATTGATCCCTAGTACCCTTTTAAGTTTTTAATTGGCATATTTTTCTTTGATGACATTATAATATTGCTCCAAGTTAAGTGTCTTACCTTACCCTATACCCCATAAGCATATTTATCCTTAAAAATACTTTAATAGTTAGGGATTCTTGATGTGTCTGAAGTTACTGAAGCCTGAAGTAGTCATGGAATTTTTTTTAAAAAAAGGCAATAAAAGAAGGAAAAAGGAAGAAAAAGTCTTAAGTGCAAGTTGTAAAGTGGAAGTTTGTTTACTCTGGTACTACTTATATGAATCCCCTTTGCTGAATTTCAACTTAAGTGAGCCTTTTAGATACTTGATGGGTTAGCATTGCACTATAGGATGGACTTAGAGAGGAATTTACTATAAAGCATGAAAAAAGAAGCAATTGAAGCTTTGAAGTGTTGAGTGTTTGTGAATTGCATGGCTATGCTAATGTATGTAGATAGATGATATGTCTTGAATCCTATTTAATTCAAATGCTTGGAGAATTGATCTATTAATGAGGGGTGTGTTGAGCTTAAATTATCTATATATTACCCTAAGCTGAGCTATATTATAAGCCTTAAAGATTTATTGATTTTTGAATGTATTAATTTTTATTGGTGGAGAGAGAATTGAAAAGCAAACCCATGAGACTTGGTTAGTGGATTTTGAGTTTGGAGTGTTACATATCAACTTGATTTATTTGAGCATGCATGATTTGGAAAGTCAAGGGTCACACAAACGAATCGTATGGTTACTGTTAGATTTAGCTCATGTATTGGTTTTGGATTGATGGAATTTATATTTTCCTTTGAGTTGTGATTTAAAGTAATTATGAATGTATGGTGATAATTGGAGATGAGATTTGTTTACTTCTATTGTTTGTTTGAGGAGTAGCAAACCTTTAAATTGAGGGTAATTGATAACTCTATTTTAGATAGAGTATTTTTACAAATTTAAACCTAATATTTGGTAAGTTTTCATGAATTTTGGATGAATTTAATTGCTACTCATGTAATTTTATTGCATTTTGTGGGAAATAGGACTTTTGTGCTCACAAGGGACAATACACCATTTGTAAAACATGTTAGGATCATATATGTAATTTTCCCATGTGTTTGTGCTGGATTCGCAAATCAGTCCATATGCCTAATATCTTCTTAAATAGTTCAATATCTTTTAGAATATTTTATCTTAAAGAAAAAGCCAGCTAAGATTAGAAATTTGGAGAATTTGACTACAATTGAGGATGGGTTTAAAGAAAATCAAGGAGATAAGGATGAGTCATTTTTGAAAACCTAGTGGGGGGTGACTTAGGGTAGATTTTTGGAGGCTATAAAAAACCCTCTTGTGCCACATATTTCATATCTGGAGGAGCCTTGGAGATGCCATCTCTGAGGGAGATTTTATGTTTTCTTAGTTGTTTTTTATTCTTTTATTTTATTAGTGGAGTTGGCACATGCCAAGGAGAGGAGGAGACAAATGCGAAGCTTTTTGTGACTCAAATTAGTGAATTTATTTTAATTTTGCATTATGTTCTCTTTAATTTTGTTGGTAGTTTAGCTTTTACTATATTCTAAATTTCTTTTGTTAGAGTTACATTGGATCTTAACCATAATTGATTGATTTTCAAGACTTTCTCATGCAATATAATTATTTTGATTGTGGCATTCTCTATCATGATCTTAATGCTTTTAGAAGTTTGGCCAACTTTTGAATGATTTTCGATGTATGAATGATACCGGATGGATTGTGTGCTTGTGCATTAGTGATATTGAACCATATATTAAATCTATGTCAAGGTACACTAGGTTATTTATGTGGTTGCGGTTGTAGATCTAGGTTGAGACTACTTAAATTCAATCAGAGAATTTCTGTAAGAACTTAATGCTTTTAGATAGTTTAAATTTACCTAAGGTTAGTGTGGGTTAACATACCTAATTAGGGATTATTAGACTAAAGTCAGCTTATAATCTAACTTAGGGAAATTTCCTTAACACAATTAGGAATTAATTTATTGCATAACAAGTTAAGAAAATTGATTGTGAGTGGTTAAGTGAAGTTGGATGTTTTAACACTTTGTGATCTTGATTAAAATCTTGCGTATTTGTCTTGTTAATTTTCAATTTACTTTAGATCAGTTTTACTTTGCAATTTTAATTAGCTTTTGAATCCTTTAAGTTTTGGTTTATTTATATTTCAATCCTTTAATTGGTTTTGTTGATTTTTAACTTGCTTTTTTGACTTGGTTTGCTAGATCTTTGGATTGATCACCTTTAGTAGGTAATTGGATAATTAAAGACAATCCTTGTGGGAATGATACTCATCACTTTATTACTCATAGATATTGTGCACTTACAATTCACCTAACATTTTTTACCATATGGTACATGTGAATAAAGATCATATGGGGAAAGGAAAACTCTCTAAACTTACTAAGAATGGGCTAGATGACTCTAATCTCATAACAAGAAACATTGTTTGTTGAAGATGATTTGGGATGGAGGTAGAGGGTGAAGATCTTTTGAATAAAATTCATTTTTAGAGGGAGTAGGCTCAAAGGCACAATTTCTCTAGAACCACGAGAGAAATTGGGAGATTCCAAAGCAAAGCTATTGGCCTCATTAGGTTCTACTGGAATTTCCTTGAAAACCATATATTCTAATTGGATTATCTCACTGAGTTCATCCAACGTCAAAACATAATTTTATTTTCGAAATGTGAAAATGTAGGAGTCCCTATTTGGAAAATGCAAGTTTGAACAAAACACGACCACTAAGCCATGATGAACTTCTTCTTTCGTAGAGAAGAAAAACTTTGAGTTTGAGGAGTTCAAAGAACTCAGACAGAAAAATGCCATGGTTGTCAAGAAAATAAAAGTCAACAAATCTGTGAGCGATGATTCCTCAATCATAAATAGGGTCGTTTGGCTTTTTTATGTTCTTGAGAGAAAAATATTTTAGAATCAAAGTTTTTGTCTTTCTCAAAACCAATAGTAAGTTTGAAGTTTTGAAATACCCAATCATCATCATCCTCGTGATGTTTATCTCTAAGGCCTTCCTCTATTTCTATTATGGCTTCACTTCCTACAGGTTATGTGACTGTTTGTTTAGGAACTATCTTAGGTTCCTCAATGACTTGCTTGCCTTTGTCTTTTGTAGCAACATGCTTTGTAAGGGCTTCTTCTCTAGTAAAAGATTTTTGAGGTGAGGGCTGAATAATTTGTTGAGAGGGTTCAACGCTTATTTGTCCTTGGCGTTGAGTAGTCAGCAATTGTTTGACTTGCTAGGTTTGTGAATCAGTGGCTCTAAGTTTGAGTAGTTTCCTTAATTCTATTCCATCAGTCTTTATGAAAGAAGCCAAACTTTGCAGTAGGGATTCAAGCATAGGCTCAGTAAGGGCTAAAGGTGATAGAGTAGGAAGAGTCAACAGTGACATTGGTGGTATACTTGATGTATCCTTTTTAGTTGGTAATCTTAACTTAGGAGTTTTTACTACTTAGGGCACCCCTTCAATTCATGATAACGGTGCAATGCTAATAGTGGTCAATCCTTTTGGCAGGCTAGAGTACTCCTTCTGGCAGGGTTTAAGCTACACTCTGACTTTGAGTGGTTTCAATTGATCTCTTTAGTCGGTTGGTTAAGCCAATGTGAAAGGACCCCTCATTTGAGGATTTGGTTGCATGTCCAATGGTGCGAGCATATTTTTGCATTGTCTTAGAGGTAGGATGAGCTTTGAGTGCCATAGTTGGAATGAAAGAGAGAAAGAAAGATGAGTTGATGGATTGAAAAGAGTGAGTAAATATGGAGAGCATGAAAAATGAGAAATAGCTATAGAGGTGAAGAATACTGTGAATACTGTCTCTCTACAAATAGGAGCAACAAGTTCATGTTGGAGAGAAGTAGTCGTTGTACACAACGGTAACTTTGCTTATCCGTATTTTTACTAAATATTTGAATTAATTAAAATAAATTGAATGAGTAGTAAAATCAAATTTCTAAATCCTAATGGAATATTAGTAACAACCAAAGATAATAAATATCATGAGTCAGAACGGTAAATAAGAGAAAAAAGAAAAACATTGTAACAGTAACATTTTTTAATAGATAGCAGGTGCATACTTGTATTCTTCAACATAGCTAATCCTTTTTATTTAATGCTAAGTAAGTGAAGCATTACCTGAGAGATGCTATTCAAGAGCATTGTAGATCCTCAATTCACTATGAATATATTCAAAAGTTGTCTTATCTAAAGGCTTGGTGAAGATGTCTGTTAGCTGATATTCTGATTCTACAAATTGTATGCAAATATCACCATTGCTAAGATGATCTCTGACAACATTATGTCTTACCTCAATGTGCTTCGTCCTTTAGTGTAGAATTGGATTTTTGGTGAAGTTTATAACACTTGTGTTGTCACATATGATTGGAATGCAATTTCTAATTTCACTAAAATCACTTAACTATTGTTTTATCTAAATAAGTTGTGCACAATAAATTCCGAGAAATATATTCAGCCTTAGTAATTGAAAGAGCAATTGAACTTTGCTTCTTTGAAAACCAAGAGACTAGCATATTTCCCAATATGCTAACTTTGGAAAGTACACCAAGTACTTGCTAACTTTGGACATGACCTAATGTATTGAATGATCCTCTTAACATTAGATAAATGTGATTCTTTTGGATCATATCGAAAGCGAGCACATAAATAGGTTCTAAACAAAATATCAGGTCTAGATGCTATTAAGCATAGTAATGATCCTACCATGCTTCTATAGAGTTTGGAGTTGATGGACTTACCTTTTTCATCTTTGTCTAACTCAATAGAAGATGACATTAGTGTCTCAATTATCTCACATCCTTCAAGACCAAATTTCTTTACTATCTCCTTATCATATTTCTCTTGATGTAAGAAGGTGCCTTTAGAAATTTACTTGATTTGAAGGCCAAGAAAGAAATTGAGTATTCCAATCAAGCTTATCTTGATCTCACTTTTCATAATGTTTGCAAAATCCTTGCATAGTATGTCATAAATAGTTCCAACAATTATATCATCAACATAAATTTGAGTAATGAGCAAATCTTTACCTTTCCTTCTGACGAAAAGAGTAGTATATACCTTACCTTTCTCAAAATAATGTTTAGTCAAGAAATTACTTAGTCTTCCATACCAATCTCTTGGTGCTTGTTTCAATCTATAGAGTGCCTTCTTGAGTCGACAAATATCATCTAGTCTTCTTGATTTTTCAAAACTTGGAGGTTGCTCAATATACACTTTCTCTTTCATATATCCATTAAGAAATACACTTTTGACATCTATTTGATGTAGTATGGAATTGTGAAAGCATGCATATGCTAATAACAAACATATGGCTTCTAATCTAGCAATAGGAGCATAAGATTCATCAAAATCAATACATTTTTTCTTATAAATATCCTTTAGCAACTAACCTTTCTTTGTTGTGAACTACATCACTTTTATCGTCTAGTTTGTTTTGGAATACCCACTCGATTCCTATCACCATTTGATCATTAGGTCTAGCAACTAGTTCCTAAACATCATTAACTTTGAATTGATGTAGCTCATCTTGCATGGCCTCAATCCAATTCTCATTCTTGATGGCATCTTCAACTCCTTTTGGTTCCAGTTGAGATATGAGAGCCAAAGGAATTCAGCATGTTCTTGAGGGATGACCTTATCTTGATTCCTTCATCTACTCTCCCAATAATTTGTTCCTTAGGATGTGTCTTAAATTTTTTATTCTTAGAAGGTTTTCCTTGATTTGAATGATTTGTTGATGATTGTGGTTGCTGCTATTTGTTGGTGATTAGGTAGATAGTTGCATGATGTCTTCACAATCATTAGTTTGCACTCCTTTTTTTATCATCCTTGAACCTCACAATTATGGACTCTTCTACTATTTTTGAATCTTTATTGAAAATACGATAAGTTTTGCTAATAGTTGAGTATCCAAGAAAAATGCATTCACTTGCTCTTGCATCGAACTTCCTAATGTTGTCATTTTCATTCTTGAGAGTGAAATATTTGCATCCAAATACATGGAAGTAATGCAAAGTAGGCTTTCTTCCCTTGAAGATCTTGTGTGGAGTCGATCCTACTATGGGTCTCAACAATACTTTGTTGAGCATGTAACAGGCGTTTGCAATAACTTCAGCCCAAAAGTAAGTAGGAACTCTAGTTTTGATCAATATGATTCTAGCCATTTCTTGTAGTGATCGATTATTTCTTTCAACTACACCATTTTGCTGAGGAGTGTAAGCAGTTGAAAAGTTGTGTTCCACTCCATTTTCATCACAGTAATTAACAAAGCTTTGGTTGTCAAATTCTCCTCCATGATTTGTTTTGTTGGTGGTGATGCTATATCCTTTCTCTTTCTAGATGCGTCGTGCAAATTTCTTAAATGACTGAAATGCTTCATTCTTGTGAGATAGAAACATTACCATTTGAAGCATGAGAAATCATCAACGACCATGAGACAATATTTTCTTCCACCTAGGCTTGTTGTTTGTGTTGGTCCAAACATGTTCATATGCAATAGTTGCTTTCCCAAAGTACAAGCATTGTAAGAATCACATTTGCTGAAGTTGATATTTAGTAATCCATGAGCAACATCTTTTGAAGATATTTTATAAATCTGTTTGGCATTGACATGACCTAATTTCTTGTGCCAAAGATCACACTCTTCCTTGATAGACATTAGGCAATAAGATTCTTCAAAATTGATATCCAGTAGATAAATATTGCCATACATCTTTCAAGTTAATGATTGAGAGTTATCTTTGTTGGTGCCAATGCACTTACCTTCTCCAAAGCTTATCTTGTATCCATTGTCACAAAACTAGCTAATGCTTATGAGATTGTACTTAAAACCTTTGACGAGTGAAACATCCTCAATGATAAGATTTCCCAACCTGATGTTTGCTTTGCCAATGATTTTACCTTTGTCTCTTCCTCCAAGAGTAATAGTTCCTCCATATATGGTTGTGAGAGTTACGAACTTGGTGTTGTCTCCAGTCATGTGTGTGGAACAACCACTATCCAAGTACCGCTCATTCTTCTTTTGAATAATATGCAATCAAAGAAAGTCTCATCTTTTCTTTGGTACCCATATAAACTTGGGTCCCTTGGGGTTAAGCTTTCATTCGGGGCCAAAGGTCTGGCTAATCTTTTTGGATCTCTTTTGCCGCTTTAAATAGTCCATTTTGAAATGGCCATATCCTTCGCAGTTTGAGCACTCAAGGAATCTTTGGCTAGTAACTCTTGTAAATTGTTTATCAAAATGATACTTGTAAAAATGCACATGAGGTTTGTGTTTCAACCTATCTTTTGTCTTTGGAAAATAATTCTTCTCATCTTCATCTCCCTCACATCCCAAACTACTTTTGTTGTAGTGAGGAATTTGAATAGAGAGACCATGTTTCAAAGTTTTTGAACTAAGAGAAAACCTAGTGCTAATTTTTGAAATCTCATCCTTGAGATTCTCATTTTCGACTTGAAGGAGTTTCAATGATCATACTCCTTTAGTTAGTTAATGAGAACTTTACCAAAGTTTTCAGTAGTAAGATCATAAACTTCCTTTTTCAAAGTAGAAATCCTTTTTGAAGATCTTTGATATTCTTCAAACATTTCCCTCCAAAAATCCTATTAACACTTCACAAGATAGTTCAGAATCTTTTACTTCATCTTCATCCTCATAATCCGAGTCAACCGTAAGGTAAATGTTTGCTTCCTCTTCATTGCTTGACTCATAGTCGGAGTCATTCCATATTTTTACCTTCATTGCATTTTTTGTTTTTAAAAACTTACCTTTCTTTTTCCTAAGATGGGCATTCTAACTTTATATGACCTGGTTTCTTGCATTTATAGCACATAATATTCTTACCTTTGGATTCTTCCTTGTTCTTATGAGGCTTTTTGTTGTTAGGATACTTAGATGATCATTTTCCTTTGTAGTTTCCTCCCTTTCATCATGAAGTTCTTAAATCTTTTAGTCAAGAGTGCCATGACTCATCTTCATCTGAACACATTTGTTCACTTACATCATTATGATGAGCTTTAAATGCGATAATCGTCTCACCTTTTGAGTTACTTTCCTCATTTTGAAGTTCAACTTCATAGGACATGGAGCTTCCTTTAAGCTCATCCATCATGATAGGTTGAATTCTCATTGTCTCACAATGAAGTGTTAACTATATTCCATTCTTTGGGTAAGGCACGCAACAACTTATTCACCTTTTTAGCATTAATATACATTTTTCCTTGGAGAGCAAGACCATTCACTATCTTAGTGAATCGAGTGAACATTTGTGTTACTATTTTATCATATTTCATCTTGAATAGCTTGTAGCTTCGAAGCAGGATGTTCATCTTTGTTTCCTTCATCCTGTCTATTCCTTCAAATGTTAGCATGATGCGATCCCAAATTTCGTTAGATGTGGCACAAAAGGAAATTCTATTAAACTTAGATGGTGATAAAGCATTGTATAAAAGATATTTAGCATTAGCATTAAGAGCAGCTCTTTTTCGAGTTTCTTCTATTTTCTTGACAGCAATGGCTTTTTGACCCTCTTGGTGAGCAGGAGTTGATTCTTCTGTACCTTTATCAACCACATCCTACATGTCTAAATCTGCGACTTCAATGTATGATTACTATTTGCTTTCAATAACCATGATTACTTCTATTAAAGTATGGTGGCTTGTTGGGAGCTTAAGCATCATTGCTAAAGAAGTTGCTAAGGTTAGGCATAGAAGATCTTTATACTTAGAAGAAAAGTACTTCAAATAATGAGTGACAAGGATTTGATATCAATTATTGGTGGCTAACAACACTACTAGAGCTAGGTGAATATGTTGTTTCAAAAAATTTGACAATCTTGTGCGGAAATTAGCTAATCGCTAAGTAAAGATTATGTTCAAATGCTGTTTTGAAAACTATGAAGGAGTTATGTGCAAACAAGAGTAAATAGATAAAAACAACAGTACATAGAGAATCATAGTGGTTCAACTTTATTCACAAGTCCATGTCCACTCTTCAGACTAATGGCCATAAGATAGAATGGATTTCACTAGAAATTTTCTTGGAAAGTTACAAATGGCTAGCACATATTCTTTATACTATGGATACCACTATCCAGACTTGGTTGTTGCTTTTACACTTATATACTTAATCCTTAGCACAACTACTAAAAACCTTGAATATTGATTTCAAAGAAACAACACAACAAAGAGCATGTAACTAAGAGAAACAGTAGGAAGTAAGCTTTCTTGATCTTTTGAAGTTGTGCACTCTAACATATGGCTTCTAAGGTCTTCTCTTATATAGCCACCTTCAATCTATCCATTGAATATGAATTGGAGAAGCAAATAGCTATTGGAGTTACCGTTGAGCTACTATAGGTGAAACTGTCTATATAGCTATTTTCCTTAAACATTTGCAAGCTACATAGAAATAGCAATCGTTGCTATCTTCTCGCTACAGTCTCCAACATATGTGTTAAACAACCTAACTACTCAGCTACATGTTTCATATGGATTCTACTGCTATATGAGTCCAAAGCCACAATAGCTAATTTGCTAACCCAATGAATATCATCATATGTCCATGGTTGTTACAACACCATAGACCCAATCTTCATAGCTTTGACATAAACATTATCAAGAGCTGATCTTTTAGGTCCATTGATACCGTTTTTGCATTATGACATTTTGTGACCCCCTTTCCAATGGATCACACCATGGATGTTGCGCAGTCCTTTGATCCAAACATTTGCATACACCATAGTAGATATTATACTAAGGATAATTTCGAAATCATCAAA
Source organism: Angophora floribunda (assembly GCA_014182895.1). Lineage (NCBI taxonomy): Eukaryota > Viridiplantae > Streptophyta > Magnoliopsida > Myrtales > Myrtaceae > Angophora > Angophora floribunda. The sequence continues at coordinate 13,622,829 of CM024714.1, forward strand.
ATCACTTGGAAATATTTCTCCAATACTTAGATCTAAGGAAAGATGCTGACTTATATGTTGGATGGTTGTTGTTCACAAGTACGCACATTGACTCTTTGTCAAACCATCTATGTACTTGATGGTCATAGTTTGTTCGCATACAAATGCACATGCGTGCGGAATATGAAATATGTCTTCGTGTTATATATGTAGATATACAGTATAGAAGTTTGACGTCCTATGCAATCTAATTGTGACATTGTATTGGAATCCTTGACCAGGATTGTAATCGATAATGAATGATTCATATTTTGTAGAAATACATGTCAATTAGATTCGGACATATAATCAAATTGGTGACTTGACAAACAATTCTATGGTCTTTGTTTAATCGAGACATAGAGGTATAGGCTGATTGACTTATATGGTCGCCAAAGTTGACGGGTTCATACCACCCACTTGGGTGGCGTTGCTGGTTCGCACTTTCTTCCTCTCGCAAAAGGTCGAGAGTTCGAATCTCAGCTTCGTCATAGGGTGACTTACCTGGTTGCATGTGTGTGGTAGCTAGCACGTGTGGCCCCCAGGGTTTACTCCCCTAGCTGTCGGCAGGGTGCGGGGTTCCCTGGGTCATAAAAAAAGAAGAAGAAGTTGACGGGTTCATTATGTTCTTGAAATATTCACATTTTTTTGTGTAGCCATGACATATTGCTAGATATCACTCATGGTTTGTAGGAATTGGAGATTGATTGGGACAATTAGTTCTATTAGTTGTGCTAATGTGTCAGTACAAATTCTATCGACTAATTAGTGAAGAATTTAGGGATGTCATACACCATAACCAAGTCACAATGACATTTGAATGGGAAAGACAATATTGCATATACATTTGCAATTGTGACAATCAGATTGAATTGAGCTAATGATTGAAGTTCTGAAATAGTTTTAGAACCAATGGCAAAATTAAAGATTCGAAACGGTTTATGACTTTACAACCATATTAAAGATTTGAAACGAGTTTAAAGCAATGATCAAATTAATGATCTGAAGTGGTTCAAAATCAAGAATCGCATTAATAATTTGAGTGAGTTTAGAATCAATGGTTAAATTAATAATTTGAAGTGAGTTTAGAATTAATATGTCCAATATAGATCTAAAACAGTTTCAAAACGGCTAAATTAAAGATTTAAAACGGTTTCAGACTTAATGGCCACAGTAATGATCTAAAACGGTTATAGAATCAATGGGCATATTAATGTTCTAAAACAGTTTTAGAATCAAACGACCAAATTAATATTTTAAAACGGTTTCAAACTTAATGGTCAAATTAAAGTTTTGTAATAGCTATAAAGTTAATGCCTAGAATAAAGTTTTGTAACAGTTACAAAATTAATGCTTTGAAAATGTTCTATAACAATTATAGAATTAATGCCCAAATTAATGTTCTAGAACAATTTAACTTACATCCAGATTCAAAGTTTGAAGCAAGTTCAAAAGTTACAGCCAAATTAATGCTCTGAAATAGTTTTAGAGTTAATAAGCCCAATTGATATAAGTAAATGTGATTTGAGATTGATTATAAGAGGCGATTGAGAGAAGATCATGTGATGATCGATAGATGATAGTGATCAATCAAATCAGCTACATACAAGAGCAATTGCTAGAATAATTGTAATGGTGAGCTTTCTCAATTTCTCTTTATCATTTGATGCAATATTGGTGTGTGTATCTAAATTAGAGATCTGATACTTGTGGGGTTGAAATTGAAAAACATCAAAACCAAAATTCTTTTAGGCATGCTATGAGGACATTAGATGTTTGCAGTCTGGATTTGAGGAGCATTATAACCAAACTTTTTGAGTGTAGTATAATGGAAATGTGATTAGCTTCCTTTTCATTTTTACGTGATTTTTATTAAAATGCACGAATAATGTTTTGGAGATACATGTATAGATGTTTTTGCTTTCGTTGCAAATTGATTTGATTCAATTTTTACCTATGTACATGTTCATGTTTCTCCAAATAAATACAAGCAAGAATATGATATAGTGACCCTCATTTGCGCTCTGTCAGCTCATTTTGTCAAAAGGTTGATCTATTCTTGGCTCACTTTTCCAACAGCCGTTTGCTTCAAAAAATGGAAAACTCCTAGAGGCCTGAAGAAGCCCTTAAAGAAAACTTGCGTGAGTTTAACCATTGTGAACTAATCTCAACCTCATCCCAAATGGTACCAACTCGGGGTTTTAATCTCAAATACCACTTATAGAATCAGAGGTTGGAAGAAGGAAAAGCCCTACACTTGCTTGATTAGGGAGACCACACATGCTCTCTCGTGGAATCCCCATGTATAGGAAGAACTTCCCAAGTAAATCGAAGAAAACAGGACATGAACGGCTGAGGAATATGTTTTTAAAAAAGGGTTAATAAAAAAAATCCTAAAATTGATATATATGTGACAAATTTATTCAAATTAAAAATCCCCAACTGGTACACCTATGACAAATTTACCCTATATTACTTTCCATTTAATTGGATTAATATCACAAAAATCAAAAATTGTTACATCTATAACAAATAGAGGGCAAAATTCCAAACTTGCACACTTGTTAACTACCATATGTCATCCAATTTAGTAATTTGACTGTAAAATTTAACGGAAATTAACAGAGTTTTAAATTTGTTACATGTATACCAATTTGGAATTGTTAGAGATCAAAAAATTAATTTGGGTAAATTTATTATAGATACAACAGTTTTGAATTTTCGTGGTGTTAATCCTTTTTCAAAAGAGCAGAGAATCACCTATCCCAAAAACTCGTCAATTTGGTTGAGGACTTGAAAGAGATAATTCCCATGTTCTTCCTTTTTTTCAAGTTTTTCGAAGCAGATCAAGTATACATGTGGCCTAAACGAAAGGTTTTCGGTTTTCAGAGCAAGATGAAATGCTATGAAGGTTTTGGAGTTTAGCAGGGATTGGAATAAAACAATCACACGTAACTCTATACGTGTTTTCTGAATTATGAATTGCCGACCTCTATGTGAAGACCTAATGTCTATATATAGTGTAAAACCTAGGTTCTTCGCGGGCTTTCAATTTCGGCCTTAGTTGAATAATGGACTTTAATTCGCAAGGGCTAAGTTAATCGAACTTAATGAGCTGAAATTGATTAAACTGAGCTTAATAAGGCCCTCCCCCTCTCTATGAATTTCGGCTAGCCCTTTGGTGCATGGGCTTCGCCAAATTCCACTTCTTGTGAGTTCAATTGATGATAAGTTTGATTCCTTTAGAGCTTATTATGACTAAACTCAAAATCTTTAATTTTAACCGGCCAAACCTGATTAAGTTAAAACTGTTTTCTTTTGGTAGGGACAACCAAATTAAGACTTAATTGCTCTAATTTTGACTTGAAAGTTTCAGCCCCTTGCTTCCCTTGTACTCACCGTATCTTGCTTGTAGTACAAGCCTAGTCCATGTGATTGATTCAGGTCCATTCACCATCACCAGTCCAATGCAAATGCAATTAATGAACGGAACTCTATGATAAATAGTCCTAAAAACTACATGCTATATTATTTAATTATAATATTGTTATTTAAGGGCAAAAAATTAGTCCCCAATTTTCTATGCAATTAATTTTGAATGATTAGCTAAAATTTAGGTGTCAGTTCCTAGTACATATAATAATCTCAATCCATACCATCAAATAAGAAACCGGTCATTTTCAATAATCTAGATCCCATTTACGAAATACACTAGCCGTATAATAATCTTTCCAACGCCAGAGAATGGAAATGAATAGACCAGGAGTCGGCCGTGCTTTTCACCAGGGCATCCCAGTGTTGTTTTTTTTTTTTTTCGGGATGACCAGACCGACCCATTACTCCTCGTCGAAAATGATTAAAGAAGAGACCCTTCGAAAAAAAAGTAATTAAAAGTAATTAAAGGGGGAAAGGAGAAAAAAAAGAACCCACTACACTAAAGCAGAGGAATAAGGGATGAGGAAGAAGATAGAATGTTCTCTTCCCATGTCGATTTTACTGCGTGGTAACGCAAAATCAAACGGCCAATAAATGAAAATTTCAAAAAACTGACTTTTTGGAAAGCACCTTTTAAAAAACAAATCGATAATAAACATGAAAAAATGACTTTTAAGGCCACACGAACAAGTGAAAATATTTCCTAAATAACTTACTTTAAAAAAAAATCAGAACTTTTGCAGAAAAACAGAGCCCACCATCTCTGAGTTTTAAGAAAGGACAATTGAAACTTACAAAAACTCTATGCAGTATTTTAGCGGGTAGCTCTAGCTAGAGAAACTACAGATGCTCGACCACATATATTTTAGAACTAAATTAATTGGAGGTTTAAAACTTGTCATGAAAAGGTAATCAAGTTCTAAAATTTTCAAAAATATAATAAAGTATTTTTGTTAACTCCATTCATCTTGACTAACAAAAAAATACTAACGTGTTTTTTTTTTCTGTTCTACGTGGCATTGACGTAACTAAAACATGAAAGACAAGGTTAAAACAATGTCGTTTTAGTCCAAATCTGAATTTTTAATCTAAATATTACACAATTTACTTAGTCACATGAGATTCTAATAGGAACGGACATTTATCTTGTGAACTAATGTTCTTTCAAACACATGTACATATTCATATAACCTCTCCCCCTTTTTGTCATTACCAAAAAGGTGTTAATATGTATATGCATTTCAACTCATTTTCACACAAATAGAAAGATGTGCAATGAATCTTGTGTTCAGTGGATAAAACATTATATGCATCAACAAACATGTATATCAAGGAACATGAATGCATACAATCGTAGTAATTATCTTCCTTTGATGATAAACATGTTATTGCAAAGGATATGTAAAGATCTCCTCAATAGGTTCAAACAATTTGCGCGAGCAGATTTCATAGTCTCATAGAATGATAATTATCAAAGAATAATAGAGACAATTAGAATTCATGATTATATAAAAAAATGAGGACCGAAAGCTTTTTATCATGAAATTCTAATGAAAGATAAGCATTGAGGGACAACATGTTAATAATTGATATAACAATTAACAAGAACATTATTTCTCCCCCATCTAAGTACTATCACCTCTTTAGATCATGATCATCAACATATAATCATTATCCACAGGTAAAAAATATTATCGTTATCCACCCAAATCATAAACAATCATCTTCATATCATCATTTCATAATCATCAATATCACCAACATATCATTAATATCAACATAATGACTAAAAGTAAGAGATATAAAAGATGGACTAACTATGCTATGGAGAACTAGTAAGTTCTATTTATAGATTCACCTGTTTCTTTTATCTTCAAAATTATTATCGAGATCCAGGTAAAAATTGGCGTATCACCAAGATTCACCCATATTTGATCTTTGCTCTTCGCTCTTCATCATATGATGCTTCTTTGAAATGATGACTCTCCCATTTCTCTTGCATTTTTCCTCTTGTTGCTCTTCATCCTTTTGCTTTCCTCCCCCTATCATCATAATAGTTCTTGCATTTAGCTTTCATCGGGGTTTGGAAATTTTCAGCATTCACAACATCTTATACATTGGTCCTGTCACAACTTTCCATTAATGTTGCCACAATTTTTGTACTGATTTCAGTGTTGATGTCTCCACTTTAAGTGCTGAAATCACAACTTAAGGTACTAAACAGAATGTTCCGCTTCTATTTTCTTCGTAACAGCATTGTCTTCATCATTAATTGCTCTTTGAAATTCAAGAAGAAGATTTGAGTTCCACAATCAAGTTCATCCTGATTTCAATCTGCATAAGCTCAATAAGCTCTTGCACAATGATGTTAAATATATAACATCTCAAATCATATATCATGTGCCCTTGCTTTTAAATTAAATAGTGTCTAAAAGCATTTAAAGCATTTCAATCAAGAAACTACTCAATCTTTAAAATGGAGCTTTTGAGGGCTTGCTCATGTTACTCAAAACATTTTGATAGATCTCCAATAACTTATCATTTGAATGTATAGAGTAGGATTTTTAGACTTTTAAAGTAGCATAATTTGTAGACTAGATATGTTGTCTACAAAATTAGCTACTATCAAAGACAGTTATTGATATCAACGACATTTGCTACTGTTAGCAAATCTTGCTACTGCTCATTCTATTCTTGAGGAATCATCAAACTTCATGTGTATAGATTCTTTTACTACCTGCACTTTCTCATAGAAAATATGATAATCTTTGCAAGATAGTGAGTATATCAAGAACATGCATTTTTCATCATTGTCAAGTTTGGTTGATGGTGCCATTAGTTCATCACATTTCTTACAATTTTCCATCCCAAACTTCTTTACCACTTCTCTAGCATATTTTTCTTGGAATATGAAGGGACTAGCTTTGGTTTGTGACTAAGAAGGAAGCTCAATTCTCCGATCATCCTCATCTTGAATTTAATTTTCATGATATTTGCAAATTATTTGCACAGTAGCTCATTAGTAAATCTAGAAATGATATATGTATTTGAATTAACAAAATATGGTCATCATTTCTCTTTACGAACAAAGTAGTGTCAATTCTACCTTTCTCAAACCATTATAAACAAGAAAAAGTTTAACAGCAAATTTGCGGAAAAAGTTCATTGAATTTATGTATATTGAATTTGCTACAAACTTAATTGAAGAAAACAAATTTCTTTCTCAAACTTCAAAAGGCAACCAAATCATGTAGATATTGCTGCTACAAAGAAAAACAAAGGAAATACATTTGGTTCAACATGCACAAGTCATGGTAAAATTATTTGTAAAAATTGTCATGACAATGAGGAGAAAGTGGATGCAAAGAAAGGGGGAGAATATGATCATCTAAAAAAGGTATCAAATTGAGGGGAGCATAAATCAAGAATGAGAAAATCTTGATAAAGTCAATTTCATTTCTTCCGCTCTTGATTATTATGGAAGAAAAGGTAATGTATTCTAGAACTTGCTCAATTCTACATGATCCAAGTTAGTGCATCTTTTATTTCCCTAATTTTTTTCATTAACAAATCTTGTATTCACATTCTCATTGTTTTATTATGACAAAATTGCATTGAAATTTTATATATTGCATCAGTGAATATTGATATATATATATATATATATATATTTATGTGTATGATTCTACGAGAACTTGAGCTATGTGGCATATATTTTATGTTCACCTTAGCATGTATAAGAAAATTGTGTTTTATGCAAAATATGTTTTGAAGATAGTATGTGAAGATGAGCTAAGTTGCATATTCTTTATGATACTCCTTACATTATTATCATCTTTTTTTGTGATGTTGACAAAAAGGGGAGAAAATTCAAGAAAAGCATAACACTAGATGCAAATGAAGATCTTTTGTGATCTTGCTTAGGGGGAGCTATACAAAAATATGAATATTTCTTAAATTTATTCTTATCCTGAACTTCCTTAATCAAAGTAAAGAATTTCTTTGCAAGTATTATTCACTCTGATTAGCTCAATTTTGCTAGAAATTTTGTGCTCATCTTTATAATATGAGCAAAATTTCTTATAGAATCCGCATTGCGCCTTATCTAAAGTCTTGCTTTTAATGGAGCTATTTGATTTTTAAATCTTTTCAAAATCTTTAATTAAGTTTTACTTGAAAATTTTTATCATCATAAAAAAGGCGGAGATTGCAAATGAAATTTCCCTAAATGATTTGAAGATCGACAAAATCTTTCCATAAGTTTTTTTTAATTATAATGATAAGTTTTCCAGGTGTGATTCTTGGAGCAATATATTCGGATATTACACATCAGAATAGTAAATCTGGTTCTCTACGTTTGAGATATGATTATCTTGCAAGGATTATCAATACAATCAAATGTTAGGAAACTTTCCAATTTGCCATATGATGTGTAGCGCAATGACTAGGAAATTGGCGTGGATTTCTTGTATAATCATTGATTGTCCAGGAGGGATGAATATCACAGGATCTTTCCTTGATAAAGATTCATAATCTGTAGGCAAATCATTTAGAGACGAAATGATCTTTCCAAACAAACAACTCAACTTATGGAAACCCAATTGTATAGGCAACAAAATCAAAGGTAGACTTTATTCTTGTCACTCTTGAAGTAATCAGATCTTCTAGTAGCATTCAAGCCTAGTGGGTTAATTGGATGAATGATCCTAAGAGTTTTTGTCCAACAATTAGCTTAGATATTGAGAGAAGTCAAAATGCTAAAGGAAAACAAGATTCGAAGTCTAGAATTCCAAAGTTCAAAGAGAGCTTTGCCATTACACATTTGTCTTCGTGAGCTTAAACTATAATCTTTGAGAGGTTGTTGAAAGTGTGAGATTAGAAGATTTGTTCAAATGTGCTTGATTAGTAAATACTCGATCCTTGTAACCTTTGATTGATTCATCTAGTAGGATAGGCTATCAGCACGAAAGAGTATACGTAGACTAGTAATAAACCAAACCACTATAATTGTTGTGTGCATTTTTATATCCTTAACTCCTTTTTATTTATTGTGATAAAATATTGCACACTGATAAAATTTGAACATGGCACATTTTGTCACTAGACGTTATCATTTTGCAATATTAGTTTAAATTGTTTTTAATATCTGCATAGTCTCCTATTCACCCCTCTTCTTGGTGATAATTCTAGCCTTAACATCTACTTCAGATTTCATTTGGATAATTATGAATGATTTTCTATAAATATAAAAAAGCCAATTTGTTGACTTGGTTAAATGTCAGGGTGCATCGTAATTTTGTATTTAAACAATTTTCCAATCTATATTAATTTGAGTCGTATTATTTTCTCTTGCTAAAGTGATTAACAAAGCTTCTTAGTGATTAATCACATGAAACTCATTGGAAGATTTTATTTTTTCCTACTCGTGAAAACCTTTTGAGTTTCTTGTTTATGTCTTTGCTAGAGAATAACCTGCTTATTGCACGAGATAGCTATGAAAATAGGACAATTTCAATAATATTCGAGAAATTGTAATTCAATATAATATAGAACCATGGCCTGATGTTAAGATGTTTTTGTTGAATATAATTGTGCAAGGAATGCTTGAAACAAAGTTGGTGTATATTTTTAATGCATACTGTCGTATTGAATAGATGAGAATGCAGACATTTTTTTACGATTTTATCTTATTAAAAAAAAAACGTAAAACAAAGTGAAAAATCATAAACCATACAGCCAATAGCATTTACAAAGTTTATAAATGTTAGGATTAATACTATAAAAAATCCTAAATTAATACACCTATATTACATTTATTTCAAACTAATTTTCGTGTCAGAAAAATCCCAAATTAGTACGAGACATTCATCCTAACCATCACGAGACAAAGCTATCTTCCGTGAGCTTCCGTCCAATATCATTGATACCAAACATAACACCAAATTATTGCTTCCAAAAAGGCGCACCACCACAATAAATGAGGTTGTTACGACCAAGTCTTGAAACCAATCAATATGAGCAAAACTTGCAATCTCTTGAATTTTCCATATTCCTTTATATTTCAAGTCAAACAAATGACAACTTCTTTTAGAAATCCTACATAATCTTAGCCCGGTACTTCAGCCTTTGGAACCCTAGCATTATGACATTTAGCTATCATTGAGAAGAGCAATTTCATCGCTTTTGCTTTACCCCGAATCAAGGGAGAGAAGATTAACTCCTCTTGCAGTTCAATAATGTGATCTAGATCACTCATTAACAAAAAACCAAAATATAGACTCTACATTCCATTCTCAAATGCTTTCATCCAAGAGTACATAAATTGTGGGAGTTTACCATAAAATACTGTCCTCATTTATGTGAGAACTTCATAAGACCTTGCTAGCAGCAGAGCCACTGACAATCTCTCGACCACGATGATGGTCCGAGGTCAAGGCTCAGTAACTATCTACTTATGTAGTGCTTTAAGTACATAAGTAGATATTGTAGTCTTGCTCAAATGAGTATTCCAATGAAGCATTCTGCTTGCATATCCGGATATCCTTTCTCTGCAAACAAAACGATGGCCCAAAGTCAGATGAAAATCACGAAATTACACTCACATGCGCACCCGCCTGCACTACACACAATTGCACTGAACCTCGTGACAATCCGTTGAGAAAGAGAGAGAGAGAGAGAGAGAGAGAGAGAGAGAGAGAGAGAGAGAGAGAGAGAGAGAGAGAGAGAGAGAGAGAGAGAGAGGATCCACATGATTATATGTATATGCATAGTTGTTGTCAAACCATTAGGTATTTCATTAAACGAGAATTGAGAAAAGAAACTATTGGAGCTAAACCTTCTAGTTTCCCGTGGACACAGCAAGTACCAAAGAAAAAGGAGGAGACAGATGTGATCTCCCAACGGATTGTCACGAGGTTCAGTGCACAAAGCCTCTCGGTCTCGAGTAGGAAAATGCTCAATGAAAATTTCCGGTTTTTATCTACAGTAATCCGGAACTCGAACTCAAGAACAAGGGGTAACCTGAAGAATTGTCGGCTGAGAAGAGACGGTGTGCGTGCCACGACCATTACAATCGCTGATAAAACTCCCCATCATCTGAGCAAATTGAAGAGGCTCTTTCCACGGGCTAGTGGTGTGGGCTAAGGCTTCCAAATTATAGCTGCTGTGGATACGAAATCTCACCACATCCTTAAATAGCGAGGGAAAGTCTAGCCATTAGGTGGAAATCGACTCATCTGGGCCCCAAGGACCTGATTTTCAAACCCGAGATATCCACCCTGATCACTATCGACACATTTGCTCAATCGATACGTGTGAAGGAATGGATTTATTGGACCTTTCAGCAATTTAATGGGAAAATTGGTTGGAGGCTAAGTGAGGAGTTAGGTTTACTAGACCCAACACTATTACTTGATTTGGAAAGGATCCGAATCCTCATAATAGTATTTACCAATAATTAAATCTTTTCTAGCTAAGCCACACCGGAGGCCTGCTGAGCCTGACGTGTAGCGCGTGAACATCCAATGGCCATATAGTATTTTGTCATCTCCTCTCTTTTCCCTTGCTTGGAGTCCAAAAGCTGCTTTCGATGCCACTGCCGCCACTACCGACCTATTGCCACCACCGTCGGACCTCCAACTCAGCCGTGATCACACCACTGGCGCTACCTCTGTGCGCACGCATGCGTGTTCGCCATCACTCACACTAAGGTCGTGAGTTTTGCCTGAGGTGAGCGGCTTCAAAATTGATTAAGCATGCATACGAGCTCGTGCCTATGCCCTCCCATGTGTCTACACAACTCCCATGTTATCACATGCATTATCAATTACGATCACATGCTCAAAAACAACGATGAATGTCGATACCTAGTTGTTTTGAGATATCAAAAGCAAAGGGTTACAAGTATGATGTATTAGATTATTTGCATACTAAATCACTACATCATCTAATAGTTCTTATTTTTAGAACTGTTCGTACAGGTCCAACGAAATGTCAGAAAATATTAAAGCAGAAAGTCTTGGTTTCAAATATTTTCAGGTTGTATGACTCCCCCAAGTATATTTCCACACTGAATTATTATGACAAAGTGAAGATTAAGCGTCAAGGAAAATGTTAAAATATTTGAATATTAAGTTTGCCTTTATTTATCAGCTTAATGACATGTTTGTTTCACTAAAAATTTCCTGATAAATAAAAATATTCTAAATGGGAATCATTTTTCGGAAAATTGTTAGTTTTTATTTCTTATGTGGCTTAGGAAAAGTGATTTCCTTCTTGTTAAAATGAAAAGTTGTCTTGTCCTAGTCTAAGCTTGTCATTTTCAAATGAAAAACGTTTTCCATACATCGATCAATTTTTCATCATCCAAACACTATGCTTCAATCAAATTGACCATAAATTGTAAATAAAGTTGGTAAGGCCTCAAAAAAAATTCACACAATGAGATAATTTCACACTAAATACTCTCTTGTATTAGCAACTTAGGCCTCAGAGAACGGTAAATGACGAGACTTTTCTCTAGGGTGAATCGCATGCATATATTCACAGGCACACCGATACAAATAATGGCTCAATCAAGAACCCCATAAGCATTGTGTTGGGGTGTGGTTTATATTTTCAACCGAAAGGAAGGCATAGGGGTCTCACTCTCCAGTGAGCGGGCAAGGGTCCAGAGAGGCTACCGTAGCGAAGGTCGTAGAGAGAAGCGCTCTCGAGCTACCAAAGGGCTTTTATGGTTTGGGATTGTATTTTATGGTAATTTCACCTTACACCCATGAATAACTATTGAATGATTTAGGGTTTTCGTAGCCTCTAAAGTTTTCTTGCGTCGCCTATATATAATTTATTTCTCTTATAGTTGAGAGTTGTAATAGAAATGTGAGATATTAATTATAGTGAAATCACATGCTATTTTGTATCTCGATTTCTCTTTCTTGGATTCACTTTTTATTTCGTTATGTTTGTGAGCTTAATTCTAATACATTGGATGCCAACTCTCGTGACAATGCTCGGATAAATCATTTATACTTTCTCCATCATGAATTGTGAGTCTGAAGTTCAAATAGTTACAAAGAGTTTATACTCCCTCAAGAATCACAGATAATCATAACTATTCAGTATGGTCATTTCAAGAGTGGCTATTACCAGCTTTGGGATGGATGGGGTCGGCCGGTGAAAGAAGCGGAAAACCCCACACATGTTTAGGTTAGTTTGGTACAGCAGCCATAAATGTGATATGATACGTAAAAGTGGAAAGTGTGTCCTCCCAAAAACCCAGCTGTCGTTTCTAAATATGGCGATGAGCTATCAATGGTGAACAAAAATGTCGCCCTCCTTGTCTTGTTTGGGAGTTCTACAGTCACGGGTGAGTTCTACAGTCACGGGTTTTTGGATTATAATAGATAATAACTCTTTATAATTTTTTGCAACTCTCCCAAAGAATGTCACGATAAGCGAAAATATGAAGGCTTTATAATTTTCTTTTATTTATATTACTCAATATTTTAATTCATTCTCAAACTTTTGTCCTATATTTTAATTAATAAGCAAGATTTCGCTTCTTTTGTCTAGTGGACAGTCACCAAAACATTGAGATTCATTTCTCAAGAATGCTTAAAAAGAATCTCAGATCATGTGGCGCATTATTTTTCTAGAATATGAATCATAAGATTCATGTGGCGTGTAATACAAAATCACAAGGTCGTAAGGTATTGTTTTCACTCTTTAATCTAAGGCCGAAGTCTTAAACTACGCCCAAATGGATGTTAAAAATCCAAACATTAAAATTACACACCCATTTATTAGCTTAATCTCTCGAAATAATTAAATAAAAATTTAAAATGATTATGAGTAGGAGTGAAATGCTTTTGTTTTGATACATCAGCAACTTGGCCTCTCAGGACCACATCCATGAAAGAGACTCATCTGTCTTTAGGGAATCACGTGCATGTGGGCCGGTACACAGGGAAACATAAAATCGTGTTAGACTTGTCTACATCACGAATGACACGTGTCAATTTTCGAATCGTCGGAAACCATCTCCAAAACAGGACGCATCAGACGCACACGGCGTGCATCGCGGTTCACGTGGCCTTGCCTCCAGTTCGTCCACGTCGACGCTGCGGGGACCGCAAAAGTACTGGCCGATCGTCTTCACCCCTGCAAGTGCATGATGGTGCTCAGCGTCCGGTCTGAGTCGTCGTCGGCACGAGAAATCGAAATCAAGCGACGCATTTGTCACTGGGCCAACGTCGTTGGTGGGGATATCTCCATTCAATTTGTGAATTCTAAATATACCAATATCCATTCTAATTCGAAGCTAAAGTACCAAGTTATTCATGATTTTGACGTGGATTTTTAATGGCCATGCGATTCATGATCTGATCCATGGGCAAGGGTGTACAGGCCCTTACCAACGACAAGCGCTGGCAGCCTTATAGTCTCAAGGTTTGGGAATAATAATAATAATAATAATAATAATATTTATAATTACAAATTATAAAAATTATTCTCATCAATGTCAATCGTACCATATAAGATGACTCACTTTCATTAGACCATCATGTCAATAATCTCTGACCAAAATTGATAAAGACCAAATTGACAAATCATCATAAGGTTTAAGACTAAATTGACACATGCACAATAGATTTAAGACTTTTTTTTGGTAATTTCTCCTCTTATCAATTATACACTTAGGGGTGATTGGTTCTAGGGTGAGTAAGTTCTAGAGCTAGAACCTGAAACCTATCTTGTTATAACAAATTCCTAATTTTTGAATCCTAGAATTACTCTATTTGCTTGGAACTGGTTTTGGGTCATATCCTATTTTTTTGGTCCAATTCAAGGGTCTTATGTGAGAACTTGTTTTATTTTTTTATTTCTTTTTTTTGTTCATTTTCTTACAGCAAAATCTTATGATATTATGAGTACAAAATGATTCAAAATAAAAAATAAACAACAAAAATCCATATCCACCAAAATTTACAATCCATAAGATTAATACGTAATCACGTATAATTATAAATGATAAAATGTTCAAACACGTAATATAAAAACATAAATTATAAAACTTAATTCCCCATTCATTCATAAAAATTTAGGAGAAGAGGAAAGACTAGCAAGGAGTACCGAGGAAGGAGAAAGGATGAATGAGTGCTAAGATTAGGATTTAGGGGGAAAAAATAGCATCTTGGCTTTTTAGTTTATATAACCGGTTCCAAAACAGGGCAGTCCGATTCAATTCACTCGAAACTTGTTCCTAGACCAATTATAACCGGTTCAAAAAATTTGGAACCTTTTCTTGAATCGGTTCTGATGGGAATTAGTTTTCTGGAGCTATTTTTCAGGCGGTTCAGTCCGCTTCTTGGGAAGAAACAGTTTGGTTGCACACCTCTAATTAAAAATCAATTTGGTGGGAAACTCTCCATAGAAATGGGAAAATTGTCTAATTGGTTATAAACCTATTGAATAGATGCCAATTTCATCCTAAATTTTCTAATTTTGTCAACTCGGTCCTAAACTTGTACACGAGATTTCAATGTAGTGCTTCTAGAAAAACATTTCTAGGAATTATTGACATGGTAGTGTGCCATGCAGGAGAATTGTTAATGATTGGACCATCGCATCAGGAAAAAATTGATAGATTTGACTACATTGGTACTTCACATAAAGGTTTAAGATTAAATTGATCAAATTAAAAAGTCCAAGATTAAATTGGCCCACATACAATAAATTTAGGATTAACTAGGTAATTTTCTCTATAAAAACAAATTCGAGGGAATCACTCTAAGGGCAACTACTCACGTTAAGTACAACATGAAGTAGTACCTAATTCTCTATTAGGTACGAATATGTTATTAGTTGTAAAATTTAGGTTATTATATAACTTCCTCTAATAGCTGAAATAATTATTGGATCCGCTCGTTGCGGTGGGACCGATTATTATAATTGCAGACACCTACATTTTCATTTAAGGTTTGATCCAAATTGACCGGAAATAAAACATTATCGAAAATTCAAATATATTTTTTTTTTGGTCAGAAAATTCATTTCATTCATCACGAGAAAGTCTGAACATTTTGACAATTCATATCAGAACATAATAAATCCAGAAGATTTGCCGGGGGATAAAGGACCCAATTAGTTGGTAAAGTACGGTTGCATTGGGCCTTAACCACCCAATCTACTACTTTGTTTGCCTCTCTTTTGCAATGGGCTATTTTCATGGACTTCAAGAGTTGTAGGTGGGCCTGGGCTTCGCTGATAAGTGCGCGAACTTCCCAACTGACTTGATCTATGGGAGTACTTATCATCTCAACTAATTCCAGCAGGTCAGTTTCTATCTCTAGTTCAGTTCGGTTTTCTTCAATTCCTTTTGCTGCCATTCTTCTTAGGGTTTCCAGCAGTGCAAGAACTTCAGCGTGGACGGCCGAATTTGCGCGCACCGAGCTCGTGAAGCCATCAATCAACGTGTCGAAGTGGTCTCGGCATACTCCTGCGATTGCTACTTCTCCAGTCTCTCCGACGTACAACCCATATGTGTTCCATTTGAGGGCACCGTGCTTGGGAGGCCGCCAGAATAGAGGTACCTGCTGTTTATGAGTTGATCTTCTTTATGTTACCTGCTGTTTCTGAGCTAATCTGCCTTGTGTGCTGTTAACCCACTTGCTGATGGTTTGATTTTGTGCCATGGCTGCTGTGATGATATGCCAAGGGTTGGGTTAGAGGTTTCAGAAGACAAAGTCGTTAAGAGCACGCCAGATCTGCCATAAAAGGAGAGTAAGTAGTTTAAATGAGATGGTATTATGGGAGAATCGTGTAATCCATGCCTCTATTCATGTTATATTTTGAAAATCATAGTATATTTGGATTTTTGAATTTTCCTAAACTGATTTCGTCCAGGGACAGAGTAAAAAGAGATGCTCACTTGATTCAGGATAGCTCTGACACAAGGCACACTTGTCATCACGTATCATATGCCGTCGTTTTAGATTTGAGCGCGTAGGAAGGGCATTATGACTGAGCTGCCATAGGAAATGTTTGAGCTTTGGTTGTGTATTTGCCGGCCATATATGTTTCCATAGTGCTGTTGGGGTCTAGAAAGATGATGATGCCTCACTCTATTTGCTTATGTTCTGATTTTCTCGCCTTGTGTGGTAGGCGCTTTTAACTGTATAGTGGCCTATTTTGGTAGGTGTCCAGACTAGGTAATCTGTTTGCATTGCTTGGCTTAATGGGATGGACATAATCTGCTCGGCTATGTGCTGGTCGAATAAGTCCCTGATAGTCTATTCTTTTCATTTTGCTTGTGTCTCATCAATCAGCTCTGCCACCATGATAGGATCTTCCTTGTTAGCTGGACCTCCAATAACACCTTTTGGCAACCACTGATCTTGATGAATGTTGACCTACTGCCCATTGCCAATAATCTATCGTAGGGATGGTTTGAGAGTATTTCGCCCTAAAATAAGGCTTTGCCAACCCCATGAGGATTTGTTACCTTTTTCAGCCTGTAGGAACTGACCGTGTGGATATTACAGGCCCTGAAAAAGCTTGCTCCATAGGGATTTAGGTTGCTGAAGTAGTCTCCATGCTTGCTTGCCAAGCATGGCTTCATTGAAAGATATTATGTCTCTAAACCCCAAACCGCCTTCAGCTTTTCGATCTTTTAATATCTCCCATCTTTGCCAATGTATTCCTTTGTGCTGATCACTAGTTTTCCACCAAAATTCTGCAATTTTTCTCTCAATTGCACGACATATAGACAGTGGTATTTTGAACACAGACATGACAAACTGAGGAATAGCTTGGACCATCGCTTTTATGAGTATCTCCTTCCCCACTTTAGACATCAACTTCTCTTTCCAACCTTCAAGTTTTACTTGCACTCTAGCTAGGATCCATGCAAACATTTCCTTTTTTGTTCCACCCAATCTGATTGGATTCCTAGATATTTCCCTGTTTTTTCCATTTCGGCCACTCTCATTTCAGTTGCTAAATTTTGTTTCAAAGCTGGGGGCAGTTTTTGCTAAAGAAAATACCATATTTGTTCAGGTTAATTGCTTGTCCCGATGCATAACAGTACTGGTTGAGGACAGTAGCAAAGTTTTGGCCTTCAGATACTTTTCCATCCATAAACAAGATCAGATTATCCACAAACATTAAATGAGAAAGTATGGGGCAAGCCCTATTTAACCGAATCCCTTTAATATTGCCATCTTCTATTGCTTTGTGAATCAAATGAGATGAGACATTTGCGACTATAATGAAAAGATAGGGGGAGAGTGGGTCACCTTGGCGTAATCCTCTCGAAGGGGTGAAGAAGGGTTGGGGTTGACCGTTTATTTTGACACTAAAAGCCATGGTTGAGATACACTATATAATCCAAGTAACCCAAACTTCACTAAATCCCATTTTTAGCATGCTATCCTGTAGAAAATCCCATTATACTCGATCATAGGCTTTTTTCATGTCAAGTTTTAGAATTGCCTGGAATTTTCTGCGTCTCTTCATTGTTCTTAACCGATGAAGCACCTCTTGGACAATTAGGATATTGTCTTGTATTTGCCTACCCTGGACAAATGCACTTTGTTCCTTAATGATCAGCTGGGGCATCCATTTTTTCAGCCTATTTGCCAACACTTTTGCAATAATCTTATAAGCAAAGTTACATAAGCTGATAGGTCTGAATCAATCGATCTTTTCTGGATTTGGAACCTTGGGAATGAGAGTAATGAGAGTTTTATTCAATTCTGAGTTGAGACGTCTTGTCACCCAGAATTGGTGAATATCTTCATATATATCTTTGTTAATTTCACTCCAATGGTGTTGATAAAACTGTCCATTCAGCCCATCAGGCCCTGGGGCCTTTAGAGCTCCCAACTAGAAAGTAGCATGTTTGATTTCCTCCATTGTGACTTCTTCTATGAGGGCACAATTCATTTCTTCCGTCACCACACATGGGATTTGATCTAGAACAAGCTGAAAATTACGTTCCCCGACTAACTTGTAAAGCTCTTGAAAGAACTCGACAGTCATATGTTTAATTTGGTCGAGGCCTATGATCCACTCGTCCTGTGGATTTTTCAGCATGGTTATTTTATTCCTCTGCCTTCTTTGTGCCATTGTAGCATGAAAGAATTTTGTATTTTTGTCCCCTCATCGTAGCCATTGAATGCGTGACCTCATCCCCCAGTAGATTTCCTCTTGTCTCCATAGTCTTTCGATTTCCTCCTTTAATCACTGGACTCGATCCTTATCAAATGGATGTGCAGCACTGTTTGTCAATAACTGCAATTCTCACTTTAGAACTTCAATTTGCTTGCGCACGTTTGAAAATTTTTTCTTGCTCCATTTAGTAAGCCACCCTGTAACATTTTTGAGTTTGCTGGTCAATCCATTATGGTATTCCCCAGGTTTATTCCACGAATCCCGCACAACCTGCTCATATAAATCCAGCAATAGTGGGCTGTGATCTGAGCCTATTGCTGGTAGGGCATAGACTTTAGCTATCGGGAATTCCACTCTCCATTCCATGTTACATAGTGCCCGGTCAAGTTTTTCCTTTACAAAATCATCCCATTCTCTATTATTAGCCCATGTAAAGGTGCAACCCTTGTTTTCAATGTTCATGAGGTTGCAAATATCTAAAAATTCCTAGAATGCTTTCATTCGATAATTCTCAGCCATTCTCTTACCTACTTTCTCCCATACATAGAGCACTTCATTGAAATCCCCTACGCACACTCAAGGCACATTGTGTGGACCCCGAGTGGTGCTAATTTTAGCCCAAATTCTCAGCCTCTCCTGAAAATTAGTCGGCGCATGGACAAAGGATACATTCATACGCTTGTCCGTCTCCCCATAACAACATGTTAAGTTTATATAATGCATACTGCTTGACTCTCCTGTAATTGAAACCAAGTCGCTCCAGAAAACAGCTAATCCCCCAGCAATTCCTCTTGGATTTACTATAAAGCTGTGGTTGAATTTTAGTCGACGCTGTAGCCTCTTACAAACTTCCTCCTTGTTTTTTGTTTCCATTAAAAAGAGAATAGCGGGCCTCTCTTGAGCTACTAGGGCTCTAATAGCTTGAATTGTTAGGGGATTACCCAGCCCCTAACAATTCCAACTTATGAGCTTCATTTGGTACTTGGTGGCTTATTAGGGCAAGCTACCAATGCCCGGCTACTTGTGTCTTCTGCTGTAAGGATAGGAGTGTCCATTAGGTGTGATTCATCTAGTATTTACTTACTCAACCCCTAGGACACATAGGGAGAGTAACGTTTTTGCTTCTTTAAACCTGATAGTTTAGGTCCCTTACCATGCTTATCCCCTGCTGAGCTAAGCCCCTTTCACGAGCTTTGGGGAAGTGGGCTAATGGAGCAGCCCAATCTTGATTTTACCTAGGTTTGATTAGTTAGAGATCGGGTCATATCCTCATTGGCTACCTCTTTACATTTTCCTGTGTCTTTATGCTGGGAGATTCTATCTTCTCTGTACTGTTCATATAGAACCATCTCCCCTGAATTTACTAGTGATTCATGGGCCGCATCTTCTTCTTCCAGTAATTCTTCCACAGTTTTACCATAGAAAACTTCCCAAAATGGGCTAGGTTCATTCACTTCTGCCTTCATCCAGGGGCCAAATAGCATATCTTTCCTACTTAAAAACTTCTCTTCTCGGTATGGAACGTCTAAACAATGCTGAGCATAATGCCCCAACTTGCCGCAAGAGTAGCAATAATGTGGCAAGCGCTCATATTGAAAATCCAGCCATATTTTCTGACCCTTGTTGCTAAAAAGAGCTCCTGATTTCAGGGGTTTTAGCATATCAACAATGACTCTGGCTTTGCCTATTATGTATGGCATATAGCCTTTTGTCTCTATTTTATTGTCACTTGGATCAATTCCCGCGGCATTTGGACTTGAGAGTTGGCTTATGTATTAGGGTTTTCTAATGGAAATATTACAACAGACAAAATAAAAACACAAAGAAAAGTTTTGGTAGAGTAACAGTCATAAGCTTATAATTTCATCCCTTCAAAGATTTATCTAAGTATTATGATGACCTAATTATTCCATAAAAGTATATCGTTAAATTAGCAGAATAATGACTATGTTTGTTCAATCTCCTAATTTTGTTCTCACTTTAACAACCCTAATTTTTATTGAAAAAGATAGATTTGTGAACTTTTAATTGGGCTCCATGCCTCCTTACTCGAACTAAATCGCCTTTAGATCTACGAAATTTTGAGTATGGCTTCTTGAATTCGTATTTTTCCGATGGGACGCCAACAGCTGATCCTACAGTAGGCTGCCTAGAAAAAGACACGGTGACATTAGGCCTGTAAAAGTGAACTTTTCAATGTCCGTTCGGCTTGAAATTTTTACATATGCTCCATTGCCATGTTGAATTACTCCCTCAAACTTTTCAGCAAAAACGGATGAACGACAAGGTGTTGGCTCGCCGTTTCTACTCAATTGTACACCTTTAAATCATATAAGGGGAAAAAAAAGACATATGACATAGAGTAGGACACCGCTTGTTTAATGATGCCTTTATACTACCATCATCCAAAAATGGATGAACGACGAGGCATTCGATCCCCGTTTCTGCTGAATTGTACACCTTTGAATCATATACCAAAACAAAATAAAAATGACATAGAGTAGTACATGGCCTGTTTAATGATGCCTTTTATTCTACCATCATCCACTTCGCTCTTGATAAGTGAGGATAGAACATTAGTTACCATAATAAACATACTAGAGGGATAAGGGGTCTTCCTGTCTAATTCCCCTAAATGGCCAAGAGTACTCTAGAGCCTCCAATTAAATTTCACACCAAAATAAATGGAGGTAACACGTTACATTATCTATGTTGCTCATTTTTCATGAAAGCCCATCATTTTCAAACATGCCTCAAGAAAAATCTCGACTTGGTCATAGTTTTTTGCACATTGAGCGCTAGTATAGCCTAGAATTTCTTCCTCCTCCAAGTTCTAGAGAG
Source organism: Angophora floribunda (assembly GCA_014182895.1). Classification (NCBI taxonomy): domain Eukaryota; kingdom Viridiplantae; phylum Streptophyta; class Magnoliopsida; order Myrtales; family Myrtaceae; genus Angophora; species Angophora floribunda. Next base: position 13,644,294 of record CM024714.1, read on the forward strand.
GATAGTGACTTAACTTAAATGCATCAAGGCCATAACCATTACTTGATGTATGTTCTTTGGGATGATCACCCAATCAGTTTTAAACCCATTGTATAAATGTTGTTTTAAACTTTTTATTTTTGCCAATAGTAATCCTAAACTTTTGTGCAAAATTTCAATATAATCAATTCAATCAATTACCCCCCAAAAATCCCCCTAATTGGCTAAAAGTACTCTAGAGGCTCCCCATTAAATTTCACGCCAAAATAAACGGCAAGAACATGTTGCATAGCCCATCATTTTCAAACACACCTGTAGAAAATTTAGGGATGTGCAAAAAAGACTACCCAATCCAAAAACCACCCGAAATAGACCGAACTAACCAATTTGGTCCAATTCCTTGGAGTATCAATCCAATTCTCAATTCCTAAAAGTGGAACTGGTGTTCTAGTAGTCCGATTCCCGATTCCAAGGAGGAACCGGACTAGGCCAATTACATTTGTTTTTTTTTTTAAATCTTTAAAACATAAAAGTGATCAGCTTTTCTTTTTATTATTTCTTCATAATGGAAAGCATCAAGTAATAGGAAAAAAAAAGTGACCAGTTCCATTGAACCTATAACATCCTCAATTTTAGTCCTTGAGAAATGGTCGTGGATCAGTGTATCGAGGATCGATCTTGGATGCAACACTTGACTTACTCGCACCTATAAGTAAAGACATCGTGCATTATCCTATGCCTATAGTCAAGGGCATTGTATCCTATCCCATGCATGGGTAGAACTGTGAGTCGACTACTTGACCGTAAGGATTGGACATGGGACGATCACGCAACATCACCAATCAAGAAACAATCATGGATCGGCTCTACTCAGTCACATTCTAATTCCACTTGGTCATGGACTAGTCACGAACAATCATGAATCAATTTCCTGTGATTGTGAGGCAACAACGTTTCGGTTGATTCCACACAATTACATAACAATCAAGGGTCAACCAGATGATGCATAGTACGAACCATAGACAAGTCAAGAGTCAACCATGCAATGACAAGACAAGTATTGTACTCGGCTAAAGTCGCTTTACTCACGTCGTGCCCTACACATATCTAAGCAAGACTAGCCATAAAGCCAGTTTGACCAGCACTATCCCTAGTTCTCACTAGCCAATTGAGCTGCAATTAGGACCACCAACCAAGCCGAGGTGTACAAGTTTAGTCCCAAATCTCATATTGGAATTGAGATACTCAAGTAAGGTCATTTTAACAGAACTTCCCACTTGGCTGGACAATTTTCAAATAGTTCTTTCCCATAGTTAAGTTGGGTTTTTTTTTTAAGTGAGTCCATTGAAAACAGGATTGATTCGTAACACAAATGGCAAGATGAGAACTTGCTTCTAAAGGGCCAATTGCCCTATACTATAGTCCATGCCCAAGTAGGGCTTCCTAAGTGTTCAATGTAAATCCATTAATGTATATAGTCCAAAATACATTAATGAATGGAATTATTCAAGGGTTTAGGTGTCCCTAAAGTCTTAGGACATGATTACACTATACTAAGGCTTGTGAAACAAGCTGATGTTCATTAATTACCATTGAATCAAAGATCAAATTAGAGCACATGCTCCTATTGGAAGATACTAGGCACCATTTTAGGGCAAAATAGGTGCCAGAACTTCAATTTTAGGCTAGAATGAGTCTTGCAAGAGAGAAAACTATTCTAAATAAGGTGGCCCATGCGCCAAGTGTGAAGAAAGAAGGCTTAATTGCCTTGAAGACCAAGTTTTCTTGAGGATCAAGGTAAGCATTGATTAAATTTGGAACTTAACAATTAAAATCAAGTGTGACATCCTAAAATTTGAACCCTCTGAGGGAAGAATGAACGTGAATTTTGTCAATACATTGTTGGTTTATCTCACTCGGAATTTATCACTCCCGAGACACTAACCTTGAGGGGGAAAGGCTAATGAGGATAGAACTCATGCGACTAAAGAACTTGATCTAGGAAAACGACATGACCATTAGATATGCGTGAGGACGATCCTATAGATATGCAGGCCGATTTCAGGGACGAATAGAAGTCAATTCGTGGACAAAACATAATGGGACGATGGGTGATTCTGTTTATTGTTATTGCGCTCACGAACGATCCTATGTCGATTCTCAGTAATCGTGTACTTTGAAATAAAAATCTATCATCCGCAATTTCATGTAGTCAAGGACATCCATGTCTCAAAAAGTCTTGAACGTGATTTGGCACGAGTCGGTTATGAGTGAATCCTCGAAGCCACCTATTAGTTTGAGTTGTACCAAAATGGTATTCGGGCGAAATTAACAAGGCATGAGAATCTAATATTGGATTTCGAATTTTTGAGAATGACTGAGACGGACTTTTAGACAATACTTCTTCAACCGTTGACAATGTCAGTTAAGCCGAGTATTTGGAAAAAGAATTTATGGACCAAGGAAACAGGCCTATGACGACGTGGGCTAGGCAAGACCAACGTGGACCTCACGCCCAAGGTGGGACGGCCATCATGGTAGACATGAGACAAGCAAGTGAACCCGTTTGACACAACCGACCAATTTACCTTTTCGAGCCCATTGTCTAACCTTGAGCCATTTCGAGCCTATCCAATTCCCAAGCCCGTTCCTATTAATTTCCTAGCCCATTTCTTAGGCTTGCCCTTCATTTTCAATCCAAGGGCAGATTGGGAGATGTGCAAGAGGAAAATGACCATTTTGCCCTTAGATATTATGAGGAAAAGACAAAAAAAGATAGAGAAGATGATGTCATGTTGCATGGGGAGTTAAAGCAAGAACTTAATGGTCTTAACGAGGCCTTGAAACCAATCCTCACCTCACTCTCTCTCCCCTTTCGGCCCAACCAAAACCGCACACCCTCTCTCCCTTATTTCCCTTCCCTTCCTTTTTCTTCTCCTTCAGACCTTCCTCCAAAATCCTGAGTTATTCATTGCTTTCCCATGCTAATCACCGCTCGTACCACCCACCACCATGCTCAAGAGGTCCAATCCGTATGCCCCACAGTGACCGTTTGTCGAACGAAGCCGCCGGTCGACCCACCTGCAGGCTAGAAGCAGCAGCTCCCCAACCCGTCTAGCTCTGCACTGCTTCACCCATTTCAGCCGTTTTCCTCCTATTTTGACCAAACCACCACCTAGCCCAACCACCAGCCAGTCCCCCTTGACCCCTAAGTGCCACGACTCGCCGGCCAGCTGCTCGCCGGAGCTCCGACCAACTCGCTCAGCCCATTTCCTCCTCTGGCAGTTCAGTTTTTACAGTGTTGCAGAGAGAGTCTGAGTTTGTTGCTGCTATTTTAACCCCAATATCGCCTTGGATCACTGTAGTAGAGGTGCCCGTGCGTTGCCTTTGTCGTCGCCGCTGCGTCCGTGTCGCCGGCCCACTTAACGAGTAAGTTTAGCCCCTAATCTTTGTTTAGTGCCTAAACTTATTTAGGTTTGGTTTAGTTATGGTTAATTCTAGTTTAGAAGGTTTAATTAAGTCGTATTAGCCCTAAGATATGTGGTTAGATAAATGGTTAAGATTAGTTTAAGTTAATTTTGTTTATTATGCTTAATTGTTGATTATTGTGGGTTATGTTTAATTAAACATGTTTTGCCTTGATTAATTGATTGCTTGTCTTAATTAATGATTTGCTTAATTTCTTAATTTAATTTATGAATTATTGAATTTTGAAATTACACTATTCATAGTGCATTGTTCACAAAATTACTGTTCACATGCACTGTTCACGCAGTACTGTTCACGTGTACTGTTCATCTGGAAGTGAAAAATTGCCTAATTTCATGTGTTTTGATCTTATGAGGTGAATTGGATGTGTAAATACATGGACATCCACATTAATCGTATGGTTTTCACAAAAAGGGGAAAATGATTTGTCTGAGGGACACCGAAAATGGACCGCTTTTATGAGAAAATGATTTGAAATTGTATATGCAAGCATGTGTGCATGGCTAATGCTCAAAGATAAAAAGTGGGATGTGGTGATATGCTTGCGTGATCACTAAGTTGAACCCGCTGCCCTAGTCGTAGTTTTGGGGTGATAGTCCGATTTATCGAAAACCTAGTGGGGGTCTGGATGTGGAGTAGCAGTAGAAACCAGGCCCATGCTCCTTAGGGAATGCCGTCTTGGGAGAGAACCCTTGACATCGCCGTGCCTCATAGGGGAGAGTGATGATTGGTTGTGCTAGTAGACATTAGCGGGGGTTTGATTGTGGTCCCAAGGGGTAGTAATAATCAGAACACATGTGAATGCAAAAGGGTATGAAAAACATGACATCATTGGTTCCGATTATGCATGAGTTAATTACATTGTTTATGGCACGCATGATTTGATAACGTGTAGGGTATGGCAATGATCAAGTGAAATCGCCTGTGAGTGACTTGCATGTGATTGTTGAAACACATCATCTAACAACCATGTGCATTACTTATATTGTATGGAAGTTTAACGTGCAGGGTATGGCATACCAGGTAAGGTTGCATGCGAACTGACTATTGTTGTTTGTTGGTTGTTGATTGTTGATTGTTGGTCGTTGGTTTGCTTGAGAGGTGGTTCTAAAGAGATAACCCCGAATTAAGTTGGTGTACTAATTGGAACTTAGGACGAGAACTCGTTGAGATTTTATTTCACTGGTTATTGTATAACCACTTTCAAGCTTTTAGAATAGTGCACCCGCCGATGCGATTCGAGATCCCTAAAGACTGGGAGACCGTCGTGATGCACCATCGCTTCCCGAGTCAGATGCATCTTTACGAGAAGTATCTCTCCACCATCTAGGATGGATAAGGGATCAAGGCAATGGATACTCGATTGGTTTCTGGCGTGGTACATCTGAGAGGATGATATGCTGATCAGTTCTCTATAAGGTTTTGATGAACCGCCTGGTAGGGGCCTCGAGGACGCCAACTAGGGTCCCATGGAGCTATACCCTCCTAACAGCCCAGTAAAGAATCCTACCCCCGCTCCATCAATGATCGGCCCGAACTCCTCCAACTACAACCCGATAGAGCCTAAGTCCGATGGGTCTGAGTGATAGTAGAGCCGAACCTGAGAGTTCATTTTTTATAGATGGATTAGTCAAGCATAGTTTCTTTTTTGTCTGGCTTAGAGGATGGATTAGCCCATTTGTTGGGCTTGTAAATCGGAAACGATCCTCTGTTGGTTAATCTATTAAGAATGTATAAATGAGTAGTTGTTGATGTGTTGTTGTTCATCCCTCTATCCCTGTTTGATTATTTGATTGTTTGTTGACTGTGGGATGGTTCGTCTTCCACTTGCGCATAATGAAAGATTAAAATGAATGGTTGTTGATGAGTCCTAAGACGTTGCTTTCAATTAACCAAGAGAAGGGGTTATTGCATGCTCAGGGTTCGGGGCATGACATCAAGTGTAAATCAAAGGTCTGAAGTCTTAGGCTATTATAACCCCAGGTGACTTGGAGAGCAAGCCAAGGTGCATTAATTACTTCTTGGCTTGTTGACCAAGGAAGAAATTAAACGCATGCCCTTTTAAGGACCTAGAAGGTGCCATTTAGAAGGGGGAGGAGAAGCCACCAATTATGAGATTTAGGGTTATAAAATGGGGTGAGGAGTCTTGGAAAGGGAAGCAAGCCAATTCTCCCCCCCTCAAAATCTCTCTCAAACTCATGCCCTCTCTCTCATGGCCTCCCTCCATTAGTTCCCTGTTCACCTCGCTGTGAACACAGGTTTGAAATAAAGAAGGCAAGTAGAATTCCTAACTCTTGGTTAGGGCAATAGCCTACAGTGTTGAGTTTAGTTGTGTGCTCATTTATATGTAGTCATGAGGATTAATTTTGTATGGTTTGCTCATGTCGTTAAATTTGCAAGTGAAATTCCGATCCTCTATGCTATGTTGATTTGCTCATCGTATGGATCAATTGGTTTATTTTTTATGTGTTGTAATACTGGTTTTTAGTTATTGTTTGTTATCGTTTGGTTTTATTGCATGTTCTATTTTGGGCTGGAGATTAAATGGTTTCTTAAGTTTTGACTTTGATTTCCAGTTTTCGAAACTGCTGGACCCTTACTGTTTTTTTTTTTTTTTTTATTTTACAGAGATTTTTTGGTTCGAATTTGGTGAACTTCCTTCGTGAAAGTTGTTTAAACCATCTCAATCTACAACATATTTTAATTTCAAATTTTTCCAAGGTGAAATGGTGGGCATGAAGGCCTAGTCATTTACCGTGCTGAATCTGTCCAGTACATTAAAAACATGACTTATTTGTCTTCTCGATTTTTTTTATAAAATCTTCCCTTTCGAATCTGGACATGCTTCCTTCACAAAAGTTGTAAAGGACGTCCATATTGAAAATACATAAAAATTTCAAATTGTTTTGTGAAGATTTGGATTTCAAAATGGGTTTTCCTCTACGGTCAAAGAATCTGATCGACGGATGAACTTTTGGGTCAATTTCGACGATTTACTGCTCTTTCCACAGAATGATTTAGACTTGGCTTCCTTCATTTAAGGTCTTCTCTACAACATGTTAAATATTTATAATTTTCCGAGCCCTTTCTAAGGTAGTGACACTAATTTCGAAAATTACTCAAAACTGTTGTGTTCTGTCCATTTTTGGAAATTCACACATTTTTATTCAAGCCATGGTCGTGTTCTTGTTCAGGCCTAGTTATGTACATGTTAGTGACTGTAATTGTGATCACTAAAGGAAAGATGTGTCCATTGCCACATAGCATTAGCAGTGATGCCTCATTCATTGAACGGGATGCCTTGGTTAAGCCAGGAGCTTGGGTTGAGCCTAAATGCATCGGTAAGCTAGCCCCAAGATGCCTCAGTTATACCAAAATGCCTTGGTTGAGCCAAGATGCCTAGCATGAAGCTGGATGTCTCAATTGAGCCAAAATGCCCCAATTGAACCAAGATGATAGTAAATGAATCTTTTACGTGTGCCAGTATATGTATAAGTATGTTTTGTGTTTATTGATAAGCCAAAAGTGAGTAAGTATTGAAAGTGTGCCGAAGTGGACATGTGTATGTAGTAGAAGTGTAGCAATAAAATTGCTATTGATCTACCATCGACAATATGTTGCGAGTGCCGTACTTGCTAGATTTGATGATGAGATGTCCTCCTAATAGAGAATTAGGGATTTTACTTACTAAATTTTCCACAAACTAACTCCTCTATTTTCTTAGGTGTATAGATATAGAAGTCTTTCCTTCTTGGAGGCAAGGCCATGTTAGAGGAGATAGGAGTTCCCTAACCTTTTGAGAAAGAAATATGTAACAGATGTAGAAATGGAACGGCCCATAGAGAAGAGCTTATAAAATATGCTGATGTAATGTATAATGACAATAGTGTGTTTTATTTGGTGTGCTTTCCTTGATTTCCAGTTGTCATTTTTTTTCAGGAGTTTGTTGTGCACATTTCTACATGTGCTTATTAATAAAGAAAAAAAAAGGGACGGCAACGAGTCTGGGATGTCGCAACAAAAATAACCCTTGATGACCATGATCTCGAGACGGATCTTGGGATTGGGGTCGTGACAAGACAAGTCTGGTCCTTGGTTCCCAATTTTGGGAACTAGTCCTCCCAACATGGTTCCTAATTTCACCATGGAATTGGACCAAGCCGAGAGCCGATCACCCCTAAGAAAAACCCATTCAACTTAGTCTTAGGCTTTTTGCACATCGAGTGTTAGTATAACCTAGAATTTCTTCCTCCTCAAAGTTCTAAAAAGGATAGTGACTTGACTTAAATGTGTCAATGACATAACCATTACTTGATGCATGATCTTTAGGATGATCACCCAATTAGTTCTAAACCAATCATACAAATGTCGTTTTAAACTTTTCATTTTTTCCAATGGTAATCCTAAACTTCTATGCAGAATTTCAATGTAGCCAATTCCATCAATAACTGCCAGAAATTACTGACATAGTATTCAGTCATTGCCAGTTATCCTAAAGGGCACAATGACATAGACAATTTATGAATTGCCACATCAGTGATTTTAGTGGCAATTAGTATGAAGAAATTTGAATTTCACATGAAAATTCAGGATTGTGTTATTCAAATAGTAAGTGTAGAACTACATTGATAATTTTCTCCATAATCTTTTTCCCTAAAAAATTGATAGGTGAAGGAGTGCCGTTGTCATAATAGAAGGAGTATCCTGCTGAAGCGATCAACGAAGCGACGTTAAGCTCACTGGGATTGGAAGATTTTCCTTCTAAACGTGTAAGAACCTTTTGAGTTGTTACTCCTGGTTTATATCATTACTAGACAGCAACCTACGCATTGAGCTGGGCAATTTTAATAACATTTGAGAGTATTAATATTGCAAGATCACATGAGATGCTACCATTCAAAGCTGAACGAGCGTAGATGTACTAATTGAATTTCATTAGCAAGGAATACTCGAAACAAAGTCCTTGTAGATTTTTCAAGGCATACTGTCATGATGAATAAATGAAAAATCAGAATATGAGTTGCGACTTTGTAAGGAAAAACTTGAAAGCATAGTCAAAAAACCATATCGACTACATGTACATGCCTAAATCATACTCCTTTTTATTTCTCATCAAACGTATGAGATCTTTTTCTACAACCGTACCTAATCTTAACATGATGGTTGAGACTTTGGAACCCTAGCATTATGCAACAAAATTTAGCTATCATTGAGGAGAGGGATTATATATTTTTTGCTTCTAATGGAAGAAAGGGAAAAGAAATTAATCCTTCTTAAAACTCTAAATATATGAAGGTATTTTACAATCTGACAAGTCAAGTCCTTATTTTCGTGTAAGAGGGATTCCTAAGACCGTGCTAATAGAAAAGCTACTGCTAATCTCTCGACCATGATGAATGTCCGCGGTCGAGGCCCAGCAGCTATCTACTTTTGTAGCCCTTTAAGGACAAAAGCCGATCTTGCAGTCTTGCTCAAATGTGTGTTCCAAAAGCAGCATGCTACTTGCCCATCCAGATTTCCTTTTTTTCTGCAAACAAAATGACGGCCAGAACCGGAAGAAAATTGTGAAAATTACGCTCCCGAATGCACAATCTTCCTAAAGATCCAAGATACCTGGTTACGAGTTTTCCTGGAGAGAGAGAGGGACAGAGAGGATACACATGCCTATTTCTATGTACATAGGTTTTTCATTGAAGGAGAATTAGGAAAAGAAACTGTATAGCATGTACCAAAGATCAAGGAGACAGATGCAATCTCCCAACGGATTGTTACAAGGTTTGGTGCACAAAACGTCTCGGTCTCGAGTAGACAAAAATGCTACACGTAAGTGTCAGTTTTCATTTACTGTAGTCTATGACTCAGATTGAAGAACATGGGATTACCCGAAGAATCATCGACTGAGAAGAGACGGTATTGGTGTCACCACCGTTCCGATTGCTCTCGCCTTTTCTTGATCTCCCGCTTGGGAAATGTTTGGCCGAGCAAGCGGCGCTGAAAAAACTCTCCACCATCTGAGCAAATTCAAGAGGCTCTTTCACGGGCTAGCGGGGTGTCTAAGGCTTCCAATTTATAGCTGCTGTGGCTAGTAAATACCGCTTCTCATTGCATCTTTAAATAGAGCAATTCAAGAGGCTCTGACGTGTTGCACGTCAGACATCCGATGTTTACCGTAATAATGGGATGATAAGAGGCTCCTCCACAAGATTAGTAGTGTTTCTTTGACGATGTAAATGGAAAATCGGACAACCCAAATCCATTTCTCATCAAATTTATGCTCTCTGAATTATTTCCAATTCTATACCGACCTTTTACATCGTCCTTCAGAAAGAGGATTAAACTTACAGGGCAGAAAAAGTATGAAAAGAATAGCATAGGTTACCGAATTCTCTGCACAAACTTATTTTCCCTTAGCATACGCTCTATCTAAGCATTTGCTTTTGAATCATTCACACATTCCCCTAAATCCCTTATTCGATCAGACTTATCCTTTTAATCTATTTATCTAGTCCACCCACTTGTGCGCGCGTGCATTCCCCAAACTATACGAGAAAGGGAAGGTCAGTATTTAATGCGGGAAGTTAGAATAGGAGAGCGCTCATTTTAGGATGGGCTTACTACTTAATGCTTTCAGTGGAAATCCGCTCTGCATTTGGCTACTTGGCATTTTACAGTGGGCAAGATAACCGGTACACTAGAGGTGTATCAGTTGGTAGTTTGTTTACTAAATGTGCCTTACTCCACGTTGAAAAAATGTGAGTGCGCACGTGGACGAGATTTGACGCTAATCAACAATCATTAATAATTATTTATTGAAAATTTTAGATTTATAATTATAAAAATTAACTATTGTGTCCCGTTGAAATAATATGACTGCCAACAGTTCGCAAAAGAGTTATGAGTTTTTTTATTCATTAATTATTTAATTCCAAATTGTTCGTATGTCTTTTCAATATAACTTTTGATAACATACATATTCATTTTGCAACCTTTTTTGAGAGATCGTCTCTGTTCAAAAGACAGGGATAAGTACATTAGTTTTTTAGATCAATCATCATTAATAAGTCTTTTAGAATTTTCTTTTCAAAATTATAGCCATTGTTTCCAATTGTTTCCCATGAGAGGCTCTAAGAAATACTAGAATTACTATCCAGTATTCTCAACCAAAACTTTGTTGTGTCCTGGAGAAAATTTGTTGGTAACCATTACCAATATTGTGGATCAAATAATTCCTTAAAGAAAGTGATATCATGCCTTAAAGTTTGACTTCATTATTCTTCCCAATTGTTCATCATATTTTCCGAACAACATCCTTCCCAATCCTATCATACTAGGGAAAGGTCTTCTCAATACTCTAACGCCCATATCAGATATGGACCAACCTATCTCACAACGTTGTAAACCCAGCCCACATACTGTTTTAACGACGAACAGCCTAACCCTTAGAACATACTATAGCCCCAAGTTGCGAGGAGCCAACATCGGGGTGCCAAACCTTGGTGTCAACTCTTGAGGAAGATCGGCTTGTTATTCTTACGAGTAACTTTTATCCATTGAGTGACTGCACTCTTTCGTATACGTCAAGAGTCCATTGATGAAAAGGGGCTACGAAAAGCTTGAACCTAATTCTTATAGTGATGAATGGAAGGGCAATTAAAATTCCTGGGGAATTATGCATTTGTGATTTGATAAGATCATTTCCTATTTCTTGAAGCTCGATATCTCCTTTTAATTGATATTAATCTCATAAAATCTTACGTGATGAAATAACTTTACTGGTGAGATACTTTCTATAACAATGAGAAAGACTTTTTCTTCAAGGATTACCCCATCTGATCTCACACGAGACGATGCTTTTATAAATTATTTTCACATTCCATATCATGAATAGTAAGTCTGGAGCTGTAGTCCCTACATGGATCATTCTTGAATGGAAATACTCTATCAAGAATCACAAATATCGGTCCTCCTTTCCTTTTCTGTGGGGGCAGTTTTTACGATTTCTGACAAACGCGTATTCGTGGATCCATTTTCCAAATCATTGAAAACCGACTCCCGTTTACGTGGCCGTCGGGACTCCTCTGCAACGGGAGATATCAGATTCGCGACGATACCTGTTTGTGTGGCCGTCGTGGCCCTCTGAAATGTGAAACATAAGACGTACGATGATAGTGACTGTACGATGATACCTACATGTGTAGCCGTCGTGACTACATAGAACTTGTGATGGCATCGTACCAGCCCCACGCGATGCGTTTCACATGGCGGGGCCTCTGATTCGTCCCCATCGACCCAATTTACCCGTGAAGTTACCCCTCGAGTGCAATTATGGAGCTCAGCCTCCGGTCTAATACTTTTTTGGTTGAGATGACAGAAGAAAACGAAATCTCACGCATCATTTTTTCTTTGTCCATTGAAAATTCAAGGCGAGGTGATTGGCGACAACGACTTCTCTCCCTCTACGGGATATGCCACAATTTTGCAATGCGGCACGAATCATTCAGAAGATTCACTAACGAAGTTAATCGATCTTTTGGTAACTCACTTAACACTGGATCAACCATCTTCAAGATGAAATCTCCATTTGTTCAGACCTCATAAGAATGTTGTTCCCCATTTGAATTTGAAGCAAAAGTACCCGGTTGTTCTCAACTTTGACTTGGATTTCTACAGCTGTGTGATTTGGGACCAGATCCCTAAGAGCGACTAGTCGGCTCAAATTTGTTTTCCTGTTTTAGGGTTCCGGTCGTTATGAACATTCTCATTCTAATTATTCAGGTAAACAATTTGAGACTTTTAAGTGCATCATGGGAAGCTAGGGCTTTAAAGGTATGTTTGGTTTACTTTGGTTATTCAGATTAGAGATTATTCCGCATTTTGTGGAGCACTTCAAGCCAAACTTTGGATGCCGAATAACTTACTTGAGAGGATAAAATTATAGAGCTCTGTTAAAGTAAGATAGATGGAACATTAAGAGGAATGAATGACAAAATTCCCTTCTTATTTAAAGAAAGAAATAGCGATTGCGCAATGTTAAAGATAATGATGCAAATCAAGGAGATCAAATCAAATCACACGAGTGCTAAGATCAAGGGATTTGATTGATTGTGAAATCTAGTTGTTTGATTGTAACAACTTGTAATATCTTGTATAAATACATGTACTCAGTTCATGGAAATGTATCAATCACAAAAATCTTGTTCTCATAATTCTCTCAATTATTTTAGATTTTATATGGTATCAAAGCTTCGTCGCTCAACCGAGCTTCGATCCCACCTGTTATTGAGTCACTCAACTCCTCCGACACTTAAGAAGTAGCTGCCATGACAAGTAAGAACACCAACTCCTCTGCAACTAGTCTCATCGCCATCGGCAACACTGTCCAGCTTCCCGTGAAGCTCACAGCCGGCAACTTTTCCTCTTGGCAAGCACAAATTCGAACCTTTTTTTTTGGGTCAAAATAGAAACATTTCATTTAATTAGCCCAAAGTAGGGGGCCCGAGAGCCGGGCATCGATACATAGTAGGTTCCAGAGACAAATGGGGGAAAATTTTACCCAGTTCAAGGTTAAACATTTTTTACGATGGTTCTTCGCAACCCAGTCTGCAGTGGTATTGGTCTCACAGTGAGAAAAAAACAACATGAATATTGGGCAAACGCGACAGAAAAATTTGGCATTTCTAGATAGGGACCCGCGCCTCCCACGTGATCCACTGCTGCTGGATAAGGGCTTTAGCTAAAGTTTTGCAGTCGGTCTCTAAGAGAACGACATCGCCTAGGTAGGGGGGCAAAACCAGCCCGCATCTGAAGGGAAATCCTGTCGGGAGCAGCAAAATTCTAGGGCATCAAACAGCACCCAAGCTTCAACCAAAGGGGGGAGGACGTCGGGACCAATCTGGCTCCTCCATGCAGCAGCTAGACAAAGCCAAGCCACCGAGCCCTCGGTATCGCCAAGAAGGTAAGCTCCGTCTGTATTGATCTTGAAGGCATGCGTCGGTGGAGGGTTCCATTTGCTGGTTCGATTACTGCAGGTTTTGAGATTGCTGCTTGCTGGTGTTTAGGCGCTGAAGCTTCGAAGGGTCGATGATGCCGTTTCCAGGACCTCGTCGGCGTGCGGAGTTCGGTGCTAGAAAACTGCTGTGTTCCATGTCTTCCAGATCTCCCACAGAATCAACACCATTTGCATTAGGGCCGGTAAGCCTTCCTGCTGCACTAATTCCATAATCCATTCTTCAATTCAACTAAGACCAGGGTTTAGTACCTAAATTCGAAAATTCTAATGTGTCCACACTGATTTCATCCAAGGGCAGAGGAGGCATAAATGTTTGACAAATTTGCAGCACTCTCGGCACAGAGGGCAAAGAGGGTCGGGTACGATTTTCCTCCGAAATAGGTTCTCAGTTGTTGGTAGGGTATTCTAGCATAGCATCCATAGGAAAAATATGATTTTAGGTGGGACTTAGACGCACCATATGATGTTCCATAGTCTGCTCTGGGGAGAGTATACGACGATGAGGCCACTGTTCTGCTGTTGATTCTCGAATAACCATATACCTGCTTTGAACTGTATAGTGGCCCGTAAATGTGCCTGTCCAAATGAGGGCATCATGTCCCGATTGTGGGTTTAGGGGGTTGCCAAGATTTCCTGGACTGTATGGTTGTCAAAAACTTCCTATAGGAGGGGTAGCTTCCAAATTCCTTCTGTTGGGGATATGAACTCCAACACGAGTGGAGGTTCGTTCTTGTTTGTAGGTCCATAAATGATCCCTTTCGGGAGCTACCTATCCTCTTTGTCTTAATGTTTGTTCCATTGCCAACGGTCCATCGCATAGTAAGGGATATGGCATCTCGGCCAGCAAGCACGTTGAGCCATCCCCAAGATGATTTCTAACTTTTACCCGCATGCCAAATATCCCTGTAGGAAAAGTATAGTCCCTTGCATAGGCGCCCCCATAAGGAGTTTGGATTTGTGCTTAGTCACCAAGCCTATTTAGCCAGCAAGGCTTTGTTGAAATCCAGCAGGTCACGAAAGCCCAAACCCCCCTTATCTTTCCTTGACTTGAGCACCTCCCATCGTTTCCAATGAATGCTAGCTCTTTGCTCGCTTGTTTTCCACCAGAATTGTGCTATCTTCTGCTCAATAGACTTGCAAATTGATGTATGAAGTTTGAATACTGAAATAGCATATTGTGGTATGGCTTGCACTACCGACTTTAGGAGGATTTCTTTGCCCGCTCTAGAAATCAATTTTTCTTTCCAGCTTTCCAATTTCGTATTAACTCACCCCAGCATCCATGCAAATATGTATTTTTCCATGCTCCCAAGTCTAAAGGTATACCTAGGTACTTCCCCATTTGTGCTAAGATCAGCACCCTCAACGCTTACGCTATATTCCTCATTAGATGCTGGGGGCAGTCCCGACTGAAGTGGATCCCCAATTTGTTCAGATTTATTTGTTGTCCTGAGGCCGTGTAATACTGATTTAACACTAGAGCCATATTTTGGCATTCCAGGACTATCCTGTCTAAGAAAAAGATTGAATCATCAATGAAGAGGAAATGAGAGAGAGCAGGACACCATCTGTTCAGCTGGATTCCCCTGATGCTTCGATCCTCCACTGCTTTTCCGATTAGTGTTGACAACACATTGGCCACCATAATAAACAAGTAGGGGGATAAAGGGTCCTCTTGTCTAATACCACGAAACAGGCGGAAGAAAGCTAGGGACTCTCCGTTTACATAGTTGTGACACCTTGCATTACCCACCTAACCCATCGTACATGAAAACCCAATTTCAGTAGACAAGCCTTTAGAAAATCCCATTCAACATGGTCACAGGCTTTCTTCATGTCTAACTTGAAAACGGCCTGGAACTTTCTTCACCTTTTCTTAGTGCGGATTTGATGTAGAACCTCTTGGACCATGTATATGTTGTCTTGGATATATCTCCCCCCTACAAATGCGCTTTGTTCTTCTGGAATGATATGGGGGAGTAGTGGTTTGAGTTTGTTAGCCAACACTTTCGCAATGATTTTGTACCCAAAATTATATAAGCTGATGGGGCGGTATTGGTCTAGTGATTCAGGGTTTTGGGTTTTCGAGATTAGGGCAATGCTGGTTTTGTTGAGCTTTGGAAGTATGTAGCTTATTCTGAAAAACTCTTTGATTTCCATTACAATGTCCTTCTTTAGGCTTTCCTATTTTTGTTGATAGAATAAGCCATTTAGTCCATCGGGGCCCGAGGCCTTTTCAGCCCACATTTGAAAAGTTACTGCCTTGATATCTTCTTCTGAAACTTCAGCCACCAGCAACATATTCATCTCATTTGTTACCACTCTTGTGCACTGTTCAATGACCGGCATAAAATCCCTATGGCCTTCCAATTGATATAGCTCTTGGTAATAGGCTGCAACAGTGTGTTTGATCTAGTGAAGTGTAGAAATCCAGCTGTCACCCACAACTTGATCCTGGAGATCCTATTTCTTTGTCTTTGTTGAATAGTGTTAGCATGGAAGAATTTAGTATTCCTATCACCCCATTTGAGCCATTGAATCTACGATTTCAGCCCCCAATACAACTCCCCTTGTCTCCATAGTGCTTATATTTCTCCTTTAATGCCCTAGACTTTTATTCTCTCCTCGAGATAGTTATCGCTGTTAATGAGGGCTTGTAATTCCTATTTTAGTTGAGTGATTTTCCGCTGCCTGTTAAAAAAGGTCCTCTTGCTCCATTCCATCAATGCTACAGCCACTGCACATAGTTTTTAGGGAAGCTTTCGATCCTGTTGTTGTATCAAATCCCAAGCTCCCTTAATAATCTCATTGCATTCAACATTTTCAAGCCAAAAGATCTCAAATTTGAACTCTTTTTTCCTTCTCACCCTATCAACTTGCAAGAAGAGAATTAGAGGGTTGTGGTCAGAACCTAGGGCTAGTAAGGCAACAGCTTCAGCTTCTGGGTACAAAATCCTCCACTTCACAGTGCAAAGGACCCTGTCCAAGCGTTCCTTTATATTGGCTCGCCCCTCCCTGTTATTAGATCAAGTGAAAGCACACCATTTGCTCTCCATATCCATGAGAGAACAGTCGTTTAATAGCTCCCAAAATGCTGTCATACAGGACTTGTTAGCAAAACAGGCCCCCTTCTTCTCCCAATGGAATAAGACTTCGTTGAAATCCCCCATACATACCCAGGGCAGCTTGGATGAGGAGCTTATTTGGCGAATTTCATTCCAAACATCTAGTCTTCGATTTATATTATAAGGAGCATGAAGAAAAGTGATTTGCATAGTTTTACCATCTTCACGGTTCTTACACGTGATATTCATATAATGCTCCGATTGCACTTCTTATCGTAAATCCACTTGATTATCCCATAATATGGCCAACCCTCCAGCCGTACCCCTCGGGTTGACGACTTCGCAATGAGTAAAATTCAGTCTCCTCTTTATCCTCTGAAGAAGTGGTTCTTGATTTTTGGTTTCCATCAAGAAAACCACGGCGAGCTAATGCAAAGCCACAAGGGCTTGCAGCTCTTGAACTGTCAAAGGTGTACCCACTTCTTAACAGTTCTAGCATAAGAGTTTCATTTTCCTTTAGGTGGCTTTTTAGGGTTAGCCACCATAGCCCGGTCAAAAGAGTCGTTGGTTATTCCTATAGGGGTCTCCATGAGTTGAGATTCGTCCAGCCAGTCAATAATAATGGGCTTATGACTGTAAGGGCTAAACAGTCTTTGTTTCTTTCCAGAGGGTGTTTTTGGGCCCTTACACTCTCTTTTTTTGAGTGAGACATCGCAGGCCTAGGGAGGGTGCTGGTAGCAGTAGGATTTCCTTTCTAGCCCTTTAAGGCTGAGATTTGTTTGTTGTCTCACCGCTAGGTTCTGCATGTGGGCGGGCCATCCCCTGGACTGGTATTAGTTCTGCAGGGGCTTGTCCTGTCCACATCCTACAACAATAGTGTGGAGGGAGGTCGGTCCTATGTCTCCTGACCCATTGCTGAGTCATTCATGCTATCTTCAAGTGGTTTTGCAACATAAAAAGTCCCAAAAAGGGATGTGATCCTGGACTTCTACGTGCAACCAATTGCTATAGCAGTTGCCCATTTTGGTATCAAAGTCCGCTTCATCATAAGGGATGGTTTTGCACAGGCTTGCATAGTGGCCCAATTTGCCACAAGAGCAGCAATAGAAAGAAAGCCTTTCATATTTAAAATCCAGTCATATCTTCTTATTGCCGTGAGTCGTTGATTGCCCTACAATTAGTTCCGTGTGTACATCCAGCTCAACTTTGGCTTTCCCAACACGCTAGGCAATCGGGCCTTTTTCTTCAACCTTGACTTCTAGCACTTGGCCTATCTTGCTAGCAATCTTTTGCACAATACCCTCAGAATTCCATTCAGAAGGGAGCTCCAAAATTCACACCCAGAAGGCACAAGATGTGAATTTGTAGCAATGAGGGGGCATATCCGATTCCCATGCCTTTAGTAAGAGTAGGTGGTTAGAGAAACACCAGGGCCCCCCTTTTAGCACTCTTTGCTGGTCCGCCTCACTATTAAAGTTAAAACAAAAGACACCGTGTTCTAGGGGTGTCATAACAACAGTGTCCATTCTCCAAGCCTTTTTCATAGCTATAAGTAGGGCTTGGTGATTCAGGCTGGGCTTTTGGTACAATTGGCCCATAAGGGAGAAGTGGCATTCCACTAATTTTTCCTCCGAGAAATCTTCATCCTTAATTTCTAACTCTTGTGTATGCAGGAGCTTACCAAGCTTGTTGCAGAGATTTTCCAAACGTTCGAAGGCGGCATTGTCTTTTGCCATTGGTTGCAGTATATAGAAGGATGTGCTTCCTTCAGTAGGAGCTAGTTCCGGTAAGGATCAGTTTGTCAATAAGGGTTGAGCAGCACAACAAGGGCTATAGCTCACGCCAAACTGCTCTACATTCGCAGGGGCACAACGTCGCACATGGATAAGGGATTCATTGGGAGCGCACGGCCTCAAGATGCCAAAATGGTAGATCTTCTTTAGCAAAACTTGTTCCACAATGCAAAGGCAGAGCTTCGCACAAGGAGAGGGATACTCTTCGAGGGAAGGTGGGCTCTTGGTGCCGGAGTGGGAGAGCTTCCCTTCCATGGGTGAGTGCAAATAGGGCATGCGCTGGGTAGTGTGCTAAGGCAGGGCAGTAAGGTAAAGGGATTTAGAACTGGGGCATAATAAACATAGGGGTGGGTGAGTGTTGTGCGGAAGAACACCCTAACTAGATGAGAAAAGAAATAAGAATAACCAACAACACGGAGATTTACGTGGTTCGGCGAAAATCCGCCTACATCCACGGGAGAGAGAGAGAGAGATTTCTTATTGAGCGTTGCGCACGCCAAGTACAAGGTACAATACTGATATATATAGATCTTCAGATCCCCACCTTCCTAATCCAAATAGGAAAGAATTAGTTCCCCACTTTCCTAATCCGAATAGGAAAGGAATTACACCCTAAAGATATTACTTAATTTGAAACTTACTAATAATATCTTCAGTAATTATCCCCTATATATTAGAGATATAATGATATATCCTGTTACATTGAATCGGGACTATTTCCCATGAATACCTCTTATAGATAGATTCAAATCTATGAAATATATTAGGAAACAAATAGTCTGTAATCTTCAAGCCTTCCTAGATTTCCCGATCAACTTTTAATTCGAATTTCCAATCGATCAAATTTGTGGAATTCAAGACAATATCAACAAATCTCCACCTTTGGCTTGAATAAACCACAAGCCTCCACTTGAACCAAGAAAACGAATATATCTCTCCCTCCACCGTACCTTCACAAAGGTACGCCTGCACCTGGATCGGTGCGGCCTCCATCAACTTCAATGATAAGTGAGAGAAATCTCCACCTTTGGCTTGAATAAACCACAAGCCTCCACTTGAACCAAGAAAACGAATATATCTCTTCCTCCACCGTACCTTCACAAAGGTACACCCGTACCTGGATCGGTGCGGCCTCCATCAACTTCAATGATGAGTGAGAGAAATCTCCACCTTTGGCTTGAATAAACCACAAGCCTCCACTTGAACCAAGAAAATAGATATATCTCTACATCCATCGTACCTTCACAAAGGTACGCCCACACCTGGATCGGTGCGGCCTCCATCAACTTCAATGATGAGTGAGAGAAATCAAATCCCTGCAGGACTTGATCTTCTCTGTGCTAGCATCCGTGGACATAGATGCTCCACCTTACACTATGGTTCTTATAAGTCGATATAGGTTCCCGTGCCTCTGTCCCTTAAGAACAAGCAGAGCTCCCTTAATCACCTTCAAGACTCCACCTTGAGCCGTGTACTTGCATCCATTGGATTCAAGTGCTCCCAATGAGATCAAATTCTTCCTTAGACCTGAAACATGACGCACGTCTGCCAAGGTTCTAATCATGCCATCAAACATCTTGATTTTCACGGTTCCGACTCCCATAGTCTTGCATGAAGTATCATTCCCCATGAGAACTAAACCACCATCATATGCCTCGTACTCATCGAAGGCCTCTCGATGAGGACACATATGATAAGTGCATCCGAAGTCCAAGATCCACGAATCTTCAAAGGTGTCCTTCCCCAATGATATGGACAAGACGTCCCCATCATTGGTCTCAATGCTGTCGGCTACACTTGCCTCATCTGAGCTCTTCTTCTTTTTCTCATTCTTATTTGGACAGAATCTCTTGGTATGCCCTTCCTGATTACACCCATGGCATCTTCCTTTGAACTTTCCCTTGGATTTTGATCGACCCCTACTGCTCGATCCTCGATCCATTGATCTTCCTCTTCCTTGATTGCTTTTCTCCTTTGCAAAGAGTCCCACTCCCGAAGATTTTGAACTACTTGCCCTTTTTCAGGTGTCGTTTGAAATTAGGGCAGTAGTCACCTCTCCGATCTCCAGAGTTTCTTTGCCATAAAGGAGCGTAGTCACCAAGTAGTCAAACGAATCGGGCAATGATGCCAGTAGTAGAAGCGCTATGTCTTCATCCTCGAACTTTACCTCCAAGCTTGTAAGTTCACTAATCATCTGATTGAACACATTGAGGTGTTCCAACAAATCTCCCCCTTCACTCATCTGAAGTGAATACAATCTCTTCTTCAAGAACGAACTTGTTCGTAAGAGATTTCGTCATGTAGATGCTTTCGAGTTTGAGCCATACCTCCGGAGCGATTCGATTTCGCTACATATTGAAGGGCCTCATCGATAGGTTCAATCGGATTGCACCGCACGCCCTCTCCTCCATGTCGGCCCAATCATCATCGGTGATGGTGTCCGGCTTGTTCGATCTTCCCGAAGAACCTTTGATAAACCTTGTTGAATCAACGAGATCCTTCATCCTTCTCCGCCATAGTGTAAAATTATTCTTCCCGGTGAATCGTTCAATATCAAATCGAATGGTTGAACCTTTTCCAGCCATCTAGTTAGAAGTCGCAATACAGGAACAGAGAACCTGGATTGCTCTGATACCAATTGTTGTGCGGAAGAACACCCTAACTAGATGAGAAAAGAAATAAGAACAATCAACAACAGTGAGGGCGCTACACCCCTTCCTGCAGATGTGATCAGAACAGCCATGGATGGGATTTGAAGGAGCTACACACAACGGTAGAGGGAAGCTACGCAAATGGTAGAGTCGCCGGGGGGACATGTCTTATTTAACACCAAAATTCAAGCCATTTTAATCGGGTATGATTTGCTCCAATTTGTTGACGGCACACACCCTTGTCTATCACTTAATTCGTCTGGATCAGCTAATGCAGAACGCACATCATGGATCTACCAAGACCAGCTATTGTTATCCGCCATTTTCAGCTTAGTTTCTAAATCCATTTTGCCACTAATTGCATTCAGTGAAACCTTTCAAGAGGCATTGAAAAAGCTCACCAACCTTTATGCCTATAAATTCCGCTCTCGGGTAATGTTTCTCAAGGATCAGCTGTCCACAATCCGACGTCAATCAAGGTCAATTGCCGAATATCTTCAAGAATTAAAGGGAATTGCTAACGGACTCTCTATTATTGATACACCCCTTCAAGATGATGATATTGTTATTCATGCCTTAGGTGGAATTGATCCTGAATTTATAGAATTAGCCGCTGCAATTCGGACTAGAGAAAATCCTATTTCATTTAAGGAATTACACGACAAACTCGTCGCTTATGAAACTTGTCTCAAGCATGAAGAAAAAGCTGCATAATTCGTTCCTATCACAGCTTAGTATACTGCCAAATCACGCTTTATTTTGTCCACCGCTCATTGAAACGGTACCCAAAATGGATGTGGTGCTTCTCATGGTACCTGCAACAACTCTGACAATCAACATTCTCATAAAAACCCCACCCAGTGGGGCAGCCCATCTCAATCTCATGACTCTCGGCCTCCATGTCAATTTGCGACAAATATGGCCATACGACCAAGACTTGCTACTGTATCCGAGGCCGTCCAAATGCTAAACATGTTGTGCATCACACAACCGCCACACGCTCTGCCTCGCAATGGTTGTTGATTCAGGAGCATCCCACCACGTTACCAACGATTAGCAAATTTACCTCTCCCCTCGAAGTATGAGGACTAGATAAGATTATTATTGGTGACAAGACAAGTTTGAGTATCTCTCATGTTGGGATGACGAAACTTATGTCTCTCGAAAAAGCCTTTGTTTTACCCAACACACTTTGCGCACCATCCCTTACTAAAAGTCTTATTTCCATCTCCATATTTTATGCCCAAAATAATACATCTATTGAATTTTTTGACACGTTTTTTTTGGTGAAGGATCTTCAAACAAGAGCGACGTTGTTGCGTAGCGAGCGTAAGCATGAAGTCTATTGGATGCCACTCTCCCTATGGCCACACAAAGACCAATCCATGGCATTCATAGGAGAGAAAGCATCTCACTACAACTGGCATCGACATTTGGGACATCCTTCTCTTTCCATTCAAAATTACATAGTTAGCACATTTTCATTACCGGTAGGTCCTACATCCAAATCTATTTCCAAGTCATATTGTGATTCGTGCCAATACAATAAATGTTGTCGTTTACCATTCAATGTTTCTACTCTCTCGAGTCAAAATCCACTAGAACTCCAACTGACGTTTTGAGTCCTACTCCGGACACCTTAGTTTATGGTTTCAAATATTACGTTTAATTTGTCAATCATTTTACAAAATACATATGGCTTTATCCTATGCAAAAAAAATCCAACTTTATGCTAATTTTAGTGCTTTTAAACCAATTGTCAAAAAAAAATTTCAACATCCTATTATAGTTGTCTACTCTGATGGTAAAGGTGAGTGTTAAAAACTTAAAAACTTTTTCACAACACACGGTATTTCTCACTTCACCACTCCCCCTCATACTGCGCAGCACAATGGCATCGCCAAATGGTGACATCGCCGTATTGTCGAAACAGGCTTAATTTTACTCCACAATGCATCTCTTCCAACCTCATTTTGGTCATATGCCTTTCAAACTGCTACATATCTCATCAATTGACTACCCACTCCAATCCTTCAATATTAATCTCCATATAAAAAACTTTTTAATCAAAAGCCGAATTATCTCAAACATCGAATTTTCATATGCTTATGTTATCCGTGGCTTTGCCCATATGCCCAAAACAAACTTGATAACCATTTCCGTTCGTGTATATTTCTTGGCTACTTGTTTTCCCAAAGCGCGTACAAATGTTTCAAACCCCAATCCAAACGTGTTTATACTTCTCATCATGTTGTGTTTCCCACACACATTTTTCCATATGCCATAACAAGCTTCTCACCTCCAAGCCCATTACCATCTACGACTCCCACATGGATCCAACTCCCAATTCTTACCCAACAAATGAGTCCAACCTCGCCTCCTATCCCATGTTGACCCAATCGCAAGCTCCTATAACTGCTACTGATGCACTGCCTGCTCCCCATGCAACAGCTATCTCTTCAATTAGCATTACCAATGTCACCAACAACCATTCTCGGCCCGAATCACAACCTTAGGCACTACTTAATCCACCCATAGTTGACCCCTTACCCAAAACCCAAACCAACTCAAACCAAAATGACACATCACTGTCTACCATAAACTTACAATTGGCATTACCACCACCTCCACCAACCGCCATCCGAAGCATCAAATGATTACACGATCCCAAAATAACATTTACAAATCTAAACAAATTCATCACACCACTAAACACCCCCTACCTGACACCATCGAACCAACATGCGTAACTCAAGCCTTGCAGGATGCCAAATGGCGACATGCCATGTCCGAGGAGTTTAATGCATTGATACGCAATGGAACATGAGAACTCACCCCTAACATAAATTCTAGTAATGTTATTGGTTGCAGGTGGATCTTTCGGATTAAATGCTGACTTGAGAGCAGTATTGAATGCTACAAAGCATGTCCAATTGCCAAAGGCTTCCACCAACGTCCCAGGATTGATTACAAGGATACCTTTAGTCCCATTGTCAAACCGACCACTATTCATGTTATGCTCTCTATTGCATTGAACCGAGGATGGTCACTCCGATAACTTGATGTCAATAATGCATTCCCACAAGGGGATCTCATGGATGACGTATACATGACTCAACCTCTGGGGTCTATTGATCCGACTTAACCAAACCAATCATGCAAATTGAGAAAAGCTATTTACAGATTAAAAACAAGTGCCAAGGTCATGGTACATCGCATTAAGTAAATTTCTCCACATTCACGACTTTCATAGCTCCCGCTCCGATCCATCTTTGTTCATTTACACCATGGGTCTAATTACAACATTCTTCCTTGTCTACGTTGACAATCTCGTCATCACAGGTAACGACCCCTCTTTCAATGCAAAATTCATTGAAGCACTATCTATGCATTTCTCTGTCAAAGATTTGGGAACGCTTCATTACTTCCTTGGTATTAAAGTGATCCCAACTAAAACAAGTATACTTCTCTCTCAATATAAGCATATTCGTGGGCATAAGTACAGCCCGAGTGCCAAAACTTGATACGAAGGGACACTTAAGTACCACTTTTCAAAACAAATGGATCACTTTAGTGTTAAGTCGTTGGAACCCTACCGGAAATCCTACGTAGCAATTTTTTTTATTAATTTTCTTGCCTACGTGGCTCGCTGAAAACTGAGTCGATGAAAAATCAACCAAAACGACGTTGTTTTATGCTGATGTGGATTTTAAAATTATTAATTAAATAATTATAAAAATTATAAAATTGATTTTTTTAAAAAATTAGTCTGACTTGGCAATTTTGTGGATTTTTTATTTTGAAAAAAAAATGCTTCGTCAGCAAATGAAGTCACCGGAAAATGGACACGTGGTAATTTGGCCGGAATTTTTCGTCGTTGGTACTTAACTGATCCATTTTAGTCCGATTTTGGCACTTAAGTGTATCTTTTGTAACTTTTAGCACTTAAGTGTCCCTCCATGCTAAGTTTTGGCACTCCAAGGGTCTGTACGTCCATATTCGTGAGCTTCTACAAAAATACAAAATGGATGAAGCCAAGAAAGTAGGCACTCCATTAGTTGTGGGAATCAACTTATCTGCCAATGATCCAACTGAGGCAACTAATGCAAGTGAGTATCGAAGTCTTATTGGGGCCCTTCAATATCTCACTCTCACAAGACCCGATGTCACATTATCCGTCAACAAATTATCCTAGTGATCAACTCACAGATGCCCTCACCAAACCATTATCCAAACCTTGGTTAAGTTATTTGCGACCCAAGATTGGTGTCTTCGATGGATGCACCATCTTGCTGGGAAATGTTAAGGATAATGATGCAAATCAAGGAGATCAAATCAAATCACAAAAGTGCTAAGATCAAGGGATTTGATTGATTCTGAAATCAATTTGTTTGATTGTAACAGCTTGTAATATCTTGTATAAATACATATACTCAGCTCATGGAAATGTATCACTCACTGAAAATCTGTTTCTCATAATTCTCTCAATTCTCTTAGACTTCATACGCAATAGCGATGCAAGGTGGTCGTTGCATCGCTCTCTAGCACGGTCACTTTAGTCTCTCTCTCATGTGCACACATGAAATGATATCAAGCAACAACCAGGGCGGTAGTCGATATTGACAGTCATCTTCTAGTGTAGGTGTTTTCTTTTTTCATAAGTAAAAAGGAGGGGAGGAAGGGTGGCTAGTGCTAACAACCCTTGCTAAGCACCAATATAAGAGTCCCACATCCATTATGGATATGGAAAGTTCAAATTGAACCATTGTAGGGACATTTGGTTCAGTTTTACAAATGGATTCTGAATATAATTCAAATGCTAAAAGTCAAATCTTTTTGGGGAAATGTAAATTGTGTTTGATAAAAATTATTTGCAAATAGACTTTGAGTTCAATACATGCTTGGCAAAAAAAAAACTTTTGCAATAGGCTTTAAGTATATATTTTTATATTTTTTATATTTCTTTTATTGAAAAATGACCCAAACCCTTTGTCGGTCCAATGAAGAGATATGGCCACCAACGAGCCAGATCTAGCGCCAATGACTATTAGTTGAGGTTGCCCGAGTCGGGCAACCTCCAGCAAAGGTCACACGACCTAAGCAAGGGTCAAGGCACACAACTTTAGGTGACCCTCGATGAGGGTCATGCGACCTAGGTAGGGTGCAACCTAGGCGACTGCCATTTAAGGTTGCGTGACCTTGGGCGAGGGTCACCTAAGGTCACACAAAACCCAAGTGGCTCTAGCCTAGGTTGTGCAACCCCAAGCGATCACCACCTAAGGTCACACAAGTCAAGCGATCACTACCTGAGGTCGCAAGACCCATGCAGCCATCACCCAAAGTAGTGCGACATTTGGCAAAGGTCACCTAGGTCACGCAACCCTTGCCAACCACTCACCGGCTAGATCTAGCCTTCTTGGCCCCTCATCGACACTTCATTGGCTACCCTCACGTGAAGAAGATGAACTTTCTAAGAAGGGGCAAAATAGGAAAATCAAAATATTAGTGAGGGTAGTTTTGGAAAAAAAATCATTTTAGTATTCTTGCAATGCTAAAAGCTCAAAGCTAATGGGGAGTAGCCTTGAGCTTTCAACCTTCCCAAGGTTTGACTTTCACCTCAAAGTTCCTTGAAATTGGTTGCTAAACACCCTAGCACTTTCTAAGGGGCTTTGGAGGTTAAAAGCCTCTTGGGAATGCTGAATCAAATGCACTCCTACTCTGCCACCAGTGACTAGTAAGTACAAGGTTGGCAAGCGGCCCTACCAAGATCTAGCAATTAGAAAGCCTCTTGACCATCATCGAGCCAAATACCTTCACTACCAAGGTCTTCCATATTTGAGAATTCATCTACCTCGCGGCACGAGGCAAGTTGCAGCTGGGTAAAGCACCACGAGCCATTTAAAGGTCTCCTCACAACGAGAATCAAGCTCTTAATCTCTCGGAGGACGAATGACCAATTAGTCACTATGCCAATTCCATCTCAGTGGTTTGTAGCATTGTGTTCAGTTATCCTATTTTTATATGTTTGGTTTTTCAAGGTTTGCTTACTTTTCAACTTACTTGGTTTTTAATCATCAAATCTTATGATAGGCCAACTAGCCAAACCATGGAGCCGTTTGCATTGCCGTATGATATAGATTCATTTAGACCATTCGGGCCTTTTTGCTATAACTCAGTCTCTCCTTGTTTCCAAGCCAATCTCAGCTTAAAAAGGACCAAATTATATATAAGATTTTGAACTTTCTTTGGGGGCACCATCAAGCAAAAATTTCACATAAATTTACGGCCTGGAATGACTATGTTGTTTGGAAAATATGCAAGATCGCATGGCAAATATACGTATGTCTCAAGATAGTTTTGAAAGGAAGGAGCCAAGTCATTATTTGGCCTACTCTCTTTTTTTATCGAATTATTTGGCCGATAAGAATACTTTGGACCTAAGCAGGTCCTTAAAAAGCTCAAGGGGAAAACCCAAGAGCGGGCCACTTACCCCACTCTTAGAAAATCCTCCTTATTCCCTAGCCCTAGGGGGAAAAAATATCTAGGTCGATTAAGGGTATTTAGGACGGCTCCTCACCGTCAAAAAATATTATGAGGATCCTTGCAGCATGATTGCTGGACAAGCGAACGTAATCCCAATAGATGGGAAACCACCCTGAAAAGGTAAGAGGGGGAGTTAAAATATACATACGTCTCGAGATATTTTTAAAAGGAAGGAGCCAAGTCATTATTTGGCCTCCTTTTTTTTATCAATTTATTTAGCCTACTAAGACAGGAGTACTTTAGAGTTTTAGAATACATATAATATTGGGTTTTGAAAGCTTAAAACAATTTTAAAGAAAATATCATAAATTTTGAAAATATGTTTTTATAAGACATTGCATGCCCGGAGGCCTAGGTTTATGATCAGGCAATCATTTTGGCCAATCCGCGTTAGGGTCCGACCGATTCAGTCTGCTTGGCACTCGACCTACGGGTTGACTTACTATCTGCAAAAGGTTTTTTATATGCAAATACCATAGTAGATAGAATAACAATCTAGAGAAAGTACGAAAATTCATGGATTTTATTTAAGCCTACTTTTTGCGTTTATTTTTGGGGATCTACTTGAGCACAGCGGCAACTTCTTTTTTCACAGTGCCGTTGTGCGGTGTTGACAGCGCGTTGGGCTCGCGTTGCCCCTGCGGCGGCTAGGCAAACGCAGCTCGATGTTCAATGCAACACGCGGTGCCCGCCCATTGGACGTGCCGCCGCCTATCACCGGCGTCAATTTCTCCTATTTTTTGTTCGTGGAATTATATATGTATTTCTAAAAGTTCGCTTGTCTTTTCCATTCACGGTCAAACCCTTTTCGGGTTCCTAAACTTCCGGAAAATACAATCTAGTTTTCTAAATGTGGCAAGTGGCGGATTTTCGAAGATTGGGCCAAGCAGACGGTAGTACTAAAAGTTTATGACATTATCTACCTTAAATATTTTATCAACACTATTCTTGCAAGGTGATAAAGTTTGTGAATTGATTTTTCCGACAAAATTTTGTTGATCAGATTAAATCACAAAATTCTAGACTCTCCAAAAACGGACAATTGTGGTTAAAAGTTGCGATATGGTCAAAGGATGATTGCATTAAACAGGTGAATTTCGCTCATATAATATCCTTATGAAATCATGGACTTGTATATGGGAGCCAAACTTTGTAATCCAATTAATATGCAAATTCCCTATATCTAGGAACATGTTTGATTGCAATAATGACTATTGCATTATTGGTTTGGTTTACTGTTTGCTGGTGATAATAGTTATACAGCGTAATTCAGCTGTGGTAGCTTTTAAATGGACCCCTTGATCTATTGTTGTATGCTCCTATCATCTATTCATTTTTTACAGTAGTTAAAGTTAAAAGAGAAATCTCTTTTGAAAAATAGATGAAAATATACTTTTATCCTTAAAAGTCACATACATTCCACGTGAGGTTTGACCAATGTAATAAAATGAAAGTTCAAGGAGGCATTGTGTAGAATTGAAAGTTTATGGGCGGAGGTGTGCTGCGTCAAAAGTTTAGGGGTTTTGTGTAATTTCCTTTAATTTTAATCAATATTTCTATCAATTGTAACTAATAAGATGTGTATTATTTGTATAACGCTACCCAAATTATAATTATTTTGACTTAATCACCTATTATATTATGGGCAACCCTATTACCACCCTTATTTTAGCTAAGATACTCCTTTTTTTGGGTTAACTAACCGAAATGCCCACCTATCTCTCTTCAATTTGTTGTTTCTTTTTTTTATCAGGCTAAGGAAAAAAGCTGCATTTATTTCTATCACATATTTTATTAGTATCACTATACAAATGATTCATTACATCTGACAAAATATCATCTTATCTTGCATAATGCTATCACTTTGCCTAGAGAAATTTATCAATTTTAATCTATGTTCTCATATTTTTTATCAAAAATCTACATAAAAGATTAAATTTTTATTTTTATGATGGCTTGTGAACATGAAATTACTAACCAATTTTTATCTAATAGTTTGAGCGAAACTATATACCTAATTATCTAGTTGATCTTATTTTTTTTAAATGGAAAAAGAAAATTCATCAAAATATGGAAAATGTTTTAAGTATCATTTATAAAATGACATACAAGAGCTTAGGAGCATTCCCCAGCATTACATAAATAACTAAGAATGTGAAAAAATGTTAATTTGTTAAAAGCATGATCAAATATTAAACATATTTATATTTAGATCATATTTAAATATTAACAAAAGACAAGCACCAAATGAAAAAAAAGGGAACTTATTGTTGTTCTACTTCTATCATAAAGAAATTAATTAATATCGGTTGTAAATTCAATTTCATAGCAAGTGGGTCAAAACTTTAACAAATGCTTAAAACTTTCCTCTAAAATAATATTATATGAGTTTGAAAGTAAAAAAGGTGTAACTTGATTTTCAGCTCCCATTTTGCAATTCATATTAAAATGTGATAAACTTAAAATAAATTCATTAAAATTAATCCATCTTGTGATTCAACTTTGAAAAAAGTTTTGTTCAAACTATTTAATAAAAAATAAGTAGTTAATTGTGTATTCATAAGCCATCATAATGATCACAAATAGAAATTTATAATCTTCTATGTTACTTTTGTAATTAAATCTATGAGACCATAGATTAAAATTAACCACCTCCTCTAAGCAAAGTAATAAAAGGGTGTAGGATAAGATGATATCTTGTTGGGTGTAATTTGGCATTTATATGATGAGAGAGATGGTAGAAATAAGAACAGTTTTTTTTGTTAGCTCGTAAAAAAAACAATAAATTGAAGAGAGAGAGAGAGAGGAGAGGATATTTTTGTCAATTAACTAAAAAAATTAGTATTTTAGCTAAGATGGGGCTTAACAGTTGATATCTTAAAATAGCGCCACCCATTATAGTTAATAAATAAAATACTAATTACTAAGTAAACAATTGATATCAAAATAATTATGTTATCTTAATAAGTGATTATTTTATTGAAAAACTACTAATGATGTTATAATTAGCATGACATTGGTTGCTTACTATTAGGTACAATTATGCACATTCCCAAAGCTTAGTATAATATTATTCACAATAAGATTATTACCTCAAAATATATTATATTAGTAAATGCTCGTTAAACAATTATAATTTCAATTATACTAATGATTACATAATTATTAATACTCATTCAACATAATCAAATTTTATATTTAAATCATAATAATAAGTTTGTTGTTGCAAAGTTGATATAAAAGTATGCATTAAATTGCAATATCTTGATAAAATATGTGGGACCCTACATTGATAATTGGCTATAAAAGTAATAGTAATGGTTATGTATTATTTATCTTAGCATAATCACATTTTTTTTGTTTATCATATTTTAACTCTCAACTCACTCTCATATTTTTGCACTACCTCTTTGTAGAATATGCAAATTGAACCTTATACTTGAAATCCCATCTCTAGCCCTCCTGAGAAAGTGGGGAATCAAACTCTATACCTCTCATTTCACATATAAGAAGGGTGCCCACTAGGGCAATCCTCAATAAAAGTATAATTACTTGTTATATGCTTCATTTTTTTATTACAATCATAAATAAATCATCAAAATATAAATAAACATCCGGCATAATAAGTTGTATATCTACTATTATATTTAGGCTATTAAACTTTTATTTTAAGAGTGCCTGGGAAATTTCGATGTTATTTCCAATTTATATACCATTAAGGCGTTTGTTTTATCACTCATTTGCTTGTCATCAACAACCCAACATTGTAGGCCCACTATGGATATTGGGCACTTGTCATGAGCCAACGCTTGAGATCACAAATCATGCAGCACTTAGGCTCCCTTTGGCTCTTGTTTGAATTCTTAACCTCCACCTTCCCCAATGTATCGCTCACTAGACCACTCGGGTTGTAGAGAGAAAAGTTATAGGAGAAAATGTATTTCTATTGCTCAAACATTGGCCGATACAAATGGGGGAGTATACTCTTATTTATATATGAGGCCTTTCAATTATTACCATTGATCACCCCTTGATCAAAAGGTGCAGATCTACTCTTCCTGACTACCACCTATTCTATAAAATACAAGACTACCATCTACCTATTAAATAAATAAATATCTTGAATATGAATATATGTTGAACCTACCATCCCTAGGAGTATTCCAAAATCCTCATGAACGCATTAGAGCCCAAGACACTTCAAGACTTGCCAATCATATAGACCAACTCTTCGGCCGGTTAGATCTTGAAAACTCTCATCCATGACTTTCCCCCCAATTCATGTGAGCAACACCCTCGACAATCTCAACTTGCTTGCCCAATCGCATCCTTCCCTTGGATTGTTGATTTCCTTGAACATTGGCGATTCTTCCATCTCTGATACCACTTGTTCTTTCCCCTTTTGACTTGTCAACCACATGTCTCTTGAATCCCAACTTGTTCTACAAGCAACTCCTATTTTGGTTCGGCCATTTCCATGTTGCTAAGCAAGTTCTCCACTTCCGAAAAAAGCACATAGATAGATATCTCACTTTGAGTTAGCATGGTTTGTCCCAACTCCACCTTCTATTCTTCCAAAGGTTGTGGTTTTGCTCTCGACTTAGCTACATGAACCTCAACTCTAGCTTTTCATCCATGAGTCTATCATGGAGATGCTCTTGGTCTTAGTTAACCGAAAGATCATAGGCACCACTCATGGGTATATTATTGGGTCGATCTTGGTTCTCCTATTAATCATGGCATCCACAATATAAAAGAATTGCAAACCCAATATAAGATCAAATTCATCAAGCGGAATTACATCAATAGCAAATTTGTCCTTCCAATCACCCATATGTAGTTCCACATATCGAGCAATGCCAATGATTGATATATCATCCAAGTTGACCACCTTGAACCAATGTCTGGTTGGCTCCACTTGAAGTCCTAAATTCTTTGTTGCTTCAATCGACAAAAAACATGTTTGACACTATCTTGTAAACAAGGCATATATTTTTGTGTTGCCAACATTGACTTCCAAGGATAACAAAAATGTACTTGGAAGCTTCTTGAGCTAACTTGAGTCTTCGTCGAGTTGATAAGCTTTATTGCTCTGAGCCACGCTTCTCTCTTCTCTTACTTTAGTTCCTCCTTCCTCCTCGCATCGAATTGCCAAAAATTCACCCTTTTTGCACAATCTTGAGCAAGGTTTGGGCGTTCGCCAAAAAAGCACTTGATCAACTTTCCATGAACTTTTCCTTTTGACTTCATCATTTACTTGCCACTCAAAAACCTTCATCACTTGTCCCACCGATCATGGATAGTTTCTTTCTTCATCCCCATCATGGAGGCGATTTGCTGCCTGACCTTTTCCTTGGACTTAGGATCACAGAACCGATAGAGATCAATCAAGGATTCGGTTATGGCAAGAGCGCTTGATATCTCTTTCACTCCCCGGCATTCCAATCGTAACCTTGCCCAAAAGGCTTAAGCCCATGCATCAATGCGAATAGTGCCTTGGACTCAGTCATATCCAAAACCTCCAACAATAGCTCAAAAAGCTCACACACATATTTGTGAATATCTTCATTGTGAGAGAGACAACAAACTTACGTTGGGCTTCACTCTTGGCACATTCCAGGCAGAATTGCTCATGAAAAGTGGTGACGAAGTTGGACCATTGAATGATGGGTTTGGCACTCGTCTTTCATTATTACATTTACCCTGCCATTACAACAAAGTAACATCAGTAAAGTACATAGCTAGAGTTTGTAACTTAAGTCTCGTTATCCTTGATTCCCATGGCATCGAAGTATTGCTCCATGCCTATACGAAGTTATCCACCTCTTTAGCAAACTGGTCTCCCTTAAACTCCTTTAGCTTAGGAATGTCCCCCTTGGTTTGCACAGCATGGTGAGTCGGTGACCACCCCTTGTGCCATGGCTGCTTTGCAAGCCTTGAGTTCATCCTTGACCACCTCTAGCTCACTTGTCGTGACTGACTTGTAAGCTTTGAATTCATCTTTAATACTATCAAGCTTGTGTTGCAGGTCGCCGCTCATGGTCCTGATGGCGTCTCCTCTTTTGTTCATCAACCTAACAACTACATTCAAGGCACTTGAAAATTCTTCAAAGAGCGACTCTTTGACCTTGCCAATTTGCTCCTTCACGTTCTCGTAGAAATTTTCCATCATCAATTTCATCTATGCAAGTCTCTCTTCAAAAGAGGACATGATATCCTTCAAGGAAGCTCCTCTTTGCCCTTGCACGAGCGTCCTCTAGGACCTGGTCACCAACTATAGCAACAATATTCTCTCGAATACTTAGTATGCATCGCAATTTCTTTCTATCACACTCTCTACAATTCGCTCTGATACTACTTATCACGGGCCGATACTTGAGATCTCGAATGACATTTACGCCCATTTGGCTTAATTACTCTCCTCAACTATCATTTATCCTATTAAAGTATAAGACTACTATCAACCTTATTAAATACAAGAAATATCTTAAATATTATTCACGTGTCATTTTGGAGTAATCCCCGGAACCAAGATAGTTCAAGCGGATTGTCTAAGCTAAGACTTTGGCCGGTTATGCCTCGAAACTCCGGTGCGTGACACACCAACCCTCTTCTCCGTTCCAAAACTCAGGCCGCTCGAGCTCGCCGGAGAAGAAACGGAGAGATCTCTTGGCGGTCAACGGGCGACCGTGAGTCTCGCCGTCGGGGCTCACCTGATCGTTCGCCCACTCGTCGCGACCTCCATCTCGCTCCCGAGGGATCACGTCGATCCGTTTCCCCCGGAGCCATGACGGAGACCAAGTCCAAGAAGCTGCTGATCCTGTACGCGACTCAGACCGGGAACGCCATGGACGCGGCGGAGCGCATCGGCCGCGAGGCCGAGCGCAGGGGCTGCCCCGCTTCGCTCCTTTCCGTCGACGAATATGACGCCGTGAGTCTTGAATCGTTCTCTAGAGAAAAGGATGAACGGATCGCGTGTTTGATATTAGTTCGAGAACTAGCGATGAATTTTTTAGCTGTGTGTTCGTTGATTTGCAATAGTTGTATTAGTCGGAGGCGATGCGTTAGCTTATGCCGAGTATGTGTTTGTTTTTATGCGTGGCAGAGCTTGTTGCCTCTCGAGGACATCGTCGTGTTTGTGGCTTCCACCACGGGCCAGGGGGATCCACCAGATTCCATGAAGGTGGATTTAGGTCTCGTGTTGGGTTTTGAGACTTTCTGATTTCGAGATGCTGTGGTGATTGGATTGGCTAGCATTTGTAGCTCCTGATATTGCCTTGTTTTGGTAAAAACAGGTGTTTTGGAGGTTTCTTCTGCAGAGAAATCTGAACCAGCATTGGTTGGAGGGAGTGCATTATGCCGTGTTTGGGTTAGGTGATTCTGGTTACCAGAAATACAATGTAATCATGTTTTCACTGCTTTCTCACGAGATTGGCATATGCTTTAATGATGGCATCAAACATTCTAGACCTGACTTCCACTGTTATGCAACTGCTGCTTTTATGCTTATTCTATGGAGGATAGGAGATGTGATTGAATTTCGCGTAATAGGATCATGATCTGTTCGAAGTACTAGGATGCATTTCTGCTCAGCAAAGCAAATTTGCTTTCAATTGAAGTTGATTTTCAAAGCATTCCCAGTGCCATATTTTAAAAATCATAGTTGCATAACAGCAATTTGATGCCTTAGCTGTACCTGGCAACATGATTTGTGGGGACCATTTGGTGTCTATAAATTTTACCATTAGGTATTCTGAGTGTGTTAATATGTTACTGCTATATGTTCCTTGTGCTTTGTAGAATTGTAGTTCAAAGGAAGTGCTTAGAGTAGACTTCTTTTGACATTTTATGGTGCCATTTGATGGTTATTTTCTTTCCACAGGAATTGTAAGTGACTGTTTTAGCAATATTCTTTTTTGTGGAATCAAGTAATGTTGCATATGCTTTAAGCATAATAGTTAGTGTGTCAAGTTCAATACTTTCATTGTAATTTAGCTTAAATTATACCCAGACTTCATCTTTTTTGTTATCCTCTAGTTGAAATGTGTCCTGCCAACCACTTCTCTATGCCCATTCATTCTGCTTCCTTCAAGTTTAAGTGCCTGGATGTCTCCTGGATTCATCCATGATTCATCCATGCTTCCAGGGCTACTTTGTTACCTCATATCATTTGTTGCAATATTTTTGTCTACCTCAATGACTTCAGCTAGAGGAACTTATCTTCATCTTCATGCACCGATGACTGCAGTTTGTTGCCAAAAAACTTGATAAGAGACTTTCGGATCTTGGAGCGCAGGCCATTGTTGAAAGAGGTTTAGGGGATGACCAGCATCCTTCAGGGTATGTCATGGCACTAGAAACTAAATCCTTATTCAAAATTGTTATGACTAGTTCTCATGCAATTAAATGGAGAAAGCATACTTTACAAACTATATTCTTGATATTCTATGGGTGACATTTTTCCTTCTGAATGAGTTTCCAAGTTCTGGCTAATATTATGAAATTTGACCGTGAGACTGTGAAAATTATTGGTGTTTTTAGGCTCATGCTTGTGGAGCTGATCTCACATTTTATTATGATGGTTAAGTTTGGTGGCATGTTGTTCTTTGTCATGACTGGCTGTATTATATGTTTTCTCATTTCTATGCAAACTCGTCTTTACATTACTTGTGTAGTTGTGAACCACTGTTGCTTTTCCAATCATAACACTTTAGATACACCATCAAAGGAAAGTAGGTATATCTTCATGTCTTTCTTTTACTTTTGAACTAACCTGGTTGATTAGTTCTTGAAATGTAGCATCCAGTTTTATGAGTAGCTTATGCCTTCATGAAATGGGAGTCTTTATCAACTGATTTTAATAGTTTTATTTGGTTTTCTCTTATAACCAAGATTTTGTCATGTTTAAGAAATGCTTTTGTTCCTGGGCATGACTTAGAATCCCTTTTTTATCGTGCTGTACTTTCGGAATTGTTTCTCTGTCACTTCATTGGAGTTTCATGGTAGTTGACTCTTCGTGCTGGAGACTTTACCTTAAGATAAGGTCAAAATTTGAGAAGCCAAGTAACCAACATAATAATTTGTCATTCAAGGTATGAAGGAGCTCTGGACCCTTGGTTGTCATCCTTATGGAGAATGGTACATCAGATGAATCCAGAATTATTTCCTGATGGTTCAGATTATGTGAAATCAGATAAGAAAATTCTGGATCTGCCAAAGGTTCAGATCAAATACCATGCCGCTGATGAAGTGAATCTGCAATATTCAGTTGGGTCAGGTAATTTGGAATCTGTCTAGCACGTATTGATATAGGGTATACAAGTGGTGTGAACCTAGGTTAGAAAATTCAAGCTTAGCCAAAAAATGTACGGGGTGTCACTGGATCAATCTATTGCTAGAACTAGATGTGTTGTTCTAGCTAAGTTGGGGTAATGAGAGTGTTAGTATGCATGGTTCTTTGTTGTCCTTACTAAGTGGAGATTGTACAGTGCAAAATAAGAGGTCACTGAGTAGTTTATTCAATTTATTTGTATGAATGAGTTCAGGCTGGATTGTCATTTTGACTCTTTTTCTTTTTCAAATTTTCAGGCTTGTCATGCACAGAGATTGAAATTGAGAAGGCTCGCTGCATGTCTCCTGGTAGATTCTCTGGTCGCCAAACAAGACCTGATTGCTTTCTTAAATTGGTAATGTCCGACTCATATGATATAGCCAGTTGATAAATTGCAATTTCAACCCTTTGCTTTCAAGTGATGGTTGATTTTGTCATCAAACATATGCTATAACTTTGTCTTAATTCCATTGGGTGTGAGTTCAGTACTTCCAGTAGTGGGGAGGATGGGTAATCAGAAGCAAATAATCTAATATAGTGATAAGCCGAAGTTTCTCTACCTACCATATTCATTTGGCAAATCTGCTGAATCTTTTTTTTTATATACTTTCAAGAGAAGATGCATTGGTGAAGCGCTTACTGAGTGTGAAAGAATATAAAACACTGTAATGCTGTGTGCTGTGGACCTGGATTTGGATTAGGAAAGCACAAATATAATTATTGCTCCTTTATTCTTCTTTTCCTGAGTAGGTAAAAAATCATTGCTTGACCAAGGCAGGCTGTGGAAAGGATGTGCGTCACCTCGAATTTAACTTTGAGTCATCCGTAAGATGTTTAAATATACTGTTCAAAGAATTTTAAAGACTGGCTTTCTCTTTCTTGTATAACGTGTAATAATGAATTTTCAGGCTATTGAATATGATGTAGGTGATGTTCTGGAAATTCTTCCTGGTCAAGATCCTAAGGCGGTAGATGCTTTCTTGGTGCATTGTCATTTGGACCCTGACTCATTCATTACGGTAGGAACTGTTGCAGTCAGACTGATTATGTTTCATTAGTGCCATGATCTTACTGTAATAATAAGGAAATTCCTCTTTAAAATAGACATTCTTTGCTGCATTCACTGTGATGTTCACCTCTTTTATGATTTTACAATAAGTTTACGTCCAGCGGATTTTACTTGTCCTCTGATCCCGTGCTTATTATCTTTCTGTGCATATGCAGCTGCATATACATATAGCTAATGAAGGACCAAGATAAAGTTTGTCCATTTGAACTAATATTTTGGAAGCTATATTGTATGCACTACGGTATTTTCCCTATAGAAGCCAAATAAGTATATTATTCTTTCAATTTGTCATGCTGTCTTTGTATTCTCTTTCTTTTGAGTGTTTCACCTTGACATGCGTAAGCACCTTGGACAAAATTTCATGCAGGCACACATACTAAACATCTTGGTAATTGTGTTCAGATAATTCAATTTCTTTTCATATTTTGCTCCAACAGAAGAGTAGTGCTATTTGCTGCTTTCTTATCTTTATATTACTGAATAAATTGCTAGTAGTTATTGTTCCTCATGTTAGATTGTAAAATCCCATTGTTTATTCTCATGCATAAAATTATTTAAGTTCAATTTCCTCAACTTCCTCTTCTAAAATCTTGTAAATAAGATTTTACAAAGTCTTGAGGAAAGGCTCAAAATATGTTATCTCTATCATTTTAAATTATGAATGAATTAGATAAAGAATGCAATACACTTTAGAAATAGAAAATAACTATGATCTGCTCATTTGATATATGATTCTACCAAGTGAAAAAACCTATTACAAACAAAGACCAAAGTACTTTACAATTCCCTAGGTCATACCTTCCAATATAAAATTTTGGTTTAATTAAAAGGTAAACCAATTAGATTTAGGGCATATCTTGATTGACTTTTACATTTTGCTTTTGCTTATTCTGAATTTCATGGTGTACACATTTTGACTTTTGTTTTATCCCAAAACACCTGAAACTTTCATAGCATAGAACACCAAAGCACATAGAAAAATGCTATAATGACTAAATCTCAAATGAATCCTAACTAGTCATAGAAATCGAAAAAGAAAAGTCCTTTTCTCTTGAAGAATTGTTATCTTAGTTTCTCATACAACTCCTGTGTGCATCATTACTAATTGCTGCTTGAAACCATTTTCTATGCTTCAGATTCATCCAACAAAACAGGATAATCGAGTTCTAACTAATGGAATAAGTGCCTCAATAGTCCCCGTCAAATTAAGAAACTTCATCGAGTTGGCAATGGATATTTCATCAGCATCACCGCGACGTTACTTCTTCGAGGCAAGAGTCTTTTATGTCTAATGTTATAATGCCTATGCTCATCCAATTATGGTCAACTACTTTATGTGCCTTTTTTTGCTTGTGAATTGGCCTTTCTTATTGGTTATATATGCATTCTACTTTCTAGAAACCTAGAATATAACTTGACACAAAAATGGAAGAAGAGTAGTTCATCTGCGAGATATTGATTCCTGAAGCTTCAGTATAATTTTGGTACGCGTATTGTCTTCCATGTTTGTCCATCCAACTTTGTTTTATCCAAAATTTCTTTATCCAAACTGGTGGATGTCTGCTGCTATATCGAAGAAAAGCTAGCATTGTGGATTTGTTTGGCATATAGGTCACATGATTAGCTTAATTTTGGTGAATATATAATTTGAGTTTGGAAATTAAGTAGTCGAAGAGATCATACTAATTGCTGCGTCGCGTGATTAGTGGATTTTCCCTTTTGGGGGTTTAACAAGCTTCCCTGCTATGTTTTCTCACATACTGCTTCTTACTGGTGAATACAATCTCGTCTGCATAGATTTGAAACTACATTCTCATGACCTACTGATGTCCAGGATTATCTACTGCTGATGCACATTACACTGGGAAATGCTGGAATAGATAGTACTAAGCATAAATTAACAGATGAAATTTGTACCGATTTGATCATGGCTTTGGTCTGGTGGTTTTTTACTCAGCATGTCTTGCATTTTTTTGCTTTATTTGTACTAATAGCACCATCTTTCAGGTAATGAGTTATTTTGCTACAGCTGAACATGAAAAGGAAAGGCTTCAATACTTTGCATCAGCTGAAGGAAGAGACGATCTATACCAATACAACCAAAAAGAACGAAGAACTGTTTTGGAGGTGAGGAAAACAAATTAATTGCTCAAGATTTTATTCTTTGTGAATCAATTGGAAAGAAATCTTACCTTTCGTAAATGTATTTTTTAGCTTTGTCAAAGGGTATCAAATCATTCTGTAAAATCATGATATTCCTTTTTCCATTAAAATACATTATTGACATCATTGTTCGTATATAGGAGTGAGAGTTATGCCACATTGAGGTACATATCCTCAAAGAAGTTTTATCCATGCATCAGGAGAGGAATTTATTAATAAATTTTCATTTTTAAATAGGTATTACAAGATTTCCCTTCTGTACAACTGCCGCTTGAGTGGCTGGTCCAGTTGGTCCCTCCATTAAAAACAAGGGCTTTCTCCATTTCATCTTCTCCTTCAGCCCATCCTAATCAAGTCCACTTAACTGTGAATGTTGTGTCATGGATAACACCTTTTAAGAGGAATCGAGCTGGGCTTTGCTCAATGTGGCTAGCCAATCTTGATCCTAATCAGGGTGAGTTACTATTTACACATACTCTACAACAATATGTAGATGGAGTTATCAAATGTACTTATTGCAATGCTAAATGCTGAATCTGACATGATAGGTGCTTGTATTCCGGCATGGTTTCAGAAGGGTTCACTTCCTCCCCCACCACCATCACTACCTCTCATCCTTGTTGGACCAGGAACTGGATGTGCACCATTTCGTGGATTTGTCGAGGAAAGAGCCTTTCAAAGTCGGTCTACATGGACTGCTCCCATCATTTTTTTCTTTGGTTGCCGAAATGAGGAAAATGATTTTCTATACAGAGATTTTTGGTTAGATCATTCACAAAATGATGGGGTTCTCTCTGATGCCAAGGGCGGGGGCCTTTTCGTTGCTTTTTCAAGAGACCAACCTCAGAAGATATACGTGCAACATAAGATACGGGAACACAGCAAAATGGTCTGGAATTTGTTGAACTCAGGAGCTGCCGTCTACGTCGCAGGTTCTTCAACCAAAATGCCCACTGATGTTTGGTCAGCCTTCGAAGACATCGTATCCAAAGAAGGTGCAGTTTCAAGGGAATCCGCTGGTAGGTGGCTTAGGGCACTGGAGAAGGCTGGTAAGTATCATGTTGAAGCTTGGTCTTGAATTTGTGCCGACTCGTCCTCAGACAGACGGTGGAGGAAAATGAGGATTACTCTGCCTTGTGTGCGAGAGCTGTTTTTGGGTACTTAGAGTTTTTCGACCTTTGCGCAACAATACACATCCTTTTAATCGGGAAGTTGTCGTTATTTTCCTAGCGTTACCCGGCTGGTGAGCTTGAATTATGATGGTCTTAATTTCGTAGGAACGCTTTACAATATGGTGTCTTGTAATTTGGTGCTCGATCCTTCTTACCCATTACAAATGGCTTACTGAGATGTTGGAATGATCCTGGCCAAAGGACAGAGTGGGCTCCTGTCGAAATACGTCGATGTCCGATAAGATGTCCGGGAGACGTTGAAAATTTCTCTGCCTTGCGCAGACTTCAGAGAAATGTGAATTTCTTGCTTTTCACCCGCTAATCCGGGGATGTTAACTCGGGACTCGGGATGAGTCAAGGCAACATGGGTCGCTACTTCGATTCTGCTCAACTCGATTTTTCGGAGTTCAAATACTTGACTCCGTTCGACCCGATTCTTTGAAGTTTAAACGTACGACGAAAATTAGGCATAAACTCATATTTTAGGTCTCCCAGGGGAAAAAGGAACCAATTCAATTCATGTCAAGTATTTGACATCGATTAAGTCCAAGATTATAGATTACAGCTTTTTGAGCATTTTAATGATCACGGATGGGATTGGAAAATCGCATCTAAGTAGAAGATATTTTAAACCCTCGCTCTGAAAAAATTATTGAATTTCATGCCCGGATCGTAATTAGCACTTGAAAGTAAAATTCTCAAAAAGCTATGCCAAACTCATGGGGACTTATAAGGTACAATGTTGAAACATAGCCCTACAAATCTGAGCCAACGTTGAACCATAGCCTACAAATCTGAGCCCTTGAATTGATACGAGAAAATCTCAGATATTATGGTGCGATTGTTTTGTGAAAAAAAAAATCGTTTATATTGCTTCAAATAATTAGTTAATTAAATAAAATTAGTTTTTGTTCATTCATCATTGAAAGCAATACGAGAGATCAATTTAGGAAAATATTTTCTAAATTATTTATTTTTACGAAACAAGTAACTTTAAAAATATTACAAAATAACCAAACAAACTATTTTAAACTAGTAGAAGAAAGTGATAGAGTTAAGAAATTTTAGCTTAGAAAGTAAAAATGAATCTATATTTTTTTAATTCCAAATTAAGCAGTAAAAGGGCGTGAAGAACATATGATTTTTTTTTTCCAATGAAGAATATTCGAAGAAAGATTGGGGGTAAATATGCAAATATTTCCCGCAGTGAAAACTACAAATCGACTAGAATAATTAATTTTTTTAGATTGGGCCGGGCTGAAATTATTTTCATCATGAGCCCAATCAGTCCATGAGGTGAGGCCTCAACAAAAGCCCAATTCCTCTCTTCCTGAACATCATCTTATCCTCTCTCTGTACATTTGACACTTCCCTCGCTCTCGCTCCAAGCTTTGATACAGTTCAGTTCCATCCGAAACGATGCTGACCATGGCCGTACAACCCAAGGTCAGCGCCGCTCTCGTGCAGCGCCGGTCGTTCTCCTTCTCTGACGTTGCCTTGAAACCATCCAAAGTTTCGTTTTTTCCATTGAGAAAGAGCGGGCTCCGTGCCGGGCTCAAAGTGAATCGTCCCAGGTCGAGAGGAATGGGAGTCTCAGCAGCATCAGCGCCTGCTGAAGTGGCCGTCACGGAGGAGGCGTTGACAGTGGAATCTTCCCCGGAAGTTACACAGGATAAGGAGGTGGAGTTTTCTCTTTTTTTTCCCTCTTTCTTGTATTCTAATGTGGGTAGGTAAGTCTTTTGTGTTTGTTTTGTGTTTGTGCTTATGCCTATGAGAGTGCGGTTGAGAATTGCGATGGAATGTTGTCCAGAATGTGACTTGCTCTTTTTCTTGTGGTGAGGCTTGGCCTATTTGGGGAATAGAATGATCAGTGAAGATGCATTGTAGCTGATACAATTTAGAGGAAGCATTAGCTCAATCTCAAGTAGGTAATTCTAATACAATTGTGGATTTCTGAGAGGAGTTACTACCTACTATGGACTCAGTTTTCTGAGATACCTGCATATGGAAACCAATAAGGGGAGGATCAGTTGGCTGAAACCATAGCATGAAGCGAAGAGCAGCCTGAAAATGTTTTATGCTCATTATACTATTTTGCTCCTAAAGAATCGGATAAAATTGTAACATAGTAATGTCCCACACAGTTGATGCATTCAGTAGATGACAACAAGGAAGGATAAGGAGATTGAACCAAGTATTTAAAGAGGTTTGGCTGTACATGTCTACGTTCTCATTTCCAGCTCTAGGGGTCTAGAACTAAGCCTGAGCTCCGCTACTTCAATCAAGCAGTGCAAGAGTTACAGTATGTTTTCCCCTGCAACAGTAGCAGTTGCTTCTGTAATTCCCCCCTGATACTAAACCACCTCCCTTGCTGAACACCTTCAGTAAGAATACAACCTGATTTGTGTACAACTCGAGTACAGTGAACCTGTTCTTGCTCTATCAACACACTCAACAGCATTATGCTTTTCTTCTCGTACAAAATTTCTTCTCAATTTCACATGTTCTTAATCTTTCGAAATGTAATCAAGAAATACTCTACAGAAATTTGGAAGTGTATGAATAAGAATAAATGTGATAATTAGGGTATAAGCTTCTTTGGGTGCCGTCTTTGTCATAGCCTTTTTCTCTTTTCCTCCACTTCAATTTCCTGCCCTTATACGCTTCAAATTTGAAAAATTTTCTTATGATCCACTAGCTGTTGCATGTTATATTTTCTTTCCATAGGATGTGCATTCATATCTCTAGAATCCTTAGTAGCTTGATTGTCAACCACATAAGCAACTCTCCATATATATGCTTCAATCAAATTTTCAATCACATCATCAAGCCAACTAGCCTTTTCTCACACTTAGCGATTTCTTAGTCGAAAATTTTTTCAAATACCCGCAAACCAGATCAGATATGCAGATTACAAGTCCCATAAACGATAAAATCAATCTTCAATCACCTTAATTCTTTCCATAATAAAAAGATATACATCTTTTGTTGGTCTATCTTTGATTAATGCAATTTCATCAATCAACTATTGTGTCTCGCATTGAGTCCATCCAAATTTAAAAAATTTGAAAAGTTGTTGGTTCATTACAGCACAGCATGATACTAAGCCACAAATCTTTCCACTTATATTTAGCATAGCACTTCTTTAAATTTCTATTTTGATCTCCTCAATGGAGATTTTGCTTCTGTGTCTTGTTGCAATAGTAATTGGAGTTTGTCACCAAGCTCTGTGTTAGAATGTCTAATTGAAAGAC
Source organism: Angophora floribunda (assembly GCA_014182895.1). NCBI lineage: Eukaryota > Viridiplantae > Streptophyta > Magnoliopsida > Myrtales > Myrtaceae > Angophora > Angophora floribunda. The sequence continues at coordinate 13,688,812 of CM024714.1, forward strand.
TTGAGTTAACAGCAGGAGAGAGTGCATGTATATAAGGCATATTATAAATATGTATCAAGGTGATGTGAGATTATAATTGGCACACCCCTTGCATGATAGCTGATCCTTTAAGTCACACAACTCAAGCTCGGTTATTGTGAATGGGCATGACTCCTATTTTCTGCAGGCCAGTTGTGGATCCAACACAAGAAATGAGTTTGAGAGGGGAGTGCTGGGATTCAAGCTCTTGACTTGTGCTCTGATACAATATAAGAATGTCCAATCCAAAAGTTTTAGTCAATAGGTGGACAAAGACTGCATGTATATAAGATGCATTATATTCATGTATTTATACAATGTAAAATAATACTTAACACTCTTAATCTCGCTCATGTTGAAATTCATTCTTTTCACTTCATTGACCCTCTCTTTGCTTACCAAGAACACATGACTGGGAAATTAGAGACAATTTGCACCTTTGTGAGCTTGGGGCGCTCATTTGGTTTGCTAATATTGGTCTGTTTGCATCTTTAGGTTCCTTGGTTTTATAAAATAAAATGCAGTCTTGCTTGGTTAAACAGTTTTGTTTGTTGGAATAATTTTTTTATTTAATGGTCCAGAAGCTTGGAGTGGTTGTAAAGCCAATGAATAAACCCAGACTTGTCTTGAAGTTTATTTGGATGGAGAAGAACATTGGTATTGCACTAGATCAAATGATACCTGGCCATGGCACAATTCCGTTGAGTTCCTACTACTTTTGGCCAAGGAAAGATGCATGGGAGGAGCTTAAGGTCTTACTTGAAAGCAAACCATGGATTTCACAGAAGCAGATGATTATTCTTCTTAATCAGGCTACTGATATCATAAATTTGTGGCAACAGAGCGGCGGCGATTTATCATAAGATGTAGCAGTAGCATACTGGAGTTTGTACTTCTGTGGTCTATTTAATTTTACTGATTGTTATATCCAAATTAGCCAAGTTTCTTGTAATCCAAAACACTTATAATTTTGCTTCAGTTAGTGTGTATTCCTTCTGTTGTATCAGCCTATCAGGTTATGTTTAAGTACATGTCTTAATTGAGGTAAGGTTGAGGATGGAACGTAATGTATTGGGTTCAATTCTATTCCCCAATTCCTGCCATGGTATATTTTCTAACGAAAAGTTCTGGGTGGCTGAACGCATTTACCTCTTGGACTGTGGATGTATTGCATATGATTTCACTTTTCTGCAGTCCAGTGATAATGCTTACGTAACTGGCGTGAAAGGAGAAACTCCTTTTGGAGCCCTACATGCTCAGGAGTACCTATGCTACTACAATCTGAGTTCATTTAAGCAAGTAATTCATTTTGTCCAGCTTTATTAGTTTCTGTACAGTCATTAGGGACTGGTGAAAATCTTGACCAATGGAAACTGCCTTCTCCAAACCATGCAAGAATTAGCTCAGGATAAAACCCGGTAGGGGTAGATGAATGAATACGTGATAAATCAACAAAAGAATCGTTGAACCCAGAAGTGAATCCATGATAAATCAACAAAGAATAGTGGACCCTGGGAACAAGCTCATCTTTTTAGTCTGTGCACTGAACTAGTCCTGTTTTTCCTGTTTCTGTTTAGATCTGCTCAATAGCTGTATACAATGGTTCCTATTCAGAGAAGCATTCATCCGCCATTTCATCATATTTTGCAGGATTAAGGAACTCATTCATGGGTTATCTAAGTTTTGTACCTCTGTTCAATTTCACAGCTTATAGCCATACCTTACCACCTGCACTTTTTGTTTGAACGGTTGTTATTGGTGTCAAACCGCATTTTATTGTCCGAGGGCTCTGTCTGGCTCCACGGTCTCGAAGATGCAATCATCTCATTTACATTGTTCCTATCCAACTTTAATTGTAGAGCCACTAGCCAACTTTCTCAATGCACTTGCCTTTCGTTCTTCTCCCTTTTTTCAAGATAAATCTGAACGGCTTCCGTTTCTTCTGATGAGTCTGAGTAAAAGACTGGATGTATGCTATCATAAATCGGCTTGTCTGGATAGGGATCTGCATCTACCTCCTCCGAAGCTTCATATGAGTCATTTTGATTTGTAGATGGTGATAGTTCGTCAGTCATTGAATTTACAGTGATCATTGGGATCATGGTCCCCTGATCCCGATTCTGATAGCCTCACAGCGGCTCTTGCAGCGCCAGCCACATAAGCTGCTGATTCAATTGCGTCTTGAGCTGCAGCAACCACGTCGTTGTACTCCCTCCACTTCATGGAGTCCGAGAAGCCCTCATCCTCGCCTATCTTTTCAGATGCATCACAGGAGTCACCATCTGTGAGTACAGAACTTGTTAAACTGTGTTCAGGTTGCTTGTCCTCATAATTTATCCCCGCCTTTTCCTGCAATATAGGATCTATATATGTTAAAAATTGTCCGATCATCTTCAATTCATCGAGCGGTGCCTGAATCTGCTGCTCTGATTCAATGACCTACCTCATCAGCGGCACTCTCGAAGTGCAAAATCATTCCGTTTTCGTAGGCAATTTCTTCTAGTGCCTTCCTCCTACTTTCCACGCTTGGTTGTCTGGTGGAGAACTTCTCAATAATCTGAATTCATTGAGCTATGAGTCATCCAGACATGAAAGAAACTGGCCAATTTTGATCAAGTGATCAGAGTCAAAATCATTTACCCTTGGATTCACTCCACAGTCTCTGCGTAGTTCAACTGCTCGAGCCACAAACTCTTTCCCACATATCTTTGTGATGACAGTGCGGATCCCCTGGAGCTCAGGGAAGTCCCCGCACCTTGAAGCTGCAAACGTCAAGCTAGATACTGCCTCTTTGAGCTCCTCGGGACATTCCCTGTTTAAAGTGCAGGGAAACACCTCAGGCGTCATTTGATTAGTTCTTTAGTGTTCTTACTAAAAGTTACGAAGGCCTCAGCAAACTCACATGTTCTTTTGAATGAGAATTCCCCTCTGCGCAAGGATGTGGCAGTAGCATTCCAAGATGCAAAACGCATCCACCATATTCTGCTCCTTAATTACAAGCTCAACCTGTACAAAGATAATTCATATTAGAATGATTGTGCGTGCGCATGGGCATGAGAGAGAGAGGTGAAAACGTACACGGAGGAGAGCACGTTCTTGGTGTCCAAGGCTCAGTAGCTGAACGACATCCGACCAGGCAAGAAACAGCCGGACTTCTCGATGTTTTCTGAGGATGGCAATCCTTGAGATGGCGAGTTTTGAGAGGGTCTGGATCTTGGACTCCCTGCTGTTCCTGCCAAGAAGAATATCCAGCTTCCTCCCCATGATCTCTTGTTCTGCTGTATCTGTTGATCTGAGCTCTCGACAGCAGAAGGGTTTCTCAAGTGCAGACTCAGGCCGTTGCTGTTTGCAGCCCTCTGCAGACTTTATATACCCCAAGGATTAGGATACGTGTCTGCGGAACGCGCAATGCTCGGATACATTAAATAAAAGAGGATGTTCCACTCGCGGGCGTCATTTCATGTACACGTTGGTACATGACCGGTCGATGCAAAACTTTATTTAGCTCGAGAAGACACAGTCAGAGCTCGGCAAAGCTGACGTTCCCAATCCAGACAGTTAAAAGGAGGGTATAATCTATACTTAATGTTTTGACTTGAGGGTTCGTGACTTGAAGATGTCCAGGGCGAGTTTCTCACTGTACATGCAGAGTCAGCAAGCGAACGCCAACGGACGAAGCTCCTGGAGGAATCGTACCTCCACCTCTGAAGGGACGAAATGGTCTGGTCAAATGGCGGCGAATTATTTCTAGAAGGACAAAAAGAATGCTACGGAAATCGGACAAGTTCGTCCTTCAAGCGACCTTGTTGTTGTAGGTTGGAAAACATGAGTTCCTCTTGCTCTGACTTGGTGGAGGCGTTGGAAGGCTTTGTCAGCCTTTTCATCGACCATTTCTTCGCACGTCGATGCCGATCCACAAATGCAGTGTGTTCATTCAACATGGCGCTTGTGATTGAGTGTAATTGATTCCCGAGAAATGAATAATTTGACATATTTTTCTTGATATAATTACTTGTATTACTTATAGAAATAAATGAACAAATAATATTTTCATTGTCTATGAAATATTTAGATATAAATGTTTATTGATAATGAAAATAATTTTCATTGGCTAATTATGTCAAACGATATACGTGATTTTTTTTGAGAATATATTTTTTAAATCATTCATTTTCTGTTTGTAAAACAAACAAAGCTTAAGGATCCAATGCAATAAAAAGGAATTATGGAAATAGGAGGGACATCAACCAGTAAAGATCATATGGAATTATGGAAATAAGAGGGACATCAACCAGTAAAGATCATATTAACTTTTGATGACTGATTGAGTGGAGGGAGAAGAGCCCAAAAGATTTTCCTGAAAGAGTTTTTTTTTAATGCTCCTGGAGTATAATTCGATTATAATCAAACTAAGTATCAAGAGTCGAATTGTATCAAGTTACTTTTTATTTGAGGAAAATAGGGTGTGTTGACAACATTCTATTTTGTGATCATTGGTTGGGTATATAGAATCATCTGAGAACATATGAAAATTTCTCTCTCTAAAATACCCGACTTTAGATTTTAGCGGCTTAAATATCTGGTGCACAGTTGTGGATTCATTAATTGCGGTGCCAACTATCTTGTATGGACGTAATCGCATCATTCCGACGAAAGTGGCATGCCATGATTTCATTGCTCTAGAATCATGTACTCTTCTCAAGTTGTTCGATTAGGTAAAAAGAGAAGGCCACTTGTATAATTTTAGAAGAAGAAAAAGAAGAAAACGTAGCCTTGTGGGGGAGTGTCTATCAAGGAAGGAGTCAACGTTTGACCCCGACACTTTCCATCGTTATGGCTTTCCTCTGCCATGCGCCGGCGCTGAGGGGATCCTCTCATGGTCCACACGGTGCGGACAATTGAGCATGATTTGTTTTTCCCTCTCTTGATGATATTGGATAAAATTGGTCATTAATTTTCTTATTGTTTAGAGGATTTTTTATCCCTAACAAAGCACAACAGCATACAACATCACTTCATTCAAAAAACAGTGGAACAGAAGGTTGTAGTGCTGAAGTCAATTGACACGCATGTAAATAGTACGGATTTTTTATTCAAGATAGTGAGTGCAAAAAAGTTTGAATGATATATAAGTGTGCCGGGTCTAAATAAATATGTGGAGTTTTCATCAAGTGAGAATGTGAGAATGTTAGGATGTGATTCATAATCACCATCGACAGGAAGGCACAAGGGTCCTAGTCAGGGTTGCCCTAGCAAGGATTGCCAAGGTAGTGCTCCTGAGCTGCCAAAGGGCTTTTATTGTTTGCACTCATATTTTATTGATAGTGTAGGCTTGAGCCTATGAATAGTTACTATATATATAATCTCTTTATCTTGTAATTGAAAGGTGTAATATCGAAGTGTGATGTGTTAATTATAATGAAATCCTTTGATAGATGTAACACTAGTTTAAGGTTGAACCAAGATCAAACCTTGTGTCTCGAATTCTATTTCTCACTTTTACTCTCTATTTTCTTGTAATTGTACATCGAATCCTACCCCCTCAACATAAAACCCAAAAGAGTCTGAAATTGATTATTGTCAATGTATCTCAATCATCAAACTTCTAACTCATGTAATTCAATCAATTTATTATCTTGTAATTATTTTTTCCCTAATCATTTTGATCATACTTGCCAAATGCCAATCACCTTGTCTAGCAAAGACAAGCTCAAGTTGAATGAACATTCATGATTTTGATTAGAATGTCACATTAGAATAATTTTCATACGGCATTCACTTGAGTACTATAATTTATTTCACACTCAGTTGAGTATCACATATTTTAAAATCGTTCACTTGAGTGCCATCGGCGATTTATTTTGCTAGAAAATCTAACGTAGCATTAATTTATTATATAAGATCCAACATATAACCAACATGTAAGAACTTAAAACGACGTTGTTTGGAGATATATTCAAAGAACCCTATCCCAATATAAAGAAATTGGGACAATATTTTCAAAATTGAAAAAGTTGGTGAAGAACCCTGACTTTGAAATTGGGGCAAAATTCTGTCAAAAGTCAAAATCGGGGTTCTCAGACCAAGCGAGAGAAAGGGAGAGGGTTTGTGCCATCTGTTGATAAGGAGCCCTAACTCAAAACGAGATTCTCTCACACTCTCTTAGGAGTTGCCATCGTCATTTTTTCTCCACGAACAGATTTTAAAAACTCAGAGCAAGCATAGGGATAGAGAAGCAAGAACAACAATGGACAATAGAGGGGGAGCAGCGTCGAAGTTGCTGTACTATGCTTCCAAGCTAAAGTAAGAGAAGACGGTGCGAGAGTGACGAAAGAGGGAGAGGGGGAGAGAGAGAGAGAGAGCTTCATGAGTTTTCTTGATGTAGTCAACCATTTTCACACACGCACAGTCTTCCTCTTCCTGAAAACGTCATCGTTTTAACAAAAGGAAAAATTGCCCACGTTGGACATCAATTTCTATTAAAAAATCACATCAAATGCAAAATATAATTTAAAAAGCCAAATAAATATCATACGAAAATTACAACACTTTTAGTATCTTTATCTCAAATAATAGGAATACTTCCAATGATAAATTAGGGTTTCTATCATGAATATTATAATACTACACAGACATTGTTTTCCACAAAAATTTACATAATTATACAAAAAAGTTTCTCTTGACAATCGTACAATTATTGCTTGGGCGTCAACGACTTGGTTTGCTTTTCAATAGTAGATTTACTTTGGTAATCCAACTCCCAAAGCTATTGACATTTAATGGTGCAAGAAAGATTGTTATCAAGATAACATCTCCACACCTTAAAACCAAATTGGTATCTGATATCCTTAGGATTTCGAATATTATCATAATTTACCTCTCTTTTCATGTTTAATTCCTGAGATGAATTGTTATCAAAGTTGTCCGTAAACATAGGCCTAAAAACAGTCATTTCATTATTATTTTAATTGATGAATTGAGAATTCTGGTTATGTGTTCAGTTACCTTGATTAGTGTCAGAATGATGAGAAAGTAGCCGAGCATTGAAAAAGTATTTTACTTTCTCATATCAAGATTGTACAATTACAACTCCATTTATAATGTACAAACCCTAACTAGTTAGAGAAAGAAATATACAAAAGAAGGAAATATCTTTTCAAAATATATAATATTCTAGTTTCCTCTAATTAAACCAATTAGCATCAATAAAGATCAATTACAGCAATAGTATCCTCAACACTCCCTCTCAAGCTGGTGGTCTATACACATCAAGGACACCAAGCTTGCTTCGTAGATAAGTATGTTACCTTTGACACAAAGGCTTAGTAAAAATGTCCGCAAGCTATTCTGTTGTTCTAATTCCTTTCGTCTTGATTACTCCAGTTTGGATCTTATCTCTAATGAAGTGACAGTCAACCTCTATATGTTTTGTTATTTCGTGAAAAACCAGACTTAGTGCAAGCTTGAGCACATCATCGTTGTCATAAAACAGGACAGTTGGTTCTTTGACCCATACACCAAGATCTTGGAGTAAGCCTCTTATCCAGACTATTTCACAGCTAGTCTTCACCATTGCCTGATATTCTGCTTCAGTAGATGATAATGATACAATTGATTGTTTCTTTATTTTCCATGAGAGTAATGAATCTCCCAATTTTATGCAAAACCCTATAATTGATTTTCTACTTATAAGGTAAGTAGCATAATTTATATCACAAAATGCTGTCATTTTCATGTCGTTGTCTCAAGATAACAATATTCCCAAACCTGGACATCCCTTCAGGTACTTCATGACCTTTAGTGCTACATTCATTTGAGATTGTTTTGGATTATGCATCAACTGACTAAGAATTCGCACCGCATAGCATATGTTAGGCCTAGTCATTGTGAGATAGATAAACTTCACGACAAGTCTCTAATAAGCAAAAGGATCTTTGAGCAAAGGATCTTCATTCAGGGGTGATAGTCCCTTATCATACTCAGCCATTGTTAACTTGATATTCTGTTCATTTGGAATAACATTTGGCTTGGATCCTAATAATCCTACTTTTGTTATGATTTCCAGAACAAATTTGCATCGACTGAGGCAAATTCCTTTATCCAATCGTGCAATTTCTATTCTGAGAAAATATTTTGGAAGTCCTAAATCCTTAATGTGAAATATGTAATGTTGGTACATTTTAAATCGCTTAATGGCAGATTCATCATTCCCCATAATAAGTATGTCATCAACATATATAAGCAAATAAAATTGATGACTTATCTTGACTCCATGTGAATAAAGTATAGTCATGATTGGATTGTTCGAATTTTGCAGCTATAAGTGCAATGGTCAACTTAGCATACCATTGATGAGAAGCATGCTTGAGTCCATATAGGGATTTACAGAGACAACATACTCGATTCTCTCCTGTCTACATAAACCTGGTAGAAGATCAATGTAAATTTCTTCTTCTATATCACCATGGAGGAAAGCATTATGAACATTCATCTAGTGAAGAGTCCAATCATAGATAACAACAATGGAGAGGAGAGAATGAATAGTGACTTCATTTGCTACCGGAGAAAATGTCTCCGTATAATCAAAACCTTCTCATTGTGTAAAACCTTTGGCTACTAGTCTAGCTGTGTAACATTCAATTGAACCATTTGCCTTGTATTGATATTGTACATCCCAAGTTTTATTCTCCATCAGGACTCATAATTCATCCTTCATTGCTTGTTGCCAACGAGCATCTTTGATAGCTTCATCATACGAAGATGATTTCTATCCTTCAGAGATTTTACTAATGCAACACATATGTTCTGGTGAAAGATGAGCAAAACTAACATAAGAAGAGACAAGATAATGTGCACTAGATTTTTCCAAAGTGGGAAAAATGTAATTTTCCGTCCACGTAGGTGGTCGTGTGATACGTCCTAATCATCAAGGATGAAATGTTTCACTTCCAAGTGGTGTAGTAAAGATATCAGCCAAATTCATTAGTGAGGTGGAAGTTGTATGATCCTCTATTATCGCTTCTTGTGTTTCTCTAGGGGCCACATTACTCGAGCAAGACTGAGGATTACATTCACCTTTATGATATGTTATGGGTGATGTGATGTGAGTAGTCATGACTAGTTGTGGAGGCAAAAGATCTTCTTCACTCAAGAATAAAATATGATTTGTAACCTAATCTGAATTTTGATCTAAAGATAGCTCTTCTTGGAAATTAAAGGTGTCCTCATAGGAAATAACGTCTCTGCTAACAAGAAAACCTCCAGTGGATAGATTATAAATCAAGTATCCCTTTTGATGAGCAAGATATCCCATAAATATGCCTTTAATAGCTCGAGGACCCAATTTGTCCCAGGGGCCTACAATTAGACATAGCACAAGCATCCAACGACACTAAGGGTGGGTTTGGTTGAGCATTTTGAAAGGCTTAAAAGCTCCTTGGGAAAATTTGGGGTGTTTGGCAATCATTCTCCAAGGAGCTTTGGGTTGAAAGTTGGCCTTGGGAAGGCTGAAAGCTCAATGCTAGTAGAGATTAGTATTCAGCATTTTTGGAATGTTGAAAGGCTTTATTAATGAAATTTTGTCGAGTTCCTTTTTTGCCCTTGAAAACCCATTAGAAATCCAAGTTTACCCCTTTTAAAAAAAGAAAACATAGGTTCCTTCACTTTGCTCCCTCGCGTCTCTCGCTCTCCCCCGCTCCCTCCTCTCCTCCCGACAACCCCTCGCGCTCGATCTCCCTTGCTTGCTCGTCTCCCCCCGACAACCCCTCGCGCTTGCATCTCTTGATGCGGCTATCCCTTGCTCCCTCGCATATGCTACCTTGCTTGACGGCACTCCTTCATTCACGATCACTCCTCTACAGGTTCGGTCTCTCCTTCTTATCCTTTGTTGGTTTTTGGGGTTGCTAATTGTGCGTTGCTGATTGTGCCCTCTTGACTTGCTTTTGACTAAATCTGTGAGTTTGATTTGTTGGGTGTTGTTGATTGTGCCCTCTTGACTTGCTTGGGCCAAGTTGATTGCTTTTGGGTGTTGCTAAGTTTGTGTTTGCATGAAATTGATTGTTAAATAGGAGTATTAGCTCTCTATTTCCCTTTTTTAGATTATACCAAGCTTATCAAGCAATGTGGCATAGATATCAAGGAGAACAATGAGAAAGGCATTGACGTAAGATGATGTGAGTGATGTTGAAGCATAAGGCTATTGTTGGGTACGAATTCTAATGGATTTGTGTGTTTTTAGTCACGGTTTTGGGGTGAATTATCAGGACCAATGTAAGATTTTCAATTGTGTAGCTAAGCCATTAAGGATTCTGTGGTTGTCTTTCAAATTGCATATATGAGTTGCTTTATGAGTTTGTGCTGTTTTTTGAGGTTGCTTCGTCCTGTGTTTGTACCCATGATAAGATGTGTGAAATATATCTTGAAGGGATTGTTACCTATGTGCTTTGATTATAATCAAGTTAGGGAGCTTGCTTTCCAAAAGTCATTTAGCTCTCTTATTGCTTGCTTACAAAGTCACCTTCTTGCTTGGAAAATGTCTTAAATATTTGAAAATTTCTATTAGTTATGTGTGCATTGCTCTGGTGGGAAGGCTACTATGTCTGTTTAAGCTGCCCTTTTTTTTGCATTGGAGTTTAGCCGTTAGGCTAGTTAGGCTTTTGTTTATTCATGTCTTGAATTTGCCTATTTTACCATTTCCTCTAGTTTTCGTGATTTGGGATTCCTTCAAGTTTATTTCTTGATGTTAATCATGTACGTTGATCTGATGTGCTATACTACAAATTAAAAAAGCTTGACTGGCTTGAATGGTTAGAATTCTTGAGAGGCTTGGTTATAAATAACTATGAGTCCCTTGACAGATTACCCAATCCCTGAAAGTTGAAGTTGAAAGAATTCAAGTTGCGAGATTGTGAGAAGTTGCTCGAGATCCAAGGACTTGATAAATTGTAGTCATTGGAAGAACTACAAATATCCCATTGCAGATCTATTGGGAGTGTACCTAATTTGTTGAACTTGAAAAAGATAAAAGTTCTGGAAATTAAGAATTGTGATAAGATCAAGGATATTGGGGGCTTGACAAATTGGAATCCCTGGAGGAATTGCTGATTTGAGAGTGCAAATCCTCGGAAAGACTGTCAACCTTGTCAAACTTGAAGATATTGAAGGACTTCGAGATCGAGAGCAAACAGAAGATAACTGACATTGAAGGCCTTAACCACTTAGATGCTGAAGGATTTCGAGATCAAAGGAGTTAACTATTTTTGGGCATGACACGGCTTTATTTTCTTCAAATCAAGCAATGATAAGCTTTTTGTAAAGGAAAAAATGGCAAGAATGAAAACAATTAAATGTTGATTTTTTTTAATCCTTTTGTGATAGTTTCCTCTACATTTGTATATTTAGATGCAAGAGGACCATTAATATGATGAAAATTCTACTGTACTAAGTCTAAGGTACTGATAAGATTGCCTTTCTTTTCTCACTGGTTCATGAAATATTTTCACTTGCAATTTTGTCATATTTAAGCACCTAGATGGAGTTGAAAGTTCAATGTATGAACCTTCTCGTATCTAGCAGCACTTGGCAGTGTAATGATTTCTCTTTACATATATATAACATTCTAAGTTTATGATGCTAGAAAGTAAATAAAGTTAGTTACCGCATAATAAAAGTATTATTCTTATAATTGAGAAAGAGGGCACATGAATTTTTGTTGTTTGATATTTTTTAGCAAATAAATTTATACAATATCTTTAACATTATTATTGAAATATAAATTAAAAAGTTGCAAAAATTATTTTTTTAATTTTAAACAAATAAAAATTAAAAAGCTTAAATTAATCACCAAATGGGCTTTTCAAATATGTTTTCTACCAAACAGCATTTCTTTCAAAGTTGCTTCTTAAAGTAGAATTTACCAAACATTCTTTGTATTTCCTTAAAGCCCTTTAGGCTAAATAGCATTGCATTTCCACAATGGACTTTCCAAATGTTGAACCAAACGCACCCTAAGATGGCTAACATTTGGCTGTTTTCCAAAGAGTAACTCGAAGGGAGTCTTGCCATTTAGAACCCAAGACAACATCCAGTTGATCAAGTATGTTGCTATGACCACACAATCTCCCCAAAACATTTCTGGAATTGAGGCTTGATATTTAAGGGCACAAGCAACTTCTAAAAGATTATGATGTTTCCATTCAACAACCTCGTTATGTTGAGGTGTATAGGTACAAGAATTTTCATGAAGAATGCCATTTGAAACAAACAAAGAAAAACACTTATGATTAAAGAATTTACAAGCATTATCAGTACAAACTCGCTGCACAGATTTGTGAAATGATTTTTTTTATCAATATAAGAAAGTCCCTAACATGGGAAAGAACTTGCGCCTTGGATTGCATCAAAAAAATCCAAGTAGCCTGTGTATGGTCATCCACAATAATAAGGAAAAAACACTGCCTGTTGTATGATATGGACTCCAAATGTCCATTTGTAGAAGAAAAAAAGCTATATAAACATGTAAAGTGCTTTGTGAAAAAGGTAATAGAGATTGTTTAGTTACTAGACAAATGGGACACTTTGGATGAGGAAAAGAGGCACTATGGCCTAAACGCTGATGAGACAAAATGTTATTATTAACTTTGGCATTACACAAGATGCCCTTATTTAAGGATAAAGATGAAACATCAAGATTTCTAGGAAGTGCAGCCAAAAATAGTCTCTCTCGATTTTTACCCAAGCCCATCAATTTTCTAGTCAAAAGGACTTAAAAGAAGCAAATGTCAAAATCGAAAAAGACCCGACAAGAATTATCTTCACAAATTTTTGTGATAGAGATGAGGTTAAATTGGAATTATGGAATAAACAGGACAATTTTCGATGGGATGAATGTGCGAAGTTTGGAGGTATCATGTCCATTTGGAAGACAAACTGAGCTTAAGGGAGCTTATTCATGAACATTAGTAAGGAAACACGCATCACAAACTATGTGGTCACTAACATCCGAATTAATAATCTATGTTTCAATTGAAATGGAGCTTAAGCAATGAGAAATATTTACATAACTGACTGTTTTGCCCCGTGTTCTTAATTAGCTTAGAGCTCTCATGGTTTGTTGGAATTGATCATTATTGATAGGCCGGTGAACTTTGGCATGCACTACAACTGAGACATATTTATCCTTTTTATCTGTTAGATTCCCATTCAATTTCCAACAATTTTCTTGTGTATGATAGGGGTACTTGCAATAATCACAAAATTTGCCTTTTTCCTTTATTGGAATTCTGGCCATGTGATTTATTTGAAACTGCAATAGAATTATGGTCATTGGATCACTTCCACGTGGGTGCATGATGTCCACCATCTAATCTAGTAGCTGCAAGGATCAATCCCGAGCCGTCTGATCTCTCGAATGAATTGGAGCCATCTAATAGCTAGAAAAGACGCGCGCGTGAGCCTTGGGTTGTTCAATCACCTAAATGTATCTAGACCGTTCATTCCAGAAGACATAAAAGGCTCATCTTCTTCATCCAAGAACTCTAATGCCGCAATGGAGTTTCTATTTCAACCATGCCCGCCATAGCCGAACCTTGCCGAGACCAGTTGCTACTCTGGCGTCGCCTTTGTCGCAAGGACGACTCGATCTTCTACTTTCAAGTACTCTCGGGAAGCTAGGCATTGCGATTCTTCCTGGACCACAAGCTAGTAAATCTAACAGAGTGAGAGTACGAGCTCATGGCAAGAATTTGGCTGTGAAACAATGAGTAACTCTCATTCAAGATAAGTAGAAACTAAGTAACCTTCTCCCTCTCTCTTATCGCACAATATTGAACTAGGATTGCTTCAGGTCACTCTAACTTCTCTTCAACCATCTTCAACTCGTTCCACAATGCTAGTAGTTTGTTGAAAATGGTAGAAATCGGCAAATTTCCTTATTTGAGTTCTAATAAAGCTTGACCTAAGCTTAATATTTTGGTCCAATTGAGTTTTCCATACATTTTCCATATGTTTTTCCAAATTCCTTTTGTGTCCTCAGTTGGGGGAAGTCCAGTGGCAACTTCCGAGGTGAGGCAATTGCCGATCCACATCTGGACAAGATTATTGCATTTCCTCCAATGGCGTGCAAGTCACTCGTTGCCCGTAACCAAAATGGTGCCATTGATGAATCCCTCTGTCTTTTGTGAAAAGAGCTCATCAGAACTCCCTTGACTAGATGGAATAATTTTCCGACCCCAAAAGCTACACTGTGATGAGGTAAAGCTCGGGTTTGTCGACGGCGGTCATGCATAGGGGGTCTCCTAGCTCAAGTCAACTACCGACAACACCTACGAAGGGGAAAAAAATGAATCCACAAGTCGAGTATGGGCTTACCCCAAAACCTAATGGACCCAAACCATTTTGGTTCAGAAAGGTCCAACCAATTGTAGATCCTAGGATTGTTTCAGGTCCCTTCAACTTCTCTTCAGCCAACTCCAACTCGATCAACAGTCCTAATTAGGGGTGTGCATGGTCCGAGTGGGTGGTTCCCACCCCGAAACTAGGAACCACCCGCTAAGGATTGGTTCCGAAAAATTGAAACCGGGAACCGACCAAGAGAGGTGAAGTAGTAAGGAGAGGCAGAGGAGGGGAAGGGTGGGCACAGATCGTCGGCTAGGGTGGACCAACGATGGGAGAGGACAAAGATTGTTCGATGACAACGAGTTAGAGTGGAGGAGGGTGAGGGGAGAGAGGGGAGCAAGAGATGGGATGAGATAGCAAAGATGGTAGGGAGAAGATCCACGTCTCTCTAGAGAGAGAATGGACGCAAACATAATTCGAGGTGACTCGATCCAACAGGGTAGTGAAAGATAATAAACACAAATGGTCAATGGCATGGTTTTGGACACGGTAGATCATTTGATAGTGTAAGATAGCAGCAATTGATCCAGGAGTCTAAGGGGCTCCAGTAATTTGTAGCTGGACCTTAAGAGCAGTAAACAAGTTGGGATCTGCAATAGTAATGTTGAAATTTGGGAATAATGTAATCAAGACAGTTCATACATTCATCGTGGTTTGGATAGTACCAACACAAGCTTGCTAGTATTCCAAAAATCCGGTGTCTAAAAGGGCAATCCTAGTAGTAACCGGTAAGCCTTTACGGCCATTAAAGGTGAGGGCTAGGTGAATAGCTCCAAAATGGAGGTGTGTATATCCCTGGTGGATCCATTTAGCAGGGAACTGGGGAGGAATTTGAAGGGTGACAAATTGTTCTTATTCAATTGCCTAAATGGGGTGTTGATCAAATCGTGAAGACTGAACATACTCCTTAACTGTACGAGGGGTATGCTTAATTAGGTGTTTGATGGATCGAAGCAGAGAAAAAGAAGGTGGTTTGGCGAAAGCAGTGTAGGGATTCATCATAGGAAGCTGAGTTTTGGAGATCTTGCTATCCTCGGTGAGGTAAGCAACCTCATAGAGATAGTCTATTTTTGAACATGAAGACTTTCGAAATCTGGAGGGGGTTGAAATGAGAGATTAGAGGTGAGTGTAATGGGAAAGGAAGTGGAGGAAGCAGAATCTGATGTATCCATGGGAAAATAAAATCTCTTCTAGAATCAAAACGTAGGTTTAAACGAATAACTATGATTTAAAGAAATCCATGACTCTAATACTATAAAGGGTTCCTATGAACTAGGCTCGACAACTTAGTTGTGAACTTATGGCAAGTATGTTATCCCACATACAGCTCTCCATGGCCTTAATAAGGACTGCCTGTTAACCACCGAGTTCATTCCTCAGTTACGAACTTAGATCATAGTAATCTCTAGAATATCGGAAATTCTAATACATAGGATTCCAATAGGGCAAGTGCAAAGCATACTCCAGGATTTTTTTCAATCATAATGTTCATTTAGAACCAACGTTCGGAACTAGAAGAAAATGGGAGTGTTTAGAAGATCATGTTGAGAGTAGAGTATACAACACACTTCTTATTTCACTCTCTGGTTTTTACAATGGAGACTCCTTGCTTATATAGGCAGAGGAGGGTACAAACGACAAGGGCAAATAAACTACACAATTATGAGAACACACTAGTCACTTATGGGTTACACACATAGGGAATCCTAAAGAAATCCCGTGATCGGCTATAAACAATGACTTTTCACCTCGTACTACAGTGAATAGTCGGCTAGGTGAACAATGAATAGTGAACAATGACCGTTGCTACAGTGATTTCGTAGTAGCTATTTTGCCAACGCCCCATCCCTAACATTATAGTCATAATCCGAATCGTCAGAGTTATGATGAGCTAGTTATGCTTTAAGTGGAGCATCTTCATCGATACCTGATGGACTGGAGCTTCCGTCTTTTTCTCATTTGAATGCTCGGATGAGATTCTCAATCTCTTCTGCCGACAGGTTGGGTGGTCAAGAGAAGCTAGCACCGAAAAGATCGAAGAAAGAGCTGTGAAAAGGGCTGCAATTTTGCGTGTCTCCCCAAGGGTCTTGTTAGAGTGGACCCCCCCAAAGATCATAGGGGGTGGAGGAATCTGGATTGTTCTGTCGAAGACATTGAGGGCTTCTTGAATTTTGTCCCTCACAGGATCCCAAGCTTCGAGGTGATCCCAAGTTATGGGTGCATTTGCGGGAGGCCAGGCTTCTAGTGGGATGATTTGATTTTCTTGACATAGGATCCGCTAGAGTTCTCGAGATGCAGGTCTGCTGGTGGTGATGGAGTAGGGAAATGTCTAATAAACTCGTGCCACTTCTTGAAAGACTTGTGGCCTGTAGGACGAAGTTCTCACAAGAGAAGGTTTATTAGAAATCCAACCAATGGGATGGCAAAATGTCCATGGTCAATGGAACAGGACAATAGTATGTCTTTCTGGTTCAGGCCTTCCTTGACGATTCTAGATCTTAAAAAGTTGTGTCCAGTAAGCAAGTGATTTAAACCATGTGAAAATATCCATGAGGTATTTCTAGTTGTGGTCTTGACCGCGTTGGTCTTTTGTAAGAACTTGCAAAATTTTGTCAGTTGGGAATTCAATGGCTATGGTGTACAGGTTGAACATGTACCAAAATAACCATTTCAGGTCTTCTAGAAATTCATTATCAGGAGACCATTGGAGAGAACGGATAAATGGATATCCCGGATAGAGGCCATTGGGTCGGAGTATCAATTCGCCATAATCTCGAAAGATTCAGAGATGATATTCCCACATAATTCTTGAAGTTTTTCTGTTAAAACATTATCTCGAATTGCAAGTGGGATATCAGGAGGATATTTGAGATTGGGCCAACCACCTTGAATGTCGATAGTGCGATATGTCCCCAGGAGAAGTTCCTTTTTGACATACATGTCGATTGCCTCCAACGGTTCTTTTGATCTACAAAGGAAGTTGGCAAGGACGTTCTTAGTCCTTGGAATGTGTTTCACATCAAATGAGTACTTTGAAAACCATTCAGCCCATTGGAGCAATTGTGGGTGAGGAACTTGCTTCTGTTTAAACTTTAACATCTGAAGAAAGGATGACATATCCATCTTGACGAGGAAATGATGTCCGATGAGGTGGAATTCGAATTTTGTAATTCCATATTTAACTGCAAGTATCTCCTTGGAAGTGGAATGATAATGAATTTCTACTTGAGAGAAGTGACCAATTTTGTAGGCGCAAATATACCCGGTTCCATCAATTTCTTCGAAGAGAATGGCTGCCCAATATTTGTCACTGGCAACAATTTGGAGAATCCATTTGCCAGTAGAGGGGATTTTCAAAGTAGGAAGGTGTTGCAGGGTTTGTTTAAGTTGAGAAATAGCTTGAGTCTGCTTTGGTCCTCATAGGGGAGGATTTTTCTTGAGCATCCGTTGAAGTGGTCTTAAGACTTTTGAAAATGTGGGGAACAAAATCCCGCAAATAATTAATAATGTCAAGAAATTGCTGGACTTGCTTAATGGTGAAATATTTTTCAGGGAATTTCTGAAGTTCATCAGTAATATGAGGTTCTGGGTAATAGATTCCTTCTTTCAAGTGCATGCCAAGAAATTCAATTTCCTTCTGGCAAGAATCATTTTTTTTCTGAGAAAGCATGATTCCATGTTTTTTGACGATATCAGCAAATTGGGTCAAAAGTTGACAATGTGATTCTTCATTAGGACTGAAGAGAAAGATATCATCAATATATATATGAGAATTGGGAAGAATGGGCTCAAAAATTTTACACATAGCTTTTTGGAAAAAGGAATGTACAGTTTTGAGGCAAAAAGGGACAACTATCCATTGAAAATATTGGTTTGGAATACATAACCCGATTTTGGGTTTGTCTGCTAGGTCAATACCTAATTGCCAAAATCTTGCCTTGAGGTCAAATTTAGAATAGATTTTTGCTTGGGCAAGACTAAGAGAAAGAGAATTGCAATGAGGCAATGGGAATTTGTCATTTTGGAGGAACTAATTCAGAGGTTGGTAATTGATGACTAACCTGATTTTTCCACGATTCTGTTCTGCTCGCTTGTTGACATAGAATGCTTCACATGCCCATTGGGAGTCAAAAGGTTCAATAAGTCATTGTGCCAGCAGCTCTGCGCATTCTTGTTGAGCAAGTGCAAGGTGTTCTGGGCTCATTCTAGAATGGCTAGCCTTCGTAGGATTTATGTCTTCATTTCTTTTAAAAGGAAGCTTGACATAAAAAGAAGAGTTTTTCCATAGGGGCTGGGTGCAAGTTTGGAAAAACTGAGAGTGTGTCTCAGCACAAGAGGAGAGTAAACTTTGGATGATTTGGTCCAACATGGCTGGTTGAAGAGCATAAAATCTCTTGACATCCACAAACTCACGGAATTGATTTTTGAAATGAAGACCATTGGAAAGGATTATGAGTTTCAGAAGTTGGGTCAAGATATCCCAGCCAATAATAATATCTTTGTCTAGCGAACTGAAACCAAGAACTTTGGTTGTAATTGAACATCAAGGAAAGAACTAGATGGTGATGGGTTTGCTACGATACTTAGTAGCAAAAGTGTCACCAGACGTAGAATTGAAGTACTTGGTATATAGTTTCCAAAATTCTTCTGGGAGAATTTTTGTATCTAGGATGGAAGAGCTAGCTCTAGTGTCTATGAACACCACAAGAGAGATTGGTTTGTGGTATTTAGACAAGAGAATATGGATGGGAATGTATGGGTGATGGACGGGTTTGGCGTTCTGAATTTCATCAAGAGAGCCGGGGAAGAAAGTGAACATGTCATCCATAGAATATGAGGTTGAGTCTAAGCTCTACGTCTGGATAGCACAGAGAGTATGCTCTGAAGGTTGATCATCTAAGGAGAATATAGACTCAATGTCAGAGTTATCAAGTTGGAGTCCAGTGCTTTTGGCAATTTTATCAATCAAGTGGCTTCCGCCCTTCTTCGCCTTCGAACAATTTTCAGCAAAATGTCTTGCTTCGCTTCTTCGAAGAGTGATGACGGTGTTTACACAAAATTTCCATTTTCCTTTACCTTTTCCTTTGCGCATCTTTTTGAAAGAGAAACGTTTAAATTGTCTCCTTTTTTTATAGCTTGTGCAAGAAGGATCTAAGCAATCCTTAGGACATTTGATCTTCAGTTCTGGTTTCAACCATGCCTTATCAAGATGCATGTTTTCTTTGAGATAGCTTCAAAAAGCCTCTTGGCGGAGGCAAAGTTCTTCAATGGCAATGCGGATTGCTTGTTAGATTTCACTAAGGGTGGCTTCGGTCAGACTTTTCTGTTTTTGCTGGAGGGTTTTTTCAACGGCTTGGCTAACTTCTTTTGGAATGGACGCCAAGAAGATTGGTTTGAGATTCCAATCTGCTCCAAGCAAATAGAAGAGCTTGATCATAGCCTAGAAATGTTGATCAAGATCTTTACATCATAAATAACAAAACTTTCGTTCGAAAAACTCTTTTCGTTTGAGTTCTTTCAAATCTTCGGGCTTTCTGATGAAGTACATATGGATAATCTGGGGATAAGTACAGCGGGAGTGCCAAAACTTGGCACAGAGAGACACTTAAATACCAAAAGTTACAAATGGTATACTTAAGTGCCACTTTTCAAAATAAATGGATTACTTAAGTGCCAAGTCGTCGAAACCCTACCGGGAATTCTATGTGGCAATTTTTTATTAATTTGCTTGCCTACGTAGCTCGCCGAAAACACTAAGTCAGTGAAAATCAGCTAAAACGATGTCGTTTTGTGTTGACGTGGATTTTAAAAATTATTAATTAAATAATATTAAATAATTTAAAAATATTATTATAAAATCGATTTTATTTATAATAAAAAAAAAAAGAAGGGGATCAGCGAGGGCTGCTGCGCGCCCCCCACCCTCGCCAGGAAGGGCCGGTGATGGTGGGGGAGGGTCGGCCGAGGTCGCCAAACCCTGGTCGGCCTACGGCGAGGGCTCGCAGGCCCTCACCCAAATTTGGGGTGAGGATTGCAACCCTCCCCCAGATCCGGTGAGGGTCGCCGGCCACCCAGACCGCCCCAGATCCAGTGCAGTCTAGGCAGCCAGCGGCCCTTGGCCCAGTGGGGCGAGGGCCGGTGACCCTTGTCAAATCTAGGGGAGGGTCGCAACCCTCACCCCAGATCTGGGCAAGGGCCTACAAGCCCTCACCGCAAGCCGGCCAAGGTCACCAACCAATCCTCGCCCACCGTTGCTAGCCCTTCCCGGTGAGGGTGGGGCAGCGACAGCGAGGGCTGCACAACCCTCGCTAATCCCTTGTTTTTTTTTAATAAAATTGATTTTAATTTTTTAAAATCCAACGCGAACAATTTTTTTATTAAAATTGCCACGTGGATTTTTTATTTTGAAAAAAAATGCTTCGCTAGCAAATGAAGTCTCCAGAAAATGGACACATGGCAGTTTGGCCGGATTTTCTCGCCGTTGGCACTTAAGTGATCCATTTTGCTCCGATTTTGGCACTTAAGTGTACCATTTGTAACTTTTGGTACTTAAGTGTCCCTCCGTGCCAAATTTTGGCACTCTTGGGTCCGTACCTCGGATAATCTGGATGGCATTATCCAGAGGCTGTGTCATGAGGTATAGCTGGTCTTATTCTGAAGCAGTATGTCACCAGTCTTTAAGTGCACCAGTGAAACGGCTAGTGAATTCCAAAAGGATATCATAAGTGCTTGGTTCAGAAATATGCCTAGTGGTGAGCTAGGCATGGAATTCTTGAAGTCTTTTAGACCGCTTATAGTAAGGGATACCATCCAAAGTAAAGTAAACTCTTGAGGATGATGCAATTGAGGTTTGAGTGACATTTGGCTGGTTGTAGTGAGGTATTTCTGGTTCGGAAAACATTTCCTCTTCTTTGACATTGTCTACCGTAAACAAGGTTTCTTCGGAGGAAGATAATCCGATGAGAATTTCAGAACCAGAATCGGAAGAAGTTTCAGCCTGTCTAGCCTTAAATGGCTTAATGGCGAAAATGGAAAGGACCTGGTGACGGAGGAAATTTTCAAGTGGGTTAGAAATAGTCAGGGTGCCTGGTGGTTGGTCACCAGGAGGGTGTTCTAGTGTATTAGGAAGTGACACTAAAGACTCAATGGGAGTTGGGGACTTCTTTTGCTTTTGCTTAAGCTTGCGAAGCTTCTCGCGGAGAACCAAGAAATTATTCTGAGGAGGAGGGGCGGCTGAGCTTAAGACAGCAGCAAACGAGGAAGATGCCCTGAGATGAGAAGATTCAGGTTTCAATGGTAAGGAAGGAGAGGGAAAGAAGGATTGGTCAACAGGAGTAAATGACTGTTGGCTTTTGAGAATTTGGATTTGTCTTTTGAGTTTTTCAATTTCTAGTCTCTGATCTTCCAAATAATGACTAAGGGTGCCTGCTTGGTTTCCAGTAGATGAAACCTCTTTTGGAAGTCTTTCAGCATTTTGCAGGATAATTCAATATTCTGGTCTATACATTCAAGTTGTGTAGCAACAGAGCTGAGAACCTCATTTTGGGCTAAAGCATTCTCAGTTTGCCAATTCAAAACAGTTTCGGCAGTAGAAGGCTGCTTACGTTGTCCTTGTGCATCAAGACTGGTGGGATTGGGTATCTTAGGTGAATGTTAATACCGCTAGTGTTGGTCGAAGAAGCTTTCCAATGGAGGAAACCTCCATGTTGCACTGGATTCAGGTTTTTTGTCTTCAAGTGGAGGGAAATCATCAGGTGAAAACATGCATATACTGGGGGGAACAAGAGGTGGTGTTGGCTTAGGTACACAAATACCTGGTCTAGGTAGATTGATGGGACAGAAGGGATTCCTTTTAACCCACTTCTGGATTGGCTTATAAAAAGGTGAATTGGTCATGGGTTTGGCGGATGATGGTTCAGGAGAAGTATCTGGCTTGCAAGGGGATGGAGAGGATGAAATCTTGGGAAGTTTAGGTGGTCCATAAAAGACTATGAACTGGTATTTGCCACCTTCTTCGCTAAGGGGTCCAACAGTTGGATCTCCATCAATATACATTTGGTAAAGGGTATCTTTCTTTTTCTTCTTCTTGGAAGAAGGCTTGTCATCATCATCTTCAAATTTTGTGCAGGAAGAACAAGCACAATCAAGGTCCCAAAAACAGTGTCTAGTAGGATCTTTGAAGAAGTGGATCGGTTGTCCCTCTGAACCAAAAGATTGGACAAATTGTTTATTGTCTGGGTCACATGAAACTGGATTAGTAGGATAAGGTGTGAAATGAAGGATGGTAGGGAAAA
This sequence comes from Angophora floribunda, assembly GCA_014182895.1. Classification (NCBI taxonomy): domain Eukaryota; kingdom Viridiplantae; phylum Streptophyta; class Magnoliopsida; order Myrtales; family Myrtaceae; genus Angophora; species Angophora floribunda. Next base: position 13,711,518 of record CM024714.1, read on the forward strand.
TAGATGAGGGTTCCTTTTTTACCTTACTAAACTTGATGGAAACAGTACCATCTTTCTTCCGGGTGAACTGGGGTTCACTGGATTGGACAAATTTGCAACTTTGGTGGAGATTTTCGTAGTTGGTGACCCAACTATCAGGGAGGAGCTTAACAAGCTCATTTCATGGGATCTGCCGGGGGATATGAATACAGGAGGTCTGGTCATGGTCAACCAAGATGACAAGAGCATCTTCAAAATTTGGAATGTTGAGGTCAATGGCATGGTTTTGGACACGGTAGATCATTTGATAGTGTAAGGTAGATCTTTGAAGGTTCTTGGAACCCAACTCAGTGAGAGTGAAGAAATTGCTATGAATGTTTAGAGATAATGAGCTCGTTAAGTTCCTCCTGATTATGCAAAGGATGCAGACGAAAGAGAAGAAAAAGTATCGTAATTGAAGAGAGAGAGAGAGAGAGAGAGAGAAAAGTAGAGATAAAGTGGGGAGAGAGACAAAAATTTTAATATATATATAAGTGTACCGGTCCGATTTGGGTGGGCGATTCCATACCTAGAACCGGGAACTTGACCAGTACTCACCGATTCCCATTATTTAGAACTGGGAACCGTCTGTTCTAGGCCGGTTCAGTCCGGTTTCGGGCGGTCCGGGTGATTCCCGATTCTTTTGCACACCCCTAGTCCCAATAGCTTGTTGAAAATGGTAAAAATCGGCAAATTTCCTTATTTGAGTTCTAATAAAGCCTAACTTAAGCTAAAAATTTTGGTTCAATCGAGTTTTCCATACATTATTTGTATCTTTTTCCAAATTCTTTTTGTGTCCTCAGTTAGGGGAAGTTCAGTGGTAACTTTTGGGGTGAGGCAATTATTGATCCACATTTGGACAAGTTGATTACATTTCCTCAAATGGCATGCATTTTATTTTCCCATTGAGGCCAAACTCGCTCATTGCCCAGAACTAGAATAGTGTTGTCAATGAACCCCTCTTTGTCTTTTGTGATAAGAGCTCACCAGAACTCCCTTGACTAGATAGAATAATTTCCGTGCCCCAAAAGTTGCCATGTGATGAGGCAGAGCTCAGGTCCGTCTACAGCGATCATGCATGGGGGGGCCTCCTAGCTCAAGTCTACTGCTGACGACACTTGCGAAGGGAAAGAAAAACGGATCCATAAGTCGGGTATGGGCATGCCCCAAAACCCGATGGACTCAAACCATTTTGGTTCAAAAAGGTCCAGCACATTGTAGATCCTAGGTTGGACTCATTGTTGAGCGGTAGGCCTCCTCATGGCTTGCCATTTCCATCGTGGACTCTCTCAACAAAGCCAATCATATTTTGGGCCGGGTTTGTTTAACTAGTCTAGCCCGGGATAGGTTGGGCTTGGATTGGGACCCATTGAACATATGGGCCCGGAAAAATTTTCCCTAGACTGAGCTAAACATGGCTTTGTTGCTCCTCATCGAATAGCGTTTGTTTTTATTCTTGTGTTTGATTCTCAATCACCTAGTCTGATTGCTGATCCGACGGTGAATCATCCAATTCTTGGATGTCAAGAGGGCTTTCTGGATTATGACAGACCCTGATTTTGAGGCTCGATTTCTCGGCATATTGTTTTTTCTTTGCTAATCTAACTAAAAAATTTTCAAGTTTGGTGTGGACTAGAGAAGGAACGAAGAACTCGACTAGGACAAGAACAAACATAGAGATCGAAAAAATTTGGACAAAAGCTAAAAGAATTGCTCGGATAACATGTCAAAATGATGGGAAAGTAGCCAAGAATTGAAAAGGTATTTTACTTTCTCATATCAAGATTGTACAATTACAACCCTATTTATAATGTACAAGCCCTAACTAGTTAGAGAAAGAAATATACAAAAGAAGGGAAATATATTTTCAAAATAGACAATATTCTAGTTTTCTCTTATTAAACCAATTAACATCAATTAAGATTTATTACGAAAATAGTATCTTCAACAGTAATCTCTTTCTCAATTGGATTGGCATTTCAATTTCTTCAAATATCTCTTACTCACTACACGCTAATGTTCCACATCAATTAGTGTTAGAACAAGGTTTGTGCTTCATCAATTGATATTTAGGAGTGATTAGTTCTAATCTTATCCAATTCTAAGGTAGAACCGGGAACTAGTGACCGAACTAGTTGTCCTAGGAGCAAGAATATGACCGGACCAAGTTCGATCCAATGGAACTGATCACTTTTTTTTTCTCTAAAGAAAAAGTTGTCTCTTTAAGTCCTCCTTCCACAAAAGAAGAAAAATGAAAGCATCCTATAACATGTGAAGCCGCAATGTCTAGACCTTACAACAATACTAACAATCATTAGGTACCGTAGATGACAACAAGTGAGCAATGAAGTTCATTCCTGAGAAAAGACCATCCATGAAAACTGCACTACCCTCGTCCTAGGCAGCTCCCGCTTCATCTTTCAAATTCTCGAGTGCTCTTTCTTGAATTCTTTTTTTTTTCGGCCTCCTGATCTTTGATGCAATCATAGTGAGATAGGGGTTTTGCGATTAATACCCCTTCGTTCACGGGAAAAGAACCTTGAATTTTACTATTTTTTTTTGAAGAAATAAATATATATATATATATATATATGTAACTAGTCCAGTCCAATCCAATTTCCCCTTAGAATCGGGAACTAAACCGTCTAGATATCAGTTCCACTTTTAAGAATCAAGAATCATATCAACACTTCGAGAAACCGGACCAAACATGCCAATTCGGTTCAATTTGGGCAATTCCCTATTCAAACGGTCCATTTTACACACCCCTATTGATGTTAGAGTAAGATTCATTTTTTTTATTCATTGGTATTAGAACTTTGCATATTATTTTATTTTGCAAGACATTATTTGCACAATCAAAAATCTTTTTAGGCCCATCCCAATCCCAAACTCTGTAGTGGGCTTAGCTTGGCCAACTGATGGGCTCTCTCACATAGACATCAAAAATGAAGAAAAAGTCAACTAGATTTAAATAGTGCCCCCCAAGGGCTTGCCCAATGTTTGGTGAGAAATTACATAAAAAAAATTGTTTGGTTAGAGAAAGAAAAAAAAAACATTTCGGATGGGTTATTTTCGCCTCCTCTTTATCCGAATAAAAACTTCTTTTTGTTAACTGATCAAAATAATATTCTACGTTTTTTGAAATAAGTCAATCTGATCATCCTACTTTTTCTCTCTCATCTTCACTATTCACTTTTCTTTTTCTTTTTCTTTTTCTTTTTCTTTTTCTTTTTCTTTTTCTTTTTCTTTTAATTGTTAACCGATTAAAATGATTTTATATGTTTGGCAACCCATTAATTGTTGATTAACCTAACCTTCCCCCTCTCGCATTTTGTTTCTCCCCACCACTTCTGCCATCCTTTTTTTTTGTAATTTATATTATTCTGAATGTGCTTTTATAATATATATAAATTAATAACAAGAAATGCAATTGAACTTGAAAATTCCTCTTATTACTTTTTCCATCGCAGACTTGACCACTCCCTTTTTTTTCCATATGACAATACTCAATTTCCAAATGGGTCACATTTTTTCCGCTTCTAATTTGGCTAAAACATTCCCCACTACAGTGTTACGACCATTTCATCCATTGTGGTTCCCACCTTTCAGCATATTACGCGTTACTTGGCGCCTTCCTTTTTGTTTTCTTGCTTAGCGAGTCCAACTTTCCTTCGTCTCTCTCTCTCTCTCTCTCTCTCTCTCTCTCTTGCAGGCAATTGTCTTTCTCTCTCTTGCGGCTCCCACTTCCACGCTATTTGGTAAAACGTCATCCTCCAGTAGAGTTGAGGACAATGCAGAGCACTAGTGGAGAGAGTCAGAATTGGGAGGCGGCCTCCGAGCGGTAATTTCTTGCCAAAATAGTTATTATCGCACCTAAGATTCGCCTCCGAGACGACAGCCACATTGGAAGTTCAAGAATCAAATACGTGAGTGAAAAAAAAGCCTATAATACAACATAAATATGCTAGCAAGAGAGGGCAGCAACCAATGTGATGTCTAAAAAAACCAAGACAAAAGAGCACCTCACTTTTGATGATTTGACCCTTCTTTATGGGATTTAAGGTTAAAAACATGTCACATGAACAATTCCATGCAGAGTGTGTACGGTGTTGGTCTGAACTATCTCTATGGAATGACCCTACATAGAAGACAATAATAAAGTAGGCCATTTGAAAAGTAAAAGAAAAAATGCACAGATGAAGCTACATAGATTTCCTAGCAATTCATTTTTGTAGAGAAAATGCCACCATAATCACCTCCGTAAAAGCACAAAACTCTGTCCAATGATGTTTCTCATTCTAATTGGTGGTTGTGCAACATACAGAAGCCCTTCTCTATTTAAAACCAACCTAGTATAATACAGAGGAGGGATCCAACCATACTTTGCACCACCACCAATAAACTTTTCCAGCTAATATGCAAAAATGCATATACCATGCCCAAGTGTTTTCCACTTTCTCAAGAACTGGAAACAAAATGGTAAAAAGTTTCAATTAGCCTATTGAAATGAGAAGAAAATTGAAATTTCTTAGAAAGAAACCCTTCATCCTTTCCTGAGTCCGAACCATAATTAGACCAATAGTATGGGGAGATATCAAAATGTGCATCTTGAAATCATTCTTCCAAGTGGGTTGCAGAAAAGAAAGAGGTGGAAATCAGTCTGGGAAAAATTTTCAACAAAAATGAATATTCAAAATCCACTCAAAAAACCAAGTGCATGCTCTGTCCCAACAAGGTCAAAGAAATCATGTAAGTTCAATAGTTGAAAGTTAATGGGAACCTTTTTTTCACTTGGTGAAAGCAAAACTCTTTAAATTCAAACAAGGTCTGCTTTTTCTTCTTTCCACTCTTCTCCACAAAATTTTGAAAACTTCAACCAATAGAATCCCTAGTAGTAAAGAAGCTTAGCAATGCCAAAAAGGCCTCGCTAAAGATTTTTGAAAGTATCGACTTTAATCATATTCAACGGTAAACAAGGAATGAATCAATACTCACTTTTTTCAGACAAAAGAGAGAGATGAAAGAAGAAAAAGAGGAAAAAAAACACCTATAGACTTCATTGACATGAACCCATCATAAGGAAAATTACCACATTACTCAACACTAACCAACACTCTAAATTTAATCAATTTATTCAGCACCCAAACCATCTCAAACATGGAAGAGAAAGAAAGTAAAAGGAGAGAAAGAGAAGCATGAATACGGAGGAAAATGGGACCCACGAGATGGCGCCCACATTGGGTTAAATGGTCACAACACTTTGTTGGGAGTGTTTTAGTCGAATTAGGAATTTAAAAAAAAAAGTAACTACGAATTGAAAGCATGTCATTATCATAGAAAAAGTGACATTCATAGAGTGATTTAATCAAGTGGGTTCTAAAATTCTTTCTTGACCTTTTATTTCTAATCAGGATCGGATTTAGGTGGGGACCGGGGGCTTGCCCCTCCCCGACTTTTCAAAAAGTTTTGTTTAGACCCCAATCATAAAAAAGTAATTTACAGGTACATCCCTAAAGTTTTGTCCCCCCCAAAAAAAGATTTTCATATTTCTTGAAACACACAATTTAAGGACATTTTATATTAAAAGAAATGGAACGTCAGTTTTCCAACTTGCCACGTCGACAAAATGGGATGAGAAGTCCACGGAAGGAAAAGCAAAAATTGCACTAACTACAAATTCATATAACATCTTGATTACACTTTTCGAAATATTTAGAATCAGATTGCACTTTAAATCAAACTTTGAGGTTTATATTATATTTTCATTTTATGAACTTTTAAAATTGTACTTTCAAAAATAGAAAAGAGATTGATCCCTTTAAGCATTTATTACTGTATAATAGAAGCATATATATATACTTTAACCAAAACATGAGAACCCATGTTTAATATATGACAAAACGTAATCTATCCCTATAAAATTATGGACAAATTGGTATTTCACAAGCAATCAATATATTAATAAGGTGATCTCTAGAAAGCTAAAACTTTCCAAGATCTTATAATTGTTTAAGAGATCAAATCTCCAAATAATTATTTTTGAGAAATTACAAAAAGCAGTCACTTTTGTTATTGCCACTTTTCAATTGTGGTCATTTTGCTTTATCTTTTGACAAATTTGATCCTTAGATTAATCTTTTGTCTCCATTCTAGAATGAATCCCTTTATATATCCACATTTCAATAGAAAATGCTAACTAAACACCAAAGATGAACGTGTGGCCCTGACATCGGTTAAAAAAAGCAAAAGGGAGGAGAATTTGGAAAAATGTTCCCCATACTATTGCCTATTTTTTGAATCTTTCTTAACATATTTTATTTCGTGACAGTTTGGTCCCTAAACTATTTTTCAATCCTAGCATCAAAGATAAATTTCATACTTCGGTCAAAAGTTAAGACAAAATTTCACATTTCATATAATCATTTAATGTTCACGTATTTAGGTTAAGCCATAATTACTTGCTCCACGTGTAGGTGCACAAGCCCTAGCCACAGTACCACCATAATTTTGATAAACCGTTTCACCAGCACAAGAATCATCACATTACGAAAACATCCTGGCTCTACCGACTAAACTTTCTTGCCCGGTCGCGGGCCCACTTGACCGAGCCTAATCACAACCATCAATATCACGGGCTCGGGTACGGGATCCACGTGGCACCCATAAAGATGGACGGCTGCGATGTACTGGATCCGTTGGACCCGGGCCTTACCAAGAATTTTGGGCTGCCGACCATTCATTTTCTCGAACAGCAATGAATGTTCAGGGGAGGGGGTCGCCCTTTTTCCTGGCCGACCAATTCGGTCGAAAGAGGCCTTTCACCGGAGGTCACGGATGCACCATCAGCAGGCGATAATTCTCAAAGCACTTTCCGCCATTGAAGACCTTCGCTACAGCTTCACACTCTTTTCCGAAAAAGCGTCTGTCGAGAAGATGGAAAAAGGCCACCTTGGCTGAACGATGCCGGGGAGGTTCACGCACCGACGAAGTCCTACAACTTTGATCGTTTTTCCCCAAAATTATGCGTCCAAGTCCTTCTGTGTCGATCCCTCTTTTACCTCGTGATAAAGACATTTACTCTGTGGGTGTGGACCGGTTCGTATTCCAGATTGCCCACGTTCAGCTTAAGCAACCCAAGGGCAAGACCTCCCGCTACATTTCCCTGGGTTTGACCAAGGTTCTTTTGATAAAAGGCTTAGAGGAATGATTATATCACGCCTATGTCCACCCTGACATTATGAAATCCGTTTCAATATGACCCCAACCATTGAATCTGGCCTATGTGCTCGTCGAAAATCCGGTGATGGGCTCTCACGTGGTTAGTTGGTGCTCGCTGCGAAAAGCTACCCCATCCCGCAAATTCGGGACTACTACATTTTGCGCCCGAGGCTTCTTTAGATTGTTACAAATTTGAAATGTGCCCCTTGATATTCTTGGACTCGTAGCTAATTTCCCACTAACATTAATTGTGAAGTCAACAGAAAATGAAGTTGATACTAGCGTTGCTTTAGGTGAGGTCGATAGTGATGTTAGACATCATCACTTATTTAAGTGTCGTGAGGTCCCCCAAGCAATGGGAGGAAACAAGTAGGACTCTTGATGATATGCCTATTAAAGATTGAGCCGGCAATTCATAGACAGTGGATAAGTTAAGGGAATCACCGGAGCGGTATCAAAAGCGAATTTTTATAAGGCAATCATCATTGCTTATGAATCCAAACCTGGGTGATATCTCGCCTGTGGTAACGAGAGAGAGATGGGTCCTAGGCTAAAATCACTTTAGTTTCCTAAGAAAGAGGAACGACAATGACGGCCAGGAGTCTCCACGGACCGTAGCTAAAGCACACATTCTCTCTCCCTCCCTCCTATCATTTTTTTTGTTTATTTTATCCTATTGTTATGTTTAATTTATTTTGATTGTACAATTATGGAGGAAACATAGCAGATTTCGAAAGGGAGGGGCACATGGGAGGCACTTTATGATAATGTGAAGAATTTCCAAGTGACGAATGAAATTCCCGTTTTGTTAGATATTATTGCTGTTCACCAAGGCACTCACAACTCACGGGAGAGCATAGAATTGAAGTTCCGACAAGAATTTAATCGGAGTCAAACTTTGGGAGCCCATCGAAATTGATTTCATATAAGTTGCGACTATTCAAGAATCGAAATGGCGTAACTTAATTATCCCGAGTTCAGTAGTGACAAATGTGTGTTTCAATCGAGGACAGTTACGCCGCATTCTATCCGACAATGCCGTGTCATCTAGTCAGGTTCAGGTCATCTTACGCAAATCTCAACCATCCTATCTCCTCGGGAGAAATGAAATATAGGCACTTCACGCTCAACTAGGCTAGTATAGCCAAGGCCGAAGTTTCCTCAACATCTAGTTGCCAAACCACATATTTGGACTTAGAATTATTGATTGCAAAACTCTGATCTCAACCACCCAACGGTTAAGTCCTTTGATTGCTTGCGAGATCTTTTCACATGTCATTACTTTGAATCTTGTTTCAATTCTATCTTCACAATTCATGATCCAAAAGAAAAGGATTCAAATCTACCATAAAGATATGGTCTTCCCTAACAATTCCACAGTCTTATGTCCAAAGTCCGTCGGCACATGGAAAGTCAACATCACACCTCATTTTCTTCCTCAATAGAGGGTAGGGCCAATCCCTTCTCTCTTAGTCTCCACATGCATCGGAAATAATTAGACTCCATGAAAATTAAATAATTTGAAAAAAAAATTCGTTAATATTACTTATAAAAATAAATGGATAAATTCATTATAAGCTTTAGAACTTATTATAAAAGTGCATTTAAGTCCTCAAACTTTCAAAAAATACAGATAAATCCTAAAACTTATTGAATTGATGCAATCAAGTTCTTTCGTTAACACCGTCAATTTAATTAACAGAAAATGTTGCCATGTCATTTTTAAATTAATTTCTCTCTCCTATATGACATTTTTTATTATTATTTTGTTCAAATATTATTTAAATTATTTTTAAAAACTAAAAAAGAAATGCAAAAATTTTATTTTTTAAAAAAACTGAAAATAAAGAAAGGGAGGTGTGGGTTCACCAATGGGGGCAGCCGCCACCCATCACCAAAGAAGCCAGCCTCACCAAACCACCCTCACCAGACTCGGGCGAGGGCGCCTAGGTTTGGGCTCCATCGGCCCTCACGTAAGGCTAGTGACCATCACCTACCTTAGGCAAGGCCTCGCTCGAGATTGGCAAGGCTCACCAACCCTAGCCGAAGGCCAACCTCACCCAAATATGGGCGATCCTCGCCGATCCTTGGCCACGGGCAATGGTTGTTGGCCCCAAGTGAGGGCCAGCATCACCCAGATTTGGGCACTCTTGCCCAAGATTGACAACCTCCACAGACCCCTCTGACAATGGATAGTGGCGACGGCAGCGACACCTCACCAGTGAACTTGTCCCTCCCTTTCTTTATCTTCATTTTTTTAAAATAAAATTTTAGCATTTATTTTTAGTTTTTAAACTAATTTTAGTTGAACAAAATAACAATAATATATGCCACATATAAAAAAGGAATTAATTTAAAAATGTTACGTCAGTATATTTCGTTAGTTAAGTTGACGGTATTAACCGAATGACTTAATTTTACTCACTTGACAAGTTTTGAAACTTGATTGCACTTTTTAAAGTTTTAAAAAGTTTAGTCAATTGCATTTTCATGACAAGTTTTAAGATTTTTAGTAAACTTATCCCTCAAAATAAATAAACGAAAAATATTTTCACCTTCCAAGAAAATGTTTAGACATAAATTATCGCCGATTGTGAAAATATTCTTCATTCGCTACAAACAATCATTTTTTAAGAAAATATATTTCAGATCACTCATTTTTTGCAAAAAATATGGAGGATTGATTGCCCTTTGTTATTTGGTTTTGCCCTTGTGGGCATGATGGACAATCATTGAAGCACTCGAATTTCATTAGTACATGATTTTTTTTTTTTTGAATTGATACTTGGAAATTAAACTTGGAGCCTATTAGAGGGTTATGGGCAAGCTGTAAAGAGCTGTTGAAGGTCACTCCACCAGCCTATCCTCTTCCAGATGTGTTGCCACCTACGAGGGCCACTCACGGTAATCCCTTCAGCAAGGGCGTCCAATTAGGCTGCATTCCTTATTTTAATATAGCAATGCCCATACACCTCACACCCCTCATTGGTAAGAAAATATTTTTCTTCTCCTCTAATCTAAGAATACTCCCAAATTTCATGTTCCAAAGTTCCGTCGATGTAGATTAAGGACTTGCTTAGGTCCTAACATGATTAGATTAATTGGGGAACTCCTTTAATTATGAGAAAAATAAACAAATATGGCAAAATCCCATCACGGGCGTGGACTCCCCAACCGCATCATCTTTACTCGAAGGGTTCTTAACAGAAGGATCGCTAGATTATGAGTTGTGGTAGTGGTAGCTAATATTAATTAGTATAGTCCTGGAATTTTAATTAATTCCAAGATCAAATTAATATAACAATTATAATAGTATCTCAACCTTTAATTACCAAAGCATTTTATATATTAGGCATCTTATTCGAGGGAAAGGCTACACCTAGTACCGGACCAGACGGCGAATGTTGGAAATCTTTTTTGCAAGTTGTCAATCAAAGAAGAATCAAGACCGTAATAAAATCGAGCACCGATTCTTGTTCTAGATCCAAGAACATGATTTAAAATATAGACTAAATTAATTGAAGAGGATGTTGGTGAATAGTAAGATCGTGAATGGGAGACTTTGTCACATCAAAGAGAGAAAAAATGTACACAAAGATGTTATTGTTGTTAAAGCGAAGTGTGCATATACAAAGATGCTATATGCTGGATCTCGACATCCCATCTCCAGCGAAAGGTGGACGGGACCCTTTATTAATCTATGTCAGCGATGTAAAGGTATAATTTCACAAGCCAGGTTACAAAGTTAGCAAAGTTTTATTGTTAAATAAATTTATTCTTTTTAGGATTAATATCACCAAAAATCTTAAATTTGTACATTTATAACTAATTTACCATAAACTAATTTTGCCACAAACTATTACATTTGTGATATATTTACCATCTGTTAGTTTTGGTTAAATTAAATTAATACCATGAAAAATCACAAATCAATACATATGTATATCAATTTAAAATCACGAATCAATTATCACATATTCATTCAACTCAATAATTTGATAGTAAAATTAAATTTATCACAGGTATATTAATTTGAAATTTTTCATGATGTTAACTTTATTTTTTTGGTTTTATTGGACCCCGAACAGAGAGAAGATAAGGATAAAGAGGATAACAAAAAAGGCATTTGGAGCACCAGGTCATGTATACATTAATCACTGATCACAACCGTGTCAGCACACCTGCACAGTAGCATTATGGAAAATTTAACACGTTCGTCTCAAATCCTGTGGGTTAAAAATCCTATAGCAGGCGTCCCGTCAATACCATACATTATGTTAGCGTTGCGAGATTTCTCTGAGCCCGTTTGCTTTTCAAGCACTATAAATAGGGCAACCCAGCATCACTTTCCATACATTGCGTATCAACCTCTCCCTCTCGTCTGGTTGAGCTTGTGCAGTGCAGAAGACTCTTAGGTGCCATGGCAACCCCGGCGGCCGTGGCAGTTATGGCAACTCTTCTGCTTCTGCTTCTGTTTTTAATTGCGAGAGCCATGTATGCGACGTTCTCGTTCTACTTGCTGACTCCGAGACGCATCAAGAAAACAATGGAGAGGCAAGGAGTGCGTGGCCCTGAACCACGGCTTCTCGTCGGCAACCTCGGCGATGTGTCTTCTCTTGTTGCTGAATCTACCTCCAAGGACATGGAGTCCATACGCCATGACATCGTGGATCGCCTCTTGCCTCATTACGTCAGATGGACTAAACTATACGGTCTGTCCTTGATTTCTTCCTCGTATGATCTCGTTGTGATTAAAAAATCATTATGAGAATTAGCTCATCTTTTTGGAGTATGTGCTGATGAGAATTTTTGTCACAGGGAAGAGGTTCATATATTGGAACGGGGTCGAGCCTCGCCTGTGCTTAACCGAGTATGACCTCATCAAGGAGTTGCTTTCCAAGTACAGCACTCAAACTGGAAAATCATGGCTTCAGCAACAAGGATCGAAGCACTTCATTGGGAGAGGGCTCTTGATGGCTAATGGGGACGATTGGTTTCATCAGCGCCGCATCATTGCTCCTGCCTTCATGGGAGACAAACTCAAGGTTTGTCCAAACATCAGCAATTGGTGTTTTGAGCATATTTCATGAATGCTTCTGTAATATGTCAGTAAACTGTCTTCCGATTTCAAATTTATTCTTCGGTAATGGGTTGCGAAATGCTGAGTCTTTCCGTTTTCTGTATTTGTTAAAATCAGAGTTATTATGGATTCATGGTGGAGTGCACTAATCAGACGCTACAATCGCTGCAAAATGCCATAGACTCGGGTCAAACTGAGATTGAGATTGGCGATTACATGACTAGGCTCGCGTCTGACATCATTTCTAGGACCGAATTCGGGAGTAGCTACGAGAAGGGGAAGCAAATATTCCATCTGCTGACAGTTCTGCAGCATCGTTGTGCTCGAGCGAGCCGGTGTTTTTGTCTTCCCGGAAGCCGGTGAGTTGTGAAATATTTCTTCTTTGCAATACAGTGAATCTTTCATCCATCATCTGTGTTCAACATCAAAATACACAGAATTCTGTCACTTTAACGTGTTGAAAACTTGTGTGCAGGTTCTTTCCCACCAAATATAATAAGGAGATCAAAACATTGAAGATGGAGGTGGAGAGGCTCCTGATGGAGATAATCGAAAGCAGAAAAGATTGTGCTGAGATTGGACGGAGTTGTACGTATGGCGATGATTTACTCGGCATGCTGTTGAACAAGATCAAGAGGAAGACAAGGAATAAGAGTGCATATAGTCCTAGCATGCAAGTGATCATGGACGAGTGCAAGACGTTTTTCTTTGCCGGGCATGACACAGTTGCGCTTCTGCTTACATGGACCGTCATGCTACTCGCAACCAACTGGTCTTGGCAAGAGAAGGTCCGTGCCGAGGTGACTCGGGTATGCAACGGCGAAAATCCGTCAGTCCATCATCTTCCCAAACTTGGCTTGGTAAGCACTAAAGGCACATACTCTATATTGAATATGGTCATGCTTTTATTTCTTGTTGGGTCTAACCAATATGAACATCATTCACACGCTAAGTTAAACTAGAAATTGAACGTGTGTAATGTCTACATTTTTAAGTCATAAGTCAAAATACCGTGTGACATAAATTCACAAGCAAAAATCATCTTTAAGAAAAGCAAATTCTGGCTGTGATGGCATTTGATAAAGCACAACTGACTTCAAAAGATTGTAAAAACTGTAGGATGATTTCATGTTCATTTATTTGAAGTGTACCGCAAGTCTGTGGCGGTTTTCGGTCGTAAATCAAAAGAAATGCTAAAGGACATTGAATGTGTCCACGTTACAGGAAAGTTCTTGTAAGTCCCACGAAGTCGAATTTGGACTAGTGCTCGATCTTTCAACTCATGGGACCATCAAATCTTAGAATTATTTTCTTAAGAGCTTCCTCTAAGAACTCTTGTTGCTCTTTTCTGGAGCAATTTCAAGCACCCTTTTGAGAATTGCCCCAAAAGAAGTGATTTCAGAAAATTTACCTGAAGAGATTGTCCAATGGTTGACTAAAGTAGAGAAGACAAACCAGTCGAGTCGAGAACTGCACCTTAATTTGCATGCAACACGCGAGAGAGAAATCAGGATAATGATCTGAAAGTTTCTTTACTTTTACCTGTTCCACAATCGAGTGTCAATTTCTTTTCTTTGTTAAATCAAGTCTTTCCACCGTTCAAATTTAGCTCAACGTGAGGTCTACTTGGGTCACAGTAAATAAGAACATATATTCTTGAGCTAATTACGCCGCAAGTACTCGAACTTTTGGGAGACAAGGAGGTCGAAGTTTGACAATCGAGTATCAATTTCATTTCTTTGTTAAATCAAGTATTTACACCGTTCAAATTTAGCTCAACGTGAGGTCTACGTCGGTCATAGTAAAGAAGAACATATATTCTTGAGCTAATTACGCTGCTAGTACTCGAACTTTTTGGAAGACATGGAGGTCGAAGTTGGGAAAAGGGACCACCCCACGGTGGCTCCCGCCGCTTTGCTTTTCCCCTACCGGGGGAGGGATTCAAATCCCAGTAATCATTTGTGGACTTACCCCCAAGGTGGCACGTCTTGGTGGTGGCACGTGTCGCCCCTGGTTTCTTACCATTTTGCCGCCGTGCGGGGTTCCCTGGGTTACCAAAAAAAAAAAAAAGAAGAAGAAGTTGGGAAAGGGGCGGTGGTGGTCCTATGAGAGAGACTGTAGTGGCCATGGGTGGCGGCTGCAGACGGAGAGAGAGAACAGAGAGAGAACAGAGAAGAGAAGGGTTAGATGGGTTTAGGGTTTAATTGCGTCGAGTAACTTTACACGTTAGGGTTTTTGTGAAAGCATGAAATTGTGCTGCCGGTCCTGATAGCAACGTTAAGATTGCTGGGCGGCAGCAGCATTAGCTCTCCCACGTTTACCCTTTCAAATGGAAAACCCACATTTAAAACATGAGGATCCTTTTCCCTCTCCAGTTATGCCCCCATCACATGTCGCATCCTCCTTATCAATGACACACTCCAACTTCGCATTAGCATTAGCATTAGCTTTACCATACCAATTCGAATCCAAAACAAACGCTAACACCAAACACCCCCGGATCTCTCTCTATCTCCCCCCTCCCTAGCTCCTAATGTCCACCCTCCATCGCTATCAAGATCTCGATAGCCATGGAGGCGACATATGCCCCGAGACCCAGAGGCTTATCGCCAAGCGATGAGAGAATGCAGCTATTAAGGGTGTGCAAAGGAGTCAGGAACCATCTGGACCATTCAAAATAGGCAGTTCCCAAGGGGACCAGTCCGATTCTCAGTTCCAAATTATAGGAATTGGAACCGGTGGGTATCGGTCCAATACCCGGTTCTAATACACACACATATAATTTTTAAGAAAAATTTCCCCAAAAAAAAACTAAGAAAAATGAAAACCCCGATCCATAATCTGAAACTCAACACCCATTGACTAAGTTCATCTCGTCTCACTCTCACCTCGTCTAAGTTGTCTCTTTATCTCTCACTAACGGCCTCGACCCTCAAGCTCAACGCTTATCGACTCTCAACTTTCAATATGAATCCAATCTTTTTACTAATCTTGCAATTAACAATAGGGAAGTTCTTGTGTTTTGCTTTACTTTGTCTTACCAGAAAACTTTGCACTGAGTGCATGAAAGTTGGTGGCACCGGTTCCATGGACCCACTTAAGAACTAAACTGGACCAACGGTCCGATTCTTGAGTATATCTACCGAACCAACGAGCAATTTCTAGTTCCAATTTTTCAAAACCGATCCCTAGTAGTTGGTTCCTAGTTCTAGAGTGGGAACTGCCCACCCGAACTATACTCACCCCTAACAACTATGCATGCGGAATGAGATCACCTAGGAGTGCTAATTAGGTTTTTGTTGGATTACCTAATTCCTTCAATTTTGAAATATCTAATGAAAACCAGAATATAAATGATTATGTTGCTAAACCTATTAATACTATTCATAGGGGTTATTTTTCTCCGCCCTTGATTGTAAAATACCTTCTCTAGTTATGTTTTTCATCGGTGGATGATGAGCTTTGAATATTAGTAAAACGCAAACTTGGCTAAAAATAAATGTGATGACGTTAATGTGCGTAACTCACCAATCATAAGACTGACAAAGTTTCATCCAACAAGAGATAAGAGTGAAGTATGACCATATCTTCGGGAAAAAAAAACTAATACTTTATTCGAAATATATTTTCAGCGACTTGTCAAAAAAAAATTCCGTTTCATTTTCAACACTTTAGCTTGTCCACTTAAATTTGCAATACTCATTTTTTCAATTTTGTCAAATGGGTTTCTCCATGTGGAAAGGGAAAATCAATGGTCAATAACATTCATATTTGATGATGAGAGTGCGCAAATCAATGTTCTAAACACCTGACGCCGATATTGACTAATGTCACACTTTTATGCAGCTGAATATGGTTATTAACGAATCCTTAAGACTCTATCCACCGGCATCACTTCTTCCGCGCATGGCCTTCGAAGACATCAAGCTAGGCGACCTTCACGTCCCGAAGGGATTGTCGATTTGGATCCCGGTGCTAGCAATTCATCACAGCGAAGACTTGTGGGGAAAAGATGTCCACGAGTTCAATCCCGAGCGGTTCGCATCCAAACCATTTTCGCCAGGTCGGTTCATGCCGTTCGCGATGGGCCCACGGAATTGTGTCGGCCAATCTTTTGCTATGATGGAAACGAAGATCATATTAGCGATGCTGGTATCAAGGTTTAGCTTCACGATCTCAGATAATTATCGTCATGCCCCGGTCGTCGTCCTCACCATAAAACCCAAGTACGGGGTCCAAATATGTTTGAAGCCCTTGAATTCATGTGAGAATAGTTGTTCTGATTAGATTTTCTTCTTTTTCGAAACTCGATTCATGTATCATTGAGAGCGGTACAGTGAGTAATGTTCCTTGTCAAGATCGTCGCGAATTTGCTCTTGTAACTGCAGATGGGATTAAAATCGCTCTTGAGAGCAACATTTGAAATCTGGAAATTGAATGACGATAAATTTCTGCATAAAATGCGGTCATGCAAAGATTCAATTGAGGCTTCATACAGCCTCCTGTTATTCATATATAAAGGGCATAGTTTCGAGGATTGCAGCAAGTTCAGATGAAGCAATCCAGAAGATGTGCGGATACTTTGACAATGCCAGGGCGACACCAACAGCAAGGAATACAGATTTTTGGTAAAGCTCTTCTTGAGATTTGGAATTTTATGGGGACAATTCAAAAAAAAGAAGTCCTAGAATTATTGTATAGATTTTCAATCCTAAACCTTTTAATTTGGTCAATTTAGTCACAAATATTTTGGTCCAATTTTGACCAGCAATGCTAATGTCGATGCCGACCATCCTACATGACATAATCGGTGTAAAATGGCCAACTCTAATGTAAACAATTTTTTTGCATTTTTTCTAATTTTTCTGAATTTTGTATTAAAAAAATTTCTTTTCTTTTCTTCACCCATCATCGGGCAATGGCTGAAGGAGGAAGACGGAAAAGGAATGAAATGAAAAAAAAATCAAGAAAAATAATAAAAATTCATAGCAATTTTAAAAAAAAAATTCACCGTAGCATTTACCATACCAAGTAAAACGGTCAACGACACATTAGTATTGCTAGTCAAAATTGGTCGAAAGGATTAGATTAACAAATCGTCAAAAGATTTATGACTAAATTGGTCAAATTATTCAATCAAAAAAATGACCAAATTAAAAGGATTGACATTTGTAGATTTAGGACTTTTTTTGTAATTTTTCCAACTTTTTATGTAATGGTTCTAAGGAGTTTAGACTCCTCGTAACATAGAACTAGATTGGAGTCAAGACATTTTAGTCCACGGTTGTAATGTCCTTTTTTTCTTTTAAGATAAATTCATTATAAGTTTTAAAACTTATTAGGAAAGTGCAATCGAGTACAATCAAGTTTCTCCATTTCCAATTTGACTAATGGAAAATGTTATGTAACTTTTGTATTTTTTTTTCTCTATCATGTGACATTGTTTTGGTCTTAGTCTCATTTTTAATTAAATTTTATTTAAGTTAGATTAAAAAATAAACTTTAAAAAATACCCAAAAAAAAAAGCAAAAGGTACGCAAGTGAGAACTTGCAACCCTCACCACCACCGCCCCACCATCACTAGACCTTCCTAGTGATCCTTGCCTAGGTCTAACTATGGGCTACCACTAGTGGAGGTCAACCACCAGTGACAGCCCCCAACTTGACCCAGGCAATGAGGGTCGCAACCCGGTAGGCCCTTTGCAATGATGGTGAGGCAATGGTAGTAAGATCTACAAGTTCACATCTGATTTTCCTTTTTTTATGTTTTTTAAAGTTTACTTATTTTTAATAGTATTTATATAAAATTTGCATAAAAAATCATATTTGGATCAAAATGACGCCGTATTAGCCTTACATTTCATATTTTAATCATGTCATCACCACGTAGAAGAGAGAAACTAATTATAAAAAAGAGCCACATCAGTATTTTTAGCCAACCTGGACGGAATTAACTGAATAACTTGATTGCATTAATTTAATAATTTTTAAGATTTAAATACATTTTTCAAAAGATTTTATAATCAATTACACTTTTATAACATAATTGCCAAAAATTCCAATACATATATCATCCCTTCGTTCTTTTGTTCCACCTAGAAAAAGCCACATTGGTGGGTCAACACATTCTTTCTTTCTTTCTTTTGTTTTTTTATTCTTTTTTGGGTCAACAAATTCTTGCACAGCTGTTCTTTTGTTGTCTAGCGAATACACATTCCGCGTGTTATGGACGGACTGCCTCTAAGTGGTAGCTCGGTCAGCAAAGAAAAAGCAAGTCAACGGCCACTTCTCAGCACTTTCCTCTGCTAAACTTTTGCTTCTCAGTGATTTCCGCAAGAGAGAGAGCGAGAGAGAGAGAGACAGATAGTCCGTGATCCGATGATCTGTCTTGTTTGCAACCCT
The DNA here is from genome assembly GCA_014182895.1 of Angophora floribunda. NCBI lineage: Eukaryota > Viridiplantae > Streptophyta > Magnoliopsida > Myrtales > Myrtaceae > Angophora > Angophora floribunda. Next base: position 13,730,239 of record CM024714.1, read on the forward strand.
GGCTCGGGGAGGAGGAGGAGGATCCTTACTTTTTGGTTGCCGCATGCACTTACATGGTTGCGTGGTCAAACACGGCAGCCTCATTCTGTCCTAATCTGCTTTTTTATGGTCAACACATTGACCAACGTTCCGAGGGGCACGCCCTTTTCCGCTTTCGAAGGAGAGAAAGAGAATCGAAATACTGCATGCCGTTGTAAAGATCCGTGATTGGTTTACTTTATCCGGTGAGAGTAACTATCGATTAAGACTTCCAATCTTGACTAAGTACATAAAAAATGCAGAGGGTTTTTTTTGAATCACTGTGTCAATTTTTTTAGAAAATGATATTTTCAATGTCAATTCCATCTTTTTGATTGGAATTCCAGTGTAGTCTTTTTTTATTAATTTTTAAAACTGACATAGTTCGATAGATGGTCTAGTCAACATCTAAAGCCATAAAAGATGCTATACAGTAGCATTGTCCCCAAGGATCTTCAGATGCAATCCTCACTCGCCATCAAGGCTAACAAGTTCAAGCGTAGATTCACCTCCCTCTCGACCTCCCTCAACACTTCATCTCACCATTGTCATGTCCACATCATCAACGATGGCGGCAATGGCAACACCCCCATTGCGAACAAGAGAGCCGTGGAGCAAAGCTGCCTAGCTTCCCTCCGACCCTACAACACCATCCTGAAGCTTGCCCAAGTCCACTCCCACATCATCAAATCAGGCCTTGGCAACAACTCGCTCGTCCTCACCAATCTCGTTGCTACGTCTTCGGATATCTATAACGTCAATTTCGCATGCTCTTTCATCTTGGCTTTTAGTCAAACATAATAATATGAAAGAGAGAAAATGGGAATTCTTGATATATTTCAATTTATAGAAAATAGTACATAAAAAGTTTATTTATAGGGTTTATGATATGATTATATAAAGGAACAATATCAATCAAGATAAGTACAATCATAGAGAAAATTCACACAATCTTGAGAGATACAAAAATAATTTTTTTAAATATATCTGACATCCTCCTCAAACTCAAGGTATATTGAATATGTCAACTTGAGTTTGAACAAAAGTCTAAACAATGTCCAATTGCTGAGACATGGTAGAAGAGGCTGTAACATCTTAAAAATCGACCATATTTTGGGATTTTATAAAAAGGGCAATGTTAGTCGAAGGCCTAATCAGTACAAATATTCCAAACTGTTTGTTCTCAAGATGATGGATTACAGGGAGGCACCAATAGGAAACGATACACGTACGACTCGCAATTTCAATCAGGAACAAACCCTTCGACCATGAAGACCTGGGTGAGAACAATATTCTCGAAGTACTAGACTATTAAGGAAACATAAATAAGTCGATTCAGCAAACGCACGAAGTCGAACTGCTAGTAATTTCCACACGACTTCGATACGAACTGCGAACAATGTTAAACTAAATCATTTTCATCTAGTACTCAGGATTATCAATTGAGCCCCTAGGATCACACGACAATCGAGGGACGTCCCTGACTCGAGAATTGACATTAATGTGGATCAAAGAATGGTTGACCATGGGTCAAATGTGAGGAAAGCCCTAAAAGGGCGCTCGATAATCCAAATTGTACTACGGTCGCAATCGACTCAATTTAACCCCGATTTTTAATCTAATTTTGGAAACCGACTTCTCAATGATATCATGACTAAATATTTGGACGCCGCCTCATTTATTTTGGGATTTTCCGTTGGACTCGGAAGTGTCGGAAAAGGAAAAATTGAACCAAGTTTCAGGCCCGCAGGTGGGCCGGCCCAAGACCGGCGGCCCAATGGGCCTTGCGCCCATCCAACTCATCCCAATGGGGGCCCAAGCTAACCCATTCTCCTCTCCCTCCTTAGCCTACGGGCTTCTCTCATTTGGCATTTTCCTTTTGTGCCCAAGTGAGTATTGTTTATGCTTGTTTCTTGCTTTGTTTTAATTGGTGTTTGAGCAAGTGGCAAGCCCATTTGCCTTTGCTTCTCCTTCAAGTTTTCAGCAGCCTTCTCTTTTCTCCAAACCCCCCTAACAACCGCACCTTCCAGCCCTCCCTTTCTCTCCCTTTTTTCTCTTCATTTTCTCTTCTTTTCTCATCCTTTCTTGCTGTCTTTACTATTTTCCAGCCGGAAAACAGCCTTGCTGCTGCCACCACCCAACGGGTAGCCACTAAAGTCAAGGTGCCAACTGCACACCGCCGGCCACCCTGGTCGCCGCCAGCCGCCCATACAGCCGATTTCCGCGCCGCTGCACCCCTTTTGCGTGAATAGCAACTCGGGGCTGTTTTGGCCCCTTTCAGCCCCCGTCTGTCACCCATTGTCGTCCTCGAGCTTACCCCTTGTAGCCCTCATTCCCCTCTACGTGCCAATTTCACCGAATTTCTGATCCAAGTAAGTTAATTTCTTAATCCTTGTTTAGGGTTAATTAGTGTATTTGTGTGTTTGTATTTAATTAAGGTTGATTGGTTGATTATGCTAGTTAATTGACCATAATTAGTAATAAAGTAACTAAAGTTAATTAATTAAAGTAACTAAGGTTAGTTTTAAAGTAACCAAGGTTAGATTTTAATCATGGTTAGGTTAAATTAACTAGGGTTGGGTTAATTGATTAACCATGGTTAGGTTTAATTATTTTTATTTATTTAATTAATTTCAAACGAATTTACTATTCATGTTTACTATTCACGGTTACTGTTCACGATTATTGTTCACAGCACTATTCATATGAAAGCAAATTTTAGTCTTAAATTGATGTGCTCTTAATTGTTATGGCTTGTTGAATTATTGATTGTGAATTATTCCTGAAAATTGGGGAATTATATGTGATTATTGATTGGTTGGAATTGAATTTCGATTTGTCATAATTTTCACGAGTGATTGTCGATTGATATCGCATGACATTATACATGGTTTATCTGCAATGGCATATCGCATGAACATGAGTGATGTTGCATTCATGACAAAACAAAAATAAAAACGAATTAATTGATGATGTGTTACATGATCACATTAAGAAAGGGAACCCAGCATTGTCGAATGACCGTCAATCTTTATGGAGTTATGTCGTGGCCCTTTGGTCACTTGATTTCGGTCGAATGCCTAATAGGGAGGGGTTACTTGTGGGGTTGCGGTAGTGGGCGAGTCTCACGCCTTTGTCAATTGCAGAGCTACGGTAGTAGGCAGATCCTATGCTCTTTCGGGAATGCCGTTTTGGGAGTAAACCCTTAACATCATCGTGCCTCAAGGTAAAAATGATAAAGTTAGCTTGGCCAGGAACTACCAACTATAAGATTGTGCCGTGGCCTAGGGGGCTCGTAATAATTGGAGTATATGTGGATGTTGAGACCTGAGAAAATTGTGTACGATACTCTAATTATTTGCATGCCTCTTAATGTTGTAATGATTTAATTGACAGTTTCTGCAAGTCACGTGTACCAAGGCTAGGTAAGGTTGCTTGTGGTTGTGCCTGATTATTAAATTGTCTTCTATTTTTTTCTCTGAGGTGGTGTTGGATGATTTGATTAGATTAGGTTATATGTTAAACTCTCAAGGTGAGCGAAGTTCCTAATCGGGGCTTAGGACTTTAACTTGCTGAGTTTATCTCAACCCATTGTGGTTAACATTTTCAAGCCCTAGATGATACAGTACCTAAGGATTGAAGAGAGCGATCCCTTCGAGGCTAGTGAGTAGGCACTTGTACAAAGTTAGGTTAGCCAGATCGGTCCCTTTTGAATAAACATCAGCTTTTCGCCTATAGCAAGGCGTGTTTGCTTGTACTATAGTTTAGCTAACCTTCAAATATATATAAAATGGTGTTTGTCTTTCCTCTGCTACTGTTTTTCTATCACTGTTGTTTTGTGTTAGGAGTATTTGTTTTCGCATGTGCATAATTACAAGATAAAATGAATTGATTGACGACAGTACTTGAGACGTCATACAACTAGATCTCAAGTGAAATGAGGTTGCCATGAGCTCGAGAGTTGGGGCGTGACAAAGGCGGTGTCCAACAACTATTCATCGCAAAATAGCTAGATCTAGTTGGCTTGAGAGTAATGAGTCTAGTGATGGTGTGATTTCTCAAAACAGCACACGAAAAGTCAAGGATCAAAGGTATTGGAACCAAGCAACATGTGTCCTTTACAGTCAACTTTGCTATTAAGACAATAACTTAAACGTCGTAGATACGACTGGCGTGATTATAACAAATGGATAAGCCAAGCATTGTTGAGGAAAAAGTTACCATGCGAAGATACATATTCGTATTGTCAAAAAATACCTCCATGGAATATAAAAAAAAATCAACCTAACGATGCATCAAAATCATCATAAAACAACCACCATGTCACTTACTCAAATGGGAATGATGCAATTGGGTGAACATTGTCAAGCAATGGGGGGTGGATTTATTTGCTTGGGATGGAAAAAAAAAAGAATTGAGAAATTTTGTAAGTGCATTGGGTGTGAAGTGCACCTAGTGCACTAAGATTGCCTTGGAAATAAGGCTTTGATACCATGCGAGATTTGGTGGGATCACAACTAATTGTTCTAAAAATTTAAGCTATTAGATAATGGCATAGTTTATTATTTAAATATTCTAGTACTCCCCTTTATGCTTAATCTAGCCTTTTTACCTAGTACTAAGCATGTAAATTTAATTGGGTAGGCAAATAGGACTTGGAAAAATTTGAACTTAGCACCTTCAGCTTTGATACTAAGATAAATATGATAATAGGAAAGAGAGAAAATGGGAATTTTCAATGTATTTCAATGTATGGAAAAGAGTACATAAAGAGCTTATTTATAGACTTTATGATATGACTATATAGAAAAACAATATCAATTAAGATAAGCACAATCATAAAAGATATTCTTATAACTCGAGAGATACAGAAAGTATCATAATTTTCCTAAATATCTCTACCACTTTTCACAACGTACCCAACACGGATGCTCGTCTCTACTTTGCCTACCTCTTCAACACGGTAATCCGAGCTTGTGCCCAGAGCAAATGCCGAAAGGTCTTGGCTTTTTATGATCTCATGCTAAGGTTAGGCATTTTACCAAACAAGTTCACGTGGGTTTGTTCTCAAGGCCTGGGCCAGCATATGGGACTTCACTTTTTCGCAATTTCTTCTCTAATATCATCGTCCCCACAGCTACATCAAGAACCCTTATATTTCCTCCCTTTGAGCCCTAATTTTGCCCACTACTTGAACCGAAGAGAGAAGAGGACAAACTTGGATTACAAAGACACCATGTGAGCGATGACGAGCAACAACGGCAATCAGGCGAGCGACAATGAACAATGGTGAGTGAACCATGAGGGGAGTTCACGACGGTGACCCAACGTTATTTTTATCCTTCCCTTCCTGTGCAGCGTCATTTTGCCCAAAGGTGAGAGGCGAGACAACATCATTTTGCTTGACCGAGCCATGTAGATTGTGTGACGTCATTTTGGACATCCATGTGGACTAGACTTTTTAAAAATTTACTAAGTCATATTATAATTTTAATTATAAATGTCAAATAATCAATTTGACCAGAATTTCTTGCCCATTGACACTTAAGTGGCAGTTTTTTCTTCGATTTTGATACTTAAGTGAGATGGCAAAAACTTTTTGCATCAAAGTTAGTGCCATATATAACTTTTGACACTTCTAGTATCATTCTCCCACCAAAATTGTCTCCATGAGGGCACATTCTTAATCTGCTTTCAATTTATACGAACTGGGTTTATTTATATTGACATTTTTTAATCGAGCGGATCGCGCATTAAACCTAACACAAGAGAACCTAGATACCCAATCCATGTTATAAGACCACATGTGTCGGCTTACAACATGGGGAGAAAATATTTTATTAATTTTATTTAAATTATACAATTTAATATATACACATACATATATATATATATATTGGTTAATAAACCGAATTTGTATTGTTAGCGATAATGTAATTCTTTAATATTGAAATACATAATTGGGTATCTTAAATGTTCATGATTTTTCATTGTAAGAGGGATGAACACACACCTTTATCCATCTTTACCAAAAAAAAACACACACACACACTTTATCCAAAGCAAAACCTCGAAAAGAATGATTATTAAAGAATTTGAAATAAATGAAGAAATCCGATTTCTTTCTTTTAACCCACTTTTCTTAATATATTTTATCTAATGGAAGATTGAATACAAATTTCTTTCTCTTGGGTGGAGAGAAGACCCGATTATATTTATACAGGTTATCAATAAATGTCTTTTATCAAAGCATGTTCTATATTTATATCTTTTCATAAGAACCGTCACTTCCTTATAAGGATGGCACCTTTTTATTTCATGAGAATTATAACTTCTCACCACCAGTATTTCTTTTATAGCATTTAAATAATTATTAAATCATTAATTAATAACATCATGTGGGCCACAATAATCCTTACACAGATTTGCAATCATCCATAGAATAACCATCCAACAAGCTAAACAACTACATATATATATTTTGACTTAAAAAGAAAAACTCTTCTTATATATGGGAACGTGTTTGTGTTATTCACTCCATACCATATGTTTTAATTTTATCTTAATTTTTAATTAAGTAGATGGTAAGTTATATTAAGTAAATGATATAATAATCAAACTCTAATATATCACTTATGACTAATTAATTTCGTTTTGAAACATACAAGCAGGGCCGAGGCGGGGGTAATACCATACCAACTTCGGCCCGCCCTGCCAATTGCCTCGCCCTGTATCACTCGTAGGAAAATTTGCCCATTCAATTATCATTAGGAACTTTTTAATCAGCAACGACGGGCGAAATAAAAACGTCGCAGCCTTTTGCTTAACCCAAAGCACGGCAAAACCAATTCTCCATTCGCCTAAAGGTCTTGTCTTGGTATATGCTGCTATAGGACGATGAAGTCGGATTTCGTCGCAGTAGGATAAAATTGGTGATGAAAATATCTTCCGTCGCCCCAATGGCAGAGCATCTTGGAAGAAGATGATCATAACTTTTTACTCAGAAAAAAATTTTAAAAAGGAAAAAAAAAAAAAAAAAGCCTGCTCCATTTTGTGGTGACAAGGTTGTTCTTGAATTGTTCGTGGGCCTTGGCCCATTTTGTTCTTCCAATCTTTAACATTAGGCTAGCCCAGAAAGGTGAAGAGCGTCTATCGATTTTCACCAATTACCCGTGCCGCGCTTGCTTTTCAGTGTCCAAGGCCTTCTTCATATTCCTTTTTGTTTTGTTTTACACCATCATTTTTTTTTTGTCGGCGCTATTTCTACCCCAATCCATCGCCATTTATACTAAAAAGATGAATTACCCATTTACACCTCCTTTTTTTATCTATTTTTCTTTTTGTTTACGATAGTTAGTATTTCACATGTTTTCTCTTTTAGCATATTAACAAAAAATGCACTCTCAGATATTCATATAATGTTTTACATACTCCCTGTAAAATCATCTCACCAATAGTAAGGAAAAAAGGCATTCTTTGATATAAGTATAAAACCAAAAAGTCTCTTCTTCATCATTGATCTTATAACAATTTATCTATTTTTTGTTCCTCTTATATCAAAAGCTCGCTTTCTTGGTGAATTTTTTTATTAATCTCATTAGTCTACAATATCATCAAGTCACTTTATTTACTATATCAAAGAATTTATCTTTTTTCCTTATTATATTAGCGAGATACTTTTATACATAATACATAAGACGTTAAAGGAATGTATGTGAACACACTAAAAGCATTATGCACAATGAGATATCTTGATATTTTTTGTAAACAATTCATAAATTATATTAATTTTGTCAATCCAAAATGATAATATTTCACTAACATTTTCAAAAAAAATTACTTTATGTAATTTTTAATTTAATTAAATTTCATTGACCTAACAATTTATCCATAAATATGATCGACAACGTGGAAAAGAACTAGATTTTTGAGAAATTTCTCTTTTCAATCAAACAAATTTTAAAGAAAGTAATATCTAACAATAAAAAGAACATAGTGCCTTTAATATTCATGGAAACAAAAGCTAAACATATGAAATTCTTACTTATGCTAAGTAGATCCTACATAGATATAGAAAAATTAAAAAGAAAAAAGGAAAGCAAATAAATTTGGGACTACCGATTTAAATTGCAATTGAATGTAGAGAACAATTTTGTCTTTTTGGTAAAAATTGGGTGGATTTAGTCATATAGAAGGTGAAAATAGCACCGTCCCATTTTTTTTCTCTTACACCTTACATTAGAGATGAGCCAAAATCCGATTTTTTTCCACTAGTTGGTTTTCATATCAATAATTACTTTTAGTATATTACCTTACAATCACTAAATACATCAATCTGTTTTGACAGTTCAATTAGCATGCTCTAGTGATTTCGTACGAATGAAATCTCAATCTATTTCAAGCCAATTTAGCCATTTAGAAAGGTACCATATGGATTTGAAATTTCATTTTCTTCATTGTGGAATGTACGGTCACTTTTATTATAAATATTTGGAACGAAGATGAAAATAAAACATTACGTGCATCACGTTCCTCTTATTGAGGAGTGTACTTTTTGTGTTTTGGTTGTAACAAAAAATTGATTCTTCCCTTTACGCATTGACATTTCCACAAAGATCGCCTAACCCATAAATATCTTTTAATTCTTTCATTTACTTCAACTCCAGGGATTCTCTATTAATCTATTTTTCCTTTCCAATTTTCCTGATAAATATAAAAATCCCGGGCAAACATATGCGTGTGCATTTTTCTAGGAAAGAAATAAATTGGGTTTCTAACTTTGCTTAGATTTCACAAAAGGTAAAAGACCCAATTCGAGAAAAGTAAGAATCCTCCTCCATCCACGGACCCTTTTAGGCGAAGGACATAAATGACCTCGCTAGTGATAATTCGAAATCCACTCCACAGGATCGGCCCGATTGAGAAAAGATGCGCTCGCCCGACATAGGTCGGGTTCTCTATATTCACCGTATTATCAACCTATACCAGTCATTGAGGCAATTGCACTATGCGAAACCATGGAAAAGGTATGGTCTCCATCTTCTTTTTATACTCATCTAAAAGAGATTTGCACTTTGTACACCTCACTTCTCAACAGCTAAAATTTCGCCCCTAAAAAAGGGCGGAAAAAAGGGAAAAAAATATTAAAAAATAAGGGGGAAAAAGGAAAAGATAAAAAAGGTAAACTCAGCCAAATTAACAGAGAGCCGTCCAGAGTCAAAACTGCACGCCGCTGATTTCAAAGGGTTGATTTTGGGCTTCCGCCTGATTGGGCCGAGCAGTCCAGGCCCAACTCCATCTTACAGCTCGCCCCGTAGTCCTCGAACCTCCTCTTCTTCACCGGGACCACGTGATGGGCACGCGCCACCGGCTCAAACCCCAGGGTCAGCTCCAGCCCGATCTCCTCGGCCCCGCCCGGCCGGCGATCGTCGACCGGCTCCTGCTCGGCCGCCCGGAACAGCATCGGCGGCTCGGCCGTCTCCTCAGACACCGCGCTGAGCGTCTCCTTGCTGTCGCCTTCCGCGTTGGCAGCCCCCACAGCCGCCGCGGCGACCACCTCGGACTGGTGGCTCAGCGACGACTCGTGGCTCGTCGACCGGTTGGGCTCGTCGTCGGAGCACTTCGCCGGCTCGTCCTGAACCGGCGCCGACTCCGTCGCCGTCGCCGCCGACGCCGACGCCAACGACGACGACTTCGCCTTGGCTCCGGATCGCTTGAACCGGCAGCGAGCCCGGACGCGGTGGAGATCGGCCGCGGCGGCGGCGGTCTCGTCCTTGGAGACGTGGCGGATGTCATAAACCCTGGAGGGCGGGGCGTGGCTGTTGGCCGCCGTTTCGGAGGCGATCGGGGTGATGGGCAACCCCTTGAGGACGGCTTCCACGGCGGTCTGGCAGAGCTGCCAGCTCCCGGACCACAGGAGCCCAACGGACCCGTATATGGGGTTCACGATCCGACCGCATGCCTCGTAGAGCAAGGACCTAAAGATCGCTGCAGGAACCCAAAAAAGAAACAGACCCAAGAACCATCAGAAGCCGAAAAGAAACAGTAACTGGAAATGCATGCCGAAGAAGGGGGGAGGGAGAGGGTAGAGGACGTACCAGGGCGGAGGTGGTCGGGGCCGGCGTTGAGGAGGTTGAGGAGGCCGGCGCGGCCGTAGAACTTGGCGAGGAAGACGGTGGCGTGAGCCTGGGACTCGGGGCTCTTGATCCACTGGAGGCAGGGGCGGATGCTGCAGGAGTCGCTGCAGCCCTTGCGGAGGACCCTGCATCCGTTACAGCTCATCCGCATTCTCGAACCCTTTTGGTTTTCTTGGATCACAAGCTATGAAACAGAGAGGAAATCGAGAGAGAGAGAGAGAGAAGGCGGAGGAAGAGAGATTTTCTTGGCTTTCTTGGTGATGGGGGAGAAGAGGAATCTTGGGGGGAGAGATAGGGATTTGGGGTCGGGGGTTTATAAACGAGGGAGGGGGGGGAAGACCATGTACTGCTTGTGGGTATTTCTGGGTGCGGGGGTTGGATTATACAGGGACTGAGAGCAGCAAGCTGTTTTTCCACGTTCCCGTGTTTTATAAAATAAAAATGAGGGTGTTTTTGGATTAGGAAGTAACCACCTTTTCTTTTCTTTTTCCTTTTTTTGTTTGGCTCTCCAGTATAATAATAGCCAACTGATCGTACAATCGTCCTTACAACCCCACTCGCGGCTCTTCGGCGCGTGGAGGGAGCCTCCCGCTTGGATAAAGTGTTTCGACAAGTTCCACGGTAGAAACTTGTAGAAACAAAGCAATAGTAGGGGTATTGAGAATATGAGAACAGTACCAGTCGGCTAGGTTTTGGGATTTGCAAAATAGATCGTCGATTTCAAAAATTGAGAAAATTATTTCGATAAATAAAGTATAAATTCAAGGTAAATAGTAACTTGCAGCCCATAAATTAGAACTTGAAATAAATTTTTTATATTTCTTTTTATATCTTTATTCAATATTGGGATATATCATAACATCTAATGGTGAGTATGTAACTTGAAATCATTAGTCTTAATTTTCATTTTCGGTGATGCCATAATTGAGACTTTTACTTTATAAATATTTCATAATTTATGTATATAAGTTATAATAAGTGAATTGTAACAAATGATAGTCATTAGAGATGACTCAATTAAGAGTACATGTGGAACTTTAATAAATCCTAGAATATGTGATAAGATAGGTTTCAGATTTCTGGATATGTATGATAGGTTTCATATTCCAAAAGTTATAAGTATGTTCCGATGGGTAGATTCTAGATTTTAAATTAGACTTTGACAGACCTTGGTTGGAACCACTTATCCCTAAATAGCGGTACTAACTAGTCAATTATGAATATTGAGAATGAGATTAATCTGTAAAATATCAAAGGGGTTAAGGATATAAGAAGGATTTCGAATTTTGATTTAATGTATAACAAGATCCTTAAACTTTTAATCCGTTCAATGCGATTCATAAACTTTAATCAGAAGTACAATATTATCCCTGAACTTTTAATACATATTCAAACTAGTCTCTGGATGACGTAAAAATATCAAATGTTATCGTTTAATTAAGTTAACTTTAGAGATAGTGTGAAATATCTTCATATAATTTGAAGATCATTACGTTAAACAAATTGGATATTGAATATGCGAAAAAGTTCAAGCTTTATATTAAATAAATAAAAATTTTAGAGATCATATGGTATGTGAGGTCGAAGTTCAAAGATTAATTGTCAAGGGAAGAGGGGGAAGGGTGGAGGAGGAGAAGGGGGAAGAATCACGAGGGACGTGGGGGTGGCGGAGGTTGCACACGTGGAGGGCGAGAATTGAGGAGAGAACGGGGAGAAGCGCGTGGCGAACACGTTGTGGGGAGTGGGGGTGTCAGGGTCCGGTCGAATCGCCACATCTGTTACGTGAGAGAACACACAGAATAATAATCCTCCCCCTTTTAAAAAAAAAAAGAAATTAAGAAAGAGAAAAACAAAAAAGTCATCTGAATTTCCGAGAAAAAGAAAAAGGGAAAAAAAAAGAGGGGGGAGGAGCTCCCGGTTTTCGGGAAGTCTATCTCAAGTAAGTTGGGAGAGAGAGAGAGAGAGAGAGGGGAAAACCAGTAGCTGGTTTTGCTTCGCGTGAACTGTGGGCGCACATCATCACCTCCCTCCCCTCTTCTCGCCAACGGTTTTGGAGTTTCTCTCTCTATCTCTACAACCCCCCCACATACAAGATTTCATCGAGTCGTCTTAGAATATTTGGTCTTTAGATCCATGTTTTCCAATGTACCATCTCGTCTCATGGGTTCATACTCCTCATTAATAATAATTATTATTATTAAAGAATTCAAATTGAATTTATTCTTTTAATTTTGAAAATAAAAATAAATCAGGTGCCGATTTCGTAACTTTCTATTTTCTTGTCATCAATTCTCTCGACTTTACCCATAGACTGTTGCAATTTGGTCTCGACGAGTCACGAAGCTTCCGCTTGGGGAGAAATTGGATGTCATGTGTCGAAATCCCATGAATTTTTGTCCTGATGACTTGAATCAAGGCATTGTGCCTAAGTCAAAGGCTTTGACTTAATCGATTCATAAGCCTTTTGAATTATCAATATATTTGCTTTGTGCTTCGGCTGCATAATGAAATGAATCATTTGAAAAATTATTTTTTTTCAAAAATGATTAGTTATGTCGCTTGGGAGAATTAGTTAGTGAAAAATATATTCATTATCGACAATAATTTATGCGTGATAATTTTTATGAATGATGAAAATATTTTTTATTTATTGGTTTCTTTGAAGCGATATTTTTCAAAAATTATTTTTTAAATTTAAAATTTTCTATGAAGCAAGCCTACCCAGAAAAAGTTAAACGTGAAGCAGCACTGTAGAAATCGAGCGATCAAGTAAAAAGCGGAAACATTGTCCAGAAAAGTAAAAAGTGGAAACATCTTCAAACATGACTTCGGAACTCGTTACCTTATCTTGTAATTATGAGATTTACTGTTTTTTAATTTAATTAATTAATTAATTAATTAAATCTTTTTTTTTTGGTCAAATTCGAAGACGCTAGTGCCTAGTGGGTGGGCGGTGGGGTCCAGCTTATCCGAGAAGGTTGGACTAAAATTTCCAATTTGGGATTAGATCAAAAGCCTACATAAGTGGTGGGGAGGGCCGGACCAGATCGGAATGCCAAATATGGAACGCCGTCGTTTCCATAAACCCCCCGCGAGAAGCTTTTCGCGTTTCGAATGGACGGAACTTGCTCTCGCCATTCTCGGGTCGGGTATCGGACCCCCGACAACCCGCCTAACGCGGTTACCCACTAAAAGATCAGCGGGTCTTGTCCTGTCCCGATGCGAAGCAACGACAGAAACCTCAGATTAATTTTTGCAGGTTAAATGATGAAAAATTAAGAGTATTAAATTCGAAAAAGGGCAAAGGAAAAAGGAAAAAAAGAGAAGAGAAAAAACCTGCGAAGGGAATACAAAGCGACATTTGCGTGGGCAAGGGGGGGTCCACGAAGAGCGCATGCAAGTTAGGAAGCCGACCGCGTGGCGCTGTTCCTCTCGGCTGCTTTGAGGTGCTCTTTTCTCCTCATTTCTTGGGAATTCGTTCCCTAACCCAACACCGGTCCCCTTCTATTACTACTACTACTAATAATAATAATTAAGAAAATGAATTTGGAGATCCAATTATTTGAATGCCCTGTGAAGCTCCGCTTCATAACCATATCAGCCTCTACAAGTAATCCCATCCAAAATAGTGTGCGATATTCGAACGATTTGTTTCTAAATTCAAAATTGAAAATCTATAACACAGAATTAGTAAAATTCAAATAAATAATTTTTAGTTTCTGAACTGGAGATCTGCCAACATTCTAATCAATAGTGACAAGGCCAGGCCAATTCGAGAGCATAAGAATTTTAACTTTAGTCTCTTCGAAAACTATAAATTAGGATTTATTTAGGAATTTTTAAAACCGACATAAACATTATCACGTCAAGTCACTTTGAATCACTCTAAAAGTTTATAAATCTAATTTTCTCAGTTTTTTGGGGAAATACAAGACTAATTGCATGTAGTAATTTAAAGTATCAAACAGAAAACCACGCACTCATTTCATTTTCCCGATGGAATTCTAATTTAATATCAATACTTATATATTAAAATGTTCTAGTGCTAAATATTTAAGAAAAGGTAATTTCTTATGCTATGGATAGCTCGTGCGAGCTCCCTGGCCAAAGATGTTACCCGTATCACAATGCTTTTCTCAATATTTTGTTTTTTTACATTGAAAATAATAGCGAAATGATTTATCATTAATGTGAAAGAATATACCCATTTAATGTGGAATTTAAATATGCATGTCAACCAAGTGCATCTTACGGACGATATTCTCTTCCTCCTCTCTCTTGGTCCCCTTTTTTCTATTTAGCTCCAAGCTTTCTTGAGGAAGGCTTAGCTTGAATTGAGATTTTCTCTACCAATCTGATATGAGAGCATATTATCGCACCACAATGTTTGTCTCTATGTGCGATTCATCAATTGGTTGCCATTAGTTCTATTTTAATGTGGAAACAGATATGTTCTCATTGGATGAGTTTATTATTCTACTACTTATTTCGTTTTGAACTTCTCATTTATCATCTTGAGATCTTGAGATATTAATATAATTTTGGTAAGAAAAATAAATGTCGAATTTTAACTTATAGAAAATTAGTGAATTCTACATTATCTCCACAATAAACTTAATAAAAATGCCGCCTAGATGGGTATATTCATATCTTGTCCTTTGAAAGTTTCCCTTTTATACAAGCCACTAGGCACGAAATTGAGTTCATAACTAATCAAATCCGTCTTACTCTTTTGTATTTTTGTTGTTGTTGTTGTTACAAAGTGCAAGTGGTTTAGCAAAGATTGATAGAGAAAGTGACAAAATCATTGAGTGATTGAGATAGACACGAGGGAGACTAATGAGAAGGTGAGGATGGAGAGAATATCACAAAAAAACACTAAAAGTACCAAAAGTTGTGTTGTCCACTTTAGTGTTAAAAGTTTTTGCCGAATTATTTAAGTATTAAATTGGAAAAAAAATGATTACTTAAAAAATAATTACTTAAGTGCTAACGGTAATAAATTCCAACCAAATATAATATGTGGCTTTTATAATTAAACATTTTATTTGATGTGTCTTATTATTTGAAAAATCCAATCCATATGACATTTTCATGTACTGTGCTTAGTACTGAAGTGATCGCTTTTTAATAACAACTAATACTAAAATGATAACTTTAAACAAAATTTGGCCCTCAAATAATCACTATTTATAACTTTTAAACAACGTCGTTTAGGGAATATTAAAATATGATTAAGTTGAATTTCCAGCGACCCAAATCAAAGTTGATATTTAAGTTATATATTTTTTTAAAAATAGCACTTAAGTGATTTGAAAAAAAAAATTGCATTAAAATGAACGTCGTATACAACTTTTGACATTTCTAGTGTCATTCTCTCAAGAGAATATCTAACTACCCTAATAATCTTCAACTACATTAGAGAAATAATTCATGAAGAAGCTTTGAAGAAAAGAATCATTGCCCATTTCTTTAAATAAAGTGTAGAGATACTTATTATCTATATTAGTTTATTCCTAATTTCTTCTTGTATTTCACAATTTGCACATGTTTCTCCTCATCTTCTCGCATAATAAATTGTTGAAAGTACCAATACCCTCATCCTCTTCATCCTGATTTGATTAATTTTGCGCCCTTTAATTATTTCTGAAAAAACAAATTTTACATTTTGGGAAAAAAACTACATGTCAAAAAGTCACTGCTGAAATTTCTAAAGAGCAAAATTTTAATTTTCCTATCACACCACCATCCGAGATAACCCGCCCCTGGCACTAAAAGTCGCTCCTATATTTCCACGTTCACGCCACCGTCGCAAGCACCGCTCTTATTCTATCCTTGGAATTTCCTAAAGTGGGAAAAAAAAAAAAAAATCAAAAAGAAAAAAAAAACTTTAACAAATTTATAAATTTGTGCTACAAGCGATTTTCAGTTAATTTTGACTGAAAGAATAATATTGAAAAATCTAAAAAAAAAACTTTAGGAATCAAAATTGATCAAATTAATACGATAGGGTTAATACTTCTTGGATAATTCTTCCTCATTTGACTTATTTTATATCCAGTAGGACATATTATTAAGGGGTGTTTTACTATCTTCTAGGAAAAGGAGCAATTTGTGAATGAAAAGCACAGCAATGATTGATGCAAGTTGCCAATTGCTGTCTAACACTTGTGCTTTTGAAAATATGTAAAATAAAGTGCAACTAGAGGTGAATTTTAAAAGGGTGAATTGATATCTTCCCTTACAAATTTCTTCCAATCATGTTTGTCCTTTTCCCCTCCTTACTGTTTCCACGATTTAATCACATTTGATATCTCAAATCTTGAACAAAATGAAAACTTGTGAGAGCCTTCTTTAGAAGAGCGGAAGGGAGCACGAGAGTAAGCTTATATCCGATGGGCAGATAGAGAGAATTGGATGAGTAAGTCATCGGTGTAGCTCCTCCGGCGATGGCGGTCGCCACTAGAGATAGAGCTAGACGAGTACTTCAATGGGCGTCGCCGTCGCCACCACAAAGGCGAGACAGGTTGCCATCGATGACGTGGCAAATTCTAAATTCTTAGACTTTACTTGTCGACCTGTCACGGTTTTGGAGTGGGTAAACATTTCTGGTCAAAGGAAAGGGGGTAGGACGATAATGTCTATCCTTTCCTAAGCGGAGCGATCCAATCCTTGCACGCCACACGTCCAAGAAGCTAGTTATATATACATATATATGGCCAATGATGAGAAGGAAAGAAAAAGGTTATCTAATCTCCATCCTGATATTTTAATCATTGCAAGTAGGTAATAAAGAAATCAGGGTCTAATTTATGATTAAAAAGCATTTGGAGCATATAAAAACTAAATCCTTATTTATCTAGCAATTTATACTTTGAAATTAGTGTATGGCAACTCGCGAAATCCCGTATTGTATTAGAGCACGGGAGTTTGAATTCAAATCTTTCTAAATCTTATAGCATCGAATGTTCTTGTTTCGGAAAATAATCCGACCAAGGTTCCTTTGGAGGGGGGTCGGGACAATCAAAGGATAATTCCTTTCGCGCCTTGAAATAATTTGTTCTAGATATACTTAAATATTTTAATACTCCCTTTCATACTTGATATGATTTTTTTATCTTCCATGAAAATTTAAATGAATAGATTAAGAGGGCCAAAAAATATTCAAATTCAGAATCTTTAAATGCTAATACCATGTGAGATTTTATAAACGTATAATTATTTATTTGAAAAACTTAAATTGTTATATCAATGCATGATTTATGATGTTAAATATTATAATATAACTTATATTCCTTGTGGGCGGAGGCCATGATGTGGGGGGGAAACACGCCCACAGTTTTGGGAACCAATCAAATGGGAATCCCTCATATGGTATTTCCAACAAAGTAGTCTCTCGAAATCCATGTAACATCTTGTCGTCATTTGACTGATCTAACATATGTTCAAAAAGCTTAGGTTCATCCCCCCGCCACCCCTACCCTCCTCCTCAAATTTAGCTGAGTTGTCCAAACTAATCAAAAATGTCGCCATGGTGGGCCTCGCCGCCCCTTGCGGCCATCCATGGTTTTTCGGCCATAGACCTAAGTTTGGCCATTAGATTCACGTGAACCATGAAACCCTATTTTTGTCAATGAGGGAGGTATCGACTCATTCATTTTGATTGGATCTTCGTGTGACGAATTTTCTGTGGAGGATGTTCGACCAAAGGAGCACGAGAGACTTTGAGTGAACCGACGATTGATGATTGATTGAAACTCTTGTGCCAACCTTCGAGGTCGGTGTAACTGATCGGTGTGTATGTTGCCATTGTCTTATTGGACTTGAGTTACTGCGGAGCGAGGCAAGTTGGGTGGGTGAAATTCACAATAACTACATCTAGGGATGCGAGTTACGTAAATTTGCCCCGTGCAAGGGCATGAGACAAGGACAAGGCATTCGCTAATGGGGACAAGTAGGGGTGATTAGTTTTAAGGTGGGTAGGTTTCAAAGCTAAAACCTGGAACTTACCATGTTATAATCAGTTCATAGTTTTTAAACCTTAAAAACCTATCGTATTTACCTAAAACTGGTTTTGGGTCCAAGGTCTACTCAAGGATCTTCTTCTTCTTTTTTCTTTTTCTTTTTTTAATTTTTATAGCAAAATCATATAAGATTTCGAGTAACTAAATGGTTCAAAGTAAAAAATGAATAACAAAAATCCCTATCCATCAAAAATAACAATCCATAAGATGAGTACATAATCACATATAATTATAAATAATAAAAAGTTCAAATATAAAACATAAATTATAAAACTTCATTTCTCATTCATTCATAAAAATTTGGAGAAGAGGAAAAACCGACGAGGAGTTCTGAAGAAGGACAAAAAAATGAAAGAGTGCTTAGGTTAGAATTTAGGAGAAAAGAAATTAAGGTTTTGGTTTTTTAGCTTATGAAATCGAGTCCAAAATCAATTACCAAATATGGAAGTCCAATCCGATTTCAAGTGAGTATTTACGCGAAACTTGTTTCCGGACTAGTTTCAACCGATTTCAAAAATTTGGAACATATTCTCGAACCGATTCTGATAGAAACTGATTATTGGACATGTTTTTTGGATGGTCCAATCCGATTCCTAGATAGAACCAATCCGGTTGCACACCCTAAGGGGTAGGGATGCGGGATGCAGGATGCAATTCCCAACATCCACCTTGGTCCTACCCAATCCCTACTTCCAGGCTCGTCCGTCCAAGTAATTCAATAGATCGATCATTCAACAATCCGATGAAACCATTTGAACTCCACCAGGATAAGCCGAGTTGCCAATTTTATTTTTAATTTTGGTTCCTATGTACTTACGAATGTCTGGAAAATCAAAGGGCCATTAACGTGGAGTCTAGAGGAAGGAGTTAGGAATATTCCTCACCAAACTAGTGGCAAAACTCGTTGGGCAATAATAATAATAAATGAGGGGAAAAGAAATTCAGACATGGCTGGGGTCCGCTCCGCTCTGCTCCGATTATTGACTCCTGACTTTCAGGAAATGAAATTGGAAGCAAAACTGCCCTCCTCCTACCTTCCTTTCCTTTCTTTTATTCTTTTTCCTTCCGAAACCAGCGAATGGTTTTGGAGGGGTTTTTCCCTCTCCTCCAAGAACCGTGGGCGGCGACACCGCAGCGCGACACCAGCACCGGCGTCGGCATCAGTGGGTCCAAAAAGAAGGACACGGCTCTCCCACATTAATTATTGTTTAATTAAAAGTATCTCGTAATCTAAGCCGACTCTTTCTCTCTCTCTCTCTCTCTCTCTCTCAACTTGACACTTGATCTAATCCCACATTCGCTATGCTTATCTTACCTGATTGTTTTTTTTTGTTTTTTGGCCTTTTTGTCTCCAAGTTGATTGAACGTGCTCAAACAGTGCGATGGCCTTCGGGAATTTAGAAAGGGTGGAGAATATCTTCTTGTTTTCTTTATCCGGTTGTTGAATTATGGAGGTTTGTTTTGCATTTATCCATTAAGGGTTTTTATTCGTTCGAAGAAAAACTGTGTTTTCGGGAAATTGTTTTCCAAGTTTTCGTAGTTTGATGATGGAAAACTGATCGTTCTATGGAAAATATTTTCCATAAGCTTAGATCGAGGGGAAATTGTCTTCCTCTTCTAGAAGATCATTTTCCCTAGGAAGACAATTTCCCTAAATTACAAAACAAATGAAAACTTATTATTTATTTTTTGCAAAATAATTTTCATAAAAAATAATTTTCATTATCCTACAATTTTCAATGAAAGAAATGCATCCTAATCTTACTCTCTCATCACTACTAGAAAAGCTATATATAAGTCCTCCCCTAAGTTTCGAGCTTTCCATCATATAATGATACCATTGCCACTCAGATAATATTTTGTAAAGTGTTCGGGAATCTCCAGCTGAGAAACTAAAGGTTTTTTCAGTTCGAATGTTATCAATTGCATGTAAACCATTCTAAATCAGGACCACTCGCACAGACCAAAGTTCTAGATTCCGTCAGGTCATGGGACTTGTAGGCGTGTTTAATGGGAGTTCAAATAATCGGATCTCCACACCATTCACATGGATTATAAAAAGACGAGTTAAAATAAATAAAAAAAGGAAAATTGCTACAATTCTTGGGATAAATATGATCAGATAACTAGATTATTTCTATCACAATCGTCGGTTCTTAGTTCAATATGGGTGACAGTGATTGTTTTTTTCAACATTTACTTTTCCCAGAGAATGTATTCATCACAATCTTCCTAATTGAACACAAATAGTATGAATAAGACGTTGGAAGAGAGAGCAACATATGGTTGACATTGGCCATATGCTATGTTAGGGTTGTCTTGGACGACACCGTTTTGGCAAGGACAGAGGCCTTCAGCCAACACGCTAGAAATGGCAGATAGATAATTCTTTCCAATAATATCAAAAAAACATCACAGGTAACAAATTCAGGACTCAATTATACAGTTAGAAAAACGTTTGAAAACTTTGATTTCATTTATATCACCGAAATGAAATAATTCGAAAATCATTTTTTTGAAAATGATTGCTTATATTGTTTGAAATAATTAGTCAAAGAAAACTTTTTTTTCATTATCGGTAACAATTTATGTCTAAATATTTTGGTGAATGATGAAAGTATTTTTCTTTCATTCATTTTTGTGAGCAATACGTGAGCATTTTAAGGAAAATATTTTCCAAATTATCTGTTGGGAAAATTATAAATAAGGGTCTAAAGTGTTCTCATTGTCTCGAATAAAAACCCGAAGTGCTATTATTTCTCAAATAAAAGCCTAAAGTGAAAATTGTGTAAAAAAAATGGGCATGAAGTGTCATATTAATCTCAAAGAAGGGCTTGCACTCAATGTTTTGTGAAAGGCGATTTCTTCTTTTAATTTTTTAATTTTTTTTCCTTTTTTCCTTTTTTTTTCCTTTCCATAAAAAAAAAATAAAATATAAAAAACACATGGTAGGGAGTTGACCCTCATCTAAGCACTAGCTATTGTCATTGCCACACTGGCAATGGGGCAGCCACCATAGGTGAGAGGAGCCTTTGTTTTTTTCATATCTTTTTTAATCTAATTAATTAAAAATTAATTTTAAAATGTGTTTGGACAAAAATATCCTTGATTGGCTGAAATATTTTGTCAACCAACAAGGTTAGGCCCTTGTTTGAAACATCATGACTACTTCATACTCTTATTTGAGAAAATGACACTTTATGTTCTTATTTGAAACAACTTTTATATCAGACCCTTATTTGAGAAAGTAAATACACTTCAAGCCCTTATTTTTAATTTTGCCTTATTTCTTTTCTACAAAACAAAGTCAATCGCTTAGTAGTATTGAAATACAACTCTACATGATTACCTCAAAATAATCAAGATAGTAAGGTGTAATAATTATTATTAGATTGGATAATATATGATGTGCAGTGTAATCGAATTACACTAGGTGATGAAGGCAAAAATGCAATCTTAGGGAAAGAAATTTTTGATGCAATTGGCTATGGGAGATCAATTAGCTTTTAGCAATCAATAAGTGTACTAAACACTAGTACACTACTAGTCTACTAAGTTAATCTGAAATGAAAACTTATTGCAATATACTAAAAGTGACTTTTGGACACTATATGTACTTAGGTTTAATGAAATATGTATTTTCTCTTCTAAATAAAATTTTTAAAGTTTACCTAAAAAAACTAAAAAGTTCAGAGGGAAATATCACAATAATAAGTAAGGGTAAGTGATTTTAGGTTCAACTTGGAACCTACCCTATTGAAATAGGTTTTCTAATTTTTGGAACTTAGAATTTATCCTGTCACAATTTCTAGGGTTTACCCAAGTTCCGCCTATACTTTTAAATGAACAATTACATTGAATTATTACCTCTATAAACCATCATTTGCTACAATCCATTAATCATAACTCATATTTAGACACACAAAGATTTGGATGTTGCTGAAAATAGAAGTCTAGTCTAATAGTGTTGGATTATGTACTCATCATTGGACACCAAAAAATATCACAGGATTGCACAAAGACATCAAATAAGAAAAACACAAAGACTTATTTCAAGTTTCAAGTTCTCAGTTTCATTTGCAACCTACCGGTCGAAATAGGTTTTTCAAATTTTTGGACTTGTAACCCACCTTAAAACAATACTTATCCCTAATAATAAACAGTGAACTTCACTTTATGAGAATGAGGGGTTTTTTTTTCCATAAAATTTCTCAAAGAAATTTACAATTAAAATTTTTACATCTTTTCGGTAATATGTAGAAAATTTACTCCGTGTAAATGAAAAAATTAATTATAATGCGCGGCATGCAATGTGGCATATATATGGAAAATCTATTGATGTGTCTTTAGAATAGTATATAGAGAAAAAAGTTGACTTTATTACCCATAATACAATATATTTTTGGTTTCAAAAGAACGATACATAGTAAAAATTGTTATATTAAAAAAAAGGTTACTTAAAGAACAATGGTTATTTAAGAAGGTGACCTTACAATTTATATGGAGGAGGAGACAAGACGCAACTCACATGTTTAATGATTGATGTATATCTAAATTTTGTGAACGAAATTTTATAAAGAGGTTAGATTGTAATAATGGGCCTAATCCAGCCCATTCCCTTTAAAAAGCCCAAAGCTAAGCCCATCTTCATTTTTCTTTCTCTATATTTGTCATGTCGAAGCATAAAGCGGCGGAAAGAACAAGAACAAAGAGACAAGAAGCAGCTCTCTCAAGGAAGAGCGAAAACGAAAGAAAAAGGGAAAAATTCTCGTGTGTAATCAATTTGGACATCTCAACAAGCCGATTGGACTACGAATGCAACACCATGTATTCAAGCTTATTATTCATTTAATCAAAGTAATTTTCAAAGTTGGGTCTTTGGAGTTATATCAATTTTGAACTATGAGGTTCAATCGAGGAGCTATTGGGCTATAAATCTATATGGAAATGTACATCCACTTGGATATACTTACCCTAAACTTTTTTATGATAGAAAAATCTCAATTTTGTACTTGTATGACATATTTACCATTTGTCAATACTTCATCAAATAATATTTCAGCCAAAATAATGTTATTTTTATTTCACTTAAGCCATATAAACGTCATATATATACCATTTGCCTTCCATCATCCATGTAAGCAAACTTTTTACAGTGCTTATTAATAGAAGTTTGATGGAGGGTAATATATCACATGGGTACAAATTTGAAAGTTTTGATGTCGCAAGAAAAGTTTAAAGTACATGTGTCACAGTTAGCACAATCTGGGGTTTTTTTATGATTTTTTCCCTTATAAAACATGACTTAAGAGACATTTAATTAGTTTAAAGTGAATTTATAACACAAATGACTTCATAATATTCAATTATCAACCAAGTTATATATTATATTTTCAAGTAATACTTATTTGCCTCTAATAAATTTAATAATTGTCCTCATTCCCTAAGATTACCGTATTTTCATATAAACCATATGTGCAAGAGGCGATAGGCACTTTTAATAAACATATGGTCTGTATAAATTTTGAGAAAGTAATCTCATGCTTAGCATGAGCAAGTAAATTAGAGAACAAAGATAGGTAGCATTTTTGAAAAAAAAAAAATTCATACGGCTTTGGTGGGTTTTCTTAATCAAGTCACTACCCATTCGTTAGACAGCCTGCCAAAGGTAGCAAGAAACCCTTTCAACCCTCTAAGGAAGCATCATTGGTTCCAATGGTGGTGGACGCGGATTCTGCTATCGGGTTAGCCATTTTTGTTATTAATTTGAGCTCAAAACGAGATACAAGACTGTTGTCGCACTTGATCAATCACGTTAAATGGTTGGAAGGACTAAACTCGATTATGATTTTTGAATGATACAAGGGATTCAAAGGTATCATTCTAAATGTATTGGAAGCAAGTAAAGTGTTTAAGGCCGGCTTTACAAGGTTTCGATGTTCTCTAGGATATTTGGAAAATGAAATGTTGATCTACCAGTATTTTTTTCAACGGAAAGGAGAGTCGGGGTTCAAATATGGTACAATGATTAGGTAAAAGAAAAGGATACATAGTCAGTTGACCAATATAATTAGCATTTCACTTAACATAGAGCAATAAATCTATAAAAGAAAAAACATTAATATTCCACTCGTACTGATCATAAAAAAAAATCTAGATTATCTAAAAAAAATGTAATTTAAATGTTTTTATAAATAGAAAAACATGTACCACTATCTTGTTATTTTTCCTTTTTTCTTGAGGATGGTCGTTGAGTTGGGCTTTGGGCCTATCCAAATGCGCCCTGAACCTTACTCTCTTATCGGTACTAGCAAAGCTGCGCATAAGTCCTCCCATACTTATCGAGCTTTTCATCATATAATGACACCGTCAACGCTCTGAAAATATTTTGTAGAGTATTAGGGAATTTCCAGCTCAGAAATTAAAGGTTTTCTGTTAAAATGTTACTGATCGCATGTAAATTATTCTAGGTCAGGGTCACTTACATAAATCAAAAGTCTAAATGTGATCAATCCGTCGGATTTGTTGGTGCATTTCATGCGTATCCAAATAATGGAATTTTCACACCGTTCACCTAGATTATAAAAAGACAAATAAAAAAATGAAAATTGCTCCAATTCTATGGTTGAATGTGATCAGATATCTAGACTTTTTCTATCATAATCATCGATTCTTAGTTCAATAAAGATGTTAGTGATTTTAAGTAGATGATTTACTTTTTCCAAAGAATGTATTCATCACAATCTTACTAATTGAACACAAATGGTATGAATAAGATCTTGGACAAGAGAGCAACGTATGGTTGAAATTGACGGGAAAAGTATTAAAAAAGTTTAATTTTTTATGAATTTTATGAACTTTTTATCAAATTGCTTTCAATTGTGGGCTGGCAACTACTACAAGCGAGGGCCTCTGCGCCCTTGTTGGTCATGGGCAAGGATGTCAAGCCCTTGGCCAAATCCAAGAAAGCCACAACTCATCGATTTGCTTGTAAGGGCCACAATGCCCTCGCCTATGATAGCACTGGTTAGCTAACCTGAAAAAAAAAAATATTTCTAGCCAAAATAAGCCACATGGACTATATTAGCACATTATCAAAAAATTTAGGATTCAATTTATACGATTCAAATGTTTAGAATTGAATTGACATGAGCCTATTAGGTTTAGGACTTTTTCTTGAAATTGACTGTATGGCTATTTTATAGGGTACTTGATTTAGGACCCCATCGTTTTGGCAAGGACAGAAGCCTTCAGCCAACACGCTAGCAATGGCAGATGAGTCTTTGCAATTAGACAAACGTTGAAGATAATTGACCAAAATTAATATTTTAACGACTCCATCGCTTAGCAATATTGAAATATGACTCTACACGATAACCTGGAAATAATCAAGAAAACAAGGTTGTAATAATTTATTGTTAGGTTGGATAATATACGATGCAAATCGTAATCGTATTATACTCGATGATGAAGGCAAAAATGCAATCTTGGAGGAAGAAATTTTTTATGCAATTGGGTCTGGAAGATTAATTAGCTTTTAGCAATTTATAAGTGTGCTAAAACACTACTAGTTTACTAAAATCTGAAATGCAAATTTTATGCAATATACTAAAAGTGACTCTTGGAGTTTTAATGAACTGAGTCTTTTGTCTTATAAATAAAAATCTATGAGCTTTATCAAGAAAAAAAAAAGTTTGGAGGGAAATGTCATGACCATAAGTAGTAAACTTCACTTTTGAGAATGAGGGGTTTTACTCTGAGAAATTCTATAAAGATATTAATAGAGTTAAAAAAATATTACACCTTTAAGGAAATATTTGAAGAAAGATGTTGACTAGACGAAAATGAGGACACAAATTTGAGTCTATGATTCGCAACATGTGATGTGGCATTAAATACAAGAAAATCTATTCATGTATATATAGAGAGAGGTTGACTTTGCTTCCTAAAATACAGTGCACTTCTGGTTTCATAAAAAACAATAAAAAGATGCATAGTCAAAATCGATCAATGTAATTAGTATTTCACTTATATAGAACAATAAAAGAAAAACGTTGAGATTTCACTTTGACTAATCATAAATAATTAAACTATATCTAGATTATCTAAAAAAATGTCAAAAAAAGTAATTTAAATGTTTTTATCAATAGAAAAATAGGTATCATTCTCTTGTTATTTTTCCTTTTTTCCTGAGGATGGTCGTTAGGTTGGGCTTTGGGCCTATCCCTTACCCAACTCCATAACTATCAAATGCAGCAGGGCCCTGCTAATTTCTTGCCCCTCCTTTCCTCACTGCCTGTATCATATGCCCATATATAATGTAGATATTTTTCTTTCCTAATTTTAACGCCACATCTTACGTTTGACAAGGAAAAAATCAATTTTTTTATATGAGCTTTTACACCAATTTGTTTTAATGAGAAGAACCCCTTATCTGAATTCTCTGCAACACCACCCCCCCAAAAAAAAATGGGATATTTGTTCTAATTAAAGGTCCACAAAAGAAAAATAAAAAATAAAAAATAAAATCCCATTAAATACATGATTGAATTATTATAATCCTAGGGTTGATGACTACATGTGAATGAAAATGACAGATGGGTCATCAAGGAATGGCTTAGATCTCTCATTTGCTCAACACCAGTGCTTGGAAAAGGGTGGGGATCAACTTCAACTTCACCGGTCACCACCATCACACATTCATTGTCCTCCCTAGGATGAGATAAGATCGCCGAGAGCCCGCCACGTGGCGCTGTCATTGTGCTGGTAACGATAAGGCTAGATCAAAAACCTCCCCCCGTTATGTGGCCAGCAAGCGGTAATGTCATCACCTATCGGAACCGACGGCCAGGATCGCCCGCCTATCGGGACGGGGGATTCGTGGCCGTTGGATATGTGAAGGGAGCAGGCTGTGTTTATATATAGGATGAATCCCACAGTGCTGAGTTCCATAAGAGAGCAGAGAAGTTCTCATTCACCACACTACAGCTCAAGGAAGAAGAAGAGGGAGAGAGATGGCCTCCTCAATGCTCTCCTCGGCCGCTGTCGCCACCGTCAAGAGCACCACCCCGGCTCAGGCCGCCATGGTGGCTCCTTTCACTGGCCTCAAGTCCGCCTCGGCCTTCCCGGTCACCCGCAAGAACAATGACATCACCTCTCTCCCCAGCAATGGCGGAAGAGTGCAATGCATGCAGGTATACATGTCTAGCTTCAGTTGATAGAATTATCTCTCGATACTTGAAACAATTCAGGCTTAGATCGATTACTGTAACACGTGCCTTGTCTTTTTACATGGAAGAAGTTCTCATAAGTAGCCTTACTTCCAACTGACATGGAAGAACATTCTCTTTGCTGATGTGCATATAAAAGAAATAGGAACTAATCTCGCCGTCGTCGTGAGCTCAAGAGTTGTTGGGCTCGTTCTTCATTATAATTAAGCAGAAGTCAACTCCATTTTCGTGCTGTTTATAGAAAATGAACATCTTAGGAGAATTTCCTAAAGACGATCATAGTCAGTGAAGTTATTAGCAGCAACAGTGTCCTGAATAAGTTGAGACTTACGTTGATGCGCGTCGGCAGGTGTGGCCACCATTCGGGTTGAAGAAGTTCGAGACGCTGTCCTACCTTCCTCCCCTGACTCCAACGCAATTGGCGAAGGAAGTCGACTACCTGCTCCGCATGGGCTGGGTTCCTTGCTTGGAGTTCGAGACGGAGGTCCTTGTCTTCGACACCCTATTTCAATTTTAAGCTCTTGACACCAATAGCGACGCCGTTATGCAATTGCTTTGCTTGGCTAAATAACCTTGAACTTACGGTACATACTGTGATGAAATGGTGGGATTTGGCCTTTCGTTTATGCAGAAGGGCTTTGTTTACCGTGAACACCACCATTCCCCCGGGTACTACGACGGCAGGTACTGGACCATGTGGAAGCTGCCCATGTTCGGGTGCAACGACTCGGCCCAGGTGTTGAAGGAGCTCGAGGAATGCAAGAAGGCTTACCCCACCGCCTTCGTCAGAATCATCGGCTTCGACAACAAGCGTCAGGTGCAGTGCATCAGTTTCATCGCCTTCAAGCCCCCGGGCTTCTAAGCAAGCTTATGTCATGGTGGATCGTGGGGTTTACCCTCGAAGCGGCATCGTTCTAAATCTTTCAATTGTAGCTAGATGTCGAATGATCCATTTTTCCCTTTTTACCCAAGTGCTGTGATATTTGTGTACTTTTGAGTTTGCTGATGCGTTGGATTAAGACCCGATTTATTTTATGAATGAATTCAGCTGCTTGCTTGCTTACTTTTGTTGTTGATATCCTCGAATGAGCACGAATTGCTTGATGCCGGGTGTTGTGTCCACGACGAGTACTGTTTCTTTAGGTCATAGAAAGATAACTTCGTCAGCTGTTTCAAGCAAGATGTTGAAGGAACTCACTTCGATCAACTTCGTCAGCTGTTTCAAGCAAGATGTTGAAGGAACTCATTTCGATCCAAACCGAGCACGAGTAGCTCAAGTGTCGGATCTTGTCGAGCTCGAGAACGGTCAGCTGGAGCTTGAAAACAATTGATTCGAGCAACGTCAGCTGCTTTTAAAGCCTTTTCACTTATAAATAAGGCATCATGTAGAGTTTTATTCTTGCATTCGCTTCAAGAGTTGTGAAGTAGATTTTATGCTTGAATTCAAATATAAGCCATCTTGAACTAAAATTGAGTATTTATTTCTACTGCTGCATCTGAATGTCAACCCTTTCTCACTTGTTGTCACGTATTGCATCGTATGGATGGACTCGAACAGGCTTGCAGCTCGACTATTCTAAGCACCAATTTATCTTGTAACGCCATCAAAATGAGAAAGTTTGAGGCACAAATAGAGCGAGAGAGACAAGACACTATCTAGGATAAACATTTTTCAAAGAGGAAAAGTTGCCGGAGAATGTCTCCAAGATTGTCGTCAAGCAAAAAGTAATGGATGAGGTAGACGGAAATTTCTTGCCGTGATCCTCTGTAGATCAAGGTAACCGGAATGGGCTTTCAATCTCTAAATGGATCTCCTATAGCTACTCGATCTCAATCAGATTACTTCGGATCTCTCTCTACTCGAGTATTCACAACAGTACATAAAACTCTTGATGTGGGTCTTACGTGGATATCGCATCATCTAACAAGGCTGCCAACACGCGATCTATGATGGACCGAGGTGCATGGAAGAATCATTAGATGCCTCATGGGTTAATCCATGAACCAGTCTCTCAGACAAAGACTTTATGAGTAGCATGAAAATCATTAACTGCTGCATAAAGAGGCTGGACGAACTTTGCAATAGAACAGTTCCCTTGCAAGTCAACAGAATCATCAGCTATACATCTTCCAGGGTGGTGATTCATTGAAAGAGATCTTCACCTCTCACTAGTCTTCCTATGTCCCGATTGAGTGTCCAACATAATCGTACGTTCACCAAGAGCAGATCGCTTGATTTTAGGAGCAACTCACAAATGACATGACAGTATTTGCAAGAAGTCTCCTGTCTCAGTCTGAATAACGTTACCGCAATTCCCGTGGTTTCCTGAACTCTTTTCTATGTCCATTTCCAGATGGACTTGAAAGCAACAGCAGCAATGCCAGAAGTCATGTAATCCCAATTAAGACGATCAAAATCGTCTACTCTAATTACAGCAGGTCTAGGCCCAAACTTAAAGTCTCACACAATCCATACATGAAGATACCTAGAGAGAAGGATGAACCTGACTCGAAGCTTGCTATACTGTAGAATGTGATTCCACTAAGGAATCCTTACGTGAAGACAATACTTCTCCAATGGAGAAAGCAAAGAAAACTAGTTGTGCACAAGTGAAACAAGTGGCATAAATTTTCCGGGAAAAGGCCTTCGGGTCATATTGGAATACACAGATTTCATGAAAGGACCACATATTCCTCACTGATGTTTTTGAAGGACTTAAACCTGGGAAACAGGAGAAAGATGACACCGGAGAGCGCGTGTTCGCTGAAAACCGAATGAGAATATGGCACAGAAGGGCATGATTTCTTGTCATAAATCATTAGACCGAATTAATCTAACGAATTGAGCGACTTGGCATAATGCAATGCAACATGAACATTTATAAAACCCCAACAATGAGCAGCTGAAGGATGAATCGTGAACCAGAGATGCGAGATAGATGAGTGATGAATCGCTTTCTTTAGAATCAGATCCAGAAGCTTTGGCCTTGCTTTACAATTCAATGGCTAAACTGAATAATGGTCCATATAAAGATAACCTCATCTAAAAGCACATTTATCTCGCAAAAAATAATGATAATGATTTGAAAGATATTTTTCTAAAAATAATTTCTTGTATTGTTTATAAAATATAAAAACAAATGAAAAAAACTCTATTGTCTACAAAATGTTTAGACAAAAATTATTGTCAATAATTAAATATTTTTTATTAAGTAATTATTTCAAACAATAATTGTTGAAAAGAATGTTTTTCAAATTATCAATTTTTCATGAAACAAATAAAATTCTAATATGCTAAAACAAATAAAATATTAAGGTTAGCTATTAATGGAACATTAGTCAAAATAAGAGAGAACAAGACGGGCGAAAATCATGGTCCACCTTTCACATGATAGTTATCAATAAAACGTGCGAGGTGTTTCTCCACTTTTTATATTTTCAAATTGTTCTTTTCAATGATGACAACAACCTAAAGGTCACTACTCGAGTTTCAATTTTAATTTTTAAATATCATGCACTCCCCCCCCCTTTCTCTCTCTATCTCTCAAAATGACTATGATTTAGCTATCCTATTTGATTTAGTCATCGCACAACGATTAAAATAAAAATAAAAATCTAGAGTTATAATTATGGGCATAATATTTTAATTTTAAACTACTGATTTAGAATACCATGCATGTTAATATGGTTCACGACTCGTGAGCTTGTCGCTACTCATTTACCAAGGCACCGTGAATGATGTAGGGGCCGCATGATAACGTTTCTATTCCTCCGTTTATCTATTTTTTTGCTCCCTGAATAGATAAAAAAACATAAATACATTTGATAACGCCAACTAATTTTTCTATTTCTAGAAATAGATTTGGAGTATAAATGAGAAGTAGAAAAAAGTAGATTCTTGTTCTTGAGAACAATTTTTAGAAACTTATTTCTTGGGGATTACTCGCCACCCATAGCACACTGCCGCTCGCCCACCGCCTACCCCTGGCCACCAATCGCCCGCCGCACACCACTCACCCATCGCCTACCGCCGACTGACCTCTCGCTGCCACCCTTCGCCCGATGACTCAGTGTGACCAACGACCGGTGACCCATCACAACCAACGACCTAGCGCGATGGGCAACGACCGATGACCCATCACGACCGACGACCTAGTGACCCATCACAACCAACGACCTAACGCGATGGGCAACAACCAGCACCACCGCCATTGGGGAAAAAAGAAATAAAAAATTTTGGCCCTATTCCTTTTCTATTCCAAAAATAAGAAATTTTTGTAATTACAAAATGTCTTATTTTACTTAGAAATTGTTCCAATGAGTAGAAATAGAAAAGAACTATTTCTCAAAATAAATTATTCTAAGGGTGCGCATGGTAACGTTTTTGTGCCGATGAACAATTTTTTCTTAGAAATAATTCTTTTTTATTATGCTCTCGAGAACAATTTCTAAGCATAGGTGGGCTGCAAGAGCGGCCACCGGTCACCACCGCCATTGGGGAAAAAAGAAATAAAAAAATTTGGCGGTACCAAACGCATTTCTATTCCTTTTCTATTCCAAAAATAAGAAATTTTTGTAGTTACAAAATGTCTTATTTTACTTAGAAATTGTTCCAATGAGTAGAAATAGAAAAGAACTTGTATTCTAAGGGTGCGCACGGTAACGCTTTTGTGCCGATGAACAATTTTTGCTTAGAAATAATTCTTTTTTATTATGCTCTCGAGAACAATTTCTAAGCATTTGAAGGCGTTTAGTAACTATCCAAAAATTTTGTTCTCGGGATAAAAATGTGTTTAGTAAAACTTTAAAATTTCTAATCCAAAATATATTCTTTTAATTTTTTAATACTTTTTTTTTTACATTTTTCTCTTCTTCTTTTTTTTTGTCTTTTTTATTTTTTCCTACTTCCTCCATTGTAGCTAGTCGCCAATGGCAGCAATAACCGGCGATCGGTTGGGCGAGGTTTGGCAAGTTGGTCAAACCCTCGCCAGGCCAAGGCGAGGTCCGGCGAGCTCGCCAAACCCTCACTTGACCACCGGCAAGCTCGGTCTCAAAGTTGGGCGAGGCCGAGCCTCACTGATGGTTGTGCGAGGCTCTCTTCACCCAAATCTAGCGAGGCAAGCCTTGCCCAAGCCTGGCGAGGCCAAGCCTCACGCCGCTTGGCGAGGCCGAGCTTGCCGGTGGCCAAGTGAGCCTCCGGCGAGGTTGCCGGACCTCGCCCAACCACTTGCTTGCCACTGATAGCGCCGGTGAAGGTGGTTGGTGGGCGGCAATAGGGGCAAGAAGAGAAAATGAAAGAGAGAGAAGAGAAAAAAAAGAAAGAGGGAAAAAACTTATTCTTGGAATTGTTCCCGAAATAAGAAGTAACTTTTTTTTTATTCTTAACTCTGCGCCAAATCTATTCACCGGAACAAATTTATTCTCGGAACAAAAATTTTCACAAATGGATTTATATTTTAAATTTATTCCCGAGAACAAAAGAACAGAAATTTTTATTATTTGACAAGTTACCAAACATGCCTAAATATTATCAAATGCACCCATTTGTTCCCTCCCTTTTGTCCTTTTTATCTTTCCTTTTTTTATTGGGATTACCTCTTCCATGATAGGTCGGTTCTTCGGTTCTTCATGGAGAACCTAGAGCCTATCCAGTTAGGACCACTTATAGATTTTTTTAAAGTAGTTGGATTTAAGGTAGACCGAAAACCAAATTGCAAGTTCTTTGTTCATTTATAAGATACATTGAATTTATTGTTGACACAATTGGTAGATTAGTTTTGTTTTCATGAAGGGGTTGAAGCACATCAAAACTTTATAGGCCACTTTAAACATGTCAAAATGGGTCATAAAATCCATATTATTACACACTTTTAATTTAATGGGTCAAATATGGATTAAGTAAAAATTAAACATGACTCACATATAAATCTAAAAAAGTAAAATTAAAATTAAAATGAATCTTAATATAAGTCAAAATATGGGTTAAATGGGTTCCTAATAACCCACTTTGAACCCATGCTTCAAGCCTCTCCTCCTCTCTCCATCCATCCCTTGCATCTTTGACCTCCGTTGTCAATCCCGACTCCACATCGATCGGAGCTTGGCTTGGATCTGGGCAGGTGAGCCATGAGCTCGCCGCCCTTGGTTGAGCTTCGGCTCACCTAGATCTAGGTAGGCAATCTCTGAGGTCGCCGGTCGGAGCGCGCTTGGATATGCATAGGTGAGCCCCGAGCTCGCCAACCGAAGCTCGGCCGAAATGTAGGTAGGTGAGTTGTGAGCTCGCCGGCCTTAGCCGAGCTGTGGCTCTTTTAGATTTGGGCAAGTGAGCCTTGAGCTCACCGCCCTCCGACACTACAATAGAGCTCGGCCAATGCCAACAAGCTCGGGCTCACTTACTCGCCTGGATTGGCCGAGCCTCGAGTTCGCCAGCCCACGTCAAGTCGAAGCTTGCTAGCTTGCATCTTGGCTGGTTGCCGTTGGCAATGCCAACAGAGGAAAAAGAGGGAAGAAGAAGGAAGAAGAAAGAAAAGAGAAAAGAAAGGGAAAAAAAAAAAAATAAATAAATTTCAAAATAATAAAAATTTCAAAATTTTCAAAAATAATTTAAAATTCGATTTTAAAAAAATATTTCAATTTAAATATATTCACATTGTTTTGTTTTATTTACTACTTTTTTATTATTTAATTTACTTTATAAATTTAATATGAAATTTTTATTCAAATAATTTATATATGAAAAGTTTAAAGTGGATGAAATGGGCATGAGCAAATTTTCTTAAATTATGTTAAATATTAATATATATCGGTAATATGGATCGGGTTGGATATGGGTCGGGTATGAATCAGGTTGGGTATAAGTAATCAAATTTATGTTGCATGAAAATGAATCAATATGGGTCGGACCATTTTCAACCCGACCCAAATCCAATTTGACTCACCAATTTGACACCCCTAACTTTTATACACAATTTTCTTTAGAAATAAGAAAAATCTAGTTAAAACCGGAGATTTAGAGGGCTATCTGGAAATCAAATGGCCTCGACCTGTACTTAAGTTTTTGAAAATTTATCAAAAAAATTCTAAATCTATTTCACTTATGTTAACTCAGCTCTAGACATTTCATTAGTACTGATTGAGATTTAAATATTTTGATAATTTGCCAATTGAATTCTTCTAATCAATTTTAATTGGAAATTATTTACGTAGATCTTAATCATTCTACATAACATAACTAATGTTGATGTAAACAATTTTAAAAAAATTGAATATTTATTTTAATTTTTTCTTCTTTCTCTATTAGTTGCTAGGGCCTTAGCAATAGCCAACAAAAGCTGACCTTGCCAACCTTGAGCAAAGCTTGACTTAGCTGGATCTAGCAACTTGGAGCTTTGCCCAAGGCTAGCAAGGCTTGAGCTTATTGAGGTGAGGCTAACCTCAAAGCCTCAAGCGAGCTCAAGCCTTGCTCAAGGCCATTGAGGTTGGCCCCTCTAAGCCCTTTCTTGTGGCCAATCATCAAGCGATGTCAAGGTTTGGCAATCAGCAGAAGAAGAAAGAAAAATAAAATAAAATTTTTTGAATATTTTAAAAAAATTATAATAAACATTGTCCATGTCAACATTGACCATACTATGTAAAATGACTAATGTATATGTCCATAATTTCCAATCAAAATTAATTGAAATAGCTAAATTGGTAAATTGTTAAAAGATTTATAACTCAATTGGTATAATTAAAAAGTTTATAATTAAATTATTATGAGTGTAATAAATTTAAGATTTTCTTTTTATAATTTTCTCCAATTTTTTACCCATGAAGCGGTTTAGCTCACCCGAGGACTAGCCTACTCGATCAGTGCTCACCATTACCTCACGTCTCCGTCATTTGTACATTTCATACATCATTTTTCTTGGGAAACGAGCCTCGCAAGCTTGATCGGCCAATGCAACGAAGCTTTTACATCTTGTCGAAAGATTTTTGACAGAATAGATAGGTATCTTGAAATTATATGTGGTTTGATATAGGAAGAATTTATCGAAGTTGCCCACATGACTCTACTTGTCCTATTATTTCATATCCATGTCGTGGTGTTAGATGTGGTGCCACACGAGCAAAACAAAAGGCTGATAAAAAAATAATAACACAAATTCAAAAATTAATGTCATCTCTAGATTTTTAATTTATTTAATATGGTCTGTAAACTATCAATAAATATTTAATGTAATCATTATATTTGCTCAAATAAATAAAAGAAAATGTTGTTTGATGATAGGGCTTATTATATACCGAGTTGAAATTTTTAAAAAGACAAGTCAATGAGTCCGTATTTTCATGCATCTATTTTAGAAAGGGAAAAAAAAATTACGAAATCAACATGTTTATCATTATTTGATAAGATTGATTATTATACTACGATTTGAAATCAATGTCTTAATCAAATAATCTATATATAGATTTTTTTTTGTCTATCGTTCAAACTTAATAGATTGGAAGCCACGTCAATAACTTATATTAACTTGAATTGACGGAAAGTCAAAATTGAATATTTTCATATTATCAATGGACCACATTGAAGAATTATTGATAGTTCATGGATCAAATTCAATAAATTAAAAAAAATAAGGACTTGGAGTCAGGAAAAATAAGAGAAAGGGGATTGGAAATATCAATAGATGTAAAAATCTCCCTTCATACCGCTTGCCGACTCACCAAGTCCAACGATACGCCATTTGAACCCGACCATTATGCACCGGAGTCATAATGGTCGAAGATGTACTCCTTGGACCGAACCCATCGACCACCGGAAGGTAAACCACCTGTGATGGGAGCAAGCTCTTATGCACCTGAGCTAAGAAGTTTTGTATTTGAAGAGCTATCTAAGTATCTCTGTGTAATCTCATTGAGGCTGGAAAGTTGCTGTTAAGAGTTTCCAATAGCGCAAGACTCTCTGTCTGAATTTTAACATAAGTTCATCATCAGGTAGCACTGTTAAGAAGCCAATATATTATCATTCTTGAATTCATCTCATCTGTTCATCAGACACAATAATGCAGGATTCAGTACAATTTGCCAAGAATATGACAGGCAACGGTTTAGCGTGTCGAAGACTCTTATCGTTTCATGCGGGTTAAGTCTTGCTTTATGAGTAGTCAAGGCAAACGGCTGACTTTTCTGGAGGAGATAGGCCGGAGTTCGTCGTCTTCGAAGGCCGATTTCCAGTGCCAAATGGTACGATTAAGGCCCCATCTGATCGATAAGCGCGATAAACAAATCCCGCTTGCTGATTTGAAAGTCGAATGGCTACGAACATGTCACCGGGTGCAGTACCAAGTCGGCAGGCGAGAGTGATTCTCTTGTCGTTCTCAGAGGTACCAAAGGGAGGTCCTAGACAGTTTTAATTGCAGAAGTTGAAACAGCAGCGAGGAACACTGTCGGCAATCGTCGCGAGAAACAGATCTCCAGTGGCTTCTTCCTCCTAGAAACAGTCAAACAGCTTGAGGAGCACCACCTTCTTGTCCCCTACATTTTGTAAAGCCCCTGAAAACATTCTGAATGGGACGGCAAGGCCCTAAACAAGACTGAGAAATCTTCGGCTCGAATTTTGTCAACTCCTGGTTCTGGTGAAACAAGAATCTTCCAACAGGCACTTTCTAATTCCCTATTGATGTTCAAGCCGGCCATTTCTAGCTGCCAATGCGACATCTCTCTCTTCCTAATATTCTAAATAGCGACATATAGGATCATTTATCGGCACAAGCCACAACTACTAGTCGTGCCATCAGAAAATATATGAATACAGAAGATCATATGCTGTGCTGATGGCAAAAGGCACGCCCAATTAGTAACGGGATTAGGCTTCATGTGTCCTTTCTGGCCCGTCAAGTCTTTCGTAGAGTAAATCTCGATGAATAAGCAGCTCAGACGTTGATCTGTGCTTGACCCTTTACCCGAAATTAGAGGTGCAAATACTCGGCTGGAAATGGAACGGTGTTCTGGTCAAGGCGATGAGCAATCATATCGTTGCAGCTGTCGGAGGACGAATTGCAAAATTAGATCTTTTGGGTATTATTTCCATGTACTCAAAAGGGGTGGTGATGCTCTGCACGTCGGGCTTGTGGCTTGAATGACCAAGTGACGACCCCATTGTCATTGTCACCGTCACTAAATTGGGTTTTCAATAGAAAAGTTGAGAGATTTTCTTGTTTCTGAAAAAGCAGCAAATCTGCCGGACATGGCTTGCCTTCGAGTGAGAGCGACTCGCCAACCTCCAAGACTCGAACCAAAAGACCGAAACAGATGGGCTTCGGCTCCACCGAGATGAGCTTGGTCAGATGATACGGTTCATGTCAGTCCCTCCTGCCCTCTCTCCCTCTCTCTCTCTCTCTCTCTCTCTCTCTCTCTCTCTCTCCAGAAATTTCAAAAGCCTTCACTTTCAACTTTCCAGGAAACACCAGGAAAAGAGGGAGAAAAAATCCAAGCCAAGTTCTGGCAGCTCTCGTGACTCTTGTATGCAGAAATAACCACCTTTCTGAGTCCTTTCTAGAAGTGAAGCTAAAACAGATCCTGTGACTCCACGACTTGCTTTTCTGAGTCTCCCCTTCTTGTTGGTTCTTGATTTTGAGTTGAATATCATCAGATTGGGTCTATAAAACGCCCTTCGCGGCATGATAAGAATCTTGCCATCGATTTGAAGTAAGCCTAACAAACATGGCTGTCGATCAGCTTAGCCCGAGAATTTCGTTCTCTTTCAATCTCTGCGATTTGGATGCTGCGCAGAAAGCAGTACACTCTCCTCCATCAAACACCACTCACAATAGTCTTCAGGCATTAGATTATGACTTCGAGTTCTGTCTCTCGGAGAGCTTCGAACCCGAGTCGTCCTCAGCAGATGAGCTCTTCTCCGACGGCAGGATTCTTGCAGTCCCCGTGAAGGAGAAGAATGTTCCTGAGCGACGGAGCAACCGTGACTGTCTGCTGCCATCGCTGCCTTCTCCTTCTCCTAAAGAGAGTATCTCTTGCCATCCGACGAGGCATGCTAACACGGCATCACCGAATCCAGAAGCTATTTGCAACGGCAAAATGCCACAGGACAGAAACATAAAGGACGCGAGGTCGAGAGGAGGACCAGCTGACAACAAGCCGTCGAGGTCATTCTGGGGGTTCAGACGAAGTAGCAGTTGGGGGTCGGCGAATTCGCATGGGACACGCTTGTGTTTCTTACCGCTCATGCCGCGGAGCAACTCGACCGGGTCATCTTCCCCGGAGACAAAGCAGCATCGGCAAAGACACCCTCTACCGCAGTGTTGGGCGACAAAGAACAATCAAAAGGCTTCTTCGTCGAAGTGTCTCGGGTCTCGTCACCATCAGAGAGGAGCTCTTCAAATTAGTCCTGTCATTCTCAACGTTCCTACAGGGGATATGTTCGGGCTGAGCTTGCTGTTTCCGAGCAGGAAGACGAAGAACAGTCACGTTTGATCCTCGTACTGTGTCTTTCCATTTCAGGATGGGTCTCGCATGATTGGAACTGCGAGCGAAAATCATGTATGCTATGGCTTAATCAGACTTTCT
Source organism: Angophora floribunda (assembly GCA_014182895.1). NCBI lineage: Eukaryota > Viridiplantae > Streptophyta > Magnoliopsida > Myrtales > Myrtaceae > Angophora > Angophora floribunda. The sequence continues at coordinate 13,769,212 of CM024714.1, forward strand.
CTGAATAACACCTGTTTTAGAAGTTTGTGCCGTTAAAAACATTTATGTTACATCAGATACATGCTCTTCATCTTTCCTTTTTCGCTTCTTTAAGCTTGCAACGCAATGGCCTTATAGCATAGGCGTAAGACAAGAAGATATTGCACGATCTGTAGATCGTGTGGACCGATATCATCTCGTGGATATTGCACGATCTGTAGATCGTGTGGACCGATATCATCTCGTGGATCTCACCATAGCCCACATGATCGATTGTCGAAATAGTACGATATTCTTCCATGTAAGACGCGGTTGCTCCAGAATCCACCTCAAATTACCTTCAATCAGCAACAGCAATGGCATATGTACTCGCTCTGGTCGATGTTCCGGATGTTGGGGATGAACCAAAAGTTCATGTCCCGAACCCATCAAGCACGGTTCGAAAGAATTTGATATCGCCGTTCGCGCCTGTGAAAATCCCAATCAGTTCTGCAGATTGTGTGATGAGTCGGTCGAGTATGAATGAATCCTAAAGCGCAAGGAGTTTCGTGACCCTTTGGTCGAGGCGGTGTTCGTCATACCGGGATTGAGTAGGGAGCGTTCCTGCAATATTGAGATGCAGCTTCTTCCATGGGACTCTCCCAAGTCCTGTCCCGTATCCGGTTTTAATGTGGAAATTAGGGGTAAACATATCGAACCAATCCGGGAACCACCTTAATCAGATCGGCTGGTTTGGTCCAATTCAAAATTCCATAAAAATTAGACCGATGATTTTCGGTTTGGTTTCTAGTTTGAGAGAACCGGACCAGCTCTTTTTTAAATTATTAAAAATAGCAATAAACTCTAAAATTATAATAGAACCAGTATTTCCTTTTAACAACCAGCTCTTTTTTAAATTCTTAAAAATAGCAATAAACTCTAAAATAGTAACAAAATTAGTATTTTTTTAATTTTTTTAATTTTTTTGTTAAATGAGCAGTTCCACTAGATTGGACCAATCTTCGATCCCAAAAACAATTCTCCTAGTCCGATTTGCAATCTCAATTTTTAAATTTTTTTTTGCTAAATGAGCAATTCCATTGGACGGGATCGGTCCGATCCAATTCGGTCCCCAATCTCAGAAATTGGGAACCGATCCTTCCGGTCCCAATGGATTGGGAACCAATCACGTCTTTGGATGAAGTCTATAGGCAAAAGGTTATCCTAGACCAAGACTACTTATTTACATCAACTAGACATTCTTCGAATCGGATACTTAGTTACACTAGACCATCCTGGCTTGAAAATTGGTACCGCAATTGTCTGACGAAAATTTCGCTGCATTTAAAATCTATATGGAATCTCTATTTATCGAACTTAATTTGGGAGAGTTTAAGTCAATTTTCGATGTGGGGATGGTGCTGCTGCCTCACCTCTCGCGCTTTTCCCCACGGAGCAATGTGTAAAGCAATGGTGCTATTTCAAAGGGTGCAAAATGAACCATTCAAATTAGGATCTTAGACTAGATCGGACTGGCCGGTTTGATCTACTTCCCGAGAGTGTCAACTTAGTTTTCCGATTCCTAAAATGAAACTGGTATCCGAATAGTCTGATTTCCGTTCAAAGGGTTCCCAATTTTAAGAGGGAGTTGGACCAAATCAGCCAACTACATATACCTTTTTTAATCATTTCTTCAAAAATTTTAGTAAAATGTAAACCAAACGCTATATTGATCCGGTTCCAAGTCGTGAGAAAAAACCAATGGGAAAAAAGTTTTTAAAAAAAAAGTGATTAATTTCATTGGACCGGATCTGATTGGTGGTGCGATCCAGGTTCCTGATCTTAGAACCAACTGATCCAAACCTTAATTCTCAATTTGAAAACCGGTCTGATTCGTGAAATCGAATAGGACTGGAACCAATCACGTCTAATTTGTTCTCACCTTCAATTGCCGAGTTTGTACCGGTCATTGCATGCTCACCTCGGACTTACTAGATGCAATGTTGGGGGGCCTGCTGCACCGTCACAAGGAGTTTACTTGTCACATTCAACACAAGTAAAGACGACATATCCACGGTCATAAATAATTTTTTTTAAAAAAAAGATATTTTATCAAGGAATTATTAATTCAATAAAAATGGAATCGTGGGGTCAAGTTTAATCTATCAAGCAGCAATTTTCATCATTCACGTATTAAATTCAACTAAGAGACATTCAAATCTTATTAATTATGTAACTAAAATCTTTTTAATAATATCTGCAAATCCCAACTAATATACATCGTCCTTGTTGTTGATTTCTTACCTATTATCAAACATTCTTTTCTTTTCCTTGTTCAATGCTTGAAATTGTCCGTGATTAATATTTTGGTCGCTCAAATTTTTAACATTCATTCTTCAGTTTTATCACACGGGTCCTTATTTTATAACGCTGTTAAATGCTAAAAAAAATTAAAAAAAAATGAATTTAATGAGATTAAGTGTGTTTGATTAAACAAACAAAAATTGACTTTATTGACTATAATAAAAATCAAATCAGAGAATTGAGTAAGGAAATGTATTACTTGATTCATTCAGCTAAAATGTTCTCAATGCGTGTGGTCAATTACATTAATAAAATTAGTTCTAAGCCCACGGGCTTTCTCTCAATCGACAAATAGATAGGAGCAAATATTTCTCTAATAGTGTATCTAACAAAGTTTTTATCGTAACTAAAGGCCCTTTTTGCGTTCAACCATTAAATAATTGAAAATAATTTTAAAAATAAGAAACGTAAACAAACAACTAGAAATTCAAAAACAAAAATATTTATATAATAAAACCATGGCTGCAGTGCATGTGAGAGTTGCGCATGAGTTGCAAGTGCGCCATGTCCGGTCATTTTTCCATACTCAAAAAGCATGTGGGGCTCATTGATACGCATTTCTCGAGTGTAAGGGGTTATTTGAGATGAAATAATTGTGTAGGGAAATGTTTTATGATGATAAATTTTTCGGGTAACAAATGAACCTTTAGTGATTTGAATTGTAGATATAGCTTGTCTCGAAGTCAGAAGCAAGCCGAGGTGTCTGTGGAGATCATGGACCTGCATTGGACTTTAAAGTATCGTCACCAAAATCTTAGTTAGGTTCTTTTTAGTAGTTCAGTTTTAGTAGCGTTAGTTGTGTTATGCAATGTTTTACTAGAAATATTTGTGTGAAATCAAGATCATTCAATTCTAGATAACAACCACACTAAGTTGTTGTAGCAAAATAACTAGAAAATATTTTGATCATTCACTTGTTTTAGGCCCGATTCCTATTTTCGTCCCTCTATCACATGCATTCAACCATAAAATAGTTAGAAAATATTTTAAAAATCAGAAACATAAACAAAAAACTTAAAAATAAAATAAAATAAAAAAATTAATCTTTACGACGAAACCATGGTCGTGGTGCACGTGATTTGCACGAGCATCGTGTCTGGTCATTATCCCATATGCGAGGAGCATATGGGGCCCATTCATACGGATCTATGGAGCATAAGGGGTCATTTGTCCAAAGTAGGGAAGGACACTTCATTAAAAACTGTCGTGCAAGCCTTGTAGTACACAATGTCTATTTTCAAGATCCCTACTTCAGCTTGCAAGGCTATAGAAAAGAAACGAGGAAAGACAATGGTGGACTAAGCTTCAAGGACCTTATTACGTTTAACAAAGCCATGTTAGGAAAATGAGTATGGAGATTGGCACAAAAGTTGAGAGGGATTTACTTTGCGATTGATGATTTATGAAATGCCAGAAAAGGTTCATGTCCATCCTAGAGATGGCAAAGTTTATTGACGGCAAGAGAGATGATCAGTGTGGACACCAATCGAGTGGTTGGAAATGCGAGTAGTATCAATATCCGAGAGGATAAGTAGCTAGCACTAGGAGCAATTGGCAATCCAACAAAACACAATGAATCATTAAAGGTTGAGGGACTTATTGATCAAGAAAGAAATGAATGGAAGGAGCACTTGCTCAAAGAGCCATTTGAGGAACACATTGTGCCAAAAAAAAAAATCCTAACCATCCCAATCAGTCTAGTCCACAACCAACAGTGGACAAGCTAGTGTGATTGGGTAACAAGTCGGGTCCCTATACAGTCAAGAGTGCATACAATCAACTGTTCTCAATGAAACCACGACAAAACACAGACAAAGCATCTTCATCCTACCAGTCTCCTCGAGCATTATGGACTAAGATGTGGCGGCTAAACCTTCCCCCAAGGTTCGTTTCTTTACGTGGAGTGTGTGCCAAAATGCTCTAAGCATAAATGAAAACCTGTACATAAGAAAGGTGTTACCTGACCCACTTTTTGTCCTGCGTAGTATAAAGCCCCAGGGACACCCGGGTAACTGTTCCTTTTGCATGAGTGGACTGGTTCAATGCGGTTAGACCCGAGGTTCAACTGTAGCGTTTCCCCACAGCATTTAACGAGAATCGACAAGTGGGGTGAGCGATATAACGTCGCCTCATCTCGACTCACGTTTGCGTGGAGGATACGGAAAGCTCGGAACATGCTGGTCTTCCAATTATGCCGGCCAGATCCGAGATTCTTGGGGGACGATGCACTGGCTTCAAGCAAGGACTTGCCCGATTGGAACTCGAACGTACTGACACGGAGGATGGCAGGTAGAATCGAACCTGGAAGATGGCATCCACCGAAAAAGGGAGATTTGAAGTTGAACGTAGAGGGCTCGTGGTTGGAAGGATCGCAAGTAGGTTCGATTGCCAGCGTCCTCTGCGACTCTTAAGGGAACGCTTGTCGCTGGCTTTGCAAAGTCTGTCCATGCCGGATCTGCCATGGGCATCAAAACCCTTACTGTGAAGGAAGATCTGCTGCTTATGGTTGAGGAAGGAAGTGCACTTCAATTGAACTCAAGAATTTGCTCTGAAAGTGGAGTTATTGAGCGATAGCTTATCTGCTTGTACATGCCTTAAAAATATCTCATGAACCCCATAAGCCCTCTAAAGTTTATTTGTGGATTGCAAGAACTTTCATGCCCAAGTAGAAAATGTCATCATTCAATATTATTCATGAGAAGCCAATTAAGTCACGGGTTAAATTACTAAAGCCCACCGAATAGGGAATCTCCTTCTAATTGGCTTTATTGAGCCCTTTGACCCCTTTCGGATATGTTGTGCTTTGAATCTTGTTCTCTTGAACTTCGGAACTCTAGTGAATGAATGAATAAATAAAAGTTGTCTTTGACAAAAAAAAATTATAGAATAATATGTAGGGAAATGTTTTTTTGATAATAAATTTTCGGTACAACAAACAAACGGACCTTAAATAATTTGAATTGTAAATATGATTTTTCAGCCTCGGCACATGGGGGAGAATTTCGAGGTGTTATGTCTCACTGCGCTAGAGCTCGAGTAAGAACTAGAGTGTGTTTAGTGTGTTGATATTTGCCATTATCATGGCCGCAATTGCCACCCGCATTTACCAGTTGTAGTCATTTGAGATACTATAATTTTTAAAAAATTGTTTTCCTTTGATAAATTTTCTGTCCAGCAAATGAACCCTTATTGATTTTTGAATAAGGGCTGATATGGCCCTCATCTTTAGAAGTAAGATCAAAACCTTGTTTCGAAAATTGCCGGTCTTGTACTTTATCTGGGCTTTAATCGAAGCTTCAAGTTCGACATTCTCCATGTAGAGATTGAACTAGGACAAAAAAATTTGAGAGTATAAACATCACCGCATGGGTAACAAAAGCCCTGCATCGATTGTGCGAAATAACGAGCACAAAGTGAAAAATGCAGAATGTCATTTTTCGGCTCATATGTCCTTCTATTTTCGAAATTTTCGGAGGAATGACCAAGTTATAGCACGGAAGTTGCAGTGAATATTTTCCATTGTATGGGTAACTATAGTCGATTTAACAAACCATTGTCTTTGAATCAATCAATTATGGCTAAGCCATGTGAATCGAGGAAGTGGTGAGCCTCTCCTTCTTCTCCCCTGGACGGTCTTGATGGATAAAAGGTATTCTTATAATAGGATCCCCTTTAGTAATAAGTGTTCCATAATTAGGACATGAGACGGGGTCACATGGCTTATTTATAGTGTATATTATAACAAGCCCATCCATATGGGTAATTATAACCGATTCGATGTTTTTGAATTAATCGATTCTGGCCAAGACATTTGAATTGAGGATATGATGATCCTCTCCTTCTCCTCCCTTGGACGGCCTTCATGGATAAATCGCAAGTGTTTCGTAGTTAGGACATGAGATGGGACCATGGCTTATCTACAAATTATACTATAATAAGCTCATCCATATGGGTAACTATACCCGATTCAATGAATCACTATCTTCTAACCGATCGATTATGGCCGAGCCATGTGAATTGAGGACCCGGTCATCCTCTCCTTCTCCTCCCTCGGATGGCCTAGGTGGACAAATCATAAGTGTTTCATAATTAGGATACGAGATTAGACCATGACTTATCTACAGAGCATATTATAATAAGCTCTTCCATGAAACGTGGCTGTTAAGATAAAATGTTAGTCCCCATTGACCATTGGATCACAATTTTATTACCAAAATCGAGATCTACCAAGCACAATATGAATCAATCACGTAACTGTATTTAGGCAACCGAGTATTTGTCTAGTATACTTTATTTACTTCAAAACAACCCGTTTCAAACAAATTAGAATATCACGTGATTGATACTAGGCCCACATTTATAAGAATTTCTAACATACGTAGGATTCACATCGGCTTGCTTCATTTCAATTCGAGTGACAATAGCTATATGAAGAGAGATCCAAGATGTCTAGAAAGGAAAAGAACTCATTCAAAATTAAACAAAAAGAAAAGGAAAGAAAAAATTGCCGAACTCAATATGAATGTTAATTACGTGGGAAATATTATAATAAGAGTGCATTTGGCAACTTGCCAATTTTTTCTATTCTTTTGTTCCTTGAAATATAAAAAGAACATAAACCCGTTTGGTAATGTTTATCAGTATTTCTATTCCTTTTGAATAGAATGTTATTATAGGGAATAGATTTGAAATAGAAATGAGAAATAGAAAAAAATAATTTATTGTTTTCGAGAACAATTTCTAAAAAGTTATTTCTTAAGTCACCGCTACTGCCGGTCGCTGGGTCACCCATTTGTCAATCGCCTCTTACATTGAAAAAAAAGGAATAAAATTTTTATTAATCAATACCAAATCTATTTTTATTCTTTTTTTTTAAAGAATATAATATATTTATAGTTATTAAACACATTGTTTTACTCAGAATTCATTTGGGAAGTAGAAATAAAAAATAATTATTTTTCAAAAAAAACTATTCGAAAGAACATAAATATTACTAAATGCACCTTAAATGCATAATTCGTATAATGAAAATAAAAACTCTTCTTATATCGGGATGGTTAGATGAAGCATTAATTATGAAATTGTATTTTGAATTTAAAAACTTTGGGCCCGGAAGATCACCGCAAAATGAGAAGTAGGAGGAGTCTAGGAGACACTAGTAGGCGGACAAAGTCACAGACAAAACGGCTTCATAATGAAGCAAGCAGCAGTTCACTAAAAGATGGATAAGCCCAAAAGTCCTCTTCCTTTTCCTTTTTATATTTTGGTGTGAAAAAAATAAACATGAAAATAATGATGGCACGTGCGGAGGAGCGCATTTTCAATTGCTTCATCATTTGATGGAGCGGGCCCCACACCAGCAGAAGCAAACAAAAGGCATAGTGTGGGAGGTCAACACTCAGACCCAGGACTCTCTGTCCTCATTCAGCATCATTTTCCAGCAGTCGGTACAATAAATTTTCTAATACTTTCAAAAAAAATACAATCAAACCATAAAATTTATGAAATTATTATGAGTGAATTCTATCGTTAACATCATCAATTTATTTAATGAAAAATAATGACGCAATATTTTTAAATTAATTTATATCTCCATACATAGCATATTTAACGAAAGCCGACCATTATCGTCTGAGGGCAAGTGTAGGTCACAGCCCCTCCGACAATGAGCAGTGGCTCATCGGAGGTCTTCCCTTCTTTTCTTATTTTCTCTTTTCCATTGTTATTATAAAACTTTAGCTATTTGTATTTTTAATCTAGTTTTAAAATAAAAATACATTTTAAATAAAATTTGAAGAAAAAACAATAAAAGAATTGTCGTGTAAAAAAAGAGAAATTCATTTAAAATGTCATGAAAATATTGAAGGTATTAACGAAAGGAATCGATTGCACAAATTTAATAAATTTTAGGATTTCATTACATTTTTCAAAATTTTTAAGATTCAATAATATTTTCGCGACAAATTTTTGAAATTCTAATGCATGAATCCGTTATTTTATGAAAAATATGAAAATAAATTATGCAAGAATTAATATTAGCAAAAAGATAATTATTTATATCTAAAGATTAAGATAGTTGACATTTGATGAATAATAGAACTAATGACTAAGAAAAGGGGACGCGATTGAGTGAAAAAGGAGAAAACGCGTTCTCTACCCCCACAAGATTAAGGAGATTTCCGGGTAGTTTCCTCGAAAATAAATTAAGGTGACCGTACCGTTAAGTACTCAATCCCATTCCGTATAAATTGGTTTTTTCTTTAAAATTTTTAAAAGAGAAAAAAGCCTCCAAAAATCCAAATCACGCACATTGGAATCTCAAATTGTATTCCAAATTAATCGGTTGGTGCCCGCGTATCCATGCGATTATCCATCCTTCGAATAGAAATTTGCTTTTTGAAAAATCCTACCTTTCAAGCTTTGATCTTTCATGACCAATACTGTGTTGAAGGAATATTTATATAATCCGATTGATTGCACAAAGCCCACGACAGCAAAAGAACCAACAAAAGTATATAGAAAGGACGATTTTTTTTTTATACATTTATCGTGAACTTTTTTACATGATATCAAAAGTTGTAAATTATATTTATTGTGATATATTTACTTTAAATTTTTTATTGTGAAGTAAAAATAACTAAATTAATATATCTGTTGATACATTTGTCATCCGTTGAGATTTTATTAGATTTTTCATTTTATTTCAATTAAGTTAACGATATTTGCTTTTTGGTATCTATGTAGGCTGGTTTTTATCGATTTTCATTTAGAGAACTGTGCCGTAGAATAAATATGTCAACGGTTATAAATTTTGAGTTTTTTTTATATTATAAAAAAAAGGGTTAAGATAAATGTGTGAGGAGCATAATATAATTTTTTTTTTTTTGGGGTTTTACCCTTTTCAAAACTCGAGCACCGCATTTACCCACACGCACACGAAAACAGAGTAGACATTTGCCTCGTGGATTCTGCTTAGCTGTCTCCTGTCTCTTCTTCACGCGGACCCACGCGCTCCCGTTGGCGCGTTCCTCCTCCCTACCTACGACGGTCAGCCAGCTCCGAAATCGATGTCTACGTGTCCCCCGCGCCTCCCGAGGATATCTCATCGGCCGCTCTGAATGTACCGAATTGCCGCCCGCCCAGCCCACGTGGCCCGCGGACCGAGCGAGTTTCCGTGTCCTCCCCAACCGAGGCGAGTGGGTGGGCGGGTTGGGACTTTCGGAGCGATTTGAGATTTTTCTTTTCCGGGCTTTTGAAAAAGGAGAGACGCTCCTCGACCGCGAGGTGTGGCCAGACAGACGTGGACTCGACGGTATGGCTCCTTATATTTTTGGCCTTTTTCCTCCAATGAAGATGTCTTTTCTCTCGCAAAATAAAATAAAATTTTTGGGTAAAAATTATAAACTGCTACAATTATAATTAATTTATTCAAAATTAATTTTTTTACTACGAAAAAATTCAAATTAATTTATTCGTGATAAATTTATCATAAATGACAATAAAAAATTATAAATCGTTACACAAATAAATTTATTCAAAATTAATTTTTTTTAAATGAATCTCAATAAAATCTCAAATATATTCTCTATTAAATTGAATTAATACCACAACACTAACACAACTATGACAAATGAATAATAAATTCTCAAATAACAATTTAACAATAAAAATTAAAAGATTTAATAAGTTTGTTATAAATATACCAATTTATGGAAAATTTGTTAAAGGTGTACCGGTTTAATCATAAATTAATTTATGATAAAATTGTCATAGATGTACTAATTAGGGTTTTCTATCTATTAACCCTAAAAAAAAATTAGGTTACACTTCAAAATATAATAGATGTTTATCATTTGTAAAAATAAAAATAAAAAGACATATATACTTTAAGTTGAATTACGAAAGAATAGTGTAATTATCCACGTCGCGGTATTTTACATTTTTGAATCTTTTTAAGTGATTCACGCTAAACAAAAGCTCGACCGCGACGGTAGTTACAAAATTATCCAGGTGCAAGACATGTCTTTGATTCCTCGCATCTCTAAGTACAATTACAGACTGTTTCGTATTTGAAGACTTTGTGTTCGCCTGAGCCTATGCAGTGTTGATCTGCAGATTTACATACCTAACTCAAGTCCCCTCCTTTGAAAACAAAAAAACAAAAAAGAGCCAGATGTCAAACCGAACAAATTGTCAAGGTCGGCATTGTACCCTAGTAGCTTAAAGTAATAGTTAAATTGTACTCTAGATGCAACTAAAAGATAATTACTTAAAATTTCGAGTACCAAATTATAAATGTCGATCATTTGAAGCGCTTATAAAATGAAATAATATGTGATTTGATAATAGTTAAAAATTGAATATTGGACAATACCCATTAATTACTATATACGAAATTGTGAATATTATTGGCAGGCCTTAGAATATTTAAGGCGAAAATTCCAGGTGCTAAATCTCTATGGACCGAATTAAGTAATCCCTCCTTATTTAACAAATGGAGAGATTTTTTTTACTCGATTCAATTTTTTAAGTCGAAACTAATTTTGATTATCGAATATGCTTTATTATATCAAGTCCTAAATACTTATTTCCACAGTTTATTAGAAACAATTAAGCGGGCCCATAGCATTTATGATGCGTTGACTTGGAGGACACAACCACCGTCTGGTAGCGGTGGCGGTCCCTCAGCAAACCACCGCACGGTCACTGCAGTGAAGTGACGGTGGCGTGACTAATTAATTTTATGTTTTTCTTTTCGAGTTTCAATTTTTTCATAAATTCTATATTTTTAACCAGATCCAATTTTATATGTATCGATCGTGACAATTGATTAGATATAAGAAATCTTTTCCCGTTTGATTCTATCGACGGTTAGCGTGTTAATTTTTATATATAATATATATATCCATTAAATGAAACAAATTACGAAGAAGTTTAAAGTCTTTGAGAATTTCAATTGAATTTGATGATGTATGATTTTTTGAGTTTATAACTTGATAGTTATTTATTTATTTATTCACGATTCAGGTGTTAACCTAAAATTTCCCCCGCCCAAGTTTTCTCTTATTTTTGCCTAATCGGCTTAAAAAAAAAAGACACTACATAATAAATGTTGATACTCTATCTAAAAAGTGAATTAAATCAATTTTCTTTTTTAAAATCATCATACATCATCTTGAAAACAACAAACATTTGAAATGCATATATCAAAAGTGTCGTGTTATGATTTTAGCAGCATAAATTGAAGTGAGTGATTGAATTTTTTTTCAATCCATCCATGTACTAAAAGCATGTTATCAATCATTTAATACAATTGAGTTAAGTCAAATACTCAAAAAAAATGATGATAACACAAATAATCCTTAAATATTTTTATATAGTTTAGGAGATTAAATTAAACATTTATAAAAAAAAAAAAACTCAAAGATGACATTGACTATGAACGGCATTGTATGTTAAACTGAAGTTCATGGATCATATCGAACAAAATTAAAAAGATCGCATTACACGTTGAAACTAAAATTTAGAGATTATTTATGCCATCCACAAAAAACACGATGGCTTATTTGAGTCCTCCATCCGAGATTAATAAGTGAAAATTATCATTATTATAGTACCAAAATTCAAATTTCGTTCGAAAGTCACCAATTATGTTCATCCACATGGCTTATTTGCCTCCATCTGCATTATTATAGTACCAAAATTCAAATTTCGACACCAATTATGCGTAGCTACGCTTTCGCACGTGTGGAGTAGTAAAAAATGGGACAAAAACAAAACCTGCACCTACGAACTTGTCTCTATTCTCTCAGCGTCACCGGCCCTTCCTCTCCTCCTCTTCCCGTGAAGACTCCTCCCCTTCTGCTCCATCGCTCCGCCGCGCGTGGCTTTCCATCCCCTCCTCCTCCCTCTCTCTCTCTCTACTGCTTATCCTACGCACCCACGCTCTCTCTCTCTCTCTACACCCCTCTGCCACTTTCTCTCTCTAGCTCAACTGATCACTGACACGGACCGAGAGAGACAGCGAGAGAGAGGGACCGAAGACAGGCTGTGGATGGCACAGCCTGAAGCAGCTGCTGCTCCTGCAAGGTGCTGCTGCGGTCCTGCCACGCCATTGCACTTGAGCGGAAAGCTGTTGCGACCACCATCCGATTCGCCTCACTCGCTGCAGAATCACCGCCCTTTTCGTCCCCTTCGATGCTGATTGATTCGGTCGTCGTTCCCCACGTCGATCAGTCGCTTCTTCTTCTTCTTCTTCCCCTCTTTATCTGCAGCATTGTAGCTTTATCCCGGTTTTACGGCTGCGAGCTTTCGGGCCCTCCCTTGCGTGAAGAGAAGTACAAAAGGTGAGAGAGGACTGTACTGGTGGTGCAGTTCGATGGTGTGCAGATCGTAGCGTCGTTGTTCTTTGCCGGGGCTCGGCTTTTTCCTCTGATGCGTTGTTTTCCGGTTTCAGGGACTGCTTCGTCTGCTTCGTTCTCGGCGTTTCTTGAAGAGGGCGAGGCTCCGGTCCGGAAAAGGGAAGCTTTTTTGCGGAGACGGCGATGCTCCCCGACGACCCTTTTCGTTTTCGAAGGTGGGCTCCGTCCGTAGAGCATCGGGAGACGTTCGCGTGGTGATTTGGAGAGAAATGTGAGTGATTCGGTGTAAGCGAAGCACATTCCGTTCGTTCTTCTTTGCTCGGTCGGCGCTGGGTTAGATCTCGAGATTGGGTTTTGGGCCTGCTTGCGTTAGGGGGTTTTCCACCGGGTTAGTGCGTTTTGTATTTTTCGGTTCTTGGGAGAAGATGATGGACGAGTGTGCCGGGAAAGCGGCGGTGTGTCTGGCGATTATGGAGAAGCATCAAGCTCCGCCGAGGCCCGGCGGTTGCGTCGGCATCTTCTTTCAGCTCTTCGACTGGCACCGGAGGTTCGCAAAGAAGAGGCTCTTCTCCAGAAAGTTGCTTCCTCCGGGTAATCTCCTTGTTCTGCCATCGCTCACACTCGGTAATGCACACATCTCTGCCACTGCAATGTTCACGTTCTTCTTTTCATTCGATGTGTCAGCTCGCGCGAAGCAAGTGTCGAGGAACTTCCACCGGGACGAGAAGATGCCCGCTGTTAAGCTTCATTTGGTAGGCCATTCTGAAACTTTATATCACTCAGTTCTTTCCGTTGGTTTGCAGTTGGCATGACTGGTCGTGCTTACTACTTTCTTGAACATGACATATCCTGAGTTTCTAGATTGCCGATGAGAACGAAGGGGGTTTCCCTAATACGAGGAGAAATGGGTTTAAGAATCTTGATCTGGAGCCGAGGCAAAAGCATGAAACTCAGGCTCCTGGGTTGGTCGCCAGGCTAATGGGTCTTGAATCCATGCCTGCTGCGGCGCAGAAGAAGGTTACCAGATCTCTGTCATGCGACACTCGCCATGGTAAAGTGGACAAGTTTCTCCTTGGTAGCAAAGGGTCCGCAAAGGAAGACGACTTGAATAATAAAAAGGGACAGCTAAAGCATGAACCGAGGCCTCAGAAACTTCAGAAGACCGGTCCATTGGAGAGACGGGCTGTTACTCGCTTTGGAACGGAGGCTTTGCAAATTAAAGGTGTCTTGACTAAATCGAGGAAGCAGCATCATCCCAAGCTTCTCTCCCCTGTGAAGAGCCCAAGAATCTCTTCCGTAAGGAATGCACGAACTTCTCGGTTAATTGATGCGGCTACTAGGATACTAGAACCTGGATTGCAAGCCAGAAACAGGGTTAAATATGCCCTTCCCTACTCCGCCTCTGCGTATCCTTCTAGTGAGGTGGGTATAGCAGAAAGGTCTCCATCTGAGTCACAAAATGTCTTTACACGGGCGATATGCAGTGAAGCTGAAGCCGCAGGACAAACTTCATGCGTTAATTGTGGTAATTTGGTGGATATAGACCTCAGACAAAACACATCGCAACAGATGCTAGATCATGCAACCATAACCTTGAATCCTTTCCATGCATCTTATCAAGACTCTGGAATCAATAAACCAAGACCACCGCCAGCAGCTGTCATGCGAGAAAAAGACGTAACTTATAGGAGAAGGCAACGAGAATCTGTTGCTCCGTCTTCCCCACCAAATTGCCACTTTCAAGCCTTTAATGCGTCCCTTAAGGATGCCAAACCGCTTTCTAAAGAATGCCAGGAGCAGCGGTGTATACCAAGCCCTAAGTGCAATCCTCAGCAGGAAGAATCACCGCCCGATGCTTTGAAGAATAGTCTCACCACCCAGAATGAGATTTTAGAGACTGGTAGGACTCCTCCAACTGTCAAATGCAGCAATTCCAATAGCAGGAAAGCCTTGTTGAGTGGAAATTCTGCTACTGGGGCTAAGGATTTTGTAGCTCTGAACCGCAGCCTAAGTGGTCGAACGCGTTCCAGGGTACCTGTCAAAGCTGAAAACTCTGGTTCCGATGCAGCCAGAAAGACTCGTGTTAGACGAGCTGATTCTTTATCTCAATTCAGATCTCCAGTACGGAAGATAAGGTCCACTAATGGTGATGGACCAGTCGAGAGTCCAAGTTTTGTCAGTGCTGAAGTTGGTAAACAAAATGATGCTCAGCATAATGCAGTTCCCAGGACCAAGGTCAACTTTCATGCTTCCTCTAGTGACAGAAGTTGTGAAAGAGGTAAATTGGGAGGAGAAGCAGATAGAATTAAAGCTGGTGGCACTAACAACAACAGTGTTGTTTCTTTTACATTCAACTCTCCGATGAAGCAAAAGAGTGGTTTTCCTGAGGGCATTGATGACAAGAGAACCAAAAAGAGCGTTCCTGGTGGAAAGGCATCTGATTCCGGAGATCCAGTATTCAACAGAAGTGATGATGAAGCAGCAGTTCAAAAGCAGCTCCCTTGGAATGGAGATACTATAGGTGCCCTTTTGGAATGTAAATTGAAGGAATTGATTTCACAAGAAGAAGACGAGCTGAGCACAGCATGTGCTATGCCTAAGCGATCGACTGCTATGATTCTCCAAGAATTGATAACTGCTTTAACTGCTGCTCCACCTCTATCTCAAGATCGCAATATGCTTGATGCTGGAAATGCTTTTAAGGTTGGTTTTCTTGGTCTCAATGGTTGTTAATTGGTGCATTGTGCTATCATTTAGGTAATCCACATGTGGTTTTGTGACTGGAGGACAATCTAAGACAGCAAATCTTTCGTAATCACATAGCTATAGCTGTTTTAATGTATCTACAGGGATTTGTCGTTGGAAAAAATTCTTCATTATATAATAATTCCTCTGATTGAACTACCCTGATTGTTCTGCTTATGCTATATGCTGTTTTTCCGGACTGATGCATCATCTTCTGATGATGCCTTTAAACATGCTAGACTAATAAGTATTGTTCTTTCCTATCAGAGAAAGGCAAAGACAGAAGGGACATTGATTGGATTTTCGAGTGATGTGAATCATTTGAGCCCAGGTTCAGTCCTTGATGCGTCCTTTTCCAATGACAGCTGCATTTCCAGTAGCTTGGATGATGGCACAGGTAACACACTAGAATTCATGTTGCTTTTGTTATCACTCACGAACCACCCTACTGGAATCTTCATGTACTCCTTTCTTAATATCCGCTTCCCTTGGCTAAACAAATTATATTGTGTTTTCAGGATCGAAGTTGCATTATGACTTCATGGACTACCCTGATCTTCTGCAACCACTCAATCTGGAAGCTGACCTTTTGGACTCTGCTACATCACTTGAAAAGGGAAGAAGTAACCAAAACGTGTTGATCGATCTTATTGACCGGATAACTAGAGTGATAGGGGGCCTAGATCTTGTGGTTGTGGGATTGGCTGGGAGCAGGCTCATGCATGCAAAGGACGTGATGTTGCATGCTGAACTGCTCTTTACGGATTTGACTCGACGTCATTCTGATGGGATGAAAGATTTCATCATTACCTTCTTTCTCCTTGACGAACTCGAACGTGCTACTGCCACTACCTGGACAGATATTAAATCTTTCTTTGGATCGGAGGAAGCCAAAGAGGGGAATCAGCTGAGACGGTTTCTTTTTGATTGTTTGTTGGAGTGCTTGGATTCAAAGTACCGGAGATACTGTAACTTTGGATATCAAGGGTGGACGCGACAAACGTTGTTCTTGAATGTAGAAGAGCTGATCAGAGAAGTTGGTGGGGAGATGAGAAGGTGGGCTTGTTTATCTGGGATGGCTCCTGACGAGATAATTGAATACGAGATGAGTCATTCCCTCGGGAAATGGACAGATTTTGACATCGAGACATTCGAGAACGGTGCTGAACTGGGCGAGGATATACTCTCTAATCTGGTGGAGGAAATCCTGATAGATCTTTGAGGACGAACGTCATTCCTGGGTTTTAGACAGGCCTGACTCTTTTTGTGTCTATGATGCCGTCGCAACAAAATGGTGCACAACTTCTATTTAGTAGGAAGACAGTACTATTGTACAAAAGTGCCGAAATGGCTAGCGGTGGAGGCTAATTATTTGTAAATTGAGATGCAAAGACGCTAACTGAATTCCTAGGTCAGATGATCCCCCTTAAGGCCATTTTTATGAACTGTTGTCGAATGTTGATGTTTCTCTTCATCTTAAGATGTTCTTGTTTCGGTTTTCATAAGTTGCCGTTCTTTTTTCCCAGATTGTGCGCTTTTGTTGTAAGAGTTGATTGATGACTGCAATTATTAAATGTAATTGCCTTAAATTTCTCTACACAGCCACAGTTGGGCAGATTCCATTTATGAATGTGCAAATGTATGCTGCAATGAAATTGATTCATCCACAAATCATAGACAGAGAAAGATTTTTGTGCTTCCACAATCACTAAAATTGGAACTGGAAGGCCAAAGTTCCCATTCATTACATCAGAAACAAACCCCAGAAACATTGAAAGCTCTCTACAGCTTCTTTTATGAAGAAAAAAGAATACTAAAGAATTCATTATATGCTCCGACGATGGTGATCGAACACCTCCTCAGAACGTGTAAAAGATGTAGTAAAACCTCGATCAAACTTGTCGAAAACGAACAGAACTAACTGTCGACACCAAATCATGCATCAAATCACGACCTTTTTCAGAACTTCCTGTACCCCAAGACGGTCCTCCCGATTCCATTATTCCCTCTCCCGATCCTCCCCCCTCTGTCGTTTCCATTGATGGCGCTCGCGGCGGCACAGGACAAACCCTTGAGCTCTTCCATGCTGGCGTAGCTCTTCCTCGCCATCAGCCCGCCCTTCTTTTCCGCCGCCGCGCCGACTGACTTGCTCCCCCTGGCGTTGGAGCCGCCGCCGCCGCCCGCCTTCGACCAGCTCTTCGATGGCGGGGTGATCTCGGCCAGCGAGGGGAGCGGCGCCGTGGGCTTCCGGTTCTCTTTCCTCAGGGCCGCCGAGAAGTCGGGGACGGACTGAGCCAAAATAGAAGGCGACCCTCTTCGTGTGCGGCCAAAATTTTCGCCGCCACCGCCGCCGCCGCCGCCCAAATTCCCCTGGAATCTGACTTGTTTCTTGGGCGGCGGGGTGAGCTTGAGATCCCTCTCTTCAGGCTCCTCTTGCCTGGCGTGCTTCATCCTCAATCTGGACTCTCTCAGCCGAGAGTAGGCGTCGTACCGGGGTCCTCTCTCCATGTAGTACTGGTCGGTGGTGAGCGTCAGCGGGACAATGTCGTCGGTGGCGGAGTTCTGGGACAAAAGCAGAGACACAGGATCGACGCTGCGGACGGGAGGCTGCAGGGCCGGGGCGCCGCTCGCCGGCTGCGGAGGAGGCGCCTTGTCCTCGCCATCGCTCTCCTCCATCGGCGACGGCGATCTCCGAGCGGCGGCTCGGCGTTGCTCCGTCAACGTCCCGTCTTGCTTCCGGGAGTTGTTCTGGGACCGGAGCAGGGAGACGGGGTCGAGGGCGTGGAAGAGAGCTTGGAGGGCTTGTGCGGTGTCCACCGGGCGCGGAGGAGCGCCGTTGCTCTCCGCCATTGTCGATGGAAAGGTCGAGACTCGAGTTGAGCAGAAAGAAGACGGGGAGGGGTTTCGCAGGTTCGATGGGTTCTTGGTTTCTGCTGCAGTAGAAGAAGAGGAGGAGATGGTGAGGAAGAAGAAGGAGGCGAAGCAACGGTCTAATTGAAGGAGGGAGGGAGGGAGAAAGTCGTCTGCTTTTTTTACCGAATATTTTTTCTTTCCTGTTTTTTACAAAATTTCCTCTCCCCAACGTTCGTATTTCGAGTGGGGCCCGCTCCCCATCTCGCTCGGATCATCGGCGGAGGATGGGGGGGCCCCCACCGGGATCTATCATCGGATCCTCTACCAACCGTCTGATCTCGGTGGGGGTTTTCCATGATTGTGTCCGGCCGGAAGGGTTTCCTCCTTCCTCCCGTTTGTCGTTTCGAACTCTCCGTCCTACGTGTCGCGTTCTGTTGTGGGCCCACGTGTCCCGTGGAGTTGTTTCTTGGGTCAGAGTGCGCCGTGGAGTTGACGAGGTTGGGATATTATTGGAAAGTAATAGGCACGAGCACGTCCAACCGCTCCAACCAAAAATCAGATCAGACCGGATCAATTGTTTTTCATTTAAAAATTTTTATTAATTTTTTAAAAATTAAATAAAAAATAATTTTTTTGTTAAATGATTGGTTTTATTGGACCGGACCATTTAATCCCAAAAAATGGGAACTGGACCTCTCTATTTGGTTCTATCTTGAAACTAGACTTAATCGAGAACTAATCATTCTTAAGAGGTACAGAGATGGTTTTCTCCTCTTCTAATGTTGATGTATAGAGCTGTTCCTAGTACCTCATGTGTAATAAATAAATAATCACTAGCTCAGAAGAAAATATACTTATTTTATAAAATAAATAAAAGAAAGACATAACGAGAAAAATAAATCTGAGTGGTGGGTTGTTGTATTTTTGTGGTTTTGAGGGATGAGAAGCCGGCTGAAACTAGTTCCTTTACATATGGCATGGCATGATGATCGGGGTCTCTCTCGATTTAAAATTTTCAGTGCTCGATAGTGTAGTTTCCTGCGACACCTAGGACAAATTCCAATTAGGGCCAACTACCAAAAGAAAAAAAGCCACGAGCTTCGATTCACGTGACCAAAGAAAATAAAGCACGGCCTTTGAAAATTGCTAGACAAGGCCATAAATTTTTTGGCCCAAGCAAGAAAAATAGCATCCGTCACGGTTCTATCCAATTTATGCCGTTAGTTATCCACGTGTCGACGCACGGAGGTGCTCACTGTGTTGACACGTGCATCGTGACTGGTGTTCATCTCTCCAAAAGTTTATGCAAAGTACAACCAATCTAGTAGGAGTTTAAAAGTCTTATCTTTTCACTTTATATGCGAGAGACTATTATATCTGCTTACTTGGTAGTCATCAAGATTGAAATCCTGACGTGGTGTTTATCTTCACTAACAAAAGCTCCAAATTCTTATCTTATCTTTCTCTTTCCCAAATAAAAAGGAATACGAGATGTGACATTGGAGAATCTTACTCCTCAAAAGTTTTTTTCTTTGTTGCTGTTTCTTTATCATATTGGGCACAATAAGCAAAAGGAAAATTTCGAACGAAAGGAATAGAATGCTCATCTTCCTTTCGTACTTAAAAAGTTTTCTTTCATGAAAATCAAATGATTCAATGTTGGGGATTTAGATTTGGGTTGGGGAGGCGGGGTTAGAGTTTTGAAATCTCTCCCGCAAACAAAGATAGGACAGGTGCCGATGATTCCTGGAAGACCCTTTTGGGGGTTAGAAATCGGGTTTGAATAAGCTAAGCTAAGCTTTCGCTCGAATCAAATCAAAGAGTGACAAAATGGACTCGGCATTGAAGTGTGTTGTCTGTAGAGAAATTTTGGTTCCAAGACTTAATAGTCGGAAGGATTCAGCCATTCATCCAGGTCATATTTCATTGCGCTCGAAGAAAACGATTGATTGATCTGATGATGAAACGGCGACGTTCTTCGAAGAGAACATACACCAGTCATCGGGCACATCAGCAGTGACCTCCATGTTCGGGCTCTTATTTGGTAATTTTGAAAGTTTTGCGTTATTGTTTTGTATAAGGTCCAAAGTTCCCTTTTCTTTTTGGTAGTTTCGAAAGATAGAAGATCAATGCCGGAACAGCTCATCGTGATGCCCGGCTCATCTCATCTCTCTCGCGTCGCGGTGCCAAAGAACATGCTAAAGAAGAAAAGAGAATCGATAGACTCAGTTCAGAGATCGAGAATAGACTCTCATGAGGAAAGGATGGAGATTACCCTCTTTCATTCGCTATAGGGCGATCAAGAAGACGAAGGATTCAGGGCAATCTGATCGTCTTCTTCACGGACCGCTTGGAAAAACAGGGCGTTCGGGTAAGTCGAGCCACATCGATAGAGAGAGCTCTTTGGACACTTTCTTGATTACGTTTGGTCATTTGCGCATTTCGATTGGATGGGATAAAATGAAGGATAGGGAACCTCTGAATTTTCCATCTTAGATTCATTCATGACACACAGGTCATCACCTAAAGGGGCAAAAATAATTCACATCCTCCATTTAACCTGATCTTGCAAGCACCTGCGCAGTTCAAACCTGATGGAACTTGTACTTCTGTCCTAAGTTAAATCTCTCAATGCTTTCATCAAACCCGTTAAGCACCAGGTTCCGCACAGCCTTGACTCCCTGCTCGAGTGCTACATCGATCTGTGCAGATAACTGATAAAAGTCACGAATTCTAAGCATCAACTTGCCCAACCTCACGGCAGGAATATAAGTTCTCCAATCCAAGCACACTGGATGTCAGAAAGAAGTCGCGTACCTGTTGTCGCTCGAGGGAACTGAATTTCTGCAAAAGAAAAGCTTTCATGTCCATGGTGCCCGGTGGATTTCCGATGCCTGCAAACACCCAACCCAAAATGGCACCGTATGATAAACAAAAGCAGAATGAAGAAAGGAGCCAGAGATGGATCTAAAACGCGCATTACAACCAACCTATGCATAACCTAGGAAATTCACGGCGGCCATCCAAGTGGGCCATCACACTTTTTACTCTGCAAGATGAGAGAAACACAATAAGTTGTGTGGCTTGACAGAATTCTCTGAAAATGCAGGGTAGGGAATATTAAGACATGCAGAGCATTTGAATATCAGGGTATGTAGACCATATACCCATTATGATAGCCATGCCCTGCTTTTGGTTGTAGCCTTAAAACACCATTTGGCAAGCTCACCTCATCATATACCTACATAAGGAAACATGGAAAATCTCGTAGAATTTAGATGCACCTTAATTCTTCCAGATCTGCTTAAGAATAGGTATATAAATGTGCTTACCAATAAGATATGACGCAAGGGAACTTGATAATATGCCGCCAGCGCCCCAACCTGCCAGATTAACAATGATAAGGGAGAAAAGAGTTAGAAATAGAGACACTATGCATGTATCTAGGAAAAATGCCTGCAAGCATCAGTCACCACCAGGGAAGAGTACACAATCAACAGTGACTTGAATTGGGGGAAAAACCAAGCGGAAAGAAAGAGAAGAAATCACTCTGTTCCCTTCCTAAAGAAAATGAAAGATGATAAAAAAGGGGCGAAAATCTACTATCCAAATACAAGTAACTACCAACAATCATATAAAAGATAAGGAACACTCGAGTACTCTTTTTGAAGCTTAATCTACGTCATTTTTATCTAGAATGGTTTAATGATATCAAGCCACGAGCTCTCAAATTGTAGGCTACGGAGCCTCCTGAGGCCATTTAGCATAATCAGGACAACTTTCGGTCTGATGGCTAAGGACTTTGTTGGCTATTGGGGTGACTGGTGAGTCCATGATCTCCTGTATTCAGAGGCCATATATTTCAACAAGTGCATTGAGGATGAGACAATGGATGATCTGCAATAACCCAAGTCTTAAATTTAGTGGTAGAAAGATTTTTAACCATCAATAAGTAGAAATCTACTCTTAAACAATCAATACTCCTCCTGGGCTTTTTACGTGATTTTGAGCTTTAGGTTTTACATAGTGGTAAATGGGCAGAGAAATTTCTACAATCGAAAACCCCTCAACTCAGTAATACTTTTTCACACTCCTGACAAATTGCACTGCTAGTTTGCCTCATTTACTAAACAAAAACTAGTGCTTCTAGGAGACAGTGCCAAACTGACCACATCCTGTTCACACAAACTTCAAGTTCACAGGCACTTAACTGGCATTTCTCTCTGAACCAAAAAGAAGTGACATTTCTCTGTTAAAAATTCTTCATACTAGGAGGTGCACTAACCTCAAAACAAGTTTTTGAAACTAGAACCAGATATAGATATAGTTACAGCATGAGGACATCTTTTCCTTAACCTATAAACTAGTAATGAACTCCCAGATAAGCAGCAACGGTTAACTTAATACATCTCTAGGTCATTTTTTTATGACCGAACTATTGGTACCAAAGGAATAAATCTCAGTGAGATCATAAAAAAAAAAAAAAAGTCAGACAAAAGATGATCCAGATAAATTAAGTTCCATCACTATCATTCAAAGGCAATGAGCAATCTCATAACTTAAGTTTTCTGGCTCATCATCTTACAATTATATGAGAGGAAAACTTCAGCAGCCTTTTGATCAAGATTTTAACAAGTCTCCAGATGGAGATAATGACTCTTCTGTTAAAAAAACCTTGGCTTCTTCATTTAAATGTTCACAAAATAGTTCACATGATTATATCTCGACCCAACAGAACAGCCACTTCAGTGATTGAAAGAACAGAATGGGACAACTAACTGATTCTCCGCAGAAGTTCATGTAAGTCTGAGGCTTTGCTAACAGAATTGGTACATCTCCAATGGAACCTGCATTTATCACACAAGAAGATCAACTATCACTGGACACAGACTGAAATGAGCCCTAATCCCATTTCCAATAATGAAACAAGAAGCAAGGAAAACGCAGTGTTTTATCACAGTTGAAGAGTACCTATGCCCATCAAACATTTTGACTGGATAATGTTCATTACGATGCCCTCTTCTTGAGATATTCGATCGATCATTTCAAAACCAACCTAAGCAAGAACCTTCACGTAAATAACTGGATAGAATGGATATAACGACATTGAAACCCGAGGAAAATCTAATGTCAACTCGTACATTGTGCCTAGTACCAGAGTACTTATTTCCGGGATTCCCCAAGCCAGCCACGAGCCATGGCGTATACTCAACTTTCAACCCATTGATGCCGGCGACGAAGCAGATGTGCAAGCCCTTATCCGAACGAAACGTTTCCTCCAAAAGCGATGACAATGGGGCTCTTTTTGAAAGGAAATGCTCGTACTGGAGGCGGACAATGCATACACCATCGACCTATACCCAGAGAACAGCACGCGATTACTTGATTAAGCTCGTGTGGGTCGGAAAAAAAAAAAGAAAAAGAAAAAAAGAAAACCATTCTCAGCCGTCCAAAATTCATAACCTTTTTGCCTCTAGAGCTTAGACATCATTCCCCAATATGATTAAGCAAGAACACAAGAACATTTTACTACTAATCCCACAATTCTCATCGACCCACAAGTCGTCTCCATGAAAGAGCTGAATCCGAAAAGTAACTAGCTGAGCAAGACTGAAACTTTTGACAAACAGTTCGAAGGCAAATGAGAACCCCTCGTCTTCACAGACTGGGGCACTTTTCCTTGTCCTATTCGAGTCGAAATTTGCATTCCAAGGCACGGAGGCCATTGATGGAACGCAGAGAGACGTGCTTAGAAGAGAATTCTGCAAACCCAACGGGAAAAAAAAACAGACCTTTTCACTGAAAGTGGAGGAGAGACTCCACGACGCACAGGCGAGTCGGTGACGACGGTCTGAGGATTTTGGAGGTGTCGGAACTTGGAAGCCTTTTCTTAAGGGACTGAGATTTATCACTGAGAGACATCATTTTCTATTTCACATAATATATGGAAAAATGATTTTGGTAATTCACTTGGGCAAAATAAACACAATTTGGTGATATGTAAATATATATACACATATATAAAAACTCATGGTTCAATAAATGTAAATGTTAGATTATTTAAAGGACATTATGATATCTTGTAATTAAAAAAAATAGAATGTGACAACAACAATAAGATGGGTTTCTTTTTTCTAGTCATAATAAAAAGGTAAGGAGAAAATCAGCTTACTGTTTAGATATTTTTTTTTGTAATATAAAATTCAAAGTTTGTTTCGAATGACACCATTTAAAATTTTAATATTAAATACGTTACCAATCATGGAACCTAACATAGAAGTAAATTGTGTAATTGGGCAATATAGGCATCAATTTATATGGAAATTCTTTTGTGAGTTTTCACTTTAAAAAATATTGTGGTTATCTAGGTTACATGATTATTGAGAATGTTAAAATCATTGAAAAGATTATGTTTTGTTTTTTTTTTTTTTTTTGGTAAGGATTGAAAAGATTATATTTTGTTGGTAGATAGTAATTTCAATATCTAAATCATCTTTACCCATCTCGGGATCATTCACAATCAACTCAAGACTCTTGGGGTAATCCACTATCTCAACATCCTTGAAGACAGGGTTCCAACCCAAATCTCATGAATTTGGACAATTTGACAACAAACAATCAATCCTCATAGAGAATCCGATGCATGTACCAGTAATGTCAGCAAGAATAGATTATTTCTAGATAGCCTAAATTATCCCAACCTAGAAAATTTAGGGCTTTCTTTACAACTGAAACAAATGAGACGTGCTGAATACTCCAATAAAACCAGCTCATCCGATGAAGGACATGAGCTCTCCCCACAAACCATCTTTGAGTTAGCTCGTTAATTATATCATTGTATAGTTATAGAATAAGGATCATTACTTTTGGTCAAAGTGTTTTATCATTATCCTCTCGTCTGAAAAGGCATCTTGCATGATGCATGCGCAATTTCCGTGGTCCTCTCTACAGCTCATATTATTGTCCTAAAAACACATCTTGCCACTAAATTGATTTATGCAACAACTTAATTGATTAAATCCATCCATCACAAATTAACTATACTTCGAAAAAAAATAGAACACTTGATAGTTTAAGTTAAAAAAATAAAAAAACTTAAAATGAACTTAAGTAGGCTGGACCTATTTTATTAGAAACGACTAAACACGCTTGGTTATTTGGTGAGTTTAATTGTTTTTCACATGGTCCATTATGTCCCTAACTTTTCGTCAATATTGCCAAACTGGACGAGCTACCATCTTCTCCTTTTTATTCATAAATTTATGCTGGGTTTATAATAATTTAACTTGTATTTAGTACATTGCGTATGATTGATCTATTACGGACCGATTTACTTATTATTTTGGATTACGAATTTTTTAAATAAATAACCCAACGCCCCTGATTTTTGCTAATTAAATTTACGTTAATGAAACGATAAAATTCTATGTTGATTTCGATATTATGTGCATCATTTGCTAAAAGCTCATTGTTATTTTAATTATTAGTCTTATTGGTCATCTAACAGCGAAAGTAAATTCAGAATTTGAATATTGACCGAACAGAAAATTATATTGAATAATTCGTAAAAATTATATTATAATTACACAAAAAAAAAGAGCTACAAGATAGTATCGGCAAATGAAAGATGAAAACAGAATTTCCGTTTTATCCATCTTCCTCAGAGAATACGAGTCACATTACAAGTCAAATCTTGGTAAGAAATAGACATCGGCAAACGTAGAACCGCGACAACAATGAAATGCCGGCGATGTAAAGTCTGTAAATAGCAATCCTTTTCAAGTCCCGGATTGGAGAACCGCCCGAAAAATACTCGAACTAAACTTTCTTGCGCACTTAGCGCATACAAGTACTTGAACACTCGCGAGAGATCTTATGGCAGTCAGTTGCTGATCCCGATGTTGTCACGGCATGTAAAGAAGGGCGACTCGACAATTTTTGAATGGCCGTGTGCTCGGTCGTCCATGCAACCGACTCTAATGCTTTGGCATATGCTTGCTTCGATCTGCATTCTGCTAGAAGAACAACTCTACATGTTGGATTTCCTTTCCCATCTCTCCTTCACGTCAAGCCTATCAAGATCAGAAAAGCAAAAGATCATTTCTGGGAAACAAACAATGCCTTGATATCATGGGTATTCGGCCAACATGGTAAATGTACATTAACTATATAGATTGCATTGCAGAGGCAAGATCTACGAAATTATTTAGGACATGGATTTGTGACATGCATGTGTTTTAAGATGACGCATTAACAGAGAAATAGAAAAGAGAAGCTACAAGTTATGTTGAGATACTCATCCCCCAAGAGTAGTGATTTGATTTTCCAAATCAGATGAGCATAGCCAACCGTTCTTCTGGTCGACTAAAATAACTCAATTTCCTGAATTTTACTATCAAAGCAGCGTTAATTCAGCACATAATATGGAAGAAAGTGACTTGTACCCCCAATGTAACTTCTGGCGTTTTGTCAATGTAATCTGCTGTTGCATATCCTGCTGCTCTACTGAGGAATCTTCTTTGCTATTGAGACTAGAGTTTGACAAACTGGAATTTTCAACTGATGTATCTTCATCAATCATATTCTTGCTATTTGGCTTTTTTATGAATTTCCTGGTCTCATCTGCAATACCGCAAATGTTAGGTGAATATTAAACTCTGAAATATGAATTAAAGTCACAAGAGCCACAAAGGAGACCTTTCCATTTCTTTTGCTCCGACTTTTTCTTTATTTGCATGCGCTTCTTATGTAGCTCCTGCCAGTTGAAAAGAGAACGTCAAAAGGTGACTTTTCTTTGGCCAAATAATACAGAAAGGTAATTGGTGAATTTATAAAGGGAATGATACTAGGGAAGAATAATCTTCTGTTTAATTTAGCAGAAAAAAGAGAAGCAAAATATTACAAAGCTATGTTATCAGACTTGGACATGGGTTTGGTGGCACAGAATGTGTATGTCACATTGGTTTTGAGTTATCTACATTTCTAAATGTAGGACATTTGGATTCAGGCAAGAATACAAAAATGGTAGGCTAGAACAATAAGACATTAAAATAATATCATAACTACGTGGTATCTGTGGTAGCTTTTGCTATTAGCTTTGTCTTTCAGTTTTAGCTTCATATGTTTAATAGGCTTTGTCACAATCTAATCCCCACATATAAATAAAAATCCAGTCAAATGCCATCAATTAAATACGTGGAAATTCCACTGACATGATTGTGGCTACGTTGATTGAGCCTCCTGGCATGGAGGTATGAACAGAGCACCCCATTTAATAAAGCAATGGGAACTAGAGCACTGAACCTGTGGCCTCCCAAGTAGCTCATGTGAACTGTTGGGATGTAAAGGAAATCGACACAGCCAGTAGTAGGTATAAACATCTTAGTTCAGATGTGAGCAGAGATTTAAATCAATGCATAACTGAAAAATCAACCCCAAAAGTTGTCCCTTATTACTTATTTGGGGAGCTTTGATAAGGACTAAGTTGTTGCATTCTTCAAACGAACAGCATTGAGTGCACAATAGACCCATGTAATATCTGTAGAAATTGATGTTGGCAGTGCTCATGTGACCTCAATAGAAGAGTCAGACTAACAAACCTACAGAGGAAAGAGATTTAAATAATAAATAGAAAGCAGAAGATTTCTTATGCACTCCTGATGATCTCCTATAAATGAGAGACTTGTTTTATTGACATAGCTGGACCTTCATCACAGTTATCAGTCATTTCACAGCCCTCTCTAATAAGTTAATGGTAAGTCAATGACATCAAATATCAGAACTTCCATTTGTCAGCCATTTATCATCACCCAGAGGATGATACATCAGAGGATAATACAAACTAATATGCCAAAGAAAGAAAGGTGCAATGGTATCTCAAGAACTAATGCCAAAATGAAGTATAATTCAGAAAAGCCCAGCCACATATATACCATCATTGTTTACTTGTCACCGAAGGAGAAAACCTCAGAAATATTACTGTGTGATTAAGTGATCACCATGACATAAAGGCACTGATCTCCTAAAGTTGTCATTCTCAGTCCTTGCCTGATCTAGTAATTTCAGAGCCACTAATAGACATAACATAACGGCCAACAAGGTTTGCAGCCCCTTTTCCAAGTTAGTGACTCAAAGCAAAAAAAAAAAAAGACCATTCTTGATTCATCCATTATACAGATTTTTCCATCTTATTCATTGAAATCAGTAAGCAGTTAATAGCGTACAAAAACACATGGTCAGTTTGCGATGCTGTTAGGCTTTCTGCCAGCATCCAATGAATATCCACACAGTTGAGTAAGAAAACCGAAACAATTTGTTACGCGATGGTTTGTCCTAAAATACTATGCCATGAAGAAACAATCTCACGGCGGGCATCATACAGATTCCTCACCAAGAAACTGGCTCGTGAACGGAGACCACAAACATTAGCACTTCGCCATACTTACTACCCTTTGTCCGAAAGAGAGAACCCTACAAACAAACGGGCTCGCAATATATACCAAGCAGGCACATTCCTCAAGATACACGTTTAAGGATTAGATAATAGCAGAGTCTGAAAATGAAGTAACGTTTTCAACGCGTCTTTCAGCTCAGGTTAGGAACTTCCGCCAAAGCATAGATAACGATGCGAAGCGAATATCCAGTTCACAGGCATAAGGGGAAAAACCCAACTGATCAAGAACGACGACAT
The DNA here is from genome assembly GCA_014182895.1 of Angophora floribunda. Lineage (NCBI taxonomy): Eukaryota > Viridiplantae > Streptophyta > Magnoliopsida > Myrtales > Myrtaceae > Angophora > Angophora floribunda. Next base: position 13,798,183 of record CM024714.1, read on the forward strand.
GAACGAGAATCAAGCGAAATCCATACAACACCAAAAAGATACGGACTTCCTTCCATGAATTGAGAAAAAGGGATGATGGGCATACTTGGAATTTGGAGAGCTGGTCCTTGGTGACCCCGGGGGACTTGAAATTGGGTCGCAGAGCAGGAGTTGAAGCTATCGCCGCTTCTCTTCGCACGTCTTCTTCCTCCATCTCTCTCTCTCTCTCTCTCTCTCTCTCTCCTGGCTCTGCATCAAAAGGTGCGTTTGGCGATGCCCCCCACCTGGGGAAAGGCTGCCAGTCTCAGGCCCATGGTTGAAGTTCGGCCCACATTTGGATTAGGCCTGGGCCTTGACTGGTGGACCTCATGGTCCAGTTCTCTTTGCTCTAGAGACAAGTGGTGGGCATTCAATTCAAACCCAATATTACTTCATTAAAAAGAAATTTACTTGCTCTCTACATATATGTAATTTATCTTTAGTTATGGAATTATGTTAGTGACTTTCCTCGTGGTAGAACAATAAAAAATTTATAGCTTTAATTCTTTTTCTTTTTAAAAAAAAAAAAGATTGGAAGTAACACACGTAATACGTCCTAAATTGAGTTCCTAACTAAATGCACATTTTTCGACAAAAAAAAACTAAAAACAAGTTTTATTGGATTTTTTTAAAATTTTAAAGGAAGAAGTAAAATATTCAATTTGACGGGAATTAAATTCAAGATAAAAGTAGCAATTCATGGATCATAATTGCATAAAAGAATACATTGTTAAATATCAATGCATATTTAACTAATGCAGAAGGGCAATTTGGATTAAAAAAAAAGGTTTAGTTCTAAAACTAATTTAAACTTACGATAATTGATGAGAAAATGATTAATATCAAGAAAAATCTCAAACAGGTACACATGTAATACATTTATCATAAAATGATTTTTTGATTACCGAAAACCCAAAACTAATACACTTTTAATAAATTTACCCTAAACCGGTACACTTGTAACTAATTTATTCAGTTAGTTTCCGTTAAATTTTACTATCAAGTTGTTGAGTTGGATAACACGTGACAATTAACTGATATACCAGTTTGGGATTTTACTCTCATTTGTCATAGTTGGGATTTTACTCTTCATTTGTCATAGTTATACTGGTTTTGTAGTTTTTTGTAGTATTAATCCAATTTAACGAAGGATATACCGGTTTAGGGTTTTTAACGATAAAATAATTAGTTTTGGTGTAAATTTGCCTCAAGTATACCATTTTGGGATTATTTATGGTCATTTAAGGAAAATTTGTCACGAGTATATTGGTTTGAGATTTTTTATTATCAAAAAATTAGCTTGGGATAAATTTGTGACAGATGTATCAGTTTAAAGTTTTTCATGGTATTAATTTCAAAAAAAAATTGTTAGCTTATTGGGAAATTTAATTTACTTGCTGTGACAGTTGATGAGAAAAAGTTCCAACACTTATAAAATCAGAACAAGGAGATGGAGACTGTACATGGAGCTGTACCCTCTCAAGAATTACTACGGACTCTCCCTATCACTATTTACATGCAATATAGATGGTAGCATCTTACATATTGAGGTTAATATCATGAAAAACCTTAAACTCATATACCCACTACAAATTTACCTTGAATTAATTTTTTGGACTATTAAACACTTTAAATTGACATGATTGTGACAAATTTGCCCATCTATTGTTTTCGTTAATTTTTATTGTCAAAATTTTGAGTTAGATGATATTTGCTAGTTGATGGATACATTGATTTAGAGTTTTACCTTTATTTATTAAAGGTGTATGATTTGTGGTTTTTCATGGTATTCATCTAATTTAACGGAAATTAATAAAGGGTAAATGTATCACAAATATATCATTTTGAGATTATTGGTAGTCCAAAAATTAGTTTGTAATAAATTTGTTACAAATGTACTAATTTAGAATAAATTTGTTATGGATGTTTGGGGTTTTTTGCAATACTAAAAAACTAGCACAATTATAGCTTTTATAGCATAAATGAATATGATTCAAGAACTAATCCGTGATGTGCTTTCCAAATTTTGGCTCAATGGTCTATGAATTATTAATAAATATTTAATGTAATTTTTATATCATATTAAAATATTTAAAAATTAAGGAATAGTATTAAATACTGAACTGAAATTTCAATTGCGTTGCGGCTGGAATCCACCTCACACCACTAAGAGATCGTGTGAGCGAGAGATTTCCGGAGCTAACGGAACGTGCTCTTGTCGCGTTGCGGTCAGGACCAGAAAATTACAATCAATTCACCTAACCCATCACCAAGAATTGCAGAACCCCAAGTCTCATTTTTAAATGATTCGCCACCTGACCTGAGTACCAGGTTTTATGGTCCAGCAACAAACCGGGTTGCTGGGTCCCTTAGAAGTCTGTTGGCTACGTTCGTGTCCAAGTGTAGATTCTATTGTCATCGAATCATATCGAAAGCGAATCTTTAGCTAAGCTCTTTAACTCTGTGGGCATATCCATGGAATCGCTGGCGATGACCTCGCCGAGTGGAGACACATTTATGTGTGGGAATGGTGTCGGGTACTTAGGACATAAAACCGAGCATTCCTTAATAAGCGTGAGATTCTTATGGGATGCTGCTTAAGGCGAAAACAATCTATGGGCCATATCATTCATGCGAACCACTTCTGAGTTCACATGCCGAACTTCAATTTTTTACATGTTAGAAGCTGCTGTCATTGAATTGGGCGACGTTTCGATTCTGTGGGCTACTAGAAGGCAAAATGCCAACGATCAGTCAGAGGTCAACAAATCTCGATGCAATAAGATGAGGATGTTGGCCATTAAAAATTAGCAAGGACAAACCTATCTTAAATAGATCAATCTCGGGCTCATGAAATTTTTTGATGTATCTCCATTACGCAATTCTATGTTCCGGTGAATGGTCCAAACGTGATTATACTTTTATTTAGGGATAAGTGCACTAAAAATTAAAAAAAATACGTATTATAAAAATGCGATTGAATCCAAAAACATTAAAAAAGTGAGAGTTTGTTTTAAAACTTATCAAATTGATACGGTCAAGTCACTTCATTAGCTTCATCAAATTAGAGTTATTTATATGATTTTCTCTCTTCTATGTAACATTGATCTTACTAAAACATGAAACATAAAATTAAAACAATGTTGTTTTGATCCAAATCTTAATTTTTTTAATCAAAATCTTCATTAAATTATGTTAAAAAAAAAAGAAGGTTATTTTTTTAAAAAAAAAAGAACACAGAAGAGAAAGAAGAAAAAAGAAAAAGAAACTAAAGTAGCAAGCCCCCACTGCCGTCGCCCCACCACCATCGCCACGAAGGGCCAGTAGGGCTCGCAAGGGCTTGGCGACTTGTGCCAGCCCTTTCTTCTTCTTCTTCTTTTTGTGTCCTTATTTTTTTAAAGAATATTAGCCTCTTATTTTTTAAATTTAATTAAATTAATATTTTGGTTTAAAAAGTAGGATTTAGATCAAAACAATGTTGTTTTAGTTTTATGTTTCATGTTTTATAAGGTCAATACCATATAAGAGAGAAAAGAAGTCACATAGGAGAGAGAACATAATAAAAATTTTACGTCAGCATTGGACAAATTTTTGGATTTTCAATACTTTTATCTCCTTTTTATTTACTCTCAAGTGTGGCCATACTAATGGAAAAACCCAAGCTTTGCACGGAAATATTTTAAACATAGAATATAAGATTTGAAAGTAATGACTCTGGATATGTAATATTATATTACAATCACATTGATTTGCTCCATTAAGAGCTAGAGAGGAAAATGTTAAGGTGTACATTTTGTTATATTTCATCATTTCAATGTTTGAATCCTATCAATTAAAATCATATATAATGTCTCTTTCATATCGTTAAAATATCCATTTGGAAAATAACTTTGGTGAGTGAATCTCCCACCTATTCTTTTTTCCTTAAGCCTTTTAAAAACCTGCCCAAATTTGACACCTTAACAAAGTTAAGTCATTAGAGATAGAGTAGATTTTCATTCATGTTACTAATGCATATTGTTTGGAATATATAATTTTATTCCCATGGTAAAATTTAATATCATTGAATATAATTTCATTTTATTTCAAATGGCATTGTTTATTGACGTATATAATGTTATCATTTTAATTTTTACTTCTGTTTTTATTTTTGTAAATCTCAAATAGTAATTTCCAACTATAACGTCTACTACGACATAAGTGCAATTTCTTCTATTTCAATTTCAATTTGCTTTTAGAATGTTGATTTGTTATAGAAGATTCTACTTGAAAAAGCACATAAAATTATGCGAAAATTTCTTTCTGTATTTTCGATTTAGTTTCTATTTCTATATTTGATTGGTTTAGATTTATTATTATTTTCCTTTTAGCTTTCTTTAGTCGCAAATATTCTCCAAAATTACGTGTCCTCTTTTGTCTTCATGTTGTCATAATGTCAATCTGTCATTTCAGACATTACTTTTATCAATTCCCATTTCTTTAGTTTGAAATGTATATTCAAATTTACTAAATTTCATTGATTTGTTTGTTAGCACTTCATATGTGAATTATGCTAGTGGTCATCAAAATTTACCAAGATTATCAACAGACAAATATCCGCCGAATTTATTAGACATATTGGAAGTTAAAAGCGAGCTTGTTATGTAAAATTTTTTTCCCAATGGCTATAGCCAAGCCATGAAAAGATGTAATGTAATTATTTAAACACACGTGTTTTCAGCACTCACAATACAACTACAACAAGACTGCAACCATACTAGATAAATAGTCTAGCTGATTGGTACCTACCGGCTTTCATATCCATTTAGCAGTCGGGGGTGTCAATATTTACCACTATGATTCATGTGTGGGTTACCAACTTAGCGATACATATTTGAATTCACCAATGTCTAATTGATTATAACATACCAACCATTGCTTATAAAATTATCATTATGTCAGCAAATTACTAATATTTGATATTACAAAATGTTATGCAAAACCATCAAATATAAATTGACTTTTACCACCACTTCAAGCAGTGGCATGTTTCTTTTTCTCTTTGTTGATTTTTAAGGTCTTAGAGGCCAATGTTGATTGGATCACCATGTTAGCAATTTTTTTGCCAACATTGACTGGAATGACTATTCATGGAGCATTTAAAATTAAATTGGTCAAATTAAAATATTTAAGATTGAAGTGACCATTGTCTTGCCTTTTTGCAAAGTGTGGAAGTCGAATCTCACACTTGAAACTTAACATCTCCACTTCCAACCCCCTAAAAAGGTGGAGAATCGAACTCTTTACCTTCCCCTTCTCATGTGGAAAGGGTAATCACTTAGATAAGACCTAGTGGTTTACACAATTGTCCACATTGGTAGCTTTTTTTAGAGATATAGTGGTAGTATGAGAATGACAAAACCACTAAACTTTAATAGTCACTGATAAAATTCAAATATTAGTTTGGACAATTATTGTGAAATGGACATATTGGATTTCCTTAGCAAGGGGTTCAAAATGGCACTCCTTGCTCATGAATAGTCATATTGAAAAAGTGTGAGTAAGTTAGCAACATATTGATCGGCCATTCCATTTGTAGATTTGATGTAAGTTGATATCTAATATCCTGACATGGTATAGGTTAAATAGTTTATGGATTACCTAATATGTGCCGACACATTTAAAACAAAATCTCATAGGCTGAATTTATGATTGCATGATAATCAACTCTTGATTTTATTAATGTAACACTTTAATTATGACAAGTGAGTTCCAACATCTAAGGGAGAGATTTGAATCATCGTGTTATGATGGTTTCACCTACATATTTGGGTTTAGTCTAAATAACATATATTAAATAGTGTGATATTCATAAAAAAAAAATGCAACAATTTATTAAATGGATCATGCAACATGACATGTTTAAGATGTAATTATTTTATAAAAATGCGTAAATACCCACAAATGACAAATCGACATGTTTTTTTAATGTATCTAGATGTATATTAACATTTTTTAACATATCTAAATCTAAGGTGCCATGTTAACATGAATAAATTGGTAAATTTATTTAAATTTGTCCAAGCGTATTATAAACAAATTTAAAGAATGGATTCTTGAGCAAAATATCAACACATCATCGACAGTTTATGTCACAAAGGCAAATAAACTCGATCTAAAAACACTTGACCACTAATAGAGTTCAGTTGTGGGGTTGAATAGGTTTTAGATTTGAACTCAAAACCTACTCAATCAGAGTTGGTTCTCAATTTTTGGATATGAGAATCAATCTTATTGGTCAAGGAATCGGCTTGGGACCAAATTGGCCTAAGAAGGGGCCTTTTTTTCTTTTTTTCTTTTGGTGTCTTTTTTATTTGTATATGATATGCGTGTCAAAAGCAAATATAATTATTTTTGCTTAATAATAATATTATTATTATTGTTTCAACAAATATTTTTCTATTATAGAAAAAGAGCAAAAGAACTTAGTGTTAGGGATTAACAACTTCAAAATTAGTTCAATTCCAACTTCACCATTGCAAGTTTCAAGGTCTTGAATACCTTGAATATGCAAAGATTGATTTCTAGTTTTCAGAACGAGCTTGGTTTTTGGGTATCAAAAACCATATAAGTTTCCTTGAACCGGTTGATTTTATCGATTCCAAATAGAATGGGTTCAACTGCTCATTACTTTTTAGGGAAAACTTCAAGTAAGGGCTTGAAGCACCCTTATTTTATCAAATAAGAACTTGACCTCATCGACGGCCAGTCAAAAGCATTCCCATCCTTTAAATTTGATCTAATTCTTTCCTTTTTTTCCTTTTTATGTTTTTTTTTATAAAAAAAAAGACAAATTCAAAAAAGAAAAAGAGGCTAATTTAAAAAAAAAAAAACACAAGGGAGAGGGCTGGCAGCTCTTTCATGCCTATGGTTGTTGCCCCATTGCCTCTAGGGTGTCAACCATGGCTAATAGGGACACCAGCTCTTGGCGAGTATTGGTGACCCTCTTTGACTAGAGGCGAAGGTCATTGGTCATTGCTCTATCTTTTCTTTTTCCTGTTTTGAGTTTGTCTTTTTATGGAAAGAAAAAAATTTAAAAAAGAAAGAATATATAAAAGAAGAAATAAAAATATAAATGATGAAAATATCCTTAACCGATTGATAACGTCACGCCATCATTTGAGATCGACATAACTATTTAAATTCCTTATTTAAAATAACACTCTTAAAACCCTACTCCAAGTATTTATTTAAAATAAGATTAATTCCGGGCTTTTTTTTTTTTTTAATACAAAACCATTTCGTATTTTAATTTGGAATCTTTCTCACCTATTTTTATATTTGTCAAAATCATGTGAGGAGCCAGAAAATGATCTGCGCTGGCTTTGATGAGGCAGGGGAGAAAATGCACTTTGTAGTGGAGGAGAGGGGGAGATATTTTAAAGCAGTGGACCACTCCATTTGTCAACTTCCTCCCTAAGCCGACGAAAAGTATTCCACCTCGTCTTCCCCTGTCTCTCTCTCTCTGTATCTGTACCTCACTCGCGTCGTCGTCGTCGTCGTCGTCGTCGTCGTCGTCGTCGTCGTCATCGTTCTCCTCCTCCTCCTCGCTTTTCTCCATAAAAGATCAACGACCTCTCCCTCCCTCCCTCGTCCGCCACCAGTCAAGTTCCCCCCGCTCCCCCCACACCCCCAACACTCTCACCGTGATTCGAGATCGCCGCCGCCACTGCTCCTCCCCTGCTCCCCCGCCGCTCCCGCTCCCACACTCCCGGCTCGGAATCTCCGGCGGCATTACTCCTCCGATCGACCACCTCGCCGGAGCGATGGACGCCGACTACCTCGGGCTGTTCACGGAGGAGACCTCCCTGTACAACCGCATCGTCCTGGGCGCCCTCCTGCCGGCGTCCGCCTGGGAGCCGATGCCCCGGTTACTCCAGACCTGGCTCCGCAACTACATTGGCGGAACCCTAATCTACTTACTCTCCGGCTTCCTGTGGTGCTTCTACATCTATTACCTAAAGCGCAATCTCTACGTCCCTAAGGGTAGCTGCTCTTTTCTCCTTGTCTGATCCTTTTTTCTCTTGGGTTCCCCTTTAAAGGTTTTCTTTTTTCTTCTCGATTCTCCTTATGGCATGTTGGGTTTCTGTTATTTCCACAGTCAGTAATAGTTAAAAGAGACAAAGTGGGTGTCATTGTTAACTCGATGTTCTGAGATTGATGGAACGCATTCGCTACAGAGATTGCGGTGCTGATGTGTTATATGTGCGTGTGAATTGACCCACTGTCACTCCAATGTTCTTTTATTGTTTTTCCTTCTATTGGCTGATTCCTAGAATACTGTTCCCCTACGTCTCTTTTGGATTTGATCTAGATTAGTTTCCTCGATCTCACTTTATCTCACGGATTGGTTATATGCTCACTTCGAAACGATTCGATGATTTCATTTGTTCCTGTTAAAATGGTTGATGTAGAATATATTAAAATATTATCTTCTGTAAGTGCCCTTAACAGTGGCTTTATGCTTTCCAAAAGATTTGATTTTGCATTTACTTTCATGACATTTTTACCCAGATATTTAAATGGCTGGACCATTGTTTAACAGATCCTGTGCTTTGATGCATTTCTTCAAAATATTTTGTTTAGTTTTTAGATGTGAGTGCTATGTATTCTTCCTTTCTTCATGATCTCTGAGATGTGTCCTGCAGATATTTCATGTTTTTTCCTTGTGGAATTTCCTCCTATCTTGCTATAAATCATCCAAGTAACTTCTAGGTCATCTACTTCATCCATTTCAAGTGGGAAGTGCTGCTAATTCAGCAAACATCGGTATCTATAATTTTGTTGTCTCTGGATCTTGACATCAAACCATTCTTAGGCTCAGCTTAATTGGGTCGCACTTATCAGGTTATGGATTAGCTTATTAATGCATGCTTTTATTCATCGAGAAGACACTTTGGCATGTTCCATGCTTTATAAGTCGTGATAATGTTCAGCTGATCATCAAACAAGCTGCTAGTTGGATCCCTGTCGACTATTTTCTGTCAAGCAAATGGCAGTCATCAACATTCTTTTAGGGCTTAGACTACTATATTACTGCTTCTTTGCTGTTGGTTTTTTCCCAGAGAGAACTTTATACATCATTTTCAGCGTGAGATTATGGTATATGCACTTGTAGTTGGGGTAGCCTACAGTATTTTTTTCTATTTAAACTCAGTAATGATATCTAGGTACTAGACCGTTGTGTAATTTTTCTTGGATCTGTCAAATTCTCTTGCTGCAGATGAGATTCCTACAAAGAAGGCAATGTCATTGCAAATATATGTTGCAATGAAGGCAATGCCATGGTACTGTGCTCTTCCAACAATTTCTGAATACATGGTTGAAAATGGGTGGACGAGATGCTATTCAAGAATAAGTGATGTTGGTTGGCTTGCTTACCTTGTGTACATGTCAATTTATCTTGTACTTGTGGAGTTTGGGATATATTGGATGCACAGAGAGCTGCATGACATTAAACCTCTTTACAAGTATCTCCATGCAACACATCACATCTACAACAAGCAGAACACACTATCTCCTTTTGCTGGTGAGTTCTCAATCTGCTAAGTGCAGTAACATGCCCTTTTGTTGGTAGACTTTATTTTTGTTCAATGGATAGAATAATGCAAATGCTGGTACATTTGCTTACTTTTATTGCTGAAAGTCCAATTCCAAGATTTTCAATTACAATCTGCTGCTGCTTAATTTGGGTGGCACACCAGGCTACTGCATGATCTTATTATAACAGCATTTGGTATTATTGTACTTGTGCTTTGTTAATTTGTATTGATTGATGCATTCTGAAAACTTACCATACAGTGTCCTTGGATTTTTAGATACGACAATGCAACCGAACCTATAAAACAAGTATTATTAGGTTGGGTAGAGAAATATTTAGAAGATGTTTATGGAAGATCACCTTTTTTTTGTGGGTATGACATATTGTATATCCTCCTCACTCCTTTGTGTCAGCCTGTGGCCCCTTCTTGCTGCTCTTATATAATTGAAGTACCCTTTTAGATAGTTGCTAAGTACTGTTTCTTATGTAGCTCTTGATATTAAAGGACAAGTTGCAGCCTTTTCCTGCCATGCAAAATACTTTGAAAGCAGGATAGGGTGATAAGTTCATCAAATGTATACCATCACCCTCAATTTTGTAATGATATCACAAGACAAAAGTACTGCTTTGGGCTCATAGGACTTACATTCTCGTTAGAGAGAGTGGGTCAAGTTGCTGACTGTTGAGTTTTAGGTGTAGTTTTCTGGTTTTATTTCGGTTTGACATTTGCATTAGCTATGATCTGCATATGTTTTGAAGCTGTAGCTTTTAAGATTGTTATATGTTTGATTTCATAAAAGCCTACCAAAGTGTGGACTATATGTTCTAGTATTATGCTATTCAGAATGATAATTCTTGTACTTTTCACTTTAACGTTTACTTGAAAGAAAAGCAGCCACAAGCTGCTGGCCCTGGTGTTTTTTCAACTTCTATGTTGACCTTGACAAGTTGGTTTTTGATGCTGTAAATAAGTTCCCAATTAGATGGTAGAAACAGAAGTTGGGCCATAAACCTCCTATCTAGGCCTTTAGTTTACTGAAAAAGTTGGACGACAATTTAGGAGCTACCGATGATGTATGAATTATGTTGAATCTCACTTAAGATCTAGTTTCATAGAAAAATTACATATCTGTATAAGGGAAATATAGGTTCATGTTGACATGGTCTCTGAGCCACCTTGCCGTGGTAAGATGTGGAGTGCACTTGTCTGGTGAGTACTTTGTGCAGTAATGTACATTCGATGTCTGAGAGGTTGAAATTACTTTCGGAGGTGCTAGCATGTCAAAGCACCTTATATTGGTCATATTTGCTATTTTTGCAAATTGGAGTGCTATTTATCTGAGGAACGAGTCTCCTGGGGTTTTTTGTACTCAAGATGCGATTTTCTTTGGAAAGGAATTCTCAATACACCCATGCAATTAATTACTCTTCCCAGTGTAATTCCTACTTAACATCCATATTTTTTAAGAATATCTGGTTAGGCACAGTAAGGCATCTGCAGATCAAGGACATGATGTTGTTGGCGATGTGAAAAAATGGTTGCATTGAAGAGTTATTTATCAGAGCCATTTCCTGTTATCTTTCCCCAAAATTCTATAGCTATCTTTCAGTGGCAATTAAATGTGTTACTAGTTACTGTTAATGTTCACCTACTCTTCCCATTTCTTCTTGCACCGCATTTTTCTTGTTCCTTGTCTCACCTTGAATGATGCTTATGCTATGTTTTTCTCCGTGTCCTCACCTTGCCAATAATACAATTCCTCTCCTTTTCTCTTTTGTTCTTGTTTTCATGTATGCATAATGTACAAGACTAATTGTAAGTTGTTTCTTTATTTTAGGCTTGGCATTTCACCCTCTGGACGGGATACTGCAGGCAGTGCCACATGTTATGGCACTTTTCCTTGTGCCAACCCATTTTACAACGCACATCGCTCTCCTTTTTCTCGAGGCCATATGGACAGCAAATATCCACGACTGCATCCATGGTAAGCTTTGGCCTGTGATGGGCGCTGGTTATCACACCATCCACCATACCACATATCGCCACAATTATGGTCACTACACTATCTGGATGGACTGGATGTTTGGAACACTCCAAGACCCCTTAGATGATGGATCCAAGAAGGTGAAGTGAATTATGAAAGGCTTTGTGCTAATTGTCGTCCAATTTCTTGTTTGACTTGGGTACTTGAATTTTCATTTGCATTGCTTCTTAATCATGGTACTTGCTTGTAAATGATGTTGCCTGTTAAGTTGGTTCGGCTTCCTGGACTAGGAAAGACTTCTTAAGTAGAAGAGGAGACTTATACTACAAATTATTTGGCTCTCAATTGTCAATCAATGGCTCATAGACTCAAGGCGCATAATAACTATTCTATTTCTGTTCTAGAATTATTTTTCTATTCCAAATTTATATTTGAAACAGAAATCCGTTTCATAAAATGATTTCATTTTTCTATTTTTGGAACATATTTTTATTCCAGAAATATGTTTGGAATAGAAATCAGTAATAATTTTTTTTGTACTTTTTCTATTTCTGAAAAAGAAATCATAAATTATTTCTTTCTTTTCTATTTCTCACTTGAAGAGTCTCTCCATAAACTCTAGATATCTACCCTCCTTCGGTTGCCACCACCCACCACCATCGCTGCCAACCCCCCTCCCCCTACCGGCCCTTGGCCCCACTGGCTGCCGTTGTGCCGCCTTCTCCCCCATCATCGTCGGTGATCGGCAATTGGTCGCCACTATTGTCGCCTCCTCCCCTCGCAGCCACCTACAACCATTGGCCCTCGCCATCGATTGTCAATCACCAGCCACCACCACCCCCTCCCCTTGCCGTTGGTCACCAATTGCCAACTACCGCCACTGCCACCGCCTCTCTCCATTGGTTGCTTGCCATTGCTGTCATTGCCCCCTTCCCCATCGCTGCCAGTCACTGGCCGCCATTGCCCCCTCCCCTTGTCATTGTTGCTTAAAAGGGGGAAATTTTACATTGTTATCAAATGAGTTTTATTTTAGAAATAGAAATTTTGTATCGTTATTAAATATATTTTTTAAACATTTTTTAGTTTAGAAACTCGTTCAAGAATAAAAATAGAAAAATCTATTTTTATTTCAGAAATTTTATCATTCGCGCTCTCGATGTGCATAGTCAACACAAATAACAGAACGTAGAGGAAGTAGATCCTGAGTGGCTTAAGCTCTAGTGAGCAATACTGGCTTGCCTATATGTTCAGATACTTTGGGTTCTGTGTCCTCGGAAGGGACCTTTAAACTCGTCTCAAGTATTTAATGGCCGAATCTATATGTGATGGGGATGAATCAATAAAGCGAAGCTTCTTATGGTAAAGTGGGTTCGGTCTGTTTTAGGAAGCAATGCTTCTCTGTGCATGTATGCAATGTAAATGGGACTCTACTTAACCTATCAAAATCTCTCTAAAATGAATTCACAAAGAGAGCACATACTGAAGCTGCAGATGCAGTCTTATGTGGTATTATGAAATTGCAGTCTTCCCAACCTTTTTACATTCAAGTGTTCTGGATCTGCCAAAGAGTAAAGAATATGAATGTCATTGAAACAGAAGTTTTGAACAGTGGCTAGCTTATCTGCAATCGACTGCCTTCCCTCTCTTGTGAACAATATGAAGGAGGCTCTGTACTGCATTGTGATGAATGAAGAGGGGTAGATGTTGCAGGATTGATGTGCGGAGGTGAAGATGGAAAGGGTTTCGGTGGCACTTGGAGAGCTTCATGCCATCTCTCTAACATATCGACCACCCTATCCATCGAAGGACGATTCCTCGGATACGTCTGGACGCACCACAATCCTACCTGGATCATCTTTTCCGCTACTTCTTTTCCTGTTTCATTCATATTCCATTGCAGTTTCAGATCCTCCTTCGACATCATTCGGCTGTGCAGCCAGTGTGGAAAATAAACTTCACTGCTGTTTGTAAGTCCAGCCTCGACGTTTCTTCTTCCACCTACCATTTCTAAGATCATCATCCCAAAGCTGTAGACATCGGACTTGTCTGAAACCACCCCAAAATTTCTCGAAAAGACTTCTGGGGCGATGTACCCGACAGTTCCTCGGGCGCCCATCATAGACAAAGTGCTCTCTTTCCTGTTGCTCAGCTTTGAAAGACCGAAATCGGAGATCTTGGGGCAGTAGTCTTGGTCAAGAAGGATGTTCTGTGGCTTGATGTCGAGATGGAGTATTCTTGAGTTGCATCCTCTGTGCAGGTAGTCCAGGCCATGAGCGACACCGATCGCAATTTGGTAGATTTTCTCCCATCCCAGCTGATCAACATCCATTGCCCGATCCTGTGCAAATATGTACTTCTCCAACGATCCGTTAGGCATGAACGCATAAACGAGAGCCCGTTTCAACCCCTCGGAACAGAACCCGAGTAGAGTAACGATGTTTACGTGCGAAGTTCTGCTGATGCTGGCGACCTCGTTGAGAAATTCTTCCCCATCGCCTTTAGACTCGGACAGTATCTTCACCGCCACTAGAGAGCCATTGGGTAGTTTCCCTTTGTATACACTGCCATAGCCTCCCTGACCTAGGTTATCTCTGAAGGAGCTGGTCATCTTCTTGATATCTTTGTAACTGTACCGTTTCGGCGCGGAGTCTCTGCATTTCTCTAGGCACGCCTCCACTCTGTCGGTGCCCGGTGATTTCCTCCTCCAGAAGAAGATCACGCTATTCAAACATCGATCTTCTCGTCAAGCGATGGATGAGGAACATCGTCCCGACGATACTTCCAAGTCCAAGCATTATCACACCTTGAAATGCAGAATCCATTAGTTCGTGGATTAGGTGAAAACGTATATCAGAAAGCCATAGACAGATAAGTTCAGTTTACCTATGAGAACCCCAGCCTCCATGCTCAACTTGGATCCTGAACCATAAAACATCGTGGAACGTTGTCATTTCTCATCCCAGAAAAAAACCATGTCTGAACTGCTTGTTAGTGCAGACGATGAGTCAATGTGGTGAAGGAAATGCAGCTGTTACCTGATCCGGAGGGACATCTCATTTGATCAGTCCGATCGGGACAGAAGCAGATGGGATGGAAAAAGCTCGTGTTGTATCCACATTGCCCGCCGGAGCTCCGGCATTCCATGCATGCCGTTTGATCCACGACCCACTGGACCTCGAATCCCTCTTTGATCACTTCACCGAGCGAGGTCTTATTCTCCATCAGGATTTCTGATGCCTCGGAAGAACCGGAATAGTCACTCTGGCACGGCAAGAACCGAATTCTCCACCACTCGGAACCGAACCGATTGTGTAATAGTTGCTCTCGTTGTATGCATCGCTTCCATAACAACCGAATTTGCCGGAGGCAACCGAAGTATTCGCGGACGAGCAGTTGTAGAACAGCGTGAGGTTACCAAAGTCACGAGTATACGAGAAGAGGTAGTTCATGGTGGCGTTGACAATCTTCGAAGGGCATATATTATCGTACAAGTCTGATCTCGAGAGCCTCAGGATGTGATTGTCGTGGTCAATCCCGAGGACCCGGTACTTCTGCGACGCGATTTCCATGGTCGTGACTCCATCCTCACAGACGAGCTTGAATTCCGGGAGGCCGCAGTAGAAGGGCACAGGACTACCCCAGAAAGGATAGCTTGCGTTCCGGATGTTCCCACAGCTGAACTGGCCCCCACATTCGACAAACCGCTCATCGACGAGAGCAGAAAACGCAGGAAACGTCAAGAAGAAGAAGGCGGCGGTGACGGCGAGAAGACCGAGAATGGAAGGGGGAAGCATTTGCTAAAATTGTCAGGTGACTTCAACCTCGGAGGAGGGACTGACTTTTGAGAGCAGGCTCTGTGGATAAACTAGGAAAGAAATGGATCTTCTTGCTGTGTGTTTTCTTTTGGAAATTGGGTTTCGAGTCGATTCTTCAACAAGTTAACGGCAAGCGAGTGGCTGGCGGATTGTCTTCGATCGAAAGTGACAGCTCTTTCTGCCCTCCAAGGACGAGCATCTTTACGTCAACAGTCACGACCGAGATGAGGCCAAGAAAGCCTTCTCCAGCAGAAGTGGCCTATTTGGACCAGTAGTGCTTATGCCGCCGGTCCACGCTGCCCTCCAATCATGGAACTTGATCAGAGGGAGTCAAATTTTGGACCTGAATAAGTCCTTAAATTACTTCTTTGACCTTGGCAACGTAAAATTAAATGGAGGAAGAAAGGGTTTCACTTCGAAATGGACCTTGGGGGAAGGTAGACTCCATGTCTCATTCCTCAGAACGAGGCTATCATCAGTTAGGCAGGGCGTGACGGAGGTGGAGGTGAAAATCCTTTGACTAAATTGACCCGTGCTTAAGCACAATATCTTATAACCTACTTATCAGTTGGCCTAATACCCTAATTATGAGGCATTGTGATCATTTGCTGTCCTCAAATGATTTTATCTCTAACTTGATCAGAAGCGGTCAAATTTGTTTGCTTGAATCTTAACCCAACAATGCACCCAAAAGGACTATCATTTTATCTCTAACTTGATAAAAAACAGTCAAATTTGTTTGCTTGAATCTTAACCCAACAATGCATCCAAAAGGACAAGGGTTAGTCTAGTGTCACGCATCACTACGTGAAAAGTCCTCCTTTTCGACCTATTCTCTTTTTGACTGTTTCCAAATCTTTAAGCACTCGACCACACGGCTAATCTCATCGAATGTAGCCACTCTTTCGTTTCGCACCCATAGTAAAATTTTGTGGGCATATAAGTCCATACTCACCCTTTGATTTAAAATGGGTTCTTTATAAGAAAGAATTACTTCCATCAAAGAGGAATCTATAAATTCTATTCAAGTAGGCTTATGTAGCTGAGGACGATTTAACTGACTTTGCTGCTACGACCGCACTAAAGAGGATCAGCTGCAAGGCTAAAGTCAGGACTTAGGATGGGAGAAATGGTACAAAGGGAAACTCGGTTGACCATTCTTGTAGTGGGGGAAGAAGAACCAATCGCGTCTTCGATTTTTTTAAGTAGACCCACTTGTGAATCTCATTAATTATAAATTACGTTAATTTATGTTTCGAGTTTAGGTTGACATATAAATCTGACTTGTTTAGAAGGATCTTGATTCGTTCAAACTTGGTGTGCCCATTTAATAATTCGGATTTCTTGGGCATTCAAGTTTGTGCGGGGGATAAATAAGGAAGTTCAACGTCAAGAAAAGGAAAATTTTAAGTATATCTTTCATACAAGATTTTGATCATGGGATGGCATCCATCATCCAAATTTGACCGATTAAAAGATGGCACAACATGGAGCTCTGATTTTTTTTTTCAGCTAAAAGAATTACAACCATGGGTTCGGTTCGTGGGACTCCTTTAGAGAAGTTGACACCCAAATTTTGGCATTTTCTTTGTGTGAACATAATGTTCCGAGCGGTAATGTAATTCCCCATGAAGCTAAACACTGGACTTAGATATAGTTGAGGTATGGAAAATATTCACTCGTGAGCAATTGTAATTTTAATTCTTTGATTATAATGAATTATTTATTATCTACTTTTTTCTTAAAATAATATCGACACTCGATCGAATTATGGAAATCTCTAACGTTCTTATTGTTCTTTGTTAATTTTTCTGAAGCGTTGATCTGAATTGCAAGATTTTATAAACATTTTTATTGTTAATTTTATGACAAAATTAACTAACTCCGAGGACTAGAATGGTCCACGTTAGACAAAAGGTACAATGGCTCGGAAGCAATCTAGGCCAGAAGATCTTCAAAGGACAACCGCGTTCTTGAGTAAAAGGACTGACTGGTTCAAATGGTAAGAGTCTCATCCTTCCAGCAGAAACCGGTGCCCCCAACCCCACCTGCCCCGTTTCAGCTATGAAAGGATGAACGTCGCGAACGCCAATCACAAGTCACGACGAGGACAAAATGCTAAGAACGGAAAGAGTGAATCTACCAAATTCCAAAAACCAGAAAGGTTTCTTTCCCATATTGAACAAACAACTTGCTCAAGCATGGAACATGTTGTAACCTTCTCATGCAGCATCTTTCTTGCTTTTCTGTCCTTTTCTTTCATTCTGTTTCGAAAAATACTGCAAGTTGCACTCAGTTTTACTGGTAGCGTGACGATAGAATTGATCACAATTTAGCAAGTGTCTAAGAACTTGCATTTTTTATGTACAGCTTAAGCAGTATCATACACTGATACGAGATTAAGTTCACGTAATACGACTAGTATAGACTATATTTCAGCGTCTTTCTCTATATTCTTTATTACATCTTAACAAAAGACAGGAATGCAGGCTCTCAGTAAAGTTTACTTCAAGAAAATAAGGTCACTGCTTCGTATGGCTCTATAATATGCCGTTGACGGCACTCTACATCTCATCTCCTTTTTTTCTTAAAAAATTAAAACTCAATTTGACAGCGAGACAGTGTTTTAAGGCAGCGAAGCATGTCTAGAGAGACTGCAACAACAGATGGACTTAAACGTGGGTTCTGCATGATTTAACGGCTCATGTAAAATAATGGGCTAACTTAGATCGGAAATACTTAATGATTTTCTCTTTTCTAGGGAATCAATTTAGAAAGGAGACAAGAGATCCATGGTGCATATATAAGTACTCACCAAAGTCCCTTGTAACAGTTTGTCATGGCCCTCCTGAGATGAGCACGTACCGCCAGGTGAGTGGGAATAGTCCTCTCACACGGTGGTGCTTACATTTTGCACACTCTCCCGTGCTTTACTGATCGCAACTTCATTCCACAAACATCATAAACCAAATGAGAACAGAACCGTCACTAATATATGCCAAGCCAGTCAGGAGCTGAGTAAGGCGCGAGAACCTGACTTACTTCGAAGACTTGTTTATGCTAATTTTACCTAACGACCATTATTGATATCTTTCTTCTTCTTTTTTTTTAAAGAAACGCATGTTCACAGAATCTTTTCAATTTTACTCCCAATCATGCAAATTAATGACGATGCATAAGTGCATAGAAACTTAAAATGAAACACTTAATGCACATTTGAACTAATAAGAGAAACCAGACATAACTAACTAAATTCAGGCCAAGCCATATGAGGCAAGATTGATAGAAGGCCTTGTTGTGACGATCCCATATGCAGATGCATGAATATGTGATGCACCTTCCTTGGATTTGTTTATCTTTGTGATAAAAAATATCTCAAAGATAAAGAATAGTAAGTTCGGCTAATATGACTTGTGAACAGCCTCGACTCAATTTTTAGTTTTTAACTTTGTTGTGATTCGCAATATATAGATATGCCCTAATCTAAAGTGAATACATGCTAAAAATAATTGAACTTAAAAGAGTATATAGTCAACATTGCCTTCTTATTTTGCCCCAGGGCAGAGCCATTGAACGACAATGTGCATGAACAACTATTATTAGTGCATAAACCCGAGCTAGATGCCGAAATGAAAATCATGAGGCTACATGTAAATGCTGCTCTTAATTCTATGGACATGCCCATGCCTATGTAATGATGCTACATGGCTTGTGACATGAGCCACACATGAATAATCCAAATATACCAAATCAGATGACACGCCATAACATGGATGCAGGCTTGCCTAAAGTTCTTCAATCTTGGATCAAAACTGGCCAGCATGCTCCGGTCAACAATTTCATAATCTAAAGTGGAACCCGCAAAAAATTTATCCAAGACCAAATTGACCAGCAATTCGCTCCTGATCGTAAAGCTCCAACAAGCAAATCTCAATATCAACTCCACTCAATTAAAGCATCCAAAATAATGACCTAAAGAATCTCTAAATGCAAAATTGCACATGTGATCTACTAAATGAAAGATAGTATTTAATTTTTCCTTCTCTTTTTCTTGCTGAATTAAATTTCAAAACATCTAACCAAAATTTTGAAACTTCTAGTAAATGCCCCAGTAATGCAAAATGCAAGAATGCAACATGTAATGAATAAAATACCTTTTTAAAGAAAATGAATTCCAACTTCTTTTATTTTTGAAAAAAATATGAAATGACATCCAGGCAGATGTTTAGGTGTCAACACAGTTGCACTTCAGAAAAATCCTCCCAGTATTTTCTAAAAGGAGAGAGCATCTCACGTATCTAACGAGAAATGGCTGGACAAGCCAATCAAACCAAAAACTACTCCAAAATCCAAGCACAAGTGGAGGATGCAGAATCATTTTATTGAAAAGAGATTGCTCAATCACCCGTACAACAGAAGATAAAATACACAATGCTCATCAAGATATTGCCAATGGTCAAGTATGTGCTTCCTTCCATTCTAACCCAAAAAGTTCAGAAAAACATGGTGGGATCTCCAAGGACAGGCATTGCTTCAAAAGTAGATAAAGAGAGACTTACCTCCCGAAGTGGTTGCTCTGCACAAAATTTGCACGAACTGATATTGAACAAACAAGAACAAAGATAGGTGAGTGTATATAGAAGAAGATGATGTGTCTAATTATGAAATCATTCCCTTTGAGTTTCAACTATGCACTAACTCCACAGGAGTACAAAGGATTTATTATGTTCAATTGAACTTCTACATTGCACACATACAGATTACAGCTTAGCTCAAATCACACTTCATCGTTTTGTTTCCATCTAAGATTGATACACTGTTACAGAGCAAATAAAGAATATACTTTCTTGGGTGAGTAAATACGAAAACCAAAAACCTGTTCTGGTGGGAGTTAAATGGCTGGCTGTATTTTCACCAAATTAAGCCCCTTTTCCTCCTAAACCAGTCAAGACGATCGGTGCTCATACGAGATTGTTCAGGTTTTACTGATTTCTTAGACTTCTCCAGCCGACTATCTAAGCTGTTCCTGGAAACTTCAGGAAGATCTGGAGCCAACTCAAAAGTGTCTGAAGCTCCAGTAACTGATGGTTTCTTTTGGGAGTCAGAGTCTCCATTGTTCTCCTTTGTGTTGTTTGTTGTGACTTTTGCTTTGTTCAAGCTCAGTACAAACTTTTTTAGATGCTTGATGTATTCCGGGTAAAGCTCGAGATTGCAATGTCCACCCCCACTTATCCACAGTGGTTCATACTTTGTCTTACAAAGCTCCAATAGCTGTTTCCCATGTGAACAGTCAACTACTTCATCTGCAGTTCCCTGAATAAGGAGAAGAAGAAGAAGAAAGAGATCATCAGAAAATTACTCTTCAAATAGCCTCCAATCATGGCGAAGTTGTGGCTTGAAACACCACCACCATTGTAGCTTAAGAGAAACACAAGAAAAAAGAGAGTAGAACAACAACCCAGAACATCTCACATGTCACATGGCCCAAGAATTATCATCCCAAGAAGCAAATTTTCCATCTTTTCATGCAAAAGTATGAACTAATTCCCAAGAAAGTACACTGAAGAGTTTCCCCCAACCAGTTCCTAGGTTGAATTATTGCAATGAAGGGGATGGAAAGAAACTTTCAGTGTTAAGTCGTTACTTCTAACTGTTTCTCCCAAATCTCAAGCATGTTTTGTCGATTCTTTTCCTCTAGAATTTAGTCCGCTTAATATTCTTTTTCCGAATAGCGAGAAACAATGTTTGTTCCTATGACATTTAAACTAAAGATCACCACAGGGACAGAGCCAGGAGTTGTCACCAGTGAGAACAACAATATAAGAGCAAGTTTCCTTGTCGTAATTTGTTTGTGATCATCTTAAATGATATCATAACAAATAGATTTAACTTTACTGACAAGTAATATATCATTAGTCACATACAAAGTTTCATGTCATTGTAAAAGGAGATTGTCATTGAATATTTCTCATTACATCAAAGCATTTTATTATCACTTAATGGTGCTAACACTTTCATAGGAATTACCTGTTGAAAAAGAAAAGAAAGTACTGTTTTCCCAAATTAGAACCAAAACGTTACTTGCAATTCTCTTAAATTCCCTTTTAATTCATTTGCTTTTAAGTAGAGGTGACAACTTCTGAAACAACATGAGAACATATTGAACATGACACATATTTACCAGAGAGAAATCCGAACTCGATACAACTTAACTCCATATTGATACATTCACACATTCTAATCCACTTTTAATGAGAAGCACATTGTAGACAAATTGAGACATTTACGTAATAATATGAAACGACACGAATAGCCAACACATGTATGACACAAAAACACGAACCATCAACCTTAATTTGAGCTTGGAAGAAATACTGGTGGGTAGCATTTTTTTTATTTTGTTTCTAATTGATTGATTTCAAGTCCATGTCTTAGTATGGTGTTCCTATCGTCCACACAATTACAAAGTGAATACAGTATATATCTTTTGACATTTATGATTGCGTAGTTAGCAGTTGAAATTGTTAAAATGGGTACATGATACAGGGATAGAGGATCTTTAACCAATTTCAAGTGCTCACGCTTGTTTAAAAAGTGATCTTTGGACATATTCTCTAATGGAATTTGGGCTGTGTCAAATTCTATATGGCCAAATTTCAGGTGTCTAAAATTGTGGGGTCATAACATCTAAAAAGTAATGTCAAACAAATATCAAAATATCCATCCCTGGATCAGTATCTAGTTGGTGTAATCTCTGGCTCATAAAGTTATGGCCTAATAAAATAAAATAAAGTTGGTTTTGTACTATAATTAGGATATTGAATTGTTCTTATGTTTGCATTTTCCTTGTTTACAAACCAGAACCTTTTTGTCTCCACAGGCATGTGCGCACACACGCATACAGAGAGAGAGAGAGAGAGAGAGAGAGAGAGAGAGAGAGAGAGAGACAACATAATTGCAATATTTAAAGAGAAGTTGACTTACATGAATTACAAAAACTGGACAATCCACCAGTCCTATTTTGTCAAGATTCTGTGGAAAACAAAGTTCAGTAACCTGTATCGGGGAAGAAAAGCAAGTTGAAAACTATCAGTATAGAAACATTACCTTGTAGATATCAAACCAGTACGTCCTCTTGACAGGGTACAACACTCTGAGTCCTGAAAGAAGAGGGCTATGTAACACAACGCCCCTCAAATTTGGAACACGTGATGCAAGGTCGACAGTAGGTCCACTGCCAACTGACTGGCCGTATAATATTAACTTTTCATCTTGAACTCCATACTGTTCCTTAAGGCACTTATATGCCGCATCGATGTCAGCATATGTGTTATATTCAGTTGGCTGATAAGAAAAACACAAAGAATTGGACTCTCATTATTTTGTGGCTTGATAGCTATTTATGTAAATCGTAGAACAGAGTCAATTATTTTAAGAATATTATCTGTTCATTCGAATAGGATGTTTACTCTCTGCAGAGAGAGATTGTATTTTGCAAAGCGAGTGATGATTAAAAGCACATTATCAGAGTAGAATGGGCTCAAGATTTTTTGACAGTAAACTCTGAACGTTATTTTCAATAAAGTAATGCACTTACTGTAATAGAAAAATGTAGATGCAAACTATACCCATAAGGCAGTAAAAGTCACAGTGATTATGAGATTTATCAGAGTGTATTCTGCAATTTTGGACCCAGGTATCCAAGGTCTATCTCATTCATTATTCCTACCTTATATAGTCGCTGTTCTTCTTGTTAGAAGAAACTGTTGCTCTCTAGTTGTTAACGGGTCTCTTTTTGCAGCTATGCTGTCGGGGTCATTTTTGGTTGTGGGGAAGGAGAGGTTCAAACAAGATAATGATTAGAATCAGAGATCAGGAAGTATAAAGGAGTGCACTCTTTCATATCTTGGAACCATTTTGAAAAAGGATTGGGAAGTTAATGGAGCATCTCCTCTGACAGTATAAGCTAGATGGTTGAAGTAGATAAGTGCATGTGGTCCCATGTGCAACCACAGAATTTCACCAAAACTTATAGAAAAATTCTATAGGACTGTAATAAAATCAGCAATGCTTTATGTTATGGAATACTGGATGGTCAAACACCAAGACAAGCACAAATGAGCATTAGAGAGGACAATGCATCTTTGAATGTGTCGGCACCTGACAAGATATGAAAAATGGAAATGAATTTATTTGACGGAAGTTGGGTGTGGACAAGAACACTAAGGTTTGTCAAAATGAAAACTGAACATTATAAGTTAAAAAGAATTGCGGATAGACCCAGAACAAAATTTGAAGGAGATAACAAGGAAAGACATGGAGCACTTCATTGTTATACTAAACACGATTCAGAATTAAGTGCAGTGATGAAAAAAGATTCATATACTTGATCCTACCAAATGAGATAAGATTTGCTTAGTTGCTATTTTGGTTTTAGGATGGGGGTATTCATTATGGGCATATGTCGTATTGTGAATTACTACAAAACAACAGCAGATTCATTACGCATTTGATGAAAATTGTTTTGCAGCACAATAATCCCATCTTGTGCCATCAATAAATGCCAAGTTAGCTAAAGTTATCGATACAATATGGATGTTTAGCTGGTAAATCTTTCCACAGATCTTTCATCATACAGCAACTGAACTCTGTATTTATCTTGTAATATTTGTGTATCTGTCTCAATGGTAATGCTAAATATATTACAAGCGTTTGTGTTTGACAGCATTTTTGTTATTTTTGAGGAACATGGTGATGATATGGCACTTACTATGAAACATGGAGCTCACCGAATGACTTTAAATACAGAGTGTATATTCAGAATTGCAACTACACCTTATCTTAAAGGAGTCATGCAGGAAGCTCAAGCAAGGCTTTCTTATATAAGTAGAAATGTAGAATTACTAAAATGAGGGACAAAATACTCCTGTAATTACTTAAAGCTATAAAGAGACCATGCACCAACCTTTCCGGTAGATTGCCCATAACCAGAATAATCGTACCTGAAACATGCAACGAAGGACCAGTAAGCAAGCCTTTACATCTGTCAATGGCTGATCACAGTGTATAATACATCAAGAGCAAAGACCAGCAAATAACTAAGTTTTTAATTTATCCTGTGGTGTCACAAATTAAGGAAGAAATACTATACTTATTGAGTATGGTCTTAACGGAGAAAGATTAGGATGTATTACTAAGACCACGGGGCATGTGGACATGATGCTAGCCATCCAATCAAACGCCCTGGCTGGTCATGATGGATGACACCCCGTCAACATGCCAAAATAAATAAGGGTCGCAAATTAGATATTCCCCTCCAATTATCTGGGGACATCACTATTGGAGCAATCCCTCAGATCATTCACATAGGGCAGGCAGGAGATTTTCAGCATCCTCCAATTCATCCAGCCCACCATCTTCAGTTCAGGAATAACGTTCTCCACAGTAATACCCAAACCAAAATTGGTTATCTTGTGTCTTAGGGGAAAAGAAAATGCAAAGAGCCTTTTCTTGCAGGAACTTGCTGGAGCACTAGTTCAAGAAGCCAACAGTTACATCAACAAATGACCCCAAAGGGGAAGTTTGCCATTGGTTTTTCATCACACTAAGAACCAACAGATCCATCGCACCACAAAAAAAAGAAAAAAAGAAGAAGGGAATCCTGGTCTTTCTATTTCCATATTTAGAAAGAGTTCAAAAAACAAACAAGGCTAGTTGGAAAGGCCATGAAATTCACTTGATCAGCAGGGAAAATAGCAAATTCTTACAGCAAGAAGTGAAACAACCACATAGCTACTTTTATGAGCAAGCATCAAACTGGGCAAAGACCAGTGGGCTCCAATGCTCCAAATTCTCTACAGAGAACTGAATCCCATTCAAATTTGAACTCACCCCATGATATTGACCCTCAAGCGCTTGCTCAATTCGACGAAAAGCTCCATCATTTGTCCCAAATCCGCGGCGTTCCCATGGGAGTACAGCACGGTGGCGAAAGCCTTGGGGTGTGCAACGTGCACGGCCACGATCTCGTTCCCCCGCCGCGTCCTGAGCTTCATCGCGTCGACGGGGGCGGCGGCGCCCCCGTTAGACCACTCCGGTATCCGCAGCCTCCGCCGCTGCTCGGCATCGCCCTCGCCGCCGACGCCGCCGTCGTCCTCCGCGACGACGGTGTAGGACGGCGGCTGCGGCGGGAAGAAGGCGAACTTCGCTGCAATGGACGACGTGACTCCGCCCATCTCCTTCTCATCAGAGAAGGCAATCGACTCATGCAATCCCGGGGAGACGCTTTGTAGCAGATCCCGAGAGGATAATCCCTCGAACTCCGGAGGAGAACGGCGGATCGGAGAGCAGGTTCGTCGTCCTAGAAGTGGATGAGGTACGTTGCACCAGATGGAGAGAGAGAGAGGTCGCGCGTGAAGACAACGTCGGCGGCGCGTCGGGTGGAGTCGAGGTAGGAGGTGGCGGGTCGAAGTCGGGATTTTTTCCGGATAAATTTTTCTGATTTCCGGGGAGGGTTGGTCGGGGAGGGGGCGGCGCGTGAGGTCAGTACGGTGGACGGAGGAGGTGCGGAGGTTTTATGGAACGTTGGATAGAGAGAGAGAGAGAGGGGGGGAGCGTTGGGATGGTCGCCTGACGGCGGATTTCAGGTTCTAGTATATTCCAATTTAACAAGTGCGAAAAACTAAAAAAGAAAAAAAAAAAAGAAAGACTTGGCATAATGATGATGGGGATGAAGCAGAGATTAAAAGGAAGAAATTTATTATTCAATTATTTCGCCAAAATAAATAATTTTGAAAAGATTAGTTTAATGATAACCATGCATAAAAATAAATTAGCGAAAAATATTTTTATCATTCTTATATATATTATTGATAATGAAAATATTTTTTGTTGACTAATTATTTCAAATAATATAGATTATGTGTCATTAGTTTTCTAGCGATCTAGCTCCTGCCAAAGAATCAACAATTGATAATGGGACCGTTTCGAGTTGGTAATTTTGTTAGGTGGCAGCCTGAAAATTCATGAAACAAAGGATGCGATTAGGGCTTGGAGTTGGAGATGCGATTACTAAACTTAAGAGTAAGAGTGTGTGTAAGATTAGGGCTCGGAGGTGGAGCAAGAAGACTGAATTGAAGACGATGAAGAGCATGTGTGTGAGAGAGACGGAGAGAGTCGGGCTTCATTGCTTAGTTAAGTTAGGTTCGTATTTTATTTTTATTATTTTACGTATTTGTAAAAATAAAAAGAGATCGATTCGGTCCAAATGGTTCATATAGACAGTTCCAGCTCCTTGAAACCGAAAGCTAAAATCGAACTAAAATTAACTAGTTCCATTTTTATGAAATCGAGACCGAATGAGTGACCTAAAAAATCACTCAGAATCTACTAATCCGGATGGTTCTTTCTATTCATCTTTAGTACAAGTGATCATTTTTAAAAAAATATTTTTTAAATCGTTTATTTTTAATGAAATAAATCGAGAGGATTTGGCAGGTAGATTTGCTCGTGAGGCCTCTGATTTATGATTTCAATCACCATGCATTTGACATTTTATTCATCAGTTTTTTCTTTCTTTCTTGCAATCGATGCCTTTTGTCTGTTGTCCAGGCAAATTTCCGATGAAGTCTGAACGCACTACCAGCTAATAGAGACGCCACATCGCCATCATGCCTCCTCCTCGCCACCACTTTTGTCGGAAAACCCGTCGAATTCCGATCAATGCGCATTAGCTGAAAAGGATAACGTTTTTTTTAATGCATTGGGACCCTGGATCAGCCCAATCCGGCCGGTCTCGGTCTGATTCTTAGGAAGACCCGATCTTGGTTGTTGGAATTTGTACTGTGCAAGTCTAGGAAGCACCAACACAATCTGGTTGATCCTTTGACTCAAGGTATAGATATGTATATGTATATTTTTTCCAAACCTTATTATAGAACTTAAAGTGCCTGGCGCCTCCTTTTTTTGGTCGTATGGATAAGCCAGTCCAACCTAGACCAATTTTGTGTGTGTGTGTATATGTATAATTCATAATTCGAACATTTTCCCATAGTTTGTTAATTTTAGCAAGTAGAGATTTTTGTTATTATATTATCTTAGATTTCTGTTTAATTTGCACCGGTGTTCATAGTATGGTTGTTCAAAATCATATTGTTGATGGATATGTAATTTTAAAGTGTAAGTTTTTCATTTTGAGGAATACAAAAAATTGAAACAAAAAGAAAAGAGAATCCCTTAGTTTGGGGGTAACCTAGGAATTGCATCGAACCCATAGGGTTAGTCCATTCTTTGGTCCACAACTCAATAAGGTTGATTCCCGATCTCAAAAATTGGAAGTCGATAGAATGCGAGTCGGTCCATATTTGTAACACTCGAAAGAATTAGTCAATGAAAAGTGTTTCTATTATCAACAACAATTTATAAATATTGATTTACTTATGTAAACGATATGAGTAATCATTTTATCAATCTTGATGTCAGTGCAGCCAATACGAAAGGAGGAGAGAGAGAGAGAGAGAGCACTTTGGCCGCGCGTGAGGTCCCCCCGCCGCGAGCACTCTCGGCTTTTCGACAGCAGAGACTCATCGTTCTTCGGGAAAACGAAGGATGGAAGGAGACGTAATCGTCAAGGAGTGCTTTTCTGGTAGTTAAACGTCCGCTTTATGTAAAGAAGAGCAAAAGGGACAGTGGATGAGGAAAGAGATGCGTAAAATGTCCACTTTCTCTTGTCTCAATATGAAAGCGTCGCCAACTTTGGGAAAAGAGAGGCTTCCACGAAAAGATTGGACTTGGGGGTCAAATTGGGTTCCTGTTCAATTCAATTTCCGGTCCGAAAAGATTAAAGGCGAACTGTAAGAGGGCGCACATGGTAATGCCGTTGAACTAAGGAATGAGATCTCGGGTCGTAAGAAAAAGTGAGAAGAGTTGGTGAGATACAAGTCTGGTTTGGCGGACTGATGGATTCGATCCCTTTCGGTTCGCCATGTCTTGGATCTCTGGGTTTTGCTTTGGTGACTCTTGAATCTTGGGTTCGGATATCTTCCGATAAACTCTTGTCTCCTTCCATTTTTTCGGATAGAAGAATACATTATAGCGATTCATAGTATGTCATTTAGTTTATATGGTGATGGTTCTTGATTGTATTTGTATTATTATGACTTGAGTTCTAATAAGTACCACTAAAATCGGTAAAAAAGAAAAACTGATGGGAAATCATTTTGGAAATTTTTTTTTGGTAATTGTACTTCTACAGCAACGAATTTTCATTTCTCCCAGTGAACTCTCTATTGTTTAGTCATTTTCCAAAGTTATTAGAAGTTTACATTATTTATTTTTCTATTGTGTAGCGGTTAAGTGATGTCTCAACTAGTTTTTGCACACTTGGACTAACCTATTTTTCTATGCAATTTTAAGAATGCACTTTCCCCTATCAGACAGGAGCATTTAAGATTTTCACGCCCACAGTGCTCCTCTAGAGACGAGCAAATTCTCTTACTATCTAAGTTAACACTTTCCGATAAGCTTTGATCATGAGATTCATATCATTTATAATTACATAAATATATATGGATTAATATCATGAAAAATTCTAAATTGATATACCCATAATAATTTACTCAAAACTTATTTTTTAACTATAAAAAATCATAAACTGGTACACACGACAAATTTACCCTTTGTAATGTTACCATCAAACTGCTGAGTTGGATGATAGTTGACGGGTGTACTAGTTTAACACTTTACCTTTCGTTTGTTACATATGATTAGTTTGTAGTTTTTCGTGATATTAATTCAATTTAATGAAACTAACCGATAGTAAATTTGTCATAAATGTAATAGTTTGGAGTAAATTTGTTATGTGTGTACTAACTTGAAGTTTTTAATGATTAAAAAATTATTTTGTGATAAATTTATCATAAATATATCAGTTTTGAATTTTTGATTATATTGTCCCATACATACATACATATGTTCACAACAATCGTGGATAAGATAAAAATAAATAAATGGTTCTAATCCCATCTAATTATGGATACATTCTCCAGGGCGTAAATGGAGGGAGGGTTTTGGACAATGACAAGAGCACAGCATTTTTTGCAGGGGTCATGGCCATACACACCAGACACCAACGCACCAAAGTGCAGTGTGCCGTCCACATGGGAGTTAGGATCATTGGAGTCCAGGATCAAGGGGGGTCCCATGAGAAATAATTAAAAAAAAACACAAAAAAAGAGAGAGAGAGAGAGAAGAAAGAAGCAAACTAGCTCCTCCATAATTGAGAAGTATCTTCTCCTTTCTTCCAATAGCCCAAAAGGAAAAAAAATAAAAATTGAAAGTCTCTTCTTATCTTGACAGAGTGGAGGGGTTACTTAAAAGAAAAAGGACAGACATCTTCCATCCCAATCCATCAATAAAGAGGAGGGCCAGGAGTCTCCTCTCGGTCAATGGGGTTAGTGGGATTTGGTCCCACTTTGCTTAGCATCTAAATTGGAAATTGTTGGTATGATCGGCACAAAGGGCAAGTGTGCCCGGAAATTCAGATTCTTGTGGTCGAGTGGAGTGATTAGGGTTTGTTTTCAATGAAAAAAAATTAGAAAAGGACATTATAAGTATAATAATTTTCGTACGATATTCACTTTAATATTAATTGGGTAAAAAATCGATCGCTTCAATATCATAGGTGATTTCAGTTACTAGAAAAATTTGATGTGTCATTAATTTATTATATAATGTTTGATGTGACTAGTCGATGAGATGAAGCCAACAAGCGAGCTTCTAAGTATATGTTATTAAGAGATTTTATTGCCCCAAATTAATGAATTGGGGCAATATCTTGTACATTCTTGAGGAACCCCTATCCCCAACTTCCTACATAAGGCTAAATCACCTTATCAAATAAGCAATGGAGAGCAGGCACAGTAGAAGGGTTCATGATTTTGTCAACAAAGCCAAAAGGAAGGTTATAACAACGTTATTGCAGACTCAACCCCTATGGCAAAGAAACCATTATCAGCAAGTTACATCATCGGGCATTACTTCAGCACTTCAAGCTTACCTTTGTAAGTGGTACCCACATAACCGACCTGCATCACCACTTTTTTTCTTTCAAAAGGTTTGCCTTTCTTTTCTGGTTGATCATTTTTCGTAATAATGCTCAAAAGCTGCATAGAATGGACGATGAAGACTGTAAAGAAGATGGAATTTGAGTGGGGTAAGATAAGAAGAGCCTTTGTATGCATTTGTTTCAATGTTGTTGCAAAAGTTTTTTTTTTTTTTTCCGATCTTACTCTAACTCTCAAATTTTTGCGCTATTTCCTTGTAGGGTTTATCGAGAGAGAGAGAGAGGAAATCTCACGGCACTTGTCAAATTAAGGCTTGCCATTTCAAAGGCTTGGATTTTTCCTGCAAGGGATAAGTTTCGAGAATGGACGGTGAAGATTGTAAAGAAGAAGGAATCTTAGTGGGGCAAGACAAGAAGAGCCTTTGTATGCGGGGATTTTTCCTACAAGGGATAAGTTTCAAGAATGGACGGTGAAGATTGTAAAGAAGATGGAATCTTAGTGGAGCAAAGACAAGAATAGCTTTTGTATGCGTTTGTTTCGATGGTGTTGCAAAAGTTTTTTTTTTTTCCGATCTTATTTTAACTCTTAGACTTTTGTCTTACTTCCTTGCATGGTATGGAAGTCAAAACATACTTTTGAAATTAAATCATCCTTATCCCAATCCTCATGAGCATATGGGGATTTGAACCCCTTATTTCTCCTTTCCTATTTGAGAAAGGTGGCCAGTGGAGCAAATTCCAATGGTCTTGTAAAAGTTGAAATTGTTGGATGTTACGGCTTTAATAATAGCCATGGGAAATCAACAATCAATGTGAACATACTGCAATGGTTGAAGATTGAAGAAATGAATGTGTATGCTGAATATGCAATGAGAGAGAAATGAGTTTTCCTCATCTTTAAATTAAGCATTGTCATTTTGGTTATGTATGCCACTCGAATGAAGAAATTTTCACGTTGGACTTTAATATCATTTTAAAAAGCCACGTTGGAGTAAAAAAAATAGTTTAAAAAGCCACATAGGATGACAAAATAGACACTCGATAGGGAAATTACCAAAAAAGTCATAAAATTATTTTATTTGTGTCAATTTAGTCACAAACTTTTCAATTATGCCAATTAATTCATACAAATTTTCACATTGTGCAAGTTGAGTCCATAGAGCTAATTTGTCGATATGGACATTGGTCATCTTAAGCGAACATTTTTAATAATATTTTGAATTTTTTTGGTTCATTTTCTTTTCTTTACTTTTTATTATCGAGGATTGGTAAGGGTCATTGTTTGACTCTTGCCGGCCATGGGTGAGGGCATCCTAGTCCTCGCCAAATCAGGTTGTAGGTCGCAACACCCTTGCCAATCTAGGCGTCATGGCCTCACCTAGATTGAGCAAGGGTTGCGAATGCCCTTGCCTAGCCCAAATTTGGTGAGATTGTCGTGGCACTTACGAGAATTGGGTGAAAGGCCTTATGCCCTCGCTTTGGCTGATGAGGGCATCGGGCTAAGGCCACCATGCCATAACTGGCCATAATAGCGAGGGCTCACGAGGGTGGGCTGGTGATCCTCATTGGCCCTCAATAAACAAACAAAAGTAAAGAAAAAGGACCAAAAAAATTATAAAAAATGCTGACATTAGCACTAGTTGTGCTATTTGGGATGACTAGCATTCATTTAAGTGATTTCCGACTAAAATTAATTGAATTGAATTAATTGACAAAATGTAAAGGTTTATAACTCAATTGATTTATAATTGAATTGGCACAAGTGTAATAAATTTATGATTTTTTTTATCATTTCCCCGATATTCAAATAAATGATTTTTTACTAATGTGGCATGCAAATGATCATTCAAAATTTTTGATATTAAAGTGAGTATCGTATAAAAGTTATAATACTTGTAGCGTTTTAATAAAGTGTACATTGTTGGCATGGAGGATTATAACTACCAACTTTTTGAGATGTATGATGTATAAAACCGCTTGTATAAAATTCTTTTCATGCTATCCGAATATGCTATGACTACTCTTATTTCATCAATCCAAGAGCCTTGAGGTTGAGAGATGCATCTAAGAGCTATCAAGGGGACTCGACTCAAATGGGCCTATAATAGAGGTAGATGTAGCAAAATGGATGATGGATTCATATTTTGACTCATATTTAATTAGGTGGGTGATATGTGAGTTAACCTAAAATTTAAATTACAACATGAAATGGGTCTAATGAAGCAAAATTCAATTAATGATAGGATCTAGGGGATATGGAAAGAAACCACTATCAACTTAGTTAAGCAAAAAGCTATGCTACGGGGTACGGACACCTTGCTCTTGTGGTCTTTGATAGACACTCTCCAGCTTCAAAAGTCCAATTGCATTGGTCAATATAATACCACTTCTAGAGCTTTTGAAGTTTGAAAATTCATTTCGGAAAAAGAAAGCTAAAAAAGGCAAAGGCGAAGACTGAAACGACAAACTTTGCCGGCCAAATTCGATGGTGGCGGCAGTGATGATTACGCAAGCAGATCTACCTAGCATCATCGTTGACGAGGAAGAGAGTGAGCGTCCCATATCTTGTTCGTGTGAACTTATACATATTGGCCCAAGAGTTGGGGCCTCATATGTGCAGTAGGGGTGGCGCAACCCTCTTCCACCGATGGCAACGGCGGCAACGGCCAGGGTGATGTGACCCTCGTCCGTCGTCGTCGAAGGCAAAGACGTGCCACCTTTCTACCGGATCTCCGTCTCCGCTGAACACAAAGAAGCAACCAAAAACTAAAGCCAAATGCAGAGGGGAGAGAGCAATAATTCCTCTTGCCCTTGCGAAAATTATTCTCAAATCCGTACAAACACAACCGATTCGTGGGCCTGTCCTTCTTTACTTTTTTTTTCTTTTTAATGTTTTTGTTTTCATCTCTAGCTTTTGGTGTTGAGATGGAAGAGAGAAAGAAAAAGGAATTGGCTATAGAAAACAAAACCTGAATGATCTTCTTCTTGTGATTTTCTATTTCTATATTTTTCTTGAAAAATTATCCAATCAATTTTAAATTTATTGTATAAATGCTAATTCAGTTATAAATATTTTAATTTTATCAATTTATTCATATATTTTTGTGTGGGGCACCAATGTAATTATTTTGATATATTTTCATTAAAAATTATTGACTTGATGATCTGGTCATCATCGTTTTTCTTATATAGCATACCATAATATAAAAATTTCATATAAAAATTATTAAAAGGATTATATTGAAATTTATCATAAAAGTTTATTTTAAGTTTAAAATTTATTGGATAATTATTTTTTAAAATTTTGGTGTCAGCTGTGAGGGTAAAGAGAAAAGGGCAGTCATAATAGAAAAGATCTGTGTTCCACACGCAAAAGAAACCGTTGCTTTCCTTGAAATGTGTGACCACGTGGCCCATTAATATAATGAGAGTCGGAGCGCAAGTGTAAAAGTAAGTGCGGCAACTATTCCTCAAAGTGGCAAAATTATAAAAAGGAAAATAAAGTAGACTTAATTAATTTTAAAATATTATTTTTCGACAAAAAAATATATGAAATATTTGAGTCAAGGGAGCAACGTACAGGTTGGACATTAATTATAAACCTTATACATTATGAAAATGGGATAACAAGGGTGAAATGAGTTGATTTTGATTAAACTCATTTCCAATCCATTCAAATTTGATTCACCTATTCGACATCTCTAAATATGGAACAATTCCGTAGTCATGATCCTAGAGCCAAATAACCCAACAAGAGCTAGATAGAGCTAGATCAGGTTAAATTGGAAGATTTTTCATATCCAAAAGTACATTTATTTCGAGGATAATTTTATGATAATGGAAAATTATTTTCCTCTTTTCAAGTTGAGGAATCCATTTTTCTAACAGTTAAGCATGTAAATTTTATTTGATTGTAGATGATTTTTGATTGGCCGATTACTTTAGCAAATTCAATACATGAAAGCTCAAAAATTTAATTCGTAGAAAATTCTTTCGCTTGAATAAATACACCCCAATATATACCTAGACCTTTTTGCAACTCAAATTGGTAATTCAAGAACTCGGAAATAGGAACAAAGAAGAAGTAGACTTGAACTGCTGACATCCGCCACGAGGTAAAACCACTGCCATCCTCGTGGGCGATCCTTCGAGTAGTGCACCGATAGTCAAGTTCGCGTCAACTCTCAAACCTCGCAATGGCGGAGAAAGAGGACAGAGAGGAACCGGAAAATCCACATCTGCGTGCGGCCTAAGTCTCCATTCTCGACCCAACACGACCCAAATGGGCCGCTGCTCACTTGCTCACCAGCCGCCCTCTCATCCAGCATTCTTCTCCGTCGTGATTCAGCAGCCGGCAGAGAGCCTCTCCCATGTTCAGTACAAGAAGCAATGCTCAGAAACTGAAATTTTTGGCACCACTCATGCCATGATCATTCCGATGAACCACTAACCCCCCCAACTCAAAGTCCTTAAGGAAGCATGATTACCATCTGCAGTCCGCAGTCCATGCCTCAAAATCAAGAAATCATTGCCTAAAATCGCCACATATCCAGGGCCATGATGCCCCTCTTGCTT
This sequence comes from Angophora floribunda, assembly GCA_014182895.1. Classification (NCBI taxonomy): domain Eukaryota; kingdom Viridiplantae; phylum Streptophyta; class Magnoliopsida; order Myrtales; family Myrtaceae; genus Angophora; species Angophora floribunda. The sequence continues at coordinate 13,833,217 of CM024714.1, forward strand.
CCTGGCTAATCATGCCCGGAACGACCGGATGGATCCAAGCGCAGAGCGCACACATCATTACGCATAATCTTTCTCATGTGGCTCCTCATCACTTCCCTCCTCTGCACCGATTCAAATCAAAGCTCACCTACCCATTATTCGTCGAGACTTCGCCGCTCCTCCCGGCCGGTCCTCCTCCGTCAACTCGACCGACCCATCAAGAACATCAGACCACAGTTCAGAGAAATCTCAAACTAAGCGGCGACCCAGAAGGACAAAATTCACAGCACGACCCCAATTGAAGCAAACCATTTTCCCGTCACCTCCCCGATTCTGCAAATTGGGTCCCCCTCTCCCACAAGCGAAAGCCCCATCATTCCACAACACATCCGAATGGAGAGAAACATAAAGCAGCCAAGAAGTTTCAAATTTAATGAAGCGAACCCATCAAGCGCAGGCGCGCATGGAGGCTGGCAAGAGGGCGACAGCAGTCATTTCGTCAGACATTTGTTTATTTTAAGGATGATGGTGGCAATCATCATCCTAATCCCGTCCCTGTCTTGGACTTTTGTTTTTTGTCTTCACGATCTAATGGCGCCTTCAAAGACCAGACCACCTCCACCCCCACCACCATCCGCGTCCCACCCACTCAAAACTAACACAGAACAGTCTCGGAGTTGACTAAAAAACTCGTAGTTAGGAAAATTCAATGCGCTGATCGCGTTCCTTTTTCCCGTTTCGGTGACGCCACCGGCCGGCCCTCCGCCACGCGCGGTCTGCGGCTCGTGAACGTCACGCTCCGGTAGCCGCCGCGCGCCGTCGGCGTTGCCCTGGCGCAGAGATGTATGGCAGAAAAGCAAGGAAGAAGAAAAGATGGAAACTATGGAGAAAAATATACTTCGAGAAATAAATTTTAATATTATTTATCAAGGGAAAAATTTTGAATTTCACATTACAATGCTGCGCTACTCGGGAATCGCTACCAGCATCGGCCGCCATGGTCTCCTGAGCAATCTGTACCGGAAAGTCGCCGACAACGGCCTGATCGAGCCGCCCCCGCCGCGCCGGGCCGCAAACCCCTCGCCGCCGCCGCCTCCGCCGCTCCCCGTCGCCTCGGTCCCCGCTGCTTCGGCCAGCAACCGCTCGCGCGCGTCGAGCCTCCTCTCCGACCTGGCTGCGCCGTCGAGCGGCGGGGGCGGCGGCGGGGACGACACGAACAGGTCCCGCAGCTTGTGCCGGGCTCGGAACCTGCCGGGGTTCTCCGGGGGGCTCTGGCGGGCGAGGTCCTGCTCCGGGGAGCCCTCGCGGCGGGGGAGGCGGCGGCGATCCGCCCGGTTGAGGAGCATGCGGAGGGTCTTCCGGCGGCGGAGGTGGACTACGGGGCTGGTGGTCGGGCTACGCGAAGGGCTCCCCACGACGGCGCACTGCGTCGCCAGCAGCTTGAATTTCTGCAGAGTCGTCATCTCTCCCACCCCCCACTCCCTCCCTCTAGCTCCAAAGAGATCGAAACCCGACTCGAATCGAGCCGTTCAACGGAGATGGGCAAGATCCGATTGAAGAGAGGAAGCGAATTTGATTCCCAATCGGCACTCCGGAGACGGCTCCTTCTCCGGCGGACGCACGGCGGCTAGATAGAAGCTAGTGGTGGTCGGGGGTTTTTTTCCTCCTCCTCCTCAGAAGAAAGCGAAGGGAGGATAATGAAATGGGCCGAGCGAAGGACGGCTTTACCGATTCCCCACTCCTAACCCGCACACGCGCGCGCTTTACGACACGTGGCGGGCCGTGGGGATTTCGGGAATTTTTGTCCTCTCCTTTTTTTTTCTCGTGGGGCCCGGCGAGGGGGAGGGGGGAGAGAAGAGGAAGATGCTTGCTGCGATGGCGGACTCTTCTGCGCGAACGCGATGCGGAGCCCGTGACGAAAGGCAACGACGAAGGAAATTTTCGTTCAGCTTGGATTCCATTCGATGCCTTCCTTCCCTTCCCTATTCCCATCGTGCGGAGGAGGGCCGAGGAAGAAGGCGAAAGACACCCTCTTTTGGGGGGCGTCGCGTTTAGAAGCTTTTGTAATCTTGTCGCTTGTCTCGATGCATTCCGAGGGTTCCTCCCGATGGGAATGACGGTTTGGAGCTGGGCTTTGATGCTGATGGCACGGCCCGGATGGTCCAAAATCTCGATACGTCGTTTTTGTTCCGTGCGACGCGCCGTTTTGTTCTGGATTTACTTATAATAATGTTGTCTTGGGATCGCTAAGAACATGCCAATATGAGTTTGTTGGGGAGTCAATTCTACTTTTATTTATTTATTATTATTTGGATTGATATCTTGAAAAATCCTACGCTGGTATACGTGTGACAAATTTATCTCGGACTAATTTTTCAACTATGAAAAATCTCAAATTGGTACTTTTTTGACAAATTTATTCTAAATGATCATAAAAAACCCCAAACTGGTATACTTGTGACAAATTTACCCAAAACTAAATTTTTAACTGCAAAAAGTCTCAAACTGATACATTTGTGACATATATACCCTTCACTAAATTTGATTAATACTACAAAAAATCACAAAATTGGTGCAATTATGAAAAATTGAGAGTAAAATCCCAAATTAATACATTAATCAATTGCCACGTGTCATCTAACTAAGTAATTTAACAATAAAATTTAACGAAACTAACAAATGGTAAATTTGTCATAAGTGTATCGGTTTAGGGTAAATTTATTAAAGATGTATACATTTAGAATTTTTGGTGGTCAAAAAATTAATTTGAAATAAATTTATTATAAATCTATCAATTTAACGTTTTTCAGGTATTAACCCTTTTTATTTATTTTTAATCTTTTATTAATTTCAATATGCATATGTACTTATTCCAAAGTACATGATTATCTATATGTGAAGCCATGGATGGGGTTTTTATAGTTTCAAGAGATCTTTTTAGTTCCCTGAAAAATTGACGGAACAAATATCGAAATTAGGAGTAAGAATTTGCAAGAAATAGGACTTGAACATAATATCAACAGAAAGTTGATGAATATTCTTTTGAAAGCTTTCTCTCTTCATCCATCTCTCTTTGGTTCCGCTTTTTTCTTCCACTCCAACCTCCTTCGTTCGAGAAATAACTTTTAGTCGAAGGAGTCTCTATCTTCTCAACTTGAATTGAGATTTTCTCTCCTGATTCGACCTGAGAGTATTTTGTCGTTTTCATCTTTACTTTTCTTCTTCTTCTTTGCTTGCTGCAGATACTCTTCTTCGCTCGCTAGGCGCATTTTTAGCTTGTTAGGAATCAAACTGTTTGTTCAGATTGACCAAACTAAGAAATCTGATAGGAGCAAGGATGAATACGGTGAGTTCATGGTCATTGGAAGTTTTTATGTGACTTTTCCGAGCTGTGGAATCTCTCATCTCCCAATTTAAATTTAAATTTGGGAACTCTTTTCTTTCGATTTAGATTTAAATTGGAGAGTTCTTTAGAGGCCTTCTGTACTCGTCCAATCTCTCTTGATCTAGATTTGGAAGTCCGTTCAACTTATTTTTGGTGTCTCTATACGGTGACGGTGTTGAGGATGTTGGATTTAGGTGTACACTCACTAGGAAAAGCCATAGCTATTAGAGAAGGAGATTGCGGTATGTGCCTATCATTGACGATGATGCAAGATTTGATGATCGATCACGGCTTTTTCTGTTTTGATGTTGAGATAGATATATTACTATGAGATTTTATCACAATAATTTGTGCTTTATCATTCGATTTTGTTGTTCGGGATTTATTTTATTTTGAACCTCTCATATATCATCTTGAAATTTGAATGAAACATTGACTTTCGAAAAAAAAAATTGCCGCACTAGAGCCTAACATGATGCTTACATGAAGCAAAGAGGATAAAACAATAGAAGTCATAATAGTAGAATGATGAGACAAGTAGAATCTTTCTTCCTCTGTTTTAATTATTTGTCAATTGAGTCTTTAATATTCTAGCTTTTTTGGTCAATTAAACGTTTTATTCAATGGGCAATTGAGTTATTAGTGTTTTACTTTGATCAATTGAGTTCTTAATATCTTAGTTTTCTTGTCTTAATACTCTACATTTGATAAAAAAAAAAGGGCAATGAATTCCTGGCAAACACAACCTCGTTTCCCCAAAAATGAAGAGCACCAAACATTCCCTCCAAACCCTCCGGTCAAAACCCATTAAGCGAACTCTTAATGACACTCAAATATAAAACAAAAATTCTAAGTTGGAATTTGAGGAGATGACGTCTTTCTATTAGAGGGCGAGCCATTATTGCAAGATCTCGCTGAGAGTGGAGGGGGAGAAATTGTCCAATTAAATCCTAAATTTATTGTATGGATGTCAATTAGTTATAAATTTTTCAATTTTTCAATTTAGTCTTAAGCTTTCATGCGAAATTCCAATATTCTTTCAGCGAATTTTTGTCAGAAATCACTAACGTGATAGTGTGCTATGTAGGATGGCCGACGATGACTAAATTGCCATGCCATGTTAACAATTTTTATTAAAAATTGACCGGAATGACTATATTGACATTTCAAATAAAAATTTAGGATTGAATTGGAATTTGTGTAAAATGTTTATGATTGATTTAATAATTTTTCCAAATAGAGGAAGATTAGGGAGAAATCATGTTGATTGTTATGCCTAGAAAGGCTTTCTTTGAAGTTAATTGCATCGGTGATTAAATTTTTTTTTTGGTCACATCAGCAATTGAATATATTGAACCAAAATATTAAAAATTCAATCGATCAATGGCCAAAAAGCTAATGGCTTAATTTTGAAAAGTTATGGATTCAATTAATGAAGGGCTTAAACGTTTATGACAGATGCTGTACTTATTTGTAAATTCATGCTATAAAAAGGTCAATAGTATCTAGAAAAACAATTAAGCCATCATATCAACATATAAATTTGTGATTGCATAGATACGAGAGTTGCAATGTACATCACCTATGAGTAATTCAGAGTTAAAATCGAATTCTCAAGAAAATTCATCATATTGGGTGATTATGTGTCATTCGAATTGAACCCTAGACTAATAATTTCATTTTGAAATCTTCGTTCTTCAAACATAAGATTGCAATTGCACATGAGTTGATTTGTATTCCACATTGGAACAAGAAACAGATCCATTCCCAATTGAATTGGGGGACTTCTTAAGCAAACACGCACTTACGTGACTCTTAATTATAACAAATCACCATTCAGCGTCCGTCGCCATAGCCATGACCACCTTCGACCTGTCACGACTATTTTTTTTAATCTTCATCGTCTCTCTTTGATGACGATTTCACTAGGGAAGAGAGAGGGAGAGGGAGAGGGAGCGACAATCAATGGTGGCAAGGTAAATGGATTCTGACACAAGGTAGACGATAGCTACAAGTAGACTGTTGATAGAGCAGGCACAATTTTGTCTGGAGTGGGGAGAAGGTTGTGGCCGGCAGAACAAACACAACGAAGAGAGAGTGTCAAAAGAATCGGAGAGAGAATAGCTCTTATTTCCGATTGATGTATGGAGTTATACTATGTGGTTAGGTCTACGTGGGTATAATAAATACACCAACCAGAGAATGACATAATGCGGTCCTAGTATAACCATCAGCCTATAATAAAGCAACTCAAGGAGGGATGGGTCGTATTCTTTAACCTTCGGTCGGTCACGAGAGAGGGATTAAGTTAGTCTCTGCAGAAAAATACTAGGAATGCCAGCGGTTGGTGAGGTCCTGATGGCCTTACCTGTGGTGGCTATAGCGAGGGCCACCTCACCCTCGCCTAGGGCTTTCGTAGCCTGTTGTAAGGGTTACGTGGCCAACGAGAGTTAATAGTGGCCTTTGCCGGCCTTAACAAAAACAAAAAAAATTAATAAAAACTCAAAAAAAATCAAATTAATAAAAAATTAAAAAATTGTCTACCAGCGGCCACCTCAGCTTTTTCAGTGAGCAAATCAGAAGTGGCACTTAAGTGAATGTTTTTTCAAACTTGTGACACTCAAGTAAGTGAAAAAATGTTTTAACACCAAAGTGAGTGAAAAGTTTTGGCACTTCTAATATTCCAACCCTGCTAATCTCATTCTCCCCTCCCCTCTTGTTGTTCTTATTTGTGTATTTTCTTTTCTCTTCTTGTTTCTTCTTCTTTTTCCCTCTAAATTTGGGAGCTCTCTTCTCTTGATTTAGCTTTATATTTGAGAGATAAAATTCTTTTGATCTAGTTTTAGATCTAGGAGGTATTGTCTCCTAATCTAAATCTAGGAGTTTAAAAAATATGTTTTTGGGATTTCAATGCTTTAGTGCTTTATCCGTGCATGAGTCATTTACTTCTAGTTTCAATGGTTATTGTAGGAGTTTGAGTGTCTCGCCAAACCACAAAAATTTGCTTTCCCAAATGGTAGATTTGTGATTGTTTAACCAGCTTTGGTTGTCTTCCTACCACAATAATGTAGAGGAAATTGAACCTAAGCGAGCACTGTCGACTGATAATACCTTAATTATTATGAAAGGAATTTCCAGTGTATGCTTGTCACTGATGAAAACACAATATTTAATTATTGGTCATTGAATACTTTGCTTGACATTTTTTTTTATGTGCAGAATAAGTGTGTGCTTAATTTCCCCATTATTTCTCTGTTGATTTTGCTTATTCTTCAGATTTGATTTTATTTTGTAGTATTTTGGGCTTTGCTCTCCTTCGATTTGCTTTGCTATGTAGTCTATGTCCTTATCATGTATCCTTTTGAGAAATGAAAACAACTTTTTCTTGACAAAAAAAAAGGAGAGATAGGATATTGACATCTCCATTTGATTCGCACATCTTAATTGCATAGAGTATCAATGTTGTTGGCTCAGCATATTCATTGGCTTTCTTAGTGTTGAACGTGGCTCGAAGTTAGACCTGATTAACTTTGAAGTGATTTTTTTTTTGTCAAAAGAAAATTTTATTTCATTTATCAAGTTCAAACATAAGAGGAATATATAAAGTTTTGAAGTAAAGCAAATCCTAAAAACTGCAAAACAAAACAAAATCCAAAAAACAAAAGAGTACAGCCTGAAAATATAAGAACACTCTCATCCCAAAAAACATCTTCTGTTGTAGTATCAAAAAACAATTGACTGGCCAATTATCAATATTATTAGTGATGGACACATGTCAAAATCTTTCCATAAAAAATTTAGGCCTTGTAGTGTGCGCTTAGGTATCGCCATATGGAGACGACAACAATAACAATACGTTGACCTACCATAGATTGACGCCTCTAAAGATCTCTTAGATCTTGATTTAGATTTGGAGAAAAAAATTTTTGGATTTAGATTTAGACCTAAATCGGGAGAGGGGAATTTTCACAAATCTCAAAAAGTCATGGTGTCGTGTTTCCAGAATCTTGCTGACTGGACTAGTGATAACGTTCTCACAAAATTTTTAGATACAAGCATATTTATTTATTATGACGAGTGAAGAAAAATAACAACGAACTAAATAAGGCGCTAACGAGACAACAAAAGCCTCCCATATTAGTCGGGAGAAGGAAAAAAAAGAAAATCAAATCCGAAAAAAGAAAAGTAGGGCAAAGCAGTTTCTTCGCTTCAAAAATTGAAGCCAAGAGCTTGCAATTGAAGTTACTTTCAAGGAGGGTTTTCTGGGAGAGAGAGGGTTGCCCATAAAGAGATCAGAGTTTCTGTCAGTTGCTGTGCAAGCGACTTTTCTGGAAGCGACTTAAATAGGGGATAATTATCAAATTTTTTTATATATTTATTATACAACGAGTTATAAATTTTTTTGTTTAATTAATTTAGTTTTAAACCTATTGATAATTTTTGAATTAGTCATTCCAATTAATTTAGATCATAAATCACTAATGTGACATTCTAGTCAACTTTAACCATCTACTTGTTATGGCTAATAATGATTGGCAACTGATGCTTGCATGAACGACTTTTGTGAATATTAAACATTTTCTTTTCCTTTCACCTGTGTTTGGCCTTGTTGATGGGTGACAATTGGCCACAGGTGAGAGCCATGCTTGCCTAGATATGGGCAAGGGTATCATGGCCCTTGCTAGCCACCCACCCCTTGCCCAAGTGATGGGAACAAAAACCATGGTATGCCTTGCTATTAAGCCCTCCTTCCTCAACTTGACCCCATGTCGGTTCAACAACACATTGGTGATCGCCTCCATCACATATTGAGGGAACGAAGCAAGCACCATGTTAAACAAGAGTAGCAAGAATAGCCACATTGTCCTCACTAGGTTGTGAGTTGCCATTGAATTGGAGGCCTTCTTGCGACGAAGGAATGACATTGAACTCACTAGATTTGGGTGAGGGTCACCTTCACTGGCCACCCTTTGTCTAGGCAAAGGCTGCGATTCCCTCACCCAAATGTGCTAAGCGCAATCCTTGCCTTTGGTCAATTGCTGGTTATCGTCGAGACTAGTCATAGGCAAAAAGGAAAAGAATAGGAAAATAAATTTCAAAAAAATTATCAACATTAGTGTCAACCATGTTATGTTGAAAAGTTAGTGTTGATTGGATCGCTAGTCAGCAAACTTTAGCCAAAACTGACCGAAGGATAAAATTGGAAGATTGTGAAAAATTTTATGATTAAATTGGTCAAACTGAGAAATTTTAGAGCTGAATTAGCAACTCTACAATAAATTTGGGACATTTTAGATAATGTTCCCACTTGAATTAGATTCCGGGATATCCGAATGAAGCACCAAAGGAGAGAAGCTACGGTGGGTCCGAAATGCTTTTTATTCAGACAATTCGATTCTAGACTGGACGCCCGACCAGGGAAGCAGGTGGACGCCCCACGGGCTAACCGCCCGTTAATCAATGGTTAGTCGATACCCTGTGGTCCTCGAGACATTTTTGCATGGAAGCCAAATCGAAAGAAGCCACTTACATGGAATATATAGATTTTCATCAATTTTTCAAATGCGATTTTCATTGTCTATTAAACGAAAGAAGAAAGATTTGTAGAAAATACTTGGCAATTTTTGTGAATTTAAATTTAAACAATAAGAAATTTATTGATTACTCGCCAATTATCTTGATTATTGTAAACTACGATTTCATCCATCTGTAATTCATTTATTGGATCGGTAGTCCATTTATAACTATGTGCTGTCATAAAAAATTTAAGATTTTGTCCTTGTTTTTTTTTAATGGATTTTGTTTTTGGAGAAATTTGATGTTGAAGTGGTCATTGGAATTGTTTAATTATAGTATAAATGTGATTAAAAAATTTGACGTGCATAATTTTGGGAGTGTTGAATATATGTAAGTTTGCGGGAAAAGTTATTATTATATGATTTTATTAGTTTAAAATAGTTCATTTACCAAACTCCAAATTTTAAATGATTGTAGATTTGGTATTATTTATGAATGGGGTTGTTATAATTCATGGGTGATATGTCGATGAAACTCTTAAATTCTTAGCAAAATATGAACACTTTTAACCATATTTCTAGACATCTATACACAGAATTATATTTTCAACACGTCGTATCGTCCCTTTTATGAACCTATCGTGTTAGGATACAATTATGACACACATTGTGAGCCCCGTCGATATCAAGTGATGTGATGTGGGCACGCCACCGGTGAATGCGCTGAGGAGTGGCGTGCTGCCTCCTATTCCTTGAGATTGCTCGGTACGATTGCCATGCGCCAAGAGAAACATCAAAGCTTGTAATGCAGTCCTTGAATGCACATTCTCTTGCTCATTGAGAACTAAATCGTGAACTGATCTGTTGTCTCAGTACCATCCACCGCAGTAGATAGTGTGTATTCTACTGGGAATCTAATGAAAACTCGCTCTAGGAATGTCGACATCGTTTCCCTTGAAAAATAATGCAATTTCTCCAATGTAGTTTACCTTCCTAGATGAGATTTCGGAGGACAAAATATTGATCACTGAATAATCAATACATCTCTGAGGAAAGCAAAACACGAAGCCGACCTGTATGTATCATGTTCTGCAGCCACCAAATTCCAATTTAGTTTGAATAATTTCCAGCGACCAATTCACAATGTGGCAAGCAATATATGTTGGTGGACCAATCCTATTCTTTTAGATTTATACGATCAGCAGGGACCACCAAGTTCGAGCTGGCTAGTGTACAGTAGGCTTCACTGGCTTGCTGCAACTGAACTGGAAAAATGTATGTGCCTACGTTGAATTATAATCCCAGCTGCCGTACCTCGAGGAAGGGACCAGATACGTGCCCTGCCAATGACTTTCCAACTGAAGTTCATATGCAAAATGAAAACATGAAGGTTCTACTCCTGCTGCTTCTGCTTTTTCAGTCTAAAATGCATAAACAACAACGACAATCGGAAAACTGAGCAAAGGAGGATGTTTTGGCTTCCACATCTGTAGACTACGCTATCACACTCATCCTAATACATCAGCAACATCAAATATTCGCATGGTAAATCCATTAACATTAGTACTAACTCGTAAAGATGACATTATCTTGGACATCCTGGAATGAATTCCTCCTGTGATACCAGATGATTACCACTCAAGATAAGTGCGTCGCATGGGCTGGTTTCCTTAAATTTTTCCAAGAGAGAACAGACAGCAAGTGTACTCATCAGAAAATATCATAAAACAGATAAATAGTGCAGGTCGCTTTTACTATGTACATTGCTCTCAGTGGCTCCTGTCCACCCCCTTAATCACCATCAGACTAGATTCTAGAAGGCTAGAGAGCTTATGGTCATCATACATGAAATCACTTTTTCCGCTTCAAGATTTACGAAATAACCAGAATAGGAATCTCAATCGCTAAATGGAATTAGGTGGGGTGGAGCTGCTTCCCCAATTAGGTGAGACCACCGAGTCGGGGGAAAGCAGGGGAGGCATATTCTTAAGAAGCCCAACATCATCTGACCTGATGTCAATCACCTCGGCTTTCTTCACTCTTGCATTCTCGTACTGAAATCCTCTCAAGCTGTCTAGAACTTTGTCCATAACCTCAGCTTTCTGCTCTTGTATCTGCTCAGTCCCAATGCTTTTCAGAGAGTCCAAGACTTCTTCCATAGTCGGCCTCATATCCCTTTCCTCCTGCAAGCACCGAAAAGCTAACTCCGCCACCAAGGTCATCATTCTCCTAACTGCATAATCTGTTTCAAACCCCAGAGAAGGATCAATCAGTTCGTGCAATGTACGATTTTGAATTCTGTTGACAGCCATGTTGGCCAAATTAATGTCTTGACGATGCCTATTAGTGTCGACTGCAGGTCTTGATGATAAGAGTTCACATAAGACAACACCGAAACTATATACATCACTTTTGCCTGTAAGTTGGTAGCACTGATAATACTCTGGATCCACATAACCAGGAGTTCCTTGTGGAGCAGTAGATATATGGCTGACATCTGTGGGGAATAACCGTGAAAGACCAAAATCGGCCACCTTAACACAGAAATTGTTATCTAGGAGAATGTTATTAGTCTTAACATCACGGTGAATGACATCAGACACGTGAAGGTATGTGAGTGCATCTGCAGTCTCAACAGCTATATTCAACCTAACACGCCAAGGAAGCAAATTAGAACTTGCTCGCTTTCCATAGAGATGATCAGCCACTGTTCCATTTGGAATATATTCATAGACAAGAAGCAGCTCCCGGCTCTGTCTTGAGGTGCATCCATACAGCTTCACTAGGTTTGGGTGGTGCAGGCGTGTTAGGATGTTGACTTCATTCATGAACTGCTCAACACGTCTCAAATTGTTCTCGTACAGGCGCTTGACTGCAACTACTCGCCCATCACGAAGCTCGCCTGCAACACAATCGATACTATTTTGATTAGTGCGCTAGTAATTCCCATGGTTCATTACATTAAATGACTGACAGTGCATGCCCCTACCATAATAAACTGTCCCAAAACCTCCATCTCCAAGTTCTCGAGAAGGATCGAAATTCTTAGTTGCCTCTTCAAGTTCTACATACTCAAAGACTTTAACTCCAAAATAGGTGCTTCCCTTCTCAAGATCGGACTTTGAAGAAGGATAAGACGGTATGCTTCTGGTGAAATTACTTGATAAGAGAAGTCTTTTGTTTGAAGGAGGACTGCCAAGATCTTTGGTTTGAATTTGGGAAGCAGCTTTCTTTTTCTTTGTCCGCGCTAAACAGACAAACAAGAAAACTAGCAGAATCCCCACAAAACCAGCTCCACCAATGCCAAGGCCTGCACAATATGAATGCACATTCGCTTTTCATCACTAATTGGACATCGTTAATTTGCTCATGGTCAGAGAGTATATTACCTAGACTGAGTGATTTAGAATCCTTCTTCCCTGCATCAGAGATAAGACTGATAATTAATAATCAAACCATAATGGCTAAAAAAGTGAGAAACACAGACAAGTAAAATGTGAGTTCTCTAATCCTAGTCTAAAAAAGAAATTAATTGGCTTTGTTGCCCAAAACATTTCCTGATAATTATTCTAGAGAATAAGAAAGGACACTCGAACTATACTTAAAAATGAGAGTGATCAAACGGGACAAGGGAAAAAACATTAATCATGTATCTGTCATTAAGTAGCTCTCCAGCCAAATAAATTGCAATGATTCTATGGTAATTATCTCACAAAATCCAACTTTTCCTAGATTTTCAAGTTTATTCAACAGAAATAACAGTGATAATCATTAGAAAGAACCACTCCCATCTGAAGCAATGTACCGGACATGATAAATCTTGATTCAGCATGATGGTATATCATATGATGGTAAATGCTCTCTCCAATTATAATCAGGTCGAAACACAAATTACCTCCCCTTACATCCACAAAGCAACACATAAAGTTCTTCCCCAAATTTGATTTTTCTTGGACAGAATTTAAGGGAAACTTAATTAAATTCTCGATGTCATCTACTTAGTACTGTGACTCATAGCCTACAAGGTGCTTGTTTTAAAAAGGCTGGATGTGATAGATGGGTTTGACTAAGTAAAGAGATATCAACCTTTACCAACTCTCCATGTTCTCCACCATTCCCTCCTAACACAACTGTATCTTAATTAGGAGAAAAAAAAAAAATTCTCTATTGAGCATTGATTGGCCGCCTCTAAGGGACATCTATTAGAGGATCATTTTAGATGCGGGTGGCAGATAAGATGTCACTTATCAAAGTCAAGGGGAAAGTGATGGATCGCTCAAGTGTGGGTGAGCCTTCCAACAACTAATCTTTGCTTTAGTCCAAAGGAAACTTATGGAAGCTTAGCAGTTAGCGGGGCCAGCCAAACTCTGGTGAAAAAGTACAAAGGGGTCTCTTTTTTCCTCCTGGCTAAACCCTATGTTTGGGCAAAAGAACAAGGCAGGAAATAAAATGATGAGGGAAATAAGAAGACACTGAGATTGGAAGCGGAGAGTACACATCTTCTCTTGACCTTGTTTGGATGGAGAGGAAATTGGAGGAACGGAAGTGAATAGAAACACCTAAATTTACAAGTAAAAAAAAAAAATTCTATGCTTCAAAATGACTTCGTTTGAGATTGTTTCCTGTGGGATCCAATTGAAAACTCTCTCTCCGCGTTATTCTCTCTCCAATTTCTTTCTTCTTCCAAACAATGGCATATATATATTTTCCCCCATTTTTCCTCTACCCTTATCTTTCCAATCCTATATCCTCCCTCCCAAATTGCTCGGCAAGGTAAAATAAGTGATGAAGAAAAGTTAAGATGAACTACCTTGTGTAGATTTACCAGTTGTTGCCCCTGGGGTTGCAGCAGATGTTGATGAACTACAAGTTTTGGAACCAACGAACTGATCAGGACAATAGCAAGTAGTCTGATTCGTAACGGGATCGTAACCACACACTCCATTCGATTGAGTGCATTCAACACAAGCTTCACCATCCATCTTCAGCTGAACCTCAAAACCATGCTGCAGCAAATCATCTATACTGGACGAGCTATTCCCCCAGGAATTCCCAAAATACGAATAAACCGGGACTACTACGCTCTTGAAGCACGCTCCAGTGTTAACACTCCACCCTGGCAACACATAGCCCGATGTGTACGGAACCCCCTGAACGGGACACGAGAATAGGCCCGCGAAAGATGGCAAAACCGATGGGCAACCGTAGAGGAAAGTGAAGTTGGTGTAGCCGTCGGCGATTTGGAACAGCGGGGAGTCGAGAGCCGTGTTGAGGAAATTCGTGGAACAGATTCCCTGCATAAGGTCGTCCCTCGCGATTCTCAGCACCCGAGAAGGATTAGGATACCACCCCAGAACACGGTACTTCACATCGTGTATCACGATGGTCGCGTCGCTTCCGTTCTCGCACTTGAGCTCCAACTCGGGATACCCACAAAAGTTCGCCCTGTTGCCTCCCCAGAAAGGATAGCCGACGCCACTAACGTCCCTGCAGTTGAACGTGTCGTTGCAGTTCGAGTAATAATCCCCGCCCTGGGAATGAGGAGTCTTGATCAAGATCAAGAACAGCGGAAACAGCAAGCGTAGAGCAAGGGACGAGGATGAAGGAGGAGCCCAAGAAAGGGACATCGTGCTTCACCACGAAATGGGAATGCGGATGCTTGAGAGAGGAAGTGGAAGAGGAGTTGAGGAGGAGACATCACTTGGGTTTGGAGAAATAGCCCAAGAAAAAGGAGGCTAGAAAACATCGTACGTCGGGTTGACTTGGCGCGAGCTCTAAGTGTCTTAAGTTGAACAGAACATCGGATTTTTAATGGGGTTTCCATCCGCGAGTCGACTGGCTCATTAAACTAAAGGACGAGGGCTATTCGTTCCCCACGCAACCGTCACCCAATAGAACCATTCCACTTTCTTTCACGATCGCAGCCTACATGTTTGGATTGCTATGTGCTAACCACTGGAATCTCGTAGATTATCAAGATTCGGGTCGCTCTGAAAGTCATTTAAATGATCGGCGTGTTTGTCTTTCTCATTCAAGATGTTAAGACCATCAAATTACATAATATCTTGAGGTCATTGAAGATAACATTTATGTGGTGTTCATTTGATTATTATATATTAATGGCATGATGGTCCGTTGGATTGTCATTCGGTGAAGATTTGAATACCCAATTGAAAAAAAGAAGAAGATAGGTGTATATATCTCTAAGATAAATTTTAGAAATGGGGTTTGAGATGGAACGAATTTGTGAGTTGGCATAATTGCTAATCAGGATGGGAGTCAAACTAAATAATGATGCGATTCGGCAATTAAAAAAAGGGAATAAGGTAAGCTGCTTTCTTTATGGTTTCTAGTAGAATAGACTCATTACATGGTTGGTTAAATGACGGAGGTGGTTGGAGATAAATTCAATGGCCTGTCAATCCAACTGCTTCTTCATCATCATTTAATGTCGTCATTATGGAGATGACTACCACTGTTGTAGCTAGCCAAGGTAGTTGGGCATAAGGTTTGTAGCTTCTTTCCTTTTCTTCTTCTTCGTTGTTCTTTCTTTCCCTTTCTTTCATTTTCTTTTCAAGTTTTTAATTTCAGGTTTTTGTTTGCAACATATATGTTCCGGCATATGCAAATGGGTGAGGTTATTTCCACACAATAATTTTGGGCAAACGGACATTCTTTTTGAGATGATCGAACAAATTAACTTTGATTTTGGTTGAGCATATATTACTATTTAGTGACACATTTTCTATGCAATTATAATCCATGATCCCCTACTTTTTATCTCAACTTACCTAAAAGAATATCCTTTTGTAGGGAATTGGAAAAAGAAAACCCTTAAAATGTGCTTTAAGTTAGAAACTCAACTTGGGATTTATTTCGTTTTCCATCTTAAAATCATAAAGACTAAACAAGATTAGAAATATCAAGATTAAACTTTTATATAGTTCGACCATTGAGAAAGTCATTAACACTGTTCATAATCCCATAATATTAATATGGTTGAGCAAGTTTTTTGTTGAAGATTTATGACTTTGGCTATAAAGAAATTGGAATTAGGCTTCACCCTCCAACAAAATCACTTAAAGTGACTAGGGCCTTGTAACATTAATTGGATTTAATTCCAATTAATCTGCACTTTTGGTAGGAGAATTACAATTTGATTAGAAATTTCAATTGCATGTAGCTATGGCATAGGTCTAACGGAAGTTTAATTGGCCTAATTTTATCATCATTTCTTTCAGATTAGCTCACTTTTTCCCTCAATAGGACAAAAGTTCTTTACAATTTAGCCCATGGAAGGACCAAATTGCATAAAAGAAAAACAAGGAGAGGCTAAATCGGTTAACCTGGCTCAACCGGTTTGACCGCACCGGCGGATGGGGCGGGTTCATCCCCTTTCTGACTGGCTCATGGTGGTTGAACACCATGAGGTGGCATGCCCCATGGTTGACGTCCTTGTACAATCACTTTTCGAAAATTGCGAATTTGCCCCAGGTTTGTTGAACATTATGAAAAAGCCCTCAATTAGCCTTTAATCTTAAAATTGGCATCAAGAATCGATCATACCATTCGTTGAGGATACATCATGACCATTGAAATTAACACGTGCTTATTTAGGATGTCATCTAGGGTTTGTTAGAATGTAAGATACCATCAAGGGCTAGGATTCCCTCTCCTAAGTCCATATGAATAGGATTATTCCCTCCAAAACAAGGATGAGGCATTCATTTGTATAAATACAGATCTGAAAAGCCTAAGAAATTCTCTAAAAAATCTCTCTCCCAAAAACCTTTAAAAAACTGACTCTATCTCCTCTCTCCCTTTCTCATGCACACGGTCCTCCCTTGCCACCGCCACTTCTTGCCACTCACCGGGCCCTCACTAGCGACTAGCCAATCGATGTTGGTCGTCTCGATGTCCATGGACCTCTCTCAAAGCCACTCAACGTTGGTGCCTCCTTCGATGATCGTTTTATCAGCTTGCCTGTGGCCAATCTTCCCTCTCGTGTGCGAAGACATTTCCACCACTCGTTGCTCTTGTTCCGATCTGTACTGAGCTACTCTGGCAGTCCTCAGGTGGTCGAGGACACCTTAGGACATCCAACAACCTCCCTCAATCATCCTTGAGTCAATCACAGTGATCGACAATCATCAAGTCCTTCGATCCATCAATTTCTTTCCGCGAGTCCAGCCGATGTCCGATCTCACACCAGTAGCAAACGACGGTTATTTGACCCTCTTTGGTGGTCTTCCTTCGTCCTCAACCCTCCTTGGAGCTTCCTCAGTGTTCCTTGTTTGCTGTGGAGACTTGATCGTCCTCAATTGAGCTTAATCGATTGAAATGTGTAAAAGGTAACTCTTAAGCCTTGAGCTTGATGAAGCAAGGTCTTGATAGGAGACCGGGGCTGGAGCTCATATTTAGGGTTTGATTGATGATGGTTGTACCTATTTTAGATGTTTAAGATGCTTTAAAATGGATGTAGATGATTAATGATTTGATGCGATTATGCAATTTCGGATGCTTTGAATGTGATTGATTGATTGATTTGATGTAATTATGCAATTTTGGATGCCTAGATGATTGATCTAATAAATGTTTTGGAATGAGCTTGTAAATGTGGTTTTCAAATCTAGATGTCTTCAAAAATAGACGATTCAATTATCTTTCCAACGGTTTATTGTATGCCCTAATCGGACTTTGTTTGCTAGGGTTTTTGCTTTGTGTAAATTTCATTCTAGAATCTGCCAATTCATTGAATTAATGTTAGCTCCACGACCTGTTCTATTTCCTAAATTTTTGTGGAATTTTGTGATTAGAATTAAGTTTTGATGTATTCTAGGATTTGGTCTTGACATTCTGAACTAGATGTATAAAAATTTCTAGATTTTTATCACATCATTTGTGTGATGTAATTCATGTAATTGATTGAGTCGTTCTATTGTAATTTTGCCTTGATGCATGTCTCTGTGGAACTCTCTTTATTTGAGCTCCTTATGATCCTAATTCATGCATGATGTCTCTCAAACATACTTAGGAGACTTTTTCAAGCTTTGATATGACATATGGTATGCACAAATTGAAGGACTTTGCTATGTGAAAACATCTCCTGAATTTGTCATTCCTGTTCTGAAATTTGTGAAATATTCCGTGATGTTTAGGGTTGGTTGACTTGTTTGACTTCATGAATTTTCATGATTTTCCACTCGATGTTTTAGGATTAGATGTCTTCATCACTTTTGTCCCTCACATGTATCTCTAAGTCATGCTAAAATCTCATAATTTTCATGCATCATATAGGTTAGATTACAAATCAATTTCTATACATCATGCCCTGTTTGCTTCGTGGCTAATTGACCTTGCATGCTTCTTCGACTTTCTACAACTTTTGGGTGCAAAATTTTAGTTTTATGCCTTCTGCAAAGTCATAAATTATGTCCGTATATTTCTAAGGACACCGATTTTGTCCAATTCTCATGTCGTATGCCCCACTTTGTATTTTTGCAAAATTATTCTTGAAATGTGCCAATTCTGTGTGCTTGGATTGCATGCCCTGTTTTAGTGAGTCCGACTCTTTGTAGATTTTTTAGGAATTTGTATATGATGATTCCCTGAATGAGCCCTGAATGAAAGTTGTTTGAAATATACATTTCTATATCATATTAAATTTTGGAACTCACTAAACATCGATAGATAGGGCAAATCATCTTCAATTTGCATGTTTGCTCTGCTGCCTTGCCCTATGTCTGATTGACCAATGCATATTCTAGGATTTTTAGAAATTCACGTGTTGCAATTTGTGGAATGCTTTTTCCATGTGAATCGTTCCTTATACAATGCTTGATATGCTATAAAATTTCAGAACTAATGAACCATGGGTCAACAACTTCATTGTCTGATTATATGCTGACCTGTTTTATGATGATCTGTTTTTGCCTTTACGATATGTCTCCATTCTAGAAATTTTAGAAAATTATGCATACTGATATGGGTTTCGTTGTCCCCACGAGCTTTGATCCACGCACTCTTAAATTTTCTCAAAATTTCACGAAAAATAAAAAGGTGATTCAATGATTTACCGAGCCCCTCAAACTTGCAGGGCAATTTGAATTTTTGCATGTTACCTGTTTTGAATTTAAATTTGATTCAAGCGATACCCACATAATTAAAAGAACTTGGCATGCATCTGTCACAACCTAACCCCTGCGCTGATTAGGGAGGTTCTGTTAGGTTTAGAGGTATTGTTAACTTTAGGCTGATAGCCTTCCTTTGATTAAGGTTCTCCCGAGCCCATACCTCATGCAAAATTAGATGTTCAAAATTTTAATCGATTAAGCTTATGCAAATCTCAACATAGAAGTCACCACTAGCTTATTAGAAATTGACTAGGAACCCAATAAGATATGAGAGAATGTTTTACTATTTATGCAACTAGAAATTTTAGACTCGAAAACTTGATTATGTTAACCTTAAGGCTAACGCCCTTTCGGTACCAAATGTGTGCAAACTAATGACATAGTAGCCTATCCGAGAAATTTGAGATTTGTTTTAACCATTCTAGAGCAGGAAAATAACATCCAAAGTATTAAAATGCGCAATCAATTATAATCATAAAGGAAAATACACAAGCATCCTAATATTGTCCCTAAAGAGGAAATGGAACATCAAACAAAAGAACCCTATTATAAAGCCTCAAAGGCTTATCCCATTTTGAGCTTTTGCATTTTTAAGTGTTCTCCAAATTTTCTAATTTTTTTTTCTGATTTTTCCGAAATTTCTATTTTTTAGCATTTTTTGGATTTTTAGAAGAATCTTTTTTAATGATTTTCTTTTATTAGGACTCAGAGACATGCCTGAGTAAATTGACCCAAACCCCATTGGTCCTACTTAGACTAATGACATGGGCTGGCCTTAAGGCCCACACAAAGCCCCAATTAAATTAACCCATAAAATTTTGCAAAACAAGCCATTTCATTTTTTAGAAAGACTCGGCCTAACCTACCTTCCTTGCTCCTGACCTGAACCCATTCACCAATTTCTTAGCCCATTCCTTTTCTTTATTTCCATTTTTTCTTTCTTCTTTTTTCTTATTTTCCCTTTTGTCTTTCCTACCTTCATCTTCAACCTCAACCTTCTTCTTGCTCGAGCCAAACCAAGGAAGCTCATGGTCCTTTCATCCGAACGTCTGCATCTTCTAACCAAACCTAGGAAGCTCAACACCACCACCATGTCCTCGACTACCGACCATCACCTCACATCGATGTTGAGTACCGCGAACCTTAAAAATATGCTACTGAGCCCATGTATTTAACAAACATCGATTTCTACCAACAAAACAACAATGATGGACTGAAATGCAATAAAATAGACTAACTAGAGTGGCCTCGCTCAAACCACGGGTTTCATTGGTAAAAGGGTAGCTCCGGTGAGGGAAGGATGAATGGCAACTTGATGATGGACAAATATTTCTAGGAAATCACATGAGAACACAGTGAAAACAAGAAAAATTAGATATCATTCAATAATGCCAGTATAATCAATGCATTAAGGTGTATTTATAAAGATCAATCTAACTAGGATCGTTTTGACATTTCATTTGGGCATTTCTTCAAGTAGATGAAATGTGACTCAACATACACGTTCAAGAGCAAGATTTATGATGATCTTTGGATTAGAGATGATGCATACGATGAGTCATAGTTGGGGAAACGCTTAGGATTAGACTACTTAGGCTCTTTGGTGAGTAACCCTTTCTTTTGGAGGATTGGCAAAATCTTGGACAGAGGTTTAGAAAGTAGCGTGAACTGATTCGGCCATAAAACGGTCATGCTCCTCCTTGCTAGGTGTTTTGGGTGGAGCGAGGTGGTTGGACATAAGCTGCATTAACCTCTGCTACAGGTTCTTTATCTTTCTTAGCTGAGAATCTCTTATATGAGTTGGTCTGATCAGACGCCCATCCATCACGTAGGACTATTTTCTTGCTCACCAATAGGGATTAGCTAATTGAATGACTTAGTAGTCGAGTTGAGCATCCGGTTTCGATATTCAGGCGAGAGTGTCTTCATAAACAAATCCATCAACTCTTTCTCCGTCGGTTTAAGACTAATTTGAGAAGCCACGGTTTGCAATTTTGTGACATATGCCTTGAAAGATTTTGTCTTCTTCTTTTCTGTACGAATTAAATCCTCTTGAGACGGAGTAACATCGATAATATATTTATACTACTTGAAGAAAGCATAAGTCAAATCCTCCCAAGTCTCTAAGAGATTAATTCTATTCATGATGTACCATTGCATTGCCGGCTCTATCAAACTTGCTTGGAACGACTGAATCATTAGGGGTACATTGTCAATATATTGAGTCATCCTGACTAGATAAGTCTATAGATGGATCTTTGGGCAAGATGTGCCATTATACTTTTCAAAGTTAGGCATTTTGAACTTCTTCGACACTTTGACTTTTGCATAAAGAGACAAGTCTGTCGGGCTTTGCCATTCTGAACCTTGTAGTTGCTAAGCTTTTCCTCAATTTTCGCCAAGTGTTTTTCTTGCTCGGTTTTTGGTACAGCTGGGTGCATCACTTGTACCTCATAATTAGCGGCAATTTGAGGCATGTCAGTGATTTTGATTGTAGGAGTATCACCAAAGTTTGATGGGCTGATTGCAATCGTATTCTTGCCCTTATCTCTCAAATCACCAATAGGAGGGTGTTGAGGTAACACCACTTCAACTTGCGGTGCTGGGACAATGTTCGATTTGTTTAGAGAGCTGCTCAAGGACATTCATAACTTGCTTCATCTCCGTTTCAAGGGCAGCGACACGAGCTTGTTCAGTAACACGTACTTGTTCAGTGTTATCGGCCATTGCTGCTCTAGAATGAGTACAAATAGGTGAACTCGGGTGAGCCGTGTTGTATCAATGTTACCTAGATGTAGAAAGCATAGTAAGCATCATGACAAATGAAATTGATCCATGACAACGATTGATCACACATTTTATTAAGTGAAATTGAAATCCAAAGACATTAATCTAAGAAATTAAAATGACTCCCTAGGAAATTAAATTCCTGAAACATCAATTTGAGAAATTGAAATAACACCCTAAAGTTAAAATTGAACTCCTAAACATGAACATAAAAAAAATCTAGCAGCTCTTCTCTATATACAATTGGGAGATCATTGTCTTTTGAAGCTTTTTGTTTTGTCGAACCAACTCAGAGATACGAGCCTCGTTCATTTCCACTATTTCTTTAAGATGCTCAATTTGCACTTTACGAGTGAGCTGCACTGTGACCTTAGGTATTATAGGGAGTAGGGGTGTCAATGGTTCGGTTCGGTTCGGTTCGGTTTTCTCAGATAAGGAAATGCAATGAACCGAACTGAAATCCAAACCGAACCGAACCAAAATTTTCGGTTCGGTTCGGTTCGGTTTTTTGGTTTTTCCTGATTTTTTAAAATATAATATCAATTATGGGAACTCCTCTTTTCTCTATTTGTCCTCATTAATTACAGGAATTTGACATCAATAACAAAATCCGCTCTTTACATGTCCATCTTTAAGCTTTGAATCAATCATTACATCCGGAAATCACATTTTAATCAATCAAAGAAAAGTTAAATTGATGAATTCTGGAAGTTCGAACCAACGACTTATTGTTTTAATCAATCAAAGAAAAGTACTCAGCAGCTTCAAAATATAAACTAGCACTACAAGAAATAGGAGGGTCCTTCTGCAGGTCCTTCAACTCCTTGTTAATCCACTTCAAAGCCATCCCAAAATCAAGAGCTCCTGGAGCCTCTAATTCCTGCTTTAAGCTGTTCAAAACTGGAGTGGACAAAGAGATACAAGCTTTAATCTTACTGATGGTAACCGATTTTAACATAACAAGTTACAAAAATATGTGTTAAAAGCCATAAGTTTGAGATGACTTCAATGGCATTGGAGTCATTAAATCTACACATATTTGAAAGCATGATGGCTAAAAGTACAAGGTCAGTAAGTGACCCCGGTTTATAGAACCCAAGAATCCACCTCAATGAGCTTAGTACTCGACAAGCAAAAACCAAATAGGAGAATACTAAAAGAGAAAGAAAGGCTTTCCAGGCGGGAAGCAAATTGATTAGTCAGATTATTGTCATGAACTGAAGCCACTCATAAATACAAAAATCTAGCACTCTTGCAGGCCAAGTTCACAACATAATTCTTTTGGTAACTATCTCCTATTCCATTAACACAAGCAAGAATACATAGGACAATCTAGAATCTGAAGTGCCACTTATTGTAAAATCTGCTATCTAAACCATGCTAGCATCCAAGCTTCAATCCTCAAAGCCTAATGGTTTAATTGCTAAATTTTTTGTTGACATCTTATCACTCGATCTTGCCGTATCCACTCACTACAACTGTAACCGTCGGGCTTGCAACACTCTCATTTAAACATAAAGATGAAATATTCAAGGTATAGATATGTCACTGTGATCTGCTATATCTCTTTATGCGAAGCAAAGCATGCACTCAAAAGAAAGAGTTTCAAATTCTACCTAATTCCTGAAAGCAATAAGCCACTAGCAAATTCAATCATCAAACCTACAGAAACCTCCAACAATGAGGGTGAAAAAAGAGAGCACGAGCAATCAAGCTGATGGCGATCTCAGCAACGAGTATCAAATCATAATTCAAAAAGGAAAAAGGCAACCAATGATACAAGAGGCTGCACTTTCAAAAGAAGCAACTCATCACAATTACAGTTAAATGCTAGGTGCATGAAAGATTGATACCTCAATCAACATGTCCAATCAATAAACCCAGAAGAAGTTCGAGCTCTTATATGATACCTCAACTCAATTATAAAGGAGCATTAATATTTTTACATTTCTTAGGTGCATACCATCATAGGAATATTTATTTTGGTAGATGACGTGGTGAAAAGTTATAGACCTCGCTGCTAGGGACATCTTAATTTTCACAGAAAAAGGCAACCAACCAATAGAAGTCAACTGGTGAATTGGTGTCTTTGCCAAGCAAAAGCAATCACAGGCCTGGCAGAAAACCAGTATACCTTCCCCAACACCACACAACAATCACTGATCATGTACTAGCTTGGAGCATTATCCATTGTATCTACCACAATATCATACCTAGCAAGCATGATAGATATGAAAATCAAGATACTTCAATCACCAAGAAGTGAGAAAGAAAGAAGACCCAAAAGTTGAAAGTGAAAATAAAATGTCAAAATAGCATATTATCACTTCAAGCATACTTGAAGTATCAATTGTAATAGCATATTACCACAAAGAGGAAGGAAAACAAAATTATGGCCAATTTCATTCTTTTTTTGTCAATCATAAAGAGAAATCGCTATTGAGCTTAGCTCCGTCGTCGTAGTTGACAACTCTGCATTAAATTCATAATTAAAATGAGAATTGAAGTATCAATTGTAATATTGAAAGACATAGATATTCCATGGTTTTTTTTTCCTCACCTGACTCAAAATTTTCAAGTTCTTCTAAGTCCTCCTCGATCGACTATGAAAGTGGATTGGATTGTAGCCAATCTTGAGTACATATAAGAGCCTCCACCATAATTGGGGTCAAGGAACTACGAAATACGTCAA
The DNA here is from genome assembly GCA_014182895.1 of Angophora floribunda. Lineage (NCBI taxonomy): Eukaryota > Viridiplantae > Streptophyta > Magnoliopsida > Myrtales > Myrtaceae > Angophora > Angophora floribunda. Next base: position 13,857,709 of record CM024714.1, read on the forward strand.
GTACGCGACCTCCTGTGCTAAATGCAGACTTTGATGCTACGGTTGAGACAGGCACGGCCAAAATATCTCGAGCAATAGAAGATAGGATAGGATATCTGGAAGAATTGACTTTCCACCAATTTAAGATATCAAAGTTGCAGCTATACCGTTCACGTCCTTCTTCCAAAAACTTATTAAATTCAGATTTTTCTTCCACATATTCTTGTCCCGTTTGGCTAAGAAACATTGCAATCATATAGTCTGCACCAACCATAGGAGATGTTGACACGTTTACTGTCCTTGTCTCCTTTAATCTCAAGTTGCTTTGGGGGCATGTACCGGTGCGATATTGCTCAAATAATAATGTTAGAGATTTTGTTACTTTATCTTGTAAAGTTTTTGCTTGGTTGCTTTCATACACTTGATTGATCATCCATTTCACATACTCCATCTTATGTCGAGGGTCAAGTATACATGCAATGAACCATGTTAGATTCATGTTGTTCATATTGCCAAAATATTTATTGAACTTGACCTTCATTCTCTTGGCTATTTCTTGCAAACCCCTGTCCTCATCCCTGCTATATTTATCAATTATCATATAAATCCCAAAGACTTCTTTTACCAAATCATTACAAGTGACGTAAGAAGAGGCCGATACTTTTAAAGTCGCATCATAGAACAACTTCAAGAAAGGAAGAAATCGGCGGGCATAATCCCAATCATCACTAGTAGGCAACCCTCTCACCTTGGAAAGCTCTTCAGCAAATCTTCTATCCTAATATCTATTGAGTTAAAAGCCTCTTGAAACTTCAAGGCCGCTTCCAACATCAACTACGTTGAATTCCAACGAGTCTCCACATCCAAACATATAAGACTATTGAATTCAATATTTTCCAGCCTAATGGACTCCTTAAACCTTTGCAACCTCAAGGGAGAAGACCTCACAAAACGCACAGCTGAGCGTATTTTAACAATGGAATCATCTAAATCTTTCAAACCCTCTCTCACAATCAAATTGAAAATATGAGCACAACATCTGACATGTAGTAACTCACCTGATAATAATAGAGCATTCCAAGGGTTAAGTCTTTTCTTCAAATATTGAACTCCCAAGTCATTGGAGCTAGCATTATCAACAGTGATAGAAAAAATGTTTTTAATCCCCCAACTAGTTAAGCATTTCTCAACCCCTTTCCCTATAATCTCAGCAGGATGTCCTGGGATTTGACAAAAATTCAAAATTTTCTTTTGCAACTTCCAATCAGCATCTACAGAGTGAGCAGTGAGACACATGTAACTTAAATTTTGACAAGAAGTCCATGTGTCAGTCATGAGACAAACCCTTGGAGAAGTATCAAAAAAATATTTCTTCAATTTGCTTCTTTCCTCTAAGTATAACTTGTAACAATCCTCCCTTAATGTGTTTCTTGAGGGGATTAAAAACTTTGGCTGGATTCTACACACAAATTTTCGAAATGCCTCAAGTTCCACAAACTTAAAGGGCAGTTCACCAATAATGAACATTGCTGCCAAGTCTTTTCGACTAGTCTCTTGATCAAATTTCCATGGACTAGCTGAAATAGAAGTACCGACCCCTACAAGTTCATTTGAGGCACTTTTCTACCTTTTTTCCACGTTCGCATATGGATATTTTTTACATCTACCTAAATGATTATGCATTTCACTCGTTCCTTGACAACTAGAACAACCAATAACAGCACCACAGTATATACATGCATCTTTATCTTGGCTGTTTTCTATCCTTTTAAAGTGTTCCCATACAGTAGGTCTCACTCTCCTTCTACTTGTGCCACTAGATTCAACACTCATTGAAGACATTTGTTAAGGGGTTGTCAATTCCCTTCTATATGGAAGATTCACCTAAATCATGGAAGACACTGTAGCATTCATACATAAATGGAAAGTGCAAATAACGAATGAAAAACACTATGGAAGACACCATGAAATTAGCAAGAAACAAAGCAACTTATCTGAACACTAATAATCTCATTATGTTTTTTGGGAATTGTGGATTTACATGGTCCAATTAGATCATAATTGAGGTGAACTCAGAGTTTACACAGTTCAATTATAAAATGTCTAAAGAAGACACCATGATCCTAATTACAACTCATGAATATACTTAAGCCTTCCCAATAATGCTCTTGCTTCCTAAAATTTACAAGAACAACAAATATGCAAAATAATCTGCCTAAGGTTTTCTGATTTAATGCTAATAGCATGTCAAACCAGCTGAATTAAAAAAAAAAACATAGTGGAAATAACTCATACATACCGTATGTTCATGATGAAAAAAACAACTCTAACATAAGGTGCTGCTCTAAAAGGAAGACAATCAAGGGCCACCATAGGGGATAAGTAGAGGGCATATGCTATTAAATCAACGACCAAAAGCAGTAAGCCAACAACCTGGAAAATCAAGCAAAAGGTTAAAGTATCATTTGAATAAATAAACAGCAGTAGGAATTTCAACGTGTGGGATTATAAGAGCCTATCAATATTGCAGAAATCAACCCCGCTTAAGAGATGGTACTAACTGCATAAACAATGCAACTAAGAACATGTGCTTCCCCTTACTATCATACATGTGCAAGATCACTGCATGTATCATCATAAGCCCAAGATAGTTTCCCTTAGTTGGTGACTTTTAATTTAAGTTATATATCCTTATCCCTTTGAAGTTCTGAGAGATCAACATAAAAGTTATCCCACATGCAAACAACAACAACCACAACGACAGCAATAACCGTAACCAAAATCTAATCCCAACTTTCTAATGACAGCTTGAACTAACAGAAAAGATTTGGGATTCACACAAATAACATGAAATCTATAAAAGAACAATGGAGTGTGTACACTAAAATCTTGATAGAAAGAATATTGAAATGCTTGATCCCCAATTGTTTATTAGTTATTGCCTGTCTTTCTATACTATTCTTGTTATCTTACTAGAATGAGCTAGAGCTTTCTATTCCAAGGCAATCTAAAAACATCCTTGAATTGATATCTAAGAGGAAACCATAAGCACAACCTGTCACGGCAAAAACAAATGGAACCTCCATTTCCAGGGAGCTAGTTTATTGCTGTAGCTTTTCAACCTGCAACATGCAACCATCAGCAACAAAGTTAACGAGCAAATGATAGACAATGGTCATTAAAAAGCAGTACCACATCAAGAGGAAAGAAAAAGGAAAAAAAGCAAGCGGTGAATAAGATAAAAATAAACAAAGATTATGGCACATACATGGTCTAATAATTATTGTTATTAGCCATTCCCTTTCAGCTAAAAATAAACAAAGATTATGGCACATACATGATCTAATAATTACTGTTATAAGCTATTCCCTTTCAGCTAAAAATAAACAACTGTTTAATAAATGATACAAAATGTGTCATCGTCATTGCACAAGCATCCATATACATGATATCGCACTCTCTAACGTAGTGCAAAAAGTAAAAAGGCAACTGTTTAGTAATTGAGGATTGTAGTACACAATCGCATATACAATGATGTTTCATCTGACAAATAACTCGGTCAAATTAACATCACTTAGCAACATCTAACAAAGATAAAGGCCATACAGTTCCACAGATTCATGTCTAAGTGATAAAGCCTTGGAATATAATTTCTAAAGAAAACAAATGTTCCACCAAAAATAAAACGGAGAAGTGATATGGATTATTTAAGAATCAAAGTCAATTTGCTTAATAAAAAGAAGATATCAATGAACTTCTATGAAATAATTAACATCTATCGTTCACTCCAACCTAATTGCTGTGACCCAAGCAGAAGTTAAGGAGGAAAGTGCCATCAACATGTTCACTAGTAGCTTGAAGCTCCGCTGTCCAGCGAAGCATGAAGCTCCAACGCCCTCTCCAACAGTTTAGCCTGTTCTTTTAAATCGACAAAACCTGAAAACAACCACGTTGGTCAGCAAAGAAAAAACAAAACACATAATGCAATTACGCGAGCAATGCAAATGCTGAAAAGTTTTAGAATAGTTGGTAGCATTTCTACAAAACTTCATGGAATTCATACAAGCATCACCCATGCCTTATAGCTAAAAAGGAAAACTTGAACATCATCCTGAAGAATAACAAAATTTGTGGCAAAAGAAATAGAATAGAAAGAGATATTGATAAACCAAAGAACATCTGTGATCTACAACAACTAGGAAGTCCAAAAAGGACAAATAACTAAATCCACAAAAAAGCAAAGGGACCCATTGGACGGATAAAACCAGAATCATTTATCACTAAATCAGTCAAATCAATACTTAAAGCATTGGCTGCTGGCACAATTGCTAGTAGTAACGCCTAAAAGAATATCATAATAGATCCTAACATGCCTGAATACTTGAAGCAACCAATCTATTCATTTCTTCTATATTCTTCAGCAGAATGACTAATAATCCTTCCCAGTCAACCAAGAAGACTAGTTAAAAAGTTTCATCCATAGCAAACACGCAGCATCCAAATGTCACCAACTAGTTAAGTCCTCTTTCTAATTCTTTCCTATATCTCGGATGCAGACAACATATACAGTGTCTATGAATTCCCCAGCCATTTAAGATTTGAAATACTCATTCAATTTATAATATATAAGTTATTTGAACAACTAATATCAACATTCACGTTATTCGCAAAGAAAAGCAATTGCCCAACAGTCATAATGATATATTACTTATACTTCAACTCCACGTCTCTAAATATTCTCAAAGACGAGCTTCTCAATTCCCATAGAATATGACCTTTTCACCAAAGATTCCAGCATATAGGGCATACCTGGTTGTCAAAAAAATCTATCCCTAGTTGCATGATACATGAAGACACTACTCTATCACACAACTCATGGATCAACTGATCCTGGATGAGAAAAATCTCCCAAAATAACCTTGTAACAGCATCTCAAATAATAGGAAATACAGCTGCATCAACATTGTTTTCCATAATCCTAAACATCTAGGAAACAAGGTTGTGCCATGTAGCAGAAGCTTGCATATTCCAGATGATGATTAAAAATGATTATGGTCTATGTCTTTGCATACAAACTTATAAAGACACTAAACTTTGAATTTGCAAGTCTCAAATTAGCTGGGTCAGGAGAACAAATTCAAAGCAAGAAGTTTTATTTACAATTTCTTTTTACCTATTGAAAAATCAAACAATATTATTTGAATGGTAAATATTCACTTATAATGTAGTCTCACGTCTTTTTGTTTTGTCATGAGAAACTGATAACAGATTGCATTAAATCCTGTTTGAATCATCCTCCTTCCCAACAAAGTTTTCCAGTTTCTGAAAAAAAAACCTTCATAGTCTACCATTCTGATCATCCTACTGGTCTTTTCATCAAGACATTTCGGAGAAATTTGTACTCGTAGGGCTTGAACATTGATCACGTGTAAGCCAATCAACTTCTCCAGGTTTATAAGCACCCCTGAACATATCCTAAACTTAAAATCAACAAAGTTAAAAAAGAATCTTAAGCAGCAAAAGTTTGAAAACACCCCTCTTCAGCTGGTACTATTAAAAAAATCCACCAAAGTCTCCCTACAGCAGCTACCCAACTTTTGAAATCAGGACCTACCTGCCCCTAGCCACTACTAACAAAGAAGCACACAGGTCCACGCCATGTAAATTGTAAAACGCACGCTCCGTCGCCTCGTCACACAATGGGCCGACTCGAAACTCTAGTCGCAGAAATGAGAACAAGAACAAAGCACCAAGCACCCAAATTCCCCAAACTCAACCTCATAAACACATGCACTGAATGCAGAGAGAGGGAGCACCATACCCGCCAGCGCCTGAGGCGATCGATCGGAGCATTCTTGGTGCTGGTGATGTCGAACGGATCCAAGGATGGGCCGCCGCCGAAGTCTCGCAAGAACCCACCTCTGGAGACGGAAGAAGAAGAAACCAGCTACCGAAGAAACAACCTAGAGGCGGAGGCGATCGAGTCGAAGGCGGAGGTGGATTGCGCTGGAGACGGAAGCGAGACGGACCGAGCAAGAGAGAGACGGAGACAATTAATCGAGAGGGAGAGATTCTGATTTTCAATTTTTTGGCTATTTTGTTTTGTGCCCTAGAAGACCGGTTCAATTCGGTTAACCGATTCGATTCGGTTAACCGAATTGGAATCGGTGGAAATATTTTGATGTTTTCGGTTAACCGAACCGAACCAAAAACGCACGAAATTTCGGTTCGGTTCGGTTCGGTTTCCGATTTTTGGTTCGGTTACTGACACCCCTAATAGGGAGTAGAGTTGTAGGAATTTTGTGGTGGTGGATATAATAATCTGAGACATGATAAATCTTCACTTCTCCCTTCAACCTTTTGAGCACCACTATCTTTTCTTGCTAGTATTCCTTCCACACACTTTCAAAATGATCGATCTCTTCCAAGTGTTCATGATCCTTATGCATGAAGAGAGTTCGAAATAGGTCAATCCAAAGAGGAGGTGGAATATCTTGGAGCACACGGTATTGGTGGGCTACCCTATAAGGGTAGTAAGATGTTGCACTAGTGATTCCCAACAATGGAACCGAATCATCTTTTGTATGACAAAAATGAGCCACACCAACATGAAACCATTTAGCATACCACAAGAAGCCCTTGGGATCCGGATTCTTTAGAAAATTTACCCAACCGGAATATGACTTTCCGGTATACTTCTTCTCTAAGATTGAAAACCTTTTTATTGGATGATTAGAACCTTCTATTTCACCTCGACGCATGGAATGACCAAACTCCCTCATGTGTGAAAGAAACCAAATTTGTAAGAGGTCGGGAGATGCACTCATGATTTCTCCTCCATTTTGTTTAAAACGGTTGAGAGATAGAAATGTTTCAGCCAAAACCATATTTATAAAATTCATGCTAGCACATGCTTGCCTAACCACCCATGCGATCAAAGGATTAATAGCATTTTTTCTATGAGGAAAAATTATAAATCCAAAGAATGCTAAAATGAATATCCTACCTTTTTGGCGTATTGAAGATTGGTTTGAAAAATGATCAGCCAAAAAGGAGAATGGGCATGCATCGCAATTAGCTTTCAAAATTTTGGTAGAAGAACACTAGGAGTGCCATAACTTTCGTATGGCGCTTACTTTGGTGTCAAAACTTTTTTTTCACTCACTTGAGTGTCATAAGTTTAAAAAAACATTCACTTGAGTGTCATTTCCGATTTAGCTGCCGACCCTCACCGGCCCTAAAAAAAAAGAAAGAAAAAAGGGCAAAAAGAAGAGAGACAAGATGAGGAGAAACGGTCTCGTTTTGCACGAAGAATCAACGTTGGCCGGCGAGGGTCACCGTTGGAAATCATGTTAGCGTCGAAAATTATTTAAAAAAAACGAAAAATTATTGAAAAAATCCACGTATGCATTTTGGCCGGAAGTGGCACTTAATCGAACAATTTCACTCTAATTTGACACTCAAGTGAGCGAATTTTTTTTTTTGGCACCAAAATGAGGGCCATATGAAAATTATGGCACTCCTAATGTTCTTCCCCCCAAAATTTTCTTAACCTCATCAGTTTTGATTTTTAAAAATTGAGAAAAAATTGATGTGGGCTATAAACTGAGAGGCGGCCTAACAAGTTCAATCCCGAGGGGCATTCCTATGATAACACTATATTCTTCAAGTGTTGAAGTTAGGTCATTCTTACCAAAGATGAAGGTAGCAATCTTAGGGCACTAGAAGTGGGATATTGTTTGTAGGACACCGCTATAGACTCCAATATCCAAAAGGGGTATGAGCTGACCAAGTATTGACTCCACATAATCTTGGCCTTCCTTATTTAGATTATTCAACCACCCCTTGAGCTCGATCTTGGGAGTTGGAACGAATTGAACATCAGATCTCCCCATTGTATATAGATTAAGACTCGCAATTGACCTTTTGTCATGGACCCAAAAAAAATGATAAAGTAAATAGATTGTATAGTGTAAGGTAAGAATACTTACTTTATGAAAGAAAAATGGCAATCACATAGACATACACATGAGACGTGAGGTTTGACACCTACACTACAAGGCTTAGCAAATTAGAGCCAAGAGGAATGATCCGACTAGTGGCTGTCTCATGTACAAAGGTCATGTCCTCTTAGCTCTAGCTTGGTGAAAGAAAATCCTATAGTCATGTGATTTCGCAGACAAGGATAAACATTTTGACATCGAGAAAATTTTTTTGGAGTTGAGAAAGGCAACCTCTACATTGAAGTCTTGCATTCAAGGTTAGATTATTTCTCAACACCATCATAATATCCTTAATTGCAGTCTAGGTTTGACGACAGGTAGCGTGTGCAAAGTGTAGTGCTAAAACCATTTAAAAATCATGCACAACAATGCAATCATCACTTCAATATGAACAAAAATATTCAACCTCAACACCTTCCTACAAATCAAAAGGTTAGCAAACACTACACCCCTTATAATTCATTTCTGCAAAAACATTTAACACTTCATATTAGGAGCATACCTGGTCTTCATGTCGCCAAACAAAAAAATATTTTTGAAAAGAGAAAAATCGGGCCTATGTCCACTATGAGTTTTAACTCATGTCCTCAGTGGAGTCGCCAAGCTATCGCGACCTTCTCGAACGTGAATCACCAAGGGAAGACTAAAGGATTACTAAGTTCGAAAGCTTAGTGCGGACTCTCCTAAGCCCTACGAACCGCAACTTGGTATTCAAAATTTATCCTATTCAAACATGCAATTTTATTCAATTAGGAGCCGCCACTAATCAATTAGGATTGATTAGAAACCCAAGTAAAGTATGGGAGAATACTTTACTTTTGCGAACCAGAGATTCAATAGGTTCGAGGATATGGTTACGCTAAGTCAAACTAGCCCCTTTCGATACCATTTTTCTTTAAGTTTCAAAAACATTTTTTTGCAAGCAATCTTGGTTGATTTTAACCTAAGCCACTGACATGGAAATGAGTGGTCACACAAATCACAATTAATAACATTCAATAAGTCCAAAAGGATAAATGCAAGAATCATGATCAACCTTAAAGCAAAACAAGCTATAACTAAAAATGCATGCTCTAAACATAATTTCTAAATGGGATGACATCTAATTTTTTTTGTAAAATTAATTATGTATAACTTTAATCTAGATTTAATATGCATGATTTTTTACTCAAACGGCATATGACCTAACTCTGATGACATATATTGATTTAAAATTATTGTAACATGTATGCAATATGATTTACATGACCCTAAATATGCTTGTGTTACATGACATGGGGTGAATGAAATATTAATACTATATGCAATGCATGTTCTTTTTTTTCTGTTTTTTTTATTTTTTATGACCCTTTTATTCGAATAAGAAATTGCTTCTTGTTTACCATGATTTAATATGGAATAAAGAATAAAGAATAATCAAAAATCTATTTTTACTAATGAAATTTCCTAAGCTTCTATGTCATATGCAATGTAGACTATAAGACTAATCTAATATGAAATGCATTAATCTACCCTATTATGCAACGGTTTTTTTTATGCATTTTTTTGTAAGTTTACTAAAAAATCAACACATATAATGCAACCAATGATATAAAGCACGCAATTTGCCCCAACCCAAGATAGAAAATCAAAACAATCAAAAAATTTGAACCGACGTCTCGCGGCTCAATATTTTTGATTATTAAGGTTTTTTTTAACATAACACAACAACTTCACTTAATCAGAATATGCCTAATATCTCAAGGAAATCATGCTAGCAACAAATATATTGCAAATTAGGCAATTTAATATTTAGATAAGCGAACGGATTAGGAAATTATATGGATCGTCTTTCTCCAATACTCATGGACAATCTGCGATAGTTTTCTATCGCTAATGACAGCACCTGTGCGAAAAGAAATTAGAAAACAACCGCAAGATGGATCATGTCATCAACAATGGTTTGTCCAACAACAATATTGATGAAAATTGATCAACAAAACCACTCAATTGACTCTAGATTTGGAAGGTAATTCTTAAGCACCAAGCAGCGATGAGCGATCTTTAGACAACAACGAGGATGTGCAACAATAGCGAAACTCAGTGAATGCCGCTATACAGCAGCCATGAGCAGCGAACACAAACTATAACGATGGGGAAGACCACGATGCAACAGCAACGAATAACGCCGAACAACAACGAATAGCTGAGACATAGCAACGGTGAAAGACCGCGATGTAGTAGCAAACGATTGCAACACAGCAAAAAAGAGTAGCAAATAAGTACGTCATTGTATCGGGCTCACTAGGTGTTAACGCTGAAACAGGGAGGCACGGCTTTAATGGGATGAACTCACGTGGCTACAACAATGGGGATGCGTTGGCTAATGAAAATGATCGAGTCTACATGTTTCTTTTTTTTCTCTCAAGGCCACTTCTTTTGCAAGTTCTCCACCCTCAGTGAAGACCGAATTCCCCTCTCTCTCTCTTTTTTTTTCCTCTCTCTTATCACTTTCACTTGTCTTCGTCTACCCCCTTTACGAATTCTCTCCGGATCCCCCCTTTTACGAACTCTCTCCACAATCAATGAAGACGAAATCCTTCTCCTTCCTTCTCTCCTTTTTTTTTTTTTCACATTTCACCCCTTTTTTCCTCCCCTGGCGTGCTCCTCTTGGCCTCTATTTATAGAGGAGAAATGATTTGTTATTCAACAAAGATTTTCCCCGATTGTAGCACATATTTACTCAACAAATGATGATCTTCCACATAGAGAGGAAATTGCTCAACCGAACATAGCTCCAAAATCTAAAATCTTTTTCAAAATCGGCTCAACTAAAAATGGCTCCATCATTCAAAATTTAAAAACTTTTAAACCTCTAATTCTGATATATTTTTACTTTTTATTTTCTATTTTTCCTCTTTTTTTTTTAGATTAAAAAAAATCTAAATGTAATGTTATGAAATGCTTATATATGTGTTGTCACTTACCTTGAGATTTGGAAAAGCAGACTTGGGTACGAAATAATTTCCATGAGACTTGAAAAACATTTGAAGAGTTTTTTTTTGGAAGGTCTTTAGGAATTTGGAAATCTCATTAGATTTCAAAAGAGATTAAACACTTGGAGATCATATCAGATGCCTTAAAACATAAGCACCTATAATTCACATAAAGTATTTAAAGCTTCAAATATCTGGAATTCACATAAAATATTTGAAGACATTTACTAAACACATAGAAATCATGTTAGGTATTTACGGGTTCAAATATCTAAAATTCACATTAGACATTTGAAAATATTCACCAAACACTTGGATATTACATTAGATATTTAAAAGTTCAAGTACTTGGAATTCTCACCAGATATTGAAATTTTTTTAGGACACCGGAACTTTCATCGGGGTTCTAAACAAGAATCTAGATTTCACATCAGAAACTCGAAAGTTTTGATAAATAGATGCCTAAAATTCTCATTAGGAATTTGGATTGACTTGAGAACCAATACTTGGAATCCTCATCAGGTGCTTTGAATTATCTTGAGAACAAATACCTGGAATTCTCATAAGGTATTTTGAAGATTTAACAGTATTTAGACAAACTCAAGGCTTCAAAGAGGAGCTCTTTGGTCTCTGAAGAAACCCACCTGTCAAACATGATTAGAGCAAGTGTGCATTCAACAGCAAAATATAGAATCAAAGCCATTCTTGGACATTAAAACTCAAGGAGACCCATGCATATTTTTTCATGCTTTCATCCCCACATTCCACCGGTTAGAGTTATCATCAAAAATTTTTTCACTCATAGTGTGGACTTCTTGAAAATGCCAGATGAGAGACTTTTAGTTTGAAATGGCTTTTCACTCACCCTCATTTAAGAGGGCTATTTGTCCCGACCATTAATGCGGGAATATCTAAATCACTCGATCTTACCATCACGAGCATTCTGTATTAGGAGGGCTATTTGTCTACAAGTCACATTTTTTTTTATAGACTCTCATGGGCATTCTATATTAGGAGGTCTTCATTCTCAATTGGCACTCTAGATCAACTGCTCGAACGGTCACCTTGCCCCAGTGTAGGGTTGATTACCAATTGGTTTCATATGAAAAATGGAATGGCAGGCTCAAGTGGGCGGTGCAATGGATATAAGTGTATAGGATGGAGAAATGAATGCTCTTCGTCATCCTAGGGTAGTTAAATTTCGTATGAGTTCATCTGAAATAAGAACACCCGAAGTTTGATGAAAATGAGAGCAATAATTATTTTATCCATTTCTCTAACCTTTAACATCAGCTTACCTCCATTTGCTTCAAAATGGGGCAGTTCTCAACACGGGTAACATGAAAGAAATTCTCCGAGTGTTTAGGCTCAGAAGGGTTAAACAAAGGTTTACTTGTAGTGTTTAGGATAGAGAAATAAATTGCCTCTTGTTATTTTAGTTGTTGTCCCTTTCGCGAGAAAACCCTTTACCTTGCCGACATGAATTTTCTCACACTCATCTCACAATGTATATACAAGGGATTGTGTATAGGATAAGGCTTGCCTTTTATCATTCTAGAAAATTCAAACATTTCCACACCATTCATTGAATTGTCTATTTTGACAAATCTCGAGTGAAATTGGCGAATTAAACAAGCAAACTATCATGTGAAAATGCTTCATGATGATAAAGCAACTAGGCTCTATTTTTGCAAGCAACAAACATTGAATCCTAAAGTTAGAGCTAAGAGGTGTCTGTGTCTTGCCCCTTTTGTAAGGGAGCCTGAAGGGGTTCCTTGCAAAGATAGAGGACATTGTCTTTTACATCGACACACGGATCCCAGGAGTGCCAAAAGTTGGCACAAAGGGACACTTAAGTGCCAAAAGTTACAAACGGTACACTTAAGTGCCAAAATCGGAGCAAAAGGGATCACTTAAGTGCCAAATCCGGCCAAATTGCCACGTGTCCATTTTCCGGCGACTTCATTTGCTGACCGAGTATTTTTCAAAATAAAAAATTCCACGTGGCAATTTTAATAAAATAAATTGTCAACGTTAGATTTAAAAAAAAATTAAAATCAATTTTATTATTAAAAAAAAAGGGGGGAGGGGAAATCGCGAGGGCTGTCCCCCCGATTTCCCCCCCCCTCTTTTTTTTTTTTTTTTAAATTAATCAATTTTAAAATATTTTATTTTAAAAATTATTTACTATTATTTAATTAATAATTTCAAAAATCCACGTCAGCACAAAAACGACGTCGTTTTGCGCTTATTTTTCATCGTTTCAATTTCCGGCGAGCCACATAGGCAAGAAAATTAATAAAAAAAATGCCACGTAGGATTTCCGGCAGGGTTCCGGCGACCTGGCACTTAAGTGATCCATTTTTTTTGAAAAGTGGTACTTAAGTGTACCGTTTGTAAGTTTTGGCACTTAAGTGTCCTTTCGTGCCAAATTTTGGCACTCTCGCTGTACTTTCCCCCTTTTACATCCCTCCTTTGCCCCTACAAAAGTAAAACACACATGATTATACACTAGAGAGATGGTATGCTTTGAGCGATAGAAAAGCTTTTATGAGCCATTTTATTCATGGGTAATACTTCTTTACAGTATCGGAATTTATAAGATTCATAAATTCCCGTCCATCCATTTCTGCTAGGATTAAAACACCTCCAGGAAGTACTTTCTTCACGATATATGGCGCGCTATAATTTGGAGTAAACATGCCACGAGGATTGAGATTAATTGGTAGCATCTTGCATAGCACCAAATTGTTAACCTCAAAATGTCTCGGGCGAACCTTCCGATTAAAAGACTTAGCTACTCGTTGCTGATAACACTGGCCATGACATACGGCCTTCAATCGCTTTTCATCAATCATATTGAGCTGGTCATACCTCTGTTGTACCCATTTGACTTCCATTAGCTTCGATTGTGCCAACACTCTAGATGAAGGGATCTCTACTTCAACTAGTAGGATTGTTTCCATGCCATACACTAGAGAAAAAGGAGTTGGCCTAGTAGAGGTTCGGATTAAAGTTCTATATGCCATCAGAGCAAAAGGGAGCCTTTCATGCCAATCGCGATAATTATCAGTTGTCTTCGCCATAATCTTTTTGATGTTCTTATTTGCTGCTTCAACAGCGCTATTCATCTAGGGATGATAAGGAGATGAATTCAAGTGGCGAATCTTAAACTCCTTGAATAGGTCATCGACAAGTTTCTTGTTTAGGTTTGTTCCGTTGTCAGTGATGATAGCCTCGGGCATGCCATAACGGGCAATGATATCACAACACACAAACTTCACAACATTCTTTGTAGTGACAACTACATGGGACGCTGCCTCTATCCATTTGGTGAAGTAATCAATGGCCACGAGGATGAAATGATGACCATTTGAGGCTTTTGGATTGATCGGGCCTATTACATCGATGCCCCACATTGAAAAAGGCCATGGTTTCGACAATTGATGCAACTCACTTGGAGGGACATTTATTTTGTCTCCATATATTTGGCAACGGTGGCAACTTCAAACATGTTGAATGCAATCACTTTCCAAGGTTAGCCAGAAGTAACCTAACCTCATAATTTTCTTGGCTAACATATGTCCGTTCATGTGAGGATCGCACACCCCTTCATGTATTTCTTCCATCAACTAAGTGGCTTCCTTAGCATTTATGCAATTCAGAAGAACTGAGTCAAACAACCACTTGTATAATGCATTTCCATTGACAAAGAACTTAGAGGCCAGTTTCATAAGATGCTTATAGTCGGTTGGATTGCTGCCTTCAAGGAACTCTCGCTTTTGAATATAGGTCATGATGTCATGGTACCATGGCTTTCCATTTGGTTCTTCTAGTATTGCCATGCAGTAGGCCGGCTTTGCAAACATTTCAATCTTCAATGGTTCAATTTCTAACCCTTTCGTAACTTGGAACATAGATGGCAACGTTGCAAGTGCATATGCGAACTAATTGTGAGATCTCGCCAGGTACTCGAAAGATATTTCATCAAACTCCTTCACAAGGTTTTCCAAGTAATCGAGGTAAGGGACTAGCTTGGCATCTCTGGTTCTCCACTTCCCAATAGTTTGGAGGATAATAAGTGCAGAATCACCAAACACCTTCAATTTGCTAGCTTCCATTTCAATGGCTATCTGAAGGTCAAGAATGCATGCTTCATATTCCATTGTGTTGTTAGTGTAAGGAAATACCAACTTTGTGGCTATAGGATAAAGTTGCCCATTGGGAGAGATTAAAACTGCTACAGTACCAGATCCAGATAGGTTAACAGTAAAATCAAAGAACATGGTCCAAGACTCCTTTTCCAATGTCAGAATGCGATCATCCTGGGAATCGTATTCATCTTTAGCTTGCATCCTTGTAGAACCATTTGCTAACATGTCCACAATTGCTTGACCTTTAACTAACTTTTGCGGTACACTTCGTACGTCAAATTCCGAAATTAGAATTTGCCATTTCTCAAACCTCCCTACTAGAGTAGGTTGCTCTAACAAGTACTTGATAGGGTCATTCTCAGATACCAAAAGCGTATGGTAATGCAAAGTGTATTGCCGTAGCCTGTACAAATCCCACACTAAAGCAGCGCATGTTTTTTCAACATTAGAGTAGCTCATTTCTATTATTGAAAATTTCTTGCTTAGGTAGTAAATCGCACATTCTTTCCTATCAGTTGAAGTATTGTATCAATATTTTTGTCGAATACTTTCAGTCATATATTGCTAGAAAATATCTTGATGTAATTTCTAGTTTCTAGCCATTTTTTGATTCTCATGGTATTATTCATTAGACTTCCTGCTCAGACACTCCAAAGCAAAATGGAATTGCCAAACGTAAAATTGGCATCTTCTTGATGTTGCTTGTTGCCTCATGTTTTACATGCATTTACCTAAAATTTTTTGGGGCCATGCTATACTAACGGCATCATATTTGATTAATAGGCTTCCTACTTCTATTTTCTAGGGGGAGACACGGTTCTCTACTTTACATCCAAATTGTTCTCCCTTTTATTTAGCTTTTCGAGTATTTGGGTGTGTTTGTTTTGTACATTATTTTACCCCAAGTCTCGATAACCTAGATCCTTGTGCTGAAAATGGTGTCTTTGTGGGATACTCTTGGACTCAGAAGGGATACAAATGTTATAGTCCTACTTATCGTCATAGGTTTGTGTTCGCCGATATGACGTTCTTTGAAGACTAGCCATGTTTTACTTGTTCAGTGGTTCTCATACATTTTGTGACGATGATGGTTGTATCATACCGACGATTTCATCTCCTTTACCTTCTCCAACTACATCTTTAAAATTTTAGTTAGCTAACTGCACCTATCATCAACGTAGTGCAACCTTTGATCTTGAATTGCCCATTGCTTCTCACTAAGGTACACACTTTTATGTTGTTTTGTTCATTGTTATGCTCCTTATTCTAGTCTTCTTTTGATTGTGTTCACTCACATCGTCCTATTTTTAATTTTCCATTGTATAATCGTTTATCTCTTACATCGTCGTTGTCCTTTATTTTTATGCCCAGCAATGTTGCTGAAGCTTTTGCTCATCCAAGATGGCGTCGTGCCATGGAGGATGGAGGACGGAATGCAAGCTCTAATTGAGAATCAAACTTGGTCGCTTACTTCATTACCTAGAGTAAGAAATCTATTGGTTGTTGTTAGGTTTTTACTATTAATGTTCACCTGGATTATGCTTTTGATTGGTTGAAGGCACGATTTGTGAAGGGGTATATTCAAACTTATGGTGCTAATTATGATGATACCTTTTCTCTGGTTGCCAAATATCATTTGGCTCGTGTATTTATTTCATTGGTTGTGTAATTCGACATGCTACTTTATGAGCTGGATATGAAAAATGCCTTTTTACATGTTGATTTAAATGAGGAGGTCTACATAGAGCATTCACTTGGGTTTGTTACTCAGAGGGAAATTATGATATAATGTTTACACAAAGCTTCATATGGACTTAAACAATCTTTCTATGCTTGGTTTGATAGATTTAGTGATGCAATTCTTAAATTTGGATTTAAGTGACGTAAGATAGATCATTCAGTTTTTAACTTTGTCTCTTTAGCTGGTTGTATGCTTGTAGTTGTATATGTCGATGACATCATCCTTACTAGCAATGATATTAATGGTATCTGAAAGCTTAAGCAATTTCTGCCTATATTCTTGGTATTGAAGTAGCCTGCTCACATGCCGGTATTAATTTATCACAATAGAAGTATGTACTTGACATTCTTGGTGAGGTTGGATTTTGTGGAGCAAAGTTAGTTGATACCCTAATGGAGCCTAATGCAAAATTTAATGTAAAACATGAAGAATTATTACATGATCTAGTAAAATATCAAATATTAGTTGGTAAGTTGAACTATCTTATCATCACAAGACGTAATATATCTTTTGTGGCTAGTGTAGTAAGCTAGTTCATGAGTTCTTCTCATTGATGTTGTGCTTCAAATCGTCAAATATTTGAAGGGAACACTAGGTAAAAGACCACTGTTTAAGAATTATGGTCATCCAAACACTATAAGCGTCTTTGATGCTGTTTGGGTCAAATGTCATATGGATAGGAGATTTACTTCAAGGTGTTGTGTTTTTTTTTTTTTTGGAGGTAATTAGTTGCGTGGAAAAGTAAGAAATAAGATGTAGTTTCCTGATGAAGTGCTAAAGCTGAATATCAAGCTATGGCACATGTGACAGGTAAATTACTATGGTTGAAAATATTATTATCAATGATTGAAATGTCATCGTCAAATCCATAAGCATCATATTGTGATAATCAATTCGCTATTCATAATGCATATAATCCTGTCTTCCATGAGCGAACTAAGCACATTGAGGTTAATCGTCATTTGGTGAGAGAAGAAATTTAGAAATGGGAGATTATTCTTCAACACATAAAGATGGAGGATCAACTCGCAAATATCTTTACTAAATCTCTACGGGGGAATATAATGAGTTTCTTATGTAACAAGTTGGGTTTATTTGATGTCTACATCTCGAGGAATGTTGGAAAGTATAAGGGTAGAATAGTAAATTGCTCTAGTAGGTTTGGGCATGTATATATTTATAACCCTTTTCTAATTGAATAATATTGAACATTGTTATCTCTTCAACAATATGATACCAAGGTGAATGCCGTAGAGGGAAAAGGAAAAGGTTTCAATCCAAGATTAACCATAACTTCAAAGTAAAGAACGAACATAGATTTAAGAAAACACATATGATGATGGAATGAAGGGAAGACACTCATTTCTAATTGAAGATATGTGATTGTATCAACTTATGTTGTGACCTCCTCTGACGGTGAACCACCCTTGAATGTGGCTAATGGATTATTAAATTCGCACCTAGTTCAAGCTCTTCCAAGCTCATACCAATTTGCAATTTAGGTTCAAGTTTTTAACATACAAGATTAATTCATTTCAGAGTCCCCATTTATCTATTTTTTGTGGGTTGATTAGAAACCCAACTATTGCATGAGATTACTTTACTTATACAAATCATAAATCAAATGGATTTGGGACGTGATTATGCTAGATTATTCTAGTCATTTTGATATCTTTTCCTTTTTGTGTAAAAAAAATTATACTTGCGAGACAAGTTGGATTGATTTTAACTTTATCCATTAATATGCAAGAGATGATCCTGTAGATACGCAATCAATAGAATAAACACCCAATAATCAAAGCAAATGAATAAATTGCTAGAATGGAGAAGGAATTTAATTACCTTGAAGCAAAACAGTCTGCAACAATGTTAGCTAAAAACGCATATTTAACCTGTTGTTAATTATCACTCAATTCGATTAACTCTTTGGGTTTTTAATTTTAATGAAAGTTATGCTATTCTAACCTAGGGTGAACATGCATATTGTACTATTCTATGACCTAATTCTAACATGGAATGCAATTCCATGTTAATTAATCCTAAACATGCAACCACTAAACAACATGGCATCGATGACATTGAACATATGCAACAATTTCTATACAACATGCACATGATATTTTTTCAATTTTCTGTTAAAATTTGTAATAAAAAAATAGAAAAATTAATTGTAATAAATGAGAGATTATTCAATTTCAATTAAGAAATAATTTAGATTATATTGTATTTTAATTGGATAATTATCTTAACTAGATAAATGTTATCCTAGCGCAATCTATTCTAATAGATAAAATCTTTCTAACATGCAATGTCATCTAAAAATCTAAAAATCTCACGTAATCTATCATGTGATCATTTTGTACTTTTTATTAAGGAAAACAATTAGGTAAAATATGCATAGTATCATAAGAGATAAGCACAAAATCACCAAAGATATCCAATCAATTTAAATTTGGTGGCAAATAAAATCCATAACCTAATCTTAAACCTTAAAGATCAAGTTATTGATTTTCCCGTGCCATCCATGATCCTGTCTCAAGCTTGAGTTACTAATTATATGCAAGTTGTTAATTAGAAAGTAATCCTAATTGGGAATATATCCTATCACTCAAAATATTGAAGTTAAATACCGATACGCATGCATTAGGCAATAAAATATTCAAACCAAATAAGAATTTTACCTAATCTGCACATAATGTTGCCAAATTTAATTCGGTGGATGGTGGCTTGTGCGGTGGGGCACGACGGTGGTGTCTGGCAAGGACAACGGCGCTACTCTTGGTCATGGTGCGAGTCTCAATCGAGCAAACATCGTCGATGGGGGTTCGCCAGCAGCTACTTCGCGCAGGTGCAGCTTGCGGGATGACTCGACTCAGTGAAGCTCTTGGATTAACTGTCATATTGGCTGGCTTGTGGTGATGCTGACCTGCAACGGTGGACTGGAGCTTGCCGGAGGACGTCTGAGACAAGCCGACCACAGCAGCAAAAGAGGGGTTGCTGGTGGTGATGGTAACTCGCCGGAAATTTGCCGAAAACCTGCAAAAGAAGAGCACGCTGGAGCTGGCACACGGCCGTAGGCGCTGCTGGGGCAGCAGAGCTAGTGGGGCTGCTGTGGGCGTCCGATGGCCTGGGCTGGATCGAAGAGGAAGCTCCGGGACAGCAAAGTTCGCTGATGGCTACGAGGTGCCGCTGCAAGAACTCTGTGAGGACCGAAGGCTTGCCTGGATCGCATCTCAGCGGGAGACGAGGCTTTGCACTACTGGAACTCAACGGTGAGGTTTGTCGTTGTTGGATCTCGCTGGGGCTGCAGCTGCGTTGTCACCAGCGCGGCTGGAAAGGCGAAGTGCGGATGTTTGTAGCCAACGTGGAGGATGGCGCTGTGAAGGAAATCGCCAATGGAAATTGCGGGGGAACTTTTCCACTTTCGTTTGCTCACGTCAATTCTTCCTCCTCCAATTGGTATAGAACGTCCGTTGCAGAGAAGCCTCTTTCACGATTTTTAATGAGCCAACCTCCCTTCTCTTGTCTGTATCCCTTTTCTCTTATCTCTCTCTATTTTTTTTCGGCCGAGCATCTCTCTCTCTCTCTCTCTCTCTCTCTCTGTGTAATGGCCGTGTACTTTCTGAAGGCCCGCTTCAATTCTCAACCCAAAAACACCTATTCATAAGAATAAGTTAGGGTTCTTTATTCCCTAAACCAATTATGAGCTAAAACTCTTTAACCATTTTGGGCTTTTTAGCGATAAAAGGCTCGATCCCTACGAGCTTATTCTAATTAAGCTCAAGGCCTTTTAACTATAATGGGTTAGACCCATTTACTTAAAGCTCGGAACCCTTCTTTTCTTTGTGTGAATTTCGGACAAGTCGGGCAATGCATTGATGCAATGGGCTTGGCCGAATCCTCCTGGCCTTACGGCTTAGTGCAAGTAATTCAATTAAGCTCAAAGCCTTTAATTAAGTCCATTTACCGCGGATCCAATTTTCATGCAATTTATTAACCTATCTATTGATTAAATATGCTTTTAATAACTATATGCAATTTAACGAATATTATTTTGTCTAGGAGCTAGGGTGGATCCCTAATTTTTTATGCGATAAATGACTAAAAATGGTCACTAAATTTAAGTATCAGCAACATAAATATTAGATTTGGGAATGTAGCTGTGAATGGGAGTTATTTTGCAGGACTGGTTGTATTGAAAGGATGGGAATCGGGAATGGAACAGTGATTGGGTTCGAGGGGTATTTCGGGTTTCGGTGGTACAATGAGGTGGGGATACGGGGATTTAGGATTTAACGTTGGGTACGGTTTTGGGAAAGTTATTACCATGGGATAGAGGAGAGCTTAGGGAGAGTACGATTTCAATCGTCAACAATTATCCTGAATTTTCTACTGCCATTGTGATTCAAAGGAAATCGGATATTAATTAATTATTTTTGGAGACTTAGTTAAGTGTGGTAGGAAAAGGAGAGTGCATCTAATCGGTGTCGATCCAATCAGATTCGGTTTCTAACTCATATTGGGATTCGAGTAATTTCATATTATGAGATTTCAAGTGCATATCGAGTCTGATCCGGATCCTATCAACCTTAGCTCATTCCATGTCCTTTGCTTTTCGAATGCAAGTAGAGATACGTTTAGATTACAATGGTGGTGAGAATTCGCAGCCCAGGTACTAAGGCAAAGTCCAAGCATTAAATAAGCTTAGGGAGCAGAGCTAAGTTTCAGAAGTCAAGTTATATTAAGTTCCAATTTGACCTGGAGCTAATCCAGCCTAACTTCGACCTGAAACTTATATAATCTTAGTGCATTGATGACAACTTCAATTAAAGTTAAAAAAAAGGTGCTTCGATTTGTTTAAAATTAAGAGT
This sequence comes from Angophora floribunda, assembly GCA_014182895.1. NCBI lineage: Eukaryota > Viridiplantae > Streptophyta > Magnoliopsida > Myrtales > Myrtaceae > Angophora > Angophora floribunda. The sequence continues at coordinate 13,879,432 of CM024714.1, forward strand.
CGCAACAATAATTGAGTTAAAATGGTTCGTGTGCGAAGGGACAATTATTGCAAGATGCACGATCCATGTAAAAGTTACTAAGATCGTGGAAAAAATCCTGGGAATGGGAAGTAGTTAGAGAGGGAATTGTGTGTTAATTGCAATAAGCATTGAAGACGTTTAGAACAAGTAGAAACACTTTCATCCTATCAGCATGTGTAACTTTGCCTATAAAATCATTAACAAAAGTCTTGCATATTAATTAAACCTTAGTCGCCAAAATTAATTGTTGTGGAGCAGGGTGCATTTGGTAGTGGACGGCAAATTCAGAATAACATTTTGATTATTGAGGAAGTGTTGCATTAACTGAGGATTCGTGAAAGGAAGGGGAAACTTCAAGCGGCTTTAAGCTAGACATGAAGAAAGACCACACGTGGAAAGGAATTTCTTGGAAGCTACTATGCTTGCCCATCAATCTCATAGCAAGTTTAATACTCCATAATCGTTTGGGCGGACGGTCAGTGTGGCTCGACAAGCATCTAAAAATTTCTCAGCCATGTAATGCCCAATTCAAAGAAAGCATCGATGTCAAAGTTCTCTTGCACACAAAATTAAACAAGCTAAGCATCAAGTTGTAGCACATATATCTTATTCATCTCCAAATCTGTCATTACAATCACTCATTCTTCACCCTAATGCAAATCTCATTTTCAGTTTCTCCTGTGCTACTCAGGAGCATTCCTTCTTTCTCTGGGCCCAGTCCAATTAACATTGAGGGTAGGGAACTTTACAGTACTCCAAGACTTCCTTGGCCCTCGGCGACTCCACGTACCTTCTGTAGCGTGGGTCCTTCATGTAGTCGCAGAGGCACGGCTGCTGCTCTCTCAGCTTGCTGCAGCATGCATCCGTTGGCTGTAGGAATGGGGGCAAGAGCGCGGGCAAGCAGGGGGCGAGCTGGCTCGCATCGCACTCTGCCTCTGCCCTCGGTGCGAGCTGGCTCGACAGGACCAGCGCTGTCATGAGAAACGAGGCGACAAGAGGAGAAGGTCCCTTCCTCGCCATAGTCATTGAGCGAGTGAGATTAAGATGAAGAGTAGGAAGATGGCGCATTGGGAATTAGAAGCGAGGGAGATTTATATAGAGAGGTTGGAGATTGGGGGGTCACGAAATGGAGCCTGCATCCGAGTCACACCAGAAGTCCATGGGAGAGTCGCGTGGGTCATGTGGTTCTGAACCATGCAATGAGGAGGGAAATCGGGGAACGAGGTGAAGCAACCGATGAGGGGAGGCGCGAGGCATGTGTGTTCTTGCAAAGTGACAAAGTTGCGGTCCATGGCCAGCTATGATCGAGCGGTTTTGAAATTGTATACGTTTAATGACCACGCCAAAAAGATGTCCCGCATCCGAGTTCTTACTAATGTCTCGCGCTTTCCAGATAAGTCCAAACTCCCTTATCTGAATCACGAGTACAAATGCGTGTTAGGACGTCGGTGTTTGTTTGGAATCGTGGAATCGAAAGTACGTCGTTGTCTGCTTGCTCGAGTAAACATAAACCGGATGTACTTAGGCCGTAATGCTGAAATGAAATTTCTAGTCTCAAAATATGTCCTTATGTTGCCGAAATACTTATAAAAGTGACGCATGTTTCTAGGCCATCGTAATGGCTGTTTCAAATTTTAGATCGAAATTAGGCGATTAAGATGCTGGCTGCACTGAAATTGCCTAAAATTGCATGAAACGCATCATTTAAAGAGTTCATTTTTCAAGAAGTGGGGTTTCAAAAATTGTATTCACAAATTCAATTTCAACGTTTAAGTCATTTAATCAGGTTTCATTCAGTGTCTATTTCTGGGTCACATATGTCCTACATAGCATATTTACGACGTACAAACTCATACATCATGGGTATCCAATACATGAAATGATGTGATATTTCTACGTTATTGTGTATTGCCCAAAGATTTTCAAACTCTTTTAAAGGAAATGCACGATCAATGAGGATTAGGGTTTGATTGAGAGATTGTGAAGCCAAATGGGCCTTGTCAAATACTAATCCATCCCTCACGTAACTGAAATCCCAGACCTCATTCTCTAGTTAGTGCACCTAAACTAGTCACCTGACACATTCCACATATGTAACCTATTTTGCCTAAAGTGCTTAGGCATTCTACATGTCCAATCAACTTAGATTAAATAAATTCATTGATGATGACTCCTTTTAGCTCTTCAATTTATGTACTAGTAGCCAATTTGAACCTAGGATTTGGGCGTTGCAATCTGATGACCACAAGTTGCCAAATTCAAAGGACTACAAGACCATTTTTAAGTGGATTAAACTATATATTCGTGATTATGATGTTGAACACAAACGGCATAGATGTTGGGATCTTGTCTCCAAACATCTTCATGTGCCTTCTGATGTTAACTTCTCAAGACATTATGTTTTTCTCTTTAGCCACTTTTTGTTGGAGTGTAGTTCATATTCCCCATCAATAGGATGGCAAAAGGATTTTTATTAGTAGTTTGAGTTTGGACTTATGAATAGTTACTAGATATATGCTCTCTCTCTCTTTTTTGTTTTTTGGTTATTGAGGGTTGAACAAAGATGTACGAGGTGTTAATTATAGTAGAACCATTAGCTGGATGTAGCCCTAGTTTAAAGGTAAATCGAGATAAAACCTTGCGTCTCAAATTCTCTTTCGCGCTTTTTATTCTTTATTTTCTTTGTGATTGTGTGGTGAATCCTTACACTTTTGAGTCACAAAACCTTCTTTAGATCTACTTCTTTAAATGATATTTTCAGCCACTATTAGGTCCCTATCTTTAGAGTGGTCTTGTACTAACCATGATGTAGATGGATATGGTGATTCCACTCCGAATGCCCCCAAGCTATCTGGACCATTAGAGGATTTCTAACCGCATGTCCCTCCTTATACTGTTTGTCGTTCCAGCTGTGCAAGCCAACCTTTGTTCTTCATGATTTTCATATCTTCTCTCGCATCTCCCCGAGCCTTGCACATGTAAAGAAACCAGCACTAACCCCTTTGGTAGTAAGTCATGGTAAACGTGTTATAGGCTTATGAGAGAAATTGTATTTGAAATTTAATTGATTTGCCCTTGTAGAATGATGTTGGTCGCAAATGGGCATATAACATCAAGATGAAGGCTGTAGATATCATGTAACACTACAAAGCTCGATTTGTAGCAAAATACTTTACTCATGAGTATATAATTGATTATGTTGAGACCTTTACTATTGTGGGACGTCTTACCCCTATTTAGAGTATTCTTGCTATTGTAGCTGTTAACCGAGGGACTCTATTTTAAATGGATGTTAAAATTGCATTCCTCAATGATGATCTTCTCAAGGTAGTCTACATAGAGCCTCCTCTTGGGCTCACCTATTCATCTTACAAAGTGTGCCATTTCCTTAAAGCCTTGTATGGGCTTAGATAGGCTCCTCATACATGGTAGGCCAAGTTTAGTTTTGTTGTGGAGCGCCTTTAGTTCACGTCCAGTTCTTATGACCATGCTCCCTTTGTTTGGCAAACATCTCGTGGATTTATCTTGCTGTAGATGACATGATCATTATTGGTGATGATCGCATTTTCATTGCAAAACTCACAGAATACCTTGACCTACAATTTGAAACGAAGGATCTTGAGAAACTTAGTTATTTTCTAGACTTGGAAATTGCTTTTGATTCATGTGGTTTTTATCTTTGCAAGCCAAGTACAAGGCTGATATTCTTTCACAAGAAAGAATAAGTAATAGCAAGATGCTACCACTTCATTTGAGAAAAATGCTAAATTTAACGACGTGGATGAGACTCATATTGAGAAACCTGTAGTCTTATTAACAACTAATCAGTAGCCTTTTATATGTTGTTGTCACTCGTGTTTGAGTATCACCTATGCTGTTCACATTTTTATCTAGTTCAGTTCTACGCTATGCATGACTTGTTTTGCGGCAATCCTTTGTATTTTTTGCTACGTCAATGGTGCTTTGTTTCATGGCTTTCACTTTTTGCTGAATCAACCATACTGATCCAAGCTCATTTTTTGATGCAGGCTGCGCTCGTGATCTGTCAAGTTGCCTCTCCACAGTCTATGGGTTCTTCCTAGTCAATCAGCGTAGCAAAAAGCTGACCATCACGCTCGATGGTACAAATGTGGAGTTTCATGCCCTCAGCCATACGATTTTGAATTATTGTGTAACATCCTGAATTTTGACTTATTTCGAGATAGATAAAATGATTATTTTGTCAATGCGCTATTAGTAACATTTACTCTAAATTGGCTCCTCATGAGTTAACTAATTATTCGGAAAGGTAATTAAGAATCAATATACGTACGACTAGTGAATTTAATCAGGGATATGCCGCTTAACCATAAGGATCAAAGATGAATGATACCACACTGTTGCAGACCAATTAGCGAATGGAAATAAATCGATTCGACATAAGTATGAAGTCAGATTGCGGGTGGTTCCGCATGACTTTGATATTAATTTTGAACGACATTAAATCGATTTCTTTTTGGCTTTGTGCTCAGTGTGAGCAATTAATGCATTGTGATTACATGATAATCGAGGATCACCCTGATTTGAATATGTATGATCGTGGATTGAAAATCTATCAACCATAGGTCAAATGCGCGAGAACCCCTAAACACCGCCTAAAAGTTAGGTCGTACTAAAATTGTGATTGATCGATTATAACCACAAATTTCAATTTGATATTGAGTATCAAACTTTTAGGGATGTTGAGACTAAAATATTAGATGTTGCCTCATTGATTCTCAAACTTATCAGTAAGCTCGAAAATTATCGGAAAATAATTCAACGGGCCTAGTTTTGAAGCTAAATATTTGGGAATTTGTACTTCAAAGGTAAAAAGACCAAAATACCCATTTTTAGAAGCTTGTTTAAGATTTTTTCTTATTATATTTTCTTTTTCTTTTTCTTTTCTTTCCCACCCACCTTCCTCCGCACGTTTCTCCCCCCCTACCTTTTTTGTTGACTTTCCTCTCTCTCTCTCTCTCTCTCCCCCCTCCCTCATTTTGCACGCCACATTTCCCCTTCACATTTCCCCTTTTCCCTTTCCCATTTCAACCGAAGCCTCCCTCTCCCTTTTTCTTTCCTTCGGACAGTCCATCATCCGAAATCACCGCACCACCACTCGCGGTTGTTGTGCCATCCACCGTGCCTAGCCACCACGCACCGTTGTCCCCGTCCATGCCGTTTTGAGCCATCCAAGCCACTCGCTCGCCACCGTCCGCTTCTCGGTCTCATTGTTGCTGAGACCCATTTTCATCGCCGCTTGTCTCGCCGTTTTAGACGTAGCCGCGCAACGCCCTCGCCGCCATCGTTGTGCCCATGTCATTGGAATTGCTAAACTGTAAGTTGATTTCCTAATCCCTTAGTTAGGGGTTAATCTTGCTTAGGAGTATTTTAATTAGTTTAATATTTGATTAATGATTTGGATGATGGTTAATTAGCAATATAATATTATTGATTAAGCTTGTTTAGTGTTAATCATGGTTAGAATAAAGTAACCGCAGTTATATTAAAGTAACTGAGGTTAAATTAAAGTAATCTTGGTTGGGTTAGTTAACCGTAGTTGGGTTGAAATAGTAACCATGGTTAGTATTAATAAATATTATTATTATTTTTGGAATAAATAATAATAATAATAATAATAATATTATTTTCGAAATTATTAATTAATTTATTAAATTATTTTATAATTTCGAATTATTATTATTATTATTACTATTCATTTCTGAAAATTAATTATTTTGGGGAAAATAATTAATTGTGATTATTTATGGGAAATGGTTTTAATTAAGTAATTTTGTGGGAAAATTACTATGGTCTAATTTTCTAAAGTCAATAGTATTTGTATACTACATTATTAAATGTCATTGGTTTATTAAAGAAGGGTTTTATTAAATGGAATTATTTGGGTTGGGTAATTAATTATGGGATTGGAAAATATTTATAAGTATTTTGTGGGAGTAAATTATTTTATCGGAATAATCGACTATAGTATTATATGCTTATATGCTTCATAAATGAGTATCTTTGAGTATAATCATATTCTATAGTCATTTTGGGTTGAATGCTTATTTATGGGAATAGTTGATTGTTGTAATCATGAAGACACATGTTTATTTATTATTGAATATTGAGACGCGTGGTTGGGTACTGGTAATTATTAAGGTATGTGATTATTTTGGAAAAATATGCAAGTATTATAATGTTGATTAGTATAAATTGATTGTTAGACTATGACTTAAACTGTTGATTATTGCAACTTTCGTGAGTGATTAAAATGCTAATGTTGTACATGATTGCTGGACACTACTGCATGACATGATACATATGTCAATTGCAATACCATGTTGCGTGAGCATGAACTGTATATGCATTTACGACAGAGCAAAGAAAAGAATGAATTGATTGATGATGTGTTGCATGATCACATTAAGAGGAGAGCATAACGTTGCCGATAGACCGCCAACCCTTGGGGTTGTGCCATGGCCTTTTAATTGTTCTGACTTCGGTCAGTTGCCTAATAATGGTCAGTTGCGGAGTTATGGTAGAGGCCAGACCCATGCTCCTTAGGGAATACTGTCGATGGGGGAGAGCTCACGACGTCGCCATGCTTCATGGGGGAGGACAATGCGTAGTCTACGACCAATTGACCGCCAACCATAAGGTTGTGCCGTGGTTCTAGGGTTGTAATAATCGGAGCATGTGTGGATGTTGATACATGAGAAAGCTATGTGCAATGTTCTGATTATTCGTATGTCTCTTAATGTCGTGATGATTTAACTGACAGCTTTTGCAAGTTGCATGCGCCAAGGCCAAGTAAGGTCGCCTATGTTTGCAACTGATTATTGAACTGTCGTCTGATAATACTGCTTGAGGTATGGTATGTGTTGTTTACCGGAACTAGGTTGCATGATTAGACTACCCTCGAGGCGAGCGAAATTCCTAATCGAGGCTTAGGATTTTGACTTACTAAGATTTTATCTCACTGGTTATTGTATAACCATTTTCAAGTCTGTAGGATGGAGAACCGGCATGTGTTACGGCTTGTGACCGTATTTGAAGGGAGTAAACAAACTCTGGCTTGTTGGTTTCATTGGCTCGATAGGATGATGCCTATGGTAAATGCTTGTACTTGTAAACTTTTTAGGGTTAATTAGTTAGTTAATAAAACAACACTTTTGAATATGTTATTGTTGGGCTTTCCTGCTATCCCTGCTTTTGGAATTGACTTGAGAGATTGTGATTTGCTTGCATGAAGATAAAAATAATGGTTGGCGATGTGTCTTGGGACGTTGCATGTAAATGACCGCGAGAGAATAGGGGTTGCTGCGTGCTCAAGGGTCGGGGTGTGACATATTGTGGTTGTAAAAATTACAACAAGACATAGGGGTTAGTCATCACGGTGGGATAGACCTTTATTGGGACAACCAAAAGGTTATTCAAATAATGATTTTTTCGATGAACATATCAAACATATTGAATCACCAGTCATTTACATGGGATGTTATGTCCACCAAATAATTGGAATAATTGTCCAAAAGTCATAAACTTATTATATATTGATCAATTTAATTTTAAACTTTTTTATTTGACTAATTTAGTTCTAAATATTTTGATGATTTCTAATATGGCCCTCCTATGAATTTTGGTCAAAATCACTAATGTGCATGCTAATTGTCCTATATAGCATGATTGGTATTGATGCAGACAATTTTGACTTTTTTTTAAAAATTTTATATTAAATTTATTTTCTTTCTTTTTCTTGTTCCCACTAGTCATCTTCCTAGAAGGGCCGGCAGAGGTCATTAGGCTTCGATGATGGCCGACAACCCTTGTGGCCACATGCAATAGTTGTGAAGGCCTTACCTAGCTCTCACCTGTAGTCGATGATGGCCTTGTGGCCCTCACCTAACGCATAGCAAGGGTGTGCAGGCCTTCGCTTATGGCCAGCCATCACCATGGCCTTGGTGACCCTCGCTATCCCTTATGAGAAGATTAATTGTGGAAAAAGAAACACGAAAAGAAAAGAAAAAAAAAAAGAAAGAGAAGAAATCAAAGATTTATAAAAAAAAAATTGAAAAATTTAAAGAATTGCAAAATATTGGATTGGCAAATCATATTTTTTTGCCAAAATTAGTTGGACGAATTATATTAGAAAATCGCTAAAAAGTTTAGAATTGAATTGACGGTTGTATAATATGTTTATGAAGTTTTAGACAATTTTCTCTCAATAAAACCATACATCTTATGTCTACTCCATCTATTAATTAAACTTTTGATATTTTCACCATAGCATATCCACTGGAGCATTTCCCTTGATCTTTTTCTCCAAACTTTAAGCGGACGGTCTTCCCTCCCACGTTAAGCTTGAGGGAGATGTTAGATATATCTATAATTTTTTTAGATTTATCTTTGATTGATACCGTCTATCAACTTAAGATAATAATTTATATTACTATTGTGTATGATTCCCCAAATATATTTTAACCATAGATAGGTTTTATTACAGCCTATATATAGCCATGTACTCCTTCATCGTCATATATGCTAAACATACATTTCTCTTCATTCGTTAACTGAAATTAATTTTCATGTATCTAATACTGTCCTTATCAAAACAAAGGTTGAATTTTCCCTTTTTGGCCATATGAGTTCTTGCTATTTAGTTCGTTAGTCCTAATAAAAACCCAACTTTTTGTGCATTCTCAAGACTTCCGCGACTCAAAGTCGGCCGCCGTTGCGTGAAAGGCGAATTTGCATGTGAAAGGCGGATTTGCATGGTCGTCCACGTGTCGTTTTGATCTCGGACTTTCATGCAAGAAGGAGCAGAGAAGGCGAACTCGTCCGATTGCTAGTGGAGGCCGAATGATAGTCAAACAGTCGTTGCCAAACCCCTCCTCGAAAATTTCCACTCCACCTACTCGGCCATAAATAGCGCCTCCAATCACGCCTACTGATTGATGGACCCCTCAACAAGGCAGACCATCATATGGAATCTTGACTACTGTCCCTCCCTAAAGTTTTGACAATGGATTCTTGTTTGATATTACAACCCATTCGACAAAAAAATTGTAATGACCCGGTCCGAGGGCGAGCAGTCTCTAGAAGGAGCAGCTCATGGAAGGTTTATAGGATAACTAAGGGGACAAGAATGTATCCAATTGCGCAATGTTTAGAGGAGAACACTTTGGGAATATGCACATGAAGTTGGAATTAATTCTCAAGAGATTTCCAGGATTGGTGATCTTTTTGGAAAAGTACCAACTTGTATTGCTAAAGGATAAAACTGAGAGTCTCGGTATGAGATGGATTAAAGCGGATAATACATCAAATAAGTTAATCTCAAGGTGTTGCAAGGACAAGTAAATTCTGAACTGATTTGATACACAACATATTAACCATAATTTTGAATTTAAGATGATGCGCATCATCCATGTGAGAAATCTATATCATCTACTTTTCTTTTCATAGACTGCGTACGACTGGAAATCCATTGGAGAAGAGTGCTAATGGCGAAGTCATGCCTGGAGACTTTAGTTCCCTTATCGGAGAAGAACCAAAGCATCAACTGGTGGGGACAAATTGGGGCCTAGAAGTGGGAGCACGACGTGCCTCTCAAGTTGTGATTTAACTGGAGCACTCGAGTTTGCGTTCTTTGAAAGGGTGTTTCATGGGTTCATGTAGTTAACTTCTATAGCATCATGATAGCGAATCTCTTCCTTTACCCTTCCAGTCTTGTCCCCAGAAATAAGCACTGAAAGCGACGTCTTCCCAGTTAAGCCCACGAAAAGGCAAAGGAAGAGACTGCAACTTTCTCAGGTCTCTAGTCTTTGGAAACACGTTTTACTCGTCAATGGTCCTCCATGCTACAGAGATTTTAAAGTCAGGCAAAAGTCCCATTTCATAAGTTTCATTGCCTTTTTTCCAACTTTTGAATCACCCCTTTTCAGCTTTTTAATAACCAAACATCAGCTCTCAGGAGTCCTTCTGCACAAGATGGTGCTCTTCTGTAGCCTGGTGATCCTTCTCACGACCAACCTCTTTCATGTGCCGGTGCAATCTCTGAACAACGAAGGCCTCGCGCTCTGGTCCTTGAAAGAGTCCATCGGTGAAGACCACGGCAGCTTCCTTGATAACTGGATCTTGTCCGATGAAACTCCGTGCAAGTGGAATGGGGTCAAATGCATAGGAGACGCAGTCGTTTCTCTCAGCCTTTCGAATAAGAATCTCACCGGCTCCCTTCCTTCTATCTTTGGAAACCTATCGGCACTCCGGCATATCAATCTCAGGAACAACAACCTCTCTGGAAGCCTACCTGTCTCGCTCTTCAATGTGAGCGGGTTACAACGCCTGGTGCTCTCAGGGAACTCGTTCTCTGGGAAGATTCCTGAAGAACTTGGGAAGCTCGGTTCCCTTCAGAACTTGGATTTTTCCGGGAATTCATTCAACGGTTCAGTCCCGGCATCATTACTTCAGTGTGGGCGACTTAAAGTGCTCGATTTGAGTCGGAATGGATTCTCAGGATCCCTGCCAGATGGGTTCGGGACTAGCTTAACTCAGCTTGAACATCTCAGTCTTTCATTCAACAAGTTCAGTGGTTCCATCCCCAGTGATATGGGGAACTTGTCGAGCTTGCAGGGAATTCTTAATTTGTCAAATAACTTGTTCAGTGGCCTGATCCCAGCAAACCTAGGAAACCTCCCTGAGACTGTCTACATAGATCTCAGCCACAACAATCTCAGCGGACCAATACCGCAAAACGGGGCTCTACTCGATGCAGGGCCGACTGCTTTCATGGGTAATCCTCTGCTCTGTGGAGCGCCACTCAAGTCGATGTGTCCACCCGACATTCCCAACCCAAATTCCCCGACAAATCCCCATTTTCCATCACAGGCTTCGCCTGATCCGCCTAAAAGAGGAAGTGCCATGAGTAATGGGATGTTGATCTCAATAATTGTGAGCTCCATGATCGGAAGCTGCTTTCTCGGGTGGTTATTGTCCCACTTACGTCGAAAGTATCGTGATTGCAGGGTAAGTGACAGTATTACTAACAGTATGAATGAAGAGAAAGTGATGTTTAAGAAGGAGCTCTTCTGCTTTGGAAAGGAGGCCATCGGGACTCTCTCACAAAAGATGGAGCAGTACGACTTCGTGGCGCTGGACTCCCGGGTTAATTTTGATCTCGACAAACTCCTGAAAGCATCTGCTTTCCTCTTGGGCAAGACGGGGACTGGAATAGTTTACAAAGTTGTTCTTGAGGACGGGTTGACATTAGCAGTCAGGAGATTGGGCGGAGATTCTCAGAGGATAAAGGAATTCCAAACCGAGGTTGAAGCAATAGCGAAGATCAAGCACTCGAATATTGTGCCTCTCCGAGCTTATTGCTGGTCTGGCGATGAGAAGCTGCTCATATACGATTACATACCCAATGGTGACCTTTCTGCAGCAGTACATGGTATAATTTGAATTTTTCTAGCATTATAAATGAAAGGATTTGAAAATTAGGTGGTGTATTCTTTAATCCTCGGAGCAAGAATTCACCAAAATGTTGAAAAATGATGATGCAAGTTGATCTTATCTGCGCACGACAAATTTCTTTTGTTTGGCAGGGAAGGCTGGGACAACAAATTTAATGCCGCTTTCATGGAGCACGCGTCTCAGGATCATGAAAGGACTAGCAAAAGGCATTGCCCATCTTCATGAGTTCAGTCCAAAAAGGTACGTCCATGGAGACTTGAAACCGAGCAATGTACTCCTCGGGAAGAATATGCAGCCCTTCATCTCTGATTTTGGCATCAGTCGACTTGCTAATTTCACTGGAGAATCTTCAAAGTTTCATCTTGAACAAGTAGCGATGGGAACGCCAGAGCAGAGCTCTCCCTATGAATTCACGGCAATAAACTCCACCGAGAATCTGAGATCCTACTATCAAGCGCCTGAAGCATCCAAGCCCACAAAGCCATCGCAGAAGTGGGATATTTACTCGTTTGGGATGATTTTACTAGAGATGATCACAGGGAAGTTGCCCATAGTTGAAGTGGGGTCTCTCAGATTCGATCTAGTCCGGTGGGTGCAGGTGAGCATCGATGAGAGAATTCCAATTTCCAACATTATAGATCCCATCTTGCTCCATGATCTCGACAAGGAAGAAGAGATGGCGATGGTGCTTCAGATGGCTCTTGCTTGTGTGAACAAGAGCCCAGAAAGGAGACCTTCCATGAGGCATGTCTTGAACAACTTAGACAAATTGGCCATCTTCACCAATACTTAAAGTCAGACAGACATTACAGTTGTTAACACACAGCGACAAGCATTCATTGTCAGCCGATTGTTAAACAAGTGGTGCCTCTTCAGAGTTTACTAATGCAGAAACAGGTCTGGGAGGAGAAAGGCCCGGGCTATCAAATCAGGCTCAGAGAATCTACCGAGGATCGACTTCGTCTCTTTATCTCCTGTGGCACAATTTTCTTCGCTCTCATGCTTAAATACTAAGAGGTTGCTTGGTGGCAATTCTCTCCCATTTCTTATCTATGCTTATACAGTTAGACGATAAACACTGTTCATTGAATTCGACATATATATCATGATATTGTTGTACCTCCATATCTTGCAGTAAAGGTCATTGCTCCAAGCGGTCTCGATGGCAATGTTCTTCTTTCAACTTTTTAAGTGATGCAACTATCCTAATGGCAGAAATTCATAGGCGACAAGAATCAACAGTACCTTAAATATGATAGTTATGGGGCACTTTTTCTTTTCATCAATTGTTAGTCCCTATTAAATGTTCGCATAGACATTGATACTTGATTCAGCGAAACGTGTACCCTCCAGATCTCCATTCACAGAATAAGATGAAATAATTGCAGGACCTCGGGATGTAATATTTGGGCCAAATAAGCCAGCCCATCTTTTTTCTCTTAAAAACCAGCCCAACCCATCTTCATTTCCCCTTCTTTTGCCACGCCCAAGTCAGTGGGCAAAACAGGAGAAGAAAGAACATAAAGAAACGAGAGGAGAGAAAGTGAAGGGAAAGAAAAGAGAAGAATGAGAAGGGGAAAGGAGGAGAAACTCCCATGTGCTCGCCATTGACATCTTGACAGCTCATTTTAAGACCATTCTACAATGCCGGTAAGTGATTAAGACCTTTAATCGTCATCTGAAGTTGCAATTAGGACTTGAAATTCGAAATTAGTGGAGATTTATGTGGTGAAATCCGATTTTTGAGTTGTTGAGCTGCAAATTTTAATGGAAATGATAATTTAGGATGTTATGAAGTTATAGCATTTTGTGGATCTCAATTTGAGCTTAGGTTTGTCCGGAATGGAATTTTTAAGTTTGGCTCGCGTTCTTGTACTGTTCTGAACAGTAGCTTTGAGACTGATTTTGAGGTATTTTTGGTGAGGTTTTAAAGCGGATGAGTTGGAGTTGTTGTAGTATATCAAAATTTCTTTCTAAGGATTATAAGTTGGCTCGAAATGGAATTTTGTAAAGAAAGTTATAGCACGATGAAATTTAGCATGCGAACCACGTCTCGCGGATAATAATAGGTTTCTGTTAAAAGTGAACTTTCCGTTGGCATGTAGGTATCATTTTATCAATATAATCAAGTCATTAATTAGCATGTCCTTTTACTTGTTTTTTTTTATATATTATTTTTGGATTAATTGTTAGGAATTCGAGTGCGTCGACTCAAGTAAGCACTTAGTTTTTGACTTTTTTCATGTGAGTGATACTATTTCTTTTTTGTATTTTAAACTCATGTTTGAAAAACATTATGGGTTATATATGCTATGAGTTGGAAAAATAACATCTTTTGTTGCATAAAACAAGATCAAACTTTTACTGCCATTTGTTGTTTGGATGGGAGAGTTATTCTTTGATTCTACTTGAAAATGGCCATTTGTTGTTTGGATGGGAGAGTTATTCTTTGATTCTACTTGAAAATGGTTTGTGAAACTTTTATGACAGAATGTTGAAAAGTTTGTGGTTCTTAAAAAGTGCTTTGATAATTATATATCAAATTCTTGATAAGTTTGCAATTCTGATTCTGACTGTGGATTATTAGGGACTTGTGATTGTTAGTTGATGCTTAATGTCTCTGTGAACCTTGAGGGGTGTGTGATATGCATATACCAAGCTAGGATATCATTATGGATCAAGCTACCAGCTTAAAATAGGTCGACCTAATCAAGGGGGAATCTTAATCGTTTTGTCACGGGCGTTAAGCGTGATCATGATTGGACATTTAAGCTTGAGTTTGGTCAATGGAATCGACCATTGACATATAATTTGAATTTATTCGATGAAATGGACCATCAACCTGTGTTTTGATGAGTTTAGCAAATGGAATGGATCATCGGCATGTGTTTGATGAGATTGACCAATGGACTCGACCATTAGTATTTATTTTGTTATTTTCTTGAGATATTTGCAGTATGAATATATTATGTTAAAAGTGGATTATATTAGTATTGTAAATGTGCATAGTAATTTCTCGATCCGTTTAGAAGAAATGTATTACTCACTGAGCCGTGGTAGCTCATTCCTTTCTTATTATCATGTTTTTCAGGTGCCTCAGTTAACAACTGATAGAGCGAGAGTGATGGCAGGGGAACTTTTGAGAGCTGAAATTTTGGGATAGTTTGAGGCTGCATTCTTCGGGCAGAAAGGACGGTCGTGTCACTCCCTTGTCCTTATAGGATTTGGGGTGTGACAGGGATGGTCTTTTGGAGCTAACAAAAAAAAGAATCTAGCTTAGATCAATAAGAAGGCTGTCGGGCACGACCACATCACACTCCACAGCAGAAATTATGGCCGCACTAAACACAGCCATAATTCAATATACAAGCAGAACATGCAAAGGTGGGACGCAAGATTTTAACATGGACACCCCAACGAGGGGAAAACCATAGAGCAAGCTCGCCCAGAACTTCCACTATGCAAAGCAGGGCTACAACAGGCCTTCCCTGGTCCAACTAGAGCTTACACAACATTTCATCGAGATAACTATCTTGGATCACAACAACAGCACGCTCACCATTACAATAATACGGAGAAAAGTGAAATCAAATCTTGCGCAGTGAGGATGCGATAATTCATGAGTATAAAATAGGCTTTCCAACGACTAGCGCTGGTCAATAGGTATCGCACTTTGCCATGAAAAACATACTAGAATTTCGACGAAATCAGACTGAAATTGCCATCTGACTCTTGATAAACAGCCCCACACAAGGTATTTTTTCTTTTTCCTCCTCGTTCTCTCGGTTTCCTCAAATGAGCTCTCTTTTCTCTCATATGCTTCTGTTCAGTCAGCTGACTCTCATCTCCTTTTTCACTTTTGGCTGAGTGAGTCAAGGCCACGGTTTGACCAAGTGGATGAGTGCCTGGAGGAACCCACACACAACAAATCTCCCTCCCCAACTCACTTGGAGGGAGGCTCTATATGCCCACGGTCACCCTGCAAATAAGTTTTCCTTGAGGCAAAGCTTTTGCCGTCATATTTGACCCTCAGCCGCCAACATGGATCTTCTCTAGCTGCAGTTCCTTCATCTCAAAGTGAATCTTGAATCCAGGTATACATGACCTCTATATGCTTCGTATGCGAATGAAATATGGAGTTCTTGCTTGGATGACACTTGACGGCTGCAGTATAGAGTATAACTCTTTTGTTCATGGCCTGACTCTAATAGGAGCTTCTTCATCCACAAGTTCTCCTTGCAGGATTTTGTGATATACTCTGCTTCAGCAGTTGATTGAGGAACGCACTTCTGCAACTTTGATTACCAAGACACCGTTCCCCCTGCATAAGCAACCATCTATCGCAACATCAATTGCCTGGAATCAATGTCACCTACCCTGTCTGCATGTGTATTCTTCTACCATAGATTTGCCATTGTCAAAGCACAAACAAGACTTAGAGGTGCCTCTGGTATACCTGAAAATCCATTTAACCAAACTGCCCAATGTTCTCTGCCCTAATTGGAGAGGAAGTGGAAACATGCCTACTGCATGAGCAATGTCTGGCTGGTACATGCCATGGCATACATCAAGCTACCAACTGCCAATGCGTATGGCACTTTCTTCATTTCTTCTTCTGTCTGTCTCACTTGTAGCACACTAACTCAGCTTGAAAAGGCATACAAGTGGAGTGCTAACTGGCTTTGACTTGCTCATGTTGAATCTCTACAGCACCTTCTCGATGGATATCTGTCCTGCAATAATCAGAGTTTTCTGTTCTTCTTGTAGGAGTGATTCTTATGCCAAGGATCTGCTTTGTTGGTCCCAAGTCCTTCATAGCAAATGACTTTCCAACTCTCCTTTCAAATCGTGAGTCTTCTCTGCATCCAGGCTGAAAATCAACATATCATCCATGTAGAGAAGGTTGTTTCTCCTTTCAACCCTCACTGCTTATCTCTTGGGTTGCTCTATATAGATATCCTCTCCGACCTGCTTCTGCTCCCTCTTGAGCAATCTGCACTCTCTTCAAATGTGACTTGGCTTGCCACAATGGAAAAAATTAACTCCCTTCCTCAACTTGGATCTCCCCTTTGATTTACTACATCCAGTGTTATACTAGGGGTTTCGCAATCTGTTCCTCCCTTGCCGTTCTGTCACCAGTGCCTCGAATTGGGACGACAAGCCCTGAGATTTCCGTCTCATATCCCCATTCAAGACACCACTCTTAGCAAGTTCCATAGAAACAACCTTGTCAGGAGCGGAATTCGCAAGTGCGACTCCAAAATTTCCCTAGGACTCTGGGTAGAGCAGCAACCGCCCACAGCCCAAGAACTTCATCGTCACATCTGTGCATGTACTAGACAACTGTCAATAATCAAGTAATCGGCGACAATGGTTCCCTCTATATTTCGAAGGGCATCATTTTCTTGAATAGAAATGACTTATTATACCCAGTCTTCGGGAGTAACAACTGCTACGGATGAGATTTTACGCATTATGATTTACAAATTGCCGAATGAATCCCCAAACCTCCTCATGCTCACATGCCCAGTTCTCATCACTTAAGTTCGGGTTTCTCAGAAGCAAACACCGGAAGTTGCAAACGATTTCACAAACATTAGATCTTTCATTTTACTCTTCATATATGATAATCTATGCCACTCAAACAAATCGTTGCGTTCATCCTCTCCATTTTCGCTCGAGACATCTACCAGCACACAGTAAAACCAGTGCTCTGGTCCCACTTTCTCAGGGAAAGACCGTGGTGCGACCACGTCGCACCGCTGTGGGACTGCGGGATTTCTTCTCTCCTCTTTCGGTGACTAGATAGGAACAACAAATGCCGCTATTAAACAAGCGGACAATGCAGACGTGGGTACACATGATAACGTGGGAACCCCATCTGAGGAAAAACTACTGTGCAGAGAATGTTCACAACAGGGCCTTCTCTAGCTCAACTAGATTTACACTTCTCATCAAGATAACTACAATCTTGAAATAAGTGCGGTGGCGTCTCACCTAGCAATAAAGTCGAAAAATACCCAGTTGGAGAAATTTTAGAAAATCGTGATTCAATTATAGTGAATTCTCGAGTCGAAATTTGTATATAACCAAAGTTTCAGATTTACGAAATTAAGGAAAAAGAAGAAGAAGAAGGTCTAATTACATCAAATTCAGATTGGAATAAAAGAAGAAGAATAAGAAGAAGACTTGTCCAGATGCGTTATGGTCTTATTTTATGCCACCCATCGCTGCTTCTCCCGCAGTTTACTCTCGTCCTCCACCTACCACAACAGTTAAGCTCGGCGTTTGAACGTGCAAGTCTGTTCTCTCTCTCTCTCTCTCTCTCTCTCTCTCTGGCTCGTATTAAGGCTTGAGCGAGAAACCTGGTCCGACAAAGATCACTTTTTTCGCAAATCATCTGAACTAGCTCTAGTTTTCAGGCAATAAAGCCATCACTTTTGTTCCTTGTACGCACTGGGGTACTTTTACTCGGTCGTCTTCTTTCTTGCGCTTTACTACGTTTGCTGCTATTTTTGCTTTTCTGCGAGAGTATTGACCGGTTAGTTTGGCTCTATGTATGGGGCTGCTCCCGACAAAATGGGAAGCTTCCTGTCGGGCTCCTACTCCGTTATTTGTGGGACACCAGTGAAAGGGAGTAGAATTAAGAACATGGAAGCATCCTTCTCTCATTCGGCATGAATGCTTGACGAGCAATTGAGCCGTATTCGTGCTTGCGCCTTTCGTTGGGTGGTTGCGTCGCATTGAATTGAAACCATGCGTCGGAGGAATTCTGGGTTTCTTTCTTTTCTTAAGGGCATCTTCTTCTTGGGGGTTCCTCAGGTTGGTGGCTTTTCTCTTCACTTTAGATTCTCTTGCCATTGAAGTTGCTTGTGAGGTCTTTGTAATGGTTAAAAGAGGGGAATTATACGCCCTTGAGTTGTTGTTGTTCTTGGTGTATTTAGCATCAGTGAGTTGGTGGAGACAATTCGTGAATCAATTTTGAGTTTCATTAGGAAGCAGAGAGAAGCTTTTCATTGAGAAAAAGAGAGAGAATAAAATGGGGGGTTTAAGCATCAAAGTTTTGTGGTTTCATGCTGAATTGAATGGAAGGAAAAGTGGAATTGGTTGCAGTTGGAAACTGGAAGCAAGTGTGAAATGTACTACTGATGATATTTGAAATTCCTTGCTTTGCAATAATGGGAATCCGTGCAAGTATGGAATTGAAGAGGGAATGAAATGCAACTGAATGGGGTTAGATTCTCAATTTTTTTGAGCAGTGGCGATGAAGAAACAACATGGAAAGGTAAAGGAAGTAGGAATAAAATGTCAAAAGTATTTCCTCACGTGTATCGTGAGAGAAATCACACCTGCATGATAAATGAAGGGGCATTACTTTCCTTTGCTGCACCTAACAACAGAAAGGGGATAGGCATGTCACTGTCCATTCCCTTCAATCAAATGCATTAGTCGAAATAGTGGCATAAACGTGAACTTTTCCCCTTTCCCTGGAAAACTGCTTGCTCTTGGCTATTACTTTGAGATATTGCAATAGTATTTATTTCAAGAGATCTTCAAACTATTAACAAGCAATATTCAAATTCTGTTCCTGCTTGTATAGTTTTTTACATTTATTATCATACTCACATAGCAATAAGAGAAATTCACTTTGGTCATTATGCAATTACTATGAGAGTCCTGCCTGTTATTTTTCACACTTGTTAAGGAACTCCAAGAATAGAATACACTCATATCTAAGTGCGCTAATACACCTTATAAATTTGCAAGCCTTCTTTTTCATCAAGATAATTGGAAAGCTGCCCATTTGTGCTTGTCTAAGGATTTGAGTCCTGGGAGCTTGAAATATTTGCAGAGTGCTTAGATAGCATGATTTGCATTGGATGGTTCGCAGATTTAATTTCACAGGTGAATGATGTGGGATGTTCCATGGGTTCCTTATTTTATCACCGGTGAATGATGTGAGATATTCTATTGGTTCCTTAATTTATGCACCATCTTGAATTTTCTGTAGGAAATGGATGTTTTGGTTGGATGACCCTTTTATTCAGAAATAAAAGAAGTTTGGCTTATTTTATTGGATTTGGAAATAATTTTTCTGCATGGTTTTCTAGGAGGTGCTAAGCTCAACTTTGGACTCTTCTGCAATAAGCAACAGTTCTATTCCGCTAATCAAGATTCCTTTGATAGAACAGAAAAACCAGCAGGTTCATCCTGTTCTTTGCCTTTTCTGTCTAAATTTATCCATATCTGACAGAGGACACATGTCCTAGTGTATGTTCCTGCATACTGGGTAAACCTTCAATAGCTGTTACTATTCTTTCCAGAAGGGGGGAACTGAAATGACTTCTCGTCAACCAAAGTGCTTTTGTAACAGCATCGATGTTTTTGTTTTTCGGTAATTTTAGGAAACATCAATTTTGACGGAGATAATACTAACAGTTTGTCATCTGGCATCTGCGTTCATTCTACAGCGTAGAATGAGGAGCCAGATTACTTCAAATATGATGATGTCCAGTGGAGTGATGGTCGCAAGGACATACGTATATGATTGGCTGATCCTTATGGTTATTTTGGTTATTGGGTCCCTCCTCCATCTCATACATCCATTTTATCGCTTCGTTGGGAAGGATATGATGACTAATCTGAAGTATCCACTGAAGAGCAACACAGTGCCTTTCTGGGCTGTTCCAGTAGGCATTCTTTGCTTTTCCCCTTAATAGTCAGTCTGTAAGTTTAAGAATTTTCATTGGTGGGGGTTCTCATTTTTCTTTTGTTTCTTCCCAACAAAATTTAGACATATGCCCTTCTGTTGCCAATGGTGATATTTGTGGTCATGTATCTTCGGAGGAGAGATATCTATGATCTTCATCATGCTCTTCTAGGTGAAAGTATCTTTTTGTGCCATTCTCATTTATTCTCTTCCCATCATTCAATGGTTATTGTTTCTTTTTCCCCCAAGAATATGCTAAATGGAAGCTGTTTAGGCAGGGCTCTTTTATTCTGCTTCAGTCACTGCAGTTATAACAAATGCCATAAAACTTGCAGCTGGCTGCCCTAGGCCAGACTTCTTTTGGCGTTGTTTTCCAGATGGGAAAGATGTAGGTGCATAAATTGTGCTGGCTAAACTGACTATTCATTCACAAGTCTGCTTGCAGCACTTAATACTTGAATTTATTCCTAGGTGTATGATCAATTGGAAAATGTCATTTGTCATGGTAAAAGAAGTGTCATAGATGAAGGGCACAAGAGTTTTCCTAGCGGACATACTTCATGTAAGCATCTCTCTTTGTCATCTTAAATAGTATTATCCAAATGCTCAATGTGAAAGGAAAAAGAATGATCTAATGTATGTGAGCTTGTTATGTGAATAGCTTGGATTTTATTGTGCAGGGTCCTTTGCGGGTCTTGGTTTCTTATCGCTTTATTTAGCTGGGAAGATTAAAGCATTTGATCGCAAAGGTCATGTTGCAAAATTATGCATCATCTTTCTCCCACTTCTTGTTGCATCTCTTGTCGGCATTTCAAGAGTAGATGACTACTGGCATCACTGGCAGGATGTCTTCGCTGGAGGCCTCCTAGGTTTGTCTTTTTTCTGCAATATGTGGGAGTCATAACGGTGGTGAGTTTGATTCTTTTGCTTAATGTGCGGAAGACTTTTTGCAGGGATTACGGTAGCAGGGCTTTGCTATCTGCAGTTCTTTCCACCTCCATATCATGCCCAAGGTATGTTTCGAAGCAAATTGTTACGGCCTTCAGTAGTCATAAAAATTCCTGGATGCTATCTTATAATTGTTTTATTATCAAAAGATTACTTGCACTAAAGCTCCCTGAATTGGCAGGGCTATAGTCATGCTGCCTCATAATATAACGAGAGAACTGAAGAGAGCAAGATAATTGAAAGTTTAATACGTAATCTTCGGACATTGATGGATGAGGACATGGGGATAGCGATGACCATTTTCTCTGCATTAGTTTGTAGTTGTCCTATTGTGATTGTAAGATTACTTGCATTGCAACTCCCTAATTTGGCATGGCTATAGTTATGCTGCCTCATAATGTAATGAGATAATTAAAGAGAGCGAGATCATTGAAAGTTGATTACGTAATCTTTCTTAAGACATTGATGGATGAGAACATGGGTATAGCAAAACCATTTTCCCAAAAAAAGTCTCACAATCTATTTGTTTGCAGGTTGGGGGCCTTATGCTTACTTTGAAGAACTGGAGTTGAGTAGGAATGCACAGGCTGCAAATGCAGCAGATGTGCCTGATGCGCAGGCCATGGAAACTCAAAACGAGAGCCATCCAGATGAGCAGAGCGGCATCGGATGCATGGGCCTGACCCTATCACCTACTCCCGATCAATCACCGCAAGACATGGAATCAGGGGGAAGGTGATTCTGTTTGTCTACTGGCCCTTTAATCTGTAAAGCCTATTGTACAGAGTAGAGTTTGAGTATCTCCATTTTTTTTATTGTCTTTTTTTGGGCAAGCCTCTGACAAGTATTATCTAGGAACTTTTTTTTTTTGGTGGGAAGTAAATGTCACGTGCTCTGAATGGACATCAAATTACACATTCGGTCCTTTCCCACACTTGATCTTAAGATCAGGATGTCATTAATTTTTTTTCTTTACTAATCCTGTGTTGAAATCAGTTTTTGTAGCTTCTGCAGTCATTTTGGTTAGACTAAAGAGAATGCAAACGCTAATAGACAAATATCATTGCCAGTTGCAAAACTGATATCTCTGAATAGCTTCTTCTGATGGTCTTTTTGATAATCACAGACAATGTTCGACATCTATTACTCCAGATTTGACCATATCTAAAGCCCAGTCTTGCGACCAAATATTTATGTGGTAAAACCATGTCCAGTCAGAGGAAGGATTGTCCTCAAATTGTGCTAGAATCAACGCGTACCTTGCATGCCCTTTCCGAGCAAAATATTCTTTCTTTCTGCAGAACTCTTGTTTGATTTCTTACCAGGCCAAAAAGGCACCACAATCAATCAACATATGTGTATGCTATTTAGTCGCTCTCTTTAATTCTGTATGTATGGGCTGGTCAAGACAAAATGGGAAGTTTCCTGTCGGAATCCCACTCCATCGTTTGTGGGATACCACTGAAAGAGTAGAATTAAGAAAATGGAAGCGTCATTCTCTCGTTTGCATAAAAGCTTGATAAGCATTTGAACCACCAGTAGCAGTTGGCCCTTCGTTGTGTGGTTGCCTCACATCGAAATGTGACCATGCATCGGAGGAATTTTGGGTTGCTTTCTTATTTGAAGGGCATCTTCCTTTTGGGGGTTTCTCAGGTTGGTGGGTCTTCTCTTCGTTTTAGATTCTCATGCTATTGAAGTTGCTTGTGAGGTCATTGTAATCGTGACAAAAAGGGAATTATATGACCTTGAGTCATGGGTGTTCTTGATGTATTTGGCTTCAGTGATTCGGTGTAGACAAATTGCGAATCTGTTTTAGCTTACATTGGGAAGAGAGAGAGAAACTTTTCTTTGAGAAAAAGAAGAGAATAAATGGATGGTTGCAGCATCAAAGTTTCGTGGCTTCATACTGGATTGAATGGAAGGGAAAGTGGGAATTGGAAGTGCAAGTGAGATGTCCTACTGATGGTGATTTGAAATTCCTGGCTCTGCAGCAAGTGGAATTAGTGAGAAAATGGAATTGAAGAGGAAATAAAATGAGGGAATGGGATTGCATTATCTATTTTTTTTTTCTATTGGTGGCGATGGGGAAACAACATTGAAAGAGAAAGGAAGTAGGAATATAATGTCTAAAATACTTCCTGAAATGTATCAAGAGAGAAATTGCATCTGCATGAGAACTGCAGGGGCATTCCTTTCCTTCGCTGAACCAAACAACAGAAAGGGAATAGACACGTCCTTGCCCATTTCGTTCAACCAAATGCATTATTTGAAATAGGTGGCACAAACGTGAATATTCCCCCCTTCCCTGGAAAGCTTCTAGCTATCGGCTATTACATTGAGATCCTGCATTAGTATTATTTCAAGAGATGTTCAAATTCTGTTCCTATTCAAAAATGTTTTTTGCATTCATTATCATACTCAAAGAGCAATAAGAGAAATTCACCTTAATCATTGCGCAATTACTGTGAGAGTACTGCCTGCTATTTTTCACTCTTGTAAAGGAATTCCAAGACTACAATACACACGTATCAAAGTCCACTAATACAACCTGTATATTTGTGTAAGCCTTCTTTTTCATCAACATCCTGGAAAACTGCCCATTTTGTGCTTGTCTAAGGGTTTGTGTCCTTGGAGCTTGCAAATAGTTTAGTGTGCACGGATAGCATGGTTTGCATTAAATGGTTTGCAGATTCAATTTCCTGCAAGTGTATGACAGAGTGAATGATGTGGGATGTTCTATGGATTCCATAAGCTATGCACCATCTTGGATTATTTGTAGGAAATGGAAATTTTGGTTGGATGACCCTTCTATTATCAGACATAATAGAAGTTGCTCGGCTAATTTTATTAGATTCGAAAATATTTTTTTGTGTGTGGTTTTCTACGAGAAGGTGCAAAGCTCAAGATTGGACTCTTTTGTAACAAGCAGCAGTTCTTTTCCAATAATCAAGATTCCTTTGATTGAACAGAAAAACCACAGGGTTATTCCTTTCTTTGATTGTACTTTTCCTGTTTGATTTTATTTACTTCTGACAGAGGGCACAAGTATCTAGCATACGCGCCTTCATACTGGCTAAATCTTCAAAATTATTACCATTATTTCTGGAAGAGGGAAACTGAAATGAGTTCATCAACGAAAGCGCTTATGTAATGGCATCATCGATATTTTCTTTTCCGTTTTTCCTTTTTTTTAGGACATCAATTTTGATGAGATTATACTCATAGTTTTTGATATCTGACATGTGCAGTCATTGTACGCTGACCCAAATTGCTTCAAATATGAGGAGGTCTAACGGAATGAAAGTCACAAGGACACATATATATGATTGGCTGATCCTTATGCTTCTTGCGGTCATTGTGACCCTCCTCCAGTTCATACATCCATATTATTGCTTTGTCGGGAAGGGTATGATTACTAATCTCAAGTATCCAATGGAGAGCGACACGGTGCCTTTCTGGGCTGTTCTGGTTGGCATTCCTGGCACTACTCTTATCCCCTCAATAGTCAGTCTGTAAGTTTAAGAATTTTGACTGGTGGTGGTTTTCATTTTGCTTTTGTTTCTTCCAACAAAAATTAGGCGTATGCCGTTCTGTTGCCAACGGTGATATTCGTGGTCAGGTATCTTCGGAGGAAAGATATCTATGATCTTCATCATGCTGTACTAGGTGAAAGTATCATTTTGTGCCATTCTCATGTATCCTCTGCTCACAGTTCAATGGCGGTTTTTTTCTCTTTTCTTTTGAGAATATACTAAGCCGAAGCTGTTTAGGCAGGACTCTTTTATTCTGCTGCATTCACTGCGGTGATAACAGATGCGATGAAACTTTCAGTTGGCAGGCCTCGGCCAGATTTCTTTTGGCGTTGTTTTCCAGATGGGAAAGATGTAGGTGTATATAAATGGAGCAGTATATACTGACTATCCTTGGGCAAGTCTGATTGCTGCACCTAATACTTGGATTGATTCGTAGGTGTATGATCAATGGGGAAATGTCATTTGTCATGGTACAAAAAGTGTCATAGCTGAAGGGCACAAGAGTTTTCCCAGCGGGCATACTTCATGTAAGCATTTCCCTCTGTTATCTTAGATAGTATTATCCAAAAGCTCACAACGAAAGAGAAAAAGAATGATCCACTGCATCAGACCATTATACAGGCAAATCTCGTTAGTATGTGAATAGCTTGGATTTTATTGTGCAGGGTCCTTTGCCGGTCTTGGTTTCTTAGCTCTTTATTTAGCTGGGAAAATAAAAGCATTTGATCACAAAGGTCATGCTGCAAAATTGGGCGTCCTCTTTCTCCCACTTCTTGTTGCATCTCTTGTCGGCATTTCAAGACTAGATGACCACAAACATCACCGGCAGGATGTCATTGCTGGAGGCCTCATAGGTTTGTACTACTGTTTTCTGCTATTTGTGGGAGTCAGCAGTGGTGAGTTTGATTCTTTGGCTTAACATGCCAAAGAAATTTTGCAGGAATTACGGTTGCAGTGTTTTGCTATTTGCAGTTCTTTCCACCTCCATATCATGCTCAAGGTATGTTTCGAGGCAATTTGTTATGACCTCCCAGTCATCATAAAAATTCATGGACGTTCTCTTGTGGTTGTCTTATTCTGGTAATAAGATTACTTCCAATACAACTCCCTAAATTGGCAGGGTTATAGTCATGCCTCATAATGGAACAAGACAAAAGAGAGAAAGATCAATGAAAGTTAATTACGTAATCTTTCTTTAGACCTCAATGGATGAGAACATGTGGAAAGGAAGTTTCACGGATCTGTATGTTTGCAGGGCAGAGGCCTTATGCTTCCTATGAAGAACTGGAGTCAGTTGCAGAGAATGTTCCTGCAAGGCAGGCTGCGGAGACTCAGAACGAGAGCTGCCTGGATGAGAGGAGCAGCGGCACTGGATGCATATCATCTACTCCTGGTCAATCATCGCAAGACATGGAATCAGGTGGAAGGTGATTCTCTTTGGCTACTGGCCCTTTAGCCGGCGGAGCTGATTGTACAGAGTTGGATTTTAGTATATGCTGCTATTTTGTTTTTTCTTGAACAAGCCTATGACGAGAATTATTTAGGCACTTTTGTTATGTTTCGCAAGTGAATGTAGCATGCTCTGATAGCACATCTGGTCCTTTTCCATCCTTTTGATCTCACAGTCAGGATGTCATTAATGCTTTTCTTCTTTACTGATCCTATGTTGGATCCAGTTTTTGTACTTCTACTGTCATTTTGGTGAGACCAAAGAGAATGCATGCAAGCACATATAGGCGAGTGCCATTGCCAATTGCAAAACTGATGTCTCCAAGTAGCTTCTTTCGATGGTCTTTTCGATAATCACAGAGGATGCTCTTCATCTGTTGCTGCAGATGTGAACGTCTCTAAAGCATAATTCTTGCAACCAAACATTTGTCTGGTAAAATCTTGTCCGGTCAAAGGAAGGAAGGCCTTTTCTGTTTCCAATTGTACTAGAATCAACACGTCCCTTCACTGCAGTGATAACAGATGCCATAAAACTTGCAGTTGGCCAACCTCGGCCAGACTTCTTTTGGCGTTATTTTCCAGATGGGAAAGATGTGGGTGAATATAAATCGAGCAGAATACACCGACTATCCTTGGGCAAGTCTGATTGCAGCACCTAATACTTGGATTGATTTGTAGGTGTATGATCAATGGGGAAATGTCATTTGTCATGGTAAAAGAAGTGTCATAGATGAAGGGCACAAGAGTTTTCCTAGCAAACATACTTCATGTAAGCGTTGCTGTCAGTTATTTTAAAAAGTATTATCCAAATGCTCAATGCGAAAGGGAAAAAGAATGATCTACTGTATCAGACTATTATACAGGCAAATCTTGTGAGTATGTGAATAGCTTGGATTTTATTGTGCAGGGTCCTTTGCGGGTCTTGGTTTCTTATCACTTTATTTAGCTGGGAAAATAAAAACATTTGATCACAAAGGTCATGTTGCAAAATTGTGCGTCATTTTTCTCCCGCTTCTTGTCACATCTCTAATCGGCGTTTCAAGACTAGATGACCACAAACATCACCAGCAGGATGTCATTGCTGGAGGCCTTCTAGGTTTGTACCACTGTTTTCCGCAATTTGTGGGAGTCATAGCGATGGCTGAATTTGATTCTTTGGCTTGACATGCCGAAGAAATTTTGCAGGGATTACGGTAACAGTGTTTTGCTATCTGCAATTCTTTCCACCTCCATATCACGCTCAAGGTATGTTTCAAGGCAATTTGTTATGAACTCCCGGTCATCATAAAAATTCATCGACGTTATCTTGTAGTTGTCTTATTCCGGTAATTAGATTACTTTCAATACAACTCCCAAATTTGGCAGGGTTATAGTCGTGCCTCATAATGGCACAAGACAAAAGAGAGCAGGATCATTGAAAGTTAATTACATAATCTTTCTTTAGACCACGATGGATGAGAATATGGGTAAGGAACAACCATTTTCTCGATGGAAGTTTCATGAATCCGTATGTTTGCAGGTTGGGGCCCTTATGCTTCCTTTGAAGAACTGGAGTCGACTGCAGAGAATGTTCCCAAAAGGTGGGCCGCGGAGACTGAGAACAAAAGTTGCCTGGATGAGAGGTGCAGTGGCACTGGATGCATATCACCTACTGCCGATCCGTCACTGCGAGACATGGAATCAGGTGAAGGGTGATTCTGTTTGGCGATTCTGTTTGGCTACCGGCCCTTTGGTCAGCAGAGCCAATTGTACAGAGTTGGGTTATAGTATATGCTCCTATTTTTTTCCTTGAACAAGCCACTGACAAAGTATTATTTAGGCACTTCTGTTATGTTTCGCAAGTGAATGTAGCACGGTCTGAACGGACATCAAATAGCACATTTGGTCCTTTTCCACCTTTTGATCTCACGATCCTATGTTGGATCCAGTTTCTGTAGCTTCTGCTGTCATCTTGGCGAGACTAAAGAGAATGCATACAAATGCGTATAGGCGAGTGTCATTGCCAATTGCAAAACTGATAATCTCCAAGTAGCTTCTTCTGATGGTCTTTTCGATAATCACAGAGGATGTTCTTCATCTATTGCTCCAGATGTGAACGTCTCTAAAGCATAATTCTTGCAACCAAACATTTATCAGGTGAAATCTTGTCCGGTCAAAGGAAGGAAGGCCTTTTCTGTTTCAAATCGTACTAGAATCGACACGTACCTTGCATGCCCCTTCTGGGCAGAAAGAAGGAATCTTTTTTCTGCAGAACTCTTTTCTTACCAGGCCAAAAGCGCACCGCAAACACACAACAAACTAATTTTCTACATAGTCAGCTCCCTGTGATTCGTTATCAGAAGTGAGAATGAGGTTTCTTCCAGGGCAAGAAGTCGAGATCGCCAGCAAGGAAGAGGGGTTCATAGGTTCCTACTACGCGGCGGCCATAGTAACTTACATCGAGAACGAGTTCTACCTAGTTCAGTACAAGGAGCTGTTGATGGAAGACGAGTCAGGTCCTCTGAGAGAGGTCGTGCATGGAGAGGACATCCGCCCCACACCGCCTGCCAAGTCATTCCCGACCACCGCTGGATTCGCAATGCCCGACAGGGTTGACGCATTTTACAACGACGGGTGGTGGACGGGGAGGATAACCGGCAAAGAAGGGTCGAGCTACATCGTGCATTTCGAGAATAGTGGAGAGAGGCTTGCTTTCTCAGATTCCGAGCTGAGGATGCACCTGGAGTGGATCAATGGGAATTGGATTGCCACCACCAGGAGAAGGATCCTTCTCCTTCCAAAAAGAAACATAGACTCCTAGAATTTTCATAGATCTCTTTCCGTCCATCTCTCCTAACTTTCCGATATCAATTCACAAAACTAGCTTTCCGGTTAAGAAAAAGAAGAAGCCTGCGCCTCATTCATCCGATCGCGAGCTATAGAAGATCTAACACTTACATGTATCAAAGAACCATTACGAACCCAGAATTCAAATGCTATAGGCCAATCTTTATATGCTTTCTTTGTTCAGCTTGGCTCCCTAACATCACACTTTCATTTTCATCAGGAAAAGCAACACCTTTTCATGTCTCTCTCGCCGTCGACTTAAATCTTCTAACAAAATCAATATCCCAATGCAATTATGACAATCGAAACATCGACTTGATCGTGCAGATGTTCTTCAGAAAACCACCCGGTGAGAGCCAAAGACGAAATGTGCACCAATCAGAACACTCGATAAGCATACAAAATCGGAATGAAAAGGGAGTTCAATCTCGGGCTACAAATTGAGAATCCTTCTCTAGGACTTGGAGCTCCGCTTGGAGGAGTCTCTGGACAGGGAATCCAAGCTGGCGCCGTACCCGAACCCTCGCCCGTACCCGAAGCCGGCCCCGACGCCGCAGCCCGCGCCGACCCCGAAGACCAGCCTCAGGTGGCTCCACGGCGAGCCGTCGAAGCCGAGCCCCCCGACCAAGCCGAGGCCCAGCCCGGCTCCGCACCCGACCCCGAACCCGGCCGCTGGACCCGGGACCAGCTCCTGGAGCTGCCGGTGCTTGTCTTGGAGGAACTCGGCGACGGGGAAACGCTTGTCGCCCCTCTTCCTCCTGGGCTTGCCGCCGTCTTGGGTCGTCGTCCATGTCCACAGAGACTCGGCGTTGATGTTGCCGCTCTTGGGTCTCGAGCTCATGGCGCGTCGATGTGAGTTGAGTGACCGAGTCGAGCGGCCGAGTCGGGCGAGGGGAAGCCAAAGATAAGAGCAGAAGAACGAAGTAGAGAGTGGAAGTACTGTTGGGCCTGTCAAGGCCGATGAAGTAGCAAATCGGGCAGCTAAGAAAAAAAAAAAAAAAAAGAAAATGTTCTGATCTTACATGTCCAATGGGCTGCCACAGAGAATGGCCGTTTTGTCTACTCTTATATAGTGGGCCTCGAATGTCATGCGAATGTTGCCCTGTTGGTTTAGCACCTTCATCTATTTCCACTGATTTTAAGAGAAAATCCACATATGAAAAAACCGAGTTACCACACCACATCTTAAGAGGTACATCTAAGAGGACACACCTATTCAGAGAGATGTAACTTTTCATGTCCCTGATTAGATATTTGCGTATTATAAACATTACTTACATGTGAACTTAACTAAATATAAATATAGATGATGGATGATTTCATTTCCATCAAAGAAGTATAGGTGCAAGCTTGGTACACACATGTCAGACGAGTGATCTTAGATTAATTACTAAATGGGAAATTTTCAAAAATCTTGTATTCAATTTTCTCCCTTTTTTGATAGTTTTGCATCCTCTACTTCAAAAATCTACAATGTGTATCCTAAACAAAGCATGCAACTGAAAAAGAGTATTTGTTTAAATGAAAGAATTTTTCGCGAATTAGTTTTTTTGGACTTTTCACACGTTTAATTTGCTAAAAATGATCAATAAACGAAAAATCATTTATAGTTAAAGAAAATGTGCATGCTTAAAGATAGAAAAATGAATATTCTAATCTGAAAAGTGGAATACATTTTCCTAAAAAAAATGATTTCTCAATTTTTTTCTTTTATCATGAAATTTATCCTGAAATAAGTCCACCCTTAGCTTAAATTACAAAAACAACCTTACCCAAGCCAGAGAGGGATATAGAATGATAAGGGTATTTTTGAAAAGAAAAAAACAAATGGTTAAATAACTAGGCCATAGTAATAGATGAAAGACACAATTTGAAATCTAATACTAAAATTCGGGATTCAAATCGTTAATTTATAAAATAAAATAAAATATGAGAACAAATTGGTGTAGGGGCAAAAAAAAAAAAAAAATGGAGTCCAATTTTGAAATATCCCTATTAAACCACCCAAAACACAAAAGTTTCATTGGGACGAAAGTTTGGATTGTTTTTCGCCGGTGGAATAAACACGTAAGGGAATCCTTGCTCGTGAAGCCAACGGTAATTCAACTTCCAACAACCAGTCCTCGACAAATTCTAGTTTTCCACAAACTTCTAGAGTCGTGTCCCATCATTCATGCTCGACGTTCTCCATTTAATCCCCGCGCCACCGCCCGTCATATCTTCAACTCAACTCGCAAGAATCTCGCTCCCGGAGCTTCAGCAGCATGCCTCATCCTCACGGCCACCACCATCCCCCGCCACCAGGCCCGCCGCCTCCTGATCCCTTCGGGCGGCCGCCGCCCCCAGGACCGCCCGGGCCGCCTCCCCCGGTTTTCCACCACCCGCCCCCTCCGCCAGGCCCGCCAGGCCCACCAGGTCCGCCCCCGCCGGGCCCTTTCGGTCCACCTCCCCCGCCGTTCGCTCACCCGCCGCCGCCAGGACCACCAGGACCGCCAGGACCGCCGGGTCATCCGCCACCTCCAGGACCTCACCCTCCTCCACGTTTCTGATGCACCAATTCTTTTTCAGTAGAATATTTTTATGTACCGAGAGTAGAATTAAATAAGCGAGGTTTAGACCCTCGCGCCTCTATGTTCAATAGAGATGATGTGTATCTTTTCTATTCACCATGGATGAAACTTGACATCGATCTTGTGCTTTTTAAGTGTGGTAAACAATACTTCGTCCTTTCCTCTTTCCATTCTTAGCCTTTCTATTTCTTTTCACTGTCAAATTTCGTTGTCATAAAGAATTTAGTGGCTCAAACTCTTTAAGAATATTGGGGTTAATTCATATAAATAAACAAAATTATGCCTATTACTAAAAAAATATTAAGAAAATTGCCTATGTTTTCTGTTGATCTAAATTTTTCATGAAGTTCAATAGTTGCTTGTGTGAAGTCTTTGCTAATTTCACGAAATCAGTATTTATTTATTTATTTGTAATTTTTTTGGAATTGGGAAATTCTGTGGAGCGCTTGCAGTGAGATTGTAGTAGTACCGAGTTCGTCCCATGAAGATCAAAGGAATGAGATCTGGTCTCCGGAAGGAAAATGGACAAAAAAGAAACGTAAAAATCCGAAACGTACATGACGCTGTCTATTAAGTGTTAGAAAATCAGGCTTAAAAATTTAAACTAATAGGTGATCACATTTGTATATTCTAATAACCTCTCTCAACCAAAAATATAAAATAATATTCTTCTAACGTGCAAATCAAATTAGTCACGATCTCAGGAATATGACAAACGAGATGGATGTATATATATAAAAATCATATAATTTCTGTTGTCAAGTGATGCATGGTATTTTTACATCAAGAACAACTCTGCTTTAATTTTATATATTGAGTATTATTATTTTTTTATTTTATGCGGATATGGTTGGTTAGGTAGATTAGGGAAAGACGAAGCGGCACGATAGTCGGGCCTGGTTTCCATTTCCTTGGATCCGGTTGTGCTTAAACCACACAACGTGTTTCGATTCCGTTGGCGGTACGCCACGGAATCGGTGCTGTGGAGGCCCCAGGTTTGGGACGCGAGGATGTCAATTTCGTGTGACCGACCTCCTCCATTCATTCCATGCGACGAAAATTTGATCACGGGAGGACTAAAATGACAAAGCCGACGCACATTGACAAATCGATCACTCCAATCCCAAAAGGCAACGCTAAATGAGTATAAAATTCATTGAGAACCCCGCAAGCAATCGATGTGCGATGTTCTGCAGAATGATAAGATGGAGTGGCTGGAGGTAAAGTCTTTTGTAATTATGAGATAATGGCTCCACAAAAGAGTACTTTCACTTACGACTCTTAGGTCCGTTTGGTTTAACTTTTTCAAGGGGTTTAAATTCTCAAAACTCCTTGAGGAAAACATGAAGTGTTTGGCGAGTGATTTTGGAACCCCATTAACTAAATGCTAGTATTGGGAAAGCTGGGCCTTTCAACATTTTTAGAATGTTATTTTGAGAGTTTAATGACTTTTTCTTTTCTAATATTACCCTTACTGATAATTGTGTTTTCCACTTTTGCCCTAAAAAAGTATTGTTCATCTTCTTCCTTGGACTCATTGGTTCATTGTTGAGGAGAGCTCCTAATCGAAGTCGAGATCGAGGGGCACACATGTCATCAAGCCACTTGTCGAAGTTGCTTTGGGTTGACAAGGTTAAGGGTCAAGCAACTTGGATCTAGCCCTTCGATCGTGACTGTGCAACCTCAGTATTGCACATCCTCGGCAAATGTCACCTATGTTGCAGACGGTCCAAGGGTGAAGCCTTTTTCACCTTGCCCAAGTTGCAAATTGCTAAGGGGCTTTAGGGGTGAAACCCCTAAATCTGTAATCACGTGGCCTCTTTACCTTGCCGAGGTTGCAAATCACCATTGTTGCAAATTCTTGGTGTTGTGCAGAAAAAACCCTAGATTGATGTTGCAAATCGCAATGGAGCCTGTAGTTGACGCTAGTGATGGTAGATGGTCACCTTCGACCGCTGTCAATGTCGGCCCATGGTCAATGCCGACAAAGCTTGCCTAACCTCCTACCTTTGCCATTGCTCGCCCATATATGTTTTTCTTTTCTTTTTTTGCTCACTTCAAAGTTGCTTATGAGTTATTCATATGCTATTACTTTCACCAAATGCCCTTTTGTTCAAAGATATTTGAGAAATACAAAGCCATTTCCCCAAAGTCGAACAAAAAGGCCCCTTATGGATGTCCTTTTCATTTTTCTATTGCATTTTTCTTTGTCTTTAATTATGTTGTAATTATGAGTTAATGACTCAATAAATGTAAACATAATTGACATGACTCTTTAGCTCATATCCTTTCAATGTTTAGCTGTAGTTTTCATTGTCTTTTAAAAAAACACGTGTCTTTTTAGCTCATTAAGGGTGGTTCTCGATGTATGCTGGACTGAAGAAGTGTTTGATTGAATTTTATTCATATAGTGCTAATACAAATGGGTTCAAGAGCTATTGTACATTGGGAGACATGGTTCATGAATCCACATAGAACCTTTAGCAAGAAGTAATCATTTTAAGAAGATTCGATTATCCATGCCTCACTTACTGTTTGATCCTTTTAAGATGTTATAGCACCTAGCAAGTCTATATATGATGTGTATTTTAGTCAATCTTATCTTGTTAAGAATATACGTACCTGGCTTGATAGTTGTTAATTTTACTATTGCTTTCTCAGAATTATTATTTATGTTTATTTTTTCTGACAACAACAAACAATACCGTGTCAGAGGCAACAAAACCTGCCTCTAAATGCTATGTTAAATTAACAAACCTAAAACCCTTAAATTAATAAGTGAAGAGACACTATGAATGAGCGACGTGGAACATTTCAATACGATGAAGGAGAGAAGCAACTAGAAATATTCGGCATCTTTTTTATCTTCATAACTAAGCAAATTATTTGGGGTCTCGGACAGAGGAGCTGCTAGTCTTCCACGTGTCCATCCAACTAACAGTCCGTGGAATATTTTATTTCTCGAAACTTGCCGTTGATGGTCCACGTATACAAAACAATCCATCTACCGACCGTAATCCCAATTTTCATTTCCTGTCATTCAATCCTCAAAATGGACTACCGAAGGCACCCGCACCCTCCGCCGCCCCATCCTCCTCCTTCCGCCCCACCGCTGCCGCCGCCTGATCCTTACTGGTACGGCCCACCGCCGCCTCCTCCCCCACGCCCCGACTTGTATTATCCTCCTCCTCCTCCCCCTCCGCACCACCACCACCATCACCCGCCGCCGCCCCCGCCTCACCATCCTCCCGGCCCTCCTCCCCCGCCTTTCTTCGACCCCTATAGGCCCCCGCCCCCACCGTGGCGCCGCCCTCCACCGCCCTACTGAGCGCGTTCTGCGGTCAGGAGTACTCGAGAGGTTTGATCTTTGCCGTGGGTGAGATTCCCTTGCTGATCATGTAGCTCAAGATTCGCTCTATTTGGCTGAGAAACAAGGAGAGATTTGTATTTCTTTTTTCCTTTGTAACAGCGTAAACATATGTATTTATTTTATGTCTAAATTTGCTCTGCTGATGCTATGTATGTGTATGGGGTTATTATTATGGTGATATGAAGAAGGTGTAGTTGTGTGCGATTCTTGCTAGGTTTGCCATGATTCAAAGATGTGATTCTTATGTTCAATTTCGATGATCAGATTTGCATTTGGTCATGATTGTATGTTCTACCAAGAGATATATGCACACCACATGCCTCGACCTGCTCAAAATCTGATGGTTCTTGATGAATAAAATTTTAAGGCACTTTGTCTAGATGTCCAGATTCATCTGAACTATTGAGTTGGATGGGCTGATCTCGAGAGCGGAGGTGGTGGCAAGAAATCTTTCTAACGTTGTACGTGTATGCTCGATTGGGATGCGACTACGTTGCACTAAGTGTGACCAGTGGGTGAGTCTAGGTAGGTAAGACCCTGATATCAAGCCAATGTGTCCTTGCTTAGCCTGCCCATACTGAAAATATGATAGATTTTCCAATATAAGATCGAGTTGGGCAGGCCGGATTGCCTCAAGAAGGGATCTCCTTGCTTAGCTCGTTTAATTTTTCCTTCGAGCCGACCGGGCCTAGACGAGCCTAGTGGGATGTCGGCCTGTCTGTTGATCAAGTCTACCTCACCCTAGCATTTTCATCTCTACTTATGTCTTACCTAGTATGGCCTCTGTATTCGAATTCTCTAGTTCACAGGATTAAGATGGACTCTCATATCCTATTGGGGTATTTAATCGGTGCATAATAAATTTGTGACGACTCTAAATCAAATTAACTAACTTGAAAAGAAAATCAAGTTGTGATGAGCTTGTGCTAGATGTAGCTGTCACCTCACTAGAGAAGCCGATTGCAATCCCTTAGTAATCTGCCAACTTTCCTATGGATGTCTTAATGGGTCGCGCCGATAATTATGATCGCATTTCATGTGCTAGCTTGCCTCCGTGTGTTCCCGACACTGATCTAATCCTCCCTCTGCTCTTGCCAATCGATTTTGTGGTCAATCCATACATTGATCACGTACACAAAAATGTATAAGGAGACGATGAAAATCACGTACATACACTACTCTCGTAGTTGTATCAGTAGTTGATGGGAGAGGGAGCAAGCGAAATTCAGGTTTCATCAGCAGATGAACTCCTACTTCCCCCCGGGTCACATGGTTCCTGGCGAGGACTTCCTGCAAATATCCTCTTCCTGATCTTGTTCGCCTGCAAGGATCAGTCAGTTCACAACATGTTAAACAAGGGCACATGAAAACTTGTGTAGTTGTGCAATTTTTACTTCCTCACTGATCTTTGGATCGAGAAACGTTATGACTCACGCTCGGATTCAGGCAGGCGTTGTTAAAAGCGGAGGTGGGTTTTTTTCCGTTCAAATGTCATGTAGATGTCAAACTCGTGTGTGCGGGCTTCAAAATCTAACAACGTGCATCTGCTAGGGCAGAGGAGCATATTTTGAGCAAGCACCTGCTTACGCCAATTTGTGGCTCCAGTAACGAGAGAGAGGAGAGCTGATTGCCCAGTGTATCCAGATAAGACACCGATCCAAAGCCCTTTGGATCGTTTATGCAGGACGAAACCGAAAACCACTCCCATCGGGAGTCCTATCAGATAGAACGCCCCGAGATTTATGTACGCTCCTATGTGCTGCCATCCACTTCCCGTGGCAACTCCTGATTCATTAAACATGATCAAAAGCATTTCAACCGGCGGTAGAAAAACTGAAGTTCCAAGCCAGTAGTGCTGTAGTGAGTGTCAAACCACGTTCAAGGAGAAAAATTTTCCTCAAAGAATGTCCCCGAGAGTTAACAAGTACGATTTCTCAAACTTTTAAGTAGAGATGAGGAGGAAAATAGAAGGAATAGAGAAATGTGAGAGATGACCGGATAGGACCGTCTGTAAACTGTCCAAGAAAACGAGGAGACAAATGAGAGGAGTCATGACTCCAAGGTAATGCACCACTTGCTTATCATTGCTAAAAGCATATCCCTGGACATGACGGCAGCAGAAGAGCATGATTACCACAATGACTGCTTCAGCAATAGCAAGAGACAATATTGCCAGAACTGCAACCCTAGCCTGGTTTGGGTTCCCTGCCCCCAGTTCATTTGAGACCCGAGTACTGCAAAAACTCAAAAAACCATGTCCTTTTAACATTTATACTAGTACCGCATTTTTGTGACAGCACAATAGAGGGGACTGAGGGAAACGTGAGTTTTACCTGGCAGAGACTCCAAAACTGTATGATACGGTGAAGTGCAATGTAGAGATCATAAAACTGAAGCATCAACCATTATAACAGTCAGAAAGATTGCTGATTTGTGTGAGAATGATTGCTCAAGTGTTTTATATCATACCATATGGAGAGAACCGAGGTCTCGAGCTTTGGATTCGGTAAAAGGCCAGATAACAATGTGAGCAGCTCGTTTGACCACCATTTTAGGCTGCAGCCATGGGGATTGGGAAAAATTGAAGAGTGGACAAAACAGCAAGAAAATTTCTCTTTTCTAGGACTACAGAGACTGACCAGATCATGAAAGCAGAAGGTACTCCATATCTGAAGAACTCGAGGATTCCAGGGAAGGCAATCTTAGTGAACCGCACACGGGTTCTCCACATGCTGAAGAGAACACCACATAGAACCCAAGCAGCGTCACATCCAACCAAGTCGATATGTCAATGGCCAAGGCTGCACCTGGGCTGCCTAACTCCAATTTGTATACTAGAATCCAGCAAAGGGGTATCTGGAAACAGAGGACCAAGAAGATGCTGAGGAGCATGGGTAATATCAGGCTTTGAGTTTGGAGGAACCGAACAAGTGGCTTGAGGATTGCACTCCCGAGCAGTGCAGGAATGAGCCACATCAAGTATTCTCGGGCTTTCTGTGCAATTACATGATCTTGGTCCATTAGTTCCAGGAACTTGTCCATGAAAACCCAGAGGATGCAAACTGGAAGACAAACTAGAATGAGAGAAATGATGGCGCTGGAAACATAAACTCCGAGTTTCTGGTATTGCCCCGCACCGTAAGCTTGCCCGCATAGAGTGTTTAGTCCGGCAGACAATCCTGCCTGCTAGGAATAGCAAATATTACTTGGACATCTGTTGTGTAAGAATTTCACCTAAGTTACTTAGCAATGGCATTAACTTACAAGGAGACTGAAGCCAGTGACATTAGCGAGAGCAGTGGCAATGGCGATGCTGGAGAGAGAGAGTTGGCCAAGGTGTCCAACTGCAATCACTGGCACGAGTTGGACGAGGTACTCCAACACCGAAGCTGCCACCATTGGAGCTGCTATTCGAGTGGCCTTCTTTAATTCTTGGACGAATTCATCTCTTGTTAACGTCCAATTCATGTGCTCGCTCTCCGGCACCTCTTCCATGGCTCTTAGGATCAGTTTTAGGACTGCTTATGGATGCAACGGTTTAGAAAAGAATGAGTGGAGGCAATTTGCAATTACTACGTTATTCTTGAATTTTTCTCAAAGTTGTATATAATAGATTTAGTTGATCAACACTGTTAGTTTGGGATGGACCGGAGGTTTTCAAGACACAATAGGCCAATCAGACATGCCTAAAGCTTCTAAACATTTGGTGGTCAAGATATTAGTCAAGATATGATAAAATTTATCATATATTATATTTGGTACCTACTCAAAATATGATAAAATCGGATATAAAAAGATGTAACATGGATAATCCCATGGGAAATATGAGATGAAGGTGGATAGGTTTTTCTACATCTATGGTATAAAACTTATTTTTTCGAATAACAAACTTCTTAAATTGATAAAATTAATAAAAATTAAATATAAAATAATGTTTGAGTTCTAATATGAAAAATAAAATTCAAAATAAAAAAATAATACAATTTTAGTTTATATTTATTTCTATTTATATATACATTTGAATTTCTTTCTATTAGATAATATATTATTTATGTATTTAGTATTTATATTTATACATCTTTTAGGTATATAGTGTAACTTATTATTTAGTAAATTTTTTATTAAGGAATGATGGAAGGGAATAAAAAAAAAAGAGTGGAAAAAATAAAAAATAAAAAATAAAGATAAAGTTTGTGATTTTTTAATATTGAATCATGAGAAGTTCTTGCCATCTTTATTTGTGCTTTTTTAGGTTCAGTTACACTTATATGCCGTTCATACAAAATAATGGATATGATATGATATGAAAATATCTAGTTTATTAATTGCAATTTGTTAAATAGTAAATATAATATAGTCAAATTCCTGGATTTCTTATCATATCCTATACAGTTTTTTTCTCTCCCATGCAATTCCATCCCGATTAAAAATTTATATGACCAAACGCAGTCTATGAGTTTAAAATTATCTTGAGTACTCTTGAATAATCCTAGAAATTTTTTTTAAATGCACGATTGCATTTCAAGGAATTTTTGTATTACTAAGGTAGATGTTAGGTAAGGAGATTGAATTTTCACCTTTAAATAAAGAAAGACTTACGTTGTAATTTCAAGTTTTCATGGATAAATTAGGGTCCCATTCCCATCATTTGCATTATTCACAAGTCCAACGAAGAAGCAATAGAAGCATTCTCCCCATCACTCCTTTCTAAATTTCTCTCTGCTATCCGGACTGGGCCAAGGGCACTATGACAAGATCGATGGCAGCCTTTGTTGGGAGAAAAACAACGTCAAAGTAGTGAACTCCTCTTTTTGTCCGAAGGGAAAAAAAAAAAAAAAACTCAGATCCCATCATTTTGATTGAAAGAAGAGGACATATTGGCGTTTGCCAAATGCAAAATCAAATATAAGTTCTGTTCAGCTTGGTTATCATATGTGGACGGTTTTATGAAATTAGTGAACAAATGGATTGGTAGGAGAGAGAAAATAATAAGAGATTTTGCTTAGTTTCATGTATTTTGTGAGAGCAAAGTGAGAATGGAATGATAAACACTTATCAAAATAGGCATGAATCACGAGAGAGGGAAAGTGAGATATGCATAGAAGTATATTCGTATTGCAAAAGTAATGAATATGTCTAGGTAATGCAAAAACTAGCGATCTTGCGACTCAAATTTTACTCTTGAGAACTAAAGTGCTAATGAAATCAACAAATAATGATTAAGAACGCGAGACATTTATGTGGTTTGCTCTGAGTGTTGACTCTCAATTCGCTGAAAGAGCTGGTCACAAAGAGTCCACTCATCACTCGGAGAAGTACAAAGTTACAATACTCCACTAGAGCATTTTTCAAACCGACAATTGTTTAGCCTTGCATTATTGCTCGATAAATAAATCACGGAGAATTACCTTGAAGCTTCAAACGATCGCGCTTTCAGTAAGACAAGCGATCTCAATTGGATTTGGATGTATTGCACAAATCAGCGAGTGAAATCCATGAAGAAGTTCCAAAATAGTCAAACGGCTTGTAGACTTCTTTTGTGCGGCCACAGAACCGCTAATGACGAGAATGCTGCACCACATGGGTGTGATATCAAATCCTACGACGAAGACAACTATGCTTACATCATTAGCGGCATTAAAAAAAAAAACCCACCAAAAGCATACAAAACTAGGATTCTCTCTGAGATCGAATGAGTGCTCGAATTCCTGTATGTTGCCGTAGCAATGTGAGAACGGAATGATAAAGGCTTGTTGATACAGGCCTTGTAACGAATCGCTAGAGAATGGAAGTGAGGATGCGCGAGAGAGTGGAAGTGAGGTCATGCGAGTACAATGAATATATGCTCCATGGCTGAAGGATCACGCATTCGCGCTGTGGATGCAAACAAATAGCGCCTATGTCCGTCGAAAGGGAGCACAGTTGAATGAAAG
This sequence comes from Angophora floribunda, assembly GCA_014182895.1. NCBI lineage: Eukaryota > Viridiplantae > Streptophyta > Magnoliopsida > Myrtales > Myrtaceae > Angophora > Angophora floribunda. The sequence continues at coordinate 13,920,285 of CM024714.1, forward strand.
GGATGAGCTTTTTCAACAGAGCATGGCATACTGATTCAGCAGGAATATATCGGATCGGGTTCGATTCTGGACCAAGGATTGTCCATTATCAAGTCATTGTCTGCAGGAACTTCCTATGATTCGAAGGATATATGCCTCCTAGGTTTTTTGTTTTCCGAAGAATCGGGACTGCCATATTCTATTGAAGTAGCAGTTTCACTCTTATGCGTTGCCTTTTTGATGGGGGCTCGCTTTCCTGTTTCTCATAATTCAGCCTAATTCTCAGGAACATCTACAAAATAATCCCATGTCTTACGTCCATCTAAAATTGGGCACATGCGTAAGTGTATGAGAGTGTCACGCCCCGACTCTCGAGCTCGCGGCAATCCCATTGAGGTCAAGTTGTATGACGTCCCAGTACTGTCGTCAACCAATTCATTTTATCTTGTAATTATGTACATGCGGAAATGAATAGAACTCCCAACCAACAATTAGAAACAACAGGGAAAGCAGCAGAGATACAGAGGAAAGACAAATACCATTATATATATATATATGAAGGTTAGCTGAATTATAGTACAAGTAAACACACCTTGCTACAGGTGAAAAGTTGAGGCTTATTTAAAAGGGATCGGCTTGACTAACCTAATACTATACAAGTGCCTACTCGTTGGCTTCGGAGGGATCGCTCTCTTCAATCATCGGGTACCGCATCATCTAGGGCCTGAAAATGTTAACCACGACGGGTTGGGATAAACTCAGCAAGTTAAAGTCCTAAGCCCTGGTTAGGAATTTCGCTCGCCTCGAGAGTTTAACATACAACCTAATTCATCAAATCATCCAACACCACCTTAGAGAAATAAAAGTAGAAGACAGTTTAATAATCAGGCACAACCACATGCACCCTTACCTAGCCTTGGCACATGCGACCTACAGAAACTATCAGCTAAATCATCACGACATTAAGAGGCATGCAAATAATCAGAATATCATACACAACTTTCTCAGATCTCAACATCCACATATATTCGGATTATTACGACCTCTCCCTCCTGAGCCACGGCACAACCTTATGATTGGCAGTTTTTGGCCAAGCTAGTTTCATCCTCTTTACCTTGAGGTACAACAACGTCAATGGCTCACTCCTAAGACGGTATTCCTAAATGAGCATAGGACCCGCCCACTACCGCAGCCCTGCAACTGACAAAGGCCTGGGACCCACCCATTACTGCAGCCCTACAACTGACAAAGGCCTGGGACCCACCCACTACTGCAGCCCCACAAGTAACCCCTTCTTGTCAGGCATCCGACCAAAGTCAGGCGATTAAATGGCCACGGCACAACCCCCTAAGGATTGACGCTGGTTCCTTCTCTTTAATGTGATCACACAACACATCATCAATTAATTCGTTTTTATCTTTGTTTTGTCTTGAATGCACATACAATTCGTGCTTATGCAATATGCTATTGCAATTGACACACGTATAATGTCATGCAGTACAATCCAATCACTTGTGAAAATTATGACAAACCGAAGTTCAATTCCAACCAATCAACAATCACATACATTCCCTAATTTTTAGGAATAATCAATAATTTGCACTTCAATAAGCCTTAATAATCAAGAACACAACAATTTGACACCAAAATTTGCTTATGCATGAATAGTACTGTGAATAGTAATCGTGAATAATAATTATGAACATTAAATTCGTTTGAAAGTAAATAATTAAATAAAAATAAATAAACTTACCATGGTTAATCAATTAACCTAACCATATTTAATTTAACATAACCATGATTAAAATCTAACCTTGGTTACTTTAAAACTAACCTTAGTTATTTTAATATTAACTATGATCAATTAACTAACCCTAGTCAGCCTTAATTAACCAGCCTAATCAACTAATCAACCTTAATTAATCGCAAGCACACAAATACACTAATGAACCCCTAAGCAAAATTAACCCTTAAACAAGGATTATGAAGTTAACTTACTTGGATCGGAAATTCGATGACACCGACGCATAGAGGGAACGAGAGCTACGAGGGGTAAGCTTGGGAATGACAATAGGTGACAAACAGTGGTTGAAATGGGCCAAAATAGCCTGGAGTTATTGTTCACACATAAGGTATACAGTTGGGCAAAAAAGACCGAAACGGGCGGTTGGTGGTGACCAAGGGTGGCCAGCGGTGTGTGGCTTGCTCCTTGACTTCAGGGACTACACTTTGGGTGGTGGTAGCGGCTCTAGTGATGGTGGCAAGGTTGTTTTCCGGTTGGAAAACACCAAGGACAGCAAGAAACAACATAAATGGAAGAGAAAATGAAGAGAAAAAAGGAGAGAGGGAGGGGTTGGGCTACTGGATGAATTTAGGGAGAATGGAGGAGAGAGAAGGCTACTGAAAACTTGAAGGAGAAGCCAAGGCAAGTGGGCTTGCCACTTACTTGAAGGACCAATAAAAAACAATGCTCACTTGGGCACAAAAGGAAATGGCCAAAATAGAGAAGCCCATGGACTGAGGGGGGAGAGGAACTTGGGCTAGCTTGGGCCTTCTTTGGGCTGCGCTGAGTGGGCACAAGGCCTATTAGGCTGCTAGTCTCTGGCCGACCCACCCGTGGGCCTGAAACTTGGTCCAATTTTTCCTTTTCCGACACTTCCGCGTCCAATGGAAAATTCCAAAATAAATGAGGCGATGTCCAAATATTTAGTCTTGATATCATTGAAAATTTGATTCCCAAAATCGAGGCTAAATTAAGTCGATTGCGACCGTAGTACAATTTGGATTATCAAGCATCATTTTAGGACTTTTCCTCACATTTGACCAGTGGTTAACCATTCTTTGATCCACGTTAACGTTAATTCTCGAGTCAAGGATGTCCCTCGGTTGTCGTGTGATCTCGGGGGCTCAATTGATAATCCCGAGTACCAAATGAAAATGATTCGGTTTAACGTCGTTCATAGTTCATATCGAAGTCGTGCAGAAATTACTAGCAATTCGACTTCGTACTTATGCCAAATCAATTTATTTCCATTTCCTTAATAGTCTAGTACTTAGAGGATATCGTTCCTGCCCAAGTGCTCATGGTTGAAAGGTTCGTTCCTGATCAAAATTGTGAGCCATATGCGTATCGTTTCCTATCGGCGCCTTCCTATAATCCATTATCCCGAGAACACAAAGCTTGGAATATTTGTATTGACCAGGCATTCAACTAATATTGCCATTTTATAAAATCCCAAAATTGGGTCGATTATCAAGATGTTACAACTCTTCCCCTCTTACAAAAATTTCTTTCTCGAAATTTAAACTGACATGCTAATCCTCAAAAAGATAGGGGTGCTGATGCCTCATAATTTCTTCGCTTTCCCACATAGCTCCCTCTGTACCATGATGCTGCCAGATGACTTTGACCAAGGAGACCGTTTTGCTTCTCAGCACTTGCTATTTCTGGTCCTCCATCCGAATCGGTCTCTCCACGTTCGACACCCTGTCGTCCATCTCTATCTCTTCAATATTCAACACGTTCGTCAGGTCTGGCTCATATTTCCTTAACATTGACATGTGGAATATGTCATGCACTTGAGCAAGTTGAGGCAATAATGCAAGACGATAGGCTAAATTCCCAATCCTTTCTAGAATCTCAAACGGTCCAACGTACCTCGGGCTCAGTTTTCCTTTCTTTCCAAATCGTGATGTACCTCACATCGGCGATACTTTAAAGAACATATGATCACCCACTTGAAATTCCAATGGCCTATGTCATCTGTCCCCATAACTCTTCTGTTTGCTTTGAGCCGTCTTTAACCTCTCTCGAATCATCTTTACGGCGTCTAAAGATTGCTGCACCAACTCTAGCCCTGTAATTTTCCGCTTGCCAACTTCGTCCTGACAAATTGGAGTCCTACATGGTTTGCCCTACGAAGCTTCGATTGGTGCCATTCGAATACTTTGTTGATAACTATTATTGTACGTGAACTCCACGAGATGAAGTTGTTCCTCCCAACTTCCTTTAAAATCTAATATATAGGCTTTCAACATATCCTCCAAGGTCTGAATCATTTTCTCTAATTGACCGTCTGTCTGAGGATAGTAGGCCGTACTGAACTGCAACTTTGTCCCCATCGAAGTCTGTAGACTCTTCCAAAATGCAGCTATAAATCTGGGGTCTCGATCCGAAGTAATTGTTACTAGCACTCCATGTAGACGAATAACTTGTCGCATTTACAACTATGCATACTTTTCCATAGTGAAGTCTTTGTATACGACAATGAAGTAAATTGACTTCATCAATCGATCCACTATAACCCAAATCGCATCATTACCCTGGTGACTTCTTGATAATCCTGTAATGAAGTCCATCGTGATGTGCTCCCATTTCCATTCTAGGATTTCAAGATGTTGCACTTTCACTTGTTGGCAAGTTAAACATTTCGCCATGTGCTTGGCAATGTCAAGTTTCATGCCGTTCCACCAATAATACTATTGCAGATTCTGATACATCTTCGTACTGCTTGGATGAACACTGTAGTCGCTGCAATGCACTATGGATAACAACCTCTCCTTAATTTTGGCGTCATTTGGCACACATAATCGTCCATGGAATTTCAAGATCCCATCCTCAAATACTTGAAAATCCGACTTTCTCTTGGTTGCATCCATTCGTAGAATCTTTCGGATCTCAGTGTCCAAAGGTTGCATTGCTTTAATCTTTGCTTGAATTTCAGGTTCGATTTTAAGGGTAGTCATCAAACCGGAAAGATGACATACCTCAAGCCTGAATTCTGAATCACGGATTCCCTCCAACAGAATCCATTCCTAAACCATCATACTAGCAACCAATGACTTGTAACTCAAAGTGTTTGCCACTTTGTTTGCTTTGCCTAGATGGTACATGATATTACAATCATAATCTTTAAGAAGTTCCATCCATCTGCGCTGCCTTATATTCAATTCCTTTTGGGAGAATAGATACTTCAAACTTTGATGGTTCGTAAAAATCTAAATCTCTCTCCACAGAGATTGTGTCTCCATATCTTCAACGCAAAAATGATAATGGCCAACTCTAAGTCATGCATCATATAATTTAGCTCGTGAGGCCTTAACTGCCTAGAAGCATATGCTATCACTTTACCATGTTGCATTAGAACGCAACCAATTCTCTTGTATGACGCGTTGCTAAAAATCTCATATCCTCCCGAGCCTAACGGAATAGTCAAAACTTGTACAGTAGTCAGCTTATGCTTAAGCTCTTAGAAACTACGCTTGCACTTATCTGTCCACTTGTATTTCTTGTCATTTTTCAGTAACTGCGTCATTGGCATAGCTATTGAAGAGAATCTTTCCACAAATCGTCTGTAATAACTAGCCAATCCTAGAAAACTACAAACCTTGGTTACTGAAGTTGGTCTTGACCAATCTATGACTACTTCAATCTTGGTCGGGTCCATACAAATCCCTTTGCCTAAGATCATGTGGCCTAGAAAAGCCACTCGAGCCAACCAAAATTCACACTTGCTAAATTTTGCATACAGCTTGTGATTTCTTAGGGTTTGTAACACGGTCCTTAAGTGTTGTTCATGTTCATCCAAACTCTTCGAATACACCAAAATGTCATTGATAAACATGATCACGAACCGATCCAAATATTCTTTAAACACCCGATTCATCAAATCCATGAAAGCAACAAGGGCATTTGTTAATCCAAATGGCATACCGTAAACTTGTAATGACCATAACGAGTACGGAAAGTTGTCTTTGATGTATCCTCATTTCGGATTCTCAATTGATGATAGCTCATCCTTAGGTCTATCTTAGAGAATGTTGACGCTCCTTGGAGTTGGTCAAACAAGTCGTCAATCCTCGGTAGCAGGTACTTGTTCTTGATCGTTAATTGATTAAGCTGCCGATAGTCAATGCATAATCTCAATGAAACGTCCTTTTTCTTAACAAACAAGACTGGCGCTCCCCAAGGTGATGCACTCGGGTGAATAAAGCCCTTGTCCAATAATTCCTGCATCTGTACCTTCAATTCCTTCAACTCTAACAATGCCATCTTGTATGGTGCTTTTGAGATTGGTTCCGTCCCAGGAGCCAACTCGATTATGAACTCTATCTCTCTAGCCAGGGGTAGTCCTAGCAATTCCTTTGGAAAGACATCAGGATAATCTCAATGAATCGTCCTTTTTCTTGATAAACAGGACTGGTGCTCCCCAAGGTGATGCACTCGGGTGAATCTTGTCCAATAATTCCTGCATCTGTACCTTCAATTCCTTTAACTCTAACAACGCCATCCTGTACAGTGCTTTTGAGATTGGTTCCGTCTCAGGAGCCAACTCGATTACGAACTCTATCTCTCTAGCCAGGGGTAGTCCTGGCAATTTCTTTTGAAAGACATTAGGATAATCTCATACTACCACGATGTCCTCTAGGTTTGGTCCTTCTTTCAACATATCACTCACAGACGCCAAATAGCCTCGACATCTTGATCCCAACAATCTGGTTGCTGCTTCCAAAGAAGAAATCAAGTGAATCGAGGACCTTCCTCGGCTCCCTACAAATTGGAAATTACTAGCTCCAGTTGGATCAAATCGGATTCTTTTCTTCCGACAATCCATAGTAGCTCATTGCTTAGTCAACCAATCCATACCAATAATGACATCAAAGTCATATGTTGCCAAAACAATCAAATCAATTATTCATTCCTAACCATCTATAATCAATTTACAGCTAGCACATCATACTGTAGATAAAATCGAATCCTCTAATGGAGTAGAAATAACAAAAACCGTTTCCAATGGCTTTGGTCTTAATCCCACTAATTCTATAAACCGTTTAGCAATAAAGGGGTGCGAAGCTCCTGGATCAAACAACGCATAAGTAGCATGATTGTGTAGAGATATCGTACCTATAATCATGGCAGGCGTGTCCTCAGCCTCTTTCCTTGTGACTGCATACACTCGTCCTTGAGTAGGGGGTCTGTATTGATTGCCCTGTTGAAAGTTCCCCACTGGCAGTCTGGCTAGCGGTCGTTTCACGGATGGCATCATGGGCCTACGTGGGCAATCCCTCACTAGGTGGCCCACTTGACCACACCCGAAACAGGCTCCCTTTGGAGTAGAACATGAGGCATTTCCATGCCTCCTACCACACATTTAGCATTCTTCGAATGAACTCGACAACGATTTTCCCACACTGTCCCTTCTATTAGACGGGAGAGGATACCTTCCTCCCGTGATCGGTTTCTTCCCAAACCAACGGTTGTCTCTATTAGGCACAAATCGCGATCCAGATGCGGCTGCCTTCTCTGCAATGTGCCTCTCAATCATCTGAGTTCTCTCATAAAGCTCATTGTACTCCTTTAGGTTCACAGACACCGAGTGGTCTTGGATTTCCATTTTCAGTCCATCCCGAAAATGTCCTAGCCTTATCCAAAGGGTGCTCGACCATTCGCAGCATGTACTTTGATAGCTCTGCAAACTTGGCCTCGTATCGGTCCACTGTCATCTAGTTTTGATGCATCCTCTAAAATTCTGCCAGTTTCTGCTCTCTTGCGCAGTCTGAGAAATACTTGCTTAGAAAAGCCTCATTGAAGGTATCTTATACCTTGGCTATACCCTCAGGAAATACCCATCCTTGGGTAGCTTTTCCCTGCAGTTGGTAAGCTGCCATGATCACTTTTTCTTCCTCAGAACACTACAACAAGGTGAATGTCTTTTCCAACTCCCTTATCCAAATGGTCGCTGTCTCAGAGTCACCAACCTTAGTAAACTTGGGCGGCTTCAGCTTCATGAACTGCTCCACTAGTTGATGCATAGGTCGGTTACTAGTCCCGGGCCTAGTTGCGGGAGCAGTTGTGGCAGCAGCAATAGTAGCTTGGGTCTGAGCCTACTAACCTATCAGAGCCTCAATGGCGTGCAAGATCCGATCCATCCTTGGATCCTCAGATGCTACCTCCTTAGCACTGGTCGGGACCTACGCAGTCCTCCTCCTCTGACCTCTCTGACCCGAGGTCATCACCCTAGGGGTGCTCGGATCTGGGTTGCTCATTTTGCAGGACTCTCCTAACCCGCGTTCCAACTCCCCCACGCGGAATTAGAAAATGAGACAACCCTAAAACAAAAGGCCATAGAGGATCCTGCAGGATCCTGCAGTCAATCACATGCAAGCAAAGAAATTATCTTTCCTACTAACTATCGCCACGCACCAACGCAAGACTCTTTGCACCTTATCACTCCATCAGACAACCAGGCTATGATATCAAAATCGACGAGGTTGTCACGCTTCGACTCTCGAGCTTGTAGCAACCCCATTTCACTTGAGGTCTAGTTGTATGACATCTTAGGTACTGTCATCGACCAATTCATTTTATCTTATAATTATGCACATGCGGAAACGAATAGAACTCCCAATCAATAATAAAAAACAACAGGGATAGTAGCAGAGATACAGAGGAAAGACAAACACCATTTTATATATATCTGAAGGTTAGCCGAATTACAGTACAAGCAAACACACCTTGCTATAGGTGAAAAGTTGAGGCCTACTCAAAAGGGATCGGCCTAGCTAACCTAACACTATACAAGTGCCTACTTGCTGGCCTAAGAGGGATCGCTCCCTTCGATCCTCGGGTATTGCATCATCTAAGGCCTGAAAATGTTAACCACGATAGGTTGGGATAAACTCAGTAAGTTAAAGTCCTAAGCCCCGATTAGGAAGTTTGCTCGCCTCGGGAGTTTAACATACAACCTAATCCATCAAATCATCTAACACCACCTTAGAGAAATAAAAGTAGAATACAGTTTAATAATCAGGCACAACCACAGGCAACCTTACTTAGCCTTGGTACACGTGACTTACAGAAGCTGTTAGCTAAATCATCAAGACATTAAGAGGCATGCAAATAATTAGAGTATCGTACACAACTTTCTTAGATCTTAATAACCACATATGCTCTGAATATTATGACCCCTCCCCCTTGAGTCATAGCATAACTTTATGGTTGGCGGTTCCTGGCCAAGCCAGCTTCGTCCTCTCTACCTCGAAGCACGACAACGTCAAGGGCTAACTCCCAAGATAGCATTCCCGAATGAGCATAAGACTCGTCCACTACCGCAGCCCCACAAGTAACCCCTCCCTGTTAGGCATCCAACCGAAGTCAAGCGACCAAACGGTCACGGCACAACTCCCTAAGGATTGGTGGTCATTCGGCAACGCCGGGTTCCCTCTCTTAATGTGACCATGGAACACATCATCAATCAATTCGTTTTTATCTTTGCTCTGTCATGAATGTAGATACAATTCGTGCTCACACAACATACTATTGTAATTGACACACGTATAATGTCATGCAGTACAATCCAATCACTCGTGACAATTACGACAAACCGAAATTCAATTCTAACCAATCAACAATCACGTACGTTCCCTAATTCTTGGGAATAATCAACAATTTGCACTTCAACAAGCCTTAATAATCAAGAACACAACAATTTGAAACCAAAATTTGCTTATGTATGAACAATGCTATGAATAGTAATTGTGAACAGTAATCGTGAACAATGTTCGTGAACATTGTTTGTGAATAGTAATTATGAACAGCAAATTCGTCCGAAATGAAATAATTAAATAAAAATAAATAAACTTAACCGTGGTTAATCAATTAACCCAACCATGATTAAAATCTAACATAGTTACTTTAAAACTAACATTTGTTACTTTAATTAATTAACCTTAGTTATTTTAATTAATTAACCTTAGTTACTTTAATACTAACTATGGTCAATTAACTAACTTTAGTCAGTCTTAATTAACCAGTCTAATCAACCAATCAACCTTAATTAATTACAAGCACACAAATACACTAATTAACCCCTAAGCAAAATTAACCCCTAAATAAGGGTTAGGAAGTTAACTTACTTGGATCGGAAATCTAGTGACACCGGCGTGTAGAGAGGAACAAGGGCTACAAGGGGCAAACTTGAGAATGACAACAGATGACAAACGGTGGGCGAAATGGGCCAAAATGGCCCGAAGTTACTGTTTATGCGGAAGGTATGCAGTTGGGTGGAAAATGCCGAAATAGGCGGCCGATAATGACTAGGGGTGGCCGATGGTGTGTGGCTGACTCCCTGACTTCAGGGACTACACTTTGGGCAGTGGTGGCAGCTTCGGTGACTGTAGCAAGGCTACATTTTGGCTGGAAAACAGCAAGCACAGCAAGAAACAGTAGAAATGAAAGAGAAAAAGGAAGAGAAAAAGGGTGAGAGAGAGGGGCTGGGCTACTGGATGAATTTGGGGAGAAAGGAGGAGAGAGAAGGTTGCTAAAAACTTGAAGGAGAAGCCAAGGCAATTGAACTTGCCACTTGCTTGAGGGACCAATAAAAAACAAACAATAAACAAGCAAAAACAATGCCCACTTGGGCACAAAAGGAAAGGACCAAAAGAGAGAAGCCCATGAGTTGAGGAGAGAGAGAAACTTGGGCCAGCTTGGGCTCCCTTTGGGCTAGGTTGAATGGGCGTAAGGCCCATTGGGCCGTTGATCTTGGGCTAGCCCACCCGTGGGCCCAAAACCTAGTCCAAAATTTCCTTTTCCAACACTTCCACGTCCAATGGAAAATCCCCAAATAAATGAAGTGATGTCAAAATATTTAGTCTCGATATCACTGAGAAGTTGGTTCCCAAAATCGAATTAAAAATCGTGGCTAAATTGAGTTGATTGCGACCGTAGTACAATTTGGATTATCAGATATCATTTTAGGACTTTTCCTCACATTTGACCCGTGGTCAACCATTCTTTGATCCACGTTAACGTCAATTCTCGAGTCAGGGACGTTTCTCGATTGTCGTGTGATTCCAGGGGCTCAATTGATAATCCCAAGTACTAGATGAAAATGATTCGGTTTAACATCATTCGTAGTTCGTATCGAAGTCATGTGGAAATCACCCGCAGTTCGACTTCGTACTTCAGTTGAATCGATTTATTTCTATTTCCTTAATAGTCTAGTACTTAGAGGATATCGATTTATTTCTGTTTCCTTATTTCAAAAAGTGCAATCAAATCTTAAAACTTGTCACGAAAGTACAATTGAGTCCTAAAATTTTTAAAAAGTGTAATCAATGGAAGGACTTGATTGGAATAATTTGACAAACTTTAGGATTTCATTGTACTTTTTGAAAGTTTTAGACTCAATTGCAATTCGAGATAAGTTTCAAGACTTAATTGCATTTTTTGAAAGTTTTAGGACTTAATTGCATTTTTTGAAAATTTTAAGACCCAATTGCTCTTTCATGGCAAGTTTTGAGATTTCCAATATTCTTATCCCAAAATTAAACTAGTTGGAAAGGTTAGGCATTAAGCTGGTAATGAATCTTACTATTCCTTATGTAACCAAGAAAGCAAAAAATAATAGAAAAATCATTGATTGTTTTACTTAAAAAATGACAAAACTAGCTTATGCTTAACTTTCCCCCTGGCATATAATAACACCATCGAACTAATTGATTATTAATGACAATATGAATTGGAAAATTGTGTGGCAATTAGAGCCTAGAGAAAAATGCGCATGATAAGGTACGGGTTTTAAATCTCTAAATTCATATTAAGTTATTGGATTCATAAGTAAAGTATGTGGTACTATAATGCACATACCCATTGACATATGAAATTGTACCTTGTCACTGCTACCAATCGATCCAAAAGTAAAACGAGTTAATAAATAAAAAATTCCAAAGTATGTCCACCGTGACACTAACATTGATCTTTACTTTGTGTCACCAATAATTCTAAATTGTGTCTACCACTGATATCAAAATCTAAGAGTTTTTGGTAACATTATTGACACATGAATTTTAGCTGTGAATTCATCATACATTTTCAAAGAAAAATACCTTAGGGATCGAAATAGCCAACAATGGCAAAATGTGACCCTTGATGAATTTAAAAAAAAAGGACAGTTTATGCAACCTTAAATATACTTTCCTCACTACATCCCTTGTACATATCGAATAGTGACATTATAGTAGAGTATATTTCCATAGATGATATGGTTATAGATCCACCAACTAAAGGCCTTTAGCCTTGTGTTTTCATTAGCATAGACTTAAGAGCATCATGAGATGTTGTTTAGTGGGAGCTATCTAGGTTTTGTTCTAATAAGGTTTACATATGTATTTGCTACATTTAATAACATTTGTTATTTGTCAACTCTTTCGCATTCAATAAAGTGTTTATGAATGAATTGTTATCAAGTTGAATACATTTACATATGATGAAAATTTTAAGGTATTTTGTAAACCTTAAGTAAAGGTTAGGGGCTTCTAGTTATTAGACTTAAGGATATGTCGTGTTACACATAAAGAAAAGTTAACTATAAAGATAAAACATATGTAGGTTCATTGGAACTTTCAAAAAAAATTCTCTAGTGATACATCAGGCATTATAACAATTAAGGAAAGAGATGTTGACTGATAAAGATGATGACACATGAGGTGTTACTCTTTATCAAGAGTTATCCATTTGCCACTTTACTATATTGAATTCATATCAATAAAGTTAAAAGCACTTGTAACTATGGAAGACTCTGTGTGTATACATGCAATTACCACATTAATTCGATGTTTGAGATTTTATGAGATTAGATTATCTCTAAACCAAAATAAAGGTACGCAAATACAATACAATTTCTAATAAATATAGCCTAAGTGGGAGATTGCAAGAGATTTTTTTTTTTGATGTGGCTATATTAATTGATATTGTAACATAATTTTTTATGAGATTGGTCTAATAAGATGAGATATATGGTTTTTGAATGAGTCTAATATGGGGTTGGCTAGTATGGGCCAAGTTGAGCCTCAGCCATAATGAGAGGGCATGGCTAAAGTTTTTATAAATAGTGTTCAAGTCTCTCTTATAACTTCAGAACACACATAAATATCCTCATATAAGGAGTGCTAAAAGTGAGGGGCAGTCTCATTGAACCGGTGATATGGAGGGTAATAGAGGAAAAATGGTTGAGTTTTAGATTACTGCTATTCCGCGTCAAAAATGATGGATTTCAAATCAAGTGTGTAAATCTCTTTACTAGATCACATGTATTCATGTTTCTAGCTATAGAGGTTTTGGGTGCGCTTCCACGGCTTACACCTCTTGCTAATCATGTAGCCCAAGGTTTGCTTTATTCGACTTAAAAACAAGGAAAGATTTGTATTTCTTTTTTCCCTTGTAACAGTGTAAACATATGTATTCATTTTACGTCTAAATTTGCCTTGCGATGCTATGTACATGTACAGGTTTTTATATTATTGTTATTGTGATATGAAGAAGGTATAGTCATGTATGATTCTCGCTAGATTTGGCATGATTCAAAAATGTCATTCTTTTGTTCAATTCAATGACAAATTTGCATTTTGTCACGATTGTATATTTTGCTAAGAGATATGTACACCACATGATGCTTCGACTTACTCAAAATCTGATGATTCCACGAAGACCAAAATTTTGCAGCACTTCATCTAGATGTCTAGATTCATTTGAATTATTGAATTGGATGGGCTGAACTCGAGAATAGAGGTGGTGGCAAGAAATCTTTCTAACATTATATGCGCATGCTTGAAGATGCGATCCTTGCATTAGGCGCGATCAATTGGGTGGATCTAGGTGGGTATGACCGTAATATCGAGCTAATGTGTCCTTACTTAGCCACTTATTTTTTCCCTCGCAATCGAGCAAACCAAACTGCCCCAAGAAGGGATCTCCTTGGTTAGCCGCTCATTTTTCTGTTCGAGCTAACCAGGCCTAGATGAGCCTAGTGGGACGTCTACCTCACACCCGACGATCTATACTTATGTTTTACTCTGGTATGGTCTGTAATAGTATTTTGTGAAGTTCAAAGTATAAAGATTGTGACATCTTCCACTAGCTATTCTCTTCATTACTACAATAGAAACTTTGGCCAGTGTTTCCTTACAAGCTAGCTATTCTCTTCATTGCTACATTAGAAAACGCTGGCGACCCTCACCACTCACGGAGTCCTCTACTGACCTTGATGCTTTTAATTGTGGCCCCTTCATCGGCGATCCATCCTTCCACTGTGGTCCATACATCGACCGAGGCCATCCCTCATCGTCTTGCACCTCTGCCGAGGATCCATAACCCATGGCCACGCCCTTGGCCCTGAGAAGCCAAGGCACATACAAGTCCTGCCGGGTGTCCATTTGCGGTCTATGATCCTTGGTAATCATGGGTTTGGTGTCTTTTCAAAGGTAGGATTTTGATGGTAACTGAAATTTAGTGAGGGTAGGATTCATGATTTACTGCATAAATTTATGATGTTACCCCTCACTAAGTTACGATCCTCGTGGAGATCAGGTCTCTTAACTTTAAGTAGAGTTCCTAGTTTTATTAGGTTTCCTAGCCCAACTAGCATTCCAAATCTTAGTAGAATTCTTAATTTAGGTATGATTCCTAGTTAGGTAGAGTTCCTAATTTAAGCAGCATCCCAACTAAAATTCCTAATTCAAGTAGATTTTGTAATTTAGACTAATTTCTTAGTCATGCTAGCATTAGAACTTCAATTCATGCATGATCATTATGCACGTTTGGCATTAGAGTAGGCCATCAACATATGTTAGTTTAGGGCATGTTTACTTTTTAGGGATAAGTGTATTGGAAGTCCCAAAACTTGCCATGATAGTACAATGGAGTTCTAAAACTTTTAAAAAGTATAATAATTTGTTATGAAAGAGTAAGCGAGTCTTAAAATTTCAAAATGTACAATCAAGTCCTAAAATTTGTCAAAAAAATACAATTGAGTCTTAAAACTTTTAAAAAGCATAATCAATCTAATGACTCGATTAAACTATTTTGACAAGTTTTAGAACTTAATTATAGGGAAAATTACTAAAAAAGTCCTAAACTTATTACAAATTTTCCAATTCAGTCCTAAACCCTATTTTTTTTGTGCCAATTTAGTCTTAAACCTTTTGTTGTGCCAATTTAATTCTGAACATTTTGCAATTGTGCTAATTCAGTTCATCCAGCCATTTATAATCGAAAATGTCCTACATGGAATCCTAATCAACACCGGTTGGCATTATTGGTATTGACATGGCTGCCAGAGACCCAAAATCACGTCATTTTCAGCTATTTTGCTTTAAAAAATGAAAAAACCTTCAAAACTCCCAAACAGTGTCGCTTAGCTTGGCTAGAGATATCAAAATCGAAAAAAGGTTTCTTTCCCAAATTGTCTTCATGAACAAATGAACCCTACTTTGATATCCTTGAAAATTCTCGCAGATCTTCTAGAGATTGGATCTCATCTTGCCATTCTCATCAAGTGAAGTTGTTCGTCTATGAGTGGCCTCAGTTAATCGAGTGTCCTTTCGCTTGATGCCTTCATCCATGACACTCGCTCATCCAAATTGCAAAGACCTGGTTGGCCTATAATCAGTTGTGACCCGATTCACAATTTGCAACAAACAGTAACAAGTCTTGTGGTCCCGGTTTGATTGTGTTGTCAGCAAGTGTCGAGTGAACATGATAAGTCCACGTGGCAGTCCTCAACTCAGCAAAGAACGGTCGAAAAAGTATATTGTCGCGGTTCCAAACCGAGTTTATTATCCTTGTCTTATTTTATATAGTCCGTTTGCCTCGTTTCTTTGCTTTGTGTGGCGAGATATCATTTCATAAGAAAAATTAGGATATTCACAATGCTCAGGACACATTATGGGTTTTTTAGATGTGCAAGGACTTTGTGTTACCAAAGCACCTAGAAGAATTCTCCACCTATCCAGGTCCCCGCGCACATTTTCTCGTATAGTGTTAGAGTAGGAAGCCCGTGTGTTCTAGTGCTGAGGACCCCAATTAGCATAAGTTCATACTCTACGTTTAGGATGAACACCGGTCTGCTCGTGGGGAGAAGTTTTAGATTATTTGACTAGCGAGCTCATGCTTGATAATCATGTGTCTTTTTAGGGGGTTTTGCCAATTCTCATATGTACTGAGTTATTATTATTATTTTTTGTAATTAATCAAATAATTCTCTTACCGTTTTGCCTTCCTTTATATATTCCATTTGCCTCGTAAAAAATGCAGGCCCCCAATTCACAATCTGAGTTTTCTCTTAGCTTTCACATATTATTCAATGAGTATAGGTTTTCTGTGATGGCCCAGGCGACGGTGTGCAAGAAGGAGGGACGGCGGTGCATCCGCACCTCGGTCCTCGGAGGTGCCCAAGGAGGGGGGACATGTCTCTTATCCCACATCGCTTAGGAGGAGAGTCATGGGCTAGTTTATAAGGCTTAGGTTCTCTACTCTATGTAACGTGTTTCACAGCAGAGTTGTTTATGCTGCGCTACTCTGAAAACAAAGCCTTGAGGGGCTAGTAGGTGGGGGATGGCCATGGAGGTGGGTCTCGGCATGCCACTATGTCGCCAAAGAGACAATATTGTACTGGGCCCCTTTCCCCAGACAACGCGTTTTAAAGCCGTGTGGGTCTTGGCCCAAAGTGAACATTATACACAGTGGTAGTCCCAGGGGGATGCCATGGAGGTGTGTCTCGGCATGCCACTGTGTCGCCAAAGAGGAAAATATTATACTGGGCCCCTTTCCCCAGACAATGCGTTTTAAAGTCGTGTGGGTCTCGGTCAAAGCGAACATTATTACACAGTGGTAGTCCCAGGTCCTTACAAATGGTATCAGAGCCGACTCCCAACTGACTGTGGGGCCACAGCAAGGACGTTGTGCCCAAAGGGGGAAGAATGTTACGGCCTAGGCGACGATGCGTGGGGAGAATGGATGGTGATGCGTCCACGCCTCGATCCTCGAACGTGCGTAGGGAGGGGGGACATGTCTCTTGTCCCACATCACTTAAGGGCGGAGTCATGGGCTAGTTTATAAGGCTTGGGTTCTCTATTTTGTATAACGCGTTTCACAGCAGAGTTGTTTCCACTGCAATGCTCTGAAAACAAAGCCTTGAGGGGCTAGTAGATGGGGGATGGCCATGGAGATGGGTCCCGGCATTCCTCAGTGTCGCCAAAGAGGACAATATTGTGCTAGACCCCTTTCCCCAAACAACGCGTTTTAAATCTATGCCGGTCTCGGCCCAAAGTGGACAAAATATTACACAGTGGTAGTTTCGGGTCCTTACATTTTCTCCTCACTTTCACAAAAATCATCAAAAAAGATGTGTGATTCTTTCAAAAGAAGCTATAATTGATGTCATATGAAGATTGGAGGGTTAAGTGCAAATTAAATTATGTCGCTCATGCTCTATTATTGTGATATCTTTCTTATCGATAAACATAGTCAACATTGTTCTTCACAAAAATCATAAAAAAAAAGCGTGTTTCATTGAAAAGAAGCTATAAATTCTTTATGTACATTATATAGGAAATTCATTGTCCAAAATCTTCTACATACATTGCATTTTTTTTGGGCCAATTACATAAAAAAGTACCAACTTTGGGTATAGTTCCAAATCTTGCCCGAATTTTATTTTGTCTAAAAAAAAAGCACCAACTTTTATCCGGATCCCAAATTTGGCCCCCATTAACCCTCCATCCACTATCACCTTTAGTTATCCAATGTGGAATTTCCACATTAGCAATAATATAAAACATAACAAGCTGACGTGGATATAAAAATAAAATTACACCTTTTTTTCATCTCTAATGCTCTATTTGTGAGATTTGGGGGAGTTTTGCCTAGGTTTTCCTTTCTTTATCAAATTTGCACGCGGGAGTCTTCAATCCATTTGAAGATCTCGCTAATCCTCTCACACTGAGACGAGATCTTGCGCGCTTGCTTGCTCGCTCACCCTCTCACACCGAGATGAGATCTTGCGCGTTTGCTTGCTCGTCCACCCTTTCACACAGAGACATTATCTTGTGCGTTCGCTCGTTGAGATCTCGTGATCTCGTATGATCACTCGACGAGATCTCACGAACTCATCCTCTCACACAGAGATGCGATCTCGTGCGCTCGCTTTCTAATCATCTCACATGGAGACGCTCACTCTAACACTTACTCATGCTCGACCACTAAAGAAAGTCATTTCCGTTCACATATTGGGCCTGAAGGATACATGCTTGCTTAAAGATTGGAGGGGATAGAGCATTGAAGGCATTGAACGAAAGGTTTTGTTCTTCTTCTTCATATGCTATTGGACATATTAAGTTACGATCACCATGTGCTCGATGGTTTGTCTAGAAGTGATCTACTTCAAATAAATTAATGTCATTTGAAATTTTCTGGCCTTAACGAAGTTGTGAAGTTGCTAGATCCCTAGAATCCGCTGACCTAGAATAAATTTGATCATGGCCAGAGGTGGATATATCATGACTTGGGAGTCGTCTTGAACTATGTTGATACTATAATTCATCGAAGGGTGGTTTCATTGTCATGTCTAAGATCATAATTTTTTTGAGAAGCTCAAATGCCCTTACTCCTATTTTATTATTTTGGATTAGTTTAGATGGTTATGTATCTCAAATGGGTTGTCACATGTTTAGATATTGGGAGCCAGAACTTATTCTTTTCTTTAGAGTTTCTGATTCTTCTTCACAACGTGAGGTGTGACATAATTGCTTTTTATGCCATACAATTAGTAAAGCTATTGTTGTCTTACTAGGTATTTAATAAGTGTGATAAGTTTGATGTAATTTTTTTTTTATCAATGTTCAACATTCAACTTTAAATGTCCAATTTTTTCACTCTATGACTATTTTAAAGGATTGGGCCGGTTGGGGTTCTAGATTGATCGTGGTTTTGTTCACGGAAAATTGAAGTATTGCGGATTAAATCAAAAGCAATGGTGAGTTCATTTAATTGTTGACTTTTCATGTTTGACTATTGTTTTTAGTTTCCAAATGTAACTTTGTGTGCTTTTTCACAGAATGAAAGTGATAATGACGATGGTTCATTAGACTTGTGTGATAATGATATAAATATATCCGATGATGAAGAGATCAGGACAAGAGAGATGATGAAAGAATTTAGGGAAGCAATAATGGAAGAGATAGATGATGGTGGAGACTTATCTGAAGGTTCCATCAATATAAGAATGGAAGAGGATGTTGGTGTTGTTCCATATAATGGTGGGGATGACAATGAAGATGCAATATTGGATGACGAACCCTTAAGTGGTCCAGATATTGATAATTTTGAAGAAACTAGTAGCATAACTAGACAAATGGTTAATAGACATGATCCTATGTGTGATCATAATGAGAATATGTTTAGTCTAGGTATGAGATTTGAATCTCATGAACAATTCAAGATTATTGTGCAAAAATATACCGTAACTAATGGATTTGACATTTTTTGGCAAATGAGTCAAGAAAAAAATGGAAGCGAAGTGTGTGAGTGGTTGTGGTTGGAGATTGTATGGCAGTTGGGTTCAGGATGAGAAAACTTTTGTAATAAAGAGAATAGGAAATCCACATAGTTGCAATAGAAGCCTTACAAATAGGCAAGCCACTTTTACATGGCTTGCTCGTGAGTACATGCTTAAGATTAGAGCTAGACTCACTTATTCAGCTACTAAAATGCAGATAGATGCAAGAGAAAGGTTTGCCCTAACCCTTTAAAAAAACAAATGTTACTGAGCCATATGGAAAGCACTTAGTTGGATAAGGGGGCCTATAGGAAAGCAATAAAATATGCTAAGATCTTATTTAGCGGGGCTAAAGAGAGTTAGCAAAAACAGAACATTTGCAATGGAGGTCAACCCATTAACTAAAGTATTTGAGAGATTTTATGTGGGCTTCGATGAGTTGAAAAGGGGATTTTTAGTGGGATGTAGACATGTCATAAGCTTGGATGGGTGCTTCCTTAAGACTGGATTGAAAGGCATGTTGTTATGTGCTATTGGACGAGACGGAAACAATCAAATGTTTCCAATAGCTTGGGCAATCGTCGAAGTTGAGTCCAAGGCATCATGGACTTGGTTTCTCTCTCGGTTATTTATTGACTCGAGTGTGGGAACAGGCGAATGTTGGACTTTTATCTCACATTTTTCTTTATTAGCTATTACACTACACTAGTACAATTATTGTTGTGACGAGTTTTTTTTCATTGGTTGAAATTGATTATAAGGATTAATGAATGCAGTTGCATGGCTGTCTCCACATGCAGAACATTGAAATTGTGCAAGACATATATATATATATATATATATATATATGCTAATTGGAAAAAAAATACACAAGGGGATGCTTTGAAGAATCTCTTTTGGAGGGCTGTAACATGTACATTTGAAGCTGATTTTGACTTGGTAATGGCAGATTTGAAAATGGAGTGTCCTAAAGGTTATGAAGACTTCATGAGATAAGGCCCTAAGCACTTTTGTAGGGCTTTCATTAAAACAGGTACCAAGTGCGATGCGGTCGAAAATAATTTAAGTGAGACATTTAATGCATATATTTGCATACCAAGAGCAAAACCCATTCTTGATATGCTTAAAGAAATACAAGCTATGTTGATGGAGAGGATGACGGAGAGAAGCCAATTAATGGTTGATCAAATAGATCCAATTTGCCTAAAGATTAGGATGAGGTTGGAGAAGACTAAACTACAGTCTAGGTATTGTTTTGCTAGAGCATCTTTGGGGAATAAATTTGAGGTTGAAGGGGATGGCAATAGATTTGTGGTCGACTTGGCTGGGAAGACTTGTGCTTGTAGGGAATTGGATATATCTATAATACCATGTAGACACGCCATATGTTGCATCGCCTTTATGAAGTTAGATATCAATGATTATGTTGACGATTGCTTTAAGAAAAATGCTTATGAAAAATGTTATCAATTTCCCTTCCCAGTAATGAATGGGGAAAAAATGTGGCCTAAAGTTAGCGGTGAGCTAATCAAACCACCACCTTACAGAAGGAAAAAAGGGGTAGGGAGAAGAAAAATAGGAGGTACGGACCCTAGGAGTGCCAAAACTCAGTATGGAGGGACACTTAAGTGCCAAAAGTTACAAACGGTACACTTAAGTACCAAAATCGGAGCAAAATGGATTACTTAGGTGTCAACGGCGAGAAAATCCGGCCAAATTGCTATGTGTTCATTTTCCAATGACTTCATTTGCTGACGGAGCATTTTTTCAAGATAAAAAATTCCACATGGCAATTTTAATAAAAAAGTTGTCCACGTCAAATTTTAACAAAATTAAAATCGATTTTATTTAAAAAAATAAGAGAGAAGAAGGGGATCGGCGAGGGCTGTGTAGCCCTCGCCGCTGCCGTCGTCGCCACCCCACCCTTGCCGGGAAGGGTCAGCGACCGTGGGCGAGGGTTGGTTGGGGTCGCCGGGCCCCGGCCTAGATTTAGGGCGAGGGTCGCGACCCTCCCCCAGATTTGGCGAGGGTCGCCGACCCTCGCCCAGCCCGAGCCAAGGACCGTTGGCCGCCCAGACTGTGCCGAATCTAGGCTTTCGATGGCCCTTAGCCCGACTGGGCGAGAGCCCGTAGGTCATCGCCGCAGGCTGGGGCCCGACGACCCTAGCCGACCCTTGCCCATCGTCGCCGGCCCTTCCCGGCGATGGTGGGGCGGTGACGACGAGGTGGCGGCGGAGGGCTGCACAGCCCTTGCCGATTTCCCCTCCCTCTTCTTTATTTTTTTTAAATTAATCAATTTTATAATAATTTATTTTTAAATTATTTAATATTATTTAATTAATAATTTTTAAAATCCATGTCAGCGCAAAAGCAACGATGTTTTGCACTGATTTTTCGTTGTTTTAATTTCCGATGAGCCACGTAGACAAAAAAATTAATAAAAAATTGCCATGTAATATTTCTAGCAAGGTTCCGGCGACTTGGCACTTAAGTGATCCATTTTTTTTGAAAAGTGGCACTTAAGTGTACCGTTTGTAAGTTTTGGCACTTAAGTGTCCTTACGTGCTAAGTTTTGGTACTCCTGCTGTACTTAGGCCAGAAAAATAGAATCAAGGATAAGGATGAGCGAAGTAGTGATGGTAAGAAATTGACAAAAGTCGGAGTTCAAATGCGGTGCTCAAATTGCCTTCAATATGGGCATAACAAGAAAACATGCAAAAATGCTACGACATTTAGGCCACCCAAAGTAGGTCTAATTGGACAATTTTATTAGGTTATTTTGAATAATAGTATTTGTATTTCTTGTGTTTTTTCACATATAGGGAAAAAGAGGAAGGCCAAAGAAAGCCGATGGAGCTAGTGTTATGCAAGCTAGTCCACAAGCCAATAGACTATTGAATAGGGACTCCACTATCATCAGGAACGAGAGAGCACGGGTTAGTGCTTTATCAAGCATGAATTTAATTTTATACCACGTGTATATCGTGACTAATGTTTAATGCTCATTTTGTTTCTTTAGGCACAACAAGGATATGGACTTTTTATATCTGAAGCTACTGGAAATTCCTAGTTGAGGGTAATCTCTATTTAATGGTTAATATGTGTATCAAAAAGAAAAGCAAGTTCATATGTTTTATTTTTTTTATTGTGGATGCTTGGTAGTGATGGAGTTATTGACATTGGAGGTCAATCCATTTCCAAGAGACAAACAAGAGCAAGGAATGTTGTTGAAGTTTCACTAGGCCAAACTTCCACTAATATCTCGGAACTTTCATACACTCAAGAATCTGGAATTAGTGGTGGATTATGCAATAGTAGACCATAAAATGCTTGTGCAGTGCTTGTTACTAGATCTTGAGTTGTAGACTAAAAAATGCTAGTTTTATGTTGTCTATAAGTAGATTTGGCTATGCATTGTGTTTAAAGATTTGGTGATGTCGTTTCGTATTTGTGATGTTTTGGCTATGCACTTATGTGTTCAACTAGTTTGGAAAGCTTACTAAAGAATGAGCTTGGAACATTTGGATTTTGCAAATTTAGAATTTGTAGTTCTATTACATTTTCATCTCAATTATGGAGGTCGCCTAAGTAGAAATAGTTTATTTTGAGGAACTTGTTGAAGAATTTGGCATGGTGCCTTAAAATATATATTATGTACACAGGTAGATTTCATAAAATATGGTGCCGTTAAAGAGGAAGTTCCTTCGACAGAACAACAGTATTTGTAGGACCAATGCCTACTTTTTATTCCATCCTTATATATCAACAATGCCAACTTCTTTCTTGGTCATTTGATATTTCTAAGCCACAAGCGTTGTGTAATGCTAAAACAATTGATTTTCCTATAAATTTTCTACGTCCTAGCAAGACCCTGTGAAATAGGATTTTGATGTAGCTATAAAATCTGGCTTGCCTGGAATGGGGTCTTCCACGAATTATTTCTTTAGATTAGTGTGTTTATGGGTAATCGAGAATATCAAGTATTTAAAATGGTTCTATTCATGCATTTGTAAGTCTGACCTGAATTTTTTGGTTGATAGGGCCTGTTTACATATGATCACAAGTCACATATCTTTGTCATGTATTGCAAAAACTATTGCAAATGGTACCACATTTGAGAAAAAAAAAAAAACTCAAGTTCTTAGCACGACTCTATCAACTTCAAGTTCTGAACTCAATCAAACCCAAGCAATTTTTTTTTTATCTCCTTTTTTCCTTTTTTGGTGCAAAACACAAGCTCAGTTTGTGAGACATACCTATATGATTCTAACTTAATAACATAATCCAATGACCAAACTATCAAAGCAACAATGGCAAAAAATGAACTAGCCATGAGATTCTGATCCATTTATGCTAAAACAAACATAAACAGAAATAACATTGTAACTTCTGCATAAATGTTCCGATCCATTTAACTAGAGATATTAGTACTTCTTGTCATAAACATTATCAAATAGAAAATCTTGCAAGTGAGCTCAATCTAACACGTCCTTTTATTCTATAGTCAAAGTCTACTTGAAGACGAATGCAATAAATTTATCACAAATAGGCTTTATATCCTTGTTTAACTATAAGATCCGCACGCTTTCAATATCTCGCTTGAAGGCAATGTAGTCTTCAGCTTCCGACATTGCAAAAAGCTTGCCAATTGTTAACTGATCTAATGGCCTTAGCTATGGTGTCTCGTCCACTTGAACTGAAAATGTTGGATTATTTTTCTAATGAGAATCATCTCTTAAGTTCACTTCATTGGAGGCAAGACTTAAATATAACACCTTCAAACACTCGAATGTAGCATCGTTCTACACCTCAGCAGATTTGGACCTCTTCAAAGTCAGCCTATGAGGGCAAATGAGAGGAATCCATTTCCGGCGACACCTAAATCCCGTAAGTTTATGTGTCTTCTCTATATCAAGTCCAAAAGCATCTCCATGGTACCACTTTGTATCAGAAGAACGGATATTGAAGTTATATTATGAAATAGACAAACAACAGCTCTTTATGACATTCAAAAAACAAATAGACTCAATGTACGATACCTTCACAACTTTACCAAGCAATATAATTTGACAAAAAATCACGAGCCACTTCCCCACATAGACAACACATCAACTTAGTGCGCTCAACTTCCGCATTTCCATTAAGATGGATAGAGTTTTGTTTTTCCAACATTTATCACTTGTTCTTCATATGCCCTTGTATGACAGGATACTATTTACCCAGCTGGCACGAAAGTATCAATGGAGTCCAAGACTCTGAGTCATGAAATATCCACCTCACCATGATCAAATTCATTTTAGGCTAGAGGATTCGAGGAGTCGATAAGGCCGAGTACAATTTTAGGACTGTGATTTGCAAAGTGTAGTGCCACTAAAATCCAATTTGTCGTCCTTAATCAGCAATAGAACTGAGAATCTGGAGAAACTAGTACCTATAGACCATAAACAACTCCAGATGATTGAGCGGCTTAAGCTTCATGGGGAACGATATGCAGTTGACTTTTGAACAATGTAATTAGCCTTCTTACACTAATTAATCTAAGTAATTAAAATTTATTAAAAATAGGATTCTAGAGACTTAGCAACTTCACATGTTCATTAAACCTAGAAAAATTTCAAGTGGCATAAGTTTTTGTAAGATAGATCACTTCTAGACAAACCATTGAGCACATGGTGATCGTAATTTAGTATGTCCAATAGCATAGGAAGAAGAAGAAGAAGAATACCTTTTGTTCAATTCCTTCAATGCTCTGTCCCTTTTAACCCTTAAGCAAGAATGTACCCTTCAACTCTTCAAACCCAATATTTCAAATGGAAACGACGTCTCTAAGCCATAAAGAGTGAGAATGTGCAAGAGTGAGCGTCTCCATGTGAAAGGATGAGATCGGCAAGCGAGTGTGCGAGTATGTGTCTTCGTGTGAGAGGATGCGAGCAAGCACGCGAGATCTTGTCCAGTAGCTGTGTGAGATTGCATCTCCGTGTGAGAGGATAAGCGAGCTCACATCTCTGTGTGAGAGGATGAGTGAGTGAGCATACCGGATCTTGTCAAGTGACTGCGCGAGATCACATCTTCGTGTGAGAGGATGAGCAAGTGAGCGAGCATGCAAGATCTTGACTCGATGTGAGGGGATGAGCTTGCAAGCGAGCACGCAAGATCGTCAGATGGATTGAAGACTCCTGCGCACGAATTTGATGAAGAAAGAAAACCTTTGACAGAACTCCCCCAAATCTCACAAATCTTGCGTTAGAGATGAAGAAGGATGTAGTTTTGTCTTTATATCCACATC
This sequence comes from Angophora floribunda, assembly GCA_014182895.1. Lineage (NCBI taxonomy): Eukaryota > Viridiplantae > Streptophyta > Magnoliopsida > Myrtales > Myrtaceae > Angophora > Angophora floribunda. The sequence goes on from CM024714.1 coordinate 13,945,881, forward strand.
AGCTTGCTATGTTTGATATTATTGCTAACGTGGAAATTCCATGTCGGATGACTAACAGTATTAGTGGACGGAGGTTTAACGAGGGCCAGATTTGGGATCCAGATAAAAGTTGATACTTTTTTTTTTAGACAAAATAAAGTTCGAGCCAGAATTGAAACTATTCTAAAAGTTGGTGATTTTTTATGTAATTCGCCCCATTTTTTTTATAGGGTCAAGATGAGCGACAAGTCAGCATGGGTTTACCTTTTCCATGGTGGAAATTTTTACTGTCCCCCAAAGCTGGAATATGCTGGTAGGAAGATTGATTTAGTCAAAGTTGATATCAGTTCAAAGAACAATGAAAATTTCATTACACATTGAGAATGGGGTAAATAGTAAATTTGAAAAACTTTATTTTAAGTTTCCTAGAAAGTCTCTAGAAGAGAGGTTGAGATATATATGGAAATAAAGCAGTGTTGTCGATCTAATTTTTAGTTATTTGCATCATGGTTTAATTGAGACTTGTGGAGAAAATTAGGCAGCTAATGAGGCAGCTAACAATTATGGTAAGGTGCCAATGTGAGTGTGGGTGTGAGTGAGGGTGAGGGTGAGGGTGTTGGTCATAGGTTTGGTGAAGGTGCTCGTGAAAATATTGATTTAGTTAATAAGATAGTCATTGAGCATAGGGGTAGTTTAAATCCTAATGACTTGGTTGATGAAGGTGATTATACTAGCATAGAGGGTGATATTGTGGATAACAATGATGATGACGATACAAATTTTCTTGGCTATGTTAGATACTTGACTAATGACAATGATTTTGATAATGAGGAGCTTCTAGAATCAAGAAAAAACATGATGGAGTTTCGTAGGAGGGTCACAAAGGATATAATTATAGGGGAATCATCTGCAACATTAGTACCATCCCAACCAATGGATGTGGATGGTATAGCTGATGCTCAAGGCAGTTATGAGACAAAATATTGTGAAACATATGTAAACAAGAGTTTAGAGTTTGATGTAGAAGGAAATGACAATAATTTTAGTAGAATGAAAAGTAGATTTCCAAATTATGATCCTAATTGTGTTGTGCCTGTGTTTACTATGGCTATGGCATTTCATAGTGGTACATGATTCAAAGATGCTCGGAAAAGTACTTAATGGCTGAGCATGGAGAGATAAAATTTATAAAGAATGACAATAAATTTGTTAGAATAAAATATGTCAATGAAACTTGTCATTGGAAGATTTCTGGATCTTTTGATGCTTGTATTGGATCATTTCATGTGAAGACCTACCATTTGGAGCATACTTGTAACATTACTTCAAAAATAATAGGGTAACAAATTTTTGATTGACAAATTACTTTTTTCCTATAATAAAAGCAATGCCAACTACTAAAGCTATTGCTTTTAGGGAGCCAATCAAGGAAAAATGGGCTTAGATGGAAGTATAGCTCAATGTACGAAGGCTAAGATATTTTCTTACAAAGTGTTGATGGTAAACTATATGAAGTATTATGCAAAACTATGGAATTATGCAAGGGAGCTTAGGGAGAGATATTCTAGGAGTACTATCACATTGAAGGTTGAGAAGCTTGTTATTCAATTTAAGGCGTTATTTGAGAGAATGTATGTTTGTTTTGTTGCTTATAAGAAATGGTTCCTTAACGGATGTAGCAAAGTTAAGTAGTTAGATGGCTGCTTCTTAAAAGAAATTTGTCAATGTCATATCTTGTGCATTGTTGGAAGGGATGCAAATAATCAGATGTTTCCAATTGTTTGGGTGGTTGTCAAAGTTGAGAGTAATGAGACCTGAACATGGTTTTTAACAAATTTAATGTATGATCTCAAAATTTTGCCCTCATATGGACGAGGTTGGGTCTCAATTAGTGACAAACAAAAAGTAAGTTCCTTATTTAATTTTTATTTGTTATGTTTTTTAGACAGTCACTCTTGTAATTTATGTTTTTACATTGCATTCATCTTTTGTAGGGTCTTATAGGAGTTGTGCCTACGGTGCTACCCACAGCTAAGCATAGGAAGTATGCTAGACACATTATGTCAATTAGGGAAAAAAGTATAGGGGATATAGATGTAAAGATTGTTTTAGAAGTGTGCCAAGAGTAGTATTATGATGGTGTATGACTAACACTCTCAAGCATTGAAGAAAATTAGTCTTGTTGCAATCATGACTTGGTGTAAACAGAGCCAAAGTACTAGTCTAGGACTTTCTTCACCGTTGATGTAAAATGTGACATCGTGGACAACGGCTCATGCAAAATATTCAATGGAAGAATTATACATGCTAGGTATAAGTCCATTTATAGTATGTTGGAGGAAATGCAGATAATGATAATGACAATGATGCATACACAAAGGGATGTGTTCAAGAGAGACTACTTTTGTAAAAGATGGCAACTTATCGGCATCCCTTATCCCCATGCCATTTCCACGATAAATCACAAGCAAGAGGATTCTTATGACTATGTTAATGAGTGTTATAAGAAGGTCAAGTTTTTAGCTACATATGAAAACATGATGATGTCAATTCAAGGAGAGATTTTGGAGAAAGACTAATATAGAGCCACCTGAATCACTTCCAGCCAAAGTGAAGCCCAGTAGATGTAAACAAAAAAGATCAAAGAAGGAAGGTGAGGTGGCAAGTGGAACTAAAATGTCAAGGATAAGAATGAAGATGACATATCAAACTTACTCAAGGACAGGACACAACACTTCAGCATGTCTAATTAAGAAGACTAGGTCACATCTTCGTGACATGATTTTCAAGGTAAAAAGAATCAGTTAGTATTTCCATTTTCATTATGTCATGCTTACTTCATTAATAGGACTTTAAACTAATATACTCTTTGTAGGTGCAAAGACATATAGCAAGTGGCAGCAATGGTGGCCCAACCGATGTGAATCCTCCTACTCAAGTTAAGAGTATAGGTGGTAGAAGTTTCAAGAAGATGCGGAAGTGATAGAATGTTTATTTGGGTTAGTGATAGTAGTTTTAATATTTTGCAAGTATTAATTATGTTTGTTTCATTTCTTGCAGCTTCACGGAGTAGATGGCAACATGGCTAAGAGCAAGAGAATTTTGATTTTTGTACATCATAGCATAAGTAATAACAAGTGTATCATTGGCTCAATGGATGTTGTTCTTGTCATTACTGTCATAGTGATTTTATACCTCAAACTTGAAGTAGTTTGGTGTTCTAATGTTTTCTCTGGGTTTGCCTTTTGGTTTAGGGTGTGGGGTGTTTATTTTTGTGGATGTAGCGTTTGGTTAGAGCAAGAAAATTGTAACTTGCAAGTTGTAAGGGTGTCTTTATGCAAGCATATTCATAAGTTGTGCAGTCCCAAATCTTATGAAATGCTTGAGGCATAGCCTTCACCTTTCAACTTTTTCTTTTCACGCATATTAAACATAATCGAGGCAAAATGTTATTCATGGTAGAGTTTGTCAGATTTAGTTTCTCATATAGCTTATGACATATCAAATTCAGTTAGACATGAGGCCGTGTGTATGCTTGAGTTACTTCATTACTTGCCCTACAATGCTTTTGATACTACCCCTTTTTGTTATTTATATTACCGTACACTCCATATACCCCTTTTTGCCCTGACAATGCTTTTGATGTTGGATGGTTAATATACGATATGTTTAAAAATTATCAAATGCATATGATTGCTTATCAAATGCGCCATCCATTGGTATGACTATGTTTTGTGCCCTAATGATGTTATTTTAGTGTTGTCGACATTTAGAAGAGGTATTCTTCGGAGGGCACTAATTAAGCAGTAAGCTTTGTCTTACACATCACTAGTTGAATTGAAAAATTGTGCTTACTCTTAGACAACTTTAAAAAACTCATTGCAGCTTTCTATCTTACCAAGCAAAGGCGAAGTCTCAAAGAAAAGCTAAAGCCAAGAAAAGATGAAGCCAAGGCTCATAAATTACACTTCATTCATCTTCATACTCCAAGTGGACAAATATAAAAAATCTACTAGAACATCTACTAAAACAAATTATATAATACAATCGATACTCACACAACTTATGGCAAACTCATTACATAATATTTTGAACATTCCTAGAATTGCTATAAACACCCACGACATAACCAACATTGTCTTCAATGTCGAATTTTGTTTCTTTAGCTTTGTCACATCTTGTTCGGCTTGTTTCAATTATGTCTTGAGTGCTTTGACTTCGGCATCCATTTAATTGTCATCATCATCATTATGGCTTGACACTAGTTTTTCTTTGACATTGCTCCGTTGAAAATTGTTTGACACACTTCTTCCCAATTGATTAATTTCTGCATCAACCCAAATAAATAAATAAAACGTAAATTTCCCTAGTCCTATATTTTGGGCAACCATGATATGTTCTACCTTGATTTTCCTTCGTCTTTGTTATTTGTAAAGGACATTTCAAGCCACAATAGCAAAACACATATGTATCTTTGTTCATTTGAGGGACTAATGTCATCGTTCGTAACAAATTTGCCAATGTCTTCATTGATTGTAATGATTGTAGCAGTACTGCTATCTAATCTTTCAAAATCAACACTAGTCAAGCATTCCTAACATGTAACAAAATTTGACCAATGATGAGAATAAGAGTGTGCAGCTCAATAGCAATAGGACAACTTCAATCGACAAATCTACGCAGTAGTAATGCTTTAGTAACAGGACAACAACAACGGGACAACATTCATCTACAATACACTAGTGCTTCCATGTCAGTGAAATGTTTCATGTACTGCTAAATGACCGTGCAATTATCTTGAGGAATAAGGCTTAAGATCAGGATCATCCTAAACATATCTAGCAAATTCTCCTCATCTGAAATTTGAGGAGACTGACAATGCCCTACTAACTAAATGAGACCATTTTTCTCACTCAAATTCCAGTGAAGACAAAAGTACCAAGATCATATTATAGCAGACTGCAATCATAACTTACCACTTAAACAACTACCATCTGCCTAGTGGAAGTTCAAGGTAACTATTAATATTAAGCCAAAGTCGACATTTTCAGGATTATACGTAAAGTCATTGGTAGTGGCATGAAAAATGTTTCCCTAGCATATTATGTGGGTATATGGCAGATGCACTAAATGATAAAACCAATCTATTTCTTTCTTCTGCAACAAAAAGATCCCCTAAGTGCCAATCCAGTAATCTTCGAGTGACACAAAGATAAGGGCAACAAGAAGACATTGCCTGAGAGTGTAATCGTGATAGAGTAAGTAAATCCAATGCAAAAGAAAAACCTTCTTAGAGTGCGATTGGCTTTACGCAAGAGCGAAATACTTTCCCATGACTCATCAAATACCTGCACGAACAAACAAATAAAGTAGTCACTCACAAATCCAGCACAGTAATGAAAACTAACCAAGTGATTAGCTTCATAGTTCTTACGGGAATCTATGAAACTAGCACCAACCAAAACCATGAACAACAACAAGAACCGGTGGAATTTCGGGCAAAGAAGACGATATGGGCACTTTAAAATAAGGCATCTAGTGATTGTCAGGCGAAGGCTTTCGGCAAGTGTCAAGGGACATTTGGGCGAAGGCATTCAGGAAGCGTCGAGGGACTTTTGAGCCGAGTGTGGGATGAAGGCAGCGAGTGTCGGACGAAGGCGGCAAGCGTCGGACGAAGGCATCGACATTGAAGGTATAAGATCTAGGGAAAATATTGGGAGATCAATTTGGGGAAGGGTCGATTAACCAAGGTGACCCATCGATGAACAACTTCACTTGACGAGAATGGCAAGACAAAATCGAATCTATGGAAAATTTGTGAGCATTTTCTATGATTTTGAGGAAAGAAAAGATTCACCAAAATCTATGATTTTAGCTTCTGATATCATTAGGGTTCATCCATTCACGAAGACGATTTGGGAAAGAAACCTTTTTTCGATTATGATATCTCCAGCCAAGCCACGTAACATCGTTTGAGAGTTTTGAAGTATTTTTTTTTTAAAGCAAAACAATGTCATTTTGGGTCTCCAACGACTAGGATTCCACATAGGACTTTTCCGATTATAATTGGCCAGATGGCTAAATTGGCATAATTACAAAAGGTTTAGGACTAAATTGGTAAAAAAAAAAAGGTTTATGATTGAATTGGAAAATTTACAATAGGTTTATGACTTTTTTGGTAATTTTCATCTTAATTGCACTTTTTAAAAGTTTAAGACTAAATTGCACTTCCATAATAAACCCTACAACTTAATTGCACTTTTATGACAAATTTTACGACTTCTAATGCACTTGTTCCTACTTTTTATGAATAGCTCACAGGTCCTATATTGAGGCTTAATGACAAGGATTTGTTTAACTTTTGACCAATGCGGTTGGTATTCTTTACTTTCCCCACAGTTTATTGGCTTGGAATTTATTTATGGTTATTTTTTATTACTATTTCTTGAGTACCATGCATAATCGATCTTCACATGTTAGAGGATTTAGGACAATAAAACTGATGAAGATTGTATCCATTTCATTAAAAAGTAAAGGTATCAAAAATGCGTTAAAGTGATTACGTGTAACAAAGTTCCCATATTCGAAATCTCTAATTTGCTAGATTAAAATGGACTCTCGGACCCCACTCAAGTATCTAATCCACGCATAATATGTTAGTGACGACTCTAAATAAAATTAATTAACTTAAAAATAAAATCAAGTTATAATCAGTAGAGTTGGGAAAATCCCTTGTTGGGCATAGCCATCACCTCACAAGAGAAATCGATTGCGCCACCTAAGTAATCCGCCAATAATTATGACTGCATTGCATGCGCTAGCTTGCCTCAAACTCTTCCCGACACTGATCTAATCCTCTCTCTGCTCTTGCAAATCGATTTTGTGGTCAATCCATGCATTGATCATGTACTCAAAATGAATAAGGACACAATGGGAATCAAGTACATACAGTTACCCTCGGCGTTGCATCAGTAGCATCGCATATGATGACAGCACTATCCATGGTTTCATTGCACATATACTGGGAATCGACTCGAAATTACACAAACCACACGTATTCTACTAAAAATAAGCGCATCCGACTAAAAATACTAACTGTTTCCCGTTAACAACCAATAGGAAGGGAGCGAACGAAATTTAGGTTTCATCATGCAGATGTATCCCTAGTTCCCCGAGTCACATGGTTCCTGTTGAGGACTTTCTGCAAATATCCTCTTCCTGACCTTGTTCGCCTGCAAGGATCAGCTCACAATATGTAAACGAGGGCACATTAAACTCGTGTAGGAGTGCAATTTTTACTTCCTCACTGATCTTTAGATCAAGAGATGTTATGAGCCACACGTGGACGTGGGTTTTTCCGTTTTAGTGTCATGTAGATGTCGAACTAATGTGCGGGTTTCAAAATCTAACAACGTGGATCTTCTAGGGCAGAGAAGCATGTTTCGAGCAAGCACCTGCTTTTGCCAATTAGTGGCTCCGGTAACGAGAGAGAGGAGAACTGATTGCACAGTGGTTCCAGATACGACACCAATCCAAAGCCCCTTGGATCGTTGATGCAGGACGAAACCGAAAATCACTCCCATTGGGAGTCCTGTTAGATAGAACGCCCCGAGATTTATGTACGCTCCTATGTGCTGCCATCCACTTCCCGTGGCAACTCCTGAGTCATTGACGATGATCAAAATCATTTCAACCGGTGGTCAAAAACTGAAGTTCCTAATCTGTAGTGAGTGTTGAACCACGTTCAAGGAGAAAAATTTCCTCAAAGAATGTTCCCGAGATGTAATGAGTACAAAATCTCAGACTTTAAGTAGAGATGAGGATGAAAATGGAAGGAAAAGAGAAGTGTAAGAGATGACCAGATAGGACTGCCTGTAAACTGTCCATGAAAATGGAGAGACAAAGAAGAGGAGTCATGACTCCAATGTAATGCACCACTTGCTTCTCATTGCTATAAGCGTATCCCAGGACATGACGGCAACAAAACAACGTGGTTCCCATGATGACCGCTTCAGTAATAGCAAGAGATAATATTGCCAGAACTGCAACCCTAGCCCCATTCGGGTTCCCTGCCCCGAGTTCGTTTGAGACCCGAGTACTGCAAAAACTCAAAAAACCATGTCTTTTAACACTTAAAACAAACTGGCATCACGTTCTTGTGACGGCACATTAGAGGGGACTCAGGGAAACTTGAGTTTTACCTGGCAGAGGCTCCGAAACCGTATGATATGGTGAAGTGCAAAGTAGAGATCGTAAAACTGAAGCATTAACCATTATTACAGTCAGAAAGATTGCCGATTTGTGTGAGAATGATTGCCAAAGTGTATTATATCTCATACCATATGGAGAGAACTGAGGTCTCGAGCTTTGGATTCGGTAAGAGGCCAGATAATAATGTGAGTAGCTCACAGGACCACCATTTCAGGCTGCAACCGCAGGCATCAAGAAAAATTGAAGAGAGGACAAAACAGTAAGAAAGTTTCTCTTTTCTAGGACTTGAGAGACTGACCAGATCATGAAAGCAGAAGGTACTCCATATCTGAAGAACTCAAGGATTCCAAGGAACGCACTCATAGTGAACCGCACACGGGTTCTCTCACATGCTGGAGAGAAGAGCACGTAGAACCCAAGCAGCATCACATTCAACCAAGTGGATATGCCACAGGCCAAGGCCGCACCTGGGCTTCCCTAACTCCAATTTGTACACAAGAATCCAGCAAAGGGGAATGTGGAAACAGAGGACCAAGAATGTGCTGAGAAGCATGGGTAGTATCAGGCTTTGAGTTTGAAGAAACCGAACAAGTGGCTTGAGGATTGCGCCCCCGAGCAGCGCAGGTATGAGCCACATTAAGTATTCTCGGGATTCCTGTGCAATTACATGATCTTGGTCTATTAGTTCTAGGAACTTGTCCATGAAAATCCAGAGGATGCAAACTGGAAGACAAACTAGTAAGAGAGAGATGATGGCGCTGTAAACGTAAACTCCGAGTTTCTGGTATTGCCCCGCACCATAAGCTTGCCCGCATATTGTTTCAAGTCCGCCAGCCAATCCTGTCTGCTAGGAATATCAAATATTACTTGGTTTCTGTTGTGTAAGAATTTGACCAAAGTTACTTAGCAATGGCATTAGCTTACGTGGAGGCTGAAGCCGGTGACATTGGCGAGAGCAGTGGCAATGGCAACACTGGAGAGCGAGAGTTGGCCAAGGTGTCCAACCGCAACCACCGACAAGAGTTGCACGAGGTACTGCAACACCGAAGTCGCTGCCATTGGAGCTGCTATTCGAGTGGCCTTCTTCAGTTCTTGCACGAATTCATCTCTTGTTAACGCCCATTTCATGTGCTCGCTCTCCGGCACCTCTTCCATGGCTCTTTGGGTCAGTTTTAGGGCTGCTTATGGATGCAACAATTTAGAAAAGAATGAGCAAAGAGGCAATTTACAATTACTACGTTATTCTTGGGTTTTTCTCAAAGTTGCATTTAATTAATCATTGCGTCCAAAATGATTTAGTTGATCAACAACATTGGTTTGTGACAGACCAGAGGTTTTCAAGGCACAATAGGCCAACTGGACATGCCTAAACCTTCTAAGCATTTGGTGGTCAAGATAAAAGTCAAGATAGGATAAAATTTATTATATCATATGTTTGGTACCTACTCAAAATAGAATAAGGTTGGATATAAGAGGGATTTGGCCTAAACTAAAATATCCCATGGGATGTGGGACAAAAGTGAATTGGTTTTCTTATATTCATGGTATGAAGGTTATCTTTCTCAAATAACAAGCTTTTGAAATTAATAAAATTGATAATTAAATATAAATAATGGTTGAATTCTAATATAAAAAAGAAAATTCAAAATAAAAAATAATACAATTTTTAGTTTTAATTATTCCTAGGTTTACATATATATATTTGAATTCATTTCTATGATGTATTATATATGTATTTAGTATTTACATTTATACATCATTTAGGTATAATGTTTATTAAGGAATGATGGAAGGAAATAAAAAATGAAAAAATGAAAAAAGAGAGGGGAATAATAAAAAATAAAAACAAAATAAAGTTTGTGGTTTCTTTAACAATGAATTATGAGATATTCTTACCTCATTATGAGATATTCTTATCATTTCCATTTGTAATTTTCCAGGTTTATTTACACTTATATGCTATTCATACTAAATAATGGACATACCATGATATGAAAATATCCGGCTTTTTAATTATGATTCATCAAATAGTAGATATGATATAATTAAATGCATAAATTTCTTATCTTATCCTATTTAGTCATATTCTGATTAAAAGTCCAAATGGTCAAATGCAGTCTAAGAGTTTAGGATTACCTTGAGTACTCTTGGATATTCCTAGGGGTAATATTCGAAATGCCCGATTGAATTTTATTGGATTTTTGTATTAATGGGGTAGATGATAGGTAAGATGATTGGATTTTCACCTTTAGATAAAAAAAATATTTACTGTTTTATTTTCAGGTTTTCGTATATAAAATGGGGTCCCATTCCCATCATTTGCAATATTCACAAATCCAACAAAGAAGCAATAGAAGCATTTTCCCCCTATATTCACAAATCAGACCACATTATTTTAATTGAATGAAGTGGATACGTTAGCCAAATGCAAAATTAACTCTTAAGTTCCGTTCTGTTTGGATATTATATGAAGACGATTTTATGGAATAAGTCAAGAATGGATTGGTAACCTTGTAACTAGGGGACCTGCCTTAGGTCATTGGAGTTGGTTACATAGTAACCTCACTAAGACACGGGTTATTGCCAACCTAGAGGATTGTTTACACTTGTCCCTATCTTATGGGGCCGGGCTGCTAAACTATATTCCTTATGTTAACGCACCAATACTTGTAGGTCTTGTATCCCCAATTCCCCTCCATAAATGTTTCTTCTACATGAGGAGGGAATACCTTCTAGGTGCTTAAATCTAAGGGATATCAAGGTTCGCATATAGCCTCTGACAAAATAGTTTATGGTTATGCTTATGACCGCTCTGCTTGGATTTTATATGAAGACAATTTTGAGAGAGAGAATAATATGAGATTGTGCATAGTTTCCGCATTTTGTGAGAGCAAAGTGAGAACTGAGTGAAAAACAAATGTGAAACACTTGAGTGGAGCTGCAAGGTAACTCTCTAAGAATTACAAAGTTGCAATCCTCCACTCAAGTGTTTTTCAAACTCACAATTGTTTAGCCTTGCATTATTACTCGATAATATAAATCATGGAGAATTACCTTGCAGCTCCAAACAATCACGCCTTCAGTAAGACAAGCAATCTCAATTGGATCTGGATGTATTGCACAGATCAAAGAGTGAAATCCATCATGAAGAAGTTCCAAGATATTCAAACGGCTTAAGGACTTCTTTTGGGCGGCCGCAGAACCGCTAATGACTGAGAAGTGCCGCACCACATAGGTGTAATATCAAATCCTAGGATGAAGACAACTCTGATTACATCAATGGTGGCCCCAAAACAAACCCATCATAAGCATACAAAACTAGGAAACTTTCTGAGATCGAATGAATGCTTGAATTCCTGTATGTTGTGGTAGCAATGTGAGAACAGAATGATAAAGTCTCGTCTATGCAGACCTTGTAACGAATCGCAAGAGTGGGAAAGCGAGGATGCACGTGAAATATGTTTGGACATTGCAAGTGCAATGCGTATATGCTCCATGGCCGAAGGATCACGCATTGGTGGCATGAATGCAAACGAATTGCCCTATGCCCATCGAAAAGGAGCAAAGTTGCATGAAAGGGATGAGCACTTTCAACAGAGCATGGCATACTGATTCGGCAGGAATATATCAGATCGGGCTCGTTTTTGGACCAAGGATTTTCAATTATCAAGTCATTGTCAGCAGGAACTTCAGATGATTCGAAGGATATGAAGTAGCAATTTCACTCTCATGTGTTGCCTTTTTTAATGAGGAGTCGCTTTCCTGTTTCTCTTAACTCGGCCTAATTCTCAAAAGTGTCGACATAAAATCCCATGTCTCGTTTTGAATGTTGCGTCCCCAACTCACTTGTCAACTTTTGGGCGGCTAAATGCAATATCCCTTGGATTAATTCCGTTTGGCTAGACTACCTCCTTTGGATTAGTAGTGTCCTTTCTGGCAAGGGGTTCTACAATGAGATTGCTCGATTTTCTTTTGGAGTGCTATGCTATACCATTTGGAAATCTAGGAATGATATTATCTTCCGTGGCCTAAACCTCCATATTCCATCCATGAAAGCGCAGCTAATCATGGCGGTTAAGGACAAGGCGCTGACCTTCAAAAGGGTGGAAGACAACCCTAGGAATAGAAGAATGTAGAGGTGTTGGGGGATAGACCCCCATATTTTTTATGTCGAGCTGTCCACAGCCCAATTGTAGGTCTATTGAGGTCTTTGTAGTCCTTTGATGTGATTTTCTGTACATGCTTTCCACTTGTGACCAGGGTACCCGGCCACTTCTAAGACAAGTTGTTTAGCTGAGTGCCCGCTGGTGCCTCGTCTTACAATTGTTGTATAATTTCGGTCGTTATTATATATACTTACCTTACCAAAAAAAAAATCCCATGTCTCGCATGCTTGATAAGGTATGAAAATTGAAGAGATAAGTGTACTGAAAGTACTAAAATTTATTACAAAAATGCAATTGAGTACTAAAACTTTCGAAAATCGCAAGTAACTTTTAAAACTTGTTGCAAAAGTGCATTTGAGTAAAAAAAAAGCTTTTAAAATGTGCAATTAAATCCTAGAACTTGTTACGAAAGTGTAATTGAATCCTAAAATAATCACAAAGCGTGTCACACTCCGAACCTTGAGCATGCAAAGACCCATTTCCTTGGTCGATAGAAAGCGATGTTCTAAGACTCGTCGACGACCATTCATTTTAATCTTTCATTAAGCGCAAGCGAAAGACGAACCATCCCCAGTCCAAACAAACAACCAAACAATCAAATAGGGATAGAGAGATGAATAACAAAATAACATCAACTACTCATTTATACATTTTACTGGATTAACCATTAGAGGATCATTTCCAATTTATAAGCCCAACAAAGGGGTTGATCCATTTTCTAAGTCAGACCAAAAAGAAACTAGGCTAAACTAATCTAGCTATACAAAAAGAACCCTCGGGTTCAACATCACCATCACTTAGACCCATCGGACTCAAGTTCTGTAGGGTCGTAGTCGGAGGTGTTCGGGTCGATCACTGGAGAGAGAGTGCAAGATTCTCCACTACACCATTAAGAGGGTCCAGCACCATAGGATCCCAGTCAACGTCTTCAGGACCCATACTAAGCAATCCATCAAAACCTCGCAGAGGACCGATCAGTAAATCGTCCTCCCGAATGTATCACGCCAAGAACCGATAGGGTATTCATTGCCCTGGTCCCTCATCCACCCAAATGGTGGAGACATACTTCTCGTACACATGTACTTGACTCGAACTGGTGGTGCGTCACGACGGTCTCCCAATCCTGAGGGACCCCGAATCGCACCGACATGTGTGCCATTCTAAGGGCTTGAAAGTGGTTATATAATAACTAGTGAGATAAAATCTTAGCAAGTTATCCCCTTAAGCCTCGGTTAAAACACCAACTCAACCCAGGATATCTCTCTAAACCACCCCTCACACAACCCAACGACAAACAACTAGTAATCAGCAACCAAATAACAAACATGGTCAACTAACAATCAAAAGTCGATTCGCATGCAACATTACCTGATATGTCATGCCTTGCATATTATATGTCAGCACAACACACTCAATGCACATGATCGTTAGATGATGCAGTTCATCAATTACATGCGAGTCACGTCACAAGCGATCTCACCTGACCATTGCCACACCCTGCACATTATCAATTCATGTATGCATGCCATAAATAATGTGATCATCTCATGCATAATCGGAACCAATGATGCCATGTTTCTCATACACTCTTGCATCCACATGTGTTCCGATTATTACTGCCCTATAGGGTTACAACTTGGGCCGAGGTGCTATACTGCGACGGTGTCTTTCCTCCGCAAAGGTGTAACCGTACCCTTCATCTCCATAATATCCGATAAATCGAACTATCACCCCCGAACTATGACCGAGGTGGCGGGTTCAACTTAGTGATCACGCAAGTATACCATCATAATCCACTTATTATTTTTTAGCATTAGCCAATGCACACATGCTTGTATATAAAACCTCAAATCCTTTATCATAAAAGTGGTCTATTTTCGGTGTCCCTCGAACAAACCATTTTCCCCTTTTTTGTGAAAAATCACACAATTCATGTGGATGTTTATGCAATGACACATCCAATTCACCTTATAAAATCAAAGTACATGAAATTATGCACATTTTAGCTTTCGAATAAACAGTGCCGTGAACAGTATTCGTGAACAGTAATCATGAACAGTGTAATTTCATAATTCAATAATTAAAATATTAAATTCGGAAATTAAACAAAACATTAATTAAAACAATTAAGAAATCCATTTAAGCTAAACATGCTTAATTAACACATAAAACACATTTAAGCACAATCAACCAAGATTAAGTTAATATAATCTTAATCATACATCTAACCACCTATCTAAGGGCTAATACAACTTGATTAAACCACCTAACTCAGCATTACCACTAATTAACCCAACCCTAAGCAAGTTTAGGCACTAACAAAGGATTAGGAACTAAACTCACCCGTTAAGTAGGTTGGTGACATGGACGCGGCGGCAATGATGAAGGCGACACCCGAGGACCTCACCCACAACACTCCAATGTGGTCCCAAAGCTGAAACAGCAACAACCAACTCTAGTTCTCCCTGAACTTCTGAAAATCGAACTGCACAAGAGGAGAAAATGGCTGAACGGAGCTGATCGGAGCTCTGGTGAGCAGCTGGCTACAACCGACAGCACCTGGGGGTCGAGGGGGAACGGCTAGTGGCTGGGTTGGGCGGAGATTGGGTCGGAAAGGAAGGAAACCAACTGAAACAAGCGAAATCGTGCAGGGATAGGCGATCAAAAGACGGCTAGCTTCTGGTCGGCTAGCGGGTTGGCCGATGGCTTCATTCGATGATTGGTTAACGTGGTCCGTATGGATTGGAGCTCCTGAGCACGATGGTGGGTGGCACGGCAATGATCAACACTGGAAGGTCATGAACAACTCAGGTTTTTAGAGGAAGGTCAGAAGTAGAAGTAGAAGGAAGGAAATGAAACAAAGGGAGAGAGTGTGTGCGATTTTTGGGAGGCTGAAGAGGAGAGAGGAGAGTGAAGTGAGAGCAGCTAGACAAGTACCATTAAGGCCATTAAATGTTGCTTCAACTCCCCATGCAGCATGACATCATTTTCTCTCTCTTCTTTTGTCCTTTCTTCAAAATATCTAGGGGCAAAATGGTCATTTCCACCTTGCACATTTCTCAATCTTCCCTTGGGTTAAAAATGAAGGGCAAGCCTAAGAAACGGGCTAGAAAATTAATAGGAATAGGCTCGGGAATTTGTTGGACTCGAAACGGCTCAAGATTAGATAATGGGCTTGGAAGGGTAAATTGGTCAGTTTGGTCCAACGGGCTCACTTGCTTGTCTCGGGCCTACCATGGTATTTGTCTCACTTTGGACGTGAGGCCCACACTGGTCTTGCCCGACCCACGTCCTCGTAGACTCATTTCCTTGGTCCGTAAACTCCTTTTCCAAAAACTTGGCTCAACTGACACTAGTGACTATTGAAGAAGCATTGTCCAAAAGTTTGTCCCAAACATTCCCGAAAATCGAAGTCCAATACTAAATTCTCATGCCTTGTCAATTTCACCCAAATGCCATTTTGGTACAACTCAGACTGATAGGCGGCTTCGAGGATTCACACATAACCAACTCGTGCCAAATCACGTTCAAGACTTCTCAACACATGGACGTCCTTGACTACATAAAATTGTGAAGGATAAATTGTTATTTCAAAGTACACGATTACCAAGGATCAACATAGGGTCGTTCGTGGGCTCAATAACAGTAAACGGAATCACCCGTCATTCTATTATGTTCTATCCACGTATTGACTTCTAGTTGTCCTTGAAATCGGCATACATATCTATAGGATTGTCCTTATACAATCTCACGGTCGAGTTGTTTTCTCAAGTCAAGTTCTTTAGTCACACGAGTTCTATCCTCATTAGCCTTTCCCTCAAGGTCAATATCTCAGGAATGATTAGTTCCAAGTGAGATCAACCAACAATGTATTGACGAAATTCACGTTCATTCATCCCTCAAAAGACTCGAATTTCAGGACGTCACAATTTCTCCCCCCTTACAAAAATTTCGTCATCGAAATTTGCAACTACTGACAAATCCTCAAAAAGATGGGGGTGTTGATACTTCATCACTTCTTTACTTTCCCATGTAGCTTCCTTTGTTCCGTGATGCTGCTAGATCACCTTAACTAAGGTGATAGTCTTGTTTCAAAGCACTTGCTCTTTGCGGTTCTCTATTCATATCGGTCTCTCCACGTACGACACCCTGTCGTCTACGTCCAGTTCCTCAAAATTCAATATATGAGTTGGGTTTGTTTCATACTTTTTCAACATGGACATGTGGAAAACATCATGTACTTGTGCAAGCTTTGATGGCAACGCAAGACGATACGTTAAAACCCCGATCCTTTCCAAAATTTCAAAGGGTCCAACGTACCTCGGACTTAACTTTCCTTTCTTGTAGAATCTGGAAGTACCTCTCATTGGTGATACTTTCAGAAATACATGATCGCTCACCTTAAACTAATGACTCTGAACTGTCTTAAGTCTGTCTTTGATAATCTGAACTGCATTCAAAGACTGTTGTACTAACTTTGGCCCCATAATTTTACGCTCGCCAACCTCGTCCCAACAAAGCGGAGTTCTGCAAGATCTCCCATACAAAGCCTCAAATGGTGTCATTTTAATGCTCTGCCGATAACTGTTGTTATAAGCAAACTCAACCAAGTGAAGTTGCTCTTCCCAACTCCCTTTAAAATCTATGACATAGGCTCATAACATGTCCTCTAGAGTTTGGATTGTCCTTTCCAATTGACCATCCGTTTGCGGATGGTACGCCGTACTATATTGCAGCTTTGTCCCCAAAGTTGATTGCAAACTTTTCTAGAAATTTGCTATAAACTTAGGATCACGGTTAGAAGTGATCATCACTAGAACTCCATGACTGCGCACAATCTGACATACGTACAACTCTGCATACCTATCCAATGTGAAATCCTTTCAAAAGGCAATAAAGTGAGCTGACTTTGTCAATCTGTCAACCACTACCCAAATCGAGGACTCATTACCTTGTTAACTCCTTAGCAGTCCCATCACAAAATCCATGGTAATGTGTTCTCACTTCCATTCAAGAATCTCTAGAAGTTACAGAAGCCCACCAAGCTTGCAATGTTGAGCTTTTACCTATTGGCACGTCAAACACTTAGCCACATGCTTTGCAATGTCTAACTTCATACCATTCCACCAGAAGTGCTACTTCAAATTCTGGTATATTTTCGTACTGCTAGGGTGGATGCTATAGTTACTACGATGAGCTTCCGACAATACTGCTTCCTTAAGCTCTGCATCTTTTGGAATGCACAATTGTCCTCAAAACCTTAATGTCTCATCCTCGGACACTTTATGTACACACCCTTCCTTGGGCTCTTTTTCCTGCAGGCCTACACAAAAAAGAACTAGGCCGGATAACTTACTTCTACCGCTATCTTCAAGAGTTTGTTCAAAAAGTAAGCTTCAAACGCCTACGCAAAAAACTAATCCGGATCCTCCTTTGGATCCTCCTCCCCGATAGTCGGGTCTTCTATAGCACCATTAGGGACATTGACAGCCAAGGGGTCTTAAACCTCATGGGTGGAACCATCAGAAGGGGCCCATCAAATCCCCTGATGGGACCCAAGAGTTCATCGTCCTATCGCATGTACCAAGCCTTGAAAAGGTGTGGAATCCACCTAATCAAGCCCTCGTCCACCCAGACAATGGTGACATGGAGCACATAGATAAAAGGCTAACCAGGAGCAAGATACGACGTGACTACAGTGTCTATGTCCATCGGGATACCGAACCTCACTGGGAGGCATGCCATGCTAAGGTCTTGGAAATGGTTATACAATAACCAGTGAGATAAAGCTCAATAAGTTAATAACCTAAACGTGCAATTTTTTTATCGTCCACAAATTGACAAAAGAAGAATATCTATTCAACTATTATCAGACACACGATTAGGCCAGTGCTCCTATGCAATTACCAACAATTAACAATTGCAATCACAGGCATCATTACCTCACTATTGGCATACGCAACCTGCATGATACAATTTATTAAATGTCCACCTCAATGCAACAAATATATCAAACAGTCAGAACACCTCTCAAGTTGTCTCATGCACCATGCACTCGCTCATGTTCCATTTATTAATAAATAGTTACAAAAATATTAATTAATTAATTCTGAAATTAATAAATAAGTAATATTTATTTTGAAATTAATAAATAATATATTAATATTAACCGTAGTTACTAATTAACCCAATTACAGTTAACTAACCCAACTAAGGTTACTTTATTCAACCACGGTTAATAAATTTAACTACAGTTACTTTAACCAACTACGGTTACTCTAATCTAACCGCGGTTACTTTATTCTAACCCATGGTAAATTAATCTAACTATGGTTAACATTAGTCAACATTAAACAATTAACAAATACTAATTAATCATCATTACAGCATAAACCAAGCTTAAAATTAAACTAATAACCTCTAATTGAGTTTAGTACCCTAATCAAGGATTAGGAAATTAACTCATGGGTTAAATGTTCCGAAGGTACCCGGACGACGATGGCAACAAGAACAACGAGTGGCTTGCCTGAAATTGACAACAGGCGACGAAAAACAACAAAACTTGGCAAAACAACCACCAATGCAGCTATTTGGACACCGAACACAAGGAAAACAGGGCTGACATCAGCTAGCTATGTCTCGAACAGCAGCAACAACAACCCACGGTAATTACAGCAACTTGCAACAATCGAAACAGCAATGGACAACTGCAAAAAATGTAGAAATAGCAACAAAAAATACGAAAACAGAATAACTGAGCTTCCACAATAGCAACTGCAAGTTGTCGCAACAGCAGCAGCAAGCTGGAGCCACAGCAGTAGCAGCTAGACTCAAAGACAGTAACAACCAGAAGCAGAAATAGGGGAAACAGAGGAAGACAGCAGCAAAAAATAGAAGAAATGAAGAGAAAAAGAAGAAAAATAGAGAGAGAGAGAGAGGGGGGGTTGAGGTGCAGCTGAGAGAGAGGGGAGAGAGAGTGAAAACTTAACTAGCAAGTTGAGTTAAGCCAACCCCAAACCATGGTTACTTTTTGACCAAAGGATTAACCAAGGTTAAGGCTTCCAAAAATCAACCTTCTAGAAGACAATGGCAAAATGGGAATTTCACCAATCCCATGGGCCTTAGGCGGGCCAGCCCTTGTGGCCGAAAAGTCCAATGGGCCTACAATTGGGCTCATTTCCCGCAGCTCAATTTTCTTGGCCCGATATCCCTTTTTCCGACTTTTCCGAACTTACCGTAAAAACTTGAGGATCAATGAGGCGGCGTCCAAATAATTATTTGTGAGATCCTTACAATTTTGATACCCGAAATCGGATTGAAAATCAAGATTAAAATCTATCGATTACAACTCTAGCACGACCTAAACTACCAAGTGACTTTTAGGATATTTACACGAAATTGACTCGTGGTTGAATAATTTCAATCCACATTCGGTTCCTTAAATTCCAGAGCAACTCTCAGTTGTCATGTAATCTCGAGGAATAAATTTCTCATCCCATGTACAAAGTCAAAAAGGAAATCGATTTATTGTCGATTATCCTGAGTATCGAGGTCGTGTGGAATCACCCTCAATCCAGTCTCGTACTCCTCTATAATCGATTTATTTCCATTCGCTAATTGCTTTGTAAGGGCATGGTATTGTCCATCTTCAATCCTTATGGTTGAGAGGTAAATCCCAAGTCAAATTCCCTAGCCTTACGTGTATCGATTCCTAATTACCCTTCCGAATAGGTCAGTTACCATTGAGTAATTAATTCAAGGTAGTCGCGACTAACGGTGCATCGAGAATTAACCCTTTTTATTAATCGCAAAATGGATAGAAATTTCAAGATGTTATAGAAATGGAGGAGAGAGAATGGGCTGCTGAACTTGTTTAAGAAGTTAAGGCAAGTGGCTAGCCCACTTGCTTCAAGAACCAATGGGAAACAAGCCAAAACAAAGCCCACTTGGGCTACATAAAGAAAAGGCCAAGTAGAGAAGCCCATGGGCTGAGAAGACATAAGGGAATGGGCCAGCTTGGGCCCTTCTTGGGTTGGGCTGAATGGGCGCAAGGCCCAATGGGCAGTCGGTCTTGGGCCAGCCCACTTGTGGGCCCGAAACCCGGTCCAAATTTTCCTTTTCTGACACTTTAAAGCCTAACGGAAAACCCAAGAATAAACAAAGCAATGTCCAAATATTTAGTCCTAACATCCCTGAGAAGTTGGTTCCTAAAATTGGATTAAAAAGTAGGACTAAATTAAGTCGATTGCAACTGTAGTACCATTTGGACTATTGGGCGCCCCTTTAGGATTTTTCCTCACATTCGACCCATGATCAATCATTCTTTGATCCACGTTTATGCCAATTTCCAAGCCAGCGACGTCCCTCAATTGTCATGTGATCCCGATGGCTCAATTGATAATCCCGAGTACAAGATGAAAATGATTTGGTTTAGCATTGTTCGTAGTTCATATTGAAGTCGTGCGGAAATCACCCGCAACCAAACTTCATACTTTTGCTGAATCGATTTATTTATGTTTTCCTAATAGTCTAGTACCAGAGGATATCGTTCCCGTCCAGGTCCTTATAGTCAAAGGTTCCATTCCTAATCGAAATTGCGAGTCGTACATGTATCGCTTCCTATTGACGCATTTCTATAATCCGTTATCCCTCAAACAATTAGTTCATAATATTTGTACTGTCCAAGCATTCAACCGACATCGCCATTTTATATAAATCCCAAAATGTGGTCGATTTTCAAGATGTTCCAACTTGCAACTCATTTGGTTTTTATACAACGTGATAAAAAAACCCAAGACATATGTCGGGTGTTAAATGAAATGTACAAGATAAGGATTGGAAAGGACATCGACATTGTTGTCTTCAAGGCCACCTTCTTCACATACCCTAATTCCTAACTAATTCTAAAGGAATAGTTTACAATGGAAACAAATACCGATTCAAACAAAAGCATACCAAACATGGCAAATAAACAAACAATGGTCATCTAATCAACGGATTAGAAATGGCCTCGGGGTCGGCTTATGGAGTTACATGCATGACGTACACCAAATGTTATCCCCTTTCATTATTAGACACGGGTCATGTTCATTAAACATCACAAGTATTCATTTGTGGTGATTAATGTCATACCCCCTAAAGTTGCGTTCTAATGTGTAACCCAAGATCACTCGCAAACATGCATCTGTTTAGCGCGAGTATCTACCAATCACATGCATTGAACTTGAAAATAAGCACACGAGCAGGTCTTAAGACCTTATTTCCCAATCAATCAAGCGATTAGTGAATCGACACTAATTCACTTCACTCACCAAGCATTCATCGGTCACAATTTCAAGCGTCAAACATGCATTCAATGGCTTCTTTATTTTCTGAAAATTTTTGTGTTCAAAGTTCATGAGATGTCAATCGAAAGTCATGAAGATGTCATGAATCAATTCTACATGCATTATTTACTAAAATCACAAAACATACATGTATTACAATCATGCAAAACAGGGGATCTAAAACACCTTGAAAAGGAGCAAGCAATTAGACACGACCCATTGAACCGTAGACTTCACAAAAATTCTAGTAGGTAATACACTCAATGTAGAACATTTTTCATGAAGAAAAAAATTTAATATTAGCTACGTGTAAATTTATAAAAATTCTAGAATGTGATGTAATGCATCAGAAAACAGGACAGGTCAGCAACAAATGAATGCAACCTTATGGAAAAATGAACATGTTAACGATGCTGAAAATTCTTCAAATTTTACCACATGATAGTCCAAAGGATGACAAAAAAATTTTGTGAAGGGTCTGAGCACTGAATCACAATAGAAAAATTACAAAAAAAAATGGTAAAGTGCAGACATGCAGATGCTTACAAGTGGATTCCGAATTTCATACTTTTCCAGATTACAGGGCAACTTTGTAAAAATGAAAAAATGGTTCAATTGACATGAAAATGGATTGATTCTGGTGTCATTAGAAAGCTTAATAAATTTACTAAGACTTTCTAAGAGATGACAAGATTAATTAAGGTCATTTACTCATTCAATCATAGACATTTTCATGAACATGCGAATTGACTCAATTCAGGGCATCAAGCATATGAACAAATTGCATGGTTTAACTTTCCTATATGACAAGGAAAAAGTGTGAGATAAATCATATAGGTCAAGTATCAAACCACAAACAATTTTCATTGAAGGGTTGAGGCCCTAACGCAATCACTAAGCATGATATGAAAATATTAATGATGGAACATACATTGAACATGTTCATGATAATAGAATTAAACTACATGAAAACATGCAACGACAGGATGAAATGATGTTCAATTAGCATAGCACAAGAGTCCCTAAGGTGACATTATGATATGCAATGATGTTCATGAGGAGTTCATGGACAAGCAATCACAATCAAATGCACAATCACACTCAAATGCATTCTTGAGTTTGTACAAGGCAAGATAGGGTCAGGACGATTTTTAGTGGATTTCATCTAGTCAATGACATTCAAAAATCATAATAAAAATATATGTCATGACCTACATCCTGATAAATAAATGTCTAGAATGAATCAACTTGAAAAGAGTTCGGGAAAAATCACAATAAAATCAACAAGATCAGAATTTCGGATTCTAAAATATACAGACCAACAGAAAAGATGATGTATTTTGGAGGATTTAACCTAGTTGTGCTCATTGAAAAATTTCGAGAAAAAATAATGTTATGACCCTTATCCATACACACAACTTTCATGAAGAACTCCAGATCATATTCTATATACAAGAATCAGAAAAAAGATTCCTGAAACCAATATATGCAATCAGGAACTCTACAGCATATGTGATGGTGATGTTAGGGCCATTTGTCCTATCATGATGATCTCACAAATTTTCGGCAAAAATAAATGTTCTATATTAACATGTTGTGAACATTTTTTACAAAGGAATCATCACGAAATTTTGATCACAAAATCGGAAAAAAATCGCAAAGCAACGAAGGTCAAATTCATCACAGAACTGCAACAATCAGTATGCAATCACAAAACCTGTACGCAACTTTGATGACAGTTTTCAGGTATCAAATGAAGGCCGATCAGAGTGATCTATGGCTCATCGGAAAGCTTATCGAGTCTATATTAAAAATTGAAGAAGCCTCGAACTCATTCAAACAAATTTTCAAGCTCAAACGAAGAGGTTTTTCCAGGTGTGTTAGTTTGGAATCCGAATGTAACAGATTAAGAACAATCACATAATCAAGCCTAATCACACCACTTTCATTCAAGCAAATCCATCCATGAACATCATGACAGCAACCTCATCAATCACAGAATCAAACCTAAACTCAAGCTCTAGCCCCGATCGGCTATTGCGATCTCGCTTCATCGAGCTCATGTTAAGGAAACCAACCATTATCGATGTTTAATCACCAAAACAAGCCAAAATCTGCAAGAATCAATCACCAGCCACCATAGGATCAACATTAGGACGCCAGAGGAGGATTCCGTCACCGAAGAGGACAGGATTGGCGTCGGACCGGCACTGATATTTAGCTGGACAGAACCGGTCCAAGTCTGAACGGGTTCTCGATGCCAAGACGAGAATTGAGTCACACGGCTCAATCGGGAGACCACTAGAGGGAGCGCTAATCACCAGGACATTGGGGAAAGGAGGAGGATCACCATTGGGGGAGGTTTCGTCGACGAGGACGCGGGGAGGAGGCCGTCAGAGCTCGGTTTTGCGGTGGATTTTGCAGGCGGTTTATGGTGGTTTTTAGAGAGAGATTAGGGAAAATTTTCAATAGAAAGAGAAGAATATAGATCTGAAAAATGACCTTCTCCTTCAATTTTTGAGAGAAAATGATATATATACCCCATCCCCAATCTCAAATCCTAATCCAACAGCTAGGGATTAACCCACATGCCCAATTAACTCTTTAAAGCCTCTAAACATGTTTAACACATTTAACATGTGCTAATTTCAATGGCTGAAATTTAATGTGATCAACAATTTAAAAAAATTTTGCGATTAAGGACTTAATTTGGGGCAATTTTGTAATTTCACTAAAACCAAGGGACTATTTTTGCAAATTCAGAAAATGTAAAGGCATGGGGGACCAAATTTGGGTTGGGCCACTGCAAGGTGGTGGCCGCTAATCAAAAACCGGCTTGAGGATGGCCGAACTAGCCTCCTTTGCCAGTGACTAATTTGACCAATCAGACTGGTTTTGTACCGATTCAATCAGTTCAGTTGGTTCTTGGGGTGATTCAATCCAATTTTTTCTTGATTTGTGCAATTTAGTCCCTAATGGATTAAATTGAAAAGAAAATTTATTTTATTGGAAAGAAGACAGTCCAATTTTGAAGAGAAACGGGTCAATTTCATACAAATTAGGCTAATTAAATCATGAAAATTTAATTTCGTGATTTCTATCAACCTAATTGTCTAATTGTTATGAAAATCATTAGACCCATACCATAGGCACACCAAATTGGACTTTCGAGTCATTAAATTGGACAATTCTACATAATTATTGGTCTCAATTTGCAAGTTAATTGAAATTGAACTCAATTAAAGTTGTGAGACACCTACTAGTTTAAGTGTCCATACCTAGGGAAGCTTATTATATCTAAATTGATCTTTAATTAATGACATGACATTCTTGCGAAAATTAAATTGAAGACCAATATACAAATATAACTTCAATTCATCAAATTAAACCCTAGTCATAAATAAGTCAACTCAAATTTCTTGACTTAGAGCTCAACAACCTTATTTTCTTAAGGTCTAGTAAGCTAAATTTCCCAAATTAATGAGTTGGCAAGTGAATTTACCAAAATCAACCCTAAATTTGGACTTAACTCACAAATTAAGTAGAATGGAGGTGTTCGTTTGGAAATCATGAAAAATTGATTTGAACCCCCTAATTAGGGACAAATATGTTAATTCACATTTCACTTTGCCCAATTTCAAAATTGATTGAACGATTGAGTGAGTAAATGTCTTTAGATCAAATGTCATAAAAGGAACTTAGCCAAATTATAACTAGAGCAAAAGTAAATTTGAAATATTTAGAAAATAAGGTTTTTGATCGATTTTCGCAAAATGCTTGATGCTAAAGTCTAATTGAAGTAAAAATGAGGTGATTTTGTGATTTTTGTACTTTTTCAATTTTTTGGTCAAAGGTTTGGTTAAAAGTCAAACCCTAATTGGGTTTTCACTATGAGTTTGATTTATGATCAAATCTTTAATTTTTTCCAAAATGTCCACTTCTAAAGTGAAATTAAACTCAAAAGGGACATTTTGACGCAAATAGCCAAAATATGACCAGATGTTGACTTTATAATCGATAGTTGACTTTTGATCAAAGGGTTTACTTGAAAGTAAACCCAGAAGTCAAATATTTGACTTTTCAAGTTTTTATGTGAAATAAATAGGAAATTGCTTTTTAAAGCTAAAACAATAGATAGAATTGAAAACTGACAGTTTTTGCTTAAAAAAGGGATTTCGTTGCAATTGGAAACCCTAATTTAGTTTTTCTGTATTTATCAACGCGTCGACTAAAAATCAAGTGTCAATAGCTAGTCTCCAAGGTTGAAGGATTGGACTGAAAGAACACTCTTCATGGTGTTTCCAAACCAAGAGTAACGAGAGATGAAGTGGCTTATTAGATAAGTAATTTAAGATAAAATCTCGATTATAAATGTAAAATCAAAAAAAGAGATATACATGCAATGTACGTGTAACATATGTGCAATATTTGAGACATACAGATAATTCAAATAAAATTATCTTAGAGAAATCTCTAATTATCTCTAACATCCCCTCAAACTCGAGAATTCCATGAAGGGCATCATTAGTGAATCGCGCACGGGATCTCCGACACTAAAGAGAACAACTTGTAGAATATGAGCAACATTGCATTCAACCAAGTTGAGAGGCTGAAGGCCAAGGCCGCGCTTGTGCTTCCTAGCTCCAATTTGTACAGCCAACAGGGGGTACGTGGAAACAGACGGCAAACAAAGAGCTGATTAGCATGGGTACTACCAGGCTTTGAGTTTGAAAAAACCGAACAAGCTGCTTGAGGATCTTGCCCACAAGCAGCGCTAGGATGAGCTACATTTGTGGGCTTCGAGCTAGATTACAGGACCTCGGCCCATTTGTTCTGGGAACATGTCCATGAAAATCCGAAGGAAGCAAATTGAAGGACAAATGACTGCGACAATCGACGCGACTTCCACGAGGTACTGCAACATTGAAATCACCACCATTGGAGCTGCTAGGACTGCTCCCGAATGCAACAGTTTGAAATTACTTCCTTATACTTGAGTCTGTCTCCGAGAAGTGTGCAACTAACGATTGTCTTCTCAAAAATTAGTTGATCAAAATGGTCAGTGCACATGTGACGAGACTACTGCCAGCATGTATTGGGACCAAAAAACGTCCGAATAGTAAAGAAATAAACTCAGAGCCCATCATTCTATTTGACGAAGAGGACTTTTCCACGTTGACCAAATTCAAAAATTGAGTCTATGTTATGTCATGCAATTGGATTTCATGAAATAACTTGAGTCTAACGAAGTGGAGAAGAGAATTGTGAAAGTTCTATATATTTCGATATAGATTTATTAATGAAGAATAGTTAGCCTTTATATAAGTTTTATTAGATGATTATTTTAAGATAATATCTTGATCATGATATGCACAATCAAAAGGAGATTTAGGTGCAATATTGAGATTTTCATATAATTAATAATGGTACCAAAACTAACCATGAGGGCTATATGAATATATATATATATACACGTGAACTACTTTTTTTATTTAGAGCTTAGCATAATTTTTAAACTTTGATCAATGCTCTAACCTTATAAAGTATGATCTTTCTGCAAATATGATAAGAATTACCACTTTTGGCAGATCAATTATCAGGTTCTTCCCAGGACTTGAGCAGGTACAGCGCTAGTTATGATTCTACGCACGACACATACCATGTAGTCCTGCTATTCTAACACATGCATATTCGATTTTAGCCCTCTTTGGCATAATATAAAGGGAGAGGCGAAAGACGATCTTCAAGATCATACACGCATTCATGTCATGTAGTCAGTCAAACAAAAGAAAAATCATAATAGAGAGTTGCAGGGTCTTCAATCTTAAAAACATTCAAATTTTCTTATCGTTTCTTTTTCTGATGAGGAGGGGTTGTTTTTGAGGTCTGAGTGGGGTCGATATAGGGGTCGATATAGAGGTCAATCGGACTGATGCACGACAGAGATTGGACTGCTTGTTCCACTCGAAAAAGATGCTGGCCAAGAGCTTTTTGTAAGACTTCCACCGTGGTAATTCTACAATTCATGAGCAAAAATCGTCTGGTGCGGTCCCTCTTGATAGTTCAAATACTTCGCACTCTTTCCTTTCCCAATGCCAACTCCATGAAATCAAGATGGCATCGCATGTGCTAGCTTAACCCCCACTTGTTCATGACCCTAGTCTAAATCTCCCCCTGCTCTTGCAAATCGATCATCTGATCAATCCATCCATTGGATGCAATCGGAATCAAGTACATACAGCTATCACAACTGTTCAAGTAGGATCGCATGTAATGACAACACTATCCATGGTATTAGTGCACATTTGCTGGGAATCATCTCAAAATTACACCAACTGTATGTATTCTGCTTAAAGTAGGCGCATAGGAATCAAGTATATACAGCTATCACAACTGTACAAGTAGGATCGCATGTAATGACAACACTATCCATGGTATTAGGGCACATATGCTGGGAATCATCTCAAAATTACACCAACTGAATGTATTCTGCTTAAAGTAGACGCATCTGATTAATAATACTAACGATTTCCTGTTAACAATTGATGGGAAATACAGCAAGCAAAATTCGCATTTTATCATGTAGGTATAATCCTAGTCCTCTGGTCACATTTCTCTTGCTCTTGGGTAGGATTTTGTGCAAATATCCTCTTCCTGGCCTGGATGGCCTGCAACATAAGTTCACAACATGTTAAACGAGGATATATTAAACTGGTGTAGCCGCGCAATTTCTACCTCCTGATTGAACTTTAGATCAAGAAACATTATGATCGACAGCCGGATTCAGGTAGGCCGTTCCTAAAAGGGGAACTCAAAAGGTGTTGTTAAAAGTGGAAGTGGGTTTTTCATTTAAATGTCATGTCGGACATCAAAATCTAACAACGTGCCATCTACAGAGGAGCTTTTTTGAGCAAGCACCTGATTTTGCCAATTTGTGGCTCCAGTAATGAGAGCGAGGAGGGCCGATTGCACAGCAGTTCCAGATACGACACCGATCCAAAGCCCCTTGGCTCGTAGATGCAGGACAAAACCGAGAACTAGTCCAATTGGGAGTCCTATCAAATAGAACGCCCCAATGTTTACATATGCTCCTATGCGCTGCCATCCACTTCCCCTGGCTACTCCTGATTCATCGAGCATGATCAAATCATTTCAACTGGTGGTCAAAAAACTGAACTTCTTAATCTGTAGTGAGGACCGAACCAAATTCAAGGAGGACAAATTTCTGAGAGATTGTCCCCGAGATGTAACGAGTGCGATTTCTCAAACTTCAAGTAGAGAAACGCAGTAAAATGGAAAGAATAGAAGTGTAAGAGCTGACCAGATAGGACTGCCTGTATACTGTCCATGATAATGGAGAGACAAATCAGAGGAGTCATGACTCCAATGTAATGCACCACTTGCTTGTCATTGCTGTAAGCATATCCCAGGACATAACGGCAGCAGAAGAGCACAATTCCCACGATGACAGCCTCAATAATAGCGAGAGACAATGTTACCAGAACTACCACCCTAGCCCGGTTAGGGTTTCCTGCTCCCAGTTCATTTGAGACCCGAGTACTGTAAAAACTCAAAAAACCACGTCCTTTGAGAACTTGAAACATAGCTTACCTTACATTCTTGTGACTGCACCTTACTAGGGACTGAAGAAATGAGAGTTTTACCTTGCAGCAGCTCCGAAACCATATGGCACAGTGAAGTGCAATGTAGAGATCGTAAGGCTGAACCATTGACATTATAACAGTCAGAAAGATTGCCGATTTGTGTAAAAATGATTGCTCAACTGTTTTATACCATACCATATGGAGAGAACCGAGGTCTCAAGCTTTGGATTGGGAAAAAAGCCAGATGACAACGTGAGCAGCTCACACGACCACCACTTTAGGCTGCAAGCACAGGCATCGATAAACTATTGAAGAGAGGATGAAACAGCAAGAAGTTTCCCTTTTCAGAGACTAGAGGAGACTGACCATATCATTACAGCAGAAGGAACTCCGTATCTGTAGAACTCGAGGATTCCATGAAAGGCCTTTTTATTGAACCTCGCACGGGTTCTCTCACATGCTGAAGAGAACACCACATAGAACCCGAGCAGCATCGCATTCAACCAAGTCGATATGCCAAAGGCCATGGCCGCGCCCATGCTTCCTAGCTCCAATTTGTACACAAGAATCCAGCAAAGGGGTACGTGGAAACAGAGGACCAAGAAGGAGCTGAGGAGCATGGGTAGTGTCAGGCTTTGAGTTTGGAGAAACCGAACGAGTGGCTTGAGGATGGCACCCCCAAGCAGTGCAGGGATGAGCCACATCAAGTATTTACGAGCTTCGAACGAGATTACAGGATCTTGGCCCATTCGTTCCAGGAACTTGTCCGTGAAAATCCAGAGGATGCAAACTGGAGGACAAACAAGAATGAGAGACATGGTGGCACTGTAAAAATAAACTCCGAGTTTCTGGAATTGCCCCGCTCCATAAGCTTGCCCGCATAGAGTTTCAAGTCCGCCAGCCAATCCTGACTGCTAGGAACATCCAATATGACTTTGATTTCTATTGTTTAAGAATGTGACCAAGTAACTAAGCAACGGCATTGGCTTACAAGGAGACTGAAGCCGGTGACGTTGGCCAGAGAAGTGGCGATGGCAACACTTGACAGCGCGAGTTGGCCAAGGTGTCCGACGGCAACCACCGACACAAGTTGCACGAGGTACTGCAACACCGAAACCGCCACCATTGGTGCTGCTATGCGACTGGCTTTCTTCAGTTCTTGTGCGTACAGGTCTCTTGTTAACACCCATTTTATGTGCTCGCTCTCAGGCACCTCTTCCATGGCTCTTTGGGTCAGTTTAAGCCCTGCTCCTGGATGCAACAGTTTAAAAAGGGTGAGTGAAGAGGCAATTTGCCATTTCTACTTTATTCTTGAGTTTGTCTCCAAGTTGCGTTTGACTGATCATTGTCTCCTAAAGATTATTTTATCAACATGGTCAGTGCATGTATGACGAGACCGATGGCAGCTTGTGTTGGGACAAAAACAACGTTCAAAGCCCTAAACTATTCTTCGAAACCAAATCCATTATTCGAAAGAAGAGGACTTTTTCGGCGTTAGCCAATTTCGAAACCAAACCTATTATATTGTGCGATGGGATTTCAAGGAAATGTATCTTCATATTGCAAAAGCAACTAAAATGAATATGTTGTTAAATAACGCAGAAGCTGCATAACTCAAATCTAACACTAGAGATTGATATGATCCAAGATGTTAAAATGATACGATAAAGAACATGAAAGATTTACATGATTCGATCTGAGTATCATGGCTGCTCCATGAAAAGAGTCAACCACAAAGAACCTACTATCAATCAGAAAATCAGTCACAAACAATCACTCAAGTGCTTACAAGACTTAAGTTACACCAAAACTCACCATGTTTGAGCCTACATAATTGCTCGAAAAAATAAGTCTTGGAGAATTACTTCAGCTTCCAAACTCTTATGCCTTTGAAAGTGTAATCAACGGAAAGACTTGATTAAATTAATTTGACAAATTTTAGAATTTGATTGCATTTTTTGAAAGTTTTAGAATTTATTGTACTATCATGACATGTTTTAAGATTTCCAGTGTAGTGCACTTATCTCTATATTAAAGTGGGAAACTCTTTGTTCACTGATTTCAACATGGAAATCAATTTTCATGCTTTTTGGCTGACTCAATCATCCACCTTCAACAAGGATTTATTGTTGCTTCAACTGTTTGGTCATTCATAAGTCCAATTAGAACTTTCCTAATTTAAATTACACATGGCCAGACTTTAGATACTCAAACTCAAGACATATTCTAACGTAATGTCCCATAGCTGAAGGATCACACATTTTGCATGTGGATCCAACCGAAGTTCCCTATGCGCCTCAAAAGTCATCAAAGTTGCATGAAAGGGAGGGTGCCTTTCATTAGGACATGGCATACAGAATCAGCAGTAACCGAGCTCCGCAAATGGACTTGGCAATGCTTGCTCAAAAGTGCCTTCATTCCAGGAGAATATCAGATCGCGTTCGTTCCTGGACCTAATGTTTGGGATTGTTAAGTTATTGTCTGCAGTAGCTTCTTATAGGTTGGAGGATCTAGTGATGCGTTTGATGAAGATCCTTTTCGCGATGATTGGACAGTCGAACCTCGTGTTTCCCGTACTGTTACATCACGTGTGGTCCTAGAAGGAATTGGCATCCCATTCCTTCTTATTGTTTGGCTAAGATTTGGGATGGTTGATCCACATGATAGATACTTATCATCGTCTACCATGTGGCAACAAGAACTTTTTAGGCAAAGACTTCCCAACCCTTCTTGACAAACTCAGTTGTTTTGTAACTGGGGATACTAGTCCGTAGTCGGTTACTGCAACAAGAACTTTTTAGGCAAAGACTTGCTTCTTGACAAACTCAGCTGTCTTGTAACCAGTGATATTAGGTTAGTAAGTTAGTCAACTTTTTAGGCAAAGAGTTGCCAACCCTTCTTGACAAACTCAGTTGTCTTGTAACCGGAGATACTAGGTTGGCAAATTGATTACTGTAATAAGAACTTTTTAGGCAAAGACTTACCAACTTTCCTGACAAACTCAATTTTCTTTTCTTAACCATTTGAGTCAAGCGATCCTCAGATAAAGTCAAAGGTCAGCTAGATCATTGTCTATGTTACCCACGCAATTATAAAGTGTGCTAAGTTGTTGGTTAAAGAAAGTACTGATTATGGCTTGAAATTGATCTTTGTCACACCCTACCTTTTTTTGTTCGGAGGAGAAGGGAAAAGACATGGTTTTAGGGGTATTGTCTAAAGGATGAATCTAGGATCCTCAATTAAACGTGGACTCTCCCAAGCTCATACCCTGCGTGACATTGGGTTTCATAAAAATCTTCTAAGGATAAGTCGCCACTAACCTATTGGGGTCGGCTAAAAATCAAGTGAGGTATGAGAGTGTGTCCCACTTCCTACGCAACCAAATAATATAAAGTTAGGGACTTGATTATATTAATTAATCAATTAGTGCCATTTTAGTACCTAATCTTATTTGTATTAAAAAGATTTTTGTCAAAAAAGTTTGGATTGATTTTAGACTTATCCACTAACATATGAGGTGATCATATAGATGCACAATTATTAAAATAACAATCAGCAACTAAATGAAGCATTTAATAAATTGTAGGGGAAAACAAGCATCTAACACTACAAAATAAGTAAATGCCAATCTCAACTAGATTAGGGGAAACCCA
Source organism: Angophora floribunda (assembly GCA_014182895.1). NCBI lineage: Eukaryota > Viridiplantae > Streptophyta > Magnoliopsida > Myrtales > Myrtaceae > Angophora > Angophora floribunda. Next base: position 13,978,820 of record CM024714.1, read on the forward strand.
TAATCATTATATGCAAGTACGCAAAGAAGGGCATCTATCTCTAAGGATGATTGAAACCCTAAGATACGGCCCTAAAGGCTTGTTCAAAATCGAGTACAATCTTAGACCAAAAGGCTCTCACTTTTTAAGGGAAGATCACACAAAAACCTTCTTCTTTTTTAAGCTTTTTGAGGAATTCTAATTTTTTTGGAAATTTTTGAATCTTTCTGGAATTTTTTTTAGGATTTTTAATATTTTTTGAATTTTCTTAAAAAAGAGTTTTATTTTCCGATTTTTAAATTTTTAAATTTTTTTTACGATTTTCTGAAATTTTTTTAATTTTTATGATTTTCTGAATCTTTAATTGTTTTTTATTAATGTTTTTAAAAAAAATTAATTAATATTTCTTATAGATTTTAATGCCAGAAAAAGAAACCGGACCGGGTTAAGAGACCCGGTCCGACTAAACCAACCCGGACCCTATCGGCCAGGGTTGGACTAAAAAAGAGGCAAGCCCTGAGGCCTGCTCGGAATTTTCCAAAATGGCCCATGAAGTGTTTTTAAACCAAAGGCCCACTTTCAATTTCTATTATCAGCACAATATTTCCCAGCCCACAATAAGCCAGCCGAAGCCCACCATGAATAAAGCCTAGCCCGCTTCCCACTTTCCTACTTTGGCTTTTTCTCCTTATTCTTTTTCTTTTCAATTTTTCTTTTTCTCTTTTTCATTATTCTTCCCCACGCTTCCCCTTCGTCCGGAAGCGACTTTCTCTCCTCCGCCCTTCTCCACCGAAGCACCTCAACCAAACCGACGCCATTTTAACTTGAAATGGGCGAAAAGAAAACTCGTCAAATAGCTGCAAAACACGTCTAGCAACGGTGGACATTCGGAATGGACAAAAGTTCAAGGATAGTCGTGGGGATTTCGCTTAGGCATTTATGCAAACAGTTGGGGCGCGCTATGAAATCCTGAGGTCTCTGGCTCAACCGAGACTCGAGCGTTCACCGGAGGCCTCGACGCACGATATACAGGGACCATGGACATAAAATGTGAGGGCGATGAGGGCTGAAGCTCGCGCGAGCCAGATGGCAGCGAGCTCCGGCCCGGCGCGCCTAAAACAGAGTAAGGACGGAGCCGAACCTACCTAGTCAGCTCGAGGCGTCGCTGGGAAGATCGTCAAACGGGTCTGAGTGCGGCTGAGGCTCGCTCTCTCAGTCGTTCGGAGCTCTCTCGCCGTTCGCCGCCTCTCTGCTCCTCTCGCGCTCGCTCAAGCTCTCTCCTTCTCTCTCTCTCTCTCTCTCTCTCTCTTAAGGGCGACCGGCAGGTGCTCATGGCCTCTGCCACCGCGCCAGCCGCCCTGCCAGTCTGGCCTCGACCCAACGATCGCGCTGCCGATCTCTGCCTCTCTCCTTGTACGGCCCCCCATCTCCGTTCGCTCGTCAGAACACGTGAAGAGCGTGAAGAGGAAAGGAGGGGCTGGCTTGGGCTGAAAAGAAAAGCAATGGGCTGGGTTGGCCCAGGTCAGGAGAAGGAAACGGGAAAAGAAGAAGGGGGCCGGGCTTGGCTGTCTCTGGTCCGGTCCAACTGCATTTAGTTTTTAGTTTTTAGTTTTTTTATATAAATTTAATTTAAATTTTTTTAATACTAGTAATGCAAATGTTCCTAATGTCTATATATGATGCAATTTAATGAAAATTATTTATGCTGGGGGTTAAAATAAATCACTAATTTTTTATGCAATCTAAACTTAAATTAATAGTAAAATTTAGGTGTCAACAATCTTGATTAGCTTTAAAGTTCGATTGACAACTAAATTGTAAGAAAACCTGAGCCATATTAGGAAAGTCTACATTGGACTCTTGCCAACAAGGCTCATGGGCGATGAAAAAGGGGAAATTGATTTCCCACAATACTTCTTTTCCTTATTCATGATGAAGTCTATGTTGACATTGGCGAACTCATAGCTTTTTGCACATAAATGTCTGGTGTGCATAATGAGTGTGCTTAACGTGAGTAAAAACCTTGCAAGAGACGCAGAGACCATCGAGAGACAATACCAGTCAACCAAGAGACTTGAGAGTGAGAAGACTCCTTTCTTGTGATTGCTCTTGTGAATTTGGTTATAATCTAGGATTTAAATAGTGTGACTGAATGATTGTAATTTCATCGCCCATCATGGTAGAACTATTTCATTGATCTCTCCCCGCAAATTAGGCACTCTGCCAAAATTTGCTGTATTCCGGTTTATTTTTGCAATTATTTTTTACCCAAGTCATGTTGTTTGTTCATGCTTCCACGGTAGAGTAAACAGGAAACTGAGATTTCCCTTACTATGTCCACCATCTACATATTAGGCATATATCGGCGAATTCAGCAGACACACACGAGCCTCACGATGCTCGAGGCAACTTCTTCAAGAGTTTGGATCACAGCTGTGAAGTCAGGCCTTTGATGTGGATCCTTGCTTATGCAGTCCTCGATTAATCTGCAATTGAAACTAAAGAAAATGAGTATGATGAAAGTCTCAGCTTGAAGGCCATATCATTTTGCAGAACAACTTGGTGTATAAGCATGCGGATTGTCTTAGAGGTCAAAGTTGCTATACTTTTCGTAAACAAGTCTGTTTGCATTGCAGTCAATGTGTACTTGCCTTCACTAGACCTAATCATGAAATACTCTTAAAGCATACTAAATCTTGAGAGAGGCAGTGAAAAATCAAAGATATTCTATTTTGGGCAACTTCTTTGGGATATCTTATATGTTTTTAACTTGCTAATCATTCAAAATCACTGTCTAACCACGGAAGCAACAGATGTGAGCGTTTAACTCTGATTTGCAAAAGATGAGTTTTCTCAGTATGCAACTCATAAAGCAAAATGAAGTAATTGGACAGTATAGAACTCGATATAAATAAAGAGCTTCACTTACTGTTGAATTCTTTTCGGACACTTGCTCATCTGGAACTTTGCTTTGAAATCAGCCGACTTCATATGCATGGTGTCAGAGTTCTTACTATTCGGCAGGTGCCTTCCTTCTAACATCTGCGCTCCAATTGTATAATCCAACATAAGAAATAACTCTTGTAAGCATAGAAGAGAAAAAAAGGATAGGAATGGCAAGATTAATGGAAAACACAACAAAATGATGCTTTTCAGTCACTGATGAATAAAAGTAGTTGGTGATACGTTTATTGAAGAAAAGCTAATTTTGCTGCCTATGAAACAGGCTATTTGTGCTTGTCATATCCAGTTTGCTGACCTGATAAATTATGATTCCAAATGAACGGATATCTTTCTTAATGTCACCCGATGGGTTTCTTTTGTGGCCAGAGCCATCCTTTCTTGGACCTGTGAAGTAGAAGACTTGATAAGAGGAGTGGTAAAGTTCATATTGTGTAAACTAAAATAATACTTGGTCACATACTGGTTTCTTGATTAGGGTGAATTTGCTCATATAACATTTGGACCCAATATTCACCAATCTTTAAGTGTCCTCCTTCGTCCTGTAACAGGTTTCTATATACAAAGGGAGGAAGCATAGGTGAGATATACCAACACAGGGCCAGGACATGACTTCAAAACAATTCTTAGTTCTAAGAATTGATGAGATAAAAGCCAGGGCATTCAGTGATGCTACAGATTGTAATACTTTTGCTAAGACTTCACTTTAGCTTGTGTACTGTCTAATCCTTCTTAAAGAAGTAGTCCACCATCACTTCATAAGTGTTGTAACAGAAAAAAGGTCAAGGATCGACTTGATCTAACTGTGTCCTAAGTTTCATTTACTGACATCACTGCAGCAAATAAAGTGCATGGCCTGGAAACGTACTTACCTGGGATGGAGATGATTGTGCACTATAGGAAAGGGTTTATGCTGGTGGAGATAATTCATTCCCCTGCAAATTACTTTGGAAATTGATAAAGGTATTTTGGTGGTTGTAAATGTACTTTTCAAATGATGCTACTTAAGTCAGTGAATATGCAGCGCACTTTCTTTTTGTTTTTGGTCACAAAAGTGCCTTGATTTATTGATAACTTGAAAGTACACCACAAGAGTATTCAAACAAAAACAAAAAAATCATGAGATGACAAAGACCAAAGAGGATTTGGGTGTGGGACTTGTAGTTTTGTCAGCATAAGTTCAAGCTATGAATGCTTATGCTGCTTCAACCAAGTCCTCAATCAGGTAAGTCTTGAACTCTTGAGCTCATGATGTACGTTTTCAAGCTTTTTGTTTCAGAAATAAACATGGTTATGATGTTTCATAGAGAAGATAAAAGTTTCTAAACAGAAACATTACAAGTTGGGCATCAGATTCAACCGCAGAGAAAAAGACAGCTAACATTGCAAAACTTCAAAGTACTAGTTTCAGACCATTTTCCTTCACTAAACATCATGAATTTAAGTGGTCTACCCACGTAGAAGGGTAAATAAGTGTGAATCCTAAGATATCTAATGCATTAAAAGGTTTGCACAGCTGAAATAATATCAGAAAATGAATTTTATTTTTGCGTGAGAAAAAAGATTAAGAGAGAGAGAACAGCTTAATTGACCTAGCTATGTCCAGTGCATATTGCAAAGCAGTGGGCAGTTCTAATCTTACTTTCCCCTTCACGATGTCCTCAAGATTCCCCTGAAATACATTTGAAACAGTAAGGTGAATGGACAGTTGAAAGAAAGATTGATGAGTGAAGTAGCTTCCTAAGCGTTCAAGATTTGGTCTGCTTAAAAATGTCTTCACTGTACAAGGCAAACCTTAACTAAAAAAAAGAGTTCTATATTTGATCTTAAAGATTCTTCAGTTGTTATAGTTATCTGTATGATATTTTGTTCATCGAGCCTCCTAGGCATTGAAAACAACAGAATTCTAACGGATAATGTGATGGGATATCGCAATTATAAATAGTAAATGAAGATTCATGCACAAAAAAGCACTTTAGTTCACCACAAAAGGAGGGTCATTTAAGAAGTAGAGTAATAAAGTTTGATGATACCTTCGGTAAATATTCAGTGATCAAAATCATTTCCTCTCCCTGCACAATTGAACCCAGAAACTGCAATATGTTGGGGTGCCTGAGTTCTCGTAAGAGAGTGTTGTCCTTTGCTGATAATTTCCTGTACCATGCTTGTAATAGGAAAATTCAGTCCTCTTGCAAACTTCCATTGTCAGAGAGAAATCAATTCCCGAAACCGTCCGAGGAAGATAGGAAAACCTGAAGCTTTTACGCACATTTTGACAGGATGGTAGATTTGGCTCTTAATTATGGTTTTGACTACCCATGTTCCACGCCACTTGACCTTTTCAGACTCGCCAAATACACCCTGCAGCAGAACAATGCTAATGACTAACTAATACCAGAAAGACTGATTTCCAGTCATTTACTGACACTGTGCCGGTAGTTTTGCCACGTAATATAGTTAATGTGATTTATATGCTTGATAAAGTACTGAACATGGCCCTTTAGATACCTCTTACATCTGCTCATGGAGGCTCCTACCTGTTCGACAATGGAAGAATGCACCAGACTAAGTTCTGTGATATCGATATTCACTTCATTCAAATCACAGTCATGTCGCACCGGCTGCAAAAAAGAAATTATGGGGATTCATTGCATCCAATTCTCTATTAAAAGTTAACAGGGTGCTCTCTGGGAGATATTTCGTATGTTTGGGCAGATTGCCCAGAATACTTTGCTCAACAAAGTAATAAAGTCCATATTGAAAATGTTTTCTCTGAACTGACTTTGCTGTAGAGATTAAGCTGGTTACCATTGGTTGATCGTTTTTGAGATCTAAGCCACCATTCACTTCCAGGATCCTGCAAATATCCCGGTGTCCATAACTTCTTGCATCACTCAAGGGCTTCAGGTAAGAAAATCATAGAGTTTTAGTCTGATAAAGAACATAAAACAGACACATGATGGTTTGAATTTCAAACACGATTTCTTCAGAAAAAGAAAAATCAAACAAATCAGATATTAACAAGAGATGATGCGCTAGATAGAAGCTTACAGTGCGTCCCCATCGATCTTGAAGGTTAACGTCGGCCTTGTAATGAAGAAGAAGCTCAACAATAGGAGCATGGCCCTCGCTCGCTGCAAGATGTAAAGCAGTCCTCTTATCATAGTCTTGGACGTTAGGAGATAAGCCATTCCTGAGCATCTGGTTCAAGCCTACTCTATCACCCTTCGAAGCGAAGCGCAGAAAGTTTCCAATGTGTTGCATGTCAAAGTCATCGCTAGATTCTTCCCGCAGCAACTGACCCATCATCTTGATCTCAACAAAACTTCACAGCTTCCCTGTATATCATGAGACCATTCCCTTGTTTAGGTGTGCCTAGCAAGAACATAGAAATTAACTATCACGTGAAAGGAAGTGAGAAACTGCATTTAAAATTTCTTCTTGGTCTTTCGCTATCCTGTAGTTCGTGTGTGAGCAACAATGTCGCCACTTGCCTAGCCTTACCCAGTTTGTAAGAATCTAACTTCTGAGCACATTAGTGAAGAAGTTTGGCCTAGTAATAATAGTCTGCTGTATGAATAGCCTTACTTAAATGACAAAGTGGAAACCAGCGATTAAACCTATGAAAGAAGCATTGGGCTTAACGGCCAATTCCCTTGTTCTTGTCTGTTTTCAATTGATGCCAACTTTCTGATCAATTGTTCAACTTTGTTGAGTTCCTAAGATGAGAATGAGTAATGGTACTATTTGTAAGACTCTCTTGAGCTCTAAAGACCATATTCATAGTCCAGTACTGTCCATAACTTGAGTTAAGAGCCCGGCAAGGATCGAGTCTCCAACCAACTTTGAAGGGAAATCCCAATCTAATTGTGGAAGGAGGAGTATAAATCTAATTAAGAATTCTTAAGGTCAGTGTAATTAGGAGTTGAATTATGATCCAAGCATTTAGTATTACTTTGAAGCAATGTTCTTTGTAGTTTACTGAGGAAACTGATGAAAACAAAAGAAGAAATCGTGCTGATTAGAGATATGCAACTTCTCATTTGTTCTGGTAGCATCCATTTGTATAAAACCAAAGTTCCTGATAAATTTTTTGGTTCTAGAGGAAGGGATTTACTGAAAAGTGGGCTCTAATATTCGGACAACATTTCTGCAAACAATTATCATTTCCATCTTTCTTTTTATACGGATCAAATATGGAACGTGCAGTTGTTTTGTCTTAAGAAAGAAACTAAGACAAAACAATTGCAAAAAACTAGTCAATCTGCCAAATTCAAAAGAGGAGTTTGAAGCAGAGTCAGTATATATTTTTTGGGTTCAGAAACATAAGATCCATCAGAAGAAGGTATGTGGGATCTGGAATGCGCAGCAACATCAGAAGGTACATCACTTTTGCTCACTGGTCTGAGTCTGGAATCTGATGATCTTGATTCTCACCAACTAAAAGACAGGAATCCTTGAAGAGTTCAATAGTTTGGTATATTTCACCTATTTTTATGATCACGAGGAGAAGGTGAATGCAAGTGTCCAGACATGGTTACTAGCAGCCAAGAGTGTGAGCTGTACTGAACAATTGTTGGCCGGCCTAAGAAATTTACCGCTTTTGCTCATCTTTTTAGATCAATTAACAGGTATCCTTTTACAATTTCTTTTTATTTTACATTCAATTTGAAACAATCAGCCTCGGTTACTTCAGTGCCAAAAATGCAGCTTGGATTATAGATCATGACAGACCTAATATAGCGGGTCCTGTGCTGAGTGCCCTTGTGTGTGTCTGCTTGAGAGAGAGAGAGAGAGAGAGAGAGAGAGAGATGGCCTGTGTATCAACTTGATCACTTCCGGCAAACGGAGGAGATGGCTTGTACAGTTACGCCCGCAACTCCCTCTTTCAGGCAGTGCATTCTGGCAAACATATTTCTCCTGCAACTTTTTGCCTTCTTCTCCCTTATGGCAATGTTTTCCAGTTTTGCTTCTGTGGATGATGTCCTTTATCAGGCTAATAATCATATCATGTGTCTTCTTTATGTTCAATCATCAAAGTTCTCGATACCCTATAAAAAAAAGTACTTTTTTTTATCAGTGTCCACTGGCAGGATTACAATGAAGACATGAAATTTTGCAGAAACGGGGACTAGAGACCACCAAGGCCTTGATCAAAGAGTCCATTGCCAAGAAGCTCGATACCAACCGATTCATCTCTCCCCTGGCGGCCTCGACCACATTCTGCATCACAGATTTAGGCTGCTCCGTCGGGCCCAACACCTTCATTGCGGTGCAGAACATCATCGAATCCCTCGAACTCAAGTTCAGTTCCAACGGCCTCAGTTCTGAGGCCATCGAGTCCCAAGTGTTCCTCAATGACTTCACATCCAACAACTTCAACACCTTCTTCAGATCGCTCCCTTGCGACCGGTGCTATGTCACGGCTGGCATACCCAGAGGATTTCACGGCCACCTATTTCCCTAGGCTTTGATCCACATCATCCACTGCTCCTGTGCCCTGCACTGGCTCTCGGAAGTGCCAAAAGAAGTCGTGGACAAGGACTCGCCTGCATGGAACAAGGGAAGGATCAACTACGCATACGGCCCTCGAGAGGTCCACGAGGCATGCGCAGCTCAATTCGCTAGAGATGTGGAGCGTTTCCTTCGAGCCAGAGAGCGAGAGCTCACGTGCGGAGGGCTTATGGCCCTTGTCGTTCCATGCCTCTTGGATAGGACGACTGCCCAGCAATGCTCACTCATCGCAATGGGCGGAGTCCTGGGTTCCTGCCTCGTCGACGTGGCCACCGAGGTACGACATCCGTTTTCGAGTTCACGCCTTTCATTGACATTTGGTTAGAAAGTTGGGTACATGGAGGTGATCTCTATGGAATGTTGGAAGCTCCTTCTGATTTGCGTTCAATGATCAATCTTCTTGTTGTCTTGGATTCAGGGGCTGCTAAGCGAAGACGATGTCGACTCTTTCAACCTTCCAAGATACTATGCCAGTCAGCAAGAGCTGGAAACAGTCATAAAGAGAAACGATTCGTTCAGCATCGAGAGGATCGAGCTGCTCGATTGGGCCAAGACCTACGGAGGGACCATCAGAGTGCTGCTGCCGCGTCGCCGTTGCCTTCGCCGTCCATGCTCACCTCATACTTTAGGGCGCTCCTGGAGGGGCTCGTCAAGGAGCATTCCAGGGCCGAGATAGTGGACGGGTTATTCGACCGGTTCGAGAAGAAGGTCAAAGAGTCTCCCATGCGATCGGACCCCGGGTACAAGTCACCCGGCCAACTGTTCATCCTCCTCAAGCGCAAACTTGCTTGATCCGGAGCCTACTGCATTGGATTCGAAACAGATGACTCTCATACGATGAGTCTATCTGTGTTGTATGCAGTTGTCCATTGGAGGGTCTAACAGGAGCTATGGGTGCATTTGGTTCAGTATTTGCAAGAGGTTTTGAGTCCAATGCAAATGTTGAAAGCCCAAAATTATTTAGGGAAATGCAATTATGTTTGATAAAATTTTTTTGCAAATGGACTTTGAGTTAAAATGTGTTTTGGTAAAAAAAACTTTCACAATGGGCTTTAAGGGGTATTATATATATTATTTTTGGAAAATTGGACTAAGCCATTTGTCGGACCACGGGTGAAGGGCACCAAGAACCGTCGGCGGCCCTCGGGCCAGGACCGCGTTGGCGCTAGTGGCCGTCGAGCGACCCTCAGCAAGGGTCACGTGATAGGTCGCCCGAGTTTGGCGATCTCAATTGACAGCCACCGACGCTAGATCTGACTCGCCAGCGGTCGTAGCCCTTCGCCGGATCGGGGAAGGGCTGCCCCTTTCTCAATTAAAAAAAAAAATCAAGGGTAAAATCAGAAATATGAAAAACTAATGAGGGTAGTTTTGGAAGGAAAAAATAGTTTCAACATCCGTTGAATGCTGAAAGTTCAAAGATGGTCCCTACTAGCTTTGAGCTTTTCAGCATTTTGAAGGCTACTTGAAAACTGAAAACCATTTCAAAAATTGAATTAAATAGTTTAACATTTCCCCAAGGGCTTTCAGGCCCTAAAAGCCCCTTGGAAATGCAAACGCACCCATCATCCTTGCCAGCATACCTCTCTCTCTCTTAAGGCCGCCGAATCTGGGAAAAGCATGTCCTGGCGAAGAGACCAACGTGCATAAGCCAAGGTGAATTCCCCAAGAATGCAGGCAGAGTTACGGTCGTTTGTCCCTAGAGAGCTTTTTTACTCTAAGAAAGGGTTGGCGGACTTCTAGGATGGCCTTGGCTTGTTGCTAAAAGGAATTTATAATGATTTATGGAAAATGCAATGGAAAAAATCTCAAACTGATATATTCATGATAAATTCTTTATATTCGAATTGTTAAATTAGATAACATGCCAATTTGGAGTTTTATCTTCTATTTGTCATAGATATACAAGTTTGTGAATTTTCAAGGTAATAATCCAATTTAACAAAAACTAATAAATGATAAATTTATCACACCGGTTTGGGATTTTTATTCGTAAAAAATTATTTAAAATCAAATTATTATAAATGTACTAATTTAAAATTTTTCATGATATCAATCTAAAGATTTAATGCCAACTAGGGACGGGAATTTCAATTTGCATGAGCCCATCGCCACAACTAATGTTAGCAAAAGGCTTTGGCTTTTAGGGTATAATTGTTTTTTGGAAAATGAATTATTTTAAAAAATTTTTCTAAAAATGATCATTTATATCATTTAAAAAATATGAATGAATAAAAGTTATTTTCATCATTCATAAAAATGTTTAAATATAAATTTTTATTGATGATAAAAATAATTTGAATTAACCAATTATTTCAAGTGATACAAACGATCATTTTTTCTAAAAAAATTTTAAATTATTCATTTTCAACAAAACAATCTATTCTTAGATATGTTAGTTTGACTTATGGAAGAAAGATTTGGTAAACCCACCAACCTTATTTATAAGATCTCACTTTCGAGTTTGATGGTGGCATAAATAATGAATATGGATGATATAAAACAAGAACATTTTATGGAAAAAGGGAGATGATTAATCCGTGATCAAGTATTGAATAAAGCTTATCATGGCCATTTTTTTTTGGCATTGAAAATTTTAAGACTTAATAACATTTTATAAAACTGACAAGTTAAAAATCTTTTAAATCTTGTATACTTATCCAAACTAAAATGCAATTAAGTCCTAAAATTTGTCAAATTGATTCAATTAAATATTTCCATGAATCACACTTTTTGAAAGTTTTAGAACTCGATTGCTTTTTTTTTTTTTTTAATGAATTTTAAGACTTAATTACATTTTTATGACAAGTTTAAAATCCTTGTATACTTATCCCTAAAATATAATGGGTCTCATTCACATTATTGCTTCTTCTTTTTCCATAGCAATTATTGCTTCCTTTAATTGGGGAACCATTGGCTATATCTTTTTATTGTACTCATACATGTGCGTATGCATCCCTGAGCAAAATACTATATTATCTCAGAAATGGAAAATGATTTTCTCAAACGACCTACAGATGACAAAATATGATATATCACCATGACGTGTCTATCCCTAACGTTTCATGCATGACATGTAATATAGACCAATAAGTCAACTTCTTGGCTATGAACAAGCTTTTCTCTAAAGGAAAAAGTCACTAAAAATCTTAAACTTTATCTACTGTGACACACTTATCCTAAATCATTTTTGATAACACCAAAAACATTAAACTTTTACTTGCATGACCTATTTACCCCAAACTTCTTTTTTTTATACCAAAAACCCCAAATTTTTACTTTTACACCAAATTTTTTCTTGTGATACCAAAAACTTTAAGACGCCAAATTTTTTGGATTAAATAGGTCACACGAATGCAAGTTTGGGATTTTTGGAGCCACGAGAAGAAGTTTGAGATAAATATGTTACACTGTACAAAATTTGCGGTAAATGTTTCACATAAAAAAAGTTTTGGGCAAATATGTCATAATGGGCATAATTTAGATTTTTTTTGTGTGGCTTTTACCCTCTCTTTAACAACCAATGGCTAAATTTCTTCCACATGTGATTGTATGAACCAACATAGTTTGCTTCTAGGTTAGGAGACAGGTCGATGGAATCCCTTTCTTGACTTCCCATTCTCCTTCACTGTGGTGACTGGGCGACAAAATTAGGGTTGAGTGATTTTAGATTATTTACAAGTTCTACTTGGAACCTGAAACTTACCTTTAGGTATAGGTTCATTATTTTTTGGAACTTGAAATCTATCCGTTAAAACTTGAAATTTGCTATATTACAAGTTCTAGGATTGGTTTCAAATTCTAACTAGTTCTTTTTTTTTTTTTGTCATCCTTAGTTAAGCAAAACGAAAAAAACAATAATAAAAATGAATAATTTTTATTATCAATTGCCTCAAAACGAGTGCCATATACATTTGTCAAAAGTATTAAAGAAATTTTACAAATTTCAATGTATTGATTGTTCTTGTATTAAAAAGAATTATTATTTTGAAAGAAGTAATTATTCGAACATAACTACATCATGATTTGCAAAAATAAAATTATTAATCATAAAATGGAAGTTCAAACTAGTAGTTTTAAATTATACATTCATTATCAAATACTATGGAATATCTTAAAATCGCATGAAGATATAGAATTTAGAACTTACTTGTCGAAATAAGTTTCTCAAATTTTGTAACTTAAAACCTATCATGCATACTTTGGAATCTAGAACTTACAAATTCCCATTGATGTAGTTCTCAAGTTTCATATTCAACCCTGAAATCATATCATGCTCACAACTAAGCAAAAATACAATGAAGAGGAATTAGGGTTTCTCTCGCTTTTGACATAATAAGTAGGCTTCAACAAGAGGCCTATGGGATCGGCTATTGGCCAAGTGGCATCGTGCTCTCTAGATAATTGCATTGGTCACCCTTAGGCTATGAGTCAATCTTGGCCACATAGATAGGTCGATGCGCTCGCCTTGAATCAATTTGAAAATCCGCTTCTTTTTGTACTTTGGTCTATCAGATGAGCAGACTTACGTGAGAAAATTACTTTGTACGATCAAGATTTCACCCGATTATTCAAAGAGGAATTTTTTCCTTCGCTTTTAGCTGTAGGCTCTCTCGAGATGCGTGGGGGGTCATCCAAAAGCTTTTTCCAAACTCCGGCCCGAAAAGGGACCGAGCCGGAACGGACCGGACCGGGCCGATCGGCCGCGTCAGCACTCGCCGGATCGGACCGGATCTCGGGAGATCGCGGATCCAAATCTCGTACTCGCCAGTTCAAAAATGTCCAAAACCCCGACACGAGCAGAGTCGTCTTCGCCGAGGAATACAACAGTCCGAGCTAGAGAGAGAGAGAGAGAGAGAGAGAGAGAGAGAGCAGCATCGGATGGCCGGCATGCGATTGCCGGAGGACTCCGAGCTGCCCCAGCCGGCGCGGCCCGGCCCGCCGTCGGTCGATCTCGTGTCCGACGACGACCGCTCGGTGGCAGCGGACTCCTGGTCGATCAAGAGCGAGTACGGTAGCACCCTCGACGACGACCAGCGCCACGCCGACGCCGCCGAGGTCCTCCTCACCTCCGGCAACTTCCGCGCCGCCGCCTCCGATTACAGGTCTCGCTGATGCTCTTTTCCGTTTCCATTTGATGTTTTGGGGTCGTGGATGTTCTGTGGAAATGTTGGCTGCTCTGCGGGTTGATGATCAAAGTCGTTTTTTACTTGTTAAATTGCTTTTGAGCTAGTGAATCGGACTGCGGGGTGCCGCAAAATTGGCGTTTTGAGGGGATTTGATCGCTGGTGGAGATGGGTTTGTAATTCTTTAGGACGCATTTCTCTTTAACCTAACCACTGTCAATCTGGGATGGATAGTTTATGAGTTCCGCGTTATGTTTGTATGATGCTTAAGTTTGCAAAGTTTATGCATCTCTCGCGTATGTGAGTTTACTCTTTGAATTGAATGAGACTAAACTGAGCCATTCACCCTAAAGAAAACCTCTGAGATGCTTCCTCAGAGGTGAATGCGAAAAAAAGAAAAGAATTGAAAGGGCATGGGAGGGAGGGCAAACGTCTGGTCCATCAACTATACTTAGAAATTGCAAGTTCGAAATTTGTGGAGCCTATGTATAAATGCAATGCTAACTTAGTTTGAAATTTTTGCAAGGAAATTACTGGCAGAGGGCTGTAAGTTCTCTGGTTAATGTCAGTTTGAATCAATTCTTTTCTTGGTACAATCAATGTCTTGTTTGAATGCGACTCTGCAGTTATAACTGGAGGTAAATGACTGGTGTTCACCCAAGGAATAAATTCTTGGCAGTGTAGGATTCCTAATATTACTTCTTGAAGAAGAGACGATTGTTTGATTGCTTCTTGAAAAGTTGCAAAATGAGCTAATTGATGGTTCTACTGTAACTAAAAGTTTTCCCCGGTTTTCTTGTTACTATTTTAACAAAATGAGCTAATTGGTAGTTTTACTGTGAATTAGTTTTGCCTATCCTTTGTTCCATTCAGCAACAGAGAATATGAAAATCTTCAAATGTGGAAGGTTAATTATCTTGGATGTGTGCTAACAGTTCGGACAAGGAAGAACCCGATGCTGATGGGGTAGGCTCAATGCTTGGTCTTCAAAGCTATTGGGATGCTGCATATGCAGATGAATTGACCAACTTCCGTGAGCATGGCCATGTGGGTGAAGTTTGGTGAGCATTCTCATACTTACAAGTGCAGAACACATGCTCTTTTCTTTTCATACTTACTTTAAGCGAATGGTCATTTGTCTTTACTTAATGTTCATACTGACACATACATAACCTTATATGGTAAACTTGGATGGAGAAAATTGAATAACCCCAAAACCTTATCTCTTGGGGGGATTGATTTTATGTTGGTGCTTCACTCATAACTCTGAAGACAGAATGGTAGTTTAATGATGGCTTATTTCTTAGGATGTCAGAGGCAAAATGTAAGTGGGCTCATGATCTTTTCCTTCTTGTATTGTACTTTCTTGTAATGGTGAGCATTGCCTGGAACTACACAGCATTGTACTTTGGCAGTTCTTCATTGTTTTCCTAGAATTTTTATATTCTTAGTCAAAGCAATTATATATAACAACGAATCCTAAAATTACAAATGCTTTACCAGTTCCTTTCTAATACTAAGTAGTAAACAAATGATGAGGCAGGTAATTGAAGATTTTTATGACATAGAATCCTCCTTTTATTTTCCAAATTAATTTGTCTGACTAGCTGGTTATGTTGAAGGTTTGGTGCCGATGTTATGGATGTAGTAGTCACTTGGACCAGAAATCTCTGCATTCAAATTGCCCAAGGGCACTTGCCAACTGATGCTGATGATGTCAGATATGAATCCAGTGAAGATGGTGATAAATATTTATGTGGCTGGAGTGTGCTTGACATAGGAACAGGCAATGGTTTGCTTCTTCAGGAGCTTGCTAAGCTGGGGTATGCATTTAGGACAGGAGATTGCCTGGATTATTGACACTAGGTGCTTGACCAAGACTGAACCTCTCTTCCTCCATTTCAGGTTTTCTGACTTGACTGGAGTCGATTACAGTGAAGGGGCAGTTGCCCTCGCTCGGAGCTTGGCTGATCGGGATGGATTTCCTAATATAAAATTTTTGGTATGACAGTCCCAAAACTCTTTGGACATACAAATTGAGTTCCTACTGTAGTTTTTTATTATCCTTTCCTTGCCCAAATAAATGGATGTTATCCTACTTCTTGTAAATATTGACTACTTGAGGGGTTAATTTGTACATATTGATGTTTATATTTTTGGATCCCCTTTTTAATCTCTGTTCCATTTATTCATCAGTTTTGGTGCAATAATTGATTTTCAAATGTATGGTTGGTGATTACAATGTTGCCTATAAGTAGGCACTACTAACAAAGCGAAAAGACAGTTGAGTAATACTACATCACATGGATGGACTCCCCATTATGATTCTATCTTTCTCATTCTTTGTTTTTCATATCTTTTCATGTGGCGGCGAAATTATTAAACCAAAAGGCAGTTATTAGCCTGAAGAGTCTGTTGAATGGTTTGATCCTCTCTTCTTGGAATGACCTGGGTTATTGTGCATGAGGGCCCTGGCATGTGCTTGGGCTTTCATGACTATGCCGAGCTCTTTCATCAGAACCATCAATATACAGCCTCATCGTCCTCCACAATTTGCTCATTTTTCTTTTGTTCTCTTTTTTGTCTTAGCTTGAGTTGTTTTTTTGTCGTCCGGTTATACTTGAAATGGGGTCAGCAATAAATGATTCAGTCTGTAACTTAGTTATGCAATGAAGCACACTGCGCAAGCTGCAGAATTTTGTAATGGTAGTTTCTTTAATAGGATGGAAATGGAGCACTACAGAGGCATTTAATCAGCACTGTGTCAATTTCCTGTTCATTTTCCTCTCTTTTGGCATGTCAGGTTGATGATATTATTGAAACAAAGCTGGATCAGCAGTTTAAGCTTGTCATGGATAAAGGCACGCTCGATGCCATTGGATTGCATCCTGATGGCAACATTAAAAGGTAAAGCGGCAAAATAGCATGACTTTACTCTGTGCTTCATGTGGAGTTGACATCTACTTGTATGTTGATTCTCTATTAAGATCTGAAGACATGCTTTGTTTTCAGGATTATGTACTGGGATTCTGTTTCAAGATTGGTGGCTCCTGGTGGGTTGTTGGTAATGTCCTGAATCTGTTACATATTTAGTTCTGTACTTATAGTTTCATTGAATATTTTTCAACTAAAAGGTCCTGTTCTACCTATCCTTCATAAACAAGGATCTTCAAGTTAAAAGTTGTTAATTTGAAAACCATGGTTTCTCTTTATGGCGATTTTTACTTGTGGTTTTCTCTGCCATGTAGCTAATTTTGTTGTTAATTTTGGCGCATATAAATATGTTCTAATGAGAGTCATCTTTTTTGTCCCAATGCCTTTTGATTTTAGGTCATCACGTCATGTAACAGTACCAAAGATGAACTGATACAAGAAGTGGAGAACTATAATCGAAGGGGAGGCAGTCAACTGTTGGAACTAGAGGCAAAGGACAACAACACATGCAGAGATCCTCCCTTTAGATACATCAACCATGTTCGCTTGTATCCAACCTTCATGTTTGGTGGGTCGATCGGGTCACGTGTCGCCACAGTTGCGTTTCTCCGGAACTAGGAATCTCACCCCTGCAATAGTTTCCCTCAAGATATGTTTCTTTGTCCATTATAACATTGTGCAAGCAACTTGTGTTTCTTGAAAACCTAACGATCTAGCGAAAGGCTCGAAGTTTTTGCTGCATGTACTGGAATTGCAGATACCAGAAAAATACAGAATTTCATGTAAAGCTGGTAATTTTCATGCTGCCTTCAACTTATTTTCTGTGTGGGTGTGTGGTATTTCGATGTAAACAAACAACGAGTGGGGCTACAGACGCAACAAATTGGACATGGGTTTGATTGGTTTGATCGAGTGCGGAGGATGTCATGTTCTTCACTGGAATCTGACTTTTGGGCTGCGTAGCCGGTTCCGGTGCCTGTATTGGAAGGACAGAAACCACCCCCAGATTTTTAGGGCAGTTGGGATGGCTCTCTTCTTTCTCCACCTCTACCTATCGTTGCGACTTAATTATGTCTCGAACCTTAACGAACATCAGTCTGGTTTAACTTTCTCCTCTGTCGTCCGGTCTTCCCACAGTCTGCGTTTGTCCGGGGTTGAAAATCCACTCTTCCAATCGTTTTCCCTAAAACACGGCGTGATCGTAGTGTCAGGAGACTCTTTCCATGTTCGGAATAAATGGCGGATATTGTTGACTTATCGGCGCATACGTTTCTCTCTTACAAACTACAAGTCCCACATCGGACCACTCATACATCTTATGACACAATATATTAGTCGGCAAATACTCGTACGGTGGCCGGGCTCGGCAACGAGAGCTTGTGACCCGAGTGGGGGCATTAAGTTGGGTTGGGAGGGGATGGTGATGTCGTTCAAAGCCCAAAACCCAAGGAAGGGCGTGGGAGTGGGGCTTGAGTCGGGGACATGTCCTGGGGATTTTGGCCTTACACCTCTGTCTTGCAAGAGCAGGGACTCACGTCCATAAGGTTGGGAAGGGGCGGTTTGCGCTCGACAGTCTTCCTCGACCTCCATCTTTTTGTCCCTCTTCATCCTTAAAAAAAAATCTTGACGCAGCTTCTTCATGTTCGCCTCCATAAATTTCTTTTCCACGCTGCCAACCGAGTCGGGACATAACGATTTTTCCCCGAGTGGTGAGGAATGACGCCGGCTAACGGGGTCATCAATGACTTTCAAGAGCCATTCGGATAGATATGACTTTAAAGGGTTGGGTTTAGGACATAATTTTGCATAGCGCCCGAGAAAACGGCCATGACTTTTTATTTAGGAAGAGTCACGGACCCCAAAAAATTTGTTCGACAAGCTCGTAGCACTATGCTGCGCCAAATTGGATTAGCCCATTTGCAATCGTTTCGGACCTCAACCGTCATTTAAGGATGTTTATGGGAACTTTTCCAATTTTGTCATTTATGTTTCCAAATTATTTATCGAATGTCACGTAAGGTTAGCAAAATATGTGTTTAATTTTTTTGATGCAAGGGAAAACTATCGTCATGTTTCACATGATACAAAATTAGAGATTTGTCTTTATAATTAGGCGCGTCAGCTTGAATATGTGTTTGCAGATCGTCAAATTCATGATTATCTATCCCAAGCTTGTAGCACTATGCTGCGCCAAATTGGATTAGCCCATTTGCAATCGTTTCGGACCTCAACCGTCATTTAAGCATGTTTATGGGAATTTTTCCAATTTTATGTCATTTATGTTTCCAAATTATTTATCGATTAAAGTTAGTTTTTGGATATTCTAATGTCACGTAAGGTTAGCAAAATATGTGTTTAATTTTTTTGATGCAAGGGAAAACTATCATCATGTTTCACATAATACAAAATTAGAGATTTGTCTCTATAATTAGGTGCGTCAGCTTGAATATGTGTTTGTAGATCGTCAAATTCATGATTATCTATATCCCATGCTGCATTGCGGTGGACTTGTAAAGATTATAACCTCTGTTTATTTCCTTATCTTGCAATATTTATGTTGAGAATTTCATCAAATAACGGAGAGATTCTTATTGCTAAATTTCAAATTTAACTCCTAATGTCTTTGTCTGATTGGATGAAAGAAAATATAAAATAAAATTGATGTAGACGTTGGTCATTCTCATAGCACTGGTTGATTAGGAGTCCGGTAATCCATTGATCTATATATGGAAAGGATCATGAATTTTTAGAGATTGATTTCACAGAATCAACAACTACATAAAGTACAAGGTTCTACATGGAAAGTTGTCTCTGGTGTTTGGCAGTCAATCTAACGAAGAATCTCATCATATTCATCTAAGACTATATTGACACCAAAAAATAATCAAGCCCTTTTGATCATGTGACGCTGATACAGAGCTCGGCATTATTCAATTTTTATCGACAAGTGGATATAAAAGAAAAGCCTCTTGTTGACTGTTGATACTTGGCTTAGTATTAGAGGAGAAAACTGAAAGCCATGAAGACGTAAATTGAGGAGTTAGCAATACCTTGCTGAGAAGTTTGAGTTGTAATTGTGAAAAGCAATTGTGGGCCTGAAGTTGAGCGTAGCAAGAAGTGAAGATTTGTAACCACTTATAGATTAGATGAATATACAATTATAAAGCTTGATCATGAAATTGAAAATCATCGATATGTAGTTGTGACTTTTAGTTTGAATATTAAAAGTTGCATTATGGCGTATAGTTTATATAAGTTATGTTAAATTGCCATAGAAGACACAATCATCTACACAAATCATATATTTTTTAATCTATCAATTCAACATTCAATTCTCGTACTTCCCTTTAGAGTTATTAGCACTAGGTCTTGTTTTGGTTACGCTTTACGCTTTTTGTCCGAATTAACACGGAACTTGATTCAAATAAGTATTGAAGTCTAACATTTGATTAAAGATATTCCGTTGCATGGAGCTATTCCTGGCTAAATGCGAGTGTTGAAAGAGAGCACTAGGCATGGATGGCCAAACCTCTCTGCATGCTTGATTAATCTTCTCTTACCTTACTCTAATAAATGGCCTCACTAAATGTATTCCATATCATCATTTATCTATCTATTTTAGCATTTTCCTTTAATGATTTTGCAAAAATTCATTGAAATATCTATAAATAGCATTCCGTTCAAGACTAATCCCTACTTGTCTTGGGCTTTTAGCTTTCCCAAAAGGCCATTTTGAAAGGCTCAAACACCCCGACATTTCCCTTAAGGGACTTTGGAAGTCAAAAGCCCTTAATAAAACTGAATCGGATGCATTGGGTCATGGGATGATGACCTTGAAGGGAGTAAGCCCAAGATATGGGCGTGGAGTCAACAAGTTTTTTCTTTTCTTTTACTTTAATTTGCCTTAAAGTATTTAACTGAAGTATTAAATAATTATTACAAAATAAATATTTTTAAGAAATAGAAATTGTCTCTTTTATTTATTTATATAAGAAATAGAAATTGGGCTTAGAGCTGGGCCCTTTCCCCAACCTCCTCCTTTTACTCTTCATGGTCTCCTTGGTTCTTTTTTCCCATTTCTCTCAGGTCGGTGTTCCACACCGAAGTTGATCACTAGATGGTGATCTGCCAGTATGAATTGAAATTGGTTTTCGTTTTTCTTGTCGAGTTAGGGAGGGCGCGTCTTGAGTTTCTTTCTGTTTGGGTTTTGGTTCCGAATTGCCAAGTGAAATCTGATTTTTCTTAGGAGGGTTTTTGGATGATCTTTCACTTTCGCTTCTGAAGTTCGGACAAGGGTCTTGTGTTTCTTGAATTGGTCAGAAAATTTTGGATTTTGATTTAGAAGATTTATTGCTAATTATAACTATCAGCGGAATAATAATGACGATAGAGCAACCGGGGACATCTCAAATTCTTTTTCAAAGATACCGTGAAATTTTCTTTCGCTGTAGATTTTTTGGTGGCAGTGAAGCATCTGATGTTCAAAATTTTCTTGTCCTCCTACTTCAAACTCAAGAAGTGTTTGTTCTTTTGCAAATACTCTGTGCATGTTCCTAGAGATCAAGGCCGGACTGAAAAATTGAACCGAACCACCGGGCATTTGCTTGGGGGTTTTTACTCTCAGGAAAAAAAACCATGAAACCTAGATTCTTCCTTCTTGTCACCACCATCATTGCGGAAGTCCTAGGGGTTCAATCTCTGTGGATGTCAAGTTTCTTTTCCGTGGATGACCAACAAGAAATCTGCTGAAAATCCCACATCGGAAGAATGCTTGTACCCAGCACATTATATCAAGTCTGGGCTTCCAAGGGGGGAGCCGACAGGCCTTTAGAAGGGGTGAAAGCCCTTGTCTTACAAGAGCTAGGGCTTCCATTCTTTCTAAACTTGTGCTGATGGACAGCTAGGCAATCTTGAGGCCAGGTCTAGCTGTCGATTGGCTCAAGCAAGCGGAGCGCGTTGCACTCCCGACCTCCAATCTTTTGATGACAATAGCTACCGGTCATACATGTAGTACTGCGTAGGCGTACAATTGTTTTCACATTTTCTTTTTAAGCTATTTTAGCTAGGCAAAAGATAAACGTTGTAATCGAAGGGATACCTTACCAAAAAAAAAAAAAACGTTGTAATCGAAGGGCGGATCCATATAATAAAGCACGTACAATGTTTAGGGAAGAATCTATAGACTTGGAGACTTAGGAGGGCAAAGTGCACTGTTGGTCATTTGAAATATGTTAGATTGTCGGAGCATGTGGTAAACTTTAGGAATCGACCCATTCTTTGTGAAGTTATCGGCTTGTACTTCATGGTTGCGGGTAGGCCGGACTCTTGAGCAAAGACAAAACGATAGTAACAGTACTTGAGCGGCGTTTGTAGCCCCAGTTGAAGCATATCACGTCGTAGAGTAATGCAACATCGTTATGTCTATCAAGCAGCTGATTATATTTGTGTGGTGGTGGACTGACTTTTCAAAATGGCGCATTTCTTTCCATGTAAGAAAACATTTGATTGGTCGCATGTCGTGAGGCTATTCTTCTTTGAAGTGGCGGGATTGCTTTTACTCATCGGTTAATGTACGGCTGGTGACTCCAATGTTGACTATTAGTAAGTGATAAAGCGGAACTAAAGTAGATACTATCATCAAAGCAATAGGACAGTTGAGTAATACAACATCACATGGGTTGACTCCCCATTATGTTTCGAGAACATCATCAACCTCACACGGCAAAACAGAGGAAAATGAACAGAAGATCGACACTCCATGTCCATCCTAGTAGAGAAACTACAGGGTGCTTCCTTGCGTCGACAAGTCCCAAGACCGAGCCATGTATTGCTGGCCCTGTTTCAAGTACAACCAAACGACATAAAAAATAACTCAAGACGAGACACAAAGAGAGAATAAAAGAAACACAGTCAAATTGCGGAGGACTAGGAGGCTGTATAGATCGGTGGTTTCTGGGGGAAAAGAGCTCGGCATTGAGTAATGGAAGCCCAAGCACATGCCAGGGCCCTCATGCAGAATAACCCAATTGCATTTCCCAAAAATGCAATTCTAACTAGGAAACTAGTCTATCTGAATTTCCAAATTAACGACTTAATAATTTATCAATAAATTTGATCGACAAAGCAAAAAAAAAGAACTAGATTTGTTGAAAATTTTTCTTTTCCACAAAACAATTTTTTTATGGAAGTTATATCCTGACAATTAAAAAAACACATTGCCTTTAATATACATGGAAAATCTACAATAAATAAAAACTAAACATAAAAAGTGTTAATATGATAATTAAATCCTACATAGAAATAAAAAATTTTTTAAAAAAAGGGGGTATGGTGGATAAGTCTTATACATGCCATAGAATATCATTAATGGCCAGATTTATAATCTCTTGAGCCCAACCAAATTCACCAAGTTCACCGACCTGCTAGAAAAGCTCTAACTCTCCTCCAGCCTCCTATCAATATAATCCTCTTCAACCCTCTCCAAAATTTCAAAACAACTCCATTCTATCAAGACATCTTCTCAAAGAAGAGGAAAAAGAGGTCAGAGATCAATATGGGTTCAATATCCAGTGAGATCCAGGTGGTTCCGACCCAAGTTCCCAACGATGATGAAACCATTTTATTCGCCATGTAGCTCAGCGGAGCGGTCCAGCTGCCCATGGTCCTCAAGGCGGCCCTCGAGCTCGACCTCCTCGAGATCATAGCCAAGGCTGGGCCTGCTGCATACCTCTCTCCTCACGAGATCGCGTCTCAGCTCCCAACTGAGAACCCAGACGCGCCGGCGATGCTCGATTGGATCTTGCGCCTCCTCATGACCCACTCCATTGTCACGTGCACCGTGCGTGAACTCCTTGATGGGCAGGCAGAGAGGCTTTATGGGGTCGCTCAGTTTGCAAATTCTTGACCAAGAACGAGGATGGTGTTTCATTTGCTGCTATGTGTCTCCTGAACCATGATAAAGTCCTTGTAGAAAGCTGGTCAGCGATCTGATCTTCCACCATCTCATCCATTTTGGAACGAACATTGATACACACCTGCATCATATTCTTCCATATTATTGCACTAATAATCGTATGGCACCCGCACCAAATAGTTATAATCTTCGCTCTACCACGTCAATCATGACATTAAGAATACTCGCACAGCACATACTCTTTTACATTTGATGGTCGAGTATTTAGTCCGCTAAACTTTGCTTTTGATGATGTTTTTCTGTTGTTAGTTGTTTTGTTAGATTGGGGGTAACTACGAGTGGAACGTAAAAACCTCGTAGAATTGTTCATAAAGAAATGTGACTAGTCGCTGACATTACACATGATCAGGAGAAAAAAACTGAATCGACTAATAAATTTAGCCAAAATAATGCATGTACCACTTGAAAGATGCAGTTCTTGAAGGAGTCGTCCCATTTGACAAGGCCTATGGAGTGACGCATTTCGAATACGCCCCTACGAATGCGAGATTCAACAAACTATTCAACAAAGCCATGTCCGATTCCTCTAACATCACAATGAAGAAGGTCGTCGAGACATACAAAGGCTTTGAGGGCCTCAAGTCATTGGTCGATGTTGGCGGTGGAACTGGCGGCTTCCTCAACTTGATCGTCTCCAAGTACCCCTCCATCAACGGCACCAACTTTGATTTGCCTCATGTTATCGCAAATGCTCCATCCTATCCTGGTACTTACATGTTGTCCTTCATGTTGAGTATATTGCATGCACGATTAGAGCTAGAATCACCTTAGGGACATTAGATTATTGTCTACGCGTGCGTGATAATATATAAATGGAAAAGCCCATTGCCCATGCTAATCAATTTTGGCTTCATCAAATAAATTACTACGATCTTCGAGTTAGGCATCGAGCATGTCGGGGGAGATATGTTCGTTAGTGTTCCTAGAGCATTCAAACCGATACAAATCTAACCGGTGGGCTGAAGACAAAAATTGTTATAGCGCCGGGAGAAACCACCATTACTTTAAATCGACAAAGAGCTACGCAATGCCCATAATATTAGTTCAGCATGTAACCTATTTATGAGCTCATAACAGCTCAAATTATTAAATGTTTTGTTGGCAAAATAGATATTGTTGGATGACAAACTCTCTTTAGTAGGAAAAAATATCCAAAAAATCTTAAATTTATTGTACTAGCAAACCTCGCTTGGGCTGAGTGAGGACATCGTGGCCCTCACCTAGATCTAGGTAGAGGTGAGGGCATGGATCTCAGCAAGGGCCTACATGCCCTTGCTTGTTGCCCGGCAAGGGCACTGAGACCCTCGTCCAACCCCTTTGCTTGTGGCTAGCGACCTCACTGGCTGGGGCTTGGAAAAAAAAAAGGAAGGAAACAAAAGAAAAGCAAAAAAAAAAGGGAAAAAGAAAATAATAAAATTAGATAAAATTTCAAGAAAATAATATATTATTAAAAATTGTCCATGTCAACACCGGGTATACCACACAAGACAACTAGTATTCACATTAGATTTCCAGTCAAAATTAGCCAAATGGACTTAATTGACAAAACATGAAAATGTTGAGAACTTAATTGGCAAAATTAAAAAGTTTAAGACTATATTGACAAAAAGCAATAGACTTATGACTTTTTGGACAACTTTCCCTTTCAATATTATTTCCAATCTTATAGATTCATGGAAAAGATTCTATGGTTAATCTCACAGATCTAGTCACACTAATAGCTTCTTACAATTCGGACCACGGACATGTCTTGCATTCGAATATTCAATTCAAGAAATGGACGGATGGTCGAGGTTGTCGCCCATCTCCAACGTGCTTTTGTCTCATCGCTTTTTCAGCCATTGCTATTGGAGCAAACATACGCGCGATCTTCTGTCATAAGTAGCATAATTATGTCGTGATTATGTCTTGAAGAGAAGGGTACAAAGACTGTTGGCTCTCTCAAGAAGGTATCTCGTGGTGTTAATCGCCATAAGTTAATGTAATAACTTAGAATATATATTGTTGAATTTTAAAAACATATACGTCAAATATAATTGATCACGCATACGTTTTTAGGATGTAACTAGATAGGTTAGTGTTTTGCCAAAAAATGATGAAATATCCTTAAAAGATATGGACCGATTGACATGAATCAACAAAGATTGCAAATGATCTTTTTGTTGATTTTGGATAGAAAAGTAACTGACAATAAATTTAAAGCTACAGATAGCAAAGACAATAGGATCCAGCCATATGAATTGCAAGAAAGTAAAGATATCAATAAATTAACAGATAAACGTTGAGTTTTGTAATTGATTTGAGGGGGCTTACATTGTATACACTTGGGGATTTATAATTCTCTACAAACGGCTACATGCAATGGTTACATACAAGGGTTACTAATTTGAGAGAGTATAAGACTTTATGTAATCCTATTTGTGGTTACAAGAAGTTACTCTGCAATCTTGTATTATTACGGAGTAACTTCTTGTAACCGTAATCTCATATTATTATTAACAGACCAAAAGAAAATCTCATATTAAGAAACAACACTTATTTATAAGAAGTTATAACCACTCAACAGTTATGTTCCATCGTCAATTGATCACTATTGCCTTCGAGCTCCAACACTTAGTAAAATCTGCGATGGCTGTCAACGACTTGGTCGATACATGAAGGTTCTCATTAATGACTTGATGAATATTGTTGATGACTTTATCAGAGAGTTCCCAATTCTTTTTGAGTTGCCTATTGTTTTGACCAAATTGTTTACCAACTCAGTTTGTCACTTATCGATAAAAAAAAAAAAATTGATCATTTTTTTTGTGTCAACACTTAGTAACTGATTTTATGTGCTAATGTAAATCTACTACGTTTGATATGTATCCTAAGAACAACTACATGGATATATAGTTTAGCGCCAATCAAACTGTGAGCACTGAGAAATTAATAGGAATAATAAGGTCATGAATCCTTCGAGCTCAACCTACTCTTTTTGAGTCAAACTATACGGAACTACATTGGGCGGGAGAGAGAGAGAGAGAGAGAGAGAGAGATTTACAGGAAATGATCATGAAGTTGACTCAGATGAATGAATATGGAAGCTAAGCAAAGGAAGAATGCACAAGCAATGTTTGTTAAGCCAATATTTCTGCAAACCAAGACTAGGAGTTCAAAGAACTCCGAGGCCTCTGCATCTTTTCTCCGCTTGGATATGGAATAGCGTCCGGACATGGCGCAGTTCCACCTGAGCTCACTTCTGCAGCACCTCTCCAATCTTTCCTTTGTCTTTGCTTCATCAATCCTCTTTCTCAATATGCTCAAATTCGCGTCGACAAGATTACTTGATGATGATCTCCCTAGATCCATACCGAGACATCATCACATATAATCATTTGCAGGCGGGCACTTAACGATATGTAGAAGAGAGAATGCTAAAGGGCCAAATCTAGGGTAGATGTTTACCCTCTTCTTCTTCTCTGAAACTCTGAGCTCTAACAGGTGGAGGCTGCACGACAGCGCGCTTAGGAGATGGTCCGATGAAGGCCCGAAAACAAGGAAGATGAACAGCCATTTGCTTTTTTGCACAGAAGAATCATGTTTAGCATTCCCACAGATTTATAGCCAAATAAAACTATTAAAAGGGGCCTTTGGAGACGTTAGATTTGTCACAAGGTATGGTAAAAAACCCTAGTTGGCTTCACTTTGATTGGGTCAAAGTGGTGCCTGTACATGCAGACAATATAGAAGTTCTCGGGTTGGTCCGACTTTTGAAGGCCATTTTATTATTATTATTATTATATATAAAGCCTTGTCTCTAGCGAATGGAAGAGGCCATACGTAAATAAAGTTTGATAAGATGTCTCAGAAATAACGTGATGATTCTAGGCGTCTAGTGCAGAGCCTTTTTGTTTTTTTTTGGGTCGGGTGCAGAGTCAATTCAATTGCATAGAATAAGCACGTTGCCTTTGGAGTGACGTATTCGGACCAAGAAAGATCCCGGCAACTCAGCCGTCAACCATGCTTTTTTAACGTGTGTATTGCAATTTCGGAGGAAAAAAGAACGTAATGTTCTCTTTTGACCTAAAATAAAGTACGATGTCTTCAAGATCGTTGCAAAAGAATTAGTCTGATCGTAGAATAGCTGCCCATGTAAAGATGTTTGTCTTGTAAGATTGATACAATGATCTCTGGGCATTTTTCGATGAGGGACAATGATGGTTTGAAAATTGTTCAGGAAGTACTAAATCTTGTATGATGGCGAATTCAGTCACAAACTATTTAATATGGCAAATTTAGTTTTAAACCTTTTAATAATTTGTTAATACAATCATTCTAATCAATTCTGGCCAAAAATCGCCAAGTCAACGATTATACCATGAAGAATAGTTAGCGTTTATGAAAATATTTAAATTGGGAAATCATCAAAATGTTTATAACTAATTTTGGTCAAATTGAAATGTTTAAAATCAAATTGCTGTTATATAGTAGGTTTAAAATTTTTTAGACAATTATCTCAAGAATTATGTTACAATGGAAAATCACATTTCTTATCTCTTGAATTGTAAATGATAATTTATATTTTAGTTGATTATTAGGCAGATAGTCTATCTATTATTCCACGGAAAGAAGACCTCCAATCTTTTTTTAGAAACCCTAACAGTTTAATTTGATCTTTTACCCATCATTAGTGTGTGTATTCATTTATACTTTATGTAACGTGAATTTCCAAACCCAGTGTTCTTACTTTAAATGACCAAAATATCCAATGCTGAGATTTAAATATCATCATTGAAATGTAAAATTCTGAACGGTGACAGAACAAAATCCCTGTGTTTTCATGTAGCAACCCCTCAGTCTTATCTATCCAAAGCAAGTATGAGCGAAGAAGCAGCTCAGGCGGCTTTTACGAAACAAACGCAAAGCTATAATTCACCTTTAATAACGATAAATGATGTTATGTTAAAAAAATATATTTATATTTGATAGCCATCGGAGTTTGGGTGTTTTTTTTTCACTGAAAACTCATAATAAAGGAAAATATTTTCCATAATTTTTTTATTTGTTTGGTAATTTAGGGCAAAGTAATTTTCTTCTTACCAGCACAAAAAGTTGTTTTTCCTCAATCTAAGCTTATCATTTTCAGTCCATGGAAAAAATTTATCAATTAGTTTTTCATTATCCAAATGCTGAAAAGTTAGAAAATAATTTCTCAGAAACAATTTTCCTTTAAACAAACAGCATGAAAAATCTCATGATGAAGCAAAACATTTTCTTTGAAAATAATTTTCAAGAAAAACGGTCTTTTTTTTTCTTTATTTGGTAATAATATGTATAGGAAATAAATTTCAAAATTTGATCGTAATTTATTGAAAGAGAATTCCCGTGGGTTAGTCTTTTTATTAAGAACTTTATATTTTTTTTTCCCAAGGCATATACCAAATTTGCAAACAGCACATCAGAGAGAGATATTTAAAAGAGTTGCACTAGTACTCAGCCTTACTATACTAACACCAAATTCAACTCCTTTTATTAGGAAAACACTCTCCTCTATTTTAACAGGGGAAGAATTCCTTGAAGGAATCATCTTATTTTGATTATAATTATGTCACTTGTTAGATATTGTGAAATCACCTTTTATAATCACAAGCATGGATTTTGATGAAGTTTAACGCTAAAATTGTGAGATTTAAATTTAATTTTCCATGTAATAGAAAAAATTAAATAGATATTGATGGAAAGTACAAAAAGTAAATGGTCAGATTATTCAATAGCTGGCCTAAATTTTTCAATTTTGTTAACTTGATCCTAAACCTTTGCGCGAAAATCTAGTATAGTCCTTTTGGTCAATTTTATCTAGTTATTGTCAACCATGATATGTAACACACAAACCACATTAGCGATTTCCGGCAAAAAATGACTGGAATGACTACATTGGAATATCGCACAAAGAGTTATAATTAAATTGGTAAAATTAAAAAAATTTAGAACTAAATCAGCATCCGTACAAAATTCTTATAAGTTTGTTTCTTTGTTATAAAATAACGAACAAGGGAACCCATTCTGAGTATGCTAAAAAATCCCATATGGAGAGTGTGAATGCCATGGGCACTTTATATTAGACTACATTTAGTTCTATTTTCCCAATAGGCTTTTGGTCTCCAAAACTCCTTAGAAAAATGCTAGGTTATTTGGAAAGACTTTTGAAGTAACTTTTGGCCAAATGCTAACTTTGGGAATGCGAAAGTAGAGATAACCATTTCAAAGCAGCATTTGCAAAATGTTGGAACTAGGGTTAAATAATTTTTTTCTTTCAAAATTATCCTCACCAATTCTTCAATTTTTTGGTTGCCTCTCATTGCTACTTTTTCATCTTCTTTGCAAGGGCCAACAAGGTCAAATCTAACTGGCAAAGGCCAGCGAGAGACTAGTGAGTCGCACAACCCACATGATGGCCACTCGAGGTCGTATGATTGCCCAAGCAACGGTGACCTAGGTCACACAAGGTCACTTGAGGTTGTTATTGAGCTCGGCAACTCTCCATCTATGTGGAGATCAAGGGTCCTTTTATTCGGTAATTTGAAAATTGCGTTTGGTAAAAAATCACTTGTAAAACAACTTTGGGTGAATTAGTGTTTGGCAAAAAGTTTTTTGCAAAGTGTCCATGGCCATAATTTAAGGGGACATATGGTGAACTTTAATCTATCTCCGTTCTTTCAATAGCAGGAAATGCATTAAATGATTATTATCAAAATAAAAATTAAAAGAAGAAGAAGAAGAAGCAGAAACTGTCTCTTAAACATAAATAAAAGGTTATAAACAAAACAATCGAAAAGTCGGGTGATCTACCATTATCAAGAAAAGCAAGTCTATAATTCGAGTCGACCTAAAGATGTTCCCATATACTTGATACGCATGTGTGAAATTGCCTTCATAGTTTTTTAGCTAGGCAGAAGGTCAACGTGCATAATTGAAGGTAGATGTTTAGGGACGGATCTAGACATAGAATTTTGTACACCGTCGGAGTGGAAGGTGAACTTTAGTAATAGATCTATTTTTTGTAATCTTATTATGATAACGATTTCCACATTCATCGTCATTTGTATAGTTATTATAACAAGTTAAAATTTTCTTCAGCCAATAATGGATGTTACTGGAGAACTTCATAGAGACGAAGTATACTACTGGTCCTTCACTGACTTGTTTTTCCCAAGTGAGGGGATTGACAAAGACATGGTGAGTGATGACTTTTTCAAACAATAGAATAGATATAAATCTAACAAGCAGGCTTAGGATAACAATTTGTTTGTTGTGTGAGAAAATGACTATAAATTTTAATTCAAGAAGAGTCATAGAGCCCATAGTTTTGACTAGAAAGATTGCAGCACTATGCCACGACTAGATTGGGTTGTCCATTTGCAGTCATTTTGGACCCATAATCTCTCGTTTAGGCGTGTTTTGGGGCAGTTGTCTATCTGTATGCCATTTGTTCAGAGTTATGCTAGACATTCGTTTATTTTTCCGAATTCTTTACCGCTTAAGCCTATTTTTGGGTTTTTCAGTGTCATCTAGGGTTAGCAGGGTATTTATATAATCCTTTCGATGTATTAAATGGCTTTCTCCATATTTTACAGAATATAGAAAAAGAGATGCCTCTCCATAGTCAGTCACCTGAGGGTGTGCACCGGAGTACGTGTTTGCAACTTGTGGAATCCGCGTCTATATGTAGCTTGCTACATTGCACGTATATTTCTAGAGATTATAATATTTTTTAATTTCCTTATCTTAACTTATTTTTGAAATCATGTTTGAATGTTTTTGTTTCAATTTTTGAAGTTATCATTTAGATATAAGATTTAGTAGGTCAGATTTTCTTATTGGTTTATATACTTCCTATTTAAAAGTTAAAATTTGATAGGGTTTATTAAATATAAATAGGGAGAAAAGTGTAAAAAAAAATCTAAATCTATTGTATTTGTGTCAATTTAGTCATAAACCTATTGTATTGGTGCCGGTTTAGTTCTAAATATTTTGATTTAGTGTCAATTTAGTTCTAAACTTTTTAATGATACCAATTTAGTCTTAAACATTTTAAAATAGTGTCAATTAAGTCCTAAACCTTTTTAACTTTGTGTCAATTCAGTCTTTCTAGCTAATTTTGGATGAATTCTACTGATGTGGATGTTGCTTAGCTTACATGGTACCACCGGTACTAATGTAGTCAATTTTTAATAATATTTTAATAATTTTCTATTTTTATTATTTTTTTCTCTCTCCTTCCTTTCTTCTTTTCTTTAAATAGTGGCCAGCCATTGACCACAAGTGATGGCCAGCCACCCACCATGGCTAGCCAAGCAAGCTAGCATCGCTTGGCCATGGCAAGGCCAAGCCACGGTGATGGTCGGCCTCACTCGACATGGCCTAGGCGAGGGCTAGCCTTTAAGGCTACCCTCGTCTAGGCCAAATCTTAGTGAGGCCGACCATCCTAAGGCTTGGCCTTGCCATGGCCAGGCGAGGCTTGCTCGGTTGACCATGGCCGGTAGTTGGCCACTATCTAAAGGAAGAAGAAATGAAGGAGCGAGAGAAAAAGAAGAAGAAAACGTCAAAAAAATAATAAAAAATCAAAAATTATTAAAATTGTCCATGTTAGCATCGACGATACCACATAAGCCAACTGGCGTTCACATCAACAAAATTTGGCCAAAATTAGCTAGATAGATTAAATTGGCATTGAGTCAAAAGGTTTAGGATTAAATTAGCACTAGTTCAAAATGTTCATAACTAAATTGACACAATTAAAATATTTAGGACTGAATTGACATTAGGTCAAAAGGTTTATGACTAAATTGATACAAATGCAATAAGTTTAGGATGTCTCTAATACTTTTCCCTATAAATAGATATTATGTTATCTTGTACTTTAGTGGCATAAGTATAGCTCAAATGCCAAAACTTGGCACGATTGGACACTTAAGTGTCAAAAGTTACAAAATGTATATTTTGCCACTATTTTTGAAAATTGGATTATTTAAGTGCCAACTCCGGCGAAGGCTATCGGAAATCCGACGTGGCTTATTTTAATAATATAAATTGCTTACGTGGCTCGCCGGAAACTGAGTCGGCGAAAAATCAGCCAAAACGACGTCATTTTGCAATGATGCGGATTTAAAAAATTATTAATTAAATAATATTAAATAATTAAAAAATATTATTATAAATTTGATTAATTGTTTTTTTTTTTAAAGGAGATGAAGGGGGATTCGGCGCCACCGCCGCCACCATTGCCGCCACACCATCGTCGGGAAGGGCCGGCAACAATGGGCAAGAGTCGATCGGGGTCGCCGGGCCTTGACTTGTGGCCGGCGACCTCGGCCAACTTGCGGCAAGGGCCTACGGGCCCTCACCCAGATTTGGGAAGAGGGTCACGACCCTCCCCCAGATTTGGCGAGGGTCGTTGGCCCTTGCCCAACTAGGCCCTCATCGCAAGTTAGCCGAGGTCGCCGACCACTAACCAGGGCCTGGCGACCTTAGCCGACCCTCGACCACCATTGCCGACCCTTCCAACAATGGTGGGGTGGCGACGGTGGCGGCATCGAGGGTTGTACAACCCTCACCGAATCCCCTTCCTCTCTTTTTTTTTTTGTTTTTTTAAATAAAATCGATTTTAAAATATATTTTTAGTCTGACGTGGACACTTTTTTTTTTAAAAATTGCTACGTGGATTTTTTATTTTGAAAAAATGCTTTATCAGCAAATAAAATCAAAATGGACACGTGACAGTTTTATCAGAATTTTTTGCCATTGGCGCTTAACTAATCATTTTTTCTCCAATTTTAACACTTTAGTATATCTTTTGTAACTTTTGGCATTTAAGTGTCCCCATGCCAAGTTTTGACACTCCAGTGGTTCTTATGTCATACTTTAGCTTATCCTTTTGAAGAATAATTTAAAAACAAAGAGTTTTTCTCTATTGTGCGTTGTTTGATTGCACCGTTGTTAGTGTTGCAATTGTTTACTCGTGTGTGTGAATCCTTAGCCACGCTATCTCTCGTTTCTACTGCGTTGACAACCCCATTGTTTACTCATGTTTATTTATTCACGAGGTCGTCCAGCTCAAAGTATTAAACATTTCATCAGTAAATTAGATATTGATCTATGACTAGCTCTCTTTATTCATTATGTCCCGTATTTTCTGATCATTGGCAATGATTCTAAGGTTAATCCCACAGATCTAGTCACATTAACAGCTGGTTACTTTAGGGACCACTGGACATGTCTTGAATGCAAGACATGGAGGGACGGTCGACGTTGTAGCATATCTCCAACGAGCTTTTGTTTCATCGGTTTTTTGGTCAGCTGACGCCGTTGAAGCAAACATACGTGTGATCTTCCGTCATAAGTTGCATAAGTTTGCCGTGATTTTGTCCCTATGAGAAAGTTACGAAGATTGTTGGCTCTCTCAAAAAGGTTAGTCGTGTCTTTTTTAATTAAGAAATATATTCGAAATCTAAGTGATGGTGCATTGTATACTTTTAGGATGTAATTAGAAAAGGTAGCAACTGGTTATACAGAACTAAACAAGGATGGAGAGAGAGAGAGAGAGAGAGAGAGAGAGAGAGAGAGAGAGAGAGAGAGAGAGGGCAGGGAGGGAGGGAGGGAGGGAAAGTGATTTACAAGAAAGGGTCGTGAAGTTGACTCAAATGGATGAATATGGAAGCTAAGCACAGGAAGAATGCACAAGCAATGTTTGTGAAGCCAATGTTTCTGCAAACTAAGAGTAGGAGTTGAAAGAACTCCGGCCTCTCTGTGTGTTTTCTCCGCTTGGGTATGGAATAGCATCCAGACGTGGCGGAGTTCCACCCAAGCTCGCTTCTGCAACACCTCTCCAGTTTCTCCTTCATCTTCGCTTCATCGATCCTCTTCCTTAAGATGCTCAAATTCGCATCGACTAGATTGCTGGATGATGATCTCCCTGGATCCACAACAGGACACCATCATACACTCGCAGGCGCGCACTTCACGTGTGTTTTCAATGCAAGCCACGAGAAGAAAAGAACTACAACTTTACAGCTACCAAAGACCGTACAGATAGATTGCATATTTCGACAAAGTAGGATCATAAAATATCCTGAAAAGTTATGTTAGAGGGCCAAATCTAGAGCAAATGTTTTACCTTCTTCTTCTCTGAATCTCTGGGCTCTAACTGGTGGAGGATGCGACACACCGCGCTTGAGATATGGTGCGACTGGGGCACGAAAAGAAGGAAGGCGAACAGCCATTTTCTTCTGCTCAGAAGAGTGCCATGTAGCATTCCCAATAACCCAGTTTTATAGCTAAATAAAGCTATCAAAAGCAGCCTCTGAAGATGTCAGATTTGTAGTCACAGGGTACACAGTAAATCTCCTCCATACACATGGAACACTAGTTGGTTTCGCCTTTGATCGGGTCAAAGTAGAGCCTGCACAGCAGACAATATAGAAGTTCTGGAGGGTTCAACGTTGGAGGTCCACGATCACCCAAAAGCTAACAACTTATTATTATTATTATATGTGAAGCCTTGTCTCTAGCGAATGGAAGAGGTCGTACGTGAATAACGATTAAACAAATGTCCCAGAAATGATGAATGATGCTACATGTCTTCTGCTGAATCAAATCGATTGCATAAAGTAAGCACATTGCTTTTGGAGCACGCATTTGGACAAGGAACGATCCTGGCAACTTTTAGCTGTCAACCATGATTTTCTTCTGCTTGTATTGGAATTTAGGGGGCTAAAAAAGGATGTTCACCTTTGACCATGATAAAGTATGATATCTCCAGATTCGGTGCAAAAAGAAATAGTTTTAATCGCAGAATAGCCGCCCAACTAAAGATGTTTGTCTTGTAAGTGCCAAGATTGCAATTTGTATTTACTTGTTTCGGAATAAAAAGATAGATATTAATAGGTAGATAGACATGAATTGCCATAATTGTAGAGTAATGCAGTGCGGAAAACCTAATGTCAGCCTATTAATTCAATATTGAACTTGATAATCATGTTTTATTTTCTTAATTTCTTGATAACGTTAGGTGCCGAACTCCCCCACCCCCCACGCTCTTTATCTTTGGCAATATCCAACCCCGACTTTCATGCATGTAAAGTAAACTTGCGCAGGCGTTGTCTTCCATGCGTTACGACAAGACTAAGGAGTGCGGAGGCATGATCATAATTGCGACATCAAGAAGTTTGTAATGTGTTTTATAAATCTCCAAATAGCCAATGTTCGTATCCTAGATTATTTGAAAAAATAGTACTCTTTTACTTATGATGTCTCATTAGCAAGAGTGTAATATTCTGCTTCTATAGTAGATCAATTAATGATGGCCAAACAAAAGCCATTAACCGGATTATGGGAAAATTAATCTCTAGTATATGTGGGGGGAGATGGAAGCAGTTGGATTTTGCATTAGCTCTGGCGGAATTTGTGCATAACGATACAGTATATTCACGGCTGGAGGGAAGTCTCCTATCTGTGTTGTCAATGGGAAGTGTCCCCGCCATGTGCTTGACTTGCATTCTAAGTCAACTGACAAAAGTCTCGCAGCTCAGAATTTCGCAGCACTGTGCAGTCGACTCAAGAGGCTATTAAGAAAAAGACTAGGGAGGGCTACCTTACGGTATAAGGTTGCTGCACAACATCACCGTCGGGAGAAAGCATCCATTGAAGGTGAAGAAGTGATGGTTTTATTGCGGAAAGAGCGGTCTCCGGTTGGCTTCGGTTGGTCAGTATGGTAAGCTGCCACCGAAGAAGCACGGGATGTACAAGAAGCGAATGAATGACGCCAATGTCATTGATCTTCCAGGTTCGATAGAGTATCTCTTTCATTGATAATGTACATCAGTATTATTCTAGATGATGGGCCATTATACTGGGGATCCTCCAAATAATTCGAGGATGAGTTTTTCCCAAGTGAAGGAAATTGATGTATATGCAGTTACTGATGACTTTCTCAAGCATTCAAACAGATACGAATCTGAAAGGCAGGCAGGGACAATAATTCCCATAGCTCCCGAAAAAATAACCGTCACTTTCACTCTAGAAGGGATTTATGTAACTCATAATATCAATTCAGAAACACGTAGCACTATGCTACAGCCAAATTGGATTTCCCATTTGTAGTCATTTCACACCTCAAAATCTATCTTTTGATGTATTTCGAGGCACTTTTCCATTTTATGTCATTTTTCAGCATAATTTTAAACTTTTGTTTATTTTTATAATTGTTTATTGCTTAAGGTTATTTTGAGATTTTCTAGTCTTATTAGGGGTTAGCAGACGAGAAGTTTAATAATTTTTTTTCAATTTATTTATCTATTTATTTCCTTTTTTCTTTTCTTGTCTTTCCTTCTTTTTTCTTTTTTTTTTTATAATCTTTCTTTTACTTTTTTCTTTTTCCCTTTTCGAATTTTTCCCTTTGCCAACCACTATTGGGCCTCAAGCAAGGGCAACCATTGCCCAATCTAGCAATGGCAGCTCTTGCTAGCCTAGTCCCGAACATCCCTTGCACATGGTCTACAACCTTTGCCAATTATTGACAAGGCCTTGCAGTGGCTGCTAGAGGGAAAAGAAAAAGAAAAAGAAGAGAAAAGGAGAAAAAAGAAAGGAATAAATAAATTCGAAAAAATATTAAAATTGTCTATGTCAACATTAGCCGTATCATGTAGAATGATACATCAGCGATTTTCAATCAAACTTAGCTGGATAGACTCAATTGACAAAACGTGAAAATGTTTGGACTCAACTAATAAAAATAAAATATTTAGGATTGAATTAGGGTTTAGGATTTTTTGGACAATTTTTCTGAATTTTGCGCAAAAGATTTAAAACCAAATTAATAAAATTTGAAAATTTATGACTAAAATTGGTACATGTACAAAAGGTTTAGTATTGATTAGGTAATTTTTCCCTCGAAAAGGTCTCTTGTGGTATATTCAATGAATTGCCATAAATTCATGTAGCAACTAAGAATATATTTTTCTAGAGTTTTAAGTTCATATACTTCAAATATAATAGATTGTTACAAATATCCTAAGAACACTACACGGAATATCATGTTTAGCACCAAGGAAACTGTAAACACTGAGAAATTGCTAGAATTAATAAAGCCATTAATTCTTTGTCCTCAACCTACTCTCTTTTGAGTCAAACTATAAGGAACTGGAGAGAGAGAGAGAGAGAGAGAGAGAGAGAGAGAGAGAGAGAGAGAGAGAGAGATTTATAAGAAATGGTCAAGAAGTTGACTCAAATGGATGAACATGGAAGCTAAGCAGAGGAAAAACGCACAACCAATGTTTGTTAGGCCGATATTTCTGCAAACTAAGAGGAGTTCAAAGAACTCCGACCTCTCTGCGTCATTTCTCCGCTTGGATATGGAATAGCATCCAGACGTGGCGTGGTTCCACGCGAGCTCGCTTCTGCAACACCTCTCCAGTCTCTCCTTCGTCTTCACTTCATCAATCCTCTTTCTCAAGACACTCAAATTTGCATCGACTAGATTATCAGATGATGATCTTCCTAGATCCATAACAAGATTTCATCATGTACAAGCACTTGCAGGCGCACACTTAACAAGCTTTTTTAATGTGTTTCGGCGAGCAAAAGACCATATGATAGATTGTATATTTCAACCAAATAAGATGATAAATATCATGAAAAGTTATTTAAATTTCGACTATAATGATATGTAAGACTCAAGGGCGAACGTTTACCTTCTTCTTCTCTGAATCTCTGAGCTCGAATTGGTGGAGGCTGCGAGACACCCCGCTTGAGAGATGGTGCGACCGAGGCACGAAAAGAAGGAAGACGATGAGCCATTTTCTTTTGCACAGAAGAATACTGTTTAGCATTCACACGGTTTTATAGTTGAATAAAACTAATCAAAAGCAGCCTTCAGAGAGGTCACATGGTACAGTAAATAACGCGCAAGTTGGTTTCACTTTGATTGTGTCAAAGCAGAGCCTGTACAAGCAGACAATATAGAAGTTCTCTGGTGGAGTTAAAAGTAATCGGGTAGAATAGGCACGTCGCCTTTGGAATTCTGTATTTGGACTAAGAATTATTCTGGCAACTTAGCTGTCGACCATGATTTTCTTGTGCTTGTATTAGAATTTTAGAAATGAAAAAACATGATGCACTATTTTGATCTAGAATAAAGGGTGATATGTTCAAAATCTTTGCAAAAAGAATAAGTTCGATCTTAGAATAGCCACCCACATAAAAGATGTTTTTCTTGTAAGTACCCAGGTTGCCATTTGTATTTCCTTGTTTCGGAATAGATAGATAGATATGGATTGCCATAATTGTAGAGTTATGCAGTGCGAAAATCTTAAGCCATTTTATCAATTCAATTTCAATTTCAAATTCATAATTCTTTTTCTTATTAATTATCTTTAAAGTTTGGTGCGAGTTTGGCCCAACTCCCCATCCGCACCTTTCTTTATTATTGGCAATACCAAACTCCAACCTTCACGCATGCAAACGTGAGCGCATTGTCTTCCATGCGTTACGACAAGAATAGGGAGGGCAAGGCATGTTGTTGGCGAGATCATTTCTTTCGTTTGTGCGGTTGCCGCGAGCGCCACGCTGCGTGCTTAGCTACTTCAACCGAAGACTTGCTTGTAACGAATCATTAGGGATGAGTAGAAAGCGGTTCAAACTACTAAATCAAATTGAATCAAACATTTTTACCAGCTTAGTTGGATTTAAAAGTACTTTTAAAGATATTTTTAACACCTAGGATTGGGACAATGAACTGGACCCTGAAGGGATTTCCCATTCATGGGTCACTAGTTCAAATCTCACAAGTTATATTAGAAAGTATATTCCAAAAACTTAAACAGAGAAAGATTTATATATACTTGCTCTATAAGATCATCATTGAGGAAGGCATCTTATACATCCATCTAGAATGCAAGCCATTGCTTAATAGCAACAATAGCAAGAAGACTTCGAGTAGAAGTAAGATGTGGATGTAGCAAAGGTCTTGGCATAGTCAATGCCATACTCCTAAGTAAAGACTTTGACTACTAGTCAAGATTTGTAGCGTTCCACTAAACCATTTGCATTAGTTTTGATCTTTTAAACCCATTTGCAATCAATAGCAAACTTTCCAAAAGGCAAATCAACCAAATCCCAAGCATGAGATTTGTTTAATACTCACAACTCATATAATATTGCTTGTTGCTAAAGAGGATTAGTGTGAGCTTCTATATATGTGCAAGACTCGTGAAAAGAAGCAATAGTAAAATAACAATGGAAATCACAAAACTTAACAAAATGTTGACTTACATAGGTGGAGAGAGGAATAAGAGGAGGGAATGACTGAAATTGGAGAATTTGCAATGGCACAAACATGTTGAGAGCTGCCAAAAATGAGATTGTTAGAGATACTTGCATTAAGATTAGGAGAATGACAACTTCGAAGTGGAAAATTCAGGTGTGTCATCTTTAGGAAGTAGATCCATTAAAGGATTGGTGAAGAAACAAATAATTTAATAGGATACGAAAGGATGAAGCAATGAGAACATCTTGGGTTTTGAAAATGTAACATGATGAAAATATGAAAGACGGTTAGAGATAGGATCTTAACATCTATACCCTTTGTGCTCAATGTCATATCCAAGGAAACAATATAGACAAGCATGAGGTTCCTAACTTCATATGTTCATTTAGAAGAAATGGACAAAATAAGCACTACCAAAGATTCGAAGGGATTGTAATTAGGAACACTACCACACAAGTGCTTATAAGGAGATATCTTATCTAAAGTTGGCGACGGAGTACAACTAATAGTGTGTACATCAATATGAAAAGCCTCTCCCCAATAATGTTATGGACAAGAGACCCAGATTAAAAGAGTGTATAAAACATCTAAGGCGTGCTTATATTTTCACACTGCTTGACCATTTTGTCCGGAAGTTCTTGGACAAGAACTATGAATGATAGTAAGGTTTTAAGATATAATCTAAGAAACTTAGGATGTGTTTGATAACATTTCTACTCTTGTGAACAATTTCTTTTGAGAAATAGTTCTTTTTTATTTCTACTCCTTGGAATAATTTCTGAGTAAAACAAGGTATTTGGTAACTACAAAAATTTCTTATTTTCGGAATAGAAAAAGATTAGAATTGTGTTTGGTATCGACAAAATTTTTTTATTTCTTTTTCCCCCGATAGCGGTGGAGATTGGTGGCCAGCGAACAGCAATCAGCAGCTATGGGCAAGCGGCGGGCGGCAAGAGGCTGTGGGTGGTGAGTGATCCCCAAGAATAAGTTTTTAGAAATTGTTCCTAGGAACAAGAAGTTATTTTTTTCTACTTCTCATTTTTACTCCAAATATATTCCCGGGAACAACTTTTTATTCCGGAGAATAGAAAATCCAGTTGGCGTTACTAAACGGATTTCTATTTTTTTTTATTCCGGGGAATAAAAGAATAGAAAAATTGAGGAGTAGAAACATTGCCATGCACTACCTTAGTCTCTCCATATTCTATAACATTATTAGTACGAAAAATCTTGTGTATTGGAAAAATTATGCTTATATCATGGTAACAAAATGATGATATATGTGAGCATGTTCAGATTGATTTTTTATAAGATAAAGTCATGTATAACAGAATAATAATCAACAAAAATCACAAAACAACAAGATCCTCTCATAGTGGGAGTAGGAGATAGGCCCCAAAAGTCAAAATGAGAAAGATCAAAGAGAACATAAGAGATGGATTCACTAAAATGAAACAGTAAAGCATGATGTTTTGCCAACTTACATGGCAAGTATTCAAAATATATATTGTCAATAGAACTTGACAACCTCTTGAACAGATAATCTAATATAAAGTTAAAAGTATGACCCAAACAAGATCGCCAAGTTTCAAATAATATTGTGGTAGCACAGTTAGCAAAAGTCTTTGAAATCTTTAAAAGATAGGCTTGAATAGACATCCTGCTTTATGACATGCTTCATTGTTTGCCTCATCCATAGATCCTACACACAACAACAATTAGAAGAGAAATGTATGTCGAGACAAAGATTGTCCCTTGTCCCACAGGTATGGAGTTTAAAGAGAGTTTAGAATCAAGAGACTATCAAGTAATGAGGATGTGGACATTGAAATGTTTCTAATATGATTAATAATCATCTTTGAGTTATCAACTATATGAATAGTAGATGCTTAAGAAGGTAATGACTTTGACTTAAACAGATTGGAGTTGGAAGAATGTGATTGCAACAAGTAGAATCAAAGAACTATGAATTAGAAGTGCCTAGATTGAGAGACAAAGCAAAAGTGTTAGGGAAGAGGAGCTAGAAGTACTAGATTCTCAAGGAATGAAAGTAGATTCTCTAAGGACAGAGTTATAGATGAGTTGTTACAGGAACCCTCGATGATAGCAGTAGTGGTAGATGGGAGTGTAGGTGGAATTATGTATTGGGATCGATTAGCATCAGCAACCACTTGATATTGCATCTCAGATAACCCTAGTCAATCCCAAATACCATGCATGAAGGACTAAAATCATTTATAGATTGACTTGTCTTGAGATACATGCGATGCAAATTCCCTAACAGCTTATATTGATGAGCAATATCCAAAGTGGAATATTGGCTAGCAAGTAGATCCCACACTTCCTTTGCTGTGTTGAAGTAGTCAAATTGAAGCATGATAGATGGAATTAAAGCGTTTTGAAACCATGTTAAGATGTGATGATTCTTGCAATCCTACTCCTCCAAAGGTTCAACTAAATTTTTCCTCTAGTTTCTTCAACAATTCTAGTAGACGCACAAATATCACCAATGACATACCAACTTTACATATGAGTTTCAGTGTCCAAGACGTAGCAGCATGTGTGGGGCATCCAGTGTCCATTCATGACGAAATTTTCAGATTTAATTCATCTTAGCGTGGCAAGTCTGGCAGTTGTGTATGTTTTCCAAGATAAGTAGTGAAAAGTCTCGAATAGCAAGGGAAGCTACAGACTTGGCGGCGAAATGTGAGCGATAGCTAGCGTCATAGCGTACATTGTGAAATGGCCTTGATGAGAGTTTCCTGATAATGATGGCTCTAATATCAAGACAAGAGCAATAGAGAAAATAGAAATATGATTTTTTTGTATATTTTGATATGTATAATAAAATGTACACAAGAATATTTAAGCTTTACAAGACTATGTAAAGTAAAATAAACGATATTACAATCAACCAGGATTATCAAAATCTCCTAAATATCCTTAATATCTCCAACAAAATGCTTGCAAACTACTTTCAGACTTGTTTGCATTGTGTTTCATCCACCTCCAAATAGCTAATCATATGTACTTTTGCCTCCGATTGTTTTTAAAAAGGAATAATTTCTTCCCAAAAAAAAAAATTTCAAAAACCGTCTTTTTTGGTTTGGTTTCAACCTTTTTGAAACCAAACTGTTTTCCCAAAGCGTACGCATCACTTATTAACAATTTTGATCATATACAATTGAAGCAGCCTCTCATTTTTAAGAAAAAATAAAAGAAGAAAAAATGATTTGGTTCCTAACTACAATTTGGCTAGATTTGATTTCATTTTTCTAACATAGTTTAGAATTATGTGTACATCTCGTCAAAGTAGCTGATATAGACCCATTAGTCCATGAGTACTGCAATTAGTCAAGAAATCCTTCATGAGTATGAAAACATGAGTCGGGAACAAGTCTAACACGAAAGCATCTGTCATTCCAGAAAAGGATAACGCAGATGCAGTAACGGTATTCATCAACAAATCCTCTGAACAATAGGAATATGCATTTCCTTGAAAGGATCAACCCTCGTCACAATACTATTTTCATCTGAGACATGGTCGATAACTGCAAAATCGATAGGAAGACGAAGGGTCGTTTGGAGTTTCAACAATGGAATGAACTTCACATCAAATGATAAGACGGTTGACATTATATGAACGACTGAGCTAGGTTTTATTGATATTCTGAAGTTTGTAAAATATGGGTTTTGATGGTTGCAAGACATACATATGCATACGTATAGATCGAAACAGTGCCATTTCGAAGCATCTGCATTCCAGTTGAAACTTTTCTAAGGTTTAATTCCAAGTTTCCTTCCCCCTACCAGCTTCAAGCATGGGCAATCACTTTAGTCTAAATAAATTTTT
Source organism: Angophora floribunda (assembly GCA_014182895.1). NCBI lineage: Eukaryota > Viridiplantae > Streptophyta > Magnoliopsida > Myrtales > Myrtaceae > Angophora > Angophora floribunda. The sequence goes on from CM024714.1 coordinate 14,022,460, forward strand.
GTTACGATGTTGAATTCTAGTTCATTTAATCTCAACATTCCAGTTTCGTCTAGTTTGCAAATGTAGTGTTCTTGACTGAATTTCCAGCGTAATGTCAGCGTTGAGTTCATTAGCACATTCAACTATCGACTAGACAGAAGGGAGAGGGATTTGATATTTACATTCTTCTATAACCGTGATTTACACGGAGACACTTTCCCCGGTATTATATTTGTCCGAACCTCGTTGCTCTCATTCTTGAATCCAAGGATTCTGTGGTCATGATGGGGCGTCTTCAGAATCTCGACAGTAACACTTGACAGCTGAATTATTACCAGCAGTTCCTTGTCCTCATTTCAACTGAGAGAGGTAGCCGCTGCTATCATTGGACATGGATGAATCTTGGGAGAGGCTGCATCTGTGGCAACTCGTTTTCTTCATCACTAGTTTTCTTCATCACTCATCTCTGGCAACACTTGATGAACCTAAAGAACAAAACTATCAGATAAATTTATTGGGTGACTGGTGATTGTAAAGAGAAGAAGAGAATTACGTCATTCAAGTTAGTCGTATGGTGCCTCTGTTCCGGGCAGTTTTATTTCCACATCATAAGAAGCAGCAAGGAAATCAAACAGTGACATATTACTGCAATTCTCTAAAGAACTTGAAACGTAGAGCCATACTACGATAAAATAACAGCTGAGTAATCAAAGAAAAATCATCTAGTGACCTGTTGACATCGACGCTGGATGGCGAAAAATGCTTTGACCATAATGAACACAAGTAACTGCGATCAAAGTAACATGTCAGTACCTTTTTTATATCATCAATTTTAAGTTAGAAGAAACAGTTCTTCTGAGAAGCCTCACCGTGACCAATGTCAGCGTGTAATCTCCAGCTCCAATAAGGACAATTGGTAAAGTTTGCTTCAGGACTAGAAGAATCATAAACTGTCACACAGAAAAGTAATTTCTTTGGCTCAGTACCATTGTTTCATCCAAGCCAGGAGAAGATGTTTCTATCCCCTTACCCTAGCTTAAATAGGAGATAATAGAAGAAAGATTGTAGATTGATGTGCCCAGCCTTTTTTTTTGTAAAATGAATTCATAGACAGCATAGAATGCTGGAAATCGAATAACTAGATATTGTAGATGTGCAATGTTTGTAAGATCAAGTAAGGGGGGAATATCTGTTGAACTAGTACTATACTTGACTCTAAATAAGGCAAATTTCCTTATATTGCATATTCTGAATGAGAAAGAAGAAACACTTACTTGAATAAGAAATAAAAGCAAATGTGACTAAGAAATGAACAACTTTAAAGAATGTGTAATATAAGGCCAACTAGAGTTCTTGTGGGATATGCGCATTCACCTCCAAATGAACAGATAGTGATCTTCATTGGAGCATGAACGGTTTCTAGTGTGAAGCTTCAGCTTGAATACCTCCTCAAAAGAGTGGTAGACAACTGCTGGAATATGATTGAGGCGGTAACAAATTAGGGAATAGGTGGACGTGTCTATGAGAAGCTTGAAGAAGAGACGAAAGAGGACAGTGAAAGAGCTGGACAGTCTGCTGAAAAAGTTCTGTTGCTCAACTGGAAATGGAAGTTCTATAAGAGACGATACAAGATACCACCTGTGAACAGCCTGAACAAGACTACTAATGATTTGGATACGGCTCATGAACAAATGGAGGTCAGGCCCAGAATTCATCTGCTAGCAACTCGACAACAAAGTCTCCACACAGAAATCATGAGTATGCGCAGTTTTTCCACCATAACTTTAGTTCCAGAGAAAATTAATCAATTTCTTCAAATTGATTTCACTGAGTTTCAGGAGAAGAATTTTTCTGCACTCTGAAGAGCCCTTAGAAATAGATCATGATTACTCTGCTTGATCATAGAACGTATTCTTGAAAGATTAACAACATGTCCACTATCTATGTTCCATTGAGTCCATTTTCTCGTGGATGAAAAATAAAAAAATCCTTCTGAGTTGTAAGTAGTATAATAAAAGCCAAGGCGCCCCCAAAATTGTCATGCTTCAATAAAAATTCAATAAGGTCCACGTTTTCTGCTGGAAATATCGGCAGGATTATTTCCTGCTAATTCTATTCAACCAAGTCTTTATATGTTTAATGGACTCCATGAGATGGTATGTGTGCATGTCTATGTGGGGGTGCATGTGTATGCTGCACATGTCCATGCACGAGAGAGAGAGAGAGAGAGAGAGAGAGAGTACAATTATGGTAACTATGCGGAAGCACATCAACCCCCCAGGAGATGTATTTGAGTAATCCTCGAAGTCACCATCTGAAAAATCATTATCAGAAGAAACCGTTGCTATGGGTCGGGGGTCAAGCAGATCCCTTCTGATAATTCCCCAGGTTCCCCTGAAAAGATAATGCTTAACATATATCAAATAATCATTGGAGGAAACATCAAATTTTAATCAGGCATAGAAACATCTAAATATGATACCTGAAGCTCAAGGGAAGACTGTCATGCGGCAACAGTGGAGGTGGTGCTGTATAGTTAGGTTTGAATTGCTACAGTCTCATGGAATTTGTAATCACTTTCTTTAATTAGATAAACTCTTGAGACTTTTCTTTAGATAAATCACAAGTTCTGATAAGAAATGGCGAACCTGGCGGCAAATCTCACAGGTGGTGTCACCCTTCTCACTGCACCATCTCTGGACACAGTTGCGGTGAGCATACTGAAAAAGACCAGAAAAGGCACAGTTTAATCAAAACGGAGTATTGCAGCAAGAAATGTCACATGAAATAAAGGAAATCGCAAGATTCCTGCTGCTCTGATTAGTCACAGATACTGAAATGTACAGTACAGGAATCACTTAACCATTCACACCGCGGAAAAAAGAAGCCATGATCGCAACAAATGTGAAGCGATGGATGTAATGCATATACCAATTGTTGGATTATTGCAGGACTGAATCTTAACAAATATAATATCTCCATTAGTCAAGAGTCAAACTTCCAGTGCAGATATGGATGAGCGTCTAGTTGTGTAGAATATTTGCCTAGCAAAATAGAATGAAGAGTCCAACATCCACAAAACCTAAGTCCATTCATTTCTCATGTATGGTGTACATTATTAAAAATGTCCTATACTTCACTATGTTATAGTTTTGTATTTTCTTTCAATCCAAATGCTTCAGATTACTTGTTCAGTCACCATCTAAACCATGGACAAGACACACAACCACTGCAATGTAATATTGCAAGGCTCAATTCAGCGAACTGTGGCTTTACTCAGCAACTAAATAGATTTTTCAGTTTGTGCTCCTAATGAAATTACCCGAGAACCTAACCAACAGATCACTCGAAAATGTACCAAAACATCCAAAATGGGGGACACCTCTGCAATCTGCAAATTGAACTGCGTCTGACCTTCAAGCTGCCACAGCACGCACATGGTGTTTCCATATTTAAGTTTTCATCCTCATCATGGCAAATCCTACACTGCACCAACTCCATCGGAGTGGGGAAGATCGTCATGTTCATCTCACCAGCAGAAATATTGGCTGTGGATTCTTTACTTGGAGACATCAACCCCTGCCGACTCTCAATAGCAGCTTCTGAGGTAGAGTCAGTAGCTGAAGGATTCACGAGCAACACAAAATGGTCCCCCATCCCTAAAATGCTGTTCCCCACAAACAGATCTTCCAGATTCAAGCAGAACCTTCTGAACTAACTTGAAAGAGATAAAACCTTAATGAGATCCCTGCATCAAAATATCAGATTTTCAGTATCATTATGAAGTGCAAAAGAGGAACAACTTATTATTAGTCAGTACGCACTATGTCTGGAGGACACCAATCCATCATGGAAATGACCATACTGCTGTGGCATTCTCATTTTTGCTATGGCATGGAAGTATAATTAACTTAAATAGAAAAGATTTCAAGAAAAAGAAGAAAAGTTTCTGTTTGGTATCTTTTCAGGACATCAACTACTACTGTTTCTGTTTCCATAATCGATTCTGTGAGGTGAGCTGGATCAATACAGTTTAACGTGAAATTTGAATAGCATTTAAGGAAGCTGAATCATATACAAACCAATAAAGAGCAAAACAATGTAAGTGTGACAATCTGTTTTGATGATTTTCCAGAAGTTAAATGGTGCGGAGCAAGCGCAGGGCAGCAAGGCATCTGATACGAAAGAACACAACCACCAACACGTTTCCCATTATTAAGAAAATACAAAACAACATCACATAAAAGCATTGAGCAATGGTCAAGCACCAAAAACTACAAGGACCGCAGAGAATGTGCTACTGGGACATCAACGAGTGCAGTCACGTTAAATGTACAGCAATCTAACTTAGTATTGATGCCACATAAAATCAGAAAAATCACCATCAAAGAAAAACATGAACGAGGAGTACAGAAACCTTATGCATAGCATGATGTTTAGAGAAGATCAAAAGTGGATTTACCTCACACATCTGAATTCTGGAACGACAACCCATCTTCATTGTGCCTTAAACCTTAATGGAAGAAGGAGCAAAAGTAAAAGAATCCAAATGAGACGAGGGTAGGAGGGAAAAAAAAGGGAAAAAAAAAGCAACAAAGGGGAGATATTAAAAGCAAGAAACGAGGATTAGAAAGCTGCAAAGGAGCCCACTATTTTCATCCCCATGTTCACTCCCAACACATGCTCTGCACCCAAACGAACGTACGAGAGACAGAGTCAGAGAGACACAGCGAGCAAGCGAGAGAGAAGCAGCTTGCGAAAAGCTGAGCTGATATAGGAATGGTTTCGATCAACATGCGCAAGAAAGAGGAGAGAGGCTTCTTGCAGGAAAGGAAACAGGGGTGTCCGCAACACGAAGAAAGCAAGCAACTTTTCGTCCTCTCTTTTCCCTTTTCTTCCTTCCTTCCTTGGACGCACTGTCTTCATCTCGCGCGAAGAAAGAGATGGAGTGTTGTCCCCTCCCCCATCATCGCATAACCCATCGCCCGAAACAACGTCGCCATGCTCGTGCTCAGGTGATCCTCGCTGCATCTTTGTTGATTCGCGAGCAGAGGAGGGAAAGTTAAAGAGAGGGAAAAAGGTGACGGAGATTCCAACCGCAACAGGCCATCGCGGATCGGCCCGATTCGGCCCGGTCCATTCAGTACGGGCCAAGACGTTTGGTTCGGGCTTATCAAGGCCCAACAATATTATGTCATGTATGTATCTACTGCATTTCATAATCACGGCCACACGAGTTCCGTACAGGTTCGATCGGCTCTTCACGCCGAAACCCTAGCGCGGATCCAAGCGGTGAAATGCGGTGTCCTCCGTGGGTTAGCAAGAGTGAAAGTGGAGTTTTGCTATTTAAATCTCGTAAGTATGCTTCAAGGAGCATATCAGCTACCCTTGGATGTTCAAATGCTTATCAAGGAATGGTTCCAGCTCTTTATCGATATTCAAGGCCTTCAATTGGCCCATTACTCGTGGACCCAAAATGAAATTGGGATTGGATCATCAAAACCCAAATTCAAAGTACCTTTGAGATTTATTAGGGAAAATTACCAAAAAAAATCATAAATCTATTATAATTGTGTTGTTTCAATTTTAAACTTATTTTTTTGGTCAATTGAGTCATAAACTTTTTACAATTGTGCCAGTTCAGTCTATCCAGCCAAATTTAACCGGTCGACGTTGATGCGACCACTGGGCAGTGCGTATAACTTTTTTATTATTATTTTTTTATTATTATTTTTTTGTCTCCTCCCTCGTCCTCCCTCCTTCTTCCTTTGCTCCAACAACCGGCCAAAGGGAATGAAGGGTCGATTGCCAAATTGAAGCAACCATGCAAGCTTGCCCAATCGTTGGTGAGGCAAGCTTGCCTCGCCGTCGCTAGGCAAGGGTAAGCTCGCTTAGCCACTAGTAAGGCAAACCCTTGCTAAATCTGGCAAGAACTTAACTTTCTAATTAATCAATGAGCTCACCTAGCTATTGCTAAGTGAGGGCGACCTCACCCAACCACTAGTGAGGCGAGCCCTCATTGGATCTAGCGAGGGCTTGCCTTCCAATTGATTGATAAGCGAAACCCACAACACCTGATCGCTCTTGACCAACCAGACATCATTGACTTCCTAAGGGATTGGCAATGTTGAATTGTGTTTTTCTTAAGAATAATGTTTGAATCATGGGCCAATCTAGCAAGGGAGGTCACCCGGCCGCCTTAGTCTAGGGAGCTCACCTCATCAGATCCAATGAGGGCTCTCCCAGCCACCTCAGTTTGACAACCAGCCAGCCCCCCTTCTGGCTAGTGGCCAAAGCAAAGGAAAAAGGAGGGAAGAGGAAAAAACAAGAAAAAAGAAAAATAAATTAATAAATTAATCCGAAAAAAAAATATTAATAAAAAAGTCGCCAATGTCAGCCAGCGCCCACATCAATGCTAACCGGCCAAATTTGGTCAGATGGATTGAACCAACACAATTCCAAAAGATTTAGGGCTCAATTAGCCAAAAAAATAAGTTTATAACCGAACCGACACAATTGCAATATGTTTAGAACTTTTTTTGTAATTTTCCCGATTTATTATGCTTCAAAGCTCATTTGGTGTACCTATCATCTTTTGATTATGAATGATGAATGATGTTTTCTTTTTACCGAAAAAAGTGATTTTTAATCAAATTCGCCCCGAGGGGGGGGGGGTTTATTAGAAATTCATTTAAAAAATAACATTACTGTGGGACTTTACAATTAATGGCGGCAGTTGCCTCGAACCTACGTTGTGTAGGTCGTTCTTAAATGATTGATTTGGATATTGATCCGTGTAAACTGAAAGGGGACTCCACGTATCGATCCCTGTGAATTGGAAAGGGACTCCACAGGATTCGCACGAATCCCGCTATAAAATTCATAGATGGCTCGTTTCTAAGTAAAAGAAATATTGGCTCCAAACGAGTTGGACTGACATTAGGTACTACTTGCTAATGCCGACTCGTCTATCAGTGTTTCTCAACGACCAATTAAACACTCAATCTCGAGCTTGAGCTCCACTTTCTTCATACTTTATAATTGAGTCGAGTCGAATTAAATTAAGCACTAAATATACTAGTCGAGAAACTCGAGCTTGGCATTGTATCTGCTCAGCTCAACCCGACTCGATTACACCTTCAACTATTAAATACATTTTTCGGATTGAGAATTGGAAAAATGTTAAGAGATTGCATCAGCTGAACGAAACGAAAATGAGCTCATGGCCAACACATCATCTCGAAAGGACACTTTCTGCACAAGGTCTCAACTGGAAGACAGAAGCCACTTGAAGTAGACCGTCAGGTACACGGACAGGGAGACCAAGGCCAGCACATGCTGCCAGAAGAGGAGCGCCGAGGCCTCGCTCACGGCGTAGCCCCGCAGGCTCGCGATCGCACCGAGCAAGATGGCGCTCGGCGTCGTGTACTGCAGCAGGAGCACGAACTTGTAGAGCTCGTCCCCGGGCATCAGCAACCCCCATCTGTCGGCGAGGAGCACCACACCGATGCCCAGCAGGGGAAGCACCAGCAGGCGGGCGACCATGATCCCGATCGAGGTGCGGAGGCCTAGCCTCGACTCGTTGGGGCCCTCGGCAAGCATTCCCCCGAGGACGAGCATCGCCGAGGGCACCATCGCGCCCGCCATGATGTCCAAACTGTCCGTGAGGAAGCCGAGCACGGCGTCGTCTCCGAAGCATAAGTCCTTGAGTTTAGGAATCATCCCTACGAATATCGCCAGGATGGATGCTATGATCGCGGGTTGAAGGATGTGGTGAATCGGGGTCTTCTCGGCGACGATTCTGATCTTCCTAATCACCTTCGGCTGGGCTAAGCACCTCACGGACTTCGGGCTGCTTTCGCCGCCGGCCTCCGAGGGATCGGGGTCTGGAAGTGCGGTGTGCGAGAAGTGCGGTATGCTGTTGAACAGCCTCGCAATGAAGGGCGTCTTGCAATGCTCGGTCTCTTTATCTTCGATTCCAGGCCATTCGGCTTCGACTAGGAGCGGCCTGCTTAGATCGCTCGCGAGCGCGTCACCGGTGATCGAGGGTCTATCGAAATCTTCTTCCGTTATTTCCTGTATTTCAATTCTATCGTCGGCGTCGGCGTCGACAACCTCGTAGAACTCCAGCGGCGGCTCCATCATGTGGTACACGAGAGTGTAGACCAACAGGACCGACACCCACTGCGAGAAGGAGACGTAGGCCACGGCGGGGCCGTAGCATTCCGGGCCGAACGGATTCTCCACATTGTGACACACCGACGAGACGACCGCGAGAGGAAGGTTGCCCGTGTTCCCGAACGCGGTCATGATCACCGTGAACCGGAAGAATTCAGGCGGCGGCCGGCATATCAGCGCGACCGCGAACCCCAGGACACACCCGATGCCAGTGCTGACCAAGATGTTCACGGGAATGAACCACCACCGGACGATGCTCTTGTACGAAATGCAGGGGCCGAGGTGGGTGAAGATCAAGCAGGGCAAGAACAGAGCGAACACGAGCTTGCTGAGCAGCCTGAAAGTCGACTTTGGCGCGATCTTGAATCTCGGGTGAGCGAGGAGGAGGCCGATCAGCGTTATGGTGAGGAGCTTCAACAGCGGCAGCACCGCATTGAGCACGTCGTGAGATCCAGAATTCATGCTCTCTGCAGAGAGGCCAAGAGACTGGCAAATTTCTGGAAAAATCTTCCTCTGTTTGAGAAGACTCGAGTCTGAGTGAGGGAACTTCCTCGAAATGCTGAGCCTCACTAGCCAGACATTCAGAAAACGCTGCCGGAGGAGGAGGAAGAACGGAGCAAGATCCAAAAAAGTTCAGGAGAACTCGACCTGGGACGACCGGAGAACGCTGTTAGTAAGAACAGAGTCAGTCGGAGATGGAGGTACTTGGCAATGGCGACGAACCGAAGAACGAGATTTGCAGGCTTGATGAAGAAGAAGAAGATGAGATGCGGGATTGGCAGTAATGGATTTAAGGACAAAGCCTCTTCAGTTACCAACCTGATGCAGATGAGCTTTTGATGATTTCTGTGGTCTGCTTCTTCAAGACCATCATCAGTGTAAGGCGTGGCCCCCCAAGGTCCTGAATTTTTATGTAATGTTTAATCAGGTCCCTCGCTTAATTTTTTTTTTTTATGCAATCGGGTCCTTGAGTAATAAGCTAATTATTTTTTTTCGTCGGAGTAGGTCCTTCTGTCGAATTTGTGGACCGACGTGGCAAATCACATGGAAACAAGAAAAGGAGCAGAGAGAAAGAAGAAGAATCTCTCACGAGAATCAACTATCAGGACTTTGATAAATTAAGATTCTTCTTAATCATATGGATCTATCGATCTGAAAGTTCTTTATAATTTTTTTAATATTAGAGGGAAAAAAAATGCTATTTAAATCTAATCGCAGTCATAATATGCCAATCTTTAAATCAAATCCAAGATTTGACAGTAATTTGTTGTCACGTCGGCATTTCTATTTCTTTTTAATCAGAAGGACCGATTTGAACAATATATAGATAATTTAAAGACTTGGTTACACAAAACAAAAAGAAAATTGAAAGACCATATCGAATGCTTCACAATATAATTCAAACATTCTAGGTGCCTTTTCTAGAAATTCATTCTCTTCTACATAATATGATTTGGAAGCTTTCAGCTCATGAATTGCCGTAGGTCATTCTGGTTTTGCACTGCTTGGCTTCCTTGGCGGCACATGAAACTGTTCCTTTCTCAGGGGTTTTCTAACCCTAACTTTGCAGGTCACCACTACAATTATGTTTCTCTTGTCTCCATTCCATGTTGATGGGCTCTGTCAGATGTTCCATATTGCAACTAAAGTGATATTTATCCATCTTCCGGTCGCCTGCCCAAAAGAACGAAAAGAAAAAGAAAATGAGGATCAATATTTTTTTAGCTCATGGCAAAAATAGATAAAATAAAAAGAAATTTTTTTTTTTTGGTCAGGCATAAGAGACAACTCTTTATTTGGTTCTCTCATAGGCTAGCCATTTTAGTCGAGATCAGGAAATTTCTTTAAAAAATGAATCTTGTCGTGTCAAACTCCTTAGATAATTCATTCAATAGCTCATGTAGTTTCTCAAGCTTCATAGGACGTAAATTCTCAATTATGTTTTGTTACTTGAGAATGTTTTGAATTGTTACGTCAATGAAGATAAAAATGTGAAACACGATTGGTTTTGTCAAGTATAAATGCATTTTAACTCGTTTCCTTTTACAGTTTACTATAGTCTCTTTTGAAAATTAATACCACAAAAAATATTAAATGAAAATTTTAATCTAAATTAATTTTTTAATTACAAAAACCCCAAATTAGTATACGTGATAAATTTATCCCAAACTAATTTTTGAGTAATTAAAAACCCCAAATTAGTATATGCGTAATACATTCAATTTTCATTAGTTTTCATCTAATTAATCGTTAAATTGCTAAACTGGATAACATACGACAAGAACTTAGTTAACTTAGCAAGTCCACGTGAAAATCCATAACACTCTCCTCCCCTCTCTTCCGCATTTCTTCAACTAGCCCTAATTAAACAAATAGGGCTCATTCTTTGCCTCACGCAAAGCACGAAAAACCCTTGACCGTCTTCCGACAAACTTTGTTGATAGAGCTAGAAGATGATGTGCTTCTCATCGAACAACTTCCAATTGAAGGCATTGAACTCCTAATTTTGTGATTTGGACGAGTTAGCCAAATGATCCTGAAAAAAAAAATCTAAGGTGAGAAAATTATCAAATATAAAAGTGCACTTGAACGAGTTCTGATGCCTAATCATGAACAAAGATGATAATAGAGGAGTGTGCTCGATGAAGAGGAAGATGAAGAAGTATGAGAGAGAGTTACGAATTTTCACTTGAACTTGCCACGCCAACTAAATTAGTATCATGTGCCAATTAACTCAATAATTGCATAGTAAAATTTAACAGAATCTAATAAAGGTTAAATTTGTCACATGTGGACTTATTGGGGTTTTTAATAATCTAAAAATTAATTCAAGATAAATTTGTCACATATTTACTAATTTATGATTTTTGGTGATCAAATTATTAATTTGAGATAAATCTATCACATGTGAACCGGTTTGGGTTTTTTCATAATATTAACCCCTTTCTTGGGTCAGGAACATATTCATATTTCATCGTAGTAAAAGTTTGGTGTAATCTCAAATCTTGAACCTGTCTACAATTCTATATGTGTTATTTTAATGAAATTCGAAATATACGATAAGTATAAGTAAATTTAGAATTCCCATGAATTCTTAGTGATTTTGTCCATTTACTATACGACATCTTATGAATTTTATCAATAATATTGGAATTTATTGAACTTATCGAGAATTTCTGAATTAAATATAAAAAAGAAGAAGAAGCAAAAACCAGGTTAGGGCATGACATGCTCGGTCCTAACACAAACCCTTGGCCATTGCTACTTGGAATTTTTTATTTCAATTGGTCCTACTCTAATTTTCATTTTTAAACTTTTACCGTACTAACTTGCAAAACATGGGAGTTGAAATTCACACCTGAAGCTAAATAATATCTACCTCAACCCTCTAAGAAGGTGGGAATTCTAATCATCTACCTCTCCCATCTCATGTGGGAATGGTGGCTATTGAAGCAAACCCTAGTGGTTCATTACTACCTAGAGTTGACTGAGTATAAGAGTAATCACTTGTTTTCGATTTAGAAATCAATGAAATCTGCATTCAATTCATACCCCGAAGAACTTATTAAATGAGAGTTCGTGGCGGTGGATTGCTAAACTAATTCTATATAAAGTTAGCTCACCCCTAGTCATTAAAAACAAAAAGTGCGAGTTTGGGGCATTATTGGGAGTCTTTACAATTGAAAATCATGATTCACCAAAGTTAAGATGAGAAATCTTAAGTTCACATAGAGAAATTTTGACACTACACATATTAATGGTGCATTTGTTTCGTGAAAAATAAATTATTCGAAAAAAATTTTATCAAAAAATAATCGCTTGAATTACTTTCAAATATACATATACGAAAAATATCTTCATCATCTATAAAAATTATTAAATATAAATTATTATCGATAATCAAAATATTTTACATTGATCTTTTATAATCGTATGATTTGTCAAGTTGGTTGGACAGATACATGAACAAAGGCAATGCCAATAAACCAGACATCTATGACCCCATTGCGCATGAGATAGGAGCTTCACCTTAGCAAATCGTTCGTGATGGTTTTGGAATTCTATTGGAATCCTCAGTAGACCACGTGGATGGTTCCAAGGGAGGGAAGCATGGTAGGTCCCGCCTACACAGACACACAATATATATACATATTGACGTTTTTTTTTTTTTTTTAATGTCAAAAACATTAGAAATTTACCATACCATGAAGCTTTCAGACATGCACCGAAAGAAATATCATAAGTGGGGCAGAATTCCTAGATGTGATGCGTCTCGTCACCTAAATTTCTACGATTCCCCCAATTTCTCCTCTTTAATCTCATCTAACCTTCCACGCCCCGCCATGGAGGATTCGTGCGCGTCTATGATGTTCCTCTCGTCGACGGCGGCTTTTATCCCACGATCAAACGTTAGGGATAATAAAGGCAATGATCACATGTGGTCCGGCTGCGAAGTGCGTAACCGGTGTATGTCGACAGTGCATGTGCCAAAATTACAGCATCTTAAAGCAGAGATCAGTGCATTTCCAAAAGCATGCTTGAGCTGTTGTGGGTTTGGAGGGTATTATAAGTCATTTTCATGGCTCAAGCTACTAAAGAGACATTGCACCAAACAAACTCTCATTAGAGAATACATCGATTTCAAAAGCATGATTTGGCATATCCTGAAAGAAGATGGTAAGTGAAAATTCGATTTTTCCTATTTGGTCACTAACGGGTTATTTTGAGAATATTCATTAGATTCAATTACCATGGCACATGATAATAAGGAGATTTTAATATGTTGCCTTTAATTTTGTAAAATATTTGTAATGCATTAGTTACGGCTTAATCATAATTCCGAGCGTTTATTAATTGTTATTTTCTACTCGTCATCATAACTCATCTTAAACATTAATTTCAAAATCACGACTCATCTAGAAACATTAATTACAACATCATGATTCATCCTGAAATATACAAGTCATCGACGCGACTCATTTAGAAACATTAATTACGACATCATGATTCATCCTGAAATATACAAGTCATCGACGTGACTCATCCCAAACACTACTTGAATACGACAAATGCTAGATATTGAAGTAGATCTGTTCATGGGTCCTGGGTAGTTCATTGCTTTTGAAGAGCGAAAAACTGTGCTATGAAAAGGGTTTTGCATTGGTAGTCCAGTTTGATCGAAATTGATCCAACGACGGCCTGCCTTAACCGGAAATTCACTAGTGCAATACTTTTCAGATTGGGTAGATCCGAGTAACTAAGTCAGGTTGGACCGCAGTGAGTCCACAGTTAAGCAAATCTGCGTGGAATAGAATAACCCAACCGAACGTGCCTAGATCCATTCGATTTTCTTTCATTTTTCATTTCCAGTTTCTCCTACAAGCCTAGCCCGATCCTTAGATTAGATCCAAGAAATTAAATTAAATCAAAGTACGTCGAACACGCTTGATTCTTATTCTTAGCATGTGCATGTTCATGTGGATTAGTAAAAAAAGTGGACCTTGCTCATGTTCCCCGCACATTTAGCATAAATCTCACGAGTGTCTTCATTAGAATTGTCGGATCAGCTTAAGCAAATTTATAAATACAGACACCCTCTAGTTTCACCAAATTTAAATCGGTAATTGTAATATTAAGATAGGTGCATTCTCTCTTACAAACTCGGTATTTGGATTGGTCACTTCGGGATTGATTCGTGACTTGGGCATTTCCATACTTTCGGCTGAGGAACTAATGATTGTGAATTTGAATCCTGTCTTGAGGAACTCAGAATAAGTGGAGGTTTATAGTTATGTATTGTTGTCCTCTCCAGGTAGCCGGCTAATTGTTGTCGTGCTCTTGGGTTGAAAAGAAGAACTTAATTGCAGGACAATTAAACTATAGTTTCTGAACTTTGTAATTCCATTGTAAACTATGCAAGCTAATGACCTGTACGAGGAACTTTCACGTGTCATCCTTGGTTCTTTTTTCCTTCTTCTTTTTTGTCACTAAAAGCATACCTTTCATTAAAAATCGGAACTTAAACCATACGAGGTGTCATCCTTGTTAGAATGTCCAAAATATTGTGTAATGAGCGATAAGCTACATATAAAGAATTCAAGTAAAAATTTCACTATCCTGCCTGAAGGCTGACTTCAGTGTAATTATAATTCACACACACAAAAATTTCCTTTATATAGTTGAAGGGTGTTGACGAAGATAATACGTTAGCAAATTAGCAAAAGCACACAACGCTTACCTATATAACAAAAAATTAAAAAAATGAAGCAGACTTGGTGGTAAAACAAAGCTAACCATTTAGGAAATAAAATATTTTGAGAAATTTATTTAAATAGTTGTAGTGTCAGAAAAATTCAAATTCAAATTCAAATATGAGAGCAATCATCCATTATTTGGAGAATTTCAAAATTGTTGTAATCATTAGATAAGATTTCTTTGTCTTAAAACTTATTATTACACGTTATTCATGAAATTGTTGGATCAGCTTAAGCAGAGCCACCGCCTTCCCTCCCGCCAATTGTCGATGTTGCTCCTCCATCCGCCGCCGCTGCCGCCGCCTCCCCTCTTGCCTACTCTCTACATGTGGGTGTATTTGTGTGTGTTAACCCTATACTGAGCAATTGTCCTAGAGGATGTTGAATTTCGCTGGTCACCAAATTCCTTAAATTTTCCTGATCACTTGATCTCGAAATTTTATAGAAAACGCAATTAAGAACTCTAAAAGGTGCAATCGATACTCTTTTAATATGAAGTCAATTTGGAAGATGTTGAGATTAGGCAACTAGAAAATTAAAGGAATTTGGTGACTCGTGGACCTTCAAAATCCTCCAAAGATATTACACCCACATAGAGTGAGTCCCCAAAAGAGGTGGCGTTGCTAGTGGCAGTGGCAGCGGTGGTGGCAGTGGCGGCGGTCAATAGAAGTGTGCTGTCAATGATTGGAGGGAGCGACCATTGTGATTGCGGCAGTGGCGGCAGAACTTTACTAACGATGATCATAGGGCACAAGGCACAAATGTGAATGTTTAGAGTAAAAAAAAAATAATAACGACAAAATGTTTATAGTAGTGCAACCCCATTAGATTTGTATCGTATGTATCTATAGGAGTGATTACTTACAATAAGGATACAAATAAGAAAACATAATTTCAAAGAGACCATATAATACAAATGAATTACACATTAATACCCATTTTTAGTCCAAAGTAGGTGTAACAACTAAAAGATTGGATCTCTATAGAATGACACATGGTCTAGGTAGTCTATTGGTGAAGATGTCTAATGGTTGATCCATTGTAGGCACGTAACAAACATGACCAGAAGCAATCTGCTCTCGAGCAAAATGAAAATCCAACTCAATGTATGTGGTGCGAGAATGAAATACCAGGTTGAGAGCAAGATATGTAGTAGAGATGTTGCCACAATAAACGGTGAAAGGGTTAAAAAGGAGGACTTCGAGATCATGAAGTGAATGATGAATCCAAATATTTTCAATAGCAAAGTTAAGGACAACGTGATATTTAGCCTCTATGCTAGAATAGGCTACAATGGATAGCTTCTTGACACTCCATGGAATAAGATTGGCACCTAGAATAGCATAGAAATCAAAGGTGGAATGTCAAGTATCGGAGCAACCAACCCAATTTGCATCCGCATTGGCAATCAATGAAGTGGGAGAACACTGCTCAATGAGCAATCTATGGTTGGATGTACCAACTAAATGCCGGTATATACATTTGACTACTCGGAGATGAAGTAATCCAAGTTGATGCGTGAATTTGCTAACCAAATTCACAACAAAACTAATATCAGGTATAGTCATGGACACATATTATAGAGCACCAACCATCCATCCATACAATATCAAAGAAGCAAGAAGCTCACCATTGTTAGTAGACAATAGGGTCTTCAAGGCCAAGAGAGTGGATAAAGGCTTGACTTTAACAAGGTCAAACTTGTTCAAAAGGCCATTAAGATACTTTGCTTAAGATAAAAGCATGTTGTTAGAGTGATGGTGAACCTCATGACCAAGGAAATAGTAAAATGGTCCAAGATTCTTCATTGAAAAATTCATGTGAGAGCAATTAATCAAAGACTAAAATAAATGAGAAGTATCACTTTAACAAGGATGTCATCAACTTACAGTAGAAGATGCAAACAACCCCAAGAAGAAGCATAGATGAATAAAGATGGATCAACCTCACCCGCCAAGAAACCCAAAGATAATATAAAAAATGTTGAAGCAAAGAAACCATGCACATGGAGCTTGCTTTAAACCATTAATGGCTTTTTGGAGATGGCAAAGGTGATTCGTGAACTTAGTATGAGAGAAATCGGGAAGTTGGCACCTGTAAACTTCCTTACAAAGGATGCCGTGCAAGAAGGCATTCTTAGCATCTAGTTCACATATGGCCCATTCTAATGAAATTGTAATAGAAAGAACAACTCAAATTGTAGTGGGTTTAATGACTGGGTTAATGGTCTTGTCATAGTCCAGTTAGGCTATTGTTTAAATGCTTGTGCAATGAGACAAGCTTTGAAAAATTAGATAGTTATATTGGATTTTTCTTCAACTTAAAAAAATCCATTTACAACCAACTAAAATTCTTAGAAGGATGGGTACAAGATCTAAGACATTAAATTCATCTGCCGTGATTGCTTTATAATGCAAGTCAAGATTGGACTTACTATAGCAAGCTAGTGTTTCTTCATGAAAAGAGTAAGAGATTAAAATTTTTTGTGGGTTTAAAAATTCTAGATTTGGCATTAGTCTGCATAAGATGAGTTGAAAGATAAGAAACAAAAGAAGGGAGACTTGGATAAAGATGTAAAGAGGATTTGAGATGTCCTCCTTCTAATATTATGCTGATGTTTAGAGTTAAAGACAAAATAATGACAAAATACTTATGGTGGATCAACCCCAATTAGGGTTGTATCATATATATTTATTAGAGTGACATATTACAATAAAGGTACAGAACTGAATATAATTACATAATGAATTTATAATACATATAAATTACACATTAATAATGAAATCCCTATGCCCCACGGTGGATAGGCCAGGGGAATATTAGCCCCACCCTGTGAATATGCCTCAGGTATATTTTATTAAGAAGATAGTACTTTTGTTTAATTAGCCTCTATATTTTCAATAAAAATATGAAAGAAAAAACCTATCAGGTAACCTTTTCTTTTCAGAAAGATAATTTGCAAGCACATCCTTTCTTTTGTAAGAGATTCAAGCTTGAAAAATTTACAGGTAAGTGAGGGGGACGATTGTATTCTATGTGTTTTATTTTCACATTATCCCCATCGACCAATGAAAAGTCGAGTTTGTTTGCCTCTATAAAATCAACCCACGAGACCCCATATAATAATGGTAATAATAATATTGTCAAATCACATAATAAAATTTGATAGTGAATTCTTTTAGGCAAGAAAAATGATATAAATGATTCAATTTGTAATGTGGTCTTTTAAGTTTTAATTTCTGTAATGTGATTTTTGAATTATTGATAAATTTGTGATGTAGTTATTTCATTTGTTTAAAAACAAATTAGATGTTATTTGATGACGTGAGTTTTTATATCATGAGCTTGATGGGTGAAAATGGTGAGTAAATATATCCATCTTTTTACCCATCTACTTTAGAAAAGGAAAAAAGATTTAGGGCATTAACATGTCCATCGTCATTTGATGGAGTGAATTTTTATGTCTTGAATTAAAATGAATATTTTATTTGAATAATCCATGGGTCACTTTTTTTTTCCACTATTCAAACTTAACTTATTGGAAGCCACATAAGGAAATTCCATTTAACTTTAATTAATAGAAAAATATATCAAACATATTCATATAATTTAAGGATTATATTGAATATTTATTAATATTTAAAAATCATATTGGAAAAATTAGAAGTTTAAAGTTTTACATTTTAACATTTATTTATGTCATTTTTTTTTACAGACAAAAAAAAGTTTTACATCAAGGGCAATGCCCTGGAGGTAGCATTGCCCCACTTGCCCCACCATCCGATCTTGGGCCTGCCCTCGTCTCCATCCTCGTCCATCACCCTCCCCTTATCATTAGCACATTCTAGGCTCCGTTTCGACTAATCCAGCATGAAGTACTATGTAAAAAGGGTAAAGAACAAGAAAAGAGAAAAAAAAAAAAAAAAAGGAAAAATTGAATCAAAGCATATATTTTGAATGCTGAGGTAGAATTGACTTGACCTTTTAACCAAGTGTCCTTAAATAAATTAAAAAAAGATACATATGATATACTGTTTAAATTAGTTTTAAAATTTAATTATACGGCCAATTTTAAAATTTGATTGTGATTTCATATTTTAGCATATTTTATTTTCGTTGTCTATTTTGAGCATATCTCACGCTTTGATTGCGATGTAATTTGTTTAAGAATTGTATTGATCCGTGTGATTGTCCGCAAAAATAATTGAACTCGCGGAAATATCTAAATTTAAACGATGCACCATCTCATCCCATCAGCTACGTGGCATTTAATGCGATGGTGACCGCCTACAGGAATTTTTATATGCCAATGATTGGCTAGAAAATGATAAAAACTATTTTTTATGATACAATGATTGGAGGGAAATTTGAAAAATAAATAAAATATGTAACCCTGGCTCTATAATTATTTTTAAAGTAAAATTGTGTTTGATTACAACAATTATGAGAAAGGGACACAGCATGGTGTGACATAGTATCATTGGCATTTATTTTCTAATTAGGCCTATTAACGCTGTATGATTGAGCTATGATGATTACCATCTTATATGCTACTGAATTCGATGTGTCACATTTTATTTCGTTGGTATTTGTCGACTTGCTAACCACTCTCATTAATTTTCAATTTTTAAAAGATGTCCAACTTCTATTCAACCATTTTATTGCGACACTTGTTTGCTATTGATGAAATTCTTTCAGACGACACTAATGATTGAATTTAAACCATTTGTGAATTTATATGTTCCTCCATTATGGGCCTAAAAACAGAAATAAGCAACTGATTACAAGCATTAGCTTTGAGAAAAGTTTCATGAGAAGTTACCGTGTATTCACATCTTTCTTGATAATTCGCATGTATTGGTATTGAATCTAATAGTAATAGGTATTGAATATCAATGCATTTCTTGTATCACTTACACAGATAAATAAACAAAAATATTAAGATTTTTGTAAGAAATATTACTTTTATCTCTTAAAAAATGAACTAAGGATTTTTTCATCATAAAAAAATTTAATCATAAATTGGTAATTGCGAAAATATTTTTCATTAATTAATTTTTAAATGGTACAAACAATTACTTTTAAGAAAATATTTATCTAATCATTGATTTTTTAAAAACAAATCCACTTGAAGGGAAAAAAATTAAAACTTCCCTATAACAGTCAAATCTTACACAAGGTAAACACAAAGGATCACACAGTAAATATTGTATGATGTTTTTAATAAATGGAAGGGTGAAAACGGACAATTAGCGCAATAACGCTTTTGAGTATCATCAAAGGAGTTTTACACCGCCTAATATATTTAAATATAAACATAACTAGTGCTCATTTTACACAAGCCCGTAACGACATAGATAGGGATAGAATTTTCCCAATTCCAATTGACAAGAAAGAGTGCATTGTATTGAATTTTTATCAAGTCCTTTTGGTGTGTAGTTGGCATATTCTGAAATAACTATTGGTCTCATTATTAGGAGTTACGACCAAAGTTAAAACGCCGATGTCACCGCTGTCTAGAACCAAGGATTGTGATCTGTCACTAGAGGAAATTTGAATTCCAGCGCCTTATTTTCCGGTCTCCTCTCATTGACAAGGACTGCAATCTGCAACAGCAATTGATTCACACGATTTCGTAGCATAAGCAGCTTAAATCTGGTAAGCAAGTGAATGACACTCACGTGAAGGACACTTGAACACCAAAGAACTCTTTTCTTCATATCCAATATGCAATGCTAAAAACGTTAGTCCCTTGATGCCCTTGACGCGCCCCACTGGCCAAGTAATATTTTGAGATCCATGTTGAACAAGCCAAGATCATAACTCATAAAAGCTCATTCTCCACTGGGTATGTGGAACAAAAATGACGACAAATTCAATGCACAATCTGCAAACATCTGTAAGAATCGGAGTACCGGAACTATCATAAGTTAAATTATGCCTAGCTTGTGCCAAGCTTGTTAAGGACTCTCCATGCCAAGTGAAAATATTAAAATCAGTAAAACACTAAGCATTTCTTCAGCCGCATCCCACCCATTTCAACACAAGCAAAAGAATGTGCAATTCAGACTAGGCTTCAAAGAAACCATAACTAGTTCGTAACATCTGATACAGTACCATGCTCCGAGAAATAAAGGGGAATAGGAATGACATAAGTAGTATCGAATGATGCCTGAAGGCCGAGGCTGAGCAGCCACAAGTCTAGATAAATGCTGTGTATATGGGAATTAAAATTAAGTTAATTATGCTTCTGCAGAAACAGCCTTCAGAGAAACACATCATTCCCGCATGCAAACCTAAAAAGCATTCTTCTTAGCTGCACATACTGAGTAGATTGATGATTGCACCTGTCCTCGTAGAGAACTCAAAAAATGGAAATATATTTAAATCAACTTTCCTTTTCCTCATCACGAACCTCATGATTTGAGAGAAATCTAATTTTAGAGTTTCTTCCCAAAGAAAATATTACAGCTTGTGTCTAGCGTAGCAGCTTAATCCCTTACACAGGTGTGGGTGCTTCATTCTCTTGTACTGTACCCCTATCATCATCATTTCCTTGTCCGCCAGTAAATCCATTCTCTAAAATCTTGTGCTCTGAGGGTAAATTTTTCCTGGCTTTCCTGCTGCCTTCAATTTTCCACAGATCCCATACCCGTGTTTTTGGGGGAGCAACCGAATCTCCAATTGGAGCAACCAGACCTGGCTTCCCATCATCAATGACTCCATCAACCAACCCGTATTCCTTAGCTTCCCAAGCATTCATGAAATTGTCCCGGTCTGTATCCAATTCAACCTGAACATAGAAAGAGGAAAAGGGACACGATAATGAACTCTTGACCAATATCACAGGGGGCAGATACAAAGAAAATGCTAGTCCATATATCTTTTTCATGTCCAACCTGCTCTTCAGGCTTCCCTGTGACTCTTGATAGTATTTTGTTGAGCTTAATTTTATGGTACACCATCTCTCTTATCCGAATTCCCATGTCTGTGGCCTGTAGTCATAACGAACCAAATTACAGGAAAAAGATTCAACTTCATGCATCAAACTGTGCAAATAATCCGCATCTCTCAACTAGAAAAGCAAATCCAAATTCTAAGCATGCAGAGGAGAGAAGGGAAGATCTAGGATATTGAATGAGGGTCCTATGCTGCAAGTCCCTCTAATACATTTAGATATCCAAGAACTTCTTACAAATGAGATCAAGTAAAATGGACTACAACAATGCAACCAGGCCTTGAAAGACACCAACGATGGCTTTAGCTTATATGGGATGATGAAAAGCAGGTCAAAAATCAAACGTACTTTGCCTCCAGCAGTTCCAAGTGGTTGATGGATCATCACTCGGGCATTTGGCATGCAAAATCTCTTGCCTTTTGAACCAGAAGCCAGTAGAAAAGCACCCATAGATGCGGCAAGCCCCAGGCAAATGGTTGAAACATCAGCTTTGCATAACTTCATTGCATCATATATTCCCATTCCTACATTGACAACCAAGTACAAGGTTACGCATGAGAATGTTCTCAACTAGATTATAGAGAATATTACACACAACCAATTGAAACACATTACATGGCAATCTCCATTTGTTATTGAAAAATGACACAAGGACATCTATTCTGCTACATCAACTCCCCCTTTTTTAGATTTGTCCTAATCATATTTCAAATGTTGTACTGGTCTTCTAGAAGGGACAATCCTACTTAAATCAGACTGTCATCAAAATCCTTTATTTCATTGGCGAGAATCAAACTCCCATATGATGATGAACTTGACCCCTTCATATATAAAATACTAAATAATACCTTCCATGTTGCAGTTTAACTCTTTCAGAAAGAAATGTGTTCTCACCATTCTAGTGATGGCTCCAGCATTACATTTTACTAGAAAAACATATTTTCTACTCAAAGGAAGCAGATAGAAGTGATTGTCCTGCAACTCTGAAAAGGCACTTTCTTTGTCAGGGTGCAGTAGCACCTTGCTTAATTTAGGGTCACGTCTATTTAAGTCCAGTGAAGGAATAGCTATTCCAATGTTTGTCTCAAAATGGAGGCAGGCTAGTATTTTCAGCAGGTATTCTATTCCTACAACCCTGAAGGGCATGGCTATTCCAACCTAGAGGACAATAGTTAAACCACTTCTGCCCTTGAATTTCCTCAATTATCCACAGCATGAATATAGTTCCCTAAGGCGTCATATATAAGTTTGTGCATTTGTACACCCATCTAGCACAACATCTCCCCCGTGCAACTCCACTGTTCATAATGTCTCTATTTATCCATCCAGCACTTCAATTTTTTTCTTCTGTTTTCTTCTGATTTTAGTAACAATCCAGCACTTGAATTGCATCACTGCTGCACCTGCGCTACTAATGACGCCTTAGCCCAGGTGTCGAGTGAGCTTAATCCACTCTATGGCCGAAGCTCCACATCACTGATGCTTCTTTCTACCTGTCAAACACTCAACTCATTTCACACTTCCAACTCCAACTGACATTGACATCAATGCCTTGTCCTACTTTCTTCCTGGTTAACTCAATTTTACCCTTGTAGATCACCCAAACAACTTCAAAGAACCAGAGGAAGATGCCATTGACACAGTTTACTGGAGCAATAATTCAGGTTTTGTTGCAATATTTAGGCTTTCAAACCGGACAGTCCTGTTATGACCACCCCCCCCAAAAAAAAAAAAAAACTGGAGACTCCAGTTCATAGCATTTAAATGGTGCTTAGATAACATGTTATTTCTGTGATTTTGCGCTATTATGGCAATGGTGATTATTTCATGGACGAGTGATTGCAAATGGCAGCAAAATCCATTGCACAATGCCTGTTTGAAAAAAAGTTTCAATACAAATATAGTGTACTAATTCAAGCATGCTAGAACTACAATGGCAATTTTGCTTAATGCAGCATTATTCCTAGATCATTCCACATTCTATCAATCTTAAACCACTGAGAGGAGTGCAATTACATATCAGCTATCCATTTCCTGAATCAAAGTGTGGAGCAACTTTTCCATTTCTACTACTACTCTACAGTCTGTTGCGATTCTTCATTATAGCCACTCCATTCTTATCAGCTTTCGTCCCTCAAGACCACCTGTAAGAGTGACCATCAAATTACAAGCCTACAACACAGATAAGCAACCTCCAAACCATTCTCAAACCATCACATGAAAAGCCTTTTGATATCCCCATTGAAGAAACTACTACTCTGTAAGCACCAGCAAATAGCACACAAGAAAAATGCTTCTTGTAACAGCCTTAATTTCCACACTACAGATCTCAAACTCACCGGCAGTAACAGAGCCACCAGGGGAGTTGATAAATAATTTGATGTCCTTGGTGGGATCCTCGGCATCCAGAAACAAGAGCTGGCTTATTAAGAAATCTGCCGTCACGTCATCAACCTGTCAAAAGAACATTCACAACGACTTCAGATTTCCATCTCCAAAATGCACTCAAAAGTTAATCTTTAAGACTGCCTTGTTATCAAGCCCTCGAGACTAGTTTCTAACATTTCAGTCTTTCAAGACATGGTGTCGCCATCCCAACCTATCAATTAACTCCTCTATAACCCGAAATCTCGAAGCTCGTACTCACTTTGAAACCATCGAACCCAAGGTTCCAGCAGCGAACAACAATCATAAACAATCCCAACTAACGAAACTACAATGTCTAATGCAGAAATTATAGACACCAATCAATTCGACAAAAAAAAAAAAAAGAAAAGAGGGAGAGCGATTGACCTGGGAACCCAAGAAGATGATCCTCTGACGGAGGAGCATGTTGGTGGTGTCGAGCTCCTCGAACCTGGGCAACCGCGGGGCCGCCGGAGCGACGGAAGAGATGGAGAAGCCGCCGCCGCCGCCGACGTCCCAATTGCTCGACAGCGTCAGCCTCGCCGTCGACAAAGAGCCGCTGCTCTTCACCGCTTTGACGACTGCACATCTTCGACTTCTCCGGCGACTGGCGGCGGCGCAACCGGGGTGGCTGCCGGAGCTAGGGATCGGGATTTGAAGCCTCGTTCGCGAGACGGAGCACGCCAAAGCCCCCTCCATGGATTCACTTCGCTGTACGAATTGCCTCTCTCTCTCTCTCTCTCTCTCTCTCTCTCTCTCTCTCTAAGGCCCTTCGAGTTCCCTTCGCAGTCCGATTGTAAAAACTTTCTGATAGGCTCCAGTTCGAGTTCGACTAAGGGGACAACACGAGCCGGTCCAACCTAAGCCTAACCTCGAACCGATCTGATTGAGTCAGAACCGGAAAATGCGGTTCGGTTCGCTTGAGACCGGTTCGACATTTTATTCTATAGTGTATCTGAACCGGGGCATCCGACCGGATCCCCTTTCGAAAACCATATGCCCTATTCCCGACTCCCTATTTATTTTTATTTTTTTTTGGTCAAAAAAAGCTCTGTTCATTTCGTGTAGATAAAGAGGAAGATCGGCTCAGAGGGGCTTCAGAACAAAGAATAGGGTTTGAAACCCAGCTGAAAGGGAAGGACTCATGGAGTTGAGCTTCAATGGTTCAATTCGCGGCTTTTAGTAAAAGCCCTAGAGCAATGGGTTAAGCGTAAAAGTGACAAATTGGAGAATAAGGCCGAGGCCCGACCCTCTTCGACATGCATTGATTTGCATGCAAGACTAATTGAACTGAAGTAAGGGCATCACACTTTACGGTCAAAATTCCATCTCTCCTTTTTTTTCTCCCAATCACTCGTGAACCTCCATCCCTCAAATTTATTTATTTTTTGTCTAAAAAAACTTCCATTTCATTTAAGTAGGTGAATACATGGCGCAGCCCAATTGGGCATCGGTACATAAGATATCCAAAAGTGGTTTAGGAGGATAGGAAGTTGGGGTAGAGAACTATAGAATTGGACTTTAGTAACCCAATATGTTGCATTATTTTGGATCATTAAATAGTGGGACAAACTAAAGAGAGGTATGGTAGTAAATGATGCCCAACATTCTGAAATATAAACATCATTATCTCAAGGAGGGGGTTTTGTGCATGTGATGAGCTGAACTACTGACCTATTGTCAATTACAACCCTCAATTATGACTAGGGTTTTTGCATGGAGTGCAAATGGTGCCGACACCACATGGGTGAAACCTCCTGACACACCAAAGGCATCACTGCATGCTCTGAGTGCCACTTTGTTGGTTGTTTTGGCAACGATAGAAACCATCTACATTCCAAATGTTTCAGCTACAACTCCTCGCAAATCTGATGGTTTTTGGCTTGGGATATTGCATCAATTCTCACTTTTCATATCAACCATAGCAAGCCCCAATCACCCATCTAATTAGAAGTTAATTTATTATAACATGTCACATTACCTTGAAAATACATCAAGAGGGTTCTTGTCACAATAGTTTGATATTTTTTTTTATTGATTATGTTTTATTTTATGACAACCGACGAAGATGAATCATTTTGTCACAAAAGCACTATTATTTAAGGTCGAAATTAAATTCTCTTGATATATTTTGAAAATTAATAATAAAAATTATAAACAATTCATTTGGTATGTAATCTTAATGTATTGAAATTATTAGTGAATGTCAATAAAAATTTCGTAAATCATTCGACACTTTTCGGTGTAAAATCAAATGAGTAACAAAATAGACTAACTTCCACCCAAACAAAAATAAAAAATAAAAAAATGAAAGTAGACTAATGTCTATCTCTTAAGCAAATCAATTTTTAAGACAACGTCCCAAGTAGTTGTATATAATCCAAGCCTCGCACGTTAGCGTGAGGAATTGGGAGAGGGATAAACCAGGACAGTAATGGCGAAATTCTCAGTGGACGGAGAAGACGACGACCATTTTCCCAGCAGCTCCGTGCTCGGCAGGAGGCGACGCTTGCCTTCTTCTGGCCATCAGTCGGAACAAGGAGAAGGTAGCCGGAGCCGAAGCCGTCGCCGACCCGCTGAAGAAGAAGGAGGCAGAGAAGAAGAGGAAGACCGAGATTCAGACAGCGATCGGAGAGACGAATTGAACCCAAGCGACGAAGAATTCGAAGCACGGGATCGAGACCCATCGGAGCACACGGAATTGTACGGGGACGAGTGCTCGCAACGTCGGAGTTGTTCACCTCCATATGGCCGGACGGTTGGGTCATTGGAAGTCACTCTCACGGACCCAGATGTGTTTGACTGTGCCGTCTGTATCGAGCCCTTGACGATCCCCGTTTTTCAGGTTCGATTTTCTTGTGACCGGGTTTTCATTTCTTTGTCGATTGCGTGTTGGTGATTCGATTGTGGTTGTTGCTGGGCTTGAAATGAATGAGTGAGAGCAGAATTGCACAATTTGGATGAGAAGCTCACATCTTTCTGATGAATTTCGGGTCTTTCGTGCCTTGTTGGGTCAAATTGTTAGTGAAATGGAGCTGCTTGATTAGTATTAGTCTCTGCATGTAAATTGAAGGCAGAGTAAGGTCTCTGTTGGGATGCCCTTTTTTGCTTCATTTCTGGTTGAAATACGTTTTGTGCTCGGCCTCAATCAATTGATTTCAGTAACTTGACTGTCGACAAAAGCTGTGTGGTTGGCCTGAGACATGACCAGATTGCTCAATAGGTAGCTTTCTTGAGCAATATTAAACTAGTGTTAACTTTATTGGTTGAGGCGTGTTAGAATTGTCGCGATTGGTAGTGTTTTTTGGTGCCCTCAGGGGATCTCAAAGTTGGAAGTCGGTGTCATGATTAATGTAGAATTCTTGGGGCAAATGGTAACAAGCTAGTGATTTGAATGAAAGTAGGCAATCAGTCTTTAGGGTCTTAATGAAACAGAGTGGATATTCTTTGACCCATATGTAGCGGAGAGCTGGTTGGCTCAGATTTATGTCATATGAAACGCATTCCTCTTTTGGTGCCGTCTTTTGAACCCTTCCACCGGGGAAGTGGAGGAAAGTTGGTTCACATAAAAGGTAAAACACAATTAGGGTCGCCGATCTTGAATTGTCTGTGTTAGTGATAAACTGAGGATGGTAGCCTAATCAAAATCCACCAATTAGCTATGCTAAAGCTTGCTCTTCTTGGTGACTCTTATGGCCCTTCTCTTGATATGTAATTAGTCCTGACAAGGAACTGTCTTCTACTTTCGTATGCTTTTGTTTGGTGTAGGAGAGCTCCTGAAATTCATGTTCAAAGCATGAATATCTCGCTAGCCAGGGACTTCAGGGTTTAGTTTAGCCCCCAGATCATCTTTCTGGCAACAGATTTATTTTTTTCCTGGAAAGTCTTCTGTCTCCAATCACTAAGCCTTACAGGAAGCTTGATTCTTGATCAAAGAGAATTGAAGAGGGGTGTGCTACTCTCACTGACCTCACGTTTTCAGAAAAATAACAGGGCTTCATTGTTGGGTTGTCTGGTTAGTACATTAGCCTTGTTGTATGGATAATCTCTTTTGAGGATTAAACTAAAAATTGTGTCTCTTTGTCGGGAGCATATATGATGTTCTGGTTTTGTTAGATATTAAGGTTGACCGAACTTACTATTGTTTAAATTATCACAATGGTAGGTGTCATTTATTTATTTTATTTTATTCACCTTGGCACTTATTTAGCTTGGGCCACTTTATATCATGTTCTAATTGTCATGAGTAAATTCCTTGTGTATGTACAACGTTTTCAGGATAAGATTTTGTATATACTGAACAAAGTGAGGTTTTTTGTTATAGTTGCTGTTATATGTCTGAATTGATAATACTTTGTCTTCATATGGTGAAACAGTGCGACAATGGGCACATAGCTTGCTCTTCCTGCTGCAGAAAGATCAGCAACAAATGCCCATCCTGCTCAATGCCTATCGGCTACAACAGATGCCGTGCCATGGAGAAGGTCCTGGAGTCTGTCCAGATGGCATGTCCAAATGCAAAGTTTGGCTGCAATCAGAAGTTTGGTTACCACATGAAAAATGATCACGAGAAGATGTGTTCGTTTGCTCCTTGTTTGTGTCCCTTTTCAAGTTGCAACTACATCGGCTCGTTCAGGATGTTAGTGAAGCACCTCAGCACCAAACATGGGGCTTCTCCGACGTCCTTCCGTTTCAACTTCAACATCTCTCTCTTGATGAACGTTGAGACGGAGGTCCATTTGCTTAAAGAAGAAAGAGAAGACGTTTTCTTTGTCTTGAAAAACGAAACTGTCGACCTGGGCAGCAAGATTAAGATCAGTTGCATTGGCCCCTTGCCAAAGGTGGCTTATTTGTACGACATAGCCGCAAACTCTCGGGAAAGCTCGCTCAAGCTTCACACTTGCAGCAAGAGCGTTTCTGGCTTTGAATATAATCCTAATCTGGAGCCCTACCTTTTGGTGCCAAGAGGGTTCTCCAATGATTTCTTGGGCCTCAAGTTGGAAGTTTGCATCTGGCGTAGCGGAGCTTAATGCAGTCGAATTATATTTTTCGTTCTTTTATTTTTTTTTTCTTTTGCCAAAAATACCATTGATTCGTGGATGGAACTTTCACTGTAAATGATCAACTGAATAAGTGTTATTTTACTTCAAATCCTTCACCCTCAAGACATTTTGCAAATGAACGGTATTCAGAAGAATGATCGGCTAAATCTAGCTAAGAGAGATTTATATGTATTTGGATCACTCACGTGACCCAAATCATGTCACAAATCAATCATCGCATGCGAAGTGTTATCAAATACACAACACTAGACATTTGGTGATTGATTTAAATTGGCAAATGAGAGAAATAACTTAGCAGCTGAACAGGTACAAAAGTATTGAAATCGGATCTCGTTATTTTACTGGGTGTTCTGCCTTTGAATTTGTTGTAGCAATACTCTGCATGGCTTATAATTAGTTCATGTTATGCCGATGGATGGTTGAAGTATTTATCTCACTTTGATCACTTTTCTTTGTTTCTTTCCCATAAATGCCCCCCCTTAATTAGACATCATATTATATACATTAATAACATAATCCATAAATTTTGTTATATCCTATTTACTGTTCGGTGATTGTAATAACAAACTAAGATATATTTACATCATATTATATGCATTATTTGGTATAAATGAACAAAAAAAAAAATTATAAGTGAAGATAGTAAAATCCCTACAACACTTTTTACCTACTTAAACTTTATTTTTATTTGCTTTTTTTTTATCTTATTTTCATCTCTTTTTTCTTTTAATTTATATCTTTTTTGTTTATTTCTTCCCCTTTAGTCATTCTCTAATAAAATTTTATTTAATAGTAAATTTTACTAATATACCTAAAATAGTAAAATACCTAAAATATGTAATGGATTAAATATATGTTTATATTTCCATATTGAATTTGTATTATAAAATAGAATTATGTTCTAATTTATAAATAAAAATAAGATTAAATTAAAATAACAATTTTCTTTTTTTATTTTGAATTTCTTATATTAGAAGTCAAATATTATTTATACTGAAATATAATTTTAAATTTTTTAATTTAAGAAGTTTCTTATTTGAGAATAATTTAGAAATCATATCCATCTTTATCCCATTTTCCTCATAGAATAATTTTATCCAGTCTATATTCCTTTTATATTTGACTTTATCCTATTTTGAATTGTCGCCAAATGCAGGATAAGATAAATTTTATCATATCTTAATTTTATCTTGATTGCCAAATGCAGTCTTGTGATAATAATTAATGGGCAATTATCACACAATCAACGTGGGCAATAAATTGGACAATAAATCAGAATTAATTGGAAAATACTGAATGTGGAATCATATCAATTAATAACTATTATAACAGTTGACTCTTTTGACTCTTCTCTTGATATGAAGTTACTCATGAAAAGGAAGTGTTAATGAACTGGGAGGGTCTTTTGGTTTTGTATGTTTTGATTTGGATAAGTTGAGCTCCTGAATTTCATGTTCAAAGCTTTAACATCTCGCTAGATGGGGACTTTCGGGGTTAGCCTAGGGATCATTTTTCTGCCAACTAATAAATTTTTTTTCTAAAATGTCTTTGGTCTTTAAATAATTAAACCTCACTGGACGCTTGATTCTTGATTAAAGAGAAAGAAGGGTGTGCTACTCTCACTGACCTCAGTGTTTCCAGAAAAATAACAAGGTTTCATTATTGGGGAGTCCGGGTAGTACACTAGCCTTGCTATATGGATAGCTATCTCCTTGTTGTATGATGTTTTGGCTTTGTCAGCTTTTAAGGTTGACTGAACCTAATGTTGTGTCCATTACCACATCGGTAGGTTTTTATTTTTGTGACCTTAGCTCTTATTTTAGTTGGTGCCACTTAACCTCATGTTCTTATTGTGATGAGTAAATTCCATGTGAATGTACAATATTTTCAGGATAAGATTTTGTATATCCTAAACAAACTGGCATTCTTTATGATAGTTGCTGTTATCTATCTGAATTGATAGTCCTTTGTCTTCGTGTGCTGAAACAGTGTGAAAATGGGCACATCGCTTGCTCTTCCTACTGCAAAGTGACAAGAAATAGATGCTCGTCCTGCTCCATGCCCATTGGCAACAGATGGTGTGCCATCAAGAAGTTCCTGGAGTCTATCATGGATCGCATGTTGAAATGCAGAGTTTTGCCGCAATCAAAAATTTGGTTACCACATGACAAATGACCACAAGAAGACATGTCGGTTCACTCCGTGTTTGTGTCCCTTCTCGAGTTGCAGCTATGTAGGCTCGTTTAGAAAGTTATTGAAGTACTTGAGGTCAAAGCATGGGACTTCTCTTGTGACTTGTCATTTCAATTTCAACACTTCTCTCTCGACAAATGTAAAGAAGGAGGTTCGTCTGCTTAAAGAAGAGAGAGAAGATGTTCCCTGTCTTGAAAACAAAACTATAAACCTGGGAAGCAAAATTAACATCAGTTGCCTTGGCCTCTTGCCAAAGGTGGATTATTGAACAGATGGCTTGCCGTCCCACTCGTTACTACCTCTGGTGGTAGCTCTCTCTACCCTCCGGTGGTAGTTTCCCCCTCACAAAACCCTAATTGAAACCAAAATCCCAAATGCAGCTTCTATATCACCTTCCCCATATTAGGTGTGGCACCCGCCTCCGCTTTCTTCAATCCTCCTTCTTCTCTTTGTGGTCTCAGGGAGCAATATCAGAGACAAATCGCAATGGAGAAGAAATCTGAACTTGAAGCTTCCCCAAAGCCCAATCCTCTTGAGCCCCGATCAAAATTGCAAAAATAGGTAAGATGAATCTCGACTTTCAACTTCCATAGTGTAGCTCAGTTAGGGCTCCCTTCACTCCAGAAAAGCAGCAACCCTAGCCATAAACCCTGCTCATTATCCCATTTGGAAACATCAAACCTTCGTATAGAATCACGTTTACATACAATATATACTAAGGTTAGATGGCAAAAGAGAAGGAAAATCATCTCAGAATGCTCGCCTTGTGCAAAAGGATGGGTCGATTATGGTCTGCGGAGGATATAACCGAATTGCCTGGAAGTATCCTTGACAAAATGCAGCATGAGAGTGTCCTTATCCTCTACGGTAAGCTGTTTTCTAAGCCAAATGTCAATTTCCAAGCATTCACCACAACAATGTGACAAGCATGGAAATTAGACATAGTCAAGTGTGAAATGATAGAACCAGGCTTCTTGAGTCCATAGATGATAAAGAAAGAGTGCTGGACACAGGTCCATGGTCCTTTGCTAGCAATTTACTAGTGCTGCAAGAGAGTGATCCCACAGTTCCAGAGCATTGTTACAAGTTCACACACTATGCCTTTTGGGTGCACCTAGTAGGCCTCCCTAGAGCAGGACTAAATGAAGAGGCTATTACATGTATAGCATTCAAACTGGGAAGTGTGGAGGAGGTTAGAATTGAAGCAAAAAATAACAATTCTTGTAAAATTGAGAGAGCAAAGATAAGATTGAACCTCTCAAACCTCTTAAAGACTGGCATAATCATCAGCTTGGGTGGTAGGAAATGGTGGATCAACTTTAAATATGAACGATTACCACATTTCTGCTACTCATGTGGATGTATATGATATTATGTTAATTTTTGCCAGATAATTCCATATGAAGAAACAGAACTACCAAATGACAAATCCGTAATTATGGCTCGTGGCTAAGGGCCGAGGTGAAAGAATGTAGTCCCTATTGGAAAATATTCTTTGGTGACATTCATTCATCCCTTAAGGATATGGAATCTGACCCTACAGCACAAACCCTCCCTGAGGACATGGCCATACGACAACCAGCAGAAAACAATGATCGCGCACTAGTCTTATACAGCTTAATGGGTCAAGAATGCTTTCAAGAAACTATCCCCACAGACCCTCGAACCATAGATAAAAGGAAAATAATACAACAATCTCAGGAACTTGATCAACCTAGGATAATCAGCAAGAGTGGGTAGGAGTTGCAGCGAAAAGGGAAGAAAACAGGGCATAAAACTCCTCCAATTAAGAAACATAAAAGGTTTGCACATTATGAGAAGCAAGGAAGCTCAGACAACCTACTGAATGACACAATTTTACTGGAAACACCTATAATTTTGTGAGATGAAGTCAATGAAAGGGTTTTGGTGGCTAGCTCAAATAAGCCACCCGAGAATACATGAGGATATTAAGTTGGAACTGTCAAGGGCTGGGCAATCCCTTAATAGTCCAGAAATCTTTGAGCCATAGTGGCTCGCGACAAGCCCAACTTAGTCTTCCTTTTGGAAACTAAGAATAAAGAAGTGGTGATTGAATGTTTGAAAAAACGCCTCCAATACAAGAATTCAACTACATTCAATCCATTAGGTACTGGGGGTGGATTAGCACTACTGTGGGATGAGGAGCTTCAGGTGGAGGTGCTGTAAGTATGTGGGAAATATTTGACATTAAGTACACAGTTGAAAGTAATGGCTCTAAAGTGAGAATCTCCTTCATTCATGCCTCGACTAACTACCAAGAGCGATTAATCCTATGGCATTCTCTATACATTAACTCAGGTCAGATCAGAGAACCTTGGCTATGCATGGGGGACTTCAACGAGGTCTTATATGAATGGGAAAAGGCTGGAAAATGTGAAGCTGACTGTTATCACATGGTGTCTTTTTGCAACTTTATCAACTCATGCTCACTAATGGATATAGAGAGTAAGGGGTGCTCCTATACATGGTCCAACAATCGAGAATGGGTTGATTTAGTTAGAAAGAGACTTGATAGGGAACTCTACAATTTACAATGGTGAGTTCTATTTCTGAATGCCGAAGCTTACACACTACTTGCCATTGGATCTTATCACAGCCTTATCCTCCTATCCCTAGACAACATAGGGAAGAAAAAACATAAAGCTTTTAGATTCAAAGCATTTTGGACTGAGCATCCAAAATGTAAAGAGGTAGTTAAATCAGCATGGAGGAATGGGATATAAATCAACCATGGATTGTGGGTAAAACAAAGAATATAGTGGCGGCGTTGGAGAAATGGAGTAAAGAAAATTTCAAAAACGCAACTATCAAAATAGAGTATTTAAAAAAGAAACTAATTGAGATAAGCAATATGAGGGGAGGAACTTCCAATACTGCGAACATAGACAAATAGGTGAAAAGATTGAAGAACTATGGAGACATGAGGAGATGTATTGGGACATGCGTTCTGGAATTGATTGGATGAAGTGAGGAGATAAAAACACCACATATTTTCATGCAACAACCATTCAAAGAAGACAATGAAACAGAATCTCAATGCTCCGCATAAGAGACGACACATGGTGCAGAAATCCGACGCTCATAAAACAACAAATAAATGATTTCTACCGATCATTGTATAAATCAATAGGGAGCAGAAATTACTAGCCTGTATTGGAACAATGCTCGCAAGTAGTCACCCTGACAATGAACAACGCCCTGCTGGAAAAACTCTCAAGAGAAGAAGTGAATCAAGCAACTTTCCAACTAGGTGCAACTAAGGCTCTAGGACCATACAGTTTAAATGGTCTATTCTATCAGCGTCACTAGTCAGAAATTCAAGAGGATTTATATAGGTTGGTGGATGATTCCTTCAACCAAGGTACTTTCGACCCTGCACTAAACCAAACACAGCTTATCCTCATACCAAAAATAGCTAATCCTGAAGATACTACACAATACAGGCCCATTAGTCTTTGTAATTTTGCCTATAAAATTATAGCTAAGGTAATGGCAAATAGAATGAAACCTTGGCTCCTGGACATAATTTCCCAAGAGCAAAGTGCCTTTGTGGGGGGGGGGGAGATAGATACGGGACAATATTTCCATCGTACAAGAGGTTCTCCACCATATGCACATTAGGAAAAGGAAAATGAAATTTTAGGCTATGCTAAAATTAGACATGCAAAAATCCTATGACAGGGTGGATGGGATTTTCTATGCGATTGTACAAAACAAATGGGGTTTGATGAGAAATTGATTCTTATAATCATATATTATATTTCCTTAGTATCCTTCAACATACGTATTAATGGAGAATGCAGTGAGTACTTTGCACCAACTAGAGGAATCAAACAAGGAGATCCACTCTTACCGACGCTCTCTCATCCCTAATATCTAAAGCTATGTCTGAAGGAAGCTTGAAGGGTATCCAATTGAACACCTACTATCCAGCACTCTCTCACTTGTTGTTTGCGGATGATGCAATATTCTTTTTGAATGCTACCACTCAAGAGGCAGAGCACCTATCAAACACCCCGAATCAATATTGCTATGCATCGAGCCAGCTGGAGAACTTTAACAAGTCAGGCATTTTCATAGAAAGAAGCTGTCCCCAGACCTTAAAGCAGAATATAGTGGTTGTTCTGAGAGTTCTAATTATAGAGAAAATAAGAAAGTATCTGGGAATACCTTCAAACTGGGGCCAAACAAAAAATAACTTTTCTCATGGATCCTAGCATAGGTGGACAAGAAATTGGTAGGGTGGAAGGAAATATTAATTTCTAAAGTGGTTAAGGAGATTTTGATCAAAATAGTAGTCCAAGCCCTCTCTCAATTTGCAATGTCAATTTTTAAAATTTCACTTTTGATATGTCGGGCAATTGAAAAGCGAATCTTCTCTTTTTGGTGGAAGCAAAATGCCTTGAGAAGGGGTATACACTAGAAACTATGGGACAAATTAAAAGAAAGGAAAGACTATGGGGGCCTCGGCTTTAGAGATCTTGTGGACTTCAATGGAGTAATGCTGGGGAAACAGGCTTGGCGGTTTCTAAAGGATCTGGATACTTTGTGGGGCAAAATTTGTAACAGGATGTACTTCCCTAGAGGGGATTTTTGGTCAGCGATAAAAGGAAACAAGCCTTCGTGGAAGTGGCAAAGCCTACTAGAGGGAAGGGACATGATTGCACTAAACGTTAAATGGGTTGTTGGGGATGGACAGAGTATTAGAATAAGAGAGGACTTGTGGTTAAATTTAGGGAGAATTGGAGGTCTAGCAAACAGAAGCAACTCGGTTCTGGTAGCTGATCTGATTCACGAAAATACAAGACAATGGAACAATCAATTAGTGGAAACTCTTTTTGACGAGAATCGAACATGGGAAATCCTAGCTACACTCCTAAGTATTCTACCCACCCCAAACGGCCTAGTGTGGATAGCTAATGCTTCGGGGCAATACACAATAAAGAGTGGGTATAATAGAACCCGTAATACCCACCCAACCTGCATAATCGATCAACCATTCTCATCATATCAGGTACCCAAAAAGCTATGGTTAGAAATTTGGAACCTCCAAATATCTCCTAAAGTCAAATTTCTAGTATGAAGTGTATGCAATAATACTCTACCAATGAAGGAAAATCTATTTAAGTGGCGAATTATACCTGATATGACATGTCTTTTCTGTGGCGAAGCCCTTGAAACCACCGAACACATCTTTTTCCTTTGCTCATGGACAAGGGAAATATGGTCAGACCATAGATTGGGAGCAAATCACTCTACACCAAACATCACTAAAGCAGACAAATGGGTTTGGGAGACACTCACCGACAAAGCCGAACTACAAGCAAAGGCGCTCATTGCCGAAGTCCTCTGGTCAGTGTGAAAGGCCCGTAATAACCTCATCTTCCAAGCTCGAACACCATCAAAAGAGAGGCTATTAGAAGATGCCATTTACAGTACCCAACTGTACTAGAAATGGAATTGCAGAAAATAAAAAAACCAGAACTCTACCTCCATCCCACCGAAGGACAAACCTCGATCTGTAGCACCTCACAACCAA
Source organism: Angophora floribunda (assembly GCA_014182895.1). Taxonomy (NCBI): domain Eukaryota; kingdom Viridiplantae; phylum Streptophyta; class Magnoliopsida; order Myrtales; family Myrtaceae; genus Angophora; species Angophora floribunda. Next base: position 14,059,051 of record CM024714.1, read on the forward strand.
ATCAAAGTGGACTGCTCGTGGAACAGCTCGAACAAGGAGGGATCAGTTGCAGGAGTCTGGCGAGACAGAGCGGGAGTGCTGCTCGATGGATACGCAAAACCAATTTTCGCCCCTTCTGCTCTAAAATTGGCAAAACCCTAGCCATTCGCGAAGCTCTTCTCTTTCTAAAGTCAAAGAGGGCAAGTACAAGTTGCAAAAGAAAGCAGGAAGAGGAGTCCCGAACTGAACTAGTTCTATTGGATAGTTTACCAGCTGTTTAGTTCGTTCTAGGCCGGGCTGACATTCCGTGGGCCGCGAAACAACTTGTAGAAGACTGCCATGGGCTACTAACAGAATTAAAACAAGCCGGGCTGCAGTATTCTCCTAGAGACTAAAATTGTGTTGCTGATTGGGTTGCAAGGGCCCAATATGCTAAAACTCTCCCGTCCAACTGGATTGCACAACCACCGCAATCACTGAAGCTTATTTTATGTTTAGATTTTTAGTTTATCATGTAATCCTTCATTTATGATTCACTAATGCAAAATCTATGTTTCAGACCAAAAAATAAAATAAAAGGTGGATTATTCGTACCACATAGAAGTGAATTACCGAGAAAGCTCTCTCAAGCTTCACGCTTTGCACCAAGAGTGTTTTGGACCTTGAATTTAATCGTAAACGATCGATTGAATTATTGTTATTTTGCTTCAGATCCTTCACTCACAAGACATTTTTTGATGGGCGGATGAACTGTATTTAGAAGAGATTTATGGGTGTCTAAAAAATTTTGCAACTCAAAAATATTGGCACTTGGCATTCGATGATCGATTTAAATTGGCGAATGCGAGAAATGACATCGCGCTCAGTGTTCTTGGCATGAACAGAAGTGTCATATAGTCGGATCTCATGGTATTGGTTGTCTTCCGATTGAACTTGTTAAAGGCAATGTTCTACATCTCTTATGAAGGGTTTGTATCATGACAACGAAGGCCTGAAGTTTGTTTCACTTTTATCACTTTGTTTTGTTCCTTTTCGATTTGTCCCCCCTTTATTTAGACAAAATATCTTGATTTATTTTACGTAATTAATTATATTCACCACGTACCAATTGGCTACTTAATTAAACAAAAGGTGTTCTCCATTTACGTATTTATTGAGAGTACCAAAATTGACGGTACTTTTCTACCTCTTTACGATATGAGAAAACATTAAGAGGGTTTTTGCCGCTATAATTTGATATCTTTTCATTCATTACGTTTGTTATGATAAATCCATGCAATAAAATGAGAAAACATTAAGAGGGTTTTTGCCGTCATAATTTGAAATCTTTTCATTCATTATGTTTGTTATGACAAATCCATGCAATAGAAAGATATCCGATGAGAATGAATTAGTTTGCAAACATTCACAAAAGCACTATTGTTCAAGCTCGAAATTAAACCCTCATGATATATTATGAAAATTAATGATAAAAGTTGTGTCAAATGTGAAAAATAAATAATCCGGATGATCCAAGAACTAATTTTAATTACGTAAATTATGTGAAAATTTTCAGTGTAAAGTCTTACGAGTAATAAAATAGACTAATTTTGACAATAAAATAAAATAAAATAGAATAGACAAATATCTATCTCTTAAGCAAATCAATTTTAAGATAACGTCCTAAAATTAAAGATGAAATGAAACGAAATCGTAATATCCTAACTAGTGGTATGTAATCGAAGCTCTCGCCCGTTAGCCTGACAAATTGAAAGGGAGATAAACCAGGACAGCCATGGCGAAATTCTCAGTGGACGGAGAAGACGATGACCATGTACCCAGCAGCTCCGTGCTTGGCAGGAGGCGCCGCTTTCCTTCTTCTGGCCATCAGTCGGAACAAGGAGAAGGTAGCCGAAGCCAAAGCCGACGTCGACCCGCTGAAGAAGAAGAGGGAGGCAGAGAAGAAGCGGAAGGCCGAGATTCAGACAGTGATCGGAGAGACGAATTGAACCCAAGCGATGAAGAATTGGAAGAAAAGGATCGAGACCGATCAGAGTACACAGAATGGTGCGGGGATGAGTACTCGTACGGTCGTAGTTGGTCCCCTCCATATGGCCGGACGGTTGGGCCATTGGAGTTCACTCTCACGGACCCAGATGTGTTTGACTGTGCCGTCTGTCTCGAGCCCTTGACGATCCCCGTTTTTCAGGTTCAATTTTCTTTTGACCGGGTTTTCATTTCTTTGTTGATTGGTTATTGATGATTCGATTGCGGTTGTTGGTGGGCATGGCTTGAATGAGTGAGAGCAGAGTTGCAGAATTGGATGAGAAGCTCGCATCTTTCTGATGAATTTCGTGCTTCGTTGTGGGTTGTAAGTGAATGTTTTTTGGGTCAAATTGTTAGTGAAAATGAGCTGCTTGACTAGTATTTGTCTCTGCATGTAAATTGAGGGCAGAGTAAGGTCTCTGTTGGGGTGCCCCTTTTTTACTTCATTTCTTGTCAAAATATGTCCTGTTCTCAGCCTCAATCAGTTTGATTTCAGTAACTTGATAGTTGACAAAAGCCGTGTGGTTGGCCTGAGACACAACCAGATTGTGCCGGCATCTCGGGGTGTGCTGGTAGTAGTTAACCTTATTGAGCAGTATTGAACCAGTGTTAACTTTATTGGTTGAGTCATGTTAGAACTGTCATGATCGGAATTGCTTTTTGGTGCCCTCAGGGGATCCCAAGTTTAGAAGTTGGTGTCGTGTTTAATTTAGAGTTCTGTGCCCAAATGGTAACAAGCTAGTGATTTGGATGAAAGGAGGCAATCAATGGGTCTTAATGAAGAGTGGATATTCTTTGAGCCACATGTAGCTGAGAGCTGGTCGGCTTAAATTTATGCCATATGAATCGCATTTCTCTTTTGGTGCCATCTTTGAACCCTTCCCCCTGGGAAGTGGAGGAAAGTTGGTTTACATAAAAGGTAAAACACCTTTAGGATCACCGATCATGGAAATGTATGCATCTTTTGACAATAAATGTCTGTGTCAGTGATAAACTGAGGATGGTAGCCTGATCAGAATCAACCAATTAGCCATGCTAAAGCTCGCTCTTCTTGGTGACTCTTTTCACCCTACTCTTGATATGTAATTAGTCCTGACAAGGAAGTCTGGATGTATTGGAAGTGTCTTTTAGTTTTGTATGTTTTTTGTTTGGAGTAGGAGTGCTCCTGTTCAAAGCATGAATATCTTGGTAGATGGGGACTTTCAGGGTTTAGTTTAGACCCCGGATCATCTATCTGCAACAGATATATATATATTTTGAATAGTCTTTTGTCTCTAATCTCTAAGCCTCACAGGAAGCTTGATTCTTGACAAAGAGAATTGAAGAAGGGTGTGCTACTCTCACTGACCTGGGTTTTTCAGAAAAATGACAGGTTTCATTATTGGGTAGTCTCATTAGTACACTGGTGTTGATCTCTTTTCAGGATTAAACTGAAAATTGTCTCTTTGTTGGGAGTATATATGATGGCTTTGTTAGATGTTAAGGTTGACTGAACCTACTGTTATGTCAATTATCTCAGTGGTAGGTGTAATTTTTTTTTTTTTCACCTTGGCTCTTATTTTAGCTTGTGCCACTTAGTCCCATGTTATTATTGTCATGAGTAAATTCCATGTACATGTGTACAACATTTTTCAGGATAAGATTTTGTATTTACTGAGCAAAGTGGCGTTCGTTGTGATAGTTGCTGTCATATGTTTGAACTGATAATACTTTGTCTGCATATGGTGAAACAGTGTAATAATGGGCACATAGCTTGCTTTTCCTGCTGCAAAAAGATCAGCAACAAATGCCCTTACTGCTCCATGCCTATCGGCTACAACAGGTGCCTCGCTCTGGAGAAGATCCTGCAGTCTGTCCAGATAGCATGTCAAAATGCAAAGTTTGGCTGCAATCAGAAGTTTGGTTACCACATGAAAGATGACCACGAGAAGAATTGTCCATTCGCTCCTTGTTCATGTCCCTTTTCAAGTTGCAACTACATTGGGTCATTTAGGATGTTAGTAAAGCACTTGAGCATCAAGCATGGGGCTTCTCCCACATCCTTCTGTTTTGGCTTCAGCACCTCTCTCTTGATGAACGTTGAGACAGAGGTCCATTTGCTTAAAGAAGAGAGAGAAGACGTTCTCTTTGTCTTGAAAAATGAAACCGTAGACCTGGGCAGCAAGATTAAGGTCAGTTGCATTGGCCCCTTGTCAAAGGCATCTTATTGGTATGACATAGTTGCAAATTCTCAAGAAAGCTCTCTCAAGCTTCAGAGTTGTACCATGAGCATTCCAGACTTCGAATGTAATCCCAATCCGGAGCCCTACCTTATTGTGCCAAGAGGGTTCTTCGATGATTTCTTGGGCCTCAAGTTTGAAGTGTGCATTTGGCGCAACAGAGCAAGAGATTAATGCAGTCAAGTTTTTTCATTCCTTCATTTTTTTTTCACCAATTATACCATTTATTCATTGATAGAAACTGTTGTTGTAAATGGTGAACTGAATAGGTGGTGTTTTGTTTCTAGTCCTTTACCCTCAAGACATTTCCCAATTACTCAGATGAACCGTATTCAGAAGAATGAACAGTTGAATTAGACAGACGGTTTCCTTTCTTTCTTAAGAGAGATTTATGGATATCTAGACCACTCAGGTGACCCACATTAATTGCTGCTTGTGAAGTGTTACGAAGTAAAACACATATTGGTATTTGGTGGTTTAAATTGTCAAGTGACAGAAATAACATCACGGTCAGTGTTTTCTCATATTGAATATTCTACGATTGAACTTTTTAAGGTAGGGCTCTCCACTCCTTATAATGAGTTCACATCTTTAATAACGATATTGCAATGACAGAAAGATCTTCTACTTAATGAGACAAAGTAGACAAAGATTATCTACTTAATGAAACAAAGTAGACAAAATGCGTTCCACGTTTACTGATTTATTTAGAGTGCCAAAACTGACCTAGAGAACATTATATTACGGTTTGTCACCTCTTTGAAATATGAGTGCCCAATCAATCTTTTTACTCTTAATAGCGATGGTGTTGGGACATTGAATCTAGACATGCACCACCAAAAGGCAAAGCCGTGATGTATGCATGGGCGAGTGATTCTAGAATGGGGAAATTTCAAGTTAAGTGTATGGGAATTATGTGTATGGGGATAGTTATTGAAAAATGAAATGCAAATACAATGATAGAATACGATCCCACCAAGGTCCAAAAGATGCGCCACCAATTGAGGATGAAGATCGGGATAAATGAAGTTCACCACTAAGGCTTAAAGGACAGACCACTTGCCAAGAATAAAGGATTTCGGGATAGGAAAAGCTCACCACTAGGGCTTAAAGGAAATTCCACCAGCTAAGGATAAATGGTTTCTTGGCTCATCACCAAAGAGGAATCCACTCTCTAAAGATAAAGAGACTGATATAGGAGTCGATAACTCTCTAAAGATATTCGCTCACATAGAGGAAATTTCATGTATATTCATTTATCAAAGTCTTGTCTGCTTTACAATGGAGATGTTTTCTCTATTTATAGGAGGACTATGAAATAGGAAATAGACACGTAATAAATAGACATGGGAACTAGCCTAATATTAAAGACTTAGGAACTTAGAACTTTGACTCTTGAAATTTACAAAACATTAAAGACTCCTAGGAAATTAGAAATGCAATTAAATGACTTGGGAACTTGCATTCTTGATTCTTCGATCTTGCAAAATTCATGCTCCCACCTTAACTAGAAGATAACCATCTTGAAAGTTCATCAAATGTGCGATGGAAATTATATATAATAGCCTCCTATTGACAGATTTGATGATAAACTTCAAAATCAACAACTAATATAGCATACCGAGAATTCGGTAACTCTACCAATAGCCGTCTTCTTAGTGACATCATTTTATCGATAACTTGACATGTTGAAGCACTTAATGTCCAAATCCTATCTTGGCTTGAATGAGCATTACTAGTGTCGAGTTGGGGTTGAGTCGGATGCTCTTGCATCATTCTCCTTGGGTTGTTTGAGATTTATCATTAAATCCGAGAAATCTTCATCCTTCAAATAAGGAAAAAGGTCTCCCACATTAAAAGTTGCCGATACTCCAAACTCTCCAGGAAAATCAATCTTATTTGCATTGTCAGCGATTCGCCTGATAACTTTAAATGGGCCATTCGCTCAAAGCATGAGCTTATTCTTTCGTCAATATGGAAATCTCTCCTTCCTCAAGTGAACTCATACAAGATCGCCCGACTGAAAGTGACCCTTTTTTTTATGTTGATCAACTTTCTTCTTATAAGACTCATTGGCCTTTTCAATCTTGGATCGAATTTGCTCATGAAGCTTCTTCATTGATTTAGCTCATTCTTTTCCATCAAGCCTACTTTGTAGTTGGATGGAATTGGAATTAAATTGACCAATGTAAGAGAGTTAATCCATACACAACTTCAAAAGGTGATCTACTAATAGCATAACTCGGAGATCATTCTAAGTAAATTCAACATACGCAAGCTTTAAATCTCAATCTTTTAAGGACTTACTCATCATACTTTGAAGAAGAGTGGTAAGGGTATGATTGATTACCTCCATTTAGCCATCTGTTTGAGGATGACAAGTAGTGCTGAGTAAGAGTCATGTACCAAGCATCATTCATAGTGTCTTTTAGAAGTATCTCAAGAACTTGGAATCTTGATTCGACACGATGGTCTTCAATACTCCATGAAAGCGAATGATATCCTTAAAATATAATTCAGCCATATGAAATGCATCATCAGTCTTGTGATATGGCATGAAATGAGCCATTTTAGAGAAACAATCAATGACCACCATGATGGTATCTTTTCCCCTTTGAGTTCTCGAAAGAGCCACCATAAAATTCATATTAACATCTTCCTAGGGTTGCAATAGAATTGAAAGTGGAGTATACGATTCTTGATGGAAATGACTCTTTGCTCTTTGATAAGTTGCACACCTCAAGATAATAGCATACACGTATTCATTCATCTTTAGCAAATAAAAAATGCTTTGAAGAACTTTAAGAGTCTTGCTAACACCAAAGTGACTAGCCAACCCACCACTACATGCCTCGCGAATCAATAACTCTCGAAAAGAACTCTTTGGCACACATAAACGATTTTCCTTAAATAGGAATCCATATTGTAAAAAATAAGTACCTTATACTCATTGCTTACAGTTGTCGATGATGGATGAGAACTCAGGATTTTCAAAATAAAATTCTTTCACCGATTAGAAGCCAAGGATCCTAAAATCCCAAATGGCAAGCATGGAATATTTCCTTGATAAAGCGTCCACTACAACATTAGTGTGGCCTAGCTTGTACTTTGAGACAAAAGAAAAGGACTGAAGAAATTCTACCCATTTTGCATGTCTCAAATTGAGTTTGCATTGGCCGCTATTAAACTTAAGACTTAAGAGCTTCATGATCATAATGAAGAAAAAACTACTTTGGCCTTAAATAGTGACTTTAGTGATCAAGAGTTCTAATAGTGGCATAAAACTCCTTGTCATAAGTTGAATAATTATTCTTCGAATCCATCAACTTCTTGCTGAAATATGCCAATGGTTTTTGGGCTTGAACAAGAATAGTGCCAATGCCAACTCCGTTTGTATCACACTCAATTCCAAACACCTTATCAAAGTCAGGATGGGTAAGAATAAAGGACTCACAAAGTTTTTGCTTGATTACCTCAAAAGCATTTTGAGCAACCTTTGTCCATTTGAAAGAACCCTTATTCATGCATTCAATGACTGGAGCCATGATGGTACTAAAATTTTTAATGAATCGCTAATAAAAAGAGAAAAGTCCATGGAAGCTCCTTACATCATAAATGGACTTCGGAATTGGCTAAATCTTCATAGCTTCCACCTTGGATTGATCCACGAAGATTCCATCTTTTCAAACCACATAGCCAAGGAATACAATACTTGGAGAGAAGAACTCACATTTTTCCATTTTAGTATAAATTTTCTATTCTCTCGAGACATTAAAAACTTGTTTCGAGTGAGATATATGCTCTTCTTCATTCCTGTTATAAACAAGAATATTGTCGAAATAAACAACAACAAATTGATTGATAAAAGAATGGAAAACCTCATTCATAAACCTCATGAAGGTACTCGGGCATTAGATATTCCGAATGGCATAACTAGCCACTCATAAAGGCCTCCTTTAGTTTTGAAAGCTGTCTTCCATTCATCACCTTCTCGCATTCTAATTTGGTGATAGCCACTTGGCAAATCTATCTTCAAAAACATAGTTGATCAATATAATTTATCAAGTATATCATCAAATCTAGGTATAGGGTACCTATACTTGACGGTGATGTTGATGGCTCAACCATTCACACATATTTTGAATAAACCATCCTTCTTGGGCACAAGTAGAGTTGAAATAGAACATGGGCTCATGCTTCGTCGGACATATCTTTTATTAATAAGTTCATTGACTTGTCTTTGCAACTCCTTCATTTCCTCCTGATTGCATTAATAGGCTAGTTTGTTGGGCAGAGGAGCACCGGGTAGCAAATCAAGAGCATCGGGTAGCAAATCAATATAATGCTCAATATCTCTTATAGGAGGTAATCCAGGTGGCAATTTCTCCAAAAACACATATGCAATTTTTTTCAACAAGGAATGCATTTTTGAATGTATGGGTTGCTCTGTTTCACTATTTTTATCTACCATAAGTAAAGCAAATACATATTTCAATTCGCTAATGGCTCTCTCAACTTATGTTTCACTTGAAAATAAAATTTTCTTACTAGTGTTTCCCTCCCCAGGTTGATTTTTGATGTATAATGAGAGGATTCAACAGCACAAGAGTAATGCATTTTTGTTCCTTAATAAATGAATATGTGTTCTTACGCCATCATGTATAATATTTTTATCATATTGCCATGATCTTCTCAATAACAAGCATCATGCATTCATGGGAATCACATCATACATAACTTGATCTAGATAACTTTTCCCAATCAAAAATGATAAGAGAGCTCCTTTATTTACCTAAAGGTCATTTCCTTGACTAAACCAATGGAGCTTGTACGGTTGAGGATGTCTAGTTGTTGAAAGCTTCAGCTTGTCTACTAAGGTTTTAAAAGCCACGTTGGTGCAACTACCACCATCAATAATTACCCAACAAATCTTCTTGTTAATAGTACAACAAGTGTGAAAGATGTTCTCCCTTTGCTCACTTTTATTAGGAGAAACTTTGGCAAGCAATGCTCTTTGGGTGATCAACAACTCACCATCATTAGCTTTCCTAACAATCTCTTCTTCCCTTTCATATTCGGAACCATTTTGGTCCCGATTATTCTTAGCCTCTTGAAGTGCAAGATTGATCTCTTCAATTTCTTGAAAAGTCGTAACTCTCCGATTAGGATAATTAGCTTGTGAATACTCATAGCCTTGTCACTTAAATCATTTCCTTTTATCACCTTTTTATTTCGAGTTCTTTGGAGGACTCTACAAACTTCTCATTTCTTTTGTCTTTTGTTAACGCACTCTCGACCTTGTTAGAGGAAACACCCTTAAAATAGGATATTCCTTTTGTCGAGATTTTGGAAGAAAACCTCTTTGTTGCTTTTCAATTGGGAAATCGCAGCACCTGTCACTAGCTAAGGAAAGAGGCGAACGAACTAGGTTCGTAAGGAAGAGAGGTGAGCGAAGAAAAAGGCAAGTGGAAACAAACTTAGGCATGGACAAATGAAGTTGAGAGAAGCAATCAAAAGAGCTTGAAGCTCGAGGGAAAGGAGAAGCAATTCTAAGAATTATTAAATAACTTAACAAAATGAGAATCGTTATTTGCTTCATGAACAATCACTAATCAATCACGAAAGTTTATAAACCAAACTTGCCTATAAATACCTGTTATAAAAATTTGTGCGGTCAAATTCGAAAGTTTGAAGTAGGATAGCTTACACATGCTTGTTGTCCAAATGTAGCTTCTCTCTTGTAATTAGAATTACAATGTGGCCGACATCAGTGTAACATTATATCCGAGACTGCAGAACCATACTTGCTAGAACGGCTCTAAAAGGTGACGTGCGATTGATCACGAGGTCATCATCTATGCAAATTAACATGCCTTGAAGTGGACATTAATGTAATAGAGGACTCGCATACCGCATGCCATTGATTTTCCTTCCAATAAGCATTTTTTTCTTTTTAAAAAAAGTCAAGTCATAAGTATCAATTCTTTTGTTTTTGTTGATGAAGTAAAAGACTTCAAGCTTCTCTTAGTGCGGCCCATATGGTATCCACACTTCACTCGCGTCAGAGACGCCTCAAGTGGAGACTAACAATGTAGAGGAAGTCCATATGTAAACATTGTGCTTGTACTCATTGCATTGTCGGGTAAAATAGACGATCGTGTTGGTCGTCTTCGATCGTGGCCACCATGGCAGCGGCGGTTGCAATCCTTAGATCTAGAGTTTTCCATTCAGTCTTTTAACATAATTGATTTTTTAATTTTCAATGTTTATTTATTTTTTAGTCTTATTTTGAAATGTACCAAACCACTTGATAAGTAGGCCGTGCAACCGGATTGATCCTGCACTGGAAGTGGATCAAACTACCCAAAAAACAAGTTTGGGAACTACTCTAAGAATTGGATCCAAATTTTTTTGAACCGGTCCGAGAAAAGTTGCTAGTGAATATCCAATCGGAAACCAAACCAAATCACTCCACTTTGGAACTAGTTTTATAAGCTAAAAAGATAAAATCCTAATTTATTTTCTCCTAATTTCTAACCTCAGCACTTCCTCATCCTTTATCCTTTCTTGGAACTCCTTCCCAATCTTTCCTCTTCCTCTAAATTTTTATGGAGGAATGGGGATGGAGTCTTATAATTTATATTTTATGTCATGTGTTTGAATTTTTTATTATTTATAATTATATATGACTACGTGTTCATTTTATAAATTGTTATTTTGATGGATAGGGATTTCTATTGTTCATCTTTCATTTTATAAATTGTTATTTTGATGGATAGGGATTTCTATTGTTCATCTTTTACTTTGAACCATTTTGTTAATCATAACCTTATATGATTTTGTTGTAAAAAAATGAAAAAAAAAAAAGACTCTTGATTAGACCTTGAAATTGGACCAGAAAAATATGGTAGGTCTCATAGGTAGCTTCCGGAGTCCAAAAACTAAGAATTGGTTAATAATAAGGAAGTTCTAAGTTCCAACTTTAGAACCTACCCACCTTAAACCGATAACCCTTATTAATAAGATTAAATACATCAACATTATTGTCTAAGGAATTTCTTATCTCATTTTGTCCAATCTTATCCTCATCTTTGTCTGGACTATTGAGCACAGCCTTGGAGATTCAAAGGGTTTTGCAAATGTGTTCTCGAACGCAGTCGATGACCATGTACCTCTTGTAAATATAAATATGCCCACAAATTAGAGAGTAAGAAATACACATAAAGTTAGGAAAACGATGACGAAATTTTCGAAGGACATAGAAGACAGTGACGCTGTACTTGTACCCAACATCTCCTGAATTGGCAAGAGGCGCCACTTTAAGCGGCGCTTTATTTCATCCGGGTTTTATTATTGGGGAGTCTGGGTATTACACTAGAGTAGAACCGATCAAAAGAAAGGAATCTCAAAGTTGGAAGTCGGTGATAGGATTGATGTAGAATCCATGGCACAAATAATAACAAGCTAGTGAATTGGATGAAAGCAGGCAATCACGGGGCAGGCAATCCCAGGACGCTTGATTCTTGATAAAAGAGAAAGAAGTGTGTGCTACTATCACTGACCTGATTGTTTGCAGAGAGATAACCGGGTTTTATTATTGGGAAGTCTGGGTATTACACTAGCCTCGTTGTATGGATAGGTATCTCCTTTTCGAGTTAACTCTTACTAGCTGCATCGTTTCAGGATTAGACTAAAAATTGTGTCTCTTTGTCGGCAGTGTAGACATGTTGTTCTGGTTTTGTCAGATGTTAAGTTTGACCGAACCTAATGTTCTGTCAATTACCACAGCGGTAGGCTTTGAATGTTTTCAGCTTAGCTCTTAAATTTAGTTAGTGCCACTTAACCTCATGTTCTGACTGTGATGAGAAAATTTCATGTACATGTACGATTTTTTTTCAGGAAAAGATTTTGTATATCCTGAACAAGGTGATATTCTTTGTGATAGTTGCTGTCGTATGAATTGATAGTCCTTTGTCTTCGTGTCCTGAAACAGTGTGAAAATGGGCACATAGCTTGCTCTTCCTGCTGCAAAATGATAAGCAACAGATGCCCATCTTGCTCTATGCCTATCGGCTACAGATGTTGTGCCATCGAGAAGGTCCTGAAGTCTGTGAGGATGGCATGTCATAATGCAAAGTTTGGCTGCAATCAGGAGTTTGATTACCACATGAAAAATGATCACAAGAAGACATGTCGGTTTACTCCGTGTTCATGTCCCTCTTCAAGTTGCAGCCATGTTGGCTTGTTTAAGAAGTTAGTGGAGCACTTGACTTCCAGGCATGGGGCTTCTCTAACATCCTTTCATTTCAACTTCAACACCTCTCTCTAGGTAAACGTCAAGACGGAGGTGTTTCTACTTAAAGAAGAGAGAGAAGATGTTCTCTTTGTCTTCAAAAACGAACTATAGATCAGGCAGCAAGATCAAGATCAGTTGCATTGGCCCCTTGCAAAAAGCGGATTATTCGTACGATATGGAAGCGAACTACCAGGCAACTCTCTCAAGCTTCACACTTGCACCAAGAGCATTGCGGGCTTTGAATATGATCCGAATCCGGAGCCCTGCCTTTTGGTGCCAAAAGGGTTCTTCGATGCTGCCTTGGGCCTCAAGCTTGAAGTGTGTATTTGGCGTGGAGAAGCAAGAGATTAATGTCTTTCATTTTTTTTGGCCAAAAATGCTATTGATTTGTCGATAGAAACTTTCATCGTAAAAAATCAAATAAGTTGTTGTCTAGCTTCAAAATTTTCACTGACAATATATTTTTTATGGACAGATAAATTGTATTCAAATGAATCATTAGCGATTTATATAAGCTCTTTGGTGAATTTAGTAAAGCAGATTTATGGGTGACTAAACAACTCTTGTGACCCAAATAATTGCCACTTGCAAATTGTTATCAGGTACATTACCCTTGGCATTTGATGATTGATTTAAATGAGTGAATGAGAGAAATCATATCATAATCAATATTCTTGACAAGAACAAAAGTGTCAGAGTCAGTCTCATGTTATTGGGTATTCTACGATTGAGCTTTTTAAAGGCAATGCTCTACATCTCTTATGAACGGTTTATGCTATGACCACGGAGGTTTGGAGTTTGTTCACTCTTACCACTTTATTTTGTTTCTTTTTATGCCCACTTTTATTAGACACAATGCCATTTATTTTACATAAATAAAGGTGTTCTACTTTTACTTATTTATCGAGGGTACCAAACCTGACGCTGGTTTTCTACCTCTTTGGAACATGAGAAAGCATTAAGAGGGTTATCGCCGTAATAATTCTATGTCTTTTTGTTGATTGCGTTTTCTATGACAAATCGATTCAATAAAAAGATATCCAACAAAAACAATCAATTTGCCAACATTCAAAGAAGCGCCATTATTAAAGATTGAAATTAAATTTTCTTGATATATTTTAAAACTACTGATAAAAGTTGTTTGAAATGTGACAAATAAAAAAATCGTATAATTCAAAAACTAACTTCAATTATAAGTATTGAGATCATTACTGGATGTCCATAAAAACTTGTTAAATCATTCGAACCTTTTTTGTGTAAAATCAAGCAAGTAATGAAATAGACTAATTTTGACCCAAAAATAGAAATAAAATATACTAATATCTATATCTTAAGCAAATCAACCTTGATATAATGTCCTAAAATTAAAGATAAAATGAAACGAAATCATAACGTCATAAGTAGTCGTATATAACATAAGCCTCGCAAGTTAGCCTAACAAATTGGAAGGGAAATAAACCAGGACAGTGATGGCGAAATCCTCGGAGGACCGAAAAGACGATGGCGACGTACCCAGGAGCTCCGTGCTTGGCAGGAGGCGCCGCTTTCCTTCCTCCGGCCATCAATCGGGACACGGAAAAGGTAGCCGGAGCCGGAGCTGGAGCCGGAGCCGATCAGAGTTCCCGGAAAGGTACGGGGACGAGTACGCGGACGGTCGTAGTTGGTCCCCTCCATGTGGCCGGACGGTTGGGTCACTGCAGTTCACTCTCACGGACCCAGATGTGCTTAACTGCGCAGTCTGTGTCGAGCCCTTGACGATCCCCGTTTTCCAGGTTCAATTTTCATTCTTTGTCGATTTGCTTTTTGGTGATTCGATCGTGGTTGTTGCTGGGTGCGCATTGAGTGAGTGAGAGCAGAATTGCAGAATTTGGATGAGAAGCACGCATCTTTCTGATGAATTCCGAGTGTTTCGTCCCTTGTTGGGGTTGTGAGTGAAATTTTTTTCTTTTTGGGTCAAATTGTTAGTGAAAGTTGAGATGCTCGATGAGTATTAGTCTCTGCATGTAAATTGAAGGCAGAGTGAGGTCTCTGTTAGGACGCCCTTTTCTTGCTTCATTTCTGGTTGAAATAAGTTATCTTCTCGGCCTCAATCAATTCAATTTCGGTAACTTGATTGTTGACAAAAGACGTGTGGTTGGCCTGAGACATGACCAGATTGTGCCGGCGTCCTCTGGGGTGTGCTGGTAGTGGTAAACCTTACCGAGAAATGTTGAATCATTGTTAACTGGATTAGTTGAGTCATGCTAGAATTGTCGTGATGGGAAGTGCTTTTTGTTGTCTTTAGGGGATCCCAAAGTTGGAATTTGGTGTCTTGACTAATGTAGAATTCTGGGCGCTAATGGTAACAAGCTAGCGATTTGGATGGAAGTAGGCTATCAATCTTTAGGGTCTTAATGAAACGGAATGGATATTCTCTGACCCATATGTAACTGAGAGCTGGGTGGCTTAGATTTATGTTATATGAAACGCATTTCTCTTTTGGTGCCGTCTTTGAACCCTTCCACCTGGGAAGTGGAGGAAAGTTGGTTCACATAAAAGGTAAAACACCTTTAGGATCCTCGATCATGAAATTTCTGCATCTTTTAACGATCGCTTTACTGTGAAATGTATGCGTCAGTGATAAACCAAGGATGGTAGCCTGATCAGAATCCACCAATTAGCCATGCTAAAGCTGGCTCTTCCTGGTGACTCTTTCGGCCCTTCTCTTGATATGTAATTAGTCCTGACAAGGAAGTTTCTTTTAGTTTTGTATGTTTTTGTCTGGACTAGGAGTGCTCCTGAAATTAATGTTCAAAGCATGTATATCTCGCTAGATGGGGACTTTCAGTGATTAGTTTAGCCCCCGGATCATCTTTCTGCCAACAGATATTTTATTATTTTTTTGAAAAGTCTTTTGTCTCTTATCACTAAGCCTCACAGGAAGCCTGATTCTTGACAATGAGAGTTGAAGAAGGGTGTGATACTCTCACTGACCTCAGTGTTTTCTGAAAAATAACAGGGTTTCATTATTGGGTTGTCTTGTTAGTACACTAGCCTAGTTGTATTTTTTTTTTCCGGATCACTAGCCTTGTTGTGTGGATGATCTCTTTCCAGGATTAAACTAAAAATTGTCTCTTTGTTGGGATATATATGATGGCTTTGTCAGATGTTGAGGATGACTGAACCTACTGTCATGTCAATTATTGCGGTGGTAGATGTTAATTTTTTTTCACCTTGGCTCTTATGTTAGCTTGTGCTGCTTAATCACATGTTCTTATTGTCATGAGTAAATTCCATGTATGTGTACAGCGTTTTCAGGATAAGGTTTTGTATATACTGAAAAAAGTGGCATTCTTTGTGATGGTCTCTGTTGAGTCTCAATGATAGTACTTTTCTTCAAATGATGAAACAGTGTGTTAATGGGCATATAGCTTGCTCTTCCTGCTGCAAAAAGATTGGCAACAAATGCCCATCCTGCTTTATGGCTATCGGCTACAACAGGTGCTGTGCCATTGAGAAGGTCCTGCAGTCTGTCCAGATGGCTTGTCAAAATGCGAAGTTTGGCTGCAATCAGAAGTTTGGTTACCACATGAAAAATGACCACGAGAAGAAATGTCCCTTCACTCCTTGTTCGTGTCCCTTTACAAGTTGCAACTACATTGGCTCATTTAGGATGTTAGTGAATCACTTCAGCACCAAGCATGGGGCTTCTCCGACATCCTTCCATTTCAGCCTCAGCACCTCTCTCTTGATGAACGTTGAGACGGAGGTCTGCTTGCTTAAAGAAGAAAGAGAAGACGTTCTCTTTGTCTTGAAAAATGAAACCGTAGACCTAGGCAGCAAGATTAAGATCAGTTGCATTAGCCCCTTGCCAAAGGCAGCTTATTCGTATGACATCGTCGCAAATTCTCGGGAAAGCTATCTCAAGCTTCACACTTGCATCAAGGGCGTTCCAGACTCTGGATATAATCCCAATCTGGAGCCCTACCTTTTGGTGCCAAGAGGGTTCTTCGACGATTTCTCAGGCCTCAAGTTTGAAGTTTGCATTTGGCGTAGCGAAGCAAGAGATTAATGCAGTCGAGTTTTTCGTTCCTTCAGTTTTTTTCGCCAAATATACCATTGATTCGTCGATAGAAACAATTGTTATAAATGAGCAACTGAATAAGTGGTGTTTTGCTTCAAATCCTTTACCCTCAAGACATTTCTCAATTACACAGATGAACCATATTTAGAAGAATGTCTTGTTTCTTTCTTAAGAGAGATTTATGGATATCTAGATCACCTATGTGACCCAAATTACTTGTTGCTTACACTGCATTTGACATTTGATGATTTAAATTGTCGAGTGATGGAAATAATATTACAATCAGTGTTCTGTTATATCGGATATTCTGCAATTAAAATTTTTAAGGCAATGCTCTCCATTCCTTATAACGAGTTCACATCTTTTACAATGATATTTCAACGTCATAAATTAGTCACAGTAGATAGAGTGTGTTATACATTTACTCATTTGTTAAGGGTGCCATAACCAACCTAGCAAACATTGTATTACTATTTCCGCCTCTTTGGAACATGAGAAACCATCAATTTCAAGGAAGAAAATAATAATAATAATAATAATAAATTATTGAAAGTGGGCATGAGGAAAATGTTTTATTTATCCAATAACGGAAAAAAAAATCTTCTAGTTTATTTTTAGGTTTTAACCGAATACTGAAAAATATGATTATTTTCCTGGAAAATTAATTTTTCTAGAATATTAATTTATTTTGATAATACGAGTTGGATTGGGTATATGTTATTAAATTTACATTGCATAAAAATGGGTTAAAGTGGATTAAATAGGTCAAAATGAGTCGGATTATTTTCGACCTAACCTAACCTAACCCGAGGCATCCATTTGACGGCCCTATTTCACATTGAGATAAAGAAAAGTAGAGTTTGTTTCCATAAATTCGGGATGGATCAAGTGGGTGCTAATAGGACTCTTCTTATCTTCAATACAAAATGAGAAAAAAATAACGAAGATCCTAATAGTTCCAATGAGCCCTATTAGGAATATACCATTGAAATTGAACGAAAAATTAGCCATATGTACCGAAATCAATTATCCCATCCCCAATTTTCACAAAATTACCGATTAGTATCACCAATTATCGCATGAATCTAACGAGGCGGCACTCTCTGCGTTTTTCCCTGCTTTCTTGCTCGTTTCTTGAATGAGTGAATATTATGATCAAATCTCCTCTAACGTTGTCTCTAGCTTCCCTTTGCTTCCATTCATCTTAGACGCGGCTTCTACCTACCCAGAAAAAAAAAAAAAAAAAAAGACAGAGAAAATGACTCTCATGTGATAAAATCTTCAAAATCGCGGATCATTTAAAATCAGTGCACGGTGGACCAAAACCCAATTCGTTCAAAAAGATGTGTTCAATCCTCACCTTGCATTACTCTAAAGAGGGTGAATAGATTGATTTTAAAAACTTTAACAAATTTGCGGAAAGTGTTAGCGACTTTGTAAACATCATGTTAAGCAAATGATTCAATTAGCGTGAATCAACTTGTGTGTGAATGCAAGTAAGAGCAAGAAAAAACTGGAGCATATAACAATATGTAGTGGTTTAATTTTATTTCCAAACTTATGTATGCTGTCCACACTAATAGCCACAAATTGGGTTGGATTGCACTAGTAATCTATTAGATAAGTTACAAAAGCACACACTGATCTATTAGTTGTTGTTATCACCCATATACAATTGATCTTTTGTACAATTACAAGCCAGCAAGAATACAACGGTGAAGATTGTAAGAGAACGAAACACTTCTTGCTAGAAACACAGCTTTTAGCAGATTTCAGGATTTTTGTTTCTGTGCATCTAATGTATGGCCTTGAGATCTTCTCTTTTATAGAAGTACCTTCAATCTTCCCGTTGGAGATGTCTTAGAAAAGTACAACATTTGCTAGGTATTTGCCCAAAATACCGAACATTTGGGTCTTTGGGTCTATCTTGTCATTGATGGCTCTCACAGGTCTGTCGAAAAGCCTATTTCCATTACTCTACATCTTTCAATTCTTTTGATGCGCATTTACATGCGACAATGGCTATATTGAACTCCTACAACAATTATCTAAAAGGTCGTTGCTCCAATGTCACTAATGACATGATATTTTTAGCATTGATACAACCATTTGTCTTTAGCCAATCTTTAAGTCCAAATGGTGTTGTTTTACAACAGCTTTTACCTTCCCGAATATCACTTCTGCCTTTTGTATATTAACACAAATATCTACAACTATCATAGCAATCATTATACTTTAGGATAATTTTGAGATCATCAAAATTCTTTGAGATGTTTCTCCAACAAGTACTTGGCGCTCGGTTACTTGAGTCCTTATCGGCAAGGTTCGCACTCTTTGATGCCCCTCTTATGATGAGTGTGAGATATCCAGCTTCCTTTTTGTATATGAAGGCAACCAGCCACCTGTTGAAAGTCTCTGGACAAATATTGAAATATCCTACATTCAAAAAATATTTTAGTGGTTTGATATCACCATGTCAACATCCTGGGCATATATTTTTCACTTATATCCAATGACATTTTGACACATGTTCACATATCCATGTCAGCAATTGACGTGGAATTCAAGTAAAAATATTCTCTCTCTTCACCTCTGCTCTCTCTTTCTCCTCCATCCATGGCCGTCGACCTCCTCTCCTCCTTGGCCGTCGCCACCAGCGGAGTAGCAGGCGTTGTGACCAGGCCAATCATCGCTGCGTTCAAGCCGAGCATGTCCAGCTTCCTCTGTTTTCTCCTTCTTGTCCTTCTCCAGATCTCGAGATCTGGCCTATCCATGGCCAAAATTGTCGGCACTGATCCATCGATGGTCTAACGCGTTCAGGCGTCGTCTCCTTCGTCTCTGTGCTCGTCTTTGTCTTCCTGAGTATGACCTCTACTTCGTCTATTTTTCTTCTTGAAATGTGAGCACCATCTATGGCTGTCGGGATCTCGACCCTGCCCGTCACAGCCATGGACGAGCCGATCATGGCCAAATCCTAAGGCGGCTCCAAATCTGGAAGCCATGCCTTCAGTGCCACATCTGCTATTGAAGAAAGCATGACTTCTTCAATGCAAATATGAAGCAGACGGAGCAAAAGCTTCCCAAGCATGACCCAGTCAATCTTGATCTGAAGCCTTTCTGGCAACTGAGCGCAGTTTAGGTCATATGGACCTCGAGCTCGCCGTCAAGGCTCACGGCCATGAGCAAGCCTCGCAAGCCGTGGACGAGCTAGGCTTGCGGCTCTGGACTCCCCTACTCCTGCATCCCTAAATAATTGCCACTTGCAAAGTGTTATCAAGTACACCACACTAGGCATTGTGGCGCTAATTTGACATGGTGAATGAGAGAAATATACATCATAGTTGCTGTTCTTGGAAGGAATAAAATTGTGGAAGTCGGCGTTACCGGGTGTTGTGCGATTGAACTCGATAAAGGCAATGCTCTACATCTCTTATGAACGGTTCGGGTTTGGAGTTTGTTTCACTTTTGTGAATCTTTTCCATTTATTCCCCCTTAATTAGACACGATGCCTCAATTTATATTACGTGAATAATCATATTCATCACGCAACGATTTTATCTACTTTATTAGGCAAAAGGTGTTCTCCCACCGACTCCAAACACGAATTTATCAATAGCACAAGTAACCCATTTATAAGCAATTAAGAGAAACCCGGAGTCCAAGAAGAGCTTTTTCAAAGCTTCACGGTCGCAGTAAAACATCGAATATCATCAAAGAACGCCAGCCAAGATTTTGGAGGAGCATAGAACAGGGGTAGAGAGACAGAGAGACATGAGGACAACGCCTAAATTTCTCTTATATATGTGCTTGAGAAACGAATTCAATCAATCACTGCACAAGTACTCATGCTCTGCAAGCTCCTAGGACATCCTAAGCATGCTTCGAGTCATAAGAACACGGCAATCCAACATTAAATCGATGCGAATCTGAAGCGGTGCATGGTCAAATGGATGCACATCCTGAGGAGGTCTGTGTGACAGATTCGTAACGTCAAACAACTATGGAATTTACTCGACTGGAGCGTGGGTAACATGAAGGTCCAAAGTGACACTTCGTTTGCGATCAGTTCATTTAATTTACAGTATGTTAGAATGTAGCCCAGATCAGATATCAACAATTTGACTCGAAGTTAACTCCCATTATTTCACTTTCTATCAACACGAACAAGTAACATGAGATCCTTTAAGCTGACATGCCAAGTTCGCGACCTTCTTTCCCACTTTTTAATTGTATTGAATTCAACGGATAAATGATGAAATGGACGACCTTTTGTACCCATAAACAAATCCAGAACAGTTTCAGAACTGTTCAAGAGA
Source organism: Angophora floribunda (assembly GCA_014182895.1). Lineage (NCBI taxonomy): Eukaryota > Viridiplantae > Streptophyta > Magnoliopsida > Myrtales > Myrtaceae > Angophora > Angophora floribunda. The sequence continues at coordinate 14,079,949 of CM024714.1, forward strand.
GCACACGATATAATTTGGAACCGGCAATTATTCGTGTGTAACCCGTTTCCAGCAGTAACGCCCACTGTTTTCGCTTTGCTGGTTCTGCCAAGACAATATCCATGGAAATCAAAGAGAAAGAAACGACAAGCTGAGAAAAGACCGGGCATATACCCACACAGAGCTGTGTAAAATCAAAAGAAGGAAATATTAAGGCAGTTGGCTTTGATTAGAATCGGCATACCCAGATAAAACCGCAGTTGGCCACTGGACATCTCACAGACGCAGGTAAACAAGATACGAAAAATTAAGGCAGCAAAGACCCTAATCACTATCATCACCAGACATCAGAGCTCGCATCATCTACCCCTTGTTATAGAATCTGAATGAAGTCACGGTTTGGCGAACAGGGTCTTCAGGAAATGGTAAAGGACTTCAATCTGAGCCGATTGAAAAACTTTAGAGTGAGATTCTAGTACTTCAAGCTCATTGATTATCGAGCTTCGAGAAGCGATATCTCTTGTAAAAGACAGGGAGATTTTTTGCCTTTTCCCATGTTAAATGGCGCCCTACTTCCCCAGTGAACTTGTAAAAGAAGTCCCCCCGCTCTTTGTGAACCTCCCTCTCTTTGTTTAAGCAAAGGGTCTCTTTTTCTTATTCTCTCCTGGCCGCCAGTCCCCTTCTTATCGTGTGCCCTCTTTCAATGTGTAAGCTCATGGCAGGTGGCATGAATCAGCAATAATCAATGGCAAATTTTAAGGTAGCTGAGAGAGAAAGCGAGAGAGAAAAGCCTTCCCCTCCGATTCCTATGGAGTTCTCCCGTCTCCTCCTTGTTAACGTTAAAAATCCTTGAAAAGTAAAAGAGACGGTCTCATTTCTTGTCCTTTTATCTACTGTTTGGTGTGCTCAAGTCAAGTAACTTGATATTCAGGAGCGTGAGCTCAGATCCTATGATGTCGAGTGTAGTATTATGGATGGTCGATTAGCTCTTAAGTCTTTATAAATGGGAACTTTCTTAAATCAAATACAAGGTTTCTAAATTTCATTGTCGCTAAATCAAAATATCTAAAGAAAATATTAGAAATTAATGAAATAATGATAACTTTTTCTTTTTCTTTTTCCTTTTCTTTGAAAATTTGAGATCCAAAGGCCTAATTCTGCATGCCTATCTAAGTTGACATTAATTATGCAATAGAGATACTGATTAGGAATCTTAAACTTTGAACTTTCTCACTTAAACCATTGGGAAAATTCATGTGCCAACAACGCTTCCACGTTAGAAAAAAATATAATTGTCGCATTGCATTACTATACTTCAAACGAGAGTAAAGAACAACAGAGTTTATTTCCCAAAATACATGACAGATCAAGACGGTGCTAATAGCACTCTTATTATCTCCTAAAAAAAAAAAGAGAGAGAGAGAAAATATGAAAACCCCAGTAGTCTCAATGGGTCGTACTAAGAATATACCACTAAAGTCAAAAGAAAAATTAACCATATGTACCGAAAACAATAAGCCATCCCCAATTTTCACAAAATCTACGAAATTACCAATCTTCGTATCAATCTAATGGAATGGAGCTCTTTGCGGTTTTTCCTGCTTTCTTGCTCGTTTCCTGAATGAGTGAACACTATGAGCAATCTCCGCCAACGTTGTCTCCAGCTTCCTCTTTGCTTTCTCATTCGTACTTCCACTTCCATTCATCTTCAATGCCGCTTCAACCTACCAGAAAACAAAATGACTCGTACGTGAGAAAACCTTCAAAATCACGGAACATTCAAAAACCCAGTTGATTCGAAGAGATGTGCTCGATCGTCACCTTGCATTCCAGTGAGCAGTACTTGGCACTCGGCGACTTGAGAGCATACCGGCATGATTCGCACTCCGCGACGCCACTCTTACAACGGGGGCGAGATATTCCAGTGCCTTTTTTGTATATGAAGGCGACGAGCCACCCGTTGAAAGTGTACGGGCAAATGCCGGAAATATCCCACAGTGGTTTCAAGTCCTCCATTCTAAAAGAGGCAGCGTGTGAAGCTTTATATACCTGAGAAGATCAAAACCCACAAACAAATTCAGAAAAAGCGAAAGAATTCAATATGAGGAAAAGAAACCCTAATTTCCCGTTTTCTCGACTGTGCAAAGATAAAGAATATTACATAGCACGGTTTCGCAATCCACTGATGAAATAAAATGCCGTTAGTAAGTACAGCGATGAAAACGATTTTAAATGGATAGTATTACCGTCAAGATCTCGTGCTTGGAACGATCGTGTTGCTGCTTGCAATCTCTGCACAAAGCGAGCATGCAGACTCTACAGAAGTAATTGCGCTCTTTGGAGTGATGAGTCTCGCACGAGCTGTAGAACTTGGCGCTCAAGATCAGCCTCAACCACTGCGGAACAACCTTCTCCAGATCACCTTCTGACAAGACCATCATGGTATCAGTCACTGTCATTTTCGAGGCTCGCTTCTTAAAGTTGATGAAGAACGAAACCCCAGAAGAAGCAAGAAGAGGTGGCGAAGATGTAATGGAACTGAGATTAAGAGAGAGAGAGAGAGAGAAGAGAGAGAGAGGAGCAGGCGAGGGTGAACGAAGGAAGTAGTCGGGTTCAAGTGTATATATGACAAAACAGAATCAAAAAGATATCCGGAAAAAATAAAGAAATAGGAAATAAAATCAAAGAAAGTGATATATCAAGATTCTGTGTGCGTGTTGTGATGAATGAGCGAAGGGGGTTTAATTTAGGAAACTGCACTTTGAAGCCAAACTTAATATATTTGCGTATATCTCGTAATAATTTCAATTGGTCACATGCGGTTAGTTAACGACCGTTGCTACTAATTGGAGATAATACAAAGGCGATCGTCTCCATTAATGCGATGACAAAGATCCGCGTGGGGCCCGCCGGGGGGGATTAACGGTTTTCAAACGGGTTTCATTGATTTTAAATTGTACCAACGGATTTCTTTTTCAAAATACGGTAAATTAATTTTGGCAAAAAATCTTTAAACTATTTTTTATTCGTCAATTTGAGAAATTATCGAAGTCATGACCTTCATGTGAGTCCTATTGCCACTGCCTTATTTCATATGGATGAGTCTTTGCTATTGGTCCATTAGAAGCAACAAAATTATATTATGAATTGATGTTAGCGTACTTTTGCTGCTTGCTTAAATGTGATTTATTTATTTATGCTTACGTTAATAATTTTGTCACATCAGTTTGTAAACATAAAATAAAATTTTTAATCAACTTATTCGCCCCTAATGTCAAACACATCAATTAGTACATACATTTATTTATTAAATCTATGTATATCTATAGTATCTAAGTATGTGTGCATAAAAACCGGTTAAGGAACATGAGAAAAATGATGGTTAGCCAAATTGATCTATTAAACATGCCTATAAAAAAGGAATAATAATGGTAATCAACCTTAATTTTGTCCTTCATACTAAAAAAAGTTCAACAGAATTTCAAGTCTTCTCCGTGGAAGTATTGGTTAGGTGGAAAATTGCTTGAACATTTTTATCAAAAAAGGAAGAAGAAGAAGAAGAAGAAGAAAACAATTCGAATGAATAATGTAGCTTGGTAATTTTTTAGGAAGAATTGCTAAAGAAATCCTAAAATTATTACAATTGTGCCAATTTAATTTTAATTTTTTTTTACCAATTCAACCTTAAAATTTTTGTAATTGTATTAGTCAATCCATCCAGCAAATTTTGGCCAGCCAATGCTAATGTGGCCACTAGTGATCCAACAAATAATTTTTTAATATTTTAAAAAAATTTTTGAATTTTTAAATAATTTTTTTCCTTTTTATCTTTTCTTTTTCCTTTCTTCTTCCTCCTTCTCTTCTTCTCCACCCAGTGGCCAGCGAGGGCTGCAAAGCCCTCGTCGGCCACCGACAAGGGTGGGCAAGGGTTGGCACGAGTTGCAACCCTCGCCCACCCTCGCCGGTAAACTGGACCCTCATCGCCTCACCATGGCCAAGCCATGGGCAAAAGTGACCTCGCTAGTGGCTGGCGAGGCCATGGTGACCTCCACCTAGGCTCACCATGGCCTCACCAACCGCCAGCGAGGCCGCCTTCACCGCAAGCCTCACCTAGATTTGGGTGAAGCCACCTCGCCCATGACCCCAAGGCCTCACCTAGATCGAGCCAAGGCCTCCAATGAGGGTGGGCGAGGGCCGTGACCCTCGCCAGCAGCTTTGTGGCCTCGCTAGCCACTGGGTGAAGAAGAAACCAAGGAGAAAGAAGAGAGGGAAAAAAAAAAAAAAAGAAAAGGAAGGATGAAAAAATCATTAAAAAATATTTAAAAATTTGTTTGCCGGACGGCCGGTGGCCATGTCATCATTGCCCTCCAAATTTTGCTGAATAACCTGAATTAGCATAATTACAAAAAGTTAAGGACTGGATTAGCAAAAAAATAGGTTTATGACTTAATTGACAAAAAAAATATAGATTTAGGATTGAATTGACATATTTACAATAGCTTTAGGATTTTTTCGGTAATTATCCTTTTTTTTTTTATTGCTTGTGTTAAGCAAATGAGTTGGCCCCTTGCCCTAGTACAATGACTTTGTCCCCTCGTGGCCCCTTTTGTCTAATGTCAGGTCTAATCCCTTTAGAAAAAAACTGTTCAAAGTGATATCTTTTGAATGTTTGTCGAAAGACTCGACAAAGTGATAATCGAAAACTTTTGCTTCAGGTCAAGTAACTAATCTTCTTTCTAATGGCACGACAAATTTGATCTCCAATGATGACATCATATATCGTAGAATTGATTACTGTTATGTCCCTATGCATTACAAGATGGGTATTTCCATTTTATAACTGTTTATTTTAAATACTTACACTGGCGATATTTTTAGTAAATATTCTGTAGATTAAAATCTCCTTAGTAAAAAGTTAATAATCGTCCTTAATTTCGTTGAGTTGGCAAGAGCACTTCTTGAAGTCATACTTGCTTAAAAAGAACATGAATGGACGATGTGACACATGGACTAGAATACATCTAGATCGCCAGGTCTAATGAGATCTTTATGATTCCATCATTTTCGATACTGAAAATGCATTTTTGCATTAATAGTAATCACACTTATCTAAGAGTTTATAGTTATTAAAAAGGAAAAAGAAAAAGGATGGGACACTGTTGCATATGCAAATCCTGCTCTTGCTCCATTCATTCGGCTTCTTCTTGGGAGGACTCCACGATCTTGAAGTGAAAACATTAATTTAATAAACAATTCCAAAATTCTTTGTATTTTTTTTGGTCAGGATAATATTTCATTAGTAACTTGAAGTATGCAACAACGAAATAGAAGACTCAGAACATAATAAATTCTAAACTGGAGCAGGGGATTGGCAAGCCAATCCTAGGTTAAGAACTTATTACGATGGGTCTTTGCCAACCAGTCTGGCTCGATTTGCCTTTCTGCAAGAATGGGCCAAGGAAAGGGGAGCGAAGCTCAATAGCTTCCAGAAAGATTATGGTTTTGAGCAGTGCTTTTACAAAAATTATTTGTTTAAAATATTTATTTTGTCAAAAAAAAAGAAAAAGGCTAGAGAGTTTCAATGGCTAGCCAAAATTTAAACCGTCCAGCCCAAAATTCTTGCTAACGGATTTATTTTATGGGGCTTGTGTCACGGAATAGAATGACAAAAGCATTAAATACGGACTTAACACCGATTAAAATGAACAACTGATTATCTTTAGAGTTTTAAGTTGAAAATTTCTAAAATTCTATTTTGAAATTCTCAGATAATTTTTGTTTCTCTCTATGTGAATATCAAGATGGTGAATTGGAAGAAATGTAATTTGCTTTCATAAGATGTGATAAGCTGTCCTGGAAATGAACAGAATTAGGGGGGAAAGAACTTCATTTATTAAAGAGTTTAGACTCGAACGGGATCTTGCCCCGGTTCAACGGCGCCAAAGCAAAAATTATGCAGAAAAGCTATTGACAAGCTACCAAAGGAAAATTAAGACATCTAGGCATGAACCACCCTACTTAGTTCTTTTCTAGCAATTGCTTGAACCAATAGGCGGACATCTTCGGGTGTCTGGAGAGGTCATTGAAGTCCATGTAGACGATGCCGAACCGAGCGGTATAGCCCAATAGCCACTCAAAGTTGTCAAGCAGCGACCAAGCAAAGTAGCCATTCACATTCGCTCCATCATCGATGGCTGCTTTCAACTCTTGTAGATAGCTCCTGTAGTAGTTTATTCTCGTAGTGTCATGCAATCCCTTGGTATAAGTGACATTGCCCGCGTCATCCATACCTGCAAAAGTACCAATAGAGTCATGAGATGTCTAAGTAAAAAACCTTTAAAAAGATGTAAAATATGACTAGTAGCAATAAGAAATATCATTTTCCAATACCATTTTCAGAGAGAATCATATATGGGTTCCCATAGTTCTCTTTTACATATGTAATGGCCTTGTTGATGCCCCATGGCACTATATAAAGCCAACCTGAATTTGCCTGCATATATGTTTGATATTCCAAGTAAAATTAAACCAACCAACATATAAACAAATCAAGCAATTTGCAGTATGCAGAATTGGAAATGAGAAATACTAAGAGATTTGGCTAAATATGTAGTTCAAAGCTATTGTTCTAGGAATTCAGAAGATTTACCCTTGGCCCGATTGGAACTCCGTTCTTTTCAACTGCAAATTCAAAAGAAGAAAAATCATTTAAGTGAACTAAAAATGACAGGCTTTCTTAGTTTAAAAGCTAGGTCTTACAAGCAAATCCAACATTCCAATCTGCCTGATAGCCCGGTGGAGAGGTTTCAGTCCAATTCGGGTTATACATGTAGTAACTCGTATAGTGGTTAACGCCTATGAAATCAAAACCGCCTTTCACAATCTTGACCTGTCTTTCAGTAAATTTGGGAAGCCTTTCACCAACGATGTTCTGCATCGTTTTTGGATATTCTCCATAGACTAAAGGGTGTAGAAACCTGTCAAATGAAATCCATGTTAGAGGAGGCACACCGGTTATTATTTCAATCGATGTATATTTCCTTACCAGCCAATATGGAAATCTCTGGCTCTTTGAGCAGCATAATTGTCCTCCAGTGATCTTGTCAAAGGTTCGTACCAGACGAAATCCATCAAAATTCCGATTCTTCCCTGTTGCTTTGCCTGACGAGAGAGAAAATTAGATGGGAGAGGACAGGGACATTTTTATTCAAAAGAAAACTGAATGAAATGGCGACTCTTACCTGGTATCTTTTGCGATATCTTTTGACTGCTGCAGCATGACACAATATCATATGATGTGCTGCAATATATGGCTCAGTGCCCGAATCGCCTGCCGTACAGTTGCCATACGGCTTGGAGCACCTACAAGGAGGATTCACACCGCTATCGAATCCGAGAGCTGCAATGACCCTTGGTTCATTGAAGGTCATCCAGTTTTTCACTCTATCGCCAAATGTCTTGAAACAAAACTCAGCATAATCAGCAAAATCCTTCCTGCAAGTGTGGAACATTTGGTTGAATGATACATTCAACAAGCTAATTAAATCAATAGTAACTCCAAAAGGATGATGTCAGCAAGACGTAGTGGATCTCGGGAAAATATTTTCATCTTTATACCATAAGAAGAAGCACAAGACAAGGCCCTCATACTTATTTCTTGTTGGACATTTTAGTTAATTTTCATTCAAAAGTGATAAATAAGATTCAGTCACCAGTTTGGCAGTGATTCAAAATATTTAATTTTTGAATGAACTCTGTTTTTTTAACTGTTGTTAATCGAATCATTTGCTTTAAAATATTTAATTGGTGAAATTTGATACTTGCCTCAGTCAGAAAGCACATTAAAATTAAGTAATTATTAGTAATGCTTCTAAATGTCATGCACAAAACCTGACCAAACAATTTTGATACAAAACTTAATACTTACACAACATTGATGCTAAGCAACCCGTTATATCTCTGCTGAAGAGCTAGAGGCAGATCGTAGTGATATAGATTTGCGTAAGGGGTTATTCCTACAATAAAAAAATAAAAAAATTAGACCCATAATTAATAAAAACTCAAAAAGACTTAATTTATTAAAATCATAGGACTAGATAATCTACCTTTAGCTATCAATGCATCGATTAACCTGTTATAATATCTCACTCCTCTCCAATTTACATAACCTGTGCCATCTACATAACAAAATCAAATACAGTGAGCATAAGAAAATAATGGTCACAATAGATTATATTCATGATAAGAAAAAATGATAAATTACTTGGAAATATTCTTGACCATGAGATTGAAAATCGATATGCATCGAAATTCAACTTTTGCATCAAATCAACATCTTCCTGCATTGACAAAAAAATATGATATTCCATAAATTCTCATAGACAAGATTTCATTGAATTGCAATCAAACGATAAAAAGGGCAAACTTCTGTCCAAAAAATAATACCTCGTATTTATGATACTGATCAACCGCCATCTCTCCGGAATCCAGTCCAGCAATATTTCCTGTCCGTAAAAACGAATGAATAAATGAATAGCGTAAAATACAATAATTAGAGTAAAAGAAACATTTAGACACACCTGGAACTTGAACGAAGGCATCCCAAATGGACGGTCCTCTGCCATCTCCACTAGCCATGCCTTCAACTTGATAAGCTGATGTGGCCGTACCAAATACAAAGCCTTTGGGAAAGCTCGCCCTACTCAAGCCTCCCATATCAAACTTCACCTCTGACTTCACCTCTGAAGATTGTACGTTGCCATTGTACGTACACAAAACAAAGAAGAAAACCAGCAGCACAGTTGGGTCTCTCATGACTACTGAACGTTCAGCTTGATAATTCTGGAACATCAGGATTACAACTCAATATATATAGAGAAGTGAGTGTCCTTTCTAGAAAGATTTAATCTTATCCACAAAGATTTATCCTTATCCAAAAAGATTGAAAATAACCGTGAGGTTGAATGAATCTCTCTTGTAACAGCATAATCTAGATAATTTAAATTTTTGTTAGAGTAACGAATTCTTTCTTTAAAACGTAAAGAAGCAAATTTATTTCTACATTTGATCGAAAACCTTAAAGGGTTTTGAAAAGAAAATTAGAAAATTTATCGCCGAATTCAAGATTTGTACAATAAGTAGATTATTAATTGCAAAATTAACTTGCGAAACTCTGTGAAATTCGGTCGTCTGATCAAACTCATTTTATTTTATATGGGAAACTTGTATGGAGATATTATAATTTTAAGTAAGAAATTAAATGTAATTCTTACATTAGTTTGTAATAATAAATCCCATTCCATTCTTAATATATTCAATATTGACTTTTAAAGATGATCTAATCTTATCAAAAAAATTGAAAGATCCTATCTTGACAATTATCATCTATTCTATATATATACTTTGATCCATCTATGTCTATCTATATATAATAAGAAGTTGAGTCATATAACCTTTTTTTATTGCACTACGTTGTTGAAATCTTATCTATTCTCATCCTTATTAGGAAAGGACAGGATTCATTCATTTGTATGTTGACAGCTCCTTAGGAAGTTAAAAAAGAAAAACTTGATTATGACGCTTTTTTCTAAAATAGTGTAACTTAAACATAGCCCAATGTTGTCTTATTGATTTGTTAATTTGGATATGACTCGGCAAGAGACAAATAAGCTGGATTCACTAATGAAAATTTGTACATGATTTTTTTTTCATTTATCATTCATATGAGTGATAATATAATGTCTTTTCAGTTAGTTATTCATAAAGCCATCCAAATTGTGTACCATCATATTTGAATTTTTCAAATCATTAGTTTGCTCATAGAGTGTATTGTTGCACTAAACACACATGGTCAAGAAGAATGACCATGTGTGGCAAGTTAAAAGCATATTATAAACCATGCATAAGAAATCCTAAAAAAATTATTTATAATCTAGATAGATACATCTTTATGTTTTCCATAAAGAAGAATCGCACACAAATTGCAAGTACTCCCATATGCAAAGTAAAAATACAATAGTGTAGTTTACTATTAAAGAATAGGTTTGTCACATATTACATGAATTAGCTTTTCGACGCGCACAATGTGCACGTTTTCATTATAAAGCACCTATTATATTTTATTAACATAGTTTTCCAATATTTAAAATGGTTATGTATTGCAAAGACGGAGTGAGGTATATCAAACAAAGTATGCTAATGATAATTTATATTTCTTCAGTATATATGAAGCCCATTTTTGGCATCAATACCATATTTACAAAAGTGTCCTTAATTTTTCCTCTCTTTTCATAATTCTGTTGAGATCTATTAACGAGAATTAAATTCTCGTCGCCTACAAAATAGAAAAATCAAAACTGTTAGAGAAATGCATAACGCTTATTTATTCAAAAGATCACAACAGAACCAATATTTTTGGCTCAACTAACCCACAATCACGATCATTGGCATGTGCTCAAGTGCTAGTGTTAGTTAAGAAGATAATTGTGAATTTTTAAAACAAACCTCTAAAAATATTCTACTCGATATGAAGAATCGTACTTCCCCTTAAATAAATTATTATATCGATTCAAATAGTGAAATTAGAAAAACACTTTAATTTTGTATGTTTAGTCATCTTGAACTTTTAGCATAAGTCTCAAGGCCTTTTGCCTTGCACGACCTAGGAACTTACTGGCAAAGAGTTCGACATCATGTGTATCATAATATATCTCTCTATGTTATAAAAAAGAGAAAAAATCCCACTAAAACTATACTTACTAAGACACGTTTACTCTAAATTTTTCTTTATTATACTAGAAAACCCAAACTTGTACTTACATGACACATTTAACCTTTGTCAAAGCTCGATCAACTATTAAAAATATGCATACATAGATGACGAAAGGAAAGCAATGTTGACATGGTTCTCACATGATTTGAGTCAATTAAAAAGAAGCTAAAAAATAATCAAGCAAAACCTCGATGAAGAGTAAACGTGACACGCAAATACAAGTTTGAGATTTTTATGTCACAAGAAAATGTTCAAGGTATAATTTGGAGTTTTTCATGTCACCAAAAAAAAGGGTAAATGTGTCACGTGATCATAATTTAAGATTTTCAGTGACTTTTTCCCTATAAAAAATGATAAGATTTCCAACGACAAACTTTCTCAAGGAAACTCCAGGAAAGCCCATGGATGATATTAAATTTTGACATAAGACTGCATTCTTGTCTTTAAAACAGAATCAAGATTTGAAATTCCTAGATCATAATATAATTATCATGCAATCCCACAAATCTTTGACATGACAAATCTTCAATTCACCTCTGAATCTTTCTCATTTTACAATTATTTGCTTAAATTTCCAAAAGTTTAACATTGTAAATATCTTAATTCAGTATACCTTGGAACCTTTTCATTTCTCTTTCATAAACTTATGTGTATGCTCTTCTACTGGTATTATAATCATATACCATTTTATGGAATGCTCAAAAGCACGCCAAACAAAAAGTTTTGAGTAAATCTGTGTTAAGATAGGTGTAATGTTGTCAGGATGGAACATTTACCATCGTTTAAAATCTAGTTAATCGAATCATTTGCTTTTTTTAACTTTAGACGTAGAAGCTTTTACAATTTGCAACCACTTCATTTGCTAGAGTAATTTGGGAATTTTCAGATTTCTAAAGTGTGGGTTCCTAAATATATATTATGAGAAATGATTTAAAAGAGTCAATGAAAAGTAAGTAGAATAGAAATATGAGCTTGAAATAATGTGAGTCTGATGATACCATATAGAATTTAAAGAGGCACTCGAACTGAACAATGGAGAAGCATGAAAATAGGCCAACGCAATTTTCTATAATTAATTGAATCTAATTTTAGTGGCTAGAAATTAATACATGCTAATCTTGCTTATGGAAAGAGCCTTTTGGAAACTCGAATTTGCTCCATACCGCCACATCTTTCGTTTTTTTTTTTTTGGACGGCAAAAAAGAAAGTAAAACAATTTTCGTTATTAAAGCATGAAAATGCATGAAATAACTTTTTTTAGTGTCCCTCAAATAGTTTTGTGACCCAGTAAAAGGAGAAATTACTAGCTATACCTTACTTCCCAAGTCAGTAATAAATTATTCAATTCGTTGATCGCCACCGTCCGATGGGAGGTCTATATGGAAGATGGAAGGTGAGTTAGAAAAGAGATTTCTAAAAAAATCTAAAATGCAGGCCTCACCAAACACATACTTTATCACGGACTTGAGCTTCCCATGACCAACGACCGTGCATGATCGAAGGAGAATGCCTCAACTCACCCAAGAACTCCCCAAGAGCTTCTAGAATGTTCCCAAGAATAGGTGAGACTGTGATTGCATTGAAGTCTATCTCGGCATAAATGCTAGTAATTGATAAGTGGGAAGATATGATCTCGTCCGCCGGATACAATCTTGGTCAATAGTTATAATATGAGAGCCTCAACTATAAAAAGGGTGCTCTCCCTCATTGTCACCATCCAACCATTTAATAGTCTAAAGTTTCTTCTCTTCCAGAACTTCTCTCTACTTCTCTATGATCCGGATGAGCTTGAGTGATCGATTGATCTCTATGATCCGGATGAGCTCACTAAGATCCGGATGAGCTTAAGTGATTGATTGATGCAATGATCCCAAGCGATCCAAGCTAAGTAAAGGCACCATCTCGATCTCATACAATAGGCCCATGACATATTGATCAAACATGAATGGAATGATTTATTGCTCTATACGATTTGGATCCAAATGAGCTTGATTGATCGATTGATCCGAAAACGCTTGGCTTAAGCACCCTAACAATCCCAAGCGATTCAAGAAATTCTAAGTCACCGATAATCTTGATCCAAGAAATTCAATTAATGAATGGAGTGATTTATTGCTGACCATATTTTCTCCAAAAAACCAGCAAAAGAGGAAACAATGGAAAACGTCCGCCGAATAACTGATTGTATTGAATCAAAGTTGCCAGCATCATAGGGTATTTTGAAACAACATAATTTTTCCTAATTAATAGCCATGTGTAATTATATCAAAGTTAGTAAAACAATAATTAAATAATGATTTAATAATTTAAAGCATTATAATTAAATGGCCTCATTGAAGAGGAGGAATCAATTACGGCCAAATTGAAAGGAATTGGCTTTGATTTTTTATGTGCTTGTATTTTTGCAAGTTGGGTTCTTCATTGCTTTTATCCTCGTAATGTTCGATAGATTAATGTTATCAGAAAAATGTAAGAATGAATAATTGACTAAAGGCTCCTTCTGCCATAAATAGAAAAGCCTAAATAAGCAAACATCATTTATTTATCTTTTATATTGGCTTAATATGCCAACTTAGGGCACGAATAATAACCATTCTGACTAGAAAATGATTTTTGATATAAAAATAGATTTTTCTATATTTACTTCTAGATAAGTTTTTAAGCAAAAATACGCTTTTGATAATGACACAAAAATTTTTATTTCCAAAATAAAAATTTTCTTTTGATAATGACACAAAAATTTATCTCTCTCAAGTAGCGGCGGACAGCAACTAGTAGCTGATGGTGATGACCAGCTTTGAGCGGTGGCAACCGACAACTAGTGGCGGCCGACAACAATGGCGGCCAATGCGGGCAATGGCAAGTGAGTAACCGCCTAGCAGCATGGATGAGTGATAAGAAAAGTATTTATTTCTCATTTTTATTCTAAAAATAGAGAAGTAAAAAAAATTTACTACTCACTTATGTTGCAAACCTATTTCTAGATTAAAAATATGTTCTAGAAATTAAAAAATTGAAATTGTTTTACCCAACAAATTCTATTCCTAAAACAAGTCTATAATAAAAAAAAAAAAAAATTGATACATATATAGAATGGTTATAATGCATGCTCTTGATAGCCCATTTGTAAATAAGTTAAGTTTATATATTTGTAAAACAAAACAAGCCATAATTGATTTCATTAATTACAATTAAGTGACCTCATTAATGAGAAAAGGCAAGTATAGATTATAGATTTTAATACTTAGGGTAAGAATATACAATGAGAAGTGAAAGATATGAGGTTGAAAATCATGAATTAAGTAGATGTGCTTTAGTAACAAAAAGTACCATTTAGTTGAGTAAACTTTCATGTACAAGATATCTATTCTTACAGCGAAATATTAATCTATGTTGTTGTCCCCTCATCCATATATTTTAAGGATTTTGTTAGAGATGCCTCCATTGTACTTGTTAAGAAGCCATTGAAAAGTAACTTTGTAGTTTTCCAGGTATTATTTTCTCAATGTGTAATCACTGTTTTAGAAATCGAAATACTCCTTAATCAACGTGTCCAACAAATGCAAGAGGGACAATCGTCAACATAAAAGAGGAAAAAAATGAAAAATTGCCGATTGCATTTTTAAAAGAGGAAGGAAAGACATGCTTAAAAGTACAAGGATCTTTTTATTAATTAATTTATAAATAAATATTCAAGTTCTTGGAGTATGAAAATAAACATTATAAAATTTAATACGACTATGTAGTAAAAGTGGGCTTTTAATCTTTCTAATCAAGTCTTTGAATTTTTAATTCCCTTGAACTTGCAAAAATTTTCTAACTAAATCCTCTGTCTCACAACTCTAGTCAATGGGCGACCACCGGACCTTAAGCTGAGGCCCGTTGCCCAAGCCTGCTAATCATCAACTTGGTACTTACAAATCTTTGGGTTGGTTCGGGTTGGGGCGTTCGCGTTTTCTCACCAAATGCCTTTGTCGAAGACCACCCGAAAGGTCTCCAGGCTCCTGTGGCTGTGTGTTGGCAGCCCACGATCTGGTCTAATAGGTGACATGTTTGGTGGAGAGTTTCACATGGAATGTTCAAGTGCAATTCGTGTTTAGTTTGCCCGAGGTAGTCTCACATGAGTTGACATTGCTTCTCTTTTTGAAAGTAGAAAGGAAAATGGAGAAATGGTCAGTCCTGATGACAAAATGGCCATGTGCAGATGCAACGGCACCTTCACGAGGCAGTGGAGACGCGAATCTGCGACTCACGCAAATTCGGAATAAGAGTATCATGCCTTTTGGACTTGGTCAATCGCATTCACAACTCTGCAAACCAAACTCACCAGTCTCTGTCCATATGTAGTGCACCGAACACCCTGTTTCTGTCTTCCTCATAAAGAAATTACCTTGTCTCGCTTTTGGAGTTTCATCAGTCAACTGAAGCAAAAGGGTTCTCGGAGCAGATCCGGGACGCTATTACTTCCAGGCTAAGAATGTCAATCGATGAACTCGGTCAACATCAAATGATAAAGGTTCTTCTTTCTAATCTTTGTGTCCTCCCCCTTTTTTTGCTCTTGCCCTTTGGTGACCTGTTGTTTGTCATGTAAGCCATGTTTCCCGACTCATTGAACTCGGATTTTCTCTGCTTTGCAGACACATTTGCTCAAAGTGCACGTTAACTGTCTAGGATGCCAGCGGAAAGTGAAGAAACTCCTCCGGAAGATCGACGGTACTCATCTCCTCTAGATTTTGCCCAATAGGGTTTGCATGTTTCAGACCTCGGGTGATGAGAGTCTGTTTCTTCTGATTTTTTCTGACATTTATCAGGGAACTTATTTAGAGAGCCTCTTGCTTCCATGTTCTGAAGATTACTAAATTAGTTTTCTGAACTTCAAGTCAAGTATCAGTATGCAAGCGAGCGCTTAATAAATATCAAGTCAGCGTTGTAAAACCCATGCATCAATGAACTAAAGATGGTTTAATGGTGCCTGATCAAGTTCCCATTCCGTAGTTAGTTTTTCTTGACATATTTCTTCAGTTTCTCATGCGTTTGTTGGCGTCTTATCTGCTTAAATTGTTAGTTTTTTTTTTTTATGAGTCCAGGTGTTTACTCGGTACACATTGATCCAGAGCAAGAGTTGGTAACTGTTTCCGGCACGGTGGACTCCGATGTTTTGATTGAGAAGTTGGCAGGTTCTGGTAAACACGCAAAGCTTCTTCTTCCAGACCCCAAAGCGAATCTGAAACAAGAAGAAGATGGCTCAAAGACATACTCAGACAATGATATACAGATCCTGCGTCGAGCAGATTCAATGCCCTCTACTTTCTTCGAAGGAGATAGGACCCGCGGAAACTATCTTACCCCGAACATTGGAGAGAGGACGTTGATGGGCAGGAGTATTGATGCTGTCCACTGGAAGGGAGACATGAATTCCGGTGTCTATACCCAAAGAAATGGCCTCGGTTATGCTGGCTCCGGAGGCCATCAAATCGACTACCAGAATCTTTCCACCATTCGCCGTCATCTTCCACCGATGCCGATTTGGGCTCGCCCATACCAATATTCAGCTCCTGAGATTATGCACATCTATGACCCCGACAAGCTAATGATGAACGAGGGCCCAAGTGACTATAACTTATATCTCTCTTGGCCTTACGGGATGTAGCCCTATATTCACTTCCCTCTGTGATTGCGATTACCACATGGATAGCGCAATGGCTCTCTAGTCTCTATATCTACATCGATAACTCCCGTACTACTATTGGTCTTGAATTTTTGTGCAATATTTATGTCTAGTAATCTGCTCAAGTTGTGTTGTAAGCCACCAAAGTTCCGAAGGAGGATTGGGAACTGCGATGGCTAATTAAATCTCATATGATTGGTGATCGGTGCCTGAAAGACCATGCATTTGTATGGACTGGAACAAGAGGTTCAGCAAATTAAAGCCCACTTCGGTGGTCATTTATCTATGTTTAGGACATGCCGGTTTTTCTCCACTTGAAGTTGGACCCATCATGGGTCAATTTTGCGATTGTGTAGGAGAAGATTCCGAAGTCTCAATCGCGCAAAACTGTTAATATCCACTCCTATGCATTTTCTTACTGTATTACCTTTAGAGGCGACGGACATTTTCAGAGTCATATTTCATGTTAGTAGAGGGATGATGGAGTTCAACAAGGTACGTTTTCGAAGCAGAAAAGGAGGAGGCTTCAGAACAAATGGAGAGGCGAGTTACTTAACGTAGGCGAAATGGGTAATGGCCGCTGAAAATTTAGGCTGCAACATAAGTAAAGTATGGTTGAAGTGGCAAAATTGGTTAATGGCCCTATTTTGACTTGTATTGTTGGAATGCATTTTTCACGGTAGCGCAACTAAAAATTGGGCTTTAATGGATACGTGACGGAACATCTTTAAACCGATTAATTACTCAATTTAGATCCCAAAAGTTTTCTGACTGAACAAGCAGATCTCTGCAATCCATGGTTTGCCTTTGCTTTCCCTCCCCTCACGCTGTGAAGAAGATTGCTCAAAAAATTATGAATAAATATATCAAGCAACCCGCAGTTACATCATAGTTGAATAAAATATATCATATTGAGAATTTTGCAAATCACTCTGTTAAGAGGCAGTAGTATGTCTGAAATTTGAAAAATATTCGTTGAACTCCTGGAAGAGAGTTATCCATAATTGGCAAAATCCCATCCATCCATACATTTCTTTTTCTGTTCGAAATCATCCATAAAGTTACAATCAGGTATTCGACACTTTTATTATTTTTATTTTTTTTTAAGGAAAATTAAAAAAATAAGACAATAAGATGTATGAAAGTCCAAACAAATGTAAATCTATCTGCAATCATGTTGCATGATGCAGCAGGAACTTTAATCATCCATATACTACGGAAATAGTAAAAGATTTATAATGTCCAACAAAAGACTCTATTTTAGTCAAGTTTAACAATATCCTCAAATTACCAGCACAGTTCATTTGAATGAAGAGATTATGCGTGAACATAATAATCTAATTTATCAGCATTTACATGTTTCAAAAAATTTGGGGGTATATGCAAAACTGATCCTTTGTTGGTATTTGGTACATTCCTTATTTTCCATGTTAATGATGTAAATCTCGATTCATCCAACTTTAAATCTTTGACTATTTTACAAGAATAGAAGTTTATGTCATATTTATCTTTCTAGGTATGGTCTCTTCTATTAAACTAGATCAAATTTTTAGTACCAGGAGAAATAACAGGATATGTGTTCTAGTAGCTTGATTTGTCAAATTCTTTAGTAATTTATTATTGGCTAATTTTTTTAATGTCTAATTTTTTTTAATTAGTTAGTTTTGTTTTCAGTATGCTATTTCCATATGCAAGGGGAAAATTTGTTGAGAATTGGAGCTCAATTTGGGCCCGAGCCAAGTCGAATTTGGATTGCTAAATTGTTTACATAAAAGTAAGGCCAATATGGGTTAATTTAGGTCTAACCCATCTTGGAATCCAAATTTGACCCAATTCAGTCATTTGCCAAATCTAGGTAGAGACTATTGTTGAGGTAATGATTCCGAATACAAATTTGTGGATGAAAGTTACAGTGAGTCTAGTGGCCTGTTATTTCGTGAGGAATACTTGTCATATAATGAGACTAGGCAAAATAGAAAGGAGCTTAGGAAAAAACCCTGAGAATGGTGGACCTTTTTTTTTTTTTTTTTTTGGGGGACCTTGACTTTGTTTCTTTTGGTGCATTCTATTGCAATTGGCAAAGTCAATTTTTTATCCACATTGAGCTATAGATGTATAAGTAATCTTTTTCAATAAGTATTTCATGTTGTATATCATGCATAATAGAGTGAATTTTATGTGAAATTATAGATATAATACTTTCTCATTCTTGTGGAGTTATTGCAACTTCTTTCTTTAGATATTACTAAATAGATGTAATATCTATATCTATGTTGATATTTTAAAATTTATCTCGTAATTGTTTCTAAAAACATTTTTTTTTCATTCTCATAGGTCATTTTTACTACTTACTATCAAAAGATATCCCTATAAAAAAAAATGTCACCCTTTTTTTTGGAAAAACTATTGAATTTTCATTCGTAAATAAAGACCCCCTTCATTAAATTAAATACATTTTATGTGCCAAAATCCATTAGATGGGTACCAACATATGTATAGTCAAACTTGCTCTGACCCACTATTTTTCTCCACCTTTTCTCTCAATTCGGATCGAAGGCCGAGCATTTAGATCGAATCTCAAGCAGTGACAAACAGTAAGTCTTGCATCATGTTCGATTATAGGTTCCTTCTCAACTCAGATGGTACGTTCAGAAATAATGGCATTCTTCGACATTAATCATGCCGATGACGACCACATTTCTTTCGGTTGTTCGAAGTGCGTTTGGGCTAATTAGCGCGTAATGAATCATTACTAAATGATGCCGCAAGCAAGTGAAAGGAAATGCCATCCCAAAAGTGCATTGTGGGACTGGGGCCAAGAAAAGTGCAATGGAGGAGGACCGGTTCAAGGTGTGCAACTAGGTGTAGCAAAAAAACCATGTTCCTCCCTCTTTTTTCTCGTTTTGTTACGAAAAATCAGATTTATGCAAACGAGAAATGTGTGTGGCTTTGGCTTTGGAGGAGGAGTGATTTGATTTCCTTGCATAAATAGGGCCAAATAATTTTCTTATTTAAATTACCTATTTAGGTTTTGACTCGCGTCTTATCTGATCCATGAAATTAGAGAGTATTTCTTCATGAGCTTATGATCTACCCAATTAAATAGGCTTCCCTGTCATAATAAAAAGGGGAACTCATTGAAAAGAGTGGTGTTAATTGCAATTGCAACATATAATAAACCAAAAAGTGATCAGTACAAAAAGGAAATAAGATATTTGAGAAAACAAGCGAAAGGAGTGAAATTTAAAATCTCTTTTAATAATTTAACTAATTAATTGACGTGACATAATCTAACTGACTTTATAAGGAAAATGAATTTGAGCCTGTACGAAGTAGCGAACTTGCTTAAATGTATGGGGACAATCCTATCAAGAGTTCTAAAACTTGTGCAACCATACACTTGACTTTTAAAATTGTCGTTTTAGTGCCCAATCCTGTGCCGACCATAAAGTTTTAATTTACAAACTTTGGGTAGGTTCGAGTTGGACATGGCTCGAGCTTTGTTGGTTTTTCTCACTAAATGTCCTTATCAAAGTCCGCTCAGAAAGTCTATAGGCCCTTGGGGCTCAAGTTGGGCCGATGGGTCGCTAAGCCCATGATGTGGTCTCCTTGGAGGTGATGTGCATGGTGGAGGATTTTCACATGGAA
Organism: Angophora floribunda; assembly: GCA_014182895.1. Lineage (NCBI taxonomy): Eukaryota > Viridiplantae > Streptophyta > Magnoliopsida > Myrtales > Myrtaceae > Angophora > Angophora floribunda. The sequence goes on from CM024714.1 coordinate 14,100,015, forward strand.
TGTTCTAGCGCAGTTTTTTGTTTAGAATTGTTCAAGGTCAATTATAATTTTTGGTTTCGTTTGTTTCGAGAAACATATTTTCCTATTTTTTAGTATTTGGTTCACTTAAGAAAACTAGTCAACACAAAATGTTTTCCTAATCAATGAAAAATCTATGCATAAATTCATAAAATGATTTTCTCTTTAAAAAATCGAAAATCATTTTCCAAAAATATGACTAGATATATACTCTTGGGCACAGAAACCCCAAAGTTGGCTCTCGACATCTAGGACTAAGTATTTGGTGCTTAGGCCTGAGTCCATCAAGGTTGAGCTCGTGATCTGGGTGTCCATGCCTAGATCCTCAGCATCCTCACCCAAATCCATCAAAGCAAAGCTTAGACCCTCTACACCCACACTCCAATCCATCAAGGCCGAGCCAAAAGCCCCAACACTCGGGCATGGTTCCACAAACGCTAAGCGTGGGATCCCAATGCCCAGGCTTGGATCCCCAACACCTGGATCTAGGTTTATAAATGTCGTGCCCAAGTCCACAAATTCCAGGCCCGGGACCTTAGTGCCCATACTTAGGTTCATCAAGGCTAGGCCAAGACCCCAATGCTCGGATTGGGGTCCATTGTGACTAGATTCAAGACCCTAGTGCCTATACTAGGTTTCTTAACAACCCATGCACAAGTTAATAGTATCTAAATAGTATGTGTCTTTTTAGGAAAATCAAATCAGATTTCCTACCATACAACAAAAAATATTTTTTTTCAGGTTTTAACCAAACACTGGAAAATATTGTCATTTCCTTAGAAAGTAACTTTCTAAAAAACATTATTCAAAAACATCATATTTTCCACAAAGCAAAAGAAGCTTTAATCTAATCCATCAGTTGATAATTCACTCTGAAAAAATCTTCTCATGTCAAACTATAACTTGCTTCAACATACATGTCAACCCCAAATAACGAGATTGGGAAACAAAATGATAAAAGCTAAGCAAATTCAATTACTTGATTAGAGGAATTAAAAGTCGAAAAACCTGATTGGAAAGAATGCTCGAGTTTAAGGATCAAAAGCAGACTTCTACCTATTCAGACTGTCATATAGTGGTATGAACAAATTGCTTTGTGACAATAATGGTAAGTGGCTTCACAAAACAGACAAGGATTCTCCACCCTCTCGGCTTTCTTATCTTTTTTTTTTGGTAAAGGTTCTCGGCTTTCTTATCGATGCCTCAATAAATCTCAACCGGTGATACATTGGTTGCAAGCTTCACAAAAAGTCCTTCTCAACTTGAATTAATAGTTTGGATGAATGAGATACCAAAGTGAAAAAGGGATGGAAACAAAAGATCTCATCCCCTCCGATGCAATCTTTCTTCAGTTATTGTCAAAAAAATCTGTACCAAAATGTTGGCATTGCTTTTCTTTTTGAAAGTAGAAAGGAAGATGGAGAAATGGTCAGTGCTGATAACACAACGACCATGTGCAGATGCAACCACACCTTCACGAGGCAACGGGGGGCCGAATCTGCGACTCACGCAAATACGAAAAAGTGTCGTGCCCTCTGGACTTGGTCAATCGCGTTCACAGCTTTCGAACCAAACTCACCAGTCTCTGTTCATGTGTCGTGCACCAACAGTCTCTGTCCGACCACTATGCACTACGGCTGCGTTTAAGACTACCCTCTCTGTCTTCCCCGTAAGGAAATTACTTGTCTCGTTTTTGGAGTTTCATCGGCCCATTTAAGCAAAAGGGGTTCTTGGAGCACATCCCAGGCAGTATCACTTCTGGCCTCAGGATGTCAATCCATGCACTTGGTCAAATATTGAGTGGTTTTCTGACCAAAAGAAATATTTATTGAGTGGTACGGGTGAAGATTCAAAACCATTCGTTACACCCCTTAAAGAGGCAAAGTTGCATTCAGGTGTTTGACACTTTTACGGTCTGGGTTCTTTTTCTTTCGGAGGAAATTAGAAAATAGGACCACAAGATATACGTAAGTCCGAACAAATGTAGTTGGTATATCTGGAATAGTACTGCATGATATAGCAGGCTTTGATTATCCGTACACTTAGCAAGTAATAAGGACTTAATAATATCTAACAATGAAATTCTTCAAAGTTTAACCATCTCCTCAAATCATTAGCACATCTTATCTCAATGACAAAATTTTACGTGAACATGATAGTCTAAGTTATCAGCATTTACATGCCTCAAAAAATTGGGGTGAGTACGTAAATCTAATTCTTTGTTGTTATTTGTTAAATTTCCTTACTTTTCCTCTTGATGCTATGATTGGTATGAGTATTTTCAAATCCTTGAATATTTTCAGATCTTTAAGTTTTTATGAAAGTAGAAGTTTACATCATATATATATGTTGTTTCAAATATGCTCTCCTCCGTTAAATTAGATCAAATTTCTAATATTAGGAGAAACAAGAGTAATGTGTTTTGGTAGCTTGATTCATCAAATTTTTTTATTAATTTCTTATTTGCTAATTTTTTTCATGTCTAATTTGTTTTCAATTAGTTGTTTGTTTCAATATGTTATTTTCCATGTATAAGAAGAAAAATTATTAAGAATTGAACCTATGTAAAATTCAGTTGGATTGAGTTGGGTATAAGTCACTAAAATTATATTATATGAAAATGGGTCAATATGAGTTTATTTGAATTGGAGCCATTTTTTATCAATCCAAATTCGATCTAATTCATCCATTTGATAAATCTAAGCAAAGACTAGCGTTGAGGTGGAAGATTTCAATTGAGACAATGTTTCTTATCACATACTTGTGGATGAAAAGGGATAACGAGTATGATAATAGCTTATTTTGTGAAGAATACTTATTAGATAGCGAGGAAATACAAGGAGACTAGGCAACATTGAATAAAGCTTAGGGAAAGAATTAAGAATAATGGACCTTGACTTTGTTTTGGTGTATTCTATTATAAGCACAAAGTCAATCATTCTCTTCACATTATTCTATATATTTGTGTATATAGAGAGTCAATATCATGTGAAGTTATGCAATACTTCATCATTTTTGTAGAGTTACTTTTACTCTTTGTTGCTTTAGACGTTATTCAATATCGATATCTATATCTATATGATAATTATAAAAAAAATTCTCTTAATTTTCTCTAAAAAAATTATCATTCTCATAGGTCATTTCTACCACTTACGGTCAAGAGATTTCCCACTAAAATTTTTTACCTTTTATTGCAAAAATTATTGGATTTTTACTTGGGAAAAAAAAAGATTCCCTATGTAGCGTATTTGATGTGCAACTATTAGGGGTGTGCAACAAGAACCACCCAATCTGGAAACCACCCGAACTAGACTAGATCGGCTGGTTTTGGTCGATTCCCATAGCCGGCAATCCAGTTCCCGATTTCTATTCTTGGAACTAGTTCTCGGTTTCAAGGTGGGAATCGGATCAAACCGGTAGTTTTTCTTAAAAATTCAAAAAAAAAAATTCTCAAGAGTCTTAAGAAAACTCTTGCTCTTTCAAGTTGGACCTTTCTTTTTTTTGACCCCATATCTTTTTTATGTATATGGGGTATGGAGTTGCGACAATGGATTTGAGGTGCTAAAGTAGTATATGAAGGATTCTAACTAGATTTGTTTATATGCTTTTGCTTATACTTTGGTCAGAAAAGCCAAGTTACCAACTCCACCGGACTGGACTGGTCCGTTTCCCTATTCCAGATTAGTCGATCCAGTCCACAGTCCTAGAATTTGGGAACCAGTCCTCCTAGTTCGGTTGCCGGTTCTACGTTGAAACTAGACCAAATCGGGAACCGATCACCCCTAGCAAATATTACTTTTAGTATTAGATATTCGTGATGGGTACCAACATGTATAGTCAAACTTTCTTTGACCCACTGTTTTTTCTCAGATCTTTTCTCTCAATTCAGATCAAAGGCCAAGCATTTAGATCGAATCTTAAGCAGTGACAAACAGTAGATTGCCAAAGACTTAACTGAGATAGTACGTTCAGAAATAATGGCATTCTTCGACATTAATCATGCCGCTGTCGCCCACATTCCTTTCGGTTGTTCCGAGTGCATTTTGGCAATTAGTGCGTTATTGAATCATTACTGATAATGCCGCAAGCAAGCGAAGGGCAATGCCCTCCCTAAATTGGGTTGTGGAGGACCGGTTCAAGCGTGCAACTAGGTGTAGCGAAAAACCCTGTTCCTTCTCTCTCATTTCTCGTTTTCTTTCGAGAAAAGAGGTGTGTGGAAATTAGGAGAACAAGACTGGCTTGATTTGCTTGCATCATTGGTTGCAAATAATTTCATATTTTGGGTTATCTATTTGGGTTTTGACCCACGTTTTATCTAATCCATGAGATCAATAGACTGTTTATTTATGAGCTTATGATTTACCTAATTAAACGGGCTTCCTCATCATCATCATAAGGAAAACAGTTTTTCCCAAGAGTGGTGTTGATTGCAATTACAGCATAAAGCAATCGAAAAGTGATCATTCGTAAAGGGAAATGACATATTTGAGAGCAAGCTAAGGAGTGATAATTTTCAGACGCTGAGGTATAACATGTCGTTTAAGTGCCATGATCTTCGCAGGAAGAAATGGAGGTGAAATGAATGGTGATTTAGCTACCATTACCATTCTGATACTTTATTAATTTTCAGAAAATCAATTTTAGGTGGACTAGGCAAGTGATAAGATATAGAATACAAACTGCATTGTTCTTTAATGGTTCACATTTATAGAGAAGAAGATTGCACACGCGAGGTGAGAAATGTTGTCAATTAGAGTGTAAACTACTCTACTTTTTAAAAACTATTTAAGGATTTAGAGGTGCAAAATTTATTTTCATAATTTAACTTACGAAAAAAGATGACATAACTTAAACGTCTGTTTATAAAAATAAATTCGAGACACGTATGAGGTGATGAACTTATTTAAATATATAGGACAATTCCATCGGGAGTCATTAAATTTGGTCAAATAGTGCACTTTAACTCTTAAAACTTCCATTTGGTTCGATTAAATATTAAAAGCTTTCTCAGAAAAGTGCAAATAAGGAATTTTGTCGAGAATTAGACAAGTGAGCTATAATTTACCTTGCAACTTCATCACCATTACGTCACAAGTCTCTTTTTGTTTTCCCCCAAGAGTTATACACATAGGATATTGCATGAAAGTGCAAATGTGGAATTTTGTCAACTCTCTCTCTCCACTTTTTTTCCGATGCACTTTTTTTCCACGGACAAAATTGGAGGAAATGTTTTTCAGCCGCCCTTACAATTGGAAGGTTACAAGTCGTATGAGCCCTCTGTCCCATGCACTTAAGCAACCAAATGTGAAATTATCTAAGCATAAATATCGGTCCCATCTACAACTATAATCCGCCAATCTGAACATTGGTTGGAAGAAGTTTTCTCCAACCCATCTCTATTTCTCATTTCTCTTGTATGTTTTAGGATTTAAATGATCGAAGTGAAAGATTTTTTAGATTCAAGGGTATCATCGATCACCACAAATTTCAAAAAACTCCAAGTACATCTAGATTTCGACGTAAACTTACCACATGATTAAATAAATCAAAGTCACCAAATTTTTCAAGCGCGGAACAGATTTTTCGAACGCAACGAGTCAATGACCATTCTACCATCCCTAGAATCATCACCTAAGTCTAAAAGAGGGAAGACAAAAAGTCAAAGCAGCATATAATCCACACTTGCCAACCGCTTGTTGACCTTTCAAGCACTGGAGTTAGTGGCAAGAGTTCGGAAAGATTTTGCCCGCGAATCGAAGCATCCCGACAGAAAACTGGATTGATGGATGGATCGACACTCGCGACGGAGTCAACACTCTCACCTGTATCTAACGAAAATCGATGCATGTCCGTCCTTCTTCTGAGTAGGACACAACAAAGCTCCCATATCCTTCATTGTCCATTGCTGCCCCACCTAGAATGTAAAAAATTAAATGATGTCTTGACCATAAAAAAAGCGGTATAATATCGACAGGCGATGTTATGAATAGAGCTGACTTTTAGGTTTCAGCGAATCCTCACGTGAAGGCCTACACTCAACTGACTTGCCTAAAATATTTGATGTGAATGGACCTAATCTCTCAATCGACGGACGGCTTCGATGATTGAATGTATTTCGACTTTTGTGCTTATATATTGGGAATATTATAAAACAGGTCTTAATTTTATTGCGCTTATGACAATTTAATTTTAAAATTTTCAATTATGTCGATTGAGTTATAAACTTTTTGACAATTTATCAATTTAGTCTTTCCAACCAATTTTGGCCTATAATTTCTAATGTAAACACTGGTTGTTCGACGTGGTATAATCAATACTGATGTAAACAATTTTTACAATTTAAAAAAGCAAAATTTTAATATTTTTATTTATTTACTTTCTTTTCCTTTTTTTTTCTTCCTTTGCCAGTCACCAAGCTATGGCAATAGTCGGCAAGGATCAGCCATAGGAGAGGGCTAGCGAGATTGAGCCTCGCCCTATCTTGGCAAGCTCAAGCTTCACCAACCTCAGACAAGGCCCCAACTTGCTGGCCTCCTTCTATGGTCACTCATCGGCTGTTGTCAAGGCTCGACAACCAATAGAGGAACAAAAGGAAAAATATATATATAAAAAAATTTAAAAACTGTCCACATCAACATCAGCCATGTCTCGTAGGATGGCTAAAGTTCGCGTCAATAATTTCTAGCATATTAAAAGACTAAATTGGCCAATTATCAAAAGATTTAAGCCTCAATCGGCTCAATCGAAAGGTTTTGTGACAAGTTTATAATTCTTTGGGTGATTTCCGTCAATAGTACTAAATGAACTGATTAGCTGAAGGAAGTGGGGACACTTCGTATCAACTTAATCAAAAGTTGTCCGAGAGTAGTAGACTTCCATTTCATCATGCACGGGCATGTAAACCTCACCAATCAACGACTCGATAGGAAATCTGAAGTGGACTAATTTCCCATCAAAAGTAATTAAAAACAAAAAACCAAAAAAAGAGAATAGAAAGAAGACGGTGGGAGGCCAGGAAATGTGTCTCAATTGTTTTAGACAGCGACTGCGGTGTCGAAGGCTGATCGGAGATTGGACGGCCGCCCGCGACTGCAACGCTCGAACTTTTGACTATCTTTGGATGGCTGCGCGCCGAAGACAGGCCCTTTTCCACTTGCACACTATTCATGATTTAGCTCAGCCAGAGTTTTCTTCTTTTTCTTCTTTCTTTTTTGAAAATTTTTACAAACTTCATGTCTCTCTTTATTTCATTTTTATTTCACATACATAAAATAAAATTCTAGAACATACATATACATATATTAGCATATAAATTAAGATAAAAGCCATTAAAAACTTCAAATTATATACTCATCGTGGCACATTTATTTTAATTTTTTTGTGACGTCAAAAATCATAAACTTATACATACGTGGTATATTTATTACAAATTTTTTTATGACACTAGAAATCTCAAATTGATACTCGCATGACATATTTAACCTCAACTTAACGTATGCTTTTTTTCCTCTCTTTTTTTTACCTTCCTCCTTCATTTTCTTCCTTAACTTGGTGACAGTGAGAATGGTACTAATGGTGATGACGCGAACGGCAAGTGGCTAGACAAACGAGAGAGGCAAAGTTTACCTTTCAATTTCATCACCATCACGTCACGATCTTTTTGTTTTTTCATTTTTTTTTCCTTCTCACACGAATAGTTCACACTAAAAATAGTGTATGAAAAGGAAATTTATACAGATATAATCATGACAGGCACCCCCTTCTTAACCCTAGTGGAAATGCATTAAAAAGGTGATATGAGGTCCTTGGCTTGATATGTCCCCCTATCCTCTTTTAGACTTTTCTTCTTGGCGACAATGCCTGCCGTGTGAACAAAATCATGCTTTAAAGTCGCAAATTGCAAGTGATTATCCATGGGGAATCTCACGGGTACTTATCGGATTCACACCCTGTATTAACACCCATTGTCTTTTTCACGTCATCTCGAGAGAATTTACAGAGAGTTTGAGGGGACGAGAGAGAGAGAGAGAGAGCAGAGATGGGGAACACCATGGGAGGGAAGAGAAGAGCCAAGGTGATGAAGATAAACGGCGACACCTTCAAGTTGAAGACACCGGTTCGAGCCGGCGACGTCGTGAAGGACTACCCGGGGCACGTCCTGATGGACTCCGAGGCCGTCAAGCACTTCGGCATCCGAGCGAAGCCGCTCGAGCCCCAGCAGGAGCTCCAGCCCAAGAAGGTGTACTTCCTCGTCGAGCTGCCCAAGTTCCCGGAGGGAGAGGAGGAGGGCGGCAGCAGGCTCCCGAGGCGGGTACGGTCCACGGGCATCCGGATGAGCGCCAAGGACCGGCTCGAGTGCCTGATGCTGTCGCGGAGGGCCGCCTCCGACCTGGCACTCGCCAGGTCAGAGGGGGGCGACGGGGGGCGGCCGCGGCGGGCGGGCGAGGGGCCGCTGACGGTGAAGATGAGGCTGACGAGGGCGGAGATGGCGAAGCTGGTGGAGGAGAGCAGGGACGAGAAGGAGGTGGCGGATAGGATCATGAGCTTGTGTTACGGCGATGAGAATGTGCTGCCACAAGGTGGTTCGAATTGGACGCCTGGTCGTGGTGGCATCAGAGCAAAGAGCAGCAGCAGCAGCAGCATCAAGTTGCCCGAGGTGAATATAGTCCCCTCTCATGTTAGTTCCAATTTGTGAGCCCTAGGGAAAATTTAATATGCTTTTAATGTCGAATCAAGATACTGTGATGGCATAGGTTTAGGGAAAAATCAATATGCTTTTGAGGTCGAATCGGAGTCAGTTAGAACGGAAATAAAGTATTGGATCGAACTTTTTGATTTTAAATATCTTCGAATCATGATAACTTTTGACCATGACCACTTTAGTTTTAAATATCTTCGAATCATGATAACTTTTGACCATGACCACTTTAGTTTCAAAGTATGACGATTTCATTCATCGGAACATATAAGTTAGGAGTTGTAACATATAAGTTAGGAGTTGCTGGATATTAGACATCACGTGAGCTTAAGACGCATGTGGCCTTTTTGTAATTAAAAGCAATATAAACATTTTTGCAATTAAAAGCATTATCGATAAGTGAAAACAGTACTTGAATGGGGAATCTTACCTCACATGATTCAAATCAATAAATTGATTAATTCTTAGAAAATTGGGCACCGATAGCTTTACCCAATTGTAATCAAAGTCGTAAACGAATGCAAAAGTGCAAAATCCAAGTGGTGTCTGTTTTGAAACACTTCGCGCTCGCGACTCGTCTTGACATCTCCTGTAAAACCCTTTTTTGCAGAAGAGGGTGAGATTCGATCCGACGGAAGGAGGAGAGATCCGTACGGAAATTCAACCCGAGCCATCGTGAAGATCTATCGATTCGAGAGCAATCGGGGGCGCGAGAGGATATCGTGGACGTCGTGGACGGAGACGTTCGTGGTCCGAAAGCACGAGGGCGGTCCAGCAGCTCCTCAAGGTGGGGGCCCGCTCCAGAAATTCTACTCCGGTGTCGGAGTCCTTCGTCTCCCCTTTCGCCATTCCACTTTGAATTGTGTTCTTTTTTCAGTAGCGCTGATGTTAGTCAACGAGGCTGACTCCGTGATGCAAGCAGTTGCGTATATATATATATATATATGGCAGTAACGATCTTGAAATTAGGGATCCACACGCCCACATTTACGACATAGTTCGCATGAATCCTGTTCTTCCCAGTTCCGTTACACCTCGAAAAGAAAGCCATGTTGGTAACTCGCTACTCTCTAAGTTGCACATTCAATTCATGTTAAGGGACATAAAAGGCGATCCATCGACGGGATGGTCGAAGAACGGACAAGAGAAAACGCAGTACGATCGTCGATCGAATGTAAATGAACATGGATATAACACGCGTGTCGGTATCAGCTTAACGTAGGACCAAAACGTCTATGAACTTGATGGGCAACGTCGCCAGGACCAACAACATCACTAGCAGCCATACAATACGAACGAGGCTTACAATTCAAAGCGCGAGTTTGGGGCCAGTCAAAGTACATGTGCTGAACAACTTGTCGGACCGACCGAACCTCGCGCCAATCACGGCGGATGGGAGTGAACCAGGAGGAACGTCGGGGTGATCGAGAGGCTGAGGATCCGCGGAGAGCAGAAGACCATGACCGCGGCCCGTGCTACGAATTCCAGGAGTCTGACCAAGTTCAGCATCGCGGTCGACCGACTCCGTGTGTCGGCTCGTCGTTTGCCTTTGCCCGACCTTTTGAGGTCGAATCCTGAGTCCTCGTTTCAATTTAAAACTCAGCTTTGACCTGAGAGAGAGAGAGAGGGGTGGCTTAGAGACCGTGGTGGACACTTGGCACCATGTGTCGGATGTGGCGCCAGACACACGTCGCCTGTACGTCAGCGGATGGTAGGGAGCCCAAACATTATAGTTTACCTATTATGAATATGCAGTTAGGGGTGTCAAAAAAATCCATCCAACCCAACCTGAACATGACCCGAACACGACCCGAACATAAAATAAATATAGTACATGTTTCGGGTCTTAATATTGTTCGGGTAACAATTATAAACACAAATGGAATACATATTTTGGGTCAAGTTAGGGTCGGAACATTGTTCCAATCCAAACACATTAAAGACTTCAACTCAAACACATCCACCCAAGTTATCTCATCTACAACTCTTTATATTCGCAACTCATCTAGCGCATCTCATCTCACGGGTTCGTCATTGTCACCCATCGATCGGCCCCCATCAATCTCTCTCCCTCTCCCCGCCCCCCCCTCTCTCTCTCCCCTCGTCTTCCATATGATTTGCTTCTTTTTCATGACCGACGCAGAACTTTAGAGGGGGAGTATTATCTGTCTGTGAAGATATTCATGGACAAGTCGGACGAGGCCTCACGACGTCACGTAAAAGTATTTCGAATTCCTTTGTCATATTTTTTATTAAAAAATTATCTGTCTACGGAGATGTTCACGGTGAGTTGGATAAGGCATCGCAACGTCACGTAAGAACATTTCGAATTCCTTTTGTCATAACTTTTTTAATAAAAAATTATTTGTCTGCAAAGATGTTCACGGACGGGTTGAACGACACCTCGTGACGTTACAATTCCCTTTGTCATAATTTTTTATTAAAAAATTATCTGTCCGCGGAGATGTTCACGAACGGGTTGGACGAGGACTCGCGGCGTCACAGTTTACGGACTGGTTGAACGAGATCTCGCGGCATCACGTAAGAGTATTTCAAATTCCTTTATAATATTTTTTATTAAAAAGTGTAATATTTTTTAATAAAAAACCCGAAACCTGACCCGACCCGAACCGACCCGTTTTTTTTTTTTGCTTCGTGTTTTATGCATTTCGGATTGGGTCTGGTTGGGTCAAATGACATGACCCTTATTGTTCGAGTCAGGTCAGGTAACATCAAGACCCGACCCGACCTGTTGACACCACTATCTGCAGTTCCTTCTACCCACTAGATTATTATTTTGCATTATATTATAGGTTTAATTTGGGATCCAGGAAGAATACTATTTTCGAAAAATCGTTTTCTGGCTTTCTGTTGTTTGGATAACAAAAAAATTAGTCGTCTTACAAGACAACAACGTTTACAACGAGCGTAGATTGGGAAAATATGACTTTTTTTAATAGGAAGGAAATCACTTTTTTTAGACCATCAAATAAATGAAACTAAGTATTTTCTTTGAAAAGAAATCAACTGCACCCTTCATTTTGCTCAGAAAATCTGGGCCTTGCGTCTTGGAGATGCTCACCAGACTCCATGATCAGGCCCATTCCTTAGACCATTTCCTAAAGCGATCGGATGGTGTTTACTCCTGAGCCCGACCCAACCCCCAAAAAAAATTTCGCCCATGTGTTACCATAATTGACACAAATGTACCCTCCGAATTTTACTTTTGTGTCACCAACATTTGCGCATTCCATGGGGCAATCTTGAACGCTAACGATAACTATAAGGTCATGTTCCGCTCGCATGGCTTCTTTCTTCAATTAGGAGAAAGGAAGACCATCCGCCTAGAGATTAAGGGAGTCAGAAATGGTGAACTCTTCACAGACTAGCTCAATAAGTTGCGACAAGTCAAAACCGAAGTCAGGACAAAGTTTTGGATATATTAGGGAGTCGATTAGACCATGTATGCTGAAATAACATGTATTATTTTTGCAATTCCAGCTGTCACCAGCTTGAGGCTCCGGCTAAATTAGGTAGTAAGGATCTTTTTTCTAGCACATCTAACTGCACCAGAGTTAGTACAATGAAGTCCAAGAAAATTGCTAGTTTAGGTCATCAGATTCTTACACCGAAACCTCCCAACTTTTACTAGTGAGGGCACCGACTTGAAGTAAGTGAAACACGTGTATGTAAATAATATGAAAATTGTCATGGCATATTCGCAAATGATCGATCAATCAATCCATCAGCTCAAAGTCAACTACGAAGCTTGTTAATAAACTACATTGGAGATGGAACCTAATCCCTTTTAAATTTATGGGAAGTTGTCCAATTAATCATAAATTTATTGTGCAAATGTCAATTCAGTTACGAAATAAATTTTCAATTATGTTAGTTTAGTTATAAATCTTCACGAGAAATTTCAATATAGTCATTTCAATTAATTATCGCTAGAAATCATTAACGTGACAATGTACAATTTTTTGTTTTGCCAATTCTCATAATCATAACATTAAGTTTTACACTATGTTACATTCAAAATGAACCATCAAATGCACCTAGAAAGGTGAATAGTTCGAGGGTTGTCGGGCTCTTATTTTCCCATTTAAATTAAAGGTAATAAATACTAGATCACGAGACTTTAAGGGAAAGGAAAATAAAATTAGAGATGATGACTTTGCTTAGCCCTATAAATGATCCCTCGTCAACTTTAAAAAAAAATGTTAAAGGACCATTTATGTAATTATTCATTTATTGGATATTCAAGTTTGTATGTCATATTTATGTTTGTCATATCAATACAAATATATTTCAACATAATCATAGAATAAGTATCCACTAAAAATGAGTGAAAATGTGTAAATTCGTGTCAAATTCAAGTTAAGTCATATCATCTTATTAGGATATTTTAAAACAAATCTTTGTCAGGTTCAAGTTGTGTTCTTTTATTGTGTTGGGAATCACCACTCTTAACTGACAACGACTCTCAATGAGCAACCTAACAATCATTTAATTAAGCAGTTCAAATAACTGCTATATCTCTCGTAATGAGAAACATTACCAAAGACCTCATCACCATCAAGGAATAACCTTTTTCGGGGACAAAGCTCGAGACAATGTTTGGACTCATATTTAATGATCTCTTGTCCCACTAATGTCTTTGTTTTTTTTTTTTTAATAAGATGTTGCTATCCCCACAGATTACATTCATACAATTCTTTAATCTCGGATTCTCTAGGAGTTGGTGAAAAAAATTGAGGAGAAAAATAACAGAAAAGAAAAATCGTTTTGATTCCGAAGGGTAGTAGTTGAAGTGCTGTCCCAATTCAATGACCTATCGGCTCTTGTCCCAACTAAAGTAGCCTATTTTAGTGCCTCGAAAAAGATGTGGAGTTCACTCCAGCATCTGTCAAATAATGGACAGCTTTGTAGGTCTACGTTCCTTAGCATGGTATAAGGTTTTATCCTAATTTAGGGCAGTGGCTGAGAAAGTGATGAAAGTTGGCCGATGTTTGCAACCTATAGATGAGCCTCTGGGCTGGCGATGGGGTTGCACCTAAAGACCCTAGAGGGTTTTTCCTCTGCAAAGAAAAGCTTTGTGAATAGCTCCAATTATGCCTCGTTTACTGTTTATGTAGTGGACATTCTCTGCCTTGGAATGTAATATAATGTTGCCCTTGATTTGTTTAGAAGACAAAGGTGGTTAGGACGCAGAGAGAGAGAGAGAGAGTTGAGCCTTTTATATAATCGCTTCAGTGCACCTCCTGCGAAACTCCCAAATTTTCGTCTACTCAAGTCTCTCTGGTTTGGCCCTCTGGTTTTTTTCTCCCTCAGTGAAGTCAGGAGTGCTGCACAGAAATGGCAAGCGCCATCGAGAATGGTCATGGCGTATGTGCGATTATCTTGGTCATGGTTCTGTTCGCTGCATTTCCACCAGCCACGGTGCATGGACAAGCTGTAGTAACGATTTCCCAGCCGCCGCCTAGCGACTGTCCCTATCCTTGTCTCCCACCGCCGACAACACCCACAAACTACCCCCCACCGTCACCACCTTTGTCGCCGTCGCTGCCTTCTGAGGTTTATCCGCCGCCTTCCGCGGTCTATCCGCCGCCTGGTGGGTACTTTCCGTACTATCTTCCGCCGCCATGGTACTTGGCCAATGCACCTCCCCCTCCTGATCCCATCTTGCCTTATTATCCATGGTACTACAACCACCCTCTGGTGCCAAGCTGTTCGTCGGAAATTCACCGCACACGATCCTGGGTCATGAGTCTCTCTCTTCTGCTGATGATCGTGAGTTTAGCTCTGTTTGGGTGAGTAGCTTTCGCAGTTGCACTATGGTCTTTACTTAGTTCTAGTGACAATGTTGTGCTTTTTTTTCCTCAAAAGTGGTTGCTATTTATCCCGTGTAGCAATGTGCCGGGATGCCCAGGATGTAATATGATTCTGGCCCTCAAAATTTTAACTTTACATATAGGTTCAAAGTTATAAAATGTTGCGTTTTCTTGCAAATTACAGACCTTGTTTAGTCCATTGGGATTGATTGATGCTGCAAACAATCAGGAAAGACAATTTGGTAGCCTTTTTTGCTGCATTTATGTGAAGAAGAAGCATTTGATCATGTCAATCAAGAAAAAAAAATTGAAAAGATTGCAATGCACGCTAGGAAAAGCCAAACAAAAACAGGGTCTTTCGAGTAAAAGCAGAAGAAGACCAGGACATGGTTTGAACTGCGGGTCTCAAAATCAAATTCATGTCATGGCCTTCTCGAAATGTCAGCAAAACTGGCTGTTTCTCCTTCTTGTTGCTAGTCATTCAATCTGCAATTGTCGTTTCGGTTTTCCTGGTGCTCTGAACTTTCTCTGGTTTTTCTTCTTCTTCATAAATAAAATATTCTAACAGAGCTAAACGACCAAATCTGGAGTGGGATAAATTGCCAACTTACGTAACAGGTGAGAGATCCCAGGTCAACTTTTGGCCATGACATCAACACACCAACCACCTTCATTATCGCCAAGACTCGGTTTACGTTATTAGAAAGCAAAGCGCAAGCAGACGAAATAGGTGGGGATTTATATTTTCATGCACAATCACTTCTCTACTGACTTCTGAGAGCTCCTAATGTCATCCGTTGAAAATGAGTTCAAAAATTGCGAGTTCCGAATAATTTATGGACATAAACCGATCCCGAGCTGTGTCTTACAACTCCTGTCGCTGCTGCTTATATGTTGATGTGAACTGTGAATGTGCCGGATTGCTCGATGCCTATAACATCACCCAGCAATACAAATGAAACCTGGTGCAAAGAGATTCTCTTCCGTGGCATCAAACAAAGATACTCTGGGAACGACATCATGACTCGGAGATCAAAAACCTTCAATAGGCTCGATGCAGCAAATGCCGTTCAACAACATGATCTCCTTTGTTGGACAATAGCTTGCGAGGCGTGAGACAGTATTAGAAAGTTGGATATGAGCTCCCCGTAAGTTGGGCATGCAAATTTTGTGATTAACTTTGATCTGCCAATGCCATTCAGCCTTGGGGATGAACACGTCATTTCTCGTTCCTCATTCAAAATCTAGTCACAACAAAGTGCCAGCTTCGTGATACACCTTTGCAATTTCATAATCCCACAACAATACAAAAGAATTAGATAAACAGCCATGGAACTAAGAAATTCAAAAGGCACAAATCCTAATTGTCAAGGCTACAACAGGCATTGGAGGATCCGCTTTTACTACTCACATAATATACATGGACCTCACATCCCATCCGATATTACAAATCCTAGTCATCAAGGCTACAACACAGAAGCTTGTATACCCCTCAAGAGAGAGCCCCCTGGTGCCAAGCCTCGAAAGTTAATGCCTAACCGGAAAGCTCATACATCCTATCTACTGTGCAACAGAACAAGGCGGGGCTTGGTTAAAAGGCATCACAGCATTGGGTAACCTGCAAAGATTGTGAATTAGATAACAGAGTGAATGACCCATCTTATAAAACAAGAAGATACGCGGGCAGCCAAGCATGCATCACATGCAAATTGAAAGACATAGGTGGAGACGTCAACTCAAAAACTGCAAAAGTAAACATTAACACTTTATTCAGCAACAAATTCATCGCTCACAGTCACTGCACAAGAGCACAACGAGGTGGTTGACTATTTTTATTGAGAAAGGTTCCATCAGAAAGCAGTCGAAGATGTTCCAAGATTGTTCAGAGATCGATTAAGGAGGAAATGGCAACAGGAGTAAAGGTGTGTTTAAAGATATCCTTCTGATAAATATCATCAGTGCACATACTTAGCAACACTTACGTAGCACACATCAGAGAAACAAAGGAAACAAAGTTCAGACAAGTAGCCACCCAATACAATGACAAGAACTCAGTTAGAATGGTTCAAAAAAGAATTTAAGAAGTAAAGAGTAGAACCTCCTGCGGATCAACACGCAGTTTCTTGTTGGCCTTTTTCTTGTTCTTGCGTCGCTTTTTGCCAGAATTCGTAGAAGCAATAGGCTGCTGTTCTGTACTCGAAGGAACAAAGGAGATCAACGGACTCCCTACTGCAGAGGATGCTACAGCCACTGCTCTTGGTGTTTGGAACAAATGATGCGGTGTAGGTACCTCTGAGCATGCCTTGGGAATGGCTGAACCAAAAATATAATTAGCTGGCCCAGAAGCTAAACCTTCTCGATACTTGGTATTTGAGATTTCAGAACTGCCTTTCACATTCACTCCAACAGGACATGAATACTTAGTCTCACGGTATCCAGCAAAAAGTTTCCACTTAGACTTGATCGTCTTCAAAAGAACTATTTTTGACTTGCTATCATCTGCATTACGTCCTTTATTAGTTGAATGGATAGAAACATGCATACCTTCAAAATAAAATATAAAAAATAGAATACCATATAGGGATTGAATGGCAGCACGGGCTGCCAATTGTTCAGCCTCCTTCTTGCTTTTACCAACATCGCCAGTGTAAATCACACCATTGAATACCAAAGAAGATACAAAAACTGGAACTGCCCCTTGTGGTTGAATGGTTGTGTAATTTGGCATTTCCAAATTCATTTTGGCTGCATATTCATTAAGAATAGACTTGCAAAAAATTGCATCCTGTGCAGTAATGAAATAACCATTGAATTAGTTTAAAAAAACAGAAGGGCGAATTAAAAATAAAAATATAGCAATGAGAGTGCGATGCAAACATCTTGTTTTCCAGTTGCTATTGGTCGAAACAAAATGTAAAATATAAAGACTAATCCCTAGTGTCTTATTATCTAAGTTATACAGTCAAGAATAACTATTAGTCATTTGATAAACACAATTCCAGGAAAATTCATCTAAAGATCAGATGACACCAGGAACAAGTGGAGAAATCGACAAGGTCTGGTTGACCACATGGCAAGAACATATAGATAATGAAGATCAAATGTTGACCTCCTTTGGACGTGCACATAGAACTAGATGAATTATATCAACAACCATAGAAAGGCACATTCTTGCAATCAGCCATTATAATAAAATATTAATGAGGAGAAATTGCAGAGATATCCACCTGCTGTATATTCATAATTGTAAGGTCTCAAATGAATTAGTTGGTTCCATTCAAGGTTTCTTCAAGATATCCACTTGCATGATAAGATCATGGCATCAATTGAAAGATAATGATTTCCAGCATTTCAATTATATAACTTATGCTAAGTAACAATTCAAGTGAATCAATCACAACATATATCAAGCATAGCAACAATAGATAAAAAATTATCAAACCTCATGGATGAGAGGACAGCCTTCATCCTCCATCTTTTGAGACAAAAGATCCAATGCAATTTGAGCAACATTTTGCTCGGCTTCCTTTTTTTGGGGAAACGTATTGGGAGATGTGAAGCTTTTCCCATCTACAAATACGGTAGACCGATATCTTGGTGCATGTTGAGATCCTTCATTTATTGTATTATAAATAGGAAAATGCACCATTATCTTTTGTGTATACTCCTGCAACCGATTTTTGTACATCACATGCTCTGAAACACCTGAACAAATTACACATATGTAAGGTCTCCTTTTTGGTTACTAATGATGCACACATCACTAGTCTTTTGCCCACTTTATAGAAGTGTCATCTATTTTTGGGAATTTGAAGGTCTCTTTGACCATTTGAAAACATGAAAAAAAAAAAGAGAATTCATTTCTTGTTCTATATTCAAACAACTACAAATCACAAACCTTTACAGTTCATATGAAGGGCGTACTAAAGAAAATGCCAAATTAGAAGTCATTTCTGCATATATGAGGACACTAGGATGTGAAACATCAAGGAGGGCAGTAAATTTCTGGAAAAGCATGTTACCGCCGATAAAAGTTCAATAGAAGTAGATTTTTTATTTTTTGGTTTTTTCAGCAAGTCAGATTTATCGTTCCAAAGTAGATGAAAGAATCCAAGACGCATTAAAAAAAGCAAAGCACCCTTTCCTTGACTATCGAATTATACATATGAAGCTATGGATCAGTCTCTTTTACCCATTGTTATATCATTTTTCCTGGTACACCTTTTAGATTAAACAAAATGGTCTCAATTTTTCTTAAATATCCACTATCAATAGCAAAGTCACTAAAGTTTGTCACAACACCTCATATATCTATTTATTACCATATGGTCACATTTGTTTACTCTAATTCCCCTCTAATTATCCTTCTAGTCAACAAGATCCATAGCCAATACTGAGTAAGAAAGTTCTCGAAAAAATAGTATGCAAAGTCATAGGCCAAACGTCGACTATTCGAATGAATCAAGTGTCAAAAAAGACAGTTTTGACCCTATGTGAGCACAGTGGGCCATGCATTATAATGTGGAAAAAACTTGGGCCATTTTAGAATGGTCTTTAGAAATCAGGATACATAGGGTACATTATAGAAAATGAAACAATGGAGAGCAAAGTGAGACAACCCCAAAGTTAGGTAAATGTTTAAGCTATACAAGATTGTTAACATTGATTTTTTCACCACAAAACAAGTAAAATCAGATGAGACCGTTACGGAAGGCAAGACTCACACGAAGGAGGGCAGGAAACCTGAGCTCGCTCTGAAGCCTGAGTTGAAGGTGGAACTAGAGCTTGAGCAGGGACAGCTATAGGAGGTTCTGGTTGAGAAAATTCCCTGAGATCATCCATTCTGGCTGGTACAACTGAAAAATGAAACAGACAATGACTGTCATATTGAAAGACAAGGCCTCTCCAGCACCTTTTACAACATTTACTATGAGATCATGGGTAAAAAAAATCATAGCATGAGATGGACAGCCTTTAACATTGGGGGATGAATTGGGTACTGCAGAGTGTCCAGCCTCCTAGCTCTTCATTGGTAGAATTGTTAGCAAGCCTCCACGATTAAAAAACAAGACTTGTCTTGTTTGCTTTTGGAATGATAACATAAAAAACACTTAGCCAAGAGATTCCACATCTTTTGACCAAACGATTAGGAGAGCACTTTGAAAAATAAAAAATAAAAAATGCATTATCCTTTATTTCTGCTGCAATCATACGCCAACCTACACAGCCAAATATCAGGTATGATGTAAAGAGTGTAACCTCGATGCGAAAGGAATTGGGAGAAAAAAAACATAATGTGCAACTTTTGGCTTTATCACCAGATTCTCCATTTACATCTTAAATTTGATAATTCAGTATAGAGAAAAACAGACTGTTAAGCATTTTAGCCAAATTAAATTGGTTAATCAATTTATGAATGCCAAGTTTACAGATAATCTGATCAGATGATAACCCATTGGATTATCTAGTTGTTTAAAGTCAACATATATATATATTAATCCTTTCAATCAGGATAACAATTATTTGTCCTACTTAAGTGTGCCTAAAAGCTAATCATTCTTGATTACATTATGATAGCAAAACCCATTTTAAACCAATATTTGTCAGCAAGACTTACACAAAGAAGGGTTGAACACCTGAGCTTGCACAGGAGCCTGAGATGAAGGTGGAGCTAGAGCCTGAGCTGGGATAGCAAGAGGAAGTTCCGGATGATGAAAATGACTAAGATTGTTCATTCTAACAGGCACAGCTGAAAAAAGCAAGACAGGTGTCCATCATATTGAAACATGATGCCTCTACAACATTTTTTACTGCTTTCCATTTCAGATCATGAGAAAAAGGAATCATAGCGTATGAGGATCAGCCTTTCCTATTGGGTGATGAACTGAAAGAACTGTCTTGAACTGTATCCAGCCTCCTATATCATCTCCACAACAAAAGACGCTCTATCTTGTTTGTCTTTAGAATGGTTAAGTAAGAAGTATTTAGTAAAGAAACTCCACATCTATCAACCAACAGCTATGGTTAAAAGATTAGAAGTGCACTATCCTTGCTTCTGCCGACATTGTAATCAACTTAGATATTAGGTATTAAATAAATACCAAAACCACATCTGAGATTCCAGAATAGAGGCAAACCAACTTTTAAGCACCTTTGCCTAATGAAATTGGTCAATCAATTAATGAATGCCAATTTCTCATATAATATGATCAAATTATAAACCATTGGAGAATGTAGTTGTTCAAAGTCCACATATATAGTAATATTTCTTTCAATCAGGACAACAATTGTCAGTCCCGCTTAAGTGTACACCAAAGCTAATCATTCTTGATTACATTATGCTGCCGCAAATCTCATTGTAAATCAATGTTCATCAGCAAGACTTACACAAAGAAGGGTCAAACACTCGAGCTTGTATGGGAACCTGAGATGAAGGCAGAGCCGGAGCATGAGCAGGCTCAGCAAGAGGAAGTTCCTGCTGACGAAGCTGACTAAGATTGTCCGTTCCCACTGGCACAGCTGAAAAAATAAGAAAAGTGACTGTCAAATTTGAAAGACGACGCCTCCACCGCATTTTTACAGCCTTCCATTTCAGATCATGGGAAAAAGGAATCATAGCATGTGAGGAATTGCCTTTCCTACTGGGGATTGAACTGAGGGAACTATTGTGAACTGTATCCAGCCTCCTATATCATCTCCACGACAAAAGAGACACTCTTATCTTGTTTGTTTTTGGAATGGTTAAGTAAGAAGTATTTAGCAAAGAAACTCCACATCTAGCAACCAATGGCAATGATCATAACATTAGAAGTGCACCATACTTATTTCTGCTGACATCGTAATCAACTTAGGTATTAGGTTGTAAAAAAGTACCTCAATCACATCTGAGATTCCAGAATAGAGGCAAACCAACTTTTAAGCACCTTTGCCTAATGAAATTGGTCAATCAATTTATGAAGCCAATTTCTCATATAATATGATCAAATTATAAACCATTGGAGAATGTAGTTGTTCAAAGTCCACATATATAGTAATATTCCCGTTCAATCAGGACGACGATTGTTAGTCCCGCTTAAGTGTATGCCAAAGCTAATCATTCTTGATTACATTATGCTGTATAAATCAACTTTCATCAGCAAGACTTACACAACGAAGGTTCAAGTGCTTGAGCTTGCATGGGAGCCTGAGATGAAGGCGGAGCCAAAGCACAAGTAGGCTCAGCAAGAGGAAGTTCCAGCTGACGAAATTGACTACGATTGTCCATTCTGACCGGCACAGCTGAAAAAACAAGACAGGGAAATCTCAAATTGGAAAGAGGATGCCTCTATTGCTTTTTTATGGATTTCCATTTCAGATCATGGGAAAAAGGAATTATAGCATGTGAGGAATGGCTTTTCCTACTGGGGATTGAACTAAGGGAACTATCATGAACTGTATCCAGCCTCCTATATCATTTCCACAACAAAAGACACTCTATCTTGTTTGTTTTAGGAATGGTTAAGTATGAGGTATTTAGCAAAGAAACTCCACATCTAGCAACCATCAGCAATGATCATAACATTAGAAGTACACCATACTTTTTCTGCTGACATTGTAATCAACTTAGGTATTAGGTTTTAAATAAAAACCTCAACCACATCTAAGATTCCAGAATAAAGGGAAACCAACTTTTAAGCACCTTCACCTGATGAAATTGGTCAATCAATCTATGCATGCCAATTTCTCTTATAATCTGATCAAATTACAAAACATTTGAGAATCTAGTTGTTCAAAGTCCACATATATAGTCCTATTTCCTTTCAATCAGTACAATGATTGTTAGTCCCACTTAAGTGTATGCCGAAGCTAGTCATTCTTGACTACATAATGCTGTTGCAAATCTCATTATAAATCAATGTTCACCAGCAAGACTCACACAAATAAGGTTCAAACGCCTGAGCTTGCATGGGAGCCTGAGATGAAGGCAGAGCCGGAGCCTTAGATGAAGGCAGAATCGGAGCCCGAGCAGGCTCAGCAAGACGAAGTTCTGGCTGACAAAATTGACTAAGATTGTCCGTTCTGACAGGCACAGCTGAAAAAACAAGACAGGTGAATGTCAAATTGGAAAGATAATACCTCTACCGTATTTTCTACAGCTTTCCATTTCAGATTATGGGAAAAAGGAATCATAGCATGTGAGGAACGGCCTTTCCTACTGGGAGATAAACTAAGGGAACCGTCATGAACAGTATCCAGCCTCCTATATCATCTCCACAACAAAAGACACTCTATCTTGTTTGTTTTCGGAATGGCTAATTAAGAAGTATTTAGCAAAGAAACTCCACATCTAGCAACCAACAGCTTTGATCAAAACATTAGAAGTGCATTATCCTTGTTCCTACTGACATTGTAATCAACTTAAATATTAGGTTTTGAATAAATACATCAACCACATGTAAGATTCCAGAATAGAGGCAAACCAACTTTTAAGCACCTTCACCTAATGAAATTGGTCAATCAGTTTAAGAATGCCAATTTCTCATATAATCTGATCAAATTTTATAAACCATTCAAGAATCTAGTAGTTCGAAGTCCACATATATGGTAATATTTTCTTTCAATCAGGATGACAAATGTTAGTCCCCCTTAAGCATATGCCAAGGCTAATCATTCTTGATTACAGTACACTGTCGCAAATTGCATTATAAACCAATGATTATCAACAAGACTTACGCAAAGAAGGGTCAAACGCCTGAGCTTTTATGGGAGCCTGAGATGAAGGCAGAGCCGGAACCCGAGCAGGCTCAGCAAGAGAAAGTTCCGGCTGATGAAATTGACTAAGATTATCCATTGCAACAGGCACATCTGAAAAAACGGAACAGGTGACTGTCAAATTGAAAGAGGATGCCTCTACCGCACTTTTTACAGCTTTCCTCAGATCACGGGAAGATGGAATCATAGCATGTGAGGAACGGCCTTTCCTACTAGGGGATGAACTGAGGGAACTGTCGTGAACTACATGCAGCCTCCTATATCATCTCCACAACAAAAGACACTCTACCTTGTTTGTTTTTAGGAACGGTTCAGTAAGAAGTATTTAGCAAAGAAACTCCACATCCATCAACCAACAGCTATGATCAAAGGAGTAGAAGTGCACTATCCTTGTTTCTGCTCACATTCTAACCCGATCAACGCCCACTAAAGGTAATGCAGAAGCTAATCAATCTTCATTAAGGACCGATGGTCATCAGAAAAAAAGGGCTCAAAAAACAACCAGTCATCTAAGGAAGCTAGTATTTACTTCGGGTTTTCTCTTCACTCAAGACTTTCCATCTCATCTCATCGACCAAATAGATTCCGCAGCATTTGTCAAGTACAACTCATTTCGTCATCCCATCGCACTAACAATGCATTTTTCTCCAGACCGAAACTCAGACATTTCCTCCCCAAATTCCACGTCTTTCAGGCAAAGCACGAATCTTTCACAAACAGAGAGGGAGAGAGACATTTACGTGAAGAAGCCGACGGCGCCTGAGGCAGAGCACAAGCCACAGAAGAGGCCACAGCCGGAACCGAAGCCGAGCAAGGAAGCTCCAGGCCGGGAAACTGGCAAAGGTCGCTCATTTCGCTTCCCTTCCTCTGGGCCGCTCGCTGGAAACCGAACGGCGGGCGACGGCGGGCGACGGCGGCGATCGGAGGAGGAGGTCGGGATCCGGCGAAGGCTAGGGCAGCTGAGGCGAGACGCTTTTGGGACTGAACTGCGGGAAAGGGAACGACAGGAAACAGTACAAATATCTATTCGCCCCCGCGCATCTCTGGTTCGCGTGACGTTGCACCGGCCAATTTATCCTCCTCCTTCTTATCTTGTTGGAGAAATTCCAATTAAAGACTCGAAATGCCCACGTTTTCTCCTAGAGTTGACATTATTTCTAATAAGAACTTGAAATAATTATATCAACCCTAAAGAAGGCCTTAAAATGATTATAGTTATTTCAAATAAGGGTAAGCCTCGCCGGTCGGTAAAATTTCCCGGCTTGAATGAGGCGCCCTTTAGCCCATCCTCTCCAACGAGCTCCACAAGGGGGTGGGCATTTTGGCCGCTTGCAACATGTTCGGGACCACCCCCACCATGACTTCCTCTACCGAGGCTAATGCTCCTAGATTGGGATACAGGTTCTAAGGGCCCTCGCCATGATTGCGAAACTTCAGAGAGAGAAAGAGAGGGGGGCTTGAAGATGAAGATGAAAGGGAGGGACAGACAGATTGGTGGGAGGAGGTGAGCCTAGGCGAAGGCGGGCAATGCTCATGCAGGCCATAGCAAGGGTAGGCAACCCTTGCCCAAATCTAAGAGAGGGTCCCCACCCTCTTTTGATTTCGGTGAGGACCTATTGGCCCTTGCCTCTAGTTGGCAAGGGTCGTCAACCCTTGCCCAAGCGCCGACGAACCCACTGCCTTCGTCATGGCCCCACTAGCGAGGGGGGTGATTATAGGCAGAGGCCCTCCCGTGTGTCATCTTCTTTTTCTTCTTCTTTTTTTTAATGGAACGAAAAAACAAAAAAATTAAAAGACAAAATTACCATTTCTCTACAATGAGTTCAAGCCCTTTTTTTATATTAATATGGCTACTTTAAAATCTTATTTAAAATAAAATTCACTTTAAATCCTCATTTAAGAAATTATGGCATTTCAGGTAATTATTTAAAACAATATCCATTGCATGCCCTTATACGAGAAAATGAGGGTATTTTATACCCTTATTTGGAATTTTCCCTATTTTTTTTGTTAAAAAACGGCCAATTTCAATAATTTGAAATTTACTCCAAAAATAGATTTGCGGGAAAATTTTAATTTTATGTGAAAAACTGGGGATGATCAGAAAAAGATTAATTTTATCAATTTAAGGGAAGGAATTGATTTTGTATCCATTTTTGCAAAATTTCCATGAATACCATCCATTGCTTAAGCAGTCATGAAGATGGAAACTCTAATTTACCGATCGAACGGATGCTGTTAGCCGAAATTAAAATAATTTATTTGTGTCGGTGCATATGAACCCTGCTGGTGCGGTGATTCTTTTTACATCATTAGCTTACCAAATAAAAGTCTTTTAGTAAAAGTTTTTAAAAAATGTTTCCATAGAAATGTGAAAACTCTAATGATAAAGCTGCAGTTGATTATTGTTCAAGGAAAATAGAATTGATACTAAGACTCCGTTCGTTTTGCAAAAAAAGTTATATGGCTAAAAATTGAAAGAATCGAAAATGCAAGTATTGGAATTGAAGGTTGTGAGAAATGTTAAAGTCATGAGAAATTTAGAGGTAATGAAAATGTAAATTTAGAGGGAACCGAAGGTGAGAATAATTTTGCAAGGATAGA
The DNA here is from genome assembly GCA_014182895.1 of Angophora floribunda. Taxonomy (NCBI): domain Eukaryota; kingdom Viridiplantae; phylum Streptophyta; class Magnoliopsida; order Myrtales; family Myrtaceae; genus Angophora; species Angophora floribunda. Next base: position 14,125,920 of record CM024714.1, read on the forward strand.
TGATGTCTGGCTGGTAGAGCACAACATGGTTATCTTATATCCCACCGTTGACACTTATTTACCAACAATTACGAATTTTGAAATTCATGAATAACTTCTTAACACTAGCTACAGTTATTGAGATGCAGTTACACTTGTTGAGATTCTAAACATGATTATCTACTAGAAATAACAAATCCCACCTCATTTGTTGAATCTATGTCATCTATTATTTCTATTAACCCTAAGTTTTATTACAAGGCATCAAACCTATGAATCTATTTCATGTTTTTTATTTGTGATTCAATATTTAGTCCTTGAATTAAGAAAGAACACAGAAATAGAATAAAGCTCTATTTGCCTCTACCATTCTATGAGTCTCTTTCATTTTGTGTATGGCATGGCCACTCCCTTTGGTGGCATCCCCTATGAAAGCCATATTTTGACTCAGAAATTTTCGGGATACTCCTTATAACCAACGAATAGCAAGTGATTTTCCTTATGTGGCTCCTATTTCAATGGGAACCCTACATGTCTTGCTTTTATTGCTAAATTGGAAATTATTAATTGTAGGTGTAATCATTTGGCAATCATGAGCTTGAACTATTCATTTTGTTGAAGATACCGTTGCCTTGAATTAATTGATCTTGCAACTCTAATTGATTCTCGATATCGATTATAATTGATACACTAGAATATTTTGTATTAGAAAATCATTTTCTGATTTATCCTGTACATCATTTTTCTTTAGTTATATTGGTCCTATGTATTATAAATAGGGCTACTTATTGTACATAAAAGTCAGTGAATGGGAAATACAATACATTGCTCCCAAAAACATTTTTCACTCAATTCCTTACATGGTATCGGAGCAGTGACGACTTGGCACTGTATTTCAATCTTCCTTCCGCATTGCATCCTTTTTTGTTCAACCAAAAAGCTTTTCCTTCCTCTTCCTTCCTCACGCACAACTTGTGAAAGAATAATCCCTTCATATCTCATACTAGAGACTCAAAATTTCTCCAACAATTAAAGGAAGGAAGACTTACCCTCAGATCTGCAGCCAAGTCTGGTGAAAGAAAAGTAGAATGGAGAACAAGGCCAGGTTCGGCCCAATGAAGGGCTCTACGGCCAGAATCAACCTAACTCGGGAATTTTTCCTAAGGGTCCATATGTGCAATGGATTCCCATTCAAGTCTAGCCAGCCCATAGTGTTATGGGCTCTATGGAGGGAGCCCATGTAGACAGCAATGGGCCAAGAGGAGGTCCAACCTTTGCACCTAGACACAACCCAACACTCGAATTAGGCTAGCCTTACTCAAACCAAAATGGATCAGGCCCAACAAGTTCACCTTACCCAAATTTCAAACCCGATTTTTTTCCTTTTGTAAGAATGATTGGCGGATGGCCAGAACCAGGAGATGCCCTTTACACAACGGTCGCCGATGGCCTCGAACTCCAACTAATTACGCAACAACTCACGAGGCTAGAAAACTACACCTCTTGGTCTCAAGAACTTCGGTGAGCCTTGACCACGAAAGATAAAGAGGGATTCATTGATAGATCCATTCCCATTCCAACTGATGAGCGACTTGCACGACATTGGAGGAAGTGCAACCAACTTGTTCAAACATGGATAGGGAACTACCTAACGCTCAAAGTCGTTGTCGGACTTCCCCCAACCGAAGATGCCCAGAAATTTTGGGAAAACATACAAGAGATATACGGGAAACTTGATAGGGCTAGGATTTTTTCAATCGTTCAAGCCCTATCGGAGCTAAAATAGGGAAGCATGACGATTTCAGCAACCTTTAATCGATTATCAGCTTTATGGAATGAATTAGAAGAAGCCGAATAAAAATTGTAAGGACTCAAAGAAACACTAGCTCAATACCGAGCAATTAAGGAAAGAGAGAAGGCAACGCGTTTCTTACTAATTTTAAATGAGAGTTACTTACCTTTCCGTAGTCAGATCCTTGCTATGGGACTGGTTCCTCCTCTTGGTCGAATTTATTAGCTCGTGGTGCAAGAAGAATCATAGCGGTTGGCTTCGTCGGAGTACCTTGAGGTTGGTGACCGGGTTGTCCTCGTAGCCAGAGCGACATCAGACCAGCGGTTGCTCGCGGCAAAGATTGGCCATATAGGTTTTGGGGAATCAGGAAGCAGCAGTGCAGCGAACAACGACTCTTGGAGAGGAAGCCGTGACCTAATTTTTGAGGAAGAAGATGAAATGAACTCATCTTTTCAAATGGATGGCCAAGATCTCTTTGTTCCATCTGACGATCCAAGACGCACAATGTCATCCTTGAAGATGAATGGCTTAGATCTTTTTGCACGATCCAAAGGCTCAAACTTCATCCTTGCGGCTCCCCAATTGAACGGCCCACAACGTGCAACTTCAACATGGAAATGATCAAATGGAAAAAATTCCAACATATCACATAATTCCAATAAAGCAAGAGGTAAATTTTGTGATTATTGCAAACATCCTTATCATACTCAAGAAAATTGTTAGAAGTTGTGTGGAAAGTCAATTGAAAAAGAAAAAAATGAGCGAGATCTCTCTGTTGTAGCACATGCCAAGGTCAATAAGCTTATTGGCAATGATCAACTCCAGCAAATAATGAGGGCTTTAGGCTAATTGGGAATGCAAGACAAAATGACTAGCTACGTAGGTACTGCCCACTACTGAAGCTCTATTTCAAGTAAAGCATGGATTATTGATTTAGGTGCTAGTGATCATATAGTCTGCGATGAACACTTCTTTACCAAAATCCATAAATCGCGTCCTCATACATCTATCTGTCTTCCAACTGGAAATGACACATTTGTTAGTAAAATTGGGGACGTTTAGCTTAATCCCATAATCTCAAGAATGTTTTACTCATTCTAGATTTCCAGTTTAACCTTATCTCCGTGTCCAAGTTTTGTAAAGACAACTCTTGTCGAGTCTTTTTCGATTTTGACATATGTTTCTTTCAGGCCCTTTCGACTGGGAAACTTATGAACTGGGGTAACAATCACATAGGGCTCTATTTTTGGGCCACTCTTCCTAACAATCTTAATGTTTTGCATTTTCTCTTGAATAAAGGCACTCCATGTAATGCCAACATTAATAAAAACACTTCATTATCCCATCAGCATTTAGGCCATAGCGCCTCTTTTCCTCATCCAAAATGTCCTATCTACCCTTTGGTTAAACAATCAAGATTACCTTTTCCACAAAGCACCTCTCATGCTGATGTAGCTTTTTCTCTCCTACATATGGACATTTGGGGACCATACCATATTCCACACCACGATGGTTCCCGTTTCTTTCTCACGATTGTAGGCAATCTTACACGATCAACTTGGGTTTTTTTTATGCAATATAAAGGGCAAGTCATTTCCTATCTTAAAGTGTTCTTCGCTCTTTCTAAAAATCAATTCAATAAATCCATAAAACGAACTCAAACTGATAATGGCCGAGAATCTTTTAATCATGAGTGTTTTGCATTATTCACTGTGAATGGCATCCTACATGAGAGTTCTTGCACATACACTCCTAAGCAAAATGGTGTTGTTGAAAGAAAACATCGTCACCTTCTAGAAGTTACTCGTGCCCTTAAATACTAGGCTTCTATTCCTGATTTGTTCTGGGGAGACTGTGTGGTCACTATAGTATACCTAATCAATCAAATGCCATCTCGAGTTCTTAAAGGAAAAACTCCATTCAAGCTACTTTTAGGGAAAAGTCCATATATTCAACACCTTCACGTTTTTGGCTACTTGTGTTATGCATCCACTATGGGCTCTCGGGATAATTTAGGGCTTAGTGCCATTAAATGCATTTTCATGGGATACCCTAATCTTCATAAGGGATATTTAGTATATGATTTATTCATTGAACGATTCTTCATTAGCAAAGATATTGTTTTCCATGAAGATGTTTTCCCATTCCAAGAGGAGTTATCTTCTCACCAACAGAATAGTAGTACTGTTGAACATCGTCCATTTTTGACTGAAGAAAATATTTCGACTTCACAATCAATGATGATTCCTCAGATAATATCTCCCATGACAACCTCAGTTCCTCAAGATGATGCAGCCTCATCATCAGAAGTACAAAATATGGCTTCGAGTACTTCATGGGAAGTAACATCGTTTGATGATTGTAATACCTCTCCATCCCAAGATGATATTCCCTCTGAAGAACATGGTGTCGTTCCATCCATCACATCAAATGCTCCTCGGAGCTCCAATCATATAAGACGCCCGCCCACATGGACAGCGGATTACATTTGCTCAACAAAAAGGATGACTAGTACACAATATATTGTCTTATCCTATGTTAGTTTTGCTCATCTTTCACCTGAACATATATGTTACATTAGCAGAATATCTAAAGGACAAGAACCATCTTCATACGAAGAAGCTATCCAAGACTCATTGGCAATAGGCTCTAGTTGATGAAATGCAAGCCTTGATCGAAAATAAGACTTGGGACATTGTTCCTGTACCCACTCATCATAAAACTGTTGGGTGCAAGTAGGTATACAAGATCAAATACAAGGTAGATGGCACCATTGAACGTTATAAAGCAAGACTAGTGGCAAAAGGGTTTATTCAACGAGAAGGCTTTGACTACACTGAAACATTCTCCCCAATAGCCAAAGAAGTAACAGTTTATTTTTCTCTCTATTGATGTCCTTCATGACTGACCTCTTCATTAGATGGACATCCACAATGCATTCCTTCATGCCGATCTTAAAGAGGAGATATATATGGACCTTCCATCAGGTTTACGCAGACAGGGGGAGAATAAGGCATGTCGTCAAGATACAGCCTTTAGAAGAAGCGAAGAACCTATTCGTAGAATTTGTAAGGTTTATTATTGGTACCACATTAATAATGCCAAAGCACCAACACGCTAATTCTTAGAAATGAATAATCAAATGAATAATAAGTACTTTTTACTAGCCACATAAAAAACAAAAGGCATTAACTTTTATAAGCGATGGAAAGAAGCATTAGTCCATTCCATGTATTATTTGACATTTTGTCACATCTAAAGGTTTTGTTGGCCTATCCTTCTTAATGGATGTTTCCATCTACGGGAGCTGTTAGTGGTAGTCGCTCCAGTGAAGGCGCCTAGCCTCACTATATTTCTTATTTTAACGTGTCAGTGCCTATATGTCTCGCATCCGTTATTCCAAGCTATATATTTTCTCTTCCAATAAGATGAGAATATCTCAGTATTTTTCATCCTAGAGTTCATACAAAGCAATTTATAAGCGTTTATCTAATTGTAGGGACCAAACACTTTTCCTTTTGCTTAATATAGTAGCTTCCACTTTATAGCTACCATGAGGAAATAAACGTTAGCAAGAAATAATTAATGAGTAAAAGATACAGATAAGAATTTGCTTCCAACAATCTTATTGATAGAGCAAGAGTAGAGCCATCACTAATCTATTTTAAGCTGATTATGAGCCGTTCTACCTCTGCCAAGTAGAGTTTTAGGGTTGGGGAACTTTATTAGGTACTTTTACCATAAGCTTTTTATCGATTTTCTCTTTTTAAGATAATCATTTTCTTTCCTACAATCTTTTCGATTTTTGTTCCTAATCATGTAATTCTAATAACAGTAAATGCATAATTAAAAGCTAAAGCAAAAGTTAATGTAAATTCGACCTGAGCCATATTAAATTAAGAAAATGACATTGTCATGAAGGCCTGAGACAAGATTTCTGCGTGCGATGAGATGCATGAGTATTTTCTTCCATCTTCTATACTTTTTAAAGGTAATTCAAAGGTAAATGAGAGATTTTCTTTAAAAATAAAAAAACGAGATGGAAATATATTTTTATTCCTTAAAATTAATGTGAATTGTACATATTAGGGAAAAAATAACGGACGGTAAGACTACAACAAAATGGAAATTTTGGGAACAGTTCAAGAGTTGAAAGTTTGAATAAATATGTATTTTTATCAACGTTGATGGGGTTTTGTGTAATTTCAACTATCTACAACAAAGGAGCAAATTCCAAAATTTTGGGAAAATTATTTAAATTTTTTTAAATCTATTGCACTTTTACTAATTAAGTCATAAATTTTTTAATTCTGTCAGTTGAGTATTAAATATTTTCATATTTTATCAATTGAGTCAATTCAATCGATTTTGGTCGAAAATCACTGACGTGGACGGTGGTCATCCTATATGACACCAATAATATTAAGGTGAATAGTTTTAATAATATTTTAATATTTTATAGAAATTTTTTATTAATTATTTTATTTTGTCTTTATTTTTTCTTTTTGTCTAATTTTCATATTTTCTTTTTCCTTTTTCCTGCCGCCGGCCATCGTTAGGCCTCGTTAATGGCCAGCTAGGTCAGCTCTCGTCTAAGGTCGGTAATGGCCGACAGAGCGAAAAAAGAAAAAGAAGAAGAAAAAGAGTAGAAAAAAAATGGAAGAAATATTAAAATATTATCACGAATCATTTAGACCGGCGCCCGCCCACATAAAACGATAGGTATCGACGTTAGAGATCTCCGGCCAAAATTGCATGTGAAAAGATTCAGTAACTAGTCAGTACAATTAAAATATTTAAGGTTAAATCGACAAAAATGCATTAAATTTCCCATTTTCAATGGGCATGTTTGTAAATTCGCCCTCAGTCTGCACGTCCAGCATCTTCCCGGGAAAAAAAAGAACTCAAAGAGATATCTTCTTCCCTCCCCTTATCTTCTGATTTTCTCCGCAATCGCTCCGCCAAAATCAGCGCCTCGATCTTCTCGATTAGGGCTTTTCCGTTGCCGCTACCCATAAAACCCTCTGCAATCCAGCATAGCATAGCTACATCCCACAAGAAGGAAGGAGATTCATCAATGGCCGGCGACCGGAAGAGATCGCGCCACAGCATTCTTCGCGCCGCCCGCTTTCGTGCCCCGCCCTCGAGTAAGCCGTTCGACAAGAAGCGCCGCGTCTCCCTGAATCCGAGGCCGGAATCGAAGTCCCCCGCGTACCCCGTCCTCCTCCTCCTCCTCATCATCATCATCATCACCCGACGGTCCACCACCACCGGGTCGCCGCCGCCGCCGCCGCCTTGGAACAGGAAGTGGGCAAGCGGCTGGCGTTCAATTCGTACCTCGACGTCCCCGATTTGCCCCCCAAGATCAGGGTCTTGTGCGAGATCGTCGCCCAGACCCCCTCCCACGCCGTCGAGGAGATCCTCGGGGACTCCGGCATCGGGGTCGAGCAGGAAGACGTGGAGGAGGTGCTCAAGCTGTCCTACGGATTCCCGGGCTCCGCTGTCAAGTTCTTCCGGTGGTCCGGGCATCAGCTCAAGGACGACCACAGCCCGTACGCTTGGAATTTGGTGGTCGACATGCTGGGTAAGAACGCCCTGTTCGATGCGATGTGGGACGCCGTGAAGTCGATGCGGAAGAAAGGGTTGCTCTCGCTCGCCAGCTTCGCTTCGGTTTTCAGTAGCTACGTGATCACCGGGAGCTTGCAAGAAGCTATTATGACTTTTGAAGTGATGGACCAATACGGCATGCCGCCTGATGTTGTGGCATTGAATTCGCTTATCAGTGCAATTTGCAGGGACGGTAAGACTCTGGATGCGGAGGACTTCTTACGAATAGTAAAGGAGAGGATTAGGCCGGATGCGGATACGTATGCGATACTGTTGGAGGGTTGGGAGAATGAAGGGAATGTGACTGGCGCTAGGCGGACTTTTGCCGAGATGGTGAGGGAAATCGGTTGGGACCCCGCCAACGTGCCTGCCTATAGCTCGTTTTTGTGTACTTTGCTAAAGGATCCTATTGGAATGTCTGAAGCATTGAAATATTTCCGGATGATGAGCGATCGCCGGTGTTATCCAGGTATGAAGTTCTTTCAGAATGCATTGGAGGAGTGTATTAATCGTACCGATTCTAAAGGAGCCAACTTTCTATGGGAAGCTATGGTAGGAAGAGTTGGGTGTAGACCAGATACAGAAATGTATAATTCAATGATAACTTTACATTGTTACACCGACCAGATCGATGTAGCCGAGAGGCTGTTGGATGAAATGGTCTACAATGGGGCATTTCCCGACGATAGAACTTACAATATTTTGCTTCAGTTCTTGATCAAATGCAGGAAACTAAAGGAGGCCTCGATAGTGTTTACAGAGATGGTAAAAAATGAATGCTTGCCAAGCCTGGCCAACTGTAATGCAGCTGCCAGGATATTTATGGATATAAGAGACCATCACTCAGCTATGAAGGTCTGGAAGTGGATGGTCGAGTACTACAGGTCCGATTTGGATGAGACTGGAAATATTATGATTTTGGGGCTTCTTGATCTTGATAGGCTCCCTGAAGCAGTCAAATATGCTGAGGATATCTTTGAAAGAGGAATTAAATTGTCCTCTTCCACATTGTTGAAATTGAAACAGAGCCTTTCCAAGGCCAGAAAGTTACATGTGTATGATGAACTTTTGAGGAAGTGGAGAAGTCCTCTTGTAGTTTAAAATTCATTCAAGTCTTCGTGTTTAGAGGTGGCATTTTCAGATTGGCTATATTTTGTTTCTAGTCAACTGTATATCCTGTGCCTCCATTTCTTTTGTCCCTGCTAAGTTAAGAATGAACTGTGAATCATTAAACCTTCTTGTTTGCATGAACTATTCTCCGTGGTTGTATGGACAGTGTTAATCTGGATATCTGTGTCAAACAAAAACCCTGCTTTTGAGTAGTAGACTGTTTTGTGTCAAATTTCTCCTCTTATGGAGAAGATGGTCTCACTAAGCTAATTGGGAGGGTGAATGTTCTGGCTGTTTTTGGACGATGAATGGATATCAGTGTCTGCAGTTGCGCTTATATCTTTGTGAGTAGATTCAGCAGCCTCTCTCCATCTATGAATGTTTGCGTCACAGCCATGTCTTTATGTTAGAGCACTCTAATGTTGAGCTGGTATTCTTGGAGCTGTAATGTTTTGGGTGGTCTTTTGGAAACGTCATTTTCGGTTTTCACTGTTAGTTCAATATCAATACCTGCAATTAGAAGAACTATTTTTGTCAACGCTTTGTAATTTTTTGGATGGTCATTTTGTCATCCTTTTCTGGTAGCCTTAGCTTGTTTTACTACAAAAGAAGGTGATAATATCGCATGGCCCTTGTTTGTCGGAAGATTGTACCCGTTTTTGGTTGTAACGTACCCTTCATTTTGCATAGAGTAAGGAGTGGATTCATGTTTAGGGACGCTGCATGTTCGTTCGTTGTTGGATATATCATGATTTGACAGCCATTAACAAACTAGTTGCCAAGAAGCTCAGTTGCATTGATGAGATGGTCTGTCTTGTGAGGAACGCCAAATGCAAAAGTTCGAAACGTCGATGACATTTTTATGTTGCACTTGCTATGCGGATCATCTGTTATCTGGTGTCTCTCAAATCGTTCAGAAATCAAAACTGCAGCGAATTATCATCTTTGGATGCTGTTGACATTTCTTAGGCCATTAGATGTCTTTGCCTGGACAGCCAAAAGAATGAGATGTGCCTGCCTAGCCATACGTGTTCGGACATTCCCAACGAAGAGAGATGCCGAATCCTGTTCGCTTTGAGTCTTGAAGTGCCTTGTGAAGTCAGTAGTCATGAGGGAGGAGGGTGCACTGATGGCTGATGAAGTTTTTTGTTAATGATCTGTAGTGTTCTTGGGCAGCAACTTTCCTAGTGAATTGACAATTCTCCCAAGATCGCGTGACAAACTTCTTGTAAGCCATTTTCTGTGTTTTTTTCCCCACGAAATTGGTAGGATTGCTACTGGAGAATTATTCATTAGCAAGTTTTAGGTTGTTCATTAGAATTATTCAATTGCACCAAGCCCGGCCCGCGCCTCTGCATCCTTGGACCGAGGCTGGGGTCAAGGTTAATTCAAGGTTGACCAACCCAGATCGACCTCGATCCATGGTTATGAGGGCTTGGCCACAGTCGTGGTGACATAATTTTGATAGAAGGCTTATTTAAAACTTGAAAGGTTCAGGCTTACCTAAATTTTTCTCTAGCATTTGCCCCTTCACATGATATCGCCTAGAAACCAGAGTGAGCTCATTTTAAAAGGGCAAGGGATGCCTCGATAGGGCTTCACTTGGCCATGTGAGTTGAGATGAAACCCAAACCATGAGGCGATTTCACTTATAGAAATACTTGATACACAGAGGAATTGTCCTCAACAATTTCCGTAGAAATGAAGCTGTCGTGGTAGAAAATAAAGATATCATTTTACATAAGATAAGGCATAAAGAAATAGCTCAAAATTGGAGATTTTTACGGTGAAAATAGAAGATTGGTTAGTCAAAGAATACTAATATCAGACGATGTAATTGTTACTCGTAGCACCTGAATTTTATCATGTGAATTTTATCATGTGTTTAAAATTGTTATATGTAGTTTGACAGAAACTACTTGTTAAACTACTTGTTAAATTGTTTAACATTTCGCATGAATTTTTCCTTTTGAAAAAAATTAAAGGCGAAATTTTTAGTTCATATTATGTTAATGTAAAGTAATATTGACTCGATAACAATTAAGAACTGGTTAATGAGGAGTTACAAAAAAGTTGAAATGTACAATAATTGCTAATTTGCGATATTGAAGCCCATCAAAGCTGTGTAGAACTAAACTTATGGTTTTGAATGAGAAGTGAACAAATCCTAATTGGAGATAAATTGGGTGGAGAGTGCATGACAAGCTCTACTTGCAAGGAAAATCATCAATCTCTCAAAATTTAGCCAAAAAAAAAAGCTATTCCGAAAAAGTCACGATCTTTTTCCTTCCCACTCTGTTTGAGATGTTAAATAATATCCATCATGATTAATCAAAACTAATTTTTTATCATAAAAAATATTGAATTAGTACATTTGTGACAAATTTACTTTTTGTTAATTTTCATTAAATTTGATTAATACCGTAAAAAATACAAACTAGTACACTTGTGACAGCTAGATGATAAAATCTCAAATTGATATACTAGTCAACTGTTAGGAAAAGTATAAGAAAAGTCATAAACCTTTTACATTGGTGTCAATTTAGTCATAAACATTTTATTGGTGCCAAGTTAGTCATAAACCTTTTAACTTAATACCAATTTAATCCTAAAACTTTTAATCTAGTGCCAATTTGGTCCTTCCAGCTAATTTTAGCTTAATTTTGCTGACATGACACAGTTGACGCTAACGTGGACAACTTTTAATAATGATTTAATTTTTTTCAAATTATTTATCTATTTCTTTTCTTTCCTTTTACCTTTTCTTTTACCTTTTCTTTTTTCTTTTCCTTTTTTCCCCTATTCTCCTCCTTCCTCCAATCGGTTATCAACTGGGTGACTAGCCAGAGGCGAGGGCCGATAAGGTTGAGGTCAACCTCTTCGGCCTTCGGCGCACCTAAGGTTGCCTCGCGCTTGGCTAGAGAAGCTTGCCGTTGCCAGGTCTAGCAAGGGTCGAGCCTCGCCTAGCCATTGGTGAGGCTCAAGCTGTCACAAGCATGGCCTCGTGGTCATTGGCAATGGCTCAAGTCATCGCAAGCGTGACCTTGTAGACTTTGGCGACGGCTCGAGCTCTCACCTAGGGCTGGGCAAGGCTCAACCTCACCCTCATGGCTGCTAGCAAGGGCTTGAGCCTAGCTAGTGGTCGATGAGGCGCGTTGAAGGCCGATGAGGTCAACCTTGACCTTGCCAGCCCTCCCCTCTAGCCAAAGGGAATAGGTTAAAAAGAAAAGGACAAGAAAAATAAAAGGAAAAAGGAAAGAAAATAATATAAAATAAATAAATAAATAATTCAAAAATATTAAAATATTATTAAAAGTTGTCCACGTTAACGTCGGTTGTGCCATGTCAGCCATCTAGTGTCCAAGTCAACAAAATCCGGCCAAAGTTAGCTAGAAGGATCGAAGTGGAACTAGGTTAAAATTTTTATGACTAAATTAGCATCAAGTCAAAAGGCTTAGGACTAAATTTGCACCAATAAAAGATTTAGGACTAAATTGACACCAAACCAAAAATTTTATAACTAAATTAACACCAATAAAAAGTTTATGACTAAATTGGCACAAATGCAAAATGTTTGGGACTTTTTTGACACCTTTTTCATTAACTGCTACACATCATCTAACTCAGTAATTTAACAATAAAAATATAAATGAAATTAATGGAGAGTAAATTTTTCAAAAGTGTACCATTTTATGATTTTTGATGGTTAAAAAATTAATTATTGATAAATTTATCACAGGTATATCAATTTGGGGTATTTCATGGCATTGACTCTTAAATAATTGATAGAACATTTATAGTTTTAGTCACTTTATTAATGACACTTTTATCTTAACAACATTAATAATGTAACTATCAAAGAAATAATTTATCAAAACTATCATTTATATGGTCACCGTAATTGTTATGCTTAACGGTAATCATAAATAGATTATAAGTAAATAGATAATTGACATATGACTGAAAAGATTAATACACATAATGATTTTAATTATTGTGTATTATTATCAATTGTATTAAAATCATTTATAATACAATGATTAGCATAATTATTCACTACTTAATTTGGTTTTACAAATGATTATCTAAAAATTTCATAATTAAATATAATGATGCTCATTAAATAAAAATTGCCTCAGTTATTAGTTATTTAAATTTATGTTATACATAACCAAATAAATTTGAAAATTTACATGTAATAAAGAAATATACTATAAATTAGGGAAAAAGTCATAAAAAAGTTCTAAAATATGCCTACTATAACACATTTATCTTGACTTTTTTTTGTGATATCAAAAATCTCAAACTATATCCACTTGACATATTTACCCTAAACTTTTTCTTGTAATATAGAAAATCCTGAATTTACCTATGTGACACATTTATTATTAGATGATTTTTTAGTCAAAACAATGTCATTTTTATTTCACTTAAGCTACATGAACTTTATGTCAACACTATCTACTTTTTGGCATCCATGTAGACAAATTTCTAATGGTTCTCATTGAAAGAACTTTGATGGGGGAAAATACGTCACATAGGTCTAACTTAGAGATTTTTTATGTCACAAAAAAAGAGTTTAGCATAAATATGTCACATTGGACATAATTTAAGGTTTTTGGTTGTTTGCCTTATAAACTAAAACTAATATTCTACCATTATAATCAATATGTCATTAATATTCAACAAAAAAGATAATGACGTATAACATAATTATGCATTGTTTACAAACAGCAAGCAACCTGATTACTACATATCTAATATTGTAGTTATTATCCGTATTCATTTGCAATCACAGTGTCAATCAAATGAAGTGACAATTATACCATTTAAAAAACTCAACAAGCAATAGCTATTACGTACATTCTAGGATACAATGTCTCTCATAAGAACACAACGGTGCGCTTCAAAACGTTGTTCAACCATGAATTCAAACTTATAAGTTCAAGAGATATATAGTATGGACGAGAAGAAGAAAGAAAGCACATTTATATGCCGTTGTCTTTTCAGCCTTCCTGTTTACACCAAAAAATATTGAGTCGTCGACGTGAACGCACGTGACTAATGCGTGATATGGACGATCACATGACTTACATGTGACTAATGTATGGGCATTATCATGCACATGAGTTGACGACCACATTGATATTAGCTATTGGTATTGACACACATCAGCAATACATGTTGATGGATACCACCAATCAATTGTCGACATATGACGACAATGAATGATTAACAATTATCAACAAGTGTGCTGATGAGCGAAGGACAATGTACAATTTGTTGAATACATGAGAAATGTTGAGATACAACTCTACTCTTTTGGATCTCTTTGCTATATAATATGGAAAACCAGAAATGACATCATTTTCAATGGCCACAACCTATGCATTTCCTCTATGAAGAAATACCTCCATAAGGCGGTCAAAGACAAAGCTTTAGCTTTCAAATCGGCTGAAGACAATCCCACAAACAAAAGGATACAACGTAGCTGGGGGATAGACCCTCAGATTTTTGGAGTGGAGTCGGCCAATACTTAGTTCAGGATGGCATAGGTTCTCTTAGGTCTTTGGGATCCTATCACATTTGTATTTTCTTTTGGTGACCGCGGTATCCTTCTAGTGTCTGGTGGTACCGTGGTTTCCCCCCCCCCCCTTTCTCTTGCTGTACAGTTTCTCTGGTTGTCTTTATAAAATCTTACCTTACCAAAAAAAAAAAAAAATTCTAAGTTCAAGAGGACAAAGCAATTAACACAAAGGAGCAGTTGGCAAGCACTTACATGAGGAGCACGTATGATTGTAAGCTCAAGACCCCCGTGTTGGGAAATTGAAATTGTGAAGCAATTGACATGAATGTTTTGAGAGAGCAACCGTCTAAGAACAAGATTATAGGCTCGTGAGAATGTGGGCACAAGATTTTCAGAATGGAAGAACAAAGGAACAACCACTTGGAAACAATATCATGGAGCACGCATTTTCGATGAAGTAACCGCTCAAGAACAAGGTCAAGAGAATGTGAAAGTATGGGCAAAAGCCTTTTAGAAATGGAGGAGCATGGCGGCAATCGATGGAAACCATTTTAGGAGAATGCAATCGCTAGAAACCGCTGAAGAATAGTTACACGCAACCATTATAAGTACCACTGGTCATCTATTGGAGAGCCCCTCCCTCCATAAATCAAACAAATTTATTATCTTTCAGTTATCTTTACTTTTTTATATTGTACTTTTATTTTCCAGATTCACGTTGCCGAATAAATTCCAGCATAGCTCTTTATTGTAATTTTCAAATTTGTGTCATCAATTAAATTTTGGCATGTTTTATCTTAGTGTTCTCAAGATTTGTTATTGATTAAATTCCGGCAAAGTTTGTTTACGTTCAGTTCATTTGTAATAGCTATACTTGTCAAGCCTTGTCGTCGATTAAATTCACACACGATTTGTATTTGTATAATTTGGTTTGGAGAAAAGTGGTCGATTTCCTTAGTTGTCTGATATTTTCCATTTGGAGTCGACATAGAACATGTCTCCATATATTAAAGTCGAAAAAATACTTTTCATGAAAGGTATTTCATCGTGGGAGAAATTTTGACAAAACACTTCCTTCAGTCTATTTAAAAACCCAATGAAGTGAATGGATGTGCTAATATCGACGAGTTGTACTTCAATAACTTTTGGAGCCAAATTGGTCCTAAGCATTATACCTTTTGGACTGAAATTGTTCCTCGCACCATTTCATGCAAGAATGATATCATTGCATATTCACAAGCATACTACATATATCTCTTTGAAGGATCTGCTACCGAGTTCCTTAATACCAAAACCCCCCCATCAAAGCGTGGAGGGAGCACAGATAGCATCTTCATGGTGCAGAGCAGGATCGACAGAGTAGGATTTCCCAGACTGGCCAATGATACCATTTTTATAGCACAAAATAAAGACAAATAGGAGTGGTGCATGCAGAGGTCCGTGAAGGAGACCGTATCATAGATTATGATGGAAATTGGGATGAAGGCGAATGGTCGAATCAGGGCAGCACCCACAAATCGAAAAAGCGTTCGGAGAGTTCATGTCATGCAAATCTTTTAAAATAGGGTTTGCACGATACGGCTACAGACTGCACTTTAATGTTTGATGGACCCGCGAGTGTACCGTTATCGATGGACATATATACAAAGGAAAACTCACTATACCTAGTGCGGTTTAATTACAGATGAGCACATTAGAATAATTCTGGTGATGATGATGAGGGGGACATGAAAGTTGGACATGTTAGCAATAATGCAAAGCGTGCGTGGCAACTGTCATGTCAGCTGGTGAACCGGGGCTAAAATAATTTAATCAGGCTTTGTTGATTCTTGCTTCTTATAATGGTGCATTCGCCAACCTAGGGGAGCATATCGACATGAAGGGTGTTTGATGACGGATCTAATTTTGTTTAATAGGCGTGGTCCTTAAAGTTCGGTTTGTTCAATTTAATCTTTAAACTTTTTTTTTCAACATGTAATGTCTTTTTTGAACTTTCAATTTCATTTATATAAGTTTTTCAACTAATCTAAAATAGTAAATTGTCATCCTTACTTTAAAGATTGATTCCACATTCAATCGGTATCAAACTTTGCATTTGATATGAATAATGTCCTCTTCTTCTCAAGTTTCCAAGAGAACGGTGAAAGTAATAGAGAACGAATGGATGGTTAAGCATCATGCGTCGAATTGAAATAGAAAAAAGTGGTTTGTACTTGTTACTAGTAAAGATTTCATCTACTTTGATTGATATATCTTTATCTTTGTACGGAGTTTTTTTTTCATGAGTACCAACCCAATGCTTTAGTTCAATCACTTTTACACTTAGTCCAGCCAAACGGATCAGCATCTCTAGCTTTCTCAGATATTAATAGTGCTAACCAAACCGAACGGACTTATCAATTTGAAGGACCTCATCAATCTCACCATGAGGTAGCCGACATAAAAAGTATCACCATGAAGTACACTGAGAATGATAGAGCAATGTTGCATCAATTATTAGAGGGATTACAAAGGACCCATGTTGGTGTTTGGTCACATGGTAAAAAGAAAAGATCCGACTGGACTTGCTATGATCCTGAATTATCCATAGGAACCCCCCCCCCTTCCCTTTTCCGAGCAAATCGAATGCTACAAACAGAAAGTGATTGAGCAAATGAAACCGAAGATGCAATGATGTCTCTATCCCGTCACATTAGTGGAAAGTATTGAGATGCATGCTTGAATTATTTTGGAAAACTCTTATATCGCTATATAGGCATAATTTAGAGCTGTTAATATATTCTAATTCACTTATAACTTATTAGTTTAAATTTTTGACTAAATGAGGGTTCAACTGAATATATTGATGGGCTTGAACTTGGACTCTCTTTTAGCAATTTTTCTATGTAAAAATATTATACTTTTGCTACGCGCTTCTAACAAATGATATCTCAAGAAATGAGGAAAAGTGTCAAAAAAGTCTTGAACATTTTGCATTGATGTCAATTTGATCTTAAACCTTTTATTGTTACTAATTTAGTCATAAACCTTTTAATTATGTGCCAATTTAGTCACAAACCTTTTATTGATGTCAATTTAGTCATAAACTTTTAATCTAGTGCCAATTTGGTCATTTCAGCAAATTTTTGTTGGATTTTGTCGACGTGGATGCCAGCTGCTGATGTGACATGGGCGGCGCTAACATGGACAACTTTTAATAATATTTTAATAGTTTTTTTGAATTATTTATTTGTTTATTTATTTTCTTTTTCTTTTTCTTTTTTTTCCCTCTCCTCCTCCTCCCTAGGTGCACGGGAGGCCAACAAGGCCAACCTTGCTCATTAGCCCTCACCTCTGCCGGCTACCCAACTGGTGATCAGCTAGAGGAAGGAGGAGGAGAGGGGGGAAAAAAAAGAAAAAGAAAAAAAGAAATAAATCAAAAAATATTAAAATATTATTAAAAGTTGTCCACGTTAGCACCATCGATGCCACGTCAACCGACCGGCATCTATGTTAGTAAAATCAGGCCAAAATTAGCTAGAAGGATCAAATTGGCACTTAGTTAAAAATTTTAGAACTAAATTGGCACCAATAAAAGTTTATTATTAAATTGGCACAAATGCAAAATGTTTAAAACTTTTCAGCCCAAAAAAAAAGAATCTCATGACCAACCCGACTCAATTTTTGAGTAGTGGACATTGTAGTGTGGTTTGGAGTGGTAATTCATTGGCTTAGTTTTCGAATGAATATGAGTTCAACTAAATATATTAACGAGCTCCAAAGAGTGAGAATATATTGAGGTTAATACTATGAAGACATCCAAACTAGTCCTTTGATAAATATATCCCAAATTAATTTTGGATCACCAAAAACCCCAAATTGGTATACATGACAAATTTACCTCAAATTAATTTTTATGTCACCAAAAACTCAAAACTGATACATCCATGTTATATTTACCTTTCGTTAGCTTCCATCAAATTTTATCATAAAATTGTTAAGTTGGATAGCACATAATAAAAACCTAGTTGGCATAGCAAGTTAATGTAAAAGTTCATAACTTTCTCTTTTTGTTTCTTCAATTAACCCTAATTTGAAAAAGTTTAGAGTAAACGTCTCACAATGGGTATAGTTCAAGGTTTTTCACAACATAAAAAAGGTTTAAAATAAATATGCCACAATAGACATAGTTTGAGATTTTTGTGACTTTTTCCCTAAAGATTTCGGTGCTACTTTAGTAAATTTTTTGTCAATCTTTGATGGATTTTCGTGAGATAAGACCCTAAAATCATTGTTAAAGAGGGTTAAGTGGATGATAAGGTTTGAGGAAATTATTCCCAAAACAATACCCAATGCTTTAGTTCAATCGCTTTCATTCATTTAATTTCACATAGAGATTAATGACAAATAATTTTTGAATTTTAACTTAATGTGCAATCTTGTCTGGGACATTTAATTTCTTTGATATAGTCCATCAACTATTGATAAAATATTCAATGTAGTCATTCTGTTTGTTTAAATGATAAATTAGATGTTATTTAATGACATGGATTATTATATAGTGAGTTGGACTTTTAAAAACAACGAGTCAACAAATCAATCGTTTTATTCATCTACTTTAGAAAAGGGAAAAAATTAGGACATTGACATGTCCATGATTATTTGATAATGTGAATCATTATATCTTGATTTGAGATATCTTTGCTTTAATAACTCATGTGTAACTTTTTGTTGTTGTCAATAGCTCAAATTTCACAAATTGGAAGTTAAATCAACAAATTTCATTAATTCTAATCAATGAAAGGACAATATTGAATATTTTCATATAGTTTAGAGACTAAATTAAATATTTACCAATAGTTCAACGATTATATTAAACAAATTAAAAGTATAAAGACGACATTAAATATCGGATCAAAGTTCAAAAATTGTTTATGTCATTTTGCCTCGCATAAATGGGTCTATATGTCATAGCTTTGTTCATACGTTTATGGTGTTAATCAAACCGAGAGAGCTTATTAAGCAAGCTCATCAATATCACCATGAAGTACACTGCAATCGAATGGGCAATGTTCACACCAATTATTAATGTAATGAGAGGACACATGTCGGTGTTTGGCCATATGGTAAAAAGAAAAGATTCGACTGGACTTGCTTTGATCC
Organism: Angophora floribunda; assembly: GCA_014182895.1. Classification (NCBI taxonomy): domain Eukaryota; kingdom Viridiplantae; phylum Streptophyta; class Magnoliopsida; order Myrtales; family Myrtaceae; genus Angophora; species Angophora floribunda. The sequence continues at coordinate 14,145,077 of CM024714.1, forward strand.
TGAATTGTCCATAGGACCCCTCTTTCCGGGCGAATCGAATGCTACGAACAGAAACGGACCAAGCATGTAAACCCGAAAATGCAATGATGTTTCCATCCCAACACCAACCTCACGAGCTTAACAATACTCAACATTAGTGAAAATGATTGAAATATTCCCCTATCATCTAACAATTTTCTTTGAAAATGCTAATTTAAATAAGGTTAAATGTCCTTGAGTGTCGTATGATTCTTCTTATGATCGAGATAAGCTTGTTTGTCCAGTTGTAGGGCAATGGAATCTTTGCGATTTGTGCAACATGAAGTTTCCACGGCAAAATGTATATGGTTATAGCACTTGTTATTCATACTTTATCGTTTAATCCACACATATCATTAGACAAATGTAAGGGACGATGAGCAATCTCATTAAGAACTTTTTTATCAAATGATGTGGCGAGGAGTTTTTGAGTGTTGAGATAAGTGGGACCCATGCAATGGATGGTTGAGTGGATTTAGCATCCACTAGGATACTACCATGTCACTTGATTACATAAGCTCAGTACAATTTTTTCATATATGTGAGGCGTGGTGGCATTACTTTTTTCTTCATTGTACATTAAAAATGGCTGTATTTAAATACGATATATCGGTTTACCTTAAAAGGCTCTCGCGAAAATGATTGATCCTAATAACTATTTTTTATCATCTTGTCCCGTTCAAACAAAAGCTATTTTCTAGGTTAGGAATATGTCAAAACGTTTGTTTACGGTACGAATGATCGTTAGGTTTGAATAAGACTAGAGAGCCAGTGAGATAAGCGTTGGAAAGCCTAGAAAAGCAAGGCTGTCAATGTCAATTGAGGTCGTTGGAGGGTCACCCAAAGGGCAATTGTAATCTGTTTCTATTCGAGTTTCGGCATGGACCACGAATCTTTTTTTTTAAATATAACTATTATAATAAGAAAATAAATTAATAATATTTTCATTTGCAAAACATATTGTGGTCAATCTTATGGGTAATCAAATATATAATCCACTGATTCAAATGCCCGCTGAAATTTACCACGGTCAGCACATCAAATTGTATAATAATCTTCTTATTCATCAATTTTTATATCTCGAGCATAGAATAATCTAACGAGGATAGCATTTTGCTCAAGCATAATTTTCCATAATAAGATGAGATATCCACCGACATTCCATCCCCGTACTAAAAAAGAGCTAGGTGATGAAAGGGTACATAGTCTCGTAAATACACATGCAAATCACTCGTCCATGCATGTCGGCTAAGGTATTGCCCGGAAGGTTATTAACATGAGTGGATGCCTATTATAGAATCCACTGGATTCAAAGAAAGCTTTCCTCCTGCTTGATCGAGCGCATTTCTTTATTTCTTGTTTGGGATAATAGCACAACAAATGATTCATGATTTTTGATCTAATATGTTGTCCTTCAAGTTTTACTTTGTGCAATGTGATTCCTAAATTTTGGCCTAATATGTAATGATATCTCCAGACTTTTAATTTGTTTAACGTGATCACTGAATTATTGGTAAATACTCAATGTAGTTCCTAAATTATATGAAAATATTTAGAAGTTCAAGGATCACATTGAACATTGGACCAAAGTTTAGAGACCATATTAAATAAGTTAAAAATCCATAGACTATTTTACATGTTGAGCTAAAATTTATAAATCATTTTATGTCATTTCCCCTTCTTCTTGCTTCTTCGCCAATTTCAATTTTCATCCGTGACCCTCTCTCAGTAGCACACAGCATCCCTCCTTTGGTCAACTCTTGAGATCCACAGCCCACATGAGGCTTGACAAGGGAGGCGCTTCTGCTCCGCAATGTCTACTGAACCACATGAGCCTTGGACTGCGCTTTTTTTTTTTCTTTTTTTTTTGTCAGTCAATCTTCTTTCTCTCTCTCTCTACTGTGCTGGGGTGACTTGAGCTTGCACGCTTCGGCCATGGCAGACGGAATCTCTGCTTTTCCTCCTTCTGACCTCACAACTCATCCCCCCTCTCCTTTTCCCTTTTAAAAAAATCGTTCCTTCCCCACTTGGATGAGCCCACGAGCACCTGCTCCATTGTTCATATTCATGCTTTTGGGTGAGGGTTACACGCACCTTCTCCCTCCATATTATTCTGTACGCTTTCTCATTATTTATTGATAGATTACAAATTATAATCTCACCTGCATTCGGGTTTAGTCGTATATGTATACACGAATGTCGATGATGTTCATACTTACAATTCATTAACCAAACTATTAGCACCTTCCAATTAGGGGTGAAAGAAGGCGTGATTGATAGTGTTTTGAGAATTATTGTTTACGTTAAAATGCATGTACCTCGAATTTTATTTGAATTATCGATTTCAACACATGTTTGCAAGGTAGTATCGGGACTCCATTTGGATGTGGTTCTCACACAATAGCAGGTGTCAACTGCATTAAGATCAATGTTTGCCCCTACCCATGCATGCTAACTTATTTTATTTTGGCCTTGATCGCATTTTCTTTAATGCGTTGTCTCACAGCATGTTCAGGCACATCCTCAGGTCCACCTTCTTATTTGTCAAGAAGACCCTTCTCACTTGCACCTGGCTCTCTTCTTCCTCTCTCTCTCTCTCTCTCTCTCTCTCTCTCTCATGTTCTCTCTCCTTCCTCAAGCAAAGCAGCACCCACTTTAATATATTCCCCACCCAACTCTCTGCTCCGTCTTCCTCCTTTCTCAAAACACTTTCACCTCTGCATTTTCATTCACTTCCTGAAAAAAACAGAGAGGTCAGAGAAATGGGGTCGTCCCAAGAAACTTGCACGGATACCGAGAGGCCACGCAACGAATCAAGTGCTCCGGCACCAATTTCCCATCGTTACACCGACCACCAAAACGAGTCGCGACTCAGAACCCTCCTCAGAAAGATGGTGGGGGAGTTTGGGTTGTCCTGTTTTCGTCCTCTGAAGAAGAGGCAGAGCCGGGAAGAGGCCGAGGGCGAGGATACGGACGGCCGCTTGGAGAACAACAAGGCGTGGTTGCTTGCGGAGTCGAGCGACGGCGGCGGGCGTGGCCTGGAGCTGGCCAACGCCGACCCGCAATCCGTGCACTCGTCTTTCAGGTTCACCTTCTGCTCCCGCGTGGAGCTCGAGCCCTTCAGCGTCAACGCTTCCGCCGTCGGCACGACGGTTCTCATGCTGAATTTGGACAATGGCCTGGGCGAGTGCGATGCCCAGGAGCTCAAATGGCGACGGGTTGAGTCGCTGGAGAAGAACATTGCCCCGGTGGCCAATTCTTTGATCAGATTCGGCTACAGCGAAATTCTCTCTGCGACTCGCAATTTTTCCAAAGGTGAGTACAGTTCAGTTGGCTTCCGTTTGTTCGTCCTTTTCTACTTTCTTAATTTAGGAAGGAGCTGATTTAGGTAGAAAAACCCCACCAATCAAGTTGTAAGGAGAGGTAAGGCACAAGTCAAATCGCATTAATTCGCCAAATAATGAGCTTATTTGCACTTGCACGGCACTCTCCGTTCTTTAATTGCTAACCCAATTCGCGGTTTTGGTTTCTGCTATTGATTTCAAGATTTCGAGTGAGAGCGTTTGCCATGTTATTTTGTAGGCAGAGTGCTGGGAAGAGGGGCATTGAGCTGTGTATTCAGGGGAAGGGTTGGCTACTTGAGAACTGCAGTGGCCATAAAGCGTTTGGACAGAGAAGACAAGGAGTCCCCAAAGGCATTCTTCAGAGAGCTGATGATTGCAAGCTCACTTCACAACCCAAACATAGTCCCTTTGTTAGGCTTTTGCATTGATCCGGAGGAGGGCCTGTTCTTGGTGTACAAATTCGTGTCCGGTGGAAGCTTAGAGCAGCATTTGCACAGTGAGTTCTGGTTTCGGAACTCGTTGTTGAATCATACTTTCAATTCTGGGGGGTTTCTTGAAAATTTGGTCTTCCTTCTTGCAGATAGGAAAAAGGGAGGTAAGGTTTGCCCAACACTACCGTGGTTGGCGAGGTACAAGGTCGCTGTCGGTGTTGCCGAGGCTATAATGTATTTGCACAATGGGACTGAGAAATGCGTTGTTCACAGAGACATCAAGCCCTCCAACATTCTCCTCTCCTCCAAGAAAAAGCCCAAGGTCAAAAAGTCAAATCTATTTTAGTTTGGCTGCTCCATTATCCTTTTCTTTTTCTGCTCATACTGGTCCAGAAGAGTCATTCTGATGTACCTAACCCTTGGAATTGTTTGCACTTGCAGTTGTGTGATTTTGGGTTAGCTACATGGACTTCTGGGCCATCGGTCCCTTTCCTGTGCAAAACTGTCAAAGGAACATTTGGGTGAGTGTTGTGGTTAAAGGAAAAAAATGGCAAAATAGGGAAAAAGAAGGAAATATATTGAATTGGGCTATTTGTTGTTTAGGCGTATGTTTAAGACGTTTCTTCTGCTGATGTGCTTCTAAAACTTGATCTGTTGTAGATATTTGGCACCTGAATATTTTCAGCACGGGAAAGTGTCTGATAAGACCGACGTTTATGCTTTTGGAGTGGTCTTATTGGAGCTAATAACTGGCCGAAAACCAATTGAAGCAAATAAGCCTGCAGGGGAGGAGAATTTGGTCCTGTGGGTAGGTTAAACTTCTAGCTTTAGATTTTTGCTGCTGTTCACTGCTAATATTAATGTTTTTTTGCGTACTTCTCATAAACAACTTATGTGCGGAAAAGAGGTCAACTGAGAAGGTATTGCATCGACAATGGCAATTCAACTAATTTGAAAGCTCGTTTACTTTAGAAGTACCTTTAATCTAGCTAAGAACTGCCATAATTAAAGTGCTTTAAACTCTATTAATATGTCTGATTTTATGAAGTTTTGATTGGAGAGTTCATTTTGTTTCTTTTTCAAAAAGAAGCAAATAGTTTGCATGTCATGATGTTTTTAAGCATCAAATCCATGTGCTATCAGAACCAGATGTAGCTGGCCCTGAAGTTACTGAACTTTCGCTGCGGCAAACTTGGTTTCAGCATTGAATCTTCTTGACCCGTTCGCACAATGAAATTACCATACTATTTCGCCTTTTTTGACAGAATTGTGGGAAGTTTAATCACTAAAGTTATCCTGAAAAATAAGCGTCATGTCATTGTCTTACTTGCCTCCTAAGGAAGCTTGGAGCACCTAAATGCATTGTCCATACTTCATGTCAAGCTTATTTTTTATAATTTAAGAAGCTTCTTGAAGCCATAATAAAAGTGGATCTGTCCCAGCAATACCATAAACTAATGTTTTCTTTCTTCATTATTTGGAAGTTGAGCAAAATATTATGACAGGGGCTTGATGGTTAGTATTTTGAAAGATCTCATGTCAGGAAATATTGGGTTTAGTGTTATGGAATCAAAATATTTGAATGATGTTAGTCATATGATATGTTGGAAAACTACGTACGACATAACTTATCCTGATCTGAAAAGGTAATCCTGCTGGTCTTTTTAAAGCGCTCTGCATGTAGATGTGGCTTTGTGTTCAAAGGATCACAAACTGCAAAATTGCAACGTCTGTTTATTTGCCTACCTCCAATGTGTAGGCCTGTTAATTTGCATTTCTGGTTTTGGAATTCTTTGTAAATAAGCAATAGCATAAGGCTCGATGTACTTATGACGAGCTTTAATGGGACTTTTACTGGTTCTGCAGGCAAAACCCCTCTTGCAGAAAGGAGTCGGAGCCATCCAAGAACTGCTTGATCCACAGCTTAGACACACTCGTAGAAGTTCTAGCCAAGTTATGAGGCTGATTCAGGCAGCACACGTGTGCATAAATAACGAAGAATCTCAGAGGCCACCCATGGATCATGTCGTCGCCATTCTAAGAGGCGAAGAGGAGCCTTCCTCACTAAGTAGGAAGGGCTCTGCCTTTGCGGGAAACGGATGCATCACTGACTTTTACAGTCAACTACAACAATCAAAAACCGACATGAACGGGCACCTAGCCCTGGCGATGCTAGGAGTTCCTGACTTTGAAGATGACGATCACTTCTTCTGTCGTTGAGACTTGAGAACAAAAGAAACCCGACATTTTCCTCCCGGATTTTCTGCTTTGATTATCCGAAGCAACTCCTGCTCGGAGCACGGAACCAGAGAAAGACTGTTGCTAGAAACATTAGATAGCTATAGGGGCCGAGTTTGGAGATCAATTTCTTGTGTATATATTGCGATCATTTCCCTCTTTTCCACGAAGGAAGTGTAAAACAGATTCTCATTCTCGATTCTGAAAAATTACATTGCACGGTCTTCCAGTTTGGCGAGCGGTATTCTGAAATTTCGTAAAGTTTGAATGGTTTCAGGGATGATCCTGTCACCCTGAAACTTCAAATGGATCTCCAGTCCTTTTAGTCTCATTGAAAGGCATGCATCTCTTTGTAAGATGGGCAGCTTTTTGGGAATTGGGCTGGACCAGTGTCCATCTGAAAAGACGAACAAAGAGATGGACCAAGGCCACATTCGAGTTCCGCCATGGTAAGCAAGAAGGCGAAACGCTTCTCCACTTTGGGATCCTCTGTTCAGCTATGGAGGCTTGCTTTGCAGCTATTGCTCTTGCTTCATTGCTCACGACCTTCTATAGATTATAGCATTACACCATTCTCCGTCTCTTTCTTTCTCTGTTTGTTGCGCATTTGAACGTATTTGAGGATTGCATTTCATTGTTTTTTGGGTCAGAAGGTAAAATATTTCATTAAACTAGTGAATGAAAGTAGGGTCAGGAGATGGGCTTCCATACATAATAGATCCCAAAGAGCTTGAGGGTGTGTTTGGTTCAGCATTTGCGAGGGACTTTGAGTCTAATGCAAATGCTGAAAGCCTAAAGCTACTTGGGGAAATGCAATTGTGTTTTGGTAAAAAAATTTTGCAAATAGACTTTGAGTTGAACGTGCGTTTGGTAAAAAAAACTTTCGCAATAGGCTTTGATGGGTATAATGGGTATAATATATATATATATATATATATATATATATATATAAAATTCCAAAAAAATCCCAAACTTTAGGTTCACCCCAAATATACCCCGAACTTTTTTTTCTCAAGAAAAACCCCAAACTTTAGATTCAGTTCCAAATCTATCCCGAACTTTTCTTTGTCTCAGAAAAAACTCCAAACTTTAGATTTAATCCCAAATCAGCCCCATACTTTTCTTTTGTTTAAGAAAAAACCCCAAACTCTTAGTATACTAAGATTTGGGAATATACTAAGAGTTTGAGGTTTTTGTCTTAGACAAATCTGCCCCGAATTTTTGTCTCAGACAAATCTTTTGTCTCAGCAAATTTTACTCTAATCCTAAATTTGCCCTCGTTAGCCTATGTCCAAAAGCTGTATTAGTAATCCCTAATTTTTTATGTCCTAAAATGGTTTTATTTTGAAAATAATTTTCTATGACATCTTGTTTATGTGTATTTATTATCTATTTGGAAATGCCATGTTAAGTTAAGACTAGATCATGGGGTATATTTGAGAACAGATAAAAAATTGGTGATTTTTTTAGTACAAACGGAAGGTAAAACCCCAAATTAGTATACTCGTTAATTACGACGTGTTATTTAATTTAGAAATTTGACAGTAAAATTTAACGGAAAATAACATATGGTAATTTGTTTTGGTGGTCAAAAAAATAATTTTGGGTAAATTTGTCATATGTGTACCAATTTGAGATTTTTTTAGACAAAACAAAATTCGAGGTAGATTTTGGACTAAAATTAAAGTTTAGGGTTTTTTTTGAGACAAAAGAAAAGTTCGGGCAGATTTGGACTAAACCTAAAGTTTGGGGTTTTTCTTGAGATAAAAAAAAGTTCGGAGTATATTTGGAATTGGACCTAAAGTTTGGGGTTTTTTTTTTTGAATTGACCCAACTTTTGTGAATATCCCAACGTTGTGCGGAGTATGGGTTTGAGAGAGCCTAAGTTAATCAATGGCTGTCAGCCCGAAATTAACAATACTCCTGAATCTATATTTTCAAAAAATTTAGGTCGCGACATTGTGATAACTTTACATTGTGTTGTTGATGACTACACAAGTGAGCTATCGATCCCCATCAATAATTCTATTTATAAAAGACCAAATTATGTTCTCATTGACTAAGTTTATCACTTGTCAATAATAAACAAAAGTTTGTCATTTTTATGGTGAACAGTGAAAACACAATTGCATATATAACAAAAAAGGAAAAATTTGATTTCAAATAATATTTATCTTGACTTTAGCATCTGCAATGATAATAATTTATCATTTTCAAATATATTACAAAGAATGTATATTCGTTATGTACGTTAATTATTAAAGAACTGCATAACATAATTATTATTTTCTCATCACATCAATTACATCATTCTTCTAACAACTTTGAAATGCTTTTCAGTACAGCATCTTTTTTCCTATCTTGAACTTATAAATCTATTCAATACTAAAAGATTAATCTGTTAAATAATCGAAAGAGAAGTTCCTATTTTTATAATATCTTCAACTAAATATAATTTAGTATTGGATAATTTTGTAATTAATAGAGAGGTTCCCATAAATACTATCTCTTAACCTAAGTTACTTATCAATTATTCTTCAAGATGTATAGAAACCAAATTTGACTAAGCAATATTTCTAAGATTCTTCATTCAATATTAGGTTTTATTTTATTTAATTTAAAAGAGAACCACGAAAAGAATACTGACATTTTGCCATGATAATCATGCAAAGTGAGAATCATTCTTGTCATCAAGAAATAGTAACAAAGACAACAAATATGCAATAATTTTGTATAGTGCTCATTTCAGTATCAAAATTTTTTAAACAATTACTTGAATACTACATTGGTAAAAAGATAATCATTTTAGTGCCATTGACGAATTGTTTGGCCAATAGATTCGACATAACTTGCTGACAAAGTGAAGTCAGTAATATTAGTGCTAAACAATGTTGTTTATGTGTGTTATTTGCCCCAAAACTAATGAATTGGGGCTAAATTCATTTTCTTCTTCAAACCCTAAATTCCTTGTGTTCTTCACCAAGGAATTGAGGCAAAATTGAGTACCAAAATTTGCAATCGAGAGCGGGAGCAGGACAAACAACGTAAAATTAAGGATGTTCCTATCAAGCATCAGAGTAACAAGACAACCATAGAGATCATCCACCATACTCGAAGCCATGTCGTCTCTGTGGACTATGTCTTCAGCTCTCGCAGAATGAGGACCACACACCAACGAAATCACGACAACCATAGAGATCATCCACCAGACTCGTTGGAGCTCCATGTTTCCGATTGCAGATTCATGGAGCACACATCACGACTTCAGAGAGAGAGAGAGAGTGAAAGAATTTAATTAAACATTTTCCCTTTTTTTTGGATTTTTCTGGTCACGTTAGGACATAGATGGTGGTTGAGAAAATGATTGGAAAAGAAAAAAAAAATAGAAAATGTTCGTAGAACTGAAAATTGTTAGCTGAAGATGAAATCGATGACAGTGAAGATGCAGCTGAAGAGTAGGTAAATTGCTGAGGTAAGTCGCCTGATTCTATCGCCAAAGGCAATTAAGTAATCGTGTTTCCACTGATATGGCACTCAAGTAATTGCTCTTAAAATAAATGCTGTACAAAAGTTATGACAGTTAGAGTGCATTTATTTTACAAAAAAATCAGGATTCTAAAAAAATGATTAGTTATATTGTTTAGAGAACTTAATCAACGCAAAATATTTTCATTATTAGCAACATTTCATACCTAACTATTTTCGTGAGTGATGAAAATATTTTTATAAGCAATTAATTTTTGAAAAATATGTTAAAACTTTGATTTTTCATGAAATAAATGCCTTAATGTCATTTTCCATCGTGAAATGATAAGCAATCACCAGAAAAAAAAAGCGATGACAGTAACTGATAAATTATAGACACGGTATCAACACAAGGAAAATAAAAAAGATGAATGCAAAAACACTAAGCATCACCTAGCTAGTTAATTAATAAGGGGCTATTTATCAACGTTAGATGTTTATGTTGATTGACCCTTCATCGTTGGTTTAATGGAAGGATATCAGATATAACAAAAATTTGATATCACTAAAAATGATTGGACGTTTGGCATTTCCATCGCGGAAGTGGAAGAAAGTATTGCACTTGCAAATTAGATAGAAAAGAAATTAAAATTACATTTTTGTGCGTGGGCGGAGAAGTGTTCAAAGAGGAAGTGCATGACAGAAAATTTCCATTAAGCAGTATAAATTATCATTCAATCCCATTAAATGCTTAGCACTTCAAAAGAAAATTGAGAAAATTACATAATCAATCTTAAACCTATTATACGAATACCAATTCGGCCATGAACTCTTTAATTTTGTCATTTTAATAGTAAATCTTTGCAAGAAATTCTAATTTAGTCATTTTAATAGTAAATCTTTGCAAGAAATTCTAATTTAGTCATTTCGGTCAATTTTCACCGGAAAGCGTTAACATGACATGACAGTCTAGTCATTGCCGGCCGTCTTACACAACATATTACTGTTTTTTTTGGTAACCGAGGTGTCATTCGACTATTCCTCGGGAGACTAAGACAAAGAACCCACCGCCAACCCTCGACTTAAATCACAGCAAAACCCAAGACCTTAACTTCGCCCTAACTAAATAAGGGGTCATTATATTTTCAAAAAAAATTAACTGAAGGGATTATATTGAAAATTTTCACAAAAGTCTGAAACAACGTTGAAGAATTTTGGATTGAATTTGTATCCATACAATATATTCATAACTAATTGAACAAATTCCCCAAAGACAATTACCCACAAATAACAAAAAAACTAACATCACCCGTACTTATAATTTCTATAAATTAATGACTTTATTGTCAAAGCCCCAGAGAAACGTCATAAGCAAATCAACCGCAGAGGAGATAACAGTTTTGTTTGAAATCATTTTACAGGACAAATAGTTATTGGGTGATCGGGAACCGTTCTATGTTTTGCTTAAGTTTGTATATCCGACAGTATTGATGAAATTTAAATCACATCGACGTAATAATTATACAACGATGGAAACGAACGACTAAATTAAAATTTTTAGGATGTTAGATGAACTATTGTTGTCACGAACTTGGACACCACGAAAAGATGGAATTTTTGAGATAAATATGGACGGATCTTATGAACGGTAGCAGCGTCTTCGGTGTCCATGGTTGAAACACAAGCACTCTTTGATCCCTTAATTTGCTCCTCTTCAAGTACGAGGAAGTAGTGATTGAGACGGACAGCCTAGACCTAGTCAACGCATTGAAGAGCCCTATATAGGGTTAATTAAAAAAAAAACCCAAACTTTAGGTCAAGTCCTAAATATACTCCGAATTTTTTTTTGTCTCAAGAAAAACCCTAAACTTTAAGTTCAGTCCCAAATATACCCCACACTTTTCTTTTGTCTAAAAAAATACCCTAAACTTTAATTTTAGTCCCAAATCTACCCCAAATTTTGTTTTGTCTAAAAAAATCTCAAATTGGTACACATATGACAAATTTACCCAAAATTATTTTTTTGACCATCAAAACAAATTATCATTTATTATTTTATGTTAAATTTTACTGTCAAATTTCTAAATTAAATAACACGTCGTAATTAACGAGTATACTAATTTGGGGTTTTACCCTTCGTTTGTACTAAACAAAATCACCAATTTTTGATATGTTCTCAAATATACCCTATGATCTAGTCCCAACTTAACATGACATTTCCACATAGATAATAAATACATAAACAAGATGTTATATAAAATTATTTTCAAAATAAAACCATTTTAGGACATAAAAAAATTAGGGATAGATTTAGAAATAGACTAAGAGGGCAAATTTAGGGGTTTTTGATTTTTTTGACAAAAAAATTAGGATAGATTTGGGAATAGACTAAGTTTTTTTTCGGACAAAAGAAAAGTTTGGGGCAGATTTGGGACTAAATCTAAAGTTTGAGGTTTTTTCTCGAGACAAAGAAAACTTTGAAGAAATTTGGGACCGAACCTAAAGTTTGGGGTTTTTCTTGAGATAAAAAAAAGTTCGCGGTATATTTGGGACTGAATCTAAAGTTTGGGATTTTTTTGAAATTGACCCCACAAAAGTTTTCAAATAAGAAGTCGCTATTAGTTTATTGAGGTTAACTAGGAACCATGTGAGACATAGGAGCGTGTCTTACTTTTTATGCAACCATGGGGTCTAGGGTTGGGGACTTGATTACGTTAGTCACGCGACTAATGCCCTTTCGGTACTAACTTGATTTTGTATTAATGAGATCACGGCAATGTATTTAAAGAAACTAAAGTTTATCTTAACCATTTTAAGGTAAGGAAATAGTATTCAAAATATCATTGCAAAACAAAGTGCATGAATAACCTAATATCATAAACTAGGAAACCTATCGTTGAGCCCTAAAGACTTATTCAATTTGGTTTTTTCTTTTCTTTTTTAAGGCTTTTCTAATTTTTTTTTGTTATTTTTCTGATTTTTCTGAATTTTTCTGAATTTTTTTATATATTTTATATTTTTTAATATTTTCGAATTTTCCAAAATTAAACAAAACAGACCTTCAAGAGATTTCTTTAAAAAATTTTGGTTTTTCTGACTTTTAAAAAAACATTTATTAAGGTTTTTTGGAATTTTCTAATTTTTTCTAATTTTTGGAATTTTTTGAATATTCGAAAAACTAAAGAAAAATTAAATTAAATTAAATTAAAAAAAATTATTTTTTTAATTTTTGATGATTTTTCGAAAATTTTTAAGATTTTTTAAGATTTTTAAGATTTTCTTTGAAATTCTCGATTTTTTTAGATTTTTTAATTTTTATTAAAAAAGGTGATTCGGACCGGGTCGGGAGACCTGGCCCTACTAAACCGACCCGGCCCCTATCGGGCCGGGCCGGAGCAACCACCAGGCTGGCCGAACGGCCCGGTCCAAAATATTTTTAAAATGGCCCAAAAATAAATAAATAAGACAGCCCATTTCCGATTCTATTTTCAGCCCAAATCTAGTCTAGGCCCATTCAAAAAAACAAATTCAGCCCAGCCCCCTTCCTATTCACACTTTCGGCCTGGCCCCTTTTCTTTTCTTTTTTTATTCTTTCCTTCTGCTGGTCTTCTTCTTCGCAGAAACAAGGCGCGTCGGGGGCTCGTCCGAACCCTACGCGACTTCCTCGCCGGAGCTCGCTGATGGCTCCTCACTGGTCCTAACAGGGTCGTCGCGTCGTCGCCGGGCGTCGGTCGTTCCGTCCGACCGACGCCGAACGCCGCTGGCCGCTGCGAGCGGTGATTTCCGGCGTTCACGGAAGCTCGCCCTCGCCGGAAAACCAAAAATGTCTCTTTTCGGCTCAAAAATGCATGGAAACTTCACGAAAATGGCTATAACACTAAGATGAAACACGAGAATAGATAATAAACGATCAAGCATTCATAAAACCAGATTATCGAGGGATGCAAATTTCGGATCTCATTGACGCATTTCGTCAAACACTACTGGGCACTACTGGATTCGGGGACCTCCGGCTCAACCGGGCCTCGCACTCGCTATGGGTCATCGAAAATCATGTGAAAAGGCATCAAGGGCAAGATAGAAGGGCGGAAAGGGTCGGGGCTCGCGGAACTGGTCGGCGCGAGCTCCAGCCCGCCACCTCGTTAAAGTAGGACAGAAGTGGTTCTCGGAAAAGCCTACCTGGCTCAGACGAGGCGTCACGGCGGGCAACGGCGGACGGACAGCCTCCGGAAGCGACAGCAGCTCCCTCTCGCTCTCCTCTCCTTGTCCAAAAACCAACACAGGCTTCGCTGGAGAAGCCTCCTCCGAAAACCAGAACACCGTTCCCTCTGCTTCCCCTTTTTTTGGTTTTCCCGTGTTGCTTTCCTCCGGTTCTCTCTGGAAACCGCCTGTCCTCCCTCTTGTTTCCCTTTTTCCCGTTTTTTTTTTCTCCTCTTTCTGGTTCTTCTTTCTCTGGTTTTTTTTTTCTCCGTTTTCTGTCCTCCTCTGTCCGAAGAATCGCCCCCTGTACTCTCAGTTCAGGCCATCTTTTTTTCTTTTTTTCTGTTCTTTCTCACCTCTATTCGTCGCTCGGCTCCCTCTCTTCCCCTCCAAAAAACCAGAAACCGGCTTCTCTGCCTGCAAATCGTCCCCCCGTCTCTCTCCTGCTCACCTCGTCGACGCTCTTCTGCCCTCCGTCTCTTCTTTCTGCTCTCTCTGAAAAACCCAAAATCCGGTGCTCATCTCGCCGCGTGACAACGCAGCAAGGGAATTGCTAGCGTCACGCGGCTGACGTCAGGCGCAAGGGCGACGTGGAACAATGTCGTCTTCTTCCTCGCGTGCTGCTGCTGCGTTTTTGCTTGTGTGGGGGAAAGAAGGAGAATAGAAGAGGTGATGGGCTAGGTTGAAAATAAAGGGAAGAGGGGCTGGGCCTAAGAAGAAATAGAGGTAGATGGGCTGAAATGAAGTAGTTAAAAGAGTGGGCTGAGAAATTAAAAAGTTGGGTTGGGCCGACCGAATTTTATTTAATAAATTTTTTGAATTTTCGATTTTGTTTTTCGAAATTTTTTTTATCTATTCTGTAAACTAATATGTATTTATATATGCAAAATAAATGGGCATTTAAAACAAAATAAACAAAAATTCGGGTGTCAACACACAAGAGCATTGAAATTTCTCAATAAAGTTTGATCAATTGACCTCCCTTAATTTAGGATTTGTGTAACCTTTTCTAGATAAGTACACATGAAGTTATTGTTATTCATTTATTGGAATTCTAAAGTTTTAATCACCTATGTAACCCCATATAGGGGATTGTAAATACCACAAGGTTATGTTTGGCAAGTAAGATAAATTTCATGATAGGATAAAATTCATCATATTTTGTGTTTGGTGCGTGCTCAAAATAAGATAAAATCGAATATAAGAGGGATATAGTTCGGATAAAATAATCCCATGGGAGAGGTGGGATAAAGGCGAATAAGATTTCTAATATTCATAATATAAAAATTATTTTTCTCATAACAAACTTCTTATTTTAATAAAATTAAAATAATATTTGAATATAAATTATATTATAATTCTAGTATAAAAATTTAAAATAACAAAAAAAACAATTCAGTTTTTTGTATTTACATATTTATTTATATATTTTAATTTCTTTCTATCTTATAATATAAATACCATGTATAGATATATATTTAGTATTTATATTTATTAAATATTTTAGGTATTTTGGGTATATTAGTATAATTTACTATGTAATAAAATTTTATAAGAGAATGATGGAGGGGGGAAAAGAAATAGAAAAAGAAAATAATTAAAAAGGAAGGAAAAATAATAAAAAAAGCAAATAAAAATGATGTAGATAAGAGTGTCGTGAAAAATTCTTACTATCTCCGTGTGTATAATTTTTAGATTCATTTACACTAATATGCATTTATACAAAAAAATGGACATGATTAAATGTGAATAAATCTAATTTTATTACTATGATTAGCAAAATTTTTGGATTTCATTTCGTATTTTGATTAGAAATCTAAAAAAATAAAAGTAGCCTAAGTATACTCTTTCTGAACCCCGAATCAAACAGTCAAAGAATTAAATATTCTGCTAAGTTTATCTTCATTTTTACTTTTTCGCAATTTAAATATCTTTCAATTCTTGTAATTTAGCCGTAATTTTAGATATCTTTGCCGTCGATTAAATTCCAATATTGGATCCTCCTATCATCTCATTTTGTTTCACTTTGTCATCGATTA
This sequence comes from Angophora floribunda, assembly GCA_014182895.1. Lineage (NCBI taxonomy): Eukaryota > Viridiplantae > Streptophyta > Magnoliopsida > Myrtales > Myrtaceae > Angophora > Angophora floribunda. Next base: position 14,160,812 of record CM024714.1, read on the forward strand.
AATATTGGAAAAGTATTTTCTTTGTGATTCATTGAGACTCATGTTTGGAGTCGCCACAGAATTCGCCTAGTATTTCTATTTCTTCTTTTATATAATTTAAAGTCGATTTGGCTCCAGGGTGGCACTGCCCAGTTGCTCATCCCTAAATTTTCAAGCTTCATAAATATTCAAAGACATCCGTGCATTAAATAGGCAACCGAACTTTTAATGTGGTTGCCAAAACCCGCGGTCCTCGTATACCATGACATAAAAGGACTGCTGGTTGGCGCATGTCCTGCGTGACCATGAGAAAAAGGGTACTACAGCTTTCACAGTTTCACGGGTGTTTCCAAGCAGTGGCGTACCCGTAGCGCATTCCATCCGTGATGTCACTTACTACATTTTTTTCTTGGATTTACATGAAAAAATATCGCCGGTGCAATATTTTCTTCACATAAGTACTTTCAAAATTAGAATTTGCGATGATTACCATATCAAACCATCAATTATAAAGCCAACTAGCATGCAACCCTGCTAGTAAAGGGATTGGATAGAGAGTATCAAGTTTGGGATTCAAATATATATATTAATGTACATAGGTTCTAATCTAAGGAGTTCTTGGGTATTCTAATAAAACAAATCATTGATAAAATGACTAGTCAATTTGTGGTTCGTGTTATCTCTTAGGTCTGCAAAAAATTAATGATTTGAAAAATATTTTTAGAAAAATGATTTGTTATATTGCTTAGATAAGTAGTCAATAAAAAATTTCTACATTATCAACAATAATTCATATTAATACTTTTTTGTAGACAATGTAATTTTTTTCGTTTAGACATTTTTATAATCAATATAAGCCATTATTTTTAGGTATATGTTTTCTAAAACGTGGCTTTTCCGCAAATAAACAAATCCTTATTGTATTATTATTTTTATTTACATAAGAAAATAGCGACAATGTACTCTTTTCTTCAAACAAGGGCTCTTAAAATTGAGACCCGTGTCCATTATCATGTCAAGCGATCACCTATTGCAATCCTATATGATCTCCCGAGGTTACCTTCTATTTTTATGTAGATACTAGATAGCGGTTGAGATCTTTTTCTTTCTTTTTTTTTGGGGGGGGGGGGGTCCTAATTTGTCTATGCATCAAATAATAATGAAAGTGAGAAAGAAACACCAAATCAGCAGAAATTAGTCCAATTAAATTGAGGATAGCATGAGCACGAAAATCTCAATCATATCACAAAAATCACGGATTGCATATCGCAATATATTTGAAAATCGAACCTGATCTATTTAGGTAAATGCCTTGCAGCAAAAAGGGAAAAAAATATTAAATGAAGATAAATGCATCAGGAGGATTGAGATTCATTTTCAGGCTATAACCTTGGAGACGCGCTGACCAAGCAGTGAGGGCTTTTGCAATCTCTTCTTTTTACCCATTCATTATAAGCCTCTTCCTTAAATCGTTATTCACTCTAAATTTCCTGTAAGGATTCGTATAGGCCATTTATTGGTAACGAAGATGATGTAATCAATCGCGATACTCATCAAAAGTTACGTTTTATTTTGTCGGGCTAAGAGTAGATCTTAAGAATTCTTGAAATATGATTGATTTGACTTGAAAGAGCTAATTTATATAGGACTTACTCGTTTTTGTTATTGCTACACATTAGGATCTGCCTACTAACTTGTGGGACCTCGACTTCTAGCCCAGCAGTGCGCCGATTTGGCAATTCAGGGACACCTTAAACATATATATTGGATGTTGAATGTAATCCATTTGTTTGAAGGCCTATTTGTAGCTTTCTACATCACTTATAGTATGTTTGTTTACGGTATTATTGCATTACATGATTTTTATATTGCCTGTTATAATGCATGCTTGCAATAATAGCTATTAGGTCCCTATCATATGCAGAGCTAGAATATGCATTAAATCACCCCTGTGCGATAGCTAATTCCAGCCTAAAGGCCCCTGCCTGTTTTTTCCAACTCACTCTACCAAGGTTAGGCTATATTAATTGTTATTGAAATCTATATTAATTATAACTAAATTGATCATGTTATTACATAAGAATGAAAAAATTTATAATTATTTTGATATAATCACATATTACATGATTAAAAATATCGTCGGTCATAATCATAGTGGAGGACTCGGTGCGTTAGGTTGGCCCCATTTCGCAAAATTATGCTATCTTGATCAAAAGTAACTATCTTATTGAATAATATTCATATGTAAAGTAGCATAATAGTATTGCTTAATATCGGGTATAGTAATGACATTTTTGTAATTGACTATCATATTATTTTTAACATAATGAATATCTCAATTGTAAATTATGATATTTATTCTAATACAGTCACATACTATGTGATTAACATGATAATCATAGATATTAATTAAAAATTCATATATTAATTATTATATATATATATCTTGATGATAGTTATGGAGTTCTCTACTCATGATTGGCTATTAAAGTAGTATTTAATGCAATATAATATTTATTTTAAGATAATCACATGTTATGTGCTAAATTTTAATAATAATCTAAACATAAAAACTAAATAAATATTTGATGTAAGAATTACATTATCTAATAATGTTTACGGGGTATTAAATTCATAATTGACTATTAAAATGACTATTACAATATTATCTATTTGACTTTAGGAATTCCGATGTAAAACCTCCCTTATTACATATGCTATTCGGAAATCAAAAAGAATAATACGTATTATATTACTCGAATCAAATAGCATAGTAGTTATTACAACTCCATTACATTATAACGTAACAGTCTTATTCCATCCTTGCATCCAATTGGGTTATTGATACATGAACTTAGCACACTAGTCTTATTACACCTAGCCAGTACTCATTGACATTATTGATGATCACACATAATTTTCTTTCCTCATGTCAACAAATTAATAAGAATTATCCAACTTCACATTCAGATATGGACTATCAAGCTCCATCTCCCTTATCCTGAATAGAATTTTCATATGGAGCATTAGTCTATCGCACCCAATCCCGATTCAAATATCCGTAATGTCAATTTCACAATAGCCAATCGCAATCCTAATGTAGATGCACTCATCATGTGGAGCTGACGTTGTCGATGCTGCCAAATGCAGAAGTTTCTTTCCCAAACGAATGTAAATGGCGTCACCACTTCGCTAAGTCTCTCGACGAATAATACAAACATCAAATTCAAGAACAAGTGAGGAAAGGTAAAAGAGAAATGGTAAGACAATGCGGTCGCGTCTAATAACGTTCCTAGTCAGCAATCTTATCTCTTGTATCTAATTTAAGATATTGTTGATATTGTTCCCGTATTTTCTCTGCTTTGTCTTAAGCATCCTCAATCATCCCTAATTTAGGGCTCTTATAATATCTTTATATATAGTCTGTACAAAAGAGATCAAATAATGAAATACAAAAACCACGATTTCTTCAGAGTCGTTTTCAAGTTTTCAACGAGTTAGCACTTCTCTCGGGTTAACGCGTTTTGATCTTTTGCGTAGACCAATGAACGATCGCCGTTATCAGGAGTCTTATTTGACCTTTTTCGTGCGTTCCTAACTTCCAACATTAATCTTAAAAAATCTATTTCGGGACAAAAGCTCGAGGGAGGTCATCCAATCACAAGTATCATTCAAAAGCTAGAGGCATAGATAAAATAAAAAAATTCGAATCCCTCCAGGGTCACGATAAATGGACGTGACTTCTTTTTCTCCGTTCTATATTGGTAGGAAAAGTCAAAAAAAAAATCGATAGTACTAACACTAATTTTATGGATCACGAACAAATGGGCGATCTCCGGTTATTGAACTGGACATTTCCTAATATCCCATCCAACTGCATCAATTCTGGGATTTATTCATTCCATATTTTCGTTAGTTTATACAAAAGTATAAATATAAAACAATCCTTTCTCTTTTTACATTTAATTTATCTAAGAAAGATTTCATGAGTTTGTTGGGTATTCAACTACCAAAATTTTGTCAGTAATTTTACGGTTTCAGCCTAATATACTATTCTAAAAAGTAATATATTAATTAAAAGTAACATAATTTACATTTAGATTTAACTTTCCTTAAGTTAATTACCCTTTTTTCCAATTAGATAATTGAATAGATAGACGTGAAGCTAATAATCTCTTTGAAAAGGAGATATGTATATCCACGGAAACTTCATTGTTGATTTCATCCACTAACTAAAAGTTTCTTTGAATCTTTTGTCACTGAGAAGAACAATCCAGTGGTCCAGATATGAAGTAATGTTAACTGAAATCACTCGCTTTCGTTTTCTTTTTCTTTTTTTTAATGTCAAGTCATTTACCTAAATCAATGTGCCAAATCCACTCACGTTCCGTTATTTCCATTGTCCTTATACTTTTGCCTCTTTTTTTCTAACCAAATGCTTATACTGTTAATTTATCTAATCAAAATTTTCTACATTTATTAATTTTCTAATCAAGTCATTCCACCATCAAATCCAACCAAGTTTAACGAACATCAGACGGCGTCCAAATATGATGTGGATAGAATACGCGGGATGCCCATGTCGAAGTACACAAAATAATTTAGTAGATATAGGGAAAAACAGAGTATATTGTGTATAAAATTTAGTGAATGTATTGTTCACCTTTTGAAAAAAATTTATCCACCAACTAGAAGTCGCCTGAATGTTGTGCCAGTTAATTTTAACGGGGTTTTGTGTCAGATGGACTTAATTAAAAAATTTATCAAAGTAGAGAGATTTGGTTAGATAAATCGAAAATACAAATATATGATAAAAAAAAAGTGAAAGTAAACTGATAAAAGTGATGAAAATAGAAGTTTCTTCAAAAAACTCATTGCTCTTTATGCTCAAATCAACTTAGATTGAGAGAATCCGCCTATTTGTGTCGAAGATTTTCAAGAGATATCTTTTCCCATTGTTCTTTGGTTTTGTGATCAAAGTAAGATTCGCAAGAGAATACGACTTTTAGTAGCAATAAAAGTCTCCTATATATAAAAAGAACACGAGTCTTCCTCCTCCTCCTATATGCAGAACACGGCACGCAGAATGAAAAGAAATTTTGCAGAAGGAAAGCAGCACTCCCTATCCTCAACAATGGCCGAAAGTGGCAGCTCAAGTTCAATTGCGAAGCCGAGATGTTCTCTGGGCACCATGGACGAGGTGAGGCTGATTTTCAACAAGTACGACGCGAACGGCGACGGCAAGATCTCCTGTGACGAGCTGGGGCAAGCCCTGAGCATGCTCGGCCCAACGGCGGCCACCCCCGAGGAGGCGAGGCGCATGGTGTCGGAGATTGACAGGGATGGGGATGGCTTCATCGACCTCAACGAGTTCGCCGAGTTTTTCATGCGGGGGCCAGGGGACGAGGAGGAGCAGCATCGGGAGCTCAGGGAGGTGTTCGACATTTACGACCTCGACAAGAACGGGCGGATCTCGGCGAAGGAGCTGCACGCGGTGCTGAAGAAGCTCGGAGAGAAGTGCTCGCTGAGCGATTGCCAGAGGATGATCGGCTCCGTCGACAGGGACGGCGACGGCCAGGTCAATTTCGACGAGTTCAAGGCCATGATGACGAAGTCGAGCTCTTCCGATTCTTGACAACTGATGATGATGCATGGACATGGAGTGAAGATCTCTTCCGTCCTGTTTCTTCTTCTTTAGTCGATTCTTTCAGTTGATTTCGGTTTAGTTAGCAAATCTTTCGGGGGAGAATATTCAGCAAAATCTCCTCATGATTGATTTTGGTTTAGTTAGCTAATTCGATATGAACAGTGTTGGTTTTTTTTTTTGGCTTTGATTAGTAATTCTAGGTGGGGGTGTAAATTTATTTATTTTTCTCAATGTTCGTAGTGTAGTGTGAATATCAGACTTTTTAGTCTGCAAAATTGGCGATATAAAATAATATAATTACACAGTTTTATTCCATAATTATGCTGTAAAAAGAAAATAATCTTTTGTGAAAGCGAACATAGAAGATTCTCTAATATCTCTTCGTATTTGAACTTTTTATTTCGCTTTACAGATAGATATGCTGATTAGGAAAATAAAAGATATGGGGTATCTTTTCATCTTCGAATTATTATTTTGATTTTCGGAGAGAATTAATGATGAGAGATATCGTGGAGATAACTTTTGTTTTTACTCTAAAAATACGAATGGATCTGGTCATGGTCCAAGTCAATCTCTGAAATTTATGTTCAGTATCCGCCAATCATAAAAGCAAAAGAGATTGATGTGGATGCTGGTTCTCAATGTTTTACTTTCTGTTCAAGCAAGCATTTATCCAATTCGCATGCATACGTTTTCTTGTGATACATGTTAATCAATAAGTCATATTAATTTATTACGCTTCTTTCCTCTTTCCCCTTTAGCCTTTCGTTGACCCATATTTTAACTCGTTTTTAGTGGCTTTGATAATATAGGTGTTGTTTAAAATATTAAAATATAATTTGAAAGGAAAGGTACTAAAAAAGGTATAACTCTATTGTATTAGCACAAATTCAATCATAATGTTTTATATTTGAGGTATCAATTTAGTCCATTTGATCAATTTACTCTGAAAAAAATCACTCACAAGGACGTTGATATGGGCCGGCCAAAATAAAAGAAAAAATCTAAAAATTATTAAAATATTGTTAAAAATGTCTAAATTAGCATCAATTATGCTATGTAGGATGTCTGATGTCCACATCAATGATTTTCTTCCCAAATTGGTTGGATAAATTAAATTGGTACTAATGTGAAAAGGCTTAGGACTGAATTGATACCAATGTGAAAAAGTTTAAAATTAAATTAATCTAAAGTGGAAGGTTTATGATTAAATTGGTATCTACATATAGGTTTAAGAATCTTTCGGTACTTTTGCTAGAAGACCCGATGGGGTCTAATAAAGGAAAATCAGTAATGGTGGTTTTTTTTTTTTTTTTTTTTTTGGTGGGTCTGGAAAGAACCTCTTTTTCTAGTAGTAAATGTGCAAAGTTCCACCTTGTGAGTTTGCGCTGGTGGGGGCTGAGGAGGAGAGAAGAGCATTAGGAGAACGACATGAAACAAAAGACAAATGGTTATTAGAGGGCAAAAGCACAGCTCAAGTGCTAAAACTTTGGCACGATGGAATACTTAAGTGTCAAAAGTTACAAAATGTACACTTTAAGTGCCAAGATCGGAGAAAAAAGATCAATTAAATGCTAATGGAGTAATGGTGGTTTTTTTTTTTTGGCGAGTCTGCAAAGAACCTCTGGTAGTAAATGTGTAAAGTTCCACCTTGTGAGTTTGCGTTGGTGGGGGTTGAGGAGGAGAGAAGAGCATTAGGAGAACGACATGAAACAAAAGACAAATGGTCATTAGAGGGCAAAAGTACAGCCCAAGTGCCAAAACTTTGGCATGATGGAACACTTAAACGTCAAAAGTTACGAAATGTACACTTTAAGTGTCAAAATCGGAGAAAAATGATCAATTAAATGCTAATAGCGAGAAAATTCGGTCAAAATGTTGATGTGACACGTTTACGGCGAGTTGGGGTTGAAATGAGGTCGTTTTGGATGCTGACATGGCCAAAGCCGTTGACATTTAACTAATCATTTTTCTCCAATCTTGGCACTTAAAGTGTACCTTTCGTAATTTTTGGCACTTTAAGTGTCCCCTTGTGCAATCTGGGGGTTCAGATGTCGTCATTGGAGCATTGGCTCTCATTGATGACGATGTTGCCCAAAGTTGCTGTCGATCTTGTCGCTTGCCAGTCACCATTGTCCTTAGCCTGAAGAAGAAGCGGTCTCTTCTCTCTCCATGCTCTTTGGCTGCTATCGATAGAGTTGCTAGACAGTTTGATCTAAATCTGTTAGAATATTTAAATAATAAATCATACATTCATTTAACAGCTTAAATTTTTAAAATAGTTGATTGTGGTTTTACAAAATCTTATATGATATTAAAGTTGGAAGTCCTGAGTTCAAATATTTCCAAATCCTATTTATCACCCCAATTAAATTTCTACGCTTAATATTAGATAAAAGATCATATTAAATGTGAAGGGGTGTATTTAAATAAATAAATCGCGTATTTATCTAACAGCTTAAGCTTTTAAAACTGTCACATCACAAAATTGGCCTCCATGGACAGTGAGCTGGGTGGACACAGTGAGTTAGTGCTCTAGCACGACATCGAGATCTCAAGCTAGTGATCGAGTTGTGCTCAGGCACGGTACAGAGAGAGAGGTGCAATGGTTTGGTGATGAGTTGGTTTAATGAATGGCTTGACAACAGCAGACACAACATGAAAAACCATGATTATGTTGCGTTAATTTAATCTAAGAGGATGAAATATGTTTTGGCACCAAAAGTTCTAAATCGACCCACTTTTGATTGAATAAAATGGTGGGAAAGCACGAATTTTGTCGCTTAAGTTTGACTCAAGGTGACGGCACCTCTGATTTTGTCGTCAACTGAACTTATTTCAGAACTTTACCAAGAGGGGAAGAGATTCGTTCTTTGTCAGCGGAACAGCAGAATTGTCCAGGTTAATTATGATAGGCTTTATTTTTGGGATTTAGGGTTTCTACACCAATTTCTGGTGATTAAAATCTCTCGAGACCTTAATAGTTTACAACAAGGCTCTTTTTATATTCCTTCAATGCATGGAGAGTGAAATAAAGAGGCAGCACAAGATATATTAAAACAAATTTTATCCTTGAGTATAAAAACTTTCTTCTGTATTAGAATCGGGATAAATGGGAAATACTTTTTGCAATAAATGGAGGATGCTTTTTGAAAATAAACATGTATGTGTGTGTGATCTCTCTATATCTTATGCCAATCCCAAAACATCGCTCAACCTTTATTTCAATAAATTCCATACCTAGGCGTTGCGCAGATTGGCTTACAAAAATAGAATTACAATGGAGCATGAAACACTTAAGCATTAACACAAAATCATTTTAACCTATCATAGTCGCGAAAGATATATATAACACTAAATTATCAAACTATAAAACAACTAATAAGTACAAAATTACAAATTCACTAACATAATACAAAACTTTATATAGTTGTACTATCTTTATAATGTATAAACAATATAAACTTTTGTCTACTAAATAACATGGAAAAAACCTTTTATATTTATTATGCTAAAAATATTTGTTATATACAAATTATTTAGAATTAAATAGTAAAATAATGAAGAGACAAGAAAATAATGGTGGGTAAATGCAGCAAACACCCAAACCTTTCTTGTAATGAATGAGAGTCTAATTCTAGCACTATAAAGTCCAAGCACACTTATAGGCTAGGGGGGAGCAGTATTAGGTTCTAGGTTCTATCTAAGTTCCGCTTAAAACTTGGAACTTAATGATTAGAGGTTTCCTACTTTTTGAATATGAAACCTACCCATACTTAGAAACCTAAAACCTACCCTATATAAGTTTTAGGGTCACTTTCAAGATCTATTCAACTATGTATATTTAATTAAACAATTGCAGTAAATCATTACTTATAATTACCACTATTTGTTATAATTTACTAATCACAGCTCATATTAAGAGATATGGAGATTATGAAATATTAACAAAATAAAAGTCTCAATCATGAATATTATCAAGATGCAAGCTTAGATTAGTGATTTCAGAATCACACACTCCTTATTGGACTCTATGAAAACAAAGACTTGTTCCAAGCTCCTTGAAACTTAACTATTAACTATTAGAACAAGCTTCCCAATGTTTGGAACTTAGAACTTACCCTGTAGATCCTAGAACTTGAAAATGATTCTCAAGATCTCAATTTTATCTTGAAACCATGCTCACACCCTTGTTAGAGGCAACACCTATAAGAAGATTTTGTTATAATATATTCATATAGATGGTAATGTGATATTATTATGTAATAGACCAAACAATCATTTAGGCAAGTCAACACATACAAACGGTAACGTGATCCCTTAAAAATTTTTCTAGAATAAATCAAATTGCCCTTGAATTTATTCCTTTACTAGAAAAAGAGCATGAACGTTGCATACAAGGAGAAATAAGGAAAAACTAAATTAGTAAATAATAAATACCGTGTAAAGATTTCGACCCATATTTTAAATATATTTTAGAATTATCATAATGAATAAGACAAGAGGTATATGAAATACTTGACAGTTATTTTGAATTTAAATTTAGAAGATAAGAGGTTAATTAATTATTAGTCAAGCACCTTGATTACATTAATTCACGATCTTGTCTATCTATAACTATGTAATGTATGCATGTGTTTGTCATGGGATCTTTAGGTAAATGTTTTGGAAAAATTACCAAAAACATTTTAAATCTATTGTATTTATGTCAAGTTAGTTATAATCCTTTCATTTTAGCTAACTTATTCCTAAACCTTTTAATGGTTCGCTAATTTAGTTTTTCTAGAAAATTTTGACTATTGATGACATGGCACTAGCAATCTAGGACTACCGGCGCTGACATAGAAAATATTTAATTTTTTTTTTTGATTTTATGGATTTTTTAATAAAATTTTACTGTAATTTCTTTCTTTGCCTTTTTTTCTTTGAAATCTAGTGAGGGTTGCCAGCCAACCCTCAACATTCACAAGGGTTAACCCTTGCCAAGTGGCCAGTGGGGTCGGTCAGCCCATGCCAGGCTTAAAAGAAAAAAAAAAAAGAAACAAAAAGAAAAAAAGAGAGGAAAATTTTTTATAAGAAATCATAATATTTTTAAAAAATTAAAAAAAAAATTGTCCACTTCCATGATGGCCACATAGGATGGTTGTCGTCTACAACAACTATTGTTGGTCAAAATTGACCGAAAGAATTAAATTAACAAATGGTTAAAAGATTTAAAATTAAATTAGTCAAATTGAGAGGTTTATGATTGAATTGACATATTTGTAATAAGTTTAGGATTTTTTTTGGTAATTTCCCTAAAGGTTTTTTGTTAAATGGCTATTTGGGTTCACTTAATTATTTTCTTTGTACGTAAGAAAACGATAGCAAATTGTTCATTCTCCTATAGGCACCATTATCGTTTAGCAAATTTTTTTTCCAATTAATCTGATTCTTTGCAATTATTAGGATTGATTATTTTGGTGTCAGTTTAATATGTTTTAAGAAATTATTTAGTGCTAATATCATGAAAAAATTCAAACTAATATATCTGTGACAAATTTATCTCAAATTAATGTTTTAATCATAAAAATCCAAAACTAGTATATTTGTGATAAACTCACAATCTATTAGTTTCTCGTTAAATTTTCTATGAAATTGTTAAGTTGGATAATATGTGACAGTTAATAAATATATCAATTTAAGGTTTCACCTTCTGTTTATCACATGTATATAAGTTAATGGTTTTTTGTGGTATTAATTAAATTTAACGAAAATTAATGGAGAGTAATTTGTCAAAGGTATATCGGTTTCGAGTTTTTAATGATAAAAAAATCAGTTTAGAGTTATACATTATATTAGCTCATTATTTTATGAGTATAGCCATCTGAGTTATTAGAATATAGTGTCGTGCTCTAGGCGACACGTTTCTTCTCTATGTTGCTGAGCTCAACACGCTTCTCTATCGGAGGAAGAAACTCGTTCCTTCTAAATTCATCTTGCGTTGAGAGAGAGAGAGAGAGAGAGAGAGAGAGAGAGAGAGAGAGAGAGATTCAGAATTAGAGTAACAATCCCCAGCAATTAAGGGTGCGGTTTCTTGAAGGATCGATCGAGGGTCATTTTCGTTCTTCATTTCACAACCACCGGCAGTTACAAAGGGTTTACTATTTATTTGGCAGGAGAGCATATCCCGTGGATATCCTCTTTCCATTTAGAAGAAAAATCGAAATGCTGTCGTCACCTTTTGAATTGTACGGATGGTGTCTACGCTATAAATCCAAGTTAATCCATGAACTTCCAAGAGTATTTCTACTTTACTTTCCAATATATAATAAGGTTAATACATCGAAAGTATATCTTTTATAAATTTACCTTCTATTAGTTTCTGTTAAATTTTGCCGTTAAATTATTACGTTGAATGAAACATGATAGTTGACAAATGGACCGATTTGAAATTTTACCCTCAATTTGTTATAAGTATAATAATTTGTGATTTTTTTATAGTATTAGTTCAATTTGATGAAAATTAACAAATATATCAATTTAGGGTTTTTCGTAATATTAATGCTATTTAATAAGCTGACAAATTTGCAAGTCTCCCATGGAGGCTCCTGTTTATCTTGCAAAAAATAAATTATTTGAAAGACACTTTCTCACACTTAATCACTTGTATCATTTGAAAAAAATGTTTTCATCATCAATAATAATTTATATCTAAACATTTTCGTGGATGATGAAAATATTTTTCATTCATTCATTTCTTTTAACAATACAAACGATATTTTTGAAAATATATATTTTAAATTATTCATTTTCCATGAACAAACACACCATTCATTTCTTCTTGTTTACTTAAAAGAGTGGTATGGATTTAATTATTGATAAATAACATTAATGACTTGGTCTTGGGAGATTTATTAAGCACTACAATAGAGAAATATAGCAAAATTACTATGTACTGATCGGGATCATGATATTCACAAGCAACACTTTCAGATTAAAATTTCTTCCATCAAATACACAAATTGCACCCTGATGGCACTCATTAGCATTAGTAAGAACATTTTTTGCCTTCTAGAAACTTCAATTGTCCTAGGTCCTTGAATGAATAAAAATCGTGTATTGATCACAACCAACTTCTCAATTCAGTTAGTAACATACCAATTCTCGAAACTAATCAAATTTGTTCCAAATTATGAATACATGAGGAAACGATATAATGCGTGGAAGATCATAGATTAACTCCAATGGCAGGAGGGAAAATAAATTCCTACAACGAATTGCATGGTTAGTACATGATATACATATTGAAGCAGCTCAGAACGCAGCCGCAAGAAAAGCCTGTAAGGACTGCCAAGGGCCAGTGGCCACCAGTTAACCAAGTACAGTGTCAATTGTCACCTAACATAAATCAATCAGTCACTCAGTAAACTACAAAGGGCAACTTCAGCCCAGGTGCCCATGAAAGCCACCATTAAGTACAGAAGCTCTGTTCCTGGTTGTAATTGCAAAGTCAGAAGCTATTTCTAAGTTGAACTTCGATCTTCCAGACGGTCAGTCCAAGCAACACTGTCTGACGAAGAACGTAAACTGCCCTGAGAAGCAGCAAATCTACCGAGCCACATTCCTCACTGCTGAACCAACAAACTATATAAACGAAGTGACGTAAGATGCAGAATCTTGTCCTGGACAGTTTGTCTAGACCATCAGCCTTCAGTTCCTTGTGCTTTGGTAAGGAGTGATACACGGTGCATGCCTGCAGCAAGAACTATGCCCCGCCTTTCATGACTAGACAATCTCGATGCCAATGCAAGGTGGCTGCAGGAGCAGAAGATGTGGACACAGCTTCTTCGTTCTGATGCAGGTTATATGCTTCGGTACCTACCTTGTGCAAGCCTACTGCTTCCGAGATGTGAGCCTTCACTTCTTGGAAACTCTCCTCCGACAGGGAAACTTCCGAAAGGAGTCTCCATGCAGAGTCCTCCGATGCATTTTCAAAGTCCTCGTGTCTCTTGAGCACTATGTGTCCGCCGATCTCCCAGACGGCAGGATTTACTTGAGTTTCCAAATGTTGTTGGCTCACTTCTCCCCGAGCTTGCTTCTCTGCATAGCACTGACCATTTACAGAAGCACAGTCAGATGCGTGGTCATTGGAGACTTATGATGAAGATACACAACGTTGTTGAATGTTGACCACAAGAATTTTACTGAGAATAACCACACAGAGCATCAAATGTATCCTCTAGAGAACTAATGGCATTTCCTTATTCTCAGAATCCAAACTGGCTCCTACAACATGACTCAACGTTCTCTATAAAGGTGAGATTTGGTCCATTACCAGTGTAAAATTCCCTTCTAGTGCGAGTTTTGGTTCATTACCAGTGTAACTTCATTGGAAAATCGAGAGATCAATGCAAAGTAAGTGAAGTAAATAAGATTCGGTACAGATGAAATGGAAGAGGTGCACATGAACAGAAAAAACTGCACAAATGCTACATCACACTCAAAGACCTCTATAACAAATCAAGCAGAGCGCCTCATAAGATGTGATGTCTTTGAAGATGAAAAATTGCACAAAATCAGCCTTGTAAACAAAGATGAGACTCCAAATACCATGATTGAATGGACCATGTATGAATTAAACTCCCACCACAATGGATCATCTTGAAAGTGCTAGTTCTCCTATTAAATTGCACAACGAAATGGCTCATTGGCATTAAACTGTCAATCTGTCAGGAAAGGAAGAAAATGAAAAATTACCTGTGGAAATAGAAACACCCTTTTGCCGCAATTGGCGATCAGTACATTGAAGGGGATGTTGTTGCGCTGAAGGCATATGCAGGAACTAGCAACTGCATTAGACAGATCCCATAAAGTATCTCCACCCTCGAACACAAGTGAACGGACTGGGAATTTCAGGAGTTGTGAAACAACTAGACCATTTCTCTGCACACTCGCGGAAGTCATTACTCTCAAAGTAGGAACCTTTTCAACCGGGAATGGAGAAGCCAAATAATACGCCTGTAATAACAAGAAGAAAAGCGAGGTAAGTAACACTACTGGGTGGAATAAAAAGTCAGAATTTCCTTTTATAGAAAAGAAAAGTAGCTCAATCAGCCCGTCAAAATCATGGATTAAAGTGTGTTCAATCAATGTTACCTGAAAGTGAAGATGGTTTATGGTGGCGAATGCGCCTAGACTGTTGTAACCTACTCTGAAGAAAGGATCTGCTGCCTCTCTAGCCAAAGACACAGCCAGAAAGAAGCTTGCGCAGTCGATCCTCTGAGGCAAGCAGTCAAGAACACGTGGTATAAGGAGAACGTGCCCATAATCAATTGGGCTGACCTGCAGAAGTTTAACCACCTTATTCGTCAGCAATTAGTGGACATCAATTAAGCCATGCATAATGTTGAGGGTTAAAGAAGCAATGAACTTACGTTGATTGCGACAACATTAGGAGAACTAGGCTTGAAAATGGCAGGTGCACTAGGGAAGAAGTGACTGTAGTGGTCATCGCTTTGTTCAAACATAAAGAGAACTTCCTCTTGGCCCACTTTAGTGAAATTGAACTTCCCTCATCGAAATCCTGGAGAACTTGATCTACTCGGAACTCAGTCGGGCGTTTTTTGAGGTGGCGCCCCTCGTTCAGCTGCACAATGAAACCATAGTCGCCAGGGATAACCTTTGTCTTGCATGTAGTTACGTCATAGTGAAATAATCCTCGACTCATCCGATTCTCCCACTGTCCAAGTAAGAGATTAAGCAGGAAATAAGTCTCTGGTGGTCTTTGGGAAAAGATGGATTCTCCAGTGCAATCTTCTCCGGCTACCTTAAAAGTGTACAGAGGAAGGTCTGATGCTGCAATTAGCAATTAAATCAGGTACAAGCCAGTGCCAACATAGAGAAAGTAATGAACCGAATATCCGCATCCTCTCTCTCTCTCTCTCTCACCACATATTGTCCCTTCCCCAGGCAGTGGGGAGTGATTGAAGATCAAGAAAAGCCGCTGGCCAATGCTATATTAAATGTGCATCACTCCAATTAAATAAGGAACAGAAACCCCCCATACAACTCGAAGCTCAATCAAGAGTTTACCTTCCAGCAAATAATATTGGGAAAGGAGAAGACAGTGCACCTCAGTTTATCCCAATTTCACAAATAGCTTTGTACACCAGCAATCAAAAGCTCAAATCCTTGTGGTCATAACTTCACCAGGAAACAAAGAAAGCCAAATAGAATGCATAATTTTCGGTCAATAGCCTGCAAAGCCTAAGCACTTCACCAGAAACTTTTCCGGCGAGAAAACTGCCCTCGCCATAGAACAATCAAACATCAGAGAAATACCCCGCGAAATGTGCAACAATATAAAATAAGACAAATATCAAAACTAATGTACCCTGTTCTCTCCCTGTAAGACTCTTTGTCGCATAAAATAAACATCTAAATCAAACAATCTTCTAATATGCAGACAAAACATAAACAATTTAGGTTTGATATCAAGAGATCATGAGAAAGAGAAATCATCTGAACCCAACAACAACGATCTAGTCGTGTTCAAATAGACTACTAAACTGTAAACAATCAGGGACAATGTTCTAATAATTGTAGACCAAAGAGAGAGAAAAAGAAGCGTGTTAGCACAGGGGACGTACCTGGCAAACAGCACTTTCCGAGGCAATTACGACCACATCCCTTGGCTTCCCCTTCAACAGCAACAGCAGCATTATCCTTCTCGCCTCCCAACTCCTGATAATTCGACACCACCGTCGCGACCCTCTTGATCGTCAACATCCTCTTATCGTTCTAACCAAGGCCTACAAACACACGCAACGTACGTGTTGCAGCAAGACAGCTACCCGCGAAATCGAAAGGGTGTCCCCAGGGATCGGCCTCGGGCTCAGAAGAGGCGACCGCCGACAGAAGATATGGTCGGCTTCGCTCTGGTTCCTTGTCTTTGTCCCGGTGAATTCGGTGAGTTCCTGTCGGGGTTTTCGTCCTTCGTGGGAACGCCGCTTTTTGCCAACCGGGAGACCCGGATATCTCTAGATTCCTTCCGGTGATTCTGCTTCTCCTTCTCCTTCTCTCTCTTTCTTGAGGCGGCAAAATAAGGATGAGGGAGTCTATATTTATAGGTTGGCGAAGCGAAATCCTTTGCCGAAAGTCAAAAAGGGATGTGACCCGTCCGATCCATTCGTATCCAACGGCTGCGAAGGGCTTTGACTTTTTGAGACGATCGCACCGCTTCATTCCGTGTTGTGCGGTAAAATCATTAGCTGCAACGAACATAAGCGCAGTAAATCTGATCCCTCGAATATCATGAGCGAAATGTGGAATCCACACGATCCAATAATTAATATGTATTAAGTCTATTGCATCGATTCACTCGATAACTTCTTCAAATCCATCTTAACCCCTATCAATTTTGGCCTATCATCATATTATTTCGAATATTGGAGGCGATAATAGAATTTGAGCATATTACATGGAAAGTATTGTAAGGAGTCATTTGCAAGCATTGTTACTCAAATGTGCAGTTTGATACGAAGAAATGGTCAAAAGGGCTGTATTTGCTGGACAATTGAGAATTGTCATAACAAATGACTACTTAATAGGATGGATTCGTTACAAATACTGAAGGGATAATTTAATGACATAATAATGGATACATGACTCAAGCACAACATGAAGTCAACAAGTCTAGTTGGGGCTAATCATTTGTGGGTCAATGTTGTGCACCAATTAGCATGACATAGTTAATAATTGTGCTATGTTCATTTTATACAAGTTGTTATGTGTTGGCTATTGTTGCGACCCGCCTTCGGCGATGGTCGTTCATTAGGAGAGACAGCAATTTAGGGGTATTTACTTAAAAGACGGTCCTTAAAAGGCAAATCGTCAAAGATTGCTCGAACACATCATTGATGACAATCATATGCATGAAGAGGTCCATCAATCACAAGTGTGGACTCTCCCAAGCCTATACCCCATGCAACAACGGAAGGGTGTTGTGATCCAATCTTCGCATTGCAAACAAAAATGAATGAGTTTATGGGTATCTCTATCTCGGTCACTTTTATGAAGGTACTTCCATGAACGGATGCCATCAACTCACCCCATTAATGGTCATAGTGATGAGTATGCTAAACCTTGATGAACCTCAACCAAAACCTATGCTCTATGGTCGCTCTTATAAAAATACTTGCATAGACGGATGTCATTACCTTGTCCCATCTATGGTCGTAGCGATGAATACGCTAAACTATGGCAAATATTGATTGAGAATTCATACCCGCACGACGGGTTCATTTTATTATCTAAGTTGATTAACAACTTAAGATAAAATGTTTAAAGTCACCACTCGCTTCAATTTTAGGGGCCAGCTAGAAAGCCCAATCGAGGATAAAGAGAGTTCTCTCGATATCTACGCAACTAAAGATCTAGGGTTTGGAAGGTAAGTACACTAGAAGTGCCAAAACTTGTGTACAACGCTCATTTTGGTGCCAAAAGTTTATTTTGGATCAGTTGAGTGCCACATGTTTGAAAAATTAATTACTCGAGTGTCAGAAATTTAAAAAACCGATCACTTGAGTGCCACTTTTGATATGACCGTTGGAAAAGTTGACGTGGCTATTGGTCCACGTCGTTTTTTTGGCAACCACGTCAGCTTTTTCAGCATCTATGTCAAAAGTGGCACTCAAATAATTGATTTTTCAAACTTATGGCACTCAATTAATCTAAAATAAACTTTTGGCACTAAAGTGAACGCTATACACAAGTTTGGCACTCCTAATGTCCTAACCCTAGGATTAGGGGACTTAAGTTACGCTAACATTTTTATTAGCGCATTTTCAATACCTAACAATCATCATGTTTACCTAAAGTGACCATGTGTATCTTTTTACTTATTAATGCCATTTAAAAATGAAAAGGTGATAATGTGTGGATGTCGGTGTCATGCCATTCTAATTCTACAAAGGTGAAAAAAGAAAGACAAATAATTTTAATTGAAATTGTGGTGCGGAAAGTGATAAATGTAAACATGCAATCCTAAAATGAGAATTGAAGGAAAGGGGAGAAAGAAAACCCACAACTCGTTGAGCTTTTATACAACACAATGGAAAACCCAAGACATATGTCGGGTATCAAATGAATGGTATAAAGAAAGAAGGGTCAGAAAGGACGTCGTCCATCACTATTTTCGAGACCATCTTCTTCATCTATCCTAATTCTTGAATAATGCTAGAATGAAATGATTACAATTGAAACAAACATTGAACCAAGTAAAGAACAAGCAAAACAAATCAACAAAGCAAACATGTAATGATCTACTAGATTCAAGTCGGGGTCAGCCTTTGAGATTACATGTGTAACATGTCACAAAATGTTACTTCATTCATTATTAGACACAACTTATGGTAATTATCCATCATGAGTTTTCGCTCACGGTGACTAGCACCATAAGTTCCCTAAAGTCAAGCTCTAATGTATGATCCTAAGTATAACCCACAAGCATGCATTGGGCTTGTGCGTGTATCTATCAATCACATGTATAGAACTCAAAAGTAAGCATGTGAGCAGGTCCAAAGACCTTGGTCAATATTTCTAGTCTAAAGACCTAATGGTTATAACAATTCGTGTTTCTTGGTCAATATGATTTGTGGCTTTTGAGATTACGATCCCACGATTTGAGGATCGTGATGGCTTCACGATTGAATGGGTCATCATGATTGTAGCCGAAATTGTTTGCTTTAGCTTGAACCCTTATTTTGTTCTTGATCCATCAATCTTCATTTCAGTCGATTCCTTTGTCAACCGAGCCAAGTCTTATTTACTAACACTCATGACTCAATAATTTTCTCTTATATCACCTATCAACAATTTCTCATTGCCTTTATCGATTACCTATAGTTGCCGATCAAGAGGATTCAATAGATTTTTCTTCAACCATATCTCGCTCGGTCTCTTGGGGACTTTGGGCAATTTTTTCTGTCAACATGGATGAATTCCACCAACAAAGTCCTAAACAAGAAGAGTCCCATCAACAATGACGTAAATTAACTTGAAAGAGAGGGAGAGAGACAGGCATTATTATCGTACGAGGTTCGGATTTTCTTCTCACTGTAACCAGCTCTGCTAACTCGTAACAAGAACAAGGGTTCAAAGTCAGCATTTTATAATGTCCAGTAAGGCCAAGTACATGACTATTGGAGCAAATCCAAAATTTCTCGAAAGAGCAATACATTACTTATGAAATGTAGAGAGTTCAGCAGCGGCACTTATGTCCTTTGATTATAATTGAAGTACTATCCCTGATTGTAGTTAGGGATGAGCATGGTTCAGATTGGGCCAGTTTAATACCTAACCCAATGATCAATCCACACAGTGTTAGTTTTCAATTTTTAAGACCGACAACATACTTTATTGAGTTTGGGACTGAGGACCAGACTAACCCTATGGGTCTAGTCAGTTCTAATGTCAACTCGGGACCAACAAATTATTTTTTTGTTTTATTTTTTGTATTTCTTAAAAAGATAAGCATACTTTTTCAAAATACATATTCATCAACAATGCGACATTAAACAATCAAACTATGAACACTGGTACACATAAATTTAAGATAAGGTAATAACATAGATCTTCATTTGCGATTGTTGAGTTGAATTCAAAAGGCAGGCCAAAAGAGGTGAGTGATTTCACCAACTAAGCTAGGTTCGTAAGGCATGTATGGAGAGGTAGGGAGGCGAGCCAGGCAAGCGAAGAGCAGCAAATAAGGCTAGCGAATAGAGCAAGGCGAGTGAAGAGGGTTTCTATTTTTCTTTTTTTGGTTAAATCAAGGCTAGGTTTCTACTTTCTAATTTGCATGGCGAAACCACATAAAAAAAATAGAGGCAAGGGCGATGGGGCTTAGAGTAAAGAAAATGTATATAATATATTATTTTTATTCAAATATATATGTATATAATATATTATTTTTATTCAAATATATATGATACGTACATAAGAAATATTAAAGTCAGGCGTATATACGAGGGGGTCGTCGAGCTCGAAGGATGAACAGAAGCAAAAGAGTGGAACGAAAAAAAAAAAAAACCGACGACGGCCGTTCGGGCGCGACCCCCCCTCCCACGGATTGGTCTGGGTTTTTTAGGAGGCTGGTCTTCTGGCTTAGGTTGAACCAACTGGGTTTTTGGAAGGCTCAACATCTCAAGACCGAAGATCAATATAGGGTCTAGGAGTTTTAGGACCAAGGATTGGCCTAGTCTTTAAAAATTGGGTCTTTTTCTAAAAGGTGGGCTTGAGGTCGGTCTAGTAGGGCTGGGCACCGGACTAGGACTAACCGAGTTAGGCCGGTTCAGGGTTAACCTGAATTGCTGCTCATCCCCAATTGTAGTTGTAGAAATAAACAGATGATGAAGACGGCCAAGTCATTTGGCAAGTTTTACTACTATTTTCTCCTATTCATCTGTTCATTTTTGCCCTTCGGGCCCCTTCAAATCCTACATTGTTTCTTCTTTCTGCACGAAATGTTTTGTTTATCAGCCTTCGTTCAAACTAATATCCCGCATTACCATATAACCGAAACAGCGAAATGGCAAACTCAACTAAGAGCAAAACGGACCATCTTATGTATTTCTAGAGCTATGACATCAGTTCAACGAGCTTATGGCTGTCACTTCTTTTGTTTGTTTGTTTGCATGTTTAGCACTGGCCTTCAGATAATTTGAATCCTTGAGGACCGTCACGAAAGTCAGAACCAGATTCTTTACGAACATATTCTCTTCTGTCATGGTAGGAATCTGATCGCCGTAATTCTTCTTCTTTGTTCGGCCAACCTTCACGCCATTTTTCTCGAGAAAAAATTATGTCCTTCACCACCATTCGAGACAGACTAAAACTTTAATGTAGATGAAGGGTTTTAACTATTTAAAAAGGTTCTACTTATGGTACGGTGGAACGTCAGATGAGTATTTTCTCAAACATTAAAATTCACAGTTGAAATTCTGAAAATCATGTCTCGTATGGATATGGGACCGTTTATTCGAAATGTTTCCAAAGACAGTAGTAAGTTTCGGAAGGATTCAAATTCACCATAGAAATTCTAGAATTCATTGTTCTTCCTTGTATGCAGTCATACAAACCAACAAGCATATGAATAGAACACGTGCATAAGTGCAGGACACACACCACTTGGTTCTTCCATGTTCGTAGTCATACAAAACACAATCACATGAAGGCAACATATGCATAAGGAATATCCGAGCACCCGGCAAGAGCCTATTATATTATATCTAAACCAAACCACAATAACTCACCATAATTTCTTCCTAGTTTTCAGGAAGCCAGTCCCAGATGCTTTCTGCATCGAAGGACAGTCCGCGCCAACAGTCCGACCATGGCTCCATCGTCTCCGAACGTGGTTCAAAGTCATAATCGATCCAGAGGTTTCTGTTTGGAGGCGCGTCGTGGACACATGGCTCTCGGGACTCATTCAGCTCCCTATGTGATTCAACCCCCAAGAAAGAGAAGTTCTTGGAGATGATCCAAGGGCAAGGCTTTATGACTTCATCTTTCACCAAATCTTGGGGTTTCTCGTTCTCCGGCTTCCCTTGGCAAGTTATCACTTTCCGGACATGGGTGCTCCAATAGTTCTTCACATCGTTTGCAGTTCGACCCGGGAGTCTCCCAGCAATTAGCGACCACCTACATGAATAATTTCAATGGAACGAAATGTTAAATTACGAGGAAACAAAGTTTGGTTCAATAATAGTTACCAGTTCATGTGGTTATCTTAGCAAATGGCATGAAGGCTCTCATTAGGTGCTTGTGTGTACCTCACTATATTTCAATATTTCGGGATAAACACACTGTAAGTAACATAACTTTCATACAACGCTAATTTGAATGTCATAACTTTTTTTTTCGACTACTTGAGTGACGTGATTTCTTAAAAATGTTCATTTGAGTGCCAAAACTTTCGATATTTGAGTGTTATAACTTTTTTAAAAAGTTCACCTAGGTTCTAAAAATTTGACGTGGTATGGCGCTTGTTGTGAATATTTTTAGAAAATTATGACACTTAAGTGATTGATGAAGAAGTTTAATGGCGCTCAAATTATTGGAAAAAAGTATAACACTCAAGTAAACACCACACATGAGTTTATGGCATTCAAGTAATCAAAATGAATATTATGACACTCAAGTGAATACTGTACAAAAATTATGACACTTGTGATATCATTTTCCCTTAATATTTAAGCATGCTTACTATAATAAATGGAGCTAAGGATGAGAATTAGTTACTCAGCCACTTTCCCCTACCTGTTCTACTAAGTTTATATTCCTTCGAATCAAGGTGGCATTTCACGAATTCCATGCATAAACGAATCAATCCAAAGTTTATTTCTCTTCTAATATATTGGGAGTAGACCCCATTAACACCTCTACATTAAATAATTTAAATTTCCGAAACTAAATGCCAAAATCAAGCACAAAAAATGAAATTTCTGATTCGATTCACCTATTTTTACTTATAAATGTGAAAAATGACTCTTCAAAGCCATAACTAATCAATAAGTTGGTGCCTGATTTTACTCCATATCAAATGCAACTATGGTAGTGAAGTTGATAAAATGAGTAAGATTTAGGGTCTGTTGGGTAAACTAAAAATTTAAGTGCTGCATTTTAAGTGTTAATAATCTTTAATGATGGAAATGGAATTAATATTTGTTTGATGATAATTAAAAATTGATAGCTGGATATCATTAAGCTCTTTTCAAACACACAAAAAGGTGACTATTGGTAGGTTTTATCAGAATATTTAACACGATTCTAATTTCCATAAATTATTTTTCTATTGAATGAATTAAGTAATTACCTACTAGGCACGCGGCCCATTGTGCTTTGCCTCCTTTTCCAAAGATCTAGTTATTTTGATTGCAAAATGATAGTATAATTCCTGCTCTCTTTTTTTGGCCCGAAGAGGGTACTGCGTGTTTGTGATAAAATTCAAGCTTCTGTTGTTCAGTATACTTTTCTCTGGACTGCATAAACAGAATCTATATCAGACGAATAATCTCACTGAGTTTCTGAGTTTCTTATACCTGTGACCATGATCGGGAGTGACTAGATCTAAGAACAGTACATGAAAACTGTGCAACTAGTAATTAATCCCTCCCGAAGTTGACGATGACTAATGAGCACCATTGCTGGTACTTTGGTCAATGCTGTCCGAAGAAATAGGTAGGGAGAGAGAGAAGTCGTTCAGTATACTTTTCTCTGGACTGCATAAACATAATCTATATCAGACGAATAATCTCACTGGGTTTCTTATACCTGTGACCATGATCGGGAGTGACTAGATCTAAAAACAGTACATGAAAACCGTGCAACTAGTAAGTAATCCCTCCCGAAGTTGACAATGACTAATGAGCACCATTGCTGGTACTTTGGTCAATGCTGTCCAAAGAAATAGGTAGGGAGAGAGAGAGTTTTTATAGTGGCATGTGAGTAAGTTCGGTGAATCTGTGATATACACTAAACAATATCCGATGGTTGCATCTGATGGGTCGAGAGAGTTTTTATAGTCGCATGTGAGTAAGTTCGGTGAATATGTGATATACACTAAACAATATCTTACGGTTGCATCTGATGGGTCCCCATTTCGTTGGCAAGATCATTTTCGAATGACGTGAAGTGTGGTTGGCAGCTTTCGCCTCTCTCTTGCATGTGGTCCGTATCTACAGTATGTTCTTTGAACATTTCTGAGAAAGAGACTTAGAGAAATCCTACCGGATAGGTTGGGGTAGCAACTCTTGTATAGACTTCATTGGCGTTGTCTAATGGTGGTCATCAGACACAATATGCACTCTAAATGGGCATATGTACGAGAGATTTAACATTGTCCAAACACAGGCCAAAGTTGGAGACACGTGTCCCTTCCAAGTAGGGTCGTAACATAAAATTGAAGGAAAAATTACCGAAAAATCCTAAACTTATTACATTTATACAAATTGAATCATAAACCTTTCAATTTGTTCAATTTAATCCCAAAACTTTTGAAGATTTATCAATTTAGTTCTCTTGGTCAATTTTTCTTGGAAATCGTTGACATGTCAATCTAGTTGGTGCTGGCTATCCTACGTGGTATAGGCGGCGTTGATTGTGGATAATTTTTGTTGTATTTTTTAAATATATTTTATCAATTGTTTATTACTTCTTTTTTTTTTTTTTCCCCTTCTCTTCTTCTCTTCTTTATTTTTTTCCCAACCCAAGGTTGGCGAGGGCCAATGACCATCATCTGATCTAGGCGAGAATCACCGACTCCCTCACCTATTGGTCGGTAAGGGAGTTGCGGTCCTTGCTTGGATCTGGGCAAGGTCCAATGCTCTCACTTGTGGCCAGCAATGGCCATGATGCCCTCATCTCAACTAGGCAGGGGTTGCTAATGAGAATCGACTAGCAACCGTTCTAGCATTAGGAAGAGAAGAAGAAGAAAATAATAACATATTTAAAAGAATTTAAAAAAATTGTCTATATTAGTATCGATCGTATCACATAGAATGGTTGTTGCTGACTAGACCACATTAGCGATTTTTGGCCCAAATTTACTGCAATAACTAAATCAACAAATCGTGAAAAGTTTAGGACTAAATTGACAAATCGTCAAAAAATTTATGATTAAATTAGTAAAATTAAAAGGTTTAGGATTGATTTGGCAAATCATCAAAAAGTTTAGTACTAAATTAGCTGGATTAAAAAATTTAAGGCTAAATTGGCATGGGTATAATTGGTTTAAGATTTTTTTGTAATTTTTTCTAAAATGGAATGACCTAATCCTTTACACAGTTTATGCATTCGGTCGTCATTTGTTTCAATCAATGCAACCCTCAATCAATTTTTGGAAGAGGAAGAGAGTGAGGCTGTTGTGAATAACGTAGGTAGGCTCAACACCAAAAAAGTAACTCCATTAAAACAAACAATTGCACTTCATATGTGACCTTTTCTTAGCATATACTCGCCTGTTCCCAAGAAGTTTGTGAAGCCTGATGATCATATCGACCTCATCATCTTGGAATTTCCCTCTCTTGATGTTAGGCTTCAGATAGTTCAACCATCTCAATCTGCAGCTCTTCCTGCATCTATTCAAACCTGCAAGCTCAAGAAATGCAAACATGAACTTAGCAATCTCTCTCTCTGCATGCATGTGTACACATAGTATAGAGATGCTCTTAGTGCAAATCAATCCATGTAACTTGAGTAAAATATCAATACGCGTCTCCTTTTTGTCTAATTTAACAAAAAGAATTGATGAAAAATATCTTTTTTGCATTTTTTTTATACTACTAGAAGACATGAAAAGTTTCCTTTTTGTCTAATTTAAAAAAAAAGAATTGATGAAATATATCTTTTTTGCAATTTTTTTTTATACCACTGGAAGATATGAGAAGTTTCGTTTAGAGCAGTTAAATTTGATTTGTTATTCCGAAATTGATCAATGACACATCCACCCATTTTAATAATAATAAAGAAAACCTTGCACTCAAACAAAAGTATTTTGACAATATTACAAATATTTGACAAAAATCAAATATGATAACCCAACAAGATTGGACACACTGAAATCCAAGGGGGTTCTACGTATTGGGATGCAACAAGAAGACAATGATCCCCCTCCTTATACATTACCTGCTCTCTGAGGAACTCGATGCCACTCTCCTTCTCCGTACCTTTGGACACAGCCTCTTAAGAGAGCATCTTCCTCTTCCGTCCACACACCTTTCCTCACTCCGTAGAACGAACCTTTCTGCATCTCTGTCTCTCTCTCTCTGTGTAAATCTTTTAGCGAAGAGTTTGCGGATCTCTCTCTCTCTCTAAATCTTTTCGCGAAGAGTTTTTGGATCATGTTTTTCAGCCCCTTGTAGTCCTAGGTTGTCTTCGGTGCTTGTTGGAGCCACGTTACCCCCTTCACTTTCCACAAAAACGCTGATCTATGTCGGTTGTCAAAGTCCGAGGAAGAATGCAAATATTTTTATTGTCAATGATTACAATTTGCAACGGTACAAATGTATCTCCTCCCAATATATGATTCTTTCCGCGTGGCTACGATCATTCAGTCCGCAGGGTCGAATCTTCGATTGAAAATCTTTTTATAGAGCTAGAAAATGCAAAGGGGACTTCGAACGATCTAGAGAAATCATATTTCTTTTGCAATGAAAAGAAAAATAGAAATAGCTCATGTGATATTTCCGGGTCGACCGTCCGTGCATGCCCGGGGACCACCGTTGGTGTGAATTGTTTCCCAACTTCTATTCTTTTAGCTAAATATTCTTATTATCCAACACTAATTATCGAGATTTGCCGTTTTACATATCTATAAAATGGGTAAGGTATGCACGAAGCTGAGTTACCTACTACGCTCAAGCATGATTTGCTAAAGTGAAATGGGTAAGGTATGCACGGGGCTGAGTCACCTACTACGCTCATGCATGATTTGCTCCGTTACCACTTTGGCAAAGCTCTTTTGCTTCTTTATATAATATCCTTCCGCTTGTAAAAACATCTTGCATGATAACACATTCCTTTATGCAAGGTCCTAAGTGTGCTTGTACTGTTATGGAGTTACTCTTGGCTTCATCTGTATAAGAGTAACTTCTTTAAGAAGTTGGAACAAGATTAATGTTCTGAGAATCTCTTCTCAACATATTTTTTCCTTCCTTGAAGTTTGATGTTATTAAGAAGCTTAGGGTTACACTTTTAGTTTAATAAACAAAGAAGAAGAATTACGGCTATCAGATTCCTACCGTGACAGTAGAGAGAGTGTTCCTAAAGAATCTGGTTTTGAATTTCGTGATGGTGCTCAAGGATATAAATGACCCGAAGGCCGGTACTAAACGTGCACACAAACAAAAAAAGTGACAGACATAAGCTCGTTGAACTAATCTCATGGCTCTAGAAAATCATAAGATGGTCCGTTTTGCTCTTAGTTCAGTGTGTCCTTTCGATGTTTCAGTTATATGGTAATGCGGGATCTTAGTTTGAACTAATGCTGATAAACAAATCATATCGTGCAGAAAGTAGGAGAAACAATGTAGGATTTAAAGGAGCCAGAGAGGGAAAACAGAACAGATTAATAGGGGAAATAGTAGACAAACTTGCCAATTTTGTTGGGGAAAATTATTAAAAAAATCATAAACCTATTGCAATTATATTAATTTATTCCTAAACATTTTTTTTCAATTCAGTCTAAAACCTTTTGCATTTATGCAAATTTAGTCCATTTGACCAATTTTGGTTGGTTGGTGTTAATGTGATTGCTGACCATCTAACCAACTATAATGTGGATAATTTTTAATTAATTCTTTATTTTATTTTTTTGAATTTTGAATTTTTTATATTTTTCTCTTTTTTTCTCCTTGTTCCTTGTTCCTCTAGCTGGTTGCTGGCAGCAAATGACAAGGACCAGTGAGGTTGAGCCTTGCCTACCAAAGGAAGAAGGAGGAGAAAAATGAGAAAGAAAAAAAGAAAAAAAATTAATAAAAATTTGAAAAAATAAAATATTATTAAAATATTGTCCATTTCAATGTCCACTGGATGGTCGGCGTTAGTGGGCCAAAATTGGTTGAATGGACTAAATTATCACAAATGTAAAAGGTTTAGAATTGAATTGAGAAAAAAAAAGTTTATGACCGAATTGCCCCAATTGCAATAAGTTTAGAATTTTTTGGGTAATTCACATTTTTATTGTCTTCATCATCTGTATATATCTACACCTACAATCTGCCACCATTGAACTTCCTAAATTTCATAAGTAATGTATTGCTCTTTTGAGAAAATTTGGATTTGCTCCAATAATCATGTTCTTGGCCTTACTGGACAACATGACGTCCTGAGTTTGAACCCCTGTTTTTGTTAAGAGTTAGCAGAGTTTATAGTGAGAAGAAAATCCAAATCCTGTACAACAATAATCTATGTCTCTGTCTCTCTCTCTCAAGTTAGTTTATGTCATTGTTAGTTGGAGTCTTCTTGTTTATGACTCTATTGGTGGGATTCTTTCTATTGACACAAAAAATTGCCCAAATCTCTAGAGATGGAGCGAGATAAGGTTGAGGTAAAATCTTCTGAATCCTCCTATTGATAGGTGTTAATAGGTGATATAAAAGAAAATACTAAGTGTTGAGCCTCAAGTACTGGTAAATGAGACTTGGTTTGATCGACAAAGGAACCGACCGAAATGAAGATTGATGGATCAAGAACAAGATAAGCGTTTTAGTTACGAAACAAAAAATTTTGGCTACAATCATGATGACCCATTCAATCGTAAAGCCATCACAATTGTCAAATCGTGTGGTCGTAAATCTCAAAAGCCACAAATTATAATGGCCGAGAAACACAAAATGTTATAATCGTGAGGAAGAGGAGTTGTAAGTTACGAAAGAAATTGTTGATACAAGGAGAGGGCCTTTTGGTAATCGTTTGAATATATATGTTATTAAATTCTAGAGTCACAAAGGTGTTATTTGGTGCTTCGTTTTTTCAAACTATTGCTAACCATTGCTAGTGGCTAAGTATTGAAATTGTAATTCGAGCAAGAGACTGCCAATCAATTGATGAATACTATTTGATCAATTTTATATTCTTATTATCTTTACATTCCAATACTCTTTTTCATGGCTGGTCGTGATTACCTTCAGTCTTTATATCTTTAATTTTCTCATAAGCTTGCATTTCCTATTTAAGAATTAAAAAAGGACCCTTCACATGTTTTGTCGATTTCCACATCAATTCACATTTTGAAAGGTGCTTTGTCCACACTTTTTGGCGAAACAATTTCATTCAATAAAATCTCACATAGATTTTTGGACGTGCTCACCAACCAACACATTTGTGCAACTTGTTAAGTTCTGGCCTTAGGGCTTCATTTCCCACCACGTATTCATCGGCATGTATACTTACTCAGCGATAAACTACACAAACCGTTTTCCCAAATGGCTTTGGAGGGGAGAAATTAAGGTTGTTTGGCAAATTTTTTGCCCAACCCTTTGGCCAAATACTAGCTTTGTGAAAGCTAAAAGCCTAAGGCAGGTAGGTTTTCGGCATTTTCGAAAAGCACATTTTAGGGTTAGTAAAAAAATTATTCCAAAACTAACCTCACTATTTTTTTTCGTTTTTTGATTTTTCCCTCATAAGCACAATTAATCTTCTCTTCATAGATGCGCCTCTATCGTGAGTTGCATGAGGCTAGCATATAGTCATCAATGGTTGCTCAACTTTAGGTGGTAGTCGCTTGGGTTGCGAGTTGCCTTAGGTCGCCCACCTTAACAAGGCTACCAATTGCTCTAGTTTTGATTTTTTTTTTTTAAAAATAGTAAAATATTCTATTAAGGGTGATTTTTCCAAATATCTTATAAATCAAAGTTGTTTCTCAATGCACTTTCAAATCATAATTTACCAAACACTAGTATTTTGAAAAATCCTTTAAATCTAAAGACCTTTATATTTTCCCAAAAACCTTTTACAAAAGCCAAACTAAACACACCATTTAACTCCATGCGACCCATTTAGTTCCATTAAAGTGGGAACGACTCTTTATAAATAGAAACCCTACACCTACATTAACTTCTAATCCTATTTTCTATTTGAAATCTATGTCTACCCCAAAGCTAACATCATTAAAGGGCATTAATAGTGACATTTGTGATCTATATTGAGATTGATTTTCTATTAGATTTCAAATAGAATTACTAAAGATTTTTTTCAACAGTTGGTTGAAATTTATTTACTTGTATCTCATCAACTACAAAATTATTCTATAATTAAAAGTGTTGCAAAAAATAGATAACTAAATAATATAATAAACATAACAAGAAAATAAATCAAACACTAAATTTGCATAATTCAATCGGTGAGACCTTCTCCATCAAAAGAGCAACAAATTTCATGAATACATCAAGCGATACAACAAAGCTTATATTCGAATCACTAAAACACTCTTAATATATCCTAGCCCCCATTTACACCTAACAACTTACATAGTATCTATCACTCACGATTTCTTACAAAAGAATCCCTCAATGACACAAATGAATTCACATAATCTTAGCACGAGAATTCCATTACTTCAGACACTCGAGATGTAATTCACAAGCATGTTGTACAGTTGATTGTCATGGCCAAAAGCTCTTTTATGATATTATTCTAGAAGAAGATTCACTTCTTACTTCTTTTTTTAAAAAGTATTGGATTCAAAATAGAAGGCCTACTCAAGTTAGGAAATCTAATTGAATGAAGCTATCTTCCTGAGTTCAAACTCGAGACATGTTCTCAAAAATCTCTACTTTGGCTCAACATATGAGTCAATCACAATCACTTCATTGAAATCTAAACTTCATTGCTACTCTTTTATACTCCCTTATGGGCTCAACCACTATAGATAACTTCTAAAGCAATGTTGAACTCCATAACCGTGCACCTCATCTTAATATTAACTCCACCTACACCTTTAACTAGTCTACAAGGATTTTCTAATGCAAATAGATAAAGAAACCATGTTTACATCTATATCAATTAGCATATCGAGCACAAACCTTATTAAATTCAAAAGTTATAGCAACTATTCGCTCTATTAGCTCCAACTCGCTATAAGCACCATCCATGTTGATTATTCTACTAGTATCCACTACCTTCGGAGTTTCTGATTACAATACCTTGAAATTGAACACTGTCCAAGTGCTTTAGAAACACTACCATAAACATTTTTACTAAGTAGCATTAAAGACTCATAAAATGCAACTTCTCTATCGATAACACATGAATTTAATTTTAGGCACCACAACCGTTAACCCTACTCATCTCATGCATAATTTAGGAATTCAAACTTTCTTGCCCTTCCATCAAGGTTACTATCATTTACTTGAACATAACCTAGTAGACTAAATACTCTAAGAATAGAATAATCAATAATGTTAGTTGACTACACTTCATCAAGAGTCAAACATCTGATTGTGGTTGATAAAACCTATTAACTAGGTAACTCGTTGTACTAAGCATGTCACGCCCCGAATCCCGAGTACGCAACAACCCCTTACTATGGTCAATTGAAAGCAATATCCTAGGACTCGTCGACGACCATTCATTTTAATCTTTCATTATGCACAAGTAGAAGACGAACCATCCCCAATTCAAATAGACAATCAAATAATTAAATAGGGATAGAGTGATGAACAACAAGAACAACCATCACTACTCATTTATACAATTTACTAGATTAATCAACGAATGATCATTTCCGAATACATGCCCAACAAAGGGGCTGATCCATCCTTCTGAGCCAATCCAAAAAGAAACTAGGTTAGGCTAATCCATGTATACAAAATGAACTCTTGAGTTTAGCACCATGGTCACTCGGATCCATCGGACTCAGGTTTTATCGGGTCAATCACTAGAGGAGCGAGAGTAGGATTCTCCACTACGCCATTCTAAGGGCCTGACCTTAATCCCGATTAGTACACCAACTCAACCTGGGGTATCTCTCCAGAACTACCCTCACTTAACCCAACCACAAACAACCAAAACCAAACAAGCAACAACAGCCGGGTCGACCAATAATGATATAGTCGGTTCGCATGCAACCTTACCCGGTATGGCATACCATATACGTTATAAGTCAGCACAATACACGCAATGCACATGGCCATTAGATGATATAATTCATCAATCACATACGAGTCGTGTCATAAGTGATCTCACCTAACCATTGCCACACCCTGCACGTTATCAATTCATACGTGCGTGCCATAAATGATGTGATCATCTCATACATAATCGAAACCAATGATGCCATGTTTCTCATACACTCTTGTATCCACATGTGTTCCGATTATTATTGCTCCTCAAGGCTACAACCGAGGCTCTACGGTGCTACAATGCCCTTCCTCTATAGAGATGCAACCGTGCCCTTCCTCCGGTGTCTACTGGCCGAGCCAAACATCACCCTCCCCCATGAGATGCGGCGATTAAATTGCATAACATATAATTTTAGAAACATTTATCATATAATTTAGCATTGGACTAGTGGTGAATCATCCTGAATTTAGAATTGAACAGCTTAAGCCCACAAAGAAAGGGCTGGTTTTCGGCCACCCATGGGAGCCTTGGCCAAAAATCACATGGGAAAGACGGACCGGATTGAGTTTAATTCAATTTAATTTTAACCCTTTAGAGTCAATTAATGATGGTCTTTAACTAATTCAACCCATTATCTTGATAAGGCCTAAATTAAGTTAGTATAATCAAGATTAGTTATAGTTTTTGCAATATAAACATATTTTGTTCTCATAATTCAATGTCATGAAATCACAATCTCAGAGCACATTGAGGGACACACGTGAGAGAGAGAGAGAGAGAGAGAGAGCTTGGTCTAGCCTTGGCTGAGATAATCCCCTATGTCGGCGCTCCCATCGCAGCTAGACTTGTGGCCATCCCTCCATTGATGCTCACTACCACCCGAGATGGTGCAAGTGTCATAAACCCGAGGTTTCCATGACCAAGGGATCATGCATGAACGAGGTAGAACACCCAAATCATCACTGGGGTTCTCCAAGAGCTTCCAAAATGTCTTCAAGGATAGGCGATTTAGTAACTATCCTGAAGTCTAGAGTTTTCTCGGCTTAAATACCGGTAGATGGTAGGTAGGGAGATACAGTCTAGTCTGCCGAATGTAATCTCAATCAATGGTTGTAATATGAAGGTCTCAAGTATAAGAAGATGTGTCATTTCTCTTATTGTATCCATCCAACCATTCAGTAATTAAAATTTCATTCTCTCCTAGAGCTTCTCACTAAACTTTCTCTCTTTATGATCCGGGTGAGCTTGAGTGATCAATCAATTCAAAGAAGGCTTGGCTTAGGAGCCCAATGATCTTAAGCGATCCAAGAAAGCCTAAGTCACTACATGGTCTTAATCCTAATCAATCGGCTCATGACACCAACCCTTTATCACAGCACTTACTACCCAGCGTCTTTGCTATTATTGACCTAACTTGAGTTCCAACTTGGCATGACTAAGCCTCGTTACCACCTGACGACCCAAGATGCTATCTTCATGACCGGCCACTATCCATGTCCAAGCCCTACCGTGCTAAGTTGCAAAGTCCCCTAGTGAGCTTGCCACTTTGCCACGTTGTCTTGCCCAATGACTGCTCTTAGCTGTGACAAATTTACCCAAATTAGTATATCTGTAATGAATTATTCAAAAGGGTACTAGTTCAAAGTTTTTGGTGATTGAAAAATTAGTTTATGGGTAAATTTGTGACATGTATACTAATTTAGAGTTTTTTGTCATATTAACCATTGCATGTCGCATGTCATTTTAGTATAGACATATTTTTCACATCATTGCATTTAGAATAATTGCATTACATGCATTGTATGTATTTTGGATTTCATTTAAATAAATGAAAACCCAAAAATATTGAGTAATTGCATGTTAACTAGAAATCATCTCTAGGTTATTGATGTGATTTTTTAACTAACATTGCAAACACTTTCATTGCTCTGAGATAAGTATTTTCTCCTTGCAATTTATTGCTTGTTAGAGATATTTAGAAAAAGTACGATATTTTCCATATCTCTCAAAATTGTGTGAATATCTTCTATCATTGTGCTTTTCTTGATCGATATTGTTCCTTTACAAAGTCAAATCATAACACTTATAAATAGGCTCTTTATGTATTCTTTTTTATACATTGAAATATATCGAAAATTCATATATTCTCTCTTTCATATTATTACATTTATCTTGGTATTAGAGCCTCCTTTTTTAGGCAACTTAATACACTGGGTGCACTTCACACCTGGTGCATCCCACGCACCCATAAATTTCATTCCCCTTTCTACTAATGCACCCTAGTAAAACAAATCCATTCCAATCCCAATAGTGTCCACCCAAATGTCCTAATTATCATTTGAGTAAGCACCATAGTGGTTGTGTTACAATGTTTCTAACAAGTTGCTAGGTTGAGCTTTTCTTTTTCACGGAGGTATTTTTTTTGACGTTGCAAAGACTTAACAGTCTTGGCTCATCCGCTTGCTATAATCACACTAGCCATATCGGCCGCATTTAAGTTATTGTCCCAATAATAAAGTCGACCATAAAGAATGCATGATGCTTCACTCCAATATCTCCATCACCAGACTCACTGCTCTCAGACCAACTAGATCCAACTATTTCACCATCAATAGTAGCTGGATGTCACATCTTCCACCACGTCTCTAGTTGGACATTGTTTAGAGTTGCATTCACACTCAAGTTCATGTCTTTGATATTCCTTGAGTTTAAGGGAGGATGTTAGAGATATTTAGAAAAGTTACGATATTTTCCATATCTCTCAAAATTATGTGAATATCTTCTATGATTATGCTTATCTTGATTAATATTGTTCCTTTGTAGAGTCATATCATAAAGTCTATAAATAAGCTCTTTATATAATATTTTCTATACATTGGAATATATTGAAAATTCCTATTTTCTCTTTCATATTATTATATTTATCTCTTTATGTACTCTTTTCTATACATTTAAATATATCAAAAATTACTATTTTCTTTTTCATATTATTATTGGTGATTTCGCACCCATATGATTACCTCACATATGTGAGAAGTAATAAAATAAATCCAAGCTGCCTGCAAAATATTTTTTTCATAAAAAGAATGGTACCGAAATAGATTAGAGAATTCTAATGTAATCAAGTCCTTATACACAAAATCTCTTATTCATAGGAGTAAAGTAAATTTCCCATTACTTTACTTGGGTTCTAATCGATTTATTGTAAAATTGATAAATGGCGACACCTTTTTAAAAAATCATTTGCATATTATGAACTTGAACCATAAGTAACGAATTAGTATGGATTTGAGAGGACCAAAGTTAAGTCTAGACTTAATAATTCATTAGTCGAATCCTAGGTGGTGCACCTCGATGGTAAGTCATGACAATTACATGTGGAGAGGGATGGA
The DNA here is from genome assembly GCA_014182895.1 of Angophora floribunda. Lineage (NCBI taxonomy): Eukaryota > Viridiplantae > Streptophyta > Magnoliopsida > Myrtales > Myrtaceae > Angophora > Angophora floribunda. The sequence continues at coordinate 14,196,431 of CM024714.1, forward strand.
GAGGAATTAGCGTCCCCACAATCCCCGCATTTTTCTAACTTGGTATTTAAATACAACAATCAAAGTTATTTCCTAAAATATTGGATGTAATTCCTTCATTTTTTTCCAAAGACATAATTAGAGCATTTCTTTCGCAATTTTATGCCACGTCATCACTTTGTATGCCATGCATGCCAAGTGTTTTAAAAAGATTCGATGGACGCGCAAGTGTATTAGTTCTTTTTGCGATGTGTATGTAAAGAGCAATTGACTAAATGGCGTGCAACGACTTCGTTCAAGTAGAGTTTAGTTATTCCATTAATTACATGCATCTGATTGTGCTCCTGTCAATGGTCAGTGTTATGCAGAGAAGCAAGCTCGGGGAGAAGTGAGCCATCAACTTTTGGAAACTCGAGTAAATCCCGCCGTCTGGGAGATCGGCAGACACATAATGCTGAAGAGACGCGAGGACTTTGAAAATGCATCGGAGGACTCTGCATGGAGACTCCTTTCGGAAGTTTCCCCATCGGAGGAGAGTTTCCGAGAAGTGAAGGCTCACATCTCGAAAACGGCAGCCTTGCACGAGATAGATACCGAAGCATAGAACCTGCATCAGAACGAAGAAGCTGTGTCCACATCTTCTGCTCCTGCAGCCACCTCCCATTTGCATCGAGATTGTCTAGTCATGAACGGCAGGGCATGGTTCGTGCGGCGGGCATGCACCATGAATCTCCTTAGCAAAGCACAAGGAACTGAAGGCAGATGGTCAGGACAAACTGTCCGGGGCAAGATTCTGCATCTTACGTTGCTTTGTTTGGAGAGTTTGTTGGTTCGGCAGTGAGGACTGTGGCTCTGTAGATTTGCGGCACCTCAGGGCAGTTTATGTTCTTCGTTGGACAGCGTTACTTGGACCGACTGTCTGGAAGATTGAAGTTCACCATAGAAATAGCTTCTGACTTTGCCATTACTATCAGGAACAGAGCTTCTATACTCAATGTTGGCTTTCATGAGCACCAGGGCTGAAGTTGCCCTTTGTAGTTTACTGATTGATTGATTGATTGATTTATGTTAGATAACAATTGCCACTGCACTTGGTTACATGGTGGCCACTGGCCCTTGGCAGTTCTTACAGGCTGTTCTTGCGGCTATGTTCTGAGCTGCTTCAATATGTATATCATGTACTAACCACGAAATTTATTGTAGGAATTTATTTTCCCTCCTGCCATTGGAGTGAATATCGTTTCTTCACCTTTTCATAATTTGGAATGAAGAGTATTGGTATTTTACCATGCTAAATTGAGAAGTTGGTTGCAATCAATGCGCATTTTTTATTAATTCAAGGACTCGAGACAAGTAGAGTTTTTAGAGGGAAAAAATTGTTTCTTTGCTGTAGGGCCAAGATTTATTAAATTTTCGATCCGAAGGTGTTAGTTGTGAATATGACAATCGCAGTTAGTACATAGTAATATTGCTGTATTTCTCTAATCTAATGCTTAATAAATCTCTCAAGACCTAATTATTAATGTTCTTTATCGATAATTAGATTTACTTTTTAAGTGAACAAGCAGAAATGAATGATGAGTTTGCCTTGCGGAAAATAAATGATTTGCAAACATCTGTATTGCTAAAAAAATAAACAAATGAAAAATATTTTCGTCATCTATAAAATATCTAAAATTAAATAATTATTAAACGATATAAGCGATTGAGTATAAGAAAGTAATTTTTAAATTAATTATTTTTCGTGAAATAAATATGCTTGAAATTCTATGTTCTTGAGGCAAGGCTTTTTGGGGAGACTTGCAAATTTGCTGGCTACTTAAATACTGGGAAGTGGGGGAGAAATACGATTGAAAATTTATGGACAAAGCCAACTTGGACGTACGGATACATCCATCGTCCGTACAATTGGAAAGGATATCCACAGAATACACTCATTGCCGACTGCACATGGTTTTCATTCATGTTTGGCTGTACGTGGGAGACATGTTCCTCAGTCACAAATAATGTGAGACAGCTATTGTTTTCCGTTGAAAAAGAATGAGATGTTTTTGGTTTTTTATCCACAAGTGGCAGCGGAGACATCAATTGCTTTCACAGGCAGTTGAGGTCCAGATCATGGCATTTATCTAAGTTCCACCTGCCATGAAGAAGACATGCCTTTGGTACCATGAAAGGCAGATATCGCTCTAGAAGACACGAAAAGGAAAGCCGATACCAACAAAAGTAAAAATAAACTAAGCAAATCCTAAAAAAATTCAAATGAGAAAAATAGATGGGGAGATTCGTGTTGCATGTCTCCTTCCATTTTCCCTCCTAAGTGAGGAAGAAAAACAACCATATAGGAATAGGACGCCTTCGGTGATCAAGGTAGACACTAAGTCAGTGCTTCGATATTGGTTACTTTCAAGTAAACAAATATAATAGTATCCCACGCTTGAGGTAAAAAGGTGGAACTCACAAAAGTTCATGCTAAGTCGTTCTGTACAATATTTTGTAACCAATTTCTATGACGAAGGAGACATGTCTTTGGAGCTGTAAAAGAAGATGTAGCTCTAGAAGACACGACAAGAAAAGCCAATACTAATAAAAGTAAAAGGGCAAGTAATTCCTTTTTTATTTTTAGAAAATAATATAAATTGTCTTTAAACTTTGATTTAATGTGCAATATGATCCAAAAATTTTATTTTTTTTTAAAAAGAAATGACTTGCCCTTTTGCTTTTATTAGTATTGGCTTTCCTTGCCGTGTCTTCTAGAGCTGCATCTTCTTTTACAATACCAAAGACATGTCTCCTTTGTCGCAGAAGTCGGTTACAAAATACTGTGCAGACCATAGGTCGACTTAGCAAGAACTTTTGCAAGTTCCACCTTTTTACCCTAGACACGGGAGATTACTATATTTGTTTACCCAAAAGTAACCAGTACTAAAGTACTAATGTAGTGTCTACCTTCACCAACGAAGGCTCCTTATTTCTAGATGGTTGTTTTTCTTCCCCACTTAGGAGGGAATATGGATGGAGACACGGCAGTTCTCCCACCGCAAAACGAATCTCCTCGTCTATTTTTTCCCATTTGAATTCTTTAAGGATTTGTTTAGGCCCATTTTTACTTTTATTGGTATTGGCTTTTGTTTTTGCGTCCTCTAGAGCAACATTTGTCTTTCATAGTACTTTATTCAATATATACATCAACTTTAGCTTAATATATAATGTAATTCTTGAACTTTTTATTCACTATGACCCCTAAACTTTTATTACATATTCAATTTAGTCTTTAAATTATATAAAAATATTCAATGTTATCCTTTCTTTTTTTATATAGTTAATGATCAATATTGAATATTTTCATATAATTCAGAGACTAAATTAAATATATAACAAAAATTTAATGATCACATTGAACAAATTAAAAATTTAGAGACCATATTGAATAAATTAAAAGTTTAGAAATCACAGTGTACATGGGTTAAAGTTCAATGATCATTTATGTCATTATCCCTTTTTGGAGTGATACCTTGGTGCTTTTGTTAACTATTGCTTTCTAATGGACTCTCCTCTATGGCATATCAAGAGATTCATGCTGAAAACATCATGGGGTGTTGGGTGTTATTTAGGATTATAAAACACTAAACTGTGTAAGAGATTGTGTAATTCTCTAATTAATTAGTGGATTTTTGTAGTTGGCACTCCCTATGGATAGAGATACAGATACTTGGATCAAATCATGTAAATCTCAAGTGTCATTTATTGTTCCACATTTTATTTCTTTGTTGATTTTTTTTGCTCCGAAGTTTATTCTAAAGATTTTGGCAACTTCCACATCAAAATATTTCAATAATTATCAAAACTGAGACTTTGTAATTATGTTTGGAACTTGAGAAATTTAATGGGAGAAACAACTTTGGATTACATAATGCTAATATGCATGTGTTATCAACAACCCAAGGTTTGGCCAAAGCACTGAATAGCAAGTTGTTGGAAGTGATGAAAGATACCGATAAAAATGAGTAAATGGAGAGGATGGAGAGGATAATCTCGTTGAATCTATAAGATGAGGTGTTAAAAGAGTTGTCTAAGGAGAAGTATGCTGTATATTTGTGGGTAAAACTTCAAGCTCTTTATGTAACAAAAGGTTTTAATAACTAAACATATTGAAGAGGACATTTTAATTCTGATATGATGAAGGTACATCCATCACTGTCACCTACATGATTTTAACAAACTCATTATGGATTTGAAGTCGGTGAGATCCTAATCAATGAAAATAAGGCATGATATTGTTGGCGTCTCTACGAGAGTCATGAAAGCACTTTACTAACTCACTGTTATAAGGGCAAACTATGATTATTATGAAAGAGGTAAAATTTGTGCTGTTCTCAAGCCTTATAATGTGTCAGTATTAGGAGGAAGATCCATTTCATCATGACCGAACCTATGGAAAACATTGCTCCTATATGTGTCGATGCCGTGTTATTTCAGACTCTCCAATCCCACTCTATAAATTTAATTTCTTCGGGATTGATTATTTTTATGAGGTCTTTCACCTTAATAAAGGTGAAAGATCTCCACTACTCAACTTCCCTCTTATAAAGCCATCCTCCGCCTTTGCCAAGCCTATTTCCTTCTCTCCCATCAAATCCGTTAGAAAATTGATCCACCACGCTCCGAAGGACGTTAAAGAATTCATCGAGTGTACCGACCAAATAAAAAGAAATTCATCGAGCCAACACCTCATTTCAATTTGTTAAATTATATCTCAAATTTGAACCCATGGAATAAATATAGTTCATATTGTGTGAATAAATACAGTCCAAATCGGACTTTTGTGAGGTCGTAGATTTTGGTTTTTTTTTTTTTTTTTTCCAACATTAATTCTATCTGCTTGCGTAGAAGAAAGAAGCATTATTAGGGTGTATGAAATCATTTATGTTTCTCTATTTTTTTGTTCTCGAAAATAAGCTTGGAATAGAAATTCGTTTAGTAATGCAAATTCATTTTTCTATTTCTAGAACAAATTTCTATTTCAGAAATAGATTTAGAATAGAAATTGAAAGTTAAAACTTTTTATTTCTCTATTTCTAGAATAAAAGTGAGAAATAAAAACTATTCTCATTACTCGCCCGTCAATCACCCACCCGCTGCTGCCAATCACAACTGCTTGCTACCCATCGCCACCATCACTTGGGAAGGAGAAATTTTATAATGCCATCAAATGAATTTCTGTTTCAAGAAAAAAAATTTATATTATTATCAAATATTTATTTATTTCAAAATTTTGCTCAGGAAATAGAAATAGAAATTTTGGCGTGCGCACTCTAAATATTCCAAAGTTAATTTCTCTGGATCTCACAAGCTGCACGTGGTTTTCATTTAAGTTTGGCCGTACGAGAGAGATTTGTTCCTCAGTTACAAATCATGTGAGAGATTCGTCGTTTTCTGTTGAAAATACATGAGATGGTTTTTTAACGCGTGGCGGCAGAGACGTCAATTCCTTTCAAACGAAATTGACATCCAGACCATGACAATTATTTACAGCATGATGCAGCGGCTAGGGATTCATCACAGCCAAATGAATCTTCCTCTTAGTACTGAAACATTATAAGGCATAGAGTTATAATCTTTAGCTCAATCTAATCGAAGCTAGCTCTAATACCATGAGGGGGCTATAGCATAACATAAGCTAGACTCCTGAGACTCTCATCTCCCAACACAAGGTCCTTCTTTCAGCCTTTCAAAGGAATTACCTCTTAGTCTCCAAAAACCATTAATCTATTTTATAAAGCTCTCAAGTCTCAAAAACTTTCTAATTTACAAATCCACCAAGTGGCAAATGAAGAGTGAATTTGCAGAGTCAACTTATTCATTTTTCTTGAAAAATTGTGTCATTCAACGCCATTCAGAACAGACCATAAACTTCAACGCAGATGAAGGGTTTTAACTATTTAAAAAGATTCTACTTATGGTACAGTGGAACATTCCATGAGCCTTTTCCCAAACGTTAAAAAATCACAGTTAATATTCTGAAAATCATGTCTTCTATGTATATGGGACATTTTATTTGAAACATCTCTAAAGATAGCAAATCTTGAAGGATTCAAATTCACCGTTGACATTCTAGAAGTCATTATTCTCCCTTTTACGGAGTCACACAGACCACAAGCATATTAAGGGATCATGGGCAGAAGTGCAGGACGTACACAAATTGGTTCTCCCATGTACGCAGTCATACAATCCACAAGCCTATGAAGGCACCACATTGCATAAGGAATATCCAAGCTCCCGGCAAGAGCCTATTATATTTTATCTAAACCGAACCACAATAACTCACCGTCATTTCTTCCTAGTTTTCAGCAAGCCAGTCCGGGATGCTTTCTGTATCGAAGGAGAGTCCGCTCCAACAGTCCAACCATGCCTCCATCGTCTCCGAACGCAGGTCAAAGTCATTATCGATCCTGAGGCTTCTGTTTGAAGGCACATCGTGGACGCATGGCTTTCGAGACTCGTTCATCTCCCTATAGGCTTCGAACCCCAAGGAAGAGAAGTTCTTGGAGATGGTCCAAGGGCGAGGCTTTATGACTTCAACTTTTACCAAATCTTGGGATTTCTCGTTCTCCAGTTTCCCTTGGCAAGTCATCATTTTCCGGAGATAGGTGTTCCAATAATTCTTCACATCATTTGCAGTTCGACCCGGGAGTCTCCCAGCAATTAGCGACCACCTACATGAATAATTTTAATGGAACCAAACGTTAAATTATGAGGAAAGAATTTGAAAATAAATACCAGTTCATGTGCTTATCTTAGCAAATGATATGAAAAGCTCTCGTTAGGTGCTTTTGTGTACCTCACTATATTTCAATATTCGGATAAGAATACTACAAATGTTATAACCTTCATACGATGCTCATTTGATGCTCATTTGATGTCATAAAATCTCAAAAACATTTATTTAAGTGTTGAAACTTTTTCGATTGATAATTCGAGCATATTAACTTTTTAAAAATGTTTATGTAAGTGTTGAAAATTCGACGTGGCATAGTACTTGTTGGGAACATTTTAAAAAAATTATGATATTCAAGTAATCGATGGAAAAGTTTTATGGCACTTAAATGGTCAAAAAAAATAAATGAGGTACTCAAGTGAGTGCCGCACATAAATTATGACACTCAAGTAATTAAAAAAAAAAAGTTATGGCGCTCAAGTGAGCTCCGTACAAAAATTATAATGCTCGTAGTATATTTTTCCTCGACATTTAAGCACACTTACTATAATAAGTGGAGCTAAAGACGATAATTAGTCAATCACCCCCTTTACCCTGTATCTTCTAATTATTTTATCTTCCTTCGAATCAAGGTGGCATTTCACGAATTCCATGCATAAGTGAATCCATCCAAAGTGGTAATTTCTTTTTATTTCCATAAGTGTTCATTCCCGACCGAATAAGCGTTTCCATCGTGGGAATGGCTAATCCATACCGAAAGTCAAGGAATGGGAATTTTCATAAGCTCTCTCCAATCTGTGAAGTGTTGTAAATGAGTTGCATACAATTAGTTTCTTCCTCTTCTAATATATTGGAAGTGCACACCATTAACACGTTTATATTAAATTCTTTAAATTTTAGAAACTAATTGCCAGAATCAAGCACACAAAAATGAAATTTCAGGTTCGATCTGCCTATTTTTACTTATAAATGTGGAAAAATGACTCTTCAGAGCCATAGCTAATCAAAAAAATTGGTGCCTGGTTTTACTCCATATCAAATGCAACTATGCTATTGAAGTTGATAAAATTACTAAGATTTAGAGTCTGTTGGGTAAACTAAAAGTCTTAGTGCTGAATTTGAAGTGTTTATAATCTTTAATGATGGAAATAGAATTAATATTTTTTGGTGATAATTAAAATTTGATAGGTTTTATAAGTATATTTAACAAGATTCTAATTTTCATAAATTATTTTTCTATTGAATGAATTAAGTAAGCACCTACCGGGCACGCGACCCATTATGCTTTGCCTCTTTATCCACAGACATAGTTAATGATAGTTTGATCCCTACTTTCTTTTTCCTTCCCAAAGATTGAAATGCATGTTTGTGGACATACGGATCCCTAGAGTGTCAAAACTTGGCACGGAAATACTTAAATGCCAAAAGTTACAAAATGTACACTTAAGTGTCAAAATCAGGGCAAAATGGATCAGTTAAGTGACAACGGCGAAAAATTCCGATCAAACTACCATGTGTCCATTCTCCAGCGACTTCATTTGCTGACGAAGCATTTTTTTTCAAATATAAAAAATCCACGTGGCAATTTTAACCAAAAAAAAATTGCCAAGTCAGACTAAAATTTCTTTTAAAATCGATTTTATTAAAAAAAAAAAGAGAGGAAGGGGATCCTGCGAGGGTTGCTCACCGCCGCTGCCATCACCGCCGCCCCACCATCGCCGAGAAGGGCCGGTGGCAGTGGGCAAGGATCGGCCGGGGTCGCCGAGCCCTGGCCAATGATCGGCCGGGGTTGCTAGGCCCTGGGCCAATCCTCGCCCACTGTTGCCGGCTCTTCCCCACGATGGTGGGGCGGCGACGGTGGCGGCGGCGAGAGCTAGACAGCCCTCGTCGGATCCCCCTTCCTCTCTCTCTTTTTATTTTTTTAATTAATCAATTTTATAATAATATATATATTAATTATTTTATATTATTTAATTAATAATTTTCAAAATCCACGTAAGCGCAACAAAACGACGTCGTTTTGGCTGATTTTTTGTTGACTCATTTTTCGGCGAGCCATATATGTAAGAAAATTAATAAAAAATTGACACGTAGGATTTCTGAAAGGATTCCAATGACTTGGCACTGAAGTGATCCATTTGGTTTGAAAAATGGCATTTAAGTGTACATTTTGTAACTTTTGACACTTAAGTGTTCTCTCATGTCAAGTTTTGGTACTTGGGCTATACTTATGCCCATGTTTGTGATCAAATTCAAGCTTCTATTGCTCAATTTACTTTTCTTTGGATTGCACAAACATAATCTACATCAGACGAATAATCTCTCTGAGTTACCATGATCGGACGTGAGTAGATCTATGTGAACAACAATGCACCTAGTAAGCAAGCCCTCCGCCCCCCCCCCTAATGTAGAAGTTAATGGATCAAATTCAGATCTACTGCTCAATTTACCTTTGGACTGCACCAGAATCTACATCAAGCAATAATCTCTCTGAGTTTCTTATACCTTAACCATGATCGGACGTGAGTAGATCTAGTGAACAACCATGCACCTGGTACCTGGTTAATGTTGTTCGTACAAACAAAATTGAGACAGATAGACTACCTAGAGGGAGACTACCTACCATCACATGGGAGCAAATATCGGTGCATGTGCAATATTTAATAAACAGTATCTAGCCAGTTGGATCCGAAGGGTGCATTTCTCTAGCAAGATCAATTATCGAATGTCGTGAACTGTAGCTGGCAGCTTTTGTTTCTCTCATGCGTGTGGCCCGTATCTACAGTAGGTTGCTCTTTGAAATTTGCTGAAACAGAGAAATCATATCTTCCCACGGAGAGAAACCCCGTCAGACAGGTTGGGGTAGTAACTCTTCTATTGGTATTGTATCAGCCTTTGTCCCATCTAGGGGTGGTCATCAGGCTCAAGATGCACTCTTAATGGGCATGTGAGACTTAACAATGTCCAAACAATAGGCCTGGCCAAAGTTGGGGACACGACCCTTTCCAAGTAGGGTTGTCCATAAAATCGAAGGAAAAATTATCAAAAATTTCATAAATTTAACTGTATTTATGTTAATTCAACATAAATCTTTCAATTTAACCAATGTAGTCCTAAATATTTTAATAATTTGCCAATCTAGTTTCCAATCAATTTTGCCCAAAAATCGTTGATGTGGTAGCCTAGTAAATGCCTATTGTCCTATGTGGTACAATTGGTATTGACGTAAATGATTTTTAAATATATTTTTTAAAAATTTTCTTGAATTGTTTTTTTTTTTCTTCTTTGGTCTTTTTTTCCAACCTTAGGCCAGCAAGGGCTTGCAACCATTGCTTAGTTTGGGTGAGGACATTAGGCCCTTGCCTTAATTCAGGTGAGGACCACTGGGTGAGGACATTAGGCCCTTGCCTGAATTCAGGTGAGGACCACAAGCTTTGCTTGTTGACCGATGAGGAAGTCGTAGCCCTCGCCCGAATTTAGGCAAGAGCCAAAACCCTTGCTTGCGGCTAGCAAGGATACTAAGGCCCTTGCCCATGGCAGCGACTCACCTCAACCAACATAAGAAAAGAAAAAGAAAAAAAATGATAAAAGATTCGAAAAAACTAAAAAAATTATTCATATCAGCGTTGGTCGTACCATATAGGATAGACAATGTTGACTAGACTATTACATCAATGATTTCTAGCCTAAATTCGCTGTAATGATTAAATTAGCAAATTGTAAAAAAATGTTTAGAATTAAATTGATAAAAATGAAAGTTGAAGTTTAATGATTGAATTGGCAAATCATTAAAATGTTTAGAACTAAATTTATCATATTAAAAGGTTTAGGACTAAATTGATATAAGTGCAATAGGTTTAGGACTTCTTTAGTATTTTTTTCATAAAATGGAATGACCTAATCCTTACCACAATTTATTCTTGGCTATAGTCATTTGTTCCAATCAATGCAACCCTTAATCAATTTTTGGAGGAGGAAGAGAATGAGGCTGTTGTGAATAATTTAGGTAGGCTCACCACCATACAAGTCACTGTGTTAGAACATGCAAATGCACTTCATGTGACATTTTCTTAGCATTCACTCGCCTGTTCCCAAGAAGTTTGTGAAGCCTGAAAATCATATCGACCTCATCATCTTCGAATTTCCCTCTCTTGATGTTAGGCTTCAGATAGTTCATCCACCTCAATCTGCAGCTCTTCCTGCACCTACTCAAACCTACAAGCACAAGAAATACAAACATGAACATGAAGTTAGCAATCTTTCTCTTCCTCTCTCTGCACACATATGAATACATAGTGCGAGATGCTCTGAGTGCATATCAATCCATGTGACGTAAGTAAAATATCAATACATGTCCCATTTTTGTCTAATTTAAAAAATCAATAAAATGTATCCTTATTGTATTTCTTGATACCATCGGAGATTACAAGAAGTTTCACTCAGAGAAGTTAAATATGATCTCACTTGATATCATTATTTCAAAACTAGTGAATAACACATCCACCCATTACATAGCTATTTGGAAAAAAATCAAGAATATGATAAAATGACATGATTTGACATGCTCAAATCCAACTAAGTTATGCAGATTGAGATGCGACAAGAAGATAACGATCCCCATTCTTATACAAATATACGCGTGCACCATTATATGCAAATAGAAAACAAGAATAATCTTCAAATGCAATGATACGATACCTGCTCTCTCTGGAACTCGATGCCACTCTCCTTCTCCGTACCTTCGGACACAGCTCCTCAATAGAACATCTTCCTCTTCCATCCACGAACCTTTCCTCACTCCGTAGCCTTTCTGCATCTCTCTCTCTCTCTCTCTCTCTCTCTCTCTCTCTGTTTCTGCAAAGCTTTTCGCGAACAGTTTGCGGATCATGTTTTTTAAGCACCTCGGTGTCCTGCGTTGTCATCGGTGCTTTAAGGAGCCACGTGCCCCTTCACTTTCCACAAAACGAAGATCTACGTCGGTTGTCTAATTCCGAAAAAGATGGCAACCGTTCTCTTTGTCAATCATAACCATTTGGAACAATAGAAGTGGTATTTCTACGTTCAATGTGAATCTTTCCGCGTGAATGCGACCTTTCAGTTTGCAGGGTCGAATCTTGGAATGAAAATCTTTTTATAGAGCTAGAAAAAAAAAGGGACTTGGAACGATTTAGAGAAATCATATTTCTTTTGCAATAAAAAAGAAAAATAGAAATAGCTCATATGATACTCTCTAGTCCAGTGTCCGTACGTACCCATGGACCACCATTTGTATGAATTGTTTCCTAACTTCCATTCTTTTAGCTTATATTCTTATTAGCCAACACTAACAATCGAGATTTGCCGTTTTACATATATAAAAAATGGGTAAAGTTTGCACAAGGCCGAGTCACCTATCATGCCCACACGGGCCACACGCGACTTGCTTTTGAGGTCGCTTTGGCAAACTCTTTTGCTTCTATACAAGGGTCATTGCTTTTGGCCAAATTGACTTATTAGTGTCCTTCCGAATGTAAAAGCATCTTGCAGATAACGCGGTCCGTTATGCCTAGTGGTCCTAATATACTTGTATTATCGTAGTAGTGTAATTGTACTGTTACAATATTACTCTTAGCTCTGTCTATACAAGGGTAACTTCTACAAGACGTTGGAACAAGATTAATGCTTTAAAAATCTCTTCTATATACAATTCCCCCATGGACTTCTCAACACTTTCTCTTCTTCCTCGAAGTCTAATGTTATTAAGAAGCTTAGTGTTAAACTATTAGTTTAATACAATAAATAGGTATCACAAATAGGCTCTTCACTTGCCAATCTGTGGATCTAGAGAGTTAGAAAGTTTCCGAAGCTTGAGAGCTTTATAAACTAAATTAATAGTTTTTGGAAACTAAGAGGCGGGTCCTTTAAAAGGCCTAGAGAAGGGCCGTGTATCCTGAGATAGCATAACTGTTTGAGGAATCATTAGCTTATTCTATAGCCCCCTCATGGTACCAAAGCCAGCTTCATTTAGATTGAGCTAAGATTGTAACTCTATGTCTTATAATGTGTCAGAATTAAGAGGAAGATTCATTTTATCATGACTGAATCTTAGCCCCGGTCTGAAAAGAACATTTATGCATCAGTCTGGGAAACCAAGTCTCAGAACAACTAGTTATTAGAAACCAGCAATGCTTCGTTGAGCAAGTCAGAGACTGATGGTTTCCAAATACACAGGCCCAGGAAGTGCCCAGCCCCCATACGCATGGTGCTTTGTCATTTTAGACTCTCCAATCCCATTCCGTAAATCTAATTCCTCCAAGATCGATTATTTCTATGAGGTTTCATATCTCAATGAAAATGAGAAGATCTCCATTCCTCAACTTCCTCTTGAAATCCATACTCCATCTTTGTCAAGCCTAGTTCCTTCTCTCCTATCAAGTCCTTCAGAAAACTGATTCATTGCAGTAGGAAGGATGTTAAAAAATTCAAGAAGCCAACGTCTCATTTCAACTTATTAAATTATGTCTTGAATTTGAGTTGGTTAAACAAACATGGTCCATTATTTGCAAATAAATTAAGTCCAGTTTGGACTTTTGTGAGGTCTTAAGAGTCTGTTTTTCTTTTCTTCCAACATTCATTCTATCTGCTCGCGTAGAAGAAAGAAGCTTTTTAAGGGTTCTGACATTAATTTCTTTTAACTGTCACAAACTGCGCATGGGTTTAATTGAAGTTCGGGCGTAGGTGAGAGATCTGTTCTTCAGTCACAAATCATGCGAGACATTTGTTTCTGTTGAAAATAAATGAGATGGTTTTCTTTTTACAAAGCGGAAGGCAGACAGGCAGCGGAGACGTCATTTCCCTTCACACGCGGTAGACAGTCAGGCCATGACATTTAGTGAAGAGGGTCCACCGGCAATGATGGGACACCTTTCTCTTGGTCCCATGATAGGAAATATGCCCTCGGAAGACACGAAGAGGAAAGCAATACCAGGAAAGGAGAAGAGCAGGTCATTCCTTATTTGGAGTGGTCCCTTCGTCCTTCTGTTACAGGAAAAATAATACAACCTGTCCATGAATTTTTTTCAATATGTAATTTAATTCTTAAATTTTTAATTTATTCAATATAATTTATGAATTTTTAATTTATTTAATATATTCATTAAATTTTTGGTACATATTTAATATAATTCCTCAACTATATGATATTTCTATTATGATAAATTAAAAGTTTAAGAATTACATTACACATTGATCCTAGGTTTTTGAAATTAGAATACCTCAATCCTATAGTCTCGCAGGCAACAGTCCATGATTCTTATGGATGAAGAAATTTGGCCAAGTGCTTATGATGAAGAAGTACCATGAAATTATGCTTAGGCTCATGAACCCACCAAAGATGCCTTCAAGCAAGCCCTTGGGGAGAGTCACAGCAAAACCAGAAGATAGATCCAAACCCTTGGGGTGAACCTTTATCACAAGATCCATGGGACTTTGGAACGCCACTGGCAAACATGATCATTGATGCCCCTCCATGTAGAAAGCCTGAAGTTTCCACTTGGCCCTAGCTAGTCCTTCCAAATAACATCAAGGACAATAGTGTACCTAGCTCTAGTACCAGTGGGACACTCAAGAGATGACAAGACATCATTCCAGACTACTTTGAAAGTGCTCTACTTGCTTTAGAGCTAAAGAAGACCAAAAAGCAAAGGTTCTCTCAAGAACTCAAGACATCACTTCATTAGAATACAAGTCCCTCAATGATGATTAAGCATGTGCAGTAGGGGTATTGTAGCAATACTGTAGCAATATCGTATTGTTCGTTGAAAGTACCAAAAGTTGTGGGACTTATAACAATAATGGCTCTGGAGCCCTATCTGTCTGTTTTTTCCAGTGTCTATCCTGTCCATGGCTAAGACCTTGTGTGACATGAAGTCCCATCTTAGGATCCTATACATTTTGTTTACTTGCTCTCCAAATTGTCTATAAAAGGCTGGAGTTTGTATTGTGAAAGGACAAAGTTCCTTGAAGTAAAGTGTGTGCCTTCATCACTCCCCATGTCTTTCTAAATACTTCTTCATCTCCAACCTAGAGGATCCTCTAAAGAATGTAGCTCGGCCAATTAGGATTATTGTCATCCTGGCATCTTTGAGTATCTCTATGTTTTGAACCAAATCTTTGGGTGGGTTGCAGCTAAAGGTAGTTCCTAAAGGGTTTGAACAAGAGGTTCGCCTATTGTGAAATAGCATACCTACTATAATTTGATCCGGTTTTCCTTGGTTCTGAGCATAGGTCCCCTCATTACATGTATATGCTATATTTTGCGATATATATATATTTATCAAATATTCATATATATGGATGAAAAAGTTATAGCCTGTGATTGCAACTATCTTGGTAATTAATATTTTAAAGTACTCACCTATAGATATTTAATGTATCAAAATATCTATATAGGCTAAAAGTGATATTCTTTGGTTGCGCCTATTTAATAATATGAACATTAACAAATTAATAAAGAACTACCGATTAACACAAACAATTTATTGAAGAAAACTTGAAAGGTTTCTATGAAATAATAGTGCATATGTCATCAATATATTGTGTTGGAGGATCTTTAAAGAAGTTAATAACATGACTCGATCGATTTGACTAATAAATAGAGAAATTTGTCTAAAAGGTCTTAAAATTATTGTACTTTTGCCAATTCAATTCTGAATCTTTTAATTTTGTCACTTTAGTCCATCCAGCCAATTTCGGATATATTTGGCATAATCCGCGCCAACGTGGATAATTTTTTTAATAATTATTTCGATTTTTTAATAATTATTTATTTTCTTTCCCTTTTTTCCCTTTTTTTCCCTTTTCTTCTGTTTTCTTCTTCACTTTTCTTCTTACTATGGCCAGCCAAGGCCACTGGGCCCTTGCTAGCCATAGGCGCAACCTTGGTTAGATTTGGGCAAGACCTTGCCCATAGTTACGATGGCCTTCTGGACGAAGGGCCACAAGGCCATTGGTGATGTCAACAGCAGTGATGGCAAAGCCCATTGGTAAAGGAAGAAGCTTTAGCCGAAGGGGCTGTAAGGGATCTTCTTAAAGTTGAAGAAGTGGCAGCCGACGAAGCCATTAGAGCAGGAGTCAAAGGTGAGGATGAAGCCCAAGAGGTTGTAGGAGATGCCACTAGTGGCTACATCAAGGACGCGGGTAAGGAAGCCTTGTCATTACAATGGCCTCACCTAGATCTGGGCAAGGCCAGGTGAGGGCATCACAATTTGCGACCATGGTCGGCAAGGGCCCGACCACCCTCACCCAGTGGCTAGTGAGGGCCCGGCGACTCTCGCTGCCCACAACAAAAAGAAAAGTGAAGAAGAAAATAAAAGAAAAGAGAAAAAGGGGAAATCAAAATCAAAAAGGAAATCAAAAATCAAAAAATATATTAAAATATTATTAAAAATTATCCACGCCAGTACCGGCCGAATCACATAAAAGGCCAATGTCTATGTCAGCAAATTCTGGCCAAAATTGACCGAATGAATTCAATTAGTAAAGTATGAAAATGTTATGACTTAATTGATAAAATTGAAAGGTTTATTACTAAATTGGCAAAAGTGTACTAGGTTTAGTACTTTTTAAATAATTTTCCCCTAATGAATGACATCAAAGGATCAATGAAAGAAATGCATCATTAAAGAATTATAGCCCATGTCACAAATAAATGAATCTTACAAAATCAATGAATAACCATACTAAACATATAAATGAATAAGTGTACCAGAAGTCTTAAAATTTATTGTGAATACAATTGAATTCTAAAACTTTCAAAAAATGCAATCAAATCCTAATCAAGTCTCTTTATTAATTTCATCCAATTTCATTAATGGAAAAAGGCAAACATGGCTTTTTATTATTTTTCGAAGTGAGATGCGCCGATATGATGTCCATTTCAACCATTTTAGAAAATTATTTAAGATAAAATATAAGGAAAATGAGTTGACATTATATCGTGTTTGGCCTGTCTACAAGTTTGAAGCCCAAGGTATTAACTTAAAAGGTTGTAGATTGTGGGGCAAAGAACACCCCAAATGCCACAACTTTGCATAAGCACACACATAAGTGCCAAAACTTTCAAAAGGCATACTTAAGTGCTATTTAAAAAAAAAAATTGGATACTTAAATGCCAACTCTAGCAAGCTTGCCGAAAATCCGACATTAGGTTTTTTATGAATAAAACAAGTCTATGTGGCTCGCTAATTCCACTCAACAATCCTTGTCTAAAACAATATCGTCCTCCGTGTTCACTTAAGTGGCAATCATGGTTAAAAAGGATCACTAAAGTGTCAAGTTAAGGAATAAGTGATCACTTATGTGCAACTCATGGTTAAAAGTGAATACTTAAGTTTCAAGTTTTGCAGAAAGTATTACTTGAAGTATCAAAACAATGTCATTTAGTATTGTCTCAAGTAGTCTATGAGGACAGCAAGATGTCATTCACCTTGTCTACGTACATAATTTTTTTTAAGAAAGGTAATGACACTCTCATTAGAAAAAGCCATGTTAGATGTTTGGCCGAAAATTCTTGCCATTCAACATTTAAATATTTCTTTCCTCTTTGATTTTAACACTTGAGTATATTTTTTAAGAGTTTTGGCACTTATGTGCCCCTGTACTAAGTTGTGGCACTTGGGGTGTTCTTTTGTCTAGATCATATATCCAACTATGAGACCCGACAAACGATTGTGATGACAAGAGGCTAGGATCATCTTGCATGGTCCGGTGACTTGCTTGAACTCCATGAATCTCGAAGCCATGACAATCCAATTTGCAGATTCAATTCAATACTAAACTCTTTCCCTCTCTGTTGTCGGGTAAGAACGAGCTACAATCCTACTTAGACAATGCCATGTTTGTTTCAAAAGAGACGCTATCGGTTTGAGTCAACGGACGTGTCCATTGTACATGTCATGGTCGTTAGCCAAGTTAGATTGTCACATGAGCTTCTTCGGACATCCAAGTCAACCGTGCTATTTTTGTCCTTGAGCAAAAGTTGGTACTTAGTTTTGGGTCCATTAAAAAGTGGCCTTTCTTCTGAAATGATAACTCTGTGTTTTTTTCCCCTTATAAGTTCGACAGGCAAGGCTAATTTTTCGTGTAAGTTGGTGTCTTTTTCCTTTTGGATTCGGCCTTAAAACTGAGTTTTAGGTATCTAGGCTATGGCTCCCGAGGCCTGAACCACGGCCCAAGGTGAAAAATTAAGGAAACCAGATGCCACACAAACCAAATAGGCCCAATCTCGTGGAGTCCCCAACGAATCGCCTGTGTACAGCGGTGCCGGTGTCGCGTGCTCCGGCAGGCCATGGGAGCAGTACATCGGTCGGCGGTGACACACATGACCTGAAAGGAAAGTGAACAAAGCTTGTCGCGAACACAACAAGAGAGGGGTTCATGATGGCAGTGAGGAGCTGGCCAGCCGCAAAGGATTAAGGGGAGGACGGCGGCAAGAGCCATGATGCTCACACGGAGGTTGGGAGGAGCAAATGCTAAGCTGTCCGCATTTTCCGGCTGAGTTGTCGTAGGTATATGTCTAGTAAAGTGCTACATTTTGATAATTAGGCATGATTCTCACTAATGTCCTTTTAGAGAGACTAGGCCATTGAGAATGAGTTAGCAAGCTTTCTAACGAGTAACCTATTGCAGTCTTACATCTCTACATTAACAGCTTCAAATTCTGTAAAATTTGTAGGTCAGAGAGGGAGCAATAATGTTCTAAAATGACCAATGACACGTAACCTTTTTTGAACTGAGAATCCTGAGTATTTCATTCAGCAGCAGGAGCACGAGAAAGAAAACGATAGTTCAAGAAGCTTGTCCTATTAATGTACATAAGAGAGAGAACTTTCACAATTCCCTGGAAGAAACAACATGAACCCATTGCAATTGGAGTTCGATCTCTCCGCACTCGACGTTGCGGAGCCTGAGGAACATGTGCTGCACAACTCTGCCGTTGCTCACTACGATGCCGCTCTCCTCGGCCAGGCAATTTTGCCGGTTCGGCAGGATTCTCTTGACCACGGTCCCATCTTCGAGGCCTTGCAAGTCCGCCTCCATCCTCACGGCTTCCAGGAATGGCCGGATATCAAACTCCGCGTCCCCCATCTTGTCATCGAGGCTGAATCTGTCCCTGTCATACACGGCCTGCAACGAATGGAAACGAGCAGTCATTACAAGGAATCGAAAACCCTCGAGATGCATCTTTGTCACTTCACCGATTTGATGCAGTTGCAGCAGAAGTCACTTACAAGCTTCACAGGAAGATCTGGATCAGCAACGCAAAGAGTTAAGTTTTCGTTCCACTCGGGGTTGAGATTCTTCCTCACGACACGAGTCTTCAGTTTCTGCAAGACAATTATAGACAAAAGGATCGTCAGTTTAAGCAAACGAAACCGAGGGCCACGGGCTTTGATCTTAGTTACAGCACCATGATTTCATTCATGTCTACAAGAAGGGCAGTAACAAAGCAGAACGAATCAAGCATTGATTCAAGGCATAACACATTTCCTCTGGCTATGATAAGAATTGGACTAGTTTCAGCTTTCTTGCCCCGGACAAGAACACCACTACTATCATCATCCTTCCATCTATGACAGCAACTACCACCATTCGTGCCCAACATCACAACAAGTACCACTGTACTAACGACTGGCTCGATCTGGCTAACATCTGAAGATCAGCATCCCAAAGAACACCCAGAAAAAGAGAATTCGCCAAAAACAGCGGACCGAAAGAAGAAGGAAAAGAACACGAAGAACCAGTACCTGCTTGCCCATCCTCACGACAACATAAGGATCGCTGCTTCTGACGTCTCTCACAGCGAGGTTGATTCCTCTGCGGATGTGAATCCTGAGCAGGCCCAGCGTATCCTCCATTAGATCCCGAACGGACGAACGATTCTGGTGTCAAATGGGTCTAGAAATCAGTGAAGGTGTTCTCGCCGGACGGGGGAAGACGGGTGCCGCTTCCGATGCTCCGGTGATGCTTAAGTTCTAACGCCCCAAGTCTGGCTTGATTAATGGGCTCTTTTATAACCCCACATTACAGAGATTGATAATCATTTCTTCGAATTTTCTATGAATTGTCACGCGCGATGAGCGCTATTGGACGGACGCGTCGAGTGAGCTGGCCCTCGTGATGAATTTTTGTGGTCCTGTTCATCCTGAGTTAGGAAAGTCTTATTGGACTCTCGGAATTATATGCGTGTGAACCACATTTTGTGAAGACTACTTTTGGAATTCTATCGTCTATTAATTTTTGAGAAAAAAGTACTATTGAACAACGATCATAGCATGAGATGGGAGGTAAATTAAAGGGACATTATATAAATGATTCATAAACTTTGACTTGATGTGCAATGTAATCTCTAAAATTTTAGTACATATTTAATTTAATCCATAAACTATATTGTGAGATTTCGAAACTTAAATTATTAAATGAATGTGTGGTTTATTATTTAAACATTCTGACATTCTTCATCACCTTTAGTCTGGTCTTTACCTAGTACTAAGTGCAAAAATTTAATTAGAAAAACAAATTGGATCTAAAAGATTCAAACTCATTGTGAGACCTCTAGCTCTCAAGACGTAGTTTATTATTAAATATCCCGATATATATATATAAATTTCCACTATTATCTCTAAACTTGAACATACGAATTGAATAGGTATTGAAAGTTCATGGATTAAATTAAACAAATTAAAAGTTTATGGACTATATTACATATTGAGTTAACATTCAAGAACTATTTTGAACAAATTAAAAATTCAATGAATCAAACTTCTCGTTAAATCAACGTTAAATAACCATTTATGTCATTATCTCTAAATTAAATACTATTGTATCAAGATGGTACAAAATGTTTTTAGGAATGATACTGAAAACAGCTTGCCAGTTTCCAGGACTTTGTTGAAATCTCCGCGAGTTGGTTGACTGATTTTTGCCGCATGATTGTTTGTTTCATCGTTTTCTGCTACTTTTTGTTTTGTCTTCTATGTCCTACCACGCTGCAACACCCGACACTGTGTCTTCACGCGAACAGGCCGGTAGGTTTCTAGAATCGCCTTCGGATGCTTCCACACAACTCCATTAACCAATGTGCCGCCTGACACTCAACAATCATGTTGAGATGGGTTTGGTAAACCGAATTTTGTACAAAAGAAAATAAATTATAAATTTATTACTTGCTTATTTAGATTAGAAATTGTTTAGTTAGAGGCCAATCATATACACGGGAGGATTTAAATTTTTTGAAAGAAAAATCATTCGAAAAGTCATAAATCATTATATTTTTATCAATTCAGTTCTAAACTTTTTAATTTTCCCAACTGAATCATAAACATTTTGATAATTTGTCAATTTAGTCAATCTGTTAAATTTTAAGCGGAGATAGCTGACATAGACACTGATAGTGCCATTTATATCAACATCCGATAGAGCGCCTCACACGAATGTTTAACGTGTTTCTAGAAGCACTTTTGGAAGTTCCATACAACACCATTAATCAATGTGTTGCCTAAAACACTTGATAATTGTGTTTAGGGTCTGTTTACTTAAATAAAAAAATTTCAGAAAATAATTTTTCGACTTTTCAAGATTTGGATGACGGAAACTAAATCAAATTACAATAAATATTTTCATCAACCGAAAACAATAAATTTAGATTGAGGAAAAACAACTTCCCTTTCTTACAAGAAAGAAAATCAATTTTCCAAGTAAAGGAAATATAACCATTTTTTTTCTTAAAAATGATTTTTGGAAGATATTTTTATTTATCACAAAGTTTTCAGTTGAAACAAATGTATTCTAAATGGTCATTCGACAAGCTCTACAAAATGGAAATTTCATGAGCTGCATATACTGAAAGTGAATTAGTTTGTGGCTATGCGGCATGACGCGTTTCATTGGAGATCTGGAAAAAGAAGATTTGAAAGTGTTGAAGCGGTCTCCTCAGTGGGTACAGAATGTTGATAAGTCAAAATCTCCCGTTCGGATCAAGTTGTCAAACTGTGCCTTCGCAGTTAATTACTCTTGTTGGGCTAAGCTGTATCGCAAGTGCAGTTGGCAACCCCTCATTCCTCCTAATGCCTACTTCTGAAGGTTCTTAATGTCATTTGCAAAGCCCTGCGTTTAGATTGGTCCCCAATCAGCGGCTGCTATTCAGTGCTTGGAATGCAACCATTTATTTTTTGTGGAGGGGAAAGGATTTGGTACTTCACGGCAGCTGTTCTCCTCAAGCGAAAAGGAGTGGTGACTTCTGTTCTTTTCTCAATTAGAGACACTTTTTCAGTTTTACTACGTTGTTGGGGGAACATTCTCGTCTGCTTACCTGTCATGTGAGAAGTCGTTGCAATCCATGGAGACTCCGTCTAGATTGGTTTTTTTGTTTTGTTTTGTAGTGGCATGTAAAAATCCAGTATTTCTGTCACCTCATCTCAGCCATTGAATTCTCAATCTCATCCCTCGATGTATCTCCTCTTGCCTCCGCATCCAGTCTCTTTATTAAAAGATTCATCAACGGGATTTCTTGTTTGCTGTAGTTCCATCTTCAGGGCCTCTATCCTAAGTAACATCGACACGGACACGCGACACGCAACACGACATGCAAACACGTTGTCTCTCAAAAAATAGAAAATTTTGATACGTTGTGACATGTTTATTAAATATATATTTTAATATATTCATGATAATTTATCATTTTTATAATTATTTTAATCAAATTAATTTGATTCAAATTCACAAATAAATAAATAATAATAAAGAGTATAGAACGAATCTACATTAAAAACATCAATCCACTATTTGTTAATATCATTCATTATTTCAATTTAACAAATTCAACTCAACTTCAATAATCCATAAAACCTAAAAAAAACCAATCCACATTCTAGATTCTCGTGTCAAAGCATGTTGAAAGAAAAGAAGAAAAAATAAACTTGATTGGGTAAATTATGTGTCACAAAAATGAAGAACCAAAAGAAAAGAGAATATTAGGGTTTTCATCTTTTCCATCTACTATTATTATTATTTTATTATTATTATTATTATTATTATTATATTTACATTTTGACCTATCATTTATTGAAATTTTTTAAATTTGACATTTTGCATGTTAAAATCACGTTTTAGAACTCCAACACGAGTGTCGAAGAGTGTTGAGGAAAATTGATCAAGTGTCGAATTTTTCAATACGTGTTGACCAAGTGTCGAAAAGTGTCCGAAAGTGTCTGAGAATGTCAGACATGTGCCGGAGTTTTCGACACGACACAAAGGCTCCCAAACAGTGTTAGTGCTTTTTAGCCTTTATCTATCTTTTGACATTGAAAGCTTTACGTTTGCTCCAATTTGTGCCAAAGCCTTAGAAATTCCTTAAACCATCTTCAGTTCTTCCTCCCAAAACCCACCTTTCTTTCACTACTTTCAAGCACTTCCATCATCCAGCCAAAAAGAGCCTTGAATTTGAATTCGCTCTTCCTTTTAGGACGAGAAGCACTGAAAAAAAGTAAAATGGGGATATGGTCAGAAGAAGCCTATGCATCTTGATAAGATGCTCTGCAATCACGGTACAAAAACTCTATCCAACAGTAAATATTTATTCAGTAGACCTCAGAAAGCAACCATTCTACAAGTTTTAGCTTGTCTAGCTCCTATCTCTCGCGATGACAAGAGTACATCATTGAAATCCCCCAAATAAATCATGACAAAGGGTTCATGGTCCTTTTGTGCTAGACTTGATCCCATGCCTTCATTTTTCCCTGAAAGGCAGCAAGAGCATGCATAAAGGTACATTTGTATCACATTTCAGGTTTCAGTCAATTTACATGTCACATAAATCAAAATTATCCATAACCATTTGAAAAATAAAGATATTAAATCATTCCACAAGAGAGCCATACCAGCCGCCTAACCTGCAAGATCTCTGACAAAAATATGTGGTGATTCTGAAGCCAACGTATTAATTGATCCAAAACATGCCTTTGATTTTTAGTCTCCATTAAGAAGATTATTGAGTGCTTTTCTTGAGTTAATAAGGCTCAAAGGGTCCAAAATTGTCGGGAGAGTGCCCACATGCTGACAATTCCAATACAGTAAACATCACGTGGTCCCTCGGTGGTATATTAGGGCCAACCACCAAAGCCCATCCTTTTGTCTGAGTGGATAAATTCATGGGAGTTTCTACAGTTGAGATTCATCGGCCAAGCCCAACTTGGGAGTCGTCGTTCCTTAAGGTTCGTATCGACTTTCATCTTTCTGAATCTTAGCTTTGCTTGCAGAATGTTTGATTTCTGGGAATTCTTCCAAACACCGGTTCGGTTTCTCCATCACGCAGAAAGAGCTGATTTTCCTCTTACGTCACTGGAAGGGGCGGGATGCTTTATCCTATCACCAAAAGCAGACTGACCAAGTCTGTTTCCCAATCACGGATGGGTTCTGGGTTCCCACAAGGTACAATTTGCATTGTATGAATGCGGGATACAGGTATAACCTTTTCTTCCTCATTTACCACAGCTTCCTTGGAGTGAAAAATCTTCCAAAAGGGGCTCAAATCTGCAATCTCAACTCTCAACCACTGCCGAAAACAACTTTCGTTTCTCTTCCCTGCTTTAGATTCATCAAAGACAATCCCTTCACCGTATCCCACGTAATGACCTATTTTCCCACGAGTTATAAAAATGTGGAAGCCTTTCAGGCTTTCCTCATGGTCTACTGAAAGGCGCTGACATTGATACTGGGGATTGACATCGATACATTGGCATTCCTGGAGTGGTTACAAAGTAACAACTCCATCCATTATTACTATGTCTTCATTTGACCGTAGCTTCCCTTATATTCTTTTATACGGCGCTGCGATTTTGTCGCTTGAAATTGTCTTAATCACTCGTTAACATCAGACCACAGGAATGGTAGAAAGAAAGCTCTACCAAAGAGACAGGATCATTACTTTCGTTAATTAATGGCAAGAAATTCAAAAACCAGTAATTGCTACCCGATTGTTGTGGTGACCTAGAAATGATACATTGAAACTTAAAAGTGTCTTATCTTACATGCCCATTTAGTTAAATAAAGAATCAAAGAATGATTAGGTACTCATTCTGAGCTTTCTTAGTACACTGAGATGAACTCGTAATGATCAAATTTGACAGAACTAGTCCTACAGGCCCCTGGAACCGGGAATGTTTATCCATTCGAGTTGGAGCTCAACCTCACCAGATTCCACATTGTGGAGCCGGAGCACCATGTCCTGCACCACTTTGCCGTCACGCCACACAATACAGCTCTCCTCTGCCAAGCAGTTGTCCCGGCCTGGCTTCACTCTGGTGATCACAGTTTCACTCCGGACATCATCCAATCTCATTCTCAACGCGTCAAGAAAGGGTGCAATGTGGATCTCAGCGTCCCCCATCTTGTCATCAAGGCTGAATTTGTCCTTGTCGTACACCATCAATTTTATGGGGTGGTTCGGGTCGGTGATTGAGAGAGTCAGCTCGTCGTTCCACTCGGGGTTCAGGTTCCTCTTGACCACCCGAGTTTTCAGTTTCTGCAAGAAGCATCAAGAATTTAATTGAGTCAGTTCAGCCGAAAGCAACAAATAGTACTCGAAACAACTTAAATTAAGAGAAGCAGACATTGCAGAGTGGGCAGATTGACATACATGTTTGCCCATACTGATGACAACATAGGGGTCACTGCTTCGGACATCTCGGATCGCAAGGTTAACTCCTCTGCAGACGTGAATTTTCAATAGTCCCAAAAGATGTTCCATTGTTTACGAGACAGATTTGCTCTTGTCCTTAGATAAGAGAGAATGAAACAAATCGCTGAAGTTGGAAGGAGGCAGTGCCGCAGAGGTGAAAACTACGTGCTTCCAATATCTTTTTCCGGATGAGAAAGGATGCAAACTGGGAATTTGCTCGGTTGACTGATGCCAATGCCCAACGTCCGGTCTGGTCTATTTATACTGAAAGGTTTGAGGCACGATGAGAATGATTCCCTCGTCAAATGCTTCTGGTTTTGACTTTGAAAACTTGACTCGGCCATGTCAACAATTCAACAATGACAACGCGTACTTTGGACTGCTTCAATTGGCTCCTACAGTGTAAAGTTCGGTCTAAGAGGCAAGAACTCCACAAGTTGTGATGGCAATGTTTCACCTACGCGCAAAGGCAGGCGATTATGTGTGGGGTCGTGTCCCGACGCTGACGAGGCGGTCCAAGGTGAGAGTGAGAGGGACGATGGGACCATTTCTCGTCCGTGTGAGAACCATGATCCTTGAGGCAAAAGTCTTCTGTTCCAGGACGGCATTGTTCGAGTCTGCGCATCCCTGAAAGGTCAAACATTCCGGCGACAGCATCTAGACTGATCCCTGGGTTCGAGGAAGGAAGAATTGGCTGCTATCCAATGAGGTAGCAACGCGCACGCAGCTGTTGCTGCATTTACCAGCGTGTGGCGGCTGCCTAGGCTTCCTCTGTGTTCATGGCGGTCTGGTTGTCCATGGTGGAAAGTGAAATGAAGAAGAATAATGGAAAAAAAAAAGGAAAAAGAAATAAAATGTGTAACTCCAGCTGACGTGGAAAAAGAAGACAACCTAGATGACAGGTTGGACAAAATTGGCAACATTTGGATTAAAAAATTAACTAGGCAGATTTGGATTAGAACTAAACGCTTGTTATTATTTATGAGACAAAAAAATTTGAGGTAGAATTAGGACTGGCACCAAAAATTAGAGGTTTTTTAGGTAATTAGCATTCAAGAATGAGAAAAATATCATGTCATATTTCTTGATTCATATGTTTTTTTATCATAAATATTCCTTCATTCATGGAAATGTTTTTTTCTTAAGTCATATGTATCGCATCTTATTTTTTCCAACCTCTCCCCATGGTTATAAATATGATAATTAAGTCCTTTTCATTCCTTGTATCTATTTCCATTGCCTTTTATACCAAGTATTTTTTTTGGTCGAAACTTTTTATTCCAAGTTACTAAAAGTAAACACCATATCGAATACGAAAGAGGTTAAATTCCCATTCCTCTCATTTCATTCTTGGTAAATATATCTAGCCTAAGCCTAAACTCTTAACTGGAATAGGTTAAGACGATTAAGTAAGACCATACCTTATTGGGCTCTAATATATATTTTTAAATATACTTCAACTAATATTATAAGATTTTAGATAAACTATATCCAAACAGGCCAATTATATTAAAGTAAGAGATAATAACCCATTCTTCAATCTCTATTTTTCATTCACTATGACACAAGTGCTCCATTTATTTAGTGGTAAAAATTACACGGGAGTGAATGCAACCTTCAGAAATTCAACTTCGAATAGGAGATAGAGCCCAGGTTGAGTAATAGATATGACAATACTTAACCTTAAATGGTTAACATCTTGTGTGATTACTTGTATTATTTCTTTTGGAGTCTTAGCCACCGTGAGAGGGAATCGAGTAGATATGAATAGTATCAAAGCAAGACGACCTTGAGTAGATTTGTGATTTGTGGATAGCTAGGCTTATAAGCTCATCGGCACCCAATAAAGATATCAGATAAGGTGTTGCTCCCAGCAGGATTCTAGGATAGCGGATGGGTAGGAAAAGATCAGACCACATATTATAAATATGACTTGGCATTTTAAAAGAAAAAAAATCAGTCCATGTGGACTTTCTTGGCTGCTGTCCGACGAAGAAGAAAGAATACATTGGCACTTCTTTTCGTCTCTCCTCCGCTACCCTCGAAAAGCTTGCTCTCTGCAACAATGGGGTCGGCCCTCTCCCTCACCTGAACGCCTCCCGTCCCTCTTGCTTAAAAACCCATCTGGTCATCCCCTCTCTCGGAGTTTAACCTCCGCCCCTCCTCCATCGTCGCCGCTAGTTGTCCCCACCAGATCTGATCGATCAACATTGGCACTGGCGAACCACTCGTCCATGGGAACAAGCTACCCGTATTGTCTCCAGCGTGCTTGGCCGAGAGGGCATGTTTTAATGTCTTCAATTTTTGCTTTTTAAGAGCTCGCCAGAATATTATTGATGTGCCATGAACTATCCCACTCTACTCTATGTTCTGCGATCCAAGTACTTAAAGAACTCGGATCTGCTTGACTCACCATTGCTGGCTCTGATTCCCGGCTTCTTCGTCACTGAGAATCTTCCATGTCGATCTAACCTTCGTTCGCCGCCACCAATAATCGATTCCAGAAGATTGCGAGACGCGCTCTGTTTTACTCTACTTCGCGACTGAAAGATACGAAGTGATGAAATCGCTCTCGAAATCTAGTCGTTCGCTTTGATTCCCACCAGCAGTGATTGCTGAACTTTCTGTCCTCAATCTCGTCATAGATTGCAACTCCATCATCGTCCATAGATCAGGCAATGCCTGACTCCCTGTTTTGTTCTGTTCAGACCATAGTTGAAGCTCAGATTTGATCTTCTCTGTTCTCCGAAAGGGGCGGGACGAGCCCTCACAGCAGCGGAGGTCGGGATGATGAGTAGGTGGAGCAGCTTCTACGTGGCTTGCTGGAACATGGCGGATCGAGTTGGGAGGTTTCATTCAGGTTTCATTCAACGGCCGCTTAGGATTGGAAGTTGGGGATTTCTTTCAATTTGGCTAATTGGGGTTCTTATTTGTGGGGGAAATGCAACCAAAGGACGTCGTTTCTTGCTTTAGATGCTGACTAGACTTTCTCGAGAGCCGCATCAACTTAAAAAATAAATAAATAAATGCCACATCAGATTTTCAGCCTATTAGATCAAAATTGGCACTCTAAAGATTGCTTTTCAAAAAAATTGATATTTAAATAATCCAAAATAATTTTTTGACATTAATTTGAGTATCGTATATAACTTTTGGCACTTTTAATGTACATACGCGCCAAATACCTATACATAACTACCATATGTTCCATACGAATTTGGATATGAGCCGATTTGAACAATGCCATCCTTCGAGGATTGAATCATCAACAACTACGACCTCTATTTGGGGCAATGAGTTTGATGGCGGCGAGAGCTTCGCCACTCAAAGAGAGACAACTCGAAGATAGTCCCTTCATTGACCCTGGCACTGGGTAGTGGAGCGGCAAAGGGTTGCCATTGACGACGTTGGCAAATGTGCAACAGTGATGCGTTTGGCAGGGGCAAATGGAAATTTATTTGAGTAAAAGCAGGATAATTTATTTGAGTAAAAGCAGGATAAGTCCACCCTCTCATGTGACCGAAATCAAGGCAAATTTGCCATGCTCCGATCCAACGATCAAAGCTAACAAGTTTTAGATGGGGCCGATGACAAGGCACAAGATCCTACGATTGACATTGACAAGCTTAGATCTAATGGCTGACAAGGGTGTCATTTTTCAATGTATAAAATCATTAGAGGGCTGACTCGCGCGACACATCGACATCCAGATGTCCATTTTTGTTATGAATGCATTTGTCATGGTTAATGTTAAGAAAAATATATGCCGTCACTGTTTAGACTAGGACAGTCTTCTAGAATTTGTGCAAAGAAAGTTTTTCCAGCACCGAGGAAAAGTCTTTCAACATACTAGTATATTCTCATCCTCCCTTTTTCATGGTAAGCAACTATGTCATTCCCTACATTTTATTATGCTGTGATAAGTTGATCCTGTTGACCAAAACAATTTGACCTACATTCTTACCGTTGAGGAAACATGCTTTTCTAGAACATCTCCGTCTCAATTGCAACGTGGAGAAAGAACTAATGGAGTTCCTCCCATTTTCAATGTCGAAATCTATCTTTCATATTCCAAACGTGTACTCCATTAGCGTTTCCATCAGTTGATATTCCTCAACCAAGCGCGCATTTGGAATCTTCATTCCATAAGATTCATATGGACTTGATTTTTCGAACCTAACTTTGCTTGCAGAATGTTTTCAGTTTTGGTGATTCTTCTGAACACTGGTTCAGATCCTCATCACGCAAAAGAACTTCTTTTGTGACAAGCATGACTAGAAGGAGTGGGTTGCTTTATATTGTCACTAAAGGCACGCTGAGGACGTGTATATTTCGATTTATTTTTCATTCTATTTCTATTTTATTTTTCATTTTTCTATTCTAAATATTCTTATTTGAATAAAAATCAGAAGTAATTTTTTTTACTTTTCTATTTCTAGAACAAAATAATTTCATTTTTCTATTCGAAAGAATCTCTCCATAATCTCTAGCCATCCCCCTCTCGATCGCCGCCACCCCCACCATCATCGTTGACCCGCTACCCCCGCCAACGGCATAGATTATATTCTAGAAATAGATTTGAAAAAAAAAAATAAAAATCAGAAGTAATTTTTTTTTTATTAATTTTCTTTTCTATTTCTAGAATAAAAATCAAAATTATTTTTCTATTTTTTATTTCTCATTTGAATAATTAAAAAATCTCTCCATAACCTCTAGCCATCCACCCCCACCATCATCATTGCCACCCACTCCCCCGCCAACCACCGGCCGCTACCGTCGGTCGCCTCCTCCCCCGGTGACTACCCCCCACCGTCCCCCGTCGGTTGCCCACACCCCTCGTCATTTTTTTAAAATAAATTGCCACGTGGATTTTTTTATTTTTTTGAAAAAAAAAGGCCGCCCCCTCCCCCGTCACCTCGATTGCCGGCCACTCGCCACCCCTTTTGTAACTCCCCCATCGGCTACCCACCATTGATACCCCCTCGCCCCCTCCCCTCCCCCGTTTGCCATTCTGGCCCCCCCCCGTCACCTCCCCCAACACCGCCCCCTCCCTACCCACCATTGTCGGCCGCCACCGGCCACCACCACCCTCCTCCCTCGCTCGCCATTGCTGGCCCTCCCCCAGTTGAGTCGGCCGCCATGCCCTTCTCCCATTAGCCCCGCCGCCACCATGCCCTCCCCCAATTGTCGGCCTCCACAACCCCCTCCCCTCACCGCCGACCATCACCACCACCCTCCCCCACCATCGGCCACCGCCACCCCTTTCCCCCACGTCCAATCACCCACCGCCGCCTCCCCCGTGACTGCCCACTACTACCGCCGCTGTCCCCATCCCCCATTGCCACAAGTTGCTGGCTACCATTGCCCCCTCCCCCATCACCATCATTAAAGAGAGAGAAATTTTAAGTTGTTATCAAACACATTTTTATGCATAGAAACTCATCCAAAAATAGAAATAGAAATATCAAGGTACGGACCCTTGAAATGTCAAAACTTGGAACAATGAGATATTTAAGTACCAAAATCAGAAAAAAATGATTAGTTAAGTGCCAATGGTAAGAAAATCTGGTCAAAATGCTGACATGGCACTTTTTCGACAAGTTGGGGTCGAAACGACATTGTTTTGGGTGCTGACATAGCCAAATAAGCCCAAAATGATGTCGTTTTGGCTAAAGTTTAATTTTTAATATAAATATTAATTAAATAATATTAAAAGAGAATTTTTAAATAAAAAAAAGGCAACAGCGTCCCTCGCCTATGGCTATCGCCCTATCGCCAATGGGGTGGCAACGAGTGTCGCCGACGCCTAGGCACAAGTCAGTGACCCTCTCCCAGATATGGGCAAAGGTCGGCTGCCCTCACCCAACGCCACTAATTTTTTTGTGGTGTTGGGCAAGGGCTGTCGGCGCTGAGGATAGGGCCGACAACCGTCGCCCATGCCGAGGCGAGGGCAACTGACCCTCGCCTAGATCTAGGAGGGGGTCACCGTCCTCTCCCGACCCTCACCCTTGGCCTGGGAGAGGGCCACTGCCCTCTCCCGACGTTTGGCGAGGGTCGCCAACCCGCGCCTAGGCATTGACGACCCTCACCATCCATCACCACCGCCCCACCAGCATGGGGCGGTGGCCACAGGCGGGGGATGCTGTTGCCTTTTAAAAAAAAAAATCATTATTTTTGTCACCCCATCTCAACCATTGAATTCTCAATTTCATCCCTCATGTTTCTCCTCTTGCCTCCACATCCAGTCTCTTTATGAAAAGATTCATCAGCGGGATTTCTTGTTTGCTATAGTTCCATCTATCCTAAAAAACACCGACACAAACATGCGATACGCAACACGACTTGCCACATGTTGTCTTTCAAAAAATAATGAATTTTGATACATTAGACACGCTTATTAAATATATAATTTAATATATTCATGATAAATTATCAATTTTATAATTATTTTAATCAAATTAATTTGATTCAAATTCATAAATAAATAAATAATAAAAAAGAGTATAGAACGAATTTACACTAAAAACATTAATCCACTATTTGTTAATATCATTCATTGTTTCAATTTAACAAATTCAACTCAACTTCAATAATCCATAAAACCTGAAAAAAAAAAAAAAAATAATCCACATTCTAAACTCTCGTGTCAAAGCGTGTTGGAAGAAAAGAGGAAAAAATAAATTTGATTGGGTGAATTGTGTATCACCAAAAGTGAGAATTAGAAAAAAGAAGAAGAAGAGAAGATTATAGTTTTCATCTTTCCCATCTATTATTATTATTATTTATTTATTTACATTTTTACATTTTTTTACATTTTGATCTATCATTTATTTAAAACTTTTAAAATTAACCTCTTGCGAACTATCGAAATCACGTCTTCCAAAAATTAACCTCTTGCATATCGAAATCACGTCTCAAAATTCCAACACGAGTGTCGAGAGTGTCGAGAAAAGTTGACTAGGTATCAAATTTTCCGACACGTGTTAACCAAGTGTCGAAAAGTGTCCGAGAGTGTTGGATACTCCAACACAACACAAAGGCTCCTGAAGACTGTCGATGCTTCTTAGCCTATGTCTGTCTTTTGGCATTTGAAAGATTTACGTTTGCTCTAATATGTGCCAAAGCCTTAGAAATTCCTTAAACCCTCTTCAGTTCTTCCTCTCATAACCCACCTTTATTTTACTACTTTCAAGCACTTTCATCATCCAGCCAAAAAGAGCCTTGAATTTGAATTCGCTCTTCCTTTTAGGAAGAGAAGCATTGAAAAAAAGTAAAATGGGGATATGGTCAGAAGAAGCCTTTGCATCTTGATAAGATGCTCTTCAATCATGGTACAAAAACTCTATCCAACAGTAAACATTTATTCAGTAGATCTCATAAAGCAACCATTCTACAAGTTTTAGCTTGTCTAGCTCCTATCTCTCCCGATGACGAGAGTACTTCATTGAAATCCCCCAAATAAATCATGGCAAAGGGTTCACAGTCCTTTTGTGCTAGACTTGATCCCATGCCTTCATTCTTTCCTTAAAAGCAGCAAAGAGCATGCATAAAGGTACATTCGTATCGCATTTCAGGTTTCAGTCAATTCACATGTTACATAAATCAAAATTATCCATAACCATTTAAAAAATGAAGATAATAAATCATTTCACAAGACGGCCATACCAGCTGCCAAACCCGCAAGGTCTCTGACAAAAATATGTGGTGATTCTAAAGCCAACGTTTAAATAGATCCAAAACATGCCTTTGATTTTTAGTCTCCATTAAGAAGATTATTGAGGGCTTTTCTTGAGTTAATAAGGCTCGACGGGTCTAAATTGTTGGGGGAGTGCCCAAATACCGACACTTCCGATACAATAAACATTCTGTGGTCACTCAGTAACATATTAAGGCCAACCAGCAAAGCCCATCCTTTCACCTGAGTGGATAAATTCATGGAAGTTTCTACAGTTGAGATTCTTAGCCAAGCGCAACTTGGGAGTCTTCATTCCATAAGGTTCGTATCGACTTACGTCTTTCTGAATCTTAGCTTTGCTTGCAGAATGTTTGAGTTTTGGGAATTATTCCAAACACCGGTTCGATTTCTCATCACGCAGAAAGAGCTGATTTTCCTCTTACGTCACTGGAAGGACCGGGATGCTTTATCTTATCACCAAAAGCAGACTGACGAAGTCTGTTTCCCAATCATGGATAGGTTCTGGGTTCCCACAATGAACAATTTGCATTGTATGAATGTGGGATACAGGTATAACCTTTTCTTCCTCATTTACCACAGCTTCCTTGGAGTGAAAAATCTTCCAAAAGAAGCTCAAATCTGCAATCTCAACTCTCAACCACTGCCGAAAGCAACTTTCGTTTCTCTTCCCTGTTTTAGATTCATCAAAGACAATCTCTTCACCGTATCCCACGTAATGACCTATTTTCCCATGAGTTATAAAAATGTGGAAGACTATCAGGCTTTCCTCATGGTCTACTGAAAGGCGTTGACGTTGATACTGGGGATTGACATCGATATATTGGCATTCCTGGAGTTGTTACTTTGTAACCACTCCATCCATTATTACCATATCTTCATTTGACCGTAGCTTCCCTTATATTCTTTGATACGGCACTGCAATTTTGTTGTTTGAAATTGTCTTAATCACTCGTTAAGATCAGCCCACAGGAATGGTAGAAAGAAAGCTCTACCAAAGAGAGAGGATCATTACTTTCGTTAATTCATGGCAAGAAATTCAGAAACCAGTACTTGCTACCCGATTGTTGTGGTGACCTAGAAATGATACATTGAAACTTGAAAGTGCCTTATCTTACATGCCCATTTAGTTAAATAAAGAATCAAAGAATGATTAGGTACTCATTCCAAGCTTTCTTTGTACATTGAGAGGAACTCGTAATGATCAAATTTGACAGAACTTGTGCTACAGGCCCCTGGAACCGGGAATGTCTATCCATTCGAGTTGGAGCTCAACCTCACCACACTCCACATTGCGGAGCCGGAGCACCATGTCCTGCACCACTTTGCCGTCGCACCACACAATACAGCTCTCCTCTGCCAAGCAGTTGTCCCGGCCTGGCTTCACTCTGGTGATCACAGTTCCACTCGGGACATCATCCAATCTCATTCTCAACGCATCAAGAAAGGGTGCAATGTGGATCTCAGCATCCCCCATCTTGTCATCGAGGCTGAATTTGTCCTTGTCGTACACCATCAATTTTATGGGGTGGTTCGGGTCGGTGATTGAGAGAGTCAGCTCATCGTTCCACTCTGGGTTCAGGTTCCTCTTGACCACCCGAGTTTTCAGTTTCTGCAAGAAGCATCAAGAATTTAAGTGTCAGTTCAGCCGAAAGCAGCAAATAGTACTCGAAACAACTTAAATTAAGAGAAGCAGATATTGCAGAGTGGCCAGATTGACGTACATGTTTGCCCATACTGATGACAACATAGGGGTCACTGCTTCGGACATCTCGGATCGCAAGGTTAACTCCTCTGCAGACGTGAATTTTCAATAGTCCCAAAAGATGTTCCATTGTTTACGAGACAGATTTGCTCGTCCTTAGATAAGAGAGAATGAAACAAATCGCTGAAGTTGGAAGGAGGCAGTGCCGCAGAGGTGAAAACTACGTGCTTCCGATATCTTTTTCCGGATGAGAAAGGATGCAAACTGGGAATTTGCTCGGTTGCCTGATGCCAATGCCCAACGTCCGGTCTGGTCTTTTTATACTGAAAGGTTTGAGGCACGATGAGAATGATTCCCTCGTTAAATGCTTCTGGGTTTGACTTTGAAAACTTGACTCGGCCATGTCATCAATTCAACAATGACAACGCGTACTTTGGACTGCTTCAATTGGCTCCTACAGTGTAAAGTTCGGTCTAAGAGGCAAGAACCCAACAAGTTGTGATGGCGATGGTTCACCTACACGCAAAAGCAGGCGATTATGTGTGGGGTCGTGTCCCGACGCTGACGAGGCGGTCCAAGGTGAGAGTGAGAGGGACCATGGGACCATGTCCATGATCCTTGAGGCAAAAGTCTTCTGCTCCAGGACGTTATTGTCCGAGTCTGCACATCCCTGAAAGGTCGAACATTCCGGCGACAGCATCTAGACTGACCCCCGGGTTCGAGGAAGGAAGAATTGGCTGCTATCCGATGAGGTAGCAACGTGCACGCGGCTGTTGCTGCATTTACCAGCGTGTGGCGGCCGCCTAGGCTTCCTCTGTGTTCATGGCGGTCTGGTTGTCCATGGTGGAAAGTGAAAGGAAGAAGAATAATGGGAAAAAAAAATGAAAAAGAGTAACTCCAGCTGACGTGGAAAAAGAAGACAACCTAGATGACAGGTTGGACAAAATTGGCAACATTTAGATAGAAAATTAACCTAGTTAGATTTGGATCAGAAGTAAAGGCTTCTTATTTTTTATGAGACAAAAAAAATTGAGGTAGAATTAGGACTGCACCAAAAATTAGAGGCTTTTTAGGTAATTAGCATTCAAGAATGAGAAAAATATCATGTCATATTTCTTGATTCATATGTTTTTTTTATCATAAATATTCCTTCATTTGTGGAAATATTTTTTTCTTAAGTCATATGTATCGCATCTTATTTTTTCCAACCTCTCCCTAGGGTTATAAATATGATAATTAGGGTCAATTACAAAAAAAACCCCAAACTTTAGCCTTCAGTCCCAAATATACCCCGAACTTTTTTTTGTCTCAAGAAAAATCCCAAACTTTAGGTTTAGTCCCAAATCTACCCCGAACTTTTCTTTGTCTCAGAAAAAATGCCAAACTTTAGATTTAGTCCCAAATCTACCCCAAACTTTTCTTTTGTCTAAAAAAAAAACCCAAACTCTTAGTTTATTCTCAAATCTATCCCGATTTTTTTTGTCAAAAAAAAAAATCAGCAAATTTTACTCTAATCCTAAATTTGCCCTCATTAGCCTTTGTCCAAAAGCCATATTAGTAATCCTAATTTTTTATGTCCTAAAATGGTTTTATTTTGAAAATAATTTTCTATGACATCTTGTTGATGTGTATTCATTATCTATGTGAAAATGCCATGTTAAGTTGGGACTAGATCATGGGGTATATTTAAGAACATATCAAAAATTGATTTTTTTAGTACAAACGGAGAGTAAAACCCCAAATTAGTATACCCATTAATTACGACGTGTTATTTAATTTAGAAATTTGACAGTAAAATTTAACGGAAAATAATATATGGTAATTTGTTTTGGTGGTCAAAAAAATAATTTTGGGTAAATTTGTCATATGTGTACCAATTTTAGATTTTTTTTAGACAAAACAAAATTCGGGGTAGATTTGGGACTAAAATTAAAGTTTAGGGTTTTTTTTTTAGACAAAAGAAAAGTTCGGGGTAAATTTGGGACTAAACCTAAAATCTAGGGTTTTTCTTGAAATAAAAAAAAATTCGGGGGGTATATTTGGAACTGGAACTAAAGTTTGGAGTTTTATTTGAAATTGACCCATGATAATTAAGTCCTTTTCATTCCTCGTATCTATTTCCATTGCTTTTTATACCAAGTTCTTTTTTGGTTGGTCAAAAATTTTTATTCCAAGTTACTGAACACCATATCGAATACGAAAGAGGTTAAATTCCCATTCCTCTCATTTCATTCTCAATAAACATATCTAGCCTAAGCCTAAACCCTTAGCTGGAATAGGTTAAGATGATTAAGTAAGACCATACCTTACTAGGCTCTAATACATATTTTTAAGTATACTTCAACTAATATTATAAGATTTTAGATAAACTATATCCAAACTGGCCAATTATATTAAAGCTTAGAGATAATAACCCATTCTTTCATCTCTATTTTTCGTCCACTATGACACAAGTGCCACATTTATTTATTGGTAAAAATTACAAGGGAGTGAATGAAACCTTCAGAAATTCAACTTCGAATAGGAGATAGAGCCTCGGCTGAGTAATAGATATGACAATACTTACCCTTAAATGGTTAACATTTTGTGTGATTACTTGCATTATTTCTTTTGGGGTCTTAGCCACCGTGAGAGGGGATCGGGTCGATATGAACAGTATCAAAGCAAGACAACCTTCAATAGATTTGTGATTTGTGGATGGCTAGGCTTATAAACCCATCAACACCCAATAAAGATAGGAGTGATTGCTAGAGTAAAACGGCTCAAATAAGGTGTTGCTCCTAGCAGGATTCTAGGATAGTGAACGGGTAGGAAAAGATCATACCACTTATCGAACTTAGGGAGGATGGTTAGGTGATACAACAACATTATTCCTTTAAGTGAGGGAGTTTGTGATAGTCCAAAATCCTACACAATCCTCCATTAATAAGAGAGGCCATGTTAAGTGATTTTTAAGTGAATATATTATATCCCAAATAGTTGTCGATTTGTGTGGTTAGTCAAAGCACTTCTTTTTTTATTAGTTATAACCACATAAGCCAAATCCTAAAATGAGTATATTAGAAGTTCCAAAAGTTATGTATGACACTGATTTCGATGCTAAAAATTTTTGCTAGCTCACTTTAAGTGTTAAATCAGAGAGAAAACAATCACGTAAGTGCTTCCGATAATAAATTCCGGCCAAAAAATTATGTGGCTTTTAAAATTAAAAATTTAATATCACTTGGCATTTTAAAAGAATAAAAAATCAGTCCATGTGGACTTTCTTGGCTGCTGTCCGACGAAGAAGAAAGAATACATTGGCACTTCTTTTCGTCTCTCCTCCGCTACCCTCTAAAAGCTTGCTCTCTGCAACAATGGGGTCGGCCCTCTCCCTCACCTGAACGAGTCCGGCCCTCTTGCTTGAAAAACCCATCTGGTCATCCCCTCTCTCGGAATTCAACCTCCGCCCCTCCTCTATCGTTGCCGCTAGTTGTCCCCACCAGATCTGATCGAAGCAACATTGACACTGGCGAACCACTCGTCCATGGGAACAAGCTACCCGTATTGTCTCCAGCGTGCTTGGCCGAGAGGGCATGTTTTAATGTCTTCAATTTTTGCTTTTAAGAGCTCGCCAGAATATTATTGATGTGCCATGAACTATCCCACTCTACTCTATGTTCTGCGATCCAAGTACTTAAAGAACTCGGATCTGCTTGACCCACCATTGCTGGCTCTGATTCCCGGCTTCTTCGTCACTGAGAATCTTCCATGTCGATCTCACCTTCGTTCGCCGCCACCAATAATCGATTCCAGAAGATTACGAGGCGCGCTCTGTTTTACTCTACTTCGCGACTGAAAGATACGAAGTGATGAAATCGCTCTCGAAATCTAGTCGTTCGCTTTGATTCCCACCAGCAGTGATTACTGAACTTCCTGTCTACAATCTCATCATAGATTGCAACTCCATCATCGTCCATAGATCAGGCAATGCCTGACTCCCTGTTTTGTTCTGTTCAGACCATAGTTGAAGCTCAGATTTGATCTTCTCTGTTCTCCGAAAGGGGTGGGACGAGCCCTAACAGCAGCGGAGGTCGGGATGATGAGCAGGTGGAGCAGCTTCTACGTGGCTTGCCGGAATATGGCGGACCAAGAGGATTCATTCAACGGCCGCTTAGGATTGGAAGTTGGGGATTTCTTTCAATTTGGCTAATTAGGGTTCTCATTTGCGGGAAATGCAACCGAAGGACGTCCTTTCTTGCTTTTGATGAGGACTAGACTTTCTGGCGAGCCACGTTAGCTTCAAAAATAAATAAATAAATGCCATATCAGATTTTCGGCCTATTAGATCGAATTTGCACTCTAAGGATTGTTTTTCAAAAGGTTTGATATTTAAGTGATCCAAAATAAATTTTTGACACTAATATAAGCGTCTCACATAATTTTTGGCACTTTTAGTGTACTTACCTGCCAAATACCTAAACATATATGTCATACATTCCATACGAATCTGGATATGAGCCGATCTGAACAACGCCATCCTTTGAGTTGTCTCTCTTTGGGTAGTGGAGTGGCAAAGGGTCACCATTGACGACGCTAGCAATTGTGCAGCACTGATGCATTTGGCCGGGGCAAATGGAAATTTATTTGAGTAAAAGCAGGATAAGTCTACCTTCTCATGTGACCGAAATCAAGGCAAATTTGCCATGCTTCGATCCAACGATCGAAGATAACAAGTTTTAGATGGGGCCAATGACCAGGCACAAGATCCTACGATGGACATTGACAAGCTTAGATCTAATGGCTGACAAGGGTGTCATTTTTCAATGTATAAAATCTCTGAGGGCAGACTCGCGCGGCACATCAACGTCCAGATGTCCATTTTTGTTATGAATGCATTCTGTTAGTTAGTGTTAAGAAAAAGATATGCCGTCACTGTTTAGACTATGACAGTCTTCTAGAATTTGTGCAAAGAAAGTTTTTCCAGCACCGAGGAAAGGTCTTTCAACATACTAGTATATTCTCATCTTCCCCTTTTCATGGTAAGCAACTATGTCATTCCCTGCATTTTATTATGCTGTGATAAGTTGATCCTGTTGACCAAAACAATTTGACCTGCATTCATACCGTTGAGGAAACATGCTTTTCTAGAACATCTCCGTCTCAATTGCAACGTGGAGAAAGAACTAATGGAGTTCCTCCCATTTTCAATGTCGAAATCTATCTTTCATATTCCAAACGTGTACTCCATTAGCGTTTCCATCAGTTGAGATTCCTCAACCAAGCGCGCCTTTGGAGTCTTCATTCCATAAGATTCATATGGACTTTAATTTTTCAAACCTTAACTTTGCTTGCAGAATGTGTTCGGTTTTGATGATTCTTCTGAACACTGGTTTAGATCCTCATCACGCAAAAGAACAGGTTTTGTGTCTCGCATGACTAGAAGGAGTGGGTTTGCTTTATCTTGTCACCGAAAGCACACTGACCGATCAGGAATTTGTTCTGGGTTCCCATAAGAGACAATTTGCATTGTATGAATGGGGGATGCAGGAATAACCTCTTCTTCCTCATCTACCCCAGCTTCCTTGGAGTGAAACATTTTCTAAAAAGGGCTTCAATCTGCAATCTCAACCCTCAACCACTGCCGAATGCGACTTCCATTTGTCTTCCCAGCTTAAGATTCATCAAAGACAATCTCTTTGCGGCATCCCGTGTGATGACCTATTTTCTGATATGAGCAGTAGAAATGCAGAAGTCTTTCAATCTTTCCTCATGATAAAGGCGTTGATGTTGATACTGGGATTTGACATCAGTCTACAAATAGGACACATCGGCATTCCCAGGGTTGCAACTTTATTGCTTGAAATTAGCTTCGTCACTCACTAAGATTAGCCCTCAGGGAGGGTAGAGAGAAAGCTCTCCCAAAGAGAGGATCATTGCTTTCGTTAATTCATCAAAAGAATTAAGAAAAAAAGACCAGCAATTGCCACCAAATTGGTGCAGTGGCCTGGAAATGAAATATTAAAACTGGAAAGTGTCTCATCTTACATGCCCAATAAGTTGAATAAAGATTCAAAGAATGATTAAGAACTCATTCAGAGCTTTCTCTGTACATTGAGATGAACTCGCAATGATCAAATTTGACAGAACTAGTACTCCTACAGGCCCCTGGAACCGGGAATGTCTATCCAATCGAGTTGGAGCTCAACCTCGCCTTGCTCTACGTTGCGGAGCCGGAGCACCATGTCCTGCACCACTTTGCCGTCACGCCATACAATACAGCTCTCCTTCGCCAAGCAGTTGTCCTGGCCCGGTTTCACTCTGGTGATCACTGTTCCACTAGGGACATCATCTAATCTCATCCTCAATGCATCAAGAAAGGATGCGATGTGGATCTCAGCGTCGCCCATCTTGTCATCGAAGCTGAATTTATCCTTGTCGTACACCATCAATTTTATGGAAAGGCTCGGGTCGGCAATCGAGATCGTCAGCTCATCATTCCACTCTGGGTTCAGGTTCCTCTTGACCACCCGAGTTTTCATTTTCTGCAAGAAGCATAAGAAATTTAATTGGGTCAGTTCAGCTGAAAGCAACACATAGGACTCCAAACTACTTAAATTAAGAGAAGCTGAAATTGCAGAGCGGACAGATTGACATACATGTTTGCCCATTCTGATGACAACATAAGGATCACTGCTTCGGACATCTCGGATCGCAAGGTTAACTCCTCTGCAGACGTGAATTTTCAGAAGTCCCAAAAGATGTTCCATTGTTTATGGGACAGATTTGCTCTCGTCCTTAGATAAGAGAGAATGAAATAAATCACTGAAGTTGGAAGGAGGCAGTGCCGTGGGGCGAAAACTACGTGCTTCCGATATCTTTTCTTGGATGAGAAAGAATGCAAACTGGGAATTTGCTCGGTTGTCTAATGCCAATGCTCGATGTCTGGTCTGGTCTTTTTATACTGAAAGGTTTGAGGCGCAAAGAGGACGATTGCCTCGTCACATGATCCTGGGTTTGACTCCGAAAAATTGACCGGCCATGTAGTCAATTCAACAATGATTGCGCGCAGTTTCAACTGATGATGATGGTTCGCGTACGCGCAAAGGCAGGCGATTACGGGCTATTTATGTAGATTTGGGGCCTAGCCGGCTGCTCGGAATGCTAAAACTGATAGTGCGAGGGGTCGTGTCACGATGCTGATGAGACGGTCAAAGGTGAGAGCGAGAGGGAGGACGTGACCATGTCAATGATCCTTGCGCCTAAAGATTTCTGTTCTGGGACGGCATTGGACGAGTCTACCCATCATTGAATGGTTGAACGTTCCGGCGATGGCATCTAGACTGATCTCTGGGATGCTTGGAGAAGGAAAGTTCCTGGCTGCTAACCCGGTATGATTGGCATCCCTCGTGAGTCATACCAGCTCATTGTCATTAATAAATGGGTCTTATCTATTTATCGGATTTAGCGGTCCCCAAGTGATGTCCAGATCGGTTTTTTGGCGCACTTAGATGGGTCCACATCCCCGAGCAATCTAAAGGGCATATTTTTCCACATCGGCATAGTGCATTTAAAACTTTACTACTAAAACAGTCAACATGACTAAAATCCTAGACCACAGTAGAAGAACAAACTTAGTTGTCTTGTCATTTAAGCCATTACTCGTTGGGCACGGAGAGCCAAGGGGACAAAACTCTTTTCCGGAGTAGTAAATTCATCTAGGTTTGTGGACATGGGTTTATGGCTACATGTATATCTAGCTTTATATAAATGAATGCACTAGAAGTCCTAAAACTTATCACCAAAATATAATTAAATCATAAAACTTGTCAAATTTATGCAATCAAACCCTTTCGTCAACACTATCATTTTATATAATAAAAAATGCTAACATGGCATTTTAAATTAATTTTTCTCTCCTACATGGCATTTTTTATTATTTTCTTCTTCAAATCTTATTTAAATTAAATTAAAAACTAATAAAGCTAAATTTTTATTTATAAAAGAAAAACTAGAAAACATAAAAAGAGAAGGGCAAGGCCTCGTCAATGAACACTACTGCCACTGTCGCTACCGCCACCCATTGTCGGAAGGGCTAGCAAAGGTCACCAACCCTAGATGAGGGTGGCTGGCCCTAGACGAGGGTACCTAGATCTAGGCAACATTGGCCCTCACTTAGGGCCAACAACCATCGCCAGCTCTAGGCAAGGCCTTGTCAACTCTAAGAGATGACTAGCAAAGCTAGATCGTGGGTGCCCACCCAAATCTAGGCGACACTAGTGGTCACCTAGGGCTGGCAAGCCATGCCAACCCCGAGCAAGGGTCGACATCACCCAGATTTGGGTATCCTTGCCCAAGGCTGGCAAGGGTTGGCTACCCTCCCCTAGGGTGTCAATCCCTTCAACGATGGATGACAGTGACGGCGGCGACCACAAGTGAGGCTCTGTTGTTCTCTTTTTTTGCTTTTCAATTTTTCTTTTTTAAATAAAAATTTAGCTTTATTAGTTTTTAATTTAA
Source organism: Angophora floribunda (assembly GCA_014182895.1). Taxonomy (NCBI): domain Eukaryota; kingdom Viridiplantae; phylum Streptophyta; class Magnoliopsida; order Myrtales; family Myrtaceae; genus Angophora; species Angophora floribunda. The sequence goes on from CM024714.1 coordinate 14,239,737, forward strand.
CTTAAATAAGATTTGAAGAAGAAAATAATAATAAAATGCCATGCTTGAGAGAAATATTTATTTTTAAATATCACATTAGTATTTTCCGTTAGACAAATTGATAGTATTAACAGAAGGACTTAATTGCACTAATTTGACAAGTTTTAACACTTCACTTTTTACAAGTTTTTAGAACTCAATAGCACTTTCACACTAAATTTTAAGACTTCTTGTGAATTTGTTCCTATAAATTAATATGGACCTCCAGCATCTTAATGAGCTACATAGGACCTTCAGCCTATGGTCAACGCCAAATAACCATGGTTGAATCAAACATTCCATTGCGAATCTATAGCCTTTATGATTAGTAAGACATCTTTCACCGCCCTTTCATGACATATATATAAATATGTTAAGGGTGGGAGGGAGGGAGAGGGAGAGAAATTTAGTCAAATCGAACTACAGATTCTAATCTTAGATGATCTAGGTCTCATTTGGTTAGTCGGAATGAAACAATTTGAATTACATCATGTTTGTTCTAAAATAGTTGAAGGAATAGGAATAAATCAAACCACACATCAAATTGGGAGAAAATGGTTGGGCGGCACGAGGAGGTTAATTCTTTAAGTGGGAGAGCTTATACAAATTGGTAATTCAATATGGGATGAGAGAGGTCTTGTTAAATGATTTATAAGTGAATATCTTTCTTAAATAGATTTTTTTGTGTGATATGCCAGAGTATCCTTTTAGATAGTTACAATTCACATGGGTCAAACCCCCAAAAAGACGTCATATTTGATGCATGTTCCATACAATTTTAGATTCGAGCAGATTTCAACGGCGCTACCCATCAACAATTGAATCGTCAACCGCGACAAGCTCCTTGAAGGGCAACAGGTTCGACGGTCACGAGAGCTTCGCCACTCGAAGAGAGACCACTCCAAAATAGACCTCTCATTGGATAGGGGAAAGGCAAAGGTTGCCTTTGACGACGGTGGCAAACACGAGGCAATCATGTGGTTGGTTGGGGAGATGGAAATAAATTTGAGTAAACACAGGGCAAGTCTACCCTCAAGTGGGTAAAATCAAGGTAAATTTGTTGTGCTTCGATTTAACCATCGATGCTAACAAATTTTCGATCAAATCACTGATAAGTTATGAGATCCAAAGATTGACATTGACAAGCTTAGATCTAGAGGCTGACAAAGATGTCGGTAACTTTCCCATTCGTAAAGTCACAAGACGGTAGACAAGCCCAGCAAATCGACATCCGGATTAGATGTTGAGATGTGCTGTGAATAATATTTGCCGTTCCAGTTTGAGACTGAAGATTAGGAAAGTCTTAAGCCTTCTAGAATCTAGAATTGGCATAAGAAAGTTCTTCCAGCAACAAGAAAAAGTATATTTAACCATAACACTATTATATTCTATCGTCATCATCCGTTTTCTTGGTAAGCGACTCTGTCATCATTCCTGACATATAATCATGTTGTGGTAAGTTGATTTTGTTGAACAAAAAAATTTGACCTACATTCATGCCGTTAAGGAAACAATGTTTTCTAGAACGTCTCCGCCTCAATTGCACCGAGATGAAAGAACTTATGGAGTCCTTCCACTTGTAGAATTAAAATGTATATTTTACACTTCATTCTTGTTATTATGAATGACGTGGACTACGTAGATACATTGGAAAAATTATCAGAAAACTCTTAAATTTATTGCGTATGTGTCAATTCGATCATAAATATTTTAATTTAACTAATTGTCCTAAACCTTTTAATATTTTATCAATATAATAAAATTGTTAATTATGTCAATTTAATCATGAATTTGGTTGTCATTTAAGCCATAAATTGTTGGGTGTGAAGATTCAAGGGGACCAAATTGCTTTCAAGCATAGTAAATTTATCTAGCTTTGTGTACACGGGTTTACAATACATGTATATCTTTTCTTTTCTTTTGTCCAATCATATCATAAATCTATTTTACAAGCCATTGTGTGTGCTATGTGCCATACATAGGTTGCAAAACTGCTCCTTCACATGTGCCGAGAAGGTGGGAATCAAACTTCCAACCTCCTCCTTCCCAAGTAGGAAGAGTGGCCATTGAGGCGACATCCAGTAATTGATTACATATTTTATATATATATGAACCTCTAGCATCTTGATGGAGCTACATGGATAGGATTGTAAAGCCTAGGATTTCCCAACTATGGACAAGCCAAAATAATCATAGTCGAAAAATCAGAGAGAGAGTTTTGGATTCTAATCTATCTAGGTCTTGTTTGGTTAGTCATAATGAAATTTGAATAACATCCTATTCATTCTAGGATAGCTCAGAAATAGGAATATATCGAACCACACATCAAAGGGGAGAATATTGTTGGGAGACACAAGGAGGTTAGTTTTCTAAGTGCAAGAGTTTATACTAATTCATAATTCTATATCGAATGATATAGGTCTTATTAAATGGTTGTGAGTGATATCTATCCCAAATAAATGTCATTTTGTGTGGTTAGTGAGTAATTTTTAGGGTAGTTACAATTCACAGGGATCAGACCTCTAAAAGACATCATATTTGACATATGTTATGTACAAATTTAGATCTAAGCAGATCTCAACAGCCCCATCCATCAACAATTGAGTCATCAACTGCGATAAGACTGCGATAAGCTCCGTCAAGCACAACGAGTTCGACAATCACGAGAGCTTTGCCGCTTGAAGAGAGATAACTCCAAGATAGACCTCTCATTGGCTAGTGGAGCAACAAAGGTCGCCTTTGAGTCGTTGACGACGGTGGCAAACATGCAGGAGTGATGCAGTTGGCGGGGAGAGATGGAAATATATTTGAGTAAACGCAGGGTGAGTCTACCCTCGTGAGCAAAATTGATGCAAGAGAATCCGACCTAACTCTATCGACGAGCTAGACATCATCGATTCTCACCCAAGCCACGATTGGATATGAGCATAATGTGATTCGATAGGTCTAGAAATGAAATTATCAAAGGAGAAAATCATTGATCATAAAATTAATTATGGAGTTGTTGATTCATTATATCATATGCCGGATTCAAAGCTGAGCAACAACCTATTAATGGGAGCACGTTTTGGGTAATTTTCATGGATATTTGATGAGCTTTCCAGGTGATTATCTTCTAGTCAAGGTGGAGCACAAATTTTGGAAGGCTGAAGAATCAAGAGTATAGGTTTCATTAATCATTTAATGCATCTCTCAATTGCTATGAGTCTTTAATATTATGTAAGTTTCAAGAGTCAAATTTATAAGTCCTTAGGTCTTTATTCCTTTCTAGTTCCCATATCTTTAATGTTTCAATGGTTCCCTAGATGTCATATCCCCTGTAAATAAAGGAAGACTCTCCATTGTAATGTAGACTAGACATTGATGAATGAAAATACATGAGATTTCCTCTGTGTGAGTGAATATCTTCGGAGAGTGGGTAACTCCTATTTCGGTCTCCTTATCATTGGACGGTGAATTACTCATCAGTGGTGAGCCAAAAAGTACTTTATTCTCAGCTAGTGGATTTTCCTTTAGATCCTGATGGTGAGCTTCTTCTATCCTGAGATCATTTATCCTTGGTGGGTGGCTTGTCCTTTAAGGTTTGGTTGTGAACTTCATCAATCACGATCTTCTTCGTTAGTTGGTAGCACGTCCTTAATACTTTAGTGGTGATCATTTTCTATCCTATACTTTTATTTACCCATTGACAACCATCCCTATACACCATTCAACTATGAAATCCCCCTTTACCGGAATCACTCGCCCACACACGCATAAAAAATCAAGGAAAATTTGTTGTGCTCCGCTTTAACAATAGATGCTGACAGGTTTTCGATCAGATCATTAACAAGACTCGAGATCTAAAAATCAACATTGACAAGCTTGGATCAAAAGGTTGACAAAGTGTTGGTAACTTTCCAGCAGATCAACATCCGGACTAGATGTCCAGATGTGTTGTGAATATTATTTTCTGTTACAGTTTGAGACTAGGAAAGTCTCAAGATCCGGACTAGATGCCTTCTAGAATTGGCATAAGAAAGACCTTCCAGCACCAAGAAAAAGTATATTCAACCATAACACTATATGATATCGTCATCTCATTCCTTTTCTTGGTAAGCGACCATGTCATTCCCGACATATTATCATGCTGCGATAAGTTGATCTTGTTGAACGAAACAATTTGACCTCCATTCATGCCTTCAAGGGAACAAGGTTTTCTAGAACGTCACCGCCTCAATTGCACCGAGAGGAAAGAAAGCTCCTTCCGCTTGCAGATTTAAAATGTATTTTTCATTCCCCATTCTTGTTATTCATGTATGACGTGGTCTACGTAGATAGATTGGAAAAATTATCAGAGAAGTCCTAAACTTATTAATTTGTGCCAATTTGATTTTAAACATTTCAATTTGGCCAATTTAGTACTAAACAATTTGACAATTTGCCACCAATTTAATCATAAACTTTTCAATTATACTTATTCAGTCCTTAATCTTTTGACAATTTATAAATTTAATCTTTCTAGGCAATTTTAACCAAAAACCACTAACATGTGGTTCAATTAGAGCTAGTTGTTTTAAGTAGCTTGATTGGTGCCAATGTGAACAATTTTTACACTTTTTTTTTCATTTTTCTGATTTTTTTCTTGTCTTTTTTCTTCCAACCCTAGGACGGCGAGGGTGTCACAGCCCTTGCCTATTGGTCTTCGAGAAGTAACACCCTTGCTCGTGGCTAGCGACCTCATCAACCCCAAGTTTGAAGAAAAATAAAAAAAATCATAAAAATTAAACAAAATAAGAAAATTTTGTCCACTTCATTGTTGCCCGCACAATGTATAATGACTATTACTGACTAGACCGCCACATTAGTGATTACCGATCAAATTAGTTTGAATGACTAAATTGACAACTTGTCAAAAGTTTATGACTGAATTGATAAATTGTTAAAAGATTAATCATATTCCCAATTCCTAAAAGTGGAGTTGGTGTTTGGATAATCCAGTTCTCGATTCCAAGAGGAGACCGAACGGCCCTTGGAACCACAAACAAGACCACCCAAACCAATTGTTTTTTATTTAATTTTTTTTTTTTAAATGTCTCATGCACGCCTCCTCTACTATTTTGGTCTTTCACTTTCGCCCCATGACACTCACACCTACTCCCCTTTATCGGTCTTTCCATTTCTTTGGGTCTCCTGCACCTCTGATGGAGCTCAAGGCATTCTCTCTTTCGAACTCAACTAGTTCCACTAGGTCACCCAAGAAACAAACCAGACTATGAATTGATCACATCTACTAAATTGGTACAATTGAAAGATATGGGGCTATATTTGGCAAATCATCAAAATATTTAGAATGAAATTAGTTAAGTTTAAAGGTTTATGACTCAATTGTCACAAATGCAATATGTTTAGGATTTTTTTGAAAATTTTTCCTAGATACATTAGACACATTTCTCCATCTATATAAAGCTTTCTGTATTCGTCTCTAGAACATTTAAAGGCGGACACATTATCTGGCCGCGTTTACCCCCGTCCCTAATACTATTCTACTCAGAGGCAAATTGCGACCAATTTGTATTTGTCTCTAATTCTACTTTAAAGTTTCTCCCACTTGATTCCTGTTTGTGGATTGTGTTTCGGAATTATCTCGCGTCTAACGCAAAGCATGACTCGACACGGTGGATCCATCCCTCGAAGGAAACATACGGAGACCCCCGGTTGCATCTCTGCCATTCTCTCTTTGTTTTCAGCGCTCACTTTTCGTTTCCAAGATGTGACATGCTTCAAATTAACAAGCAAGAGCCCGAACGGTTCAGTTGCTCGCTGAAACGACTCGCTGGACTCACTGCGAGACCGAGTCAGGAGCACAAGCACGATGCATAGATTAGCTGTGTAAAGCGAGAAAAGAAATCCGCAGATACGATAGTGAATAGGGTACAAAGAAAAATGAAACTCCATTCAATAATCAGAGTACAGTGAGATGCTCCATCATCTGATCATTTAGCAAGAGCGTTCGAACATAGAGCAAGTCCTGGCCACTACTACAAGCCCCTGGAACCAGGAACATCAATCCACTGAAGCTGCAGCTCGACTTCGCCCCGCTCTACGTTCCGGAGCCGGAGGACCATCTCCTGGACCACTTTGCCTTCACTCCACATGATGCAGCTCTCCTCGGCCAAGCAGTTATCCCGGCTGGGCGGCACTCTGGTGATCACGGTCCCACTCGGGACTCCATCCGTGGGCGCTCTCAGGGCTTCCAGGAACGGCCCGATGTGGAACTCTGCATCCCCCATCTTGTCGTCTAGGCTGAACGTGTCCTTGTCGTACACCAACACTTTCACGGGGAGGCTTGGGTCGGTGATCGAGAGAGTTAGATCGTCGTTCCACTCCGGGTTAGTGTTCTGCTTGATTACCCTAGTCTTCAGTTTCTGTGAGACACATTGAAACTTTCGATCAGACGAGCCGAAAGCAAAACTGAATCCTACCATATGTTTTATCAGATGACCCGGATCAGCGCAAAGCCCTGGAGCCGATTTTGGTCCCCGGTACCGATTCAATTGACCAGACCTATAGGATACTTACAGAACCCCATACCATGGACCAACAGAACCAGAAACCATCTAAAATCAACCAAAAAGGCAGGGTATGCTATACATGCCCTGTCCCAAGATGCTCAAGTCTTGATCAGAGTGAAAAAGAAAAAGAAAACACGAAACAAGAAGATGGGTGTTCCAAGAAACGCATCATGGACCAAAACAAGAAGCAGGAAATGGCGGGACGAGCTGACCTGCTTGCCCAATCTGATGACAACGTAAGGATCGCTGCTTCGGACATCTCGGATCGCGAGATTCACCCCTCTGTGAACATGGATTCTCAAGAGCCCCAGGAAATGCTCCATTCGCGAAACTGATTGCAGGGCCTCAGTCGAGAGAGGGAGATCGAAATCGAATGGTTTGGGAGCGAAGATGATGATGAGTCGCGCTTTCTTCTGGTTGTGAGAAAGCAACTGATGTTCGTGAAGAAGATGGACAGTCAAATTTATACGAAGGGGCTCACGGGCGGGTCCATACATTAAAGTATGCATTGTGCTTCGACTTTGAATACTATAGCCCCACCATGATCCAATCACGATCACGCGCTTCTTCTTTTTTCCTTTTGGACTGCTTCTACGGACCAGTGAGAATGGGGACTTTCCTCCTTTCCTGTGCAAGTCAGTGCTTGGATAACCAATGCTAGCTTTGCGATTCCTTCGTTGGTTAGGTTGCTTCTGTCGCGATGTTTGACGAGAAAGTCGCAAAGAGAAGAGCTAGAGAGAGGGGGAGAGTAATATTGCCTTGGGGAGGCTTTACTTGCCGTTGACCCTGACCGCAACTCTTAGGTTTGATTTGACTGGTCGGGCGGGACTGTTGGGATCCTTGTTCCATGTAGCAGACACTTTCGCCTGAAGGGGGCGAACGACCCAGCTGCTATGACAGAGTCTTGTGTTCGAGAAGGCAAATCAATTGTGGTTTTCACTCTCCTTTTTCTCCAAACGAGGCACATTGACCATTTTGTAAGGAAATAACATTGGAAAATCTTCATTTTTTTCTTTTGTTTATAACTTTTTTTTGTTTCTTTTGTCAGTTATAACTTTTTTTTTTGTTAAAGATACTAGACATGTGTTTGGCGGTCAAAGTAAAATTCAGGATATAATAAATACTGATAAAATTCAAGATTTCTACGAATTCCCTGAATTGATTTTTGAAACGTATCATATCTTACATTTGGTACATATTTAAGATAAGATAAAGTCGGATACAAAAAATATATATATTCCATATGAAATGATTCCATGGAAGAGACTGGATAAAAGTTCATAAGATTTTTAATATTCATAATAGTAAAGTATTTTTTTCTCGAATAACAAGCTTCTTAAATTAATAAAATTAAAATTATATTTCAATAAATAATATTAGAATTCTAATATAATAAATTCAAAATAAAAAATAACAATATATTTTTTAATTTAATTTAATTTGTATTTATATATTCAAATTTAAAAATATCTTATAATATAAACTCAATATATATTATAAATATATATATTACATATTTTAGGTATTTCAGGTATATTAGTACCGTTTACTATTTAATAAATTTTAATTAGAGAATGATAAAAAGGAAAAAAAATTATTAACAAAGAGAGGAAAAGTTTTTAAAAATCACATAAAAATAAAGTGGTCAAAAGTGTAGGAAGAGATTTTTATCCTCTCCGTTTGTAAACTTTTAGGTTCATTTATAGTGATATGTCATCTATATCAAATAATGTACATAATACGATGTGTATAATGTAAATATATTTAATTTATTACTACAATTCACCAAATAGTTGATAGAATTTAGCAAAATCCCTGAACTTCATATCTATCCTATCTAATCTTATTCTTGTTAGAAATTTAGAAGACCAAACGTATTATAGTAATTTAGTACAATTCATACAAACGGACTTGAAGTGTAAACCTTCATTTATTAATAAAATGAAAATCTTCAACAAAACCAAAAACTGTACGTGTCAATGCCTTAACTCCTTTTTTCTTTCATCTGTGTCTTAACCCCTTCTCGTGAACGAACTCTTTTTTATACTGTCAGTGTATCAAATTAAAGTGTTGAGTTTATGGCTCGAGTTCTAGTCTAAATCAATGTTGGATCGAAACTAGAAGACCGAGATTAGTCGGAGACGTGTTAGGAGATGTCGTGGGGGAGCTAAAGTTCCGGGCTGCCGGCCAAATGACCCAATAGCTCATTTGCTACTGGGCATCGGCCGAACAGTTGTAACAGCAATGCATCAGTCGGAACCGGGAGAATTAAATGCTATGCTGTGCTATACTCAACTCGTTGGGGAGAAAACCTGTGACTTGATTCATAAGTACAACCCATCATCTAGGGGAGCTTAGATTACATGAATCCAGCCAGGTCTTTATAAAACCGTGAGTACCTTTTGTGGAGGCTTGGTTACATGAATCTGACCAGTTCGTTATAAATTTCAAAGTACTCATTGGAGAATGCCGTTTGTGAGCCGGCCCTGCGCCAATACAACCATCGCTCATGCCTCCGAAGCTTGAGCTAGCTTCGCAACAATGACATGGAAGGATGGAGCTAGCCGTTAACATCATCGTGTCGCAACCGTTGTCATGATTATGCCATGTCAAACTTCAATTTAATTTGAATAAGTCGTCTCTATTTTTCAGACTTTTTTTTGACATAACAATACGAATAAACTCGACATTTCCAGCATGTGCGACATTGGTTGTACCATAGAACAAAAACCAAAAATTAAAAAAGAAGATTCCGATTTATTTGGATCTGTGCGTGAAAATTAGAATCTCGAGCAATATGGAAATAAATTGGTAATTCCTCACGGGCATTAGCTTATTCAGTATTCTAGCTGGCACTCGAAAAGAATTTTATTCCGAGGCGGCCTCCGAGGTGAGGGAAAACATCTAGACGACGGACACGGTCATCAAGGACTCAAAAAGTGATAATTTGGACCATCCAATCAAAGTGATCCACGTGGAATTGTGACGACATAATTTCGACCGTGCGGTGGATAATCATTGTTGGTGATTAACTCGACAATCGAACATGGAAGATATTGCATTTGGTGGATGTCAGTTCTCAGAATGGAGGGTGATGCACCAGTCAAACTGACAATGACACCAAAAAGATCTATAGCTTCGATCTACATTATCTTCTCACTGGAAAGATCCAATTTAGGTCATTAATGGCCCGGCTTGCTTTTTTCCTAAAATATCTCCAATTTTAGGTCCGATCCTCATTCGGCCCCAGAGTTTCTTTGTCACAAAACAAAATCACAAAATTTTACTATAACCTCAAATCTATTTCGTGTTCAGTAATCACTACTGATTTCTTCAAAATTATTAATATCATAACCAATTATAGATTTATTATTAGAATTCGCATTTTCACCAACGCTCTCACATTCGTATAAAATAACAGCAGTCTCCTGGTATTAATAATTTTGAAGAAAGCATTGATGATTTTGGACAGAGGGTAAATTTGAGACTATATTGAAAGATTGTAATTTTTTAGAGAAAAAAAGTTCGGGATAAAATTAAGATTAAACTTGAAGTTGAGGATTTCTTAAGGAATTAAATCTATAAGTTCCTAGGTAAATCATACGCATTAGAATTGCCTACTATATCATTTTTTTAAAGTTTTTGTTAAGTGAAATTGCCATGTATTAGCTTGATTGAAATTGTTAAGCTCGAAGGAGAGATCGCAAACACACGCACGTAGTATCCTCGTCAATTGCTCCTTCCTTATAGGTGCAAAAGATGGCCAAAAAATACAATTAAAGCTTTAGGATTGGTGCAGTTGGTTCTAGTTACGGAGAATTTCTCACTCAATAATTGAAGATCACCCATATCAAATGCTATCAATTGCATGTAACCTGCTTTGGGTTTCGTTCATCTGCAAAGATCAAATGCTTGGAGTTAACGGACTTGTGTAGTTTGCGAAGTATTCCATAAATCTCCAAGTGGTTTGGTCATTGCAATTATGTCCCTGGATTGTGAAACAAAAGATTACGGTTTCAATTTGTTTGGGCTCCGTTTTTTTTTTTGTATTTTTTTCCAAGGATGTTTAGGTGGATGAGGACAATGAGGTGAAAAGAACAATGAGGTGAAGAGAACAACGGAAGTGAAGAAAGAAAAAGTGGAGAGAAGAAGTTGGGCGTTGTTTAGGATTTGAATACATTATTTTGTTTGGGAAGAAAGGAAAAATTGAAAGGAAAGAAAAATATTCGAAGCAATATAATTCCGATCATATTAAGCTAATTTTTAAGGTCATAATTTGGGTAAGAGGCAAAGCCAAAGTTGTCTTTCACCTCCACGTATTCACTTCCTCTCTCCAATATGGGGCAGATCATAATTGAATCGGTTCAAGAAAAATCAAATCCTTGCCATCTCTTTGCGTCAACTCTCTAGGAAGACGGATATTTTTTTTTCTTAAATCAATCTAAGTATCGAATTATTATAACATGAAAAAGTCAAGGCAAGTGGATGGAAACCGACAAGAGAAAAGCCATACATTCTGGAAGCCGCTCCTCCAAGTGGGAGCTCAAAGAAGTCCCTCCTTTTCCCTTTCGCACCTGTCAAGTCATTTTTAATGAATTATATCTTCCCAGTCTTTCCTAACATTTCATCTTCTTCAGTCAACTTGGGCTGCTTGACCGCAGTTACTCTTCCTTAGCCCCCACAAATGCCATGGTTGCTGTTATACTAGCTGTTGCCAATTGACTAGGAACTAATCAAGAGCGGATACTTCTTGTGGTTAGATGGGGATACATGGAAGCTTTTCTCTCTTTCCAATCATGTCATGCCGAATGCAATTGTGACCATATCGTGTAGTTGTCTCTTTAAATTTAGATTACGCAATTATGAGGTAACTTTATATGTGACTATTGCCATGTTATTGGAGATAGGAATGAAGATCTTCGAGATGATTTTGATTGTGATTGATATAATCAATCCTTAATTAGTACAGTAACTAGAAAAGTAGTGATTCATGCATACTATTTTCCTTTTTATTCTTTCATTTTTACATTATAAATTGGTCAATGTACTTGTAAAAATCGGAATACAAGAAAACATTTTTCCCATTTTCTATCTTCCTTTGTAACATGGTGTCAAAGCATCGTTCTTGACATAGCTTCCACAAAATTCTCATAATTGCCTTCGTTTTTTTTTTTTTTTTTTTTTTTTTTTGAGTTGCTTTTTGCAAACCTTCATTACGTAAAACAAGTCAGCAAATCGATTAGGAATTCAAAATTATTTTTTCATACCATGGAAAAGAATGGGGATACTGAAAGCTCTCCATCAAACGAGACACCTAGCTTATCACAAAATCAAACCCCACCAACATTAGATCCAATTGTTCTACTTGGAGAGGAGCAACCTTCTCTTCAATTGCCTTATGCTTCGGGCTAGTTTCCAAGCCCATCAATTCAATGGCCTCCATCAGTTCCACCAGTGGGCCGATATCTCGTCCAAGGCCACTAGGCCAGTGGATCGAGATAGACATGGGCTCAATACCCATCTAAAGATCAGCCCAACAGAAGAGGGACCAACCCAACTCATTAGTCGGCCCAAATGAATCCAGGTTATAGACTCGAATCCATATCAGGTTTGGGAATGGATCCCCACCTAGTCTACCAACCTAGACTCATGCCGTATCCTTTTCCATTCAATGATGGCGATCACCCCGATCTTGGATATATGCTTTACACTTCACCGGTGGACAGGTTGGAATTACGCCTAATTAGCCAGCAACTTACCAAACCGAAGAACTACAACTCTTGGGCACAGGACCTCCGGCGAGCACTTATCATTGAGGACAAAGAGGGCTTCATCAACAAAGTTGTTCCCTTCCCAACTTAAGAGTGGCTACAGAGGCATTGACGACGGTGCAACCAACTGGTTCGCATCTGGATCATGAACTGCTTGACACTTGATGTCACAGCTAGCCTCCCTCCAACGAGGGATTCAAAGATGTTCTAGGATAGTATATGGGAAATGTACGAGAAGTTAGATCGAGCAAGATTGTTCAAACTAACCCAAGCTTTGTCTGATTTGAAGCGAGGCAACCTTTGGGTCACCACATGCTTCAATCAGCTCTCGGCCTTATAGAATGAAATCGAAGCAACTGAAGAAAAATTGGAGGGGCCAGAAGCCACTCTCTAACAATATCATCCCATTAAAGAAAGAGATAAAGCTCCAAGATTCCTACTTACCCTCAATGAGTCATACTCGACATTCTAGTCGCAAATCCTTGCAGTGGATCCTCAATTGCTACTTGGGCAAATTTTTTAGTTAGTTGTTCAGGAAGAGAATTAGCAGGTTGCTGCGACTGAGCAGGCTCAGGTTGGTAAGGGGAATGAGCTTCACAGCATTTCCATTTGGCTTTGCTTCGGCGGAGATGATAGCCAACAACGATGGAGCTGTCGAAGCCATAGGAGGAAAAGCCATTGTGCCTATGGCATTGAGAAACAGAGAAGACAACCCTAGATCTTCATGAATGGACGGTTGGGATCTCAGATCTAGATCGGACAACAACGATAAAAGTGCTAGATTTGATGGTTGAGGAAAGCATACTAGATTGGACAATCCGGATCAAATCGCAAGAGTGGACAACTGGGATTGACACACTCGATCGGACGGTCCATGAATGCTCATCTCTTTAACCGAATCGGACGAGAGTTATCACGCCACGTCAGCACCAAGTTATAGGGGATCGTATGGCCCATGAAATGCCACCTCAATAGGGAAGGTTAGTCGACAAAATTTCAAAAAAATAAATAAATATTGTGAATATTGCAAACATCCACACCACACTATTGATACATGTTGAAAGTTACATGGGAGACTTAATGATAAAAAAGAGATGGAATCCACAATTTATCATGTCTCTGCACAAAAGATTGGTGGAACACCTCATCAATTGATCACCCAAGAACAATATAAGAATATTGTGCAAGTTTTAAGCCAGCTCAAGAGTAGTGACAATGGTGCAGGATTCTCAGGAACTTTTCTCTATGACAAGAATTCACTTTTAGTTGATGCATGGATTATCGATATCGACACTAGTGACAACGTAATATGTAATGACTATTTTTTTCCCATGTCCATAAAAACACACAATCTCCTATTATGGTACATCTTCCAAATGGGAACATTACATATGTTACCAAAAAAAATTGATACCATACATCTTGGTTAGAATTTTGTCCTAAAAAATGTCTTATATATCTTAGATTTTGAGTTTAATCTTCTATTTGTTCAAGAGTATGTATGGACAATTCTTGTCATGCCATATTCAATTTTGAAAATTGTGTCTTTTGGGGCCATTTGATTGGCAAAGTGATGAGCTTGGGTGATGTAGCACAAGAACTTTATTTCTAGATCAACTCCCCAAGAGATTTAGAATAATTAAATAAAAGCATTTTTTGTAATATCATCAATCAAAATAAATTCTCTTGTTTCATCAACGATTGAGTCATAGTGCACAGTTTCCTCATCCAAAATGTATAGTATGTCTTTTAGCTAAACAATCTCGAGCACATTTTCCAGTTAATATATCTCCAACAAAAATCCTTTTCCTTTGCTTCATATGAGTTCCATATCATTACCCTCATCGTGATGGATCTCGTTTCTTTCTTATAAACGTTGATGACTATATTCATGCCACTTGGTTGTATTTTATGCAATCAAAGAGTCAAACTTTTACTCATTTGTCAAATTTCCTTTCCTTAATTACAAATCAGTTTGGTAAATCTATGCAATGAATTCATATGGATAATGGGCGTGAGTTTTTCACTTCCGACTACATAAAACTATTGTCTACTCTTGGCATACTTCATGAAAAGTTCTAGGACATATACCCTCAACAAAATGGAATTGTTGAATGTAAGCATAGACATCTACTAGAAGTAGCTCATGCCCTAAAGTACCAAGCTTCCATTCCTGATTTTGGGAGATTGTGTGGTCATAGCAACTTATTTGATCAATCGCATGCCAACTCGAATTCTTAATGTAAAACTCCATTTCAAATGCTTTACAATAAACATCCAAATAATGGTCACTTAGAATATTTGGTTGTTTATATTATGCAACAAATGTGGGTCTTCGGAAAATGAGTCCCCATGCAACCAAATGTGTTTTTATGGGATATCCTCTTCTTCAGAAGGGATATCAAGTTATGAAGATTTCCACACGGAATTTTTTTTACAAGTAGAAATGTTGTAGTTCATGAAAATGTGTTCTCCTTCAAAGAAATATTGCCATCGTCACAAGACACTTTGTCAAAAAACAATCAACCTTTTTTGTCTCATGAAGATTTATTTATGTCACTAGGATTTCCTGTTGCACCGGGACCATATATGATATCAAACCCCTTAATGTCAGCACAAATGGAATCTACAAGTTCGGAAATGGAATCACTAGTTTTATCTAAGGAAATTTCCTCATCTTCTTTAATAATGAACATGTCAGTGATTGTTTCCAAATCAATAGTTCCTGAAAATATAATTGAACAGACCTAACGTTCTAGATGATAGACTCATCCACCTACATGGACTAAAAACTATAAATATTCTATGACAAATTCTTCAAGTACACAATATCTTATTTCTTCATATGTTTTCTTTAACCAGTTATCGCTAGAATGTATGTGTTATATTAGTCAATCAAAAGAACCTGAACCATCTTCGTTCACTAAGGCAACAAAAAATCCTAGGTGGCAACACACAATGGAGTCAGAACTTGATACACTCATGGAGAATCATGCTTAGGATGTTGTCCCATTACCCTCCACATCGAAAACCAATTGGATGCAAATGGGTATACAAGATCAAGTTCAAAGCAGATGGTTATATTGAATGCCACAAGGCTCGATTAATAGCCAAAGGCTTTATCCAAAAGAAAACTTTGACTATCATTAGACTTTTTCTCCTATAGCAAAGGAAGTCACTGTACATTCCTTCTTATCTGTCACAACTATACAAAATTGGTCCTTATATCAAATGGATGTGCACAATGCCTTTTTCATGGTGATATGGATGAAAAAATTTATATAGATCTTCCTTAAAGATTATGCAGACAAGGAGTCTTAGTTATGTCATCTCCACTAATGCTTGTATGGATTATAATAGACTTCCATACAATGATATGCTAAATTCACTACTGCATTAACTAATGCAGGATTTTAGCATTCTAAGCATGATTATGCTCTATTTACATAGACTACAAGGAACTCATCGATTTATTTGCCGATATATGTTAATGATATACTGGTGATATGAAGTAATGATTCCATGTTGCAAGATTCAAGAAATATGTGCACTCCACTTTCCACATCAAGGATTTGAGACCTCCCAAATACTTCCTTGGCATCGAGATTACTCAATATGATAAAGGAATCTCCCTTAGTTAGAGGAAATTTATTCTAGAAATCATTTATCAGGTTGCAAGCCAGGGATAATCCCAATTGAACAAAATGTCAAGTTAACGACATATGAGTATGATGTCAATTCCTCTTCACCTAGCAAGGATTCATTACTCTAAGATTCATCAGAGTATCAATGACTTATTGAAAAGTTGATATATCTTACTATGACACGACCTAACATATGTTATAATATGCAAATACTCAGCCAATTTATGGACATGCCAAAACAGTCACATATGGATGCATCCTTGAAAGTTGTGAAATATTTGAAGAGATGCCTAAGACTTGATATATTTTTATCTCATGACTATAATATGAAGATGGCAACATTTTGTGATACAAATTATTTTGCTTGCCCGATGACTAGGAGATTCATCACTAGTTTTTGTATAAAACTGGGAAAGTCATTAATTTCATGGAAGATAGAGAAGCAATCTATTGTGTTATTATCATCAACCGAATCAAAATATCGGACCATGGCTAAAGCTACTTGCAAAGTAGTCTAGATATGAGGACTACTCTCAAACCTAGGAATACAAGTCAATTGACCAAGTGAATTGTTATGTGGTAACGATGCTGCATTTAAATTGGTAGCAAATGCAATTTTTCATGAGAAAAAAAACACATAGAAATTGACTGTCATTTCGCTCGGGAAAAAATTAGAGGAATCCTCATGATAGAAAATTGGAACAATGGAACAACCTGCAAATATCTTCACTAAACCATTATGCCAGAGACAACATAGGTACCTATTAAGCAAGATAAGTTTCCTCGACATATATAGGCCACTTTAGGAGAAGTGTTGAGATAGGATTGAAGATCTTGAAGTTGACTCTGATTGTGATTAATTTAGTCAATTGTTGATTAGTACAATAAATAGGAAAATAGTAATTCATGTATATTATATTCATTTTTATTATTTCATTCTTACGTTATAAATTGATCAATGTATTTGTAAATAAATCAAAATACAAGAAAACATTTTCCCATTTTCCATCTTTCTTTGTAACACGTGTCATTATGATGTGAAATATGAAATTTACCATGTCCTTGTCATGTTGTTTTCTCAATATGTATAGATCTTGATTTTGCCATATCATTGTTGTGTCATTTCACTTTCTTAAATCGTGATTTAATCTCAATTGATATCCACTTTCACATACAAATGTGATCATGTTACTTCACATAAGAAAATGGTCTCATTGATCAATAACGATATTGAATAAATGTTCTGGTGATATTTTATAATCCTAAAACAATACATCATGCATACATAGGAAATTAAATCATAAGTGATTTAGGACTTTAGGTTATGGTACAAAAAAAGTGTTGTGGGATGCTAATCCATTCGATATGTAACCAATCCTCCAGAAGATCTCTAGGTTTCTTTTGACCAGTTCGTCCACATGTGCACTTTGGCAATTGACTTTCCTATCTTTGCTTGAGCCCTTATGTGTCCAATCAACCTAGACTTTCTTGAACTAATTGGTAATGACTCTAGTATGGTATTTAAGTTTATGATCATTTTTGCATCTTTTAGATTACCCATAGTTAAAATTTGGAAAGATATTCTATTAGATGACAAATCCCAATTTGCAAAATCCAAGATGCTATAGTCCAACAGCACCATAAGGGAGGTTAGAACAACAAGAAAATAGAGGGTTCAAGCCACATTAAGGATCTTTTCATTGAGTCATTGTGTTTGTCATTTAATTTTTGGTTTCCTCATTTCTTGTGACTAAGCATTGGATGCATCCATTTGCTATTATGTGCTTGGATTATGCTTTTGGCGATTATTGTGGGATTGACATGTCAATGTGATGTGATTCCGTTTATGATGTTAATTTTGTAGTGTTTTCCCTAATAATTGTGTGCTCTTGTTTAGGGCCATCTAATGAATGAATCGAGTCGAGTCAAAAATGGTCTAATCCAAATCAACCCATTTAAACCGTTCTAATTCATTTATTAGCAAAACAAATTGAATAATCCATACCTGACTAGCACCCAACCCAATCCACATACTAAAACACAAAAATATTTAAAAATGAGAACTTTTATGTTATGCATGTGGTGTGTAAACGATAATAATTTTAGTAGCTTTATAAGGTTCATAATAAGACTTTTCGACTTGATTGCAACTTTTTTCTTTATTGTAAATTTTTCAAGCTTCACACTAAAGTATCTAACATCTCTTGAACTCAATAAGTCAATAAATATTGACATGTGATATTATATACTAATTTTCATGATTTTCTAAAACTTGAATGATCATAAATATTTTACTATTTATCAATTAAAAAAATCATAAGCAGAAGATAAAACTAGAAAATACTTTGTCCCTCCCGAAAACCCCCAACCTAAGCCTAAAGACAAGCGAAAAGGGATTGTAGTGAGTTGAGGTTTAGACTCATTAAAAACCCACATTTTATCACACTTTATTACTCAAATCTATATTTAACCTGAAGTTGATTTTAATTAACTCGTAGATGACCCAACCCATCATATTTGGGTTAATAAATAGGTCTACAACCAATTTTGACAAATTTAATCCAATTTCCATATATCAGACTTACATTGCATAAGCTTGTTAGAATATACCTTGGGTAACACATAGACCATATGGTAGCCCACTGAATGTATGGATGTGGGTCAGTATAGTCGACATATACTAGCTAATGACTTATCTAAAGCAAGAGGCCATCACCCTATAGGGTGAATAATAATACACCTATCCATCCCTTTAAAATGGTAAAGGAATGTATTTTTGATCCCAGTTCAATAGCAGACGAAAGGAAGTCTCGATTCAATCTCCCTCGTTGGGGAGATAGGACATCACTCAAGGAGCGGAATAAGTCATGGCTAAGGTCTTGTGACAATGTATATGGCAGAAAACATGCATGCATAGATAATCAGGCTAATGCTCACCAATTGAGATTAGTTTTTTTTTGTTACGTTCAATGCAAGTCTTGTTTAGCCGCTGAATTCATTTGAGTGATTGAATCGACATTATCAATAAACCACCATTCCATGAAAAATATAAATGATAGTGTAGGTGGAATAATGATGTTTATCCGCTATCAAAAGACTATATTTTTTAGAAAAAAAAAAGGGGAAAATTACCACACACAAAAAAAGCCATAAACCAATTGCACTTATAACAATTCAATTCCAAACCTTTTAATCTAACTAATTTAATCCTAAAAAATTTAAAAAATAATTAATGTAGTCTATTTGGCCAATTTTGCCACAAATCAATGAAGTAAATTACATGGATAATTTTTTAAAAATATCAATATTTTTATATATTTATTATTTTCGACCCAAAAAAAGAATATTTTTATTAGAATATTTTTATTAGTTATTTTCTTTTCTTTTCTTTATGCTTAAAGGCTGAGGACCATTGGCCGAGGCCCGATGCCCCTACCCACTACTATCGTTAGATGGTGGATACATGGAAGCTTTTCTTTCTTTCCACTCATGTCATGCCAAATGCAATTGTCATTATGCTGTGTCGTGTTCTCATTGTATTTGTACTATGTAATTATCAAGTAAGTTGTATGCAATTAATCTCATGTTAATGTGATGTGAAATAAAAAATTTGCTATGTCCTTGTCATGTTTTTTTCTCAGTATTTATGGATCTTGATTTTGCTATATCATAATTGAGTCAATTTATTTTCTTAAATCATGATTTAATCTAAATTGACACACACTTTCGCATACGAATGTAATTATGCTATCACACATAAGAAAACGGTCTCATTGATCAACAAAGACGTTGAATAAATGTTCTGGCGATATTTTGTAACCCAAAACAACACATCACGCATGCATAGGAAATTAAATGATAGGTGATTTAGGACTTTAGGTTACTGTACAAAAATGGTGTTGTGGGATGCTAATCAATCCAATACTTAACCAATCCCCTAGAAGATCTTTCAATTTCATTTGACCAGTTTGTCCACACATGTACTAGAGGTGTGCAACCAAACTAGTTCTACTTAAGAACTAAATCGAACTGCCCGACAAACAAGTCTAGGAACCAATTCCCATTGGAACTGGTCTGGGAACGGGTACCTTGTAACTGGTGACAACCAGTCCGGGATAGATTCTAAGTGAATACCCACCCGAGAATCGGACTGAACTACCCTATTTTGGAAACAATTTTAGACCTGATTTTATAAGCTTAAAAATTAAGATCCTAATTTCCTTTCACCTAAATTGTAACATCAGCACTCATTTGTCATTTGTCTTTTCTTGGAACTTCTCGCCGGTCTTTCCTCTTCCCCTAAACTTTTATGGATGAACAAGGAATAAAATTTTATTGTTTATGTTTTTATGTTTCATGTTTGAACATTTTGTTATTTATAATTGTATGCAATATATTATATATTGTTATTTTTTTTTGTAGATAGGGGTTGCCATTGTTTATTTTTTATTTTGAATGGTTTTGTTACTCATATTCTTCTTTGATTTTGTTGTAAACAATGAATAAAAAAAGGAATAAAAAATAAAGCAAGTTCTCCAATAGACCTTGAAAATGGACTAGAAAAATAGGATAGGGTCCAAAATCGATTCCAAGCAAATAAGGTAAGTTCTAAGGTCCAAAAATTAAGAACCTATTATAACAAAGTTGGTTTCAAGTTCTAACTCTGGAACCTACCCACTCTAGAACGTACCCACCGTGGAACCTATCACCCCTAACATGCACTTAGATAATTGACTTTCCTATCTTTGCTTGAGTCCTTATGTGTCCAATCGACCTAGGCTTTCTCAAGCTAATTGGGGAAGAATTACTAAAAAAGTTATAAACATAGATCCTAAACTTTTCTTTTGCCAAATCAGTTTTAAACATTTTATAATTGTGTCAATTTAGTCTATCTAACCAATTTTGGCCAACCAACATTTATGTGAAGATAGCCATCTAACCAACGTTGACGTTGATAATTTTTAGTAATGTCTTTTTTACGATTTTTTTATTAATTTTTTCTTTTCTTCCTTCTTTGCTCTCCCCCCCCCCCCCCAGAGTCCCAACAGCACTGGCCACTAGGCTAGGCTTCCCTTTGCCCACAATCCCCAAGGCCCTAGTGAGGTCTAGGCAAGGCTGGTTGATGGCTACAACCCTAACTAAAGGCTCACTAACTATGGTGAAAAGAAGTAAAGAAGGAAGAAGGTTTAAGACTAAATTAACTCAAAAAAAAATGTTTAGGACTAAAGCAGCACAATTACAATAAGTTTAGAACTTCTTGAATAATTTTTCCGTTAATGGTGGTGACTCTAGTATGGTATTTTAAGTTAGTGATCATTTTTGCATCTCACGAATTACCCTAAGTTAAGATTTGGGAAGATCCTAAGAACCTTGATGGTACTAATAAACCAGCCCCGATTTGCAAAATTCAAGATGCTATGGACTAGCAGCATAATAAGAGAGGTTTAGAAACAACATAGAGGGTTCAAGCCGTATTAAAGCTCTTTTGTTTGAGTCATTGCATTTGTCATTAAAATTCTAGAGTCCTCATCTCACGTGACTAAGCATTTGATGCATACATTCGTTACTATATGCTTGAATTATGCTTTTGACGATTATCGGGGTTGACATGTCTATTTGATACGTATCCATTTATGTTGCTTATTTTGAAGTGCTTTCCTTGATAATTGTACGTATTAGCTCGCTAGTATAAATCTCAGGTAACATATGGACCACGGAGTAGCTCACCAAATATATAAATGGTCAATCTCGTTTTTTTTTCTTTTGACGGATTGACTTTGATAGCTAAAATGTAATTTGACTCAATCAGAGATTAGAGTCAAAATAGCCTTATCTCAATATAGATATTTTTTTTCAATGACATGAATTGAATAGAATTACAAGAAAAAAATTAGGGTCTGTTTGTTTCGTGGAAATCGTATCATTTTTGGAAAATATTTTCTAAGAAATCATTTTTCATGAAAATGATTAGTTTTCTTATGTTTGATGATATGTGATTGAAAATGTTCTCAAGCGTTTAGATCGTATTTGGAAAATGATTAAATAATATTTGAACTAACAAAAAGGGAAGGATTTAAAGACTTCCGTAAAAGAGGAAAGTGTTTTCCCTTTTTAAACATAAATTCATTTTCATAAAATAATACATAATATTTATGTTGACTAGAAAATATTTTTCATTGACCAAATCGTTTTTGGAAAAACAAATAACGGAAAGTCCAGAGAATACTATCCAGAAAAATACTCTCACAGGAACAAACGCACCCTTAGAAAGTTCTGTTCACCGTTGAAACTATCTTGCATCATCACAAAAACAATTTCCGTCACGTGCGGAGTCAACTCGATACTGCAAAATTCGACTTGCCACGTGGACGGACATCCGCCAAACAGGTGGAATTCGCTCGCAGTTCACCATATCTCTGCCACACGCAACCATTGTCCGCTTAGAAGCCTCAGTTCGACAGATAAGAGTTGGAGCTCTCGAAGGCGAATTCTCAGTAAGTGATTTAAGACTTGAAACTCGATTTATCTTAATGCTAGTGCATTCAATTTACGTTTAGTGTGCACTGTTTGTCAGTAGCTTCTCTCTACATTCGCGAAGGTCATACGTTTCTTGATTTTCAAGTACGTGGCATCTTATGTTTGACAAAATGCATAACTGGTGCCAAAAGGATTTAAGTTTTAGATTGGTTCATGCTTCTTAGGTAGTGGGTAGCTCCGAGTGGAGAAGGAAAGCTGATGGATAATGTGCACGTGATCATTTGTTTTCGATGGTAGAGTGTTGCTGGGTTTTTATCTCTGTGGAAATGATTGTCTCCAGTGAGTAACTGTGGAAGCATTGTAATCAAGCTTTGCGAGATATTATTGTATAGACTCTTTATGTGGTCAAGTAAATGAATCAAAGTGCAAGAAATGCACGGCCCGCGTTACCGGCATTGAGATCCAATTTTTCTTGGAGTGTTACTGACTTGTTCCGACACGATTCTTCTGGGTTCATGGATGATTTAAGCGAAAGCAAACTCAATGGGAAAACGGAGGTTTAAAGTTCGATATCCTTTCCCATTTTCTTCTTCGGCTACTGAGTGCATTCGAATTTTTGGAAAATACTTAATTTTCAGCCTACACAAGATGACAACCTACACTCCTGGTGGGCCAACTTTACTTGGATTTGTACTAGATAATTATAAAGTTATTAGGGTCATTGACTCTCGAGGTGTAACGGCTCTCTGGTCTACTATGTTTGGTAAGTCTGATAGATTTGATATTTGCATTCTCAAATCTTATTGTGTTTTTTTAATGGAATTGGGAGAAATGTTATTGCTCACACATGAGTTAGGGCATCATGCTTCAAGTGACAAACCACCTCTATCCTTAATGATTCTTCTATATTTGGTGTCCTCAAAAGAAAAGTTGTCGCAAATGCAGCCAGTCACAAAAATCTTCAGAGATTGGTATACATGTATGACTGTTGTTTTGAGAACCATATAAGGTGGTTCTGCATTCTTGTTGCCCGATTGTAAATAATTATAAGTCAGTGGAAATGAGGCTCATAACTTTAATTTGTGTGGCAGGGGTAGCTGTTCGATGGAGATGAGCATTGCAAGGTATACATGCTGTACATGCAACAAAAGAAGTTGAGGAGTATATCTTATTTAGTATTATGTTGGTTCTTCCTATACTTAAAAGATGTCCATGATGGGACTAAACTCTCGGATAAGGTCCTAATTGTTTAGAAATTATGGTGCATTTTTTGTGGTTTTAAAATGCGACAAAAAATTGATTACAGGTGGACACTTCACTAAAAACAAGGCTGCTAGGGTTAATTTCCTTTAGGTGATGCCATATTGTCTGGTTCATCAAAAAAGTGAAAAAAGATAACTTAGTAACAAGGTTTGGTTGTCATTGCTCAGAATGACACAGATAATATGTTTCTGTAAATAGGGTGATGTGAATACTGGTTTGTTCAGTGAATTCATGGCAAAATCTTTACTATTTTCTGCTGTTTGGAGAAAACAGATGTTGTCTTGACAAGCAAGTGTTCCAGCTTTCATCAAAAGCAAGAACGTCTGATTGGGAGTCTACTAAGAGAACTCCACATACCATGACCTCTATTTCTCAAATGGTCAATCAGAGTACATCATATAGTCCTGAGTCTTCTCTTAAGATGTGCCATAAGCACCTTAAGCAGTGGAGGACCTTTTCAACTCCTGTTAGCATAGAGGAATCGTTTCCATTTCAGCCAGGTGATAATTTGGCTGATGAAGAGGATTCTCCTGAAGACTCCCCAGAGAACCTTCTTTCCAAACCATTGAGTAGTGAAGAGGTGAACTTCCACTCTTTTGATTGTAATCCTAGTTAACTTTGTTTTCTCTTTACTACTGTTTCATTCTCGAGCAAAGTACGGATGTGAATATGGAGTATTGATTTAGGGCATGTCTGGATAGGCTTTTGCCTTTTGCTTTTTGCTTAATCCAAATCTTTCAACAAACGCACTTGGACTTTCTTTTAGCCCGTAACACCTGGAACTTTCACAAGATACTAATTTCGATGCATGGACACATATAACTATGTATATTTTGATAGGAAGCAAAAAGAAGTGCTGCCTTTTGCTTTTGCGGAAGCATAACCAAACATGCCCTTAACTTCTGTAGCTCAATTGTTGCTTAGCTGTTGTTTTTGGAGGGGGAGGGGGGATTGCGCAAGGGGGGATACACCCATGTACTTCTAATTGGAGTTTTGGGCTTTTGTCATTTCATGTTCATGTCTAACTAATCCAAATACGATTGATTTCTGCCTATTTAACTTAGTTGTTGCCTTTGACAGTTTCCTGTTAATGAAGCTTAGGATTATGTCTCATTTGTTTTAACATTGTTGAACAGTTAAAAGCACTGCTTGCTGACACAGAAAGAGCAAGACTCATCAGAAAACTTAGTGAGGCCAATCAACAAAACCGCTTCCTCAAACGGCAGGTTTACATCTTATACCCCAACATGTCTATTCAAGCATAATAAATCATGATTGAATTCTCTTACATGTGTTCATATGATTCCATAGGCTAATGATTATGCATTACACATCCCTATAATTCCTCTTATTGTGTGGGATTTTGTACCATGTAAAGGTATTTGTTGGTCTCTTTATCGCTTTGATTGTCATCTAATATGCTAGATACATTCGTCTAGATTTAATAAGCACAGTGAAAAAATCCGGCTACAGTCCAAGAACACTTGAACTTCCCAATGTTGGAATATACTACATTTGGATTTGTTATCTCTCTTTCAAACTTTTATCAATTCAGGGACTATGTTAAAAAAAAAAAAATCCTATTAATGCAATGTAGTGAGTTCCTGCTGTGATTTACACATACATATGCAATATTTGACAGTTTTCTTATAAGAGCACTTTAAGTAACTCATACCATGGTATACAGAAAGTGGGAGTAATGCTTCCAGTAATTGTAGAAGACTGCAGAAGCACTAAAAATTAGAGTGTGAATCATCTATAAGTGGAGTTGCTTTGTTCTGGTAATTTATTATACCCCCTTCTAGAGACTTCTTGGAAAGATAAAAGTATATTAGGTTGGAGTATATTGAAAAGTGAGCAATGAAATGTTACTTTTTCTTTATACGTATTGTGAGCTTCTTCTGCAAGGAAAGGAAATGTGGTGAACTTGGCTGATAGACTCATCCAAAGATCTCGGAATTTTGATTCTCCACCTTCTTGACATTTGGGTTGAACAAAAAAATTGACTACTTAGAAAGCAAACTTATGGAGAAATGCTAAAGAAACTAGCTGATAGATGCAGTGGACGACTTGACTCATTTCTGGATGGCAGTAAACCATGCCCTGGAGACTTTTGCTAGTCAACTATTTTGCAAAATGTGAGACCACTGGCTAGCCAAAAACTTGAATGATGTTTATGAGTTTCTGCCTCAACTGGCGATTGGAATATAACGAGATACATTAAATCCATTAAAAACGCTCTGTGACTGATGGTTCTGAATCTACACTATGGAAGTAGCGATGCTTTAATTTTTGCTTCATATTGGTGAAACAGTCATTTGATAACTTTATCATATGTCATCAACAAGTAACCTTATGAATGGAACTTCCATGACAGGATCGACTTTTGCTTTTACTGACCTATTGCTCTTATGCATGTCTTGTAATTATGATTGCTTGTATTGCCAGCTTTTATGGTGACCTTTTGTTTTGGTATCTCTTTCCTATTTATTCAAAGAGAATTTCTATGGAACTTCCAACTTATAATGATTTTCATTTGCGGGAAAAGCTTCTATTAAGTAACCGTTGTGTGTGATTTTCAAGGAATCTGATTTCTGATGATCATTTTCATTAGGATAGCCTTGTTACTTACATTCTCTATCTTCAATGTGTCAGCTGCATGTGAAGGAAGATGCATTGGTTACCTTCAAAAGTGAACTTGCAGTTATGGAACTTGAAGTACAGGTTTGTCTTAAAAAATAACTTTGTCCAGTAATTCCTTATCTAATCTTTCATAAGAGAGATATTTATGGGCATAGGAAGTAGATTGCCTACAGGTGGGGCAAGTTAATATCTGGGGATTGGATGGTAAGGCTAGTTAATATATAGGGTTTATATACAATGGCATTCCCTTAGTTTTAGGTAAATTGTGTTTACAACCCATACATTCTGGAAAATGTTGATTTTGGCTGCATTATCTTAAAAATAACTGAGAGTTTGAGACTTCTTATTAGAAGTATTAGGATCCCAAAAAAGATTACTAATGTTGACATAGTGTTAATTAAGATCTTTCTAAACTAAATAAGCTGGAACTGATGTTATGGTTCAATCTTTTTTTCTCATTTTAGTTCTAAAAAATGCTGTCTACAATGGTGATCAACGACTTTTATAGCAATCACTTGAAGATGCATTTATGGTCAATTTTAAAATGGAAAGTGCCTTAGAATTACCTCAAATATATTGGTGCCAGCTATCCTATGTTGTGCAAGGACTAATAAAAAATGAATGCTTTCAGTTAATTTGAAAATAAGTTGGGCGGGTTATGATGTGAGTTTTTTTTCAATGATATGCTAAATAGTTTCATTTAATTTAGCATGTGTTTGCAAGAGCAGCTGCTGTTGAATGATTTCTTTTTATTCAAGAACAACTAGGTTGACACAGCTGAGACATCATTTCGGTGTTTGATGAACAGGGTCACTCTAGAAAACAAACTGCATAAAGAGAAACAATCTAGATTGATTTCTAAATTTTGCATTAACTTCTGTTTTGGAAGGAAGAGAGGTTCAATAGCTCGTAATTAAGCTCTTGTGAATGTCATGTACTGGGTTTGTCCTACTCATTATTCTCTATATCAGTTGAAGTTCGACCTTAATTCTAGTTAGTTGGTGCCACAAAAATAGTTTTAACATATCTTTTTATCCTAAATCCAGCACCTGTAGAAGTGCTAGTTTGATCAAGCAAACTAATGTTAGTTTTAAAGAACTTACTTTTGGCCTACAACAGCCTTATCACATTTTTAATCTAGGACATTATGTAAAAAATGCTAGAAAATAAAATTTAACAAGGAAACAATTCTGTTTAAATTCAGTGGTAAGGCTGCATACATCAAATTCCTCCCCCGATCCCCGTAATGCAGGGAGCCTTGTGCATCAGATTGCCTTTTCTGTTTTTATTTCCTAGTGTCAGTCAGTATTGTGCTGTATAATATCCGTGAACTGATATGGTTGTTGCCCGTTAACAGGCTTTGGTTACACTAGCAGAAGAAATTGCTAAATCAGAAATTCCTGCGGGGACAAGGAAGATTAATGGGAAGTACATCCAGTCTCACCTTCTTTCACGGTTAGAAGGTACTGTTAGTATATGATTTTTGGACAAAGATGGATAGATTGCATCCATGTCATTGAATTTTGCATTAAGTTGGATGGGATGCATCAATATCATATTTATCTCTCAGCCTTGATCCTGTTTGATGATCTCCAACTATCAAATTGACAAATTTCTTTATGTTGTTTCCATTCAACTAAGTTATAGATTCATCCATGTTATATATTTTATATCCTGAGAGTTAAAGTACATATGATTATTCCAAAGATATTCAGGTTTAAAATTAAAGTTGATGGTCTAACTTTATTAGGTTCTTCAAGGGGAGGCAGATCCATAACTTGGTCAAAATATTGTTGTGGCTTCTTTGATCTGATTGGCTGCTTTGTGGGAAACTCTTTTGCTGATTTGCAAGCTACCTAGGTGTTTACTGGGCAACTAACAGGTTGAGTTTCAGCAACTTTATGATTTTCTCTCTTGTTTTTTTTTCTCCCTTGAAGTGACTCATGAAAAGCTGAAAGAAAAGATGAAGGATGTTGATGCTGCACGGTCCAAGGAAGTCCCTCTGTTTTGGTATGGCATGGCTGAGGTATGCCCACTCATTTTCTAGTCATCCCTCAATGGGTGTTTCTTTTAGGATCTCTTTGAAGTAAGGATAAGGATCCAATGGATATGCTGAGCGTCTTTTACTACCCTACCCAGTAAAACTAGAATTTCAGACTAGCGAGATTGGATCAAAAGGTTAACCCATTCATAATGGAGAAGGATACGTATATGGTTTGTGTACGACTGATGAGCATTGCAACAGACACAAGCCTACAATTGTTCAGAAGTTGTTGATCCTGTTTAATTAGTTCTTATTGTGGAATGAGGTAGGTATGTGGTTACAGTTCAAGCTGAATATTTTGGTCATTTCAATTTACATAAGTAAAAATAACCCACCCTCCCCAACCTTATATAAGTAAATGAATAAAAACAATAAAAAGACAAAAACCGAAAGACAAAATAAAAGGGTTTGACAAAGACAATATTATTATGTGCCAGAGTGTGCAAGTTATGGGCACATTTGATGGTTGGAGTCAAGGAGAGCATTTGTCTCCAGAATACACAGGTTCCTTCACAAAGTTCTCAACAACCTTGATGCTTCGACCCGGAAGGTATCCCATACCCTTTCTTTTGCTTTATTTTTATGTTATTGGTTACTCTTCCTAACAGTTCATCTCAAATTCCATGATAAAGGTATGAGATCAAGTTCCTGGTGGATGGGGAATGGCAGATCTCTCCAGAACTTCCGACTGTCGGTGAGGGGCTAACCAAAAATAACTTGCTAATAGTTGAATAGCTTGGGGAATGCATCTTCAGGCTTCTTGAAACATGGGACAGACTTGCAAAATAGCCTTTGCAGTGTGAAATTGGAACTGGAGCTGCAGCTCCTGACAAATGGAAAGGGGAAAAGAGAGGAATCATACTGTGTCTATAATTAGTTTCAACGCACGTTGTTTCTATAGTATCGTGCCTTTCATTTGTCTATAATGGACACAGCATTTTCTGACTTCTTGTGGACCTCGATGTGTATAAGTCTCTTTTCTGATGTATGACTGGTGCCCTTGTCTGCACCTTCAATATTCTTAACCTTTTCATCTTGAATATAATCTTGGGGATAGAGAGAGAGAGAGAGAGAGAGAGAGAGAGTTCCTCTGCAATTAAATGAAAAATCCTTCTAAGTACTACCCCTATTTCTGTGAAAATTGTTGTTTTATGCATTTAACATAGGCTTCATATCGGAGGCTGCACGTCAACATCGATCCATGCTTTTGTGTCATCGTCAAGTCGCTTGGATTGTACACATGTTTTCGGCATTTTGGTAGTTGAGTGACTCGGTATTAGTCGTGCCTCGTAGCAATTTTCAGTAAAAAAACTCCATTTCCAGGCGACGCTCGCTTGGACACGAAAGGTGTGATCGGACCGTCCTTTTTTTTCTATTCCTATGTGGGCGATAAAATCAGTTCCATTCGTCTGCAACATGAGCTAACAAGCAAGAATTGCACGTTTCCTTCTCCGAATCTGATACTGGGGAAGAGAGCTAGAGGTGCCGACCCTGGCGTGGGGAGGTAGAATGCATAAGTCAAGGGGCTGCCGGCTCTTGCTCCGCTTGATCCAAGACTATTGTATATTTTCGATGCATTCTGATTGACCAACTCCAATGTTAATGAAACCGACAAAAATAATCCCTAACATGATTGGTGGTGACGAAAGGTCAACCCTTCTGAATTAATCTGGATCACAAGCGAGAGACGACTCTACATTAGGGTTGACCAGGTTGGGAACCCTCCCTGAAACCGAGAACCGCCCTTAAAGACTGGTTCTGAAAAATTGATGCTAGGAACTGCCCATTGATTTCATAAACCCTCTTGAGAACTGGATCACTTGTGTCCGGATGGGTCTATGGAACCGGTCAAAATGTCCCCACTTCAAAAGGAGCGTCAGACTTGAGCAAGCGACAAGGTCAGAGGCCAAAGGCGATTGAAAGCGAGAGTTAGAGAGAGCGACAAGGCCAGAGCTGATCTAAAGTGAGAGTGAGAGAGGGATCGACAGGGCCAAAGGCCACCAAGAGTGAGAGTGAGAGAGGTAGCCAAGGCCGCAAAATGAGCAAGGTGAGAGGCGAAGAGAAAACTGAGGTTTTGATTTGAAAGGTCAAAATTAAAAAATTAAAAACAATTATATGTATATACCGATCCGGTCTAAGTGGGCGGTTCCACACCTAAAACCGGGAACCAAACTAATACTCATCAGTTCCAATAACTTGGAAGCGGGAAGCGAACCATTCCTCTTGAGAACCACTGGTTCTGGGCCGATCCGGTCCAATTCCAGTCAACTCTCGGTTCCTTTACAAACCCTTGCTCCACTCCATTTCTCAATGACGTTAGAAGTAGGTATTAGCCAAGAATATTCTTTCGACGGCCAGGAAGACGATATTAAATGGGAGGTGTCAGATGATATCCATATTTGGTTGCGAGAACGTTCTTTTCCTTCATTTGAAGAAGAGGGGAGTTTATGGAAGACGACGTCACCTAGTGTATGACTTGTTGGCTCTGCATTGCAAGTTCAGTTCACATGTCCTGGGAAGTACCAATGGAACCTCCTCAATATCGACCCACACCACCCAATCATCCTCCCTCTAAGCATGCGAAATAAAAGCAGCTTTTGTTGAGCCTTTAAAATATTAAATAGGTGACAGATGAAAACGAATTGTTAACTTGACGGGCTGCAACTAACCCCCAGGATCAGACACATGTGGCCCATTCCTATGTGCCAAGTAAACTTCCACTTCTATATTATATGTCAAATTAAGCTTCAGTCAACCTCTCCTCTCTCTTTGAATCTAATATATAAGTTTGGGTGATTTGGGTATCGTTGTTCGTGCGAATACTTCTCTTTAAGAGAGAGCCCCTAGAGCATAGCATTCATCTCACCTTTTTTTCCCTGTGAAAGAAGAGACTTGGCCATACGCATTCGCAAGGTCTTGAATGGTGGGAACCATCGATAACTTCATGCCCTTTTCCTGTTCTATTCCATTCCTCCCGCACATACTCTCCTCCTCCTCTCCTTCCACCTTTGGCTCCCGCAAACAAGCCTGGTACTACCGCTGCCTTGGCCTCGACCCATCCATGTGAACTTCCTGAGTTTTCTCCCCCAACTGGCGGAGGAAGTTTAAGTCTGTGTTGTTTTCTTCGGTTATTGCATAACCTTGCGAGACATCCATGGATAAAAGGCAGGAAAAGATGAAGAGTTTGTCTGAGAAGTCACAGCTGATGCAAAGGCATAAGAAGAAGAATAGTAACGATGCTCAGAGCACGAATAAGAACAGGTTTCTGGTAACTGTCAATGTTCTTGGAAGTGCAGGACCAATAAGGTTTGTGGTGAAGGAGGATGATCTGGTCTCAGCTGTGATTCAGACTGCCTTGAAGACTTATGCCCGTGAAGGCCGTCTCCCAGTCCTTGGCACCGACATCAACAAATTCATTCTCCATAGTACTGCAGATTCAGCCGGTAATAAATTTATTTATCCAGCAGATTCAGATGGCAGATTTTGCAGTCTTGATCAATGCCACTATTTGCAATTTTATCCAGAATATGGAGTATTTTCTTCGATTTTCATTGTTTAGAAATATAGGAGAATATGTGTGAAGGTTTGATTCGGTTCTCTCAGTCTCACAGCCTCTGATCTCATGAATAGAAACTCTAGACTAGCCTCGATCTTAGAGGCAATCTAATTTATCTGTGTATCGGTCATTGCTTTTTCTATCAGTATGTTGTGCTTCAATTGGCATGTATTCGCGTTCATGGTGGTGTCCTTGGCTGCTAAGACATCCAGATCCAGCATCAAAACAAAGATCTGATGAGTCTTTCTGTTTCTTGAGACATAATTGTGAATCTCGAGTAATTCTTTCAATTTTTCAATTGTCAGCTTTGAACCCATCAGAAGCCATAGGATCTCAGGGAGGAAGGAATTTCGTGCTGTGCAAGAAGCAGATCCAGCCACTGATGACGGAAGCCAGATCCGAGATGATATCGCACAAGAGAAGTGGGAGCTGGAAAGCATGGCTCAACAAGAGCTTTAGTTTCAAAATACCCTCTTATTGAGATGTCTCTATCTTGTATGTCCAATTTCCCTCGCACTGTTGTCTTAAACTTGAATTATTATGTTCCCATGATCATCGACAAATAAATCACTAAAGTCCTAATGTCATAGGTGACAGAGGCATATGAACTGTTAGGAAAGCACATCCCAATCTCAAGCTTGAGATTGATATGGACACCATATATGGCATCTATGTTTGCTTTTGTATCATTCTGTTGTTGACTTGTGTGATACCTTTTCCAAGTGCAAGTTCACTTTCCAGAGAGATATGATTGAATACATTGGAGTTGGGCAAGAATATGATGAACACAGAGAAATATGTTACCTGGGGAAGGTGGGGGAAACTAAAGAAGTATCCTTTTCTTTGCTTGAAGAATCAGAATATACGACTTTGTGGAAATCACGGCGACGTGCATGCAATGGCTCTAGGCAAACTAGGTTAGCCCTAGTGCACGAGAATCTGCTGCATAAAGCGCTCGGGATTACTTATAACAGGCGATCTCAGTCTAAATAGTTAGAGATGTGGATTGATTGGTCGGGCACTCGAGTCGCGGATGGGTAGTGTGTGAAATGTGGAAGTAGCTTGTCCTTGGCATTGGGAGGGCCAGAAAACTAAGATATGTGATTAAAGGCCCTCTCTTTTCATCCTTTTCCTCTGCTTTTCCTTAGTTTTCAGGCTTTGAGCTTAGTGATACTTTTCGTAATCTAAGGGTATTTAGTGCAGGGGTATCAAACTTCACTCTCAGTCTTAATGAGCTTCGGAAGATTTGTTGGATTTCTGAAGGAGGTGGGATGAGAGTAATTAAAATCTGGGTGAATTGTTCAAACACCCCCTTGTACTTGAGTTGGATTTGTGTTTAGATTAGTGATATCGTCCATTAGACTGGAGTCTCTCTCATTTGATTTGAGGCCTATAAATAGGTTTTGGTTGCAATTTCGAAGTTAAGCAATTGAATCGTTATATCAGTCCATTCTTCCTGTTTTCTGAATTTCACCCTTGCCATCTCAATGCCCCAGTTCACAACCATGCATCTGCTTTTGTAAGTTCTCCCTACCACCTCAATTTTCCCCAAGTGCCATTGCAGGGTCCTCCATAGAGAACCTGACAGCGTACCGTATCCAACCTTGTCGCATCTGCTGCAACACAATCAATCGTGGGTCCTTATCAAAGCTCCTGTGGTCACAAGATACTCTTCAGTGCCTGCTTTTCAAACATCGTTCCATAACGTCGAACCATCTATTCCAAGGCCAATCCGAACGCTCGCTTTCAAACGATGAAGTCGTCTTTTAACATGGCCTACTCGATAGCAAAGTTCAATGGGGGCCAGCTTTTAAGCGGTGTTAGTCATCACATATTTGGACGATGCTTGAAAAGTCATTTGGATGATGCTTGCTTTTCAAAGAGTGATTACATACTAACATCTCACGTTTTTCGTCCACCGAAAAAAGCTAAAGTTGACAGGATTGCTTTGGAAGGGGCTGTGGAATGTCATTATAATTTTCCCGTGACAAACCAACTTCAAAATGATTGGAAGGGGCTTTTGGTGGAATGTGAAAATTCCATGGGCTATTTTCACCAAAATTGAAAGGATAGGAGGTCACCAAATAAAATACTAGAGTAGAAATAATGAAACAAATGATTATTAAACTTTGGTACAATATATAATGCGATCCCTAAATTTTTAATTTGATCAATATAATTATTGAACTGTAACTCAATATGTAATGTGATCTCTAAAATTTTAATTTGTTCATTATGATTTCTAAACTTTTGATATATATTCAATTTAGTCTATGAACCATATAAAAGTATTCAATATTGTCCTTCCTTTAGTTCAGGTCAAGGACAACATTAAAAATTTTTATATAATCTAGAAAATAAATTGAACATGTATCAAAAATTCAAAGATTACATTAAATAAATTAAAAGTTCATGGCTCGGTTAAAGTTTAAAGATCATATTAAATAAATTAAAAATGTAGAGATAACATTACAAATTGAATTAAAATTCAAAAATCATTGGTGTCATTTTCCTACCATGAAGGGTGTTTGGACAATTTGTTGTTTAACTTTTGTGCCACATGTGAATGGCAGATGTTGAATCAGCAAAATTCGTTAGTCAACGGAAGTTTGACAAAGAGAATTAAATTATCGCTTTGAGAATAGTACAAGGGCTAAGACAAACATAAAATAAAGTTGAAAATTCAAATGGAGCTCTCCTAAAAGTACAACACTTAATAATGTGATTCACCCTTTTTGCCTCTCGTCAGGAATTCTTTTCGTCTCTTTCTCAACTCCAGAGTTCAGCATTCTTTTCCTTTTCTCTTTAAAAGAAAAAGGGCACGAAGGGATGATCGATGTAACCGACCTCCTCTAGGCGTTATCATTCACACTCGCTAGTGAATGTTTAGTTTGAATTATATCTACTCCACACTATTTATGAACCTAAAATCTGAGATTTAAAAGTTCGTCATCATAACCTCATTAAAATGCTAACCGTCAAGAAATATCTTTCGTAAGATTCTAAGATATGAAAAATTCGCTCACGATACAAAGTGAACTCATGATTTCTTAGAAAATAAGTGACTGTTTACTACTAGGTATACATATTTATGCATGTCTATAGTGATTCAAAATTTAATCGAGCCCAATCTTCACCTAGTCATTAGAAAATATCAAGCATAACCTACAAACAGCATAGGGTAATTAGAAGAGAAAGATCCTTCCCTAATTAAAACCTAAAAAGTAGAATAAAATGAGCTTGAATTTTAATCAAAATCAGATCAGGATATAAACGAAAACATACACCTCAAGTAATTGGTATAATGGTCAAATAATGGAGATGCGTATGTAGATTAGGCGCATGGTACATATTTGGTCCCTTAGAAAACTGAACACAAAAATCATAAGACCACCTAGTTGAGTTAAGCTCGAGCCTTATTTGGTGCACGCAATTAAAAAGATATTTCATAAGCTCAACATCTACGTAACTCTTTCTTTACCACACAAGACCTAAAATGGAGTTCTTAGCACACAAAAAAAAAGGTATAAACGAAAATTTATAAAAATGAACGCAAAGACCATAAGACTTTCTAGTCGAGCAAAGCTCGTGCCTTATTTGGTCCACGAGATTAGAAAGACATCTACATACCTCCTTCTTTACCACACAATATTTACGTACCTTAGACGACATTTCTTTTCACAAGAAAAAAGGTACAAACAAAAATATACATTAATCGTAGAGGTCAGTCGGTTCCAACCTTGTAGGGGTGGCAAAATGTCCCCGTCGAAACCCGCTCCACTTGCCATGGAACGGGGAGTGATGCTGGAACTTCACTCACGTTCCTATGGAAGCTAGTACAATTGCCTGTTTAAATGTAATAACGATTCCTCCATATGCAATATGCACTTCAAAATATCCACACCACAGTAGTTCACAAGACTTAAATATCCTCGAGAAGGACAACACATAAGTCCATTCACTATATGAATATAGATGCACCCATAGACCTGGTAATCCTAATATACAAGCATAGGCAACAAATAACCTTGGCAATAAGAAAATGCAAGACCTACAATTACAAGTGTAATCGGACCGAATCGAGTCAATATAGTGCCAAACTCAAACTCGACTCAACTCGTATATTCAATTCTCAAAACTCAATTGATTCTTGATCCAGTATTTGAGCTTAAGCTTGTGCTTGAGCTTAGCTCAACTGTATATGAGCTCGAGCTCAAGTTCAATTTCAATAACCTTGAATTCGTTCTCTACATTTATTTGTATGAAAAAAGGTCAAAAACATATGGTTCAGCAATCAATTGAATCCTAAACTCTTTAATTTGGTCAACTTAGTCTTAAATCTTTCAAAATTTGCCAATGTAATTCTTCTGGCCAATTTTGATCAAGAAATGACTAACATGGACATGGTTGAAAAATTTATGACCGAATTGGCCATTGTACAATAGGCTTAAAACTTTTGGAATAATTATTATTGAGCATTATTATATGGAATTTAATGACACGGTGTCTTTTTTTAAATTATTTTGGAACAGTATAATATAAACTCAATTATGCTTGCAAGCATGTCTAGCTGAGCTTAAACTTTCCTTGACAATACTCGAGTAGCTTGAGCTCAAGCTTGACTCGATATTAGGTGGCTTGATCTCAAGTAATCATCAACTTGAGCCCAAGCTATTCATTAATGAACTTGTTTCAATTTCACCTCTACGAACATGGGTGACACGTAGGCTCAGTACATCATGTACAAGGAAAACTACCAAAAAAGTCTTAGAATTATTGCATTTGTATCAATTTAGTTACAAACTTTTAATTTTGACCAATTTAGTTCTAAACATTTTCTATTTGTGCAAATTCAATTCATCTAGTCAATTTTGGCCGGAAATCATTGACGTAGATATTGGTTATCTTATGTGGTATAGTTGGCGATAATATGAACATTTGTAATAATATGTTAATAATTATTTGAAATTTTTATATTTTTTTCTTTGTTTTCTATTCTACTCTTTACTCTCTTTTCTTGGCTAAGGGCTATCGGCTGACCCTCGCTGGCCATGGACAAAGGGCTAGAGAGGGTTGCAAGGCCCTTGCTTATAGCCCGCCCTTAGCCCCAAAAAAAGAGTAAAGAACAGAAAATTTTAAAAATTAAAAAATTATTAGAATATTATTTTAAAAATATTCATATCAGTGTCGGCCATCCTACGCACGACAATTTCTGACCACAATTGGTCGAGTAAACTGAATTAGCACAAATACAAAAAATTTAAGACTAAATTAGTTCAATTAAAAAATTTAGGTCTAAATCGGTACCAATGTAATAGGTTTGGGAATTTTTTTATAGTTCTAGATATCATATATATAATACACACCTTAGCTCATATGTGTCCAGGAGGCGCTGCCATTGCCGTATCGACCGCATGCGCTGCTACTCCCGTCTCAAACAGCAACCCCATCAAATCTCGTTTACCTTCTTCTTCTTCTTTTTTCCAATTTTCTTTTACCAACCTTTTGAAAAATGCTTTTTTTCATTTTATTTTATTAAAGAAATAAAATCTGTGTAAAATTCTATGTCGGCATTTAACGGCAATTTAGCGTCCACAATAACATTTTTCATTTACCATTTTAAGGGAAGCACAAATTCGAACAATAAAGTACATAGCTTAGTGTTTTTACTCCTTTTATTTTTTTTAACGTCAATCCTTATTTTGAAAAAACTACCTTCCTAAGTAACTCCATTGATTTTACTAAAAAGCAAGTTCAATGCTTTATTTGGTAAAAAAAAAAAGATAAGATTTTTACCTTTATTATCATCAATATTACTTATGGTAATTAGACTAATAAAAAGAACTAATGAAAGTATTTTATATGTACAACTTCACCGAACAATAATTTTTTCAATGTTGCATTAGAAGTATTTTGTAAAACAATGATTACCAAATGGTCTTTTCTTTCATTGGAGGCACTTTAATTCAAGATTCCTAGCCTAAAGGCAAATTCCTAAAAGGCAAATCTAAAAGTAAAAAGCATTTCCAAACTCACTCTAGACTGTGGTGGTACAGGACATACTTGTCTTAATTCTAAAGCATAGTATGAATCATTTTAAATTTATCATAAAAATATCAATTCAATTCAAAATTTTTAATTTTTCTAATTTAGTTTAACTTTTGCAGGAAATTTAAATGTAATCTTCCAAGCCAACTTTCGTCGAAAATCACTAATGTGATAGAGTGCCATATAAAACGGCCAGAGATATTTGAATCACCACATCAGTGATTCTAGGCAAAAATTTACTAGAATGATTACGTCGAAATTTTACAAAAATATTTAGGACTAAATGAAGAAAATTAAAATTTTATAATTGAATTGATACCTATATGAGATGTTTAGAATTGATTAAATAATTAGCCGAACATGGAGTATTGATTTAGAGCGTATGTGTTTCAATAGGCTTTTACACTTTGCTTTTTGCTTAATTCAAATCTTGTTACAAACGCGTTGTGGCTTTTTTTTAGCCTGTAAAACATAAAATTTTCATAATATATAAATATTAACATGTTGATTTACGTATAACTTTTTCCATTGTCTTTTGAAAAGGGGGGACACCCATGTTCAAATGAGCATTGTACATATGTTCTTCTAAATTCCTCTCATTTCTTGGGATTCTTACACTGGATACGGGTATTGCTGGTTTACTGATGTCTTGATCGTCATCTAATATGCTAGATACCTTTGTCAAGATTGGATAAGCACAATGGAAAATCCATGGGAGAATTATCAAAAAAATCATAAATTTATTGTAATTGTGTCAATTCAGTCATAAAATATTTTTTTAACTCAATCCTAAATATTTTGTAATTGTGTCAATTAAATCCATCCAACCGGCATTGAAGTGGACGCCGGCACTAGCTATCCGGACAACACTAACGTGGCAATTTTTAAACAATATATTTATTTTTTCAAATTTTTTAAATTTTTTTATTTTTTTCTTTTTCTTTTTTTCTTTTTTTTTTTTTTTCTCTTCTTCCTTTTGGCTTATTTTTCCCGAAATGGCTAGCGAGGCTCGTCAGCCACTAGCAAGGGCCGCAAAGCCTTCACCAGCTACCCGTGAGGATTGTATCCCTCATCTGACCTCACCCAAATCTAGATGAGGCTAGCTTCGCCATGGCCTTATCGCAAGCAAAGGTGACATTGCTTGCAGCTAGCGAGGCCATGGCGACCTTCACCCAGGTCTTGGTAAAGGCACCTAAGACCTCGTCGAGATCTGGGCAAAGCCACCTCACTGGAGCCTTGCCAACCATTGTAGGAAAAAAAAAAAAGCCAAAGGAGGAAGAAGAAAAAATAAAATAAAAGGAAAAATAAAAAATACAATTCAAAAATAAAATAAAATATTATTAAAAATTGCCATGTTAGCGTCCACATCAACACCGGCCGATCAAAATTGGCCAAATGAACTAAATTGACACAATTGTAAAAAGATTTAGAACTAAATTGACCCCAAAAAAATACGTTTATAATTGAATTGATACAATCACAATAAGTTTAACTTCTTTTAGTAATTTTCCCAAAAATTCAGCTATAGTCCTAGAACACTTCAACTTCCCAATGTTGGAATATGCTACATTTGGAGTTGTTGTCTCCTCACAGACTTCTGTAAATTAAGGGACTGTGTTCTAGAGTGATTCTTATTAAAGCAATGTATTGAATTCGTGTTGTGATTTACGCACTCACATGCAATATTTGACAAATTTTTTTCTTATAAGGGCACTTCAAGTGACCCATCCCGTGCCATGCAGACGTCGGGAATGAGTTATGCATCCAGTAAATGCAGAAGACTGCAGAAGCACCTACAAGTGGAGTTGCTTTGTTCTGGTAAATTATTATACCCCGCATTCAAGAGATATCTTGGGAAGATAAAAGCATATTAGCTGGAATATATTGAAAGGGTAGCAATGAAATGCCATGCAGACATTGGGAATGAGTTATGCATCCAGTAAATGCAGAAGACTGCAGAAGCACCTACAAGTGGAGTTGCTTTGTTCTGGTAATTTATTATACCCCGCATTCAAGAGATATCTTGGGAAGATAAAAGCATATTAGGCTGGAGTATATTGAAAGGGTAGCAATGAAATATTATTTTTTATTTATAAGTAACTTACTGTGAGCTTATTTTGCAAGCAAAAGGTAATGCGATGAACTTGACCGATACACTTATCCAAAGATTTCAGGATTTAGGGTGCATTTGTTTCGCGAAAATCGTACCATTTTTTAAAAATATTTTTCAGGTGAAAATGATTAGTTTTATTGTATTTGATAATATGTGATTGAAAATGTTTTTAGGCGTTTTGATCGCAATTGGAAAATGGTTGAATAACATTTGAACTAACAAAAAGGGAAGGACCTAAAGACTTCATAAAGAAGGAAAGTGTTTTCCCCTCCTCACGCACAAGAATTCATTTTCCTAAAATAATACATAATATTTATGTTGACCGGAAAGTATTTTCTATTGACCAAATTATTTTTGGGAAAACAAACAACGAAAAGTCCGAAAAACACTTTTTAAGAAACTACTTTCATTGAAATAAACACACACTTAGTTTGTCTACGCCTTGTCGACGTTTCAGTTGAACAAATTTTGACAACAGGAAGAAAAGTTGTGGAGAAAAGCTAGGCCCAATTGACAAATTTCTGGATCGCTGTAAAGCCTGCCTATAGACGTACTTGTACTTTTTGTTTTCGATAGGAATAAAACTTTCATTTACTTTAGGGACGAGCCCCAGCTCAAAGGAGCGTCCAAACAAACAAGTTTCCAGAGGGCTTGAGGAGGCCTCGAAGCCCAATTACAAGGTAGGGCGTTACATCTTTGGGTCTTTACCGATCAATCAGCAACTTTGTTCGCCTCTCTATAGCAATGGGCTAAACGTGCTTCTGGGAGTTGGGCCAAGAGAGTTGTGCACTCAGTGACAAGAGGAGCCACTTCCCGCGATGGTTGAGCTGAACTTGGCAACAAGCTTATCAAATTAAAACTGTCAAACTCAAAGTTGTACTTCACTTTCTTAGCTTCAGATCGTGAGAGGATGCACTTGAGGGTTTCCAAACATCCTAGGGTTTATGCCTGCAGAGCCGAGCTTACTCGAACTGATTTGGCGAGACCATCCACAATCTTGCCTGAAGAATCTCGACAAATGCTAGCAATCGCTCCCTCCATGGACCCATCAACGAATGAGCCATCGCAGTTCCATTTGAGATATTCTTGTTCTGGAGGTTGCCAAATTGCAGGTGAGTTTTTTGGGTTTTCGGTGGGAATTTTTGCTTTTGAGTTCCATTTCTTGAAGCTTTCATGCATGGCCAGAGCAGATTCCACAGTCATCTTCACCTTTGGTTTTTGTTTTTTCTGAAGACCGCTTGATTTCTTGATATCCAAATATTCCATAGAGTGATGGCCATAAGCTCAAAAGATAGGGAATTTGAGGTGAGACTTTTAAAGTTGAGAAGCCGTTCCTCAATTCTATTTAGTCCAAGATGAGAAATTTGAATGCCTATTGCAGGGTCAGAACAAACATAGCTCGTCCATGGACATAGGATGAGAAGGTGTTCTATGGTTTCTAGTGCACTATGACACAATGGACAAAGTGGCTCAGGTAAGATTCCTCGCTTGTATAGATTCTCGCAGTAGCAAGTGCATTTTGACATACAATCCACATGAAAATTCTGATCTTGGGGTAAGTTTTCAGAGACCACATCTTCCTCTAGAGTGCTATGGGAACTTGGTAGGACGAAGAGGCTTGGTTTACATTCAATTTTGACTATATAGCTCTAAGACGATTATAGCCACTTTTCACCGAATAATTTCCAATTCGATTACCTGTCCATACCAATTTGTCTACTATATCATCCCCTCTCAAGGGGATAGTGAGAATCTCAGCCACAGTTTGATTATCAAAAAAATAGGTGCAGAGTTTGCTCTTTCCATTTTGAACTCTTTGAATTGATTAACTCTGCAACTGTCTGTGGTTCATTCCAATTTGCTGGTCCCTTAATTATACTTGTTTTATCCATTTATCCTCTCTAATTCTGATTTGTTTTCCATTCTCCACTGACCACATCACTTCATTAGATATAGCCTCTCTCCCCATTATTAGGTTCTGCCACCCCAAGATGGTCTTGATCCGTTTCCTACATGCCATAAATCTATATGCAGGAAATAAATTCCTTTTAATATCTTGCTCCAGAGGTTTGATGAAGATTGTGCAATTCTCCAAGCTTGCTTCCCTAGCATTGCTTTGTTGAATGTGAGTAAATCCTTGAATCTAAGCCCTCCATTGTCCTTCCTTTGCTTCAATGGATCCCATTTCCTCCAATGCAATCCTTGTTTGGACTTGTGATTTTTCCACCAAAAGCAGCAATTTTTTTCTCTATCACTCTGCATATGGAAACTGGAATTTTGAATATAGACATAGCATCTTGTGGAATCACCTGGACCACTGCCTTGATTAAGATTTCCTTCCTTGCTTTTGACATCAAATTCTCATTCAATCCTTCCATCTTCATATTTATTCTAGCCAATATCCATGCAAACATCTTTTTAGTCTCACCCCAATCTGAAGGGATACCCAGATATTTGCATGTTTTATCTATTTCAAGACCCCTTAATTCTTGTGCCATATTAGTTTTCAAATTCTGCGGGCAACTAGCACTAAAGTGAATTCCTGATTTATTCAAATTTATGGCTTGACCCGTTGCAAAGCAATACTGATGAAGAGTAGCAGCTAAATTTTGGCATTCTGTTATCTTCCCATCTAGAAAGAAAATAGAATCATCAGCAAACAATAACTAGGTTAAAGTTGGACAATGCCTATTCAATTTAATTCCTCTAATGCTCTCATATTCAACTGCTTTCCTCATGAGACAGGATAAAACATTTGCCATCCGAATAAACAGATATGGAGAAATAGGGTCACATTGCCTTATTCCTCTCGATGGTTTGTAATAGGGGAGGGGTTCCCCATTGAATTTTACACTGAAAGATATTGATTTGACACATTGCATGACCAAGGATACCCATTGATTATTGAAACCCATCTTTAACAAACAAGCTTCCAAGAAATCCCATTCCACTTTGTCATACGCCTTCTGCATATCTAGCTTTTGTATGGCTTGAAACTTCTTCTTCCTCTTTCTAATTCTTAGTTGATGAATAACTTCTTGAACTACCAGAATATTGTCTTGGATTTGTCTACCACTCACAAAGGCGCTTTATTCTATGGCAATTAACTTTGGTAACCAAAGTTTTAAGCAGTTTGCCATTACCTTAGAAATGATCTTGTATGCAAAATTGCACAAACTGATAGGTCAAAATTGGTCTAACCTCTCTGGATTTTGGACTTTAGGAATGAGAGAAATACGCGTCTTGTTGAGGGTTGGGTCAAGGATGCTTGTTTTGAAGAAATTTTTACCATGTTGAACACATCCTATTGGAGAGTGATGCTGATAAAACTGCCCATTCAGTCCATCTAGTCCAGGAGCCTTCATAGCCCCCAATTGGAAAATCACTTCTTTAACTTCCTTCATTGCCACAGCTTCTATCAATTTTTGGTTCATTCCTTCCATAACCAAGTTGGGGCATTGGTCCAAGATGGGCTGAAAATTTCTAGACCCCATTGTGGTATATAGAGATTGAAAAAATTTCACAA
Organism: Angophora floribunda; assembly: GCA_014182895.1. Classification (NCBI taxonomy): domain Eukaryota; kingdom Viridiplantae; phylum Streptophyta; class Magnoliopsida; order Myrtales; family Myrtaceae; genus Angophora; species Angophora floribunda. The sequence goes on from CM024714.1 coordinate 14,283,394, forward strand.
TTGATTGTTTAAGCTGAGAGGGATCTCAAATCCATACATTTTCAGCAATCCGCAACGTAGTTATTTTATTTCTTTGCCTCCTTTGAACTATTGTTGCATGAAAGTACTAGGTATTTTTATCTTCCCATTTTAGCCAATTGATTTGAGATCTCATCCCCCAATACATCTCTTCTTGTGTCCAAAACTCCTCAATATGCTTAGTCAAATGTTGCACTCTTGCTTTGTCTTGCGATATATCCTGGCTATTCATGACTTTTTTGAGTTCCTTCTTCATTGTGTTGATCTGTTTCTGAGCATTGGAGAACTTTTTTATATTCCATTTTATGAGAGCAATGGTAACTTTGTGAATTTTTTCTAGCAGACCAGCATTTTCCAATTCAAGGGTCTCCTACATGTCTTTAACAATTTTTCCACTTTCCATCCTCAACCCAAAAAGCTTCGAACTTAAATTCTCTTTTCCTTTTCACCCGTTCAGCAAAGAGTGACGATGAGAGAGGACTGTGATCTAAGCCAATAGCTAGCAAAGCATAAGCTTCAGCATTAGGAAACAGAACTCTCCATTCAACATTACACAGCACTCTTATCTAATCTCTTTTTGACAAAAGCATCCCTTTCTCTATTAATTGCCCATGTAAATCTTGAAAGGCGGTTAATCTATAATGCTTAGCCATACAAGTCCCCACTTTTTCCCAATGATAGAGTATTTCATTAAAGTCACCTAGGCAAATCCAAAGAAACTGATTGCAAGATTGAATTCTTTTCAGTTCTTCCCACAGTTTAAGCCTTTGTTGAAAAATATTCGATGTAGGGACAAAAGTAATTCCCATAGTTTCATTACTAACACTCTGTGCAAACTAAATTAAAAAGCTCATTAAAGGCAAATTCCACTGTCAAAATTACAAGATTAGTCCACAAAATTGCAAGGCCTCCTGCAATTCCTACTAGATTTACGACAAAACAATGCTGAAAATGAAGTGTTCTCCTTAAACACTGTTCTACATCTTCTTTGTTTTTGGTTTCCATGAGAAAGATGATATTGGGTCTTTCTTGAGCCACAAGAGCTCTTAAGGCTTGAATTGTCAAGGGGAACCTAACCCTTGACAATTGCAACATAAGATCTTTATTTGTACCTTGGTGGCATATTAGGGCTAGCTGTCAAAGCCCATGCTTATGCATCTTCTAGGATTTGAATTGGAGCTTCTCAATTTATGTTGGCTGAAGATTTGCGATCCTTACTACTTTTCCTAAATATCCTTGTTGATGCAGGTTAGGTTTTCACTTGGGACCTTCAACCTTTTTTCCTCTGGAACCCAGATTAATAGTGCTCGAGAAGCTTCCGTTGCCCCCTCATCCTAATTTCTACAAAGAGTAATGACGCAGACGTCCACTTCCTCTTCAGTTGCCATTTTCTGCGCTCTTCTTAAAATAACAATGCAAATCTTTGGACACATCAACTGAATACTAGCCGCAATGCAGGAGGTCTAGGCCCCAAAAGACAATCTTTGACAGTGAGGTGAAAGAAGGGCGTAAAGGGTCAGTCACATTCAACGACACTGCTCGGGAAAGCTTGGTTAGGGCTAGAAGTGGAGATTAGGTGATTGAGGATCAAACGAAAGTTACAAAGCTATGGAGATGTTGAATATCGGTTACTGGGGTTGGGTTTAGGTTTTGAGATTGAAGGGAGCTACCACAAAACCGGTAGAGGGGATCTCTACAAAGCGAGGGAGGAAGCTGCCACAGGATAGAGGGAATATCTACATAGTGAGAGAGGGCCCACATTATGCGTACTTGTACTTTTCAAGCAGCTTTTTGCAAGTCAACTAATTCAGGGCTTAATACCCAAATAAATCTCCGACTTTAACTTTTATTCAAATTTTACCTTTTGTCTCAAAATTAATTTCAATTTTTGATCTAGTTTCAATTCTATCTTAAATTTTTTTGTCCCATGAAAAACCCCAACTTTAGATCGAGTTCAATTCTATCCTAAACCTTTTTTTGTCTCATAAAAGAACTCTCAATTTTAGGTTCAACACCAATTCTATCATAAAAAAAAATTTATCTCGTAAAAAATTTCAGTTTTTTTGTCTCATAAAATATCAGCAACTTTTATTTGAATCCTAAATTTGTCTCCATCAATTCTCCAAAAAATAGTGATTTTGCTCGTGGTTTTCAATCTCTTGTGTTTGGGAATGTTCCATCTCTCACAATCAAAGAATTTGCACTCAAGATACTTGAACGGCTCATGCTTAGGAGTTTTCCATCTCTCGGTTGTCAATGAGAAATTTTAGATGGATGATTAATGGGAATAGATTTGTGACTTGAGTAAAATTTTGTGACTTTTATGAGATTGTAAAAATTTTAAGGTATAATTAGAACTAGATAGTAGAACTGAGACAAGACAATAGTACAAAAAAAGTTTACAGTAGAATTGGGACAGAACTTAAAGTAGGTGGCTTTTTATGAGACAAAAGATAAAATTGGGACTAAAGTTAAAATTAAGAGTTTTTTAGGGTATTAAACCACTATTTCGCAAAAAGTGAGATCAATGGCTAGTCGAAAATTTGAATGATGTTCATGAGTTTCTACAGTCAAATGGAGATTGGAATGTAACAAGATGCGACAAAATCTAACAAAATGCTTTGTGACTAATGGTTCGGAATTTCTAATCTATGGACGTAAGATTCTTATATATTTGCTTTGTGCTTCTGGATGTTGTCAACTATGGGCCTAAAGAAAGGTCATGGGCTCACAATGAGGACGAGTTGATGATGTACCTCATCGACTTACCTTTATTCAAGAGCATTTCCACTTACGAAGGCTAGCTGTAGTAATCCCACCGAGTGAGCACTCAGCCAAGCTGCGTTCCTTATTTTAATGTACTGGTGCCCACATACCTCATACTCCTCATTGAGATTGTACATTTTTATTCGCCAATCCCGAGAAATACCAACGATTGTTACACCAAGAAGAGCTAAACGCTAGCAACTCTTCTCCACCTCATCCCCACAACCAGGTTCTCCCTGGAGGGTCAGTGTGTGGTTGTTTTTTTTATGATTATTTTGTCTATCATATATGAAATAGCCATTTGATAAGTTTATAATATTCCATTAACAAGTCATCCGTAAATTGAACTTCTGGGATAGGATCAACTTTTTGCTTTTACCGATCTATTCCTCTTGCACATGCCTTGTAATTATGACTTTCAAGATGAAGAGAACTGGTTCCCAATTTTTGGAATCGTGGACTGGACCAGACCAGTCCCATTCCAATGGACCAAATCACTTGTTATCATTACATTGAAAAAATGTATATACGTCCTATGTGGACTTTCAAAAATATACATCCCCTAGTTTAGACTAGTGTCTCAACATATATTTCTCCGAGATCGCTTTCTTGAACTCAATCCTAGTAAGGTTAGACCTTTTCGGTCTTCCAAATCAAGAGCTCTATTTAAACAAAGTTTATAAAGAATGCAATACTCCCTAAAACATGTGCATAAACTTGAAAAGAAATATCTTACCTAGTGTTGTCAAAAATTTAAAAAATAAAAATAAAAAAATACATAAATGGTCAATTCGGTCTTGTCAGTTTGGTTCCCACCTTGGATGCAGGTACCGACCGACCGGCCACCGATTTTAAAAAGAGGAACTAGGGACCATACCAGGATTCCCTAGAATCACCCAAAACCAACCGATCTGGTCCAATCTCGGTTCAGGTGGTTCTCACTACACACTCCTACTGCTAGTATTACCGGCCTTTAAGGTGACCTTTTGTTTTAGCATCTCTTTCCTATTTATTCGAGGAGCATTCCTATTGAACATCAACTCAAAATAATTCTCATTTGCGGGAAAAGCTTCTATTTAGCAACTTTTTGTTTTAAGAAATCTATGTTCTGACGAGTATTTTCAGTGGTATAGCGTGTTCCTTATATTCCATGTCTTCAATGTGTCCGCTGCATGTGAAGGAAGATGCATTAGTTAACTTCAAAAGTGAACTTGCCATTAATGAACTTGAAGTACAAGTTTTCGTCTTCACAAACGACTTTGCGGAGTAATTTAATATCCGATTCTTCATGAGAGATATATTTATGGGTATAGAAAGCAGATGGCCTGTAGTGGCAAGGCAAGTTAATATCCGGGGGTAGTACGCAGATGGCATCCAACCTATATATCCAAAAATGACTGTTAACTGCATTATTTTGAAAGGGGCTTTACTAGTATACCAGTTTTTTGGTTACTGTAATAATAACAACTTATTATAAGCCACAATATTTTAAACAAATGGACCTCACAAAAATTTAGAATTATTTGATATTTGATATTTTGTGATCCACGATAGACTATTCTCATAATATGTTAAAAACTGTTACATAATCATTTCTTTCTTTAAAAATGATCCAAAGACTTCATATTAGGAGTGGGGATGCAGAAAATATTACAGACGTTGACATTGCGTCAATTAAGGAACTGATGATTTCCTGGTTTACTTCTTTGGCATTTTCGTACTAAGATTATGCAGTCTACCTGGGTGATCAATGACCTTGATTTAGTTGGATTGTCAGCAATCAATGCATTTGTGGTCATTTTTAAAATGGAGGGGTGCCTCGGAATTACCTAAAATAAGGTGCTGCCTTAGATTAGCTGAGATGCGTTTAACAGTTTATACTGTGAGATTTTTTTTTTTCAATGATACACTAAATAGTTTAATAAATTTAGCATGTCCTTGTAAGCTACCGTCGAATGGATTTCTCTCTGTATTCAAGAACAAATAGTTTAACACGACCGAGACATCATTTCAGTGTTCAATGAACACGGTCGCTCTAGAAAACAATCTGCAAAAGGAAAATTAATCTAGATGGCTCTTTGAAATTTCCGTAACCTTCCATTCTGGAAGAAAGGGAGGTTGTTCAAGAGCGCCTAATCAAGCTCTTGTCAATGTCGTGTACTGGCTTTCTCTTACTCACGATTCTCTTCGTGCCAAGAAGTTCAACCTAAAATCTATTTAATAGGTGCCATTAAATTAGTTTTAGCATTTTTTTATCTTTAATCCAGTACTTGTAGAAGTGCTTTTTTTTTATAAGGTATGGGAATCGAAACATAAATCTAAAACTAATTGTTCCCATCCCAATCCCAAAGAATAAGGAATTCGAACCCCAACCTCTTCGTTTAATATGAAAATGGTGGGTATCAAGACAAACTAATTATTAGTAGAAGTGTTAGTTTTATCAAGCAAATTTTTAAAGAATTTTCTTTTGGCCAACAACAGCCTTTTATCACATTTTTCTAGGACATCATGTGAAAGATGCTAGAAAAATGTAATTTAACAAAGGAACATCTTGTCTCGAAATTCAAGGGGCTGTATACATCATTTCCTCCCTAGATCCCCATAATTTAGGGAGCCTTGTGCACTGGGACGCCCATTTCTATTCGTGTTTCCTAGAGTCAGTCAATGTTGTGATGTATAATTTTTAGGGAAAATTGTAAATAAAAGCCTGAAATGCCCTTAATTTCTCAAATAAGGATCTAAAATGGACTTTATTTCAAATAGAGGCCTAAAGTATCCTCATTTTCTCAAATAAGGGCTTAAAATGACCATGTTAGTCTCAAAGAATGACATCACCTCATCGGTTGGTCAATGGCATTTTCGTACTTTACTTTTTTCTTATTTTCTTCCCTTTTTTCTTTTTCACTTTTTCTCTTTTTTCATAAAAAAGACAAACTAAAGAATAAAAATAAAAAAGACTAAAACTTAAAGAAAAAAACACTAATTAAAAAAGCAACCCCAGGCGAAGGGTTGGGGCCAGCCCTCCGGCCTATGGTCACCACCCCATCATCGATGGGGCGTTGGGCATGGCTAATGGAGTTTCCAACGCCTTAGTGAGGGCCACAAGCAAAAGAGGTTTGGCCAAACCTCCCTCCTGTATTTTTTTTAATCTTTTTTTTTAAAGAAAAAATAAAGAACAAAACGCCATTGACTAACTAGTGAGGTTAGGCCTTTCTTTGAGACCGACATAGTCATTGCATGCCTTTATTTGAAATAAACTCCACTTCATGTCCTTATTTGAGAAAATAAAAGCACTTTAGGTTCTTATTCAAGAAATTGAGAGCACTCTTATCCCTTATTTAAAATTTCCCATAATTTTTATGTTCGAATATGGTTGCCGCCTATTGATAGGCTTTGGTTGCACTAGCAGAACAAATTGCTAAATCAGGAATTTCTATGGGGACAAGAAAGATGAATGGAAAATACATTTAAGGCCTATTTAGTAATGATTCTACTCCCGAAAATAATTTTTAATCATAAATGATTTTTTTTATTCTACTCCCAAGAACAAATTTTGAGTATTTAAGATGTTTGATAAACTGTTTAAAATTTTTATTCCGGGAATAGAAATGCATTTGATAAGAGTTTTTGATTTTTTTATTCTTTTAATTTTTAATACTTTTTGTTATAATTTTCTCTTTTTTTTTTTTTTTTTTTTTTTTTTTTTTTTCTTTTTCTCCTTCTTCCTCTTGGCCGCTACCACTAGTGGTGGTCGACGAGTGGCGGGACAAGGTCCGACGAGCTTGCCGGAGGCTCCCCTAGCCACCAGACAAGGCTCGGCCTCGCAAATTTGGGCAAGACCAAGCATCACCGCTGGCCGGGCGAGGCTCACCCAGCCACCGGCGAGGTTCGGCCTCACCAGCCAACAGGAGGCTCGGCCTCACACTACTTGGGCAAGCTTCACTAAGCCAGGCAAGTCTCTAGCGGGCTTGTCGTACTTCGCCCTAGCCTAACGGGGCTCCGGCAAGCTCGCCATACCTCATACGGCCACTTAGCAGTGGCGGCCCAAGGGCAACGATGGGGCAATGATGGGTGACGGTGGGTTGAGAGGAGGAAGAAGAAGAAGAAAGGGAAGGGAAAAAAGAGGAGAGAAAAAAGAGAAATAGCAAAATTGATTCTCAAAATTGTTTTCGAGAGCGAAATGCAACTTTTTTTTTTATTCTCGATTTTACTTGGAATCTATTCCCTGGAACAAATTTGTTCTCGAGAACAAAAAATTTACCAAACGGATTTCTATTCCAAATCTGTTCTCAGGAACAAAAGAACATAATCAATTGTTCCTAGGAATGTTACCAAATAAGCCCTTAGTCTCACCTTCTTTCACAGTTAGAAAGGTACTGATAGTATCTTATTGCATCCATGTTATTCATTTTTCGCTTAGTCCTGTATGACGACCTCCAGCTACAATTTGACAAATTTCTCTATGTATTTTACATTTGACTAAGGTTATAGCCTCATCCATGTGCATGTTGTATTTTAGATCCTGAGTGTTAAAGTGCATATGATTATTCAGAGACATTTGGGGTTAAAATTAAATTTGAGATTATAACTGTATTGGATTCTTCAAGGGGGTGCAGATCCTTAACTCGGTCAAAAGATACTTGTGGCTTCTTTGATCTGATGGCCTGCTTTCTAGGAAATTCTTTTGCTGATTTGTGTGCTACCTGGGTGGTAACTGAGCGATTAACGGATTAAAGTTCAACATACCTTTTATGGTTTTCCTTCTCTTTTTCTGCCTCGAAGCAATTCATGAAATGCTGAAAGCAAAGATCAAGGATGTTGATGCTGCACAGTCCAAGGAAGTCCCTCTGTTTTGGTACGGCATGGCTGAGGTATGCCCACAAAGTTTCTAGTCATCCCTCAACAAGTATCATCCTTTAGGATCTCTTCATTGAAGTAAGGACTGATCCAATGGATATGCTTATAGGTTTTTTTTACTACCCTCCCCAGCAAAATCAGAATTTCAGACTAGCAAGATTAGATCAAAAAATATATAATGGACAAGAATTGGTAATGTGGTTTCTGTATAACTGATGAGCATCGCAACACAATTGTTCAGAAGCTGTTGATTCTGTTTAATTAACTGTGGTTACAGTTCAAGCCGAATGTTTATGTCATTTCAAGTTACAGCATAAGTAAAAATAACCCATCTCCCGCAACCTTAAAGTAAAAAAATATTAGTGTTCAAAAGATGAAAACCGAAAGACGTAAAAGGGTTTTACGAAGACAATTTTATCATTTGTTAAGAGTGTGCAATTGATGGGCACAGCTGACGGTTGGAGTCAAATAGAGCGTGTCTCCAGAATATCCTGGTTCCCTCACAAAGTTTTCAACAAGCTTGATGCTTTAACCTGGAAGGTATTCCATATCCTGTTTAATGCATTATTTTAATGTTATTGGTTACTCTACCTAATAGTTCTTCTTCAATTCCATCGAGGCATGAGATCAAGTTCTTGGTGGATGGGGAATGGCAGATATCTCCAGAATTTCCAACCGTCGGCAAGAGGCAGACCAAAAGTAACTTGCAAATAGTTGAATAGCTTGGGAATGCAATTTCAGGCATTTTGAAACACGGAACAGCTGGGCTTAGCACTTCATTAACATTAGCATCAGGTCTTCTGCTGTCCCAGAGACTTGCAATATAGCCTTTAGAGTGTGAAATGTGAACTGGAGCAGCAGGTTCGGACAAATTAACTGGAGCGTCATTTCCAGGCGATTGTTCACACGGACACGAAGGGTTTGATAGGAACCTCCGTTTTTTCTTTTTTCTTTTTCTTTTTTTTGGGCTGTGGATGGCAAACTTTCTTGGCCCTGCAACATGAGCTAACAAGCAAGAATAAGAGATTTCAAGCTCCAAATGTTCCACGTGGGAGGAGAGTTCGAAGGTGCTGACCCTGCCCTGGGAAGACAGAATGCCAAAGTCACGGGGCTACTGTCTCTTTCTCCGCGTGATCAGAGAATTTTACACATGCTCATTGACTAAAGCAATTGTAAATGCTACTCGGTCAGGCACTAATTAATAAATCCCAGTAGAAAGGTGGGGATGCGAGAGGTCAACCCACCTGAATCGGCAACCTTCTGAATAGGCAAGAGATGACTCAATGCCGTTTTTCAATTGCAGAAGTTATTCGCCGAGGAATTTCCTTTCGACACTCAGGAAAACAATATTGAATGGGAGGTGTTAAGATACGATCCATATGTGGGGAGCAAAACGTCCTTTTCCTTCATTTGAGAAAAAGGGAGTTTATGGAAGACGACGTCACCACCGTGGATGACTTGTTGGGATGACTATGAAACCTCATCCTCATCAACCCCTGCCACCCATTCATCCTCCCTCTACGCACGCGAAAGGAAAGAAGTTTTTGTTGAGCCTTCAAAATATGAAATATGTGGCAGATGACAGGCAAATTGTAAACTTGACAGGCTCCACCTACGTCCCAGAATCAGACACATGTGGCCTAATCCTATATGCGAAGTAAACTTTTACCGCTATATTACATTTTAAATGGAGGTTTAGTCAATCTCTCTCTCTCTCTCTCTCTCTCTCTCTCTCTCTCTCTCTCTCTCTCTCTCTCTCTGTGTGTGTATATAAATATGACAAATTGGGGTATCATTATTTGTGCGAATAATTCTCCTTAAGAGTCCCTAGAGCATAACATTCATATCACCTTTTTGTTTGTGCGAAAGAAGAGAGTTGGCCATACGCATTAGCAAAGTCTTGAATGGTGGGAACCATCGATACCTTCATGCACTATTACTGTTCTGTTCTATTCCTCCTGAACAAGAAAGTGCGTACCTCGCACACATCCTCCTCCTCCTCCTCCTCCTCCTCTTCTTCCACCTTTGGCTCCTGCAAACTAGTCTGGTACCATCGCTGCCTTGGCCTCAACCCATCCATGTGAACTTCCCAGTTCTTCCCCCACCACAGAGTAGGTCCACGTCAGTGTTGGTTTTTTCAGTTATTCCATAATCTTGTGAGACGATCATGGACAAGAGGCAAGAAAAGATGAAGAGCAATGTCTCTGAGAAGTCACTACTGATGCAAAAGCGTAAGAAGAATAGCAATGACGATCAGAGCACGGATAAGAACAGGTTTCTGGTAATTATCAATGTCCTTGGGAGTACAGGACCAATAAGGTTCGTGGTAAAGAAGGATGACCTGGTCTCAGCGGTGATTCAGACTGCCTTGAAAACTTATGCCCGTGAAGGCCGTCTTCCGGTTCTCGGCACCAACGTCAACAACTTTATTCTCCATACTGCTGCAGATTATGCTGGTAATATATTCATATATCTAGCAGATTCAGATGTTAGATAATGTTATTGTCCAGATCAATGCTACTGTTTACAATCTCAAAATGTTCTCATATGTGCATTATGCAGATACATTTTCATGTATTTTTTGGATTGTCATTGTTAACAAATTGAGGAGAATATATGTGAAGGTTTAATTGGTTCTCTCAATCTCACTGTTCTCAAGAAAAGAAATTCTGGACTAGCCTCCATCTTATCGGAAGCAGCCTAATTTATTTATGTGTATCAGTCTTTGTTTTTCCTTTCATTATGTTGTGCTTTACTTGGTATGTATTCGTGTTCGTTGAGGCATCCTTGACTGATAAGACATCCAGATTTAGCATCAAAACAAAGATATGATGAGAGTTTTCATTTCTTTTGTGAACCTCGACTAAATCCTGTGAATTTCCAATTCTCAGCCTTGAACCCATCGGAAGCCATAGGATCTCGGGAAGAAAGGAACTTCGTGCTGTGCAAGAAGCAGATTCAGCCACAAAAGACGGAAGCCAGATCTGAGATGATATCGCCCAAGAGAAGCAGGAGTTGGAAGGCATGGCTCAACAAGAGCTTTAGTTTCAAAATACAATCCCAATGAGGTGTCTATCTTGTATGCCATCTGTGAATGAACCATTAACGTCCTAATGCCATAAGCGATGGAGGCATGTGAACTCATCCCAGTTTCAAGCTCTTAATTTGTATGAAGGACCCCCCATATATGGCATATATGTTTGCTTTTTTATCTTACTGTTGTTGACTAGTGTAATTCCTCTCCCATGTGCAAGTTCACTTCACAGAGACAAATGATTGAACACATAGGAGCTGGGCAAGAATATGATGAACTCAGAGAAACGTATGACCTAGGAAGGTGGGGCAACTAAAGGAGTTTCCTTTTCTTGCTTGAGTAGAAATATATGATTGCGAATATCATGACGGCATATGCGCCATGGCTCATGCATAATAGGGAAGTCGCAGTGTGCGATGACCTATTGCATAAAGTGCTCCGGATTACTTAGAGCGGGCGATCTCTGCCTAAATAATTAGAGATGCGGATTGATTGGTCGGACACTCACGTCGCGGACAGATGGTACGTAAAATGTGGAAATAGCTTGTCCTAGGCATTGTGAGAACCAGAAACCAAAGAAACGTGATTGAGGAGCCTCTCCTTTCATCCTCCTCCTCTGCTTTTCCTCAGTTTTCAGGCTTTGCAAACGCACAGAACGTCGGTCTCAATCTTAACGAGTGTGACTTGGGATTGGCATCAAACGTCACTAGCAAGGTCTTGTCTAGAAACATTTCTTGGATGTCGGAAGGAGATGAGATGAGAGTACCTAAATTCTGGGTGAATTGTTCAATCTCCCCCCTTATACGTTCGATTTGGTGAGAGCAGCCTTTGTCCTAAGTTTTAGAAAATCTTTTAGTTATTTTAAGATATCAATGGTACCATGTGTATCCTGCATGTGGTTGGATTTGTGTTTAGATTTGTGATATCATATATTAGGCCGGGTTTCTCTGATTTGGTCCAAGACTTATAAATAAGCCATCGTTGTAACATCGAATTTAATCTATCTAATCGTTTCATCACTCTTCTTATTTTCTATGTTGAGTATTAGAGCTAGGTGATTCTGAAAAAACTTTTGAGTGGAACGGATCTATGAACCTGGTGCACACCCAGGACACTTTCAGCCATAAGGTGAACAATCTTTCATCCAAAGTTTGATTTTGGAGTTGTTTGTGAAATGGGTTCTTTGTTCATTAAGGAAAAAAATTGCAAGTTCTAGAATTAAATTTGCAGGAACAGTAAATTTCCAGCAAGTAAATTCCCTATTCCGTTTCGGTGCGATGGGTGTTCGGACAATTTGTCCTTCTAACTTTTCACAGAAGAATAACGAGAGAATGGTTCCGCGCGCCAACAGAATATCGGAAATGATGGTGAGCGACACGTGAATGGCAGGAGCTAAATCAGCGAATTCGTTTGTCGACTTGACAAACGGACTTAAATTATCGCTTGAGAATAGAATAAAGACCAAGGACCAAACAAAAAAAAAAAGATTCAAAGGTAGCTCTGCCAGCCAATTGTCCGAAGCTAGAGGATTCATCATCTCAACTCACTAAGATGTTAGTAATCAGAAAGTTTCATCACATAGCAACTACCAAATATCCAAGGGTAAGAATGTTCGTCACCTTTCAATAAGATGCAAGCAGTTAGGACATCTCATCGTATCTCAGTTAGATAATGCAACACGAGCCATTTAGGATAAGCATGATAACCATTGTATTTCTCTGTTTTTCTATTTTTCTGTTATCGGGAATAAGTTTTGAATAGAAATCCGTTGTATAACGCAATTTTATTTTTCTATTTCTGGAACAAACTTTTACTCCAAAAATATGTTTGAAATAGAAATAAGAAGTAAAAAAATTTTACTTTTCTAATTCTGAAACAAAACTGAGAAATAAATTTCTCATCGTTCGCTCTCGCTATTATCTAGTTGCCCACCTGTCACTGTCGTCACCCGCCACCAATCACCCCATCATTTGCCACCGTCTCCCACTGTCATTCGAGATGGAGAAATATTATGTCTTTATCAAACGAATTTCTATTTCAAAAGTACAAAATTTTGCGTGGTTATTAAATGTGTATATTTACTTAGAAACCCATATGGGGAATAGAAATATAAAAAATCTATTTCTAACTAGATATTGATTTCTAAAACAGAATAATTATCATTTATGCCCTTAAAGGGCTCACACCATGTGAACCAAACTTATAACCTTATAGAAAATAGATGTCATTTACTACTAAACTAACCACTAGGTTTATATATTTGTGCATGTCTATAGTTATTCAAAATTTAACCGAGTCTGAGGATCGATTTGCTTCACTGAAAAATTTGACGTTATTGGGAAGTGTTTTCCTAGTAAATTTTTCCTAGAAAATGAACTTTCTTTTCTTTTATTTTCTTTTGTATTTGGTACTGCTATAAACCCAGTTCAAGAAAGTGATTTATATTGATTTATTCATGATTAAAATAGCAAGTTAAAAAATTACAAAGTAAAGAAAAGCACTCTTAGGATATGTCCAGATCTTTCATATTTACATGTTCATGATGAAATCGAATATATTAAAAACAAATATCAGAAAATTTTAACTTAGATATGAATATGATTTTAATTTGAAGGTCAAAATAGAAAAGTAAAAGAAAAGATAAATAAAACTCTGTGCGAAGATCAGTAACGTGACTTCAAAAGAAAAGGCAAGAAAATATGGTCATAGTTTTTGAAAATCAGCTAAAAGAAATAACATTTATAATCACAGTTGAGAGGGAGAGAGAGAGAGAGAGAGAGGGGCTACTTACGCAATTGTGATGCACTGGTAGCGTGATAGTAGTGAACTTGTTCTCACGAAAATGATTTCCCTTCTGACCTAAGGAAAATTCACTGATTTGGATTTTAACCTGGGAGTTTCGCTTAATAAAAAAATTAAACTTATCTTTTATTTTTCAGTGTCGTAACACATGAAAAGTCTAAAAGTATTTTCCTAAATATAGCTTTACTTGAGACAGGCATACCCTAATATTCACCCAATCCGAAAATATCGTGCATAACCTACAAAGAGCATCGGGAATTAGAATAGAAAGATTTGTCTTTATTTAAATTTTAAAAAATTATGATAAAAATGCAATTGAATTTCAATTAATCTAATCAAGATAGGAATGAAAACATACGTTCGAAGGAATTGGCATAGTGGTCTAACAACGGAGATGTATATGTGGATTAGGCACATGTTACAATCTTAGCTCCCCACAAAGCTGAATGCAAACAATTCCCATTAGATCAACTAGTCAAACTAAGCTCGTGTCTTATTTAGTCTATGAGACAAGACATATATTACATGGAATCGAACTCTGTGTACTTTTTTTTATCTCACGAGATTGAAATGCCTAATATGAGATTTCTTGTCCTAATAAAAAAGTACAAACCAAAATATACATCAAAATAACATGTCAGTAACAGTCATTGAGTTCTAGCCTCCGGGAGATGGACGCCTTATCATTTTGAATTGACCTTATTATTTTTTACATCCACTCTTGATTTAAGATTATTTTTTACTATTTTTTACCATTTTTTATCATTTTTCTTTGATTTCAATTTTACTAAAAGACAAATCTACCAATGCTTCTCTCCAGTAACAAAAATTAAGATCAAATGTGGAGCCTACTCCTTATTTGATATTATTTATGATCTTTTCTTTCTTATACTTTTTTCCCCATCTAGGACAAAACTAGTGTCCCACTTTTCCAAAAAATATATATAGTTTATTTAATAGGGAGCTAACCAATTATCGTGTAAATGAGTTATATGTTATTTTTGTACTAGAAAAAATTATTATAGAAAGGGTTGATACCATGGAAAACCTTAAACTAGTATACCTATAGGAATTACCCCAAATAAATATAGATTTCTTTAGAGATTTGTCATGTCAATTGAGTTATTACCGTGTGTCATCTAATTCAACAATTTCAATGTAATATGTCACATGTGTGCCATTTTAATCACCAAAAATTAGTTTAGGTAAATTTGTCACAGATATACCAGTTTGAAATTTTTGGTGACCCAAAAATTGGTTTGGGATAAATTTTTCACAATTGTACCAATTTGGAGTTTTTATTGGTATTAAACCTTCTAAAAATAACCTAAGCACAAGTAAGAGTGAAAAGAATAATCTACTAGTTTTAATGAATGCATTCATTTAATTATAACTTTAATATGTGACATTACATTAATACATTTAAACGGCACAACTTTCATTTTATTCTATGAAGTAATATTCCAATTTTTATTTATTTCTCATGATATCACTTCACAATTTTTTAAAAGATATTTTCAAAGAAATTAAAAATATGAAAAAATAAACTACGTAAAAAAATTCTAAACATCCATTATTATCATGCAAATTTAAAAGAAAATACTCCTTAAAACATCATAACATGTAATATTATATTTGTCTTGATCACATGAAATTATTATAAGAAAACTCATTCATACCATTTGCGAATACATATTTTTTTGTCAATTCTAAATTCACCAAAATATCCAAGGAAACCTTTAGGTTACGTTTGGTCATCTAGATTTCTAATCAAGATACGACTGCGTAACATAAAATATGAAATCCCGAAGATTTTGTTATATTCTATCCACCATTTGGTGATAACAGTAATAAAGTCGAATATATTCACATCATACCATATATTTTTGGGAAATTTTCAAAAAGACCCAAAGTAAGCCGATTTTCTCAAATAAGAAGCCCAAGTGGTCGTTGTCTCAAATGAGGACCTCAAATCGCTAGCAAGCCAAATCTTCATCGGCCGACAAGAGTGTGGCACTTCCAGTGGCTGGAATAAGGGCAATTTTGTCAAAAAAAATATTGATAGAAATTAACAAACCCTAAAAACAAAACCCCCAAACTCTTCTTCATGTTCTTCTTCATCTGCACTTCATCTTCTAGGTTCCTTGTCCCCTCTTGCTTGGAGAACTCAAATTCTTAGTTAACGGAGCAAGATCCCTAACTCCCTGAGTTCCAAACAAATGTGCACCCTCGGCTCTCTCTCTCTCCCCCCCCAAATGGATGTGAATTCAAATTATGCCCGAGATATAGGTCATCGACATCAAGATGTTCTCCATCTCTCGGTTGGAAAGAATCAAGGCTATCGTGTTACATACGAGTTTTGAATAACGAAAACGTGACTTTACTTGAGATTTGTCTTCTTTGTTGGAAAGAAATAAAGACAAAAAAAAAAAAAAATGAAGAAAATGTGAAAAAATGAAGGTAGCGGTTTCTTGTTATGCTTCAATTCGTGCTCTATTAACAAAAAAATTGGGTGCTTCAAGCGAGAAAGGACAGAGAATGGAGAAGATGGAGAACACAAGAAGAAAACGTGAGAACGTGAAGAGTTTGGGAGTATTGTTTTTAGGGTTTGTTAATATCTATCAATATTTTTTTTGACAAAATTACCCCTATTCTGGCGATCGGAAATGCCACATGCTCATTAGCCGATGAACATTTGGCTGGCCGACGATTTGAGGTCCTTATTTGAGACTGGTTTAATCACTTCCGATCCTAATTGAGACAATAGTCACTTTGGATCATTATTTAAGAAAATAAGCTCACTTTTGGTCCTTTTTTAGAAATTTTCCTTATATTTTTTTGTATAAATGACATATTAATATAAATGAACCACAAATTTTACAAATGGAAATGGTAAAAATATCTCACGACACTCTTGTCTACTTTATTTTTATTTGTTTTTTAATTTATTTTACTCTCTTTTTTTAATTTATTTTTTTTATTTCTTTCTTCCCCTTCCATTATTCTCTAATAAAATTTTATTAAATAGAAAACTGTACTAATATGCCTAAAATGTTAAAACGCCTAAAATATGTAATCAATGTATTTTTATATTGAATTTATTTTATAAGATAGAATTAAATTTGAATATATAAATATAAATAAGATTAAATTAAAAAAATTGTTATTTTTTGTTATTTTGAATTTCTTATATTAGAATTTCATAATATTATTTATATTGAAATATAATTTTAGATTTGTCGATTTAAGAAGTTTTAACTTTCTTATTAAGAAATTAGAAATCATATCCATCTTTATCCCACCTCCTTCATGGGATAATTTTATCTTGCCTATATCTCCCTTTATATCCAACTTTATCCCATCTTGAGTAGGCACCACATATCCTAGCCTGAATTTTATCCCGACTGCTAAACGCAACCTTAAAGATAAAGTTAATATTACGAAAAATCTTAAACTTGTATATATGTGACAAATTTAACCCATTTGTAACAAATTTACCCTCTATTAATTTCCCTTAAATTGAATTAATATCATGAAAAACTACAAAGTGATACACTTATGACAAACGGAAGGTAAAATCCCAAACCGGTACACCCATTAATTGCTACGTATCATCCAACTCATTAATTTGATGGAAAAATTTTAACATATACTAATAGAGAGTAAATTGTCACGGGTGTACTAGTTTTGAGTTTTCGTAATATTGACCCTTAAAGATAAGAAATGTATCTTCAGAGTACAAATATGCAACTCAACAAAAAATATTGTCCATCTAGCTACTTGGCTTCCCTAAAAAAGGCTACTCTCTTCAAAAAAATATTTTTTCACTATATTAGATAATAAAAGTTTTCAATCATATTAATAAGAGAGTCATTATATACTTAAAAACAAATAAAAATCAGGGAGTAATTTTCAATGTTATAATGCGGGAAGCTCTATCTTAAAATAGTTCTTCCGGGTCGATTGTTGCTTGCTTGAGTCCTCCGTGCTTAATACATTTCACCACCATGTATTCCAATGGTCCTTGAATGTGTTGATCTAGGATCTTTACTTTTCAATTTGCAGGTCCTACTATTATGGCCATAACCCTTACAAGTATTGCATCTCTTCCCCTTTTTAACAATCTCAAAATGCAAAAGGATCATGCCATGTAGAAGTTGCTTCTCCTTTAATTTTTGAACTAGAAGGACAATCTTTATGACATGTAACTAATAGCTCATACTCTTATGCATTCACATTTTCACCATCAATAATACATCTAAGCAATTTGGGTTCTCTTGAATTTTGCCTTCAATAGTGGTCACACTACAAAAAATAATAGAAAGAAATATGAGTAAATTTTGTGCAATGCATACATCAACCATGAAATTAAATTTTGGAATAAGTGCATTAGAAGTCCTAAAACTTATCACGAAAGCGTAATTGAGTCTTAAAAATTGCAAAAAATGTAATCAAGTTCTAAAACTTATCACAAAATGCAATCAAGTCCTAAAACTTTCAAAAAGTATAATCAAATCCTCAAACTTATCATGAAAATACAATTGAATCCTAAAACTTTCAAAAATCGTTATCATTGAAAGTACTTAATTTGACTAATTTGACAAGTTTTAATACTTGATTACACTTTTAAAAGTTTTAGGACTTAATTACACTTCCATGACAAGTTTTATAACTTAATTGCACTTTTTGAAAGTTTTAGGACTAAATTGTAGACCCGTCAAATAAGTGGGTCGGGTCGGGTTTGGGCCGGGTCGAAAATGATCCGACCCATATTGACCCATTTAACCCGTTTTGACACATATTCATGCAATATAAATATAATGACCCATACCCAACCCATACCTGACCCAACCCGTATTGCTAAAAACCATTATTATTATAGAGAAACCCAAGCCTACTCTAAGTTCTATGCTAAATGAATAAAACTCCAAATCAAATTAAAAAAATTAAAAAATCAAAAATCAAATAAAAAATAAAAAATAGTAAATCAAATAAATCAAATAAAAAATAAAAAATTGTAAATCAAATAAATAAAATAAAAAATGTAAAAAACCTTAAATTTACCTGAAAGGACCTCATATGAGTTTGCCATGTTAACACGTAAAACCAAAGAAATGCCAATATAAGTAAATGACTTTTTAGCTCAATCATTTAAGGAAATCATTCTATTGATTGAATAAATCATTTTTCAGGAAAAGCCAGCCTAGCCATTGCTTGAAAAAGTAGTTTACTAACATCATACTTGAAGTCACATAAAGCAGCCATAACTTTGTTCTAGTTCCCGGAAAACAATACATTATAAATTCCTAGATAATCTTTTTAAATTCAATGATTGTGTTTAAATCCAAAGTGCAGAACACATAATTCTATAGAAGTTCTTTCTGGAGCCTAAGCACACAATGCTTATCTCATCTGCAAAAGCAGTCTTTCTTAGCTCTTTTACAAACTGTGAGAGCTGAGAATGCATCCGACTACAAAAGTAAATCTTGAGACCCTCTTCCTCCTCCTCATCAGAACCTTTTGATGCTTCATCCTCATCACTTGAGGAACTAATACAAACCCCACCAACCTTTCTCTTTGATCTTCCACCACTAATGCTCTCTTCCTCATCACTTTCATATTCCTCCAACAAAATTTCGTCATCATTTGATTCCACTGCAACAGTCTTACTTTGCATTTTCTCACACCTTTTCATAGTCTGAAATCTTTCCTTCTCAGCACTCTTAGAGATAAACTCTCCACAGCTTTCAACATTCCCTCTCTTACAATCTCTGGAAAGTAAGTTTCTGTTACTTTCTCCCTTCCCTCTTTCACCTTTTTGGCTGAATCCCCCTCCAAACTTCACTTTCTTCTTATCCTCTCCTTGGTTTTTCTTATCGTTGGCTAAATTTCTCATCCAATCGGGTTCATCATCAGAATCGGAATTGGACAGAGACTACACACCATTTTTATCAGATTCAACTTTAACTTTAGACTTCTACTTTTCTTTTTGATCGACTAGCCACTACAATGCACTACAAATGATGCTCAAGGTTTTACCAGTTCCTATAAGCACAAAAATTCTTATCAGCACCCCAAAACTATTAGCAGAAAATGAAGTTAGAGAAGATACTACTAGACCCATAAGTATCACTACCAAATATGAATAGGAAACCAAATATGATGTGGAAGAGCTGGACAAATCATAGAAACTGAGCTCAATTTGCACAATACCAATAGAGTCAAAACATCATAATGTTGTTTTTGGTCTTTATAAATTACTCCAAGTCCACTAGTTTGGGGGCAGTTGCTGTAGGAACTGCAGGTAACCCACAATACATCGCTTCCAGTATCAATCCGCACATTGAAAACCTTTGGAGGAGAGCCCAGCTTCACCTTTGTAAAATAAAGCCTGACGATAAAATTCACATTTACAAGGAAGATGGTCAATCCCAATTTCTGAACTTTGTGTACCTATTAGTGGCATTCACCAGACAGTGCACAAGAACATTTCAACCCATGAAACCAAGAATTAATATGCCTTAACCCAAGACTAAGCCAATCCAAACATGAAATCTCTTCCATGGCGTCTCTTAGATGCTGAAATTTATTCCACAGTACACTACACTGCACAAACCATCCACCCAAAAGTAGCATCTTTTCTCGAACCATGACTTTTTGTTCACTCCCTCACACACAAAGCGAAAGCACAGAAGTCTGTATAGTCCATAATGCACAAATTAGAAAACATATCAATCATAAAATGTCCTGAAAATGAGACTGACACGGCAGCAGTCCCTAGCTACGCGAATGGTAAGCATTTCTCACAAAAATAGGCAGTAGAAAAAACAAACTCGACAGAAGTGATATAGAGAAACGTCAAATTCAAATGAGCATTCAAAATGTCAATTGTTTAGCACAGATTAAGGTTTTCGAGCCCTAAACAAGCACAAAACATTCAACCTTACCCAGTTGCAGATCTGAAACTCCAGCTTGCACCCAGAATTAGTGAGTTAAACAATGTCACATTCAATCTCTTCTGCATCTACGAAAGCCAGGTTCGTGACGATCTCAGTGAAACAACCCAACAGCCCGTGATGCTTCAAGATCATCTCCCAAACCCGGTCGCATGCTTCCCCTACGACAAGAATAAAAAAGATGGGTTTTGAGGGGAATCGAATTAGAACAAGAGGAATCGATGAGGGAGGAGGGGAAACTTACTGACGAAGGTGTAAGGTATCGATCTGGGCAAAGACGACCAGATCAACAAAGATTGCTTCCATTCCCTCTCTTTGGAGAGCTTCAAGTGGCGGAGGATGGAGGCAAGGTGGTGGGGGGAGGAGACAGGGGTGGAGCCGAACGTCCTTGGTTGGAGAGCTTCGATGGCGGAGGATGGAGGCGAGGTTGGGGGAGGAGACGGGGGTGGAGACGAACGCGGAGGATGGAGGCGAGGTTGAGGGAAGAGACGAGGGTGGATCGGCTCCTTTGGGCGACGAAGAAAAACACGTTGGGTTAAAAGTGGGTGGAAGATGGGTCAAAAAGACTCATGTATCTTACAGCTAAGTTGGATATGGGTCGAAAATGGGTCAGACCCATTAAAACAAAATATGGGTCACAAAATGGGTATGGACCCATTTTGCCACCTCTACTAAATTGCACCAAGTTTTAGGACTCCAATACATTTATCCCTTAATTTTTTTAGCAAACACTCGTAAATTTTTAATGAAAATTAAATTAAAAATTTGTGATTATGAGAGAATTTGGAGGAAACAAAGTGCAAACAAAACTAAAATTTCTTAATTCTGATGTATGATTAATGCTTGCTTAGATTACAACAATTATTTAAACTCTCATGCAAGTGGTTGATGGAGAATGAATTAAGAAGGAGATGGAGAATGAATTAAGAAGGAGATGAAGACAAAGGAATTGTTGAAATACAGTGGGTGTGAAGAAGAAATTAGGGGGAAAAGAGTTGTTTGAGAAGAGCATAGTTAGGTTTTTTTTTTTTTTTTTTTGGTAAAATTGAAACTAAAGAAAAATGGTAAGAAATAATCTTAGGGATATATTCACTCGAATTCCTAAAACTTGTTATAAAAGTATAATTGAGTTCTAAAACTTGATAATTTAACATAATTGAGTCATTCCGTCGTCGATGTCAATGTAGGCGAACGAAAAATGCCGACATGACTTATTTTAATCAATTCTCTCTCCTACCCGACAACTAGGTGTCCATGTCAACAAAACGCCATTTTGGATAATTTACTTATCCAAAAACAATGACCTCTCTCTCTCTCTCTCTCTCTCTCTCTCTCTCTCTCTCTCTCCACATCTCTACACCACATTCTCCTCCTCTCCCTCTCACTTCTCTACAGCTCCATTCTCCTCCTTCCCTAATCGATGTCTCCTCTGTCTAAACCCTAAGCCCCAAATCAAGTCAATGCAAATCATGATTTGGGTCCCCTTGCGAGTTAGAGTTCTTCATCAAATGCAAGTTCATGTAAAGACTTGTCTCAAGGGCGCCTCAACAACAAATCGAGCAGCATCGATGATGGAGATTGCCACTATCTCTAAGCCTCTCTCCTCCTCGTGGTTTTCTCACTACGTATATGCTGGTGTTTGTATCTTTGTTGTCAATTTGACCGTAACTTGTTGATTCAAAAAATTGTTGGGAGGGTTTTGTGCAAATACACAGGAACTTATCTTTTTTAAATTCTTAATTTTTCTTTTTTGAAATATTAGCACCATTAACTACGAGGAATAAGTGGTGAAGATAATGAGCAAATATGCAAGAGGGGAGTGTAACCCCAAAATCTGTGTATAAAAGGGTGCATTTGCTTTGCTTTCTCATCATCCCCATTCGGTTTTTCTCCTTCCCATCGTTTTTTTTTTTTGTTGCTCAAGATTTGCTATCTATTGGATCTCATTTTGTAAGGCAAAGATATTGTACATCTTTGAGCTCATCATGGATTGCAATTTATGGCTTTGCACCATAGTTTGCCTTATTAAGCTCAACAAAATCAAACATGAAAAAAGTGGAGAACCTGAGAAAAAGCATAGATTTTCGATCCTTCAATTCTTGATATTTCCCGTTGATCAATTGGTTTGATTAGTAAGTTGTGATATAATTGAAAAAAAAAAACGAAAAATATTGCACTTGCATGGTTTTTTTCCCAATTCAACATATCAAGGTATTGTGAAAGCATTCAAGGTACATGTGATATTATTGCAAATTTTTGCCCTCTTAATATATCTTTTTATGATTTCAATTGCTTGTCTTTGGAATGAATTTATTAGAGAGTTGTCTACTCTTAAGCTCACCAGTCAACATGGTTCCATATAAAACAGACTAGAAAACAGTGGAATTTAGTGTGGTTCTTAGGTTTACTAGGAGTTTTTAGTTAAAATTTGATGATTGAAAGTGCTATTTGTTTTTGTTCCCTTGTAGATATGATGGATGACAACAAAGTTTACGTCATTGTTTTCTCAAGATGTAAATTTCAAGTTGGATTGCCGTTAGAATATGTAGATAGAAGGATCGATATTGTTACAATAGATTATCTAATATAATTGAAGTTATTGAGGGTTTGGGTGGGTATAAAATAGAGAAACTCTTTTACAAAGTTCCTAGAAGTAGTATTCTTGAAGATGGGGTAACTCCTAGGTTATGGGATAATTATGGTATGAAAAGTCTATTATATCATTATCTTCATTCTAAAATATTGAATTGTATATTGAGGATGTCAAAGATGAAGAGATGACTACTAAAATAGGGGGAACTAAGATGGGAAATGGAAGTCTATCTAATGTGAATCTTGAAAATTGTGACATCATGAATTTTGACTCCATTTTGGAACATATGAAATGGTTATATTAATTAATATGATATTAATTACAATTATTTTAAACTGATCATTCACAAGTTAATTAACTAAGCGAAAAAACAATTAGGAATCAATACGTGTACAACTAGTGAATTTAAATAGGGATAAACTGCTCGACTATGAATATCAAAGAGAAACAATACCATGCTATTATAAACCAATTAGTGAATGGATATAAATTGATTCAACAAAAGTACAAGGCCGGATTACGGGTGATTCCGCATTACTTTGATACTAATGGTGAACAACGTTAAATCGACTTCCTTTTTTACTTTGTACTCATGGTGAACAATTAATTCCTCACGATTACATGACAACCAAGGGTCACCCACAAACATGGATTGAAAAGCTATCAACCATAATCAAACACACGAAAAACCCTAAAGACCATCCAATAATTTAGGCCGTACTAAAGCCACATTTGATTGAATTTAATCACGAATTTCAATCCAATTTTGATATTGAACTTTCAAGGACTCCAACACTGATCTATTGGATGTCACCTCATCAATACTTAAGTTTTTTGGTAAGCCCGAAAATTTTGGAAGAGGGATTAATAGGCCAAGGATTGAAGCCCACGAAGGAGGTGGGCTCGGCGGAGGCCCATTGAGCTTTGTGCCCACTTTGGTCTGCACACCAGGGGCCCAAGCAAGCCCATATTCTTCAATTGGACCCATGGGTCATTACTTCTAGAAGTTTCATTTGTGTGGTCCAAAATGGAAAGAGAATGCTTGGCCTAGATTGAAGCTTGAAGAACAAACCTTTCAAGACTTAACCCTCAAGTCTCTCTCTCTCTCTCCCCCCTCTAACTAGCCAACCGCCCCCTCCCTCTCATTGCCACCCCTCTTTCCTCTCTTTTGCTCCTTCATTTCTCCTCATTTTTTGCCCTTACTACCTACTACTACCGTCCACCAAAGCTACCACCATCGTGCCTAGTCGCTGGTCGCCATCCAAACACCCATCGCCACCACCAGCCACCATCCGCCTTCCTCTCTCTCTATTGGTTCACCACCACCGAGCCACCTTAGCTACCCCGAGCCACCGTCCACCATTGAGAGCCATCCCTTGTTGTCCCCGAGTTGAATCGTCATCATCCTCACCACTGCCGCCATTTCCATACCCTCGAATCATTTGATCCATGAGTTAAACTCCTAAACCCTAAATTAGGGGGGTTAATCTCAATTAATGGTAGATTAGTTTAGGACTAATCTTGATTAAGTGGTTAGTTATAGCTAAATTATATTTGTGATAATTACTTTCACCGGTATTGTTTAGTGTGGATTAAGTATTGCTTAACTATGTTTAATGCTAATTAATTAGTTAATTATCAATTAGCATAATTTATTATAATTAATTATAATAATAATTAATTATGATTAATCTATTTTGTGGTAACTAATTATTTTGGTAATGATTAATCATGAATTAATTAATTTATGGTGATTAATAATCTATAGTAATTAATTATGATTAATCTATCTTGTCGAAATTAATTGCACATGGAAATAATTAATTATGGTTAATTATTTTTGTGGGATTTAATTATTTATAGGAATAATTACTTATAGTTAATCCTTGGTGTTAATTAATTATTGTAGTAAAGAATAATTGATATTATTTCTTTTGGTGTTAATTAATTATGATTAATTTCTTGTAGTGTTAATTAATTATTGTATCGATAATTAATTGTGAATATTGCTTGTAGTTTAATTAATTATTATGATAATAATTAATTATGAATATTTCTTGGAGTGTTAATTAATTATTTTGGTAATAATTAATTGCAATTAATACCTTTATTGATATTTAATTATTGGTAGAAAAATTATTTATCATTGAATGAGTGTACATAGATTAGTTATAAATAACTATTAAATAATCGCAATAGAGCGAGGAGTGGGCGTTGTGCATGTTATTTGTTCGATTTATATGCTAATATTATACACATTCCTTGTTACTTGAAGCATGTTCGTCTTGAAAATAAAATGTCCATGTTTTATGCTTTGATGGTTATTGCTAAGGAAGATTGTATAAGCACGATCCATGTCTACATCAACTAAATGAAAGATAAATAAATGAACATGAGTAATTGAGATGCTTGCATGGTCACTTAAATAAAACCATCACCCCAATAGGAGTTTAGGGGACAATGCCCAATTTATCAAAAGCTCGACAGGAGTTCAAATACTAAGTCACGGTTGAGGCCGGACAA
Source organism: Angophora floribunda (assembly GCA_014182895.1). Taxonomy (NCBI): domain Eukaryota; kingdom Viridiplantae; phylum Streptophyta; class Magnoliopsida; order Myrtales; family Myrtaceae; genus Angophora; species Angophora floribunda. The sequence goes on from CM024714.1 coordinate 14,308,943, forward strand.
ATGCTCTTTCGGAATGTTGTCTGGGTAGGAGTTCCATGACGTTACCATGCCTGATGGGGCAAAACGATGCCTGGTCATGCTGGAAGATTGTTAACTCGTGTGTTGGCTGTGGTCCAAGGTTGTAATAATTAGAACACGCATGAAGGCATTGTGCATGAAAAAATTTGATGTGTGTTTTAATCATGAGTTAAACCTATTGCATTGATATTGCCATGATTGATTGTATCTTGCAGGGTGCATGTGTCAAGGCAAGGTGAGAACGCCTATGATTGCTTTCAATGGCTATGATTTACTATTATGATAAAGGACAAATGCATGTCAGTAGATAAAGCAAAGTGACCTTCACTTTGCTATTGTTCAGCTATCAATAATAGGTTACACATTTAGGTTACACTCGAAGCAAGCAAACTTCCCAATCGAGACTTACGATTTTGACTTACTAAGTTATATCTCATTTGTTATTATTAATTGTTTTCAAAGTCTTAGTATGGCGCACTACCTAGTGCGATTCAATGTTCCTATAGATTAGAGCACCGTAATCACCATGCGCCTTGTCACTCGGTCGCACTTATGTGTTCGAGTACCACATCCCCACCTTGGGTGAATAAGGGGCTGGATGAGTGGGTGCCCTATGGGTTTAAGGTCTAGTTCACCAGGCAAGGAAAAAACATCTTTGGGCCCCTAAAGAGCTTCGACGGGCCACCAAATGAGGGTTCAGGCAAAGAGGTCAAGGATGCCATGGACATCAACGTCCCTAATGGCATAGTAGAGGATCCCCTGTCCGATTACTCTAACCTGGAGGAGCAAGAGTAGGCATCCGGTGCCTACCCTTTTGACTAACCCCTTTTTTTTTTTATGAAAGTAGATTAACCTAGCCCAAGTATCTTTTTATATGCCACATTGGAAATTTCCCGTGAACAAGACTTCTATAGTTTTTCCCTAGGGTTAATCAAGTTTATAAGTAAAAAGTGGTATTTGTGCAATTGTTTGCTACATCTTTTTGCTTCCCCTATTATTATGATTGGCTTGGTGTTGGTTGATTCATTTTTGCATGTGCTTAACTAAAAGATAAAACAAACTAGTCGACAACGAATCTTGGGTTATCGCAATCATTTGGCCAAAGATAAATAGGGTTGTTGCATGCTCGAAGGTTAGGGCATGACAAAAGTGTTGTTGATAATGTAGTTGGTAATTTGTTTGAAAATGTGATAAGAAATGCCAATGATGGTGAGAATCGGGTCGAGGTTGGTAATAGGAATTTGGATAAAGGTGAGGATGATGATGCATGTAATTTGGTGGATGTGAAAGGGTTGAGTGAGAATGATGATTGAATTGGTAGATGCAAGGAGAAATTTAAAGGAATGTTCAGCGAAGGCATAAGCTCAAAATTAGAACTAACATTGAAGTAGAGTTAGAAACTAATCCTCTAATGGGGAATGCTTCTCAATACGAAACAGAGTATTATCATCCAAATGAAGAAGAAAGTCATCACTTGGGTTTAGATGTTGAGGGTGAAGATAAGGAAAATAATGTTATTTCAAGGAGGAGTAGATTTCCATATTATGTCGTAATGGTAGGAATCCAGTATTTGATGTCGGCATAACAAAGCCAAGTGTGCCCAAACCAATTATAACTAGATGATGTATGGTGCTCTTGATAATAACATTGCATCATTCCATTTGAAAAAAAAAAAACAAATGAATAAATATGCAGTATCACTTTTGAGAATAAAAGCGTCTAGTACTTATTTAACTAAATACTTCATGATTCTCATTTTTACAATGCCCGAAACCAATGCACCTTAATTAAAAGAACTAGTTAGATAACTACTAGGTTGAATGTCACTTGGACTTAATGCAAAACTTAAAAGCATTCAAGGAATTGCATGGCAATTATAAAAAGGAATATGCATAGATGTACAACTATTTGAGAAAGCTTTGCACTACACGCCCCGCAAACACATTTAAGATGAAAGTTGAAAGGCCACTACCAAATTCTCTAGCATTATTTGATAGGGTTTACATTTGCTTTGATACCTATAGTAAAGAATTTTTGATAGGATGTCAGAAGATCATTGAACTAAATTAATGTTTCCTTAGGGGCTTGGTCAAGGGTGAGGTGTTGTGTGCTGCAGGGAGGAATGTCAATTACTAAATGTATCCAATAGCATGGGCAATTGTAATAATTAAGAATAAGGACACATGAATCTAATTCATCAACTTGTTGAAGAAAGACCTCGACATGGCTAATGGCAATGGTTAAGCTTTAATAAATTACCAACAAAAGGTATTCAATACTATAATCAATATTAATGTTTTTGCTTCTTTTTTATTTATCAAGTTCTCATCCCTTTAGTAGTTGAACTTTTGTCAAATGCAGAACACAATGTGTGCAAGGCACTATATTCTAATTGGGGTTAAAATACAAAGAAAAGTAGTTTATGAGATAATTTTGGAAATGTGATAAGAGTACTAATATGACAAATTTTGAGATGCACGAACAAAGGTTCAAGGAGACATCATAGGGTCATGATAATCTATTCCACTCTTAGCCAAAGAACTAGTGTAAAACCTTCTTTGACACTAACATATATGTGATATTATTGATAATAATCTTAATGGAGTTTTCGATGGTAGGTGCATAGAAGCTAGGTGCAAGACCATCATGAATATGTTGGAGGATATTAGAATCAAGATTATGAACAAAATGCATTGTCGGAGAGATACATGTGCTTGGTGGATAAGAAATTATAGTCCAAGAATTGTACATAAGGTACATCAAAATGCATCATGTGTGTGCATGATGATGTATTCCATTTGATGGAATGGATATCAAGGATGCAAGATTATGACAGGTAGTGACAAATATATTATGGACTTGAATTTGAAGACTTGTTTTCGTACAGCTTGGGAAGTTAGTGAAATTCTATATTGCCATGCCATCTATGTAATACACCACAAGCAAAATAGTCCAAGTAACTACCTAACCGAATACTTCAACAAGGACAAATACCTAAATGCGTATCAATTCATAATGCCAATTTTACAGGATACAAATTTTAGGACAAAACCAATAAAAAAATTTCTTAGCCCCCATCAATCAAAAAGATCCTTAATAGGTCAAAAATGAATAAAAGAAAGTAACCAATTTACTTTATTAAAAGTATTTTAAGTAATAAGAAAAATTGTTTGAATACATATACCAATAACAATATTTAACTTATTTCCAATTTAGAATTTGGTGCAGCACAACCCATTTAGAAAGCCAGCCCAACATAACTCACTTACACTATCATAAAACATGTATCACAAAATATGCAATATTATTACATCTATCTAAATGTTTTCTCGATTAGCACATCCAAAAAATGTATAAATTGGATTAGGTCACTGAATTGGATCATAAAACATCACAATATCAACCATTATTAGTTAAGCAAAAAAATTAAGCTAACTCAACATGTTGAATTGGCAAAACCATATATGCTATTGGAGAAATTTACAGTAAAACTTGTACGCTGGCATAAAATGAGAGGGCAGAAGTCTACAATAATATCACATCTACCTCGAATGAGTAACTTGACATTTTGAATTGGGAAAAAAGCCACCCAAGTGCAACATGTTTGACCTTGTTTTTTTCAATGACATCACATCTTAACAATCAAACCAATCAATTAATAGGAAACATCAAGAATTGAAGGATTGGAAAAATTGTATCTATGCTTATTTATGAATCTCTCCACTTTTTCCATGTTTGACATTGCCGAGGTTAACAAGGCAAACTATTGTGCAAAGCCGGAAACTACAATGCATGATGATCTCAAAGATTTACATAATCTTTACCTTACAAAATGGGACCCGATAGAGAGAAATTCTTGAGCAACAAAAGAAACGCAAAAAAAAAAAAAAAGTAACAATAGGAAGGAGAAAAATTGAATGGGGATTGTGAGCAAGCAAAGCAAAGACATCCTTATGTACACAAATTCTAGGGTTGTGCTCCACTCTTACACAATAGCTCATTCTCTTTGCCACTCCCTTCCTCATATGTAATGGTGCTTAGATTTCAAAAAAAAAAAAAAAAAACCAAGAATTTAAAAAAGACAAGTTCATGTGTGCTTGCACAAAACCCTCTCAATAATTTTCCGAATCAACAAGCTACGGTCAAATCAACAATGAAGATACAAACACCAACACAAATGTAGTGAGGATACCTACGAGGAGAAAAGAGGCTTAGAGATAGTGGCACTCTCCATCGTCAACATTGCTCAATCCATCATCGACACTACTCAATCCAACATTGAGGCTCTTGCAAGATGAGTTGTCACACAAACTTTCATTTGACAAAGAACTCTAACTCACAAGGGACCCAATTCCTAGTCTGTGTTGACATGATTTAGGGCTTAGGGTTTAGGCAAAGGAGATACCAATTTGGGAAGGAGGAGAATGGAGCTACAGAGACATAAAGAGGGAGAGAAGAGAATGCAATGCAAAGATGTGAAGGGGGAAAGAAGAGACACCATCGTTTTTGGATAAGTAAATTATCCAAAACGACGTCATTTTGCTAGTGTGGACTATTTGCCTTGATCTAGTTGCCACGTAGGAGAGAGAAATGATTAAAATAAGCCAGACCAGCATTTTTCATTAGTCTAAATTGACACAAAAGGGCTCAATTGCATCGATTTATCAAGTTTTAGGACTTGATTGTACTTTTATAATAAGTTTTCATCTTAAATCAAAGTGTGAGACATACAAGAGATATTATGATCAATTCAAGGTATTAAGGGATGACCAAAATTAAAAAAAGTGGAAAAGTGCAAGCCTATTATTATCATCATCATTATAGTTATTAATTACCTATTGTAAGAGTATCTGATAAACTAATTTTTTATTATACTCAATAAACTTTTGTCAAAATAGTCAATTATTTTAGATGTTATATTATACACGCCCTTTAGGTCGGAGTGATTTTACTAGAAAAAATGTAAACCTAAGTTTCGCTATAGTGAACTTCGAGAATAGGTGGACATCTTCATTGACGTTCCTACGAAGGCAAATATCCGTACCTATTTAAGTATAAAACTATTCTTATGTATGCAATATGAACTTCCATATATCCACACCACTATAGTTCACAAAACTTATGTATCCTCAAAAAGGGCAACATGTAAGTCCATCTTTACATGTAGATGCTCAGATGGATTGGGTAACTCTAATATGGAAGGCATAGGCAAAAAATAGGCTTGGCAACTAGAAAACACATCCACAATTAGGGTTGTAATTGGAATCTTGAGTTGAGTAGTTACAATAGCTAGCTCAATCTCAACTCGTATACTTAGTTCTTGAAAATTAACTCATTCTCTCAATATCAAAAAATATGAGCTCGAGCTAGATTTAGAATTGAACATCTAAATGCTAGAGTTCAACTTGATTATCATAGGGTTGAATAAGAACTCAAAATCAATTTGAGTTCAATAAGCTCAAATATTTTTCTTCCTAATCATGTGCATGAGGGTTAAAAATGTAATTTTTTATTTTTGTAATTATTTAAAAAAATAATGGAAGATTGATTAGGCTTGCAAGCTAGTCGAGCTACATACCGACAAACTCAAACTTGACTCAACAATACTTGAGTTGCATGAGGTTAAGTTCGACTTGAAATTAGATAACTATTGAGCCAAGTCCGAACTACTCGCTCAATTATTGTCGGGTTTCTTTGTACTTGTTGTCGGGAATGAATCGGCTAAACATTCTATTAGGGAGTCTAGTTTTCACTCTTCTATGTGGTATTCATTCTCATTTTAAGTGACTTTGGCTCAATTTCACTTCTATCTACAATGGGTGACACATAGGCCTAGTATGTCATGTTCATGTAGTTTTCTACATGCATAATACAAAATCCAGATGAAAAGTATAGCCAAACTATTCCAAGCTACACAATCTGTCCCCAACTCCATTTTATAAGTCCTCTAAAACGAATCAATCCCCCATGAAAAAAAGAACGTCTCATTCATGATTAAAAGATTTTTTTTTAATCAATCCTACTCTACTACTCTGATGCTCAAACTTTTACTTTACCTCATTGTAAGGTGTGGAGTTGAAACCTATTTCTGAAACTAAATCACCCCAATCTCAACCCCCTGAGAAGGTGGGAATTCAAATTCCCCACCTCCACATTCTCATGTGAGAAGAATAGCTATGGTTAAGAAGGGTTGAGAAAGTGCTAACCCAATCAATAAAACCACATTTGAAGTAGTAAATTTAACCACAAAACCCCTCTTTATTTACAGATAAAATCATCAATTCCATTCAATAGATATTCACCAACTTTAGTAAAATCCACATTAGCTTTCAAACCAACTAAAACACAAAGTAGTCCACCTACTCCTCCACTATGATCAAGAGGTCCAATTAGTATTCATACTACCCCCATTTGGTTTATGGGAAAAGTACCCAAAAAATCCTAAAATGTATTGCTATCAGTTCAGTTATAAACTTTTCAATTTGACAATTTAGTCATAAACATTTTTACTTTAGTATCAATTCAGTTCATTCGGCCAATTTAAGAAGGAAATTAGTGACATGGACGCCAGACATTCTACATGGCATCATCAATGCTGACATTGACATATTTTTAATAATTTTTCGATTTTTTTTTAAAATTTCCTTTTTTTCTTTCTCATTCTTTTTCCTTGGACTATGGCTAGCACCAACCACAAGCATGGGTCAATGAGGGCATGACCCTTATGGCCTAGATGAGGGCGGCCCTCATCAAGTCTAGCAAAGGCTCAACCCTCTCTGAATTTGGTGAGGGCCCAACCCTTGTCGCATGGGTAAGGGGGGGCCTCACTTGACTTGGTGAGGGTGACAAGGGTTGAGCCCTCACCAAATCCAGCGAGGGCCGCCCTTGCCTAGGCAATGAGGGTCAAGCCCTTCCCAATTTGGTGAGGGCTACCCTCGTCGACCCTCAACTGTGGCCACGGACAGCCATGATGCCCTCACTATTGCCCCCTACAACTAGTCACTCCTTGCTCAATTTGGCGAGGGTCACCCTCGCCTAGGCCACGAGAGTCACACCCTCGCCGATGCCCACCTGTGGCCAATTGCCAACCATGGCCGATACTAGCCATAATCCAACGAAAAAGAATGGAAAAGAAAAAGGAAAAATTTTAAAAAAAGTCAAAAAAATACTTTAAAAATGTCCACATCGATATCAAAGATACCATGTAGGACGGTCGGCATCCACATCATTGATTTATAGCATAAATTGGCTGGATTGACTGAATTGGTACCAGTGTGAAAATGTTTATAATTAAATTAGTCCAATTGAAAAGTTTAGGATTGAATTGATACTAATACAATAAGATTATGATTTTTTTTGTTACTTTTTCCTTTGGCTTTTGGGTCTACAAGAAATTCTCAATCTTCTTCTTTGTAACTAGACCTTTGTACGATCACGTAAGGTACCTGGGTCGCTCACAAAATTTTGGAACAGCTCAATATATGCCCTATTTAGACCATACTCACTGAGTGTCTCATTCAATCTTGTATCCGGGCACCCTATCATCGTGACTACGCGACTCCTCAAATGAACACCAACTTGTTAAGAAGATATTGCAATTCTACCCCCGATAAAGAAATTTCTTTCTTGAAATTTGACGAACTCGATTCATTACTCGAATAACTCAGCATACTCTTTCGGCATTTCCTACTCGCCTTCACCTATTGCTTCCACGATTACTTGAAGGCACCACAGAATTTTCTTCGGAGGAATGCGTCTTGTTCGCAACACTTGCTCCTACTGACCAATATTCGATTCGGCTTCTCAATTTACAACACCAGTTCATCCATCTCATCATCCATCGCTCGATAGTCAAGTTCCTGCAGAAGCGAACGCAAGAGCTTGTTTAGACGTGGTAACTTTTCCTCCCCCCAGCGTTTTCACAAAACCTGTATATCCTCAAAAAGGGCAGTACATAGGCCCAATCAATGTATAATCTTGAGAGAAAGCAGCACACAGGCTCACTTGCATATGCAATATACACAGTACAAGCAACGAACAGGCTTAGCGATCAACCGCACATGCGCAACGGGTGACACAACCCCGATACCACCTGTACGCATGCATGCAAAACAAAAGGATAACCAAACTTTCCAATGCTGCACAGCCCATACCCTAGTCCACAATATAAAGCCTCCAAACTTGATCACGTCCAACTGATCAGTCCTCCACCAAAAGATGTATCGACTCCTAGATTTGTCTGACCTGGGGATATGGAACTCGAATGGTAACAGGAATGATATTCTAAGTATAGAACTATAATGAAATTTATGATCAATTTATCAAATAAGACACATACTTCGACTTTCTTGTGTAAGAACTTTGACTCGTAAACATTACTATACTGAATATATAAACTAGGAGTGAACAAACATTGGTTCCGTAAACAAAACTTCCAATGTTTGAAGCAGAGAAGCTAACCATGACAAAAGCCTCTCGCATTCATAGATTCTTGCTTCAATAGCTTTCCTGAAACTATCCATGATTCATTAAGATAAATACACACTCTAATATCGATAATACACTACAGTTAAATGCACACAGCATATATAACATGATGTGGAAATACCACATATGCACAAGCGGATTCAGTACAGTCGACAACTACCTGCTAATGGCTCATCTCTAATAAGACACACCATGGTCATCACCCAGAAGGATGGACCACAATGCAATTATTCTAGGATCTTTAAGAGAGAAGGAGAAAGGATTGACAAAAACTACATCTTTTATCAATTGACTTGCCTTTACACTTTATTAGAGAAGATATTAATACTCAAACAATATGCATAATCTAATCTAACAAAAAAAATTAGCTAGCTTAGATAATAACAAAAAATCCAATAATATCCCTAATATCTAATAATATTTATAAATATATTCCTAATAGGGAATTCTCCAACATCCATAAATATACATCAACAAGCAATACACCTATTCAGGCCTTCAATACGGTAAAAATAAAGGACGAAGGTTCCCTATCGATAACAGCATGAACCGAAGTCCCAGTTTGGCTTCCCTTAATACGGCCATTGCTCAAGGAGCTGAATCGGTCATAATCAGGGTCCAGTAACGGTATACATGGCATAAATTAGAGGCATTCGCATATATTCACCAAGTGCAGCTCGTGCCAATTCATGCCAATTCAATTAAGTTCTGACACCATTTGGTTCATATGCCTGCTTCATTTGAATCAACGCGAATGACAAGTCGAGCATCATGTCACGGCAAATATAAACAAGGGAGATGGACTTATCCTACTAAAATTGGATGCACCTCATTTTTCCATTCAATATACATAAATTGACGTGCCAAACTTATGGAACCATCAAACTCCCTTCACTTGCCCTCGGATCCCCGGACTGAAGCAAAACCCTCATGAATCTCAGATATTTTGATCAAAAACTTGCCGATGATCGAACTACGCTTTGATCAGAAGCCGTGCAAATTTCGGAGCTGTGGGGTCCTAGTGAAGGCAAGAACCTAGCCAATTGGGCTCTTTTCTCAACAATTTCTCTTTAATAGGAGACTTGCCAAGAGAGAACGAGAGGAAAATAAAAGCTAAGGAGCGAAATCAATGCTCTGGAGAATATGCTTCTATCGCTCACATCATTTAGGAAAATTAATCTGCAGAAGATATCTTTGTGATCAACAACAATCGATGCTCAAACATTTATGTTGATGATAAAGATATATTATGTCTGTTCATTTTTATAGGTGATATAGGCGACCGGCTTTAGGAAAACATGTTCCAAATTATTGGACATGAATTTAGAAAATGGAACTGAGTTTCTTGGTATCTGAGTTTTCGTTTTATACTGTGGCCAACCAACTGAATCTCAAAGGGTGCCCAACCAATCAAGAGCTTGGTCAAAGGCTCAAAGCACAAATTTTGTAGCAGAACACGTGAAAGATTTTGATGGTCAGTGCTTGTCTTTTGCTTCGGTGTAGTGAGCATGGAAAAGCTCTTTAGGTGGTCGTACCTTCTTATTATTGAGGATTTCAGAGATAGAAGGGAGCAAACGAGAATAAATAGATTTCATACCATATCGATGCTAAAAGATTAGGAGTGCGTCTAGGGGTGATCGGCGGGAGGACGGCCCTGCCTAGGCTCGAGAGGTCCGAAAGCTAAGCGGCCGAGCTTAGACAATGTCCTTACATGAGACAGCTCAGCCTACCCAATTTTGGCCTAGGCCTGGCTTGGCCTGAAAATCTTGTAAAACTTCATGTCATCAGATAGGCTTGAGAAATCCATTAAGCTAGGGGACCGTGACCCTCATTACGTCCCGTGCCCATCCCTAGCTTTGCCTCCATTAGTCTACAAGATAGCTCGGAAAACTTTTGTTTTTCATCTTTTGTGCAATGTTCGGGAACTTAAATTTTCCAAGTTTTTCTTGCATTGATGTCAAGTGCGTAAAGATTGAATTTTCTGTGCACTGGCCTTGGGATTGACCAGGTGATAAGGGTGTTTTCATGTTTTCAGCTCAGAAACCGATGATTGTAAGTTGGATTCTTTCCGTGTTCGACTCATATATGAGCGGGGACCTCTGACGGTGGTGGGCTTGCTATGTTAGCTCCCCTCTACATAGCCGGTTGACTAGGGCCGTGCCTTCTGAGTGATTGGAAAATTTAATGAGAAGATCTAGCAAGGTTTCTAGGGACCATTTCATAGGAAAGTGGCTGTATAGTTTTTAGCAGAACTAGGAAAACATCACCACGTGCTGCTCATCTGGCAACTACTGATTGGACGGAGGGGCTCACCACCACCTATAAAACTCACCCTTGCATGTGCATGCTTTCCGTGGAGGACAGAAAAGTCGATGGCCCTAGGCCCCCACCACCATACATTAAAGAAGCAAACGATGCAGTGAAACTCGTACACACATGCACAAAAAGGTTCCACGCACTCGAAGGGAAATAGATCGATACACCCTAGCTTAAAGAAACCGGACACGGAGACGATGAAGAAACAACGAATGGGCCGAAAGCCGAGTCGAAGAAGGACATCGAGACCGAAACGACCTCGAAACGGGTTCCTGGACTCGGCCGCCGGGTCATCCTCTGTTTTCCAATCGTGCGATGGCGACAATGAGTCGGTACGTACTGAGAATGGGCACTCTCCAAATCCTCGAGAGATTATATTGCGATGTCACGGTCCACATCGCACGAGGCATGCAATCTCCCGAGCTTCACTCGACTAGACCAAAGCCGGCCGAGCTCACACCAATCGGAGAAGCAACTCGTGACCACAACACTCAATTTTTATAAACGCACTAGTTAACCATCCATCTGTCGCCTTTTCGTGCCCTTCTTCTCTCCATGATCGCTTATTCTAATGCCGATATACGCCGCCATATCTCTTCACGACGTCGTGCCTTTCTCAAACGCAACTGGTCAAAAGTCGATGATTCACCATTGAACATGTAACTAGATCACACTAAGGAAAAAAAAAAGCACATGATTAAGAGAAATGATTGAGTAACGGCATTTTCTTTGAGTCTATGACCTTTCGGTATCTAAATAATCCCGACTAATCCAAAAGTGAGCACTATCGAACCAAAAGAAGGCATCTAATAGCTTTTAATCTATTAAGAATAACAATATGTTCTGAATAACAAAAAATTATAAATTATCGTAAAATCCATATGTCCAAGAATTTGAGATTCATAACAGTTATTACTCTCGCAACAAACAATCTAGCAAAGTACTATGATTAAAGAGAGGCCTTTTCATGGGGAGGAAAAAAGGGGGGGGGGGGGAGGGGGAGGAGATTTAGTGGAGATATACTCATACCCAATTACTCACACCCATGTAGTAAAGGAGAAACTTTTCGCGATTTATTTATTTATTCTATATTTGCCTTTTTCCAGGAGTAGTTGTTGGAAAGGGCCACCACTTAAATGTGTGCAAATGCGAAGGAGGTCTCATGCACTTGGGGGACCCCGTGCTGTCTGCCAAAAGCAGAGAAAAAGAAAAGGAGAGAACCCAAGAAACAAAAGAAAATTAAGGAAGAATAAAAACGAGAGGAAGTGCTTTGCTCGGGTGGAGATTGTCAATGATCGCTATCATGGAGAGAGCCACCCCGCACTAGCCAGTCAATTCCAGAAACATCATACGAAGCCCATCCCTCCCGCTTTGCCCGATCGATCATGGCCCCTGCAGAACTAGATCAGATTGAGATAAGAAAGATAGAGAGAGAGAGAGAGAGAGAGAGAGAGAGAGGAGGATGAGAAAGTGAAGTTTGTGCGAGGCAAACTCGTTCGATGGTAACTCTGCACTTTTCTGTAGTCCAAATCATGTGAACAGTCCTATGTTGACTTGGCCCTTCTTCGATGGTGGTGGTGGTGGCGAGAGAACACGACCAAGCCATCCATCGTGACAGCTCCTTTCCACCACCCATCACTCATTTGGCCCCCCCAAGCTCTCGTTAACATCTTCACCTCATTAAGGAAGTATTTATGAGCTCGCCATGTTCGAAAAGTTCAAGAGATCTATAGTTTTTTGGAGGGGGCGCGCATGGATTCGTGAAACCCCGCTCGGATTCGCGGAGAAAGATTGCAATCGCTTCTCGAGAGGGCGTGTCGGACCCCCCCCCTCCGTGAATCCGGCCTCGAGCTTTATCGGCTTAATCTTCCGGGCACGTTTCTTGATGGTTGTATTTGGCATCGTCGGGTGACCGGATGCACGTGGAAAACTACCGCATCGCATGTCCACTCCGCACGCATCAGATCTCGTTTGCAGCCATAGAGCAAGCTATCGGGAAGCGGGCGGTTAACCAGCTAATCACTAGTCCGGGCTCTCCCGTCCCGCTCGATTAAAGAACGATACGACGTGCGGCGACTGTCGAACATAACCCCCTCACTGTCCCTATCCTACCCCTAAGCATGCATTAAATCACGAACGGGGGGTCGCATCTTGTGGCAAGTTCACCAAGAATAGCATCGACGTGATGATTCGAGAACGATGCGTAAATACAAACCTACGTTCGTACATGCAAGTCCACATCATCGTCTAACTTTAGGGCAAAACAAGACTCGAAAACAAGATTTTCTCGAAGACTTCCTTCCCTAAGATATTCTAGGGTTTCGCATGGGGGTGGGGGAGCTTCGATGGTCCCTCGAGGTTCCACTTACCTGCCGTGAGCTTCCCACCCTCTTCCGACCAATCTAATTCAAACCACCGAACGGTGGTGGGTCTCCGCACGACAGTTCTTTACTCGATTCAACGCAAGCAGAGGTCCGAGACATCCAGCCGGTTGCATGGTCCTGCCTACGATCATTACGTACGGCTTGGGGATCCCACGTCCTGATTCGTTGCGTCAATAAGACTCGACCGGTTGCTCGGGCCGACGGGTTTAGACACGCCCGGACTTATCAGCAAAGACTAAGTCGGGTCACCTGCCATTCGAGAGCCACGAGAAAAGGTATCGGCGATTTAGAAATCTCATTTCGGCAAGCAAGGTTTAGAGAGAGATATCGATGTCCGATCGGTCGACCAAATGCGTACACGGATCGAGGTGTGAGGCCGGGTTGTTCATCGTTGGCACCACCACATCGCTAGTCACTATACGTCTATGACTAGCTTCTTGCATGCATGAATTTCAACTGCATCGACCAATTAATGAAAGCCGTGAGACAGCAATTTCAAGGATTAGACCAAAAGTTCGGGAAGAACTATAGCAGCTAGGAAGCTACAATTGGTCATTTCAAAATCGGGTTTTGACAAATCCTCCATCGTCATGCACTAAGTTGATACCATAATTGAGATCTTCTTTATTCTATCTTGAATCGGGGTCTTTTCATTAAACTTGAAAAAGCAACACGAACAATTATTTTTTTTAAAAAAATTTAAAAAAAATTTCGAATTTGGAGGAAATAAATACATCCGTAATATAAAAAGAATCCTTCTGTTTCTCTTCATTTAATTTGAAGGTGAAATTGAGTCCACTAAATGGAGCCACGGTTGTCCCCGAGAATGCAAAATATGGTCCCAGCAGAACATGGGAAGATTTCCATCTTTCCCATGATAATGTCTTCAGAAAAACTGTGCAACCCTAGCAAAATGGCCCCTACATGAAAGCACCTCTAATTATTGTATTTGTTTCTTTTTCTAGAAAAAAAAAAAAAAACATACAGAACTTATTGATTGGCCAAAAATAAGAAAAGATTGGTTGAGTGATAATATGAACATAATATCACGTGAACTCTTAGGGCATGTTTGTTTAAATATATGAAAAGCGAAAAGGCAACTTTTACATTATAATAGAAAGAATTTCAAAAAATTCTGAGAAAATTTTTAAATGAATCTATATGTTAAATTAATGTGAAAGTTTTCAGATGTTTATATCGAAAAAAAAAATCAAAGTATATGCATAATCAAATTTGGAAAAACGAAACAAAATCAACAAATGTGCCAAACGTCGTAAAGTTTGTCTTGAGTCTTAAATCTTTCAAAAATATAATCAAGTCATAAAATTTATCAAGTTTGCGCAATTAATTACTTTCATTAGGTGCATATATTTTGGTGACCAAAAATATCTTCAACGTAGCTTTGGGCAAATTTTTAGCCTTTCCTTTTCTTTTTTAATGCAATTCAATTTTTTTCCCTACCACGGCGCCACATCAATGTTACGTATGCTCGAGACATATAACGCCGCATCAGTACTTCCCGTCACTTAATTGCAACACTCCCTCGACTATTTTTCACCTCGACCGTACTTTTTCAAAAGATTCAAACCTCGATCACGATTCATGCAAAAGGATCACAAGGAAACCCTCCAAATGGGTCTGGCGGTCCGATTCTTGTACCGGGTACAGTAAGTACTAGAGATCGGATCGCATGAATTGAAAACTTTCTCGGGCGCATCCCCCCTAATCCCGACGCAGCGCAGGTTAAGGCTCGACGCGGTGCAGAAAAAGCTGACGAGAAAGCGCACACACTACCCTCGCCAGCAAAGGACCAAAACGCGACAAGGACACCGGTCATCTTTCTCGACCCCCCTTCCCACTTTGCACGAAAACGCACAAAGAACCTCTCACCGCCTAGCCTCGACGCGTGTCGTCGTCATCACGGCGATGAGCTGAGAGACGGGCAGTAGATGGACAATCCACCACCCTCCATCAGGCCTTTGCTTTGATGGTCCTGCTTCCGCGGCTTATCCGATCGCCGCAAAATGGAAATGCAATGCAATCAATCCCATTTGGTGAAGATTCACTTTCGCGAATTATTGCTCGGGCTCTCCTCTTTTGGAGGGTTAAAGATCGCCGCTTTAGGACTGGGACGGGAGGGAGAGCGAGTGGATGACAGCAGGGGCTAGGGATTTTTACTGTTTTACTGTTTTGGGTTTCGATGTGATCTTCCGCTGATGTTGATGCCGAACCGGGCTACAAGAATTCGATGAACTTGCCATATGCTTTGATGCCGTGTCGACACGAATGGTCTGCGTGTCTGCCTTTTACAGAACCGACTGCAACACGCGAAAGCTCGGATGAATTGTTTGTATCCTGGATTTTATGTCCTAAGAAGATTGGTGGACTAAGGAGCATTTCTGATGATACGGGTTTCCCTTATGTCCTAGTTCTTCTCATCACCAACCACAGGGCTTTTCTATCGTTATCAATCCCAACCTCCATTAGAACTGACAAGTCGAATGAACGATGCCGGAAGTTGTTCTCCCTTATCGGTTGCAACACCAGCCCAAGTTCAAGAATCGCCATCCCTTCCTCCCTGTTCCGTACATCATTATCTGCACCTATGATTAAGCTCCCAGGACAGCTTCTCACACCCACATGAGATTTACGGTTCTACGGTTTGAATACCCAGTTCGCGGATCCACAGGTTGCTCGTCCATTCTCCAACAAAGATTCATCCCCTGTTTCTCTGTTTCATCAGAAGTTCGAATAGCCGATCGATTAAGTAACAGCAATCGCACATAGGCATCTAACAAACATTCATCATTCATAGTCTGGCATGGCGACCCGTTCGAGTAAGGAAAACCAGCAAACAAATTCACCACACAAGAAGTGATAAAAGCAAAAACCATGGTCTGCCAGCAAGAGTCGAATCGTGGTCGTCATCATCATTTTATTCCAAAAGCTAAATGCAGAGGATACACATTCGCATTCATCCAACCTTGAGTAGAGAGCCCCAAAGGTCTAACCAAAATCAAAATTCATGAAATAAATCAATAAGGAAGATTGGAAGATCTTGCAGAAGACTACACAGAGGCAAAAAACAAGAAGTGGAACTACACACTCTGAGGTTGTTTCGTAGCCTCTCTCTCTCTCTCTCTCTCTCTCTCTCTCTCTCTCTCTCTCTCTCTCAGTACCTCCCCAGCTCAGGCAAAGCACTTGCCTTTAACTGATCATCTAAGGGGTCGAACCGATCTATCTCGATTTCAATCCAAGTCAGCTGAATGACACTTGATTCACTGAGTCGCAGCAGCTAGTTGCCACGCCGAAGTGGCAATCAGAGGCCTCGTGTGCCAACCGAGCATGAGACAACCGTTGTTTTCCTCTACCCTGTAACCTTCTCCACCCGCAAACAGGGCCAGCAACATGCTCGCCTGCTTGAACGCGTTGGACCCGAGATGGACCGGGTCGAACCCAGCCGATCCCATCCGCCCCTGCCACTGCGCCAGCGTCTCGTGCCGCTCCACCCGATCCGGCCCCTCGCAGGCCACAACATTGCAAATCTGCCGACCCAAGTAGACCTCGGACATGACCAGATCCTGCGTCGGGGGAGCCACCCCAGACCCTTCCAGGGAGTCGAACAGGCTGGAGTAGTAATGCAGAGCTTCCGTGAATCGGTCCACGAAAACCGGGCCATTGTGATTCGCCTCCTGTTCCACCATCGTCACTATCTTAGGCCTCATAGCCTTGATGGAGGACAGAACCTTGTCGATCGCCCCCGGTCGAGCGAGCAGGCAGTGGAGCTCAAACACCGAGTTGACCGCCACCGTCTCCACCTCGGGAGGGCGGATGTCCAGCATGGCCGGCTCGAGATCAGCCAACGAATTCGCGACAAAGCCCCGGAATTCGAACTCAACCCCGATGGTTTCGGCCAATTGAGCCAGCTTCCAGCCGACCTGCTGCAAGGCGTCGGTGTTGTCCGGCTGTGGCGGGCCAATCCCCGTAAGCCGGAAGGTGGGCGGACCGCCGGGCCTCAGGGCCAGAGCCTGCATGAGGGCCGGCCACTGCATACCCTGCTTGAGGCCGAAATCGATGACGTGGACACGGCTGGCGGTGGCGAAGGCTTCAAGAATCGCCTGATTGGCAGTGAAGTGGGCGAATTTGAGGTAAGGGCAGGTCTCGTAGAAGTGCATCTGGAGGATGTCGTTGCACGAGGAGTCGAGGCCGCTGTCGTGGGGATAGATTCGGTAAATCCGGCGGGCGAGCGCCTCGGCGAAGTAGGTCGCTACCTTGCGCATCGCGCCGTTCTGCGAGGCGGCGAGCAGGCCAATGTGCTTAACGAGCGCGTCGGCCAGCTTCAGGTTCTCCTGCTGGACCGCCTCGGCGCAGGCCATGAGGGTGTGGACGAGCCGCACCCCAGTCTCCTGCGTATCGACCAGGACGACCGGCCGAGTCAACTCGGAGGGCGCCGCTCCGGCGGCGCCGGCCGACGAAGAGGATGAGGACGACAACGAATTCGACCCGCCGTTCAGGGTCTTCAACTTCTTCCGGGCCGCGCTCTCGAAGTCCGAGTCGCTCTGCGGGTAAGCGGCGACGCCGGGAATCGCCCTCAAGTCGTACTCGGAGTCGTCGTTGAAGATGACCTGGGACTGCGTCTGGGCCGGAGTCGGAGCCTGAGTTCGAGACCCAATATGCGAACGGTGGTGCTGCGCGATGGTGGAGGACGACTCGGCCGGAGCGAGGACCGGGTCGGCCACCTGCTGCTGCTGCTGCGGCGGCGTCGGCCCCGGAGCAGGGTTGAGCTCGAAGAGCATGCTCTGGACCCAAGACGAGAGATCGGAGGGGTTGTAGTGGACGGCGTCGTAGGAGAGGTGAGAGATGCCGTCCTCCTGAGCAGTGCCCATCACCATCTCGAGCTGCTCCAGCTTCTGGGCCACATCGGCCATGTCCGACGACCGCACCTTGTACCCAAGAACCGCGAGGAGCTCGTCCACGCCGCCGCCCCCGCCGCCGCCGCCGCCGCTCGGATCTTGGTCGTCCTCGCCCCACATCAACATCTTGGCCTTGCCGGAGGAGGCGGGCATTGAGGAGGTGGTGGAGGACGAGGGGGGCTCGCCCTTCGAGGCGCCGCTATAGGTGTCTCGATGATCCCTCTTCATCTCTCTCCGTGTTCTTTCTTTCCTTTTTCTGATGTGGGTTTTTCTTGGGGAAGGGGAGGGGAGGTGGGGGGTGGTGCTTTGATTTCAGGGATTTGGGAGGGCTGTGAGTGGGGGGGAGGTGGAGGGATCAAGGTCCGTTCATGGCAGCAGCTGCAGCAGGAGGAGTGCAGGGAGATGGGGAGGAGGGTGGGGTGGATTCATTATGAGCATGGTGCTGCTGCTGCTACTACTGCTGCTGCTGCTTTCGCTGGCAGCATGTCTCTTCTCTCTTGATTTTCTTGGGGGAAGAGGAAGGTGGAGAAGCGGGGTGAGGGTGGTGGGAGGTCCAATGAAGGAACAGCACAGGCTGAGGAAATGGAAGGAGATAAGGAACAAGGGGAGGCCATAATAATGGGGGGCCTCTCTTCCTCCTCCTCCCTCTCTCTTGTTTTTTCTTTTTTTTTTCTCTTATCTTTTTTAGGGTATTTTCTTCTTCTTTTTCTTTTTCTTTTCTTTAAAATTTCATTCTTTTTTTTTTTTACTTTCGTTTTGGATTCCGATCATAAATTCCACTTTTGATCATGGGTTTTCTTACCAAGGGCAATCTTCCTTGTGTAGTTCTAAAGTAGCAACTTTTAGCCCTTCAAAGTAAAATAAAAAATAATCTTCATCTATAAGCACTAGAGTTTGCATTTATAACCATCCTTTTCATTTGAAAAAAGCAAGTGGGGAATTTAACTCCACACATTTTCAAGAAAATTAAGAATGAAAACGATTTAATTTCAATAGTAGATTTTGACTTATGCATCCTATAAAAAATAGGACAAAAGTTTAAAAATGAAAATTAAAATAAGAATAAAATAAAATTAATAAAAAAAATACTCATCATTTATGACATTAATAAAAAACAAAGCTAGTTCTATCAATTTTGGTCCATGCCCTTTTACTCTTTTAACCTCATCCATCGAGAACTAAATCCCACCCCGACCTCTTTCGTCAGCAAAATTTTGGGGACGATGCGGTGATGACGAACAATATAAATGAATTGTACCAATGGAGGTTGCTATCGCCGATCAAATTGACTTAAAAGGAATCAAAAATTTTCAACAAATCATACTGTCTTCCATCATTCCATTCCTCAGGGCTCTCACTTCACGCGTCGATTAACTCGGACTTTCTTCACATGAACTCGTTTTTATCATCGTGGCAGCATCAGCTCTTGACCGACATGACATTGTAGCGACCCAATTAAGCAAATTCCACTAGCCGGGAGTCTCGCCAGTGTTATGCCTCAATGTCATACGGGGGAGACTCCGGGTTATTTCTCCCCGATTATATTATAGTCGCGAAAATTAAGATGAAAAGTTTATATTTTGACCGACCAAAAAAAAAAATAAAAATGAAAGGGGATGGGAATGGGAATGGAAGAGCCGTAGCAGCACCGCAATGGCGAAGAAGATAAAAGGAGGGATGGCGACGGCGATAAGGCGGGGGGGGGGGGGGGATTATAGCGAGCGAAGGGGGGTTTAATCAGGTTTTTTTGGGCCGTACGATCTTTTTAATCCGATCTACGAGATTTTTGGGGACTGAGAACGAGAGCGATGGTGGGGCCCGGTCCCTTTTATGGGATTCTGCCCCCATCATTCCCCACCGCCCCTCCTCCTCCGCGTCCTCCCCACCTTCCCACCTTCCCCTCTCCTCTCCTCTCATCTCCTCTCCTCTCCTCATCATAACCGTAAAAAAATCGAATAGTTTTAGAAAATAATTTTTATTAGATATAATTTTTTACATCGCTCAAAATAATTATTTGAAAAACAAAAACCCGCACTACGTTTTTGTTATTAATGAAAACAATTTTTTTTCATCCGTTATTGTATATGATACAAGCGACCTTTTTTTAAAGAAGTAATTTTTAAAATTATTTATTTCTGTAAAACCAACATCGGATTAATTTTCTTTTTTCCCTTAACTTCTTATCAATGCAAGGAGGTTATCGGACATTGTTGAAACAGCCTCTCGACACTGATTGATGTATTTAGTGAAGTTGGGATGATCACGCAAGGAAAGTTTTGCCTTGTGTCAAAATAAGAAATATGTAGCTTCGATTTTACTAAGCCTTGAGTTTGGGCTATCCTTAAGGGGGAATGTTGAAGTATTTACATTTTAAACTGCATATTAAACTTTAGACATTTGGCAATGACTCCATGGAACTTTTATGAGCACAACCCTTCACAAGGAGCCAATGACCTTCTCATAATCCGTTGTAAAAATATGCCGAGGTAAATGTCGAACAAAGGTTACAATAGAATAATTCATTATAAAAATGAATTGGAAAAATGACGTAAATAGTCATTAAATTTTCGCCAAATATATAATATAATTCCTAAATTTTAAATTATTTAATGTAATCTATAAACTTTAATTTAATATTCAATATGATCCCTGAAATTTTAAATTGTTCAATATGGTTCCTAGATTTTTGACAAATGTTCAATTTAGTTATTGAACTAATTATCAATGTTATCCTTGAACATAAATTAATGAAAAGACAATATTGAACATTTTTACATAATTTAGGGATTAAATTGAATAATATTAAAATTTCATGTACTATATTATTGCATATCGAGATAAAATTCAAGGATTATTTTGAATAAATTAAAAGTTCATAAACCACATTACATATCATTTAAAATTTATAGATTATTTGCATCATTATCCCAAGTGATTCAATATCACTCTAGAGATCTTTTCTTGCCAAGGTAACTATGCATTCTCGGTACAATGAGAAAGCTCCAAGGGAGAGTTGGGCCCGGGGTCAATGAGTTTAAGTGCATGTCATGACCATACTAGTAATTTTATTTTGGTCAAAATACTTGTGTGCTTTTTTTTTTCTCTAAAAGTACTAGTGTACTTTGACTTTAGGAATTTTCTTTTTTTTTTAAAGTGAAATTGCATATAATGTGATTTTTTTGTCAAAAGAAATAATGCAAATTTAAATTCACTATCTATCTACCATTATTGTCTCCCTCTTAAAAGACCATCAAAAGATTATCATGATACAATATTTTATCTTAAAACTATGACTAATGTAATAAAAAAAACGTTGCTACTCTCATCCTGCTAAAGGCACGGTTTATGGCTCGTATTAAATAACGTGGATTTAAATAGTGAGGTAGTGGTGATGCATGTTTAGCATTTTTTTTTAATTGTTTGGTTTTTTTCCTAACTTTTACACTTACTCATCACATTCTTAGTATGTAATATTGAATATTTTACAATTTAATAAAATAAATTTTATATACGAGACCAATTAGAATAGCATAAAGGTTATCTCACTTGTCATAAAGTATTCGTTACTTTCCTACATCACACTTTTTAATTAATGTGTCTATAATCTTACGTCTAAAGTTTCTATTCCAATGCCTGCTGCAATAAGTGATTTTTATTGAGATGGAATGGTGAGCATGAATTCCATTTTGTTCCAGTGGTCTTGTTAGAATAATGGGTGGATTTTCTTTTTTCAACTTAAAAACGATAAAGTATAATTGAATAATACATTTTTTTTTTTTATAGCGATGCGTTAAAATGTTTCCTTTTCTCTTTTTTGGACAATACGCAATGGAGGATGTTATTTTTTCTTATGGTGATTTTTTTAGCCAAATAATAAAAGCCTGGCTAATAAGCAAAGCAAAATGTGATTGGCATAATGGAAAATCCCTTTACTATGAAATTTAACTTTGAAGGCAAATACCACAAGACATTCTAAGCTATGTTTACTGTGATATAATTATCATAAATTTTTTTTATGTCATTAAAAATCTTAAACTTACATGTTGTGACACAAATGCTCCAGACTTTTTTGTCACCAAAAAAACCTAAACTTATACATAAATAATGTATACGTTCTCTATTTTAATTCAATCTAGGGTTATTTGTCACACTAATATAAGTTTAGGGATTTTATACAATCCAAAAAAATTGAAGTATTTATCTCAAAACATGGCAAATTTATGATTTTTAGTGACACAAAAGAAAATTCAAGATATTGGTGTCACATTAAGTATAATTTGAGATTTTTTTGGTATCAACCTTTAACTTTAATTATAACTACACATTTTTTATTGTGCATATTACTCTTGTTGCTTTTTCGCACAACAAAAAAATCACATATCCGTGTCTTAATTTCTCAATTTATCTAATTTCAACTCTTTATGATACTTCATCACTGACTTTACAATTAGTTTGCACGTTTTTTATGATCCTATGACATAGTTTACGATAGTACTCAATCAACATTTACAAATTTGGCGTGCTACAATTGCAACACAATAATTTAATTAATCATGAGTCACTTTATATTTTAGTATCATCTATACGAAAAGTATTGTGAATAGTAATTTAAACATGACTATCCATTGAGATCGTCCGTTTGGGATACCTAAAAAAAAAATTGAAAGAGGACAGCTTTTTGTTAATAAATTACTGTTGATATACAGGAATAGGGTTTTACTATTAATTTTAGTAGATCGAGATTATTAAAAAAAACTGATTACTACAACTATTAAATTTCGTGACCACGTGTCGGGCGGGGGGGTTGAAACTCTAGTTAAGATAAGGCCGAAACTGAAGACAAGCGGCGCGTGGTGTCCACGCCGCGACGCCTCGAGCGTGCGGGGAAGACAGCCCTGCACGCCCACGTGACCCCACAACGAGGAGCAACCGCAAAAATAATGTCGTTACTTTTTTTTTTTTTTCTCTGTTTCTCCGGAAAAAAATACGAACCGGGCCCCACGCACGGGGAAGGAGGGTCAACTTCAACGAGCGGACGCGCCGGCCCGGCGAGTGGATGGGACGCGCCGGATCGCCGCGCGGGCCGTGGCACCTATGGGGCACGCCACGCCTCTGGGAGCGCGAGTGCCGCGGCACGCGCCCGGGGCGCGTCGGGCGGGGGGGATCGGGGGCAGGCGGCGACCCTGACGTCACCCCGCCCCCGCGGCGGTGTTTATCTCCTGCGGGGCGCCCCCACGGTAGTATGGGGAGAGATGGAGATCGAGCCGGAGATTCAGACGTCGACGTCGGTTCTGCCGGGCCCCACATCGAGACCGGGGTGGGTCCCATGAAAACGGCCGGCCCAAAAGGAAGGGGGCCTTACCGTACGACCGCTTAACGCCGTTTGGGTTGGAAGTTTTATTTTCCACGGAACTTCGCGAAATCTCTCTCGCGTACGATATATAATCGAGGGGAAATTTGAAAAAAATCCATTTACAAATGAGAAAGTGCATATTAACACGAAAACAACTTCCTATTAAAGATCTGTCTAAAAGTTTAAATCATCTTATAAAAGTGTAATTTATTATCTAATTATTTTAACACTCACGTCTCACACATATACTATATTTGTTCATATACAAAGCATGAAAATACATAATAAAAGAGGCAATAAAGACCCATGAACATCAAAATTCGAGACGTCCCGTTCAATATTATGAGAGAAAATCTAACTCGAAATAATAAACATAATTTATATTGAACCAGACTTGCTAACGCCTCTAACAAATAAAAACCCGAATATCGCCGAAGGCCTACTTATTAGAATGTATCCGAGGCTAGTTGAAGTCAGCAAAAAGACAATTTCCTCGCATATGTCCTTCTCGGGCGAATTCATTACATTCTGCATACGTTCATTTTCGCAAAAAATGCAAACCCATCGAAAATCGAATCTCGACCATCATCGAATCTAACAGGGTCTCGCTCTTCTAAATGGTCCAGATTCGCCTGGGCACTCAGCAACCTATTTGTATCCTAATTTTTTGTTTTTTTTTCCTTACCTTTCTCGAAAATTTTTTCTTTTTTCTTTTTTTTCCCATGTGACGTTGGGGCAAGCAATTGGTTGGGGGGGAATCGTGGGGGAATCGTCCTTTTTCTTTTATAGTTTTTTTTCCCCCTTTTTTTTTTTTTTTTTTTTTGGGTGGGGGGTCCTAACATAAAGACTAAACAGTGAGAGACAGAGAGATAGAGAGAGAAAGAGAGAGAGAGAGAGAGAGAGAGATAGAGATACATGCAAAGGTTAAAGGAGGGGTCCCAGGGGAGAGACTGACTGACATCTCTTCTCTCTCTCTCTCTCTCTCTCTCTGTGCTTCTTCAGTAGTGATGGCAGGAGTAGTCCTCCCCACACCATGTGATCCCGCCACGTTGCCCACCCCACGATTCTCTTCCCCCAGTGGTCCCCCTCCCCCCTCCCCCGCCTCCCTCCTCACCTCCACATGTTTCGAGTGTTGCTTGAAAACATTTTGCCCTGCTCTTTATACTTAAAAAAGAAATAATTATATAAATAATCTCTTAATTTTAAACCTAATATATAGCTTGCTCCTCGAATTTTTAATTTTAATATACTTCCTTAAATATTATATATTTTCATATAGTTCAAAGACTGTATTAAATCTGTATAAAAAAAATTCACTGATCACATTACACATTAGAGTAAAGTTTATAAGTTTAATGACAAATTATACATTAGACCAAAGTTCGGAGATTGTTTATGTCATTCCCTTATTTGAGAACGCGATTGAAACGGATCTTTAAACTTTGATTTGATGTACAATATCATTCTTAATATTTCGATTTGTTTAATACTATCTTGAACTTTAGTCCAACGTGAGTTTTTATTTGTTTAATATGGTCGAATTCGAAATTGACATTACATATTGGATTAAAGTTCACAAATCACATTTGAACAAATTAATACTGCACATTAAATCAAAATTTAGGAGACCATTGATTTCGTTATTCCTTAATATTTCAAAGAAACGGAATAACTGGAAAAAATATATTGTTCGGCGCAATTCATTTTTCTTCGTCATTGTCACTTCTCGATATTAAATATTGTAAGCAATAATTTTTATCGGGAGGTTTTCTTGGACGGTACAACTCTTTGGGGGAACTTTTGGCGAAGGGCCCAAGCGGTACACTTATTGTCCAAAAGAGCTACGTACGTGCTGCATGGGGCGGTGTAAATTTAGTAAGAAAACCACTTTTTTCAGTGAAATAATTACGTGTCACCTTTCAAAAAGAATATGCGCTTTGGCTAGCTCAAATTTAATTTGCTCCTAAGATAGCATGAGCAAGACCTCTATTGGATTATATAGACGCGAAAGCTCGGCTATCATGAAGCAACCTTTGCAAATTCCCTTTGTCGGTTAAATTCAAGTCATCAATTTCTGCAGACAACCTTTGAATCGAAGCGATTTGTCGGCAAATGAGAAAATCCGTATATACAGACTTCAGTCACCGCGTTAGAAATTTTCCAGACACCTTTAGACTCTGGAAATCGCTCGCTCCATCGGAAGGCCACGATTTGTCTTTTTATCCATTGACCGTCGGTTCGAGGGGGACCTAATTATGAACCGAGGATTTATGTAGAGAAGATTAGATTGGATTTACCTAACTAAAAATCTTGATGGACCGAAGTAGGAGAAGAGGGAGGGAGGGAGGAAAAGGTGTGCACTCCAAAAGAGGAATTCACACCAATCATGGTCCGCTGGAGGTGGCAACTTTTGGGTTTCCATTGGCATCCTCAGCACTCCCAAAATTGGAGCCAATCATCAACTTTCCCTTGACAGGATTCCAGCCCTCATCCCCAACCCCAAGTCCTACCCTATAAAAGACTCTACACAAAACCCTAATTTCCTCAAATTTCTCACCTTCCTCCAGCAGTCCCCCCCACTAACTCTCTCTCTCTCTCTAAATGTGCAAATTTCAAAACCCAAAATTGAAAGGGCCAATGGAATATAGGTCTTCTCCCCTCTTCTGCCATTAAATGACCTTCCCAACAAGACCCTAAACCTAGTTCTCCTATGTTTCACAATATGCATAGGTCAAATTTCTTTTTTCCTAGGATCTTTTCTTCCATTAACCCTTTTGAAAACCTTGAAAAAGTCTTGTGATAAAACATATCAAGGACAACATTCTTGCAATGTTAATTGACTGGTGTTACTGTTTTGGAGTAACCCATTTGACTTTTCTTTTCACAATGTGGAGATAAGCTTTATAGTACGCAGAACTAATTCTATATAAGCTCATGAAGGACAAATTAAAGAGAACCCAGAAGAGAGTCTTCTTTCGTAGTGGCATCCATCTTAATTAGAGCATTAATAGATCCATATGCAGTCTAAATTTCTTAGACTATTAATTGACAATTGTCAGTCAGAACAAACTCTTTCCATTATTGAACCTATTTTGACGAGGCGATCAAGAATCCCATCGTCCCATAGTAGATACGCACTATCAATATCATGTAAAAATCTCCTAACAAGAATCAACTTTCATTTACCATTTAGAATTCGGTGTTGTAATGACTTAATTGATTTCCACTCTTTCAATGCAACTTAGGCCAACTCGACATGGAATTTGGCTATTTCACCAGAATCTCAAAACCCCCAAGTTACACTATACAGCATATCCGCAAATGAATGTAATGAATTGCCACGCATCCAATTTTCTTCCTTCCTTTTTCTTTCTTCTTTATATAAAAAAATGCAGGCAATATGTGTAGTGGACCCTCTTTCCTCCCTCCCAAATTTATAATTGGCCGGCATTTGTAAGTATAGATACATATTTCTTGACTCTCTATCTCCTAGGAGCTAATAGAAGCGACTAGACATAGTCAGCCTTGAATTACACTTCATTTTTTCCAAAAAAGAAGAAAATCTTCTCCTTTTTATTTCCTTAAATAAACAAATTGATGTCTCTCTAAAGTGGCTTGCCCATTGTCTTTTGGGTCTAGCACAAAATGCTAAATCAACTCTCTCAATGGTCGCATAAATAAATCCTCTAAAGTTACGTCGCTCCCTTCTCCGTCGCCCTCACTTCCCCTAGTCAATCCAACCGCATCGACATCTCGAAACTCATGAAATCCCTTTCTTTATCCCGGACGGACCAAAAAAAGGAAAAAGAAAGGTTCGTGTTTAGTTTAAATGACCAGTTCCGGACGGTCACGACAACTGCGCGGAACGAGCATTGCCGTCGAGAGGGAATTTATCGAAGACACCCATCCCAGAATCGAGAGCCGAAATAATATTTCTTAAAATAAATCACAAGCAGAGCTAAGACCCGGTCATGATTAAAATCGCAGATAAAGCAATAATCACATAGTCCACAACACCCCGTCTTCATCATCATCGTCGTCGTTCCTTCCATTTGTCATAAGCATCTCTCGCTTCCCTTCTCCTCCTCCCAATAATTTTTTTTTTAAATACAAATAATTTTTATTTATTTCAAATCCAATAATTTATTTTTGCAAAAAAAGAAAAACCCTCGTTCAAATGCAAGTCAATGAGATTCCTTTGCGTAATTTAAAGATCCGTCAGATGTACAACACATTTCCCAACTAAATTAATCCCCTCCCCCCTAAAAAAAAACAAAATACCAGAGTCCCAATTGAATAATATATAAATACATAAAGTAGTAAATCAATATTTTATTATTTAAAAAGCGGGACCAATCTCGTGGGGACTCAAATTATTTAATTGCCACATAAGAATATAACGTTCACTGTTGTCGATTAATATAATTATTCGTGGGTACATTAGATAGATCAGTGTTGCTTAAGTAATCACGCCGGCTGCGAACGCTAAAAACCAAGTACATATTCCCAAGTTTTGGAAAAATTAAAATAATCCCCTACATCCTTATCTAGGCCCTTTGATTAGTGCTACTTGTTCCTTAGTACCCAGCTCTTGATTTTATTAAATTTTTGTAAATTGTATTTTATTATATGGTTTTTTTATTGACAAGTTGCCATTGTAGCTGATATCACATTGAAAATAATGGGAAACTAACCAGCCGAAAAGATAATAATTATAATAGTAATAATGATAATCATGGGACAAAAAAATACAAAAAAAAAAAAAAATAAAATAAAAATAAAGGATGTATAAAATGTTTTCACACGAGACTTGGTGATGGTGATAGAGTTACGATAACTGCTCATCGTCTCCTGCAATTTTGGCTATCCAAGAAAGGAATTCATCAGGGAAGATATTAATAATATTAATAATAAAAATTTATACCAAAGATACTTTCTTCAAGACCGCTATGTGATTGAATATGTTCTCCTCTGCCGGTCACACTGATCGAGGACTCATTCTTGTTACCCTTATTCAAGCTTTGATTCGTATTTTTACAAAAGTGAAACGAAAGTCATTACAAGTAAATGGAGAGTCCCCGACCATTCGAGTCCTCGTGACTTGGAAAGTGTATCGATAATTAGAGTATGGGGTCTGTCTAGGGCCATAGGACCCAGCGATCCTTTTGAAAAGGACGTGGACGATTGCCTAGAATTGGAAGGTGTGGCCCAGTTGCACCCAAGTCAAGCTTGCGCAGCTCATATGATTGTTATACATGTTTTAACATGTTAGGCAGCCTGGGCAATGTTTCAGGCCCAATTAAGGGCTCCATCGAGATTATATCTGCTCATCGATCACCTCTTGAATCTAACGTAGTACAATTCAAAAGGGTTTATTTAAAGTTGAAATGAAAGCCTTAATCGAAATTCTATAGGGGCTCTTTTCTTTCGAACGGAGTCCAAAGGAAAAAAAAAAAAGATTTTATATCTAATATTTTTGTAAATCAAATAGCATTTTTTATTTACTTTATATGGACACCAAATACGATCAAATTCAACTGTTGAATATCCGAATATATCATTTCTTATAGTCCCGGTCATTTCGATCTTGATGACGTCACTCATGGTACGAATGGCAAGTCTTTTCGATTAATAAAAAAATCATGTCAATCAAGCAAAATTCAATGGTCAAATAACATCTTCATCGCGAAGGGAAAAAACCAACAGAAAAAAATATTAGAAAAATAGGAAAGAGACCTTGAAAATCACTTAAGTCTTCGTGATATGACAACCAGTCGGAATTTATTCATTTTGGTCGTAAAGTTGAATCTAGCCTCGTTTAATAAAAAAAAATACCAACTTTATATATTCGAGCTATAAAGTCCCCTTTTTTCCATAAAATAAAGAATAACTAGATTCTGACTTTGAATTGAAAATACTCAACTTTTGTCTCAATTTTACTTTGTTTTGTAAAAATCTTCAACTTTACATTTAATTTCAATTTTACTATAATCTTTATTTTTGGGTCCTATAAAAAGTCCCTAACTTTAGGTTTAGTCACAATTTTATCATAAAACTTTATGGTCTTATAAAAACTACGTACTTTTACTTAAATTACAAATCTGCCCACATTAACCCTCCATCCAAAATTTATTGTTGACAATTGAGAGATGTAAAGCTCCTAAGCACGAGCCGTCGCAAGCTCTCTGATTGCAAATGATGGAATATTTCTAAGCATGAGAGATTGACAAGTGCAAACACCGAGGGAAATTTCAATGGAGAGCAAATTTGAGACTCAAATAAAAATTAGAGAGAAATTGAAACTGGACTAAAAGTTGAGATTTTTATGGAACAAAAAAAGTTAGGGATAGAATTGGTATTGGACATAAAGTTAGGGTTTTTTATGATAAAAAAAAGTTTATGGTAGAATCGAAACTGGATCTAAAGTTTAGAGGTTTTTCATGGGGTAAAAAAAGTTTAAGATAATATTAGAACATGACCTAAAGTTGGACGTTTTTTACGAGACAAAAAATGTTTAAGGTAGAATTTGAGATTGGATTTAAAGTTTGAGGTTTTTCATGGGACAAAAAAATATTTAAAGTAATATTAGGACACAACCTAAAGTTGAAGGTTTTTAAAAAAAAAAGGGTAAAATTAGGATAAAAACTAAAGCTAGAGGTTTTTTAGGGTATTAAACCCAGAATTAATTTTAAAAAAATGACATCATTTTTGTGGTCATTAATTTGTATCGCTACCGTAAGTTAAGTATCGGTGGTTGTTTTCACCTTGGCACGTAGGTTTAAAAAAAAATTAAGGAAAATTTTCTCGTTCCATTCCTAAACTAGAGGAACTTTTCCCATTAAGTCCTTAAAAGTTCAATCCGTCTTATTAAATTTACATAATTTTTTAATTAACTGAGTTTCTTTGACGCTAAGTCCGATCAATTTTGAATTGACTTGACTGTCGGACCATACTAAAATATTGACATGCCTTTGGGAATCATCGATCAACCACCTGAAATATGACGGTAGCTTCGGCGGGCAAAAGAACTGCTCGGGTTCTTCCGGCGAGTGTAAGCCCAATCCACATGCGACAAGAGCGGGGCAAGGCTTAGCTCCGGCGACGAGCCCCGACAGTAAGATCTTCCGATTTCGGATTCGGATAGAGAGAGAGAGAGAGAGGGTGTTGAGAGGGACCGGTGATGACAAATGGGTGTCAAATCATAGTGAGAGAGAGAGAGAGAGCCCCGTGAATCACGTTTGGGCGGAGGCGACCGTGTCCCGTACCGGAGGATCTTTACCTCCTTCCATCCATCATCGAGCGCACGCTACGGAGATGATGATGATGAGAGGGAATTGAGAACGAAAGCCACCAGCACCTAAGTTACAACGGAGAGATGGGGCGACATCGGAGCGGCGGCGGCGGTGACGACACTATTTCAATCCCACCTTGGGCTTGCCCATCGAGCTCGAATAACCTGTCCTCGAGCATTTCCCGGGGCGGACTTACTCGACCCCGGTCCCGCCCGGACGTCTTTGAAAGAAAGGAGAGAGGACGAAAGAGAAGTACCGAATGTCCTTCTGCTAGACTAAAATTATTGACAGAACCAAAGATAGTTGACCTGAAGATCGGCTCCCTAAAGTATTTAGTTCACCTAAAATCAAATTATCGAGTTACGAAAGTAAGTTAGATATTTGTAGCTCGAATAACATGCGAAGCTTAAAATCACTTCCACATGCGATGGTGACCACGCCAAATCTCACGCGATCTGAAAATCATCACATAGAATCGAGCCTATGCCGAGTGCAAAATCTTCCTCGGGTGCCAGAAATCAGGGTACTAAAAGAAAACCTCCCCACATCAATGAGGCCAGATCTTGCAAGGGGGTCCATTTGACACCGTACCGGATCTTTCCCATGTGCAGCATGTTCCTCCATTTTCATTCCCTTGCTTCCAAAAGACCATACCACCCATCAAACTCCTCCTCCTCCTCCTCCTCCTCTTCCTAATCAAATGCAAATGCATCTGCCATTGATTTTGAGGCAGCCCCTTTTGCCATTCATTAAAAGGCAAAATAAGAAGGGGAGGAGGACATGAGATGGTGGCCCCTTTTAGGGGGCCAAGTTTTTGGTTGCCCCGTGTCCCTTTGGCATGTGACTTGGGGACAATGTCCCTTCAAGGTCCCATCTTATATGATGGAAAATTAGAGAGTCCAAATAATCAATCGTCTCGGGAGAAATTATTTTTCGACTTTTCGATATATAACATCTTTCGTGGACTAAATTTAGATTGGGAGAATCACCAGAGGGTTGTCCCAGTGGTAATGGAGAGGTCAGAAGGCTGAGCTAATTTCAGATGTGGGATTCGACAATAGGATAAAAATTTGAGAGTGAGTTGAGGGTTAGAATATGACTGATGAAAAAGAAAAATTTAGATTGGGATAAAACAAATTCTTTTTCTAGTAACAAAGAAATCACTTTTCCTAAATCATTAAAATAAATGAAAATTAACCGTTTTTTCTTGAAAATGATTTTTATGGAAAATATATATTTTTTACGATGAAATTTTCGGTGAAAGAAGCTCTAAATTATGTTGCGCTAGAAGGCCAAGAACGAAGAGCCTAGTTGGGTGTTCAACCGGCCCAAACTATTTCTTTTTATCTTTCAAATCTTGTGGTGATTGGGTTGGGCCTGTAGATTCTCCAACCCTAACCACAGCTTCCTCCTTTTTCCTTTCTATGCTCAAAAAGTATTTTACACATCGATTACACAAGATACGACTAAGTTAGAAATTCACAAAATAGAAGTAATTTAGGTTTCATTTAGATAAAATAATAATTATCTGATTATATTTTACTTTCCTAGTAAGATTTTTTTGACTAGGTTAGGGTTTCACAAAAATGAAGCTTACCGCCCAATTATATATATATATATATCATGTCAGGTTTTGTGCTTTGTAAGCCCAAATAAGCAATCAAGAGGGCGGCGAATTGATTTTCAAGAAAATACAAATTGGCTTTGTAGAATCGAACTCAATAAAAATCATACTTGTGGACACTATGTGAACTTGCAATATAAATAGCGAAAATTAACGAGTTTAGAGAAAGAGAAATAGCGAACCTTATAACCATTTTTAGGTTCATGACTATTTGCCTACATCCTCTCTTCCAATTCTAGCGGACTGGAGACATCGAATGCCGCTAGCCTTCTTGAAGATGTTGAAGTAGCTACTCTTACTCCCTATAAGAGTAATATACTCAATTACTATGAGTCGGGTCTTCAATTTAGGAACTCCAAATGTCGTAAAATCTATCTTTAGGAAGTTCATATCGATGCTTTCAGAACCGTATCGGTGATGTGCGGTTCTATTGACTTAGTCAGATTTTATAATGGCCGATTTGAAGGGACTATCCTTAGACAAATTAAACTATGTAAAGATGGTGCATCTAATAATGCATGGAAAGCTTGCCTGGGATGGGGTGGGGGTTCGCATCCCCCAACCATGGTCCTATCTCGTTAATTCTCAAAATATGTAAAATTAATAATCAAATAGTATATTACAAACCGGCTAATCCAATATGGTTTTCCAAACATCAGTTGATGTTGGCATAGTTGAACCGATTGCACAATCTGCGATTGGTTCTATACTGTTTTGCTAAAAATGATGAAATATCCATTAATAATATGAATGGATCGATATGAATCGACAAAGGTTATGAAAATAATCACCGTCAGTGATGTAAAATAAATGAAAATAAAGGAAAAAAGAAATTAGATGATTTTTGTAGCTAGCCGCCACTGTCATGTAGGGGTGGCAAATGATATGTTGAATTGAGTTTGGTTGTGTCATAAATGGGTTTGACTTAAATCCACCTATTTAACATATATTAGCCTAACTGTTAAA
This sequence comes from Angophora floribunda, assembly GCA_014182895.1. Taxonomy (NCBI): domain Eukaryota; kingdom Viridiplantae; phylum Streptophyta; class Magnoliopsida; order Myrtales; family Myrtaceae; genus Angophora; species Angophora floribunda. The sequence goes on from CM024714.1 coordinate 14,342,296, forward strand.
CAATTCAAATGACCTATAGGCTATACCTATTCCAGCCCAGAGCCAATCCAAACCCATGCATATGGCCCATCCAAAAAATAAAGAGACAGTTCCAACAGTTCATAAAAAAAATAAAATGAAAATCCTTTCTATTCCTAAAAAATGACCTACGTAAAAACATAAGTTTTTTTTATTTAAAATAAATTAAAACCATGCCCTCATAAGGCTCGACCCTTACCAAAACTGAAGACCATGGATTCAAGTAGATCAAGAGGCAAATTTTTTTTTCCAGCTAATAACCTTTTTGGACTTAGATGGATTGTGAATGTACTTGTTTTCAGACCCATGTCTAGTTGGGTTTTAATATTATAAGCCCATCCCATTGACTTTGAGTTAAAAAAAAAAAAAAGTCGTGAACTCATTTTGCCAACCTTACCTTGTGATAATTTGATCATGATCTTTTTGAAACTTATGTTCTAAATTGAAGATCAAACTTGAGAAGTGAAAAGGAAAATGTAATCCCGAAAATCCGTTCCATGGTCCGTGACCTAGAGTCTTCCCTTCCCCAGGATGGAGCATGCTCCTATGATTGGAATCTTAAATCATTTTAGAAGTCACCATCAATAATTTCTTAGGCTGATTTGAAAGTCAACTAATCACCTCGTGGTGAACTGATGAATCCAATCCAAGACAGATGGCAAGCTCAAAGGAAAAAGAATCCAATTCCATACAATAGCCAATACATCCCGAGTATGCATGAAAGATGGTGTGCAATTTACAATAGTATGTATGTTGAATGTCATTGTGCGATTCGTGACAAAGTGTAATGTCGTATAATTATGTGTTTATTTATGCATATTATTCTATTTTACCTCCAACACGCCTAATCATGACATGCTCAATTCAAAATGCAACATTCCATTTACAATATAGTGACAAGCCATTATTTAGCTTATAACTACAATTCTGTTCATTGGTTGTAGATTAGCATTTTAAGAAAAAAATTACCAAATTTTTTTTAAATCTATTATAATTGTGCCGATTTAGTCATAATATTTTTTTTTTTTTGGATTTGAATCTTAAACCATTTGCAATTATGCTAGTTTAGTCCATTCAGCCTTTGGTCGATCAGCACTAACGTGGCCGTCGGCCAATGTCGACGATTATTTTTTGTTAATATTTTATTTTTTAGAATTATATAATTGAATTTATTTATTTATTTATTTTTCCCTCCTTCCTCCTCCCTCCTCCCTCGTTCTTCCTTTCCTTCGACGACTGAGCAAAGGGGAGGGATGGTTGGTCGCGAGAGCAAAAGAAAGAGGGAGGAGGAGAGAAGAGGAAGGAGGAGAGAGGAGGAAAAAGAAAAAAAAAGAAAAAAGAAAAAAGAAATAATTCGAAAAAAAATAAAATATTAATAAAAACTAGTTATCGGCGCTAGTCAACCAAATTTGGTTGAATAAACTAAACTTGCCCAATTACAAAAGGTTCATGACTCAATTGGCCAAAAAAATAATTTTATAACTGAATCAACATAATTGCAATAGGTTCATGACTTTTTTGATAATTTTCTTGCCTTTCAAGAGCTCAATAAATTACTACTTGCAATGAATAGATGCCAAATTTTCGACAAGGTGGAGTCAATTTTATTCAAAACATTTTTGATGATTTCTAAAAAAATTTCGAAAATAATTATAAATGACATACGCACGGACCTCGGATTGAGTCCCTCCGTCGTTCATGAGTCTCCATCCCTCTTGCCTTTTCAGCTCAATCTCTCGGTGCATAAACCCAGGGTCGACATTTCGAACCAAAAAAAAAAAAAAAACCTAGGGTCGACTTATATAGGGGGATTTTCTATAGTTGCAGACATTGCAATGATCCAAATAATAGCAATGCCAACTCGAGCACCACAACTTCTTTTCTAACGAAATACAACCAGTATCCAAATTTATTCTGAGATAATAATGGCCTATTTCCTATCATAATTTTATTTTTACTTTAGAAGCATAACGATAGGGTTTCGTGATTTCAAAAATTATTTCAATATTGAAGTTTTTATTCAAGAGAGCCAAAGTTACAGGAGTGGGTGCTTATACAAAACTTACCTTAAAGAAAAATGCATAGAAGAGCCTCTTATGTTAAGCTTAGAATGCCTTAGAAAAAGGCTCAAAACGACCTTGATATGACGTCATTTATTTATTTATAAATTTATACGTATTTTCTTTTGGCTCCTAATCTAAGGCTCCGTTCGTTTCACGGAAAATAATTTCCGGAAAACGTTTTCCGGATTTTCCGACGTTCGTTTCACGGAAAATAAATTCATCGTGAAACATTTTCCATGTGAAGGAAAAAAATCTTCTAAAGTGAGGAAAATGTTTTCCACTTTTCAAAAATGGAAAATATTTTCCACATTCACTCTCTCTTATCTTACACTCTCCATTAGTCCTCACTTCTTTCTTTTTATTTTTAGATTTTTTTATTTTTTCATAAATTCGAATTTTTTGTTATTTTTTAATAAAATCGATTTTTTTGTTATTTTTTTAATAAAAATGATTTTTTATTTTTCTTTATTTTTCTGTCTTTTTTTTTGCTATTTTTCTTTTTCGGCCAGTCATCGGCCACGGCTACAGCCGGTGACCAATGACAAGCGAGTTGAGCTCGCCAGATCGGTGACGCCCGAGCATCACAAGACGGAAACTTATTTCCAAATTTACCCCTTTTCAAAATAAAAAACATAATCCTCTCTTTCCTCGCTTCACGAACCCAACGCCCTCGTCTTTGCTCTTTCTTTGCTCCCTTCAAAACAATCGAATCCCTCCTTTTTAAAGTAGAACAAAGTCAATCACTTGCCCTAATTGGTCGATCTCCCTCACTCAGCTTTTGCATGGTATTGTGCTTCTTCTTCCTCCTAGTAGTTCAACTACTTTTCAAATCAAGCTCGCATAATTCGCGATGCCGATTTGAGAGGCTCGAGCCTCATTGCCTTGAGCTCACCTTGCCGATGAGGCGATCATGTGAGCTTGCCGGGTAGGTAGGCAAGCCTCGAGCCTTGCTAGCAAGGCGAGCTTGAGGCATGGCCGGCGATCGACCAAAGAAGGAGAGAACACAAAATAAAGAACAAAATAATTTAATAATCTATTTTAAAAATAATAAATAACGTTTTAGAAAATAAAAATAAAAGTTATTGAAAAAGAGTTTATAATGGAAAATATTTTCCCAAGCGAACAACGGAAAATATTTTCCACTTTAAAATCAAGTTTTACCCGAACACCGGAAAATAATTACATTTTCTTGGAAAATAACTTTTTTCCTAAAAAAACATTTTCCGTAAACAAACGAAGTCTAACTTCAACCGCCCATTTGTCTATCATGTGGTGCCCCCATGGACCCGATTCCGATAACTGTCTTGAGTTTGATGATAAATCTATTTTAAGAATAATTAGTAACCTCTCTTGGAAATTGAAACACTCTAGATGTGGATTTTCATAATAAAATTCATTTAAATGTAGCACACTCCTATACCTGCAGTTCACATAAATTATTTTTGCCACTATTCGAAATTGAATTTTCACTAATGAACAAATATATTGTATCTAATCACTATAGCCTTAATGCGATATGAGAAATATGCCTATAACTTTCATTAGGCGTTTGACAAGTAATTGTATCTCTAAAGCTTTTTTAAAAAAATTATCAATAAAAGAAAATTACAATTAAGTCACAGTCATTATTGTTTCACCAAACGGGCTCTTAGACTCACCATGGATTGTAAGCATTGACGTCACCTATCGACTGAAAGGCCAACTTTTTATTTTATTAGCAAGTTATATAGATTGGAAAAAATAAAAAGGAAAGGCTTAATCCTATAAAAAAAATCATAATTTGATATATTTGTGACAAATTTACGTTTTTTTACGTTTCATTTAATCTTTTATTTTAATTGCAAAAGTGAAAATGCATGTGTTGAACAACTTGAATGATCAATGTGTGACGTGGATCCGGCATAGTATTCAACATATATGAGTATTCTAAACGGCATTTTTTCAGGAAAAAGGCTGACTAAATAAAAATTGTGAAATTCGTTAATTTTGCTCCACTAACATCCCTAATTTTGCATCAACTTTCCCATGAGATTTAACTAGATTTATGGAAAATTGACACAAATAATCCCTGAACTTTGGCTCAATATATAATTTGATCTTTAAATTTTTAATTTGTTCAATGTTATTCCTAAACTTTAACTCAATGTGCAATGTGGTTTCTAAACTCTTAATTTGTTCAATGTAGTGTTTGATTTTTTTATACATGTTCAATTTAATCCATGAATTATATCAAACTGTTCAGTGTAGTCATTCCATAATTATTCAAGGCCAGAAAATTATATTGAACATTTTCGTATAGTTTAGGGATTAGATTGACATGTACCAAAATTTTGTTTAATGTAGTCCATGAACTACGTTGTACATTGAGTTAAAATTCAGAAACTACATTGAGTAAATCAAAAGTTCTAAAACCAAATTACACATTAGGCCAAAATTCAAAGATTATTTTTGTCATTATCCATAGAGTTATCATAGATGTACCGACTTAGGATTTTTGTGACATGAAAATTAATTTGAAATAAATGGATATTTTTTGATATTAGATGTGAAAATGGATAATTATATAAATGGTCAATGAATTTAGATTTAATGTGTAATGTCATTCCTGAATATCTTAATTTGTTTAATGTAATCCATGAAGTTTAACTTAATGTGTGTAATGTTGTTTCTGAACTCTTAATTTATTCAATGCGGTCCTTGACTTTTTGGTAAATTCTAATCTATTCACTAAAATAGTTTGGATATTTTCACATAATTTAAGAATTAAAATTGAATATATAAAAAAAAATTCATGGATTATGTTAAAAAAAAAAAAGGTTAGGAAAGGGAGAACAGAGAAAGATGCTTCCCGATGCTGTCCTCGTTGTCTTCTTGCGGTTCCTTCGCCCACGATAAAGCAACGCCTGCGTATGTGGCTCCGAATCTGTCCTCCTACAACGCAGACTCGCAGAGAGGCCTCAGTCCCACTCGGCGCTTTGCTGGTATCGCGTGTGCTCGCAGCTCGCGCTCTTCTCTCCGCACAGGTTGGTCTGCTTGCGTCTGAAATTTCCTTCCCAGTCTTTGCTTCCACGTCTCCCTCCTCGCCATATCTCTACGTTATCTCGCTCGCTCTACAGAATTAGCACCTTTGCAGGGGCCCAGATAATCATCTTTCCGTGAGTTCCCAACTTCTCTATGATGACACTGATTACTGGGTCGTGTCGAAATGTAGATGGGTTCGTCTTGGAACGTTGCCGTTTGTTCGTTTGTTCCACTATCTTTTCGGGTAGTTGAATTGGGTCTTTTTTCTTCTTCATAGAGATTGTTTCTTTACTTTTGTTTTTCTGCAATGCATATTGTTCGCCTAGATTGAACACGGTGGTCCAATTGTGTTGTCGTAACTTAGTCATGGAAGCTGTCATCACCCACCCAAAAAGGGAATAAAGGAGAAGAAGAGAAAAGAAAATGCCATTTGATTCCCGGGCTTTGAGTGTGTGTGAAATTGGATAAATACCTTGGACCCCTTGTCTTTTGCAATGTGCTTTATCCAAAATGGAGTTAGTAGTTAATAGAGGAGTAATTACTTGATGTAGCTAGATATAAGCTGACAAAAAATGGAAGGGGAATGTAAAACTGTCGATTTTAACTATGCGGGAATGCTTATGTTGGGGGAAAAAAAATCTTTGAAAGGAGAGGACTGTGAAGAGATTAAGGTTCTGTGGAATGGAAATGGAGAAGGAGAGAGAGAGAGTTTTCACTTTTTTCTACCACTTAGATGAAGGGGGAAAGGACACTATGCTTCCTACAGTATAGAATTGATTATACTGTTTGATTTTGTGCTTTCGATAGTTTTACAAATCTGCATATATTGACAGGTAGCTGCAGAAATTCTCGGCTCTTTGACACGACCGGAAGCAACTATCAAATGTCGACTGCAAAAATAACACCTACAGCCTCTGTCCTCTCTTCAACGATAAAAAACCTGGGCTTTGGTCTCCGCCTCCCAACCTACACCGTCCTACCCAACAACTTCAAACAGCGCCACAGTTGCTTCCAAAGAAGATTGTCCATAATGGCAAAGTCATCCGCCTTGGACCCTCTAGAAGTCTGTGCCAAGGCATCTGTAACCATCCCTAACAAGTTGGGTGACTGTGAGTTATGCCCTCCCCTTTTACCTCTAATTTTTGTCATACTTTGTTTGATTATGGGGAAAGTGAGCCAAAGTGATGGACATTGATGGAATTGTGTAAACAATGTATAGCTAGAGTAGCCATGTTACATCTCATACATATAGGTCATTGAGTAGCCAAAAAGGAAAAAAGAGAAGAAATTTGTGTTTTCCTTTCCTCACTGCTGGAGAAAGTTAATAGTTCCTGTTGTTATCCTGGTATATTGGTTCTCTCACTTCTTTATAAGCTATATTTGTATAGCTTAATATGCTTAGTTGATTCATGAAGAGAGAAGCATTCATAAAAAGTTCTATTATAAGTGAATGGGAAGCTGTTTAAGTGCATCTTGGAGATTAAATTTTTCTTCTGCACTTGAAATTGCTTATAGAAGTATTCATGTTTTCCCAGATGATTGAATGAGTTAAGTTTAGTGGAAGTTGTCTATGATGTGCCAATCTGTGGTGCAGTAGTTGTTGTGAATGAGGTCATTCGAAAGGAAAAAAGGGAGACAGGCTCACCCTTTCCTTTCTAATTTTTATTTTATTTTACCTTGTTGTCTTAAGTTACTCACCCGGATTTAGGCTGTAGGCTCTCACATAACACTTGGAAGAGACATTCAAGCTGTTTACTTTACTTACATCCATGTAACTTTTTCCTGACCTGCATTTAGCACATAAGTGAAGATGATAGCATGATATTGTGGTTGCCTGGTATCAATCTAAGCACCATTCCAAATGATATCTGTAAGTTGTGAGTTATATTCACCTATCTTTTTGTCGTTATATGTGGCATACTAGTTGGAGTGAGTCTGTATGTGAAACTAATTATTGGCTCCCTCAAATTCCCTCTTCAGGTCCTTTTTGTCAGAGGGTACTACTGACCATGGAGGAAAAGCATCTTCCTTATGACCTCAAATTGGTAGATTTGGGTAACAAACCAGAATGGTAATTTGTGGTTACTTCTTCGTTTAGATATCTGTGCTTCTTAATTTCAAGCATTTGTTTTTTGGATGCCTCTTTAGATTTGTCCACAAGTAGTTCTCTCAGCTGGTTCAATTTTCCATATATATACATCTGTGTGTAGGTTTTTGAAAATCAACTCAGAAGGTAAAGTTCCAGTGGTAAAACTTGATGAGAACTGGGTTGCAGATTCAGATGTCATCACGCAATCCCTGGAAGAAAAGTACCCTGATCCACCATTGAAGACCCCAGCTGAGAAGGCTTCAATGTATTATCACATTACTATTATTATGTTGTCGGGCTTTTCTTTGCATAATAATCATCTTACTGATGTTCTGATGATATATGTACTACTGTTATATGATTCTGTATGTTGTTTCCATTCTGTTCTTTGCTGGTGGTGGATCAATCGGTTCATCGAGTTGATTGGTTTTTTCACATGACATGTTTTTTCTTTACTGCAAGTGGTTGTGCATTTGCAATCCATCCCAATTGCAACATCCAAAAAGACATGCTTGCCCGATAACAGTGAACTGTAATCTGTTTGATATCATTGACAAAATATGACAAGTTTTATGAGTTGAAATTTCTAATTGAACCATCATTCAGAATCTCATATGCTTTTCTGCCTTTGATATATTTAATTTGGTAGTACCATGAATCTGAGCATTTGGAGGCAAGAAACCTTTCTCAGCTTTTCCTGCTAAAATTCAATGGTTTCCAGCTGTCACTGTAATTCGAGGTCATTCAGTAAATTTACTGCTATTCTCTTTTCTTCTTCATTTGCTTTAGCCGTCAGCATGATTTCATTATGTTTTGTTTTTATTACTTTGATTCATTTCTGAACTGCTGCATGCGTTTTATCAGTTCTTGAATATAGTCTACTAAAATGCCAACACCACCTGGCTTGAATTGTACAAGGATGGCAACAGAAATCACTGTAGTATATGATATTTTTCGTAATACATGATGTATTTCTTGTGTAGTGGATCGAAATTTTTTTCAACATTTATTGGTTTTCTCAAGAGCAAAGATTCCACTGATGGCACTGAGCAGGCGCTCCTTAATGAGCTTAGTTCTTTCAATGACCATATCAAAGAAAATGTAAGTCCTCCTTTGACTATGTTGTAGGTACTCAACTTTTACCACACATATGTTACTGAATGCCTATCTGGCTGGGAGCGATATTTGCTTTTACCTTTTAAAAATATTGCTTGCTGCCTGATATTGACATCTTCCTTTTGTATATGATGAACTAATTGCAAAAACTGGACCTATGAATAGGATTGCTTCTCTTGTTAGTAATTTCGTTAAATAGATTTTACATTAACCAGGTGTGAATTTGTATGAACGTTATGAAGTGTCTTGGGAAGAGTTGGGCATATGACTGGTGCCGATTGTATAATTTACGTCCTTGTTGCAACAAACAATCCATTGAACAAGTACCAGATGCTTGTTGGCCAAAAAGAAAGAAAAACAAGTACTGGATTTTGGGGAACTGGTATGAGCAGTATAATTAATATCTGAGTTAAAGTAAATGTTGCACTTGAACCTCAGTAATAGTAAAAAAATAATCAATGTACAATTTGGCTGATGAAGGCAATAAGTAGAAAGCACGTCATAAAGCAGGGGCAGCATAATCAGCAATAGATAAATTCCTTTGTAAGGGCATCTAGAGGTTTATTATTGGGTTTCAGAGTTCTCCATGTGGCCAAAAATTAAAAAAATTAGCGAGAATAAAGCAAAATCAGAGTGTTTGATAAAGACTGGGCTATTAGCATATTTCTATAGACTGAGCCTAATTTGCTTAGAGTAGGAATGGAAGAATTGATTTCTATCCTTTTAACCTGTGACAAAACCACATTGAGGCCTGAAGTTTTTAGTGCATATGCTTACCGAATTGTTTTACAGATTTTGATCTGTCATAACCACAGTGCAAGACTAACTAAAGATAGACCAGCAGCAGAAAAGTGCTGCATAAGTACAATCTTTGAAGTAACAGAGTATTATGGTAAAAAGGAAGCGAAATGACGTGCATGAACTAGTTGTAGCAGCAGTTTGGCTTCTGATGAAAGCCATGGTAAACAATGAACAGGGACAAGTTAAGTTAGATATTGAACAGCGTGGTGACACACTACATAGTGCCTAATGGTCTTTCACAGCTTGTTGTTAATGAACTGCAGGGCATTCACATTATATTGTTTCCTAATTCCTGCTAACTTGTCATTGTTAATTCAATTTCTTCTTATCCTCTAGGGCCCTTTTATCAATGGGAAGGAGATTTCTGCAGCAGACTTGTCCTTAGGGCCAAAGCTATATCACATGGAGATTGCTTTGGGTCATTATAAGAATTGGTCGGTGCCGGACTCTCTACCTTATGTGAAGTCTTACATGCAGGTAACTGAAATCAGTCTTCCACTAGTGTGACTGTTACTTGACTGGCACAAATTGAATCAGTGTGAAAAGCTAGTGCTCGATATCCAATGTCCACATATGACAATTCTTCTGATTTTGCTATTATTGTCTCTTTCACCTTACTGCCTGATCATTTTACCCAAAATCCTATGTATGCTGCTTTATCTAGACGTTTTTTTGGTCAGAATCTAGACAAGTTTTGATGATGCTGTTTTTATTTTATTTTATTTATTTATTTAGACAGGTTTTGATGGCAGCAATAATTCCTTGAAATTCTTTAAGTTTTTCCCAATCCTCATTACAATGATATTTTATCACATTTAGCATAATTGGAAAATGCTTGCTAATTGGTTCTCTTTTGGTAGAACTTATTAGGTGGTTGATTGACTGATAGTTCCTTGTAGACTATTGCCTTATTCTAATAATACTCTGTTTCTCGCACCCAGAGTGTCTTTTCAAGAGATTCTTTCATCAAAACACGAGCGCTTAAGGAGGATGTCATAGCAGGATGGCGTCCGAAAGTCATGGGTTAAAATGTCTCCTGGCGCTTTATGCCATTGCTGGTGATATCAAATAGTAGACTGTGCAAACTACAATCATTGGTGAACGGATTTGCCATGCTTTTGGCGGCAAAGTTAATCGATAAAATTGGCAATTCTACTTTTTGCTGTCTTGTTAAGGCGATGGGCTTGTAATTTATCAATAACTCATTTTAGCAAGAGTTATACTCACAGTGCATCACAAGCATTGTACCATATGAGGCTTGAGGTGGCGCTATATCGGCTTTATTCCCAGTGTTACCATGTAAAGCAGGCTACTCTATTTGTAAATCTAACCTTTCCCCAGTTCCTGTTGTCAGTCATCTTTCCGACCATATGGGTTTGTCGCCGTTTTAATGCAATTGGTCTGTTTAGGAACACACCCGCCAATGGAAATTGCCATCTATACTTGCTAAATCGCCTATTCTCGTGAAAAAAACAATTCCTAGTTCATACAAATGCAGGATTTCTATTTGATGTGATGGAGAGACATCCTCTTCCTCTTTACTAGAAGCATTGTCATCTGGTTAATGTATGACCGACATTTTTGTTGTGCAAAATCATCGTCAGTGTGGCTAATTTTAGTCTTTTTCATGTCGGAACTTAAGTAGCTGATCAAATTCCATCTTTTACATGGTATACTTCAGCAGAACTAGTGTTGCCACAAGCGAAGTAAAGAACTTTTCAGTCGTGCTCTTGGTTATCTGAAAAAGACCAGAGAACTCCTAAACATAGTGTCAAAGTAAAGCCTTAGGTGATGATCTCAATATAAAGCAAAAGTAAAGCCTTAGGTGATGATCTTAATATAAATCAAACTGAATTGTGATAAGTATAACCATAAGAAATAGAGCTTCTATCAATATAGATTCCCAGGAGCTTACATCAGAAGTTGATTGTCCAAGGATGAAGAAAAACCATATCAACATCAAAGCAACAAAATCTAGATTTACATTAGTATTCATATGAATTGGATAACGAGCATAGAGAAGGCAGAATATCACATATTATTTGATATTATTGAAGATGATAATTGATTATAGTAATGCGAAACCTTGATCTAATTATCAATATTTTACTTTTCAACATTTGATATTTTAAGACAATTTGATATATGGCGTGACTTGGGAATTATGATTTTCAAAATCCATAAGTTTTAAGTTTCCGCTCAATCTTACTCAATCTATTGTTGCACTAGCTGGCCCTTGAGCCTTAGGCTGCATTTAGGAATACTTTGGTGGAACGTGAAGCCATTTCCCCAAGATATTTGAACGAATGTGTATTTACTGAAAGTTGATCAGCCATGAGCTCTCTCCCAATGCATCACTCTCTCCATGGTACATACCATATTGCCCATGACCATCTAACAAAGGAGCATTAGAGCTCAAACACCATTTGAGACTCATCAATTATGCAAGCACATTAATTAATTATGCAAGCAAGGGGAGATCCGGCCACAACACGATCCATTTAGTCTATATTTTGAAGTTCAACATTTCATAAAACTTTTAGCATCTTATCAAATAGTTTTCTCTTGAATATGGTCAGCATTCTCTAATTCTCATCACCCATTACCATCAACCATTTTCATAACCAAAAGTTCCAAGTGGGATTAAATCTTCGTTCGAGCTAGATAAAATCTTGTCTTGATGTCATGACACCAAGGGGATTACGGTTTCTATTCGCTCCTTTTGAACTTCGAAAATTAAAGATAGGTCCCTCCCTAGATGTCCTTGACTAAATTTACCAACCCCCTCCTTCCCTTTGCCCCGGGCCAACATACTCATCTCTCCTTTCTTGTTTTTGTGCGAGCGAGACCCAAAAATTAAGCCTAAACATTGAGTTTTGCAATTTGGGCTTCGTTATTCAAACCCATCTTTGTTAGGTCGGACCATCATCCGGTCTCCATATCCATCTTCTTCCTCCTCCTCCTCCTCCCCCCCTGACTTGTTGGACTTTCGACCGTCAGATCTCCAACATCCGCTATCACCGAAAATGACCCAGTTGCGGCTGTCCCTCAGGCAGAATTTTTGCATAGTCATGTCAATCTGTCTTGTAGATTCATGTGGCGAGGTACTTTGTTCTTACAGCAAGACTTCCATCCCATGTGGCCCATCATTTGTCATCGTCAAGGTATTGGAAGCATGTCATGGGAGTAGAAGTGGTACACCTGAATGGTCCACGCCATGTGATGAAAAAGTTTCATTTGACCTTTAGGTCTGTCTTTCTAGTGTCCAAAGAATGAGGAAAAGCAGATAGATGGAGAATGATATAATAATTAAATATTACAGTTAATATCACGAAAAACTTTATACTTTCCGTTAAATTCATTAATATTATAAAAAACTATAAACTGGTACACCTGTAACAAATAAAGGATAAAACCCAAAATCAACACACCTATTAATTGACATGTAAATTCTAACATAGTAATTTGATAATAAAATCTAACAAAAATTGAGGAAAGGTAAATTAGTCACAAGTATATTAGTTTATGATTTTTAATGGTAAAAAAATTGTAAGCATTTTGAGTACCCTAATTATTAAATTAGCTTTTATCTAACAAATTAAAATTTTAAAATAATTGAAAATGATCCTACAAAATTTCATAGGAAAAGAATCGTTGTTCTTATTCATCAATAGAGATGCCATCTTGGGATCTTAATGTGTTCATGCATTTATTTATTGATATCTAATCGAATGTACAAAAGGATCCTTAACTATTCATAAGATGCGATGTAAAAAGATTCTGAGATGTCAGTCGTGCCGATCAACAAAATGTATTGATTATGTTTTCCGTGAAATAGGGAAACAAAATTGGATTAAGCGCTAAGTTCTTCAAAGGACCTGATTTGTTTTCATTTTGGAAAGAGGATCATCAGTCGCTTCATGATATCTCTAGATCACATTGTTGTGCCGGAATTGTTCCCGCATGAAATATCTTTCATAGTAGTTCTTTGGCATTTTAAAAAGAGACTAAGGTTCAATGCTAACTTCGAAAAAAGAATATTACATGCCAAAGGGAAACAACTTTTCCAATTCAAATGGTAATGAACAATTCCAAACCAAGTTGGAATTTAATCGACGATGTGGCCTACAAATTATAACCTTGAGAACATTACATGGTGTAAACAAACTATGTTGAAATTGAACCGATGTTACAACTTGAAAACATAAAGATACTATGGTGAAATTCAAGTGATAATGCAACACCAGGATAAACATGTATGCCGAAGATAATGGGATAAGTGCATTAGAAGTCATAAAACTTGTCACGAAAGTACGATTGGGTTCTAAAATTTTCAAAAAGTACAATTAAATCATAATATTGTTATGAAAGTGCAATTGAGTAATAAAACTTTTAAAAAGAGCAACTAAGTCATAAAATTTGTCATGAAAATGTAATCGAATTTTAAAACTTATCAAGAAAATACAATTGAATCTTAAAACTTTTCAAAAAGTGTTATCAATGGAATGACTTAATTTGACTAATTTGGCAAATTTTGAGACTTGATTGCACTTTTTTGAAATGTTTAGAACTTGATTGCATCTTCATAATAAGTTTTAGGACATAATTGTATTTTTTAAAAAAATTTAGGACTAAATTACATTATGTTGACAAGTTTTTGGATTTCTAATACACTTATTACAAAGATATTTTTTTTTTTGGTTGGTTCCTCATGATAATTGAAAGATAACATCTGATTTGATTTTGGGGAGTGGCTTTCTAATGTATGACCAGTAGTATTTATAATAGTTTATGGCAACTACCTTATGACTCTCCCAGCAGTTATAAGGAAATTAAATTCTAGCGGTTATCTCTACGTTTTTATATTTCTACAATCCTTACATCCATATTCTCAAACGGTTACCCTTATTGTGCATAAACTATTCCATGACGTAGTTTCTTGTAACAACGTGTCTCTCATGATCTTGCTTTCATATGGTAATTGTTCCCTAAAAATATGTGTGCCTTTGGTCTCAACTGCTTCATCAATTTTAAATTTCAAAGCAACATGTTAAGGGAGCCTCTAACGTGCCTGACCAAAGGATAAAATATCCCTTTAATAAATGTTCATTGTTAATGCTCATATTAACGTTCCTGACCAAAGAGATATATTTGATAATATATGTGTCGATTCTTTTTGGATATCTAATCACGTGACGTTATGTGTCTAGGTTTTCATAGAGAGTGACCTTGTAGAGGGGATAGGGACCTTGCGTGTTTTCTTCAAAAGCAAACGGGGGTGGCTCATGGCGTTGAGATCAAGATATTTCTTTTTCTCAGCATTGGAAGTTCTACCATCAGCACTCTGTCTCTTTAACTACCCCTCCCTCTAGGGTGTGCAACAGCTCTCACTCTCATCATTGAAGTTCTACCACCTAGGGAGGCGTTGCAATCGGACCGGACTGACTTTATTCGGTTCCTGGACTGGCTTTTACCATTAAAAAAGAAAAAAACTCCCAACTTTCCTCCCTCTTCCCAGAGATTTTTTCGGTGCTGCCAGCAAGCCAATGCTCAACCGTTGGTGCCCTTTGCCCTTTTTGTACTTTTGTAGGTTGCTCGTCGTCGCCTCTCTTCTAAAGCTCTCTTTTGTAGCTTGTTTTCGCCTCTCTTATGTAGCTTGCGGTGTTGAGTCCAAAATTGAATTTTTTTTTTTGGTAAACCTGTTTCCATTGCAATGGTGTGTGTTAGGGAGGTGGTGGGTGGTCTAGTCTAACCGGATTTTTTGTTTTTTTTAGATGAATACTTAATGTTGTTTATGCACTAAGATGATGAGTCACAAAACAATAGGATGTAGGATGTTGATGTGTGAAGTAATTGACAAGGATGAGGCAGTCATTATCGGTGTAAGGAGTCCGAGAATCAACTTCCTTTCTTAGTACTTGTAGTACCCTTTCTTAGTACCTTAACAAGGACTACCCACAAGGTCGGTTTCAGAGAACCCGACCGGTCACCCCCACCTCTCTCCTTTAATTTTTATCTTCTTTCATAGTTCCTTTAATTCTATCTGCCTCCTCTCATTTTCACACAACATTAAAGTTCCTCTCTCTAGTCCACGCCATACCAAGTTCACTCCTCTCCTCACCAAACAAGCACTAAGCATCCAAATATAAAATACATCCCTACTAAGCATTCATAATAGAATATGTTCATATTCAAACTCCAAAACACATAACTTAATTTAGACATCAATATAAACAACATAAAAATTTGTGACATTCTCTCACCTCATGTGAGCTTTTCTCCTATCCTTCTCTGGTGATAGCTTCCTCCTTCCCCAAATCCCTAATTTTCCTTACTCAAATTCCATGGAATCATCAACCCAGCTCCAACCTGATTAGTTCTCCTCCTACCCATAGGATTTCGAGTGAAATGGGATTGCATTCTTCTCCAATTGGAAGCAATGGAGGTAGGGTTTTTCTGCCAATGGCTCGTTCCCCCTAATAACTTTTCCTCCGTAATCCTGATTTCATGGAAACATCAAGCCACCCTCTATTAGCAATTTAAGTGGTAAGGGTCTTCCCATCTGTTCTTGAAGACCTTAGTATCTCAAACCCATATTGCCCAATTGTGTAGAAAAATCTGTTCAGAATGTAGAATCTTCATCCCAACTTGAGCTCCCTTCACTCCACCCTCCAAACCAACTCTCAATAACCTAGAGATACAACAATAGTAACAATGGATGAAACCCAACATAGAATGGCAGCTCTATGCTGTCGAATGGGTGATCTTTGGTCTAAAGATGTCATCACTGAATTAGATGAGGAGATTCCTGTGGAAGAGCAACAGGTAAATGATCGTACCCTCTATGGCGAGTTGTATTCTAAATCAAATGTTAATGTCCAAGCTTTTCTAAACACAATGAGAAAGGCTTGGAAAACAGAATTTGTCAAATGTGAGGTAATAGAGCCTAGGTTTTTCACATTCCTCTTTAACTCAACAAAGGAAAAAATAAGAGTACTCAACTTTGGACCATGGTCCTTTGCTAGCAACCTCTTAGTATTAAAAGAAAGGGGATCCGACTATACTTGAATACTGTTATGAATTTACGCACTATGAGTTTTGGGTGCATATTCTTAGCTTTCCTCGCGCAAAAGTTAATGAAGATTCTATGTGGCAAATAGCCTTAAAGCTGGGTGTTGTAGATGAGATCAAATTTGAGGCTAGAACCACTAATTCCCGCAAAATTGGAAAGGCAAAAGTCCGTTGGACTTATCTTGGCCCTTGAAAACAGGAACAATCATCAGTTTTGAAAGTAAAAAATGGTGGTTAGACTTCAAATATGAACGACTTATTCATTATTGCTACTCCTATGGTCGAATAGGACATTATGCAAATTTCTGTCCGGATGTCCCTTACGAAGATTCTGGCCTACCTTAGGCCAAATGAGGGCGTTATGGATCATGGTTAAAGGCGGAAGTTAGGGAAATAAGCCAATTTTGGAAGGTTTTTTATGAGAAAATTGACCCCTTTATAGCTGATGATGAAGGTGAATCAATCCAAGCTATAAATTCTGATGAGGAGTTACACAAAACAGCAGATATGGAGCAGAACCGGATGGGTATAGTACTAGTCAAACCTATTGTAATTGAAAACACAGCTCACATGGAGGTGGTTGTTCATCCTATAACTAGTAAAGGTAAAAGAGAATCACAATATCCTTTACTACTTCATGGCCCTGCAGATAAAGAAGTGTATGCTGGGTGCTCAAAAAAAGAAAAGCATACCTACAAGACCTCGGTGTCAAAGAAATAGAAACAAATTAGTCCCTATGGAAAGCAAACCTCTCTTACCTTGGTTGTTAATGAGGAACACCTCACGTATGCCCCAATCTAGCTTTAGGAAGGGATCCAAACACGGGCCTTGGTGGCTAGCCCTAATAAGCCACCACAGCATAAATGAGGATACTAAGCTGGAACTATCAAGAGCTAGGCATACCCTTGACAGTTCGTCATCTTAGAGCCTTAGTGGCTCATGAAAGGCCCAACCTGATTTTTCTAATGAAAATCAAAAATAAAGAACATATGATGGAAGGGGTACGAAAACAGCTAAAGCTTACTCACTCATTTCTCATTGAACCAATTGGTATCGTGGGCGGTCTAGCTCTTATGTGGGATGATGAGGTGGGAGTGGAAATGGATTTCAACTCCGGGGAATTCATTGACACCAAATGTAGAGATCAAAACAGTGGTACTCTAATGCGTATATCCTTCCTATATGCACCTACTAATTTCCAAGAGATACAACAATTGTGGCAAACACTAAACTCCACCTTATCGAGCAACAACCTCCTTTGGCTATGTATGTGAGACTTTAATGAAGTTCTCTATCACTGGGAGAAGATTGGTTGTCGAGAAGTCGATAGGTACATAATTTAGGTGTTTCCATGATTTCTTGAATAACTACTCCTTTATGGACATTGAGAGTAAGGGTTGTGCGTTTACCTAGTCAAACAACAAGGAGGGACCTGACCTAGTTAAAAAAAGGTTGGACATGGTAGTGTATAATATCGATTGGAGAATTGTTTTTTACAAACGGAGGTGTATACTTTACCGGCAATAGGCTCAGACCACAACCCTTTATTACTGGAGACTCATAGAGCTGGAAAACTATGGAAGATACGCTTTAAATTAGAAGTATTTTGGTTGGAAGAACCTGAATGTGTAGAATATGGGCGGATGATAGCACAAACTAGCACAATATTACAGGGAAGCTAAGAAAGGTAATTCAGCATTGAGCACATGGAGCAGGGGCAAATTTCAGAATTCTCAAACACAGATCATGAAGCTCAAAGATCCGGCTTATGGACCTCACAAATGATGTTGCAGGGAAACCAAATGGGGATGAATTCCGAACTATTGTTACTCGAATTAAAGATCTATGGCTCCAAGAAGAAATGTACTGTGGTATGCGGTTAATGATTAACTAGCTAAAATGTGACAACAAAAATACCAAATATTTTCATGCCACGACTATCCAAAGAAGACAACGAAACAATATAACTATGCTGAAAGTTGACGACTAGACTTGGTGCCGAGACTCCTTAGCTCTAACACAACACAACACATTCGGAATTTCTACAAAAATCTATTCACATCGATGGGTGATAAGAACTACCGACCGGTCTTAGATCAATGTCCCAAAGTTGTTTCAACTGAAATGATCGAGGCCCTAGTCAAACAAGTGTCAAAATAGGAGGTTAAAACAATGGTTTTTCAACTTGGAGCGACTAAAGAACTAGGATCAGATGGCCTTCATGGACTCTTCTACCAAACCAACTAGTCGGTTCTAGAAGAGGACATGTTCAACATGATTGACTCATTTTTGAGACAAGGCAGGTTCGATTCTAAGCTAAATACAACACATATAACACTCATTCCTAAAGTGGCTAATCCAGAAAATATCACACAATACAGACCTATCCGCCTATGCAATTTCATCCACAAGATCATTGCGAAAGTAATGGCAAATGGGCTGAAACCATGGCTCACAAGAGTTGTCTCTATGGAATAAAGTGCTTTTATTAGTGACCGACAAATCTAGGACAACATTATCATCGCACGAGGTGCTCCATCACATAAATATCAAGAAACGAAAGAAAAAATTACATGCTATTCTGAAACTGGACATGCAAAAAGCCTATGATAGGATCAAATGTGATTTCCTGTGTGATAATATGAGAACAATGGGATTTGATGAAAAATGGGTTCAATGGGTTCATTATTGCATCTCAACAGTATCTTTCAGCACCCTTGTAAATGGGGAACCTTGACTACTTTCCGACCAACAAGGGGGATAACACAAGGTGATCCCTTTTCACCCTACCTGTTCATCATTGCTGCTAATGCCCTCTTCTTACTAATATCAAAAGTTGTAGCGGAAGGCACTATTAAGGGTATATGGCTAAACCCTACTTGTCCCATCTTATCCCACTTACTATCTACTGATGATGCTATCATTTTCCTAAACAGTATGGTAAGATAAGCTTAGAATGTCGCAAACATCCTAAACCAATACTGATGTGCTTCTGGATAGGCTATCAACTTAAACAAATCGGGCATTTATTTAGAAAAGGAATGCCCTCAACCTCTCAAGTAGAACTGAGGGTACCTATCATAGAAAAAATAGGGAAATACCTTGAGATTCCATTTGATTGGGGCCAAATGAAGAAACACATGTTCAACTGGCTCCTTACGAAGTTTGAGAGTAAATTAAAAGGCTGGAAGGAGAAGTTGATTTCTAGGGTGGGGAAAGAAATCCTCCTAAAAACAGTCATTCGGGCTCTTCGCGAATATGCCATGTCGATTTTCAAAATCCTATTATCTATATGCAAGGCTATTGAGAAAAAAAAAAGCAGTGTCATTTTGGAGGAAGCAACATGCATCAAAGAGGGGTATTCACTGGAAAAAGTGAGGAACTCAAAATTAGAAAAGATCATGGAGGACTTGGTTTCCGAGACCTAGTGAAATTCAATAGAGCCATGCTAGGAAAGCAACCCTGGAGGTTAGCTCAAATGTTGAATGACTTATGGAGTAGAGTGATAAAAAGTGTATATTTCCCTAATAGAGAGTTCTGGACTGCACAAAAACGACCCCAATCCTCTTCGGGTTGGCAAAGTCTCTTGGCGGGAAAAGAAGTCATTGAACCCTATTCTCGGTGGACTATGGGAGATGGGGCAAAAATCAGAATCAGAGAAGACCGATGGCTGCCTACAGGAAAGATATATGGGCCACCAAATAGATGGGATCCAAGCAGGGTAATAGAACTGATAAATTAGCAGACTAGGGCATGGGATCTCAACAAACTAAACGATATTTTCGAGGAAAGTATTGTCAAGGAGATAGCTACTATTCCTCTAAGTTTACAACTGACCCAAAACAGGCTAACATGCACAGCAAACGGCTTAGGAAAATACACAGTAAAGAGCGGCTATAACAGCATCCACAATACAAGTGAACCCCCATCAGCACACAATCCATCCACATCCTATCAAACATCAAAATCCCTATGGACACAAGTGTCGAAACTTCGAACCACCACAAAAATCAGATTGCTCACATGGAGTATTTGTCAAAATGCACTCCCTACGAAAGAAAATCTTTACAAGAGAAAACTCTTACCAGATTCCTTATGTCCCTTTTGCCGAACCTCACCCAAAACAATAGAGCATTTGTTCATCTGTGTGATTGGACCAAAGATTTGTGGTCACAATAGCAAATACAAATCGACACCACCCCACAAAAAATCACCTAGATAGATAAGTGGATCTATGACAGCATTACCTCAACAGCTGACCCCTCCTCGAAAAGCCTCTTCGCTGGTACCCTATGGCAAATTTGGAAACAAAGGAATACCATGGTCTTCCGTGACAAATAGCCCAGCCCGAGTGAAGCGATTGAGTCCGCCATCTCCATGTGTCACCTATATAAGAAATGTCATCATCACAAGCTCAACCCACCATGGCAGACTGTACCGGAAGTGAAGGTTTGGACTCCTCCGCCGAAAAACATGCTGAAAGTAAACATTGACAGTACTTGGAATTGCTCCTCCTTTGCTGGACCGGTTGCCGGCGTCTGTAGAAACACTTCCGGGTTGCTTGTTGATGGTTTTACTCGGTCGATCCATGCTCATACAGGTCAAATTGTGGAAACCCTAGGTGTGTGAGCTGTCTTGCTTTGGCTGAAGGAGAAAATGGCACTCGAAACTAAGTTGATCTGAACTTCCCCAACTGATCTGCACTTAACTCCTTTAGCTGATCTGCATGTGAGTGTATCCCCAGATAACTTATCTATGTGCAATTATATACTGGGCCAAGAGGCCCCTTCATGGGCGCCCACTCCATTATTAAAGATTGTTGCTAGCTCCTAGCTGAACTTGATGGGGTCCAGTTGCACTACATCCTAGGAAAAGCAAATCAGGCCGACTAGGTTGCAAAGGCCCACTAAGAAAAGACCTTGCCCTCAAATTGGGTTACACATCTCCCATCTCCTCTTTGGTCTATCTAATGTATGGATTTTCCAGTATCACAAACTCTTATTTCAATTCCGATAAAAAAAAATGCAATTGGTCTATTTTGGAACATACCGCCAATGGAAATTGTCATCTACACTTGCTAAATCGCCTATTCTAGTGAAAAAAACAATCCCTAGTTCATACAAATGCAGGATTTCTATTTGGTGTGACGGAGAGACATCCTCTTCCTCTTTACTAGAAGCATCGTCATCTAGTTAATGTATGACCGACATTTTTGTTGTGCAAAATCATCATCAGTGTAGCTAATTTTAGTCTTTTTCGTGCTGGAACTCAGTGTAGCTGATCAAATTCCATCTTTTACATGGTATACTTCGGCGGAACCAATGTTGCCACAAGCAAACGTAAATGAACTTTTCAATCGTGCTCTTGGTTATTTGGAAAAGACTAGAGAACTCCTGAATGTAGTGTCAAAGTAAAGCCCTAGGTGATGATCTCAATATAAAGCAAACTGAATTGTGATGAATATAACCATAAGAAACAGAGCCTCCATAAATATGGATTTCCCAGGAGCTTACATCAAAAGTTGATTGTCCAAGGATGAAGAAAAACCATGTCAACATCAAAGCAACAAAATCGAGAGCTACATCGGTATTCATATGAACTAAATCGCAAGTATAGAGAGGCAGAATATCACATATTATTTGATATTATTGAAGATGATAATTGATCATAGCAATGCGAAACCTTGATCTAATTATCAATATTTTACTTTTCAACAATTGATGTCTTAAGATAATTTGATATATTGTGTGACTTGGGAATTATGATTTTCAAAATCCATAAGTTTTAAGTTTTCACTCGATCCTACTTAATCTGTTGTTGCACTAGCTGGCCCTTGAGCCTTAGGCTGCGTTTAGGAATGCTTTGGTGGAATGCAAAGCCATTTCCCCAAGATATTTGAACGGATGTGTATTTACTGAAAATTGATCAGCCATGAGCTCTCTCCCTGTGCATCACTCTCTCCATGGTATATACCATATTACCCATGACCATCTAACAAAGGAGCATAAGAGCTCAAACACCATTTGAGCCTCATCAATTATCGAAGCACATTAGTTAATTATGCAAGCAAGGGGAGATCCGACTGCAACACGATCCATTTGGTCTATATTTTGAAGTTCAACATTTGATAAAACTTTCAGCATCTTATCAAACAGTTTTCTCTTGAATATGGTTAGCATCCTCTAATTCTCATCACCCATCACCATCAACCATTTTCACAACTAAAAGTTCCAAGCGGGATTGAATCTCCATTCAAGCTAGATAAAGTTTTTTCTTGATGTCATGACACCGAGGGGATTACGGTTTCTATTCGCTCCTTTTGAACCTCGAAAATTAAAGATAGGTCCCTTCCCTAGATGTTCTTGACTAAATTTACCAACCCCCTCCTTCCTTTTGCCCTTGGCCAATATACTCATCTCTCCTTTCTTGTTTATGTGCGAGCAAGACCCAAAAATTAAGCTCAAACACAGAGTTTTGCAATTTGGGCTTCGTTTATTCAAACCCATCTTTGTTGGGCCGAACCATCATCCGGTCTCCATATCCATCTTCTTCCTCCTCCTCCTCCTCCCCCCCTAACTTGTTGGACTTTCGACTGTCAGATCTCTAACATCCGTTGTCACCAAAAAAGACCCAGTTGCGGCTGTCCCTTCAACAGAATTTCTGCATGGTCATGTCGATTTGTCTTGTAGATTCATGTGGCTAGGTACTTTGTTCTTATAGCAAGCCTTCCATCCCACGCGGCCCATCATCTGTCATTGTCAAGGTATTAGAAGCATGTCGCAGGAATAGAAGTGGTTCTTCTGAATGGTCCACACCATGTGATGAAGAAAGTTTCATTCGACCTTTGGGTCTGTCTTTCTAGTGTCTAAAGAATGAGAAAAAGCAGATAGATGGAGAATGATATAATAATTAAATATTACAGTTAATAACACGAAAAACTTAAATGGGTATATTTATAATAAATTTACTTTCTGTTACTTTCGTTAAATTCAATTAATATTATAAAAAATTATAAACCCGTGACAAATAAAGGATAAAACCCAAAATCAACACACCTATTAATTGGTATGAAAATTCTAACATAGTAATTTGACAATAAGTTTATGATTTTTAATGATAAAAAAAATTGTAGCATTTTGTGTACCCTAATTATTAAATTAGCTTTTATTTGACAAATTAAAATTTTAAAATAATTGAAAACGATCCTACAAAATTTCATAGGAAAAGAATCGTTGTTCTTGTTATTCATCAACAAAGATGCCATCTTGAGATCTTAATTTGTTCATGCATTTATCTATTGATATCTAATCGAATGTACAAAAGGATCCTTAACTATTCATAGGATGTGATGTAAAAAGATTCTGAGATGCTGGTCGTGCCAATCAACAAAATGTATTGATTATGTTTTCTGTGAAATAGGGAAACAAAATTGGATTGAGCGCTAAGTTCTTCAAAGGACTTGATTTGTTTTCATTCCGGAAAGAGGATCATCAGTCACTTCATGATATCTCTAGATCACATTGTTGCGTCGGAATTGTTCATGCGATGAAATATATTTTATAATAGTTCTTTAACATTTTAAAAAGAGACTAAGGTTCAATGCTAACTTTGAAAAAAGAATATCAAATGCCAAAGGGAAACAACTTTTCCAGTTCAAATGGTAATGAACAATTCCAAACCAAGTTGGAATTTAATCGACGATGTGGCCTACAAATTATAGCTTGAGAACATTACATGGTGTAAACAAACTATGTTGAAATTGAACCAATGTTACAACTTGAAAACATAAAGATATTATGGTAAAATTGAAGTGATGACGCAACACTAGGATAAACATATATGTTAAAGATAATGGGATAAATGCACTAGAAATCATAAAACTTGTCACGAAAGTACAATTGAATTCTAAAACTTTCAAAAAGTGCAATTAAATCATAATACTTGTTACGAAAGTGCAATTGAGTAATAAAACTTTTAAAAAGAGCAACTAAGTCATAAAATTTGTTACGAAAGTGTAATCGAATTTTAACACTTATCAAGAAAGTACAATCGAATCTTAAAACTTTTCAAAAAGTGTTATTAATAGAATGACTTAATTTGACTAATTTGGCAAGTTTTGAGACTTGATTGCACTTTTTTGAAAGGTTTAGAACTTGATTGCATCTTCATAATAAGTTTTAGGACATAATTGTATTTTTAAAAAAAATTTAGGACTAAATTACATTTTGTTGACAAGTTTTTGGATTTCTAATATGCTTATTCTAAAGAAAACTTTTTTTTGGTTGGGTCCCCATGATAATTGAAAGAAAACATTTGATTTGATTTTGGGGAATAGCTGTCTAATGTATGACCAGTAGTATTTATAATGGTTTATGGTAACTACCTTATGATTCTCCCAGCAGTTACAAGGAAATTAAATTCTAGTGGTTACCTCTATGTTTTTATATTTTTACAAACCTTACATACATATTGTCAAATGGTTACCCTTATTGTGCATAAACTACTCCGTGATGTGGTTTCTCGTAACAATGTGTCTCCCATGATGTTGCTTTCATATGGTAATTGTTCCCTAAAAATATGTGTACTTTGGTCTCAACTGCTTTATCGATTTTAAATTTCAAAGCAACTTGTTAAGGGAGCCTCTAATGTGATTGATTGAAGGATAAAACATCCCTTTAATAAATGTTCATTGCTAATGCTCATATTAACGTCTATCAACTATCCGTCGCTGTATTTCGATAACAGAACATGTGGCATTGATGAATACCAATGTCAATTAACATATATTGATCATTTTACTTGCCAATGAGTTGACGCACTTATAATGATTCCCACATGATCATGTCCATATTCATGTACTATTCGCGTGTTTGTTCTCAATCGTGTGCCAGGCAAACTATTTTGTCTGACGCATATGTATGAACTCAAACTATCAAACAGCTAAAGATGGGAGACCAACTTAGAATTACATTTAGATCGATTCATTGATACTTCACCAGATCCATGCGGGCTATCTTCATGGGAATCATCTCCAAGAAAAGTCTTCCCCTCCTATTTTTTTACTGCTCATGACTATCAATACACCGAAAAGGGGAAAGCTATCTCGGGCTAGGAGTTGGAAGAATTTTCACTTTGAAGCAAATTTAATTAACTTTTTAATCACTAACTAAAAAAAATTAAGTTTTTAATCCTTTCAAATACCTCTGAAATTTTAACCCCCCCCTTCGATTTCTCAACTCGTCCAAACAACAAAAAGCATCTACCGTTTCTCTTCTTTTATTTTCTACAAATCGTACAATTCATAATTTCTTTTCTTTTCCCTTGACACATTCAAATGCATACATGCCCTGAGGCCCATCATGCAACTATGTTAACGTACACATCATATTTTTTTTCGAAACTAAAATTAATCTACAGTATTCAAATAACCTCTACACGGAAGTTTTCTAACATTTGTGACTAACTCGAGATGTCATGAAAAGTTTGCACACAAATCTAGTCTCTTGAAGCAAATTACGGTTTTTGAATTCGAAGCCGAAAATCAATATGACAAAAGTAAGCTTGGCCAATCAGAAATTAAGACGGTCAGTCAGCAAAGGCGGATACTTTTTTAAAGGTCGCAGTTTTCATCAATCCTTGATGGGAGGAAAGCGATATGACTGATGGGTCATCGTCTTTGAGCATCTTCCACAAACTTAATCGAAAATAAATACGAATGGCAGAGGAAAAAACACAAATCTTAATTCCTTTTTCTTGTTGGCTTTCTCCGGGCCCAAGTCTCAGCTCTGCTCTCCATCCTCCATCTTTGCTCCTCGTGTTTGATAAGAAAAGTAAATAAAAAAAATTTCCTTTTTGGGTTGTTTGTTTTTGGACGTGGCATTTCTATCTGATCCACTGTTCCTGGTTCATCCGAAGTTCCACCATGAAAGATTTATCCAAACTCATGCCACCTCATCAATGTACAAACCCGGCCCCCTCGTTCCCATCCCGACCCAATAGCGACTGCTGACTCCCGTCCTTGTTGTCTCCTTCCCATACCGCGAACCGCTATGTCGTTCCCCGGGGGCCACATGTTGAACTTGTGGCTCCAGATTCCTCCCCTCTCTTCCCTCCCCTTTCTCCCTTTACTTACTTCTTACTCTCTCAACTCTCTCTCTCACTTCTTACTCTCTCAACTCTCTCTCTCTCTCTCTCTCTCTCTCTCTCTCTGCGTGCTCGAAGCTGGTGTTTCCTAGCACGGGTGAGTTGACGTTCACCCCGCCCCCACTCATTTTGCGCTGCTTTGCGAAATTGCGGCACTACCCTCTTGTGGTTGCGCAGTCGTTCTTCGACTGCCTGTTTCTGATCGAGGGATGCGATGCAAATGTGCCATCTTTGTGTACTGTAGCGGCTGAACTTGGTTGAGTCCGAGAAGCTGGTCTCTCTTTCAAAGTTCTGACTAGGCTGCAAGAATTCGTCCCTTCTTCTTCTTCTTCTTCTTTTTCTTTCCATAAGGCTGATAATTTTTGATGGGTACCACCCGTTTTCACCGGTAGGTCAGTCTGGTTTGGTGATTCTGTTCATGTCAAAAGTGACATGGTTGGAGTTCCATTATTCTTGATTCATACCCGTATTATAGGAATTTAGTTTACCTGCTAGCCCAGTCTATGCGTATCAAATTAATGCGCCTTTTGTTCTTACCGATGCTTAGATCAAGCCTTCGGTATTTGTCTTAGCCTATATCCGTATGACTGTTGCGTAAGTTTCTCCTCCGATCTTGTTCTAACTTCGAGCTGAACAGGGTGTCAGGCATATTCCGGCTTTGATCGGTTGGCTGTTTGTGCAAATCCTCTTTTCTAATGGCACTCACAACCAGCAAGCTTTCTCGAAGTCCATCGTTGACTGATCGGAACACCATCAGTAGATCATGTGGGACGACGCCCTCTTTCGAAACTTCAATTCAGCTGAGTCCTGTCCACCCGAGTCAAATGGAGCATGGACATTTACGTAGAGGACGTCTCTTCTCAATGAAACTGAAATCATCAAAGGACATCATGCGCTTCCTGTGTGGAAAACCTCTTCTTACTCATAGTGGCATTCGGGGATCGTCAGTCTTATGCTTTTCCACGGGAAGGCCTGATACCGAATCAACAGAATGTGCCAGACGGTCTAGGGATTCTTCAAATATTACTAGGTAAGACAAGTCACATGATTCTCTTCATATCGTCCACCAAATTGCTCAGCACTTTGTAGAGTTTTATTTCTCCTTTAGACAAGCAAAAAGAATGGGGTTGCTGCATGTGGAGAACTTTGCGAGTGTGTTTTGCTGAAGATTGCTGTCATTCGGCCTACATGATATCTCGTTCATTTTAGTCTGTTTTTCTTTTCTAGTAGTTGCCATGCTCAATTAATTGCACGTGGTATGAAATTTTCTTCTCAACTTGCAAGTTGCTGATATCCCATAATTCTGATGTGATACCGCCATTTAAAGTTTGGTCAACACAGTCATGGCTAATAATGCTCTTTTGTGCGTGTAATTATTTAGTGCACAAATTGGAGAAGACAAAGATGATCCGCTAATTGCACCATATGGAACAACTCAATCAAGGCAGGGTTTAGCTGAAGCTTGCAGATTTGTTCAGAATGATGCAAAGTTTGTCAATGAAAGGGCTCGCAGTGACATCGTCTTGCTCTCCCGGTATTATTGACTATCTGGTGTCTACATATTATCCTTTCAAGAAAGCATGGGAAATTAATTAGAAAATCCTCCTTACATTTCTTAAGAACTGTGTGCCTTCCAATGCGTTGCCATTTGCTCATAGTTTACACTCCTTATCAGCGGCATAATGAGATTGGATGCTCGTGCACGTCAAGATGTTGCTATACTTGGCTCAGAGTTTCTTAAGCTTGATGGTAAGTTATTACGCAAATGACATTTTGATCTAATGTGGTTTGAGCGTCTACACATTTACTGAAATGAGAACTTGAGCTCCCCCAAAACCTTTGACTCAAAAGCAAACTTTGAGGTTTAGGTTTTCTTAGGGGTTGGTTGGTGGAGGAAGGTTAAGTACTCTATCTGAATTATCAACTGTACTGCGAACGTCTACAGATTTTTGCTCGATAAAATAAAATGAAATTTGGTGGCGGGGGCATCAGGGCCACCTCATGCTTCCTTGGTCGACCAGTACTTTACTAATATATATCCTATCCTCCCTAAGACAAGATGTGAGTTAAAGCATAAGAAAACAGAAGAGTGAGATTTGTTCCTAGTTTCACATTTACATTCTGGAGTTGACTTTTAACAACCAAAAGAGGGTAATTGATTATCGTAGGACTTTAAAACTTTTTCTCGCAAAACAGCATGTGCAGGATGAAGCAGAGTTTACAGACAAAGTATCTTATGCAGAGCGAATATTTTCTATCAATAGATATGTAAAGAGAGTAAAGGATAAAAGACTTTGCGAAGTAATTTATAGTGGCTCACTCTTTCCACTTGGCCTACTCTACTTTCTCGGCTCTAATAGCCCAACAACAAGGCTTAAAATCTTCTCTACAAATACTCTGCAAAATAATTTGCACCGAGCCATTCTACAAGTATCTTATGCAGAGCAAATGTCTTCTATCGGAAAAACCTTGTGAAACCCTTGAAGCCTTTGAAAGCGATTGTAGATGAAGTTGCCTGAACACCGAGGCGCCATAGCTCACTTTACGAGTAGACAAACTTCACTCAACACTGAAAGCACTTTTTGACAATAATCACATTGACACTCTCTCAGAAAATGCACTCAGATTGCACAAGGTTATTCTCAAATAATAAGCACAGGAGATAAGAACAAGTGTCAAAGCTTTTTGATCCCCTTGATTACCTTCATCTTTCCCTTTTACGCGTATATATAGTCCTCCAAGCATTGTCAACATTTTGGAGACTTCAAATAGGTCAAAGTAGCTGTTGCGTAGATATCTCAGAACATCTTTCTGCAGCCAAATAATGGACTTCACTTGAAATAGATAAAACTGTCTGTGCTTCCTGTCTGATGCTTCTTCTGTTTTGCCAAAAATGGCAAACCCTGGTTTGACTTTTCAAGAAGGTTCTTTCTGTGTATTCCAAGGTCTGAATTTGGCTCCAAAGCACCAATTTGAATTTGGATTTGAGTTCAAATTGATTTTGAGCTGGGTCTTAGTTTTTATGTACGTGGAGTATCATCCACCTTGACTGAAGTGTGAACTTTCTCTACAACTGGGTCCATCTAGACTTTGTGATTTCACCCAATCCTATTCCGTTTACCTTTTGTATTTAGGTCATGCCAAGAATGTTGATGTTCTCAATGTTATCCAAGTTCTTCTCCTTCTAATTGATCCATCTAAGCACCTGATGATTGCACATCCCTCACTTGTTCACATAAATCTAAACATCTTTCCAACTCTTAACACTTTCCACTCGGTATCTTGTTCTCCATTTGCAGAGTAAGGAAGCTCTGCACCAGTGCAGACATCCTCTTGTTGGCATCATGTGCATATGAGCTGATGTATGTAGAGTTCGTTTGCACAGTCAAATACACATAATGTTTTGTCATCTTCAAAATACATAGGCGTTCTCCCAACGCATTAAAATTTCTAATGTGAAGATCTTTCTGCCTTATTAGTTGTCAAATGTACAGTTTAAGTGGTCAAAGCTAGGGGTCCAGTATCGATTAACCAACTCCTGTTGGACAATGGTGGCCACTTATTCACTTGTGTGCCTGTTTTTATCAAAATATTTTAGTCGTAATGAAAGGGGAAAAAATCATGATGCTTATCTTCACCTTCTGCTGGCAGCTCGGGCAAGAGAGGATACTGAGAAAATTGACCGTAATGTGAAGAAGAAAGCTGAATGGCTTAGTCATGTTGCAACTGTATGTGGAAGTTATTATGTCTATGTCTTCAATAATAGAGATAATGCTTCTTAGCTTCTGCCTCTATCTAATTTGATCGCATTCTTCTTCACTTAAAATTTTCTTTCTGGCTTAGATCTTGAAAAACAAAGCACAGTCAAAACTAAAAACTGCTGCAGACCGGCACTGGAGTGACGGAGCTTTGGAGGTTTGTGCACTTCATATTTTTCATTCTGCTTGTTTTCCTTTAATTGTTGATATTTATTTGAAGAAAAATGCCAGTGTTGTACACTGGACATTCTTCCATTTTTTATATTAGATCGCAAATGCAAGTGTATGCTAAACATCCCTTGAAGCATTATTGAAGGTTTGCCATGCATGGGATGAACTATGGTGAAGAAGTGTTTTGGCTTGTTTGACTTCCCATAGACCAGTGGGCTGTCAGAGTATGTGAGGATGGCTTTTTTGTTATCATACTTTCTAGCAGGATCTCCTTTGGTCATGCCCACTTCATCTGCAAAATAGAATAACTGATCATTGTAGAATTGATGTTACGCACCTTCCAAGTCTATGAATATCTCACAAACTGAGCCCTCATCAATATGGATTATGATTATCTTTTTGTTCCATGTGGTTGGTTGGCCATATTGATACAGTTGCTCCTGCATCAAAGCACCTTATCAACTTTAATCCACCACGTTATGTCAATGATTTCTTTGGTGTATCTATTGCTTCCTTTAAGCCTTGTGATCAGAATATCAATGTAAATTATTGACGATCTTGACCGGGTCTTTTTTAGTCTTATATCACTTATGACATCCACATTTGTGTACACTCAGTCTTACAAATATAATTTTCTTTATCATACAAAACTGGGTCTTGAAGGGTGGCCTTGGTTTAAGGTAAAGCTGTCGCCATGTGGCGAAGAGGTCATGGGTTTGAGTCTTGGAAATAGCTTCTTGCAACGTAAGGCTGCTTACCTTAGACCCAAAGTGGTCTGACACTTCCCCAGACCTGGAGCATCATTAGAGCTTCGTGAACTGCAACCCCCTCCCCCCCCAACACACACACAAATACTGGGTATCTATATTGAAAGTCCTAAGAGATATTGCATCTAGACCGGGAATTCTTCTCTTGATCAACATCATTGATGGCTATAAAGAACTCGTTACTTTAGGTGTGATTCATCTGTAATTTTTTCAAAACTTCCTTTCTGTCAGTCTCTCTGCTGATGGATGGGACAAGTATTGGACTATTATCTGCCTGGTGTTCCTTTTTTTGTGAATCTGATCTTTAGGATGTGTGGGAGAAAGACACATGTGACCTATGCATGCCGGTGTGTAAAACAATGGGGTAGATATCCCTATAGATGGAGTAGAGGGTAGTGCAGAATATTATTGTGCCAATCTTGTTGTTTTCCACCCCATCTTTGCTTCTCAAAGGGCTTGAACAATGGTTCAGGGTGCAACTATAGTATCTATGTGGATTTCCTACCTAGGGTTCATTCCACAAGTTTGTTTTCTCAGTTGTGGTGAAACAACAGTTAAAAGAGGAGAAGATATTTGCCTGCTTGTCTGTCTGTCTGTCTCCCTTGCTCTATGCATGTGGATGTGCCCATTCATGCAAGTTTGTATGTTCTAACTCTGTCTTGAATACTTAACATTTTATTGTGTATGTGAAGATTGACTCTCAACTTCGAGATCTGTTTAATGGATATGACACTTCCTTTTCTCCTCACAATTTTCTACTCTCAGGCTGATCTGCGTCTTGCTGACTTTCGAGCAAAACAGCGTGCTCTGGAAGATTCCCTAATGGCTCTGGAGGTGCAATAATCAACTCTGTGATATAGATGTGCTATGATTTGCTTTGTAATATATGCTTGTAAGAGTTTAATAGGCTGATCAACAAGAACAAGATAATGGTCATTTTTCTTTCACGTTTGTCATCTCAAAGGGCATATGCCTTTCAAGTCTTTTTTAAACTTTAGTTAAATTTTTTCTTAATTAATGGATTTTGCAGTTTATCAAAAACATCCATGACAGGATGGTGAGCAAGATGTACAAATTGTAAGTTCGACTGCTGATAGCTTGTTGTTCAATGTGCTACCTCCCCTAGAAAAAATAGAACAGAAGATTTAAAAACTTGCAAGCTCTCACCATTAACATTTCACGTTTCTCTGCAGTCCTCTGCCTTCAGAAAATGATTCTATGTCATCTCATGATGTGATGGGGCGCATAATGCTAGAAAAGAATGGGAAAACACTGGATTCCTTCCCAGGGGAAGTGTCTGCTGACCGCATCAGTGCTATCCAGGTCACTTTTTGAAATGGCCGTCTCTTGATTTTCTTCTTCTATTAGCGTCATTGTAGGATTTAAACTTAAACCATTAGCTTGATGTAAGTAGGAAGCTTATTGGAGTATGGCATCAGCACTATCTGAAGCTGATGGAATAGACTACACTGATCCTGAGGAGGTCCGAACATCATCTAATTCCAAATGAATGTAATCTTTTCTTAAATATGCACTCAATGCAATTGCTCTGTTGATGGTTTTCTAACTTCTTGTATTTTTGGGAAAGCAGCTCGAGTTGCTAGTTAGAACCCTCATAGATCTTGATGCTATGGATGGCAAAAGTAGTGTATCATTGCTGGCAGAATGCTCCAGTTCTCCCGATGACAGTACTAGGTGAGCTATCTTACCCATGTTAAACTTTCAAAATCGGGCATGATATTACAAGGATACACTGCAAGATCTGAAGAGTGACAGCCCTTTGGTTTGTTATACTTTTTAAGGATCAGAATCATATACATCTGAGTTTCTTTATCATCTTATGCTATTATTTGTCCTTGATGCATGCGATAATCTTGTCTTATTTTGTCTCAACAATAATTTTCTGAACCATTGTCAATGTGAGTTTTGCTTGCACCTGCGGGAAGACGTTGATCAAGATTTTAGATGTTGTCTTTTATGACCAAAATTGCATCCCATACCTGTTTTGTACCTCTTCAATACACGGAAACTGTCTGAATATCTCTATCTGAAGCCTACTAGTTTGAAGATATCACTGGCCATAAATTGGTTTAGTTTGAAATTCTGGTAATGCAGATATGAATCTTTGTATATGGACATTAGGAATCTAATCAACGAATCTGCTAATACACTTAATTTTCCCCCTTTTTGGTGCTCCAGACGTGCCCTGGCCAATGCATTAGCAACAGCACCATCCATGTGGACACTTGGAAATGCAGGAATGGGAGCATTACAGGTAACTTATTTTTATTCGATCAAGCTCATCATTTTTTGAAGTAAGATAAGTTCCTTGATTGGATATGTAAATATTCTACATTAACAGGAGGAGACCTGACGTTTCATTTTCATTGCAGAGATTGGCACAAGATAGCAATCCGTCAATTGCTGCAGCTGCTTCTAGAGCCATATACGAATTAAAGAAACAGTGGGAAATAGAGGAAGGAGATAACTGGAGGTTTACGATGGACAAGGACCAGAAGGTGGATGACGCAGAGACTTAAAGGTTTCTGGATACTCATGTTGTACATATATGGGGAAAAAAAAGGCCCAAGTAGTTTTAGGATGAATGCATCATTGGACGTGCTGAATGCGAAAGTGCACTTCACCGAAGAAAAAAGATAAGGGAGCTCGTTAGTTGTCTGCTTTTTGTGTTATTTCTGCTCTTCAATTATCAAGCATGTCAAGAAAGCTAGGCAAGCTCATGATTTTCTTAACAAGGAAGCAGTCGCATAGATGGTATGAAGATGTCTCGATCTCATAAAGGTTCAGAAACACTATTAAATCAGCCAGCTTCTTTCTCTGTAGAAGATTAGGTTTTTTTTTTATCTTTTTGGCCATATGTAGGATATATTGATGGAATCTTGATTCTTCCATGGTTTCAAGGAGAAGCAAATGACAATGATAATCGCCCTTTTAGAACGTGTCCTGTAGCCTCATCTGGTACCCCCATGTAGAACCAAGAAGCATCATCCTTTTTGGGATTATGAAATGAATATTGGTTATACAGAGTATCTCTACTAACTTGTGCTGCTAGTTATCCTTAGTTTTCTGGTTAATATGCGTACCCGACTGTGAATTTCATCTATTGTCAAAGCCAACAAATCAATTCACTGGCTATTTCTGCCAATGTAGTTCAAGATAAAAGCCATTTGGTGGTAAATAGATCTGGGATGGTGATGGTCGTTGGGGTTGAAGGTTGAAAGGCAAATGGTTCATGCATGAAGTTCCCTTAATTGAATGTGATAAGAGTATTGAGAGGAGGGCCAGAGGTGCTTGAATCATTGCCTGGTTTGGGGCCTCTAATGGTTGGTTTGTCATGTGATCCTGCTTTTCCCTGGGATCCACACCACATGATGAAGATGCCATCTTTACATAGCCCGGTTGCTACTCAGCATAATTGCGAAAAACGTACGAGGTGTCCAGAATCTATTTCAGGATCTCAGAGGCTCCATGATGTCAGGAACGTGGGTCACATTTTTGCTTCAGATAGCTGATTTCTTATACTAGCCCCAGGAAAAAGAGGCTCTCTTGGAGCCTCAATATTTAGTTGGTTCATACCAAACTCCAATTAATGTTGGACTTTGAATCCAGGAGAAGCTTTTCTAAAAGCAGGGAAAAAGCAAAAGCTTGAGACAGAGGCCAAGGCCCCATCACTTTAATTTTTTATCTTTTCTTTTATTTTCTGGAGGAAAGCTCTAGGGTCAGAATCAAGGTTCCTCGTTTTGGTCCATTATCTTTAGCTTTTCCTTTTTCAAAGACTTTCCTGTTTCTTAACTTTACCATGATGCCTGCCACTATTTGACACCCCATGTTTCATCATTCTTGCCCTTCACTCTCATATTTTTTTATGTCCTTGCAAGTTGTAATGATGGTGCAACCATGAGTAGAGCCCCGTGAATTGGAAATGGAGACCCTGAACAGGACTTATGATGTGACCTTAAGGCGAAATGGGACCATCTCGAGCGAATTCGCCGGCTGTTTTCATTTACTGTCTATCCTTTTGCTAGCAGCTTCTGCTGGTTCTGGATAGTAAAAACTAAAAGGCCTAGGGATGGCAATCAAGACCTGTTCCGCCAATATGACCAAGAAAGAAGAAATCTTGTGTGCTTTAGGGAAGGGAGTGACCCGGTGACTGATATGAGGGACGAAAGTTTTGCATATGCGGGGGAACTCGTTTCCCTGGGATGATTATATTTGTGATATACGAGGGAGACGACAAAGCTGTTGTAGTATAGAGCGTTTGCCATGCCATGGCGGGGCAGGTGGGCCTATGGTTTCTGTTCACCTTTACGACTTCGCGTGAAGCAGCGCTAATCAAGCGCCGTGGAGCCTGATTCCGGGTGGTGTGTGTTCTCCACCTATTAAACCCATTCCTAGTTCGTTCTTCGGATATTTTAGACAGACATTCTCTCTTTTGAGCCCTCCCTATGGAATAAAATACTTCCTTTTCCATGGTCATGGACATCCCATACTAATGCCTGGAGATGTTGGAAATAGCATATATAGAATAAAACTGTCACATCCACCTGATAAACTCTTCACACTGTAACTAGGTAGCAACGCTGAGCCTCCTCTCTCTGTCTCTCTCTCTCTGTCTCTCTCTCTCTGTGTCTCTGTTATTTGTGGTGGGTTTGGACAAGACAACGAAAGCAACAGCATGGCTGGCAACAAGTTTGCAACCATGTTGCACAGGAACACCCACAGAATCATAGCCATTCTGGTGTATGCTGCCCTCGAATGGGTTCTCATCGCAATGCTTCTGCTGAACTCTTTTTTCGGCTATCTCATCTCAAAGTTTGCCGGCTTCTTCGGCCTCAAGCCCCCATGCCCGTGGTGCTGCAGAATCAACAGTGCATTGGAGCGTGGCAAGAGAGAAGATTACTCTTTTGTCGATGAGGTGTGCGAGACCCATGCTGCTGAGATTTCCAAGTTGAGTTACTGTTCCAATCATCATAAGTTGGCCGAATCACAAGTTATGTGCAACGGCTGCTTTGCATCTAGGCCAGTTCTGGACACATCAAACGGAACGACGAGGACACCATTTGTCTCTACGATAAGGGAGGATCCATGCCAGAGTGGAGATGACATTTTAAGGTGCTCATGCTGCAAAGAGAACTTAACCGGAAAATGGCACTCTTCTTGTTTGCTGTGGAAGCCTTCTTGGAGCGCGTCGGATGTTATCCAGACAGGAGGCCTCTCGATCGAAGAAATGGTTGATGAGAATGCAGCATCCAAATGTGAACAGATGAAGAAACCTGATGGACTGCAAAATCACAGGGAAAGTTTGCGTGAGATAGAAGATCACACTGATGAAGCTGAAGGCGTATCGGAGGAGCATCAGGTACTTTCTGATGTTGATAGTTTTAGTTTTCGAGAGGCATCCGAGGAGGATTATTCAAAGTGCTTGTCGAGCATACTGTGGAATGAAAAGGAAGACGCTAATGAGGACATTAAGGAAGCTACTTCGGAGGTTATAGAGAAGTACTCCTACGGCGTGAGCAATAGGAGTCCAACTTCCAAAGGAAAGAGCACAATGTCTTGTCTTGAGGAAGATGATTTACTCAATGCCATTGATCTGCAACACGAGGACTATGACGCTTGTGATTGGCATCGGGTGATCCCTGTGGATCTGATAGATTATTCCACCAATGAAAACACAAAGTTTCACGCCTTGGTAGAGGAACATCTGCGCAAGTGCGATCATCATCAAGATGCAGCTTTCACTTCAAATTTGGTTTTCGAGACCGAAATTGGTCTCTTAGGAGAGTCATTCATAGTGGATGACAACATAAAGAAGTCAGCTTATGCTGAGATGAAGGAATTGGGAATTTACATGGTTGATGTCGAGGGTGCTTCAATTCTCCCATCTGAAGAGGGGAAATTAGAACACGGAAGATGCTTCCGTTGGTCGAGCAGCTCAAACATTGGAAGCTGATGAAGACAAGATTGAACCATACGGGATGGATGAATCAAACAAAACAATAGGTACACAATTTACTGTTAAAGAAGGCTTTTGTAGCATCTTACTTCTTGGAGTGTCACACTTATTCCAAACTTATCCTATACTGGCCCAAGAACAACAAATCCTTACCTTCCACAAAACTAATTTATTTTTTGCCAGGTGCAGTATTGAAGGAAGAAATGGGTTGCACTGAAATAGCAACAGATCTCACTGCCAGGAGCACAAAATTTCCTACTTCCGATCAGTCACACCCTCAAGAACTACTTACTTCATCACAGCAATCGAAAGAAAATTTCTCTCTCCTGAAGGGCCAGAATGCTGAAGTCAACAAGGCCTTAAATGAGTTAGGACCTCAGGACGGACATGGTAAGCTTCGCATTTCTTTCTAGTGCAAGAACTGAGTGCTTTATTGACAAATGTGTAGAGTTGATCTGTACGCAGATTGTAATGTAGGTACGCTCCCTCCATGCCCAGCAGATGCAGGAAAGAGTTATGTCAAAGGGACCATGTTGACTGACGTGAGTCAAGCAAATCCAATCAATTGCCAGCCAACGGAGCTTGAAGCTGAGGAAGAAAAGTTTCCTGAAACACCAACCTCGGTAGAAAGTCTACATTATTTACATAAGAAATTACTGCTGTCTGAGAAAAGAGAATCTTCCATAGAGGAGTCGTTGGATGGTAGCATGCTCAGTGAGATGGAAGTTGGTGATGGGGCGATATCCATTGAAAGGCTCAAGGCGGCTCTAAAAGCAGAGCGAAAAGCTTTGAGTGCGTTATACGCTGAACTAGAGGAGGAGAGGAGTGCCTCTGCAGTGGCCACCAACCAGACCATGGCTATGATCACGAGGCTTCAAGAGGAGAAGGCGGCAATGCAAATGGAAGCACTGCAATACCAGAGGATGATGGAAGAACAGTCCGAGTATGACCAGGAAGCCTTGCAGCTTCTAAACGAGCTCATGATCAAGAGAGAAAGAGAGAAGGAAGAACTTGAGAAAGAGTTGGCCATGTACCGTCAGAAAGTTTCGGATTATGAGGCCATGGAGAGGATGAGAGCAACAAGAAACATCCGTCCTGAAAATTGGAGCAGTAAGAGCTCGTCCGACTTTGGCAATAATGCAGAAGACAGCGACAATCTATACATTGATTTGAACCATGAGCTGATAGACAATGATGCTGGCAACCTCTGTGACCACCAAGGAATTAATCCCCCCAACAACACTCCGACCAATGAAGTTTTAAACTTGGAGGAGATGGCGCTAGATTGCGTGAAGCACATGACTTCTCTTGATGACTCCTTGGTAGAATTCGAGGAAGAGAGACTGTCCATCCTCGATCAACTGAAGGAATTGGAGGAGAAGCTACTCAGAATGAGTAGCAACGAAGAGTTCGTAAATGACAAAAATTTGAGCGAGCAATTGTCAAACTTTGATGGGAATGACTCTGACAAGAATCACAATTTTACTTGCCAAGAACAAAATGGGGTTTTGGATGCACTTCCGAAAGAACCGAATGAAAACTACCTTCCTGAAAAGGGGACAATGTGCTTGATGGCAAAAAGACTGCTTCCTCTTTTGGATGCCGCAGAAACTGAATATGAAGATGGTATGGTTGTTCAGGATCCAGGTGAAAACATCTCTGAGATTGAGGAGGATGGGAAGAAATTAGCCATTGTGGAGGAGGTTGACCACGTCTACGAGAGGCTACAAGCCCTCGAAGCAGATAGAGAATTTCTAAAGCATTGTATGAGCTCCATTCAGAAGGGTGACAAGGGGATGAATCTTCTCCAAGAAATACTGCAACACCTCCGTGACTTGAAGAGTGTCGAGCTCCATTCGAGGAATGTGGATGAGGGCAACTAAGGTGATGATCTGCTTAATCAGTCTCTTAAACACGTGTGCTTGCTCTTACATACTTTGTTCTCATCAGTTACACTTTGCTGAATCGCGAAGCAGGAAATTTTGTCACACGAGTCTGTTCATATGCTCTATCCTCTGGTAATGGCATGTTATTTGATAGATCTTGGTCGAATTGAGTGGTTCAAGAAAACAAGGTTGCTTCAAATATTAGAGTTAAACTACTTGGCTGTGTTCTTCTACGTTGTAACATTAGGAAAAAGTTTGTCCAAATATATCTTTATGCAGAGTACAACAATCTAAGCCAATATGTATGACAGAACGATCATTCTTTGAGCAACTGAGTGCTGCATCATAAGGTATGACCTGATTCTCTCTCTTTTCAATGTTGAGAGCAAAAATGAGATGTAAAGCTAGTGATTGCAGCATGCAGTTGCATCTTCTGATTGCACCCTTCCCACTTAATGTGATTGGTGTCTACCTAAAGTCGAAGCATCTAATTCTGCTAACCTGGACATTTTTTAGCAGAACCAACAAGTGAGGGATGGAGAACTTCATTGTGAGCAGCAAGCATACAAAGGGCCTTGACAACTGCATTTTATCCTTGAAATTACAAGGCACTTTTCATCGCATACGTCCAACTGCTAAAATCAATCCTAAACAATTTCTGTAGTCAAACTCGAAAAAACAACAAAATCAGATACCAGTTAAAGATGTTCTCTCATTACCTAATCATCTCCATTGACATGGTTAAGTAATGTCCATTGTGATGGCTCCTGGGCCCTTCCATGGGTATGGGAAGCAAGCAGTAAAAACTAAGCGCATCAAATAAGGGATGCAGCTATTGGGAACGGCAGATTTCCTTCCCTACAAAAGTTCCTCTCATCACTATCTGGTCAGCAACTGCAGATGATGGGACTGATCCATAGTCGTATAGATTCCTGATGTGTACATATTTTGAACTTGGAGATGGTTGATTCCGGCATGCGCTCTTCCGTTCGATCGCTAACTAAATAACAGTCCTACAACGACCAGCATTAGGTTAGATATCAAAAGGAAAATCAAGAAACCTTGAATCTCTTGCCCAGTTACTTCAAATGGCTCTCTCTAGGATAATGGCCTATCATCACTCCAAACGCAAAGCATAAATCAAAGTTGTTACCTGTAAAGTCACCTAATTGTGGGGAACCTAACCAATGCCATACTGTGTAGAATTCTCAGTTTCTTGTTGAAGTATGGAAAAGCTTAGTTGAGTTCAAAGGTGATAAGAGTCATGGAAGCATCTGCTTCATTTTTCTTATTTGAAAGAAATAAACATCCTTGATGATACGCCATTGCTTTGATCGTTGCTTTCAATAACCAAATTGCTAGGAAACTGCATGCTCAATCAGAAATTTGGTCGCAAAGGGAGAAGATGAAGTGTCTCGAAACGACAATGGAGACATGCCTGTGCATGAAAAGCTTTGCTACCTATTGATGTTCTCGGCTGCTTCTGTGAACATATTTGCTGGGCATTTTGAAGCAGGTATATGAAATCGACAATGCAATGGCTTGTTTGCATTTCTGGTGGGTTCACATCACAGGCAGTCAATATTTTGAACAATCCTGCGACGTTTTTTAATCCATCTCAGAGGCACCCGAAGGAAAATTGTCATTTTGTTTTTCACTGTTCTTTTATCATAGAGAATAACGGAAATTGATTGAAGAGACTATATTGGAATTTTTGTGTGCAAAAGTTCATGATAAATTAGTAACATTTGAAAATTTATGACTAAATTTGCATCATAATAATAGGTTTAGAGATTGAGTGGGTAGTTTTTCTTGATACTAATGATGGCGGGTTTGGTCCATGCAAGTTATCCGTGAACAATATCATCATATGTGTATACAATTATAAGTTTCTTCTTGTGATGATCATTGTTGCAAGTTATTCCGGAATATCATGTTAAATGCACACATTTTTAATCCTAGCAAAGACTCGAGATTTGGGTGTCTATCTTGTATTACGACGGTAATGTTGAGAAGTGATGTCTCGAGGAACAATGTTACCCGAGGTTAAGGTTAAGTATGGTCCAATTTTTTGGTGATTTTGTTGGTCGGGGTTGTTTTTCGGGAGTTTTACACGGGAGGACAAGAAGGAGAAGGAAAGGAAGACCTATCTTCGACTTACGATTTGTCCATCAAGACCGTCTAAGGGAGGAGAAGAGAGAGGTAGACCTTGTCCCGGGCCCGTCTGTGTCGATCAATTCAAGGACGGCAATGATCAGACGAGGCATGTGATTTCGACCGAATCTTAAGACATTCTAAAATCCTATACACGACATTCATCAGCTGATATTAGCACGACAGAGCAAACAAAAAGAGAGTTGACTCGAATAAGCCGACCAAGAGAAAAGGCCAAAGCAAAAAGAAAACAGAGGCAGTAAGGCCTCTCTGACCAAACTGAACTGGACTGAGACACGACCAACTGTCGACCATGGAAAGCCAAGCCTGCCAGGAGTGGTTTGAGTCAGTCTCCGGTGAAGGAGACCCGACATACTGCAAGTCCTGAACGAACCGTTCGTTCGGCAGTCGTGATGTTACGTTTCGGGAATAGGCCGGCCGGACTAAGCGAATAAAGTCAATGATTCGATTCAAATTAATAAATTTATTCTTTTTCGACTTATTTTTATGAAATGTGAATAATACTTGACCCGACAATATTGCTAAAACATCTGCATATCTCATTTTAGGAAAATCCATATCCAAACTGAAGTGAGAGTGTGGAGTGAGCTAGACTTGTTATTCTAAATTTATTTATGACTATTTATTAAATATAATTAATCCATATATTAACTTAGTCCATTAAATATATATTTTTTTTCAGTTTATTTGTACTCTAACTTTCAACTCACATTTAGATAAATATAATTAATCTATGTATTAACTTAGTCTATCAAATTTTTTTTTTTTTTTAGGTCTGTCATACTCTAACTTTCAATTCATTTTCAAACTTTTATCCTACTTCTTTGTAGGGTTCGGAAGTCAAAATTCATATCTAAAGTAATCATTTCTTATTTCAATTTCCCGAGAAAATGAGAATTCAAACCCTCACCTCCCACGGGAATAGTGACTATTGAGGCAAGCCCTAATAATTTTTAATACAGGCTAAAAAATAAGTTTATGACCCATATTAATTGATCTAATCATGAGCTACCCCATCAACATACCTATCAATACACTCACTAAGATATATCGATTTTCACTCTTATCTCCTTGGATAAGGAACGAGTACTTATTTGAATGACTAAATTCGACTTCACACGAGATCTCTCATGTCCAACGTTCCAAATGTATCTTCCGATGAGAACTCGAGCTGTTACAATTAGCTTCAAGCAATTATCACCCCCACATCGGTGCATTAAATCCGATGCATGCACCCTTTTAGGATCCGAACGATCCAAGAGAGCTAATGTACCGAGTCCATATATTACGGGTGCGTTTGGGAACACTTTTCGGTGCGGCCAATAGTTTCTCTACCGGTTTCATCCGGGAATTATCTGTTCATAAGGATAACAAAATAATAAATAAATAAATCTAACATTTATTTTTTCCAAAACTCTTGTTGGTGGGGAGGGGGGGGACCATGTGCGACACTGATTGATGAGTGATGCCCTCCAAAAATCCTTTCCTACAAAATAATTTATGCACAGAGGATAAACCTTTGCATTCATATAATATTAAAATATTTCTTTTCTTTTTCCTGCCGGAACATTTCCATTATTTAAATGCACAAGGAGACCAAACCCATCTGTACTGCCCCTCCCCCCTCCTCCCCCGGGGCGCCACGTCATCGATCTGCGCGACCCCTCGGCAGCGCATCGCCCGCCCTCGGATTAAAGTCCCCATCGCCATCCTGGCCGTCCGACGTATATCCGGAAGCAGAAATTAAAAGAAAAAGAAAAAACCCAAACTTTTTTTGTAATTCAATGCCCTCGAAAGAAATCCACCACTTCCCTCAAGCTCCTTCCTTTTCTTTTCGTCTCTCGTTTTCTTCTTTCTTTTGCGGGTCTATCCTTTTCTTTAGCTTTTTTCTCGAGTCTAAATCTCACTACTGTTCTTGAGGAACCACCTCTGTGGGCGTAGCTGCTCGGTGGGGACTGTCTTAGGATTTTCGTAGCTCCAGTCTCTCTCTCTCTCTCTCTCTCTCTCTCTCTCTGTATCAGAGAGAGTGAGTTGTGTGTGTGTGTCTCTCTCACTCTCTGCAACTTTAATGGCTGCTACTGAGTTTAATAAGCCTCCGCCACTCCCTCCTTATCCTGAGGTAACATCAACCCTCCTTCTCTCTCTTCTCTCCCCCTCTCCCGCTCTCCCTCTTGTCCTTCTCCTTCTCTCTCTCAAGCCCTTTCCTTAGAAATTTGCAGAAAGACGAAATTTCCTTGCAAAACCATGTCTTTTGGGGTTTGTGTGATGAAATCAAAGATGGGTGGTTGTAGTCTTGTAGGATGGTTTGGGTTGCTGTCATTTCTGGGGTTCTGGGGGTTTGGGTGTTTTCTTGTGATGGGTCTTGGTGGGAAATGCTCGAGCTGAAGATTTTCTTGATTTTGGATTTTGACACCTCGTTCCCCATGGCATTCTTGCTGCGCATGATATCTGTTCCACGATCGCTTGCTTCGGTTTAGCTGCTCAAATTCTTGATAAACTGACAAAAGAAATGTCTTTTCTTTTGCTTTTTTTTTTTCCCTTTTTTGCTTGGGTGAATGTCACAATCTGGATCCGATTGGGACGTGCTTAGTAAATTGAGCTAAGGTTCGACCACATTTCAGGAAAGAAAAATGGAAATCTGATGGAATTCACACCGAGTTGATCCAACCCTAAACC
Source organism: Angophora floribunda (assembly GCA_014182895.1). NCBI lineage: Eukaryota > Viridiplantae > Streptophyta > Magnoliopsida > Myrtales > Myrtaceae > Angophora > Angophora floribunda. The sequence goes on from CM024714.1 coordinate 14,386,028, forward strand.
TTTTCCTCCTCCAAAGATTGAGTCCAGCTAATTGATTTTTACCTTCCACCCCGATTCTTTCCTTTCTTGGTAAATGGGAAAATGCAGGAGTGCTTGTTAATGGTTGAGATCCTAGAGAAATTTTTCCTGTTTCTCTGAATCCTTTGTCATAGAGATGAAGATGAAGATTTTGCACTTTCAGTTTTGCTTTATCTGTCTAATGACCGCCCTTTGATTCTTGTTTCATTTTCCCTTTGTCTTTTCTATTTTGAGACGTGTCTTAACAGATGATTATAGCAGCCCTGGAGGCATTGAAGGAGCCCAATGGGTCCAACAAGACATCAATCTCCAAGTACATAGAAACCAAGTATGGAGACTTACCACCCGGCCATTCCCAGCTCCTGTCGCACCACCTCAACCGGATGAAGGACAGCGGGGAGATCGTCTTCTGGAAGAACAACTACACGATACCCAACCCCAGTGCTCCGCCCCGCCGGGGCCGTGGCCGGCCGCCGAAGCCCAAGGAGTCCTTGCCTGCTGCCCCGCCTGCCCCCCCGGCCCCAGCGAGGCCTCGGGGCCGCCCCCCTAAAGACCCGAGTGTGCCGAAGCCGGTGAAGCCCAAGGTCTCCACGGGCAGTGGGAGGCCGAGGGGGCGGCCGAGGAAGATGGCAAAGCCAACTGGAGGGTTGGGCGGATTGACAGAGGCGACAGCATCTGCTGCTGGGACGCCGAGGCCGAGGGGCAGGCCCCCGAAGGTGAAGGCGCCGCTGACTGAAATGAGCATAGAGAATTAGGACGTGAGGCAGCTTGGTCTGTGGGGTTCTTATGTCTCTGTTCAGGTCTTCTCTAGAGTGGGGCGTGGCATTAGGCGGTTGACTAATTCGTTTGTGTAGTAGCTCTAATGTGCAATGTTTGATGTGGTAAATGGCTAGTAGCAGTAATGACAATTCGCGGGTAGTCTCTACTTCCACGGTCTGATCTGTAACTCGGTAGTTCCCCGGTGTTTATCGTAGGATGTTTCTCTGTCGTTCCCTTGTCTAGTGGGAATTGTTCTTGTTCTGATATGTTTCCTGGGTGTTCCACGAAACGATCGGTTGCGGATTGCTGCAGTTGCAGTTCCATTTTGACTCGGATCGGTCGCCAGGAAAGTTGGACGAGCGAGTCGAGCCAAAACCGTTCGATGACGATGATGACAGAGTGATTGGGAGAGAGCAGACAGGAGGCACGAACTGCACAGGCGGATGTTGACGTGATTCTTCTTGGCGGGGCTGAGTGAAGGAGTTGAGGGAACCTCCTTCCGTACCCCTTCCACTGACATATCCACCTAGCAGAGATTAGTGAAGTCCGTACGAGGGGACTGTTCATGTTTGGAGTGGCGTGGCCTTCGGAGTTCGGCTGGGAATGCTGTCTTGTCCCTTAAGGATTTTAGGCCCACTTCGTTTATTTAGATTTAGGAAAGGTAGTATTTGGGGCCAGCATGCATGCTCAGCCGCGAAACCAGCATTTTGTGCAGATATCTTAACAGACGCATATTACAACAGGAGCGAATCTTAATCTGATCTTAAGACTGATTAGACAGCCCGTTTTGTGAGAGAAGCCTGTTATGAGAGAAAGCTGCTTGATTTCGAGATCTCGTTAAAGGCTAATCAGCATTTTCTTTTTGGGGGTCAAGAATCACGTAGATTTTGGTAAAGATTAATTGGCATTTTCTTATTGTGGGTCCGGAATCACATAGCTATTTCGATTGGTTTCGTATTTACATGTCCATGCGTTGATGGGTCATTCCATTTCACGGCCTAATTATGATAGATAACTAGGGAAAGTCATCTCTCATTCTCACATTCTAGTCCTCAACCTAATGATGAAGTCTGGTTTTCAACTCCCCTGCGCACATAAGAAAATATCTTATATGATCCGAATGTATGTGAGCCTAATTTATCTAAGTCATTGATATTGGTAGATTCCACGTAATTTAAGGATCATGATACATTGGGTTCATGTGTGACCAATGCACCTAAAAATGTCTTTTCTTCTCATACAAATTGGATTTTGACCTTAAGATTTAAGCGTGTAAATATATAATTTGGGCAAGCAAATAGAGGTTTGAAAAAATACGAAAAGGGTTCTAACATGCTTGTCTTGCACTAGGCATGTTTGGCCATGGCCTAATTTTCAAAATTAATAATTTAAATCTTCTTAAATGAAAGGATTAAAAATAACACACAAATTTGTTTGAAATAGTGAAAAAGTGAAAAAAAGAACATGATTGATGAAAATTAATGAAAAACACCCATTCAATTAAACCAAATTGTTTGACCCCAAAAAAAAATTAAACCAAATTGAAATCCAAGCACAACTTCAGGAAAATTGGGTAAAAAAAATTACACAAAAAGTTACACATAGTGGCACCCTAGTGATTGCACACAAGTTAAACCAAAACGGTATTTCTAACAAATTTGATTTCTTCGTCGTATTCCTCATCATGATTCATATGATATAGTTATTGTCCTCTTGTTTATGTTGGTCACGTCCCTCTAGAGTCAACTCCTACAAAAAACAATCGTGGCCTACAACAACCACCTATTAATTTCTTGCACACAAGTTGGACTTATTGTCTTCCAAGATTCATTGGCTAGTATTAAAATGTGAAATCAAATGATACTAGAGTTGGTGGTTGGTCTGATAAGACACGACCCATGGTGGAAAGAATGAAAAAACTAGTCGCTATTTGCTCGCCTCTTCCACCATTTCACAATGTCCATTTTGTCCTTGCCAACTCATCTAATATATTTGAAGGAGTTTGTTTCCATGTATGTCTCCAACTTATTAATAGATGAGGACAAAGACTTGGAATGTTGTATGGTGTTTTTCTTCTTACGAAGCATAAACTATACAAGTTTCTAGGCACAATGGCTCCATATCTGTTTATGGGGTGGAGCTTATCATATTGAATTGATTGATCTGTGCAATATAAATAATTCAAAAGCCAACTCATTGCCATCGCCAATATCAACTCCTCGTAGGCTTCCTCATCCAATCCCAGCTAGGAGAGTTTTGGACCCTTTCACCTTGAAACTCAGACCCAAAGTAGTGGATGCCAAAAAAATAGGTGGAATGTCCCGGTGATATTTGAGGAATTTCGCAATTCATTGTCACTACTACTTCATTTAGAAAGGGCTCACCCTCCGTGGTTCTTCGATTGATGCATGAAAACGGAATGACTCGGTTGCTTGAGGAATTATTATTGGTGCTCAAAGCATCCGTCATGTTTCAAAAAACTTACAAAATGTCCCTATAGACTTGAACAAGCCTCCAATCTTGTTGGTCAAAGGCAGGAAACCGGCATTTCTCTTGAATGGTGGTTAGATAGTCAACACACTCATCTCCTCGTATGTCTTCTCCAATATCTCGTATGTTGAATTCCACCTCATTCTTACATCTAGAGGGAACTTTTCTACTTGTCTTCCTTGCATCATGTACGAGAACTCCAACTCTAGATGCCTCAGTGGGTGGATCTAATGTATTAAACCAGGCCTCGTACATTGGCCATGGAATTGTGAAATTTGCGAAGGTCATCTTGCATGCACAAGTTAATACAGTGGCACACGCACTGCAGAAGAAAGGAAATCTCATTGCAAATAGAATTTAGATGTTGGACCAAAGGGTGGATTAGGAGGTATCCATGTTAGCATATCTAGTGTGGTAGTGAAAATTTATTAGAGAGATCAAATTCATTGATAGCTTATTATTTCCATGGCCACATTTTAGAAATCAGAGGAGAATATTGACTTCGTGAATGTAAGAGCTCAACGACATATTCATATGCCTCATTGACCCAATGGTTAGTGATGGCATAGCAGGCACAATTCATAAGGCAGTTACCTGTCAATAATAGATTCACCAATGCCACCATTTTCTCTGTGTAGTGACTTGCAGTTTGTGGAGTTTTTATTCACGAATAGGCTTGAACTGAGGTTGCATGGCTGTCTTTAATTAATGGACGAACCAGGGATCTTCGGCATCGTCAAAGCCAAAGGGTTGCTCGGCAACAAGACAATAATGTGCAAACTCTTGCTGATTCCTTACATCATCATACTTGAATAGGCCTCAGTATGCAGCGTTGTTAGTTGAGAGCTCCCCCAGGCCGTGGACATCTCTTCCTCGTATCAACATTAGTGCCCCCTCAAGTGACTCGTTCCACTTGACGATTCACTAACTTTTTTTTCTTTTGCCACATATAGTAAAAGGCTTAGCATCGATCTCGAGTTGGGAGTGTCCTCCAAACAGCGAACACTCTTCTCTATGAAGCCAGGAACCAAGTTGCTTAGGGATCTTTAAGAGTAGGGTTATTGTTTGCGGAAGCGTCTTGGCAGGGACTTACTTCCGGCATGCGCCCCTGCAATCCTCCGAAGTATAGGGTCACCGTGTCTCGTTTGTTGATGAATCCGGGTTGCGGGGAGAGGTAGCTTGAAGGGGGGGTTTTATTCTTATCAAAGGCTCCATATAAAGGGTCTAAGCATAGGTCATGCTAAGGGAACAGCAGCGCCTAGTTATCCAATAAGGCTAAGACGTGGATGCATTCTAGGGCACGTACTTTTTCTTTGAATTTCTATCAACTAGAATGACATAAGATGCTAGGCCGAAGCGAAGCTGGAAATGAAATGAAAGGTTAAGTACTCAAGATAGATCTGAACCCATGGTTGCGGAGAATAGGTGCAACGGGGAGTCGGCATGTATCTGTTGTTGTTGTACTACTGGATGAGTCCTAAGACAATTGAAAGGTGAAGTTTTAATCGAGTTATAATGATTGGACATGATTATTGTTGTTATTCTCCACTCTAATATAAGAACACTATTAAAGCATTCTAAAGAGAAATAAAATCAATGAAATGGACTAAATGTTTTAGAGAGCAAGAGAATTTGGAAGTGATATTTGAGTGAAGATTGACAAATGGTTAAAAAGAAAAAAAAATCAAGGAGGCTAATCTATAGAGTGGATAAACTTTTTTGGCCCGTGGGCTATTGATGATTGATCAAGTGACCTAGCAATATATGTATAGGCCCAACGATCAATCGCTTGGTCCGATTGGGTCAGTCACTGATCCAATCCATGTTGCTTTTGGTTTTAGCCTTAGCCTCTAAGAGCGCGAATATTAACTATTTTATTTTTAGGAACAATTTTTTAGCATTTGAAGTTGTTTGGTAACTGTCTAAAATTTTTATTCTCAAAATAGAAATGCGCTTGGTAAAACTCTTATAAGTTTTTGTTTCTTCTAATTTTTAAATACTTTTATAATATTTCTCTCTTTTTTTTTCTCCTCTTTTTCCTCCTTTTGTGGCTAGTCATTGCATGTGGTGGTGGCGGCAGCCAGCGAGAGGCTAGGCAAGATTCGACGAGCTCATTGAAACCTCACCAGGCCATTGGCAAGGCTTGGCCTTGCAGATTTAGGCGAGGTCGAGCCTCACCTAGCCTAGTGAGCCTCGACAGGCTACCGGCGAGGCTCTGCCTTACCCTAGCGATGCAAGGCCAGCTTTGCCCTAGCTTGGTGAGGCTTAGCCTCGTGTCACCTTGCCATATCTGGTCAAGGAGAGCCTCGCCTAGCCACCGGCGAGGCTAGGCCTTGCCAGGCTGAGGCGAGGCCAACCTTATGTCGCCTGGGTGAGGTTAAGCCTTGTCGGTGGCTTGATAAGGTTCACTGGGCTAGGCGAGGCTCGGCCTTGCTTAGATTTGCAAGCCGAACCTTGTCGATGGCTAGGTGAGCTTTCGGTAAGGTTGCTGGACCTCACCTAGCCATTGGCTGGCCATCGATAGCGATGGCAGTCGACGAGTAGCAATGGGGTAGTGGTAGCCAATGATGGGTTAGGAGGAGGGAGAAGAAGAAGAAGAAGAAGAAGAAGAGAAGAAGGAGAAGAAGCAGAAGAAGGAGGAGGAGGAGGAGGAGGAGAAGGAGAAGGAGAAGAGAGGAAAACAAAAGAAAATTAGAGTTGATTCTTGGAATTGAAAAGAAAATTAGAGTTGATTCTTGGAATTGAAGAAGAAGAGAAGAAGGAGAAGGAGAAGAAGGAGAAGGAGAAGAAGAAGGAGAAGAAGAAGAAGAAGAAGAAGAAAAGGAAATAGAAGAGAGGAAAACAAAAGAAAATTAGAGTTGATTCTTGGAATTGTTCTCGGGAATAAACATCAACTTTTTTTTTTATTCTTGATTTTGTTCCAAATCTATTTTCGGGAACAAAAATTTTACCAAACGGATTTCTATGCTAAGTTTGTTTTCGGAAACAAAAGAACAAAATTAAATACTATTTGGTTAGTTAACAAACATGCCCTAAAGTACCAAATCCCAAAAAAAAAAATTGTTTGGCCCATGGACTTGACCTAGCCTAGGCTTAAAGTGGAGCAAGGCCCCCACCTAACGGGTTGTGCTTGGACACTATGGGTGTCAACGTTTTGGTTCAGATTTCTTGAAAACCCAAACAGAAACGTTTGAGTGTGCATTAGCTTTGAACCGAATTGTGCCTTGATTTCAATCAATCGATCTTTCAATTTTCTTTTTTGAAATATAAAAAAAAAAGGTTTAGTGAAAAGGACAGGGATTGTGTAAATTATAATATTAAAAGATGGGTGATTTTTAGTTCCATTCGGTTAATAGAATTGAACTAGAATAAAAATGGTTTTTTTTTTATTACTTGAACCTAACAAAATGTAAGGAAATTTAGTTTGAATCAATTTTGCTTAGATTTTCAATTCGGTTCTAAGACCCCTATTGGACATTGCCTTGTTTGAAACAAGCCCATGCCCAAGTGTGCTTCCCCTACCATGTCCCAATCGACATCACTTGGTACCCATCCCTAGATTTGAACATAGAAGAGTAATTGAAGACATTATTTGAGAAAATTTTCAAAGAAATTATATTGATTATATTACAAAGAAGTTAGTGGATTTAATTCTTTATATTCTATCAATAAATTATGATCCTTTCATATCTGAGCAGGTCCTTAAAAGGTTCAGCGGGAAGAAACAGGCGGAAGATTCACCAAGGGGTGAGAGACCCTACAATTTCACTCCCATATTCCCTCTATGTTGGGAAGAAAACGATAGATAGGGAATTAAGGGGTCTTCGATAGTGAAGGTAGATATTACGTTAGAACATTAGTCCAAACTATTGCTAGGTAGACAAATATAGTAGCTTGCCGCGATGGGGTGAGAAGATGGAGGTGTAAGTCCTCTGGTTAGGTTGGTTTGTACTTTGTATAATATTTTATAACCGACGTGCTAACCTAGTATCCTCGTTGCATAACATATGGATCATATATGCTGCACATGGAATTCATATTTCAACAATAGCTAATAGCCTTTATTGGACCTTGTATTGTGAATGGTTGAAAAAAAAAGAAGGTTGAAAATTGACAGCAATAGAAGTCAGTTTTGAAGTACTTGAATCATTACACTTGATGCCTTTGTGTGCAAAAGGAAGAGCCCAAAACAGAAATGGGAATTCCAACCTTATCACTGCCAAAAGGAAGTAACGGTGTTTCAGAAAGTGGTTTATGCTATGGGAAATTTACTTAGTCCTTAAGAGAGAGAAATTTCAATTGCACAATATTCATTTTGGTGCTAAAAATTTTCACTAAACCATTTAAGTGTCATATTGAAGAAAAAATGATCATTAAGGTTTCTGGTGATAAATTCTGATAATTTGTTATACGTGACTTTTTCAATAGATTTTTAAGTCTGACATGGCTATTTTAAAACAAATTCAAGTCTAGAGTGGAAAATGAAGGAGATGATTTGACAATTGGGACTAAAACAACGACCTTTCACCTTTCTCTCTCTTTCCTTCTCCTTTTGTTGTTGTGCAATTGCAATATGCATTTCTCTTGTTCGTGGTGCTTATCTCTTCTACTATTGTCGGTGTTGTGATGGCCCATGCGGCAATGCACGAGGAGGAGGGATGGTAGTGTGTTCGTGCCTCAGTCCCCGGATGTGCGTAGGGAGGGGGCGCGTCTCATATCCCACATTGTCTAGTGAGAGAGTTCTGGACCAGTTCATAAGCATATGGGTTCTCTACTTGTACATACACGTTTTCTGGGCGAAATCTAGAGGAACAAAACCGTGAGGGCCCAGTGAGGTCCAAAGCGGGCAATATGTATATAGTGGCGAACCCATGATGTTACAGGTGGACTATTGATTACATATCATAGTTGAAAGCTGAAAGTGGACAATATGTATATAGTGACAAATCCAGAATATTACAAGTGCACTATTGATTACATAGCCGAGGAGATTGCGTTCAAGAACTTTGGCAAGGACGATAAATTGTTCAGCAACCTCCTCAACAATGTGTTGCAGAGAGAAGTTGGAGGAAAATGCTTGAAACAGTTCGAGATGAATCACATTCAGGTTATTTTGGACAAAAAACAATGACATAGCCTTTCTATTTGTTTTGTCTTACACAATTATGAGCCGATTCTTCTACTCTTGCTCCCCACTGCAAATTTTAGAAGTTAATTTTGCCCCAATCGAGTCTTTCAAATTTCTTTCTAGATTCACTGGAAATGTTGGTGATTTTACTTTCACCTATTGTTGCTTTGTGTTTACTTTGAATCAATTGGATCGCATTATCATTCATCCATCTCTAAACCCTCGGTTTGTGTTCTTGTAATGAGAATTTGCGGTTGTTAAGAACAACGAGGAAAAATCGAACTAAAAGTGGCCTTGAAATTGTTTTATTTTTCTTTGGATTGGCGGATTCTTATTGCTTGTCTAGGGTGGCTTCCAATCTTCTTCATTTTGATTTGGGTTTATCAATTTTTTAGATTTAGCATTTGTTCGTTTTTTAAAAAATTTAGATTGAGCTAAAAGAGCCACCGATTTTACAATAAAATAATGACATGCCCAATTTTTTTTAGCACACCATGTCACAAACCGGCAATTGCATTGAAGTGATCGTTTTACAAAAAAGACATTCAAATGATCGTTCAAAAAGTTATGGCATTGAAATGAATGTCGTACGAAAATTATGACATTTTTAATGTCCTTTTCCCCCAATGTTTGGTGGGAACAGTTACTTGATAAAAGTGAAGAAGACCATAAAAACCTTTGGGTATTTATGTTGCAAAGCTATGTTCATTTTGTAGAAAATGAATAATTTAGAAAATATTTTCTTAAAAATGATTTCTTCTATCACTTGAAATAATTAGTTGATAAAAATATTTTCATTATTGATGAAAGCTTATGTTTAAATATTTTTATGGTCGATGAAAATATTTTCCATCCATTGATTTTTATAAGTAATACAAATGATCTTCATTTGAGAAAATGTTATTATAATCATTCATTTTTTTGTGAAATAAACGTACTTTTGAAATATGGATTAATGACCTTTTAGGGGTGGGCACCCATTTTAAAAGTTGGCTTTAATCATAATTAATGTTAAGCTTGAATATATGTAAGAAGAAAAAAATTAATAGACAGAAGTTATTAAAAAACAGAAAAAACGATAGTTAATATTTCAGTGGAGGGAAACTGGGAGGATAGTCTCCTTTTGAGTGACGTAAATGGGTGCTTGGGTGGTGGATGGATGTTAATTGTTAATTTTTCTTATTATTTTATGAAGGATAGTTTTGTAAAGAAAAAAATATGACTCATCAAATTATAATAAATTAGGATAAATGCGTAATTAAGAATTTTTTAACAACATCGAGTATGACTTATCAAATATATTTCTCTCAAGATAATTGATATTCATACACTAAAAGTGAATACTTTATTAATTCAACATAAGAAGAAAATATAATGTAGTCAATATTATAGGTAAGAATTCTGATAAAAGATTTAATAGGAGAAAAATTGGTCGAGGATAAAGTCTAATTTTTGTACGGCCAAAGCGATTTCTAGTTTTTAGGAGCTGCACCTGGTCTTTTATTTTTGGTCGAGAGATTATTGCAATACGTTATTCTTTATCGTAAAACTGATGACTTTAAAATATTTTAGAAAATTTGAATCTATACTACCATGTAAGCCAAGATTTAGATAGATAGTTGGTCTCACTTTTAAATTCCATTGTGACCCATGCTTGCAGACAAAGTGGTCACCAAAATATCAATTGAGACATTTAGGTTGACGATGTAATTTGGACAATTTACACTTTTCCTTAGGGTGCGTTTGTTTTGCAAAAACTCAATAATAAAGGAAAATACTTTATGGTAAAATATTTTCCGAGAATACAGCTAGTTTTTCTTTGTTTGGTAATATATGATCGAAAATTCACTTCAACACAATTTAATTAAAAAACAAACTACCCATTAATTGGGGAAAATTTTGAATAAATGCCATCATTTTCTCAAATAAAGACTTGAAGTGGCCAAATCATCTCAAATAAGAACCTTTGGCCGGTTGGTGACTATTCCAGCTATTGGAGAAGGGGTATTTTAATAAATAAAAATTCCAAGTATATATTTTAAAATTTTTTTGAAGTTTTCTTTCCTTTTTTACTCTTTTCTTTTCTTTTTTCTTTGTTCCTCTTCTCTCCATTGGCCATAGTTGCGCCTTGTCGATGGTTAGTGGAGGTGTTGGCCTCAGGCAAGGGCTGCCCTCGTTAACATTGGGCTAAGGTCTTGCTCTTGTTGGTGTCGGGTGAGGTTCACCCTCGCCTAGGTTGGGTGGGGGAGGGCGACCCTTGCCCTTGCCCAACATCGGCGAGGGTGACTTGATGCTTGATTTTGACGACCTCCGCCATGACTGGGGAGGGAAGAGGGAAGAAGAAAAGAAGAAGAAGAAGAAAAAACAGAAAAAGGAAAAGGAAAGGAAAAAAATTGAAAAGGTAAAAGACGAAAATGCCTTTTGGCAAGCGATGTTAGGCTCTTTTTTAAGACTAATATAGTCACTTCAAACTTTTATTTGAAAAAAAAAATTCCACTTTAACCTATTATTTGAGAAAACAAAAGTATTTCATGTCCTTACTTGAAATAAGGTACAATTTAGGTTTTTATTTGAGAAAATGAGAACACTTCAGACTCTTATTTAAAATTTTCCTTGTTAATTATAAAGTATGCTCGAAGTTATAGGTGGATTTGAACAATTAAGAAAATTAGGTCAAAAGTGGAAATTCCACTTGGATCAAAATTTTCTTTAAGAGCTCAAACTTGAGATATGTAGGCCTAACTGAAGAAGATTAGATGAAGCTAGAAAAATATCTCTTGAAAAATGGTAGAATAGAATGATAAATTTATGCTAACTATAGTTATGGGTGTCAAAAAAACTCACGTTGACTCGATCCTGAAATTTAGGGTATTTTAACTTTGGAAATGGGTTTTGGATGTTATGCAAATGCTGAACATCAAAGTCCTAAATTGTAAATTGCATTTGGTAAAAACTCTTTGCAAGGCCACTTTGGGTTCAAGTAATGTTTGGTGAAAAAACTTTTGTATTGAGCTTTAGCTACATTTTATATTTTTTATTTAAAAAAACTCAAACCCTTTGTCATGGTCGATGAAGGATTTAGGGCATTGGTGAGCTAGATTTTGCATAAGTCACCTATGGGTGACCCTTGGCGAGGGTTGCATGACTTAAGTGGCATGTGGCCTAGGTGATTGCTGCGTAGGTAATGTGGCCCTTTGTCAACTAGATCTATCCTTGCCAACCCTTCGTCGGCCAAATTAAAGTATCTGGTAAAGAATTAGCGTTTCGAAAATTCAACTTTAGAATTTCGGGTGGGAGTAGTTTTGCGCTTTTAGCATTCTCGAGATCAGCATTTGATCGAATGTTACTTTAAAATGCTTGTCAAACATCTTAGTATTTCCTATGGTGCTTTGGAGGCTAAAAGCCCATTGGGAAAAAACCAAATGCACCCTTAGTCTTATTTGAATAGTGTTTTATGGTACTCATATAGTTGGGGTAAGGTCGGGTCGGGTTGTTTTGGGTTGGGTTGGCGCGGGCTTTTTGATGCCCTATAAATAGAATAGTTTTGAATAAATTTCCAATTTTTTTTTTCAGTGAAATCATTTATTGATATTTGGATTTGACTCGACCAGTTTTATTGTCTTACATGATATTTGGATTTTGGACGGGTTAGGTTGGATCAATCGTGCCCCTATAGGATTTCAGGTTGGGTTGGGTATCATGAAAATTCGGCCCAGCCCGACCCTTTGACGCCCCCGGACTATAGTAGAGGCCATGAATTTGAGAATCCAACGATAACCCTAATAACATAACTCGAAAAAATCCAAAAAAGAAAAGAAAGCGACGTGCAATTTCTATTTTCCCAATTAAAAAAATAACATTACGAAATTAATCCGATCAATTACGGTGAAACTTCGCCGAAACGCGTCGTCGTTAAGCCAAAAACGCGTCCTCGAACGTAAAGGCGAGCCCACCCCTCTATAAAAAGCTTAAAAGCGGAAAAAAGAAAAGAAAAGCGAAAGGCATTCGATCCTCCAGAAGAAAAACCCAGGGAAGAGGCAAAACCTCAGTTCCGCAGCCGCCGCCGTCGTCGCGCCCTCGATTCCGCCGGAGTAGAAAGTGAAACCCTAAATCTCCGGCGACACTTATCCCCTGCGCCATCACCTCGCCTGCCGGTCGTCGATGGGTCCTCGAATCTCCTGATTCGATCCCGCTTCAGTCGGTTCCTTCGCTGTTCTTCTCCGCTCGTCGCTTTCCCTCTCTCTCCTTCTCTCTCTCTTTCTCTCTCTAGAGAGAGCGCCTTGGTCGCCGCCGGTCACCGCCCGATCGGTTTTCAGGTAACTTTTGGTGGTTTCGCTTGGTCCTAGGGTTCCGCGCGTCTTGTTTTTGGTCGTTCTAGAAGTTTAATGTTGACGAAGAGGAGAGATCTGGAACCTGCGGTGGATTTCGCGGTTTGTTGTTTTTCGAGAGTGTTTGTTCGATCGGAATGCTTTGCTGAACGTGTGTTAGGTTTCCTTTGGTGCTTGCGAGTTTACGTGCGGTGGTTTAACGCTTTAACGGACAGACTTTGTGTCTGAATCCGGAAAAGTGATGTAGTGTCGATCAAATCGCTTGAGATGCTGAAGTGGACTGATTTTGTGAGGGTACTGTGGTTGAACGTGCAATGTGTTGTTTTGGGGGGGGGGTCTTGCTGCTTTTGATTTCGCTTGCCGCTAATGGTGGATTGGAGGGTTTGCTTTCCTGGTGATGCTCATAAGTGAAAAGAAAACGAAGATGATGGGTTTTTATCGCTGTATGGTGTGATTTCAGCAGTCTCGAATCATGCAATTGTCGTGCAAAGACATCTTTTTAACTGTCACCTTGTTTGACTTGAAGTTTATAGTAGTTGGGGACTGTCCTCAGGCTTTGCCTGCACAACGTTAGCTTTTCTGATGCAGTGTAAATTCGATCTAATAGTATTTCTTGATTTGGGACTTGTTCTCTCATTAAACATGTTGAGGTCTTAATTGATGTATTCTTTCTGGTTTTCCTTTGCAGTTCTTGATAGTTGGTTATCTCAGGAAGGTTTTGCACTACTATTTACATGGCTACTGCAGTTGACATGTCGCTTGATGATATCATTAAGAACAGGAGAAACAGTGACAGAACTAGAGGACGAGGTAGGGCTCGTCGTGGCCGTGGAGCTGGGCCAGCTGGCAGGCCATTTAGTGGTGGAAGAATGATGGCTCCAGGTCGGAGAGGTCCTCTTGGCATCAATGCTCGGCCTTCTCCTTTCACCATTGCCAAGGCAAGCTCGGATCTGTGGATGTTTAACTGAGATTCTGATAGTCTCCTATAATTTCAAATATACGAGGATCTATTCATGCTATAGAAAATGAATAATGAGATCTCTTCTTTCGCATTAGAATTGAAACTCAAGAGGATCTCTGAACATATTATACGAGGAGCAGCCAAATTTGGTAGATCATTAATGTGCTCTTCCGACCTGTTGCTTTCGACCAGTGTGTTATCGATGACACTAATAGTGGGATATTGAGGTTTATGTTTTGCGGAATGTGCGGCGAAACTCTTGCTGAAGTCTTGGTTTCTCACTACATTGCGCTTTCACCAACTTTTCTAAGGGAGCTTTATCATGTGTTCTTGGAATGGAGCTCTACTTAGTAGGATGACATCGCCTATCCGTCGGCCCAGTCATCAATATGAATACATAGATCAATTTTTGTGTAGAATTGATTTACTCTTTGATGAACGGTTGTTTAAAGGGGGAGTTATGGATTTTCTCGCTATGCGTGCGGCAATCTTGGTGCCAGATTCGGTTTACTTCCAGTTTATGGACTTTTGCGAAGGAGCTTCCTTCCCTTAACATCAGAACTGGAGCACCTGTGGCATAGCACCAATCCATATCATGTGGTCCACTTCCATCATTCCCTACATCCATCTGTTGGCTTCATTTGCCGCTTTTGATTGCTGGTTGTTTAAGCATTGTCTAATGGTTTCTCCTCCATTATGAGTTAGATTTATTTTTGTGGAATTTCTCTCATAATGAACTTGAAGAAGGTGAATTATCTTTGGTCATTGGCTGATGCATTCCTTTGCTCCATTTCGCTTCCTTTTTCATTTGCATTCATCAGTCTACTCGCCGAACAAGGAACTTCCCATGGCAGACTGCTTTGTTTGAAGACAGCATTAGAGCTGCTGGTATACAAGGAATAGAGATTGGAACAAAATTATATGTTTCCAACTTGGACTATGGAGTGACAAATGAGGATATAAGGGTATAAATCGAGCCATGCAATTTTGTCTTATGCTTCGGTATCGGTTCTAGATAATCTCTTAATACTGGCCATGGACCTCAGGAACTGTTCTCTGAAATTGGAGATGTGAAGCGATATGCAGTGCACTATGATAAAAATGGCCGCTCCAGTGTAAGTACCTCATGGATGTCCTGTGCTCTATTTTTTTGACAAAATTATTCTTGACTTGAAGCCATGAGCTGTGTGTTGCATTAGTTTGTTTTAATTAATTGAAGCCCATACATGAGAGTTGATTGAAATTTGACAAAAGAGCAAGATGTTCATTATCATGCTTGAAGAAGATCTTACGTTAATCTTAAAACAGTTTCTGTTTTTTGGTTTATTTTAAGATGGTATTTTCTCGATTTGATGTGTATTATGAGTGTGAGTGTATTAAGTCTTATCTCCAGCATATTAGAAACTTATCTTTTCTCCTTAATGTTGGCATTTATTTGTTCAGTGATTCATCCCTGATGGGGGATGGCAATGAAATTTATTTCCGCAGAGCGGAAAACACATGTTAGTTGTCATTTAACATGACTTTGTTGTTTCACTCTTGATTCACTTTCTCGGATAATTTGATGGTTCTCAGAGAAGATACGTCAGAGACTTCATTGATATGTTCAATTAACATTTTCTACACCTTGATTTTTACTTTTTATACTTTGTTGTCATTGCCCAAGGCTGTAATTTGAAAGTTTTGTAGGAACACATTACCAGTGTGTGCCAGCATTTATTTTGAGTAATAAACCTGGCTTTGCTTGCGTAAATTTGGTCATGCTAAATGTTATTCATTTGAAGAAGTTTTGTTAGAGAGATAATGATTTGAGTATAAAATTATGATAACGATTGTTGCTAAATGTCAGAGAACAAAGTGCAAGTTCTACATAGTCAACGCATTTTAGCATAGTGAGAACATAGCACAAAACATGTTGTAGTTGTTAACAAAATTATTCAGTGAATTTAGTGAGGGATAAGAAAATCTTATCTGATAGTTGGCTGTATGAATGTGTTGGTTTGACGTGAATCTGATGTTGTCTTGCATACTTCACCTTAATGCATGAAGGTTCTAATTTTGTAATTTTTTGTCTTGGGTTTTTGTAGCCTTACATCTTTTGACACTGTCTTGTTAACAATGTCTGTTGCTTCCTATAAGGAACAAGGAATGGGCCTTGTGGTCCATGTCTGTGCCACCCTTTCCAAAACCCAAAATGTCTTGATCCATTTCTTACCTTCCCTCTCCCCTTTCTTTCCTGTAAGAAAAGATAACTTGTTGCTGCTTGTTAACTCTGAGGCTCATTTTACTGATGGATCTGTTCCTGCCAATACTTGTTTTGATTTTGTTGAAATGTTAATGTGTTCAGGGCTCAGCTGAGGTCGTTTACACCAGAAGAAGTGATGCATTTGCAGCTCTCAAGCGATACAACAATGTTCTTTTAGATGGGAAACCTATGAAGATTGAAATCGTGGGTGCTAATGCTGACATTCCTGTCTCTGCTCGTGTTAATGTGACTGGAGTTAATGGGAGGAGGAAGAGAACAGTTGTTATGACGTATGTGATCTATTATTCTCTCATCTTTGTCAAAATTTGTTTGAGTATGTCTTTTTATTTGATTCTATACAAGTAGCTTGACTGTCAACTTAAAATGCTTATGGATTAGGGCTTGTCTGGATGATATTTTACTTTTGCTTTTTGTTAAATTCAAATCTTGCAACAGATGTACTTTGACTGATTATTGTAATGCCTTCACAATATGCAGATTTTGACACATAGATTCACATATAATTATAATTTTTTAAAATTTTGGCATAAAAAGTTGCCTTTCACTTTGACTGAAGCATAAAGAAAGATGCCCTTAACATGAAAGGATTTTGACACTAAAGGAAAGTTTGTTACTTTCAATCCACTGTCTCTCTTGTTATGTTTAATCAGTGCATTGGAAATTGAAACTTTTCTTTTTATTATACATGATTAACGAGCGCCTAGATGACGTTGTTCAGAAGGCCCAATTTGAAATTTCTAGCTTGCTGTGTGCTACTTTTCCACTTTATATATACGCTTCTTTACTTTCTATTAGCTAGCTTGATGGTTTTTGGTAAAGATTTTTTAGTCTAGTTACTGTGTTGGATATATTTTTTCCTTTATGTTTTGCCCTTCTTTAAAGTAATAAAACAATTTTATATCTGGGAAGGAATGCTTGGCCAAGCCCTGCAACAAGCCATATGTATCCGTGTAAATATAGCTATCATTTCAAACTGGCATACCTCATCATTGGCCTAAAGAAAACATCAAGACCCCATTTCTTCTATAACAGTTTTCGAGAAGAAAACATATGAACATTTCTCCATTAGTGTAAAGTCAACTGAACGGCTATAAGCAGAATGATGAAACTTCCCTTTTTTTCACACAAGCATTCAAATTAAGCTTCATCAACAAATTAGGCGAAGTATTTTCCTTTGTGGTCCCTCCCAGCCCTGTAAACTTCATCTGCGAATCATTGGTTTCTGTCGTTGTCAGCTTATCCTCCCAAAGCAATAAAAAGGTTATGTTCGGAGATTTTTAGAGAAACTTTTACTAATGTAGGTTCCATCAGACCTATTTTTAATAGGATCCTAAGCACTGTTAATACTAGGATCACTGCTAGATGTTTTAAGAGCCCTCTGTACTGTTTCCAGCTAAGTAAACATGCTGCAAAATACCATAGAAAGCTGTATGAATCTGAATCATATCATCTGACCTTGCCTTTGGTTATCTCCAAGCATAGTCTGCCATCATGGAATTACCTTGTGTGGTTTAAGGCATGTGAGCTTTTGCTTCTTGCTGAGTCTGCCAGTGTCCAATTCTCATTTCTGCACTCTTTTATTGGAGACAATCAGGATAACTGGTTTGCCCTTGCATTCTTGGTTTCTTCTACATTTTTACCATCATATCATCTTTGATTCAATTGTAAAATTTGGTTGTGATGCTACAAATTTACAGATAGAGATGATGTGCAGTTCCTTTACTGCTTTGAAATTGTCGAATCATTTGTTTTGTCTTGGGTGCTGTTCTCTGGTGGATGACTTACGCATAGAGTGATGCAGGCCAGGGCAAGTTGGTGGTAGAGGTCTTCCTGCTGTAAATCGAGGGACTGGGTAAATTCTCCATACTTCCTCTGTTAATGAGCTCTATTGTGAGATGCTAATGCTGTGGCATCAGGTGGATAATGTTTAGTGTCTGGTGTTCTTGTGTGCTTCTTTCTTTTTGAGGGTGATGGAGATATGAAAGGCTAGTTATATATAGCATACTGCTAGGAGATTGCACTTCCAAGTAAAACTTGAGCTGTCATGACCGATATAGGCAGATTCAGAATCAAATCTAGGATCTTAATGGAACCCACTGGCTGCCATGTTCTACGCATTCAAATTGGTTATGGGGGCTGAATAGGCATCTCGTGTGACCTTTAGTTTTGTAGCAACTTTGCTCAGTCAAATAATATGGTACACTTGGTGAACTTGTGCAGCAGGGGCCGTCGTGGAGGTTTTGGGAACAGCCGTGGCCGTGGCCGTGGACGAGGTCGTGGCCGTGGCCGTGGCCTTGGCCGTGGCCTTGGAAACAGACCGCCTGTTGAGAAATCTGCTGATCAACTGGACAAAGAGTTGGACAATTATCATTCGGAAGCCATGAACACTTCTTGAGAGCTCTGCTTGGCAAACTCATGCATCAGAGTTAATAGCATCGAAGCTAATAGTAGTTGCCCGTTTTTCGGTTTTAGTTGTAAAATGTAGTCGCTAGTTCTCTGGATGGAACATGTGGGTTGGGCTGGATTTGCGTAGTGTGCTTGAAATCAGTCTTGTTTATATGTAAGATTTGATTCGCGATTTGGATCTTTTGGAATTTAGTCTTTGGTTGCAATCATTTGGCATGTTATCACGGTGCACGTGCTTGTTATTATGAAAACATTTGATATCAGGATATGGTGATAACATTGACCGTATGATAGGATGTTCTTTTAATGTTAGGACGGGTAATATTGTTTCATTCTATAGTTTCTCTGACCTGCCCAGCGGAAAATCTGCGGTACCATTTATGGGGCGGATAAAACACTGTTCATGGGTCTAGAAAAAACTTGGCAAGGGAACCAATCACGGGTCCATGGGAGTGGCGATGGGGACAAACATCGCTGCCCCGGCCGTGGTCCTGATATCAAGGCATTTTCAGCTTGCTAGCCTGTGGTGGAATGTGCATCGCCTGCTTCCATTCTGCCCATTGCCGCCATCATCGCCTCCCTCTCTTTCTTGTGCACGGTTTGCAGTGGCATGGCTTTTGCTTCTGATTTACAAGAAAAAAAGGCTAGGCAGCCTGTGCTGACTTTGGATGTCCGAGTTCGTGGCCGCGACAGTGTGGTCCACTGCACATTTCAATTTTGCTTCCGTCTCTCCCCTCTCCCCTCCCCCCGAAAACCCAATTCCGATGGATGTTCTGACTAAAATCGCTCGGTTGATTCATTTCTGCATTCTACGTTTTAGGAGCATTGATCAAGAATTTGTAATTTTTTCGTTTGTTGATCACTGATCAAGGCTAGACCAGTTAATCCCAGTAGTGGCTTATGCAATAAAGCATTGAAGCGTGACCCCTGTCCAATATCATTTGTTCGTTAAATGTTCTGCAAAGGATTAGAATGAGCGTCTAATCTGACTATGCTCGGTTTCGAGGTGAGAAGCTACAGCTGCAAATCTCCTTGTCCGGCTGCGGTTTCTCGGTCATAGGGTTGCTCATGCATATGCTATGGTAACAGCCGAGTTCGCACATAAACCTCTAAATGTAGCGCTGACCGATGGTCACGAAACGATTCAAAAAGTTTTTCTGGTCTTCTGGTGCTTGGCTTAATCTACTTTCAACTGCAGTTCTCCATAGCAACCGTCTTTGAAGTTCTTTCTTTCCGCATTTCAGATAGAGTCCTGATATAATTAGAACCTATGGAACGAAATACAAAAAGAAGAAAAAGGTCCTGTACAAAGATTGAAACTACCCCATTTCCGAAGAATTGGAAGATGGGGAAGAAGATAATGAAATCTTAAACAAGGGCTGTGTATCAAGTACCGTGCAAGGGAATCCGTGGATCCAATAGAAGTGGTACGGTGGGTGGGTTCCAAGATGGGTATTAGAAGTCACAAGATAAGTTTCAGGTTCCAAAATTTTAGGAGCATCGAATATAGGGTGCTCCATGTAATAGCCATCTTGTATCTTATATTTTATGCCTGCTTTGTAGAAAGAGGGTATTCTTTTATAACATTAAAATGGTAATGGCATCACAAGTACATAAACTTTTACTCTTTTTATAATCAAATACCCAAACTTTTTTATGTTTAATCATATATCTCAACTTTTCAAACTTGGTTCAATATAAAAGTTCTGCTAAAATCACGAATGGAAAGTGCCAAATTGGATACTAAAGATGGTAAATAGATGTTAATTGTCCAATTAGTGTCCAAATATAGCCTCTTGAAATGATGTCATGTCAATAGAGACATATTGGACTGCGAAGACCGTCCAAGTTAGCACTCCCTCGAATCCCCTCATCACCTAACACCTAAATAAAGATGATATAGCTTTTGCTTAGTTAGAGAACCGCATCAACTATTGGGCTTAGTCTTGGGCCTTAGCTAAGAAAGTAAGGCACAATAGCAAAATTATATGACATGATAATTTGTTAAACAAACATTTCGCATTGAGCCGATTTGAAAAAAATTGAGGTATTTGATTGAATTTAAAAAAAGAAGAAGTTTTAGGTACTTGATTGAATGAAAATTCAGCTATTTGCTACCTCATTATCCTAATATTAAATAAATCGATATGCACTAACTTATTATGATTTGCCCTTTTCTTTACTAGTTTTTCACGTTTAAATGCGTGGAATGCGGAGAAAAAACGTATTTGTTTTTAGTATTTTACTTGCGTTGTAATTATACCTTATGATTACGTAATTGTAAGACATGAACCCGTGCTTCATTAGGAACCCACCTATGTCTTTATGTTGAATGTCAAATGTGTTAATAATTAAGAATTATGACTTTTGTATAATAATTTTTTTTCATTTTAAAGTACAAATTAGCATTAGGCACCTTGAAACTTGAGAAGCCAACAGGTTTAGAGGTTTTAAGGTGGTTCCAATACTTTATAGGATAGGTTTTACATTCCAAATTTCGGAATATGTATCCATAAGATGGATTTTAGAATAAGGCAACTATCCTATCCACTTTGGAACTTGCACACTCTTATCTAGGGGCAGTGATTATTAACATGACCGTTTGTTCAACATGTAATTGACTTGCTTAACAAATTAACATACTAACGTATCATTTTTTGAACACTGCGATTAGACACGTTTTAGCACATTCAACCTCGTGTCTATACACTTTTATCATACTTAAAATCTATTTAAATTACACACATATTAAAAAACTAGAATATAAAATGAAAATACATCGAGAGGAACAAATTCCGTAGAATAATAAGAAAAGCCCAAACTCTATAGTACGCTCTAGATGTAATGTGAAGTGAAACTACTTATTTTGCTTAGAAATGTGTTCAACCGTATTAAACTTGCAAGTACAGATTATTATGGGTAAACATATTTATTGTGTACACATATCAAAGTACATTCGTCAACATGTTAAGGTATTGTGTCCCTTCGACATTTAGTACAATAACACAGCTAGTAATTGTATTAGTCAATGTGTCATATATTAGGCGCATCGTGTTCGTGTTGAAATAGTTCGACGTGTCCATTAAGCATGTCATGTTTGAGTTTATCATATGTATGCTATATTCTTATTTTGACCCAATATGACACTAATTGTTTGCCGATTCCGGCCTTGCAAAACCATTTGTTGGTCCCTTGAACTTGGATTATTGGCCCAAATGAACATCATAAGTTATGACATCTCATAGCATGGGACGTACGAGACACTAATAAAATGAGCAAAAATTAATAGATTTTCCACTTTTATTATTGGTAGATAAAAGGAATTTAAATTATCAACAAACGACTTACTAAAAAATTATTAGTAAAATTGCAAAAAGAAAGTAAGAAGTGATCTCTCTTAAAAGTTGCATATATGAAAATTTTAGTACATCAACAAAAAACAATAAAGAAAAACTGGCGTCTCTTATGCCGACTAATTTCAGAAGTCAGGTGATAAAATTGTGGACTAATGATGCCTAATTACTCGGCAAAATGGCCATATCCGTAAATTGATTCCGTGGTAATTATTCAATTGGGCGGTTGATTCACTATAGCACTAGTTGTGACGGCCCCTTTTCTTCATTTTCTTTTTTGTCATAATGATTTGGATTTCATTATTGAGTGTCCCGAAAATTATTTGATAAGCAATAAATTAAAAAAGGAGAAGAAAGCTCTACGGTTTTTGACAAATGGATCGAAGGTATTGGTGAACAATTTTTCAAATTGGTCGAAAGAATCCGAAATTTCGCGAAGTTCGCGCGATGAACCTTTTTGGGGAAAAAAACAGGTGGAAAGAGATGGTTTTTGCATTTCGGCAGTATTTGCTTTCAGGACTCGATCTTTTTCATCATTGCAAATCCGCCCACGACTGGGGCTGCCGCCTCATGTCAGAAAAAGCTCTCCAAGTGCGCATGACGCCGTACGTGACGTCAAGGCTACGTCACTCGCCAAAATTACCTATGTATGTGACTTTTGTTAATTCTCTTGATTCGATTTTTTCTTTAGATGAGGTAATTGGACGACCATTCTCCATCTCACTCGGTCCTAAATTTATTGGAGGAATGTTTATTCAGTCTAAAATTTTCCAATTTTGCTAATTGAGTTTTGAATTTGTGCACGAAATCCAATATAATCATTATGGCTAATTTTTCAATGTACCATATAAGATGATTGATAATAATTGAGTGGTCATGTCATTGATTTTTAGCGAAAATTAACCGAAAGGACTATATTGGAATCGTGTGTAAATGTTGAGGAGTAAATTGACAAAATTTGAAAGTTTATGATTCAATTGACATTCGTATAATAAATTTAGGACTAGTTAGATAATTTTCCCTATTTTAACGACACTCAACAATTAGTATATTAGTTATAAATTTCACAACCATCTTGGTCCGCATGGATGAATGATTTTGAAGAATGAGACGTGGAATAGACTCATTGTCGGGGGATGGAGAATCTCGTTATAGGTAAATCATACCCACCAATGGAAATCAGTTGGACGTGAATTACATGAACTCGATATTCATAAAATTGACCATTGACATCCACATTGGCATCTTCAAAAATACCAATTATGGATGCATTCGGTCATAAATTTCACAATATATTCATATGGACTAATGGTACATATAAAACATACTCGAGTGAACTTAAGGCATGGAAATAAAAATTCTTTTAGAAGTAGTAAAGTAGGAGGATGAAATTGAACTCTAATAGTCTTGGCTAAGAAGCCTAATCAATAGTCACTTGTTTATACTAGAGAGTTGTCTCAATTTCTAGTTTCATGGCTCGAACTTAAGTAGGAATAGATTGACATTTAATCTTGATTATGGGAGAGACTTACTCCCTTGATTATTCTTGTCTATGGGGTTATCATTAGGTCTAATAGCTGCATAGAAAAGCTCTTTAAGTGACGGGTGTATTTGGAGTTAGTTTTATAATCGAATCGTTTCCCATGATATCAATAACTATAATTAAATCCCACATCTCCCGTCACTGGGGAGAGGCCACAACTGGATATGTAGATAGAGTTTTTTTATCCCTTCTTTCTATCCCACTAACGAACTACTTCGCCTCGTAAGCAGGGCAAACTATGTCAATGTATATTTTGAGCAAAAGATGGGAGGAGGAAAGAGAATAAAGGGATAGAATATGAGGAAATTATAAAAAAGTCATAACTTATTCTGTTTATACTGTGTTTAGTCTAAACTTTTTTGATTTGGGCAATTGAGTCTTCAACCTTTTGATTATTTACCAATTTTGATAAGAAATCAATGACGTCTACGTGGCTCCATTGGCATTAATGTGGACATATTTTGTATTTTTTCAAATTTGATTTTTTTCCTTTTTTTTTTTTTTTTATTGTAGTGGGCAAGCGCCCGACAACCATCTCCAGATTGGGCAAGGGCAATCCTCACCCATCCCTTGCTAGGCATTGCCTATGATTGGTCTTCGACCATCCTTGAAACCAACCACCGGCAAAAAGGAAAGAAAAAAGTAGAACAAGGAAAGAAAAGAAAAATTTCAGAAGAATTTTAAAAAATTATTCATGTTAGTGCTAGTTACATTATATGGGATTATATTGACAAATTGTCATGTTAGCGTTTTTTTGTCAAAATTGACCAAATGACTATATTATCAAATCATCAAAAATTTTATGATTGAATTAGTATATTAAAAAGTTTATAACTGAATGATACAAGTGCAATAAATTTATGACTTTTAAATAATTTTCCCGATAAAAACATAAACATTTATATTCATACAAATATATATATATATATATATATATATGTGTGTGTGTTTCTGTCAAAAATGAGTTTTGTTTCACTTTTAAACTTCCCTAATTACCTATATTGAATAATAGGAAGTCAGAAAATAAGATCACATCATGCTTGGACACATATCCTTAAAACTACCCACTTTCCCTTCCCAGAACATAACTGGCCATGAGAGCTAGAATCACTACTTAATTTACAAATATTTTACAAATTAGGAGCATTAAAATTAATCGAGCCTGCTCATAGAATGTGCTTGAAATCTAGCCTTTATATAAAGCCAAAACCACCGATTGTCTCGCTTTTTAGATATTCCTCCATTACCCGGCATCAGACTTTATAAAAAGTAAAATTACTCACTACTCTCTTTTTACTAGGTTCCTCAATTTGCACATTTTTAACATCTAACCTCATCGAAAAAAAAAGTGATGACCAGAAAAAAACCTCATCGAAAAAAGAATTACTCACTACTCCATCCATTCTATTAAAAAATCACCAATTCCGACCAAACAATAAAATAAATAAAATCACTAAGTTTCTTTTGAAACATGATTCTTTTTTTCAAACATAATTAACTCACGATCATGCGGATGCCTCAAGACTAGTCTATATTTTTAAGGACTTATAAAGAATACACCAGTTCTTGAGAAAATACTAAGTATAGGTACTGCGGCTTATTACTATTTGTGGTATTTAACAATAATACTCTCGAATCACCGAGTATCAACACTTTTAGGCTTCATAACTAACTTGCCATTCACAGAGATAAATTACTATAAGTAGAAATGAATTACGACAACTGCACATAAACTTTGACATGTTAGATTAAATTGCTACGTTTAAGTACGGCCGGTAGCCAATTTCTGAGTTTCTCATGTTTTAAAAGCGAGAAAAAATTTCTGAGTAATTTCTCGATCAGCTAACAATGATTTCGACGATTGAGTTGAGAGAGACTTCTCAATGACAATTGTCAACTTCTTATACGGCCCTTACTCCTTTTTCTAATCTTCCTAGGTTGATGATGATGCCATAGAAAGTCTGTCAGCAATTAATTCTGCACTTTGCTGTAAAGCAAAACGAGGGATTTGCATTTTCTTGGGTTCCCAATAACAAAATCGAAAAGACAAACTAGCACACATTTGTTAAGGCGAGATTGATCCAGGTTGCTCCTTAAGCCAATCCATCATTGCAGACATTAGATAAGGTGAGGACAGGTGTGTCGAGGCCTCTGTGCGCCATAGCGCTAGAGATTTTGTGCCATTTTCGTAGTAAGGATATTAAAATGGCCACCTTCCACTGCTTCCTAGTTCTCATTTGGAAAACGATGCTTATGAATTGCACTTTTGACAAAGGAAAAGGGTGTCCATCGTTAGCAAATGATAGATTCCGCGTAAGAGCATGTTCAGATTTAGGGCTGATGTATTAATTAGATATCAATGACCAGGCGACCTCGTCAATCTTGTCCCACCTAGATGCTGGAGGAGGCCCAAGGCGGATGATATGCATAAGCACCGGACCCATCATTCGAGGGCTAATTAAGGTTTCATAAGACCGAGGATATATGGAATAATCGAATTGTGACTTTGAGCTTGCAAATTAAGTGTTGGACCACTCGACCACTTATCTTGAAGGCAAACTGATGTGTCATGATGAAAACATAATTAAAATATATTTGACTCTATAAACTTTTCTCATGAGTTATGACACTCGAAATTGTTATGTCATTTTTTTCAATATAAGATTTGGTCAACGGATGCTAAGAGAACACCCACTGATAAAACTCATCATGTAATCAAATCCTAAAAGCTGCATACTTCGAATACTGCGGAAGCATTACAGGCATATAGTAGTGTTTGTAGCAGAAGATAAGGAGGGGTTGCAAATGGGGGCATGCACACACCATTGAAGAGATAAAGAAAGTACAAAGAAATGCTCCAACTCCACATCTTTTTCAACAGACTTCACATTCCAGAAAGTGCAAGTCATCAAAGCGAGGAGTCTGTAAGCAAATTTCAGAGATTCTGCACGAAAGTCTTGCACCCTTTTTCCATTTTCCTTTCTTGTTTTCGGTGGGGTTCATGTGTCCTCTACATCCCACACAGTAGATGGAGAGTCGGCCACGCCAACATGTGCATGCTTCAAAGTACGCCAGTCATAATTCCACTATACATAAGAGCAAACCTTTTTTTCAAAGTACTGTTCATACACTTCCAACCCCAGAAAGGGTCGCTGCCCTAGTGCTGATATAATTGCAGAACACTAATAATTCATTTGGGAAATTTCTATATATTATCTATTTGTGAGTGTACCCATATAAAGAAATTTGTTCAAAATCATTCTATTTGAATAAGACTGGTATGCCGCTAACCCTTTCTCTTTTCCTCTCTTGGATGATGGGGCAGGATGATGAAGCGTCGCGTAGCTAGTGGTTCATTTGCAATCGGAGATAAAGTGCTCATCCGGCCATAAAGAAAAGGGGAAAATCCAGTCATCAATTTAGTAGAATATTTAAACTCTTTCTTTTTCCATAAAAAGAAATGAAAAGATAATGATGCACTCAAGGCCGGTGACTTTTGTTTGGTAGGTTTGTAATTATCGTGCCGGATACCTTTGTCCACATTGGAATAAAAATTATACCCATGACCTTCTTCTTCTTTTTGTTTGTTCTTTTTCATTTATTGAAGAATGTGATGATGGTGATTCTCGAATCTCCTTATTCTTCTAAGTCTATACAACATTTATAATATTTATGAAATTGGCTGTGCAATTGTTTAACTTTAAAGGTTTAAATTATTAGAAAGTACGATGCACTTTGCTTCATTGTTTTTAGAGACGATAAGCTACCGTATGGTTGTTTATATTTTTAACTGGTGCTTCGGTGATCTATGCTTGAGAGAAGTGGTACGAAGAGCATGTTACTTTTTTGGCATTCTTGCGCGTGGGGTGGCAGATCTTTGACATGATCCCTAGGACAATACCTTTTTCTTGTAATTCTAGCAGGCTCATTAGCTCTCTCCTTGACTAAAATAAAGGGCAAAAAAAGTTGCTTACACTTTCCATTTTAATTTAAAAAATATATTGATTGATTATGTTGCTAAGTTGGGACATCTACGGCCACACTCTCTTTCTCTAAATAAAGAAGTGTGACATATGGCTTCACCCCATATGCATTCTTAGCTTCTCTCTCTCCCCCCTTTCATTTCATCCTCACGCGTAGACTATGATTGTGCTTTCCCAAAAAAAAAAAAAATCCATAGAAAAGTACTGTTCTTGTGGTGGGGATATTTCTCTTTTTGCAAGGAATGCTCTCATCAACATTCAAATATTATATCCATATGTTTAAGATTGCCTCCAAATTGATTTTCGTGCTTGCACCAAATTAAAGGGAGAAGGTGTGGCATTAGCTAGCAAGCTTATTTCAGGCTTCTGACTATTTTAAATCCATAGATTTTTCTACAAGCCATACTAGGGGTTTATAAGGCAGATTTTGGTCCCTCGAGCTGGTAGATTGTATGTTTGGCTTTTCTTTTTTTTGGTGAGTATGTCTGGCTTTTGAGTTAGAATGAGTAACGTTTAATCCACAATCTAAAAGCGTGGAACGAACGAAGATAGACCTTATTTTGACCTATCTTTCCATTCTTTTTTTTTTAGCCACTAAAGGCCTGCATGGTAACGCTTATGTTCCTGAGAACAATTTCTGCTCAGAAATGATTATTTTTTATTCTATTTCTAAAAATAATTTTTGAGCGTTTGAAGGCGTTTGGTAATTCTCCAAATTTTTTACTTCGGGAACATAAATGCATTTGGTAAAACCTTAGAATTTCTAGTCCAAAATATTTTCTTTTAATTTTTTGATGATTTAAATACATATTTCTTCTTTTTTTTTTGTCTTTTTTCTTTGTCTTTTTTTTTTCCCCTTCCTCCATTGTGGCCGATGATCGCCTGGGCGAGGTCTGGCAAGCTTGGCCTCGCCGGGCCACCGGTGAGGGTCGACCTCGCCTAGGCTGGGTGAGGTCGGCCTCGCCATGGTCGGGCAAGGCTGACCCTCGTGCCACCTGGCAAGGCTGAGGCTCCCGGTGGCTTGGCAAGGCTGAGGCTCCTAGTGGCTAGGCAAGGCAAGCCTCGCTTAGCCACCGGCAAGGCTTGGCCTCGCCCAAATTTGTGTGGGCGAGCTTGTTGGTGGCCAGGCAAGCCTTTGGCGAGCTCATCGAACCTCGCCTAGCCACTCACCAGTAGTGGCCGGCATCAGCGGCGGTGGCTGGTGGGCGGCGATGGGGCGGAAGTAGGCTGTGGGAGGAAGAAGAAAAGGAAAGAGAAAGAAAAGAGAAAAAAAAAGAAAGGGAAAAAAATTGATTCTTGAAGTTATTCTCGGGAGTGAGAAGCAATTTTTTTTCTTCTTGATTCTACTCCAAATCTATTTCTTAGAACAAATTTGTTCCCAAGAACAAAAAATTTACCAAACGCATTTCTGTTCCAAATATGCTCCCGGGAACAAAAGAACATAATCAATTGTTCTTTGGAACAAAATCAGTTTTTACCATGCAGGCCCAAAGGGTGTGTATCGATCCTAATCCAACTTGGGACCTCGACTGAACCAATTGATTTTGGTGGTTCTCAGTTCTAGAGGAACCTGACCGCATAGATCGAATAATATTTTTTCATTTTTTATATCTTTTATTATGAAGAAATCCTAATCAGTAAACAAATTTTTCCAATGTTCGGAAAATTTTGCTTATAGGGAATAGAAGACATCAAAAAACAAAAAAAGAAGAAAAAAAATCATCGGCTTTGGTCTAGTTCTAGGATTGGGTGGACCGATTCTTGGTTCCACAAATTGGGAACTGACCTTGTCTTGTTTGATTCTAAGTTTTAGGATGGGAATTGACCGACCTTGAAACTAGTCACCCCTAGTAGCCACATAAATTATAGTTGGGAAGTTCAAACTTTGGAGCACCTTG
Source organism: Angophora floribunda (assembly GCA_014182895.1). Taxonomy (NCBI): domain Eukaryota; kingdom Viridiplantae; phylum Streptophyta; class Magnoliopsida; order Myrtales; family Myrtaceae; genus Angophora; species Angophora floribunda. The sequence goes on from CM024714.1 coordinate 14,415,161, forward strand.
TTTAGCAAATGTAACTCAAGCATAAGTCATATCCAATTAAAGTTGGGCAGTCATAAGAAGTATTTATGAAGTCTTAAAAAAATTACTCTCTTGTGACCTAACTCCTAGATTTTTTTTTAGATGAAAATTAAACATCATAGATTTTGAGGCTTGCTGGCCAATACGAGAAATCGTCCCAATAAAGTTCTTAACAATATGCATAATGATTTGAAAAAACTTCAAAAAAAATCTAAAGTGCTATCAATTTTTCAAATGATGACAAAGAAGTGAGCCTTATCTCAAATAGGGGTATGAAATGCCCTCATTTTCTCAAAGGGCCTGAAGTAGATCTTTTTCAAATAAATGCTTGAAGTGGTTAGTGGTTTGTTGTACGATGGTGGATTCATTCCTGGGCCCTGTACACATCACCCATCACACTATGAGAGTTGGCCATGCTTGATGTCGTTATCTTAACTGTAATGAGGGGGATGCCGAAGGCAGGGCTAATGACTGGAGTGAAGTCGTAACAAGGTAGCCATACTGGAAGGTGCGATTAGATCACCTTCTTTTGAGGGAGATCAGTCTCAAAGAAGGACATGATCTCACCACATTTCCATCCTTTATATATGTTTTTAATATTCTTCACTAAAAAAACTTAAAAAAAAAGACTAATACGAAAAGAAAAAAAAGAAACAATTTATAGGTGAGAGGGTCACAGTCCTCCCCTACATGTGGCCACCCCATCTTCGGTGGGCATTGCCCACGGGTGGTTTTTTTTTTATTGTGTGTTTTTCTTAGCTTTTTTTTTAGTTTTTTTTTTCCGGAAATTTAAAGAAGAAAAAGGAAAAAAGAAAGAAAAAAAAGGGAAAGAAAAAAAAATGAAGGACAAAAAAGCTCTTGACCAATTGATAAAGTCAAATTCTTTTTTGAGATTGACTTGGCTACTTTAGATCTTTATTTGAAATAACATTCATTTCATGCATTTATTTGAAAAAAATATGGTACTTTAGATCATTGTTTAAGATAAGATTCATTTCAAACCCTTATTTGAGAAATTAAAGGCACTTTGGACCCTTATTTAGAATTTTTCTAAATATTTAATTAATTTGCAGAATCAAAATTTGCGTTAGCTCAATTGGAAATGTTGAACTTAAATTTAGAAGGTGAGAGATTCATTATTCATCGACAATTATCTTGCCAATCATAAATCATGATTTAATCCCTCTAAGTTACTTATGCGCAATATATTTGACATGTGAGCATGAGATTTTCACGGAGCTTTTTGATAAAAATTGTGGTTACGCTTTCCGATGCATTTGCTTTATCAATAGCAAAGATTTGAAAATTCAAGATCATCATGCATCTTTAATTAACAAAAATTGGCAGACCCTCCATAATGATCTTAATTAATTAGTTTGTGAAAAGAAGAAGAAATGGGATAAAGATACAAACAATCAATGAACTTTGGTTCAATATACATTGTGATCTATAGATTTTTAACTTGTTCAATGTGATTCATGAACTTTAACTCAATATGTAATGTCATCTTTGAACTTTTAATTTATTCATTAAAGTTCTTAAACTTTTGGTATGTATTCAGTTTTGTCTTTGGACTATATTAAAATGTTCAATGTTGTTCTTCAATTACTTCAAGTTCAAGGACAAAATTGAACATATTCATGTAGTTAAGAGATTATATTAAATATATACCAAAAGTTTAAGGATGATATTGGACAAATTTTGTTCAGGGACTACATTGTACATCGAGCTAAATTTTAGGGATCACATTGCACATTAAATTAAAGTTCAAGGATCATTTATGTTGTCTTTTGAAAAGAAATTGATGATCAATTTGGAGTTCATATGGTGAGTAATAGTTGTCCTATCAGAAAATATATGGCGCCATTACAAGACTTTAGCCTTGCATTAGTCATTGTAAATTCTGTTTGTAATCTCATCCAATAAATAAGGTCAAACGTATTACTTTTACTTCTAAGAATCCATATGAATTACAAGTTTTTCTTGGATTTTTCAAGGAATAGTTTCATTATACTAAGGAATTTATGAACCTTGTGTCAAGTGTGACTACAGATGTGTTTTCCATTCAAAGAATATTCGTATTAAAAAAATTCAGTGAAACCTTTCAATCTCGAGTAGTCATACAAAAATCCTCGCGAGAAGCTTATGTTGTCTATGATATGTATTACAACCTTATGGGAAAAAGAGAGAGAGGAGGAAAATGACAAATTTAAAATAGTCGAATAGACTTCTATGTTACCTCAAAAATATCTATTGGTGCTAAATTCAACGAATCAAACAACTCAAACCTATTTTCTAAAATAACTTGAGCCAAATTTCTTTCTTCATTAGATTTTTTCACTTTTTCGCACGTTTACATGTGTGAAAATTTTAGCCAGTGCATATTAACTCAGCTTTTCTTTTGGTTTTTTTGTCCTTATTTCAGAGGGATGACCTCGCAAGCGAACTATACGTAGATAGATTTGCTATAAGAAAACAAAAGAAAGTTAAACTGATCCTTAAAGGAATATATTAAAAAAAAAAAAAAGCAATGGAAGTTTTAATGATGTAATTGTCGCTCTAGCCTTGGGAAATCAGAATTTAATTCGACGCCTGAAAATTGATATAGGTCGGGGTTGTGTGAGGCATTGGGGTCACATGGATGTGGAATCCCGACCGAGTCTTGACAGGCTGCCGGTATGCCTAGTCCGGCATTTGGCTGCCTTGAGGGTGCCATTCGACACCGGGCGTTGGATGGGTACCTAGATGTTGCGATCATCATTTTAACTTATATCATGACCTATTCTTTTGTTCAGAGCCCGAGAACAGCTTTGTGAGGTTTCTAATAAACTTTCTGAGGGAAACTTGGCAAGAGAGGCACGAGAGCTTGTGGGATTTGTGTGTCGGGATTTTGGAAACACATGAGAGATTGGGCGATAGGTCGTAATTCTATAATTCTATGATTGATAGTAGATTTTCTGTGATTGGCTCTTCTTGTAGAGTACGTCTAGACACTAAAAAAATCAATGTAATTTCATAATAAATTAAGAATCATAGTGTTACGAGTATTCTCAATTTTTTGTTGAGTTTTATAATAATATTTTGGAATATATAATTGCCATATTATCTCTAAACAATCTAGAATCAATATCCATGTTTATAACATATTTTATTCTATTCATTGAATTAGGTAGTTTAAATATATTATGCTAGTCATTATTTATAAATAAGTTACCTGGTCACTGTAATTTGTAGTTAACTTATAATACTGAAAATAAGGTACTCATATTGTTAATCAGCAATCATGATATAATTGAATTTATTAATATGCTTGTTAATACTTTACTTATAAAGTTTACATTACCATTTAAGTCAATATTCATAACTGATTTTTTGGCGAAAAGTTAGAAGCATTGATGATTCCCCCACCTTTGTACAAGGGGATTCAAAATTACCCAATCCAATTTAAGATTAGAGATGCGTATCCCCTGCATGTCCATCCCTTTGAATAAAAAAAGTTTATGTTACATCAAGTGCGATAGAATTGAATTAGTTCAAATCGAAATGAACTGTAATATGAAATGAAATGAAAAAAATATGAGATCAATATTTTGATTGCTATGTTTGGTTGCAAAAGAGGGATGGCGTTCGAATGAAATAGTCATTTTTTTCTTATCTTCAATTTGTGACCCAAAAATTGAATGGCAAGTTAATAATACCAAAATCCCCCCCTTAACAAAAAAAAAAAAAAGGTACTTCGTCTTCTAGTGAATGATAAGTTAATAATATCAAAATGCCCAAAAATCGAATGGTAAATTAATTATAGTAGGAATGACCTAACAAGCTGCAATTATAGAGACTTTAGATTTGTGCACCTCAGCTAAATAAAATTTATTATTCCATAGAGGTTGATTATTATATTCTAGTATGTACCTCTAAGATTTAAAAATTACTTCGTAATCATAATTAATTGCAAACTTGCCAATTCTATTACATTACTATGGGTACTATCCTGGTCGAAATTATTTGCCAATGAATTGCTTAAATGAATACTCCAACTTAGACCTTTCGATAAGCATTGACCGTATATTTCATGTCGTTGTTACTCGTATTCTACGGTTTTAGCTTACACGACAACGCAATCCTTTGCAATCCGCAGCAAGTAAAGGGGATATAGAAATTCAGACCAAAAAAAAAAAACAGGGGAATATAGAAATGTCCCTCTCAATTTAATATATTTATCTAAGTAAAGAGAGACGACTTTATTCGAACTTTTTTTGGGGGCTAAACCTAGGTAAAGAGGTGGCGTTTAAACTGCCTTCGAATTTTCTGATGCATTTCTTATGTTTGTCGGTACAATAATCTCCCGCTCAACTCAATATTTTTATTCATATTATATGCCGATATGATGTTACCCGACCGATGAAACGTCCTCGATTGCTTTATAAATGCACATCAATTATCAAAGTAACATGCAAAATAGGTAAGGATGCCCGATTAGTTTGTGGCACTACATCAACAAATATTAAGCGTTGTGCTACATGAATACGCTCCTCCAACTTATTGATCCCTTGTTTTCTTTTTTGATTTTGGCTAGAAACAATTAAGGAATAGGAATAGGAAGAAAATAAGTTGTAATGTTTGGTCGTATAATGTGTTCAATAAGTTGCAATCATCATCTAACTACCTAGAGACTTTAATTTTATATGTTGCCAATGATTTTGGAGTCGTATCATATATTTTATATGTGCGATTAATATTTTATGGGCAGCAAAGTAGCATGGCAACTATTGTATTGATAACAGCTGGGAAAATAATTCAAGATGTTAGAGGTCAATCGGAACGATACGCCGGACCAATTGACAAGAAATCCTAACAAAGGTTTCTCTTCAGAAATAACAATAATTCATTCGCAAAGCGTGTGTTTGGACAGAATGACATGGATGAGGACACAAATTATTATTAATTGGTTGAGGTATGGTACTTAAACAAAACAAAGAAAGTTAAAAGAAGAAGAAGAAGAAATTATCATTCACTATGACACTTTACAGCATATGGTATCAAAACTTGCTCTCTGCTTTCAAAATCCTCGACCTTTGCAAGCCAATATTTCCAAGGTTAATACCACTAAAAATTCAAATTATTATCTTATAATAAATTTATTCCATATTTATTTTCATCTAAAAGAAATTTCAAATCGGTACTCACATGACACGTGTACACAATTAATTTTGGGATTTTTTGTGAGATGAGAAAGAAGTAAACGTGTAAGATACCAATTTGAGAAAACATGTGGTGATTTCAAATCACCACGCCAGCTATTGACGTGTTGTGCATTTTTAACTCACGTCTAGTTATAATATAAAAAGTGCCAAATCACGTGGAATTAGTTAAACACATGTTCAACCATGGAAGTTTGTTCGCCAGAGTTGTAGCACTTCCCTTCATTGCAGCCACAAGTGGAGTTGTCGGCACTACGCCCTGTGCACCTAAGCCAAGCTACCCCTACTCGCGTCGACGACGGTTGTGAACAAGTGGCGTGACACCAGTGAAGGCAGTGACTACCATAAAGGAGTGACGCTGGCCTGAGTTGTTTGGCTCAACCATCATCCATGGTCGACCAAGGTGGTGACGACCATGAGGAGCGGCACTAGCCTGAGATGTTTAGCTCAAGTTGCCATTCATGGTCGACCATAGGCAAAGAAGATGCCTATCATCTCTAGACCTATTTTGCATTTCTTAGAAATCTAATAACTTAAATTTTTAGAACAGTTAATAGTGGTCTAACAAAATTCTAACATGGTACTAGAGTTGAAAATCCTGATTGAATCTTTTCAGACCCTATTTACCTCATCAATTAAATTTTCATATTTAATACTAGATAAAAAGACTTGACTAAATATAGGGGGAATATAGAATATTTAAATGATAATTTAAATGATAAATCACACATTTATCTAACTTTTCAAAATATGTGCCTTGACTAGGAAGATGGCTTTCAGTTTTAGATCTATCGAGCGTCTTCTTTGTTTGGTTCGAAGAAGAATGATTTTTCTAGCCGATTTGGTAAGTGACGAGGATGGCCAGGCAAAGAAGATGGCTTCCATCTTAGATTTACCATGCATCTTCTCTGTGTGGCTCAAAGAAGATGGCTTTTTTCCGACAGATTTGGTGAGCGACGAGGACACCTATGGCATGGACACTCAACTCTCGTCCTTGGCCAGCGACGTCGCTGGTCCATGGCCGGTACCTTGCTCCCTCAAGGCCTGGACACCGCGTCAGTGACTGGATGGAGGAGAATCAAAGAGAGCTCCACGCCAACTGAGGTGACAACGTCCACATGTGTCAATTTATAAGTGAACATGAGTAAAAAAAGAAATGCACATCATTTCAGCTGTTGATGTGTTGGTTTGAAACTGACAATTATTTTCTTGAGACAATAAATAATTTAAGGTAAATGTCTTATTTCTAAAAGCTTATGTTTTACATTCTTTATGTTTTTGAGTAACCTATTGCATTCTATTGTATCGACATAAGAATTTTAGAATTTTGTAGGTGGAAAGTGTGGTCCAAAATAAAACTTTGGGGATGATCGATATGCTATACTTTTGCAAAACGAAAATATAATGCTACGTCGCCATAGCTATGTCAAAGATGGGGAAAGGTAGCATATGGTCCATTTTTGAAATTCAAGCCTATAGTCGCTGGGGTTAAAAGCCGGGAAAGGTGCTTAAAAGAGAAGGCAGACCTTAGAAAATTTGCAAGCAAAATCAGAAAGCATAAAAAGCATGAATTACGAAATGTTGATTAAAAAGAACCTAGCCAAGTGTTTGCAAACATCTTTCAAAAAGTTACACTCTTTTTTAGGTGATCATGCGTCCGGTTTCAAAGGTTAAAAAAGAACAATTTTTTAGACCTTGATTTTTTAAAATTCTTGTAAGTTGCACGAGTAAATAATGCTTGTTGCAAAGCAAAGGGGATTAAGAAAAAGGGAGCAAATCTCAACATAATTTTCTCCATGCACTTGGGACAATATTAATTAAATCACTTCTCATATATAATTTTCTCCATGCACTTGGGACAATATTAATTAAATCACTTCTCATATCACCGACAAAACAAATAAAATATACCCGACCCTATGAAGCTAGTCGAGTGAGAAATCGTTCGGTACTTTGATACAATAAATTGGACAACCATAAATTGGATGGCCTAATTATCGCGTAAAAGAACTCCTGAGCTATTGTTTGAAAGAACTTTCAGGCTTAACATCTAGTGATCAAATGATAATGAAAATCATCGTCTGAAAATAGAAATGAAAAGAAGAATTTTTTATTTTTTTTGTAGTTTCAATAGCCGACTAATTACATTTTTTTTTTTACATTTAATTGCAATCAAACCACAGGAATTTCCATTGCGCCTCTCTCATTTTTAAGGAGGAAAAGACAAAAACAAATAAAATGGAAAGCCAAACCGGAGAAGGATTCTCTCTTTTTCTACTCCCTTCCTCCCTTCCCCTATCATGGCATGGTGCTTCTTATTCTATCTTTTGTGCTGTAATGCATGTGAAAAACTGCACGCCAAAAAGAAGAGTTGATTCTTCATTTACTGCACTAGCTCATTGGCCCAAGATGATTGATCCAGAGCCGATCTTTGGCACGAGTTCATCACTGGATGAGGATCGACCATTAGCGTCTTGTCGTCAACGCTGTCGACCAGAAAATCCCAGTTGATGAAGTAGTCGTCGTCCCACGACTTGACGTGCTGGTTGTCGCCGTTGCCGTAATTGCCAAATTCACCACCGTACGACCAGTCCATGTCCGGAAACTGCAATTCCTGAAAGAAGTTGTTGCCTCCGCCGCCGCCACCCGTGTTGTTGTACGAGGAAGAAGATGAAGAGGTCGAGGAAGAAGGAGGGCAAGGGACCAAGATGTCGCCGGGGCCGATCAGAGGGACCTCGTCTGTGCAAAAACTGTTCATGTCCATGGCCTCGATTGTGTCGAGCAGGCTTGCGTTTGCCATGCAACTCGTTCCGTCTTCTTCTTCCTTGGCTTCGGTTAGGACTGAACCGACGAAATCATCAGTGGACGGTGTTTTTGCGGCATCAGCCCAACTTGTTGAGCAAGATTGCTCTTCCTTTTGCTGGTGCTGATTCTGCTGGTTCTGGGGCGGGTCAGATGGGTTTGAGACCAGTGGCTTGTGGGTGACGGGGTCGATGCCCATATTCTTAAGCTTTTTCTTGATGTGGGTGTTCCAATGGTTCTTGATCTCGTTGTCGGTTCTGCCGGGTAGGTGAGAGGCAATCTTGGACCACCTGCAATATGTCAAAGCAGAACAAGAAGCTTGATTAAAATTTGGCCCAATGAGCAGTTTAAACGAATCAAGAAACAGGGAAAGAAACAAAATTGGGTTGATGATTTTCCAGCTTCGTACAAAATTGTACCAGAAGGACAAATTCTTTGAATCAGTCTCTCTGGCAACGTGCATGTGTATAGTTGGTACCAAGATTCGGTCGCGTAAATGAGTAGAAATATCTCAAATTACATCTTTAGGAAGACCCAATTGGGGGATTTGGAGTCTGAAGCAAAAGAATGAACAGGCAGAGCTGGCCAGAGCAACTAGATTTCGACATGCGGAGCATGAGAAAGTATATACCTGTTGCCGAGTTGGGCATGGAGGTCAATGACCAGCTTCTCTTCCTGTTCAGACAAAAGCCCCCTTTTCAGGTCCGGCCTGAGATAATTCGTCCACCTGAGCCTGCAACTCTTCCCACACCTCAGTAATCCTGCCAAATTTTTTCATCACAACTTTGTTCAGGCACTGAGACAATCATTCAAACAACATCACCAGGAAAATGTCTCTCTGGGGGTTTCTTAATGTGTCGAATTCTCCAAGAAACCCATCACAGGAACTTTCGGATGAATGTGAAGGGAGAGAGAGAGAGAGAGAGAGAAAGAGATGGGGGATGGGGGGGGTGTGGTGGGTTGCGGGTGTTGGTCACCTGCAAGTTTAGGAACAGCTCTCCAACAGCATTGGCCGTGAGTGAGGATGAAGTTGATGAGCTTCTGGTCCTCTTCCGCTGTCCACGGCCCTTTCTTCAAACCCACTTTCTCACAGCAAGGCTGCCTTCCCATTCTCAACACCCAACCAAAGCTTTAAGTTTTGGAAGAAAAAGAGGAGAAGACAGAAAGCAGACAAGATTTCGAGCTAAAACCAGCCAGGGACTTGCCCAGCTGCTCTAAGGATCTATTTGGACAGACAACAAAACGAGAGAAGAGAGAGTCGAAGGTGAGACGAGAAACTAAGCTAAGCTTGAACCAATGTATCCCCCACTTTCATATATATACACAGAATCATCTCTTTGTCCAACTAATGAACAGGACACGGCTTTCTTCCTCCTTTTTTTATTCGAAGGTGTGTTGTGTCCGGTCCTTTCTTTTGTTTATTTCTTCCAAGAGACGGAGTCGGGTCGGCTTACGACACGTGTTCGACTTCCCTGCCATCAATCGTTCCATGTTTCAACTATTCCCATGAGGTTAATGAGATAATCTACGGCTCGAGATTTACTGATCTGGGATAAGCTTCATAGTCATGATTATAGTAATAATAATGAATGCTAAGCTTGCCGGTGTTGCCTTCATGAAAGCGCCACTCCAACTCCTCTTTCCCCCTTTTCGTCCTTTACTTGAGTTGGAAGCGTGAGAAAACCGTCTGCTTCGATTTCATTTCAGGACTAAAGTCTCGGTTCCCTCACCTCCTCGGCCTGCCCATAGTGAAAGTAACTCTCACTTCTCTCACGTCTCGGCTTCAGTCGGACGAGAGAGAGAGAGAGAGAGAGAGAGAGAGAGAGAGGATGTGTATTCTAAAGAAGTTACCCAGAAATATTTCTCAGACACGTATGCTTTTACTGAAATTCTACACATGGTGTGGAGGTGGTTCCAACATTACGTAAAGACTTCACCCTGTTTCCAAGGAATTGTAGAAGGGTCTATGAACATCGAGATAATGACGGGTCAAGGTCATTAAGATTTAAATATATTCAAAGGGTTTCTTGCCTGATTATATTTATTAAGTTTGGCTGGATCAAAGTACTTGAATCTAAGCGCCATTCTGATCGAAACGAAGAGTAAAGTACATATGGCTGTATTGAATGGGGCATATATTCAGGTTTAGCTTGCAAGGCTTTTGGCTGTTATGCATGAGCTATCACCGTATGTCCCGGTTTTACATTTTTTTTCACTATTTTGCTTTGCTTTTAGAGAACCCTATTCGCTCGATTATCTTACGGACAAATCTTTTCTTTTTCACCTCAAAAAAAGAACTTGCTCTGTCAAGGAACAGACAGCTTATGCTTCAGAAATCAGCCTTCGTAGGAATTCGCAGACAATTGCTGTAGAAACAGAAGATTATACGCTTGAAAGAAAGAATTTACTAAATGTAGGAGGCATTGCCTTCAAATGAGATTTTTGCTCCCTAGTCATGTGAACTAGAGGACAATGAATGGAGTGGCGAGAAGAACAGATGAGACCGGTTCGGCGCGCCATTATCAAGTGCTGTTGAGAGTATCCCCAAGTCAAGAAGACATCTGAATAAACCATTCATCTTCATTAAGTCACCACGAGTTTATGCGAGAATGCAAAAAATGTAGCGTTTCTGATGTGAGGAGACACTGTGCATTCAAGTATGAGACAAGTACCGATACTTTCAATTTTAGGACAGCAAATTGACTGAGTGCGTTCTCTAGGAACATCACATGTCGCCCGAGATTCGCAAATTACACGTCATGATCATCCCAGCAATATATCGAGTCAAGCATTTGAGAACGATTTATAAGTCTCGTATGAATAAACGTGCAAGAGGCATGTTGAGTTTGCTTTGACGATATGAAGTAGCCTTTGAAGATCAGTACGCGTGAATGTCCAAAGAAGATTGTAAAAGAGTTATTGTTCTTTTTTGTGTGGATTTAATTGGTGAGACCTCCCTGTAATCGACAGGATTTTATCTTCATGTTCTTTGGATGGTTATAGCGCATCTATGCCACTCGCCAAGTCCCTCCATATGCATTCGGATATACACGGATCGACCCATCGTACTATCTCTTTATTTCCACACGGGAAGACTGCTACTTTTTTTCTGTCATAAAGACTTCTTGAGATCGAATGCGCAGCCTTTGCCAAGGCTTATTTCAGCGACGTGTTGGCCATAGAATCAACCATATCCATCGCGCATGAGGAAAGGAAACGCTCACAAAACGGGTAAAAGCAATGTGCGAGGAGTTGAATTCGCGTGCCAACTCGAAGTTGGGTGCACAACCAGCTTATACCGGAGTGCTGTGCAAAATATATCTCATTGCTTCGTGAGTAGATATAGTGGAATGAAAGGTCGCATAAAGGTATTAACACACGGTTACCCCTTGAATCAAACATCGACATTTTCAAGAATGTTGGAAACTCACAACTATTGAGGATATGTGATTGAATGAGTGCTAACATATCATCATGTCAAGTGATATAAGTGTTGCACTATAAGACTAGGAAGCTTTTGGGCTTACACTTGGATTCCAAATCTTATGACCGGCGAAAGTCAACCCCTGTTAAATCCTGGTCAAAAGTCAAAAGCCAAATAGACAAAAGAATTCAGATACGGATGGTCTTCATGTTCTGTACCATTTCATTCATCTCTAGTTTATACTTTCTCAATAGTCCACACAAGCCCACTGGGGTTTGAGGCAAAAGGGGAAAGGAGGCCTATAATAATCCAGTAAACCAGCTCATCAGATGAGAATGAAGCCGAACATTGACGAGTTAATCCTCAAAGTTCACAAATTTGGAACAGCCACTCCGTTGGACCCGTTGAAATCAGATCATTGCGTGGTAAAGACGAATCACCGTGTCGAAGACACGTGATGTCTTAAATTCTTGTTTTGGGTGGCCCATATACGGATGATCTAGTTCCTGCCGGCCGCGGATTCAGAGTTTACCAAGAAAATTCTATTAGAGCAGGATATATAATTTGATTTTGATTATTCCGATCGCGGATTAATTGATTCAGTCAATCCGTAAGATTAATAATTTGGAATATGGAATAGGAAACGTTATTTTGTATATTCTTTCCTATTATACATCCTTCTTATATTATAAATATATGTACAAAAGTAGAGAAATACACATTATAATTTTCTACAATATTTTTCATTTTCTATTCAGAAACATGATATTAGAGCATGATGATCATTGAGCCCGTCTCTTGCCTTTTGTCATCCGCGTTTGGCTGGCCACCACCAGCCATCCATTCGCTTCTCCTTTGGACTGATTATCCTTTGTTAGTTTGCTTTCGGTTTGCTTTGATTGATTTTTTTGGACATTGTCGTTTTTATATATTTTGGATTGGTTATCATGTCTAAAGAAAGCTCCTGAACTAAGGAATCCTCTAGCCACACACCGATTCATGAACGGACCGACAGTCCATTTTTCCTCCATGCCTCAAATAACCCTGGTTCGAATTTAGTCAACATGGTTTTGATAACTGATAATTATAACAGCTGGTCACGAGCCATAGCAATTGCTCTATTGACAAAGAACAAAATGGGTTTCATCATGGAAGATATTCCATAACCCGAATCAACTGACGTCATGTATGCCTTTGTGTCAACAACATAATATTATCATGGATCCTGAATTCCATCCACCAAGATCTTGTCCCAACCGTGTTGTACACAGAATCTATTGCAGAAGTATGGGCTGATCTACGTGAAAGTTTTTCACCATCTAATGGTCCTCCCATATTCCATCTTGAGTCAGAAAATATGTGCTCTTGAACAAGGTGAAGATGACATCACTAGGTATTACAATAATTTGCGGCATTATTGGGATGAGTTGAACAATTTGGAACCCTTGCCGGACTACTCTTATGAGGCAAGGACATTGTTTGTGACACAACTTGAGAATCCATGTCTTTATCAATTTTTAATAAGTTGAAACTGAAGGTATTGTAATGTGGTCAATCATGTTTTGCTCATGAATCTGTTATCCACTATTGCACGGGCTTACTAACTTATTCTTCAAGATGAATCTCAATGCCATGTTTACTTGACTTGTTCCTCCATTGAGAACACACTATTTGCATATGGTTCCATGCGAAACATCCTACCTCAAATGGACTCACTACTCTTTGCTCCATCCCGTAAGCACACTGAGACCACTTTTGCTCACCTTGCAAAATGCGGCCCTCCATCATGTGCTTGTGAATGTTATGCCCATTGTGGTATACCGGGCCAATTCCTTGATGTTTGCTTCCGCCTTCATGGATTTCTCGCTAATTATAAGGGACGGCACCGTGACTAGTCCCCTACCAAGCCCTCATACAGCAAGCCTGCCACTGATCTCGAGAGCTCCTCTTCTGCATCTCCACTGCCATTCACCAGTGAGCAATACAAACAAATCTTGTGAATACTCCAAGAGGAAAACATTTCCAAGGCAAATCTCATAAATATTGTTCTTGACTTGAACTCTAATTCATTAAATTCTTGCACTTGGGTTATTCACACAGGAGCCATGAATCACATTATACATTACCCTGAATCACTTCAATATGCACAAGTATACCCAAAACCTCTTCCCATTGTTGGCATACCTAATGGGGTTAGAGTTCTTGTTCACTTCACACGGTTCAATATCTTTGATGCTGACCATCACCCTTTTGATATTCTTTGTGTTGCAACCTTTAAGCTTAATCTCCTATCCATTTCAAAAATCACTTGACACTTAAATTGCTCAGTTACTTTTTTTTTTCTCTCTTACTGCTTGTTTTAGGACCTCTCAATGAAGAAGATCATTGGTTAGGGCTTGAATGTGGTGGTCTCTACTACTTGGAGCTTTTTCCTGAACATATTGCATTATCTATCCACCTGTCTACCCATAGTTTATGGCATAGCCGTCTTAACCACCTATCTGAGTCAATCCTCCACCCCTTACAAGATTTTATTCATTTTGCTTCCATTAAAGAATCTAGTCCATGTGATGCTTGTCATTTGTCCAAACAAACTCGTTTAAGTTTTCATTCTAGTTCTATTTTTAGTATGCAACCTTTTGACATTATTCATGTTGACATCTTGGAACCTTACACTTAGTTTGCTCATAAGACATGCTGTTATTTTTTGACTATTGTGGATAATTTTTCTTGTTATACATGGATATTTTTTCTCACTTTTAAGTCTGATGTTGTTGATGCACTTATTAAGTTTCATACCTTTATTAAAACTTATCATCACTCACCCGTTAAAACAATTTAATTTGATAATGGATTTGAATTTCTATCTTCCAAATTGCAATCTTTTTTCACTCACAAGGCATTCACCACTAGCGTAGTTATCCTCATCCACCACAACAAAATGGAGTTGTTAAGTGCAAACATCACCACTTCCTCAATGTGGCTTGTCCTCTCCAATTTCATTCGGGAATTTTACTGTCTTTTTGGGGTGTTGCATTCTCACTGCAACACAGTTCATCAATTGTCTTCCCTCACCTCTGCTTCAAAATAAAAGTCCATATGAAATCCTCCACAAAACATCACCCACTTATGACCAATTCAAGTTTTTGGTTCCCTTTGCTATCCTTGCTCTAGTCACCTTCATCCGATAAATTCGGTCCTTGCTCCCATCATTGTGTCTTCAATGGATACCCAGCCAACCATAAAGGCTATCGTCTCTATGACCTCCACGACCATACAATTTTCACTAGCCGTGACGTTATCTTGCATGAAAACACTTTTCCCTTTCATACCATACAAAAAATTATCTCACCTCAACCCAACATTGTTATCCCACTAGCTATTCCTGAAGACCCTTTGTTCGACCTTGACCCTGGGCCTCGCACCATCCGCCTTACCTCACCCTGAATAGATCGTCTCATCCCCCAATACACCCATGGCCGAACCGGACGATTCAATTGCCAACTCTTTGAGCAGCCTAGCACCATTGCCCCAATGCTTGTCCCGCACTCGCTGAAAATCCTCCTACCTCCAAGATTACCATTGTGCCATTGCCGTTTCCAACTAATTGTCTTCAGCACTTGAGAGTCTTGCTACAACTACGCCCTATCCCCTCTCCAACTATTTATCATATTCCAAATTATCTCTGTCTTACAGTGCTTTTTTAGTCACTATCAGTATTGAGCAAGACCCCACCACTTATGACTTTGAGTATCAATATCCTAAATGGAGGGAGGCACTATCTTTGGAATTACAAGCTCTTGAACAAAACTGCACGTGGGATATTGTACCTCTTCCAAGCAGTAAAAAGGCGATTGGTTGCAAATGGGTTTACAAGATCAAGTACAAATTTGATGGGACTATTAAGTGATATAAAACTCGTTTGGTTGCAAAGTGTTATACTCGAGCTAAAGGGATCGATTATCATGACATCTTTGCTCTTGTTGCTAAAATGGTTACAGTATGAACTCTCATTGCTATAGCAACTATTCACCACTAGCCTTTACACCAGTTTGATGTTAACAATGCGTTTCTTTATGGTAACCTTTATGAAGAGGTTTATATGAATCTATCTCTGGGACTTCACACTAAGGGGGAGAACTTGGTTTGTCATTTGAAAAAGTGTCTTTATGGACTTAAACAGGCCCCCCACCAATGGTTTGCCAAGTTTTCATCTGCTTTACTTGATGTTAGTTTCACTCAGTCTAAGGTAGATTACTCTTAATTCATGGCTATTATTACCGTGGTTCTTATATATATATATTGATGATTTGGTGATCATAGGGGATGATGAGGTATGCATACATTTGCTCATGCATTTTCGCATCAAGGACTTAAGTCCTCTTAAATATTTCTTGGGCATAGAAGTTTCTTGATCAAAAAAGGGTATTTATTTGTCTCAAAGAAATATGCCCTCAACATTATTTTTGACATAGATCTCATTGGCGGGCGTCCCATTGACACACCCATGGAACCGAACCTTCGATTCAGTGAATCCCCTTAGCTAGCCAATCCAGCTCCTTATTGTTGCTTAATTGGACACCTTTTGTGCCTCACTGCTACTTGCTTGGATGTTCTGTTTCCCGTTAAGAATCTTAGCCAGTTCATGCATGCTCCACATGATGATCATTGGTAAGTTGCACTTTGAATAGTTTGATATTTGAAATCTGATTTGGGTTCTAAAATTATTTTTTTGGATTGACTCACCCCTTGCATTATACAGATATACTGATTTTGATTGGGCTGCATGTTCATCCACACGTCATTTAGTTTCTGATTACCGTATGCTTCTCGGCTCTTGTCCTATTTCTCAACGTCCTAAGAAACAACACACTGTTGCTTAGTTTTCAACTGAGGTTGAATATAGAGTCACAGCATCTATAGCTTGTGAGATTACATGACTTTGCATGCTTCTCACCGATCTTGCCATCCCATTGTCCACTGCCGAGCATTTTTGTGACAACCAAGTGGCTATCCACATTGCTACTAATCCAATTTTCCATGAGCGTACCAAACACATTGAGATTAAGTGCCATCTTGTTCGTGAAAAAAATTTAGGATGGCACACTTCAACCTCTTCATTTCCCTAGCCATTTCTAGCTTGCAAACCTAGTCATGAAAGCCGTTTCTCATGATCTCTTTCTTTCTTTCAAGTGTGAGTTGTTGACATTCATGCACTCATCGACTTGAGGGGAGTATTAGAATAGGATATATGATTTGATTTTGATTATTTTGATTGCAGATCAATTGATTTAGCCAATCCGTAAGATTAGATATTCGAAATATAGAATAAGAAACGTTATTTTGTTTATTCTTTCCTATTGTTCGTCCTTCAACCATTATAAATAGGCTTGCAATATAATTTTCTCTAATATTTTTGATTTTCTGTTCAGCAACAAATTCTCTTCGTAACATCACTTCTGAACTTTTGTCTGTTTGGCTTTGGAGATTGTTGTGCTCATTTTATTCCTCAGCTTGCCACTGGACCTATTGCGGAGGAGGAACATGCAGCAAAATTAAAATTATAATGGACATATATGTCAATGCAATCCCGGTCATAGCAATCTGATGGACATCCACGTTTTCCCTTACTTTGGCGATCGTAAGAACAGTGACAGAAATTTAAGACGCAATGAAATGTCTCTCATTAACCTCTGCATTCCTTGTTTCAGTATATAATTTGGTCGTTTGAGTTGCTTGTAATGAAGAGGTGCTATTGAGCCGATTATACCAAGCTCAGAACCGAAGTCTCAGTCATAGACTGGCACGTCAGCTTCTTCCTCAAGCCACCTGGAGATTGGCAGCTAAACAACACTCTTCTCAAACAATGTCTCTGCATAAAGGTTTCTGCTACAACCATTCCTATTAACGGAATATAGTATGAGCTGCAGAGGGATAAAACATTAATGGCTTCTCTTTGAAGAGGCCTTAGAAAGTACGACAAAGACATGTTGACCAGTGCAGATCAGGACAAAAGAAACATCTTTCTACTCGAGTTTGCTTGCTATGTTTGAGCACTAACATTGGAACGGTCAAACCACATGCTCTTGGGATCAAAAACCCTCCATGCTATGGATCTTTCTCCATGTTTCACTTGCAATGTCGTAATTTTTTGTTCAAAGAAAATGACTTTGATATTGGCTATCATTCAAATGTCACCTCTCCACGCCGTTGACAACACAAGACCTACCTTGTCACACAATCCTACAAGTAATTCTCTCCTTCCTATCCACATAATGCCTTGAATTATACTCCAAATTGAAATTTCCACTTGAATTATTAGCCACTGATAGTACACCTAGAAATATGTCTCAATCCATGCATTGTAAATGTATGGCATTGGCAATAAATTCTAACTCATATTTATGTGTTCGTGCAATTGGTAACCTACTATTAGGTTACCAACACGTTATCAACCTACCGTCCATCAATGCAATAGTAACTCATTCATTTTTTTATTTTTATGAATTATTACTCATATTTGAATTTTAGCGGTATAAATGGGGAAAAGTATTAAAAAGATTCTAAACTTATTGTATTTGTGCCAATTTAGTTACAAACCTTTTATTAGTACTAATTTAGTCATAAACTTTTTAACCCAGTGCCATTTAAGTTCTTTCGGTTAATTTTCGCACGATTTTGCCAACGTGGATGCCTATTGGCCAGTCTACATGGTACTACCAACGTTGACGTTAATAATTTTTATTTTTTGATTATTTTTATTATTTTTATGACTTTTTTTCTTTCTTTATTCTTTCTTTGCCAGTGACCAGCCACTAGCTATGGCAAGGTGAGCTGGCCTTGCTTGGGTGAGGGTTGCCACCATCACAAGTAAGGCTTGGTCAGGCAAGAGTCAACCTTGCCATTGGCCTGAGTTAGGCCGACCCTCATTGGGCCTCGCCTGGGCAAGGGCGAGTCCTCATGAGGACTTGCACTTGCTTGGCTAGGGCTTGCCTGTGGTAAGTGAAAGCAACCCTTGCCCAGGTGAGGCTAGCTTATCTTGTTAGGGCCGGCCATCACTTGTGGTCAGTGGCCAGTCATTAGCTAAAGGAAGAAGAAAGGCATGATAAAAAGAGCAGAAAAATGATTTAAAATAATAAAATAGTAAAATATTATTGAAAATTGTCAATGTTAGCACCGATGGTGCCACATAATCTAGTAGGCCCTAATATTAGCAAAATCTAACCAAAATTAGTTGAAATGACTAAATTGGCACTAAATCAAAATGTTTAGGACTAAATTGACACCAATGAAAAATTGATGACTAAATTGATACAAATACAATAAGTTTAAATTTTTTTAATCTTTTCTTGTGTAAATGGCAAGCTATTGGTAGCATTAATAATCTACTAGAAATTTATAGTGATAAAATAGTTATTTTTATTTACAAGATACATAACCGTTCACTAACTTTACTACTAAAGTATGTAAGTAATTTGCATATCTCCTTTGGGAGCAAAAAGTTTTTTCTCTCTTCTCTCTCTTTTCTCATTGTTTTCTTCAACCTTAAGCCATGAGGGTCTAAGCTAGTCTCATCTTCTCCTCTCTCTTTCGTTTATTTTTTTGCATTTTATTGTTCTTTTCTTGCTTTTTCTTCTCTGCAGATTTAAATTTGGAAGCTCTTTTCTCTCGTTCTAATTCTTGATTGAGAGTTTGAATTTTCCCAATCTAGTTTTAAATTTGGTGCTATCCTCTCCTGATTTCGATTTGAGAGTTTAATAAATATGCTTTTGGCCCTCTGGTCTATTTGTGTGTAGGTTCTTTGCCTTCAAACTCAATGATGATCGCAAGAGTTTTTGATGTCTCATTGAATTATGAAAATTTGCTCCTTCACATATTAGATCTATGTTTGTTTAGCCTATTCTAGTCATCTTTGTACAACGATGGTGTAAAAGGAAGCCGAACCTAGCATGCAATGGCAACTAGCAACGTCATGATTATTGAATAAGAATTTATGATGTGCACTCATCACTGACAAAGATGCGAGATCTAGTGATTGGTTGCCAATTATGTTTTTATGGAATGAGTTTGTGCTTAACTTGCTAGTCCTCCTTTGATTTTCCTTGCTTTCTAGATTTGACTTTGTTTTTCAATATTCATACTCTATTTTGATTTGCTTTTTCATGAAGATTATATACTTCTATATCCTTTTAATAATGAATATAATTTTCTTTCAATGAAAAAAATTATATAAGTAATTTGTACTCTACAAATGAAAAACGTGCTCATTTGTAAAAACGAACAACGGTTCAAATCTCCTAGTGTATTTAAATATGTTTGGTAATATTGTTTTGTATGTTACTAACCAATAAATGTTGGCACACTCATACAATAGAATTGATATTATCATTCTACAATGCTTTTATAGTGGTAAAAGAGTTTTTTTTCCCCGTAAGTTGCAACCGTTAAACCAATACTTTCTAGCAAAGCATGTAAAAAAATTCATAATCTACTAACAGATAATGCGCTCACTTGGAAAAGCAAACGATTCTTCCAATTTAGAGGGTATTCGACTTGGTAAATCGTTAGTATGTTAACAATCTTTAAAAAAACAATTTAAATGGTGAAACGGTCATTTTGTTAATAAGTTACAATTGTTAATCAATACAACTTGTAACATATGCAAACAAGTCGTGGTCTAGTAGTGAAGAAACACTCTCATTTGTAAAAATAAGCTAACTATTTGTAATCTATAAGAGTTTTTCGACATGGTAAATCGATTATTTTATTAGTATGTTATTGACAAATAAACTTAGTACTCGTAAAATCAAAACAATGTTAATAATGTAATAATATCCATAGTGGTAAAAATAGTCATTTTATTGGTAAGTTACAACCGGTGTTACTAGCGAAGCATCTAAGCAATTCTTAATCAACTAATCAGGGGGACCACTTTTGTAAAATTCATAAACAATTGATAATCTAATGTTGGGTTGATGATGGTAAAACTCTTATTATTATTGGTAACTTACTAAAAGTTGGTCAAACTAATGAAGTATCAACGATATTTCAAAATTCTATCATTGGCAATGAAATTTTCAAATCTGCTGGTGTCATATACTATTAAGTGAGGATGATTCACTCACCCAACTTTAAAAAAAAAATTAGAGATATTCAGGATAATTCTAATGATTTTCTGTATCTCTCGAGGTTGTGTGAATATTTCTCTTTAATAGAGCTTATCTTGATTGATATATTATCTTATTTAGTAATTTCATAAAACCTATAAATACACTAATGTAATCTTCTTTATGATATATTGAAATATACACAAATGCCATTTCATATGTCTTGAAATATATTGATATATTATCTTATTTAGTCATTTCATATGTTTTTCTTATTCCTCAACTTGGTATCAAACCTAGTCAACTCGCACCCAATGCACACCCAAGTCCCCATCCAGAGCTAATTTGTTTTTTTTATTTTTATTTTCCAATAAGTCCTAATATCCTTTTATCAATGTTGATTTCCACAATATTCATTTTGTCCAATAGCCAATGTACTTTTGTTGCATAGTCTGCAAAGAGCGCTTAGTCAAGTACATTCCATGATGGTCGTGTATTAACACCGACCACAAAGCTGCACAACCTAGTCGAGCCTTTCACAGAGGAGGTTTTTCTTTTGATGCTAGCTACATAGGCTGCATCGCTTAGTAACTATTTTCCCGAGCCAACCGTATAGGTTGCTTGATGCTACGATGCTAGCTGCATAAGCCACGTCACTTAATTATTGTTTCGCAAGCCAATTGCATTGACCACTTGCTATTTTCCTTTGCATGTCGTTTTGAAAAGCAACACCACCACTGGACTCATCACTCTTGGACTAGATAGATCTAAACGTTTCGCTATGAACAATTGCCGAACGCCACCTCATCCACCACATCTTAGCCATTGGATACTCTCTAGACTTTTATTCGAATTCAAGTTGACATTTTCAATGCACTTGAGGGGATGTTAGAGATTTTTAAGATAATTCTGATATTTTTCTTTATTTCTCAACATTTTATGAATATCTCTCTTTGATAGTACATGTATTGATTGACATATTATCTTATTTAATCATTTCATAAGGTTTATAAATAAGTTGATTTAATCTTCATTATGATACGTTAAAATATACACAATTTCTCTTTTCCGTATATCTTTCTTATTTCACAAGTTTTTTTTTTTTTTGAATAAGACACTACACCAATATATGGTTTTAAGGAGATTTTTTTATCGCACTAAAGTCTCTAAAATAATAAAGACTTTCCAAGTTATAAACTAACTTATTTCATTTCTAAACAGGAAATTTTTTTTGAAATTTGAGGATTTTTATATATCTGGAAGGCTTCATCGTTGTGTGATGATATCCTCGAACTATTATATGTATTAAATTTGGATCATCATTTGCAAGCTCAACAATATTTTAGGGACTAAAGTCTTGCTTTTTTTAAAGGTTGAGGACTAAACTATAAAAAACATTTATTGCGGCTTCTCATATATATCGAAGAAAATTGTTCAATCTATCCTAAATATGTTATATGTCAATTTAGTCTTAAACTTTTCAATTTTCATGAATTTTTATTATACGGATTAAAGTCTTGCTTTTTTGAAAGGTTGAGGACTAAACTATAAAAAACTTTTATTTTGACTTCTCATATATATATATCGAAGAAAATTTTTCAAGAAAATTGTTTAATTAGTTCCAAATTTATTATACGGACTATAGTCATGAATATTTGTGTGAAATTTAATGCCATCCTTCTAGCCAATTTTCATCGGATACCACTAATGTGATTGGGTACTTAGGATGGTTGTTACGCCAGTCACCTCATTGGATTTGCATTGCTAGGTTCATATGGGATTCTTATTTATTCAAGAGAGTCTTACTAGTATGGATTCGTTTTGTATGCTTATAAATTAATCATTCTCTGTATACCCATGCTCAATTCATCATAAAACGCGTACTGTAGAATTTTCACCTCTCTTGTATTTTCTAACTACTTGAGCACTTATTAATTAAAGACCCTATAGACCAAGATTATTAAAACATAATGAAAAAATAAATACTTCCAAACCCAGTAATAATATCATTATTGTTGTTGTTTTTCATCGTATGAATCGGTGATTTATAAATTTTCCTTAAGCTTATCTATGACCATGAGCTGTGTCCTCGGACGAGCATTAATTGTATTAAGAAGCACCGTCTGCAGAATAGATAAAATAGCTGGTGAACGAAAACATAAAAATTGTGAATGCTGGTCCAAAGGGAGGTAGGTCACGGGTCAGTACATGCAAGAGAAATGCTGGTCAAAAGGGAGGTAGGTCACGGGTCAGTACATGCAAGAGAAGCTTCTCGTTTCACGCTTGCATCCATGTGAACTTCCCAGGTTTTGACTGCAATTGGGGCAATGGTCAATTCACGCTTTCGCACATGCCTTAGGTTAAGTAGGGCAACTTCAAACAGGATCAGAATTGTTCTTCGGTCCAAGCGCTGGGGCTTAGTTTCGGTTGGGAAAACTTGAGCTTGCGATGACTGCAAGCCGACGGGCTATTTTCTGGCGCAGCAGCGACGTTGGCCGAAGCAATCCACTGTGGAGTGAGTGTTCACAGAACTTGGCACACCGGTCGCAAATTGATCGAGCACTTGGACGATGCGATCTGAGATGCACAATACCTTTTAGCCTTGCCCCATTCTAACTTCTTCAGATTCACCAAGCTGCCGATTTGTAATAATTGGGCCCACCCAATCAGTTTCTCTTAACGCCAAGCCCAAGCCCAAGCGCAGCCCACCATTTCATTTCCTCTTCAACAAATGAAGAGGAACTCGGCGAAGACTACTAGGAAAAGAAGGGGTCCTTCGTTCGTGAAGAAGAGGAGAAAAAAGGGGGAAAAAGAAGCAATTTTAGCATGTGCACGATCCGAACGTCCTGAGAAGCCGAATTTTTGTGTGAATTGGAATGCCTAGTGAGTATTCAAGCCTATCATTTGTCTAATTGAAGTAATTTTCGAAGTTGAGTTTTAAATTTGGAGTCATGTCAATTTTGAACCATAACGTTAGACTGAGGAGTTTTGAAGCTGCATTTTTTTTTATGGAAATAGTAGTTTAGAGCATTATGAAGTGGTGGGGTTTGATAAAAATTGATTCCAAAGTATAGATTGATCGGAATGAAATTTTGAAGTCAGCATGCAAGTTAATTGCATTGGATATTACAAGTAAAGAAAAGGATGAACATGTGCCTTAAATGAGGTTACTCATTAGCGCATAGAAGTCATTTTATTGATAATTAGACGTGGTTTAGTCAAGTTGTTCGTTATAGTTGTGTATTACTTAGTTTTTAATATAGTTTTTCGGTTAATTGATAGTATTTCGAGTGCATCAACTTGAGTAAACATTGTAGGTTGATTTTTGGCTTTTCCCAAAGAGTGATACTATTTCTTTTTTGTGTTTTAAATTCTTGTTTTGAAAAACATTGTGGATTAAATATGCTATGGATTAATAAATAGCATATATTTTTTTGCATAAAACAATATCAAGCCTTTATTGCCATTTTGTTATTTGAAATGTGGAGTTATCTTTTGACTTAAATGAGTTGTGAAACCATTTATGAAAGAATATTTAAAAGTTCATGATTTATGAATGTGATTCTTGAAAAGCTCTTTAATATTTATATATCAAATGCTTAAATTGTGAGGTGGTCCTAATTCTAATTGTGGATTACTGGAGATTTATGATTGATGGTTGATGTTCAATATTTCTGTGAACCTTGAGTGGTGTGTGGGTAGCGCATACTAATTTAGGATATCTTTATAGATTGAGCCATCAGCTAATAATAGGTGGAGACTTAATTAAAGGGAGAATCTTGATCGTTTTGTCATAGGTGTTACACGTGACCATGGTTAGATACTTGAGTAGGATTTTGGTCAATGGAATGGACTATTAATGTGTGTTTTGATGACATTAATCAATGGGATGGACCATTGATGTTTGTTTTGTTATTATCTTGAGTTTTTTGCTTTGAATATATTATGTTAAAGCAAGAAAGATCACATTTTGGTCTTAAAGGCTTTGTTAAATTCCGAGTTTGGTGAAGTGAGCTATGTTTGTGTTTTAAATGTACTTAATGATTACCTAATCCATTTAGAAGAAATGTATTACTTATTGGGCCTTGATAACTCATTCATTTCTTCTTATCATATTTTTTAGATCCTGCAGTTAGAGGCCTCTAGTGCAAGTGCGTTATTGTAAGAATTTCTAAGAGTTGGATATATGAGTAGTGTTTGAACTTGTGTTCTTTAGAGAAAGGACGGATGTGTCACTCCCTCATCTCCTACACGATTTGGGGTGTGACATGATATGCAAAGGCATTTCTCTTAAGCTTCAAGTATCTGTTATATTGCGAACGTCACTTATTTGCTCATCCTCAAGATCATCGAGCACCCAATCGATGGTTAATGACATTTTCTTCCAATTTTATCTTAGCACTTAAATGGCATCATATTCAATATAAACTTTCTTAATCAATCTTAAAATTATTAAACAAATACCAATTCATTCATACACCTTTTAATTTTATCACTTTTGTATTAAATGTTTCAGTGGAATTTCAATGTAGTTATTTGGATCAATTTTCATTGAAAATTGCTGATATTGCAGTATAGTCAATCATCAATCATCTTACGTGATACATCACCACATTAGCAATTTTCAATGAAATATAGTTGAAATTTTATGCAAAGATTTATGACAAAATTGATAAAATGATAAAATTTATGATTAAATTAGTATATAGGTAATAGTTTTAGAATTGATCGGACAATTTCCCTTTAGATTGGACACAGTATTAATGCGACATATTCAACTTTTAGCCAAAGTACTAGCTGGATTCACGTCAAAATGCATTAATTGTTAAAAAAATTGAAAGTTTAGTGCATTTGATTATTGAAATCAAAGTTCAGTGTCCGGATTAAAAACACTCTAAAGTTTAGTTACCGTTTGCCTAAATTTACCTTGTGCCATTAACCATGAATTAGTGTTGAGATTTCGCATTAGTGATCAAAACGTATGTTTCGTTGCCTGGATAAGACACAGAAGAGGAAATAAATTATCCCATTTGACATTCGAAGACTCGTCTAGGCTTTCCCATTCGAACATGTTTGCTACATAGGATAATGTTGAATAAAATAAAGATCGGATAGGATTTTAAATACCCCATCCAATATTTGTTGACATCCGAAAATAATTTGAATTCAAATAAATATTATCGAAACGGGTGTTTGATTTGCGGGATTAAGATTAAAAGTAAACCATGGAAATTGTAAAATATATTCAATTTTCCACAATCCACCATCCATGTAGGACACCCCTCTTCCCCGTGACTTTGAGGACAACAATGAGGACGCCCTCTCATTCGCAGCCTCCCTTTGCCACCTTCAACCAACCCGACGAACTCTGACCCACTCTACCTCCGACTCCGTCATTCCGAGATGCCCCTGAGTTCGAGTTCTCCCACGGTCCGGCCATTTTTGCCGTCGACGCCTTCCTCTTCTACGGTGAATCCATCCCCTTTGGCGAGCGCAAATATTGCTGTTGTGCTTTGACTCGTCTGGCTGCCTCAATAGCTTTTGCCGAGACGGTGCGCAAATCCGATTCGTTAGCAGGCAACTCCTTCGGTCCAACTTGCTCCGAATGACGCGATGAAGGAGCTCTGTCATCCCGGCTGCCACCTTCGCTGGAAAATCTTCTTTGTAAGATCAGGATCACGAAGTTCCCCGCCAAGATGGAGTCAGGGCGACATAAGGAAGAGGTAGGGCCAGCAAGCTTCAGCGCCGCTTTTCCAGGCAGCCGGAGGCAGGAAGCAGGTTGTCGCTGGTGGGAGGAGCAGTGGCCATTGGAGTTTGCTTAGGTTGTTGGGGTGGAGTCCCATCTCGTGAACGAGTTCGCAATGGTTTCTCAAGGTTGCATTTCGCATGCATGACCCCCTATGATGCTGCCGTCAGCGCCGCTGGTGGCAACCGCCGCGTTGGTGGATGCTCGAGATTTCTCCCTCCCCTTGTCTTCTGGCTTTGTCGGGGCTCGACCATCGAGAACAACGATGACGATGGGACTATCGTGGTGGTGGTGCTGCTGCTGTTGACGACAGTTGCCAAGGATGGGCAGTCCGCCGGCAATTGTCATCGCCCGATGCCAATCGGTGTTTGAATCGTGATATGGATTCTCTTCGTTGCGGCGGTCAAAGGTGGCCCTACGGTGGTGGTCGCCGTCATTTACGCCAACCATGACCATCGCAGCGATGGTGGCCTTGCTGCGATTGC
The DNA here is from genome assembly GCA_014182895.1 of Angophora floribunda. Lineage (NCBI taxonomy): Eukaryota > Viridiplantae > Streptophyta > Magnoliopsida > Myrtales > Myrtaceae > Angophora > Angophora floribunda. The sequence goes on from CM024714.1 coordinate 14,441,944, forward strand.
GGGTGCCCTATTTTTTCTTCTTTTTGACCTTTTAAGTAATTTTTTTTAAATATTTTTTTCCTTTTTATTTCTAACATACTCTTTGCAACGTCCGGTGTTTCACCAAATAGAAAGGGCGGTGTTATTTCGACTCTCTATATAACTAAATACACCCCATTTTCTTTAAAAAGACAATATTGTCCTCAATGCAATATGATTCCAAACTTATTTATTTTTCTTCTTTTCTTAAGTTTTTCTATTTTTGTGTAGGATCTAATTGTCATTATTAAGAATGTTACATACTTATCTTTGTTTATGGTTTTTGTCAACTTTGAACTTATTGCTATTTCAAAAATAAAAACTAGTCTCATATGCATCATTGCTCTTATAACAACTTATGTTTTTTTTTATCTCTCCTATCTCATAAGCTTACTTTCTTGATGAATTTTTTGTTTTCTTATTTCGTTAGTCTAAAAAATATATCCAGTCTTTATATTATTATTGGCTAGATGCTTTTGACACAGATTATATAAGACATTTTTAGGAGTGTCTATTAAAACACTAAAAACATTGAAATGAAAAAGTTACGTACAATGAGACATCTTGATATTGTTTGTAAATACTCCACAAAAGATATTAAGTTTTGTCAATCAAAATAATGAAATTTTAGCGGCATTTTACAAAAAAAAAAATTTATTTTATGCAAAGCTTTGATATAATTACATTCCATATTTTGAAGTTTCACAAATGGGAACGTAATTATGATTTTGTCTCGGAAAAGCTTTAAAGAGGTTTATTGTGTGTGTAAAAAGACAGTTGATAAAAAAAATTGATGGTAATATGCACAATAAAATGTAAAAGCTTATAAACAGGTGATTATGTTAAAATGTTATCTACCTTATATTTTTCTAGATTTTATCGGACAATGTTAAACCATAAATTTGCTCAACAATGTAGAAAATAACTAGGTTTCTTCAAAATTTCTCTTTTTGCCAAAACTGATTTTTATGGAAGTAAAATCTAATAATAAATAGAAAACATAATGCATTTAATATACACGGGATATCTACAATAAATAAGGACAAAGGTATGATATTCTTAATTATGGCAACTAAATCCTACACAAGAGTACAAAAACTAACAAAAGAAGAAAAAAATTTAAATTGGGGCTACCACTTTAAAATTCTAATTGAATAATTAAGACAACATGTCTATAATAATAAAGACAAAATTAAATGATATTCTTAGTTATGGCAACTAAATCCTAGAAAGGAGTAGAAAATCTAACAAAAGAAGAGAATGAAATTAAATTTTGGGGGGGGGGGGGTTACCACTTTAAAATTGTAATTGAATAATTAAGACCGACTTTGTCCTTTTAACGAAGATGGGATGAATTTAGCAGTACGAGGAGTTAAAATTGGGCCATCCAATTAAAAAATAGATACAAGAAATTTAACCATATTCTCTCTTTTATCCTTACCGAGGATCCCGTTAGGACAATATACGTTGCCAAGGATTTAAGGAAAATTTTACTCGGGCATAAAAATTGGCTGGCCACAGGAAGAAACAGGTTGCAGAAAAGCAAGGTCTTGCACAACCTGGACGACAACGGTTATTAAGACAAAGTAGCAGAGCAGGACAACAGACGAAGCAAGCAAAGCAGCGACCGCAAACTCCTCCGCCACATCGGCAGAGACACCATCGCTTCGTCGCCAGGTCGGCGAAGCTTCCTCCGATCTCTCCTCCTCTGGCTCGCACGCTCGCTTTCCTCTCCTTCCCCCACCAAAAATTAGGGCTTTTTCGTCCTTCTTGCGGTCCTCTGCAGTAAAGCAGTCGCAGTGGTCGCCCCCCATTTGATCCAATTTCCGATTTTGAGGAGATGGGTCTCTGGGATTCTCTTCTCATCTGGCTCAGGAGGTAATTGGGTCCCCTTCTTCTTGCTCTATCTTGTTTTGTTTCCGCCGATCTGCTTTGACGTTCTTGATTTGGTATAGAAGGCTATATAATATTTATTCGATGGCATGTCGTTGTGTATTTATGATGATTCTTCGTACATGTCGGGGGTAAGTTTCAAGAGCTGACCTGTGTCCGGTTTTGTGCTCAAAATATCAACTTTTTTTAATGGAGTTCTGGAGTCGGTGACATCATGCGCTGATTTTCTTGATGACCTTTGACCTTCGAGGTTGACGATTCAATGGGCTACTTCCGATCAATGACTCGTTCATTTCGTAGTTTCCCTCCCTATATTTGGTAGTGCTTTTTTAATGTTTCTTGCTTCTAGCATTAATAACTGTCCTTGGCCTACTTGCATACCGGTTTTTCTCCCTTCATTTGTAAAAGGTGATGCTGAGTATGGTTGAACAGTATCATGTGGAGTAGTATGTCCTTGAGCTGGAATTTGGCTCCTATCAAATTCAATAGTCAAGCAGTTGATGAGTTTGCGAACAGAGTTTAAGAAGCAAATTTAAATTTCAACTTCCTCTACATGACCGGACGTGACATTGCACAATTAAAATGGACACCGTAGGCTGTAAAATCCACCTCAGCTTATGCTCGTCGACTTTATCTTATACTGAATCAGTTTGCACACTTTTCATGGTAAGGTCAGGTTTTAGGGTTAGCCGGACTTACGTAGGCCAGAATTTTGGAAATTTGATGATGGAACACTCTTCTTTGTGCATCAGACATGATTATTGCATTATCTTCCTAGTAATTTGCCATCGGCATGTTTTAATTATTTGAATAGTCCATCAATTTGCAATGCATCCTTTTTAATGCCACATTTTCTGGAGTATCGGGATGGAAAAACACTTTTATGAGGAGGATCTATCTCACATTTCTGCGGGTTTTAGCCTTGCGTATAGGTGTCAACATTTGATGATTGCAAAAATAGCTCTCATGCAGTCATGTTGCAAAGTTCCTTGTAAATTGTCGGATCTGAAAAATCCAGCTGCATTCCTCTTATCATGCAAAGGCTTCAGAGAAAAGGAAAGGACACACCTTTCTTTATCATATATTGAATCCAAACAAAGATCGACATATTAACTTCTATATGCTGCATTTTTTGTATGTTGCTGACTTTGTCTTGTCCATGGCAGCTTGTTTTTCAAACAAGAAATGGAACTTTCTCTTGTAGGTCTTCAGAATGCAGGAAAAACTTCTCTTGTAAATGCTATTGCTGTGAGTAGATGCAAACTCTTTATGCTCTTTATGACAGTATTGGCGGCATGTTCTTGACATTCTACTTTGATGTCTGACAGACAGGAGGCTACACTGAAGATATGATACCGACTGTCAGTGTTTGCTTTTGGAATTGCTTTGAATTTGAGTACACTTTAGTGGTCAGAGAAATTTCCTTAACTACTTTGTTTATGATGTTATTATGCAGGTTGGTTTCAATATGCGAAAAGTTACAAAAGGAAATGTAACAATAAAACTTTGGGACCTTGGAGGGCAGCGGAGGTTTCGCACCATGTGGGAGCGTTACTGCCGCGGGGTCTCTGCAATTGTGTAATCTCTCCTTGCGATTTAACTTTTCAATGGTTGTGCATATTCTGGAATCATGTGCAGAAGTAACTTGGAAATAACTTGGAAATCTTCTCCATATGCTGGGAGTTGATTATTTATTTGCATCCACACAACAGTGTGATGTTTATTAGGGAATTGAAATGGAATGTTTAGTGAACAGGATGGATGAAATCCTTGTGTGTACTGCATAGTGGCCTAGAATCCACAATTTTGTCAAAGCTTTGATGATCTGGGCTAAATGTTTTCAACAGTTGCTGCTTGACTCTTTGAAGTTTTTTCTGCACTTGAGGACGTGTCAGGATACTCTTGCTTGTTTAGAACAACGAAGGGGACATCCTAATTGGACTGTATCTGCTGACTTATCCAAGGAAGGGTCTTCTCTTCCATCCTTTTGACAGCGGGGGAATTGCCCTTACTGTTTTTGTTTGTGTGAATGAATGATGAATAATTTTATCCCATGATAGACTCTGTTACTTGTGTTGTTAACATGTCGTGCTGGTTCTCTGGAATAGACTATATGGGGAACTAAAATTAGAACTTCATCATCGAAAAAGTTGAAATCTGCATGGATTTGCAAGTTGATCTTTTTCCTCTGTTCTAGTGGTAAATTAAATTTTCGGAGATGATGGATAATGTTGCACTAGTGTGTCATTTTCCATTCAATGAAATTTTTGGATTTTCAACTGTCTTCAGCTGGATTCACTTTTCTGCATATATCTTTTGACATGTGCAAAGGCAGATATGTAGTCGATGCTGCTGATAGAGATAGCGTTCCTATAGCACGAAGTGAGTTGCACGACCTCTTGGTGAAGCCATCCTTGAGTGGGATTCCTCTTCTGGTGCTTGGTAACAAAATTGACAAGTCAGAAGCTCTTTCGAAGCAGGCATTGGTAGATCAACTGTGAGTTTGTCTAACCCTACCCAAATGTTATACATACTTTTGGAACCAAAAAGAAAAGTAGTATTCCGTTGCCTTGAACAATTGGAGGGCGGTTGTTTCTTAAATTAAGTTTATGACTCATTATTCACAGAGGGCTTGAATCAATCAAAGACAGAGAGGTGTGCTGCTATATGATCTCATGCAAGGATTCCGTCAACATAGATGCTGTGATTGATTGGCTCATTAAGCACTCTAAAAGTGCAAAATGAGCAGCTGTTTGGCCTAAACTTTTTTGGGTTCGATGGAAGAGTGGTTTTTTGCTGAATGATTTGAGATGAGGAGCAGAACCACAAACAAAAACCTCTCTCTCGCGCACGGTGGCACACGTACTCTTTTTTCATTTGTTACTTGTGTTCCCTAATAAGAGGTTCTGTACAGAATCTGAACCGTAGAAGCAAGTTCTCCTTTTATTGGTTTCCGATATTTAAATCAACATCACTCTGTAATGATATCTTCTCTTTGCTTGGACCGATCATAACCATACCCAGGTTTAATTTGTTCACAGTAAGTTCCAACTACTTGCATAGAGCGAGTCATTCTGTTTTGTGTCCCTTAGTACTTCCCTGTCATGTTGCCAGATTGTATAAGTTTGCCTATCAACTCTATCCCTAAAAAATACCAGAACCGATTCGGGCACTATGATTTAGCACACGGGAGATTGTACATAGAGATTGTACTGTCTTCTAGACAGAAAAATGTTCCACTGAAAATTTACATAGACAGGACCTGCGGCTTGTGAAAGGAAAGAATTGAAAGCTAGCAAAATACTAAACAGTAAAAAAAGAAGGGTTTATTGAACTTTGACGCCAGAAAGGGGAAAATAAAGCAGTCATCCAAACTATATGCCCAACGAAAAAATGATGAAGCAACCAATCGCTCATATCCAACAACCCAAATATTCCGATCGCAATTGTGAATCGGTCAAGAAGAAGGTGGCGCGCCCAAAGCAGCTGAGGTCTGATGCGAGTACGACCCGTCGCCCAAACCACTTTGCTCTTCTTGCTCTTGCAGCGTGCTTGAACGGCAGATTTCCTCGATGTCGTTCACGACCTGAGCCATCGCAGGACGTTTGTCCGGGTACTGAGCAGTGCAATGCAGTGCGAGCTGCAAGAGCTGGACCATGTCCTCCTCGACATCCTGGTACCTGAGGAGCTCGACGTCAAACACCTCGGCAGTCCACTCCTCCTTGACCACCGACTGGACCCACCTCGGGAGATCCACCCCTTCCTCGTTCAGATGCGAATGCGTGGGCGCCTTGCCCGTCAGCAGCTCTAGCAGCAACACCCCAAAGCTGTACACGTCGGCCTTCTGAGACACCTTGCGATAGTCCGTGACCTCCGGGGCGCGATAGTTGTCAATGCGGTTGGGAGGTGCAGTGAGGGTCACGATGTGGGCAAGGCCGAAGTCGGAGACCTGCGCCTCATAGGACTTGGTGAGGAGGACGTTGGATGACTTAATGTTGCCATGGGATGTCACGGCGCCCTGGGAGTGGAGGTGGGCAATTCCGCGGGCCGCGCCGAGGGCAATGCCACACCGGGTGTCCCAATTAAGCGGAGTGCGGCCAACAAACGTGTTTCCTGCAAACATCGTGCAAAGAAAGCACATTGAGAAGACGGATTGCAGAATTGCAAGATAGGATTAAGGAATTCGTGGTTAGTCGAATTCCAACCAACGGATAGAGACTTTCTTTTCAGCGATATATGATGACAACCAATTCATGCGAGTCAGTCGATCCTCCTGGACTTGGGAAATGCCCACGCATGATGAACAGAGACAACGATAAAGCCAGGGCATTCGCTTACATTGAACATGAAGGAATCTCAAGTGGACGGTGAATCGCATGGTGTTCATGAAAAGAGCAATGCTTGGGGCTCTATACAATGTTTGTTGAAGCTGGCTACATCAAAATGACAGTCATAGCAAGTGCCGCATTGACCGCTGATTCACTTTCAGTTCAGCATTGGGACTTGTTCCAGTCTTTTTGGTCAAAACGAATATGCAGGGGAAGATGTCGGCTATGTACAGCCTAGATCTGTCCATTCAAGACAAACTCCCCAACACCCTAACTTGCAGAATAAGAACTCGAATCCCGACGTAGCCACGAGGTTCTCTTCAAGAGCGCCAGACAACTCGCTGCTGGAGTCCCGCAATAGCGACTTCAGCAATGTTCTAAATGCAGGCAAAAAGGGAGCTACTACATCTTTAAGTATTAAAAGCAAATGTTGCAATCACTTCGAGTCCAGAGCTCGAAATTTTCATCCTTGGCTCGTTTTCGAGGCGCTCAAATTGCATTCGTAGACTACGCACCAAAGACTAAATTACTCTCCATCGAAAAGCGCTTCCAATTGGGTATTTAAAAATGAAATCTTGGGAACCAATGTGGGCATCTCCTGTCATCGGCGACAGTGCCAGGTTCTTCTCGGGAATTTGAAGAAACCCATGTCAGGTTGCGAACTCAGATGCGCTCAGCACTCATACACGTGTGCAGAAAACACGACAATGGAGACACGAGAACAGATGGAGAAAAGTGGGGAAGAAGGAGAGGGGAGTGTACGGATGCTTACCATGTAAAAGTGCAGACAGGCTTCCGGTGGGCAAGTAATCATAGACGAGGAGCTTCTCGTCCTTGTTGTAGTAATACGCCCTCAGCCCCACCAGGTTCTCGTGCTCCACCATCCCGATCTGCCGCATCCTCTCCCTGAACTCCGCCTCCCCCACACTCAATTCCTTAAGCCGCTTCACCGCCACCGTCGTCCCCGACTCCAGCGTCGCCTTGTACGTCGTCCCAAACGTCCCCCTCCCCAGCACCTCCGCCGACGCCCTCAGCAGGTCCTCCAGATCGAACGACGCCGCCGACCCCTTCCCGAAGAACACCAATTTCTTGCTGACGCTCTTGTCGCTTCCGAGAACCGCGGCGCCACTTGCCTTGGACTCGCCGACGCTCTTGGCTTCGCGGGTCGGCGGGATTTCGGCCTCGGCCTGCTTAGCGGCTTCGGATTCCAGCGATTTGGGCTTCTCGCTGCCGCCGCCGCGGCTCTTGCGACGGCACAAGATGATCAGAACGAGGAGAATCAGGAAGAGCCCGACAACGGAGCCGATCACAATCCCGGCGATCGCTCCCCCGGATAGCTTTTTCCCGCTCTTGGTGGCGTTGCAGGACTGGAGCGGCGGCCCGCAGAGCGAGTTCCCTGCGAAGGCGGACTGAGGCATGGTCGAGAGCTTCGACGGGATCGGCCCGGTCAGCTGGTTGAACGAGACGTTGAACTCGTCGAGGGTCAGGTTCAGGTCCGGGATCGACCCGGTGAACTGGTTATCCTGCAGATGCAGGGTCTTGAGCCTGGAGAGGTTGCCGAACACCGGGAGAATCTCGCCGGACAAGTTGTTGGAGGAGAGGTCGACGCGGACGAGGTTCCGGAGCTCGAACAGGAAGCGCGGGAGCTCGCCGGAGAAGGAGTTGCCCTGGAAGTAGAGGTTGCGGAGCTCGGGGAGGGAGGCGAGGTCGGGGGGGATGGGCCCGGAGAGGGTGTTGGACCGGAACGAGATGGTCTGGAGCTGGGTGAGATTGGCGATGGTGCCGGCGGGGACCTCGCCGGAGAGGCTCATCCCGGGGAACCGGAGCTCGACGACCTTCACCTTGGCCTGGTCGCAGACGACGCCGGCCCAGGAGCAGGGCAGGTCGGTGAGGTTCCACAGCCGGAGGCGGCCGCCGACGGCGGAGCGGAGGGCGACGAGCGCCGCCCCGTCGGAGGCGAGATCGGACCGGGCCACGTCCAAGAAGCAGCAGAAGGTGAGCGCCAGAACGACGATGAGGGCGGCTGCGGATGGGGCGGCGGACATTCTTGGCGAGTGCCGAGAAGAGACGGAGACGAAGACCATCGCCGGACGACGGCGGCGGAGAGCGGCGGCGGAAGGGCGGCGCCGATCCCTTAAAAATCCCTCCTTTGCACCCTTAAAAAAATCCCTCCTTTATTCCGACCACAGCTGCTTCTGATTCGCCTCTTCCGCAGCGGCTCCTGCACGTATTAAAATCCCCGGGCACGTTTTATTTTCCTGTTGACCCCTCCCCGCATTCGATCTCCTCATCCTCTCATTGACTCGGAAACCACTTTAGTGTTTACCACCGCAAAGACCCTATGAAAAGAAACACACCTCAGAATATTTCGTGCACATGAATCGGTGCTGGCTTTCCTTTTTCGGGACCTCAAATTATAGGAATGTGCAAGATGGACAACCATCTAAATCAGGAACCTTCCAAACTAGTTGGTTTGGTCTATTTTTGGAAGTGTCAGTTTATTCCTAGTTCCTAAAAGTGAAACCTGGTGTTTCGAACAGTCCGTTTCTCGATTTCCAAGAGAGAATTGGATCGAATCGGATCATATCAACTACATATATGTTATTATTTCTTCAAAAAAAAATTATTAAAATGTGAATTAAATGTTATCTCATTCAACAGTATAACAAATTATTGTATAATAACTCTTTAACCATCGTTGCTTCCATTATTATTTTAAAATTTGTCGCCATCTGGTGTTGTACATGATTATTCTTTAGTGAAAAAAAAGTGATTGGTTAGTCTAATTTAGTTCTCGAACCTATGATTGATTGACGGCGTTGGAGTACCCAAAAAACAACAAAGTTTCGAGTTAGGATGGACGGGCGAAGAACGTTCCGAATGGAATCAAGGTCTGGTAGTCCGTGCAGATTCTACATTGATTGACGGGGCCCAAAGCTGCAAGCTGGATCGCTTTCCATTCCCCGATAATTTAATTTCCGGATCGTGCTAATTGCTAGATCGATTGGAGGAGCTAATCGTTTTCTTAATTACGCACACCTTTGACTTAGCGTACCGCCTTCCCACCAAACGATCTTTGATTACCCCCTAGCCAAATTAGCACTCCGACCTTACTTGTAGAATCATCAGACTGTGTTTTTTTTTCGAGGGATTTTAAAAGGATGCGCAAATATGATGATTTGAATTCATGTCGTGATCGAGAAAAACGAACCCACTCACAATTATATCAGGGAAAATCTCATCAAAAGGTCATGAATTATTTCTTGGGATATACTGATATTCCAAACTTTATTTTTTTCTTGCTAATACCCTCATATGCATAATGGGGATATCTCAAATTTCCTTCTATTACAGTTCTGTCACAATTCATATATGATTTGAATTCATATAGCCATTGAAAAGAATGAACCCACACTTATAACCATAATAGTGAAAGCCCCATAAAAAGTCTCAAACTTCTCCTCACAAGACACCAATACTCTTAATACGTATCTGCGATCTCAAAATCTCAAAAGTATCATTCAGTCATAGTTCCGTCCTAATAGCTGGAGTTAGTTTTTGCTGCATTATCCTTGAATAATAATTGGCATGAAGACTAGAATAACCTAACTAAGAAAGATGCATTCCCTCCACTTCCACCATACAAATTTTCCAGCACTAACATCAAAAAGCAAAAAAAAAAAAGTGGCCATAATAACCAGCACGCTGAGCTTTTCTTGAATCTTAATTTTCTGGAATCTTAATTAGCACTCAAGATTCAAATGAGTTAGGTCGTCGGTCGCGGTGTGTAATTATTCAATTACTTTTTCTTTTCTTTTTTTTGTATAAATTCAAACTATACTTTCTGAGAAATTGATCGTAGACTAGGCTAGTTACCCAATCGATTTTCGAGATTGGGTGGACCTTCTTGTTCACCTATCTATTTTTATCCCATGGACCCCCACCGCTCTAACGACGGGTTGAAAAAGCTGGACACGGTTTTTTTTTTTTAATTTAATTTTGTCAACGAGCGAAGCTGATAATCCAAAACACCGAATCACGTAAGCACCCACTTGCGGCGATACAGGTCAAGAAATGCATCATCAGCTTGGAATTTATTTAAAAAGACAAAAATCAGAAATTTGATTGCGGTACTTAGTCAATGCTCAAATGTCATTGAAAAGATTTCTTTCCATGTATATTTAACTACTTTCTTTTTTTTGGAAAATATGAGATATATGGAAATATATCCTTTTGCTTCGTGTCTCTACCTCTTCGTAATATGTTACTATATGAAATATATGAAAATACCATTTTCATTATGTGGCTAATATAACAACGAGTTAATAGAAATTATGATTACACGGCATTTAGAATTTTTAATGGAAGGATTTATATTGAGTGGATGTTTGAGAGTTTAATGACTAGCGATCCATGACATTTGAGAATATTGTTGTCAAGAAGACATTGCTATCATTAAAAATTACTTTGTGCTCCTTAGATGTTTATTTGCACTACTTGATATCAATTTGTATTTAAATAATATCTTTTTTCACTGCATTACAGTATCGAAAGATTGTTTAATAAAAGCCAAAAATAAGCATTGAAAATTCGAGTACTGGATGGGAAGTGTCGGAATATCAATATTGAAATTAAAATAAAATATATATATTTACTAATGGATGACTGATTGAGCACTAGATTTTTTTTTTAAGTTCTTACCCACTAAGGAATGGTGAACATTGTTGAAAGGTCTTGATGACATAATCAATGAGATATTTGTTTCTTATTTAATGTCTTATCACTTAAACAAAGTTGCAATCCCTTTTCTATTTTACTTACCGCATTAAGAGATTTGCGGTTCAAAATAATAGATTAAGTCGGGCGTTGTTAGATGATATCGAGTACATTCTAATGATATAATTAAATGCCGAAAGCGATTATAAAATATGCCCCGAATACGTATACGACGAAGCCAAGAAAGTTGACGGGTGGTCAACATCCCTAGGGCCACCAGATGATGCTGGCCAGAATTTTGCCCCGTGCTTAGGGAGATGGCAAGCATGTGCTTTTGGTGGAACCCCGATCCACAAGTTGTTTCTAACTTACTTCTTGTTCCCTCAGTTTTCGGTGCAATAAATGAAATCAATACGTTTGGATCAGGGCAGATCGTTATTGGATAAATTTCATGCTGACCTACTAGGCACGATCGATAATCACGTTGTGTTCATGTTGAACTTGTTGGACACAAAATTGACTTATATGAATTCATTCTCATTAATGAATTGGTCAACACGGATCCTACATGACTATTTTATATATGAATAGTTGAAGACTATACCATCCGTGCTATTCACTTTTAGTTATTTAAGTTGATGACAATTCATTGACTAGGAGCATGTTGTTTAATTTGATTCGATGGCACTTTGATGATAAATTGTTGTAATTTGTAGACATACTTTGTGAAAAAACCGAGAAAATCGCCCGTCAGATTTGTATTGTCCAATTGGTATTGTATCATAACAGGTTGTGCAACCATCTTGATCAACTAATACATAACTTGATCGAGAAATTTGTAGGTCATCTCGTGCCAATCCACTAATTTTCAAGTCGTGTTTGTGTTTTGTAGGCCAACAACACTAACTAACCCGCTAATTTTCATGTCATGCTTGCTCGGGTTGGCGTGTAACATACACTGAAGTAGTACACAAAACGATAGGAACATGAACCACGAACTCGAATTACCCCTACCCTTTTAACTTTCGGACGCTCAAGATCTTCCTCAATTTGAAAGTAGGATAGGGAATATATTCTCCAGCGTAGCGAGGGAGCACGAAATCTTCTGTTCTGACAAGAAGAACATATGCTTTCTGGTGGACGTGGCCTGGAGATTTGCAGGCTCAGGCTGTTCCTGAAGTTCGGTGGGACAATGATGAGGCGAATGATTGCCGACCGATTGATAAATGAATTTGGCAACGTAGGTAGACCGGTGGACTATCATCAATGGGACTTTCATTATCAGAGCGCGATTCTAGGAACATTCACGTGTCCAATTCATTTTTATCACCAAAGTGTCTATGGAGATGAGGTCACAAGATCTTCTGCCTTTGGTGAGGACTTGGTCATGGTCGGGGCCGTGTAGGAAGAGTTGAATTATAATGAATGGGGCCACATTGAAGTCTATTCCAGTCCATTGAAATCAGTCCATGTGCCATAGGTGGAGTTAATTATCATAAAAGTCATTTATCTACTATATGGATGCCAATTCAATTTTAAGCTTTTAATTTGATTAATTTTATTCTAAAATTTTTGACAATTTGTCAATATAGTCATTTCCAAAAATTTTGTCCGGAAATATTTCATGTGAGTATCGGGTATCTTATGTGAAATGATCGACACCGATTTAGATAATTTTTACAATTTTTATATTTTTGGATTTTTTTATTCTTTTCTTTTCTTTTCTTTTTTTTTCTATACTCATGACCCTTACTTGATGGCTAGCGAGGGTCACCAACCGCAGTGAAAAAAAGAAAGAATAAAAAATAAAAATAAACTTATAAAAGATTCAAAAAATTTATAAAAATTGTTCCCATGTGGTCAAAATTAGGCAAAATGACTATTGGCAAATTGTCACAAACTTTAGAATTAAATTGTTCAAATTAAAAAAAATTTAGGATTGTATTGATATCCGTACAAGAAATTTATGACTTTTTTTGTAATTTTCACCCAAAATTAATTATATATATAGCAATCTCTAAGACTTAATTTGTATCAACTTATCTATAGGCAATCCCGTGTTAACCAAATCTCAAAAGGGTTGGCAGAATGATTGAACACTTAGTTTGTAAACTTCACTTGAAGTGATCTTAGAGGCTAGTGTCACTATCAATGATTCTCCCTTACTTATGCCACTTGTGAATGGAGTTTAGGGTTATCAGTGAAAAATGAGTTATATAAAGGGAAAGAATACAACTAGTCTGTGAAAGTAGCGTCTAGACGATTGGTGCTAAGAGTTCCAAGATATAAAGATTATATTACATAAGAACTCTAAGGGGAGAGTCAACCTCTCATGCACAAATTGGTCAAAAGCTGATGCTACTCTTCTAATAAGGCCATAACAAGCCGAAACCAGTTGTTAAGCCTAAAACAATTCGATGTCTCGCTCAATAAACTAGATGTCTTAGTTAAGCAATGCATGACATGACTTTATATAAAGAAGCTATTTACTGTATTGTTTTTTTGGAACAACTATTCTGGTTTAGTGTTGTTTACTCACGGCCACAGGAGTTGTTCTATGGCCAAGGAATTGCCAACTCGTGACACTAGCTCATGACCTTGTGTGTAACGTCCCGAAAATTCTACATTTTAAAATGATGAAAGAACTGGGCTTGAAAAATTGATCGATGGGTCGAGCGATGGCGTTGTTGGGCCATGTGAGAGCGATGAGCATATGTTCAGTAGACCATGTGGAGGCCACAAGCATGGGCTCCATAGGCCAGGCGATGGGCCACAACTTAGACTGCAAAATGGGGCGGGCGTGGTGACCATGGGCCGTTAGTTGGGCTAGGCGTGAGGAAAGTGGGCTGCAAATTTTGGGCTAGTAAGGCAAGTTGGGCCATGAGTTAGGCCCGGTGGCTTGGATATGCGAAAGTGAGGCCTAATTTGGGGAATAAAAGTCCCGGCTTGATGACGAAAAGTTTAGATCATTCGTGCATGTATTAAACGTAAGGACTAGTTAAATTATGCATGACTTTACTAAAATTAGTTCTAAACCTTACTTCTTGTAGATCCGGATTTTAGTGGAGAGAAATGGAACAACTAAAAGACACTAGAGGCTAGACTTGTGACCACAATATCCATTAGATTAAGGTCAAGGCCTTTGCTTATTTTTCTTTCTCATTTCTTTGCATGGCCGAACCCCCTCCTCTTTTCTTGGTCGCCAAAGCTGCATGAAAGGTTGCATGTCATCATGGACATTATGGGGATTCATGAAGATAAGGGCACGTAGGTCTAACACTCACTTCTCCCCTTTGTTAGAGGATATCGAGTACATTCTAATGATATAATTAAATGCCGAAAGCGGTTATAAAACACGCCCCGAATACGTATACAACGAAGCCAAGAAAGATGACTGGTGGTCAACATCCCTAGGGTCACCAGATGATGCTGGCCAGAATTTTGCCCCGTGCTTAGGGGAATGGCAAGCATGTGCTTCTGGCGCAACCCCCGATCTAGAAGTTGTTTTCTAACTCACTTCTTGTTCCCTCAGTTTTCGGCGCGATAACTGAAATCAGTAGGTTTGGATTGGGGCTGATCGTTATTGGATTAATTTCATGCTGACCTACTAGGCATGATCGATAATTGCGTCGTGTTCATGTTGAACATGTTGGACGCAAACTTGGCTTATATAAATTCATTCATATTCATGAATTGGTGCCAACATGGATCCTACATGACCATTTCATATATGAATAGTTGAAGACTATATCGCCTGTGTTATTCAATTTTAGCAATTTAACTTGACGATAATTCATTGACTAGGAGCACGTTGTTTAATTTGATTTTATGACACTTTGATGATAAATTGTTGTAATTTGTAGACATACTTTGTGAAAAACCGAGAATATCTCATGTTAGATTTGTGTTATCCAGTTGGTATCGTATCATAACAGGTCACGCAACCGTATCGACAAGCTAATATATATCTTGATCAAGAAATTTGTAGGTTGTCTCATGCCAATATGCTAAATTTCAAGTCGTGTTTGTGTTTTGTGGGCCAACACCCGCTAATTTTCATGTCATGCTTGCTCAGGTTGACGTGTAACACACACTAAATAGTACACGAAACGATAGGAATATGAACTGCGAACCTGAATTACCCCTACCCTTTTAACTTCCGGACGCTCAAGATCTTCCTCAATTTGAAAATAGGATAGGGAATATATTCTCCAGCGTAGCGAGGGAGCACGAAATCTTCTTTTCCGACAAGGAGAACATATGCTTTCTCGTGGACGTGGGCTGGAGATTTGCAGGCTCAGGGTTCCTGAAGTTCAGTGGGCAATGTTGAGGCGAATGATTGCCGACCGATTGATAAATGAATTTGGCAACGTAGGTAGACCGGTGGGACTATCATCGATGGGACTTTCATTATCAGAGCGCGATTCTAGGAACATTTACATGTCCGATTCATTTTTCTCACCAAAGTGTCTGTGGAGATGAGGTCACAAGATCTTCTGCCTTTGGTGAGGACTTGGTCATGGTCGGGGGCCGTGTAGGAAGAGTTGAATGATAATGAATGGGGCCACATCGAAGTCTATTCCAGTCCATTGAAATCACTCGATGTGCCATAGAAGGAGTTAATTATAGGGGTGATCGGTTCCCGGTTCAGTCCAATTCCAAGGTAGAATTGGGAACCGGACCGGGAGGACCAATTCCCATTTTTTGGGACCGTGGACCAGTCCTGTTAGGAAAATCCCTTATAATATTTTGAAGATGACAAAATAAATCAAACGGTTACTAATGTGTTTATTGAGTAACTTAGTGAAAGACGCACAAGCCACTATGCAGATGATGGAAAGTTTCTGAGTCTGGATGAAGCAGACGAAAGACTCAACCAGACTAAGATTTAAGTCTGACCGTACCAGACTGAGATTTTAAGTCTGAATGTACCAGACTGAAAATCTAGGCAGACTCAGAATGGAACTACAGGATCAGATCACCAACGGTCATATTATTTTCACTTACCATATTTATATTGATCAACAAGATCAATCATCGACAACTTCCAAAGAAGGATGAAACACTTATGGAAGCCCGGATTCGATTGTATGGGCGAACGAGAATCCAAGGGGATCCAATCTACCTCCAACGGTCAAAAAGACTTGCCTTATAAAGTCTGTCCAGAAAGGGAAGACGGAAATCTCAAGGAAAGAGCCAACGGTCGAGTGTGGCTTGGAGAGTATATAAGGATAGGATGAGACCTAGGAGACTAGAGATGATAAATATATTCCAAGGCTGATTCAATTCTTCACTAGTTGTCTGAAAAAGAGCGTAATTGAGTGATCCTAGTGAATTACCAAAAAGAGTGACTATGTGAGACATATCATCACCAAGTGCTAACACTCAAGAGTGTGTAATCACCTTTGATCACATAGTGAAATCCAGCCTATTGGTTGATCGCCTGGAGAGTGGACGTAGGCTTGTCTAAAGCCGAACCACTATAATCTGTGTTTGCAATCCTCTTCACTCTCTCTATTTAAATTCTGTTTGTAGATTGCAAAAGATTGTTATTGCTTGCGCGTAAAATTCCTCTACACCTATTCACCCCCCTCTAGGTGTTAATACTAGTTCTAACAATTGGTATCAGAGCCTCGTGCTCAATATCTTGAAGTGTTTATTACTTCAGAGCTAAAGATCTTTCATGGCTAGTATTTTTGCACCGGTGTCGATTGAGGGACGAAGCATCACCAGACCACCTTACTTTGATGGGAAAGAGTACAATGTCTGGAAAAAAAATATGAAGGCATTCCTAAGATCTAAGGATCTGTTGGAATGGGATGTTGTTGAGAAAGGAATCAATCCAAATGTTGTATCAGCATCTACTAGAAAAGAGGATGGCGAAATGCTTCAATCATCTGTTACTCTATCTCAAAAGAGATAACAAAAGAGAAGCTTTAGATGCAAAGGCTATCTACTCTCTTTTTTGTGCTTTATCTCCTAATGAGTATAATCGAATTTCCTCTTGTGAAACAGCGAAGGAAATATGGGATAGGTTGCACGTTACCTATGAAGGGACTGATCGTGTAAAAGAGACCAAAGTAAATATTTTACTTGGTCAATATGAATCCTTTAAGATGAAACAGGGGGAGTCCATAGGAGATATGTTCAGCAGATTTACTGATATAGTAAATGGGCTTGCATATCAAGGACAACCTGTCCTAGGACCAATGAAGGTCAACAAACTCTTGAGAGGATTATCGAAGGATTGGAACAACGTCAAGACTTCAATCCGCGAGACGTTGAGGATTTCGCCTTTATCTGTTGATGAACTTATTGGAACTTTGCAATCTTATGAAGCAGAACGTATAAATGATGAAGATCCAGAAGGTAAGAAGTTAATTGCTTTAAAATCTAATGCTGATTTTAATGAGGCAGATTTTGAGGAAGATAAAAAGGATGACGATGAGGAGATGAGGTCGTTGATCAAAAAATCTGAACACCTTGTGAGAAAAAGAAGCAATTCGAAAGGGAAGAAGTCCACAAAGAAAGCCAAAACGTGGAGCGACATCGAGTGTGAATCCAGCGATGATGAGGATTTATGCTTAATGGCAGGCATTGAATTTGAAGAAGACGAGGTAACATGTTCAAATCTTATTCTTGATGATGATGATCCTTTTGAAGAGTTATGCGCAGAACATAAGAAAGCGTTGAAGAATATCTCTAAATTGAGAGAGAAAAATTCTACAAGTGAAATCAATAATGATTTTCCAAAAGTAAAGGAGAGGTTGCGGCACAAACCTTCGATTCACCATTATCGAAGTCATTTTGGTAAGCAATTTGTGAAGCCTATTGGATCTCAATATTTTAATTGCTCGAATTGTGGTGATCATAATCACTTTAAGCAACAATGTCTACTTGATTGGAAGAAATCCAAGTCAATCAATTGGAAATTTGATGCTTCCTCTAACCGAAATGGACCCAAATTCATTTGGGTACCAAAGAAAAGATAAATTATTTTCTTGCAGGTAATAAAGGTAAGGAAGTGAGAAATTTTTGTGTGCATAATGTTCTTTCTATGCTCCAGTTGATTCAGATTTTATAATAATTATAGTCTATAATTGGTTATATTATAGGAAGAATTGTGTGATATATTTTTGGTAGTTTTGTGAGTTGGAATTTGATATCCTGCTTAGAGATAATCATGATTATTTGATCAGATTTTATGCTCTCTTATTCTGATATAGTTTCATAAAGCAAAAATTTGTCTTTCAAGATATTATTCAAGATAGGAAAGCATCATTAAGTTTTTATGAAAATTTCCTATTTGTGCTCTAACGTGAAAGAAGGATCCAAAGTCATGGATACCAAAAGCAAAAGAGGTTGCTGCAGGAAATTTTACTAAAAGAAGAATGATTGCAAATCTACGCAAATCATTGGGCAATTAGAAGAACATCTCAAGCGATGATTAACGATGATCTTTTCTAAATCAATGGTATATTTTAAATATATACCTTGGGTAATGAAATAAAGTATTTCATATTTATCATTCTGCCTTCCAAATTTCTACACAAATATTTATGATGCTGAATGATTTTTATGACTCACGTGTAATATATATTGCAAAAATTCTCTTGTCAGATATTGCACATTTTTATTACTTGATTTGGCACGTGATAAAAATATCTACTTTCATTTTGCGTATTGCATCAATAATATCATTTTGAAATTTATGCTTAGGGAAATCCCTTTAATCTTGAAAGATATTGTTGTATTTTGGGATTCACTTGCTATAATCTTAGAAGATATTTTATATTAGGCAAATTTGATCCGCAAATTGAAAGAAGGTATGTGCGTGATATTTTCTATAATTTGCAAAGATTATTATCTATTTTACAAGGATTTGCAGGTGGCAAAATATATTTCCATATGAGGTTGGGAAAGCTTGATCCGAAATTATGGAGATTTTTAAGGCTCAAAAACTCTATTCATTGCACAAAATTTTCAGAAATTATTGAGCAAGCCACTAATGTGTCATATGTAAGGTTGAATAGCTTTGAATTGAATTTTTTCATATATGTTATTCAATTTATTTCGCAAGAAAGGGCATTATATATTATGTGAAATATTATAACAATGCATTTGTGCAGAAAGTTTATTAAGTTTGTGCAGATTAAATTTGAGGTGAACTTGATTGAAGAAAACAAACTTCTACCTCAAACTTCAAAAGCAAATGAATGCTGCGAATGTTGCTATTACAAAGGAAATAAAGGGACAACATTCTATTCAACGTGCACAAGCTGCGATAAGTATTATTGCAAATACTGTCATGAGGACAGGGGGAGAAAGTGAATATAAAAAGAAATGGAGAATCGTGATCATTTCGAAAAGGCAACAAATTGAGGGGGACCATTGATTATTATGGCAAATTTTTTGAATTGATCTTGACCCTGATTACTATGGAAAGAAAAGGTAAATTGTGTTCTACATAATTTGGTAAGAATATTATCCATTTCTTTCCTTGGCAGATTTTTGTTGATATATATGAGTTATATTGAATATTTTTTATGTTCGTATCAACATGATATCTTTAAAGTTTGTGTTTCATGCCTCATATATTTTTAAAGATATTATGTGAATTTATTCTCCACGTGACACCCTTTTTAATTATTATCGTCTTTTGATTATGACAAAAAGGGGGAGAAAATATGTATATGCATATGTGCTAATTGATTTATATTATTTAGTGCATAATATTGAGCTACAATTATTTCAATAAATTCTTTTGCTCAATTTTGGAGATTGCATTATGTGCTTATGATGCTTTGATTTATCAATATATTTAAAAGCATAATTGCATATTCAGAGATTGTTTTGTCATCATCAAAAAGGGGGAGATTGTTAGGAAAATCCCTTATAATATTTTGAAGATGACAAAATAAATCAAAAGGTTACTAATGTGTTTATTGAGTAACTTAGTGAAAGACGCACAAGCCGCTATGCAGATGATGGAAAGTTTCTGAGTCTGGATGAAGCAGACGAAAGACTCAACCAGACTGAGATTTAAGTCTGATCGTACCAGACTGAGATTTTAAGTCTGAACGTACCAGACTAAAAATCTAGGTAGACTCAGAATGGAACTACAGGATCAGATCACCAACGGTCATATGATTTTCACTTACCATATTTATATTGATCAACAAGATCAATCATCGACAACTTCCAAAGAAGGATGAAACACTTATGGAAGCCCGGATTCGATTGTATGGGCGAACAGAATCCAAGGGGGATCAATCTACCTCCAACGGTCAAAAAGACTTGCCTTATAAAGTCTGTCCAGGAAAGAGAAGACGGAACTCTCAAGGAAAGAGCCAACGGTCGAGTGTGGCTTGGAGAGTATATAAGGATAGGATGAGACCTAGGAGACTAGAGAGGATAAATATATTCCAATGCTGATTCAATTCTTCACTTGTTGTCTGAAAAATAGCGTAATTGAGTGATCCTAGTGAATTACCAAAAAGAGTGATTTTGTGAGACATATCATCACCAAGTGCTAACACTCAAGAGTGTGTAATCACCTTTGATCACATAGTGAAATCCAGCCTATTGGGCGTCGCCCGAAGAATGGACGTAGGCTTGTCTAAAGCCAAACCACTATAATCTGTGTTTGCAATCCTCTTCACTCTCTCTATTTAAATTCTGTTTGTAGATTGCAAAAGATTGTTATTGCTTGCGCGTAAAATTCCTCTACACCTATTCACCCCACTCTAGGTGTTAATACTAGTTCTAACAGGTCCGGTCCAATAGGACCGACCACTTAGCCAAATAAAAATAAAAAAATACTAGAAATATTATTATTTTAGGCTTTATTGCATTTTTTAAGGAATATAAAACATATATTTTAAATAGAAAATTTTTGGTCCGGTCCGGTTCCCCCCGGAACCGGGAACTCGACTGAAAATCATCGGTTCCATTTTTATAGAACCGGGAACCGGACCAAACCAGCCGGTCCGGTTTGGTCCGGGTGGTTCTCGGTTCGGGCGATTCAACGTGCTCACCCCTAGTTAATTATAATAAAAGTCATTTATCTACTGTATGGATGCTAATTCAACATTAGACTTTTAATTTGATTAATTTAATTCTAAAATTTTTGGCAATTTGTCAATAGTCATTTCCAACAATTTTGTTCGGAAATATTTCATGTGAGTATCGGGCATCTTATGTGAAATGATCGACACTGACTTAGATAACTTTTACAATTTTTATATTTTTTGGATTTTTTTAATTCTTTTATTTTCCTTTCCTTTTTTTTTCTACTACAAGGGTCATGACCCTTACTTGATGGCTGGCGAGGGTCACCAACCGCAGTGAAAAAAAAGACAGAATAATAATAAAAACTTATAAAGGATTCAAAAAAATTATAAAAATTGTTCACATGTGGTCAAAATTAGGCAAAATGACTATTGGCAAATTGTCATAAACTTTTAGGACTAAATTGGCCAAATTAAAAAAAATTAGGATTGTATTGATATCCGTACAAAAAATTTATGACTTTTTTGTGATTTTCCCCCGAAAGTAATTATATATATAGCGATCTCTAAGACTTAATTTGTATCAACTTATCTATAGGCAATCTTGTGTTAACCAAATCTCAAAAGGGTTGGCAGAACGATTGAGCACTTAGTTTGGAAACTTCACTTGAAGTGAACTTGGAGGCTAGTGTCACGATCAATGATTCTCCCTTACTTATGCCACTTGTGAATGGAGTTTAGGGTTATCGAGTGAAAAATGAGTGATGTAGAGGGGAAGAATACAACTTGTCTGTGAAAGTGGCGTCTGGACGATTGGTGCTAAGAGTTCCAAGATAGAAAGATTATATTACATAAGAACTTTGAGGGGAGAGTCAACCTCTCATGCACAAATTGGTCAAAAGCTTATGCTGCTCTTCTAATAAGGTCATGACAGATCGAAACCAGTTGTTGAGCCTAAAATAATTTGATGTCTCGCTCAATAAACTAGATGTCTTAGTTAAGCAACACATGGCATGACTTTATATAAGGAAGCTATTTGCTATATTGTTTTTTGGAACAACTATTCTGGTTTAGTGTTGTTTACTCATGACCACAGGAGTTGTTCTATGGCCAAGGAATTGCCAGTTTGTGACACTAGCTCATGACCTTGTGTGTAACGCCCCGAAAATTCTACATTTTAAAATGACGAAAGAACTAGTATGGGCTTGAAAGACTGATGGGGTTGTTAAATTATGCATGATGAAAGTCCCGGCTTGACGACGGAAGTTTTAGATCAGTCATGCATGTTTTAAATGTAAGGACTAGTTAAATTATGCATGACTTTACTAAAATTAGTTCTAACCCTTACTTCTTGTACAGCCGGATTTTCGGGGATAGAAATGGAACAACTAAAAGATACTAGAGGCTAAACTTGTGACCATAATATCCATTAGATTAAGGTTAAGGCCTTAAGTAAATTGCATATCTTTCTTTCTCATTTCTTTGCATGGCCGAACCCCCGCTCCTCTTTTCTCGGTCACTGAAGCTGCATGAAAGGTTGCAAGTCACCATGGGCATTATGGGGACTCATGAAGATCAAGCACAAAGGTCTAACACTCACTTCCCCCCTTGGTCTCTCTTGCATGGACGAGTAGCCCATCTCCCCCTATCTTAATCATTCTGCCCTCCCCTCCCAACACCCCCCAAAAAAATGTACCATGGGGATTTGCAGCTTCAATCATTGGACTATTTGGAAAAAAATTTAGACATGAAAAACCCAATGTACCATGGGGATTTGCAGCTTCAATCATTGGACTATTTGGAAAAAAATTTAGACATGAAAAACCCACATCCTTAAGCAACTAACTCTTTTCCTTCCTCTCACTCTTCCTTTTTCAATCCTCATTTCCCTCATCTTCTTCTTCTTCTTCCTCGGCTGGACGAATCTTTCCCTTCCACCTCACATTTTCCTCTTGATTTCTAGCTCTTGGAGCTCGAGTTTTGAAGAACTAGCAAGGAAAAGGTTCAGGGAAGACAGTGTAGTCGATAGGCAAGGGAAAAGATTAGGTATTAAGCTTTGATGATCTTCGTATTGCTCCGGGATGTACAGAAATCCATCCTGTTGGCCCCTTTTTGCTGCGGTTGTTGCTGGTTCTGGTTTGCAGACCATTCTCCTCAAGTTGCATTATGAGTTCATGGATGGAAGTGGAGTAGGAACTCATTTAGTGGCTGTAGTGTGCTGTTTTGGTTGGTAGGAAGTTATGCATGTTGAGGAAATAGGTGTGCATGCTGGTTTGGGGCGGTTGAAGGACTTACATGTGAGTGTTTTGTGTTGTGGTGACCTCTTTAGGGTTCGGAGTTCTAGCTGAGGCCTTGTATGTATGCCTTGAGGTTTAAAATAGTCTTGCGTGTGGATGGTGTGTGCAATAAATGCTGAGTTTACAAGAAATCCCATGCTATTTGTTTCTTCAAAACCGGGTTTCCTCTGCGTTTCTGGGTTTCTTGATTTTGTGCTAACTGATTTGTTGGAATTTAGATGAGACACTCTTCACTAAATCTGCTCTAAAGGTCCTAAGCTATGACATATATTTTTCTGGGATTTTTTTAGAATAATACAAGTAGTAAAACTTGCAAATGTATTCTGCAATAGTAATCTGCTCGTATGCAAAAGCAGGGTAGGTCAGCATAGTTTTCGATTTTTCTGTAATTTTCGGGATAGATTCGGGTCGAGTCACCTTCATGAAAGTGGTAGAAAATATTCTCACGTACAACATACTGAAATTTCGTGGTGATTGGTTGAGTTTTATATGTGGAAACGTGTCTTCTCCTGTGTACGTCAATTCTGGAAAATTGACCAATTTGTAGGTTGAGTTCCTTGAATTATTGTTCTCTGTACAATAAGAAATAGACCTAGTGTCCTTCACGAAAAAATGATGTCAATGTCTTTTCTTTAACATACTAAAATTTCATAATTTTTCACAGTAGTTTACTAGGGTTTTGACTCTGATATTTTCAATCACGCAGTTCTGTTTATGTTTTGTTTTAGTCCGAAATTGTGAGTAGTGATGAGAATTTGATTGAAAGTTGTTGATGGCCTATCAATGATCATGTTGGCACTTGATAAGTTGTTCATTAGTTCACTTTCCTAGAATGAGCCGCGGTGCCATGTACGATGAGAATTGTGTGTCCATGCGAGTGTTGTGCGCGTGGAATGGATTCTACTAATGATTCATGTGTGCCATGGTGTGACTGTGAAGCCCTGGGAGCTTAAGTATGCTGGTGCCGTGTGATTATTTCAAGGCGCATATGTGTGAAATGGTGTGAATGAATTAAATTAAGAGACGTCCATCGGTTGTATGATACTGGTGATGCTTTGGGGAGTGGGATGCCCATGCTATGTGTTCATGGATGCTTCAGTTAAGTGATATTGGGATGCTTTGAAGTGAGATGCCCTAGCAGTGAGTCTGGGATGCCTCGGTTGTGTAATAGCGGGATGCCTCGGAGTGAGATGCCCTTGCTGTGTGTTTGGGATGCCTTGTTTGTATGATATCGGGATACTTTAGAGTGAGATGCTTATGGAAAGATTTTCATGGAAATCCAGTTAGAGATCGGAAGTGAGTCGAGCGGACCACCTAGTGACCGGGGTGAATCCGACTCAAGGGTGGATTATGAAATTACACAAGGTTTAAGTACACAAGGCAAGTGATTTCCATGTGGTTCATGGAATGTACGCATAACTGATATGCGTGGAAATCGTGGTAGCTTGCTTTGTGTGGCTTGAAATGCATAAATATGATATAATTGTGACAAATGAGTGCTAAATGTACTAGTTTGGGCATTGTTATTGCCGTTTGCCTTGTGATTGCATTAATTGTTCATGGTTTATGCTATTCTGCAAGTGATAAGTGGATGGCGTAGTTTAGAGCCCAATTATTTTCTCTTCCTGGGCATTGTTCACTCCTTTATTATTTTTCAGATCATTAGTATGGACGTGCCACCAGTTGCCACCTATGGAGCACCCACGTACCTTGAGGGTGTGCTCCATGATATTGTTGATGAGGAGTTGGGCTTAGTTTTTACTTGTTATATATGTACCTTATGGATAGATGATGGGCGTCCCACCTGGTTACCCATGCGCTTCGTTTCTTGGTTCCTCAACTTGGATGGCGAGCTGATCGGTCCTCTTGATTGGTAAGCTCGTGGGGGTGATGGGTGGAGCAAGGCGCCTAGGTCGGGGACGGACCGTAGCTGGGCTGTTTTGGAGACTTTTGGAATGCTTGAGTTGATGGGTAGAGGAGATAGGCACCCTTTTGGCCCTCTCCCCAGTTTATTTTGGTGCACGGCTTTCCTGATGTAAACGCTCGGTAATCATGCTGAAAAACTTGTAACTCCCCCCTGTAAGTGTAAGTTACGAATGGTTAATGAAATGAAGTTGATGTTGGCGCCTACCTCTATGTTGTTTGCGTGTGTTTGACAGTTTGTGGTTTTATTAGAAGGTCAAGTCGATGCTCGTGTTCAGGAAAGATTATGTTATCTATAAAATTCATGTTAATGCTGACCATTAGGGGTAAACCATATTATGCAACGAGAACCACCTATATGAATTTCTTTAAAATGACGTTCTCGTTAGTCTTTTGCTGTGTAGAGCTAGTGACATGCCTGAAGTGTTAAATTGTGTGTGGAGCTTTACCAAACAAACTCGGCTTATCTTACAGGCTTGTTAGCTTAGATGGGTCCAGGCTGGCCCAAATGGTTAGTAGGCTTGTGATCACATGGCAAATAGGGGTGTCAACGGGTTGGGTCTTGATATTACCCGATCCGACCCGAACAATAAAGGTCATGTTATCTGATCCGACCCGAAATGCATAAAACATGAATCAAAAAATGGGTCGGGTTGGGTTTTTAAATAAAAAATATAACAAAGGGAATTTAAAATGCTTTTACGTAATGTCGCGAGGCCTTTTCTAACGGGACGAATAAACAGATTCGTGGATGAGGTATAATTGTTTTTCACATCGGACTTGAACTTGGAAGCTCACGATGATGTTTATAGGCAACGCTTTGATAGGAAGAACCCCAGCATCGATTCTCTCGAGGAACCAACCAATGATGGAGCGATTGATGTTCTGTAGTCTGCATAATTAATCGTAGACACATTCTTTGTACTCCTCCCTTCACTTAATTTTACGCTCCTCGGATGCAACAAAGACTTCTATAGTCTGCATAATTAAAGGATGATGGACACGGACAAGTTCAGACTTCAAAGTAGAATTTGCACTGAGATTATAGTGAATAGAGTAGTTACATAAATAAATAACATTCGGCGGAAAGCTAAATTAGGCTACCCAAAGGCATTGCGGAGGACAAGGCATTCATCTCGCAGAAATTTAGGTGCCTCTGTACAGCCCCTTGCCCATGCATATAGACATAAGCGAATACATGCATAATATGCTACAAGTGTTTGCCAAGCATATTGATCGCTGCAATAAGCACAAATACCATGCCATTAGGAAGATAAAAGCAGTATCACTTTAGCACATTGCCGGGAACTTGTAGAAGCTGATGTGTCACATAACAAAGAATTAAAATAAGGAGATTCAACAAGGAGTTGTCAAAGGCGCCAGAGTCGATGAGGAGGAGAAGGCAGAGACGTCGTAGGCTCCAAAGTTCCAAACCGTTTCACAAGGTTTGGGTGGGTGTGTTTGGATTGAAGCCTTTAATGTGCTCGGATGGAACAATGTTTTAACCCTAACTTGACCCAAAACATGTGTTATGTTTGTGTTTATAATTATTACCCAGATAGTATTAAAACCTAAAACATGTACTATATTTATTTCGTGTTTGGGTTATGTTCGGTTGGGTTGGATGGGTTTTTGGACACCCCTAATGGCAAAGGATACTAGCAATGCCAAAAATTGTGTATAACTTTTACTTTAATGGAAAAAGTATTTTCTCAAATCACTTAAATGACAAATCAAATAAAAAAATATTACTTAAATACCTATTGTCAGATATTCTTGTTAAAATAAGTAAGTGGTATATATAGTTCAAAACTTTAAGGAAAAATTTCAAATAAGGATCCAAAGTGAGGGTGTTTTCTCAAAAGAGGGCCCAAAGTGGATAATGTCTTAAATAAGAGCCTAAAATGACCAACTTGGTTTCAAGTAAAGACATAATTTTTCAGTCAACCAAATATTCACTAGCCAGTAAGCATGTGCATCTCACATGCCATCTTTTAAGTAATCTTTAGGGGCATTTTCATCCAAAAGCTCTTTTATTTTCTTTCTTCTCCAATTCATCTTCTTCGTTCTTCATCTGAGCCACTTTAGTTCATTTTCTTCTTTTTGGAATGCAGACGACCCTTCATCAATGGCACAAACTTGGCAACAATCACTAACGACAACTAGAGGACATGAGCACGCTAGCAACCCAAAAACAAACCATAATCCTTGATTTTAGGCTAATTGAAAACTAGGCGGTAATAAGCCATCCGACGGCGATGGTGACGATTGGCGACCGGCAATTATGGCCTGAGTAGCTTCCATGATGACAAAGCTGGCTATTCTCAGCTTTGTGCAGTTCAAATCGTATCCTTGGGCTCAATTTTGGTGGTGATTTCGTCGTGGCATCTTGGCGAAATCTAATGAGCATGACCTGTTGATAAGTATATTACTTGTGTGTGGTGATTTTGGGCGATTTTCGGCTTAAGTGTGTTAATTGTGAGATTTTGACTTGATATTTGCTGTTTGGGACTTTGTGGGACTAAGACGACAATGGCCACGACATGGAGTCCTTATGTTTGCTTCGATTCATGGTGGCGGTGGTCTAACTATGGCAAGTCAAGGATTAGGATGGCTTTGTTTTGGCATGCGAATGGTGCAATTCAAGTCTGTTTCGAGTGATTGAAGCCGAAGGACAGATTCTAGTGAATTAGTCGATAATGAAACATCAACCATTGAGAAACTCTTTGCATCGTAAGCTCTGTATACTACTGGGGTGAGTGCATGGAGAGAGAAACGGTTTTTAGAAGCAAGGGGATGCAACGACAACAAGGCGGAGGATGGTGGTTGGCCGGTTGGATTGTGCTCGGTTAAATTTTCCTAAAGTTGTTGGATCAGACTCTGGATTAATAAATGTGATAATATGGAAGTGATTTAACTTTGTTAATGAAGATGATTCATCTTAAATGAACAATCGTTGTTGTTAGCTTCGTTGCCAATATTCTCTATCTGTAAAGCAAACTTTTGAAGAAAAAGATAAATAGTGAAAGGAAAGAAAAAGAATGCAAAAGAAAAATAAAAATAGTCTTTTTGACAAAAATACCCCTTAAAATGACTTAAAAACTAGCATGTGAGATGCATGTGCTCACCGGCTAGTGAACATTTGGCCAACCAAAAAGCTAGGTCCTCATTTGAAACCAAATTAGTCACTTCAAGTCATTATTTGAGACATAATTCACTTCAGATCATTTTTTGAAAAAAAAAGCATATTCACTTTGGACCCTTGTTTGACATTTTCCCAAATTTTAATAGAGGTGGCCATTTTTATATAAAAAAATTTAGTCCACGTAGACTGTCCAATGTGGCTAGTTGTGTAAAACGATTCGCTCCGAGTCACTCTCTCGCTGCCACCTTCTTCGTCTTCTCCTCCTCCTTCACCATCCTCTCCGTCACGGCCCACGGAGCCACCACCTACCATGCCAAGCACCGCCATCCACTTCACGGAAAATAAATTGCCTCGTTTCACTTTAGCCATTGTGAGATCGTCATTGTTGCCGTTCTCAGCCGCGTCCATAGTTGTGATTCGTCAAGCTCTGTTTTCCTCGTTTTTTGACCGAAAGCTTCGAAGACCTGGAATCGCGGTTGCAGATCATTCATGGGTTTCGATCCCGAATGCCACTAACATTGCTCGTTATTGTTTGTTGTTCATCATAAGTCATCTCCGCCGGCTTCATCTCCGGACGAGCACCAAAAGTGCTCTGTTTCACTTTGTTCTATCACCAAAATTTCAAAAGTTGTTGGATCTCATTCGAAGTCCTCATGACAATTATAATTTCCAGTGTTGACAAGTTCCAAAGCCAGTTCATGCTCGCTTATTCATCGATTGTGACTGGAATCTCTTTTCATCAAGGTTCAATTCTATTCACTCAACCTCGGTTTATTGAGGTCAAAAATAGTGGTGCCAAAAGCGAGTTTCAGACTGAACGACAATTTGGTAAAGTTTGATTTTAGCTCGATGATTTTTAATATGTTTGCATGTTTGGCTTTGATCCGGATGTCAGGTTCCAAATTGCTTTGAACGAAAACTCTGTTAGGAAATTGCTCGCCACTTGTTCGATGGAATGCCTAACTCGAACTTATACAGATTTTTCTCCTCCCCTCATCAATCTCGAAGCTAAAATGAAACCCTAAAATGGACAACCTCAAACAAGAACTATTCGAGAAGCCAAACCCTTGCCAAAGAAAGCGGTGGTTGGCACATCTTCAAGCGCTCTAAGATCGAGCAGAAGCAAATCCACAAGCTTCGAGGTGCAAGAGAAGAATGAACTAGAGGCTAAATCCCACCGCCAATCCTCCTTCTCCGATGTCACCTCCAAACCCAATCCCTCCTCCTCCATATGCCTTGTGGGCGAATTGAATAGGGTTTCGATTTGGGTTGTTGGTTGATTTAAGGTTTTCAATTTGGAAAATACTAAGGTTTTAATTTGGGACAAGCCTTCTAAACATCTTTTTAAGAGTTATATGTCAACTAAACATGTCAGGGAGTCATATCGGACTGAAAAATTAATATTAAAAAAAAAAGAGGTTATGTCAAATTTCCAGCGACCTTGATTAAAGATGGCACTTAATTAATTGATTTTTTTAAACAAATAAGACTTAAGTGATTTGAAAAAAAAAATTTGACATGGTACACAACTTTTAACACTTCACGACTTTCCCATTGATTGGCATTTAAAGATATCCTTAAAAAGTGGGAGATAAGATTGTGTTTGCCTTTCACTCTAAAATAACTGCATGGGCCGATGGGGCAATGATGTCTGGGGCCGATGAGTTGATGCAAACGTTGGGTCCATTTGTGCAGAATTAACTTCTGTCTACACGGTCGACGTTTCTTGGTGTTGTCTCCATGTTCCCTACATTCATCATGGGAGGTTATTCCGCTAATGAACAAGAGGCACCAATATGATATAACCGATCGATGACATTAGCTTCGTTTAGGGGCGGATCTAAAGATTTTTTTTTTGTTTTTTTCCATATTGGGGGCAAAAATTTTGATCTGGTGATGACAACTAAAGCAAGTGTTTGTGTTCCGGAGGTCGAAATAGCTGGTATTCTCATGCTCACTAAGTCTAATAATATTGAATATTTTGCATTTGTTTATCTAGAAGTTAGATTTGCATGATTCTAAGTTATCTTTTTATCAAGCCTGGTCGACTTGGTGGCAAATTGAGAAGAAAATGATTGGCTTTGCCATATGTGTTTAGGGAAATTTTAGTGGGGGCAAAATTTATCTCCTAGGTCAAGACAGGGCATAAATTAAGAATTTTTAACTACTTCGTAATAATAGACTAGCAAATGAAGGGCAAAAGCCCCATGATTGAATACATAATTTCCATCTCTCTCAGAAAGATTGAATCGATCTTACACATTTGGCCATCACACGATTTCAACTTACAATTCATAACGATCTGATCGAGCCCATGAGGGATAGTCAATATTGCGACCATTTTGGCGCACATAGGTTGCACTTATACATCAATCAACAATCCTCAACCCAATTCAAGTGATGGAAAGTAAAACTCTAAAAACTTCCAATTACATTACGTACATAAACAATAGAACTCATAAATTCATCCCCTCATATGCACAACAAATAAGCAAATAGCTGATAAGGGATGGGTCTAGTACAAAAGCAAACAGAACACCATGCATTAAAAGGTACATGTCCGCTCCCACTACTAGATGAGACACTGCAACTTTATGTCAAAGTGGAGAGCAAAGCCTCCAACTTTTTTTGCCCCTTTCACTAGAATGTATAGTGACATAACACACTGATCATTCTTTCCCATCTTTCCCAAGGTCACAAAGTCCTTCATAGGCTTCCGCATCTTTGCTTTTTGGGAGAATTTGCATGTAAAGCCAACGCTCAAAAGGGGCAAATACAATGGGGAAAAGCAGCCATCATGATGGAGAAAAAAGGAAAGAAAGAAAGAAGCAAAAGGGGGAGGAGGGGCCACTCCAAAGCAAAGGGCAATTCAAAGCGTTTTGGGGGATTGTGATTGGAGGAGATGCAAAGTCTCACTTACCTGCACGAGGAGAAAAGCCACCAAAAGAGAATCAAGATGAGGGATCGTAGTGAATTCGTGGCGAGCTTGAGGTGAAGAGAATTTAAAAGATTCAAAATATGGGGTAATTTCAATTTTTACCATTTGGTTCGAAAACTTTTCTGATGAAGGCGACAAAGATGATGAGGAGAGCCACTCCAGCTAATAGCCCAACAATGATGGCAAATGTCTTTGATCCCTCATCAGTGCTTTTGCCTGCAAATCATCCCAAAATCCCAATTCAAGAATTGATTAGCTGATTTTCAATTGCGTTCGATTATTCTTATGTGATAAATTGAATAAATTTATCCTTTTAAGATGATGGCTCACCCTCATGGGGTTGAGGATACACATGTTGTCCACCTCCACCGGTCGAATACCTCGCGTAACATTTGGCCAAGAACATGTCGCCGTAGACCGCCGCGCCACATTCGCTCTTCAACCGCCCAATCGCCTCCGACAGGCAGTCCTGACACTCCCCGGTGCTCAAATCCCCAATGCACTGGGCCGAGCCCTGCACCTCCCCTGACCCGCCGACCCTGTACAGCCCACCCTCGCTCGCCAAATTCGCCAGCACCGCGTCTCTCTGGCCCATGGGCCAGGCCTCACTCCCGTCCGCGGGCCCACATTTCTTCATAACCACAGTCTTGTCCTCCACTCCGAGGAAGGAATCGTTGTCATACTTCACGTAGCAACCCTCGAGCTGCACAGCCCCGCCACACGTTTTTGAGCACAGCTCACCGGCTCGGGTCACTGCACGCGCAACGCACGTGGCACAGTCCGGCATTGAGAGGTCACCGCGGCATTGGTAGAGGCCGTAGATGACATCCTGCGGGCTCGAGCTCTCGACAGTGAAGTTGTTGTAGGAGGAGTAAGTGGCCGAGTTGAGGAGCGAGGTGAGGAGCGAGTCGAGGTTCGACTCGTAAGCTGAGCCAGGTGCGTAACGTTGCTGGGTACATCCGCCGAAGAGGAAGGTGCCCGTGTCCGTGGGAGACGAGGCATGTGAAGTAGAAATGAACGAGAGGGAGAGGAGGGATGTGAAGAGGTAATGAACAAGAGTTGATCTTGCCATTTGTGTTTTGTGCGCGCTTGTGTGTGATTGCGAGAGAGAGAGAGAGAGAGAGAGAGAGAGAGAGAGATTGTAGGATATGCAAGAGAATCTCCACCAGACAAACACGAAATAAGAGAACGTAGGTTATTGAGTGGATCGACAGGAGTGTGAGACTAAGATGGAGATGGAGTTGTCTTGTAGCATAAAGAAAAAGAGAAAGGAAAGGAAAAGTCATTTATTTTTCCTTTTCAGGACAAAAAGCTGTAACAATCTTGAAAATAATGAGTAAATATGAAGCAATTTAAGGTTAGATTTACATGTTTTTAAGGACGCCATATGATTGATATTAGAAAGTGTGAAATTTCAACCGCTATAAGCCAAAACTAGTATAAAATATTGGAAGTAAAAGTCATACCAGCCCTCACTCTTTATTCACAAAGTTCATTTTCTTGTTCGCTGAGAAGGACGCCACTAGCTTTAGCATCTTTTACAATGGACATAATGTGACGACAATAAGATTCACTTTAATAGGTTAACTGAAATTCATAAAATATTTCAATAATCTCATAATTAGATAGCACGAGTCATATTGAGTAACTGGCCCAAATATGATATCATAAATACATGATGCGTAAAATCGGATATGCGATGTGCAAAATTATAAAAAAAGAAGAAGTGAAAATTCGTGCATAAAGAACACAATGAAGCATAGAAAAAAGGGAAATGCCAATGATATGAGATTCGTATACTCAATTAGTATATCCAATAATACACGACACTATGTATATAATTATTTAATTTAGCAGGTTTATTTAAGCTCTCAGGAAATGCTTAGTAAGAAAACTCACTGCACGAATAGGATATGTAGCATTTTAAAAATATTATAGAAGAGGGTGAATTAAACTTAACAAAAAGAAAAGAACTGGATTTTCCCAGTGTAGTTGCCTTTTCTAAGAAGTATAGATCAAAACTCCAACGAAGCAAAATTTGCCATCCAAACTATGTAAGCTGAAAATGATATAACTCGAACCGGATCATCAAGTTAACAAAAACTTCACCTATGAGTTATTTTCATTTTTTTTATCTTATATTTTGAGAGATAGAATTTCTCAAAGTCGAGTTTAGAAATATCACTAACATGAACCTAAAATAAATAATCTATAGTATTTGAGTTCGAACTTAAATTTATTTATAAGTTGATTGTAATTGAGTCTAGCTTGAATATGTCCATTTTCTAGTCGAGTTGAGATGGAATTGAATATCAATAGTTGAGTGTGCGAGTTGAGTTAGGCTTGAGCTTGATACTATATATGTTCCACTCGATGAGACCACAATTCACCAAAAAAACCATAGACACATTGGGGTGGGGGAGGGGGGGAACACTAGAACTGGAAGAGTATTTTGATTTTTTGGTCGAGTTAGTTCTCAATTATATTCACAACAATTTTTTTCAATCTATACTTGAGGTCATGTCTAGGTTGAGTATTGAAAATGCAAGTTTAGTCGAGTCGAAGTCATGCTTGAAAGTTGAAACTACATTGGTTCCACTTGACTCAATTATACACTTACTAAATCAACTAATCCGACTCTCCAGTTCTTGATTTTACCCTAAAACCATTCTTGCCCTACTTGAAGTTATATCAGCTCCATTTGACTCAATTATACACTCTCTCTTTTTTTTTGGGTCTGTACTCAATTATGCAGTTACTGAATTGTATGGTTCACAAAGCTCCCCGAAGCATCAGACATGGGCCGTTAGATGGATGATGGGTGGGAACTCGGATGTTACGCCCTAAGGTGCTTCCCAGTGGAGGCCAAGACAAGCGGCCATTAATCCTAACCGACAATCTTGGAACGGGACGTCCTCTCTTCCATCTCCTTCATGGTTTTGGCCTCTATTCCAACAGGGATGGTCACGAGAGTTGGTCATGTAAAAGGTCTTTTTGTTTGTGCTAAAGGAAGAAAGTAATATAACGAGGGATGTATATTCCTCCATCTTCGGCGTGCAATAAATTGTAAAATGTCACTCACATTCAAATTAAACTGTAATAAATAATGGGTAATGTCCGTGCACATAATCCACCAATCAGAAGACTGGTCAGGGGAAAAAATGGCCATTCAAGTCATATAAAAATCGTCCTTCCATTTACCCCTTACTCTATTCCAACAGGGATGGTCGCAAGAGTGGGTCATGTAAATGGTTTTTTGTTTGTGCTAAAAGAAAAAAAGTAATTGAACGAGGGATATATATTCCTCCATCTTCAACGTACAATAAGTTAGAAATGTCACTCACATGCAATTTTAACTATCATAAATTATGGGCAATGTCCATGCACCTAACCCACCAATCGGGAGACTAGTTAAAAAGAAATGGCCATTCAAGTCATATAAAAATTGTCTTTCCAGTTGCCGCTTATTCCAATTTTTCTTTGCAAAAAATTGTTTGACTTTGCAACCGAAGTACATGTCAAGTAATGTGCTTATTCTCAATAACGCTGTGGAACCTATTGGGCTTTCCTAAACTTTGAAGAGTAGTTAAGTAAATCGGTACAGCAACTTTAAATTTATCTCCTGTTTGCTCATTGGATCTTGTCTGATATAACTAATGCAGCATCATCCAAACAAAACTAATATTGCTTTAGTGACTATAGCTGTAAAGCTGAGTGAGGATTGGGAGACCCAACATGAATCGGTCCAATTTTTGCGAAATTCGAAAGTTGTTGACATAGGGTCGACGGAAGCTTTGCTGGATGGTTTCCCTAAGTTGAGTCCAAAGCGTGTACCTGTAATGGCCTTGTGCCGACAACATAAGGGAAAATTGCAAAACTTCGTTCCCGTACTATTGCACGAATTTAGATCTACTATATTACTGAGATATTAAGGATGGCATTTGGTTCGACTTTGGAAATAAGCTTTGGATATAATGCAAATGTTAAAAATCAAAGTGCTTTAGGGAAATACAAATTACGTTTAGTAAAACTCATTTGCAAAGCTAGGTAAAAAAAAAAAATTGCAAAGGGCTTTAGTTGCAACTTTTCTAATTTTTTTTAATAGGATAAATGTATAGGAAATCCTAAAATTTATCACAAAATATATAATTAAGTCTTAAAATTTTTAGTACTTTCATCCCTTCTTTATTAAAAAAAAATAAATCAAATCTTCACTATCGATGGGCCAGATCTAATGCTAGGCAACCCCAGCAAGGGCCACTTAGGGTTGCATGACCTCAAGCAACCCGAATTGGGGTTGGGCAACCATAGGCGACAAGGCTCAATTTGACATCCAGGAATTTTTGCATTGATCATAGATCGACCACACCCAACCACCCTTGGCCATGCGATCGGCCTATATAATCATGGGATGGCCATGAACCAACCATGGAATTCTACCCTTGGCCATGAATAAATTGTATCCGCCGCAAGCACTTGGATCACCATCTTGTATCATCCCCCCCCCCCCAATGATGGACTTGCATTTATAGAACCCATGAATTACTCTACTACTCATTTATCTACCTCATATGCCATCATTACCCTTAGGCCACACAGATTCAAAGGAGGCCATCTTCCATCGAAACCATGCCAAGTGACCCATCGTGATTATGATAGGGGCCACATATACCTCTCTAGGGTACCACACCGCTTTCTTAACTCGACCAAGTGAGAGAAGGCCATTGGGTTATTTGCATCTTCAATAAATGAGAGTAATAATGATGGCCATAGGATGGGGACTAAATAAAGGGGTGGTTCCTCCCTCCCCCTCATTCTGACACACTGGACCACCAACTTCATACATACTAAAGCTCCCTCGCCTCTCTCTCTCTCCCTGCCTCTTGTCCCTCTCTCCCTTGGCCACTGCTTGATCACTCTCTCCCTCATTCACCGATCGCTCACCGCTTGCTTGGGCAATCGTCGCACACCCTTGTCTCATCCAACTGATTTTGCTCTAACCATCCATACCTCTTTTGGGTAAGTGAACTCTTTAGAAACTAAGTTAAACCGATCTATTAGTGCTCTTGACTTGGTAAGTGTTTGATTTGGTGTTCATTTGATGCATTGTTGTGCTATGCTTGTCACAACATCAAATAATGCCCGTCATGCATTATGGTGTTTAATAATGAAGAATTGTGACAATACACATGCTTTGGTTTGCTTATGATGATCGCATGCATGTAAGGTTATAATAAATATTGTTCCGTCATCTATGTGAGGGTGATTCGACAATGTCTCATGTGTCGAGATACCCTGTCTAGGACGGGATGCCCAGGGAGTATTTTGGGATGCTGCAAGAGTTGCAATGCCCCATCTAGGATGGGATAGCTCGAGGAAGGATTGTTAATTAGGATGCCATGGAGTCGTAATACTCTTGCTGTGTGAATATAAGGATGCTTTGAGAGTGTTTGGGATGTATATTAAAGTGCAATGAATCTTATGCATGCCACGTTTCTTTCTTGGCGTCGGTACATGTTGGTTTATATAATTAACTATCACAATTAAGCCTTCTTGCCCATCTCACCGTTTTGTGCCAAGTTGAGCAGTGGGCCGATCTCTTGCCTTAAAGCGAGGGATTTCACTAATTAGGCTGTGGCTCATCTTCTGTTTTTTACAGGTTCATAGGATGGATCCACCTATCGAGCCATGTTTGGGGATTCCCGTATACATAGAATCGGAATATTAGGGTATATAGGTATCGAGATCGGAGATAGTGTATGTTAAGCATAGTTCTACTATCTGGGTGGATGTGGATTTATTTGAGCTTAATCCCTACCATTTCATTGCTTGGTACATTGAGATAAATGACAATATGATTGGACCTTTAAGAGGGTTTAGGAGGCCTCCTAGGTATGACAATTGAGTATGACAATTGAGTAGACAAGTCGAAGAATGAGATCTTCAACCTATAGTGGAAAGTTATCTTTTGTAGAAGCAAATTTTTGGATAGTAAAAAGATAGGTGACCCTAACCCCTTCTCAATTCTTTTGTATTTTGTGACTAGTTGGACATGTTGTTTATGTGTGTAATATTTATGTGAATATAAAGAAGCATATGTTCAATAGTTTGACTAGTTCAAATTTTCCTATATGAGATGTGGTGATTGCTTTTGAATGCATAATTATATTGAAAGATTAACATATTCAAATAGGCAAGCGCAACATTAATGTATTTGGGGTGTCACACTTGGGGTTGCCGATAAGCCCACATGAGGTTTCTGGTGTCACACGTCACAAAAATGTCCACGAACCCTAAAAATAGTGAGGGCAAGATGGGGATATGAGAAAGCTAGTGAGGGTAAGATGGGAAGAAACATGTCTAGAAATAGCATTCTGCCCAAAGCCAATCTGTATCGACCTTAGGCTTTTAGATTTCTAAGGCCAACATTTGGCTAAAAACCATTTGGAAAGGCTTGCCAAACACCCCAGTATTTCTCCAAGGAGTTTTGGAGGCCCAAAACCCTTTAGGAAAACTAAACCAAACACAACTTAAATCTCTCAACATAACTCTAAAGAGTGGATGATCGGTTCTTGAGTGGACTTGTCCTCGGCTCATAATGAGAACCAACCCTATAGCTCCTAGTTCCAAAATTTGGAATCAGAAATTAGACCAATAAGTACCAATCAATTCTGGATAAGGACCAATCTAGCTCGGTTCCAAAACTGATTGGTCCAATCCAGCTCTTGGGACCAAGACTATGCATAGATGTTCAACCTCTAAAAAAGGCAGCATGTTTTTTTCCTTGCAGATCAATGTGAAATACCTTTTTAGGATGACTAAAAGTGAAAAGAAAAAAAAATAAAACCAAACCCAACCATGAGATCCCACACAAATCTGAAAAGAAGAGAAGTTGTTACTGTACATTTTAAGAAACATAGAGCTCAAGTCTGAGATCCTACATCGACCAGTGAGAGTTTCTTATAGTTTATGGATTATTATAGCATAATCAGGCCTGTTTAATAAAAAAAGAAGATAAACGTTAAATGTTAAACAGTGTTGATTTGGTCCGGTTTTTAAAAAATAGTGATGATGAGCACTAGTCTAGTTCCAACGGAAACCAAATCGGTTTCAGCGAGTCCCAGTTTCAATTTTTTTGAAACCGGCAATGTTCAGTCTAGTATAACTAAAATATATATAAAAAAAAATTTATAAGAAACCTTCTAATTAAAGTATCATCAGCAACTCCACATCGTATTGATTATAAAGACTTGCATATGATGGCTTTTATCTTAATAAGATTTTCAATCAAATTGGGCCAAATGAAAAATTTTGGAATTACTAACTAATACTTGGTTTTACTTTGACGTTCCCATTAGATTTTGGGTTAAGATGAGATGAAAGAATTAAGTTTTCGTTGAAAAATAATACGATGAAAAGTTTTGTAACTATAACAAAGTACAAGTACTAACATTGAACATTTCTAAAACACGTGGACCAAAAGTGTAATTGTTGTAGACACTAGTACTCGTAGGAGCCGGATGTTGATGTGGCGGTACTATCTGTAATATTCCGTTAATATTTTATCAAAAAATTGAATTTTGGCCTTAAATAATGTGGCGGTACTAATTGTAATATTCGGTCAATATTTTAACAAAAAATTGAATTTTGGCCGTAAATTATCACCTCAAATAGTTGGGCGACTAAATTATCACAGTATATAGTAAATAAACCGAAACTGGATTCGGTTAATATTACGGGGGCAATTTTTGTAATTTCTACTAATATATTCAAACCATAATCAAAACAGAGGCATTAAACATGGAATTTGATGCAGGTTTCACTTTTTATACCCTCATCTTATATTTGTGGATCTCTAATAGTCATGTTCAGATGCTTAAACTATTTATACTGAAGTCTGAAATACCCAAAGCCTTCAAAAGAAGTTGAAAATTATTTTCTAAAACACCAGAAGTGTCAACATGCGGGAAGAAAAATGAAAAAATGTCTTGTGGAGAGAAAATGTGCAAAGATTTGAATTGGTATAGGAAATAAATCTCAATGATCATATAACGAGAGATATTGAAATTCATATGTGGAAGGCGAGGCACTCATAGAATTAGTTGACAACTATATGTTCTTCGGGCAATATGGTTCCTTAAATCCTAAACCTTGCGTACTAAGAAATAATTAAATTATAAACTTTTTTATTGCTGTAATCAAATCTTGACATTTTTATGGGAAAGTATAATCAAAGTTCTAAATTTTTAATTGATGCACACCAAATTTATACCTTTCATTGAAAAATACAATGAAGTCCTGAACACGTATTGCAAAATGCAATATGCAGGAGGCACTTTGGGTGATTCACATATCTCATCTTCCTCAAAATACTTTTCTTCGATTTCTTCTCGAGGGGAGAGTTAAAGTAACCTTCTTAACTAGGGAATGAGAGAAGACAAATGCATTAAAACAAAAGGATATAATCTGATAATCCAGTTGGATCTGATAATTTTATTGTACAGATATATGCAGTTGTTTCGACATAATGAGGACCTAATTATCTATGTGGTGGCCCAGAGATGCAAAGTCCATATGATGCCAAGTTTAGGGGAAATTATTTTACAATAAAGTTGCAAAAATGCAGAGTGAAGGAGACAACTAAGTTCAACTCGCCGGCCTCTGCTTCAAGTGGTAGGTATTTTAGCATTTCATCATAAAGGACAAATTCGTGAGGTGCCCATCAATTAACTGTTCATATCTGTCCTTCACCCTAAAATAGATCTTTCCCCAAATAAAAAAGGGGAGAAAATTCTTAATATATGTAGACTTGTTAATCTTTACTTCTAAAACTTCCATTTCATGTATTTAAAATCAAGATAAAATGTTACCAAAAATCTTGAACTATATCATCTGTAACAATTTTACCCTGAACTTTTTTTTGTATCACCAAAAACTCTAAACTATGTCACTTGTGACAATTTTACCATGAACTACATCACTTGTGATAATTTTACTCTGAACTTTTTTTGTGCCACAAAAAAATCCTAAACTATGCTACTTATGACAAATTTACCCTAGATTTTTTTGGACTGAGGGCATTTTCGTCAATTTCTTTTTTTTTCTCTTAA
The DNA here is from genome assembly GCA_014182895.1 of Angophora floribunda. Classification (NCBI taxonomy): domain Eukaryota; kingdom Viridiplantae; phylum Streptophyta; class Magnoliopsida; order Myrtales; family Myrtaceae; genus Angophora; species Angophora floribunda. Next base: position 14,482,322 of record CM024714.1, read on the forward strand.
CAGGAGGAAGCTAGCAGCCGCCCTCACTCGACACCGACGAGGCTCGCCCAGGCGTGGGCGAGGGTCGCCTAGGCTTAGGGGAGCCTCACTGGCATCGGGCAAAGGCTGCTAGAGCCTCACTCGACTCCAACGCCGACGAGGGCGGCCTCGTTGGTGCCCTCTGTCGAGAAAAAAAATAGAAAATGACTAAAATGCCCCTCAATCAAAAAGTTTGGGGTAAATTTGTCACAAATGGCATAGTTTGGGGTTTTTGATGGCATAAAAAAAAACTTCAGAGTAAAATTGTCACAAGTGGCATAGTTTGGAGTTTTTGGTGACATTTTCCCTAAAATAAATTCTTAACCATCTACATGCACAACAAACTGTATTTCCTCATTAATACCTTGATGCATGTTTTCAATTAATCTTATAAGATTTTTGTGTTTGATGACTTTTCCTTTTACCTTTTAGTTTTGACCTTACATTTTGCATTCAAGAGGACTTTATCTAAAACTTATATGCAGGAATTTTCCTTATATCCGGTCCAGAAACACCTCAATGAGACATTTACAATTAGCAAATTTGAATTATCAACTAGGGTCGTTCGAACTACATATACAATTTTATATCCTTATTTGATTTTTAAAATCCAGTCAACCCGCTTCATATTATCATTGGTTCAAATTTGAGTTTCATTAATAAAAACCCGAAATTGACAATATGACCCTTGAGTATTATTTATGAAACCTGAAATCGGCCAAATGTGACCTTTGTAATTAACTAACAAAACAATTAGATTTTCATAAATATATATTACAAGATATATGAATTGCAAACTATTATCCACGCTCGGTCTATTTCAAGTCTGTCTATTTACCTCTAGAAATAAGAAATAAGAGGGTATTACAAGTTTCATTTTACGCTTTGATAAATGGACGATAACTTACTAATCAGCTGCATTTTGATATATGAACTTTTCATTTTTACTCTTTGTGATTTTTTTTCTTCTTAAACAAATGGTATTTCGATTTTAGAATATTCGAATTTAACCGATTCACCTAATAATATAGATATTTCTATTGAAACTAACATCTTTCTACACAAAATGCATATGAATATAAATTGTTTATTTATCCTTTTCAGTTCTACAATTACCTCATTCTGATGTAAATCAATTTTCCAGTCAAACAACTTTGAGATATTCGCATGTAATACCATCTGGCACAAGTACGTCACTAGATTGAATTAGTTTGCTTATGTATAGAGTATCTAGATCCATCTATCGATACTTTTTAAGTGCACAAACAGACATTTGACTAGCATCGTTTCACGATATAATTTTTTCCCAGATAGTACACTAAAAAAAGTCCTAACATAATTAGCCAATAGATATAGATTAGTAGGTTAATTAAGCATCTTGTCTCGAGATGGATGGCTACATTGCTTGAACAAGGGGGCTTGCAGATAATGTTGTGATGCCAAGATTAGACAAAGCAAAATCCGACCAACAGTTAATTATCTTTAGCATTTAGAACATATCTCAACCTCATTGAATAGTCCAAAGCTAGTGTCTTGGCCTCTCAAGATATCTTACCGTAAACGAAATGGAACGAGTGGGGACCTTGTGGTCTTGGAAAGCGCACATGATCTTACAAGGTAGCTCTGGGCAGAAGCATCGAAATTGTCGTCTTTTTGTCGATAGTAACAAGGCCTGCCATTTTTAAGATTTTATATGATGTATAATGGTCGATATAAAAACAAATCTATGTGCGGATCAAATCTTGTAACGTGGCATGAAGTACGGAGCAAATCATCCCTTCTCTACCTATAGAGAAAGTTTATTATTTATGAGAAACTCATCATTTACCTGACATGTTAATTTGATATGAAACAAGTATATATAAACGTTATTAGTTCTAAGTATTGTAATTAACCGAACTTAACAACCAAGAGGATAGTGGATTTTGTTGTAGTAGACTTTTAAAATTTTTTGGTACAAATCAATATGTGGACGATGGAATAATATTTGTAGATGGAAATATGCCACACAAAGCAAATATTTTTTAGCAATAAAAATGTGAAAAGAGTAAAGGATCGAACAGTTTGCAAATATATTTATAGTGATTCAGTTTTTCCACTCAACCTACTCTACTCTCCTGGCTCTAATAGCCCAATTAGAAAGTTGGAATCCACCAATGCAATCCTTAAAGCATTTCATAGTGTTTATTCTCAAATATTTATAATCAGAATCACAATGCTTTTCTTAAAGTATAAGCACAAGAAGTAAGAGGTAGTTTGAGAGCATTTTGATCTCCTCGGCCGCCCTTCAATTCTCGCTCCGACGCATATATCTAGCTCTTCAAACTTCCTTGGCATGTTGGAGATTTCGAATAAGTTAAAGTAGCCATTGTAAGGGCTGTTTTTTGGCTCAGAACGTTCACCTGGAGGTAATTTATGAACCTTACTCAAAATAGACCAAATCATCCCTACATACTTGCCTGGCACTCCTTTTACTTAGGGGAAAATGGCATACCCCATCTTACCTCTCCAGAACGTTAGTCTATGGATTCCAAGGCCTGAAAAGTGGCTCCAAATGATTAATTTGGATTTTAATCAAATTGATATAGAGTTAGGTTTCCGTTTTCTGGATATGTGAAGTATTGTCCACCATGTCTGTAGCGTGAACTTCCTCTACAGTGTGGTCCATCTAGATTTGATGATTTTACCAAATCCCCTATAAACTAACCTCTTGTGCTTAGATCCTTCCAAGCATATTGTGTACTCATGTTATCAAATTGTTCTCCTTCTATTTGGTCCCATTGAACTTAGTATATCATTCTTCAATTGCAGAAAATGGAAGTTGTCTACCAAAGCAAACATCATAGTGTTAACATCATTTGCATACAGACTCGTATATTTCAAGGATATTTCATTCTCTCATTCAAATGCTCATGTTAGTTTACACAGAACAATTTGTCATCTTGAAAATAAATAGAGACTTTTCCCAATAAGTATGATATAGTACAGAATGATTAGTTACCGCAGATTGAAGGTATATAATATTTCACTTGATTTATATAATCACAATATCAAATGGGTCGAAACTTGTTAATTAACTCCTGACCGCACACAGCATTACTTTACAGAAGAATCGTTTTAGTTAACTCTAGGAACGTGTGACATTTATTGTATAAAAGAAGGTCAACTGATGAATTCTGGTGAATGGAGATTACGTGCGGAATGGAACCTGAGGACTTTGGCCTTTTCTTTATTCATTTTAATGAATGAAAACTACGCGGAAGCTATTGGATAGGCAAACGAAAGTCTTCTTCTTCAATCGTGACGTCTTGACAGCACGATACGAAAGGAAAATTTTTCCTACATTTTTCTTATCAGCAAAGGTTCTCATTTCGTTTACGCAATTTCTGCTGTGTGATATAAAGGCCAAAAAAAAACTTTTTGGTCTGGTTATATAAAGGCAATTGACGGAAAGGAAAATTATCACTTTCAAGAATCAGGATTTCCCCCCTTTTCTTTTCAAATGTTAATATTAAGAAAAAGGGCAAAAACATTGATAAGAAATGGACCATTAGATGTCGAATCACAGTTGAAAGAGGAAAATTTTCGTTTTTTTCCTAACTAAGAGAAATTTCATATGGGAGACTTGTCAATGAACAACACTTATAGACAAGGTCAAACATCTTGTAAAAACCACATAAAAATAGGTGAATTTATGGGACCGCATGCATCTCATTGCTAGTTGTTGATAATTTATTGATTTGATATATTGAAATCAGTCATAATAATCTCTTTAATTAAACGCAAATTAAGGTACAAAACCATCTATATGTTTATCTTTGGTTGCATTGTTCGAATAAGTTTTGTCATAGCAAAAAAAAAACATTCGTATAAAGCATATCATAATGCCCATCATGTTAGCTTATTTAAATATTAAATCAAAATTATATCAAATAACTTAAATTTTATAAACAATCAGCTATAATCCCATAAAATTTATCCTATCAAAGAGGCAAACACTATGATGCATTGCTCTCTTTTCCAACGTCGCCAAATCTAAATTTCTTTTTTGAATCTGCCGTTGTCACTTGCGTTACGTTTACTTCAATCTCTCATTCATACAAAGTTTAAAAAGCAAATGATAAAGTTAGGTCAAAAGTTGCGTCTGCGTCTGAATTCAATCATCAGCACCGCTATTTTTGTCTATATTCGTCGCCTTATTAGCTGGCCCCTGAAAATCAACCAGAATAAGAGATTCCGGGCATCGCATTTAATAGGTGACCCCATTAATTTATTAATGAATTTCAATAGTGGAATATTCATCCCCCTGAAAAATATTATAAAATTAAAATGCATTTAGATGAGATCTTTATATTATAATAGACAATTTGTGAAGTCAATTATAATGTGCAAGTTTCTCGTAGGGGTGATTGGTTCTTGGTACGGTTCGGTCCCACTAAGAATCGAGAACCAAACTAGGAGGACTGGTTTCTAGTTTTTGGGATTGAGGACCGGATCGGACCTAGTCCATCTTGATCCGAGTCCGATCTAGTCCAATGAAATTGTTTACTTAGTAAAAAAATTGAAAAAAAAAAAACAAAGTTGTTACTATTGTAGGATTTATTACTTTTTTAAGAAATTTTAAAAATATTTTTAAAAAAGAGTTGATCTAGTCCGGTCCCATTTCTCTCGGAACTAGACCAACACTCTAAAAAATTGGACCAAACCAACCAATTTGGTCCGATCCAGGCGATTTTTGGTTCAATTGGTCCAATATGCTCATCCCTAGTTTCTCTCAAGAAAGAGTAGAATCTTGAAGCCTTTGAAACATGAATCGTTAACAAGCATCTCGCATCTTCAATTTCAAAAGATGTGGCTAAGAATCAAATATTCAGATCTTGCCCACTTCCCACTAGGGCCAACGATCATGTTTTGAGTTATATCTTCATTGTTGAATTAGTCAAAAATCATGCAAAGTCAATGAGTGCGGTCATCATTTAAAAATGCATTTCAAATATTTTATCTTTATTTTCTTTTTTTATTTGAAATTCAATAAGTGATGAAATTGAGGGATTAATTAATAAAACCAATACTTATTGGATGAATGCGAGACCCTTGATAAAATTGTTTCGGATGTCTTTCCATGTAAAAAGCACATAGGCAAAACGAAGTGTGTAAAGTGAGCACAGAAGGAGACGTTCTTTCTATCGTCGATATATGTGTTTTATCGAGAATGTGGTCACTTATGTCATTACTATAAGTGCATTGGACATATATATATATATACACGCGCATGTGTGTAAAAACTAAAAAAGAACATTTTTGTAAAGTTGAACATTCAAAACTGTTTGACAAAAATAAAAATAAAAGAACATTCAAAACTGGAATATGCATAAAGTCAAACGTACAAAAGGAGACAGGAGAGTTTTTGAGAATGAAATTTAGTCAAAAGTAAATAACTTCTCTCTGATTAATTGTAATAAAAATGTAGTTTAGCTGTGAAATTGATCTATTTCCCTTTTTTCCTATCCAACACATTAGGCTACATTTTGTTGTCTAGATTTCTAACCTAGATAGAATTTGATAAGATAGAATATAAAATATATGAATTTTACTATATCATAACTAACTACCCTGGCGTTGCTTGGTTATGCTCTTTTCCTCTCGCAAAAGGTGATTGCAATAATAAAAGTAAATATAAAAAAAAAAAAAAAAAAAACCTTCATATTGCATAAATATATTCATATCATTTTATAAGCATTATTGGTAAATGACATATTAATATAAATGAACAATTTTTTTCACAAATAGAGATAGTAAAAATCTTTGCGACACTCTTGCCTACTTTTATTTTTATTTGCTTTTTTACTTTACTCTCTTCTCTTCTTCTTTTTTGATTTATTTCTTTTTTCATTTCTTTCTTCCCCTTCCAATTCTGTATAAAATTTTGTTAAATAGTAAATTGTACTAATATACATAAAATACTAAAACACCTAAAATATGCAATAAATTAAATATGTGTTTATATTTACATATTGAATTTATATTATAAAATAAAATTATATTCTAATATATAAATAAAATAAGATTCAATTAAATTAACTAAATTGTTTTTTTTTTTAATTTCTTATATTAGAATTCAAATATTATCTATATTGACATATAGTTTTAATTTTGTTAATTTAAGAAGTTTCTTATTCGAAAATAATAACTTCATTATTATGAATGTTAGAAATCATATCCACATTTATCTCAACTCCCCCAAAGGACAATTTTATCCAATCTATATCCATTTATATCCAATCTTATCTTGTTTTGAGCAGGTACCAAATACAAGATAAGATCAATCTTATCATATCATAATTTTATCCTAATTGCCGAGCGTAGCCTTAATGTGTATAAAAGTAGGATATATAGTAAATTTTATTATGATTCAAGATATAATATACATATTATTATATTATTTATACAATTAAAATTTTACTTTAAAATACTTTATCTTCACCAATTTTTTTTTTGTATTTTGATTCTAAAGAGATAAAATTCTCAAATTACATCTACGGTTTACCATGATGAGTTTTTTTTTCCCAAACTAACATGTATCGTACATGAACTTTTTTCAAGATATTTTTCTCTGAAAATATCAAATATGAGTGATTTATTATGACTCAGTGGTACTGTTTTTGTAACATATACAATTTATAATTGTCAGTTATATTTAGAATAACTTTTGTTATCTAAATTAAATTATGTTAATATCACAAAATATCTCAAATTGTGCCCACTGTGATATATACACTTCAAACTTCTTTTTTGTCACTAAAAACTCTAAACTTACCTATTGTGACACAAATACCCCTAACCTTTTTTGAGTCATAAAAAATTATGAACTTATACCGGTGTGACAAATGTTATCTTAAATGGAATTGTAATATAAATTTTATATGTCACACATGTATACATTTAGGCTTTTTCATGACAAAAGTTTAAAGTTTTTAGTGACATAAAAAGAGTTTGTGATATTTGTGCCACAATAGGTATAGTTTGAGGTATTTTGTAGTATTTGCCTAATTAAATATGATCAAATATCACTAACCAAAAAAAAAAATGATAAAGTCTCCAATAAAAATGTAAACATGCATGATTTAAATAAAAAAAAATTCTTTTTTCAAGCTTTAAACTTAGTGAATATTAAGTCAAACTTAATCTGAGAAATGGGTTCTCTGTATTGTACCACATGCTGTGTTTTTAGAACGCAAAAGAAAAAAGTAAGTTTTGTAAATTCTTTAAAAAAAAATGTATGTCTTTATCCTATCCTTAGTTCAGTTCAATAATTTTGGCTTAGTTAAGCTCTAGATAAATATTTTCCGACCTAAAAAAACTCTAGGTAAAATATTTCTACGAAGGATTTAAATTACCTAGAAATGTTAATTTCATCTCGCATTTTAAGATATTTAGATATCTAGATATATATTTATTTATTATTAAAAGTAACCTATAGGAGCATTGGAGGACATATTCATTGGGCCATGTAATGAAAATATTGCCATGCGACAAACATCGAAGTGAACATCATCCCAGTTCTGGCTTTAATTGCATATAACACGAACTCCCACACTTGAGCACAATTTGGTTAAATTTTTTCTTTTGTAATTCCAGGCTCAACTCGGTATGCAGATAAATCATATTCCAAATCCAAGTCAATCTCGAATCAAAAGCATTTGAAAAAAAAGAGAGTAGTAAATCTTTTCAAAGAATTGACGCAAACCTTTTTGGTAAATGCCAAAATGCATTTAAAATAATTTTTTTAAAAAGAAAAATTCAAATGTTAACTAGGATTGCCAAATGCCCACCTCCTCCAAAACTTGAACTCAATTTAATCAGACGTTCGAGCTCAAACTCAAGCATACTTTTTTATGGTAATTGACCCAAGATATCTCTAAAAACTGTCCAAATCTATATTTCAATAGATAAAGATGAACTTGAGTAGATCCTTAAAAGGCTCACGAGATGAAAAGTAGGAGATCCGCTCGAATGAGAAACTTCGCTTATCATCCGTATTTCCTAATTAATAGATAAAAAAAATGTATCAATAGATAAAAAAATAATATATTTAAATAAGAAATGCAATTTGATAAGTACATCTATCAATATACATCTATCAATAAGGGGTGAATAAGAGGTGTGGAGCGTGTAGAAAATAGTATATTTAAATAAGAAATGCAGTTTGATAAGACGTGTCATCGAGGACTATCATAGGCAGCATGCCTCGTAGGCAGAGAGAGAGAGAGAGAGAGGCGGTGGCCTCGCAAGTAGAGAGAGAGATGGGAGAGAAATGGGGGGAATAAAAGAGCAGCAAAGGCTGTTCTTGTTTTCAGCAGAAGAGCGGAAGAGCCCTTATCCATCAGTAGCTCCCACCGACTGTTCTGATTGGGAGTTTCAATGCAGGACCTCGTGACCAAACCATTGGCCGAAGAGAGAGAGAGAGAGAGAGATGAACTCGTTCCTGATCGAGTCGATGCCGACGGACTCGTGGCGATCGATGCGATGTGAACTGGCGGGGAAACAAAAACACGAGAACAAGAAAAAGAGGACCCGGAACAGACGAAATAAAAGGTTAAAGCAGTCCTTCGCCGTACATGATCAGATGGCCCCATCCATCTGCTTTTTGCAAGACGCGGTCAGTCGGTCTTATCGGCAATGGCGAACTTTTTCTTGGGAATTCTTCCTTTTTTTTCGCCTTTTTACCTCTTTCTTTTTTTTTTTTAAACCGAACTATTTTTTTCTCCGGTCAATAAAATAATCAGACTGATATAATCCTTTTTTTTTTTTTCTTTTTTTGGGGTATTTGGAATTTATGATTGTCACGTTGCTCTTAGATGTTCTCTCGACATTAGTCAATTTTCACTTAATAAGTCCCTTACAAATTAATATCACAAAAAATCTCAATAATTTTCACTATAATATAAATACTATGAATTTTTATATGTTACTAAAATCCCTAAATTTGTTCATTATGACACAAATGTCCCAATTTTTTTTATATTATAAAAAATCTTGAACTTATATAAGTGTGAAAAAATGAAATAAAAGAAATAAATACCACGTTTATGAGTTTGGATTTTTATGACACAAAGCAAAAATTGTAAATTGTAATATTTATGTGAAAGCAGATAATTTTTATAATTTTTAATAACACAAGAAAAATTGAAGTATTTGTGTTGCGTAGGAATAATTGAAATTTTTGTTGATATATGCCGTTTCCTCAATTAGGGAAAAAGGTTAAGTCCCTTTAAACTGAAGGAGGCTGCACGTTCCGATCAGAAAAAAGAAAAAAGGAGGCGGCTGCAAGTGCACGCAAAGAGAATTGAGAGGAAGCGTGCCCAACTTGACTTATCAGATGGATGATACAGCCCATCCTCGCCCGCAAACACTTTTTCAATTCCCACGTATATCTTTTTCCTAAAAAAGGAAAAATTTCATATTGTTATTAGTGTCACTCAAATTAATCAGAATTTATTTGGACAAAAAATTAAAGATTGCGAAAAAGTGTCTTGATGTCGAAATTACTCCACAAAGCTTGATGTTTAATAATAGCTTCAATGGAATGCCTCGATACCATGAGATAATGTAATTCTCGTCGGGATTTCCTTATGTAATTTTATAATATTACAAAAACTCGATGGTCGTTTAGTTTCTATCGGCATAATTTGTTTATTAAACCTAAAAGCGTGCTATGTACTAAGTAAGACGATTATGAGTATATAAATTCTCATCGATATAATTTTGTGCAATTATAAAAACTCATCCACCTCTTATTTAGTTCTTTCACGAGGTTCAACTGAGTCACCGAACACGAGGTCACCGCTTAGAGTATTAATGCATGTGGAATTAAAAAAAAAAAAGAGAGAGAGAAAGAAATAATAGGAAAATGGTATAGTCTTGGTAAAAGAAGGCATACTTATGTTGAGCACAATAGGCTTCTGATTTCCTACGAATCAGAATTATTTATTGACATTATCGTGACAAAAGAAACCTTTTTGGTTTCATTTTAAAAAAAATTGTAGAAAATTATAAATCCTTTTAAATATCTTTCTGTCAATATTTATGCGTGTTTAAAGATGTGTATACATATCACAATCGGGGTGACTTAGGAAGGGTTTAAGTTTTACTTTTCAATTTTTTTTTGTGTATAGAACATTACATCATAAATATTAATGATTATGAGATACTACGACAATAAAATAATGCCTTTTTTCTTTCTCATTTTTCATCAATTTGCGATCTACATAACAAATATAAATCAATGTCAAAAGGAAAGGAAAATATCTCAAAAACCCGCTCAAGTTTTTTAGCTTGATATCACTATGTATTTTCTAAATCATGATTCTACACTTTCTTTTTTATGATTAGACACATTAAATTACATCTCCAAACGAGTGGTGGTAAATGATAATGAGCAATGATGAGTAGTATAGAGATTATGAGTTGTGGATTGAGGTGGACGAAATTTAGGGCTCCTCAGGGCTTTGGAGGATTAGGGTTGTTTCAATTTAATTTTTTTTATATAAATCATACAATATTTCTAATGTAAAGAATAGTTTGTTGTACAAAATTTGCGCAAAGAGCGAGCAATGCAAAATTGTTGACATTTCATTAGACATTTTTAATCAAACTGTCAACGAAAGCTGTCGCAATACCATGCAAATAGAAAATTCACGAAAAGCGATATACAATTTAGTATAGTTGACTTCTACGGGTCATTTGGGTAACCAGAAGCCACTCTCAATTCAAAATCATTTTATATACTTAAAAATAAATATCAATGAATATTTATCTATTTGTCTACATATCTAACTATTTTATCTACCGATCACATTAAAAAAAACGTGGATTACGCTGTAGAAAATCTACAGCTTCACATACGCACACATATACATGTAATTATTAATATATATATTCAATAAAAAATCATCATTTTTATGGAATTCTAGGATAAATATTCGACATTGAAATTCTCAATGGATATGCTTTTATGTGAAAGAAGATAAAATTAATAAGTACACTTAACAAGAAAAAATATATATTAGTCTGCATTCTGGCGTCACGAATCACGACGGCCTTTTTTTTCACTGAATCATGAAATAAAAAAATTAAAGATTTGTGCCAAAACAAAACAGAAATAAAAAAAGTAAGAATAATGATATTGATTTTTCCATTTTCTAAGTTCCGCACTCGTACTCTGCGCTATATAAAGTCAGCAGAGCTCGCCCCTGTTCACGCCCTTGTACCGTGTACATCGATCGAGAAGATAGAGAGAGATTTCATCTAGTTGCTTCGTCTTCTCGGTGATCATGTCGCTGCTTTCAGATCTTGTCAACCTCAACCTCTCCGACACCACCGAGAAGGTGATCGCGGAGTACATATGGTCAGTCCTCTCGCTCACTTCTCGCCAATCCTCTGCCCATTTGTCATGCCCCCCTTTGTATTTTTGGTGTTTTTCTGCATACTGTCATGGCGTTTCGCTGCGTATTTCCTCTTGCTCTCGCGTTGGGTTTCGGTTGTTTCTACACTCGCTGGTTCTGTTTTCTTTTTGAATCGCGATCTCTGTTTCATGAACTCAAGTGCTCTGTTTTATGGATCGCGTCATGCTCGATGTATGCTTGTTCCGGTTTTTTTGATTCCTAATATTTGCATTTCTCCGCGTAAATCCACTCAGATAAGAGAAGGGTATTCTTGTATTGTTTGGTACGGTTGATTTCTCTATCTTCTCGAAGTTCCTGATCTTGGGCATGTTGGTTTGTTGTATTTTCAATTCTGAACTCCTTTTGTTTATGCACATGGCTTCGTGTATCTTTGATTGTCTTAGTTCTGTGTTCTTTGGACTTTTTCCCCCTTGGATTGAAGAAAGAGCAATTCCTTCTGTCTCTCTCTCTCTCTCTCTCTCTCTTTCTTTTTTTTTTTTTTCTTCCGTGTTGTCCTTGATTGGCGAGACCAAGAAATTGACGTGCCTGAGCCGAGTGGTTCTTTGAGATACGGTCAGATTTGATCTTTGGTTTCCTTGCAGGCTAATTGTTTGTCCTTTTAGCCGCTAGAACAGAGCAGTCCTTGGGGGTTGCCCTGTTCACGGGGTTACTCCTTTGAAGTCTCTCTTTTTCCCTTTAAAACAGATTTGTGGCGAAAGATAGTAATTTGATGCATTAATGCTCGAACTCTGATAAAGAAACACCTCAGATTTTATGCATTAATAGTTTCAAAGTCATGTGTTTTTCTGTAACTGATGATGCTTCATGTTTTCGCTATTTTGAAAAGGATTGGGGGATCTGGTATGGACCTCAGAAGCAAAGCAAGAGTGAGTTTCTTTCTAGATGATCAAGCAATTGGTTGTTCGGTAGATCGTAAATATGTTCCTTTCCCAATACCTGACATGGACTCCTCTTTCTATTTATCTATAGACTCTCAATGGCCCCGTCAAGGATCCATCAAAGCTTCCCAAATGGAATTATGACGGCTCAAGCACTAATCAGGCCCCTGGGGAAGATAGTGAAGTGATTCTATAGTAAGTGTTTGCACTATTTCTTCACATGGATTTCTGTTTATAGAAATAAGTCTCGTCTTGCTTGATATTAATTTAGTCAGATCAGTTATGTTCTATTAGAGCTCGTATGTATCTTGAATACTAATGAGTTCTTACCTGTCTTGGTATTGATTCAATGACATGTACAGTCCCCAAGCAATTTTCAAGGATCCATTTAGGAGGGGCAACAATATCCTGGTGAGTTCTTTTTCCATTTAGCGGAATGAGTTCTCCATTTATCAGTTTTGATTTGATGTTATAGCATAGTTATTAACAGAACGTCACTGTTTTAGGTCATGTGCGACGCCTATACTCCAGCTGGAGAGCCAATCCCGACAAACAAGAGGCATGCCGCTGCCAAGATATTCAGCCATCCTGATGTCATTGCTGAAGAGACCTGGTAATTTAATTCATCTGGCCTTCTCATTTTCGTTTTCTAATATCTTTCCCTATTCACTCACTTTGCCATACATACGGGTTTAATACATGAAAACAGGTATGGGATTGAGCAAGAGTACACCCTCTTGCAGCAAGATGTCAAGTGGCCGATTGGATGGCCTGTCGGTGGCTATCCCGGTCCTCAGGTATATCATCACAGTTGCTTAAACCTGTCCTTTTGCTGTTGCCATATACCATCATGCCTTTAAATAAAAGAAGGGAGCCAGTGCATTGCATTTTACACTCTCCTACAAGTTTATTCAGAACATGGAGTTTCTCAATTGATGCATTATGATTTGGCAGATATATCTAAAATATTTTGTATGTGGCATCAGTTCTTTCAGATCTTGTTTTAAATCATTATGGTTCAACAGGGACCATACTACTGTGGTATTGGTGCGGACAAAGCTTTTGGAAGAGATATCGTGGACTCCCATTACAAGGCCTGCTTGTATGCTGGAATAAACATCAGTGGCATCAATGGGGAAGTCATGCCGGGCCAGGTTAGAGAACATATCTTTTTGGAAAATTAGTCACATTACATACCATCAATTCTGATTTCCCTGCTAATTTCAATTCTCAACCATTTTCTTATCTTATTCCTGTTTAGTGGGAATTCCAAGTCGGTCCAGCTGTGGGCATCTCAGCTGGAGATGAATTGTGGGTAGCCCGCTATATTTTGGAGGTAATGCAGCAACCTACGTTATTTCTTATCAAGCCATAGTTATATTTGCTCGAAAGGTTTTTCGCTTATTTAATCTTGTTGGTGTAACCAGAGGATCACTGAGATTGCTGGCGTTGTCCTTTCATTTGATCCCAAGCCTATTCAGGTTAGTGCCCTACCCTTCATATTAATTGTTCATCATGCCTATGTACGACTACGTCAAGTTCATCACATGGCTTTTATCATCACCAGGGAGATTGGAATGGAGCAGGCGCTCACACAAACTACAGGTAACAAAGCTTCACTGATTCTCGTCTATGCTTTCCTATATTAATACGTTTCTGCATGTGCACACAAGCGAAGGAGACTCGCCGCTCATATCTTTGCTGTATTTTATGGCTGGGTTGCAGCACCAAGTCAATGAGGAACGATGGTGGATTTGAAGTCATCAAGAAGGCAATAGAGAAGCTTGGACTGAGGCACAAGGAACATATTGCTGCATATGGTGAAGGCAATGAGCGTCGTCTCACTGGGCGCCATGAGACAGCTGACATCAATACCTTCCTATGGGTAAGGAGAATCAGATGCCTTTGAAATTGAAACGTTAAGCATGGTTATCGTGCTCTTCACACTATTCAGATTGGCAAGCTAGTGTCTTTACATGCTTTATTGATTGGTGGATTGACGCCGGGTTTTCGGCAGGGCGTTGCAAATAGAGGCGCATCAATTAGAGTTGGAAGAGACACTGAGAAAGCTGGAAAAGGTTACTTTGAGGACAGGAGACCTGCGTCCAACATGGACCCATATGTGGTCACTTCCATGATTGCAGAGACCACCATTATCTGGAAACCATAGAGTTTCTCTCAGCTTGGGAACGAGTGCTGTGTGCGTCTATCCGAGGAAATATTGTTTTAGACAGGACCCTTCCACGTATCTCCTTTCGTCTTTCATTGCAGGGTTTTTCTACCAGTAGGAATAGCTTTGCCTCTTCTATCTCCCTTCATTCTCTTGCAACATTTGCCAGTTTCTTGGGAGCTTATGCTGATTGGTGATATTTGCTTCCTTGCAGTACTTGCAGTATTGATTTGAGTCTGCTCTAGTTGGTTGAAAATAAATGGTAACGGGGCTTATCTTTTACTGTTGGAAAGTGACTAACGTGCTTGGCAAAGTTTCTCCAATATTACTCGATTTCATAGGATGCGTATTTTTCAATGTTTATGCATTTAAAGCCGGAAGAACAGCCTGCCCGGCTTCCTGTTAGCTCAACTTCTTTTCAAATTCAATCCCTCCTCTTACCGTGCTTACAATGACAAAAATCTCCGAATTTCAACTGGAAGAGCGACAGTCGCCCTGGACATCCCCAATCGATTGTGCAGGGAATGGATCCAGGCCAGATGTCTAGTATCATTGGATGAAAACCCTATATGACGAAGTCATATGCGAAGTACGAGACATCCAATATTTAAAAACATAAACTGCAGAAGGCAATGTCATCCTTCGTTGCGGACTACGTAGTCAACTAATACAAAATGAAGAAAGCATTATACTTGAAGCACGTCTGCTTCATATACAATGAGCAGGAAATTAAACATTGCTTCAGTTGGGATCCGGATTCTATTCACGATATTCGATCCAGTTAGTAAAGCTCAGTCGGGAAGGGAGACGGTACTTGTTTTTAAGCTATATCGATGCAGTTACATGGATTATCATTGCTTGCGGAAGAGATGTATATATCGAAAGGTTTAGTTAAAAAGAAACATGTTCCGAGATGCTAAAAGCATGAGATCTTTCAGGTCGCAAGACATGACTCGACCCGGCTGATTCCTGATCTGGGTAGAACCTACCTACCTGAACAGACTTTAAGGCATCTTTGTATTTGTGGACAAAGCGTTTCTCACGTGTCCTACCAATCTGCCTTCCTGGCCTCTCAGCTAAGGCCAAGTGCATATCAGAACAATGTTTAGAAAAGCTCTGCAACAGCACACAAGGAATGCAATCACCTGGACATGGAACATACTCAACGTCGATCAATGAGCTTGGAGATTCTGTCGCTGTCGGACTGCATCCTATCTGATGTGACCCCACATCGTTCATCCAACTGTATGGTTTATAAAAAAGCTGTATCAGCAAATTGCAATTTTGTATCATAATCAAAAGGAGCGACAAAAGAGCGGCATATAATAAGAAAAAACAAAGGGCTTGGACCCGTGTTTTCTAACTGAGTCTATGGGCTGAAGAAGCGAAGACTCTGCAAGGAATTGTGATGAAAATGACGATTCGGATCGGGATTAGTTTATCCAATCACTTGGTACGTCAGGAGGGGAGAAGCTTTGCCACGAGGAAATGGTCCAATAACGCCAAATCCCACCTAATGCTTTCGAAAACCTACAAAGCCAGCGCCAATGAAACAACCTATCAGTTGAATGCTGACAACAAGAACAGAAAGGACATTCACCATTAATTAGGTGGTTGCAATATTATATAACCTTTCCATGAGAAAAAGAACTGCAATGCCCTTAGCAATTTGTAGAAGCACATCCCAACATCTTCCCTTAATTTCCTACTTACCCTTGTAATCTATTAGCATTGCAATTCGTATGAAGGTCATAAGAAGAGCAAGAGGAATTGATGATGGCATGGACCCAGTCAAGGAAGCTGCTAGGGCTTGGTACTCGCATCGGTCTGGGTCGGAGCAGAAGCCTATTCGGGAACACTATGAGACGGCCTTGAGTCTGAGTCCTGGTCTTAAATCATCTCATTACAAGCTTGAAGCCATGAAGATGGCCAAATCCGAGCCTGATGCCACCGAGGCTTGGAGACATGATCGAGGAATCCGTAAGGAGGAGAATTCTCTGCTCGACTCGTATGAAATAGATGCTATATGCAGGCAGTTGGACCAGTTTATAGAGTACTGTCGGCAGGAAAAAGATGGTTATTCTAGAGCCAGAGCTCATCATCATCAACATCAGAAAAATAAAAGTAACGAGGGCAGCAAATTAGGGAGGAAAGTGAAGGTGCTTTGGCAGAGGCATGCGTTGATGTGTCGGACTCCTGAAGATGTCATGATCGACTCGATCGCACTCAAGACTCGCAGGGTGTCACCAGCCAGCTTCGCCTCGTCATCCTAGATCTTCTACTTCATCTGTTGGGTCATTGTACATGAAGGGTTCAGTACACTTTTACATCTTTTCTTGTGGGCATTTTACGCTAGTAATACATACGCCGGTGAAAGTCATTCGACTTGTGTGGGTTGAAATCCTGTCGCTCCCTCGTCATCTAATCGAGCAACTCTTGCTGCTAACGAGTATACATCTCATCAGACAGTGGCAAAATACTTGTGCCTGCAATGAACCCAAAATGTGTTCTTTCGTTCCGAAACAGAAAAAACCAGAGAAGAGAAAAAGTTAAGTATATCTTATGAAACTAAGATCTAGGTAGGTTTGCATGAGAATTTTCTTTAACATCCTCAAGTCTGCTCATACGTGAATCTGAGAGTCATACTGAACAGCCCCGGAGTGAGCTGATGTTAGTGATATGGCGATTGTTCTCGTTCATAAATTCTTGGTCGGGGCAGACCTACGAAGTGATGGTGGAGGCCACACCCATACTAAACCCTATCTTTGCAATCATCTAGTGGCCACGCCGATCGATCCCATTCCTATTGCAAACGTGTAAAGTTCACTCAAGCACGGCAAGTTTTCTAATGCATTTACAATCGTGCAAGACAATAAAACTCACGAAGTCGATTAAAACATAAGCTATCTAAAAATAAAATAAAATAAAGGACTTGGACCGTGGACATGAGTCACCCAGGAGTTACGTGCTTCAATTACAGAAGCTCGTATTCCTTATTGAACGATGCTACCAAAACATGCCACAAAATGGCAGCCGCTCTCTTTTACGGTCTCATTTTACCAAGGACCCCAAAACTGAGATCTCGACCAAGTTCAAGAATTAACGCTGCCATCCACAATAGGCACAAGGTTGCAATTTCTATCTGGAATTTCAAATAGCGATCATCAACAATCAAATAAAGTTTGTCCAACTGCTCCAATCACTCACAAATTGACTCGCTTGGCTGTATAGTTTATATCGGGTTAATCTCATGCTCCACCACCACTAGACACACATGCTTCTTCAAAAGAACATTGAAGAGCGGTCCTTGAAAACGAACATTATGCACTAACAATATCAGCATAGACAACAAACAAATCAACAAACATACGGAAGGGTGGCAGGCCGGAAGCAAAAGCAGCAATCACACAAGCAGTTAAAAGATAGTTAAATAGTCAAGAGAAGAGAGATTTCTCCTTAATCATTGACATTGAAGATAGTTTACTTTTCTAGGCAGTATCATTCACAACAGACGCTAAATTGCAGGCAGGAGCCCAAATAAAAACTAGGAATGCATTTCGGATCAAACCTAAGCCATTCAAAATATGTTAGCCATAACTGCATTTTACAGAAGACAGGACGAACTGAGAATAAAAAGGAGCTTGACCAAGCAAAAGCTAAAACCAAGATTCTAAACAAGCTACAATAACGTCTACCGCATCTTTGCTCGCTTAGGCATGCCACCACTAGGACCAGCTCTACCCTTCCCAAAGGCCTTCATCTTCCTCCTCTTTCTCTCCTCCTCACTGTCAGATTCATCACCTTTCTCTCTATCTGCATTGCTTGCTTCTCTCTCCAACTCCTCCCATGTCTTCCCCTTCTCTTCCTCTGAATCTTCTTCTGAATCTTGGTCATCATCCTCCTCAGACTCCACCAACGACTCACTATCAGAGGCATCTTCTTCTGAATCAGATTCGGACTGCACATCAGATGGTATATAACCTTGGTCTGATTCCTCTGATTTTTCACTATCTGAGTCACTG
This sequence comes from Angophora floribunda, assembly GCA_014182895.1. Classification (NCBI taxonomy): domain Eukaryota; kingdom Viridiplantae; phylum Streptophyta; class Magnoliopsida; order Myrtales; family Myrtaceae; genus Angophora; species Angophora floribunda. The sequence goes on from CM024714.1 coordinate 14,500,875, forward strand.
ACTTCCAAATTCAAAAACTCCCAGCCCCCATCATCTATGAAGCTTTGTGGATCATCAGTTATGGTCTTCAATATCTGTCGCCAGTTCAGATTCAATCTGCTTTCATAGTACTTGATGTCTGTTGTGTCAAGCCATTCCTTGATTCCATCAAGAGATGTAGAAGGGATGGAATCAATTCTAAGTACATCCCGCTTGAAGTCCTTGAAAACTATAGTCATATCAAAGTTCTTCTGTCCAAGACCAACTCTCTCCAAGTTCACAATCTCAATCTCGCTCAGTGTCACCACAAGGAAAGGAGTCTCTATTAGTTCCACCAGGCAGGTTGAAGTTGGAACAATGAAAGCTGAAGCCTTGTAGGGAACCCCATGAAAGCCAAGCTCTCTTAGAGGCTGATCGAATTCAAGGTCCAGGCCACCAAACTGGGGCTGGCCCCAGAGATCATTTACCCGGTTCACAAAGTTCTGGAAATCCATGTTAATCTTGTTCTTCCTATCTCTCTCCCGTTGCTCCTCTTCAATCTCATCAGGGTCATAGGCAGATCTCTTCCCACCACCTAAGGTTTGGACCACATCCATCACCTCAACATAGAACTGCACATCCTTGGTTTTCCGGTTACCGACCATTATATGATTGTGCAGGTGAAAATGCAAAAGGGTTATCATCTCCTTCTCTGCCGGCTGGAAAAACGCATGTTTAATATTCCCAAACATGATATCTACACGCTCATCCTGCCTGGTTGTAGAATACCGAAAACCATTAACATGAGCCTCAAGTGTACCAGGTATCTTTCTTCCACGACCTCCAAAAGCTGGACGGATCCAAAGGTCAGACAACTTTATCGGCTTCATTCTGTTCCCTGCAAGTTGGAGTTTCTCTTGAGTAACTAAGGTTGCCCTTTCAGCTCTCTCGGACTCTCTAGCCATAACTTGTCGTCTGAGAGTTTTTATTTGCTGCACGACTTCACTTATGTGCCTGGAGTCCTTGGAACGGAAAGCTACCTCCTTCAAATAGATAGAGCCTTGGAACTTCGAGGTGTTGCTGTCATGAGGATTGAAAGGAGTTCCAGGGACATTAAAAATAATCCGAATGTAGCAGTTGCGATTGGTGTCCTGCTGGCTTGAGACTGTCCTTATGGTTGCGACATGGAACGGGACTATACTACCATATATAGGCAAAAGAACAGCTTCATTCTTCTGGTCAACCTGAATCATGGAATCTCTAGGAGGTGGTAAATCATTCACACTTTTATAAGCAACAAGGTCTGTCGAAGTCTTGGCAGCATTCCTGTTGTCTCCAGCCCCGGCACGTCCACCAGCAAGCCGCCGTGCAGTTTCCTCATTTTTTTGACGAGCCAATTCCGCCTGGTGCTGCCTTCTTAGCTCCTCCTTTGATTCCTGGTTATCTGACCTCAGTGTTGTCTTGGACATGAATGCGTCCACACCATTAGCCTCAGGTTTGGCTTTCGGCCTTTCCTCCTCTTCCTCATCCTCATTGAATGAGTAAGCCACGTCCTTCACAGCTTTAGAGCTCATATGAGTGGCAACATCTGATTTTTCTTTTCCAACAATGATTGTATCAGCAAGCAGCATAGAGAAATTTTGATTCTTCGGGTTGTTTGTCTGGTTCTGCAAATTCTGGAAACCAAGTGATACATTAAAGACCATGTTTTCTTTGATAATTCTCTCATTTTTGGCATTAATATTCAACCCTGACTCCCGAAATTCAAGACCCATTCCCGTCCCAGCTGACTTCGTCAAGTTTGGTAGTAGTTCAGGAGCATCCTTCTCAACTACTGACAAGGCTGCCTGATAGGCTGCATTGAGCTTGTTCCCAGACTTCAACATGCCAATTGCTGCTTCATGGGCCTTTAGAAGCACTTCATATGCTTTACTCTGCAGAGGATTGGCATCAATCAAGAATGTCCTTGCGCAATTAGAGCAGTAACTGTTATAACGAGATCCAACTGCGCATATAATCACGCTTGCAGAATCATAATACAGCAATTCGTCATTGCTGGCTGCACTGGGCCTCAGATCAAATTCTCCTCCACTCTGGAAAATAGGAGGATAGCAAATATCAATGCTATCTACCTTCAGCTTTACCTTAGCTCTAGATGGATCCAATATGGCTTTCTCAGTTTCATCCATCAAAGATGAATGAGTCACTTTCTTCTCCTCATCAATAACATTCTCTAGCTTCGGAACCACATAATTCTTCAACACATTAGCTGTCAGATGTGCTGCCTTTTTCACATTTAAAAGCTCAGCATCATCCTTGACAGCAAACAAGTCAGACAACCCATTGGTTACATCACTGAGCTGAAAATCAGCAGCCTTAAGCTTCTCTGCCCATGTCTCCAAAAGCTTACCTTCAGGAGCCTCTCTTGCTATATGCCCGACAACAGGTACTTGTTGACCATCTGCCTTCGAAAGAGAGTGGATGGCACTGAAAATTGTCTCCATTAGTGCAGTCCCATCATCACTTCTCGCCTTCACATGAATAACAACTTCAGCTCCCACAGCTTCCTTGGCAGTTCTTTCAACAGGTCGAAGTACATCTGCCTTCTTTTGGCTGCATAAAAAGTGGATCTGCTTCTTCATGAAAACCATTATAGTCTCTGGGAACTCATAACCCAGCAACCACATGTTTAAAGCTGAAGATTTGAGATACCGAAGGTCCTCTGAATTAGGAGGCGCAGCGATTGCCAGAACATCAGAAGAACCCCACAAGTCATTCCTGTGGTCATCCCAGTGAGTATAAAGAGTCTTCAAACGCTTGGCAAAATTGTCCAACTGAATCTTATACGCAGGTCCAGCTGCTGCAGCCTTTCCATTAACATTTTGACCATTTCCACTTCGATGATCGCCCATTTACAAACACCGCACTTAACACCAGCCTGATAAGAGGCAAATGAGATACAAATCAACACAAAGCAATAAAAGCTTCTTATTTTTATAGTAATCGGACAGACGACATAGGACACATAGGAAGAAAATTCTTAGCAGAGATGATATTTTCCTTATCAAGTATGAAAATAAACTTGTGGCTGAACAGGGTCAAGGTTTATCAATGTTTCAAGAGATTGAACCAACCACGTATTCGTAACGTCAGCAGGCTCATAGCACTGTATTTCAAAGAATTTATGCATTGCATGCAAAGAAATTATGTGTCATAAATTCCGATCTACTCTCCCTTTTTTCTTTCCCATGTTAATCCCTCTCAAATAAGAAACAGTATCGAGGCTAATGCAAACAGCCTTTTACAGTAATTCATACATAGTCACGGCGTCAACAATTTTATGGCAATTAAAAATGCATAAACAAATGCAAATATATAACTATTCATATCTATACTATCTTTTAAGGGAGAGTTTAGATGTAAATTTTGTCTCTTTTTTCAAAAGTCCAAAATATCCCTACAAAATTTAAGACGCGTTAGGTAATAGTTTGTTAATTGTAATCTAATGGGCATAACCATCCAACCTGATGTGCGGGTGTAGCCCAAGTCAGATCTAGCACATTTTTAACCACTAGATGAGCGATTTGTAGATCCACAGGAAGACAGGCAGCCACTGCTTTGCAACATTATGGAACAGATCAGGAAGTCAAGGCTACATAATTAAAGTGGCATCTCAATTTATATACATCCCTTCCCTTCACAAGGTTAATTGAATAAAAAATTAAGATCAAAGGTACATATAAATTCAACCATGAGGCCACAATTTCCGCGGGAAAAAATACTAATGACGATATTTGTCCACGGAAAAGTAAGTCAGCTACTGCTACAACATAACTTTCAAACAAAAACAAGCCCAAAATTTTTCATTATCTCCGGTTGGTTCATTTCTCCCAGCATTATCTTCCACATATTCCTCCAGCATATTCAGATAAACACCCCTTCTACTCCGCCAACATAATTATCCTACTTATTGAAGAGCAAACGATCCCAGAAATCAACGGCATACCAGGCTGCGTATTCCCTTCCCTCTCAGTCCCACACGGGTCGGCAATTACACTCCTTAGTCCTTAACACAGCCACCCTATCCCACACTAAGTAAATCGTCCCCTTCAAGCAATACCAACAGTTAATCAAAACTCGGAAACATCTCCCCCGGCGGTCAAAATCCAGCAAAAATCCCTCATTTCGAGCAAAACCCTAAGCGCACCTCCAGAAACGACACGAAACGAACTACAACATGAAGAAATCGAAGGAATAGCCAAAACGCAAAACGATCGAGGACCGACGCCTCGCCCAATCGAGCGAAGAAATCGACTGCTACTCGATCGAAACGCAGAGGGGAGCAACGGAAAAACAAGAACAGAGCGAGAATCGCGAGAGGAGAAAGGCGTCTACCGTTCTCCCGGGACCCGTTTCGTCGACGGAGGAAGAGGAGGAAGATGGCGGCGGCTCCGTCGTCTCCGGCCACCGTCCGATTTGCCGATGCAGGAGGAGGAGGAGGAGGAGGAGGGATTTCGCAAGGGGGGAAGAGAGAGTGATGGTGGGAGGGAGAGAGGGAACGGAGTGTGCCCTAGACACAGAGCTGAAATGGAGCGAGGGAATTCGGTAACATATAAAAGAGAAGGCAGAAAAAAAAAAACCCTCCAAAATATAAAAATACGAACAGGAATAATAACCTACGATATTAGTCTTAAAAACATTTCTTTGGGATATATTTATTAGATGTCTTACAGCTTATCACGAAAAATACAATTGAATTCTAAAATTTACAAAAAGTACAATTGAATATTAAAACTTGTTAATGCAATTGAGTCATTTCAATAACTTCATCTAATTTGATTTAACAAAAATGCTAACGTGACATTTTTAATATTTTAAATTTCTCCTATATAATTAAAACAATGTCATTTTGATCCAAATAGGGCTTTTTAATACAAATGTGTGTTTAAATTAAATTTTAAAAAAAAAAAGAAGAAGCAAGTGACCAGGACAAGCGATACCCTTAGCCAAGGCTAGGCAAGGGCTAACAACCCTCGTCCGATCTATAGGGGAGGGCCACACCTCTTGCCTACAATCGTCAAGGGTTGTCGGCCCTTGGCTAGGGCTTAGAGACCCTGTCGATCACTCCCCCACCATCGTCGGGCAATGATGGGGTGATGAGTGCTCTCACCGCTCACTTCTTCTTCTTTTTCTTTTTTTAAATTATTATTTAAGATTACCTTTATTTTTTATTTAATTTTAAATAAAATTTGTATTAGAAATCAAATTTAGGCTAAAATGACATTGTTTTATTCTTATATTTCATGTTTTATTTACATCATCACTATATATGAGAGAAAAAAAGATTAAAAAAGTCACATCAGTATTTTTTATTAGTCAGGTTAGATGAAGTTAACAGTAGGATTTGATTGCACAAATTTAATACCTTTAAAACTTTTTAGAACTTGATTATACTTTCATGATAAATTTGAGAATTTCTATTGCATATATCCCTTTTTTTTTTGTTAATAATAGGAAAAATCCAAACTAATACATGTGTAACGAATTTACCCAAAACTAATCATTAAAAACTCTAAATTAGTATATTGTTAATTGTTACATGTTTTCAATTTAGCAATTTTATGAGAAATTGACAAAGGTAAATTTATCTTGAATGTACTAGTATGGCATTTTGAAAAAATTTAATTTGTGATAAATTTATCGTATGTGTATCAATTTAATAATTTTCATAATATTAATCCTTTTTTTTATAATGCACCGGCACATATTAATGATTTAATCTATAGCGATACAGTGGAAATGGGCAATTTTATTTTTCTGGTAATTGCTTACGTCTTTTTCAAAATGCCCTGCGATTTCTACATTAAAAAGTGGGCCCTCAACTTAAAGTCAAAGTTTAATTTTGTCATAAACTTTTCTTTATTTAAAAAAGAAAATCTTCTAGACTCACACCCTCGTCCCAAATCTTATCCCATATGTTCAAATATCAATACTAGTTTCTTTAAAATTATCAATATTATTGACTAATTGAGGATTCATTTCTATCTTCATCAAGACTTTGTAAAGTCTATATATAGGCTTAAGTCAATAATCTTGATGAAAATGGTCGCGATTATTGGACGGGTACTATCGTGAAAGTTAGGATTAGTTTTTTTAGGAAGTAACCCTTAAAAATGTTATACCTGTGTAAAAATCTAAATGTTAAAATTCAAAGGAAAAAAAATTCAAATGCATGGAATATAACTGCCACGTCTCCTCGTCCCTTCCAAGTTTTGACTTCTCTTTTTTCTTCTTCTACTCTCATTCCTCTAGACATATTTATGTTTCTATAAATTTAAATTTCTCATTGGAGTACAAATTAGTAGCTTTTATATTTAAATGATCTAGGTTGTAAAATTGCGCAATTTCGCCCACAAATGAATTCTTGTCTTCTGACAAAAAAGAGAGAAGGAATTATTGTCCTAATAATTATACCATCTTTCACTTATATACAACTATTAATCCAAAACAAAATTACAATTTCATTTTTATTCTTTACCATTAATATTACGAGTTTGGTCATCATTGCGGACTCTTCTCAACTCAATCTCAATCGATTGATCTTCTCCATAATATAGACCTCGATCTAGTGATTTCAATGGCCAAAAAAAAAAAAGAGTGCTACTATAATGTTCATACCCGCGAGGTAGTTCGATTGGTTAAGATGGCAAGCTTTAGCCTTTTTTGGAAAATGAGTCCAAAAATCCTCCCAAAGTGGTGCCAATTTCAAAAGACGATTAAACACGATGACTTTGCCTCAACAGACCCCTTGAACTTATTGCGGAAGAAAAAATTTGCCAACCATTGAGCACGTGAATCTCACGTGCACAATTTTGTGCAAATGAAAAGGCTATTTCTGCCCTAAAATTACAAACTAATGCATGAAATTCGAAAAATGGAAAATAAATTTATAACCACAAACCTCAGAGAGAGAGAGAGAGATAATCTTTTGTCTATGCTGATTGTGATCTCCACTCATAGTCATATCACGTGAAGATGTGATTGTTTAACAGCGTCTTCCATTGTTTTGTCTATGTCTTGTCTTAATAAGAGAACTAGAGATCAACCTCAACCTCTGTCGTTCCCACACATGCATTTGAAAGCGCATCGCCTGACGATCTCTCTCTCTCTCTATACGCAAGCGTGACTCGTGGCGGCAACGGCTATCGTTCATTCGCTTGAGCCCGACAAGGACGCTGGGCCCTCGCTGCTGGTGCATGGCCGATGGCACCATAACTTCAAGACGGAAATACCATTGCGAGAGATTCATGCGCTCTCGCCGGCCCACGGTGTGCTTAGGCGGAGAGCGACTGAGGGGCGCAGGAGGCGTCGTGGAGGTTCTTCATTAGAGGAAACATCCAACGAGGGCGGGCTTGCGCATGAGTCCTGGAATCACTGGCGCCGCCACCAATCTCGATAATAGTAGTAGGTAGAGGTCGAGTGCGGGATCGATATCAGATACATGCGGGATGGCTCGAATTGCGAGGGGTTTACCAGTGCAGCCAAGGCTCGTGATAGGGGGTGTGCAGGAAGAACCATTCGAACCGAGATCTTCCGGGACCTGGAATCGGACTGCCCAGACCGGACTGGACTGGACCGATTTATTTGTTTATTTTAATTCGTTTTATTTCTTAAAGAACACTTCACTAGATCCCTTCTTTGCCTCCTCTTTCCCTCTCGCTTCTTGCCTCTGAGTGATCTCACGCCTCGCTCTTTCCCTCTCTTCCCTCGGCTCTCGCTCAACTCTTCAACGGCGGCACCTTCTCTCATCTGAGTCGCGTCCCTTTCGCTTAAGCTCAACGCCTCCTTCTCACGGTCTCATCTCGAGCTCGAGTCTCGTCCCCTTTTGATTAATGAAGCAGCAGTTGCTTGCTGGGATGAAGTCCATCCTTCGGCTAAGTTTTGGAGACTCGAACCGATGTATGACTACTCTCTATGACTCTCTCTCCTCGTGTTTTTTCCCTTCTTTTCTTGTCAATCGTAGTTTGCATATGTGGTATCTTTTCCTTAGTTTTTGGCTTTAGGCGTGATGAAGAAACCGAAATGAGGCGAACTCATTTTGCCTGAAGCTAAAAATGGTCAAAGTTCTCTGCCTCCAAGACTCGGTCAATTTATTAACCGAAACTAAAAACGATCACCTCCGAGCATACTCTTCCGCAGTGTCTTCCCCATCCGCTCCTTTCACCCACCTGACTGGGAGCTGATCACCCTTAATTGGTGAGCCGGCCTCAGCCAGTGGAGTGGGTGCGTGGAGGAGACGTGGGCTGGGATAGGAGGAAGGCCCATCGTTGAAAGTTTGAGGCATGCTGGGCCATGTTTTTGAACTGTTACCTCCACGCCATTTCTTCTTAATTCATCTTCAGTCATATATTTACTACTCGTCAAGACAATCCGCTTTATTGTCGTCAAAAGTATGAAATGTGTCGCTCATAATAGGCCTGTCAAGTGGCAGATCGAGTTAGGTAAAAAATGATATGATCTAAATTAACTCACATTTTAACGATTCATACCCATCTCGACTTAATTTGGACTTCAAGTCTTGATAATTTTTCTTCTTAAATTGTTGTCTCTAAAGAATGGTCCACGAACCAGCTGGTCAAGTCAGTGAGGAAGCTCGAGTACTCTAGTTGGCTAGCATTTTGCATATGTGGCTGAGCACCGCACTAATGGACAAGAACACTTGCCAAGACGGGTTCAGGGGTTGGGTTATGAACGGGAGCATGATGGGACGAAGATTGGTGGATCTCGCCCCACTGCTGTCGTGAACAATTATGCTTTCAGAAATTGACCGGCCACGGTGGTGGGAGCACGATTGTTAGCTTTTCAGGTGCTCCAATGTAGTTTCAAATGAAGCTCTCATTTAGCTTCTTCTTGTGGTGCTCCAATGTAGTTTCAAATGAAGCTATTCTAAGCTGTGGACCAAAAGGGTTATGCTGCAACATTGTGATAAGTTTAATGCTGATTTTCTGACAATGGCATTAGGATACAAAGTTTTAACAGAAGAAAAACCCTCAAGGTGCACAAGCACCTCGACTATGAACAATTAAGTCTGAGTATCAAACCAAAAGCCTAAAAGCTTACTTGTTGAACTTGAGCACATAATGACTCAAACTGAGTTTCCGTACAACAAATATTTCCACTTATAGTTGGACATAAGCTTTGAATCTTGGCAGACAAAAGTTCATCAGGCTGCAAAAAAACAGGTGTTAACTCTTAAAAGGCATCGTTATACCCATAGAAAGGCGATAATTGTTATGGGCACTCCCCTTATCAATTAGAAATAGGTAAAGTTCAGGATGTATTAACACAAACTTTTCTACAGAAAATTTGTACCTTCTCTTTTGCCTTCTTACGCACGTAGAGGGAGAATGGATGGTTGAGTTCCAATTCCAATACTAGTTTGGATGGGAGTTCTGAAAGCAATTTTGTTTAAATTGTCACTTAATTGTTATAAAATGTGAAAATTAAAATATCTTATCTGCACTTTTTTTTTTGGGTCCGTATCTTATCTTCACTTGAAATGCTATTTTATGAAAATAGGAAAGGCAAGTCATTCTTTTTATTTCAAACTCAACTGTCGATGTCAACTTGTTGTGAAAACGAGAAGAAACAACGCGAAAAAAAAAAAAAAAAAGCAAAAGAAAAAAAGGAGGATGAGAGTCAATTTTCCCCTTGGTAAAATTGATAGATAATCCAATGCTGAGAATAAAAACAGGAAAATGATATAAATAGTTGTTTAAATTTAGTTCAATAAGTAATATAGTCCCTAAACTTTCAATTTGTTCAATGTGATTCTTGAATAATAACCTAATGTACAATATCGTTTTTGAATTTTCAATTTACTTTTGTTCAAGCTAGTTTCTAGATTATAAAAATGTTCAATGTGGTCCTTAAATTTGAATTAATAGAAGAATAATATTGAATATTTTTATATAGTCCAAATGCTAACTTAAACATATACAGTCCATGGACCGTATTGAATGGATTATTAGTTCAAGATGATATTGCATATATGTTAAAGTTCATGTATCATAATTGACCAAATTTTATATTCACGGATCACATTACACATTGGATCAATGTTCAAAAACTATTTGTGTCATTACCCTAATAAAAACAAACTGGCAATGGGTTAGAAAATGGATCAACTTCATACGCAATTTAGCTCAAATTCAAGTGGACTTTATCTTACCGACCCAAAAAAAAAGTAGACTTTATCTTGACAAAAAAAGTAGATCTTATGTAAGTCAACCCATTCAGACCTGCAACAAAAAGTGATTAAATCTATTTACCATCTGACCCATTGAAAATGAGTTAAACTGTGGGTCTACAACCCATATTGCCTCCTCTAAAAAGAAGGAAGATTTAGGCTCTTTTTTTCTCAGTTCATACTGAAAAAGAAAGCCATAAAACAAAAAGGAATTCCCTCTATCAGATAAATTGAACAATAGTCATTGAAATGAATTATTACATATAAAAGCATTCTATTGCTAAGAAATATCAAAGTAAACGGACAATTCTCTATTACTCTTATTGGAAATAATAAAAATTAACAAATTATTTTTTTAGATCGTTTATCTCTATTTTTCTCCTCTTCAAATTTAACTATTTATGGAGAAGCTTTATTTAGCTTTAAATGATTGAGAAACTGAATTGACCATGCAAATCTAATCTTTCATTAAGTGATTCACAAAAGTTTTGGGCCCTAAAGTTTCAAAATATTGCTAGTATCTTGAATTAGTATTACTTTGCTTTTGGTCAGGTGATAAATTTGAATAAATCAAGAGTTTTCTTTAGTAAGGGGTGCCCAATAAACTTGAGGAAAAATATGGCTTGAGGGTTCCAGAGATTGAGAAGACGAGAAAATATTTGGAGATTCCTTATGATTAAAGGTTGGAAAGAAATACATTGTCAAGAGTGAAAAGAACTATTGTCAAAAGTGGGAATATTCATTAAAGTTGTGGTCCAAGCCCTTCCCCAATATACCATGTCAATTTTCAAAATACCTTTGTTAGTTTGTAAGGCGACTAAGAGGAAAATAACTAAATTATGGTGGCAAAACAATGAAAGAAAGAAAGCAAGGGGAGCATTTGAAAAGTTGGGATGTGTTAAAACTCAGCAAAGGGTTTGAGGGAATTAGGTTTTTGAGACCTCATTTAACAAGGCAATGTTAGGGAAGCAAGCAAGGAGATTGTTGAATTCCCCTTCCACACTTTGAAGCCAAATAATTAAAGGAATCTACTTCCCAACTAGTGATTTCCGGAAAGCAGGAAAAGGAATACACCCCTCATGGGGTTGGCAGAGTATACTTTCTAGTCGAGCTCACATTTTGCTTGATGTGATGTGGACTCTTGAGAATGGGGAAAAAATCAAAATGAAAGAGAATAAATGGTTGAAAAGAGGAGTACTAGAAGGACCCGCAAATAGGCAAAACCTCTTAAAGATTGTTGATTTGATCCTGAAACCAAAAGTAAGATGGAATTTAGCCCTTCTAGGAAAATCATTTGATGAACAAATAGTGAAGGAAAATATTGCTATTCCGTTAAATAATATTCTAAAGGAAGACAGATTAGTGTGGACAAACACCAAAGATGGGACATATTCTGTCAAAAGCGGATATCATAGTAGTAGGAAAAATCTTGAGGGTATAATTCAGAACACAAAACCTTCCTCATATCAAACCCCCTTATCACTTTGGAGTAAAATTTGGCACATTCAAGCCGACCTAAAGATCAAATATTTCCTATGGGTGGCTTGCCGGAACGCTCTCCTTACTATTGAAAATTTATTCAAGAGAAGGGTTGTACCCAAACCAATTTGTGCTATTTGTCATCAATCACTAGACATCGTCGAGCACTTGCTTTTGCTTGCCTTTGGACAAAGGAGGTGTGGTCTAGCCTTGTTTTGAACATGAACATACAAAGTTAGGGATTAACAAGAGTAGATGACTAGCTAGGGGTGTGCAAAAATACCGAGAACTGCCCTGATAGCCCGAAACTGGACCAAACTGGCCTAGAAACGGCAGTTCCCAGTTCTAAATAATGGGAACCGATGAGTATTGGTCCGGTTCCCGGTTCTAGGTATGAATATGTATGTATGTATGTATATGTTTTAAAAATTTTGTCTCTCTCCTCTCCCTCCCCTCCCCCCCACTTTATCTCTACTTTTCTCTCTCTCTTCAATTACAACACTCTCTCTTCTCTTTCTCCTGCGTCCCTTGTACAATCAACACAATCTCTAAACATTCATGTTAATTTACTTTATCTCTACTTTTCTCTCTCTCTTCAATTACAACACTCTCTCTTCTCTTTCTCCTGCGTCCCTTGTACAATCAACACCATCTCTAAACATTCATGTTAATTTCTTTATTCTTGGTGAGTTGGGTTCCAAAAACCTTCAAAGAAATTGTCTGTCATTATTCTTTTGTTCTCCATTCTTGATTTTTTACTATACTTCACCATTTGTGTTTATTATCTTTCATTGCCTCATTGGATCAAATCACCTCGAACTATATTTGCGTCCATTTTCTCTCTAGAGAGATGTGGATCTTCTCTCCACCATATTCGTTGTCTCAGCCCACCTCTCGCTCCCCCTCTCTCCCCTCACCCTCCTTTGCTCCACCTTGTCGTCACCGAACCATCTTTGTCCTCTCCCACCACTAGTCCACCCTAGCCGATGATCCATGCCCACCCTTCCCCTCCTCCGCCCCTCCCTACCGCTTCACCTCTCTCAGCTAGTTCCATGGACCCACTCTGGAATCGGATCGTCGGTCCAGTCCAGTTCCCAGGTGGGTCCACGGAACCAACGGGCGGTTCCCAATTCCAATTTTTCAGAACCGGTCCTTAGTGAGTGGTTCCTGATTCGAGGGTAGAAACTGCCCACCTGGACCATGCACACCCCTAGGACTAGCTGCTAAATTACAAAAAATTTATGCTTTGACATTGTGGCTGATTTGGAAGGTAAGAAACAACTTTGTCTATAGGAAGTGCAACCTTGAGAAGAAGCTGTACAACCATCCTAAGCATTCATCAGAACACAACAGACAAACTAGGAAGGAAGGAAGGAATAAGAAACCAGACATACCTCAAATCTGGAAACCCCCAAATGTAGGAACCCTTGAGCTCAATGTTGACGGCTCTTTCATGGAAGGAAGGATGGAAGGAGTAGGGGCTTGCATGTGTCAAGATGCGGATGGAGTTCTAGTGGATGGGTTTGCTTGCATGATTCCAACATCATCGATGATCTAGGTAGAAGCTGTTGTCGTCTTGCAAACCCTAGAACATATCTCCATGCAAAGAGTAGAGTCATTTGTACTTGAGTTTGATTTTTTGGAACTAGTAAGTGCAATATCCAACTCATCCACAGATCAGTTTGAGTTTGACCAGGAGGCATGTGTGTATTTGGAGAAGATTTGGTAGTTGCTGATGGGCTTCTCAAAATTGGACGTCATTTATTGCACAAGAGGAGCGAATCGGGCCATAGGTTGGGCTACTAAAACTTAGCATTGCTCTGGCCTTCATTCTAATTGGGTTGTTTCACCACCTTCGGCCTTGTGGACCATACAATGTTCTAATGCTTTGTTTGTGAACTTGGACTCAATTTTCTCATAATTAATGAAACTACTTTTCATGACAAAAAAATGAAATACCAACAATTATTCTTTTTTGATCTCAAAGGAGCCATGTCTTGTTTCCGCATTCAATTCAACCTCTATCTTTTCCTCCTTTCTCAATCTCTCTACCTGCAAGGATATTATTTTAGAGCAACTTCTAGTTTATTTGCGGCCAATATCAAGTAAAATAAAATATTTAGGTTAAAAAGTCCAACTTAAAAATTTGAGTTGATAAATGGAGAGGGATCGCATAAAATTAAAAAGCATATAACATCCGTTGTCACGCGACGTGGGACAATATCTCGACAAAATTACTCAAATTTATTCTTTCATTGAATCCACTTGCCACCTCATTGTTACATTCCAAGTATTGACAATTTTCGTGATTTTGACTCAACGTATGTTTTAGCTTGGGCATGATAACATGATAGCTAATATCCAAAGTAGTATCGACACCGACACGCAACACGTGACACAACATGTCAATACGTTGTTTTTAAAAAATTAGAAAATTCCAATATGTTAGGACACATTGTATATTAAATGTATACTTTTATATATGCATGATAATCAAATTAATTTGATTCAAATTCACCAATAAACAAATCATTAAAAAAGAAGAAGCTTAGAATGAATTTACATTGAAACATTAATCTACAATTTGTTAATAACTTTCATTGTTTCAATTTAACAAATTCAACTATAATCCAATAATCAATAAAACTTGAAGAAAAATACAAGCAATTTATGTTATGGACTCACGCACTAGAGCGTGTCGGAAGAAAAGAGAAAAACAAATTTGACGGGTGAATTGTGTGTCACTAGAAGTGAAAGTCAAAAGAGAAAAGAAGACTACATTTTTCTTTTTTTCCCAAATTATTGTTATTATTATTTTTATTTTATCTTTTTACATATTTACATTTTAACCCTTCATTTATCGGAATTTTTTAAAATTGACCTATGCGTGTTGGAATTCCACACTCGAGGGTTGGAAGATGTTGGGAGAGTTAATTAGGTGTCGGATTTTTCGACACGCATTAACTGAGTGTTGGAGAGTATCAGAGAGTGTCTGACATGATATCAAGGCTCCCAAAAAGATCGTCGTCTTCTTAGCTGATATCTACATCAATTGTTACCTTATCTTCATACAAATTTGGAGCATGGGTTCTAATCAAAGCAAGAAAACAACTGAACATTTACTTAAATTATTTATGAATAAGATGTCTAATAAAATGTAAGAGCAAGGTAGTTGATATTGTCCAAAAATTTTAAAAATATTGTATTTTTGTCAATTCAATTCTAAACCTTTTAATTTTGTCAATTGAGTCTCTTTTCATGTTTTTTTTTTTCAGTTGAGTCTATTAGGTCAATTTTGGTAGGAAATCACCGATGTAGATATCCTAAGTGATGTGGCTGGTGTTAACATGGATAATTTTTAATAATATCTTAATATTTTTCGAATTTATTTATTCTTTTCACTTTCTTTTGCTTTTTTCTTCTTTTTCTTTTTTCTCCCTTTTTCCCCCTCTTGGAGACCGGCCAAAGGGGGCCTCACCCTTGTCGACCACTAGTGAGGCTAAGCCTCAACCTTGCCATCATTAGGCGAGGTCGAGCCTCGCCAAATCTAGCAACATTAAGCCTTGCCTAAGGTCGATCTTGTTGGCCCTTGCCTTTGGTTGGTCATTGGCCATCATTTGAAGCCTACGACTGGTTAAAGAAGGAAGAAGGGAGGAAAAAAAAAAAAAAAAAAAAAAGGAAAATGAAAATAATAAATAAATAAATTCAAAAATATTAAAACATTACAAACCGCATACACCATATAGAACGTTTCTGCTTTCAAATCTATTGGCGAAAATTAGCCGGATGAATTTTAATTGGTAAAACATGAAATTTTATGACTTAATTGGTAGCATTCAAAAATTTATAATTGAGTTGGTTAAAATGCAATAGATTAAAATTTTTTGGACAATTTATGTAAGCACTGTAAGAGTATGTCTCGGACTTTTTTTCATTTAAGTTTCAAGTATAATGTATGTAGCTATTACCTTATACGTTATCTTTTGTATTTCTAGAAAAAAACGAGAGAGAGAGAGAGAGAGAGAGTTTTCTTTTGTGCCAATTCACGACCCAACAAGATGGCTTGTTCGAAAAATTAAGCTCTCATATCCCATCAAAGTCGACCTCGAAGTAATCATGTAAGAAAATTATATATCCATCCTTCATCAAATATCACCGTAACTATCTCTATGATCGAATGACTCGTTAGATTTTCAAAATTACATTTGTAGCTACTTTGTTGAATATGGTCGTAACTTTAGATGTTAATTTTTCTTAATTTTGTACCCTACATTTACCCCCAAAAAAATCATAAAATTTCAAATTTGGAGGACAACGTCAATAGTAGAGTATATGTTTTGTAGGTTCCACCTCTTTTTATGCGGCAAAGGAATCTAGCATTTGTAAAGATCCATATGGAGGGCAAGTACTAGGACAAGAATTTTAGAGATTATAATGAACCTTTAGTTGAGTCTTATCGAAGCTACAAAACCATTCGGAGAACAATTACCCAATTAATCTTAAATCTATTTTATGGATACCAATTCAATTATAAAATTTTCAATTTTACTAATATAGCTGAAATTCAATGTAATCCTTCCAAGCCTATTGCTACCGGAAATTTCATGCAAAAATTTGGAATATATTGGTAAATTTTGCACTGAATTGACATTTATGCAATAGATTTAGGATTGAATTGGTAATAATTTTCCCAATTGTTGGAGATGTCATTGGAGCAATTGGTGCTTGGCCATTCTTTATAAGCAGGTTGTCAATATCAGTTTACTGTGTATGATTTTCCAAAATTTACATTGTCAAAAGCTTGATTATTTATCAACATTTTCCTTTCTAGATTACATAGATACATTTGAGAAGTGCCTTCGACCTTGGATCGATCAATGAAGGTTAAGGGTTCACCAGGATGGGCAGCTGGGACACAACTACTTGAAAAAGATCCAAGTTGCCCATTGGAGAATTATTTTCATTAAATCTTAGACAAGCATATTGCAATTTAATTAGCTTCTTGAATATTGTATGTTACGGATTTACAAATGTTCTTACATTTTTCCTAATAAAATATTTTACAAGTGAGCTTTTTATCGTGCATTTCAATTTTTGAATATGAATCTCAGGTAATAAATGGCAACAAATAATTGTAACTAGAGTTTAGATCATGAATAATTTTTTTGCCTCAATTTCGAAAACCGAACATAAGTCAATTTATTAGGAAAACTACAAAAAAGTTATAAATCGATTGTACAAATACCAATTTAGCTTAAACCTTTTGATAATTTGCTAATCTAATCATTTCAACTAATTTTGACCAGAAATTATCGACGTGAACACCAGTGGTATGTGAGGCAAATATCTTTGTTTCAAAACATAAGCTACAAGTTCAAATTATTTTGCCCAAAAAGATCACTATAGGAGACAAATATTTCTGTCCTTATGACAAAATTTTGGAACTTAAGTAATTGGCCACAAATCTGCACTTTAAAAGAAGATATGACAACTAATTAATTTGTCACGACAAATATCAATTAGAGATAAATTTATCTTTTGCTCTTAAAAAAAAGCTATAGAGGCAAGGCAAAAGGGTTGTTGCTATAGTATGTTATAAGAGGCAAAATATTCGACATATAAACTAATCGACCATCAAATACATTCCGTGATTAGCGTATGCAAGATACTTAATTTATTCGCCACTAAAAACTTCAGAGCCAAATTATCGATCTCTAGAGGCAAATTTCTATCGTCTCAAATTCCCAAATATATCGTAGTGAATGATCCAATTATTCTTAGGCAATTCTCATCATTTGTGTACAATAATATGAACAAAAATTCGTATGTTACATGCAGCAATATCATAATAATATAATTAAAAATCATTACGCGGTGCGGGGAAGCTACATTGGTTGACCGAACCAAAGTCACGTACACCTGCATAATCAAATATTAATCGATCTATCACTACTAAAACAAAAGAAGAAATCAGAATCAGTACACTGCCAAGAACTTGAGAAAGTGACAATGAGCTCTCAGCGGCCCTCTCATCACCAAATTGACATCTTTAAAAATCAGGAAAATTATTCAAAATGTCATAAACTTATAGTAGAGCAGCCGATTCAATCCTAAACTCTTCAATTTTGGCAATTTAGTCCTAAAATTTTTAATGTCAATGTAATATTTCTGGTCAATTATGTGAAGTGACCACTACATTAATGATTTTCAGTCAAAATTGACTGGACAAACTTAAGTTGGTAAATTGTCAAAATGTTTAAAATTAAATTAGCAAAACATCCAAAAGTTTTGAATTGAATTGGCTGCTGTAATATAGATTTAAGGCATTTTAAACAATTTTTGCATGAAAAAGACGGCCTCATGCTGTACCTTGCTTTACTATAAAGAGAGGCCTTGTCTTTTCTTCCCCTGAAGACCTGTTCACGAAGAACAGTTCAAAATGTTCATGCCTCGTCCAGCTTCCCGTTGAAACTTTCTTCGTTTTCTTCTGCTGCTTCTCCTTATATGTGCCTGCAAAAGCACAGCTGCAATACACGCTTTCTTCTACGAATCAATCAAAACCGACCTTAACATTATTTTAATGCGATTATCACCTCCAATGCCGATCTATAAAAACCCATTTCGCATTCCATCTTCTCTGCATCATCCACTCGGTTTCTCTCTTACTTCCATATCGCCTTCATCTTCTTCCAGGCTCTCACTCTCAAGCGATTTCGCATTTTCTTTCTTTCTACCCTCTTGTCAGCTCCTGTCCTGGTTCATTCCTGGAAACGAAAACTATGGAAACCTCTTTCGGCTTCTGCATCATTCTCTTGCTCATCACCATGCTGAACTCGGGTTCGGCAACTCTTCAAGTGGGATTCTACCGCCCCACTTGCCCGTCTGCAGAGTCCGTCGTTCGAAAAGCTGTGAACAAGGCGGTGGCCAGAAATGCCGGCATTGGCGCTGGGCTTATTAGAATGCACTTCCATGATTGCTTTGTTCGGGTATGCAAACACTTGCTAACCACATTTCAGAAGTAGTATTAACAATCTTGATTTCAATAAGTCGTAGCGACCATAAACTTTTCCTATCAAAAGCGTTCTCCTGATATTTTTTATTACAAAGGATATTTTTTAGATGTGAGTATAGAGTACATTTCACATTTCTATCACAGGTCGCAGATGCATTTCAACAATACTGATAAGGTTCGTGTTTTTTGATACAATAATAGGGTTGTGATGCATCAATTCTACTTGATTCAACACCGGGCAACCCAACTGAGAAGGATCATCCTGCGAACAACCCAAGCTTACGAGGCTACGAAGTCATTGACGAGGCGAAGGCTGAGCTAGAGTATTTATGCCCCCAGATGGTCTCTTGCGCCGATATTCTCGCGTTTGCGGCCCGTGACAGTGCCTACAAGCTCGGCAGCATTAACTATGCGGTCCCAGCCGGTCGCCGTGATGGACTAGTCTCCCTCATAGCCGAGCCGTCCCAGAATCTTCCCCCTCCTTCCTTGGATGCTCAACAGTTAGAAGCTAAGTTTGCCAGAAAAGGTCTCTCTCTAGACGAAATGGTGACACTATCCGGTGCGCATTCGATAGGAGTCTCGCACTGTTCCTCCTTCTCGACCCGCTTGTACTCCTTCAATGCCACGCACAGGCAAGACCCTTCAATGGACCCCAAGTTGGCCAGTGACCTGAAAAAGAAGTGTCCGAACAACGGAGGCGCTAGCGATCCGACCGTCCCGTTGGACTTTGTCACGCCCAACAGGCTCGACAACAAGTACTACGCAAATTTGAAGAACTACCGAGGCGTGTTGACATCTGATCAGACGCTTTTTATTAGCCCTTCGACGGCTCATATCGTGAGGAAGAACGTAAATCACGGCAGAGCATGGGCTAACAAGTTCGCAGTGGCAATGGTGAAGATGGGAGGGATCGATATTCTCACCGGGAGCCAGGGCGAGATTAGAAGGAACTGCAGGGTTGTGAACTAGCATAACCTTGAAGAACATATAAAGGGTTTTATTTCGATTTTTTTGTACATTGTTTCCTTCATTCATTGCTACTTCAAGTGTGTAATTTATTTTCTTCTTTATTCCCGAACGTCAGGTGTGTATTTATCATTAGACCCAAAAAAGTGTGTATTTATCTAATAGAATGGGCCAATTCTATTGTTGCAATCATTCCTTTATTCTTATTTATTTTTTGTGCCGGTAGATTTCTGAAGAGAAAAGTACAAAAAGAGTCCTAAACTTATTGTATTAGAACCAACTCAATCCTAAATTTTTTTCAATAAAAAAAAAGTGTCAAACCTTTTAATTAGATCAACTTAATTTTAAACGTTTTCATATTTTGTCAATTGAATTCATTTGACCAATTTAGATTGGGCATTGTTGTTATGGAATCAACTATCTTACCTAACACAATCGAGTTGATGTGGACATTTAATATCTTTTTCTCTTTTTTTTTCTTTTTTTTCTTTTTCAATTGATGGCCAACATAGGCCATGGCCTCACCTAAGCAAGGGTCACCCTCACCACCATAGGTGAGGCCAACCCTTGCCTAGGTGACGCTTGGTGAGGGCGGCCCTCGCCGGTCATTGGCAAAAAGAAAAGAAAAAAAAAACAATATATACATTTGTGCTATCTATGCCACGAATGACGGTCAATGTTTACATTAGCAATATCTATCATGATGGCCAATCACCAAAGGTGGTGGTAGAGCTAGAACTTCACTTTTTCAAATCAGGAAAATGACATTGGAACTATTGGTTATATGCCATAAAGCAAACACGTAATAGTTACATATTAGGGATTTCAATTATAATATTATTTTAATGGCAAAGAAGTATTCATTCATTAATCATATGAATTTTCCAAAATTAGTTGTGGCTAAACTTATTCTTAAGGTGTTAAGAATATATGTGATAAGTTTATAGTCCAACCGAGTCTTTAAACAATCCTGGTTAACACATTATTTAGAGGATATTGATGATTTAGAATTTGGTGTATTCTTAAGCTTCACCATTGAGTATTGGATATCCAAAGGGATGATGAGTCACAAGTTATTGTGTATTATAACACTCAAGCTAAATACATATGCTTGTATAAACAAGTTCACTGACCATAACATGCACAAAACTATTAGTGATATGGAAGCTTTTAGCGGGATCAATGACTAATCAATCACGCTTTGGTCTTATGTAAAATCCTTAAGACTTGAGGCAAGGCATTGACTTGTATGTTGGATGGCTATAGTTCACAAGTGTGCATATTAACATTTCATCAAATAGTCTTTGTACTTTATGGTCATAATTTATTTATCTATAAAGTTATGTGCATGTGCAATATGAAATTTGTCTTCTTAATTATATATGTATATATGCAAGATATAAAGATGTCCTATGCGATTTAATCGTGACATTATATAGAGGCCAGTATTTTTGTCCTTATAGTAAGATTTTTGGAACTAATTGCCACAAATAAGCATTTTTAAAAGAAGATATGATTCGACAAAAAAAAAGATATGACAACAAATTAATTTGCCACGACAAATGCCAATTTTGGCTAATTTATCTTTTGCTTTTTCAAAAAAGGCTATAAAGGCAAAGGGATTATTACTAGAGTATGCTATAAGAGGCAAAATATTCGACACTAACAATAATGTACGACTAATTGATCACCCAATACATTCCGCATCAAGGTATGCATGATATTTAAGCTCCATTCGTTTTACAGCAAATAATTTTCAAGAAAACATTTTTAGGATTTTCTAGGGTTCATTTTATGGAAAATGAATTGATCGGAGAAAACATTGATGACATTTGCCATCAACATTAAAAAAATCTTTTAAATTAGGGAAAAATGTTTTCCTCTTTTTAAGTAGGGGAAAACATTTTCCATATCTTCTTTTACCTCACTTTCTTTCACTAAACACCTTTTCCTTTTATTTCTATAGTTTCTTTCTTTTTAATTTTTTAAATGGAGCTTTTAATTATTTTTTCTTTTTCTTCTTCCTTGGCCAATCGCTAACCACAAACAAACTCAAATCTCACCACAAGCTATTGAGGCGAGTGAGGCTCTGCCTCTTTTAATCTAGCGAGCTAGCCAAGGCTCAAGTCTCCCCTAAGGTTGCCTGAGGTTAGTGAGGCTTTGGCAACCTTTGGCGAGGCTTGAGCCCCATCTAGCTTGTAGGATTTGGTGAGGCCTGCGCTTTCCCAACGAGCTATGTGAGGTTCAAGCCTCGTTGACCTCGAGTGAACTTGGGGGAGGCTTGAGCTTGGCCCAATTGCCGGATCTGGCAAGGCTTGAGCTCACTCAAGGCAAGTCAGGTGAGCTTGGTCCTTGCCATAGGCCAGTGAGGCTCAAACTTGCTTGTGACTAGCAATTGGCTAAGGAGAAAGATGAAAAAGGAAAGAAAAGAAAATTTATTAAAAAGAGTGTGTGGAGGAGGAGAAGATTTGCCTTACCAGAAGGCGAAAAGTATTTTTTAGTTAATCGATCTCTAGAGGCAAATTTCTATGTCTCAAATTGCCAAATATATTGAAGTGGATGATCCGATTAGCCTTAGATGATTCTTATCCTTTGTATACAATAATATGAATAAATAAGTTTGTTACATGCAGTAATTATCATAATGATATGATTAAAAATCATTACGCGGTGGAATGAAGCTACATTGGTTGACCGAACCAAAGTCACGTACGCCTGCATGATCAAATATTAATCGACCTTATCACTGCTAACACAAAAGAAGAAATCAGAATCAGTACACTGCTATGCACTTGAGACGGAGACGATGAGCCCTCTGCGATCTTATCACCAAGTTGACGTTGTTGAGGATCAGGAAAATTGTTTAACAAGTCCTAAATTTCAAGTTTACCAATTTAACCCTACACTTTTTGACGATTTACTAGTATAGTCCTAATCAATTTTAACAAAAAATTACTAACGTGGATATCGGCCATCTTATGTGACACGACTACCATGTCAACGATTTGATCGGAAAGATTATATTGACAAATTGTCAAAAGATTTAGGACTATATCGGCAAATTTTTAAAATATTTATGACTGAATTAGTCATTGTAAAATAGATTTAGGATTTTTAAACAATTTTCCCATGAATAGGCAGGCAAATGCTGTCCCCTGCAATACTTAAAAGAGAGACCTTTGTTTTATCTTCCCCTAAAGACCAGTTCACGAAGAACTGTTCAAAAAGTCTCACAATCGTCCACCTTCACGTTGAAGCTTTCTTCATTTTCTTCTGCTACTACTTCTTATATGTGCCTGCAAAAGCACAGTGCAAAGACACGCTTTCTCTTACGAATAAATCAAAACCGACCGTAATATTATCTTAATGCGATTGCCACCTCCAATGCCGATCTATAAAAACCCATTTCGCATTCCATCCTCTCTCCATCACCCACTCGGTTTCTCTCTTACCTCCCTATCATTTTCATCTTCTTCCAGACTCTCACTCTCAAGTGATTTCACATTCAATATTCTTTCTTTCTCCCCTTTTGTCAGCTCCTGTCTTGGTTCATTCCTGGAAACGAAAACTATGGAAACCTCTTTCAGCTTCTGTGTCATTCTCTTGCTCATCACCATGCTGAACTCAGGTTCGGCAACTCTCCAAGTGGGATTCTACCACTCCACTTGCCCGTCTGCAGAGGCCATCGTTCGAAAAGCCGTGAACAAGGCGGTGGCCAGAAATCCTGGCATTGGTGCCGGGCTTATTAGAATGCGCTTCCATGATTGCTTTGTTCGGGTATGCAGACACTTGCTTACCACATTTCAGAAGTAGAATTAACAATCTCAATTTCAATAAGTGGGAGCGACCATAAACTTTTCCTATCGAAAAGCCTTCTTCTGATATTTTGTTATTGCAAAGGATATTAGTTAGATGTGAGTATAGAGTACATTTTACATTTCAATCACAGGTCCCCATTCAGATGCATTTCAGCAATCGTGATAAGGTTCGTGTTTTTTGATACAATAACAGGGTTGCGATGCATCAATTTTGCTTGATTCAACACCGGCCAACCCAGCTGAGAAGGATCATCCAGCAAACAACCCAAGCTTACGAGGCTACGAAGTCATTGATGAGGCGAAGGCTGAGCTAGAGTATTTATGCCCCCAGACAGTCTCTTGTGCCGACATTCTCGCGTTTGCAGCCCGCGACAGCACCTACAAGCTTGGCAACATTAACTATGCTGTCCCGGCTGGTCGCCGCGATGGGCTAGTCTCCCTCATAGCCGAACCATCCCAGAATCTTCCCCCACCTTCCTTAGATGCTCAACAGTTAGAAGCTAATTTTGCCAGAAAAGGTCTCTCTCTAGACGAAATGGTGACACTATCTGGTGCGCATTCGGTAGGAGTCTCGCACTGTTCTTCCTTCTCGACCCGCTTGTACTCCTTCAATGCGACGCACAAGCAAGACCCTTCAATGGACCCCAAGTTGGCCAGTGAACTGAAAGTGAAGTGTCCGAACAATGGAGGCGCTAGCAATCCGACGGTCCCGTTGGAATTTGTCACGCCCAACAGGCTCGACAACAAGTACTACACTAATTTGAAGAACCATCGAGGCGTGTTGAGTTCTGATCAAACGCTTTTTAGTAGCCCTTCAACAGCCCATATGGTGAGGAAGAACGCGAATCACGGTGGAGCATGGCCTAACAAGTTCGCAGCAGCGATGGTGAAGATGGGATTGATCGATATTCTCACCGGGAGCCAAGGCGAGATTAGGAGGAGTTGCAGGGTTGTGAACTAGCAGAAGCTTACGGGGTTTATTAGAACATATATAAGCTTTTATTTCGATTTTTTTGTGCAAGGTTTCATACATTCATTACTACTTCAAGTGTGTAATTTATTTTTCGACCAAAAAAAAAAGTGTGTAATTTATTTTTTTTCTTTTTCCTGAACTTCAAGTGTGTATTTATCTTTAGGCCCAAAAAATTGTGTGTATTTCTCTAATACAATGGGCCAATTCTACTGTTGCAAACATTCCTTTATTCTGATTTATTTTTGTGCCAGTAGATATCTAAAAGGAAAAGTATAAAAAAAGTCCTAAAACTTATACATTGGAACCAATTTAGTCCAAAACATTATTCAAATGGAAAAAAAAGTCATAAATATTTCAATTGGATCAACTTAATCATAAATATTGTTAGATTTTGCTAAACATTGTTAGATTTTGCCAATTGAATCCATTCGACCAATTTAGATTAGAAATTGCTATTGTGAACATTGGTTATTCTATGTGGTACGATCAATGCTGATATGGATTTTTTTTAATAAATTAATATTTTTTTCTTTTTCTCCCTTTCTCTTTCTTTCCTTTTTCTTTTTGTTGATGGCCAACAACCATGGCCTCACTTGAGCAAGGGTTGCCCTCGCCACTGTAGGCGAGGCCAACCCTTGCCCAAGAGATGCTTGGCGAGGGCGGCCCTTGCCAGTCATCAACAAAAAGAAAAGAGAAAGGAAAAAAAAATTTAAATTTAAAAAATATCTACATTAATGATAGCTGGCCACTTAAGATGATCAGGGTTCACATCAGCAATTTTTGTCCTAAATCAAGATAATGGACTCAGTTGACAAATTGCAAAAAGGGTTTATGACTAAATTGTCCAATTGAATGTTTATGACTAAATTAATACCAATGCAATAGGATCAAGACTTTTTTAGAACTTTTCCCACTTTTTGAAAGAGTCAATATGTGTAAAAAATTGTTGATAAAAAAAGTTATCAATCACCTGATTTCTAATAACATCTTGGTAGATTATGGAAAAAAATATATATTGATAAGCAACTTAAATAAATATTGGTAATTCAATACTATGTGGTTATTTAATGAGAAAAAAGTCGGAGAATAACGTGAATTTAGGTTGATAATCTCTAAAAAGAGGCAGTAAATGTAAGGTATCGCTAACCAATGTATATTCAAGTTAGTGACTCAACAAAAAAATTAATAATCGCTACATCATTCTAATTTAGATTGGTAATTTCATATTAGTGTTAGATCGTGTTTGTTTCTGAAAGACTTCTTAGTGAAGAAAAATAATTTTCTTGAAAATCAATTAGATGAAAATGACTTTTTTTCAGTCGTTTGATGGTGTATTTGAAGTGGGACGACAAAAGTTCTTTTTATGATTAGATCTTACTTTCAAAAATTGTTCTTTCCATTTTATTTATATTTTGTTCCTAATGTGAGATACTGAGGTGATATCAAAATCATTGTCTAAAATATTACTATTATACAAAATCTAAAATCTAAAAAATTTTATTATCAAAATAACGCAACCTAGAAAAAGATGCAGAAAGAGTTGAAAATTCAAATAATTAACAAACTTAATTTCTTTGTGCTCATAAAAGTTCATGTGAAAATGGTTTTCCATTCTGTGTGAACATGCGTGTGCAAAATGAGTTAAAGAAAACAATTTCTTTTCTTTAGCAAGGGTAAATCGTTTTTCTCAATGTTGTTTTCTTTGACCGTAAAGTTTTTCCATTGATTATCCATTTTTAGCGAACCAAACACATGAAATTTTGAAAAATTATTTCATGAAGATCGTATTTATAAAAAAAAATGCATCATTAGTAAATTCGAAATGCTGATAAGTTATGCAAATAAATGTTAGTAACTTAGTACAACAATGACAACTTCATAAAAGTGTTAGATAAATTATCAATACATTACATTGTTAAGATGTTTGTTTCGAGATTAGCTTTCTTGAGCTGCGGGATGTGTGTTTCCTGATCCATTTGGATGCATTAGAAGGCATTAGGCCGATGAAATCTTCTAGAAGTCAGGCCACTACAGCTATTGAAGAGCAATTTGTTTCTTTCGCCACTATCCTTCACTCAACCAAAGAACAGAAAATAGTATTTTTATTACTATTGTTACTGTTGATATTCTGGATTTTCTATTTTTTTTGAAAAAGTGTTAATATTGCGAAAAATTCTTAACTAGTAAATCTGTGATGGATTTACCTTAGACTAAATTTTAATTACCAAAAACATAAATTAGTACACATGTGACAAAATTACCCTTTGATGTTTTTCATTAAATTTTGTCGTCCAATTACTAAGTTATGCGATACGTTGCACTTAACAAGTGTATCGGTTTATGATTTTATTCTCTATTTATCATAGGTGTACCGATTTGTGGGTTTTTGTTGTATTCATTCAATTTAAGGGAAATTAACGAATGGTAAATTTATTACAATGTACCAGTTTGAAATTTTTTGTGGTCAAAAAATTAATTTGAAGTAAATTTGTCACATGTGTATTAGTTTGGGATTTTTCTTGGTATTAACCCTTAACAAGAATCAGCTAGTGATAAAGGTAAGATGTTATTTAATTTTAGGTGGTAGATTAAAGCTTATCTCAAAGTAATTAGTGGACATAAGACATTGTAGTCATTCAACAAGTGCCACGTCATCTCGAAACTCAATTATCTCACCTTATTTTAGATTACTAAATTTATTTTTTGGTCAAATGTAGATTATTAAATTAATTAGCATACGTTTTGGTTAAAATCGAAAAGGGTCATTTTTTTTTTTTTTAGAATTGCCGTGAAGTAATCTTCTCTCACTTTAATCTACGATGAAAATAATTCCATCATATTTCATGATTTCTATTGCCTCATAACTAAAATCGGTATTCTTTGGCACCTCTCTTAAATCTGATGATGCCTTGGATGAACATGAAGATTCCATGATGTTTCAATTCATATACAAACTGATGGATAATCATTCAAATTTCTATGAACTATGTAAGATAGTGTATACTAATAATTGTGGTGCAAAAGTAAAATTTTCACCGAAAAGATTAGTAGCAATTATCATTGTACACACGCGTATGTACATGGATTTTAAATCTTATAATCAATACGCGGTGCGGGGCGTGGTCAAAAGGATTAGGTCAGAACTGAAGCCAACATGATTGACCAACGTACGTTTAAGTACGTTCCTACAAAATAGAATACTGCCGAGAAGGTGACGACGATCTCCTACAAATCCTCGCCTGCATCGCGAAGTTGACATCTTTGAAAGTCAGAACGCAATCGGGCTGCTCCTTTTCTTGAAAAAACTCCATGCTCGAAGAACTGTTCAAAGTTCAAAGCTCTCACCAAAAAAGGAAAAGGTCTAAAACTCACCCACCTTCTTCATTCCTTCATTCCTTCTTCTTTCCATGCTGGCACGAGCACAGCTGCACGACACGGTTTCTTTTTCGTATCAATCAGCGCCAACCTTTGATATTTTATTAAGAGGAAGGCGATTTGGCTCTTCCGGTGCCTATCTATAAAAGCCACATTGAGCATTTCATCTCCTCTCCATCACCATCACTCGGTTTCTTCTCCCCATCTCTATATCATTGTCATCTGCTCTCCAGCTCTCGCTCTCTAGTGATCTCGATAAACTTTCCTCTCTCTCTCTCGGTCCTGATTTTTCAGAATATTTGTACCATTTTTGTCAGCTTCTGTCCAGTGGTTCATTCTTGGAAATGAGAACTATGAGAATCTCTTTCTTCTGTACCATGTTCTTGTTCATCACCTTTCTGAACTTAGGTTCAGCAACTCTCCAAGTGGGATTCTACCGCTCCACTTGCCCGTCTGTAGAGTCTGTGGTCCGGAAAACTGTGAACAAAGCGGTGGCCAGGAATCCCGGCATCGGTGCTGGGCTGATTAGAATGCACTTCCATGATTGCTTTGTCCGGGTATGCAAGAACTCCTTTACGCATTTTAGAAATAGTGGCTATAATCTTGTTTTTGGAAAATAGTAACTCGAGGAAAACCATTTTCTAGCAAAAAGCATATGTCTATTTTTCGTCAATAAAAAAGATATCGATGAGATGTGCGTGCGGAGTACATTTCACATTCTATCATGGGTGTAGGACTTTTAAGTTTAGTCTAATTTGGCAGTCACAAAATAATCTAGTTTCTTATGTAAATACACTTCAGCTATCCTGATCATTACTCTGTTGTTCTTTGATCCAATAATAGGGATGCGATGCTTCAATCTTGCTGGATTCGACCCCAGGCAACCCATCAGAGAAGGAACATCCTGCGAACAATCCAAGCTTACGAGGTTTTGAAGTCATCGACGAGGCGAAGGCTGAGCTAGAATCTCGATGCCCCCAGAAGGTCTCGTGCGCTGACATTCTCGCGTTTGCGGCACGCGACAGTGCCTACAAACTCGGCAGCATCAACTATGCAGTCCCGGCCGGTCGCCGTGATGGGCTGGTCTCCCTCAAAGACGAGCCCTCCCAGAATCTTCCTCCTTTCTTTTTCAATGCGCAACAATTAGAAGCTAATTTCGCGAGTAAAGGACTCTCTCTGGACGAAATGGTGACGCTATCCGGCGCACATTCGATTGGAGTCTCGCATTGCTCCTCCTTCTCGAGCCGCTTGTATTCCTTCAATGCCACTCACCCCCAGGACCCTTCAATGGACACCAAGTTGGCTAGTGAACTGAAAGCTAAGTGTCCGAACAATGGAGGGGCCAGCGATCCCACGGTGCCATTGGACTTGGTCACGCCGAACAGGCTAGACAACAAGTACTACAGTAATTTGAAGAACCACCGAGGCCTATTGACTTCGGATCAGACCCTTTTCGACAGCCCTTCTACGGCTAATATTGCGAGGAGCAATGCAAATAATGGCGGAGCATGGGCTAACAAGTTCACAACGGCAATGGTGAAGATGGGATCGATTGAGGTCCTCACCAGGAGCCAGGGTGAGATTAGGAGGAATTGTAGGGTGGTGAACTAGACACGGACCATCGGGTTTAACTTTGAGATCATTCTTTCATGGCTTCTTCAAGTGTGTATTATCATTTTCTTGTCCACAACTTCAAGTGTGTATTATCATTTTCTTGTCCACGACTTCAAGTGTGTATTTATCCGATGGAATGACATTGATTTGGTTTAAGAATTCTTGAGGAAATAGATAAAGAAATACTTGCAGGTTTTAAGCAATTCTCTGTGAGGTAGCTGTTGTCTTGACATGATCTTTCACCATGATCACTTGCCCAATTCATGCTCTATTACCTTATTGCTCTTTTTCTTGTTTTTCTACGCAACATCTCGATAGAAATGGACTTCGAGTAAGTATAACAGGGTGTATTCAAATTTGCAATGACTTTTACTATTTTTGGCTTTACTTGTACCGCATGAAACTGAACTTTAATTAAATATCGAACTATGAAAGCTTTTATTTTATAATTTTTTTAAAATTTACTTTCAGTTTTTCAAAAGTTTCGAAAGGCAAAGTATGAAAATATTTTTTTGAACCCAAGCAAAAAGGGTCTTTTTTGTTGGGGGAGGGGGAGGGGAAGACAACACAGAGAAGGCTCCACAACATGTGCTACACTAATTCGAAGAACCATCGAGGCCTAATGACTTCTGATGAGACGCTTTTTAGTAGCCCTTCGACGCTTTTTAACTACGTTTGTTTTCATTGATCATAAAGTTTTTTTTTCTCTTAATTATTCATTTTCAGAGAACTAAACATATGAAATTTCACCTAACCATGGGCAGCTACGTTGATATTCGTTCTCTCCCTCATCGCCGAGGTTGAGGGTTCAAATCCCCACGTTGCTAACATGACTTAAGAGATGGGTCATGGGTGTTGGGTTCCAGTGCTGGTCTCCCCTCAAGTATTGATGCTTGGTCCATGATGCACCAAACACTCTACAGGAGACAATAAACAGAATTATATGAAATTTCGAAAAACTATTTCATAAAGATCATATTTATAGAAACAAATGCACCTTTAGTAAATTCAAAATGCTAGTAATTTATGCAAATAAGTGTTAGTAACTTAGGACAGCATTAATAGTTTCATGAAAGTGTTGATAAATTATCTATAAATTGCATTGGTAAGGTGTCTATTTCGAAATGAGCTTTTGCAAGATGGGTGTTACATGATCCATTTGGATGCATAAGAAGGCATAAGGCCAATGAAATCTTTTAGAAGTCAGGCCACTATAGCTATTGAAGAATAATTCGTTATTGTTACCGTTGATTCTGCATTTTCTATTGTAAAAATTCTATTCCGCACACGGACTTTGAAAACTGGTTAGTGAAAAAGGTGGTATGTTTGTATTACCTTTTTGGTCTTAGATTAAAGCTTATCTCTAAATAATTAATGGGCATGAGACACCGTAGTCATTCAAGAAGTGTGCCATGCCATCTTGAAACTCAATTAGCCCACTTTATTTTAGATTACTAAATAAATTAGTGGACGTTTTGGTTGAAATTACTTTTTAGTAATCTTTTTTCACTCTAATAAACAATAAAAATAAAACTATCATCTCTCATGATTTCTCTCACCTCATAAAGAAAATCAACATTCTTCTTGGCGTCTCTTAGATTTGATCGACACTTTGGCAAAACATGAAGAAATGATGTTGTTTCAATTCATACACACAAAAGATTTCATTCAAATTCTATAATCTATATCAATATCCAGATCGTGAAAACTTGTATTGTAATAGTTGTGGTGCAAAAGTAAATTGTTCACTGAAAAAGTAACAGTAATAATCATTTGTACATAATTATATATGCACACTTACCTTATGGTAAAAAGATTTTAATTTAATAATCGCTACGCGGTGCGGCGTGAGAAACAAAGCATTAGGTAAGAATTGAAGCCAACATGATTGACCAACGTACATATAAGAAATTATCCTTTAAAATATAAGTACTATCACAGAATATAAATCAGAAATAGAATACTGCCGAGAAGGTGACGACGTCTCTCCATCGCGAAGTTGACATCTTTGAAAGTCAAAACGCAAGTGGGCCGTTCCTTTTTCTTGAAAAAACTCCATGCACGAAGAACTGTTCAAAGTCCAAAACTCTCTGGCTCTGACCTCAAAAAGGAAAAGGTCCAAAACTCACGCACCTTCTTCGTCCCATGCTTGCACGAGCACAGCTGCACGACGGTTTCTTTTTCGTATCAAACAGCGCCAACCTTTGATATTTTATTAAGAGGAACGCGTTATGGCTCTTCCGGTGCCTATCTATAAATGCCGCATGGAGCATTTTATCTTCTCTCCATCCCCATCACTCGGTTTCTTCTCTCTAGACTCTATATCATTGTCATCTGCCTTCCAGCTCTCGCTCTCTAGGGATCTCGATAGACTTACCTCTCTCTCTCGGTCCTGATTTTCCAGAATATTAGTACCCATTTTTGTCAGCTTCCGTCCTGTCGTTCATTCTTGGATATGAGAACTATGAAAACCTCTTTCTTCTATACCATGTTCTTGTTCGTCACCTTTCTGAGCTCGGGTTCAGCAACTCTCCAAGTGGGATTCTACCGCTCCACTTGCCCGTCTGCAGAGTCCGTTGTCCGGAAAGCTGTGAACAAAGCAGTGGCCAGGAATCCCGGTATCGGTGCTGGGCTGATTAGAATGCACTTCCATGATTGCTTTGTTCGGGTACGCAAGAACTTCTTTACACGTCTCGTTTTCGGAAAATAGTAATTCAAGGAAAACCATTTTCTAGCAAAAAGTGTAACACTTTTCTTTCATTAGTACAAAAAATATCGATGAGATGTGTATGTAGAGTACATTTCACATTCTATCACAAGTCCAGGACTTCTAAGTTTAGTCTAACTCAAGGGTCACAAAATAATCTATGTTACTTATGCAGATGCACTTCAGCTATCCTGATAATAAATTGGTTGTTCTTTGATCCAATAATAGGGTTGCGATGCTTCGATCTTGCTGGATTCGACCCCAGGCAACCCATCAGAGAAGGAACATCCAGCGAACAACCCGAGCTTACGAGGATTTGAAGTCATTGACGAGGCAAAGGCTGAGCTAGAGTCTCTATGCCCACAGAAGGTCTCGTGCGCTGACATTCTCGCGTTCGCAGCACGTGACAGTGCGTACAAACTCGGCAGCATCAACTATGCAGTCCTGGCCGGTCGCCAGGATGGGCTGATCTCCCTCAAAGATGAGCCCTCCCAGAATCTTCCTCCTTTCTTCTTCAATGCGCAACAATTAGAAGCTAATTTCGCAAGAAAAGGCCTCTCTCTGGACGAAATGGTGACGCTATCCGGTGCACATTCAATTGGAGTCTCGCATTGCTCCTCCTTCTCGAGCCGCTTGTACTCCTTTAATGCCACTCACACCCAAGACCCTTCAATGGACACCAAGTTAGCAAGTGAACTGAAAGCTAAGTGTCCGAACAATGAAGGCACCAGCGATCCGACGGTGCCATTGGACTTGGTAACGCCGAACAGGCTAGACAACAAGTACTACAGTAATTTGAAGAACCACCGGGGCTTATTGACTTCTGATCAGACGCTATTTGATAGCCCTTCAACAGCTACCATTGTGAGAAGCAACGCAAATAATGGCGGAGCATGGGCTAACAAGTTTGCAGCGGCAATGGTGAAGATGGGATCGATCGATGTCCTCACTGGGAGCCAGGGTGAGATTAGGAGGAATTGCAGGGTGGTGAACTAAATACGGACCATTGGGTTTAACTTTGATTTTTCCATCCAACATTGTTTCATTCTTTCATTGCTGCTTCAAGTGTGTATTCCCGTTTTCTTGTCCTCAACTTCAAGTGTGTATTCATCTGATGGAATTACATTAATTTGGTTTAAGAATTCTTGAGGAAATGGATAAAAGGATATTTGCAGATTTCAAGTAATTCTATGTGAGATTTGCCAGTGCACTGTTGCATTATGTAGGCTCCATGTGGAACTCAGACAATCACGCTTCTGATGTCAATAAAATAGGACTGGAAGAATGATCACGCTGTACACCTTACCGGGTCTGCTCTTGGAATTATCTTCTCCGAAGAAGAATTACACTGTAGAAATCAATGTCTGCAGAATCTAAGCCTTGAGATGCATCAACCGTGGATAGAGGAATAAGACCAGTGAAAATAGTGGAATCCCAGAAACGATACAGGTAATCAAACCGAAAGGAATACAAACAATAAGCATATAACTCCATGGAGGCCCAAAATGACCCAAACAGGAGCAAAGGCCATAAGGTCCGAAGACCAAATATGTACATGAACGAGGAGCATAAGGCCCATTGTGGAGACTAAACGATCCAGCAGAACCTATGATTTCAGCCCAGGAAACCCTTGGCAATGCCGATCACCACAGCTCCTTCCGACGGCAGTGGCTTGTCTCAATGAGCGGCAGGGCGTCAGATAAGGATAGTTTAATTGCATGAACATGAAGCTACGGAGAGAGAGAGAGAGAGAGAGGCGGCAAGCTCCCAATGCCATAAACCCGCGATGAAAGAGAAGGACAGGACGCGGGGAGATACGGTCAGATGTGATTATGGTCCGTGCAGTCCATAGACCCTCTGAGCCACCGAATTGCGACGGGCTTGGACAAGACTATTAACGTTTTTGTTTTTTTTTCCGAGGACAAGACTATTAACTGATAAAGCTTGGCATGATATGTACAAAAAAATTTATACATTTTTTTTTTTGGGAATTTGGCGAGCCTAGGCAACATATTAACCCAACCTATGAGCCTGGCTCGGTTATGATCCACCATCGATCACATCTAACTGTATTATAAAGTTCTCACGGTGAAAGTGAAATGATTCACGATGGGCGATGGCAAAAATATGAGTTATGATAATAAGTGAAATAGTCGAACCCTTTAAATTTTTTACTAGGGCTACATATGTCCTTGTATATGATAAGGCCATAGAATTGTTTTTATAACAAATATTCTACACTCTTTTTCAAAAAACGCAAAAAAGGACCATGAGAGATTTGCGCCTTCATCCTCATGCATTGAAATAACTTTGCCAACTTAATTGCGTGACCCACTTTGTAAAATATATAGTATAAATTATATTAACTTATATTGTTTTAGAAATACTTTAAATAATCAAATCACCTAGTTTCACCGATCTGACCAATCGAACCAATCAAACCGCATGAAAACATTGGGTCACAATGCAATTGACCCATGGGATTGAAGGCGACAAAGAATGTAGCAAGGGCGACGATGAACAAGCCGTGTAGGATGGGTGGATGAGTAGTAAAGAGTTGCAAGAGGGGCGGCGATCTGGACCAAAGTTATGGATAGAGAGAGACCAAGGAAGTGTGGCACCAACGGCTGCACTGGGAGCAGCAGCAAGAGTGATGGTGAAGGCAATAACAAGAATCATAGTAGATGGCACTAGTGACTCATTCATTCTATGACGTGAAAACTCGCTTTTGGTTGGTAAGTCTCGAAATCATGGAACCATCTCGCTAACCTCATAATTTGAATGCGAGTTAAAATTGGAATGGATTACCTAAATATAAAATTCTGTATACCAATTATTTTAAAATTTTGAATTATTTTAATATGTGATTTATTATTTAAATATTTTAATATCTTTGCTAGAAATGGAGGAAGAAAAAGATGTCCCAATATTTACAATTCCGCCCATCCTTTCAATCCTCTCATTATCCCTAGTTTCCCATGTAAGGTCGTATGATCACATATTTGGATTATTTTGGGTTTGTCAAAGAAGTCGGTCGGAATGGTCCGCGGCAAAAATCGATTGATTGATTGGACGATCAATCTTTTGCCTTCCGGATTCCACAAGCGTGCGTGTGTGGTTCATGCTTTATTCCGCCACTTGTATCTCTCTCTCTCTCTCTCTCTCTCTTCCTAGTCTGTCTTTTACTGATTTGTCTATTCAGTCGTTCTGGTCAAAGGTGTTCTGCCTTCTTCCAACAACAACACGCCTTGCCTTCTGGCACAGCTGTTCCCTCGCACTCTTTTCACTTTACTTTCTTTTGTTGGCTTCTTCCATCCATCATGACACTTCTTCCCTCCTCTTTTGGCTCGCTCCACGTCCTTTTCCAAGTGGGGGATTGATTTCCCTTTGAACTCGTTTGGTAATTAGTACTTTTTTAACCTCTCTTTCGCTCGCCCCATGAGCATTCACCCTATCGTGGAAACATGAACTGGCCATCGTGATGGTGATGATGATGATGATAATAGGGAGGTCAACATCTTCATCCCATAAAAAGGAACACCCGCAATTGGGATATGTGCATCAATTTGGAAGGAATGTTTAGGGCAGCTTCTTGCTCGAATTCGACGTTGAACTCTTCCCAAAATTACACATGAAATATCTAGAGGTAAGTGAGTATTGATGTTAGTTTTTCAGAATAGGATAACTTTTACATTTCGATGAGAAAGTCCTAAGGGATGTACTCAGAAGAGATTGTCCTGAAGGAAGCCTACTTATGTTTGCTTTTGCAACATGTCAGATTTTAAACAATGACTGAGTAAAGATGGTTATAAGTTAAGGAATGTCAATGAAAGATGAAAATAATTTTCCTCAACATAGAATCAAAAAAGAAATTGAGTCTCAAAAATTCTAGAGGTGACCTAGAGGAGGGTTGTCTTCATGTTCTTGGATCTAATCGAATCTTCAGGAATAGGTTATATATGGATAATCAGTTCTCCCATCAATGGATTGACACTTTTACTAACAAAGAGCATGCATATATGGGTGCGGAAAGAAAAATTAGAAAAGATGGTAATTATGCCTATGAATGAAGAAATATGAAGATTATGTTACTTGGAAGAATTTAAATAGTTATTAGAGATATGATGACATATTATATTAAAATATTTTAGAATATTTGGAAAGATTTAGGAATAAGGTATTATTTGGCATATTCACCTTATCATACTATACCAAAATATTAGGGTGTCTATAAACCATTCACAAAATTGAAGGTTGAAACCTTAAACTTCGCTTTAATACAACTAGCAAAACCGTGGCATGCATAAGCACATGCAGCTGGCTTGACTTGGAATTACTAACTCTATCTTAATACTAAACTTCATTAGTCTCAAATAACTTTCTAGAATGCATCTATTTCACTGAAAATATCATGATAAAAGAAAATATTTTTCACAAAAATATTTTTTAAGAAAAATGATTAGTTTTCAATTATTTGGTAGTTTAAAGAAAGTAATTTTTTTCTTGCTAAAGGGGAAGTTGTTTGCTCCCAATTTAAACTTGTTTAATCCATGGAAACATTTTCCATAAATTGGTTAGTTTTCAATCATTCAAATACCAAAAATTTGAAAATAATTTTTCAAAAACAGATTTTTTTTCAAACAAATGGGCCCCTAATCTCACTTAAATTACCAGAGCTCGAGAACCGCTAGAAATCCTATTCATTTATCTTTCTTGTTTTATAAATGAATGAACATATCAATTCGATAACAACAATATATTTTTTCGTAAAATAATTTTGACCTCGCCCGATTCAACCTCCAACAACTATGGGAGATGAGAATTGAGCTGCTTATTCCCCTTCATGATCAAAACTTTGGTATTCATTGCTTGCATCGGAAAATGAAAGGTCGACTCATCATTAATTCCTTATATTCAGCTCAACGAGTTATCATTAGGTTTGCCGACCCAAAAAAAAAGAGTCATCATTAGGTTTGCATAGGAGATATAGAGACAAATTTTCCTTTCAATTTGTATCCCATGTACCACGGCCTTGAGATGCTACTTATTATTACTGTCCCTCTCTCAAATGATAAGCTGATTAAGTACTCATTTGGAGATTTTGACCTGCGTGGAACTGTGATTTATTCTACTCTTGACAATCGTTTAGAGTATAGATGACAATTTCTGACATGACATGATAATATGATTCAAATGAGACAAAAATTTTACGGTTTTAGATTGAGACTATCCATATTTGGGTCAATTATGTGTCAACTCATGTGAGGCTACTAATAATCGTGTCAAAGTTGTGTCCATCCTGTTAGACATGAAATTGACTTGTGTAACCCCTTCAAATTAACTGGTTAGTGTTGAGACAATGACTTGTATGTAACCCATTCATACACATTTAACTCAAATAGTATTATTTTCCATGCTAATCACTGTTAAGATTTCAAATTAACAAATTGTTGCAATTTGTGAATAGAATTTATGAAAAATTAAGGAAATTTGTGGTCAAGTTTGAATGCAATCATGTTCACCCATCAATTTGCTGTTTTGGCATCAACTCATTAATTTTCGAATCGTGCCATGCCAATTCAACAATTCGAGAGTCCTACAAAATGAGATCAATGCAATTAACAAATCTTGTTGAGTTTAGAATGATCTATTTTGTAGTATACTCTTGTTGACATGACACAACCGCGAGCTGTAGACACAAATTATAGCCCTACTTTAGATTTCGAACAAGATCAGGCAAAGTAGACACGAGACACATAAGTATTAAATGAAGACCTACTCTTTAGAAATTGGCCTTGACAGAACTCAAAAAGGAAATGGTAACTCGGAGGACATGTGCTTCGAAAATGGCGTCCGCATTATTAGACTTTATTATAGTCCTTGCTTAACTCAATGCCTCGTGACAATGGTTGCTTAGCTTCCCACCCATCCCGAGATTGATCCAGTGATAGGGGCACTTTCATCCTGTGGTTCCGATTCGATTCCTACCTTAGGAAATTCATATTCAAGTGGGGGTCATGGTTCCGAGTTACTATGGAAATTCCCTTTTAGTAGCCAGCTAATCTTGATTATGTTCTTGGGTTATAAAAAATAAAATTGGTTGCCCCAGCTTCATAAGATCTCGCAATTGAAAAGCATGCTTTTTTTTTAAAGTCTTCAAATTGAATATTCGAAACGAAAAACGTTTTGGCAAAACATTGTATATTTAACTTTGGTCTGTTTTTGTCTTTAATTTGAACTTTTTATTCATTCACGCATACATTTATTTTGGCATTGGGATTTGGACTTTTATTTTAATATAAAATGTTTCAAGTCTCTCGAATTTGGGGAAAGTGTTGATATATAAAGTGATTTAAGCTTATGTGAGGCTTTTTCACGGGTTTTAATAAATTGAAGGAAATTTGTTTTATTTGGAAAGTCAAAATGTGCTTTTGACCACTTAACAATCAGGAGATCCCTTTGGATCATTGGTATTCTGTTGGGCCTCCGCAACTTGTCCATTTGATATATAGTAATGGTGAGCTTCACAAATACATTATTTATTTAAACGTGTTGGTATTTGCATATTCAACATTTCTAATACTCTTTAATTATTTTAAATTCCAATGATCTCGAGGTCCGAATGAAAATAAAAAATAAACATTGGGACTTGCTCATATTTAAAAAATTTTATTCATTTACACGTACTTTTATGTTGGCATTGGGATTTGGATTTTATTTTAATATAAAATATTTCAAGTCTCTCGAATTTGGGTAAGTGTGGATATATAAAGTGATTTAAGCTTAGGTGAAGCTTTTACCGTCTTTTAATAAATTGAAGGAAATTTGTTTTATTTGGAAAGTCTAAATGTGCTTTTGACTTTTTGATTTTTCATGGATTTAACCAAACCCCGCACTCACGTCTCTCATCGCATGTTTGGTCGTGGAAT
Source organism: Angophora floribunda (assembly GCA_014182895.1). Lineage (NCBI taxonomy): Eukaryota > Viridiplantae > Streptophyta > Magnoliopsida > Myrtales > Myrtaceae > Angophora > Angophora floribunda. Next base: position 14,539,955 of record CM024714.1, read on the forward strand.
GCTGTCGTTCCATCCAACCCATGCTTGGTTGGTATCCATGAGGTGGAATGGGCATCCCGTCGATAAAATCAGTGGAGGAATCATGATTCCTTTTCCTTATTCCTACGTAAAAGATAAAAAGTTAAGATTCAACTAATTTAGGAATAAATCATTTATAAATATGAATTATTTATAGGTAGCTAATTATTTTTAATTAAAGTTAATGAATGATGAACATCATCATTAATATTTAAAAATTAGTTATTTTAAGTCGTATTTAGGAATAATTAATCTTATCCTATTCGACAATAATTGAATCAATAACTTCAAATTGATGTTAGTATATTACTAAATGTTAGTTTTAGATAACTATGTATTGTAGCTAAGAATTTATTACAAACAACATTTACTAATTTAAAGTATATTTAGTAAATTGCAACTAATGAGTAATAAAATCAATTTTAAACAATTAATAATTCCAAATTAAAAAAAATTATTCCATTATACTTATTTATTATATTATTTTACACATATCAATATAGATAAATGGTAAGGCAAGTATAGTTCTTTTACAATTCCGTTCCCACATCAATTTTTCATTACAACCAAGCACAAAAATTCCCATTCCCATAACTCACTAAACAAAGACATGAGAATTATTATCATTCCATTCATTTCATTTTGTTGTACCAAAAGCAATCGCAAACAATGACATTGTTTTTGCAATAATGAAAGAACAACGTTAACGATAACTATTCGCAACATTAAATTGGAAAAAAAAAAGGGCGAGGATTCAATTTTCGTTACATAGTTTGCAAAAAAGCTCCACATGTTAAAAACCAAACTTTTTCTTTTTCTTTTCCATTACTCCAGCCCTTAAGGGGCATCCATCGACAAAATTCATTATTTGACAGCCTTAAAAATGAGAAATTTTAGGCAGCAAACTTCAAGATAGGATTAAGTTATGAATAGACTATTCCAAACAATCTCAATTTGGGTATGAATTTTTGTAAATTGTGTTGAATGTGAAAGTATTTTATCAATATAGGCCGAGTTGGGTATATGTTGAGTAAGTGCCAAATTGAGTATAAGTCAAAATGGGTTAAATGAGGAGGAGCTTGCTCTCGGATTCTGATATAGAGTGGAAATATGGAAGGCCATCGATCGCATAAAGTTGCTTGGGAAATTGTTTGCTTGCCAAAAAGGGAGGGAGGACTAGGGTTGCTCAATCTAAACCTATGGAACAAAGTTTTACTGGGCCGCATGCTATGGAGCCTCATAAACTGTCCATCGTCTTCCTTATGGAGTAAATGGGTTCATAGTACCAAATGTAGAAGCACTCCAATTATGCAGCTTGAAATTAAAGGTAGTATGGCATGGAGTTGGCGTGGTATTCTTAAACTAAGGCCAACCTTAGCTCGGTATCTAGACAAAGATATTGTTGCAAAGAGTTATACGATGAACTCGGGAATGTTGGACCGATTGTGGGATGGTACCAATTGATATGGACGAGTGGGGTTAGCACAATTTTATCGGATCGGATGGCTGGTTTGTAGAGGCAAACTCCCAACAGAATATCATATCACGTTGGATGCCCGCAGAAAGCAATCCATTGTAATTTCTGTTTGGATAATCTAGAAAATCGAGATCAAACTCCCAAATGCATATCACGTTGGATGCCCGCAAAGAAGGCGTATTATCCATCTATTCTTTCAAAGGCACAATAAGCATATGGCGTAATCCTTGCGCCGGAATCCGCCGTAACTTAGGAGGATGGAATGATGAAATCCAATGGATGATCGGGCTACCAAAGGCAAGGATTTGGCGGCAAGGCTTCTCAAAGTAACTTTTTAGCAACCATTTATTGCATTTGGATGGAACGTAATCGTAGACGTTTCCAAAACAAGTCAAATGATGTCTCCATCATTGTGGCTAAAATTCATAAGCTTGTCGGGGGCCGAGCATCATTTTACAAAAATTTTAAACCTTCCTGCATAAACGTGTAATTTTGGCTACTATATGGAGAATCCCTCACTCCATTTTTTTGAGTTCTTAGTTATCTTTTGTAACGATGGGGAATGCCCCTAAGCTATTGTACGTCATCTTATAAATGATACTTACATTTCAAACCAAAAAAAAAAGGGTTAAATGAGTCTCTTTTAAGTTGAATCATATTCGACTCATTTCACCTATTTGACAGATCTATGGATAGTCCCTTTGGCTGTCGGTGGTCCTAACATCAGTTTGACAAACTCATCCCAAGATGGGCTTGGCAAAGCTTTCACATGCGCGATGAGGACGATTGTACAAATGACTCGTCAAGTGATATTTTCATCGATTTGCCAACGACGAGGGGACGCCACACCCTCCTTACCTATCAGCAATTGCCAACCCCTCAAGCGTTAAAAAGCGAAAGAAAACAAAGAAAGAACAAAAAGTGGCGATCGCATCGAAGGTTAAACTTTGTTTGTTCACGGCTGTAAAAAGATTATGTGAGCATGTCGGGAATAATGGTTCCAAAATCCGACGTTCCAGAAAAGCTCAAAGCCACACTCTCTCCATCGGCTTGAAGCCAAATTTCATGTGATTTATGAGGAGGCCCCCGCCTTTTTCCCCGTTAAAGCAAAGATCTTTGCCGCTAGCTCTTTTGCTCTTTCGACACCTTAGCCCCTTTCGTCTTTAATGTTGTCTTCCTCCACATATTTATTGCATATCTATCTGTCCATGAACCCAGGATCTTCTTTGGGGTCAGATTTTCGCGGTAACTTTCATGTAAAAAAAAAAAAAAAAAATCAGTACCTGTGTTTTAATATTGAGATAAATGCATTGAAAATCTTAAAATTTATCATGAAAGTACAATTAAATCATAAAATTTTCAAAAAATGCAATCAAATGAATGATTTATTTGGACCAATTTAATAAATTTTAAGAATTTATTATCTTTTTGAAATTTTTAAGATTTGATTTCACTTTAGTGACAAGTTTAAGAATTTAATTAAATTTTTTTAAAGTTTTAAAACTTAATTGCACTTTGATAATAAATTTTTGAATTTCTAACACTTATCTCTTTAATATTTAAACATTCCGACCCTCTATTCCATACGTACATATGCAATAAGAGAAAAATAAGAGGGTCCAAAAAGGTTTGAACTCGAATCTCTTAGTCTAATGCCTTGCAAGATTTTTTAAAAAAAATCACTGTCAATTATTCTTAAAATTCAAGCTGTTTAACGAAAATGTTAATTAATATTTGAATGTTCTAGTAGTTAAAAAGATGATGGTCAAGTATCTTTTATGACAAATCGAGTTTCGTGAACGTGAATGTCGCCCCCCAAATCGGTTCTTTGATAGGTGTTTTAAAGGATGAATATTAGGAAGTCATTTACAACGATGCACGCATTGACTAGTAGCTAAACATCACCAGTGATATTGGGTTTAGTAAAACAGTTCATTCAATTCGCAACGAATCGATTTGTGCACCAAGTGTTTTAATGAGGCGAGCGCCGGGTAGTTGCGCAGAGGACGATACAGAGGTTTGAAATGACTGGCGCCTCAGTTATTACAAGACCAGGCATGCGACCACGTTCGGGTTCTGGCCTGTAGGACCACTGGCTATTGGCTTTGTCCAAATGAATCGATGTGAGGTTGATTTGCTGTCTTCCACGACTTCAATTGTCCACGTTTTGTATTTTTACTATCAATGTTTGTTTTTGTAGAGAGAGAGAGAGAGAGAGAGAGAGAGAGAGAGAGAGAGGTGTCACGGCATTGAAGTGGAAGCGATACAGAAAGTAGAGAAAGAAGAGAAATATTGTATACTGTGCACTTCTCATCGATTGTATTCTCCCGTGCAAAAGATCAATATATAATGCAAAAAATGATTAATGAAATGGAAAGACTATATCTTTCTAATCTAGGTATATCAATTCTAATCCTAGATAGATTCAATCAATCGATTATGATCTCGGATGTATCAACTGTAATCCAGGCAAATTTCTCATATTTTGAGCATATCTTCCAACAAAAGAGGGAGAAAAATGTATCCTAAAAGCATACACAAGACTGATATGCAAAATTATGTTTAGTCACATAACAACTGCCATCTTCGCTTATGTACAGTAATGTAAATTCCAAATACCTGATTCAAGACTCGAGGTTTCGTGTTAAAGAGTACAGAGGTTCGAGGTCTCTTCAAGACATGACATTGTCGGGTTCTCTTCAAGACTTGGTACTAAGAAAACTCGATGGATTATAAGGTTTATATTTTAATCTGTGCGATAAGTATGAAGTTGTCCCCCTTCTCATGTAGTCCGCCGAAGAAAGAAATATTTTAATGGCGGGATTCTGAGGGAGCCCCATTGAGATTTCCAAATTTGAAAATGATGGGAGTTGCCCCTTTGGACAGCTATCAAAGGTTCCAGCGCGGTCCACTTTGGCACTTCTTAAAGGCATGTCTTGTTTCCCATCAACATTCCCATCTTCTTATAGTTCTTATTTTCTCTTTTTAAGAATATACAAAAGACATATCTCTACTTCGACCCTAAAACTAATCATTCACATACGTTTAAATAAAGTTGTATAATGATCGAATCGTCCCTCTTTGATAATTCAATTTGGCATCTTGCTTAGCGATTGGGTGATTTGATTTTTAATTGGTTCCGAGTGTTTTTGGTAGATGTAATTTAGAACTTGCGATGGACATTTTGGAAATAAATTGTCATTTTCGTAAATAGAGACACAACGATAATTGGTGTGAAGATATGAAGTAATCTCCAAAAATTAGAGCTTAGCTGTCTATGCGGCATTTTTTAAAGCAAAGGTTTGGAATTGGTCGTGATTTAAATGTGCAAGGTATTTTTAGTAAATCCCCTTTTTAGTACAATAGTTTGGTGGTGGCTACACTCGGGAAAATTACAAAAAAGCCCTAAATCTATTGTAATTTTGCCAATTAAGTTTTAAACTTTTTCTTGGCCAATTTAGTCCTAAAACCTTTTGTATTTATGCCAATTCAATCCATTCGAGAGAATTGCTAAAAAAGTCCTAAACCTATTGCAATTATGCCAATTCAGTTATAAACCTTTTTTTTTTACCGATTCAGTCCTAAACCTTTTGCGATTATGCCAATTTAGTCAATCCAGCCAAATTTGGCCGGTTGGAGTTGACGTGGATGCCAACGATAATATTTTAATAATATTTTTATTATTTTTCGAATTTTTTATTATTTTTTTCCTTTCCTTTTTTTTTCTTCTTCCCCTCCCCTCCCCTCCCCCGCCAACGACAATGGTTGGCTAGCTCCGACGAGGTTGTTGGCCACCGCGCAAGGGCCGCGGCCCTCGCCGACGGCCGGCAAGGGTCGCGACCACCGTTAGACCAGCCACCTTCGCTGGCGGCCTCACCCAAATCCGGGCGAAGCCGCCTCACCCAGGTCTAGGCGAGGGTCATGACCCTTGGTGGCCTCACCCAAACCTAGGTGAGGCCAACCTCGCCGTGGCCTCGCCCAGATTTGGGTGAGGCCGTTGGCAAGGGTCGTTGGGGCCGTGACCCTCGTCGCAACCCCTAGGTCTGGGCGAGGTCATCGATGAGGGCTTCGCGGCAATCGCGCAGTGGCTGGCAGTCTCGTTGGAGCTGGCCGGCCACTACCGCCGACGAGGCGAGGGGAGGGGAGGAAGAAAAAAAGAAAAGAAAAAAAAGAAAAACAGAAAAATTAAAAAAAAAATAATAAATTCGAAAAATAATAAAAATATTATTAAAATATTGTCGCCGGTGCCGGCCGGCATCCACATCAGCTTTGGTCAGCCAAATTTGGCTGGATGGATTAAATTGACACAATCGCAAAAGGTTTATAACTGAATCGGTAAAAACAAAAGGGTTTAGGACTGAATTGGCACAATTGCAATAAGTTTATGACTTTTTTGGCAATTCTCCCCAATCCATTCAACCAACTTTAACTGACTATTGCTAATGTTGACAATTTTTTAATAACATTTTATTTTTTTCGAATTTTTTTATTTTTATTTTTTCTTCTTCTTCCTTATTCCTCTAGCTAATCACCAAAGGCAAGTGTCGAGCTGCCGAGGTTGGCCTTGCCAGCCAATGACGCGGACGGCCCTCGCCAACCACTGGTGAGGGCAAGCCTCACCTAATGCCAATCTAATGGCCAACCAGTGTCCATATCAGCATCGACTAGTCATAATTGACCGAATGAACTAAATTAGCATAAATGCAAAATGTTTAGGATTGAATTGACCAAAGAAAAACTTTATTTTTGAATTGGCACAAATATATGGCTATGACTTTTTTGGCAATTCTTTCCTATGCACTCTGACTAGTGCACATCCTCTATCAATTTTAGGGGCACATTCCCCTCTATTAACCGAGTACATTTAGGATTTAATTCTTTAAATGCCTCTAGTGAGGCTTGAATCCATTATCATGAGAAAATAAGCAAACTTTCTTACCATATGGCCCAACATCTTGGTTAATTCCAGCTTTATTTACTTTAAAGGATTTTTATCTTTTTACTGGTCCTTAAGAAAAGGTCATTTACGACATTATGTCAGCCACCCCCGTTTTGTTTTGTTTTTATATGGATGGTCTATTAATTGCAAGCGACTCTTTAAAAATTAATCCGGATTGATTTTTACTTTTTTTTTACTTAATCTAAAATTTACACCTCATACAATTGAATTTTTTTTTAAGTTTGAAGTTCCTCAAACTTTCAAAACACTTAAATATTAACATGTAGACATGCACGCAATTGTTTCATAATATGTTGTAGTAAATAATAATTAAAATTTCGACAAAAAAATGAGCCAAACTTTTTTTTAACTTAAGCATAGACAAATAGGTCTTAATCTTTTGAGAATGTCAGATTGGCTTAACATGAATCAAACTCAAAACCTTAAAAAACACGACCAAATTATACTCAATGCTAAGTCATGTTCCAATACCTTCTATGTATGTATTTCAGCAGTGGAATAACTCGTGTGGGGCCCAGTGTTCTCGGAATACCAAACACTGCACGGGCTATTGACCAGACATTGCACTAGTTATTTTGCAATCAAGAATCTATCGGCCCGTGAGACATGCATATTGAACAAGATCGAGGGCAATCACAAAGATTCAACCCAACACACCCAAAGACTATTCATCTCTGTTACTCTTCTTTGAGGACAAATCCGGCGTCGTTTTCACCCTCTCAGCATACCTCGACTCTCTCTCTCTCGAAGCAAAAGCTGTACGAGAAAAGCAAAGTCATCCGTTGACGCGTGTTCTTCCCGCAGTTTAAAATTCTATTAAAACACGCCCACCAATCAATCACGCAAACAAATTCCCTCTCGCCCTTCCTAAAAATTGGAAAATATGGGAAAGGAGCTTGGAAGTTAGCAGCAGCAGCAGACCCTTTTGTCTAATCGTCCCCTAAATTCCATCTCCCGCACTAGGAATTACATAAACAAAGGATTGATTGCTCGTGTCCAAACAAAGGCTCAAAAGTCATTCAAGATTCATTAAGTACATACGCGTACACTGTGATATTCACATACATATATATATATATATATATATATATATATATATATATCTGCTGTAATAAACACCTCTCTCTCTCTCTAAGTCACTCTAGATTACACATAACGTCCCGTAACATATACGGCAAAACCCTAAAAGGTATGGGAGGGACCATTGGTGAATTGGCAACACTAATTTGGCCAATTTGCACGGCCCATGTCGTCTTTGATTTCCCCCTTGCGGATTGTAGGACATGCCTCTTTAATTACAACATTCATCTTCTCCATATCATTGTCCAGCGCAACAACCCCCACTCTTCCTTATTTTTTTACTCCCTAGGCTGTACAAACCATGTTAATTATCCCTATACTCCTAGCCCTTGAGACTAGACATCGCTTATATCACGTGGCGTGTAGCTGACAGTGTCAGAACCGGCACGTCGGGTGACATGAGGGTTGCCGTCGAGGGCCCTGTTTGGGTCCCTAGGATCTGCTGCAGTCAGCCCTGCCGAGGCCGACTCGTCGGTTGGGCAGGTCGAACTCGACCCACAGGTCTTGCTGGTGGAAGTTGCCTATGATGTTGCTCGCGGCCGGGAGCATGCTTGACTTCGCGATGGCCATGCAGTGGACTCCGCCGTCCACCTCGGCCAGGACCTTCTCCTTGGCCACCACGATCTCCACGCCCTTCTCGAACTCAAAGGCCAGGTCACCTATGGACCGCCCGATTGCAGCGGCGGCGGCACTGTCGAAGCACATGTCGGCCACCCCTCTGTACACGTAACCCTTCTTCATCCGCGGCCCCACGAGCCTCACCACTTCCTCCCTCACCTAAAATCAGCGATTCGTGTTGAATCAGTTAGTTATGTCAGTTAAAATTTGACAACGATGTCGTGTCTAGACGAATGGAATACTAAATGTTTGAATTTTCTAACTCACCTTATCGTAGGCCTCGTCCACCAGGTAGGTGAATTCGGAGCCCGAGTCGATCATGGTCTGGCCCGACCCACCGGCGTTGGGCCGGAAAGCCGTCGGAGGTATGACGAGGCGCCGGCTCCCGATCCTAATCCCCTGCATTGCCACCGTGTAGGCGAGTGGGTCCAGGTTCGGCATCCGCTGACTTTGACCACGGCCGAAGGTTATGAGGCCGACGTATTGGAAGGTCCCCGAGTGCGGGTTGTCGCCGAGGTACAGCGACCCGGTCGGGGATGGCGCGGTTCGGGCGGCGCGGGCGGGCACGCAGTACGAGAACTTGGACACCTTGGCCTGCGAGGGGAAGGCGAGCCGGCCGAGGTTCATCCCGAGGATGCCCTTGTCGTCGCCAGAGCTGGTGGCGCAGCCCAGGATGAGGGGAGGGGTGGTCTGGGTCCTCGAGAAGGTGAACTTCTCCCGGACGAGATTGCCCTCGGCGAGGGTGCCGTCGGCGTAGAAGTAGGAGTAGTGGCAGAGCCGGTTCTGGTCGCACGACGTCGGGAGGGTGAAGTCCGGCGTGCGCGGCTTGCAGAGCGGGTGGCTGCAGGGGAGGACCGAGAAGGAGGAGGACAGAGACGGGTCGAACGTCGCCGACGACGAGGGCCGCCCGGGCGCCGCTGCGCCGGACGACGACCCCTTCTTGGCGTTGCCGTGGCACTGGATCCAGGAGAGCTGGCTCCCGGTGTCGAGGATCATGTCCTGGGTCTGCGGGGGGGTCCCGATGGGGAGGGAGACGACCGGGACCGTGGAGTACTTGAACGGAGACTTGACGGCGACGGTGGAGGCGGCGGTGGCGGTGGCGTTGGCGGCGGCGAGAGATGAGCGCAGAGATTGGAACTTATGGTGCGGGATAGGGTGGGATTTGAGAGGGAAAGAGAGAGAGAACGACGGCGACGACGACTTGTTCTGGGGTTGGTTGCTCTGTTCTTGCTCCGACAGGGAAACAGAGCAGAAGCAGAGCAACAAGAAGAAGGGCACGACGGCGGGGGCGGCGGAGCTTCTGTGGGCAGCCATGGCGTCTAGAGAGAGAAAGTGGAAGGGGTTGAGTGAGAATGGGGGGATTCAACAGGGGGAGGTCGAGTATTTATGCAGTCTCGTGAAACGAAGAGGAAGAATTAAAGCAGAGCGGAACGAAAGAGAGGAGAAAGAAATAGGGCGCGGAAAAAGGGAAAACGCGGTTTCTGTTCTTTTTATTGGGAGCAGTTAGGGCTTTTATTAGGGTTCGGATCTTTCGTTTTAGCCCACGGTGAGATTGTGTTTCTTCCTTTACTAGATTACGAATATATCTTATAATTACATATATATCTCATTAGATAGTGCATATCATTGAATTGGTACATTACATTCACTAGTTATCTCATTAAATCTATAAATAGACTGATATAATTCTCATTATGAATATATATCGAATTATACAAAAATTCTTTAAGTTTTATTTATTATTAAGGAAAAAAGAAATTTCAATCTCGAATATCTTTAATGCAGAACGGAAGAAGCCAAATATGGGTCGTCATGAATCAGCACATGTAATGAAGATATTATAGAGGACGAGTTTAACCGGCTTTAACTTATTTCGTAATCATTTATGCTCAAAATGGCATTTTTTTCCCGTGAGCCTAGATATTAAAACGAAACCATAACAAAACAAGTCGATTCGATCATTATCATACTTCGCCCATCATCGATTTTATCAGAGCGGTAATTTTCCTCCAAGACGTTTAGGGTCGTTGTTGAGTACTCGGCCCGCACGCAATCTTTTTCTCTACACATCTCACGTCTATCACAATCAATGTGTGCAATTCCATTTGTGACAAGTGAATAACCTGAATATTACATTGTCGATTATGGACAATGGGATGTACGAATTGTACAGTGAACCATCCATTCACTATTGAGGAATTTTTGTATATTTTGATATTTAAAAATGAAGAGTACATTGGTCTATATATGAGCTTTATGAAAGTTACCATCAACATAACATATATCCATCAAGATATACACAATTACAAAGAAGACATTGCACAATTACGAGAGATACATAAAATCAATAGAAAATGTTCTAATTATCTCTACCATAGGAAAATACACTAGATAAGTAGCCCAATTACCTCTAATTATTATAAATATTATAAATATTTTCAATTCAATTACTTAAGAAATGTAGGTAAGATGCTCCTTAGTTAGACTCTCTTTTTTAATAAATTTATGGAGCGCACGGGGATATTTCCTATATGGGTGTGGGGTTATGTTCATGTGAAGAGAACTTAAATGTTCGTGTCGTTTTCATTTCATAGTTTTTTTCATTTTTGGACCCTTTTTTTTTTTCATCGAACCGTGGGAAGAAGGAAGGAGATATTTAAGTTTGTGCTGTGGGACAGTTGTCTTTAACCCTCCAAGTCCTCATTTGGCCCCCGGGAGTCCCTCGCAAAGGACAAAACCCCATTTGCTCTTCTGGTGTCCACGACAATCGCAAGACAGCTAATTTGATAATACAGTGATGGTTTAATGCCACCACAAATTTCAAATTAATATATTTGTAATAAATTTACTTTAAATTATCATTTTTATCACCGAAAATTTTAAATTGATACACGTTTAATAAATTTACCCCAAATAAATTTTTTGATCACCAGATAATTTGTAACAAATTTATCCTGCATTTTATTTTTGTTAAATTGGATAAATAACAAACTAGTATATATATATACAAACATAGGGTACAACTCCAAATTAATGCATCCGCCAACTGTCACGTGTCATCGAACTCAACAATTTAATGGTAAAATCTAATGGAAAGTAATGGAGATTAAATTCGTCATAACCAGTTTAGGGTTTTTTGTTGGATAGATTTATCACAAATACATCGATAGCCTTGTAGTAATTTATATATATAATTTTATGTTGAATTGTGTGTTGAAATGCCCGTGATGGTTGAGTTGGAAAATCCCGAATCAGAGAATCGGCCTAGTGTGAAGCAATTATAGTTAACAATCCTATCCAATGCATAGTTTATTGGAGTTCAGCTTTTTAGCAATAATTAGTCTAACTCGATATATTAACGAGTTCGGATTTAAGAATTGATGGTTGAGCTCTATGCAAGATTCTCTAAGTTAAACTTTTTATGCCATCTTTAATTTGTCGAATGGTTCCACGCGACAAAAGCCTCAAACGAAACATTAAAAATACGAGGGACGCACTCAAGATACAAGAATTTGATTTTTTGAGTTCGTTTTCGTTTAAGAGCGACGGACCACTAATCCCCGCGGCCCAGTTCCGACCTTCCCATCGCCAGAATATCTTCCTTGTACGTGAGGTTCTTAATGAACGATCTCGTCTGCTCACCATCAAATCAATCTATCTTTAGCTTTGTATTATTACAGGCAATATCGCATTTTTCCATTGATAGAATGTATATAATTTCACAAGCCGAGCTGAGTTGGCCACACCATAAAGAAACTTGCAAGCAGCTAAAGAGAGTATTCGTTCCTAATCTTTTACAAAGTCGAAATTGCTTAATACATACATACACACATACACATACACATACATATATATTTACGAGAATGAATGCAAGCCTCTCTCTTTTCTTTTCTTTTTTTTGTCCATTTCCAAAAAATTGGGGAGGGTTGGAATGACAAGAATCGAGAAAAAAATTGAAGCCACAGGTCAAAGGGCTGTTGAGCAATCATTAGGGGTCCCCATCCATGTCTTCTTATATTATCTTTAACGCAATTCAATGTTTTCTTCTTTTCTTTTCTTTTTTCTTTGCTTTTCTTTGCTTTCCGCTTTGTATTTGTTTGTATCCCACCTTTATGCAGGCATCGCCTAAAGGCATCGATACATTTTTAGGTGAACTTCTGAATCTTGTTCATATTACTTTTCTTTTTATTTTATTTTATTGCATGATAGAGGCATGAATGCGTTCCCGCCAAAAAATCATTTAATTTTCGGCCACGTTGAATTCTTGTAAAATTACAACATATTTTATCAACATTAAATAAAACAATGGTTTGTCTAGAGTTTATATAGTAATATCAAACTATTCCATATCACTTGTCTATAGGGTCTATATGTTCTTCATATATATGCGATTCCCTTCCATCGATTAATTTAAGTTTGTGGATTAGATATCCTAATGCAATATCCGAGTTGAGCTCTGCCCTAGTTTATTTCGTGTGCTCATCCCCATTCATCAAATTCCATGTGTTGTGTCTTCCTTCTCCTATTCATTTAAATTTTTCGAGTTGCATATCCTAACAAGTATACCTTTTCTTTGTCAACATATGATAACTGATGAATTCTTATGGAAATAAAACCCTTCTGTTTTTTCTTAGTTATAGAAGAAAACTCTCGAGGTGGCAGAATATTAGCAAATCGACTCGGAAATACAATCAGGAAAATTGCACATTCCCCACGAAAATCCCACACACACACACACACACAAAGAATTTCTCTATAGGACCATTGCTTAGGAACGCCAAAAGATAAATATTCTCCCAACCAAAAGAAAAGAATATGAGAGAAAGCTGGCTGTGGACGTTATATTCGACATGGTCCCTGTCGATACTAATGGCCAGCACTCATCTTCCTCCCGAGCGAGAACCCTACAAGATTGGAGTAGCCAGTTGGTGGGGCCACGTGGCGGCACGACGTGACGTTCGTGATCACATCGAAATAAAAAAAAATTTAAAAAAAATTAGAAAAAGGAGACGTAAGAGAATATGGTCAACATGTCTAGGTAAGATGGATAGATACTTACGTTGTCAGGTTGCGTGGCGTCGGTTTCGTTAGGAATTAGGAGGCCCCCATGCATGCACCGCACGCTCGCCTGCTCACACGTCGGAATCCCTAGGTAGCAGTAGCGCTACATGCTCGTGTTGACAATGAGGTCGTCTCGTCACCCTAAGATTTCAACGCGCGATCACGAGGTGGAGCAGGGTTTTAAATGATCGAAAGCATCGTGACATTGAAATAACAAGAACGAGTGAAGAGCTGGACTTTGATGACGAGAAAATCCATCGAGACCTATTGGAGCAATGATGTGGATGTGATTTAGATCGATTTATCTGATATGAATCCTTTCATCAGGTCTGTCATCAATGGAAAAACTTTGATTCAAAAAAATGTTTGCTCGTATTGATAAAAGTTAAAACACAGGTCACAGTAGAATCGAGAACACTAGGCCAGTCAGTCTTCCTTCTCTAGTTGTTTGTAAGAATAGTACGGCGAATAGTATTCTTGTATAGAATCATATCATGCCCATCTTAGCTCAAGTATCCAGTTTATGACATGTAAAACACTTTTGGGACAATAACTGGTTTTCGATTGCCATAGCCTAATCAGGAGAACGATATAAACTCCCATTAGTTTGTACACGGGAAACCAAACTCCACCTTCAGAGCTCTATAGAAATATAAGCATTCTATCATAAAACTCCTAGCACCAACACTCTAACATCACTCTCGTGAACTAGTATATCATCCCCTGTGATACCAAGCTGCACTCACAGGAATACAATAATATGGGAGAATCAAGGTCTGTGACACACGGGCATGTCATTCGGTCATGTTGTTTATCGGATTCCCTCAACTTGCTTTGGAGTGCTCACGTAAACGGAGCCATCGATCTCTCTAAACTCAGATAGGTTTTCCTCTTGACGGCGAGTACGTTAAAAACCTCGAGCATTTAAGTCGAATCCTCTCAGAGCACCACATGAACTGTATTCCAACGAGACCTTGAATTATGTCGATTATCGAATAGCCAATAAGAACACGATGGTACCGTCGCTCTAGCTAGCTACGTCGCTCGATTGTCGAAAAATCATTGTGCGGATTCGAGAAGACGAGAGGAAGCCAACTTGGGGTGCTTGAAAAGCACCAGCTGGATCGCTCAAAATCCAACCATGTACTGGCTCCATAAGTTGGTGAAAAGGACTATAGAGGGGAAAGTCGACCCGAATTGGTCAAAACCCCTACTCGTTCTACACGGAATTCAGAAACGTATCCTCTGGTTCAACCAGATTCGGACAAAAATACACGGTCTCTTCGAGCTGAAAAAGACACGACGTGCTTGGCATGGCTCGATGTCGTTGACCGCAACACAGGTTCGATCGTAAAGATCGTACATCAAGGTGAGGTGAGGACAGCCCTGCACTCTGTTTTTTAACGGTAGAGCAAGGTCATCTTTTGTAACCAAGTTCCCGAAATCATAGGCATGACTTAGAATCAATCTTTAGGGATCATATGAGAAGCAAGCTAAGATGCTGAGTGTGTATCATGAAAGTTTATGAAAGCTAAGATGCTCAGTGTGTATTAAGAAATCATAGACATGACTTGGATTTATTTCTCATATGAAGAAGTTGCAAAAGCATGCGTTTTCCATGCCATATTCAAGAGGGGGGCGTATTATGTGTTTCACTTTGTATGCTTCATGGGATTCAGTGTGATTTTATCTTCTTTTCATACGAAAAATGAAGAGAAAAGCTTCTTTTATCCTTAAAAAAGTCGCTATGCTCAAAATGCTAATGGAAAAATAGATGGGTGTTGACGACTGTAATAAGATGAAATTTTGAAGTATGCAGTAACGTTTTGCAATTCAATGGCGAATAGGTAAAGACGTGGACTACCATCACCCAGCGCGGACCAATTCACCCTCATAATCGAAAATGATGTGAACACGTGACTTGACATTCATCTAGTCGTGAGACAGCGGAAAACATTCAAATCAAAAGACCAGCTTTACGTCTTGTTGTCGGTAAGCCAATCAACAACGTGTTAGGCCCTTGGATTTGAAATTCGACGTGACACGTAATTGTAGAAAAATTATTAAAAAATTCTAAATTTATTATATTTTTATTAAATCAGTTATAAATTTTTAAATTTTAACAATAAAATGTTAAACATATTCACATTTTGTCAATTGATTCTATTCAGTTAATTTTAATCAAAAAATTGATGACGTAAATGCCGATCATTCTAAATGATACAGTCAACATTGAATAATATTTTTTTCAAATCTTTTTATTAATTTTTCTTTTTCTTTTGTACCAACAATTAAAAACAGTTTTCCCCT
Source organism: Angophora floribunda (assembly GCA_014182895.1). Lineage (NCBI taxonomy): Eukaryota > Viridiplantae > Streptophyta > Magnoliopsida > Myrtales > Myrtaceae > Angophora > Angophora floribunda. The sequence goes on from CM024714.1 coordinate 14,555,479, forward strand.
ACTTGCTGCATCAAAAACTCCTAGACCCTCGCTTGGATCAAGGCAAAGGCAGCCATGCCCTCACCTAGATCCAAATGAGGATCTTGACCATCGCCAATTGGCTGGCATGTCGGTGACGCTTTTGCTAGATCCAAGCTAGGGCATCTTGGACCTTCCTCTCTTCACATAAAAATTGGCTAGATAAATTTAATTAACAAAACCCGAAAATATTTATAATTTAATCAGCATAACTGAAATATTTAATATCGATTTGGTAAAAGTACAATACATTCAGAATTTTTTGAATAATTTTTTCAATAATTCTTAGCGGTTCTCGTCGAGGACAAGAGCAAGAGATGGACGAAAGGTAGAAAGCATAGAAAGCGAGAGAGGGGAGAGAGGGAATGAAGCGTGCGTCGTGGCACGACCGTGCAAAGGGGACGATAGCCGCTCCAACGGCGAAGGCCAATCACGAAAAGATGATGACGGCAGGTCTCTGTCGGTGGAGCCACACAGAAAGAAAGAGAGAGAGAGAGAATCATGAATAGTTAGTCATTCAATTATTCTATCAGGGAATCATGAATAGTTACTATAATAGAACGTATTCCATTCCCTACTTCCAATATTTTCTCGACCCTATTCGTCACCTCCGTTGCATATGGTATGGATAAAAAAAAAAATTTTGTGTACAGGAAGTTTTATTTCTAAATTTTCTGAATTTTTAAAAAAATCATAAATCTAATATATGAATGACAATTCATAACTTTTCAATTGTTCTAATTGAATTTAGAATGTTTTGACGATTTGTCAATACCCCATCCTTCCCATAAAGAAATTAATGTAGTCTAATTTTCAATTTTTCTAATTTTCTGAATTTTTTTTCTTTTTTCTCTCTTCTTTTTTTGGATGTGATCTATTTCCACGTCGATCACGCCACATAAGATTTCATTGGTAAATCATTGAAAGATTTATGACTCAATTAGTATTGAATTGAATTGATATCCATACAATTGATGATGACACTTTTAGTATTTTCCCTTAAATTACGTCTTCATCTAAAAGTTTAAATTTATCGGTAGAGTGAGATTTCATATATATAAAGAACATATATATACCTTACATGCGATGCAAGACATTTCAACAATTATTGTGAACACGAGCGACCTTACAGAAGAAAGCAAAAGCTACACAAACCAGAAAGTTTGATCGATCTTGCTCATACGGTCACCGACCATCATGTAAATATCTTGCTTAACGTCTGTCTCTACCGGACCGAACGGGCTCCTGGTAGGTACGTGCTCTTTCCGCTTCTGACAAGCAAAAGCACAGCCCCGAAAACAAAACGACGAGAAAGAAAGAGCGACAAGGCACTGAAAAAAGCAAAAGACACGGCCGCGTGAACTCCTTCACGGATTATTTTCCCATTCCAAAGTCGGTCACGGATCACAGTTTCGCTCCGTTCATGCTCGAGCAATGCTTGCCTTCGGGGCTGCATCAGAAAGGCAAAGAGGGAAAGGGACAGATGAAACCCCCCATCATGTCTTGTCCTTGAATTCGATGTCGATGCTTACCGGAACGAGCAATGTGTGCATCCGCGCACGCTCGGAGGGCGGGGAGGGCGACATGATTGTATTGATTGATGTGCTTGTGGATGAGACGATGCACGATTAGCCTCGGCTTCTCTATCTAAGTCACAAGATGATGGGTACTTGTCCGGATCATTCAAATCTATCCGTCCATTCGCGAAATTATTTTCAGATGAGTACGCACCAACCGACTCTGCTTTCTTCGTCATTTGCACATCACGATGGAAAGAAGCATGTTTTAAATTACCCCATCTTGAATTTCCATCGATGGTCGGCACAATTTAGGATGCTCGTGGAGTTAAATTTCATGGCTTTTTTTTTTTTTTTGCTAACTCTGTCTTAAGTGGATAAACCCTAGAGTCGTGAATTATGGCTCTTAGTAGATACCTTAATGGTACACCTTCGAAACATTATATGTCGATTTATAAGTATTTAAGCGGGTTGGTGATGGTCTAAAAGTCTCCACACGAGAGAAAGTTTCTATTTGCCTTATTTTCTATGCAAGTTCTTGCATCGCTTGATTCTTACACAACAACTACCAGGTCCGTGAGCTCACCAAATTGGATTAGTTCAAAAGATCAATAATGCTATTTTGGAGTTATTTCTTTATACAAATTTGATTGGGATTGATGGTGACCAGGTTCTCACTTGTTCTCATTTATAATGCTATATACGTGAATAAGAGTTCGCACAAAAATTGTCCATTAATTGACGTATCAAACTTGTACATGGTGAGTAACCAAAAGTAAACACTTTCTGTTCTTGTGCCTCGCAGTTGGGAAGACTCATCAAAACATTTATTACCTCTTAAAGAAGATTCAATGAAAACTTGCGAAGCACCGATCCAGCACAAAGGAGAAATTTTGTTCAAAAACTTGTAAGCTAATTGTATGGAGGTCAATTCGATCGTAAACTTTTCAATTTAACCAATTTAGTTATGAACTTTTTGTCAATTTGCTAATAGGATCTCTTCAGCCTATTTTGGTATGAAATCCTTGATATAGACTTCAACCATCCTACATGGCATAATTGTGGAGGAAAACAGGGAAAAGAGAAAAAAGAAAATTTCAAAATAAATTGTAAAAATCTTTCATGTTAGTGCCGGCCTCATGTAAGTGATTTTAGACAATTTTGGCTGAAATAACTACATTGGCAAATTGAGAAAAATTTTATAACTAAAATGGTCAAATTGAAAAGTCTAAAATTGAATTGCCTTAATAAGTTCATGACTTTTTAGACAATTTTCTTTAATATAAAAGCATGCCTAAAATTTCTTATGAGTTATAGAGCAAAAAGTAGGGATAGAAAACCCTAAAACTAAACAAGAATTTTAGATTGTACATATATACGATATGTGTATGTGTATATAATATACCTATAGTCGCTGCATGTAATACAGATATATACAGATCGCTTTTGTACCAGCTAAGCCAAAAAAAAAAAAGGAAGTGTTGTAGTGTCCCAAGTTTTCTGGCACTTGACGTTTACTCCTGCTCACTTTGGTGCACAAATGCACCGATCTTGCAGTTGTCCATTTTCATTTCATTTTATTTTTTTTCGAAAAATTCAGATCCATGAAAGATGATAAAAAGAAAAAGATAACAATGTCGATCATGAAATTACAAGATGAACAGATCATTTCACCATTCTTTTCGCATGTTTAAAGATTTCTATTACAAAAATTACTCAGACAGGGTCATTCATAATTTACATCACATGAAACATGATATGAGCCCTAATTGTCCTCTATCTCGCGCATCATGCCCACATTCAAAAGCGTCCAACTCCTCCTAATACACTTCATATGGAACTACTTCCCGTTTCATGGTCTATAATTCCATGTTAGTGTGATACAATGGATTAACACACGACGACGAAATAGTAATTATTTTATAATTCGCTTCAGGCTAAGACCGAACCACGCTGATCACGAGATCTCTTCCCTAGTACCAAACCCCGTGTAGAGCTAGGGACAAAAAACGATAGCGGTACATTTGAACTAATCAGATGTGCTATCTTTCAGGGTTTAAACAAGAGGGTCGCTCTGTTCAATCAGATTATTTTATAGGGCTTGTGCGGGGGAATGTTGGTCGCGGGTCTCCGATACATTCCGACATTTCCATCGTAACTTGCATAGAAAATGCGAGGAGTCGTGGATAAATGGTGGGATGTCGGATCCATGGTTGTCTCGTCATGGACTGTTTGGGGGTCGGCGGATGTGGTGCGAGAGGCCAGAAGAGGTTGCGGCTACCAGATTTCTTTATTCGTTTCTTGTCTTAGGTTAGACAGAGTTAGGGAGGGTGGTGGGTGCCGCCGTTCATCTATTTGTTAAGAAACCAGTGCGAATCTCTTTTGAATTATGGGTCGTACCTTATGACATTTTCCATGAGGGTTTTCCAATCTCGTCTCCCTGCCCTAGGGTTTTATGGTCTTGTTTAACGCGGCCTCACTTGCCTAAACATTGTGCATTAGGCACGGCGGCACTCAAGTGCAAATGTGCAAGAAAATTGTCCCATAAGTCATAAACATATAATGTTTTTGCCAATTTAGTATGAAACTTTTTAATTTTGCCAATTGAGTTCTGAACATTTTCACGTTTTGCCAATTAAGTCCATCAAACTATTTTTGACCGAAAATCGTTAATGTGGACACTAGTCGTGCTATATGGCACAGTCAACATTGACATGAACAATTAAATCCATCAAACTAATTTTGACCGAAAATCGCTAATATGGATACTAGTCGTGTTACATGGCACGATTGACATTGACATGAATAATTTTTAATGATTTTTTAATATTTTTATTTTCTTTTTCTTTTCTAACCCTAGGCCAGCAAGGTTGCTAGCCGACCCTCACCGGCCACAAGCGAGGGTGGCAACCCTTGCTTAGCCTAAGTGATGGCATCACACCCTCATTGATCCTAAATTTTTTAATTTATTTAGTGCAGTTTCTAAACTTTGATCTAATGTTTAATGTGGACTTTTAAATATTTTCATATAGTCTATGAGCTACATTAGATATTTACCATTATATTGAACAAAGTAAAAGTCTAGCGAAAATATTACACATTGGTCGAAAGTTCAGAAATTATTGTCCAAATTAAAAGTTCAGCGACATTGCACATTGAACAATAATTCAAGAACTGTATTGTATAAATTAAAAGTTCGGGGATAACGTTATATATTGAATCAAAGCTCAATCACCATTTGTGCTATTATATCTTGAAGTATTTATGATGAGTCTGCTCTGACTTTGTAACTTCTCAAGGACTCACAGCGAAACTCTCAAAAAACAGTTTGCATATATGAGATACATACTTTGACTTTTCAAACGAGCTAAAAGAATCTACAAACTTTTACTCCATGTAGAAACTACTCAACGTTAAAAAAAGTGGATGTCGCACATGACGGGGCAAAGTGTGACATTTTAAAGAAACAAAATATTAGAGAAAAGAAATGCAACAATGATCTTCTGAAATGTATGTGAAGCAAATTATTCCCGATTAAAAGGAATCGGAAACGCAGGCATTTTAGAGAAATGACATCTCTACCCTTTGCTAATGTGTCCATGATGTCTTTTCAGCTAAAATTTTTTTTTTTAATATAGGTCTTACTCTAATCATATTCTAATTTTTACTTTCAGACTTTTGTTCTACTTTTTTACAAGGCATGTGAGTCAAAATTTATACCTGGAACTAAATCGTACCCACCAAAGTTGAGATTCAAACCCTCTATCTCCCCATTTTCATGTGGGAAAGATGGTCACTAGGACAAACCTCATTGGTTCTTTTCAACTTTAGTTGACATGTCGATAGCACCATTAGCCACGTAATGTGCCACATCACTTTGCATAGACGGAAAATCTAACATTTGGTATTTTGGTTCTTTAGATATAAGTTCGCGAATGGTTCAAAAAATTCCCCGTACTTTCCATCTTCCAGTGTAAGTTGGTGGGTTCTTTTGGGATTTGGCCAATGCTCGATAATTATGTATTATATTTGTAACCTTTCGAAATTGTATCAAATTTCATTTCAACAAAAGATATGGTTAGGACCAATCTCACCGCTAGCTCTCTGTACAAGAAGCAGCGTGAGTGGTCCATGAAAAAAGATAACAAGCTTCCAAGGCATCTCTACACAAACCTGTATCTAACATTGAATTGTATTCCCATGAAACTATACATAGATAAGCAGAAACGGAGTCATTCTTATAAATCTTACAATTCTTACTCTTGACAAAAAAATGATGATTGATAGCACTAGCAGCATTCCAAGCAATTTCATACGAAATAAAATGGAAAGCTTTTGCCTCTGGTATGCTTAGAGCACCAAATGAGCTCTTAATTCTAGCTTCCTCTAGCAAACCCTAAATCCGACATGAGCACAATCCAAAAAAAAAAAAGTGATCTCTACTGCTCCACCTGGACAACGTCATGAAGGATCAAACTCTCTAAAGTTTCAACATATTCGACAGGTAAAAAGCTCCAATGTCTAGAATCCACTTACATCAAGCAACCGAACAAGAGAATCACAAGAAACACCAGCTGGAGATAGCCTTTTATTCTCTTCGAATTCAACCTCAAGCTACCCATTCGAGCAAGAATATGACTGTTGCCACCAGTGATGAAACTTCTAGAATTTATTGGATGATTTCCGGCTTCTCTCACCCCAAAAACTAGCTCGAAGGGTGAGACTTCTCCTAACAATTATAAATCAACCACTAATCCATTCCAAAACTGATGTTAAACAACCTCAACAAAATCATCAGCAAAGCACATATGACCTAGCTTGATTTTCTCACAAAAATGGATGACTTTAACCTTCTTCAAAGCCATCGCTTCGTTAAACATTCTTGCGAAAACTTGAATACAATAACCAATAGCTAGGGAGACAAAAAAAAATCTACTTTTTGAATTATATTTATCGAGTACACCTAAATCTTTTGATTCGATCCTTCTCACCCTATGGTAGATTCACCTCGGTAAAAACTTAGTGCGTGCTTGTTTATGGTCCATTATAATTGAATGGGTCATTTCTTCCACTACCCCTCGTTTGAGAAAATTTCATCCAACCACTATCTTATTTGGTGAGTTGCAAACATATACATCGTCCACCATTCAGAGACGTTATTGGAGGAAATTTCTTCAGGATAGAGATGGGAAAAAAATAGCCCCAACTGAACAATTGCATTTTTTTCAAGGTCAGGCTAATTTTAATTTATGGTCGTTTTTAATTTAAGTAGTGCAAAATACTTTTCTATCTGAGATGTCATCCGATAATTATTCCAACTTGTAGGGTGAGGACGTAGGGCCATTATTCTGCTATAAGAGTTTCAATGACGTATCCAAAGTGTAACTACAATCCTAATTAAATGAGGACTAGAGAAGCGAACCACTAATCTATCTTACGAACAATAATTGGAGACCAAACATTAATGAAATGAAAGAAAGAAATTTCTCAGTGAGACCACCAAAACCGTGTCCCATGCAGTCAATGCCTTCGCTGGGTAGAACAAACACTAGGTAAGGCTGATAAAATCTAAATTATTAAATTATTAACTCATGCCAGCAACATTTTCAGCAAACCCATGTCCCTCTTATAAATAATTATCTTCTTCCTCCGTCTTTTAATAAATTTTCTCTCTTGTTTGGACCACAAATGGGGCTGGTCAGCCATATCTATAGAATCCAAAACTTTAAAAGTCAGACTTATCCGGAAGCTTTTCAAAGTGGTTGATTCGCATTTATAAAGAGGAAATTATCCGATTAATCATTGACTTATTATATAGATATCAATTTGGTCTTGAACTTTTCAATTTTGTCGACTTTATCCTAAACCTTTGTGCAAAATTACAATGTAATCCTTTTAATCGATTCTCATTAGAAATAGCTAGCATAAAGATGTGCCTCATTGGAAGCCGATGATGACTAAACTGTTACATCAATAATTTTTGATGAAAATTAAATGAAGATATTTAAATCATATAAAGATTTTTGGGAAATTTTCAAAAAATGACCTCAAGTCCCCTCAATTTCTCAAATAAGGGCCCGAAGTTGACTTTGTTTCAACTAAGGGCCTGAAGTGTTATTATTTTTTCAAATAAGGGCCTGAAGTGAATTTTGTTTCAAATAAGGGCCTAAAGTGGTTATATCTATTTCAAATAAGGACCTAACTTTTCGGTAATTAATGATATTTTCGTCATTTACTATTTTTTTTTTTTTTTTTCTTTTTTTTTTCGATCATCTTCTTCTCCGTCACCGGTGGCCGGCCGGCCACCGGTGAAGTGCACACAAGGTTGGGCGAGGGCTACCCTCACCCGCCGGTGGCCGGCGAGGGACGGCCTCACCTTGCCCTGGGGGAGGCCGCCCTTCGCGGCCGTCCGCGAGGTCGGCCTCGCCCTCGTCCGGGCCGCCCTCCCCCGCGGCCGACGAGGGCCGACCTTGCCAGATCTGGCGAGGTCACCCTCGTCCGAGCCGCCCTCGCCCGCGGCCGACGAGGGCCCGACCTCGCCAAATCTAGGGAGGTCGCCCTTGTCCGCAGCCTCGCCCGTCCCTCGCTTGGGGCCGGCGAGGTGGCCTCCTCGGGCGAGGGACCGGGCCGCCTGTGGCCGGCGAGGGTGGCCCTTGTCGGATCCGGCGAGGGCGACCCTCGCCCGCCCTCTCAGGGCGTCACGGCGGGCGTGGCCAACCGGCCACCGGCGATGATGAAGAAGATGAAACCGAAAAAAAAAGAAAAGAAAAGTGGCAAATGACAAAAATGCCCATGATCAATCCAAAAATTTAACCGGCCGGTGACCGGCGAGATCATGCCCTCATTTGAAACAATTATGGCTACTTTAGGCCCTTATTTGAGACAAGGTTAACTTCGAGCCCTTATTTGAGAAACTGAGGGGACTTTGGGCCCTTTTTTGGAATTTTCCCAAGATTTTTAACTAAACTGAAAAAATTGAAAAGATTTGAGACTAAATTGGCATCCGTATAATATATTCAACGTTGTTTGGGTAACTTTTTTACAAATATGTTGTTGATTCATACACTAAGTCTTAGCTAGCAATTATTTGTATGTGCTCAAGGAGAAAGATTCGTTTTGCCCATTGACCACGAAGGAAGTGTGTCCATATATACTAAGGATACTATGACAAGTAGGCCGGTATGATAGGCTCAGATTTTTGGGACAGTGTCTACATATTATTATGCACTTGGTAGTGAGCATCATCCTCTTGTCCATTTCTCAGTACAACTGGATATCTGTAAAGGTAGTCTGGAGTATGGGAGGGCACTTTTGTATTATTTCGTCTATTATGGCTACTGGTTTTTATTTATGTTGTGTGAGCAACTTACCAAGTGGTTGCCACTTTAGTAGGCCTAGGAGTCAAACCCTAGCTAATAGAAAATAAAGCTATTGAGATTGTGACAAAGTTCAAAATTGCCAACTCACCAGCAAGTTCTACTTAGGGTAGCTCTAATTTCAGGACTTCTTTTCGACTTCCAGACTCTAGATGTCGTGAATCTCACTTCCCGACTCTAGATGTCGTGAATCTCACTTCTTTTGTCCGATTTGCTCTTCTTCTTCTTCTTCTTTTATAGAAAATATGTTGAGATCTCTCTTTCAGACCCGACACTGAAAGAGCCCATATAAAATCCGATATCGTTACGTGCTTTCGGCAAGTGAAGATCTCCGTTGCCCTTTTAGCTTTTGTTTTGCTTGACTAAGAGATGAGTTGGATGATTTCTTATTGCTTTAGATTTTTCTTTGGTTTTTTACTGGTATTTCAAGCCTCACCGTTTTGTTTCCTAGTATAGCGGTTTAAAATATTGTGGTAACAGATATGTAGTTTGAAAAAGTATGTTTGACCTTGAAATACCAAAAAAATGGCCAATTCTCTAAACCGATTTTAGCACTGGTTTCAAACTCCCAAATCTAAAGAATCGATCCTATGCCGATAGCTGCCAAGTTCCGAGGTTGGACGAGCCCAACCTCAGAACCGCTCAGCCCACATTCTAATTCGAAAATGAACTATAACTTCGTTGTAAGCTGACATCGTAATTGAGGGACTGACGTATCTATATATAGGAGTACTTTAAGGGCCGTTCTCATTTCTCTATTTCAATTTGAGCAATTGCTTTCTTGCGCTAGATTCAAGGTTCTTTCCACCATATGTACCTGTCTTTAAGTGAAAATTTAACAGCTCACAGCAGTCTTAAATCAACTCAGAGGCACTTTGCATTCATAAGCATCGGATGGCCTAATGCCTGCAAGCATCTACATTTTTAAGGGAAAGAAAACCCAAAACTCGCGCATTTGGCAATCAGTTTTGAACAGGGAAAACCAAAGAACCCCTCGACCATTTATCATGACTTAAAACCGGAGGGTGCGACCATCACTGCTACTGCCAGAAGATGAAAGATAGCTTTATTTCAAATGTGATGAAGTGAATAGTGAAAACTAGTCTCAACTTGGAAATTTACAAAATTAAAACAGATAAATCACAAAGGTATGACCTTCTTGGAAGACACCGAATAATTAGATTCTCGAGTTACCCTTGAACCAACAAGAGAAGAATCCTCAAAGAAAAGTGCCGAAGCACGGAGCAATATGCCATTTATGTGCACAACTTTATATGGCATGACAGAAGTGTCTAAGCTAAGTCTAATGCCAAAAAACTCCATTACACGGCCAAAATATGGCAACATACAAGAAAGCCATTCAGTAACTTTATTTGAAATCATTCCTCTCACCAGTTATTTCTTCAACAGCATCGCACTGCATTGCGCCATTATCTTCGATGCCCTGGTTATAGCGTCAGTCATGTAGAAATTTTCTAGGGCTGTTCCAAAGTCATTTGGACTGATCTTTTGGTTTGTGTTGAGTCTCAATGTAGTAGCTGAAAAAGTGGCAGGTTCTCTCTCATCCACGCTCACGAGATTCGGTGCCACTGTCTGAATCCGGGACCGGATCCCTCCAACACTATCATAAGGCAACTGAATTCCTGCCACCTCTGACAAAGCACGAACAATCTTCCAGTCATCTCTTGCATCACCAACTGTTGGAACTGCAGGGAGAGTCTGCTGAACACATCCTTCGGTATTTTCATATGTACCTTCCTTTTCGCTGAAGGCAGATGCTGGAAGAATGACATTGGCACGATATACACTTCGATCTCCATGATGCCCCTGATAGACTACAAATGCATCATCAGGAATATCCTTCACATTGACATCATCTGCACCCATCAGATAGACAAATTTCGCGGACTTGATGCTGTCAGGAGATTGTGGAACAAGTCCAAGATCGAGGGCTGCAGCTTGAGCAGCATGTAGAAGCAACACATTGTAACCATTCCAATCAGGCCTCACAACATTCCCATTCTTAGCAATGGTCTCAATGGCAGACAAAATCGCATCCAAATCCTCTCTCTCAAAGAGCCCAGCACCTACAATAATAGCTGGGTTTTTGGCATTTTTAAGAGTTGAGCAGAAGGGGTGGCGCCCCTCGGCAAGTTCAGTCAGAGTTTGAGGTCCCGTGCCAAGATGTTCGTGATCATAGTTGAGATCGGTTGGTGGACCAATATAACCAACCTTTGCATGCGTAGCACGGACTGTCTTGCGGATTCTTGCATTTACCATAGCAGCTTCCACTCTTGGCTGTTGAACAAATGAAAAAGAGAGCCGGAAGTCAGATAAAATCTATAGGAAAACCATGGATCTCAAAGAAAGGGTCAAAGCCACAAGGAAGGAGGAAATATCCTATTCTAGAACGAATTAGAGATTGTCATCACCAAATATTATCATGAAAGCAGTCTGTATGGTCATCCCTCCACAATCTAATGATAATACATTACCTGCGTTCCAACCAACAGGAAAACATCTGCCTTTTCAAGACCAGCAATGCCAGTATTCATAATATATCCTGATCGCAGATCAGCATTAGGGTGCTTCCCATTGCCTTCACACATTACATTATTGGACCCCATTCTGTTCAAGAAATCTTTGAGTGCCATCATAGACTCTGCATCAGAGAGTTTGCCAGCAACACCAACAATCTCTTCAGGTGCAACTTTATGGATAACCTCACCAACCATGGCAAGGGCATCATGCCAGCTCACAACCTGGAAACGCCCATCAGCACCACGAATCATGGGGTCATTAAGCCTCTGCCTCTTAAGTCCATCATAGCAAAAACGAGTTTTATCGGATATCCATTCCTCATTTATATCCTGCAACAAAAGTTCCAAAGCTGAATAATTTACCAAGAGTTCTCAATGTGAGTGCAGGCATACACATGCATCTGTTTAAAAGAGTACAAGAGAGAACAGCAGGGCAGAAAATGCGAAGGAAGGGGGAGAGACAAATCCACTCATTTGTTTGCAAGTTGCAATCTCCACCAAATTAAAATCTCACATGATGGTTAAAACAATGTGCTGCACTACTCCCAGACAGTATCGATGGCAACTCACCAGCAATGTCAAGCAATTCAGACACAGCAGCCAGAAAGATATCTTGACAGAACACAACACAAGACTGGCAATTTTTACTGAAATTGAAGTGCTTATCATTGGATTGTGATAGAAAACTAAAGCAACCAGACACCATCCTCACGTGGCTCGTCATATTATAGCAGTGTCGAGAAATATTAAAGCATATTATTCTTAGGCTAAGATTGGCAGTGCATATTCAAGCTCATAAGAACTTAACAGGAGCTGTTGCGGAGTCCATTTCTCAGCACTTATTCAAGTCCAACAAGCACTTCTTTTTGGGTCAGATAACAGGCACTTAATTCAGCTTGATTTAATCAGTTGGAAGAAGCCAAGATTTTCAACTCATTTTCTTCTATTTTGTAGTTTACTAATAAATTTTAAATGATTTATAGATAATGAGGGGATAACTTTGAATTTAAGACATTCCAAGGATTAGATAGAATACACTTTATAACTTTCTATCAAACACACAATCCAACTGCAAACATCATGATACCTTCACGCATCATGGAATGTTAGTGCCCATGATGAGCTCCATTAAGAGGCAAAACTAGTGGGTTTCTACCTCACCCTAAGAGAACAAGTGCATCTTCTATGTACTTCTAGCAATACATTGTATGCAAAGTAATAGGGGAAATTTTCTATTGTCCCCAAGGAGTTACTATGAGTGAGCTTCATAAGTAATAAATAGATTTTAATTAAGTAACCAAGTTAGTTATCTTTCACAAACTTTTTTAAAAGTAATGCTTTCAGAATTTTTATTTTTTTTAAAAATTGTCTCTTTTAAATGTTGCTTGCCAAATGCTTCAGTTGGAACATAATGATGTTGCTATCCCAAGATGAACAACCTCTCAAGAACATCATGTATGATATGATAACTGCTTGAGCCAACTTCAGGATAAAAGTAATATTGAATTTTTTATATATACAGAAAAGAAATTCAATAAAAATTATTCATAATATTGAATTTTTTATATATACAGAAAAGAATTTCAATAAAAATTAGTCTTAAGATGAATATCCATTCTAAGGCACTTTAATTAGCCAGTTTGGGTCAGAACACATATCTTGTCTAGTATATTGACATTTTCTTATAGTGATGGCTATTCTGATCAATTTATCCAGACAAATGTACTCATACTTCTCTTGCGGCACTTCTATCTTAGCTGCAGCACTGCCTACCCATCACTGACAAACCTCATGCTTCAGCTACATATTTATCGTATGGTCTACCCAACACATTAACTGCTATACCTATTCCTCAGAACTTTTCTTGCAGCACTTCTCTTTCAAACCTCACACTAATCATCATTGACTAGGTTGCAAAAAAAGGCTCAAGATGGACGCATTCAATATCACAAACATATATAGGTAGAAAACCAAGGGCAACACCTTGAAGCCTTTTGAGCAATTTCCACCAACCAGAGCAAAGCACCATCGGAAAAGGGAAAAACCATGTTGCTCCAAGTTTTAAGCAGAAATAGGAGTCACCTCAATCAACCAAAACTGAATCATGATTCTATAACTTCAGAAGAGATTCCATTCTTAAGTAGGTTTCTTCTCACAAACAAGAAACACTATTTTCTGCTTGGATTTTTATTCTGAAACCCAGAATAGAAAATCTAGACAGACTATTTTTTAAAGTTAGTTAAAGGAGAAAACCTGTCCATTGAAGCCACAGTAAACAAAACTTTCCTTTAAAGAATTTGCTTTTAGAGTTAAGGACCAAATCTGAGAGGAAGTACAGTATGCATGATTACCTCATTCAACCGTGGGACGATGCGCAAAACCTCTGGACCACGGCTATCAATCCGGATGTTTGAACCAACTGCATCCGTAACATCAATAGTCTCTGTTCCTTTCAACTCCCAATTTCGAGCCTTAAATGCAAAGGGCTTAGAGGTTAGAGCACCAACAGGACAAATATCAATTACATTTCCAGAAAGTTCACTTGTCATGAGTCTTTCAACATAAGTCCCAATTTCCTCTCCACTACCACGTCCCAGCATGCCAAGATCTTGAACACCAGCAATCTCAGTTGCAAACCTGACACATCTGTCAGAAGAGTACATCCCTATGTAAGTGACAGACCTTAGAGGATTTTTAAGGGTGACATGAAAATGCTCAAAGCACACTAATCACAAAGCCCACCCCATAAAGTATGAAAGAACAAGAGAAGACCAATCCCAATTAAACTAGACTTGAAAATATTATTAACTAAGCTAGTAACCAAGCAAGTGCGATGTTGAAAGATACTCTAGAGAAAGCAAACAAGTTCCAAGTTTATCATATAAGCCCAAAAAAAGAACAATCTTTAAGGGAAATACACAAGAAACAGATTCCATAAAGATGGCAGAAAGTCGGGAAAAATGTGAAACACACTAGAAGACATGATATGGAAAAAGAAAAGGCTTCAACAGGTTCACCCACATTAAGTAAAGGAAATCAGCAATCTATAAGAAAATTCAGAAGCAAACATCCATCACAAGAAATAAGAAGTGCAGAACTTCAGATCAGGATGGGACATCATTGAAGAAAAGCTGCCAAAGGTGAATTGTCAGCAAAGCCCTGGGTTAATTAATTGCCAGTATGATTTTCGTGGGAAACAATATTCACCTGCCCTCAAGTAAGCAACTTCCCACTGAGAACACCCAGTATTATGGAAACTATAGCTTTATGCACACCATTACCTCAGAAATTTTGGCAAATTTGACATATCAAGAATCAAAATCACAAGATGAAGCCTACTTACATGGAATTACATCTCTTCCTGTTAGTTTTGGGTATCAGCAAACTCAACATTACATTGATTTAATCAAAAAGTTTCAAAGCATATGGAAAAAAATATTTTTTTCTTATGCAATTCATTCAATTCTTTCCCCATGAGTAGTACTTGAAAGTGCTTTGGTAGTGTGAAGCCATAACCAGAAAAGGAGACAATACAGAAATTGTCATATCTGAATGTTTGATAATCTAAGGAACGATTGCCATCTTGATATCTTCCACTTGTCACTATTTTCTTATTTGTGCCCTCTCACTAGGGTTATCTTCACGTGAAAAGGCTTTGCACTTTCCGACATGATTCCCATCCTGATTGCTGAACTTGTCAATTTTTCCTATGTTGTCCAAGAAACAACTTCTTCTTTTTCCCTAAGTGACTCCTTGAATGCAAAACTAGGTCATATTTGCTAATGCAGAGATGAGAGGGGGTTAGTGGGTCCCTGATTAAGTGTGAAATGATGAAATCAGATTTAGTGTCTGTTAACAAATTGATGACGCCATATTTGGGAATGGAAGAAGGCCAGGCAAGTCCGAAGTTTCCCAACTTGTCCAGGTAGTTTCTATTTCATCATCAAAACATTGGAGTGCTTAAGCTGAATTTACAGTCTCTATAAATAATAAATGGATGTATCACATGTGGGGCGCTTTAACTGTGTGCAGAGGTTTTTTTCCATTTATATATGGATGACTGTGCAGGGTTAGGCAAATCACGAGAGATTTCACATTTATTCAATTACATTTCCTTTCCTATGTAGAAAATATGGCAGAACTAGTTACCACCCTAGGATAACTACTGTATTCATGACACTTCATCTGACAAAACGATATTGCCCGCTGAAAAAATCACTTTCTCATGACATGGATCGCACTATGCTTTCTACTTTTTGTGTTGCAAACATCAGATAAGGTATCTTATTCCTTATAAACAACAATAATCCCATTAGACATTGATAGATGACAATGTCTGAAGGATCTTAGGCATTGGTTGATGACAATGTCTAAAGGATCCCAAACTAAAGTACTTAGGAAAAGATACCTTGAGGACCAGGGCTACTAGAATTGAAAGTAGATAAGCAAGGAAAAGGCATGAATCGATTGTAATAGAACACTCATGTGTTGTGTTAAGCGTACCATAGACAATGAATGACAGCAAGCCTGCAATGGAAACATCAGAAACACTGGATACAGATTTTGGCATCAATTTCTAAGACAATTCCTTTCTTTGACTATAATGTTCCACTCTATGTGACCAATGGGAACATCTGCTTATCTAAGTTCCTTTCATGTTCAAGATTATCTTTCACAGGAACATGAAAATAAATCTACTTACTTATAGAGATGCATTAATAATCTAAATTCTACTTTGGCAAACAGTTCAGCTGCCAAAGACATGGCATCAAGTCATAGCAGCAACAAATCCCAATTATTAAGTTCGAAGCCTGCCCATTCCATTCCCTATAAGAAAGAGATTATACTAATTGCGAATGTTGTGCTTACAACTTGAATTGGAAACAAGTACATAAAAGACCTCTACAAATCCCTTTCAACTCCCAAAAACATAACTTCGCCATCCAAAACACCATAACAATCGCACTGTGAATGAATATATCACATATACACAAAAAAACCCACTGCTGTACATAAATAACACTGAAGCATACTCCAGTTCCCCAAGTAATCAATTTTAAAATAAGTGGAAGAAAGACTAAACATGGTGTTGGCAAAATCAATGATGCTAATTAAAAAAACGAAAATACTAACCTTGTACACTGGATACACCGAGTCATGACAGTCTTTACCAGAGGGCCAAGATTCTTATCAACCACAGATCTCTTCACTTCAGTGAACCGTCCTCGATCAGACCCGAAAGCCATAGATTGATCCTGAAGATCACACTCACCACCTTGGTCACAAATTGGACAATCTAAGGGATGATTCATCAACAAGAACTCCATCACCCCTTCTCGTGCTTTCTTAGCAATTGGAGTGTCCGTCTTGATCTTCATCCCTGACAATTAAATTCTAATTATAAGAATGTCGCCCAAAAGTAACCAACAGTCTTCAACAGATTCTCTAGAGATTGGAAATTCCAATTGACATTTCTCATGACTGCAAGAACTAACTGGTCATCGAAATTTCAAAGACACGGCAGAACTGCAAAACTGGTGAAAATTTTGCACAGAATCTGAGGAATAGCCTATTATTTGATAATATAAGCACATTCGTCTAACCAAGTATTGAACTGGAACTATTGAATGCATAGACTTATCAATATTAGCCACTAAATGTGATTCGTGGACTAGTAACAAGCATAAAGCCAATAACGAATTTGCAGAATCCTACGCCAAATGAATAATATTCAAATCAGAAGGTACGAACGAACAAAGTCCGGACCATATCATCATTCTCGTAGACCACATGGACACGAAGTCAGATAAATCAGTTCGAACCATAGTCCACATTTCAACACATTACCGCTAAAAAGAAAGACAAATTACCAGGAAGCGCAGGCATAGCGCAGGAAGCGACCGGCTTCGGAGACTTCTCGACCTCGACCAAGCACATCCTACAGTTCCCGGCGATCGACAGCCGGTTGTGGTAACAGAACCTCGGGATATCGACCCCGGCGACCTCGCACGCCTGGAGGACCGTCATGCCCTTGGGGATCTTCACCGGGTAGCCGTCCACGAACACCTCGATCGCGTCCTCCGGGTTTGGGAAGTGGACCCGGGCGCCGGCGAGGGGCTTCCGGGGCGGGAGATCCGGGGTGGGATCGGGCTGAGCCTGCGTCGCCGACGCCGCCTCGGGGCTCTGGCGCTCGGGCGTGGACCCGATCGCCCTGACGAGCCCGTCCCTCGGGGAGTGGTTCCGGAGGAGCCGCGAGGCCGCGGGCCGGAGAGCCCTCGAAGCCAACAACCCTAGCCCCATTTCCTCGCCGGCCTACCTACACACCCGTCGGACGGAACCAGTCGCTCGTGCGGCTGACGAAGAAGGATCGAGCGATCTCCGGCGACGGCGACGGAGATGGCTGAGCTCGGGAGGATGGATTCGTTCTCGTCGGAGCTGAATCGAAGAAGAGATTCGCGGGGGTAGAGAGAGAGAGAGAGAGCTCAGTGATTAGGTTGCGTCGATGCTCGCTTGCTCGGCTTGGCGTCTCTCCTCCACACGACAGCAACTCCGGGTGGGCTCGGAATTTGGGCCTTCTTGGTGTTTGGGTCGGGCCTGTAATGGGCCTCATGGCTACCGTGTGATCTAATTATGTGGATCTAATTAAGAAGATTCATACTTTCTGTGAAATTCCGGGATTCTACGAAGGGGAAAGGTGAAGACGAAGTAGTCCATGGAGATTAAAGGTCGAAAATGACGAAGGTTGCGTCTGTGTTCGTGATGTGTCTTTTGTTTTAAAAATGCGACAAAAATGACAATAGATTTTTCATTGTGCTCGATTCTTTTCCTTTGTTGTTCTTTCTATTTATGAAGACTCATGCTCATCCATGAGTAGACGTATGCCCCGATTCTAAGTTCTGTTCAAATTTCAGACCGTGTGGCCTTTGATTGTGATCACAACCTCATATTAGGAAGGAGGGAGGTGGCTTCATTTATAAAAGCCAACCAATGGTGGCAAGGTGTATAATCGACGTTGGCAATAATATTTTCCTTGTCGAAACAAAATGGAAAGAGTGACATGGTCATCCACATCATCCCCTTCATCTAACCGGACAACTTGCATTAGCAAAAATTAGGCGATACAGTACTAGAGTCTTGCATGAGAAGCGAAATTGACAAAATTGAGATAATTAGTGGACAACAAAGGAAAAAATTTCAAATATTCAATGCACGATAAGAAAAGAAGAAATTTACACTGGGGGCAAATGTCATTGGCCCGCGAAATTAATTTAAAAATTCGAGAGATTTCTCAGTGAAGTCCGTGAAATTAATTTTTTTCAAAAAAAAAATTGTTCTTGTCACAATTTGTGAATCTCTTTTTCACCATCCGACGAATACAAAAGAGAAAAAAGAAAAAAAAAACATTTCTCGCGAGGATTGGGAGATGAAATTGAAAAACGCCGGACGCTCTCGTCAAAGGACCTAACGGTTAGTTTTTTTTTAGCGGGCAAACCGCAATCGACCGCCATTTGAAGCTCCTTCAACAGACTTCAAGACTCCATCTTTCTTCCAATCTGTTAACCTCTCTCTCTCTCTCTCTCTCTCTCTCTCTCTCTCTCTCTCTGTGTGGAGCTTGGCGCAATTCGTTCTGGTTCGAAGAAAGTGCGCCCACTTCAAGATCGAAGCCCCCCGATGTCGTTCCCGTTCCTCCAGGCTTGCGGGAAGAGGAAGAGGTGCGCTGAGATCTTCGACTTCAGCGACTTCTGCAACCCCGGGTACCCCATCAGCCCGACCGGCCCGTTCCGCGACAACGTCCGCCTGTTCCTCAGGGAATGCTGCGTGCCCTGGGATCCCGCGGCGAGCGACCTGCCCGTCTGGTGCACCCTCCTGATGCACGAGAAGACGGGCGTGGTCGTTCCCCTGTACACCGTCCAAGAAACCATGACCCCCTCGTCCGCCTCTTTCTGCGATCACTGCCGATTTGCAGGTAATTTGACTGATCGTGGACTTGATTTCCTTTCATCTGTCGCTAAATCTTGGGTTAGTTCTCTGGGCAAGTACGAATTTTGATGGGTCGAGCGTGTATTGCCGTTTGGAAATGTTTGTCGTGTAAAACAGGGGGGTTTGCAGATTTTCAGTACTTCTTTTCTCATGGGTGTGTTTGATTTTGTTCGAGTGAGGCTTTGATTGCGATGTAGTTGGGAACTTCAACTTGATGGGTTTTAGGTTTTATATCGGAATTTGCTTCTTAGAATCTGAGGATTACGAATTTTCAGTGTTTTTTTCTCATGGGTGTTTTCTAATTGCCTGATCAAGGATGGGGAAAGCATTATATGTCGAGACGGAGGTATCACCTGATAATCCCGAAGGTTGGTTGCTGGAGTAGGGCTCTGGAGGAGGGCGACCTTGACGCACCAAACCATCTGCTTCATGGACTCATTCATGGTAATGGGTTCGGGCACTTAATCTGTATCAATGGCATCGAAGGCGGCTCCAAGATTCTCTGTGGAAGGGAAATTATGGATCTCTGGGACCGCATTTGCAACAATCTCCTAGTCAGGTAAAGTGAAGAAGTAATTACTCTGGCGAGCACATCGTCAACTGATACCCACGTAGTAATCTGATATTCCTTGTATCATTTTGCAGGAAAGTGACAGTTGAGGATGTCTCTAGGAAGCGGTCTATGGATCTCCGGTTGCTATATGGGTCGCTTATGGACACACGTGGTTCAGGAGATGGGGTTACAGATTCCTCAGAGGAAGCTTTGGAGTTAAAGAGCACCATTATCACCGAGCAATGGAATTTCTTGGCTCGCTTGAGCTTGTCAAAGTCCTCGAGGATTTCAGTGGCACTGAACATTTCAAGGAGATCAAGCAGATCATTTGTCATTACAACGGTATGAGTGATACCGATTTAGTCACCGTACAGGACCTTCTCAGGTACATGTTGACTGTCAAGTCACATTCAACTCGTGAGAGCAAACCTGCCGTAGCTGCTGGGCCTCTCGCTTCCTTGAAGTGGAAACTGTCGACTAGAGCATCTCCGCAGAACAAGCATCTTTTGCAGACGAAGCCAATGAAGTTTAGAAAATTCACAAGTGCTGTAGCTGAAATGGGTAGCAGATGGCCTACAAGGAGGATGGAGCAGGCAGCAGAAGTGATTGTGAATGCGCTGCTAGAAGCAAGAGGTGAAAAGTCGGGCTGCACTGGAATGAGCCGCCAAGATGTGCGAGATGCAGCCAGATTACATATCGGGGACACAGGCTTGATTGACAACGTGCTGAAGATCCTCAACAATGTGATCATTGGGGGTTACATCGTCCGCCGGGCAGTGAACCCATCGACACGGATCCTGGAGTACACAATCCATGAGTTCGATGGTGGCAGGGAACCACCAGAGCAGTTGGTGGGCCACGATGTTTACAAGGACATGGCAAAAGTTTACAGCACTGTGTTCCTGAATTATCCCACATTGGATTCTGTCAGATCGGCTGCTCAGGTGCTTCTGGACAGCAAGTATTTCATGAAGGAATGGCCATTTCAAGATGAGGAAGATCAGTTGCTCACTTTCATTTGCCATCTCATCCCTAGCATAGATAGGCTAGAGACTCTGCCAAGGAAGAAAGTCCCGCCCGGTGAGATTATCATGGTTCCACTGCATGCTACGGTCGGGAACTTGAAGGCAGTAGCCGAAAACGCATTTAGGGAGACCTACTGTGCTTTTGAACACTTTGTGGTGACAGACATCGAAGCTGTGAAAGAAACGGAGGACACCGAGGTGCTTTTTGGGATCATGGAGTCTGGCCAGGAGGTTTGGGTGAGGGGAAGGTGGATGGATGGGGACAGTCAGTTGAGATATGAAGGTGGCAGTGAGAATTGGGAGGTGAGATGCACGTGTGGGGCCGAAGATGACGATGGGGAGAGAATGGTGGCGTGCGACATCTGCGAAGCGTGGCAGCACACGCGCTGCTGCGGAATCGATGATACTGACCAGGATCCACCTTTGTTTGTGTGCTCGGCGTGCTGCAAATCATTTGCACAACCGAAACAGGAGGACAGCCTCTTGGAGTTCAGGTACTCGGGTCAGCTTGAGCTGTCCGGATGTCTTCTACTTCCTCCAACTGGAGAGCCAGAGTATGATATGGGGATCCAGTGTTAGATTTTTGGCCAGAAAACTGCAGCAAGAGGGTGATTTTACGAATGATGGAGATCCGCAAATTGAAGATCTTTTTAGTCAGGGTTCTCGAAGACGGGTAGACATATATTGTTGTACATATATTCTTTCGGACATTTCAATAAATTTGAAGGGAACAAGGAGTTTCAATTGAAGTGTCTGTTCCACTCTCATTTTCTCTCTCTCTCTCTCTCTCTCTCTCTCTCTACCCTGCATGTGATACTAGTAGATCGATTCATAAGAATTTACCGGCAAACGATGACAGAACCTCTTCCTTCTGGTCTATCAAATACAAATATTGAATATGTTAGTATAGAATAAACCTTCACCATGTGCTAGGGTCATTACTCATAGCCAATCACCGTCCACCAACCATCGCCCATCGACCTCCGCCCGCCGCCCACCACCGCCATCAAGGAAAAAATAAATAAAATATTTTTGTCGGTATCAAATGCATTCTATTCTTTTTCTGTTATGAAAATAAAAATTATTATAGTTACCAAATGCCTTGTTTTACTTAGAACTTGTTCTAAGGAATAGAAATAAAAATATATATATATATCTCTCAAAAGAAATTATTCCTAGAAATAGAAATGTTACCAAACCCACCCTTAATAACAACCCAAAATTTCTATTCCTATAATATACACTTAGTATGACCCTTAAAATTTTTAATCTAAATTATTTTCTTTTAATTTTTTAATGATTTTATTATATTTTTCTCCTTTTTTTTTTTTTTTTTCCCTTCCTTTTTTCCTTTTCAACTTATCCTTCCTCCTAGCCAAACTCAGGATGGCAACCTCGCCAAGCGTTGTTAGGTAAGGGGGACACTCCGATGAGGTCAATAGCCATGGCCGAGACAAGCAATTAGCCAAAAGGAAGAAGAATAAGGAAAGAGAAAAAAAAAAGAATTAGGTTTTGATTTTGGAATTGTTCCTGAATTAAAAATTAACTTTTTTATTATTAATTTTGTTCCAAAACTATTCATGTAAACAAAAATTTATCAAGTAGATTTTTGTTCCAAATCTATTTTCAAAAACATAAGAATAAAATCAAACATTGTTTGACCAATTACCATGCACACCCTTATTATCTTTTAACTATATGGGATTTTGAATTGGAGAAGGATTGGATTCTCTCGTAATAAGAAGAGATGGGATTCCAATGATGAGCATATTCACCTTCGGCAAAAGTACAGTGTAATTTGGGCACTTCTATTGAACTCCAAATGTTAAATAAGTGGTTTAGTTTTCCTTTTATTTTTTCGCTTGTACAATTTAAAATTCATAAATAGCTCATAAAAAGTAGCAAGACTTTTAGGGAAATAATTATTTGAAAAGTCACAAATCTATTGTATGACAATCAATTCAGTCGTAAACATTTTAAATTTTGTTAATTTAGTCTAAAACATTTTGATGATTTACCAATTTAGTCATAAATCATTTGACTAATTGCCAATATATTCTTCCGACTAATTTTGGTCAAAAATCATTAACGCAACAGCCCTTGTTAGTTATACCATGTAGGACGGCCAGTGCTCACGTTAATGATTTTTAGCTAAATTGAAATGTTTATGATTGAACTAATAACTGAAAGAATTGATCAAAAAAATTACATTGGAAATTGATTCAAAACTTTATGGCTGAATTTACAGCCGTACGATAAATTTATGATAATTAATTTATGACTTTTTGAATAATTCTTCCAACTTTTAGATTGTGACTAATTTAAGAACTCTAACTGAACATCAACTTAAACTACTAAAATAGCATTAAAAACAATGGCGACGCCTTGTAAACTAGGATTAAATGATGGCCTAGAAACTTAAATGGTACGGCGGAGAGCAAAAGTGAAGTTAAAACTCAAAGTTGCTGGATTTAAAAGCCTTGAGGCCATATTAAGAAATATCATGGTTAGCCTAGCTTAACAAGCAAACTCCTTATCCCATGCTTTTACAAGATACTTCCATTTATGTATTTCATAGAATATTTCTCGATATTTCCTTGTTTGATTTCAAAGACACACATGCTAATATAAGACTTTGTGTCGCTTGTTTTATAGATAGTACAAAAAGCTCATAATATTGTGAAAATGTGGCAACACCTTTGGCGAAAACATTTCATTCCAACAGTGAACTGAGAATTTAGATAAAGAAAAAAGGAAAGGAAACGTTATTCCAAAAGTGAAGATGATTAAAATAGATGTTAACCCTTCATCGAAATATTAGTGAACTTGTGGATCCGTTTCCAGCTCCTTCGGAAATATTACCCAAATGGTACTTCTTTCCCATGGGCGCTGCCGCCTAGATACACCAAATTCCGGCAACCGTGAGCAGTTTTACCTGATAAACATTGATTTTCAAGGATTATCTTGGAAGCAATGGGCGAACAAAAAAGAAAAAGGGTTCCAAATCCAGGCAGACAAGAAAATTAAGTGCATGGGCTCATGGACCAAACAAGAAAGATAAAAACAGGTCTATGGGCTTTATGTAAAATAAAAACGAAAAACATGTTTGTGGAGTAAAGCCCGTTTCAAAGAAAAGCCCAAAAGGCAGCAGAGCCGAGGGGACTAACGTCTTGGGTTTAAAAGGGTGAAATTCTTTCTCTGATAACTAGTCCATTACATGGCCCATCCGTGGGCCTTCAAGACCCTCATCTGTCTAACTCGGCCCACTCATATTATCCTAGAATCAATCTTGCTGAAATTCTCTATCCCTATTGATATAATTAGACTGTTGCTATTTCCACCATAATTATTGTTAAAGAGCCATTCAATTATTTATATTTCACCAAAATGCCTTCAAATTAAAATTCAACTTTTTAACTATTATATCTTTATTTGCTCATGGTAGGATGTCACTCTCCCTCCTTCTAAGATGATGTTTTTGTATGCCTCTGAAGTTAGAGTAAAGATAATGCACTCATCTGTTAATATTTAAAAGCATAGCTATTGAAGTCGTCCTGGTCCAATCATTGCACAATGGAAATAGGGAAAGGAGCCCCTCCACTATGATCGGTGCTAAGTAGCATGCTCTTTACTCTTCTTTCCTTATATTGACTCTTATTATCTTAATTAAGTGGGATTTTAAATTGGAATTGGAATAAGATACTCTCGTAACAAGAAGAGATGAGATTCCAATCTTGAGCATATTCGACTTCAACAGAAGTATGGTATTTTTTCTGCACTTATATTAGACTCTGAATTTTGGATAAGTGGTTTCATTTTTTGTCCCCTTGCATAATTTAAAATTCATAAATTTGGCAGAAAATGTTCAATAATAACAAGATTTTCAGGTCACAATTAATTCAAGATCTCTAACCGAACATCGACTTATCTCCTAAAATAGCAATAATAATAACAGAACAAGCCACCAAAAGTCTTAAATTACACTCACTATGATATATTCATCTCAAATTTTCTTATAACACAAAAAGCCCTAAGCTTATAATCACATGCCACATTTACCCTAAATTATTTTTTATAACACCAAAAATCCCAAATTTATATTCATATGATATATTCACCTCAAATTTCGAGGTAAATTTGCTGCACAAATACAAGTTCAAAGCTTTTTTGTGTTACAAAAAATATATTTTAGGTAAATGTGTTATACCAATACAAGTTTGGATTACATGTGTCACAATAAATATAATTTAGAATTTTGAGTTTTTTTTCCTCTAATAACAATGGCGATGCTTTGTAAACAAGGACTAGTGTTGGCAGAGAATCTTGGATGGCATAGCAGAGCGACATTGAAGGCAAAATTCAAAGGTGCTGGATAGTGCATAGCCTTTAGGCCATTTTCTGAAATTTCATGGTTAGCCAAACGATCGCAACTTGTAGAAGCTACAAGAATGGTGGTTTATTTGAGGAACCTCCTTTACTCTTTACTTTTACAAAGTACTTCTTTCTAAGCAATATATATTATATATTTCATGGAATGTTGACAACTCCAAGATTTATGCAAGGCCCCCGTTAACATTGTAATACTAACAAAAAAAAGGGAATTACTAATATTTCAATGGAAAGAAAAACCCATTAGCCTATGAGATCGAGGCAGTACTTTTGACGAAACATTTTATTTTAATGGTGGACTCGAATTTTGATAGAGGAAAAGAACACATTAATCCATAAAGCCAAGATGATTAAAAGAAATGTTATGCTTCATCAAAATTCCGGAAGGCAGGGGTGCCACCGCCTAGATCCCCCACCAAATTCCGGCACCTGAGTGCAGTTTAAGCATTTAAGATTGATTTTTAAAGGTTCATCTTTAAAGCGATGGACACTAAAAAGAAGAAGCGTTCCAATCCAAGCTGACAAAAAAAGTAAGTGCAATGGGTTCATGGCCTAAACAAGGAAAAGAACCAGGTCTATGGGCTTTTGGTAAAGAGCAAAAAAAAAAAAAAATCATGTGCGTGGACTAAACCCATTTCAAAGCAAGCCCTAGGGGCAGCAAAGACATGGGGTCTAATGTGTTGGGTTTAATGGGTGGAGATAATTTCTCTGCTAAACATTCCACTCCATAGTTTATCAGTGGGCCTGAAAGACCCTCATCTCAATAACTTGGGCCCACTTATATCGTCCTAGAATCAGTTTTTTAAAAGAAAAATTGTCTAAAAATCCTAAACATTTTGTATTTTTGTCAATTCAGTCATAAACTTTTCAATTTTACTAATTAAGTTTTAAATATTTTCATCTTCTGTCAATTGAGTTCGTCCAGCCAAAATTTTGATCAGAATTCGCTGACGTCGATATTAGCCATTTTATATAGCATGGTCAACACTAACATAAACAATTTATAATAATACTTTTTTTTGTGATTTATTTATTTATTATTTCCTTTTTCTTTTCTTTCTTTATTTTTTTTAATTCCTTCCTTTCTTCTTCTTCCTCCAACCAGTAGCTCAACCTCGGCAAGGTCCACCTCTCCAACTTATGATGAAGCTTGCCCCTACCAGCCACAAACGAGGCTTGACCTTGTTGTCATTGGGCGAGGGCGAGCCTCACCGTGCTTGGGTAAGGCTCAAACCTCGCAACCTCACTAGGGACAAGTGAGGTTTGCCCGATGTTCGCAAGGTCAACCTCACTGACCCTTGCCTTTGGCTAGTCATCGGCTATTGTCAAGACCTGCAACCAACCAAAGGAGAAAGGGGATGGAAGAAAAAAATGAAACAAAAAAATAGAATAAAAAAAATTTGTTTAAAATTTTTCATGTCAACGTCAGTTTTGCCACATAGGATGACTAGCATTCAAGTGATGAACTTCCGATCAAAATTGGTGGATGGATTCAATTGACAAAATGTGTTTAAAATTAAAATGGTAAAATTAAAAGATTTAGGGTCGAATTGGAAAATGTGAAAAAGATTTATGACTTTTTGGATAATTTTCCCCATTTTTCTTCTTCTCTTCTTAGAATTTACGTCCAAAGAAGCACTTGCTACAGTTCTCTCTCTTTTTTTTTCTTTTAGTTCTCTCATTCTCACGTGCAGTTTTCACTACAATGGTGCTCATTTGTTTTTTGGCTATACTATATTGAACATCCGCTGACCTCTATTAAACTTGAAATTTTAGAACAAAGTTGTCTCTCCTTTTGCTTTGTTTATGACCATTACTTTTTTAAAAATTTCCTTAAAGCTTATCAAAAAGGGTAAAAATAAAAGACTCAATTTTGGTTCTTGTCCTTGACCTGAAAAGTAGCTTCGTGCCCACCTAGTGGGCAAGGAAACCATAGTAGTGGAGACTGAGATTTGCCTCGTGGTAAGAGAGCATGTTCAAAGGAATAAGAATCTTTTGCATCCAATGGGTCTTAACTTTATCGTCAAAAAATCTCACCAACTAAAAAGAAAATAATAGAAAAAAAGTATGCCACTACAAACGTTAAATTATACTTGGTGTGATACTAATACCCTAAACCTTCTTTATGTCACAGAAAAATCTCAAACTTGTATATTTATGATATATATATATATATACTTTCTGTCACGATTTTGTGCAAAACCTCCATTAAAAATCCGGCGTGGATCCAAAGTGGCATTATTAATATGTTCCAAGGAAAAGTGACACCAATGTAGTGCCACGAAAACACCACATGAGAAAAAGATTGAAAGGAAAATGGAGAACTAAAAAGGCCAATAAAAAAAAAAATCAAACCTTAGGGAAGAAAGAGAGAGATTCCATATAATCCACAGTGTTTAAGGGGTGCCTCGGCCATTCCTACTTTGCTACCATGAGCCATTGACCCTAGTGGGGCCATCAGTAAGGGGTGGCCAAAGCTCACTTGGATACCTTTAGCATGCAATTGCAAATACATTGTCCAAATCAAACAATGCTATTTAATTCTACGTCCTAAATCTATATATACTCTCTATTTCAGTTCTATTTATGATATTCTTATCACATTAGTATAAGTTCGAAGATTATTATAACATAAAAAAATTAAGGTATTCATGTCACGATAGACAAAATAAAGTTAAGGACATTTATGTCATTAACAAAAGTTTAGGGTTTGCGAATTTTTGTGAAATTAGACCTCATTTCTCGTATCCTTAAAGGACGTCATTAACATGACATCATGACTATTTGTCTCGTGATGTGAAGTTTCTCCCACTCTTTTGTCAAGTTTTCCAATCATCCCTCCTTGCATACATCCTAACTTCATGAAAAGAGAAACAATTATTGATTGAGGGGACCAAAGCACACTGTAGAGAGAGCCATTATAACAAGAGGAGAGCCACCTACTGGAATTCACATTTCTTAGCAAGTCGTGAAAGATTTGCAGCGATACCATCGATCCCTAGTTTGCTCGGTTCTTCTTGTTAAGGTACGATTCAAGCACCTTATTTGGCTCTTCAACTTATATCACATCTCGCAAAATTCCATTTTCAATTATCTTGATCTCGCACTCACATCAGATAATCTTCCCGATCTACCATGATTAAAAAAAAAAAAGAGTGTTTCTTTTCTGATAAGAAACTATCTTTTTTAAAAATGACCACCCTTTTTTTTTCTTCTTTTTGGTATGAATGATGCTTCCAAAAAGTGTTTGTAGGCTCACCGCTTGGGTTGAACTACAAGAGGGTTTTTCTGGATGGGGAGCAATGACTACTATTCACAAAATTGTCTGGGTCTTTTCTAATAACATAGGACCCTCTTTTCGAAGAAGAACTTATTTTCTTGTGTGAATTGATGCTTAAAAATATGTTTGTAAGCTCATCGCTTTGCATCGAACTACACAGAGTTTCTTAATGGGGAACAATAGCTGTCCACGAAATTGTCTGGGCTGCCCGTGCTTCCCTCCTTCATTTGTCCCGGATTCGGTACCATTTGATGATGAGAACATTTCGTGGTGGGATACTCCGGCATGGGTCATCATCGGCATCGTCGTCGTTGTTGCCATCCTCTGCGTTTTGCTTTTCTACAATCGTCGTGGTTGTGGGGACACAGCAAGCATTGAGCCAGAATTCTCCCTTGAATGTCCAAGTTTAACGGTTTCATTGCCATTCAAGAACTGCAAAGGATAATAATCTATAAGCTTTTGGGCATGTTTCTGTGTGAAACTTGAATGATGTATAGTGACAAATAATCTATTCTAGTATCCAACATAGGAGATCTGTTTTAATAAATAATTGTGTTGGAGGGAAAAAAGAAATTTGTGATGAAAGGTTCATTATGTTTAAGTAGTTTCATGTTCTATCAACATATTGATATTCGGATTTGTCGCAACATTTTCAGTGGTGAATCATTAAAAGAAAACTAATGAGTACAGCATTTCATATTCAATAATTTTTGTTGTTGGAGGAAATAATGTTTCCGTCGGAAGGTTTATTGAATTCCGTACTTT
The DNA here is from genome assembly GCA_014182895.1 of Angophora floribunda. Classification (NCBI taxonomy): domain Eukaryota; kingdom Viridiplantae; phylum Streptophyta; class Magnoliopsida; order Myrtales; family Myrtaceae; genus Angophora; species Angophora floribunda. The sequence continues at coordinate 14,584,922 of CM024714.1, forward strand.
TATAGTCCATCGAGAAATCCTATATCATAATAAATTATGCCTCTCTGAATTTTCTCGTAACTCCTATAAGAAAGCTTTGATACACAAAATCATGAAGGTTTTACAATCAAAGGACGACATTTATTTTTTTCTCTATCCAATGGTCATAAAGGGGTTACGTTTCCGTTCTCAAGGGGTATTCATAACACCCCTTCTAAAAAAGTGACTAGAAAATTAATTAAAAGAAAAAGAAGAAGCCCAAAACAACTTTACATCTCCACCTTGTGCAGGAAAACGACAGCAATCGTTGTGGTGACCTCCCGAGGGCAAATTAGATTCACACGGAAATTGATGGATTACCAAGAGATTCTCTTGTGGGGAGGCATCTAAACTTAGCCAAGCCCTTTCAAGCCTTATCAATCACAATTTGATTTTTCAATTATGCCTACACTTAGTACGTAGGACAATCCAGGTCCATGTCAATGTTAGCCAATTAATTTTGGCCAGATAAACTAAACTAACACAAATATAAAAAGATTTAAAACTCAATTAGATAAAAAAATTTATGACTGAATTAGTATAATTATAATAAATTTATGACTTTTAGTAATTTTTTCTGATCAAAACCCACCCACCAATGATTGGGGATGGAAGAGAGTCATTATAATATAATGAGAGGCCACCAAGTAAAAATCCACACTTCTTTGCTGGTCGCGTAAGAATTACTCCAATAACACCACCCACCGGTTTGCTCGGTTCTTCTTGATAAGGTACCTGCAATTCATTCCGTTTTCGATCATCTCGTTTTGCACTCGGGCCTTATAATCTTCTCGATTTATGTGATAAAAAAAAGTGTTTCTTTTCTAATAAAGTAGCATCCTCTTTTCAAAGAAGAACTTTTCTTGTGTGAATTGATGCTTCAAAATATGTTTGTAAGCTCACCACTTTGCATTGAGCTACAGAGAGTTTCTTGATGGAGAACAATAGCTATCCACGAAATTGTCCGGGTTGATCGTGCTTCCAACCTTCATTTGTCCCGAATTTGGTATCGTCCAACAATGAGAACATTTCCTGGTGGGATACTCCGGCATGGGTCATCATCGGCATAGTAGTCGTCGTTGTCATCTTCTCCGATTTTCTTTTCTACAATTGTCGTGGTTCTAAGAACACTGAGAATGCACACTCAATAAAGCCGAATGTCTCTGTTGATATTGGAGGTTTGACGATTTCGCTGCCATTTAAGAGCTCCAAAGAATAATAATCTACAAGTTGGCATGTTTCTACGTGAAACTCGAATGATGTATAGTGACAAATCGTCTATTCTAGTACCCAACACAGGAGATTTTATGCAATAAATAATTGTGTTGGAGGGAAAAAAATTGTGATGAAGGTTTTATTAAATTTTGGTAGTTTTTTGGTCTATCAAGAAATGGATCTTTGGATTTATCGCAACATTTTCAGAGGTAAACCATTAAAAGAAAACTAACGAATCACTAGCATAGACTCTCACAAGGTCATACCAACAACAATTTTAAGATTTTGATTTGATTAGTTAAACATGTAATTTAATTCATTTAAGAGTTGCCACCATGAAAGGGGGTATGTTAAAAATGTCGAGACCAACTTCCAATGTCTAGCTAAACCTTCATTTCAAAAATAAGGCTTTCTAGCCCCAAATTCTTATACACAAAATCCTTATGAAAGCAAGTGCAGAGCATACCGTTAGGATAATGTGCTATCTTACTATTTTAAGATTTATAATACATAACATAAATTTGAAGAGAAAAAGGGAAAATTAGCTTTGCATGGTTTAAGCATGCAAGCACACGATTGCTTAAGGCTACTTGACCTCTACACTATTGTTGTACAAAGAAAAGCAAAATAGGTTGAATAAACATAAATCTTACATGTGGAGGAGCAAAATTTCTCAATTCAACATAACGTCAAAACTCTTGCAATCATTATTGAAGCTAGGGATAGAGAATTTGTACACGAACCATGCAGGAGGGTATAGAATCCCTAAAAACATATTATTAAAGTCCCAAATCTTGATTGGAAGGGGATAACATCCAAATCTAAAATTAAATAGAGAGATGTCAAACTCTCAAATCGAAAACCAAACTGAAAGAAGATAACTTTTCGATCTAAATGGGGAAAAGAAAAAAAAAACAAGAAAAGAACAATGAAATGTAAACAAAAAAAAATAAAAAGAGGGAGGGGAAAGTGAAATTAACTTAAATCCTTTCTCATGACTGAAGGTTGAAGAAAATGACCAAGAGAAAAGAGAGAGGAGAGAAGAAAAGACTTTTCAACTTCTATTGTGATGTGACTTATCAATGTGACATTTTTCATAAAGTAATTCACTAACATGACATTTATCATGATGCTACTCTTGACTTGTCCCGAACATTATGGTGAGTGTCCTGTCTTCGTCACCTTTTCTAAGAGACGTATGCCAGCTTCCTGTCCCACCCTCCTCCTCTTTCTTCTATACTTTGTTTAGCGAGTTGTGAAAATTTGGATGGAAGGATCTCAAACGTTGGTTCTTGTTGTTACTTTTTAAGATGAGACTAACTTAATGGGACATCACTGTATCCTAAAGAAATATCACGTGGATCTGTTGGTTCTTGTTGTTACTTTTTAAGATGAGACTAACTTAATGGGACATCACTGTATCCTAAAGAAATATCACGTGGATCTACTGTAATATTATCGAGAGATGAATTTGTTCCTAACATGATAGGCTAGGGCCAATTGTCCACATTCATCATTGATGGGAGTCTCCAAGACGTGATGATAATCCACAAGCAAAGGTTGTCCACCCAATGGTCTTGTGATGGTGATGATTGATGTAGATTGTCTTCCATTATTATGGGCGGCTAAAGAAAGTGTTGGGTAGCATGTTTTTCCTTCTTCTTTCCTCTTGACTTGACTCTTATTATCTTTAATCAAATAGGATTTTGAATTGAATAAGAATTAGGATGCCCTCGTAATAAGAAGAGACGGGAATCCAATATTGGGTATATTTGAGTTCAGCAAATGTCTGGTATTTTTTGTGCACTTCTATTGGACTTTGACTTCTTTTTTTTGGTCGGTGACTATGTTGAATTAGTGATTCGATTTTCTTTTTTTCTTTTTTGTTGGCTTGCATAATTTAAAATTCGTAAATAGCTTATTAAAGTAGCAAGACTTTTTGGAAAATAATTATATAAAAAGTCATAAACCTATTATATGACAACCAATTCAATCATAAAGTTTTTAATTTTTGTTAATTTAGTCATAAATATTTTGACGATTTACTGAGTTAATCATAAACCTTTGCACTAATTGTCAATATATCCTTCAAGTTAATTTTGGTCGGGAATTGCTAAAGTAACAGTCATCGTCTGCTATGCCATGTAGGACGACCGGTGTCTATGACAATTTGTGTCTATGTCAACGATTTTCAACCAAAATTTATTGGAATAACTATATTAACCAATCATTAAAAAGTTTATGATTAAAATGACAAAACTAAAAAATTTATAATTGAATTGATAGCCGTACAACAAATTTAGGACTTTTTGAATAATTTTTTTTTAACTTCTAGATCACAACTAATTCAAGATCTCTAATCAGATATCAACTTAATCACCTAAATTAGCATTAAAAACATTGGCAATGCGTTGTAAACTAGGATTAAATGATGGCGTAGAAACTTTGATGGTACGACAGAGTGAAAGTGAACTCAAAACTCAAAGCTGCTGGATTTAAAAGCCTTTAGGCCATAATCAGAAATATCATGATCGGCTTAGCTTAACAAGCAACCTTCTTATCCCCTGCTTTTACAAGACACTTCCATATATATATATATGTATATCATAGAATAATTGTCGATATTTTTTCGCTTGATTTAAACAAGGTGCGTGCTAATAATAAGACTCTGTGTCGCTAGTTTTATCGATAAAACAGACAACTCATTATACTATGAAAATGCACCACTGGCGACAACCCTTTTTTCCGATGGATTGAGAATTTAGATGGAGAAAAAAATGAAATGTTAATTCAAAAGTCAAGGTGATTAAAATAGATGTTAACCCTCATTGAAATTCCGGAGGGCAGGGGGAGTTGCTGCTGCTGCCATCTAGATACACCAAATTCCGGCAACCATGTGCTGTTTTACACGATGAACATTGATTTTCAAGGATTATCTTAGAAGCAATGGGGAACAAAAAGAAAAGGGGTTCCGATTTAAGCTGACAACAAACTAAGTGCATGAGCTTATGGACCAAACGAGAAAAAGAAGAACAAGTCTATGTTTTTTTTTTTTTGTAAAATAAAAGAAAAAACATCTTTGTGGACTATAAAGCCCGTTTCAAAGCAAGCTCAAAAGTCAGCAGAGACAAGGGACTAACATCTTGGGTTTAAATGGGTGACATACTTTGTCTGATACTCATTTCATTTCACGGTCCATCCGTGGGCCTAAAAGGCCCTCATCTGAATAACTCGGCCCCCTTATATTGTCCTAGAGTTGGTCTTGCTATAATTCTCCCATTTCCAGTTGTATAATTAGGTAGCCGTTATTTCCAATCCACTTACTGCTAAAACATCCATTTATAAATAGTTCACCAAATACCCTTCAAATTAAAATTTAACTTTTTATCTATTATCTCGTCACTTGCTCATGATAGGATCTCATTCTCCCTTCTTCATTAAGATAATGTTTTTGCTGCAACTTGAAGCGTTTTTCCTCATGCAAACTCATGTGCTTTCTTTAGTAAAACACAGTAGGAACAAATGCATATATTTTTTTCTTAGCCAACCATGGAGATTTCATGCATACAATGGAATAACAGATGATCAATCATAATAGCTATGCAGTAGTACTTATGAATTTGAGTCTGCTACATCAGCGAAGAATGCCTAAGCAGAGAAATGCTGCTGACGTAACACCGTCTCAGCTAAAGGCATTTTAATGGAAAGTGAGTGTAGACAATCTGACAGCATTGGCATAACTCGAAGGGAAAGTATTAGACCTGCCACTAGTCCTCTATTCAATACGAGGAGCCCCTAGGAAGAAAAAATCCGAAGGAATGAAAAATGAACAACTGGTTAGTTGAGCGATAATTGAATGACACGCTAGCTGAAATAGTCGACACTTGAGAGATATTGTTAGATCAAAATTACTGACCAAACATCAACCTGCAGATCCTGGGTTACCTCCTGCAATGTGCTCTAGAGTGCTAGCTGTTCATGTAGCTACGAATCGACATCCTTTATGCTGCTCCTCGTCAAGAAGTAATGCTTCAATTTATCAGTTCGTGTACCATTTGTTTCCTAAATTATCCAAGCCCTTCTAAATAGAGATTTAGGACAATAGGGTTAACCTGCAAAAACTCACATTTGTGGCAAGCCTTGATGCAATCAGCAGCATCATCTGAGCAAACAGATCTAATGCTGCTTACAATTTATTTGTATTTGACGTTAGTGTGATGAGGAATCAAAAGCTCGGAGCTGTTAAGGAATGAGCTCAATAACACCACTAGTGAAAGGGGGCAACAAACCTTAGTCTTGACGTTGAAGTGCACCAAAACCATGCTACCTTTATATTTACCTGGAAGCACATTGCAAATGGCCTCTTTTATGAATTCACTGAGCTTCATGAAATGGGTCGTTGTTGCCTATCTGAAATCTGAATTTGTATAAGACGCAAGTTGCTGATCATGCTTACTTGTACTGTCCGGAATCTCACAATGTTGCCTTCCAAGAGTTCGAAAATGACATTTCATGTCTCAATCGGTCTCTTTTTCCATTGAAATTTCCTCGATTCCTCTGCCAAAAGCACCAGTAGTCGACAAATGGAGAGTGCAGGCAGTAGGTCAATGTTTATAGTAATTGGTGTAACTTCACCAGCCATCGTAACTGACCGCAGAATGCATAATGGATATTATTCTTTTATCAAAGGCTCCCTCGAGTCTGCAATTATTGCTATTAGTATTAGCTTGAAGTCGAATCCATGTACTTGATAGTGCTTGGGCAGAGGATGCATATAAAAGGTTTATGCGAGCCCTGAAAATTTCATGCATCTGCCATCTGAGGACTTGTTACCAGTTTCAGAATCTTGACTGTGGGATTGCATATTCACGAGTCCATTTTTAAGACAGCCTTATCATATGTGAAAAGCTCAGCATAGGTTGGATTGAGGTCCCAACTTTCTTCCCTCTTGTGTTCTGGATTTTTTCCCATCTTATGGGTTGTAACTCCGTACTCATTTGCATTGATTGTTATCATTTTGTCAAAGGAATTCAAACGAAGAATTTAAAGTGAAACGTCCATTCCTCTCTCTCTCTCTCTCTCTCTCTCTCTCTCTCACCTTACGTCATGCAAACTTTTAAATCTCTTCCTTCTGGTCTGTGAAACAGAGATACCGTATTAGTTTATGTTGGGAGAAAATAAACCTTAAGCATGAATTGGGCGAGCAGAACTTGCTCATACAGATTGGATTTATGGCGCATTAATGAAGAACGCCTTCTCATAAAAGTGAAGCTGATTCAACCTCATTTTCGCTAGAAGCATTCCAATAGGAAGTCAAGCTCGACTACATCAGAGTGTCATATATGAGTAGCATTTGGGAAGACACAATATAACGGAATGGCAAAGCATACAGCTTGTTAGTCGAACAATAATTGATGACATACCTGCAGAAATAGATACTAAAGACAGATTTTCTTGGACCAAAATACTAACTGAGCATATTTCCAACAGGCAGATTTTCAGTGATGATAATAAACCTTTTGAATGAATAACAATTTTTCTCCAACTATTGATTAAAAGACGGTGGCAAGTTTTGTATTCCTTTGACTGGACTTTAGAAAGGCTGTGTGAAATTAAAAGTTCCCTGAAGTGAAAAGGAATGGAGAACCATCCACAGGATCACCAGGAATTCTTCAATGGCTTCTCGAGCAAAGCCGAGAGGTACATCTCCTGGAGCTCTGGCCCCCGGTCGAGCTTCCGACCGACGACCCACTTTATCTTGTTGAACCCGATGCTGTCGATGAGAGGAGCGTACACATGCTCCAACTGTTCACCCACGCAGAAGAAATGATCAAGCCAAAACAGACCCCCCGGTCTCAGGACCCGGTAGATGTCGAATATCAGGAAGTGCAGAAGCGTGGTCGGGATCCAGTTACTCAGCACGTGCATCGAGTGGACGATGTCCAGCGTGTTGTCAAAGAAGGGAAGCCTCTGAGAGATGCTGATGTAGAGGGGCACGACCCCTCTTGCTGCTATGAAGTTGTTGAAAGGGCCATTCAAGTTCATGGAAGTGGTGATGATGGTTATGTTCCTGTCCCTCATCCTCACCGCGAAAGTGGCAACCCCGCCCCCGAGGTCAAGCCCGATCCTTATCGTCCCCGGCTTCTTCGTCGCCAGGACTTCGTCGATGGTGAAGTCGAGGCCGCCGTTGCTATTGGGAGCAGTCCAGCGGATCTTCTCAGCGCCTTCAAGGTCGAAGCAGTCCTTGCAGTCATCAAAGCCCTGCTGCCTGTGCTTCCTGTTGATGAGGCAGTCATAGTTCTTGCAAGTGTAGGCCGTCCAGACTACGGAAGAATCCGCGGGGGTGGTCCAGAGGCTAGCCGGGAGAGGGTACGGCTCTACATAGTCCCGCGGCGACGCGTGGCGGCAACGGCGGCGGGGGAGCGGCTCGCACCCTTTGAGCAGGAGCTTCTGCGCCAGGAGCTCGTCGTCGGGGCACGAGCCGTTCACCTTGTAGGTCATGAACCGGCGGAGCAGGTCCGGGAACATGGTGCACGGGCGGCCGACCGGAGGGTACATGGTGTCGGAGTCGAAGTTCGGGTTGACCCCGAATGGGAGGAGCTGGCCCGAAGTGAAGGCCTTGAACTCGGGCGGGAGATCATCCTCCGAGGCGGTCGCAGCAGACCGCACCGTGGGCTGATGAGAGACGGTGACGCTGGCTTCGGGGACGGCGGTCCTAGGAGCGCTAGGGCAAGAGGAGTAGAAAGTGGAGAAGAGGAGAGTGAGGAGGTTGGTCGACAAGAGGAGGAAGATGAAGAACCAGTTGGTGCCGCCGCCGGGCCTTCTCTTATGCGTAAGCTCCATCGCCGGTCTCTGCAACTAGAAGTGAATTCTTAGGACGATGCAACGCCTGAAATAGGATCCGAAAAGGGGATTCTTTGACTGAAGCAGCTCACAGAATCATCATCATCATCGTTTAAATGGGATCACACAGGAAAGGTCAAACATGAGATTTTGAAAGGGCAGATTTGGTAGGGCTTTTGAACCAAGAAGCCGAACTCTGCCCTCAAAAGCTGAATACTAGTTCTGTTCTGACATGGGGCAGGCCTCATCTAGGTCCCTCACCATCCTATAACTATAAAAAAGAACAGTACCATTAACAAATGGAAGGAGAGCATGAAAACCGGTGGATCCTTCCAGCCCTCAATGCGATTGCCAATAGAGAGCAAACCCATTTGAATATATTAGAGTATGAACCGCGAGCAGAAATTTCAGCAAAAAGAACAGAGCAAGTAGCAGTATTCTAGTGCAGTCGGTATTGGAGCGTTCGAGGGCCGTAGATCGTCCCAATATCTTATTCTGTACGTAGCGCCCGAAGTCCAAGCAAGAATCCAAATGGGGTAGTCCTTAATTGCTGTGTGCATGGTTCCTGTTTTGGAGGGGAGGGCTGTTGACTCATCGAGATGGCGAAATCTTGAAATGGGGTTGCGTCGAATCGGATCCGGAATAGGAGGAACTTGGACACATCTGCACGTGAACCGAAGCCATCGAACGAGACTATGGCTAGAGATTGGAGCGTTTTAATGACCCACATGCGAAAGCCCCACGCCTCGATTCAGGGGTCGCGCTGTTTTCTGTACCGAAGGTACTACGCGACTGGGAGCGCCTGTCTCTCCACCGCTTTCCGCCGCGGAACTTGCGAACCGGTCGCTACCAAGTCTTGAATCGTCGTTCACACGGAAGGCTCTAGTACTGAGGTTCCTTCGTTTTTCTCGCTGGTTTCTAGGACGAGGCAGCGGGGCCATCCTGAAGTGTGGTGGTGGATGAAGATGCAAGCAACCAGGTTGCTCGGAAAGAGCTTATGAGATTGCCTAGGGGGAGATGCAACCGGTGGCGGCGGAGCGCTTGGATGTTCGGATTGGGAAATTATAATGGATAGAGCGTAAAAAGGGTCGAGTTGCCCGATAAGTGACATGGAGACATCATCTAATCACTTAATCCGAAAGAAAGAAAGAAAATGCTCGTGGTTTTATAATAAGGGTGTATCGAGCTTCTCAGATGCGACCGGCCCGTTATTTTCTATCTGGCCTCGCATGACTATTTGATTACGAAAGAACCTGAACGTAAAATGCGTGTTGTACATGTGCTCAATCTTTTTGAACCACGTACGTCAAGCACGCAAACATGAATGTTAAGATACGTATTGTGTACATATAATGGGGCCTTTAGTCAAATTATTGCCGAGCTCACGTTCGTTCAATATGCCACAAGCACAAAAGGCAATCTCTCATACGAGTCTCGATAGTTTTTCGTTGTATTAGCTAAAATCTTCTTGATGCTTTTATCAGCTACCTCAATAACCCCATTCATCTGGGGACGGTAAGGTGATAAGTTTAAATGTCAAATCTTGAACTCCTTGGTTCAAGTCAACTCCCACATAAAAAGGGAATAAAATGTATTATAAATCTTAAAATTTGTCACAAAAGTGCAATTAAGCTCTAAAATTTTCAATAAATGCAATTAAATCATAAAACTTGTCTAATTAGCATAATCAAATATTTCAATTAACTCCATCCAACTTAACTAATAAGAAATGTTAACTTGTTTTTGTATTATTTTCTCTCTCTTACATGGCGATGATGTAGCTAAAAAATGAAATATAAGTCTAAAGTCCCATCATTAATCTCCAAATATGTTTTTCTAATACAAATTTTGTTTAAATTATATTTTAAGCAAATTTAAAAAAACAAAAAAGAGAAAAAAGGTAAAACTCAGCTTCTTTTTTTTTTAAGTTTGTTTAATATGATTAAATGTATAAAAAAAATAAAATTTGAACAAAAATAATGTGGTTTTAGCATTATATTTCATATTTTACCCACATCATCGTCAAATAGAAGAGAGAAAATATAAATAAAAAAAACCAAGTTAGTGTTTTTCATTAATCAAATTGGACAAAGTTGATAAAATGATTCGATTTCACCAATTTTACAAGTTTTTTTAAGGCTCAATTGCATCTATTTAAAATTTTAGAATTCAATTATACTTTCTTGACAAATTTTTGGATTTTCAATATACTTACTCTTTAGAAGAGATAGTCAACTTGGAAACTTTGAGAAGCATGCAAGCAATCCCGCTGGCTCCCACTCTTACGTAGAACAAAAATTGCGTCAACCTTGGGCTTCGAAACTTTTGAATAAGAAGCATTTTTACCTCTTTTTCCTTTTGCTTTCCATGTGGCGTGCTGGCCGTGGTGGCGGCAAAACTTATCCGGCCACGGCGACTTGGCGAGGGCCGGCCATGCACGTCGGTGAGGGCCCCGAGCTGTGACAACTGCACCGAGGTGCATAGGAGAATCTATGGAACCTACGGATCTTATAGAATTGATATGATTATATATATATTTCGAAATCTGCGAGAGAAGGAGAGGTTTCAAGATTTGGGGTTGCAGCATCTTACACCACCATAAACTATACCCAGTGCTGGGTACCCTACATTTCTAAAATAAATATATGCGGGCTTAATTTTATATGAATTTGTCTTTTCCTTCATGAAATTTTTCCATTAAATGTGTGAAAGCACTAAATGATGAACGATCTCCAATCCCAATGACAAAAGACGGTTGATTTTTCTCATTTTTTTAAAGTAAATTCTACTTACTTTATTAATTAGGGTGGAGATGATGCTAACCAGGTGCCACATCAATATCGAAAGGTCGAAGCACATCTATTACGGAAGAAAGGAAATTCAAACTATCAAGTTATCGACATTAAAATTATCTGTTTAATTTGCAAGATGCATCTCTCTACATTTTCTGTGTAGCTCTCCTCTACCATTTTGGTAGCTTCATCTTCTCTCCACCGAAACCCTAATCAAACCAAAACCGGGGTCCTGCTGTTTTCTGTACTGAAGGTACTTACACGGCTGGAAGCGCCTGTCTCTCGACCGCTTTCCGCCGCGGAACTTGCGAACCGGTCGCTACGAAGTCTTGAATCGTCGTTCACACGAAAGGCTTGAGTACGGAGGTTTCTTCGTTTTTTTGCTGGTTTCTAGGATAAGGCAGCGGGGCCATCCTGCCGGGCGGTGGTAGATTCAAATGCAAGCAACCAGGTAGCTCGGAAAGAGCTTTTGAGACTGCCTAGGGGCAGGTGCAACCGGTGGTGGCGGGGAGCTCGGATGTTCGGACTGGGGAATTAAAATGGACAGAGAGAAAGAAAGGGTCAAGTTGCCCAACAAGGGACATGGGAACACGATCTAATCGCTTAATTTGAAAGAAAGAAAGAAAGAAAATGCTCGAGATTATAAACCTTAATAAGTTTGCATCGAGCTTCTCAGATGTGACCGATCTGTTATTTTCTATCTAGCCTTGCATGACTCTATTTGATTACGAAAGAGCCTGAACATGAGATGCACGTTGTACATGTGTTCAATCTTTTTAAACAATCAATGCCAAGCACACAAACATGAAAAGAATTATCTAAAAAGTCTAAAACCTTCCAATTCAATCATAAACCTTATGCAATTACATCAATTTAATTTATCCGATCAATTTTAACTAACCGATGTCAGCCAACGCTAATGTATATACTTTTGATGATATTTTATTTTTTTGAATTTGTTTCTAATTTTTTTCTTTTTCCTTTTCTTCCTTCTTTTTCCTTTTTTTCCCCATTGTTTCGATGAAGATTGCTACCCTTACTCGGCCTCACCCAAGGCAAGGTCAACCTCTACCATGCCCTCCCCAGTAGCGAGAAAAGGTAGCCTTGCCCACAACCCCCAAAGCCAAGGTGAGGCTGGCCTTGCCTAGATCTAGATGAAGCTGCTTCACCCATGACCCTCACTAGTACCTTGTGAGGGATTCACATCCCTCAAAAAGTAAAGACTGAAGAAAAGAAAAAAGAAACAAAAATTCAAAAAAATAAAATTTTATTAAAATTGTCCAAGTCAATAATATCTATCAGATGACTAAATTAACACAATTGCAAAGGTTTAGAACTGAATTGATAAAAAAATTAAAACTAAATTAGTATAATTGCAATACATTTAGGACTTTTATGATAATTTTTTCGGCAAACATGCATTTTAAGAATACATATCCGTATAACGGACCTTAGTCAAATTATTGCCGAGCTTTCTACTTAGTTTCCGACCCTTGCCTGAGTTTTCCCCTTTTTTTTTTTTTTTTTTTTTTGTGTTTTCTTTAAGTTTGCTTATTTTTTTATATAGTTTAATAAATTTTGTATTAAAATATCATATTTGGATCAAAACTGCATGGTTTTAGCCTTATGTTTTATGTTTTAACCATCTCATCACCAAGTAGGAGAGAAAAAATTAAGAAAAAAAAAAGTCACTTAGACGGAGTTAGTGAAATGACTTAATTATATCAATTTGACAAGTTTTATGACTCAATTACATCTTCATCATAAGTTTTAAAATTTCTAAAGCATTTTCTTTCTAAGCATTTATCTCTTAAAAGACAACCTCAAAAGTGTGAGAAGCATGAGGCAACCCGGGTGGAACAATACTTTTCCAATACGAATACGTACATTCTACCTCTGTCACATGCTACACCGTAGAATTGCACGAAGTTGCATAAAGTCCTACGAAGAGGATTCACTTTCAATACGCCCATGAATGAGCTTCACGAATCAGGTACCGTATATGACCATCGTTTGAACGAGGCTAGCAAACGTCATGGTGTTCATCGTTTTCCTCTTTGCCCTCCTTTTCATGTGGCATGCCCGCCACGGTGATGGCGAAATTATCCGGTAATGGTGACTTGGCGAGGGCCCGCCATGGACATCGGTGAGGGCCCAAGAGCCATTGCGACTGCACCAGGGTGCATAGGAGAGAATCTATGGAATCTATAGACCTTATGGTTATATATGTTTCGGGATGGGTATTAGAACTTGTAGAATAGATTTTCAAGATCCAAAATTTCGATATTGGTGAGTACAGGAAAGGTTCTGAGATTTGGGATTACGCCATTCTATACACTATAAACTATACCCAATGCCAGGTACCCTACATTTCTAAAATAAATATATGCGCACTTAGTTATTTATGAGTGTGTCTTTTTCTTTATAAAAGTTTCCCATTTCAATGTATGAAAGCACTAACTGATGAGCTATCATTAATTCTAATAGCAAAAGACAGTTGTTTTTTTTTAGAGAAAATTTTACTTATTTTATTATTTAGGGTGGATGTGGTGCTAACCGGGTGCCACGTCAAGTCGAAGTACATCTATTGCGGAAGAAAGGAGTTCAACCTATCGAGTTATTGAAATCAAAATTTATTTGTTATAATTGCAAAATGCACACAAATTCACTCTTCACTCTAAAAACTTGCCCATCTTTTGAAAGATAAGTTAGAATGAAAATTTTTGTTGATGACTTTAGCGTCCGATTTGAGGATCATAAAAGAGTCAAGCCCACAAAATACCAATGGCAATAGCTTTATAGAAAACACATCAGTTATATACAGCATGGGTTTGGCCCGACGTACTTATAAGTTCTTCAAATGAAGTCGGACAATACTACTCGAACTGCAGGGCTCGATTTTTGAACCCAGAACCGATCACCTCTAGGTGTATTTCGCCCCCGGGCCCCCGAGTTGGTCCCTCGACAACAGGTTTCAAGGTGTCCGCCGGCGACAAATATGGGAAAGTGACTTATTGGCATTTCATTTGGAAATTGTCCGTGCATTTACCGGCCCAAGATTTGAACTTACGGGCCGAGCTCTTCCAGGAAACACAAATCTCAGTAGGCCCAATTTACTCAGTGCTTTGTATTGGGCCCGTTGGGCTTCGCACGACTTCTTCACCCCCATTGAATACGCCCGACCCGAAGCACGAGCTACCAGACAAAAGCTAAACAAGAAAGAGAGTAAAAAAAAAAAAATACTAATACAGTAGGTCCTGTACGCCAGTCAAACAACGTGGGTGAGGTCTAGTTTGGATTGAATAAAAAATGATCTAAACCAAATTGACTTTTTAACTTGTTTTGATCTATTTTCATGTAATATAAATTGAGTAACTTGTACCCGACCTAATTCATATGACTAAAATACTTCCACAACCCAATTTAGGAAAACCCATGCCTAGATTGAAGTGAGAATGCAAAGTGAAGGAGCGTGAAATTAAGTAAGGGTTAGAGAGAGTTATACATGTAGGTTTAGTTTTTAATACCTATATTATTTTGGGTTTTACCATTCTAAACATATTTATAATCCTTTAATTGAAAATAATTGACCATATAACAATCCGATCAATTAAATATGAGTTAGGAAATGGGTTTATGACCCATTTTGAAAGATCTAATCTAGTGTATTAATAGAAATTATTTATATTTTCTTTTGCTCAAAAGGAATCCGCAAAATGACTTAATGCCAGCATGTATCATGTGATCGATGGTACTTGAATATAATAGTATTTTCAATTTATGATGATAAAAAATGATTGCAAAAAAGAGAGAAAAAAGATACATTCGTGAGTTCCTACTCGTGGATTCAGTGTTGTTTTCAACTCCATTCCGTGGCGTGAAATGAGGGTATCTCAAAGCAATGGTAAAAAGAATTAACCACCCAATAAGTGAGATTTCAATCGTTGAACGTTTTTAATTAATTAACTCACATACCTACTTTTTTATTGTATTTTTCCAGCAGTTGTTATGCCTATCCTCCTTCCCCTAAAATAATAATCGAGAATCTCCTCCCTTCTTCGACTTGGTCCCAAAGAGTAACTACTACTAAAACCAACTCAATTCCATTTTCATATTCCAATTGAACACCTTCCATCTTGGATTATTCTCAAGAGAAAGATTCTACTTACAGTTCGAGCGTCGTCTTGAATCCATTCCCTAAATGAAATGTTCCTCAAACAACCCCGACAAAATGTAAACGGGTATCTCAAAGGGGCGGCAAAAAAAATTAAAATTTAACAGCCCAGTAAGTGAGATTTTAACCGCTGAAAGTTTTTAATTAATTAAACTTACATATCCTTTTTTTTTTAATTGTATTTTTCCAGCAATTGTTATGGCTATCCTCCTTCCCCCAAAATAATTATTGCATACAGGTCAGTCCAATTTCATAGGGAGGCCCAAACTTGGAGATATGGACCGGAAAACCTCAAAAAAAAAAAAAAAAAAAAAAAGAACAAAGGAGAGAGAGAGAGAGAGAGAGAGGAAAATGAAAGAAAAGAGTGTACGACCCGACAACGATAATTCAATGACAGCTGATGGGAAATTTTTGCATTGGGAAGCCCCGGGAAACCTTTGAACGAACGTGAGCCCATGTGGTTTCTCGGGGGACTCCATTTTCACATGGATTCGGACCCCTGTCCTCCCTCCTCCCCTCTTTAATAAAAATTATGGTCCAAATTTTATTTTTTTTATAAATTATGAATAATAAATTATCCCCCGGTACTGGGGACGCGAATCCCCATTCGAGCGTGAATAATTTGATGTTTGGATGATCTGTCGAGCATCGAGTTGCATTTTGTTACGAGGGTAATATGGATGAGATTATGAGCCCGGAGCTTTTCCGATGTAGGTTAGACCTTGTCATTTTAAAAGAATTGGAGTGATTATGATTTCGATGATTTTAAGTAATGAATGACTCCAGAACCCTTGTCAAACGATCAAGGGTAAAATCACTAAAAATTCCAAATTTTGTCTATAGTGATACGTTTATCCTTCATTAATGTCTCATCAATGAGCACTATTAACAAACCATTGGAAGCAAACGATGTCAACATGTTGCTTACTTGGTTTAAGTAAAATAAAAAAAACAACGTTGTATTAGCCCTTAGAGGATAAATATGTCATATGTACAATTTTGGGGTTTAAAAGTTTAGAGTAAATATGTCACGATATACATAGTTTGGAGGTTTTTGGTGACTTCTTCCTAGCAATCAATCAAGAAACTTTGTGATTGCCAGTAGACTTGCCTCTGTCATGTCATGTGAAATCGATCTAGAAAAATCGACAGATCATTGATCACGACAAATATGTTTAACAACTATCTCGGGACATTCGTTAACGTAATCAATAGCGAAAATATCTAACATATGAAGTTACAAGTTAAACAGATGAAGCAAGCAAGCAAAAACCCATGGTATCATCCAACCCATTATTGCAGGGTTGTTGAAACTGCCCTTTTGACTACCATGTGATCTTACTCAGCTTCCCCTGTTTTTCCCTTTTTTTCTCTTTTTCTTTTTTTAAAAATAATCCTTACATGATTCCATGGGCACATGCATGCATATGATTTCCATACCCCACACCCAACCTTCCCATTACAATATCCTGTGCCATCTGTCACGGAACGACCAGCTCAATTTGAGTGAATCACCACCTAATTGGAGAATCTAATGCTACTGCAAGTTGGGTGTGGCCTGAAAATACAAGAAATTGCTTTCAAAGAAACCAAGTGGATTCCATTTGCAGATCATCTCATACAGAACAGCTTCAACTACAGTATCAATGGACAAGAAAGACAGGTTAGGAAAACTCAGATCAGGCTAAAAAACAAACAAAACCATGAAAGAATCATAAGATAGATTACAATGACAAGAAAGCACCAACAACAAGAAGCAAACAGAATGGACACCCCCCCCCCCCCCCCCTTTCATTTACACCATAGATGTCATCTCCCGGACGTGAACGAGTCGGCGAACCCGAATGGTCGTATGGGTATGCTTGTCTGAGTGTTGTCCAAGCTCGGGAGGTAGGACGACGACGATGCCGAGGAGTCCATGTGGCTCGTTCCTTCGTACGCCTGCCACTTCTTTAGGGCCTGGGGCAGCGACATCTCCAGGTCGATTCCGAAGATGTCGTCGGGGTTTTGGTCGGTCGGCTTCCACACGTCTACTAGAGAAGACAGTACGTTGACGGCATGGCCCATATCAGGCCTTTGGTAGGGTTCCCTAGCACAGCAGTGGCCGGCCAATTCGGCTACCGTGCTGATGCTGGCGAGCGTCTCCTCATTGAGATCGATCGTGGGGTCGATCGCCTTTTTGAACGTGTCCTTGTTGATGTGCATCCTCCTGAACCATGTCACCAAGTGCATGCTGTCCTCAGGCTGACTCTCGTCAAGCGCTTTTCTTCCGGTGATCAACTCCATCAAGATCACTCCGAAACTGAAAACATCTACCTTTGTCGTCACTCGGCCAGTCACTGCAATCATATTACCATAATCACTTCTAGTTGTTAGAATTTTGAGATGAAGCAAGATCCAAGTTTACTAGCTAACACAAAATGGCATGTCAAGGCAATAAGGGCAGCACTAATTTCCAGCTAATTTGCAACAATGGGATTGCCTGTTTGATTTTGAGAGTCCACTCAAGCTGCTGTAAGGACATGTATACTTGACAATACTAACAAAATCTCGGCTCAAACATGAAATACTATACCTGCAAAATTAACGTAATTGTGGATCGCTAGACCAGAGTAAGTTACGTGCAAGCATTTGATATTTCAAAAGGAAGTGTTATCTTATGGATCTCGAGTGCTTTTCAGGCAAGGAACGAAGACATGATTTCTGCTGATCAACACTAAATTTGTATCTGGAAGTGTCATTCCCATATCCTTATCTGCTATTGTAGTACTAGTTGATGTAATTACACGGTGCATAGCAAATTCCCACCGAATTACATAGCAAATTCCCACCGAATTACTATAGGCAGATTAGGATTATATATCCAAGTCTTCGTAAATGAGGAAACTGAGATTAAAGTCAAGGGCTAACCTGCGTATTCTGGTGCCAAGTAACCGAATGTTCCGGCTATTCTGGTTTCGATGGAGCCTTTCCCCTCTGGCGCAAGACGCACTAGACCAAAATCTGCGACCTTAGCTCTCATATCATCTCCGAGGAGAATATTCGACGGCTTTAAGTCCCGGTGTATGAAACTCTGATGTGCCAAACCATGGAGATACTCGACACCCCTTGCCACATCCAAGGCGATGGTCAACCTCCTCGTCCATTCCAATGGCGCACGTCCTTCTTCAGGCCAGTTGAATAGATGTCTACTCAGTGTCCCTTGGGGCATGTACTCGTACACAAGGAGCTTCTCATTGCCATCCAAGCAGTAACCGAGCAGGGCGACGAGGTGACGGTGTCGGACCTTAGTCAAGACAGCAATCTCGGACTTGAATTCCGTAAGGCCCTTCCCGGTTATAACCCCGCACTCCATTCTTTTCACCGCGATCTTTGTCCCATCGTGCAGTTCCCCCTTGTACACCGTCCCAAAACCACCTTGTCCTAGTATATTTTCCTTGCTGAAGTTGTTGGTGACATTCCTCAGGACTTGGATAGAGATCACCATGTTCCCTGCTTCGACCATTTGAATGTCACCAGGCTTCACTGCCTGGGATAGTATGAGTCTCGCTGATTGCTCCAACACTAACGCTTGATCCCGCGACTGTTATCTTCACGCTTTCATTGTCGGATCCAGAATGGCGGGGATGAATCACCACTGCATTGGGGCTCTGTACTCTAGTGAACCGCTTTTGTTTCTTCTTATATAGACAGAAACCCAACAAGCCGAGCAAGATGATCAAAAACAAGCCGCCAATGGCAGAAACCACTATGACTCCGATCAAAGCAGACTTTTTGCGTGATCGACTAACTACATGGGATGCGCTACCTGATGGAGCTGCAGCACCTCCGGGGGATCCGGGCGTCGAAAGGCTACTCTTGTCTTTCCCAATGTCAGGATTACCGCCGGTCTTGACGATCACATTACTCTTAAAAGCCGGGACTTTACCATAAAGCTGATTGCTCGACACGTCGAGAAGCGCGAGCGCCGGGAGGGTGGTAAGCTCTGCAGGAATGGAACCAGTAAGATTATTGCTCGCGAGGATGAGCCTCTGGAGCGACGTCAAGGAGGCGAAAGCTGGGGAAATGGTGCCGTTGAAGCCCATCTTCTCAAAGTTCACAACAGTGATGTTCCCATTGTTGCAAGTGATCCCAATCCAACCGGAGCAAGGGTCATTCCCCTTCCAGTTCTCCGCCAATTTCTGTGGATAGCCCACAGACTTCGCGATCGAAAGCAAGGTATTCACGCTGGGATCACAGTCCCCGGGGCCTGGCAAACAGAAGTTGTTCGAGTCGGCGGCCATATCGACCTGGACCGAGCTCCCAAACACGGGCACTGGCCCTTGGAGTAAGTTGTTGGTCAGGTTGACGAACTGGAGGAACTGGAGACCCGTCAACGATGACGGGACAGGGCCGGTGAACAGATTGTCCCGGAGGCTCAGGTTCTGCAAGTCCTGGAGCCCCGAGAAGTCCGGCAACGGCCCGGTGAAGGAGTTGGAATGCAACCAAACCTCCTTCAATGAAGTCATGTTGGCGATAACATCAATCCGCCCGCTGAGCTTCCCACTACCGGCCCTCCCATTGAGCCAGAGCGACTGAATCTGCGACCCGGAAAAGCTCGGGGGCAACCCGCCATCAAGATCATTCATTGCCAGGTGAAGAAGGGTCAGGCCGGGGAAGTCGCTGGCCCCAAAGAAGTAGGGGACCATCCCGGTCACGTTCGCCGAGTTGGCGGAGAAATTCTGCAGCGCGGACGCCTTCTGCAGGCTCCGGGGGATCTCCCAGGCGGCGAAGGGGTTGTTATCGACCTCGACGGCCTGCAGCGACGACAGCCCATCGAAGAAGTCGGCGGGGACGGAATCGAACTGGTTGTTGCTGAGCATGAGGACCTGGAGCGAGCTCAGGCCGCTCAGGCTCGGGAGCGCGCCGGAGATGCTGTTGAACTGCAGCTCGAGGCGCTCCAGCTGGGTGAGGGCGTTGAGGTCCGGGGGTAGCGTGCCCTGGAGTCCCTGGCGGCCGATTTGGATGCGGGTGACCCGGTTGGACTCGGAGCAGGCCACGCGGGACCACTTGCAGGGGTCCGGGCCGGACCAGCCGAGGGACTCCGGGGGGGCGAGGGACTTCCGGAGGGCCAGCATTGCGGCGGCGTCGTCGTCGGCAGCGGCGGCGGAGAAACAGAGGAGGAGGAGGAGGAGGAGGAGGAGGAGAGGGAAGAGGAGCAGGTGGCGGCGAGGAAGGCGAGCGGTCCTCCCCATCTTGGACACAGAGAAACAGAAACAGAGCGAGAGAAACAGAGAGAGAAGTGGGAAGTCGGGTTAAGCGAGAGAAAGGCTCTGTTTTTTTAGCTCAGCTCAGGAAGGATTCAGACAGTAGCACAGAGACAGAGGTAGAGAGAGAGAGAGAGAGAGAGAGAGGAGCACATGGGGTGGGGGTGGTGAGGGGAAGGGAAGGTGGTGGTGGTGGGGTCGAGAATGGGGAAATAGCGAAAGGGCTCTGGAATGGTTTCGATTCCTGCTGCTGCTGAGGGAGGGAGGGAGGGAGGGCCCAGCCCTTCTTCACCCCCTACAGGGCTTCTTCAAGTTGGCATTTTTACCCTACCACCATCGATTCCATAGACATCTTCAGCTTAAATCAATCGAGTGCTTGGCGCAAAAAGGATTCTCTATGCCATCGAGTGTCAATACTTTAAAAGGGGCCTCCTGCAATCACACTGCAAACCAGGCTAGACTTTAATTAGGGATGAGCATAGTTTCAAAGTAGAAAGAACTGAAAAGAATCATTTTAAGATACGCAGAGTAGGTTCGGGATTCTAAAAATTAAAAAACCTATTTCGATGGGTCGGTTTCAAATTTAAGATAGGTAGAACGGAGAAGTTGATGTTGGCGATAATGTAATTCTTTAGCGTAGAAATTCAAAAAAATAAGGATCTCGTATCTTTGTGATTTTTCACAATAAGGTGATAAAAGACTTACTTTTATTTATAGCAAAACCTTGAAAAGAATGATTCTTGAAGTTTTTTTTTTTGGTCAGCATTCTTGAAGAATTTGAAGCAAATGAAAAAAATCTGATTTCTCTACCTAGACCCACTTTTCTTAACGTACATGTTATCAATAGGCGAGTTCTATCAAAGTGCTCTTTTATCTTCATGCATTTTCATAAGAACTGTAACTTCCTCATTAAGGATTGCACATTTTCTCATTTCATGAGAGTTACAACTTCTTATAGCTAATATTTCTTTTATAGCATTTAAATGATTTTTAAATCGTTAATTAATAATATTATGTGGGTCAAAATAATTCTTACACTTGATACTTGGAACTTGGAATAGATTTTTGTGTTTTTCTTAATCAATGTTTTCAAACAATCTTGCAGTATTCCATAATGTTTGATAATGTGTCTAATATAGAATCACTAGTCTGTATTTCCATTTTATAATTGAGATTTTACTTTGTTAATATTTCATATTCTTCATGTGTCTAAAAATAAATTGTAGTCGGTAGATCGTAACAACAAGTGATGGCCATTAAAAGTGATAATTCATTACAATCATTCAATTAATAATACAAGTAGAACTTCGATAGGTCATTAAACCGATCCTAAAACTTGTGATAAGATAAATAAGGTCTGTTTCAGGAAACGAGGAATCTATTACAACGAGCATATTCCAAATTTTATATGAAACACATATGGAATCTTTAACCGTTCGCCTTTAACTCGAACCTCGTTCAATCGACACCACATATGAAAAAAAAGGAAAGAAGAAAGGCGAAATTTTTAAAGGTTCCAAACAGAGTTCGGACATGGAGCGGTGATTGCCAAGATTCTCGATGTCGCAGCAAGTCCAGTTGTCTTTCTCTCTGTACACAGACAGACAGGCTCTGCAGCACTCCACCCGAGTCTATCTGGTGTCGCCAACGCAGAAAGGATATTGATCCAAAAGGGGCGTTTTGACAGTTTGGCGACAACGAGGAAGGGTTGGAGGACCGTGGAGGGGTCGCCCTCTCCCTTTCCTCGTTTTTCCTCTTTTTGGGTCGCAGACAAGATCCGGCACAGGCTCAATGTGGACCATGCACCCCCGTTTGCGGCCAGGAACGGGGATAAGGAGCTCGAAATGACTAGGGTCCGGTCACCTAAGAGTCGCACCTACCCAAACTTGCCGGCGAGCTCGGGGCCCTTCTTTCGTCCTAGTCGAGTTCGAAGAGCTCTGAGTGACCCGACCATTTCCACTCGAGTCTAAGCTCGAATTAACTGCTTCGTGGACCTGATTTCATGGTTAGATTCTCCAAAGGCACTTCGTCTTTGTATATGGAAGTATGCATAAGAAAATCTTCATTTCAAGATCAAATGGAACTTTACTTCCATACAAGGTTTGAATCTAGACAAGTTTAACCTGATCTTGAAGCTCAAGTCAAGCATGAGTACTCGAGTTAAAAGTAGAGGTGATTAGTTTCTATTTGGTCCCATGGAACTGACTATTTAGTAAAGAAAATTAATTTTTTTTAAATGCTAAAATTATTATTATATTTATTGCATTTTTTAAGAAATTAAGAAGGTATATTTTTAAATACAAAACAATCGGTCAGATTTGATTCGATTCTCCTCTCGAAACCAAGAACTAGACTGAAAATCACTAGTTCCATTTTTATGAAATCGGAAATTGGATGGATGCCCTCGAAAAACTGGACCAAACTGACCAATCCGATCTAATCCATTTCCACTCAAGTCTAAGCTCCAATTAACTGCTTCGTGGACCTGATTTCATAGTTTGATTCTCCAAAGTCATTTCGTATTTGTATATGGAAGGATCCGTAGGAAAATCTTCAATCTTTTTGAGTTCGATTGGAAATTTATTTCCATAAAAGGTTTGAATCTAGACAAGTTGAACTTGATCTTGAAGCTCAAGTCAAGCATGAGTAATTGAGTTAAAAGTAAGGGTGATTGGCTCTCTATCCAGTCCAATGGAATCGGCTACTTAGCAAAGAAAATTTTAAAAAATAAAAAATAAAAAATGCTAAAATTATTAATATTTTAGGATTTATTGCATTTTTAAAAAATTAAAAACATATATTTTAAATAAAAAACAGTCAGTCGAGTCTGATCCGGTTCTCCTCCTAAAACCAAAAACTAGACCGAAAATCACCAATTCCATTTTTGGACCGATGCCCTCAAGAAACTAGACCAAACTGATCAATCTTGTCTAATCCGGTTCTCCTAGCAAAACCAGGAACCAAATCGAAAATCACCGGTCTCATTTTTATGGAATTAGAAATTGGACCGATGCTCTCGGGAAATTAGACCAAACTAACCATCCGGGTCTAGTTTGATCCAAGCGGTTCCCAATTCAGGCGGTTGGATGTGCTCACCCTTAGTCAAAAGTTTACCATTCGACTAAAATTGAGATCAAGTCGTATACTTAATGATTTGAGATAGGGATGACGTCAAAGTCCTAACCCAAAATGAACCGAACAAACTCAATGGATTGAAGGCAGCCTGCAGATCGCTTCTATGACATCCCCTAGAGTTTATACTGGATGTCAATTCAATCTAACATACTTCTATATATGCTATGTATTACAAATCTGAATGCAATACTGAACTTGTACTGATTTTCTCTTCTTTTGTTTGACTTCTGTCACGGACATATTGAATGCGACTAAGAGCCAGCGATCATCGTGCAAGATGTGCAAAAACCGCAAGCGCACGGTGCTTGAGGCTTCGGGTCGATTTAGAGATTATACAACCACAAGGAATTCCAATGGTTTATTTCCATGTCCACATCCGCATTTACGGGCAAGAGCCACGATGTCCCAACATGCATACCAGCAGGAACGAGTGCAAATCACTGGTGCTACTGATTCAGACTTCCTCGGAGAGAATACGACATACTATTGGAGCCGAAGGATGCTTCGGCATAGAGCCAGGGAAGGTAGAGATCGAGGAGATCGATCGGGACGATCACTTTGCACATGCAGAGAAGCATTTAGCAATCACAACAATCTCGACATGTTACTTTGATGCAATGAGGAACATAATCCTTCCTGCCATCAGAAGATAATGACATATGAGGAAGTAGGAAGGAAGCTCACCTTGTTTCACTTGAAACTTCCCCAAGATTTTTGGCCACATCTTTGAACGATGGGTACAGGCACATTAGCATCGACATGGCAAATCCTTAACAATTAAGACACGGCAATGAGGATTCTGCCACGAGAGGACTGCAAAGGACCTGTTCAAGTGACCTGACAAAGTTGCAATCCCATCTGCCACCACATTCTCTAAGCAATATCCATAAGAAATACTGTGCCACAAATGAGGAGCATACGTGGCCGAACTCT
Source organism: Angophora floribunda (assembly GCA_014182895.1). Lineage (NCBI taxonomy): Eukaryota > Viridiplantae > Streptophyta > Magnoliopsida > Myrtales > Myrtaceae > Angophora > Angophora floribunda. The sequence continues at coordinate 14,609,278 of CM024714.1, forward strand.
ACTCCTCAATACTCACAGAAAGATGATTAGTATCAAAGAATAGTTAATGCCCTTCGACTTTACCATTGGATATCTACTTTGTAGGATCTGTTGGAAAGTCAAAAGTCCCTGAGAGATGCAGATTTCAAGACACTCATCTCTACCCATCTATTCAGTGTCCAGATGATATCCTTTAAGCCAATTGTCACAGCTTATAATCATAAATAACATAAACATAGCAAACATAGAAATAGTGTTTCGGCCTCATTGTCTGTTAGTGGGTTATGTGACTAATAAAAGCACACTCAGATGAACTTCTGACAATGCGTGATCCCAAGGGGGCGAAGAAAATTGTCCATACATGTCTGTATGGTATGTGTAAGCATTCTGATTATTCTCATTTAATGTTCCTTCATCTCGGCAGCCATAGAGTATTTCTTGGAAACAAAAAAAATAGAAAGGCAAAAAGCAGAAGACGGTAGAGATAATCAATACTATGAATTCACATATAAACCGAGTTATAACTTATTAGATGCAACAAACCACATCTAATAGCACCAGATACAGTACACAAATATAAGTAAAAGCATAGCCATTAATCTCAATGCTGCCTTTGCACATATCATGAACACCAAGGGAAAAGCAGCTCATCACACCATAAAAGGCCCTGGCAATATTTACACGAGGAGATACATCCAAAGTGGCACTTCAATCCGATATTTTACTGGGTTCCCGAAGGTGATGCGAATGCCGACCAGTAGAATAGGCTGAGAGGGCTGAACCAGTTGCGCTAAGGGAATGTTTTGCAAGGTCCACGCTTTTCTTAGTCGCCAACCAGACAGTCCAAATAAAACCTATCCAACCTGTACCATGATGGGATTTTCACATCTCAGGTGTTTAAAAACACATCATTAACTTATGTGAGAATCACTCAAAAACCTAAGTCGTGAAACCAGTAACAAGTTGATAGATGGCAGATAAATGAAAGGTTCGGGGCAAGCACTAATCTCTGTGTGCATCATCTGCTTCAGCACTATCAAGTATGTGGATCTAACTGAAGTTAATAGTGATAGCGACAGACTCGTATGAATAGAAGAAACCCTTGATAAAATAAATAGGCACCATTTCAAGAATTGATTTGATAGTCAGTAAAGACAAACAATGTCACAACAATTACTACAGAAATAACCCACTACCTCCATTCTTCAGTGATCTAGGCCTCCACAATCATCCTAATGCCAATAGGCAGCCTTTGGCAGTGGGATTGAAGTACTTATGAAGAAGATAGCTCAAGATATAAAAGGACACTTGGAGGGCAATCTTGGAAGACTTTTGGATAGTATTTGTCAATGGCAGAGCTAGTTTTTTTTTTGGTTAGGGGGGGCAAGCTCAATGAAGTAGGATTTTGCAAACAACTTTGAAATGTGAACACATGAGTGTTCCATCTTTTCAAATGAAACATTCTACAATAATTTAAAAAAAAAAAGAAATAAGTAAATCATAATTGAAGGTGAGAAACAATTGGTAGTGTAACTTGATGTGAGCAATTAAAAAAACTTGCTACCGGGTGCAAGCACAATGAAGTAGGATTTTGCAAACCACTTTGAAATGTGAATACATAAGTGTTCTATCGTTTCAAATGAAACATTCTACAAAAGATTAAAACGGAGAAAATAGTAAATCATAATTGAAGGTGAGAAACAAATGGGAGTGGAGCTTGTTGGTGTGACCAACTAAAAAAATTGAAGTATGACTTCTTAACAAGAAGCAGCACAAGATATGTTTACCTGTAGCTACAAGTACAGCTAGCACTGCACAGAATGTTGCTGTAGAAATAACAAAAACAGCAATAGCCAGAGCACCAACATATACAGCTGTCACACAGGCAAGAAACAGAGCCAATACACCCCCTACTGCAGCCATAGACATCAGAAGAGAAATGACAATTGCATTGATTGTGGCCGCAAGGAAAAAGAGCATGAACACAAGAAGTCCCGTCAGAGCAAGAAAAGCAATTGTTCCAATCTGCCATGAATCAGAGAAGTCAAAATAAACATTATGGAAGTACTCAAAGAGCATCGATTATAGCAATTATGGCACTTCTTAAAGTGACACAATTTAGGCCAGAAAATGCTTAAGAAACTAAAGATTCTCCATTTTGCTTATGAAACAGAATATAAGATACTGACTTATACAGCTGTAACTGGAAAAGTAGAGCGGCAACAACAACCAACAGATACTTTTCCTAATCTGCGGACCTGCTCATGCTTATCAGGATCTTAAAACCCATATCAGACCACTAGTTAGGTACTCTGTCCCAACTTTTTGGAACTTTTACATGGTAAATGACCATAATTGGCCATCCATTTGACTGACTAATGTATGTACCTAACTAGAAATCAACATAAAATTCATTTGCAATGAAAATCAATGCAGAATGACCTAGCTGAAAAATCCGCATTATAAATAGCTGATAGTAATTGTAATTTTTGATAACCGACTATTATTACGTTGCAAATAGATGCTAAAGGAAATTGCATATCACCTGAAAAAGAATGGACAGAGTTACTAGAGCAGTTTTAGTAATATAACATTAAATAAACAACCTGTACAAAGGCTTGGAAATGAACTACACTCCAACAAAATAGGGCCAACTTATCTCACCCCCCAGGAATTGAATAACCACACTATAACATTTTAGGGGAAACATAAATAAGCTACATTGATCAAGTTACACTATGCATCCGGTTCAACACAGAGTCCTCCATAAGATCCTTACTTTCAAGGCACTTAAAGGTTTATAAACAGGTTACAAGGACTTTGTTCCTTGTCTCTGCTGATTGTTCCCCCTATGGTTAAAACAAAGGGTTCCAGTTGAATGCTCTTGGTGTTCATTTGTGTAGACTAATCAAATATCAAAAGTTTGACAAGCGTGAACTGTTCGATCCAAGTGAGTTAAAAAAATGGTTGAAATCTATCATGTTCAAATACTGGATTATAAGGAATCAAACATACATTCTAACCTACTCATATGTATGGAAAGTCAGACATCCCTGCCATTGCTTTTATATCTTTGCAATGGTCAGGTAAATTATTCTGCAATAAACCGTGTACTTTTTTGATTGCCCAACTTTCATGCCAGGTACTTACATAGCCTGCAATGGGTTCTAATGGGGCCTCTTTTACTTTCTGCCAAGCAAAGTAATGGAAGCAAGACTGGTTGCTGAAACATTTTCAAGGCACGCATTAATGCCATGGAACTACAAAACACCCTTTCTAGTGTCGAAGCTTTGGTTTGCATCTATACAAGATAACAAATCAACATCTCATAGCCAAAAAAATCAAATCAACATCACCTGGCACTCAACCATCCCAAACACCTCCCTCATTCTTTCTTTTTTTCCTCACTTTCTTACTGTTGAAACTTATCTGGGCATCAAGGCCTAATCCAGGACACCTTAGCACAAGCATCATACCTGCTCTACATGAATTCCTTTTTTCTGCTCAGGATACCTGACAACTTAAGAGCTGATCGTATTATCATTCCACAGTTCTGCACATCATCCATTTCATTTCAAAACGCCAGAATCTTGCACCGACCATAGTGCTCTACTCTATTTCTAGCAATGTGCCGCTTATCACAACTGGTTTCCAGATACCACTCCAGCGAGCTTCAACAGACCAGCTCAGTAAGGAGTGGCAATCTAGGTGTAAACTCGGCAGAAACCATCCCGATCATACTTCAGAACAAAAAAAAGGAAAAGAAAAGGAAAGAAAAGAAAACACCTCCAGAAGGACCAGAACCAACCTCAAGTGATCAATCCACAAATCAAACACGAAAAGGGAATCAAAGCAAACAGCAACTCACGGAGACGACAAGCAGCGCGCGGAGATGAGAACCCTGGCGAGTCCAGTGGAGGACGCGGCGCCCGGTCTCTGTAGTGGCCTCCCGGAGTAAGGGGACGTCGTCGGCGAGGGCGATCTTGATCCGCCGCGTGAGCGGCTCGCCCGAGGCCTTGCTGGTGTGATCGGGGAACAGGACGGTAGACACCATGCTGTAGAGGACGGCGTGGAGAGCGGGAGCCCGTGCCCGAGCCCGAGCCGCGCGTGGAGGCTCGAACTCGACCTCGACCTTGGTGGCCGCCGCCGGCGCCTCCGCGCGGACGCCGTTGGCCGGCTCGCCGTCGCCGGCGTAATCCGCCATCGCCGGTGGGGATGCGCTACACTTCTCGGGAGCGGGGAGGAGGACGGAGGAGGATCGTCGTCGGCCGCCGCGATGGGGAGGGAAAAAAAAAATATATCTGCAACCGACTCGGCGAGAATCGAGCTCGCTATCACTGAACTCTCGCTGCTCGAATTTGTTGGTTAGAAATTAGAATTAAATTCTGGTGGGGCCCATCGTAGGGGGTTTTGCTGCTCTCCTCGACCGCCGTGGCCGAGATCAACCTGTGCACGTGGGCCTTAACTTGTGGATCTCATCTGACAAGTGGGATCCATCCCGGTGGAAAAAAATTAAAAAGAAGGGAATTTCCCAAAAGAGTTTTTCCGAATTATTTGCCTTTTAGTGCCACTCTATTCCTCCCTATTCATAAATTCACAATACAATTTTTTTTTATATTCAATATAGTCTTCAGATTTTTTAAACCCGACTCGATATAATCATTTTGCTGTAAAAGAAACATTACCGGTGCTTCTTGAGGAGGTTTTTCTTCTTTTTTTCTCAAGATTGAGACATGGTTTGTGCTGCACAATAATAAACTCTAAAGCAGGAGGAGTTAGAGAGGATGTGAGAGGTGGAGTTGGTGTAATTTTTAGTAGGTTGATCTGGATGGTAGTGACAGGTTAGGAATGTGGGTTGGAGAGTTTTATCGATGGTTTGCTGCCGAGACCAATAGGAGTATTGGGTTTCAGACCTTCGGAAGTCAAAAGGTCCCCTTTATGAGTGAATTAATGGGATATTTATATAGAGATAATCAAAAGAGTTAGTTGATTGGATTATATCGTGTCACTATCCTAATGTAGAAAATCGATGGGAAATAGGTTTCTAGGTGTCGAGGGGGCAAGGAAGCTATCCCTAACAAATCCTACTTTGAGTTCACAAGTCAAAATTATTTAAACAAAAATAACATAAGATCATACCACCTATTCTATTCCAAGTTATTCATGCATTAAGCAATACTCATGTGCCATAAACTTGTAATAAATCTCCGTCATCTGTATATATATTCGGAACACTGTTAAAAATGTTAATTATCTATGTTGGCATTTGGCATTTTAAATAATTTGTTTCCATTCAAAAACATCTATGTCGACAGAAATTACTCAAATCGCTCTTAGAAAAATCCTAAACGGTGAAGCCATTTACTCACATGAACATGATTTTTGTCCAATCATGGAAACAGGAAACCTTGGAATGGTAGTTGCTATTTTCCAGGCATTAAAGCAAGCAGGCAATTTCGAACTAGGAGATTTAGTCAAAACTAATAGTCTTCTTTTCTTAAAAAAAACTAGTAGCCTCTAGTTTTCTTTCGGCAAGTGTTTCTCGAAATCAATCAATCAAATGAAGATCAGCTACTTTTGAAAGGAACCACAGAAAATCGTATGGAGAACAAGTCGAGACTGAGCACTCACCATCAGGCAAGTCCTTTTGCAAACTGCAAAGACGTATCAATTCCAAAAAGCCGAATAAATTAAACAGAAACTTACAGAGAAAGACATCAGTTCCGATTTAGAAAAGCCATCAATTACATAGAGAAGGAAATGGGTGCATATCTTTTTATTCATTCCTATCTCCTTTGGTATGCTGCCAGTTTATCTCATTCCACATCAAGTCTCTTGCACCAAATGATGAAGAAGGAGCTACTATAACTTCCAGAAAGATTCATATTCAGCAGGTGGCTGCATCATGAAGATCGCCCGGATACATCACGAGTGCATCTTAAGGAATAACTCAACTAAAAGCGGGCCGAGAAGTCGATATTTATTGAGCCTATGATTAAAAATAAACAAATTAATTAGCTTTTTACTAAAGAATTTCTAGAACTATTCATGGCATTCAGAATAGACCGTACATCTCGCGCACATGCAAATAACCATCAGTGCCGACCCTGTCGAAGCATTTAGAACTCCTGTCCAGTTACATTCGCCATGGATCCCCACTTATTCCAATTCGAAAGGTGATTCATGGGGTTTCAACAAGACTGCTGCTCTTCACGGCAATTAGTGCATTGACTGCAAATAGCACAAGCACTCGTACATTTTACGAACGAGATTTCAAGAAACAATCGGCCTTGAAATGATCCTGTAAAGCCGCATGCATCCTCAAATAGCAATAGCATTAGTTTCATTCTCCATGCGTCCCCCCAAAAAATTAAAGGAAGATTAAAGAAAGAAAGAGACAAAACAATTCATGTCGACTACCACTTTTTTTTTTTTTAATAAACATTCTAGGGGCACGGGTGTGGAGACCTAATTACCCATACACCCCTAAAATACTATAATCACTCATAAATCGTCAAGTCCAAGCTTTTGACTTATGCGGGTGGCTCTAACTCAAAGTAGTCAATATATAATTAGTAGAATATGAGCAGGTGACTTCGAATTTCTAAGCTGGACATCCACTGACGCCCCATCTCAACTACTACATTGCAATAGTAATATTCCTAGTGCAACCATAACTTTCACCAAGGTACTGAAATAGAGTTCAAGAAAAACAAGCTTGGTAGACAAAGAATTGTTAATGCGACAATGAAAACAACAAGCGTATTATTTATAAGATTTTGTATTAATTAGACACAATGTGCATCCATAGACTATGAAGTTACTTTCTTTTGGTTGAAGCTTGTTAAGTAGCAATGATGTGGAAGATGAAACGAGTAAATTGCACATTTTGAAAATGTAATTTCCCTTCCAGAAAAGGCTTTGGTAAAAAAATTGGAGGACCGGACTTGACCGGTTCCATACCGAGATGTGGACTTTGAACCGAGGAAAATAGTTAATAAGTTCCCCATCATTCCACGAATTGTTCACATGTTATATTTTTTTTTAAATAATTAATATATTACTAAAAAGTTAGATTCGGTTCTCAAGTTAACTGAAACGAGCCGAATCAGTTTCCAATTTTTAAATTTGGGAATTAACTTTGATGGAGAATTTTCTAATGGATCGATGCACTCTAAAAGATTTTGTATGGCCATTGTCAATAAATGATGTCATACTTTAATAATCAAATATTCAAATGCTATTTTTCTCTCGTATTAGGTTGGACTTTGTCGCAAAATGAGAGCATAGAAATATATAATATGGGAGATAATTTAAGAGTCTCGAGAAAGTTAGATTATGCCTGAAACACCAATTCTATGCAAAAAGTGTAAGAAAAGTCATAACTTTTTGCATTAATGCCAATCTAGTCCTAAAATCTTTTATTGGTACTAATCTAGTTTTAAACCTTTTAATTTGATACCAATTTAGTTTCTTAGGCTAATGTTGGTCAAATATTGCTCTTGCGGACGCCAATCGGCTCATGTGGTACAATTGATACTAACATGGATAGCTTTCAATAATATTTTAGTCTTTTTTCTTAATTATTTTACTTTATTTTTTCTTTTTCTTTTTTTCTTCTCTTCCTTCTTACTCCAACCAATTGTCGAACCTCGACAACTAGCCAAAGGCAAGTGCTAGCCATTGGCGAGGGTCAAGCCTCGCCTCACCTAGCCCTTGGCAAGGCCGAAGCCCTTATTGAATCTAGTGAGGTCAAGCCTCATTGCCTTGCCGGATTCGGCAAGGCTTGACCCTGGTCGAATCCAACGAGGGCAAACCTCACCATTGTTTGGCAAGGCTCACCAAAGGCTAGTGAGGTCAAGCGACTAGGTAAAGGAAGGAGGAGGAGAAAGAAAAAAGAAAAGAATAAATAAATTGAAAAAATAATAAAAATATTATTAAAAGTTATCAAATTAGCACCGCTATGCCACGTCAGTAATATTTGGTTAAAATTAATCGAAATGATTGAATTAGTATTAAATCAGAAATTTTAGGATTAATTTAGTATCGATAAAAAGTTTATGATTAAATTGATATAAATACAAAATATTTATGACTTTTCTTACACTTGTCCCCAACTCTCTTTGTGGCTCATACGCTTTTGCTTTTTAATTTATTTTCATGGATTCTTGTCAAGAGCCTGATTGACCCTTATAAAAAAGCAAAAAACTTCACGGAAATATATAAATCTATATGTTTCATATAGATTCCTAAAAGTGAAGAGTAAGACAGGATATAAGCATAACAGCGAAATAGGAAAAATAGGACAAGGAATGAAGCCAGAGGAGGTTATGAGCCAATAACAAAGACAATCAAGTAAAAACCTTTCTTTCTCTATTGAAATCCGAGTAACAAGTCAGAGAATTTATAGTTTGGAAACCCAATAATCGAATTTAAAATGATAATTTACAAAATGCTCTTTGCTTCTTCTTCTTCTTATTTATATTTCTCAAGTGATTGATTAAATACCTATACATTTAAGAACGCCTCTTTATCTCGCTTTTAGCTTTTCCTAAATTACCTTTCTTCATTTACGCCCATTTCTAAGGGAATCACTTTCTTTCTGTTTCTTTTCTAGCCATTAAATTTCCTAAACTACTAGTTTTCTTTCTGTACATAATTATAGTGCACGTGCCTTAAACTTAATATTTGATTATTGACCCTGTTAAAATTTATAATTCAACTTTTTGGATTCTTTAAGTTTTTGGGACATCCATTGACGCCCCCTCTCAACTACTACATTGCAATAATAATATTCCTAATGTGACAATAACTTTCACCAAGGTACTAAAACAGAGTTCAAGAAGAACAAGCTTGGTAGAAAAAGAATTGTTAATGCGACAATGAAATTAGCAAGCGCATTATTTATAAGATTTTCGTATTAATTATTATAAATAATTAGACATAATGTGAATCTATAGGCTACGAAATTATTTTCTTTTGGTTGAAGCTTGGTAAGTGGCAATGAGGTGGAAGATGAAACGAGTAAATTGCACATTTTGAAAATGCAATTTCCTTTCCAAAAAAGGGTTTAATCAAAAAATTGGAGGATCGGACTTGACCAATTCTATATCGAGAGATAGCCTTCAAACCGATGAAGATAATTAATACGTTACCCACCATGCCATGAATTGTTCACATGTTATATTACTTTTGAAATTATAATTATATTACTTAAAAGTTAGATTCAGCTCTCGAGTTAATTCTGAAACGAGCCAGTTCGATTTTCAATTTTTAAATTTGAAAATCGACTCTAATGGGGAATTTTCTAATGAATCAGTGCACTATAAAAGATTTTATACGACCATTGTCGATAAATGATAAAGCTACAAATTGCTCTTTGCTTCTTCTTCTTTTTTCAATACCCATACGTTTAAAAATGCCTCTTTATCTCGCTTTTAGCTTTACCTAAATTACCTTTCTTCTTTTAAGCCCATTTCTCAAGGAATCACTTTCTTTTCTCGCCATTAAATTTCCTAAATTACTTTTACTTTCTCTATTTGATCTATTTGATACCTACCCACTTTACACAAATACTCCTTTTCTTTCCATACATACTTAAAGTGCGCGTGCCTTAACCCTAATATTTAATTATTGACTCTGTTATAATTTATAACCCAACTTTTTATTATTTAAGTCCCCCCCCTCCCCCGGCGCAACACCAACAAAAGTACAATCATCGTCCTCCTCAACTACAGTTGCCCACCGCACCTCCCTACTCCCTCCCCCGGTGGCGCCGCCGCCAATATCAATCTTGCTTTGCCTTCGGTGGCTACAGCCTTAGATCGAGGCGGCCGATTCAGTGACCCCGATATGAGATTGCCGAGGACCCACAACAAGGCCGTGGTGGTCATCAAAAAGCGCACGACAAGGCCAGCTTATCGAGATAAATTCCAATAGCATCAGAGCACAACGTCAACTCAAGTTTAGTCAACTAAAGTTCAGGCACATTTAGCTCGATGCACAAACGTTAGACATCTTAACAAACTGTAATTTACTACATTTTGGTCACAAAAAGCATCAATTTAAAGCCTTTTCATAGATCATGAAACCCAAAAGGCCGTGTTGCTCAATTCGCCTCTTCTTCTCAAGCAACCTAACAACCGAAAAACGAGAAATCCCAATTAAAAACAAATTAGAAAGAGAGGAATTCTACAAAGCGAAGGTCTTGAGGTAGTCCGGGTCGCGCTTGGCCCGCTCCTGGAACTTCTTGAACCACCGGTCCAGGATGTCGGTCGGCACCACCAGCTTGCTCCCGTCCACCCCGCAGAACGACTGCATGAAATTGAACAGGTTCTCCCCGACCCTCATCGCCATCCGCTCCACCCTCCTCTCCGCCGCCGCGTCCAGCGACGGCAGCGCCCCCGCCTCCTCCACCGATACCCCGATCTTCGCCGTCAGCGGCGCCGCGTCCGGCGACGTCAGCTGCAGCGGCTGCCCGGCCACGGCGGCGTCCCCGCCGGGCTCCGGCCAGGGGAGGGGGAGGACGGCGGAGGGGCGGGACACGGTGACGGCGCCGCAGTAGACGAAGGGGGAACCGGGGGACTGGACGTAGACGGCGAGGGCCTTGTCGGGCGGGAGGGTGAAGCCGTTGAGGAGGAAGATGCACATCTCCCGGACCTGGTCGTACGCTTCCCCTGCGAGAAAATCGAAAGATGGGTTCTGAAGGAATCGAATCAGGGGTCGGGGAGAGGGACAAGGGGGAATCGGTGGTGAGGGGGGAGCTTACCGACGAAGGTGTTCATGTCGAGAACCCAGTGGAAGGTGTCGATCTGGGCGAAGGCGGAGATGTCGATCGGGAAGCTCCGGTTGGGGAACACGACCCCGAACATCCTTGGGGGTGGGGCGACGGCGACCGCTTCTGTTCCCTCTCGTCGGAGAGCTTTCGAGACGGCGGAGGACGGAGGGCGAGGTGGTGGCGGGGGCGAGGGGAGGAGATGGGGGCGGTATTTGGGGGAGAGGGAGGAGAGAGGAGGAGAAGAGTCTAGTAGACTCTAGAACGAACCAGAGGAAGAAGAGTGGGGGTGCTGCAAAAGGCGGAGAGCAAAATGGAGTCTTGGCGAAGGAGGAAGGAGGCGGTCCACGACAAAACCCAATTTCTTTCCATTGCCATAATATTGGATTTGAAGATTGTTCGTACATATAAATATATTTAATTTTTTTTTCTTTTGTTAATCTTGCATAACCATTGGAAAATTTATTCTTGAGCACCAAGGGCGATAGGGCTTTTGCAAAATATGAATAGTATTTGGTAAAAATTATTTGCATAGAGAGTTCTAATTTAAATAATAGAAGGAATGAAAATTACGACAATGACGTGAGGGGATGATTGTTGAGGTCGCATGATCCCTGGGGATAGTTGTTGATCACAAAAATGTCGCGTGACCCCAAGAAATGATCATCGAGGTCGCATTGCTTCGGATAAGTCACATATGATGAGGGCAATAAACACGATTGCACTTGATTAGGGTTTGCATGACTCTATTGATTAGGGCTTGAAATTGACTATTAGCCGGACATTGCATCGCGACCCTCAATCCACCAAAGCTCGCATCGACCCTCTAGATCTGGCTTGACCTCGATGATCCTTGACCCTCGACAGTTATCCCTTGGCAACTGTTCGCGCAACGACCTTGGTTAAGAGAGAACGATGGGAGAAAAGTGAATAGGCATCATCATTAAATCATCATTAAGGGGCAGAACGAGTACGGAAGATTTGTGAGAGCAAAATTGGAACAAAAAAATGGCATTAATTATGGGCTCTAGCATTTCGGAAATGCTAGATGCCCTGTGCTTGTGGGGTAGTGACTTGGGGATAATGATTTTCGGAGGAGTGTAAGCTCCTAAAAACATTTACCAAACACTTTAGTAGTTTGCCCAAATTTCAAAGTAACAAATTTTAAATGATGGGCTTTTATTAAAACATAATGACAATTTTTACTGAAGCTAATATCAAAATAAATTTGAAATTTTGGGGTTTTTTTTGCCAAATTAGATTGTGTTTGGTTGTTTAGATTGAATTAAGATAAGATATGATAAGGTAAGATTAGAAATATTTCAAAATCTTTTGGATTGTAAAAAATCATTTCTCATATTTAATGCAATTCAAGATAAGATTCATAATATTTGGAAATCTCATGAGATGAAACTTTCCAAATCTGAGGTAGCATTTTGCTAATGTAATCTTGCATTTTGAGCGATCATTGTTTTCGCTGGAGCTCCTCTTCCTCCTTTGCAATCTTCTGATTATCAGCACAAAGTCTTAGATCTAAGTAGAGGATAGATTGGATGTCGAAACACAATAGTAAAATCAAGTGATCATTGTTTTGGACCGACACATGAACGCCCAAAATTTAGTGTCTTGGTTTTTTTCTTCTTCTTTTTCAAAGATGACTTTTTGGTGCATCAATACATTTATTTCAGTCATTCACCAGCTAATTTGGTTTGACAGTCGTTCGAGGACAATCGGCTAAACAACAATGACGATTACATGGTAGTCGAAAGTGATAGGTTGATGTGGCGGTGACCTACACGGTGGTTGGGAGTGTTAGGTTATTGTGACAGTGGTTTGGGGTGAGTATGATTCTATGATAAAATTTGGAACTTGAGAATCACACTGATGGGAACCTGTAGGTTATAAGTTTCAAGATATATAAGGTAAGTTCTAAGTTTCAAAATTTGAGAAATGTGTACCTGAGAGTAGGTTCTAAATTTTAGATTGGTAAAACTTGGAATATGGAATTTAGAACCCATAACCTATAGTCTAAAACCTAGTATAAGTTTTTGCATTTTTCTTAGTCTATATCTTCACACAATTATAAAGTATTTCATGATATTTGATGTTAAGTGTATAATCTGAAACCATTAGTCTAAACTTCAATTTTATGATTGAAAATTTTACTTCCATAGACTATGATTCTAATGGAAGCTCTGATTGCTTATTTGATGTAATTATGTTCCTTAATACTATTCGACATATGCATATGAATACTTGTTCTTAGTTAATTGATAATAAAATCCTTATTTATTTAACTAAAGATGAAAAAAAAAAACTTGTTGGAATCAAACCTGGTTCTAAGTTCCAAGTTTTGATGGATAGGTTTTAAATTCCAAAATATGAGGAATCTATATTTGATGATAGGTTTTATATTTCGGATATAATTTGTAAGGAACTTGAAACCGCTTACCTCTAGTGACGGTCTTTGCATGGTGGCCAACAAAGCCAGCCTCGATGTTAGGTAAGCTGCCACATGAGACACGGGCCAATCATGGATCGCCGAGTGTCGAGAGGATAGAACCCGAAACCAAGCCCATCGGGTCGGGTATTTCGGGCCTAATAGACAAAAAAAAAAAAAAAAAAAGCCTTGGATCAATGAGTAAACTTTCAAAGCCCCGATATCGTTTTCCGCGGCCTCTGGATTAAACCCAGCAAACTAAGGAAAAATCTCAGTTCTCAGCGTTCCTCTCGTCTTCCTCCCTCATCGTCTCTCCTCCCCCGCTCGAAGAACACACGAATCAGCATCTCGCTGCGTCGCTCCGCTTCCCGCCTCGCGTTCCGCTTCCCGTCCTGGAGCGCGCTCCGTTCGGTGGACGAGAACCCTCATCGATACGGTGAGATTCGTTCGCAGATTTTCCGACCCGTTCGGGTCATGATTGCGCGCATTGCTCGAGCGGCGTTTGCTTTCTTCTTTTCTCTTCGAGTTCCTGTCCCGCTCGCCGGACCCATTTGACACCGAGTGTTTTTGGGTCCCTTCCGGTGCTTCTTCGCGAAATTTGAGGGTTACCCGGATTGGACATTTTTGTTTACAATTGGCACCTGATGATTTTTCGTGGTCGCCTCGATCATTTCCAATGGCTGCGGCTTCTGGGTTTATTGTTGCTCCTAGTCCTCGTCAGAGGGATGTTATATTGAAATTCTCGATTGTACAAATTGTACTATGGTGGGTCGTGGTTGGCTTGTGCTGCAAATGCGTTGAAAGAATCAAAGTCGGAGCCGATACCCGATACCCGGAAATTGCTTGAAGTTGTCTTGTGTCGATTTCTGTTGGCAGCTGAACCCTTTTGAGGTTTTCGGTTCTTTGTTTATTTGTGCTTATTGCTTGAGATTGGGAGGCTTCGGCGTGGTGTTGTGGCCTCGCAGCGGACTATTGCTCATACTTTTGGTTCGGCATCTGGTTAAAATGAATATACAGTGGGCTAAAGCTGTCCGTTTGAACATGTAGTATCCTTAAATTTGAGTTCGTTGAATGTCACTTTACAATGCTCGCATGGAGATCCATCCGTTGTGGATGGGCATTCTAATGCAAAGTGGTGCCGAACTAACCTATTGAACAATGATACTGAAGGAATCAGTGATATGGTCAACTATTTTATGCTACTATGCTTTTTTCTCCTTTTTATCATGAAGTACCTTGGTAGAATATAAGTTTTAAAAATTTCTGATTCTTTCCTTTCCTTTCTTTCTGGGTACTTTTCTCATGTGTCACTTGCTTACTGCCTCTTTTGTTCAGTTCCAGTCTCTCCTAAACATGTCATTGTCAAAGCTTGGTAGAAGAGTTCTTCCGTCAGCAAACCTCATTAAGATAACACATTCACCTCTTGGCTTTCAGTAAGTATATCCTACTGCAGAATTTTTAATGAGCGTACTTTGGCCACTTGTGTGATGAACATTTCAGAACTTTTCATAATTTCTGGATTACAGATTTCCCATCCTTTCCATGAGGAAAGAAAAAAGAGGACTAACTTCAAGACTCTGCTTATCATCGTCATCATCACTCTATTCCCTATTGATTGAAAATTGTGATTGTTTTATAGGTTCAAACATGGGATTCCTGGGCTAGGTTTCTGTCACGCACGATTTGTCTCTGGATATGGGCAACCTTCTACTAGCGATGTATATTGGATGTTGCGAAGGTGCAGATTTAGTACCTGGTCACCTAACAAGTCTCATGAGTTTCCAAATGGCTCTTTTTATAGTAGGAAACCCAGTTCTATATTCAATTCCCATCGCCACTATGCCTCGCATGCTTCTTCCACAGAACAAAAATCTCGAAAAATGCTTCTATATCTGACAGCTCTGGTCCTTGCAATGGTGGGAAGTAGTTATGCAGCAGTACCTTTGTATAGGAGATTCTGTCAGGCCACTGGGTATGGTGGCACTATTCAACGACGTGAGGTGAGATTTGAGTTTTTTCATATGTTTATTGTCTGTATGATGTACTCTGTATGTATAGGTTATATTTCTTTTGAACACTCTGGCTGATCATGAATTGACTCTGTTATGTTTAGACTGTCGAAGAAAAAATTGCCCGACATGCTAATGATGGGACTGTCACCACAAGGTATGGGTACCTATTGTTGATTGTTCTGCTTGGTGATTGCAAAAATCTCTTGTACCTCAGGGTGATTTCTAGTGATCTTCATGGTGCCTTGAACCTCTTTATCGTTTTGCATAGCATTTTCTGATTCTTGCTGGTAGGATACTTGTCGAGGTTTTAGGAAATCTTTTTTTTATAGAAACATGTTATATGAGGTGGTGTGGTTTTTAAGATCATTTTATGGTTTCCGAGGTAGGCTTCCTCATCATTAGTGGGAGAAAGAGATGTGTGAGAGAGACGGAGATAAAATGGAACTTTATTATAAACTCTGACACGATTATTTGTAGTTTCTAATGCTCCATTATACCTAGGAGTTGATATTGTGCTTCTGATCATTCTCTTGGCATTATGGATGAGAAATTAGATACTAAAAGCTAGTTTACTTACTCTAATTCTGTTTTTAGATGCACACAAAGGTGGTTTTTTTTTTTTTTTTTTTTTTCAGTCTATTCTCAGTGTATTCTTTATCTGAGAATACGGATTTTGCTACAGGGAGATAGCGGTGCAGTTTAATGCTGATGTGGCTGATGGGATGCCATGGAAGTTTATTCCCACCCAAAGAGAGGTATTTCTTTTCTAGATCATTGGCTAGAATGCTCTGTTCTCATATTTTGTTTGCTATATCGAAGGGACAGAGGCAACATTCTTTAACTTATTTTTGTAGGTAAGGGTCAAGCCTGGAGAAAGTGCTCTTGCATTTTATACTGCTGAAAATCGCAGTTCAACACCAATAACTGGCGTTTCCACATACAATGTTACTCCCATGAAGGTATTGCTGCCCAACATTCATTGCCCCGATAAAGTGGCCACTTCATTTACTTTTTCTGACTAATATGAGCCATCTCTGAATGTGCATAAATATCTCTAAATCTGTATATTCTTTGCTCACTGGGGTCATTCATCCAGCAGACTACTTAAGCGAGAGAGCATGTCCATTGAGATTGCTTTACCCTTAACAATCGAGATTTATTCTGGCTAAATTCATCTACTTGTTGCAGGCAGCAGTTTATTTCAACAAAATACAGTGCTTTTGCTTTGAAGAGCAGCGGCTACTTCCAGGAGAACAAATTGATATGCCTGTGAGTATGATATTCCGAGTCTTCTGATACTTTGCTTAGACAGACTTTAGAGACAATACAATTTTTTTAACACTGGATGCGTTCTCATATATGCAGGTATTTTTTTACATCGACCCTGAGTTTGAAACTGATCCTAGAATGGATGGCATCAATAATTTGGTTTTGTCATATACATTTTTCAAGGTATCTGAGGACTGATTGACATGTACTTACTGCAAAACTTGATGAAGTTTTGGATAGCAGTTACTTTGACAAAAGGCAGCTAGCTGGTTTAGAGAATGACAAGTAGATTGGCGTTTAAGCTTGGGCTGGCATAATCTATTGCGAAACGTGAATGTTGTACACCTATCAGCAATCTGTGGATTCACTGTGGAGTTAATGTGGAACCTTTATTATTGCTGGCATTCTTCTTACCAAAAAAGTTACAATAATAAGGTTAACTTTCACATTCGGAATGCATTTTTGCTGTTTTCTATCTGTCTTGTTCTGTTGTGATTAAATTGTGATCATTGGCAAGTGGTAGAAAAAGAGTTGAGTGCTAGTAGGATAACACCAAAGTGGGGAAAATGTATTGAAGATCTTGACGTCACAAAATTCTCTACAACAGTAATGAGTAGATTGGGAAAGAACTAACTACACGACCACATGTTAGAACATTTAAAAATTGAAGTACAATGTTCCATCGTAATTTTGCATGGTTTCAAAGCAAGGAATGTCCTATTTCAATTAGCCGAACCCTTTGAAATCAACATCTGCAGTTTTGTTCCGAATTGTTCTATGCTAGTCTCGAATTAATTACTTCTTTACTTTCAGCGAAGTTTTTCAAAAGCATATGACTATTTGACTACGCCTATACGAGCGCAGTTTTTTCAATGGAATAACCATAAGCTCTTGAGATGCTCCCATGAGATGTTGGATCTTGAAGATCATGAAGAAAAACAGAGTGCCAATCAAAGCTGGTCGCACAGGAAGTTAATGAGCACGATATCTATGCGTCCTTGTTCCTTGTTGGAAAAGCAACAGGCATAAAGTGATTTCCACATTGAGAAAACCCTGATGGAAGATTACCCAATTTGATAAAGAAGCGTGAGATCCAAGACAAAACATTGCCAATGCTAATGTGAATGAAGGCAGTTGTCATTTGATCATCATCATCTTATTAAAAAAATACCAGGCTTTTCACATCTTTCATAAAGGGGAACTTGGGACTCCCCAAACTTCAAAAGGAAGCATGCATGGCGCTATATCAGTTGGTTAATTTTTCGATTCGCTACCTAACTAAAAATAGACATGGCCCTCATAATCCCATTACATAATAAAGCCAAAAGCACAGTCCTGGCCACGCCAGGCCTTCCCTCAGTCAGCTCCTGCGTTCATGAGTTGGATAACGGCTCCATCAAGAAAACTTGAAAATCGGATGTGTTAACGACCTCTGGTTCAGACTTTTGCTTCTTTGGACCAGTGACATGACTGCAATAACTAAGACTCGGATTTTGTTCGTGCTCTGTCGATTCACGCAATTGTTTAAAACATTGTGGTTGCATAAAGCTAGAGATACAAAACGTTCGCCATGGCCGGTATGCAAAAGGTTACGCAGTCCTGTGAGCTTTTGTACTCCAATTGCAAACAAGTTCATGTTTGAACCACTCGCACAGCTTTGGTTCTCATGTTATCTGGTCTGTGGGGTTAGTGAAATGTCGTATCATCGAACTGGAGTTTACCCGTGTACGATGGAGTTCCAAGTCATTTAAAGTAATATTAGTAGTTTGCTGATGAGTTCTTCAAGGGTACTTATTAGACAACTCGACTGATTATCTTTATAGTGCTTACTACATAACTTGGTCTCATGCCTCACCCCCGTGTGATCAACTTGAATATAGTTCCGACGCATCACGTACATAAATTAGACATCTATGCCCAGATTAGGCTCATCAGAACAGAGGTCCGCATTTATCGCAAATTCAGTTTGTTGTTCGAATGGAAACAAAAACCGATGAAACTGTGTTCTAATTTAGGAACTAGCTTTGAAAATTCACTTTAAAAAGAAGAATGAAAAGACAAGTGGAGATCTGAAGCAACTGATAAGAAGAGTATATGTTGAGAGGGAGATTCAATCAGACAGTTTGGTGGAAAGAAAGGCATTGCAGATTCCTGAAGAATGCTGGTGATATGGCAACAGACATGAATGAGCACCCCCGGGACAGTTACCAATCTCCAAACTTCCTCAACTAGGCTTCTCCTCTATATATTTCCCCCTGATGCTCTCCCATCTCATTACCCACATTAGAGTTATCACCAAGCTAAGCACATGGAGAAACCACATGCCAAATCTGCACTTAAGGTTGTTGGTTGTTTGCTATTATGTCCCTTTTCTTGTCCTGATTATTCAATGTTCTGTAGTCGGTGCAGAGAGACTGACTGGCTTTCCTCTTTGTTTTGGCAATACTAAGAAATTTGTGAAGGTAGGCTCGGAGTCCGCTCTTCCTTGGAGCTCCGCTGCCAGGGCCAGAGGAATGGTGAGTAAAAATGAATTACATTTCTCAAAAGCAGGTTGTCTTTCAGGGACATACTCCACTAGTATCCACCGCCTAACTCCACGTCACAAGCGTGTGCAGCAGGGAAGCCAAATAGAGTACAAACCATGACGACACTATGAACATGGTCTTCCAGTCTAGGTTGACCTTTGATTATCGATATGATCAGGCTAATGTGGTGACAGCAATTTCATTGCTTGATCATTTACTGCTTGCTGGAGGACACAGATGACAGTGCCACATTCATGATATCAGGATGACATAAACTATTGCAAGTTATATTTCTACAATCTGTTCGAGATACATCCAAATAAGAAATCCACTTAGCAATGCCGAGTAGTTTGTGAGCCATGAACAGGAAAGATTGAGTGCTTGAAGCTTAATTTCACTTTTTATGTTTGTTGAGTCAGCCTCTCGATGTCCTTCTATGATATTCTGAGCCTGTCCAGTATCCACCTACTTTTAGCAATTGATGTTTTGCTGTCTTTTCTAGCGTTTGGTCCTCAGCTTTCTGAAAGAAGAGACCAAACTGATCAAAGTATACTTTAAATTCACAGGCAAAGGATGAAGTCAAACAGCAGCTTTCTGCAGACAAATTGAAGGTGAAATATCTTTTCTGCATTTTAATTCTCTCTCTCTCTCTCTCTCTATCACAAGGTTGTGTGTTCCTCTTTAGGCTACCCAAAGGCCTGCTGCAAAAGAAAATACCAAGTTTGTAGATTTCAAACTCCACACACAACAGAGAGCTGTCAAACGTGCGATGTTCAATTACTCGGTGAGTCTTGATCATGCATATACAATATGACATCATGCGTATGTATTAAGTGGAAGTTGATTAGTACTCTTGGTCAACAGTATGTAGATTTCAATATGAATTAGTCATTCTCCTAAGGTTTCTAATGGGGCACCACAAGCAGGTTGCGACCAAGCTGTATCTCATGGAGCAACAGAAGAAATTTGAAGAGAAGTTACAAAAGGTGTGGAAAAGAATTAAGACAGTATCTGACAAGTTCCAGATTTTCATGAAATGCACTTCCAATTCTAATATGAATCTATCAAAAGCAGATAATTGAAGAGGAAGAGGTACGGTTGCTGAGAAAAGAGATGATTCCTAGAGCCCAGTTAATGCCTTTGTTCGACAGGCCCTTTTACCCGCAGAGGTAAAACTTCAGATCTTGCCCAAATTCGGATTCACATTGTCATATGAATGCGATCGGTCTCGAGAAGCATGAGCTTTAGCAAGAATATATAGGATCACTTGTTCTCTCTCTCAAAAACACGCCAAATGGGTCTAGACAATAACAATTTCTTGGAAAGCAGCGACTAAATTCTTAACTGGGTTCTTGTCCTAGCAGATCAAGCAGGCCCTTGACCATCCCCAGAGAGCCAGCATTCCGGATGTTAAGCAGCAAATGCTGGACCTGCACGTACTGCACCCATCAGCTCTACAGCTTCCATCAGCACTGTCACCCCTCGAAGTCCATCAAGTGATCACAGTTGCATGCGGTATCGACATTCATTACACTAGTCATTAGAGGGAGTTTTTCCTCGAGTGGGTTCTACATAGTGTTGCAAATAAGCCATTTTGCACTGTCCGTGTCGTGAGTTTTTTTCCAGAGTTTCTTGAGAGCTTTTAGTTTATGGTTTTGCCAGTGTACCATAGAAGTTCTTGGTGAGAAACAGCGAGAGAGAGGTCCCTCGTTATGGTCAAAATAAGTCTGTATCATATGTTACCTGTATCATAAATGTCAACACCAATCTCTCTCCTCCCATCCAATCATCCAAATCTCTGTCTTTCTGCGATATCACATCGTGGGTTTCGTTCAGATCAAGGATCGTCGCTAAGCAGACGTTTTAACAGATTAGAACACTCGATTGGATGGTACTGTGACTGCAGTCAGAACAAGTATTAAAGAAGCAATTCTGTCAGTGGTGCTCAAGTGGGTGATACTGTGGTGGAGCAAAGCCAATCAATTTGCTTTTTTCAAATCTTATAATCACAAGATAAGCTTCTATTAATCCAGATTACCACGCGTGAGCCAGTTTTCAGAGCTTGATTTGCTCGTTTCATTGTCCAAGCAAAGGATAAGATTATAGTTAAGAATATAATTAATATTGAGTTTGGAATTGGAATTAGAATGACAAAAGCCACTTGTCTTCATAACATGGTATTGAGCTCATAACGAATTACCATTTTCGCGTTTTATCCGACTGAATT
Organism: Angophora floribunda; assembly: GCA_014182895.1. Taxonomy (NCBI): domain Eukaryota; kingdom Viridiplantae; phylum Streptophyta; class Magnoliopsida; order Myrtales; family Myrtaceae; genus Angophora; species Angophora floribunda. The sequence continues at coordinate 14,630,504 of CM024714.1, forward strand.
CGAACATTATTTGTAATTTAAAAATTGGATTCTTGATCATAGGCCACCGTCGAATTTTGAAGTGAAATCTTTGAAATGGTATGCTTTTATCAAATTGTAATGACATTTGTTAATAAAGATCATATCCAAATAAAATATAAAATTTTGTGGTTCTTTGGCCAAAGAAACTTTGGGGTTGATAAAGCTGGGAATTTGAAATTTAATAGGGCAAATTAGCAGATAAGGCAATCGCATCCTTGTTTAAACCCATGATAAAGGAAGGCTAATAAGAGTCAAAATCTATCTTGGGTTGAACTTCTTTATTTATCCCTCCTACATATTTCTGTGCTTAAGATTTGATTCTCCTTTACGTTTGATCCCCTTAAATATTCAAGTCACATGAATGTTAACATTTAAAATCCGCTTAAATCTATTCGACTTCACTCGTAATAATTCTTAAAATTTAGATTTTTTTTATTGTCTGAGTTGGATGGTCATAATTAATTTTCCAAACACGCTCTCTCCATCAACAGCTGGACCACGAGGTTTGATAACTGAGTTACTGCCCGATTTGCTCTGATATCTAATGCGAGCACAACCGCGAGCACGAAATTGGAGTTTCTAGCGTTTCAATTTCTTAAGAAATCACATTAAATTGTTTGCCAAACAGTTTGGTTTGATAATTGAGCCACCGTCCGGCTCACTTTAACATCCTAAAAGACTAGCTAAAGAAGGTCATAAAAAAAAATTCCCTGAAATAATATTTAAAATTTAAGGTCGGACCGTCTAATTTCATAACGAAGTCAATATTTGATTTGTTTTAATGTTTCATAAGACCAGTTTGATAAATTCTAATCTAAGCATAAACAAGAGCTCAAAATTGAATTCTCAAGTGCTCCATTTACTTCAAAAACATTAATGTTGATATATAAAACCTTTTGAATTTATTTTTGCATTCATTCACAAGTCTTATTAAAAATTTAGAATTATATATATTATATATATTTTTTTCTGTTTGGGCCGGAAAGTCAAAGGTAATATCCTTAAAGCCATCCAAGAGACCGGACCGCTCGGTTTATAAAACTCGAGGTGCGGTTCGCTCCCAGACTAGCAAATGACATATTCCATTGCACTGCGAGCTCATTTCTAGGGTTTTGGATTATTCTCCTCCTCCTCTTCCTCCTCCCTCCTCCTGCGTATCTCTCAATCAATCGATCCGGCGATTCGTTCGATTCCAATTGGTACGTAACTCCTCTCTCCTTTCTCTTTCGCACGTCAACGCGATGAAAAAGCTTCCCATTGTTTCTCGAGCACGCCTGTCGGAGTTCCGGTCGTTAAATTTTCGAGTAATTTGACGAATTATTCGCTGTCCTTCGGCTCGAGTTTTGGAATGCTCCTCATCGGCGTGGTTTATTCTTGGCATGTGCTCTTCTGATTTGGCTTTTGCTTAGAATGATTGGAGCTCGCTCGCTCTCCGTAGTACTTTTTTTTCGGGGTCGGGGGAGGTGGAGCTTCTTGACTTGCTTGGTGTTTCCTTTTCGTGGTCGAGAAAATCGAGATTAAGGTAATTCGAATGTGCTGCTTGAGTAAAATTTTGGGGTTTTTTTTTTTTTTGCCCATCTTTTTTTAATGAAAAGCTCAATTGGGTGGATACTAGAATGGATGTTACGTTCGTCAAGTGGATCTTGGTTTTCCGAGTTTCATTATTTGAGTGAAAAAGCGAATTTTTTGTGGCTTAATTGTAGAAATTCCTTACTTTTCTGTCTTCTTTATGCATTTGTGTGGTAGAATTTTTTTGTGATTGCATTTGTTATGGTCTGTTCGCATTCTTTTTTATGCTTTCTTTGACTGGTGATTCTTTCCCACATTGATGCTAGTTGGGTTCGTGCTATCTTGCAGTATGGACTTGTGATTCTGCTTGACACTGCTGTTGCAGAAGAGTAGTGATTTGTGTAAGTTGAGGTACATTTTAGATTAAGAATTATGGAGATACAGACAAGTGGCAGACCAATTGATTCGTTGCTAGAGAAGGTCCTGTGTATGAATATCCTCTCTTCAGATTACTTCAAGGAGCTGTATCGTTTGAAGACTTACCATGAAGTGATTGATGAAATCTACAATCAAGTCGATCACGTGGAGCCATGGATGACGGGAAACTGCCGTGGTCCTTCAACAGCGTTTTGTCTTCTGTACAAGTTCTTCACCATGAAACTGACCGTCAAACAAATGCATGGTCTCCTAAAGCACCCAGATTCTCCTTATATAAGGGCGGTAAGTGCAGTCTTGCCTTGCTTTGTTTTTATATCCGTTTGCTGAATTGTTTCCGAATCAGCAACGTGAAATATTGAAGCATGAGCTATTTGGATTCTGATGGTTTAGAGAACTTGAAGATTCTTCACACATGCTTATATTAGCCATAAATTTTCCAGTATCCATTGTCAATATCGTTGGACTGTTTTCTTTTAGTTTATTAAGCAGAGATTCCAATAAACTTTCAATAATAAGCTTTAGAAGGAACAATCACCATTACAGAGAAGAGACTTGTGGAGGATGATGTCATACAATTTCATGAAGAGATTCAGCATAAGATCTCCAAATTAGGCCATCTGCTTAATTATTTGGTACCAGTTAATGCTTTTACGAACAAGTACCACATGCAAACCTTCAGTTTTTAGTTGTTACTACTTGTGAAAATAATGCCTTCTTTTCAAGATTCTTATTGTCTAACAAGAACAACAATTGCTAGAAGTATAGAAAAATTCAAACCACATGAGAGAATGAGCATTTTCATGTCTACCTTCTGCTTAATGATGATTAGAGGTGGCCAATTCTTCACCTTTAAGCACATGCAGATTGACTTGGCCATGTTTTGAAGAAACCAGCTTGCGTGAATCCCACTTCCTTTTGTAGTTAAATCGTCCCAAAGTGCTTGATAAACTATTCAGATTTAAATTTCTCTTTTACCCCTGAAAATCTTCGCACAATCTGATTCTCATGGACTCCCTGTAGCTATTGAAAATGACAAAGATGCAGAATCATTCCTACCAAATTTTGAAAATTCCTCATGAATGTGGGAAACTGAAGCAGCAGGTCTCTATTACTGTGGAAGTAATTAGAGTGTAAGCTTCCCTCATACTCAGAAACTCTCTATTTGGTTAGAGATGTAACTAACATGTTGTTTCGATGTGGAAAGGCATTGCCTAAGTTGGTTCCTCTCTCTCTCTCTCTCTCTCTCTCTCACATGTGTATTCTGGAAGTACATATATGAAAAAGATGTATTGCAATTAGGAAAAACAAGAGTATATGGGGGATATTTAACTTCGGAGGAGAAAGTTGGTCTTCTTGTATTTACATATTAGGCCTTTTAGCTTTGGTGAATTGAACCCTTGAAAAAATTTCCCAGTTCTTTCTGGCTATAAGTTCTTCAGTTAAATTGGAGGAAAGCTTACTTAGAGAAAAGCATAGTTGTAGATTTCCAAAAAGTCCTCTCAATTTTAATGCCTTCACTCCTCGGTCAGACACAACTCTTCACTTTACATGACTTAAGAATGAAAAGTAGATTAGCCTGCATTTTGGGATTAGGTTATACACATTGCCAGAATGCTCTTTCCTCTGTTATCTAGGGGGCTGCCTATTATATGTTGCTGTTAGCCTTTTGTTATGCTTATGCTGGTGCTCACATTTCCAAAAACTTTGCAGATTGGATTTCTGTACTTGAGATATGCTGGGGATCCTAAGACCTTATGGAGTTGGTATGAGCCATACGTTAAAGATGAAGAGGTACCTGCAACTTTGCCTTGACAATTTATGGATGTGTTTTATAGTATGCTGAAGCACTTCGTCATGCTGGGATGATATGTTTATTAAATGCAGAATGAAAACAAGGGCCACTTCAGCCATTCTTAACTATTGGAAAGAGTGTTACGAAAAGATGTCATAGTTTTATGCTAAACAGCTTGAGTTGCTTTTCTTTGTGTTGGGATGAATTGGATACTGCAGCATGTGGCTCTGTGCTGTGGTCTGAAAGCAGTGAGACTGGCTTTCTCTGTAATGATAGTTCATTGCTTACAAGATACTGAAAATTTTAACGTATAAGTTAATGAGCTTCTATTGGAAAACTTGTTGGGTTCATAAGGTCTCACTCACCTATCTGAGGCTCCCATTAAAATCACAAATATTTGGTGTCTACAACCTTCCTTATCTTTGGTGAACCCTAAATGTTATGAAGTTGTTGAGCACCATCAGATTTGCCTGTGACAAAAGAAATGACTTTCTCTATTCTTGAGCTTATTTTTTTGACTATCTGCTTCCTAAGAATCTTTTGGGAAACATTGTCATGATGGTCATATGTTGCAACAAAGGTGAACCAGGGTAATTGAGGTTTTGAGTGTTTAGAAAGCCTTGAAATAAAAATTTGAAAAAATTTATATTATGAGCTGCCTCTTGAATATATTTCACATCCATGCATGTGTCAAAAGCCCATTCATGTAAAAGCTAAAAAGCTCCCACACGCAAATTAGCCTTTGTCTTACTTTCCTCTCGATAAACTTTTGGTACCCAGTACTATTGCATTTCTTTATATTTTTCTCTTTAATCTTTGACCTTTTCTTTAGTGTAGTCTTTACTGGTGCATCTGATGAGAGCAGCCTTTCAATTTAACTTGCTATATCTAGAGCTAAGATCTGTGCCTTTTCTATCTTTGTGTAATCTCTTTCATGTGGAGGGTCAATGGTTTGTGTTGCAATTTTTTTTTTTTTTTTTTTAACTTGGTTCATTACTTAGTCAGAGGTACTTTTGGTTTTAAAATGTCTGATACAGTCATCAGAAAGCAGCTAGCCGAGCATTGATTTGGGTGTGGGTGGGTATGTTGCCCAAACATTGATGGATCCAATCTGGAACTGAGAATTATAATATGAGGCGAGTACATATTTGAAATCTAAAGTCCCCTTGCTCAATTTCTCTCTTCCAGGTGCTATGATGCATGTGAGTTTGGTAGTATTTTCTACATTGCTGTTTGACATGAAATAACTTTTCTGAAAAGAAGACTTATATGTAGTCTGGGGATGCTATTTCCAATGTGTTTTCTGATTAACTTTTGTTAGGACTAAAGCTATCTTTACTGCCTTTTGTTCTTAGAAACTGTAATGGCTTCTGGTTTTTATTCAGAGGAATTTTTTTCTGGATGGTTTTGTTGAATTTATGTTTTTGATATAAGTACCTACTGTTGACTTGAGGTTGTTTTCAGGAATTTTCTCCAGGATCAACTGGGCGAATGACCACAATGGGTGTGTATGTGCGTGATTTGCTTCTTGGACAGGTAAGCTGTCAATCTCTAGTTTGCTTTCTGATCACTAGTGTGCTGCTTTCTATTGGGACCTTCATTCTGTAACTCTTGATTGATGGAAAGTCATCTCCATAGTAGATTCCGCCAAAGTTGTCTTTTCAGTGACCTGAGTGTAATAGAAGGTATATAGTTGTTCTTTTTACGTAGATTTATGGTGATTTTAGTCAGTTCAGCACATATAATCTTGCAGCTATCCACTCTATATATTTGTTTTTTTGGAAATGGTGTTCGCCTTTGTGATTTGTTTGACTGGGCAATTTTACTGGTAATGATTTGTACAGGAAGTGTACGCTTTAACACTTTCTCTGTCTCTCATATTGAGTCTAAAGCAATATCATGACAGCCATATTGTTTTTTGTTGTACTGCAGTACTATTTTGATACTCTCTTTCCTAGAATCCCTGTCCCAGTTCTGCGGCAGATTGTTGCTAATCTTGAAAAGATGAAGCTTCCTTCCAAGCATTCCGGTGTGACGGGTGATTTGACCCGGCATGGGTCTGAGGAGACTGCTCGACGACCACCTTCTGTGAAAGCTTCTCTTTCTGTGTCTTTTGGTCAGAGGGCTCCTCATCGGGCATCAACTAGAGATTCCTCCCCCGTCCGTCGCACCTTACCGGTACCTCCTTTTGAGAAAGGTGGTGTTGATGAGCCGCGTAGATCTCCTAGCCGTCGCAGCCAGAGCCGTGATGATCGAGAATATCCGGAGAGGGACACGCAATTGGATAGAGACCGAGATCGGGATCGCGATAGAGAGAAACATCGTAGTGACCGCGATCGAGAAAGGGAGAGGGATCGCGACTATAGCCGTGATCGAGATCGTGAAAGGGAACGAGAACGAGAAAGAAGTAGGGACAGGGATCGGGCACGTGATGCATATCGTGATCGAGATAGAGAGAGGGATAGGGAGAGATTGAGGGACCGTGATCGAGAACGGGACAGGCGTGATTCGGACCGTAGATCCAGGTATGCGGAGAGAGAAACCAGAGCGGATTATGAGAAGCGCAGCAGGGATTCTCGGAGGAGCAGGAGCCGGAGTCGAAGTCGGAGCAGAAGTCAGAGTCAGAGCCTGCGAGATGGCAGCGCACATCTTGACCGTAATCATCACAGTCCACAGAAAGACGGAGTTAAGGAGAAGACCGCTGCATCTTTGAATCTAGCCAAGCTGAGGGATCTATATGGGGACGCGAGCGATCAGAAAGCAGGTTCTACTATGGAAAGGATTCCTAGAGGGAATAGTGAAGGTGAAGAAGTCATTAGACTTGGTGGATCAACTTGGAGGTAGGATAAAAATGCATTTGGACCCTTGGGGAAGGATAAATCTTTGCCGATTCATCTCGAAGGAAAAACAGGTCGGGTCGCATCGATCTATTTCATTCTCTCTTTGCGTTCTTTCCAGATGCATTGAAAGAGCGCCTACAGTTGGCACTGAAAGAGTTAAAAATTTGTGTTCATGTATAATTAGTCTTTGGCTTCTTTAATCAAGCTTGGCGTCGAGCTATTGACTTTTTTACAACTTTTTTTAACAATGGAAATGAATCTTGTTCACTAATATCTTAGTTACAATTGAAGACTGATATTTCGATTTACTTGCCTGAGAAAGTGGCGTTTCCTTCTGATTTGAAAGTCGACCACGGCAAAAGCCAAACTTGTATTTCCACCTCGGGATGAAAAAGTGGGCAATAAAAAGTGGCTCTAAATGTATCCTTTACTGATAGCGGCTGCTGCATACTATTTTCCTGAATCGGGGGATTATTTTAGGTAAAAAGGGTCGAGTCTTTCGTTGTTGGAAGTAGGGAGGCATTGAAATTGATAATCACTCAGGAAGTTCTTATGGTTTAGAAATGATTGGTTTCTAGTTCTATCGAGGAAAGACCAAATCAAGAACCGAACTATGAGGACCAGTTTTCTTTTTAGGAGATTGGGGAGGGATGGGACCAGAGGGTCATAAGATTGGGAATTGGCCACTTAGCCAAGAAAAAATAAGAAATACTAGAGTTATTATTATTTTAAGATTTATTATAATTTTTAAGACGGGCGGGTTTGATTCCCTTGGGAATGAACTAAAAATCATTAGTTCCATAACCGGACTGACATCTCTGGGAATTGGATTAAGTTGGCTAGTTCGATCTAGTTTGGGTAGTCTTGATTTGGTTGGTCCGATATACTCACATTTATTATGATTTAAAGTTTGAACGATATTATCATCTTCTCACTATCGTTGCTATCTGCTTCTCCTTACAAGGGGACATGTGAGGGATCCAAAAGCCATTATAAAACACAAAGAAAGATCTAATCTTACCATTTTATTGTACTTCACAAATGGAGGACGATAATGCAAGGAGGATATAATGCACACGATAAGGGCTCAAATGTTTAATCTACGGGAAAATTATCAAAAAATATAATAAATTTATTCTATTTGTATTAATTAAGTGATGATTCTTTTAATTTGGTCATAACATAATAATTCGTGTCCTTGTATGTGCTGTCGGCAGTCACTCAATTCTCAACCTTCTGATTTAGCCGGCGTTCTAAACCGGGACCACTTATACTTTGCCACGAGTTCATTTCCACAATTACATCCAGAAAATTACCTCCTCAGTCATTGAGAAGCGCCCCGTTCTCGCCCTTCAGCTGTCAAATCTTCTTCCATAACAAGAATAAAACATATTAAATGCGATGAAGAAGACATGTTTAGTTGAAAGCAAAACATAATTAAAAATAAATAAATTCGTATCATCTTCGACGACAATAAGAAGTCACGTCTCGCTGAAATCAAAATATAAAAACGCATCCGCATGGTCATCCATAATGAGAAGTCAAGTTTCATTGCAAGACGAAGTCACGTTTCATTGGAACATCACTTTCCATAACCAAACTAAAGACCCGACAGATTTTTTTTTTTTTTCCAGATGACAGTAAGCTCGTGCTAGGCATTTTCGACACTTGCATCGACTTCATCTCAGCGCCCGGGGCAAGCCAACGACCAGGAGATCCTCGCAATGGCAACGGCGAAGAGGACGAAAAACACCACGGTGAGGGTGGCGTACACAGTGCGTCTGCGGCGGCCTCTCCTGCCGGCACCATCCTCTCTTTCCACTAATGGCCGCCTCAGCTGGTCCTCCACTTCCTCCAGCTGCGCGTACCTCTGCATGAGGCGCAGCATGAGCATGACGAAGCCGACGAGGAAGCAGCCGGTGGCCATGAACACGAGCATGACCACAGCCCAAGCGTCCGAGCAGTGCAGCTTGGACGGGGACGGGATCCCCGGCACGAGCGCGAGCCCCGCGACGTGGAGACCAGCGGCTTCCCAGAGCTGTCGCCAGAGGCCATTGATGTAAGTCTTCAGGCTTCGAGCCTCGGTTTCGAGCTCTTCTTGGCGCATCAGAAAGAGCGTTTCCTCGGTCGGCATCGAGGAAGAGATGCGGTGAAACGTGAAGGGAGGCATGATAGCAGCGGAGGAGGAGGACAGCAGCGGAGGAGGAGGAGGAGGAGGAGGAGGAGGAGGAGGAGGAGGATAGGAAGAGCGAAAATGGTTCTGCAGGAGAAGAAGAATGAGGAGGAAAGAGCCCAACGCAGAAAAAAGGACAGAGACGGTTCTACACGCCATTTGCACTGCGAAAAAGCAAAACGAAAGAGCAGAACGGACCTGCTCTGATTTTTTTTTTTTTTTAAACTTTGGTTGTACTCTCTCATTTTGTTCAAAATCAATCAAAACAATTGTAAATTTGCGGTTTTAGAGTAGATCTAAGTTTGACCGCTAATAATGAACATCGGTGGTCTCATATTGTCAATTGAAATATTACTTCAGGCGTTTTGATTTTTTTAAAGGAAAAATGCCACAAAAAATTTCAAATTATGCCACTTTTAACAGATTTACCTTCAATTTTTTTTTTGAGCCAAAAATCCCAAATTATGTCAATTATAATACATTTACTCCAAACTTTTTTTGCGACACAAAAAATTCTAAACTTGTGTTCATGTGGTACATTTTCCCGTTGTCTTTTTTCTTTTCTACCTTTATTCTCTCTTCCCTTTGTCATGGCCAATGGAGGGAAGCCGGCGAGGGTCACTTGGGCTGGGGAGGGCGGCCCTTGCTTGAGTCGGGCAGGGGCAACCCTTGCTAGCGTCGGGTGAAGAGTCACCCTCACCCAACTTAGGTGAGGGTAGCCCTTGGTTGACTCCGACACTAGCAAGGGTGGCCCTCGCCGGCTTCCTTAGGGAAGAGAGAAGAAAGGAAAAAAAAGGGAAAAAAAAAGAAAAGAAAAAAGATAAAGGAGAAAAGACAAAAATGCCCTTTCGCAAAATAATTTGAGAGTAAAAGTGTCACACGAATACAAATTTAGATTTTTTGTATTATAAAAGAAAGTTTAGAGTAAATGTGTCATAAAAAAATTATGGGTAGATTTATCACAAGTAGCATAGTTTGAGGTCTTCAGTCTCGCAAAAAAAATTGAAGATAAACTTGTCACAAGTGTCAAATTTTGGAGTTTTTGATGATATTTTTCCTTTTCTAAATTACCTTTTATTGTTTCACTATGATGAATCTTGTAAGATGAGACCTTTATTATCTAAAACCCATCGCATTAAATCATTATTTTGCAACAAGATGAAAAAAATAATTTTTGATGAAGTTGTGGAGAAATTCAGGCACTTTGATAGTGATAAAAAAGAAATTAATTCAATTAAAGTCTCGTCTTTCGTTTGGAGGGCCCGTTTAATAGGGGTGGAACGGAGTCGATTTGGTTCAATTCCCAAATTGGAATGGAGACTAAACCGAATCGATTCCCAAAATCCTAAGACCGGGAACCGGTCACTATTTTCTTCACGGGAACCGGACTGATACTTCCGAGAATTAGATCAAATCAGCTAGTCTAGGCAAATTCCCGGTTTGGGCGATTTGTATTGCACACCCTTACTATTTTGGATAAACCGATATCATTTGGCATGCACAATGCTTAAGTGAAGTAATTTGGATTAGTTAATACAAACATATCCATGCATTATAAATACTAGCAAACAAATCTTAGGCGACATAATTACTGTCAAACAATTTTCATCAAAAAATCTATTTATCGTTTTTAGAGTACTAGCGCTTGTGGGAGACTATCGCTCTATTGTTCTTTAATCTCTTTTTTTTCTTTTAAAAAATCTATACAACTCTGACGGAAAAAAAGTTTACGGTGGATGAGCAAGATCTCCTACATTGCATTAGCCTTCTAACTAATGTTCCAGCATTCTTTAAATTTCTTGAGCATTTCACAATCGCCCTTTTTCTTTTCTGGGTATTTCAAATCACATCAAAGATAATTTGAATCGAATGAATGATATTCTGCGTTGCATATATTATTTAGAGAAAAATCTCAAAATAATTAAATATTGTAAAATCCAAAAATCAAAATTCTAAGGGAAATCTTAAATAAAGGCTTGAAATACCATCATTTTCTTAAATAAGGACTTGAAGTAGACTTTGTTTCAAATAAGGGTTCGAAGTACAATCATTTTTTTAAATAAGGGGCTGAAGTGGATCTTATTTTAAATAAGGGTTTGAAGTGCTTATAACAGTTTCAAAGAAGGGTTTGAACTCACTGGTTGAAAAAGGCAATTTCTTCTTTTTCAAATTTTCAAATTTTTTCCTTTTTAATTTTTTCATTTTCATAAAAAAACAAAAAAAAAAACTTGAAAAAAAGAAGAAGGAAAAATAGAGGCGGAGAGCTCTCCCCGTTTGTGGCCACCGCCCCATCGTTGGGGGAGTGGGGTTGTCGGTGCCTAGGCGAGAGCTAGTGACCCTTGCTGACCAGAGGTAAGGGTCGGCAACTCTCTACCAAATCTGGGGAAGAGTTGCCTGCTCTCGCCTTGGCCTAGGTGAGGATCGAGTGAGGGTCACTTGCCCTCGCACAGGCACCAATAACCCTCGCCGAGCACCTCTAGACTCGAGGTGGAATATTTTGCTAGTCGAGAAGCCGGCGAGTTTAGGCTTTTATTTGAAACAATCATATCCCCTTTAGGCTATTGATACTATATGATCATTTTAGGCATTTATTTGAAATAAGGTTTACTTAAGGCCATTATTTAAAAAAATGAGAGTACTTCGAACCTTTATTTAGAATTTTCCCAAATTCTAATGACTAACATATCAATAAGCTAAATATTACTTCATGTATGTTGTCGCGTGGCAATCGTAACAGTAATTAAGGATTTTAAGATAGTTTTAATTAGGGATGTTAGAACCGAGCCGAAATTGAAATCCAATTGAATTTTCGTGTATTTTTAGTTTGTTCAGATAATAAAAAATAATCTTTTTTTATTCCGATTTGGATAATTTTGGTTCGAATTGAAAATCACATCTCCTCTTAAATATTATAATTTACACAATTTTCCAGTTGGAGATTCGGATGTTACGAAGTCTCCTACTGTAGACACCAGTAGTTTCAGTCACACCACCACACTTGAACTCACTTTTTTTTTTTTTTTGGCATTCTTCCAATTTGTTCCCTCATTTTCCCTCAACAGTGTCTCCGTCTGCCAGCATTTCTTGGACACAGCTGGCTTGGAATGGGGGAATTTGCGCAGAGGCTGGCATATATTGTCTGTCCAGCAGACGTGTCCGAACATCCGTTCTGGTGAAAATGGCCTGGGCAATGCTAGAGCCGAGCTCTATGTTGCCCTCGCGTTCTGACGATGGCCACGTGGCCTTTCGAGGCGGAGAGTTTCCATTCACGAGTGCAAAGATCGAATGCCGCTCGGTAGTTCTTGAAATGGAATTAGAAGCTTAATCTTGCACCATTAAGGAACATAGTGATGACTCTGAGGACAGTGATTTGGATACCCTAATCAATGATCAACGTGATCAATAATTTGACAAAAGAAATGATTAATTGAATTGAGGGATCTTTGAATCTAGCCAAGCTGAGGGACCTACACGGGGACGTGAACGATCAAGTCGGAGGTTCTACGATGGAAAGGATTCCTAGAGGGAATAGTGAAGGTGAAGAAGTAATTAGACTTGGTGGATCAACTTGGAGGTTAGGATAAATGCATTTGGACCCTTGGGGATGGATAAATCTGGCCTGATTCATCTCGAGGAAAAACGTTCTCTCTTGCGTTCTTTCCAGTTGCATTGAAAGAGCCCTACAGTTAGCATTGAAAGAGTTAAAAATTTGTGTTCATGTATAATTAGTCTTTGGTTTCTTTCGTCGAGCTTCGTGTCGAGCTATTGACTTATTTATTTATTTTTTATTTTATAACTTTTTTAACAGTGGAAATGAATTCTGTTCACTAACGTCTTAGTTACAATTGAAGACGATATTTCGATTTAATTGCCTTTAGAAAGTAGCGTTCCCTTCTGATTCGAAAGTCGACCATGGCAAAAGCCAAATTTGTTTTTCCACCTTGTGATGAAAAGTTGGGCGAATGATAGCAGCTGCTGCATGCATCGTTTACTGATAGCAGCTGCTGCATGCAATTTTCATTAATCGGGGGACTATTTTATGTGAAAAGGGTCGGGCCATAAGGACTTCCTGACCTGTGGTTGTCATGTTTAATTGAAAGCAAAACATTATAAAAAAAAAAAAAGCCATTCTATACCATCTTTCACGACAATAAGAAGTCACGTCTCGCTGAAATCGAAACGTAAAACGCATCTGGTCACCGATAATAGCAAGTCATGTTTGATTGCAGATAAAACATAAAAAAAAAAAAAAAAAAAAAAAAAAACTCATCCGCATCATTTTTCATAGCAAGAAGAAGTCACGTTTAACTGGAACGTCACCTTCCATAACCAAACTAAAGACACAGCAGATTCAATTTTTTTTAGATGACGGTAACCTCGTGCTAGGCATTTTCGACCTTGCATCAACTTCATCTCAGCGGCAAGCCAAAGACCAAGAGAACCTCGCAATGGCAACGGTGAAGAGGACGAAATACACCACGCCGAGGGTGGTGTACAGGGTGTGTCTACGCTGGCCTCCCCTGCCGGCACCATCCTCTGTTTCCACCAATGGCCGCTTCAGCTGGTCCTCCACTTCCTCCAGCTCCGCGTACCTCTGCACGAGGCGCAGCATGAGCATGACGAAGCTGACGAGGAAGAAGCCGGCGGCCATGAACACGAGCACGGCCGCCGCCCAAGAGTCCGAGCAGTGCAGCTTGGACGGGGACGCGATCCCCAGCACGAGCGCGAGCCCCACGATGTGGAGACCAGCGACTTGCCAGAACTGTCGCCAGAGGCCATCGATGGAAGTCTTCAGGTTGCGAGCTCTTCTTGGCGCATCAGAAAGAGCGTTTCCTCAGTCGGCATCGAGGAAGAGATGCGGTGAAACGTGAAGGGAGGCATGACAGCAGTGGAGGAGAAGGAGGAGGAGGAGGATAAGAAGAGCGAAGATGGCTCTGCAGGAGAAAGGAGGAGAAGAATGAGGGGAGAGAGGCCAACGCAGAAAAAAGGACAGAGACAGTTCTACACGCCATTTGCACTGCGAAAAAGCAAAACGGATCTGCTCCGATTTTTTATTTATTTTAAAATTTGGTTGTACTCTCTCATTTTGTCCAAAATCAATCAAAACAATTGTGAATTTGCGGTTTTAGAGTGGGTCTAAATTTGATTGCTAATCACGAGCATCGATGGAATCTCAGATTGTTAATTGTAATATATACTGTTCCGATGAACTTCAGGTGTTTTAGGTGAAAAGGGTCGAGTCTTTCGTGGTTGAAATTGACAACCACAGGTCAGGAAGTCCTTGTGGCCCGAAGTTTGAACGATCTTGCATATACTTGGCCAACTGCAGCCATTTTTGGCAATTTCAATGACCTCTTTCTCCGGAAGGAAGAACAAGCACCGATTCCTTATCTTCTTATATCGAGCGACATATTGATCTCCGGTTTCATTATTGTACTGCCTAACAGTTGCTAAATCCAACAACGTTGCTTCAAGGGTCGGACGGTAAAATTGGGTGTGAAATTTGTTCTCCATATCCTCCCAATTCTGAACTGAATTCGTGGGAAATCTCGTATACTACATGAAAGTTGTTTTTGATAACGGTAGAGGGAATAACCTTAACTTCATTCTCCCGTCGTTATTAACATCTCCACATTGTGCTTGGAATTTACTTATGTGTTCCAGTGTTGATTGATCATCTTCTCTTGTAAAAACAGTAAATTCCGGGATCTTATAGCCCCTTAGGTATTGGACGTTGTCCATCCAATCAGGATATGGCTTATGGTATATGGGCCGTGACACCCCTTCATCTAGACCCATCTGTTGCGTTACTAAATAAGTAGTTTGTTCAATCATGCGCTGATCTCTCAAAAGTCTTGTGCCTAATTAAATTGTACTCTTGAGTGAGGGGGGACGAGCCCCAAAATATCTAGGCCCACCTTGAGGCCTATATGGCTGGTACCTCGGAGTCGGTATAGGAATTGATCCAATATTTATAGGATTGATCACGGCGAAATATTGTTGCCCCCCGTTCGAGCAACTTTTAGAATGGATTGCCGGGAAGTTACTCCTTGCACATACGTTATTGAACTAGAAGGGTCAACAATTAACCTCGCTAAGTTGTCTTCACTCGGACCCTCTTGCACGCTTCTGAGAGAATTTGCAGGTCCACTCAGTCCTAGCTGATTCCCCTGACTAGTTTGATTCTGATCACTTGTAGCGGCAGACGTTTGAAATATTCTGATCGACTGTGTCGGAACCGAACCACCAACAATGTTAGATTGGGCAGGGATAACCATCGATGTGAATCCTGGAACTGCCTGGCCTCCTTGAGCCGCATACAGTGATTCTGTTGGTCCAAACTTCGAAGCAAGCTCGGTTACCAAATTGGTAAACAGAGGGGTAAGAATTCCAGACAGATGATGGGCCATGTGATTAGTTAACTCATTTTGTTGTTCTTCAAACGTCCTTTTATGGTAGCCATTACTATGGAATTTGGTGCCAATTCCCTCCTCTGCTCCTTGGTTACATTCCGAGGGATCTCTTCAGAACTTATGCTCATGTTTGATGTCAACAACTAGGTTTAGATTCTAGTAAGATGTTTGGGAACGAGCAGGTCTCTCCCCACACACTGCTGGGACGAGTTGTCCTTGTCGGTGGTAGTGTGATTCTCCTGGTTCTTTGTTTTTACCATCGACACCTCCTAAAAATGGAACACGATGGTCTCACTAGGTGCGCCTAAAAGATGTTCGTTGGGAAAGGATTCCCTGAGCAAATATCTTTCACCAAAGGGGCAAATCTTTAGCTTTTTTTTATTAAATTGGATCCTGTGTCATTTTGGAAAGGAAGCGACAAACTTTACACTAAGCGCAATAAATAAAGGATAAACAGGAGATAAACAATGTGCAAAAATAAAAGATAGCCAAAACACAATTGATTTTTTCCAAAAAAGGGTCCTTTACAGCTGTGTCTCCTTGGCTATTTATAGCTAATCCTTACAAGTAACTGCTTCTCAGCAGTTATTACTTCAATTTCAAATAGCTCTGCAAACTTCGATAGCGTGCTAATAACTATATTGTCTTATCCATGATATCGTTGGCACTGACTCTTCAAAATTGTCCTCATACTTATCGTTTTCCTTCCGAGCAGTTACTGATACCGAGCCCTCAACATCTCCAGCAATTGGCTTCGCTCTGGCCCATAATTGACCCTCGTCCTTATGGACTGGGCTTGATGGGCTTTGCTTTTGTCTATGGCCTGATGAGCCAATTTTGGTGCCAATAGATTATTATCTTCATATGCAAAAAAAAAAAGGATGGTTTTCAGATTGATCCAAACAGGGGACAACGTGATGACTTTGTTTCTTTCAATAGCCTTGCCATCAATGAGATGGATGGAAGGGTACACCTTTTTGGATCTTTCTTATTATTGGTTCTTTTTTTATGTTCATTTCAATGAGTTGATAAATATGGGTCTTATGGTGTATTCTCCTATGGTAGTTTTGTTGACATTGTTGTATTTTGGCTTAAGACTATTGATGGACGTGTGATTGGAGCCAATGGTGTGAAGACCAGGCGTCAAATCAAGTTTTGCTCAAGACAGTTCGGGACTTAGACGAGAGGGGCAGAGATAGAAAGCCTAATACAGATTGTAATGCCAATAGTTGTGAAAGGGATTGTTGTAGAGAGCAAGATCAGTACGAGACGATGATCCAAGTAGGGAAAGCAACTTTTTGTACATGGATGACAGGATAAATCAAGCAATCATTTTTTGGACTGTGATCAAGATTTAGATGATCATGAGGAAGACGACAATAACAATTTTGCAAGGAAGATGGGTCTTAGCCATCTTAGTCCTATTATAATGCAGGACAAGCAAATGGCCGGGCAAGGTAAACAATTTTTAATATCAGCTTATTTATTCGTTTTTGTGCTGTCCTCTTTGTAATTCTTCTTCTTCTTTTTTTTTTTTATTCGTATCATTTAAAATAAGCATGGTAATAGATGCATGGAAAAGAAAAAGTTCTAATCTACCAATTCCTTTCGATGCATTTTACACATTAATTCATATAACCCTCTGTTAGGAAACCAATAGGTCGGGTTTGTCGGAGAAAACAATTGTCCTATGATTATGCGGAACTTTTCTTGAGAAAGTTCTGGTCTTAGCTATCTGTGCAGGCTTCCTAAGAGCCATTAATGATAATGTTCTGCGTCTTTTTGTTTATGTAAAAGGATTCTCAGATGATATCATTGGGCTACACATATTGAGTCAAGAATACCTTGAATGTTGCTTTCATGTGTATATAACGGAAAATCTCAGGCACGGATACATCTTTTAGGATAGTGACTAGTTTTGTCTTCGGGAGAGGTTGAAACCCATCGGGGGCTAATGCTCGGAATCATGTTAACCTGCCAAGTGCTCATTTTAGTTAATCGAACTAGACTTCCCTCGAATTCTATCATTTTATATCTCCGAATCAAATGTGGTCTCTATTTGTCCTCTGCTAAATGCTGATTTATCACCTCAATGGTTATGAAGAGTTAATCACAAATTGAAATAAATGATTTTAATCTATGTTTGACCTACTGATATTGCATTGGAATCCAACGTCTTCTGCAAATGCCGGTATCTTGGACATATCATAATATAATGCTCCATCATTCAGCTCATGGACAAATCTAGGATAAAAAGTTCTAGGAGGGACAAACTGCAAAGCCTAAAGTATAACCATGTGCACACATATACCCCAAAGATTATCGCTGAAATTTGATCAGCCATGTGACGGAAAAATCTTGACAATATGATATCAAATTTTTGTCAAATTTTCTTAACTCAACACACATGATAATCACCACTGTAGGCTTAGTCCAGTTTGTTAAATTAAAAAAAATGCAATAATAATAAAAAAATAGAAAATAAATAAGAAATTCTCCTAAAGTTATATGCTATGCAACATAATTTTAATATTTTTGTTTAGGGGTTAAAAATTAATCCATAGATATTCTATGCATTAGATTACTAAATGTTTAATCAAAATTTAGGTGTCAATAGAGATTTATTGAATAGAGAGAAATAAATGGGACTCAATGATTTGATGCCACTATATTTACCCTTTTTTGTAGTAAATCGTTGTAATGATATTTGACTTGATGAAGTTTTTGTCTAGAATAGATCTCACATATGGATTTTTTCATAAAGCTCTTGAAAAGATTACTTTCAAAATAACGTAAATGTCGTTAGGATTACCAATTTACCTATGTTGGCAACATAGGTCCACAGGGTAATATTGCGGCCCTGTGCAAGAGAAACAAGATTGGCAAAAAATAATGCGGAAGCTGCCTCTTGCAGTATTCAACCTAAGTTGAAAAGTAATTTTATATAGAAGTCGATTTGTCATATACTTTTAACCCTTGTTGTTTGCCCACACTAAAAATTTATATTCTAGAAGTCAACATTCGACCTGAAATTTCAGTTGAACCATGATCCATTTGTAGAGTATATATAGCATCCTACTGCAATATTTTTAGGTCAAAGATAGATCAATTTATGACCAATTCTCCATAACAAGTGAGGAGATAATTGAGTATTGAGTCGAGAACAAATACGGACTAGATTTAATTGCGAGCTATAAAGTCACATAGTTTGACTATGGCGAAAAGGAACTCAAATTTGATAGCCAATCAAAAGACCATTGCAACTTATTAATAGAGAAATTAACAAGGACGATAATCTCCAATTTTTAACAAGAGCGTGGATACTTAAATCAATGAAAACATGATTTTATCACCCTTCCAATCGAGTGATACCTCACTTGAATATTTCAAGCACCAATAAGGGATGGATTCTGCCACATCCATAGCCTTAATTCCGTTGGGAGACTATTTGGAGTTCGTAGTATCTACGCATGTCAAAAGATACTCTCCAGCTACTTTTGGGTAAACCTGGATCTTCATGAAGTGTACCCAATTGTATATGAAAGGCGCATTTTGCACATTAATATAATCTCCGGGCATTAACTCATGATCGACCGTCCATCTCCTTACTTTCTTTTTTGTGTCGAAGAGTAACCATTTTTGTCCAATGTCATAATTAGAACTTCTCTTCTGAATGGGTTGGTACAGACAATGATCTTTTGCGATACACATGATAGGAACACTTGAGGCGTTCTTGATCCGACACTTATCGCCCGAGAATACTCAATTTGCCGCATAAAGGTACCTGTTTGCAAATCTTCGAAAGCCTGTACAATTAGTCAAGGTTACAACTTTCTCAAGAAAAGTCCCGCGAAAGGCAATTATCTTTTTTACGACAAAGTTAGCCTGTGGGTTTTCCTAACATAGGGTTTTATGTAAATTAATTGGCACAGTGGACCATGCTCGTTTGAATTGACAAAAAAGAAAGTATTATTACAAAGAGGGCAGTACGAAAAGCAAACAAATAAGCCTAATTTTAGCGATTCACATTAAAGGAACAGTTGAGGCGTTCTTGATCCGACATGTATGGGCCAAGAATACCTAATTTGCTGCATGAAGGAACCCCCTTGCGGCTCTTCAAAACCTGCACGATTAGCTAGGGTTACAACTTTCTCAAGAAAAATCCCTTAAAAAAGGTAATTATTTTTTTACGACAAAGTTGACCTGTAGGCTTTCCTAACATAGGATTGTGTATGGATTAATTGATAAAGTGGACCATTCTCATTTGAATTGACTAAAATGAAGGTACTCTTATAAAGAGGGCTGTACGAAGAGTAAACAAATAAGCCTAATTTTAAAAATCGTTCACCTTGTCCAGCCATTTGCTTGGCTTGTGTTACAGTAGCCTAAGACGGCTACGACCCATCTTCCTGGCACGATTTTTGTTGTTCTTGGTGTTATTGAGGCAACAGCCAAACGCCTAAAAGAAGACCCGGATTTATCAACTCGTTAAAGCAGAGCAGCATAAAGAAAGAGCCAAAAAGGTACACCTCTCCAGAATATCTTTCGTGACAGTCGATTCGCGAATCCTAAAAACTCACGAATCACATATTTTTTTTTCTTAAATTGAATTGTATGTTCATAATATTAAATTTGGGATACGAGCTTTTTGTTGATGTAAAAATCGAATTAGACATTAAATGTAAAAATATTACACTTAAATTTACATCGTCCTAGCAATTGGGCCAAGCTAACCACTAAGAAACCCAGCGATGACAAATTTGAATATGACAAAAAGAATATAACGGCGATAATGGTGTATGTGATGTGGTTCTTGCGACCTCCTTCCGACACCCTTCTCCCCGTCAAGCTATACTAGTAGGTTCTTCATATGATGTAGCACCGCGTACCTCTACGCAAGGAGGAGCAGTAGTGCCATGAAGTTGGCACTATCAACAAGAAATACGAGCATGATTATCATGTTAGAACACTCTAGCTTGGATGGAGGTGCTCCCATTATGCATCCGAGCCTCATGATATGTAGAATCGAGAGTTGCTCGAATTGTTGCCACAAGTGATTCAAGTAATTGAACTTTTAACGTTGAAAATCTTAAAATTTTTTTTCCACCTCAATTCACCATAAAGAAAAACAAGCTATAAACTTTTCGAAGCTACAAACATTCACAACAATTTTATTTTTAATGAAGAAAATATTTTAAATAACTCACGTGGCAATCCATTCGACCTAAATCCTAAAAATTCGCGAATACACAATTTTTTTTATTATAATTTGAATAATATTTTGGGAAGAATAAGTGTGGGACGTGAACTTTCTGTTGGCGTAAAAATCGAGTTAAGAAATAACTACAACAGTTGTGTATATCTTAGAAGTTTATTTGTTCTAAAGCTGACAACGACAATTATGGGGGCAAATAATACCTTAATAATAGTGATCATCATGCTTCAAAGCAAGAATTTATTAGTACTTTTCTAACTTCTTTAACAATTGAATTTCCCCAATATTAAATTCTTTTTTTCTCCTCTATGACTATTGCTTGCTTGTATCAATGCACTACAACATCATGAGTGGGCGAGGGTAGTCATCCCAACCAATACCAACAGCATCTGGATCGCCTTGCATTGCAGCTTGGCGGGAGGTGCGATGGCTAACACACATCTCAGCTAAATAGAAGCTCAACAGGCAGCCCAGCTGTTGCCATAACACATCAATGGAGGACTCTAGAAAATCCAACTGCATCTGCACTAGTTCTATGTCGGAAGGAGATGCTTCAGCTATGATAAAAATGAGAATGATAGAAGAAGCTAAAGGAGAAGGGATAGAGGGGTCGAGTTAGGAGAGAAAGTTAGAGTGAGCGAAGAGAATAAAAGGAGAGACACAAGAGTGACACGTGCAATATAGGACAAATACAGACAGCTATAAAAAAGATAGGACTTTTCTTATTTCTATTTGCTCTTTCCCTATTTTTTTTTTAAAATTTTGGTTATCAAAATCAATCGCAACAACATAAATATTAGTAGAATCTCCAATTTTGAAGGGAATTATATTGTATAAATTGATCTTTAGGGCGGTTTGTTAAAAATATCTTCTGTGATAGTCCATTCAACCCAAATCCTAAAAATTCGTGAATCACACATTTTTAAAATTGAATTTTATGCTCATAATATTAAGTTTGGGACGTGAGCTTTCCGTTGATGTAAAAATCGAGTTAAGACGTTCCTACAGAAAAAAGGACAAAACATATGGAAGAAGGGAGGAGGAGGCTCCTCACGTAGCTGTCTCTATCCTTGTCCCGTACTGCAGGTCACTCCTCGTCCCAATCCTCTCCCTACGCTCTTACGCAGTCATCCATCTCTCCTTTTATTCTCTTCCCTCGCTCTCTCTCCTACCTCGATTGCTCCATCCCGCTCCTCCTTGAGCCTCATCTATTCTCTTTGCTCGCTCTAGCTTCTCTCCCACCACCTCCTCTAGCCTCTATTAGTTTTATTTTCATCCATCATGGCTTCGGGCCTTTAGTCGATATGGAACTAGAGAAGATGGAGAATGAATATTTGGAGGACTCCATCGAGAGGATATGGCAGCAGCTGATCCAACTGCTGGCTTTTCATTGGGCTAC
Organism: Angophora floribunda; assembly: GCA_014182895.1. NCBI lineage: Eukaryota > Viridiplantae > Streptophyta > Magnoliopsida > Myrtales > Myrtaceae > Angophora > Angophora floribunda. Next base: position 14,652,304 of record CM024714.1, read on the forward strand.
GTTGGGATGTGTTCTGGCAATCGCGTCTCTGGCCGATCTGCGATGCAAGGCAGTATGGATGCCATTGCTCATCATCATGATGATTGTCACCTTCTATTCAGTCTCCTTCGTTATGCTGTTGTGGCGCCTCGTGAATCGATACTCGCGGCTGATGAGCTTGGAGAAGGTCGAGAGAGACAGAACACCGGTGGACATGGTGAACATAAGAAGGGAATTATATTGTATAAATTGATCTTTAGGGCGGTTTGTTAAAAATATCTTCCGTGATAGTCCATTCAACTCAAATCCTAAAAATTCGTGAATCACACATTTTTTTAAAATTGAATTTTATGCTCATAATATTAAGTTTGGGACGCGAGCTTTCCGTTGATGTAAAAATCGAGTTAAGACATTCTTAGGACAAAACATATGCAAGAAGGGAGGAGGAGGCTCTTCACGTAGCTGTCTCTCTCCTTGTCCCGTACCACGGGCCTCTCCTCGTCCCAATCCTCTCCCTGCGCTCTTACGCAGTCGCCCATCTCTCCTTTTATTCTCTTCCCTCGCTCTCTCTCCTACCTCGATTGCTCCATCCCGCTCCTCCTTGAGCTCATCTATTCTCTTCGCTCGCTCTAGCTTCTCTCCCACCACCTCCTCTAGCCTTTGTTAGTTTCATTTTCATCCATCGTGGCTTCTGAAAGGCCTCCAGTCGATATGGAACTAGAGAAGATAGAGAAGGAATATTTGGAGGACTCCATCAAGAGGGTATGGCAGCAGCTGATTCAGCTGCTGGCTTTTTGATTAGCTACGCTAGGATGTGTTCTGGCAATCACATCTTTGGCCGATCTGCGATGCAAGGCAGTATGGATGCCATTGCTCCTCATCATGATGATTGTCACATTCCATTCAGTCCTCTTCGTTATGTTGTTGTGGCGCCTCCTGAATCGATACTTGCGGTTGATGAGCTTGAAGAAGGTCGAGAGAGACAGAACATCGTTGGCGGATATGGTGAAATGTAAGAAGGGAATTATATTGTATAAATTGATCTTTAGGGCGGTTTGTTAAAAATATCTTTTGTAATAGTCCATTCAACCCAAATCCTAAAAATTCGTGAATCACACATTTTTTAAAATTGAATTTTATGCTCATAATATTAAGTTTGGAAAGCGAGCTTTCCGTTGATGTAAACATCGAGTTAAGACATTCCTACAAAAAAAGACAAAACATATGCAAGAAGGGAGGAGGAGGCTCCTCACGTAGCTGTCTCTCTCCTTGTCCTGCGGGCCTCTCCTCATCTCAATCCTCTCCCTGTGCTCTTACACAGTCTCCCATCTCTCCTTTTATTCTCTTCCCTCGCTCTCTCTCCTACCTGCTCCATCCCGCTCCTCCTTAAGCCTCATCTATTCTCTTCGCTCGCTCTAGCTTCTCTCCCACTACCTCCTCTAGCCAGTTTCATTTTCATCCATCATGGCTTCTGAAGGACCTCCAGTTGATATGGAACTAGAGAAGATAGAGAATGAATATTTGGAGGACTCCATCGAGAGGATATGACAGCAGTTGATCTTGCTGCTGGCTTTTCATTGTGCTACGATGGGATGTGTTCTGGCAATCGCGTCTTTGGCCGATCTGCGATGCAAGGCAGTATGGATGCCATTGCTCCTCATCATGATGATTGTCACCTTCCATTCAGTCCCCTTTGTTATGCTGCTGTGGCGCCTCCTGAATCGATACTCGCGGCTAATGAGCTAGGAGAAGGCCGAGAGAGATAGAACACCACCGGCGGACATGGTGAATGTAAGAAGGGAATTATATTGTATAAATTGATCTTTAGGGCGGTTTGTTAAAAATATCTTCCATGATAGTCCATTCAACCCAAATCCTAAAAATTCGTGAATCACACATTTTTTAAAATTGAATTTTATGCTCATAATATTATGTTGGGGACGTGAGCTTTCCGTTGATGTAAAAATCGAGTTAAGACATTTCTATAGAAAAAAGGACAAAACATGTGCAAGAAAGGAGGAGGAGGCTCCTCATGTAGCTGTCTCTCTCCTTGTCCTGTACTGTGGGCCTCTTCTCGTCCCAATCCTCTCCCTGCGCTCTTACGCAGTCGCTTATCTCTCCTTTTATTCTCTTCCCTCGCTCTCTCTCCTATCTTGATTGCTCCATCCCGCTCCTCCTTGAGCCTCATCTATTCTCTTCACTCGCTCTAGCTTCTCTCCCACCACCTCCTCTAGCCTCTGTTAGTTTCATTTTCATTCATCATGGCTTCTGAAGGATCTCCAGTCAATACGGAACTAGAGAAGATGGAGAAGGAATATTTGGAGGACTCCATCGAGAGGATATGGCAGCAGCTGATCCAGCTGCTGGCTTTTCACTATGCTACGTTGAGATGTGTTTTGGCAATTGCGTCTCCAGCCGATCTGTGATGCAAGGTAGTATGGATGCCATTGCTCCTCATCATGATGATCGCCACCTTCCATTCAGTTCCCTTTGTTATGCTGCTGTGGCGCCTCCTGAATCGATACTCGCGGCTAATGAGCTCTGAGAAGGCCGAGAGAGATAGAACATCGCCGGCGGACATGGTGAACGTAAGAAGGGAATTATATTGTATAAATTGATCTTTAGGACGGTTTGTTAAAAATATCTTCCGTGATAGTCCATTCAACCCAAATCCTAAAAATTCGTGAATCACACATTTTTTAAAATTGAATTTTATGCTCATAATATTAAGTTTGGGACGCGAGCTTTCCGTTGATGTAAAAATTGAGTTAGGCATCAATGTAAAAGTAAAATTTGGTCAAAATTGAGTTTATTTATCTAAAATAAATAATGAACACAAAATATTACACTTTGTTCCGGCAATGGGGAGCAACAAGAAAAATGAGCACGATTGGCACTTCGGAGCACTCTCACTTGGATAGAGTTGCCCCATCATGAATTTGAGCCTGTAATATGTAGAATCGAGAGTTGCTCAAATTGTTGCCGTAGTGATCCATGGAAGTCTCCAAGTAGTTGGACTATAGAGAATATAAAAAAAATTTCCACCTTAATTCAATATAAAAAATTAAGCAATAAGATTTTCTACATCAAAAAAATTTATAGTGATTTGATTGTTTAATGGAGAAAATATTATATATATATATATATATATATATATATATATTTGTCATGATAGTCCATTCGACTTGATTCCTAAAAATTTGTGAATCACACTTTTTTTTTTGAAATTAAATCATATTTTGGGGAGAATAAATTTGGGACGTGAACTTTCTGTTGGTGTAAAAATCGATTCAATTAGACATCAAATGTAAAAGTAATATTCATTCAAAATTGGATCATTTTGGTAAAATAAGCAATAAACACACAATATTATCTTTTGAGGAAAAAAATGATTAGCCGTCAATCAATTTTCTTTTAAATGTCATGAAGACACATTTCATTGAAAGCAAAACATAAAAAACCATTTACATATTTTATCAAAACTAGTAGAAGTCGTGCTTCCCAAAAATGAAAGCAAACACGGGTGACTGGACTTTTACAGAGAAAAAGTAGGAGATTTATATAGCTAATTTTGCCGTAGAAGATATTTTTAGGTTTAGATCTCGGTGAAGCATCACTTCTTCTCGTCATGGAAGATCTTGCAATTATGTTTTGATTTAAATGAAATATGTCTTAATAATATTTAAATTAAATGGCAACCTACCAATTTGTGGGTAATTGCTTTTGTTTTTTGTTTTCCAAAAGATAATATTCTTTTTGTTTTGTTTATTTTATCTAAATGGACTCAATTTTGATGAAATATTAATTTTATATTTAATGTTTGATTGATTCGATTTTGACGCCAACAAGAAGCTCGCATCCCAAATTTAAACCTACGAAAATATGATTCAATTTTAAAAAAATGTGTGATTCGCGAGTTTTGTTAATACGCTTCCACATATGTAAATGGGCTAACGGTTTAAAAGATGTTAACTTCAAATTTGTAGACACGACTATTCAATTAAGAGTCGATGCATTTCTAGTGAATCTCTAATTAAAAACTGGAATCGGTGCATTGAGTTTGCTAACAAATGAAAGCTCTTAATATTTGTGTTGAGTTCGGATTTAGTGAATATGAAAAGGGTAAGGGAGGTATATAAATATTCTAAGTAATCACATGAACGTATGATGGCTTAGCCATGAGAACTAATTTTGTACTTGGACCGTGTGGATCGTGCCCATGGCCGTATGGATCGATCTCGGTCGGTCATGTGGATCAATCCTAACATTAGCAGTTTATCTTATTGTTGCATGTATCGGCAGTTTTCATTGTTCTAGGATGAGGTTGCGTTAATCTTTTGTTGGATTATCCTTTTTCTTTTCGTCTTGATTATTTATGTCTCCTACATCGCTAGTTAGATTTTCTTCTTTGCACGTAAACAAATAATGGTGCAGATCAACGACTTCGATAAAAGACTTCTTATGCATCTAAGTTCCCATTAATGCTTTAGTGGATTTTTATCTAGTTTCATGCTTTGATCATTTGAAAAAAAAAAAAAACTCAAGGCTTTTTATCTTAATAATTTACCATCCAAAGATTGAAATTCTAGTGACTAACAATTCAATAAGCTAAATATTATTCATTTACGACTCCACGTGGCAATTGTTATAATACTTAAGAATTAAGATACTTTTAGTCACACTAGCACACTTAAACCCACTTTTTTTTTTTTTTCATTCTTTCAATATGTTCCGTCATTTTCTCTCAACCGTGTTCTTGTCTAACAACATTTCATATATAGCTCGTATGGGAACGTGGACAATGTTTGGCATATGTTGTCGGTCCATCTGAGAATTTGGGCAGCGATTTTAATATCCATTTTCATGAAAGAGACCGATGTTGCACTTGTTTTCTGATTATTGCTATTGGCCTTTAATGGCGGAGAGTTTCCATCCATGAGTGCACTATCAAGTGACCTCGGCATTCCTCGAAATGGAATTAGAAGCTTACTTTGCACAATAAGCATAAGTGCAGGCAAGAAGCATTTCATTCCCATGGAAAATGAATATTCATTTTAGTGACCCTTAATTAATGATGAATGTGATTAATTGAAACTTTGTTTGCAAGTTTAATACGACCAACTGACTCATATAAAGATGAAAAGATGAAAAAAAGTCTTTTTCTTCAAATCAAATGTAATTATTTTTAACAATTCAATCAATTAAATAAAAGTTTCAAATCTATTCAATAGATGATGGAATTCTAACTTACCAACGGTGTATGGCACAAATACGCAAAATCTAATATACAAAATTTTGAGCTAGTTCTGAAACGGTGGGTGTCATTAAAAGACATTAACTTTAAATTGGCAAACAAGACTATTTATTCCAAATACACTCATTGCAAATGATCAAATAGAACTGTACGGAATGTCAACATATAGTATTGAAAGAAATTAAGATCAACAATCATAATAAACTAAGCTCTAAAAGTTTGGAAGTAGGTGTAAAACAGTGACTGGTTTGGAAGGTATTAACTTCAATTTGTTAAAACAACTATTTAATTTGGAGCCCATGCATTGTAATTCTCTAATTAGAAAATGGGATCGATGCATATAGTTTGCTAATGAGGGCAAGCTCTAAATATTTGTGTGTGTTGAGAATGATTTATTGAATATGAAAAAGGAAAGGAAGGTTTATGGAGTCATTGAATTATAATCCGAAGCGATCACATGCATATATAATAAACCATTTTAATGAACTGTAACCTAATTTTGTGTTCAGACTGTTATATATAGCAATAAACCATTTTAATGAACGGCGTTAATTTTGAAAAGTTGGAGATTCGGAATTGTACGTGTCAGTAGTTCATTGCCTTGGTAGTTGATTTTTTTCTTTTGGACGTGAACGAATGATGCCTTAGGCAGTCCCTTGTCCTATTAAGGCAATAAGAGATATGCTAATCAACAACTTTGAATAAAAGATTTATCATGCTCATAAGTTCTCCATCATTACTTACAAGGTATTTTTGCTTGTATCTCTGTCATAATTTTTCTTAAGAGACATCATCTAGATTGGGTTGGGGGGAGGGGGAAGCAATGAGGAAGGACTAGGATCAATATATTATCAAGTGGGTCATAGTTTGTACCAGGAGGCAGGAGACTTAATCGAGCAAGTACTTAGAGCGTAAGAATCGCTTGGGGTGCATTTTCATGTTGCACTGTCATCCTCCATCAAATTTACGATACTTTTAGCCAGTTCAGCACATGTAGTCTTGCAGCTATCCACTCTAATTTTTTTGTATATTTGGCAATAGTGTTCCCCTTTGTGATCTATTTGACTGAACAAGTTTACTGGTAAACAATCGACACTACCATTGCGTTAGGAGAGCCTATGCTATAATTCTCCCTTTATCTCTCTCTCATATTTTAATATTTCTATTTCGAGTCTAAAGCAATATCATGACAGCTACATTGTTTCTGTATTACTTCAGTACTTTTCCGATACTCTCTTTCCTAGAATTACTGTCCCACCTATGCGGCAAATTGTTGCTGATCTTGATAAAGATGAAGCTTCCTTCCAAGCGTTCTGGTGTGAACGGGTGATTCAACCTGTCATGGTCTGATGACACTGCTCGACGGCCACCTTCTTTGAAAGCTTCTCTTTCTGTGTCTTTTGGTCAGAGGGCTCGTCATCGAGCATCAACTAGAGATTCCTCACCTGTTCATCGCAGCTCGCCACTACCTCGTTATGAGAAAGGTGGTGGCGATGATCTGCAAAGATCTCCCAGCAGTTGCAACCAGAGCCGTTTTGATTGAGAATATTTGGAAGGAGACACAATTGGATAGAGACCAAGAGCGAGATCATAATAAAGAAAGAAGTCATGGTGATCGCGATCCGGAAAAGGAGAGGGATCCTGAATGTGGCCCTAATAGAGATGGTGAAAGAGAACCAGAATGAGTAAGGGGCAGGGATATGGATCGTGCATGCGATAAATATTGTGATGCATGTGATAAATATTGTGATCCAGATATGGAGAGAGTGTTAAAATATTGACCCAATTTCTAGAATTATCTAGTATAAACATTTGCTAGAAAAGTCTAGAAAAATCCTACAAACTATCCACTACTTGGGTGGCAACTAAAAAGCTAGAGTTCACTAAATTTGTGTTGAAAAATCCATGACAATTATCTCTACAATTTGCAGAGATATTTTCCCTTCAAAGTCAGTTTACAAGCTCAATGATATAGCTTATTGTCTTCCTCGGCTGCCGAAGCCTCCTATCATGTCAAATGAAAGAAATGCTTTTCCCAAAATTCCTATTGATAGGACTACTGCTACTTTCAAATACAATAAAGATAGCTATTTCTTTCTCCTAGTGCCTACTCTGAGTAAAGACTACTGACCTTAATCATTCACGGTTAGCTTGTTTGGAGTGCTCACTTGTTAGCAACTATTCTGACTGGAAGAGCGGCTAAGAAAGACTCATTCAACACTGTTACAACTGGAGCACATATTCGTTGACCGGCAGAAGATGCTGGCCTGAAGAGTCAGCCAATGTAGTTGCTCCTAGTCCAAATTTAGGTAGTGATGATCATCCAAAAGTTCTTAATAGGGAGGGGCAAAGTGAAGTTCATCTGCCATGCCTCCGGCCTTGACATAGGAATGAATGACCACGATGGTAGTACATTCTGGTCTAATAGGAAGACTGGTGGTTGGAGAGGGAGCCATCTTGAGAGAAAGGATTAGAGAGATAGGAAAAGGAGTCTACTGATCATCTAATGGTCCTTTTTCCCTCACATTCTCACCCATGAACAACTTAGTTGCCTGAATTTGCCAAAGGGTTTAAGGTGAGGAATTTGAGTATAGACGTTAGTCCCATTTCAATTCGCTCACTCTTAAGTTCCCGTTATACCATTTCTTGAAGAGGCTGGGCTGGTTCCTTTTGGGCACCCGCCTTTTATTTCGATGTTGGGGGCAAGGCAAGCCCTAAGAAAGTATAGGTTGGCTCCCAGCTCTATCTCGGCCAGTATCCTACTCGCGAGGGGTTGGAGTCCTGAAAGAGATGGTGAAAGAGAACCAGAATGAGTAAGGGACAGGGATAGGGATCATGCACGCCATAAATATTGTGATCTAGATATAGAGAGAAAATGTTAAAATATTGATCCAATTTCTAGAATTATCTAGTGTAAACATTTACTAGAAAAGTTCTACAAACTATCCACTACTTGGGTGGCAACCAAGAAGCTAGAGTCCATTGAATTTGTGTAGAAAAATCCATGACAATTATCTCTACAATTTGCAGAGATATTTGCCCTTCAAAGTCAGTTTACAAGCTCAATGATAGAGCTGACTAGAATAAGAAAGCCTCTGACTTGCGTAGAGATTATTGCATGGGAAGTTGGTGATGTACGCCTATAAATAGGCTAGGTGAACGTCCAATCTAACACACTGAAAAACTAGAAAGCCTCTCTTCCTCCCTTTGTTTTACTCACCAAATAATATTGTTGTTCTCTTGTGCTCCCTTTGCCAAATAGCCCTCTCCCAAATACATCCTTGTTTCCTAGCCATATTCTCCACACGCAAACACACGCTTCCTTAAATACCAACAGAGAGATAGGGAGAGATAAGGGATCGTGATCGAGAACGAGGCAGGTGTTAGACCGCAGATCCAGGTATGCAGATAGAGAAACCAGAGCGTACATGAAAGGTGCACCAGGGATTCTTGGAGGAGCAGGAGCCGCAGTCGGAGCAGAAGCCTGAGGGATTGATAAAGGGACGTAAGTGACCGAAAAGGAGTTTCTGCTTTGAAAAGGAATCCTAGGGGGAATATTGAAGGTGAAGAAATTATTACACTCCGCGGATCAAGTTATAAGTAGAATAAAAATCATTTGGACCCTCGGGAAGGATAATCTTGCTGATGCATCTCAAGCAAGCAGTTCGCATTGATTTCTTTTGTTCTCTCTCGCAATCTTTCTAGATGGTAGGTTGAGATGTAAGCACACATACAGTTGGCATTGAAAGAGTAAAAAATTGCGTTGTTGGTCTTTGGTTTCTTTGGCTAAGTTTTCCAATGAGCTAGGAACATCCTTAACAATAGAAATTAATCGAAGAGAAGCAGTGTTTTCCATTGGTTTCTTCACCAACGCGTCAGTGTTTAATTGAAGATGATATTTTGATTTACTTGCCTTGTTAACTCAGGGCCGGTAACTGACCAAAAAAAAAAAAAAAACCTCAGGCCCGGTTGAGAAAGTAGCCTATTCTTCTGATTCTAAAATTGACTACGGTCAGCCAAACACGTAATCCCACCTCGAGCTTCGATCTAGAGTTGCGGCTCTTAAGACAGTGAGGGCAAAAGTGGCTTCAATGTGTTGTTTACTGATAGCAGTTGCATACCTTTTTTTCCTCATGAATGAATCGGGAAAAAGAGTCGAGTCTTTCGTTGTTAATCGTAGAAAGGTGTTAAAATTGACCATGACAGGTCAGGAAGTCCCTATGGTTTAAACCTTTTCCATCGCCTTGTCACTAATGTTGATGTCTGCTTTGTATTTTGTGCATAATTGGCCAGTCCTACTAAAATCTCCTCAAAGAGGTTTCCCTGGAATCTGTGCCAGTGAGGGTATTTACTATTGATCACCTAGTTCTGGGCAAGTAATGCCTAATATAGCATGTGAGCTAATGGAAGCACTCTGATTTACTTGATGGTTAAATAATGGAACCGCCATCTTTCACAAACGGGAAATAGCCAGAACACTTGCCAAAACCGAAACGCATCCTAAGCTGCTCTGTTCTACCTGAATCCTAGAGAAGCAGCGCTTCCCGAAGCTGACAGTAGTCCATTATAAAATGCTCCTCCAGTTGCTGGTAAATCTCATGATCAAGAACTGTGTAGGAGAAAAGTGGCATCATATACTTTAAAAAAACCGTCTACAGCACCTTCCATAACAAAATCAACGGCACAACAGATTTCCTAAGTTTTTTTTTTTTTTCGGATGGGGATTCTTTCACATTTGGAGATTGCGTTGCTAGAAGTCTATAGTGGACCGGCTCCTTCAGCTTGGTACAAGGCAACTTACGAGAAATCATACTGGCTACAACCGTGAAGAAGACAAAATACAATGCGGCAAGAATGGCACACTAGCGGTAAATCCAGACTCTCCTCCTAGGGCCAGCACTCTCCACCAACGGTGTGGACTTCTTGAGCCGCTTCAACTCATTCTCCGTCTCCTTTAGCTCCACACATTTCTTCTTAAGCTGCCACATGAGCATGAAGAAGCTGATTAGGTGATCAGGTGGGCACTTGCAACCAAAACCACGAGCACGTCCCCATCCAAGCGCCGCCCGAGCAGACTCCTCATTCTTCTTATTTTTCACCGCATCTCAGCACTTCCACGGAAGAAAAAAACTCGAAACCAACGTTCAGAACTTGGAGACTAGACACTTGCCCGAACCGTTGCCACAACAACAGATGAATTCTCCGAGTTCTTTCTGCCTCATCGGCAGAAGTGCTTCCTCAGTCAGCCTCGAAGAAGAAATGTGGTGAAAGCAAGAAGAATGAGAAAAGACTCAGGAGGAACGGAGGAGGTGAGCACAAGAATGAAAAGAACATGACTTAGAAAGAAGCATATGATGATGCCAATTCTCCTGTTCGGGATGGGAAAAATATTGAAGGGCATCATTCACATTCGTGGCGTGGACGATAAATTACCCCTTTTCCCTCTTTCTTAGGAGCAGAGACTATTTAACCAGGAGGCTTTTCTCTGCTTATATCCTTTCCTGGAATCTGTGTAGGCGATTGATTGAGCAAGAGTAAAGAGAGCAGGTGCGTAGGATAAGCAGGAGAGAGAGAGAGAGAGAGAGAGAGAGAGAGAGAGAGAGAATGCGAAACTGCGCCTGGTCAGAGGAAAAGAGCAGGGAGAGAAATTTCAAGAAGAGGGAATTTGGAGGAAGGGACCGATGACCGTTGAGAATAAAGACAAATCCGGAGGAGGGATTTTTCTTTTTTGCTCAGAATTTGACTCAATGATACGTGAGACAAAAGTTTACATAATTTGAATTGGTCATTCACTCCGACCATAAGCTACTTAATCGAACTGAGTGATTCAATTGCGTTCATGTACCGACAAGTTCCGGTTTTAGGGTTAGTATAATTGACATTTTAATAGATAGATTTTGGATCAAGAATTACACTAAATCGACTGCTCAATCGAGCTTCGAGCAACACTTGATTATAACTGATGATTAATAAGATGCATTTAGCACGTAGACAGGTCAACATCTTTGAAATTATCAGTCATTTATGTTATTAAAATCATAATGGGATGGGAAAATAAAGACAAATTCGGAACAGGAATTTTTCTTTTTTGTCAGATCTTGATTCCATGATGTATGAAATAAAAGTTCGTGTTATTTGTGCTAAAATTGAATTGTTCATTCACTCCAACCATTAGTCACTTAATCAAACAAGTCTTTCAATCGGGTCACTTGTTGACAAGTTTTGTTTTTAGGACTAGTATTCGACATTTTAATAGATAAATTTTGGATCAAGAATTCCAATAAGTGAAGCAGATGGCAACTACTCAATCGAGCTTCGAGCAACACTCACTTATAATCGATGATTAATGAGATGCATTCAGCGCCTAGATAGGTCAACGTCCCTTAAATTACCATATTCAATTTATGCTATTGAAATCATAATGGAGGCGTTTACTGCTTATAACATATTTTAATTTAAATGTTGGCTATTTTCAAGGTGATATATGATGATCTTCAGAAAAGTAAATTGACTTGGTCTATTTTTCGATAGAATATTTATTTTTATCGTGTAAGTGTATTCTTCAAGATTTTTAATTGGCAATCAATTTTTTTTGAAAAGGAATAGAGACTCACACAAATTGAGCCGTGTGTTGTCCTGCCAATGCTAACGAGATCCGTCCGTGCTGGGAGTCTATCTTTTGGCCACGAATCATGTGCCAAATGTCTAGGACAGAATATTATCCAATTTAAACTGGAAAATAATTGAAATTAAATCCTATTTTTATCATATAATTAACTTATCTAGATAGATATTATCCTGATGTGCAATCTATTCTGGAAAATAAAATCTATCTAAATGCAATATTATATAAAAATCTAACCTAACCTATCAAGCAATCTTTTTTGTATTTTTTTCTACTAGGAAAACAATCAAATGAGATAGCACCAAATGACACGAGATAAGCATCCGATCAAATAAAATAAGCATGAAGATCATGAAGAATATTTTCTCAACTCAAATCTGATAGCAAATAAAATGGATAGCCTAATTATAAGCCTTAGCAATTTATCAGATTTTCCGTGTAACAAATAACCATCTCAAGCCTTAAGATAGAATTACTACTATTACTGATTATAAGCACGTTGCTTATCAGGAAAATTGCTTAATTAAAGCATATGCCTATAACTCAAAATATGAGTGCTAAATATCGATATCACCAAATTGGGAAATAAAATATTTGAATCGAATTGAGACCAGATAATTGGTCAGTTTTAATGTTTTGTTTCCAAAGATGGACCGGCGAATGGATGTCTCGGACAATGGCGCCCGGCGGCTTGTAGGCGGCTCTTGGGGCTCAACGTTGGGGTTGCTCACGGCCAATGAGGCAATGACCGGCGGTGCACAACAATAGGTCCTGCTCCCCTTCTTGCATCTCTTTCGGCTTTTTGTCTATGAATACAATTCTTGTTCCGTTTCTTGTCCTTTCAAATTTATTTTGTTGTTTCCTGTGAAGCCCTTTCTTGTCCGTATCAACCCCTCTAAAAATCAATGGGGCCCTCGAGGAAAGAAACATTGTCTCTTTTCCTCTTTTCATTAGGGGTGTAAGCAGTTCAATTCAATTCGGTTTTTCAAAAAAATCGAATCGAACCGAACCGATAAGGGATAATACCGCCTTCCCGAACCGAATACAAACTGAACCAAAAATGCGGTTTGGTTCAGGACGATTTTTCGGTTTTTCTATTTTTGTTTTATTTATTATGACCTAAATGAAAAATAGATGATGATGAAGAGAGATTATTCATTTTTAATTAAGAATTCCGGTTGGGTTCGGTTAACCGAACCGAACCGAACCGAACCGAAAAGTTAATGATTATTTTTCGATTAACCAAACTAAAAACACACAAAATTTCGGTTCGGTTCAGTTCGGTTTTCTATTTCGGTTTGGTTTTCAGTTCGGTTCTTGACACCCTTACTTTTCATTGCACGGCCCAAGTGCAATTTCCTTATCTTTTTTACTACTTTCCATTGACCAAATCTCGCTTATTTTCACTCATTTCTAACCAATTACCTAATAAATCCCCAAATTCAAGGTTCAATCCCAAATTTATCTCGAACTTTTTTTTTATCTCATAAAAAATCCCAAGCTTTAAATTCAATCCCAACTCTATCATGATTTTTTTTTTATGACCCGGGAATTGCCGTACGGTTGGCCTAGCAACGTAAACCCGGGAGGCACTAGCACAGGGACCCACCTCCCACGGGACCTCACTTAAGTCGCGTAATGGGGGCGAGAAGTTTCGAACCTCTACCCTTCGGATAGGGGAAGCGAAGGCATGAACCAACTCGTCCACCGCGAGGTGGGTTATCATGAACTTTTCTTTTGTATATGAAAAAAAATAAACTTTAAGTACAATCTCCAATCTGCCTCGAATTTTATTTTGTCTAAACAAAATCACCAATTTTCAATCTATTATTCAATCTATCCCATGGTCCAATGCTAACTTAAAGTGACATTTTCACATCGATATTAATTACAAATCGGCAATGCGACATGAAAAATTATCTTCAAAATAAAACCATTTCAGGATATAAAAATTAGGAACGATTAACTGTGACATTTGGACAAAGGGCTAAGGGGGGAAAATTTAGGACTAGAGTAAAAATTGATAATTTTCTTTTTGACAAAAAAATTCAAGTAGATTTGGAATTGAACTCAAAGTTTGGACAGTTTAAATTTTTTGGATTTTTTTCAAAGACAAAAAAAAAAGTTTGGAATAAATTCGAGACTAGACTAAAATTTAAGATTTTTTTCTTAGAAAAAAAATTTGGAATATAATTGAGATTAGATTTAAAGTTTGAGATTTTTTAAGGAATGAGCCCTCATTTCCTCAAATGGCCGAAAGATGTTACCCAAGAAATCGTGGACATCATATCAAGAAAGAGATTTTCGCATACGTGCCCAATCGCCTATTTGCAGTCAAGAATATATTGTGAGCGCTCTCTCTCACTTTCTTGTCTCTTTGTTCTTTGATCCATTGACCGTGAATTATGCACCAAATATATGCAAAGTATAGTACATCACCCTGTGACTAAAAAAAGAAACAAAATTAGTACAGCACCCAATATTCGTTTTCTTATAAGATTTCTCCTTCCTATCAAGCCTGCGATAATTTCGTGTTTGCTTTAAAACTTCTCTGCTCATTCCGAAGATCATCATCAACACGTTTCATATTTCGCTCTTGATTCACATATCCCAGGCCATGAACCTCCATATGTATATTCCAAAAATCCTCCCTAATTCGATCAAATTACATAATATTTTCGAGTGTAGCAACCCACCTGAAAAAAACTGAAGCCAAAATAATGAATGGGCTTGACCGAATTTTTTAATCCATGGGCTCATTCCACAATTAAGCTTAAGACCTTCCAATTGAGTCCACCCTCCGCCAGTTCAATGGATATGCACTATGTATGGGTTTAATTATGCAGTTATTATAAGTTTTATTTTTTTTTGCATAAACCTCGTTAAAACCCCAACACTATAAGGTCGATCTCTTATTTTATAAGATTGATCTCTTATTTTCCAAACAATTAATATCTAAATGGGTTATCAAAGGTTATGTGTCAACATCATCTACCTTAATTAATTGATCTAACCATTAAAAAGAATTAGTAAGAAAGTACCTAACATGATAATCTAATTAGAGAATCTAACTACAAAACACACAAAAAGGATAGATTCATTCCATGATGCCATATACTTTTACATTACTGAAGGATGAACTGAACTATTGTAAGCGGAATTTAATCCATGCTCACTCATAATAGGATTTATGTGTATTGGACAATAAGGATAAGAACTATATAAGTCTATCCAATTCCTTCTTCTTCTTTTTCAGATAATTCTAACCAATTTGAATGGGACATTTTTCATAGTTTCTAAAGTAATGATTAAAAGTACGAGTTGACAATCCATCGCACAACCCCGTAACAAAGAGGTTGTTTACATGAAACCTGGTAAAATATCTTAGAATTAAGTTTAATTGTATTATCACAAATTGGTTAAGCCGTTCAGAAATGGATGATGCATGTTGTATGTGCGGATCAACTTCTTTCATCTAATGCATAATTGAAACATAAATTCAGATAAATACATTTATTGGGTAAGCTAATAAATTGTTTGCATCATGGAATATGTTTTTACTCACTTCAGTTTGTGTATGTTTAAAAATTTTGTAAATTCGGGATCCATGGTGCAGGCAACCAAAAACCCCCCCCTAATTGATTATGGCAGGTCTGATGAATTTCATCTCGATTATTATTAATGGTCAAGGTAATTTAGGCAAAATTATGATATAGGCTTTTTATGAAAAGATTATGATAACCATACTTTAAAAAAAAATGTCAAAAACTTTCTCTCTTTATTTAGATTCACTTTGCTTGATTTCCTGTAAACTGAATGAGAATGTCATCCAATTTGTTAAAACAAATCAGTGATCTAAGATGTTCCATCACTTTGCTGAGAGCGACTGAACCGCCACCTCCGCTTTTCCCATAGCAGTAAGTAAATACCCTCACGGGCATAAATTCCAGAGGAACCTTGTTGTGAGGAGATCAGGTAGGAGGACCGGCCGTGGTATGTTGCAAATGGTTATAGTATAAAGGAGCAAAAACTTTCAATGTCTACCTTGCCGGACGGTAAATGTCTTCGCCAACATACTATTGAAGAGTGAGCAATCGACTCGTGCTCTTGTTTAATTTAAGAAAAGTTGGGGGATCATGCACCTTTACCACCAATTAATCAATTTAGATCGGCCAAAATGCACTCAATTGTTATACCAATTTAATTTCCACTAGTTCAAAAGGTTGACAATTCTTCCGACAGTAGCATTAGAAGTGATTTTTTTTTCTAATCCTGCATCATTATCTTCATAATTATACTACAATATAATTACCAATCCATAGGCTCCCCAGAGTATTAGAGCCAACCTCCATCTCCATCTTCTTCTCGGGAATGCTCTTAGAGTCATTATGTCTCTTGTTGAAGCCTAGGATACATCCGAAATTTCAACGGCGATATTTCCTTGTTGCTTAAAAGTACCTTTTAGTGCATAGAAAACACTAATTAGGCTTGGGAACACCTGTTAGCCGTGTGGTCAACATAATCAAATGGATCGACAAAGACTCACCATTGTACTCTGGACCAATATTGGTCTTACTTATTACATACTCTCCTTTATGTCCATCCTCTAATCTTACGAAGAGAGAGCATGCTGTTTATACACCTTTGCAAGCCTTTTGGAGAGCTGCAGCCTCTTCAATGGGAGAGGGCTGATCCGGAGCAACTAGGGAAGCCATTTCTTTTTCCCTATTAAGGATAAACATGCACTTTTATTGCACTTTATTTATGGATACAACATTTCGATAGAAAATAATAAACCGAAACTAAACTTGACATTTCACAACGTAATCACATCTTTCCCCTTCTGTGCTCGAACAGTCTCTGGTAAAAAAGAACAGGAAGAAGTAGTGAGACTGAGAAGAGAATGAGATGCTCTGAAATCACATCTCTGTACAAGAGAAGGCTTAGAAATGGCGTGAAGGGGCTGAAAGAGAAGGCTGTCGTTTTCTGGGACAATCTTCTCTTTTATCTGCAATCGAGGAGGCTCCTTATTTTAAGTTGCTGTTGGCGTTTTGTTATGCTTATGCTGGTGCTCAGATTTCCAATAACTTTTCCGATTGGATTTTTGTACTTGAGATATGCTGCGGATCCCAAGACCTCATGGAGTTGGTGTGAGCCACATGTTAAAGATGAAGAGGTACCTGCAACTTTGCCTTGACTTTTTATGGATGTGTTGTACAGTGTGCTGAAGCACTTCTTCGTGTTGGGATGTTATGTTCATTAAATGCAAAATGGAAACACGGGCAACTTCAGCCATTCTTATCTATTGGAAAGAGTGTTATTAAAAGATGTCATAGTTTTAATGTTAAACAATCAAATTCACTAGTAAAAAACAAATGAATCTCTTTATTCTTAAATTAATCCTTTTAACTATCTGCTTCTTGAGAATGTTTTGGGAAACGTTGTTATACTAGTCACGTGTTGCAACAAAAATGAACCGGAGGAATGAAGGTTTTATGAGTGTTTAGAAAGCCTCCAAACAAAAATATGGAAAAATGTATATTACGAGCTGCCCCTGAATTTAATATTAACCAACATTCATGTAAAAACTAGAAAGCACGCACATGCAAATTAGCTTTTGTCTTACTCTCCTGTCAATAAGTTTTGCATATGCCAGTACTTTTGCGTTTCTTTATATGGTTCTCTTTTATATTTACCTTCTCTTTAGGGTAGTCTTTACTGGTGCATCTTATGAAAGCAGTCTCTCATTTAATTTTTGCTTTATCTAGAGCTAAGACCTGTGCCTTTCTATGTTTGTGTGATCTCTTTCCTCTGGGAAATCATTGATCTGTGCCTTTCCACTTGGTATTTTTGGCAAGGGTGTTCAACTTTATGATGTGTTTGACTGAGCAACGTTATTGGTAATAATTGTACATTTCCCATCGTATCAAGATAGCTAATGCTTTTACTCTCTCTCTCTCTCATATATTGATATTTTAATTTTGAGTCTAAAGCTATATCATGCAGCTAAATTGTTTTTCGTTTTACTGCAGTACTATTTTGATACTCTTTTTCCTACCTGTCCCAGTTCTGCTCAGATTGTTGCTAATTTTGGAAAGGATCCCTAGAGGGAATAGTGAAGGTGAAGAAGTAATTAGACTTGGAGAATCAACGAGGAAGTAGAAAGAATGCATTTGGACCGTCGGGAAGGATAATCTTGCTAATGGATCTAGAGCAAACAGTTCCCATTGATTTATTTTGTTCTCTCAGTCTTTCCAGATGGTAGGTTGAGCTGTAAGCGCACATACACTCACCGTTGAAAGAGTTAAAAATTGCGTTTTTAGTATAATTAGTCTCTGGTTTCTTTGGCTAAGTTTTGCGTTGAGTTATGTTATTTTATAACATTGGAAATGAATCTTCTTTACCAATGTCTCAGTGTTATAATTGAAGATGATATTTTGATTTACTTGCCTTGAGAAAGTAGCTTTTTCTTCTCATTCGAAAGTCGGCTACGGAAAGCCCTCAAGTGTAGTTCTAGAGTTGCGCGTTACAGTGCGGTTGAAAAAGTGGCTCAACATGTATTATTCACTGATATCATATGTTTCTTTTCCTCAAAAAGCTCGAGCCTTATGCTTTTGAACATAGCAAGGCGTTTAAATTGACAATCACAAGTCAAGAAGGCCTCTGATGTTTACCCAAATCTCAACTTTGGTTCGGCTGTTTCACCCCTCCTGACCCATTGCCTTGAAACAAAGCGCATTTGTAAGTGGTAGGCAAATCCGACATTACACTAGTGACGGATTGATCTTAATGGTGGTGAGTATTGTGTCTTTTCTGCTACCAGATTAGATTTTCTGGGTTATTGCACAATGATCTAAAGACTTTAGTGCGTGTAGATGCGTGGCGTGCTTTGAAGAACTGCTTTTGAACTTAATCAATCAACTGACAAATTCTTCGAACATATGTACATCAGTATATGCTAGAGAGCTTACCAACCAGGGAAGCAACACCTAAAAGACACGATTCCATAATAAGAATTCATGCTTCCCTTAATTAAAACCCAAAAAGCCTATCGACATCATCTTCTACGATAAAACGAGAGAAGCAATCTACTCTTTTTTCCTGTTCTCCAACTTGGTGATTTTTTCCAAAATGCTTCAGCCTCATCCCGGTGCTCTGGACAAGCTGACCACCTAGAAATCCTGGCACCACACCAGCACGCAGTGCGGGATGGATGGAGTGTGCGGTCAGCACCCATCCAAGCACCGAAACTCAAGAGTTGTCTGAGGTGTTGCCACAAGTGATCTATTGAAATCTCCCGTTCTCTCTCTCTCTCTCGTTTCAGATTTTGGCTTTTTTCTCTATGAATGCAAGTCTCCCGTTCTCTCTCTCTCGCTCTCTCTCTCTATCTCTCTCTCTCGTTTCAGATTTTGTCGCTTCTTGTGAAGCCCTGTCTAGCCCCTACCAACTCCCTTTCTATGTAAATCAATATGTCCCTCGAAGAAAGAAACATTACCTCTTTTCCAATCTTAGATTGCACGGCCAAAGATGCGATTTCCTTTATTTTTTAAACTATATTACATTGACCAAATTTTGCTTATTTTCTCCTATTTCCTCGAACGGCCGAAAAATGTGCCCAGGAAATGGTGGATATCAGTCAAGAAATCGTAATATTTATCGTCGAATATTTGGTGTTGACAAAAGACATGAATCTAATTGAAAGAAGAAATAAGTTGTAAAAAAAAAAAGGCATAATATTAATGTAATTTATCTTATACGTGCAAATAAAATTAGGCAGATTTTTACTTAAGAGTTGAGGTCAATGTCTAATTTTATCACAACTTAAGTGTCAACAAAAACTTACCTTAATTAATTGATCTAAACATTAAAAATAAGGGGAAAAAAGCAAGTATCTGATTTCCACTCATGCTATCTCGCAACCACGTAGGCAAAAGAAAAGAGTAGGAGTGAGCATCAATCCTGAATCGACACTCACCCCACTCACCTCTAGCTGCTCATGCCACTCGCCACTCAATGCTCACCTTGCTCACCATGCTTGTCTTACTCGCCGCTCAAGGCTCACTCCACTCACCTCTCTTCATTGAACTCGCTCATTGCATAGTAAATCAGAAGGAAACAAAATCCTAATTAGAAAACCTTTTTGCTCGTGAGTAATGCTTGCCTCATGGCTCAATGAGCAGTCCTAATCATTTTTATGATTTCTTGCTTTTAGCAAGTGTGAAATTTTTATTGTTGCCTTATTTTAAATTTGTTGAATATGAATTAGTATTTATAGTTTGCCATTTCAGTGAATACAAAAAATGAAACAATTTTTTTTTTGGTTGATCCCGAGTTGACCCTAGGACTGGACCAAACCCATTTGATTTGTTTGGTCCTCGGTCCTAGGCTTAATAGGGTCGGTTCTTGATCCTAAACATTGAGAACCGATACTATGCGAGTTGATCCTAGGGTTAGGGGTGGACCGGCTCAATCCAAAACCATGCTTACCCCAAGAAAAGAGTTGTATGCTAATTGATCAAACTCCAAATTTACAACCTTGAGTTATCATCTACCCTTCGCAAAGTCAAAGCCGAAAACATGTAGATCATGTGCATCGAAAGAGAATGGAATAGTTAGTGTTGAATGATGCTCTCCGAGCACCATACAAATGATAATGGGGGGTTTTATTTCACGAAAAAAAATTAAATGTAATACCTCTTGAAAATAAATTTATGAAAATAGGACGAAGGGAAATATTTTGTTTGACAATATTTTAGATATACATTATTCTTCATAATCAGAAAATTTTTCCTTTGGTTAATCTTTCTAGATGATACAAAGATAATCATATTGACAAAAAAAATTCGTAATCATTTATTTTCCCTAAAACAAATTATATCCAGGTTAAATTGGACATTGGAGGCGATTATCGGGCTGGTCTGTGCTAAAATTACTAAATGTGAAGATGGGCTTAGAAACAAAAGAAAATATCATGATATGGTAGGAAAACTGAAACAGGGTTCACGGACTCAATATTTTATTAATGTTGCAGTTAGGTTATTTTAGTCCTTTTCATTTAAAAGCTGTGTTCCCAGTCTTTTGTGCTGTGATTATAGCTGTACTCTGTCCTCATGATCACCATCGTCGTGACAAAATAATGACAACACCGCCACCCACCGAAATAATAAGGCGGGAGAGGAGTCGGAGGCAGAGAAACAATTTCAAAGTTCTAGAATTACTTTGTGCTTCTGCAATTTTCATGCATATGAACCTCCATCAGTTAAGCATCTTAATGGTTGTCACTTGTATGTCTACAAAGGTTCGCTGAATATTTCGTGCTCATTTAAAGAATCTATGTTGTAATGCGAACCATGCAGTTCTAATCATTTTTACTTTTAGATGGCAAATGGCACGGTTCAGTGAAATTCCTTGGCAATATTGAGATGACATTTAAATAAGCCATGACTGAAAGATTTTTGGCAAATATTCTAGCTATTTCCCATTTGTGAAAGTTTTGCTTTTGTAGGGTGAGTTATAGAGTGGTTCCATCATTTACCATCAAAGAAATTAGATGGACTCATTTTGGCAACCGGAACATAGTACTTGAAATATTTATTAGCCAAAAGTGGCACAAAGCTAAATCCTTTAAGATAAAAAAAATGAAAAAAAGAATCTTATCTGTTGGCACAGTATTAAACACCTATAGGGAGAAAGTTAACGTAAGACATAGTATTTCATATGCTTCACCTTTATTTTTGGTTTCGTGCTTTGTACTAAGATTAATTAGTAAAATGTCATGCACAATTTCCAAAAGGGAAATGAAAATTTTAATTGAACTCAAAGACTAATAATTACATGACTGTATTGCTAGTTGTGTGATGGAATTCAAATTTATAGTGATGGTACGCTTCACAATGGCAAATGAAGAATCATAGCCTAAAGAGCGAAATAAGATATTGTGCAAATTTGAACTTTTAGGGTAAAATATGAGGAAATTTATAAAAAAGACTCGAGTGAGGATATTTATGCATAAATGTCACTGTAGCTTAATAAATGATTATGCTGTTTTCTATATATTAGATGACAACAATATAAAATGACACAAGCCTTGGAATTCTAATCAAAGTAATATTAAGCAGGATAATATTTTCATAGCTCACAGGAGGATTGGCCATGATAGAGCAAATAATATTTTTTTTTGGGTTTAATTATGGATAATCTTTGGTAAATAACGTTCCCCATGATCCTTTAAGAAGACCATGTTTGAATGTTTTGTTTCCAAAGATGGACCGGCGAATGGAGCTCGCGGACAATAGTGGCCAGTGGCTCGTGGGGCTCGACAGTGAGGTGCTCAGGGCCATTGAGGCAAGGACCAGCAGTGAACAACAATCGGTCACGGCAGGAACTTGCTAGTATAGTTACCGAATTCACCAACAGATTTTGCAAAACAAGAAGAAGAGAAACCGAAGGGGATCAAATTCAATTGTTCTGGCGCGGTAGATCGCTGGAGCTGCTGGAACTCGTTGGACGACTGGAAATCGTGATGTGTACGGGGCAGAGCAGCAGGATGAACGAAGGTGGAGTGATGTGTACGAAGGCAACCACAGAGAGAGAGAGAGAGAGAGAGAGAGAGAGAGAGGAGCCCCTGCTTTGCATCTCTTTTGGCTTTTTTTCTTTTTGAATGCAAGTCTCTTTCTTTCTCTCCTTTCAAATGTTGTAGCTTCTGGTGAAGCCATGTCCAGTCCCTATCGACGCCCTTTTATATGTAAAATCAATGGACCCCTCGAGGAAAGAAACATTATCTCTTTCCTCTTTCCAATGATAGATTGCATGGCCGAAGATGCAATTTCCTTTATTATTATTTTTAACTATTTTCCATTGACCAAGTCTTGCTTGTTTCCACTTATTTCCTCAAACAGCCGAAAAATAGTGCAACCAGAAATATGTGGATATCAGATCAAGAAAGATATTTTCGCACATATGCACCAAATATATGGCAAAGTAATATAGGTTTTCTTACAAGATTTCTCATTCCTATCAAGCCAGTGATAATTTCCTTTTTACTTTGAAACTTCTCTGCTCATTCCAAAGATTGTGATCCGCACGTTTTATGTGCGGATCAACTCCTTTCATCTATTGTATAATTGAAACAAGCACCAAATTAAGTTTAATTGTGTCATCACAAATAGGTTGAGCTATTGAATAATTGAAATAGATGATACATGTTGTATGTGCGGATCAACTTCTTTTATCTATTGAATAATTGAAACAAAAATTCAGATACATACATTTGTTGGGTAAGCTAATATATTGTTTGCATCATAGAATATGTTCTTACGCACTTCAATTTGTGCATGTTTAAAAATGTTCTTAAGTGTTCAAATATGAGAGGTCAATTTCTCAGACTTATTATGTCTCACTCACACACACACACACACTTTGTGTCATGTTTGCACTTTTAAATTGAGGTTTCCCATTTAGGATGGACATATACTTGATACTACAATAACATAATAATGCAATCCATCAATTTGATTATCAGTGAACATTGGCCATTTTTTTTTAATAAAATTTGTAAATTTGGGATCCATGCTGTTGGCAACCAAAAACTCCACCTTATTGATCATGGCGTGTTGATGAATTTCCTCTCGATTATTATGAATGGTAAGGCAATTTAGCCAAAAATATGATATAGGCTTTTTATGAAAAGATTATGATAACCGTTATTTTTCAAAAAAAAAAGCCAAAAAATTTCTTTCTTTATTTAGATTCACTTTGCTTGATTTCTTGTAAACCGGATCAGAATCTCATCCAGTTATTCTCAGTTTGTAAAACAAATTAGTGATTTGAGATCTTCCGTCACTTCGCTCTTCCCATAGCAATTAGCAAATACCCTCATAGGCATAAAATCCAGAGGAGCCTTTTTGTGAGGAGATTAGGTAGGAGGACTGGCCGTGGTATGTTGCAAATGGTACTAGTATATAGGAGCAAAACCTTTCAATGGTCTACCTTTCCGGATGATAAGTGTGTTTGCCAACATACCATCAAAGAGTGAGCAATCGCTCGTTGCAGTGCCAAGAAATGGCGTCAGAGGGCTGAAAGAGAGGGCTGTCGTTTTCTGGAACAATCTTCTCTTTATCTGTTATTGAGGGGGCTCTTTATTTTATGTTGCTGTTAGCCTTTTGTTATGAAGCTGGTACTCACATTTCCAGAAACTTGCCAGATAGGATTTTTGTACTTGAGATATGCTGCGGATCCTTAGACCTCGTGGAGTAGGTGTGAGCCATATGTTAAAGATGAAGAGGTACCTCCAACTTTGCCTTGGTTTTTTATGGATGTGTTGTACAGTACGCTGAGCACTTTTTCGTGTTGGGATGTTATGTTCATTAAATGCAAAATGGAAACATGGACAACTTCAGCCATTCTTAACTGTTGGAAAGAGTGTTATTAAAAGATGTTATAGTTTTAATGTTAAACAATCAAATTTTCCTGTAATAAAAAAAAATGACTCTTTATTCTTAAATTTACCTTTTTGACTATCTGCTTCCTCAGAATGTTTTAAGAAACATTGTTATATTGGTCACATGTTGCAACGAAGGTGAACCGGGGGAATGAAGGTTTTATGAGCGTTTAGTCGAAACAAAAATATGAGAAAAATGTATATCACGAGCTGCCTTTTGAATTAAATATTTCACATCCATGCATGCGTCGGGAACCCAATCATGTAAAAACTAAAAAGCACCCACATGCAAATTAGCTTTTGTCTTACACGGGTGGCCAATGGAAAGGATTCCTAGGGGGAATAGCGAAGGTGAAGGAGTATTCAACTTAAAAGAAGAATAAAAATCATACGGACCCTCGGGAAGGATAATCTATTTGATGCATCTCAAGCAAACAATTTGCACACGCAGTTGCATTGAAAAAATTAAAAATTGCGTCATGAGTAATCAGTCTTTGGTTTCTGTGGCTGAGTTTTGCATTTAGCTCAGCAGCATCCTTAACAATGGAAATGAATCTTGTTCATCAATTAGTGTTTAATTGAAGATGATATTTCGATTTACTTGCCTCGTTGCAGCTATCGCGACAACATTGGCAAAACTTGCTCTAATGGATTGATTTTTTTTTTTTTGGTCGAAATAGGAAGCTTATATTGATCATCCCATATTTGAGAAGCCCGAAAGGTGGGCGTCAGTACAAAGCAAATTCCAAAGACATAGGGGGGGGATTGAACCCAGTTCAGTGGTAAACAATTAACGCGATGGTTTTTTGCTACCCAATTTACGGCGGTGTTGGTCTCGCGAGGAGAGAAAATAACCTGAGGAGTTGCTTACATTTTTTCCTTATGAAAGAATCGGGAAAAATGGTCCATTCTTTCATTGTCGATCGTAGCCAGGTGTTAAAATTGATAATCATCGGTTACGAAGTGCTTATGGTTTAAAAGTTTTCATCGTCGTCTCACTGATGTTCCTGTACAATTGGCCAGTCAATCAATCATTCCATAAGGAGAAGTCATGTCAAATGCAACGGAGAAGATTGAAAGCAAACCATAAAATTCCATCCGCACTGCTTCACTAAAGTCAAAACATAATTAATCCACCTCCTCCAAGTCATTCTTCACTAAAATGAAAACATAAAAACACTTAGAAGTAGACCGGGTGCCTGAGTTCGCCACGAGGCAACTCACATGAAACTACATTGACAACAATGGTGAACGCTAAGAAGGATAACCCGGCCAGAGGGCCAAGGTGCAGTATAGTCTTATTACCCTCCCAAGGCCAACGCTTGGTGGCAACTGTGGGAAATGGAGCCTCTTCAAATGATATTCCATGGTCAGATGCTCCATATATCTTCTCTTCAGACTCAAAATGAGGTTGTAGAAGCTAACCACATGACCTATTGAGACACATGACCTATTGAGACGAAGACCATGAGTCCCATGCCCATCCACCTTCCGAGTAGCGAAGTGTGGATGGCTTCGCAAGTCCCAGCACAAGTGCCAGGACAGTTATACCTTCACATAGGGCAGGTTGGATGGGTAGGGAAGTGTGGATGGCTTCACATGTAGTGCAGGTTGGATGGAGATGTTGTCAGTATGCATCCAAGCGTGGAAACTCAAGAGTTGTCCGAGGTGTTGCCACAAGCGATCTATTGAAGTCTCCAAAAAGTCATCTTCGTTTGGATTTCTTCCCTCTCGGAAGAAAGTGCTTCAGTGGCCATTGGTGAAATTGAGAAGAACGACAAGAGGCTGAGGAGTAAAGGAGGAGCTGGATGGAGAGGGTCGGAGGTTAGGAGAGAAAAATAAGGAGTGAGTGACTCTGAGCATTGAGGAGGAGAGAATGAAAACGGAGAGACGCTAGAGAGACTATTGCAATACCGAGCATAAGGACAGACAGCTAGGACATTGTCTAGTTTTAATTCTCTCTCATGTCCTTTATTTTTTTTATATTTCGGTTATACAGTCTCGTTTTATCTTCAAATCAATCACAACATGTAAATTTATGCCTTAGAGCACAAATTCTTTTCACAGCTGGAGAAAAAGGAGAGACGCTAGAGAGACCATTGCAATACTGAGCATAAGGACAGACAGCTAGGACATTGTCTAAGAAGTCGTGGATATTAGATCCAGAAATCGTAATATGATAAATACATTGAATATTTGGCATTGGCAGAAGTAGTAGTGGCAGAAGACATGAATTCAATTGAAAAAAAAATGGAGTTGCAGAAAAAAGACTTAATATTAAAGGAGTATTTGAAAAGTTAGGTGTTTTTTTTTTTTTTGGTAAAGGTAAGTAGTATATATGAAAATCAACCATGAACCGTATAATAGGGTGAGGCTCAGACCCAACACGCACTCAACAAGACTACATGTTTGTGGAGTGTGGGGGGGCCAAGGTCACAAAAAAACAATCTAGAGACAACCTGGAGAGAATGCAGGAGTAGTCATACTTCTCTCTCCCTCATGCTAACCAAAAATATTGGGATCAATGCCCCCAATTACTTTGTAGACATCTATTCGTTGGAGTATCAACCACCACATTAAAAGCCAAGGCTTTGTCATTGACCGCTCTGGTAATGTATTGCTTCATCGATGGCAAGGAGAGGTTGGAAGACCTGAAAGTGATATCGTTCCTGGTTTTCCAAATTCCATAACACAGTACACCAAAGGAAAATCTGGCCATGTCCTCATAGAACCCCATGCCCGAGAGGGTATAATTAGCCCACATGATATTCTCTATCCAAGACCGATTAGTCCAGGGAAGATTACACTTTGTAATCCAAAAATTAGCGAGGGAGTTGGATACGTGACAATCAAAAAACAGATGATCAATAGAATCAGGCCTTAGGTTGCATAGTGCGCAGTGAGCTGAAGTCAACCTGCCATGTGACATAAGAGATACCTGAGTCGGAAGTCTACTCCGAGAGATAATCCATAGGAGGAATTGGTGCTGAGAAAAGTTAGGTGTTGCTCTATGTGTAAATGAATATTAAAAACTTAATTAGAATAAATTTAAGCAATACAAAAAACATTAATTACGTATTTTTTATAGAGGAAAAACAATTTGCCGATTTGATGAACGGATAATTATAGATAACTATGAACAAGAAAACATTTTGATATTTATTTTGGATAATTACACGTTACCAATCATGTATCAGAAAATTGAGAGTCCTTTACTTTAAATTTTAAAATATTCAGTGAAATAAAACACTGAAGATAATTGCTATCGTAATCAACAAAGATAATTCCTACTAATTTATAATTGATGAGATTAAACTTAAACTAAGGATTATAATAATATTTGGATTTATAAGGAGTTTCAGTGTCAAACGGATTACTATAAGTCTTCAAAAATTCTCGCAATCAAGCATACTTTTGTCAATATTCATAATCTATAAAAAATGAAACAAAAAACAACATTAAAGTTAACTACCATTTAAAAAAAGTTATGAAAAAAAAATTTGTGACTAGGTTTTCCTTCACCAAGTTCCTCGTTATTTGATGTTTCTAGAAATTTTTGGGCATGTATCTTACTTTTTCAGTTGTCGACCAGAAAAGAGATCTTATTTTTTAGGCTTCAGCTTCCTTATCTTTGTTGAAATATTCTGAAGTTTTTGGTCAACAATCAGATTTGAATATAATTAATCCCCTCCTACAATTCATTCATAAAAACACCTACTACATTTCATTCATGAAAACACCTAAAAACACAAGACTCCTACATCTCATTCATAAAACATCTAAAACATAAAAAAAACACCTTAAAAATAAAAACACAAGACTCCTGCAACTAACATCTAAAACATAAAAATACAAACACACAGAAACACCCAACTCATTCATCAACTAAACGTGGTGGGCTTTATCTTTGAGCTTGCCACAAGGCAATTCAGCGGATACTATGCCCATAACAAAACATAGGGTGGGTTTGTTTCAATGAAAATAGTTTCCCGGAAAGTGTTTTCCGGACTTTCTGCTATTTGTTTTTCCAAAAACGATTTGGTTAATGGAAAATACTTTCCAGTCAACATAAATATCATGTATTGTTTTAGGAAAATGAATTCATGTGCATAGGAAGGGGAAAACACTTTCCCTCTTTATCAAGTCTTTAAGTTCTTCCATTTTTATTAGGTCATCTTTATCCTTTCTTTTACTTTCCAAAATCTAACCTTTTTTTTACACTAGTGTAAATAAAATTGTTAATTTAAATGTTATTCAATCATTTTCCAAATGCAATCCAAATGCCTGAAAATATTTTCAATCACATATCATCAAACACAAGAAAACTAATCATTTGATTTCCTGTAAAATATTTTCCAAAAATGGTACGATTTCCGCGAAACAAACGTACCCTTAAAGCTAAGTAATTTACCATGGTCATAAGGACCAATGCGCTGTATAGCTTTTTCTTCCACTGGAGATTAACAGGTACTGCATGTGCCTCATCTTGCCTCGCCAACTGATGCTCCGCCATCTCCAGCTCTATATATGCCCTCTTCAGCCCCATAATCAGGCTGAAGAGGCTTACTGTATGACATATTACAATGTATAATACAAACACGACGCCTAGCCACGCCTGACTGCATCGAAGCTTGGATGGATTAATCAATTTTAACGCAAGGGCTAATATGCCTACAAATATACCCGTCATGTAACTCCATCTACTCCATAATTGATCGATGCCTTTCTCCATATTATACACGTGCTCCACAAGGGCGCGTCGTGCTGCCCGGACTTCATCAGCGACCCGTTGTGCTACCTGGGCTTCATTAGCGACCCGTTGTGCTACCTGGGCTTCATCAGCAGCCCATCGTGCTGCCTGGGCTTCCTCCTCAACCTGACCTCCGTGGGCGACGACTTGTCCCATGTGTCATCTGTTTTTCATTAAACATTTCCAGATCTCACTTGTTTGGGATTGAGTTCGCACCAAAAGTAACATACAAGATATAGGAAACATTCTTGATCAAGTCAGAGACAAGAAAATCACATTTATCACGAACTCGAATGATACTAAGAAATCTCGGTCATAACAAATCAGCTCAGATTTCGTTTTGACATTTTAACAAACAGTTGGTGTACACTACTGAAACGAGCGGCTTCTGGTTCAACTGAGACTCTTACACAGGTTTACGTTCCTAGTCAAGCATACCAGAACACATAGCAGCATAAATAGAGGGCTAATGGGGCCGAAGGTCGCGCGAACTAGTCGACCGCGAGCTCTGGCCCGACCGCCATCTCTAGCTCTATATATGCCCTCTTCAGCCCCATAATCAGGCTGAAGAGGCTTACTGTATGACATATTACAATGTATAATACAAACACGACGCCTAGCCACGCCTGACTGCATCGAAGCTTGGATGGATTAATCAATTTTAACCCAAGGGCTAATATGCCTACAAATATACCCGTCATGTAACTCCATCTACTCCATAATTGATCGATGCCTTTCTCCATATTATACACGCGCTCCACAAGGGCGCGTCGTGCTGCCCGGGCTTCATCAGCGACCCGTTGTGCTACCTGGGCTTCATTAGCGAACCGTTGTGCTACCTGGGCTTCATCAGCAGCCCATCGTGCTGCCTGGGCTTCCTCCTCAACCTGACCTCCGTGGGCGACGACTTGTCCCATGTGTCCTCTGTTTTTCATTAAACATTTCCAGATCTCACTTGTTTGGGATTGAGTTCGGACCAAAAGTAACATACAAGATATAGGAAACATTCTTGATCAAGTCAGAGACAAGAAAATAGCATTTATCATGAACTCGAATGATACTAAGAAATCTCGGTCATAACAAACTAGCTCAGATTTCGTTCTGACATTTTAACAAACAGTTGGTGTACACTACTAAAACGAGCGGCTTCTGGTTCAACTGAGACTCTTACACAGGTTTAGGTTCCTAGTCAAGCATACCAGAACACATAGCAGCATAAATAGAGGGCTAATGGGGCCGAAGGTCGCGCGAACTAGTCGACCGCGAGCTCTGGCCCGACCGCCATCTCCAGCTCTATATATGCCCTCTTCAGCCCCATAATCAGGCTGAAGAGGCTTACTGTATGACATATTACAATGTATAATACAAACACGACGCCTAGCCACGCCTGACTGCATCGAAGCTTGGATGGATTAATCAATTTTAACCCAAGGGCTAATATGCCTACAAATATACCCGTCATGTAACTCCATCTACTCCATAATTGATCGATGCCTTTCTCCATATTATACACGCGCTCCACAAGGGCGCGTCGTCTTTGCCCGGACTTCATCGGCCGACCCGTTGTGCTGCCCGGGCTTCATCAGCGACCCGTTGTGCTACCTGGGCTTCATCAGCAGCCCATTGTGCTGCCTGGGCTTCCTCCTCAACCTGACCTTCGTGGGCGACGACTTGTCCCATGTGTCCTCTATTTTTCATTAAACATTTCCAGATCTCACTTGTTTGGGATTGAATTCGGACCAAAAGTAACATACAAGATATAGGAAACATTCTTGATCAAGTCAGAGACAAGAAAATAGCATTTATCACGAACTCAAATGATACTAAGAAATCTCGGTCATAACAAACTAGCTCAGATTTCGTTTTGACATTTTAACAAACAGTTGGTGTACACTACTGAAACGAGCGGCTTCTGGTTCAACTGAGACTCTTACACAGGTTTACGTTCCTAGTCAAGCATACCAGAACACATAGCAGCAGAAATAGAGGGCTAATGGGGCCGAAGGTCGCGCGAACTAGTAGACCGCGAGCTCTGGCCCGACCGCCATCTCCAGCTCTATATATGCCCTCTTCAGCCCTATAATCAGGCTGAAGAGGCTTACTGTATGACATATTACAATGTATAATACAAACACGACGCCTAGCCACGCCTGACTGCATCGAAGCTTGGATGGATTAATTCAATTTTAACCCAAGGGCTAATATGCCTACAAATATACCCGTCATGTAACTCCATCTACTCCATAATTGATCGATGCCTTTCTCCATATTATACACGCGCTCCACAAGGGCGCGTCGTCTTCCGCCGGGCTTCATCGGCGACCGTTGTGCTACCTGGGCTTCATCAGCGACCCGTTGTGCTACCTAGGCTTCATCAGCAGCCCATCGTGCTGCCTGGGCTTCCTCCTCAACCTGACCTCCGTGGGCGACGACTTGTCCCATGTGTCCTCTATTTTTCATTAAACATTTCCAGATCTCACTTGTTTGGGATTGAATTCGGACCAAAAGTAACATACAAGATATAGGAAACATTCTTGATCAAGTCAGAGACAAGAAAATAGCATTTATCACTAACTCAAATGATACTAAGAAATCTCGGTCATAACAAACTAGCTCAGATTTCGTTTTGACATTTTAACAAACAGTTGGTGTACACTACTGAAACGAGCGGCTTCTGGTTCAACTGAGACTCTTACACAGGTTTAGGTTCCTAGTCAAGCATACCAGAACACATAGCAGCATAATGAGAGGGCTAATGGGGCCGAAGGTCGCGCGAACTAGTCGACCGCGAGCTCTGGCCCGATGCTTCCCTGAAAACAGGGCACGCACGGTCAATAGAAGGCCTACCTAGTTCGGTCAAGGGCTGCGATGGATTGCGGCTAACGGACGGATCTCTAGGCTGCGACGGACTGCGGCTAACGGACGGATCGACAGCCAACTAACCCTTCGAGCTCGCTTTCTCTCTGGTTCTCTCTCACTCGCTCAAAATTCTCCCCCAACTCTCTATCTCTGAAAAAACCTGCTATCAAATGAGCGAGCCATCTCACTTTTAAGGGCGACCGATAGGCACACATGGC
The DNA here is from genome assembly GCA_014182895.1 of Angophora floribunda. Classification (NCBI taxonomy): domain Eukaryota; kingdom Viridiplantae; phylum Streptophyta; class Magnoliopsida; order Myrtales; family Myrtaceae; genus Angophora; species Angophora floribunda. Next base: position 14,684,428 of record CM024714.1, read on the forward strand.
TTCTGCCACCGCCAGCCCTCGCGATCTTCTGCCCGCAATCCTCCGTAGCACTTGTACCCTCTTTCTTTCTTCCAGAGGCGTGACCAGCGTGAGGAGGGAAGAAGACCCCCGCCTGGCCGAACCGAAATGAAGGGAGATGGACCAGCCCAGGAGCAAAGAAAAAGAAAGGAAAACAGGAAAGAGAGGCTAGCCCTCGCCTCGCCCCCATCTCTCTGTTCTTTTTTTTTTTTTTTTCATTTTCTTCTTTCTCTTTTTTTTTAAACTTTTTTTAATTAATTTTCCCTTTGTTGTTTTTTTTTTTTTTTTCAGTTCTATTACTATTAATGCAAATGCTTGTAATGTCTATATGCTATGTAATTTTAATGAAAATTGTTTTTGCCACGGATCAAATTTTAATCTCCAATTTTTTATGCAATGAATGAATAAATGGATAAACAAAATTTAAGTGTCAATAGGGGTTTACTTGCTTTTGTGCACATACATGGTCCTATATGTTTTCTTGCGCATAATAGCATTATAATCTACGGCATTGATCAAGGTATTAAGTTTCTTTCATGCATTTGATTGTATATGTCTTACCAACTCACTTACAATGGCACAAATTCTTTACTGGAGGCTGTTTACTCTTCAACACACTTGTTTTGACTGTTTAGGAGGAATTAGAATTGAAATTCTTATAATTCTTTTAGTTTGCTCTCTAGCTGTTTGAAGAAATGCCAATTAGGCTTTCTCATGGGAATGATGGATTAGATGGCTTGAGAGGGTGAGAATTGAGCTTGCGAACAATGTTTTTCATATATTGCTTCATGAAATTATAGCTATATGCTCTAAAAGTGGATCCATCGGTGAGATTGCTATTGTGTGTATATATGTGATGACCCTAATCTAGGTACTCATTGGCTCCCACCAACTCCATAAGGTGTCAGGATTCCCAGCATATCTCAGGTATAGAAATCCGATCTGCAATGAAGAGGGTGAGAATCGAGCTTGCGAACTATGTTTTTCATATATTGCTTCATGAAATTATAGCTATATGCTCTAAAAGTGGATCCGTCGGTGAGATTGCTATTTTGTGGGTATATACGTGATGACCCTAATCAAGGTACTCATTGGCCCCCACCAACTTCATAAGGTGTTAGGATTCCCAGCATATCTCAGGTATAGAAATCCGATCTACAATGATTTTGGAAATATGAGCACCGGCATAATTGTAACGAAAGGGTAACGACACCATATAATAGGCATCCCCTCGATTGCCGAAGAAAGAGCATTCTGACAACGTGCATGAAAATCTCATGTTGTTAGCCAACCAAATTCCATAATGCAGGCTAGTCCTCTTAAGTAATGTAGAAGGAAGAGTTGCGTCTGACTAAGGAGTATGGGCGCAAAAATTGAGAGGGCTTCTTGGAAAGCTCTAACTATGCTTTTTTTTTTTTTAGGGATAAGTATATATGAAGTACTAAAACTTATTGACAAAATACAATTTAGTTATAAAACATTCAAAAAGTACAATTAAGCCCTAAAACTTGTTGAAAGAATATGGGAAGAATGCAATGAAGACAAGGAAGAATGCAATGAAGACAAGGAAGAATTGACACGAGAAGAGAATTGTAGAAGGATTTTCTGTATTTCTTTTATATATTGAACAACGTATAGAAGCAACAATATATAGTGAAAGAAAGGACAATAAAGAAGGAAAGATTATATACTCTATTCTACGTATATCAAATCTAATCCTAACTTGACTTAATTATAATTGATATATTCTCGATATTTTCAGACATATCTTCCAACACTCTCCCTCAAGCTGGTGGCTTGTATATGTCCAAGACACCAAGCTTGCCCAAAAGATATGTATGCTGTCTTTGACATAAAGGTTTGGTGAATATATCCGCTGGCTGTTCAGTGGTTCTGATTCCTCTTGTTTCAATTATACCTTCTTGGATCTTCTCTCTGGTGAAATGGAAATCAACTTCTATGTGCTTCGTTCTTTCATGTAATACAGGATTCACCGCAAGCTTGAGCGCAGAATCATTGTCACAAAATAATAAGGTTGATCCATTAACTCGTATTCCAAGGTCCGAGAGTAATCCTCGTAGCCAAATTACTTCACAAACAGTTTTGGCCATGGATCGATATTCAGCTTCAGCGGATGATAAAGACACAGTGGACTGTTTCTTCGTTTTCCATGAAAGCAATGAGTCTCCAAGTTTAATGTAGAAACCGGAGATAGATCTTCGACTCATGGGGCAAGTTGCATAATCTGAGTCGCAATAAGCTGTCATTTCCATATTGCACTTGCGAGAAAGTAGAATCTCTAGTCCTGGGCATTTCTTCAAATACCTCACAACCTTCAAAGTTGCATTCATATGAGACTGTTTGGGATTATGCATGAATTGACTTAGGGTTTGAACTGCATAACAAATGTTCGGTCTGGTCATAGTGAGATAAATGAGTTTGCCAACTAATCGCTGATAAATTAATGGGTCCTTGAGCAATGGATCATTGATCTCAGATTTGAGCCCCACATCATATTTAACTGTAGTCAACTTCACATTTTGTTCAATGGGAATAACTGCTGGCTTACACCCTGACAGACCTGCTTCTGATATGATTTCCAATACATATTTTCGTTGGCTAAGAGATGTCCCTCGGTCTGAGCGAGCTATCTCAATTCCAAGAAAATATTTTGGTGACCCTAAGTCTTTAATGTGGAAAGTAGAATGCAAATATTTCTTGAGTTTTCTCACAACAGGTTCATCATTTCCCATAATGAGTATGTCATCAACACATATCATCAAGTAAATAGATGACATACCTTTGGTCCATGTGAAGAGAGCATACTCGTGTTTCGACTGTTTGAATCCTGTAGTAGTGAGTGCATTGGTGAACTTGGCGTACCATTGACGTGATGCCTGTTTGAGACCATATAAGGATTTACGGAGGCGACATACCTTAGACTCCCCCTATCTCCGTAAACCCGGTGGAAGCTCCATATAGATTTCTTCATCTAAGTCACCATGTAAGAATGCATTGTTGACATCCATTTGGTGTAGAGACAGGTCACGACATGCTGCAATTGATAAAAAAGTGCGGATCGTGACATCCTTCGCCACTGGAGAAAAAGTTTCACGACAAGAATTGTCGTGTACCCAAGGCCTATTGCTTCCCCTCTTTATGCATAGATAGAATGTCAAAGTGGGCGCAAGTATTTTCTCTTGTGACCTTCAAGGCACCTGTCTTATGTTATTATGTTTTTGTACACTTTTTTGGGCTAATGTATTTGTTGAATTATTTTTGGAGCCATTTTAAGAAAAAAAAAAAAAGGTAACATGAAGCAATTGCTAATGTTGTATTTCTAAAAGATTATAGCTTAGTCTTAGTGTTCAGTTTGGCTATTGAAAGCTTCTTTTGGTACAAATTGTGTAGTTTTTTTTTCTTAAACTCTTTACGAATTTCATAGGCATTCTAACCCCCCCTTAACCCCTACAGCAGGAGAAAATACTCACTCAACCAACTGTAAATTTAACCAATACATACAATTGTAGATTTTCCCAGTTGCATTCACATCCCTCAGCATCTAGCGCTAAGCACAGTAACTGCTTTTCTATTTAATTCCAAGTTGGAAGCTTCATATGCTGTACAGAATTAAGTAACTAGAGGGACTCTAATAAATTAGGAGGAGATTCGCCAAATGCTGTCTACGAAATGTGAGCAAATTCCATTCCTAGTTTTATTTTCGGGCAGACTTGATGTGTAAAAGCACGCTCTTGACATTGCCACTGATGATCCTCATAAGCAAAATCTGATCACCGGGAGAACACGCAGTGCTAAGGAATCCCAAAATGCATTAGAAATGGCATCGCTACACAGCATCAAGTCACGGACATCGCGCATTGAAAGAGCTTAGACATTACAAGCTACGGAAATGGAAAGGAAAATCCATGCCTAGAAGCCGTTGCGATTCAGCTGCTTCACAACAACGTCCATTTTGGAATCGGAGCCGTCAGGCACATTGCCAGGGACAACGCCACTGTAGACACAGCCAAACCCTCCCTCGCCGATCAGGAGAGCCCTGCTTAACTCTCCGGTGGACAACGCCACTGTAGACACAGCCAAACCCTCCCTCGCCAATCAGGAGAGCCCTGCTTAACTCTCCGGTGGCCGATTTGAGCTCGGCGAAGGAGAAGACCTGCATATCATTGGCGCAGTGCTAGGAGAGCAGCTCATAGAAGGCCACGAAGTCGCCGAAGTCCCTGGAATCGGAGTCCAACTTGGAGTGCTGGGTGTCGGCGGTGCTGGAGGCGACGCTGAAGGAGCAGGCCCACGACAGCTTGGAGGCCCGAGAGACGACGTCGTTCTCCTCATCCGTCTCTTGCCATTGGTGAATTGGAAGCACTTAATCTCCTCCCTCTCTCTCGCTTGCTCGCACTCGCAGTAGCAGGCACATGTTCGGGTCGACTTACTACAGCGGCTTCTACGTCGAAGAAGCTGAATCTGCGATTGAAACACCAAAAAATCAAGGCGAGAGAGAGGACCGAGAGGGATGCTGAGGGCGTCCAACTAATTGCTCTCTGAAGAAATTCCATGGCTAGAACACATACCAATAAGAAACACTAGCAAACTACACTAAGGATAGTTTCAAAACCAAGACAGCGAACAAGAGATACGGATATTTGAATATCATCACCATGGAGGTATCCTCATTCACAGGCAAGAAATTGACGCTAATGAAGAACGATCCATTAGCAAATGCAGAGATTCGAAGGAGAAGGAAGTCAAATTGGTAATTGTCCTTGAATGTTGATTCGCCCGGCCTATTCTAACTAGCATAAGCCCAAGTGAAAACTTCTCCAGTCCAGAAATTGAACATGATAATGAATCCTCTTACTATAATCCGAAAGCCAGTGGGTGTATCTCATAGAACAAACGAGTCATTGGGATTTGCAGGGTAAGATCATGACAAACTAAGTAGCCAATCAAGCAAATATATTAGACAACATAAGCAGATAAGCAGAAAGCAACGATTGTCGGCGAAATCCAGAAGGGAAGACCGACTTGCAAAGCTATAGCCTTGCGCTGAATCCTCCCACCCCAGTAATTCCCAACAAACTCGAACCACCTAACAAAACGATCAGCACACATCTAACAGAAGAGTAAAAAAAAAAGGAAACTACGATTGAAGCAAAGGTTGACATCAACTAAGCTCGCAAACCAAAGTCCGAACGACCGCCCCAAGTTCAAGAACGAATCGGCGAAGATCTCTGTCTTGTCCTATCCTAGTTCCGAAATCATCAAACGCAAGAATCAGGGACTAAACTCTAATGCAAAAACCAAGAAACCGGAGCATCTAACTGACACGGCCGGCGATAGAGAATCAAAAATTCCGTATCGTCTTGCGTACCTTCTTCGCGTCTTCTCCGATGAAGAGGGGTCGATCAAGAAAATCTAGAGAGCCTCTCGGGTTTGCTCAGGATGTCGAGGATGCAAAGTTCGCTCCTTTGACATTCAGATCGAAGCCTTAAATAGACAAATAAAGTATGAATTGGAAGAGGCGGCGGATTGGGTCGCGATGCAAAGTGGGGTCGCATGCAGAGAGGCGGAGAAAACTCCAGCTCAAGCAACGCGGGAGGCACGCAGCCCCGTCGGTTGCTCTCTTTTTCCGATTGTCAAGGATAAAGAAAACTAGGAATAAAGATGTCGGTTGGCCTATGCGGATGACCGGTTGGAGGGAAAAAATGAACTCAGCACCCTCATATCCCAACCAACAAGTAGATACGCTAATGAGAAGAGGCAAATAAAAAAAAATTACCAGCGCGCGGTCACACTTGCTTCCCGGCGAAATCGGTGACCTCCGCGGCGACCCTCCCACGACACCTTGGAGGCCGAGAGACGACGATGTCCTCCTCATCCCGTCTCTCGCCATTGGTGAATTGGAAGCGCTTAATCTCCTCCCTCTCTCTCGCTCGCTCGCACTCGCAGTGGTAGGCACATGTTCGGGTCGACTTACTACAGCGGCTTCTAAGTCGAAGAAGCTCAATCTGCGATTGAAACACCAAAAAATCAATCGGCCGAGAAGAAGGGAAGGCGAGAGAGAGGACCAAGAGGGATGCTGAGGGCGTCGACGCTACTCTTCAAGTGGTTGCAGAAATGGGATCCCCAAATCTCGGCCGCCCCAGCAGATTAATGCGCAGAGGAAAGTTGTGTCGGAGCAGAGACGGAGCGAGCGTCGCGTGGCGGCGGGGAATGGCCGCTTGACGAACGCCGGAGAAGTAACAACAGGCGCGGAGTCGCAAATGGGAGCGAAAGCAGGGATTTGTAATTTGTTTGAAAGTCTGGTCTTTTCTTCTTCGAAGGGAAAGAACGAAGAAGAAGAGAGAGAATATAATAAATGTCTGCAAACTCTAAAGAGAAGGGAGAGACAGCGCAAGGCTAGCTTGCAGGCTAGATGAGAGAGAAAGAGAATTAGTTTACGAATAGAAATTCCACCTTGGTGAGCAGACCCCACATTGCCACGTGGAGACATGTGTTGGATTTTGATTGGTCGGGGCGCACACTGACTTGGCGCGCCCAGCCCACCTAATATTTTCTCCATACTGCGGGCCTCTTCTCGTCCCAATCCTCTCCTTGCCACGTCTCTGTTCTTGTCGCGTAATGCGGGTCTCTCCTCATCCTAATTCTCTCCCTGCGCTCTTACACAGCCACCCATCTCTCCTTATATTCTCTTCACTTACTCTCTCTCCTACCTCGATCGCTCCACCCCGCTCCTCCTTGAGCCTCATCTATTTTCTTCGCTTACTCTAGCTTCTCTCCCACCACCTCCTCTAGCCTCTATTAGTTTCATTTTCATCCATTAGTAGGGGTGTAAACGGTTCGGTTCGGAAAAATTGAACCGAACCAAATCGATAAGGGATAATACTAAACCGAATGAAAACCATCCCGAACCGAACTGAAAATGCGGTTCGGAGTGGTTTTTCAGTTTTTCTATTTTTGCTTTATTTATTATGACCTAAATGAAGAAGAAATGATAATGAAGAGAGATTATTCACTTTTAATTAAGAATTCTGGTTTGGTTTGGTTAATTGAACCGAACTAAAAAGTTAATGGTTATTTTTTAGTTAACCAAACCGAAATCGAACTGAACCAATAATTCATAAAATTTCGGTTCAATTCGGTTTTCAGAACCCCTATCCAACATGGCTTTTGAAGGGCCTCAAGTCGATATGGAACTAGAAAAGATGGAGAAAGAATTTATGGAAGACTCTATCGAGATGATATGACAATAGCTGATCTAGCTACTGGCTTTTCACTTAGTTGCGTTGGGATGTGTTCTGGCAATTGTGTCTTTGGCCGATCTGCAATACAAGGCAGTATGGATGCCATTGCTCCTCATCGTGATGATCGTCACCTTCCATTTAGTTCCCTTTGTTATGTTGCTGAGATTTATACGAGTTTTATTTTAGTTAATTGAAATTTTAATTTATCAGTCCTAAGCATCGTACTATTTCAAGGTATGACATCTGATGTCATTTTCTTCAAAGGGATTGTAACTAATAGGAGTGTCAAGAACCAAACCAAAATAAAAAGTGAACCGAAATGTTGTGCATTTTTTTTTCGGTTCGGTTTCGGTTTCAGTTAACCGAAAAATAACTATTAACTTTTAAGTTCGGTTCGATTTTTGGTTCGATTCGGTTAACCGATCAAAACCATAATTCTTAATTAAAAGTGAACAATCTTGTTGACACTCGAATTTTTGTTTATTTTGTTTTAAATTCCCATTTATTTTGCATATATAAATATATAATAATTTCTAGAAAAGATAAAAAAAATCAAAATAAAAAAAATCGGGCTGGGCCGGACTTCCGACCCACTCCTTTTTTGACAAATTTTCCGCCCAAAATACAATCTCTCTCGGGCCTTTTTTCTCTTCAGCCCGTTTCCCTTTCGTGTGCTTTCCTTGGTCCGTTTAGCTTGTAATTTGGAAGCCCACATAAACAGTTTAAGCCCAAGAAGAGCAGCAACAGGCAATGGAAAAGCCCAGCCCCTCTCTTCCCTGGTTTTTGGACAGAAAACGCAGAGGGGACGGGCACACAGGAGAGAAAGAAGAGGAGCAGAACAGGGGAGAGGGCAACGACGCCGCACAGACGCGACCCCCCACCGTGGCGACGTCGGCCGCGTGACGCCAGCAAGGGAATCTCCCCTTGCTGCGCGGTCACATGGCGAAAAGCGGGAGGAGGAGAGCTCGACGGAGCAGCGACTAAGGATCGCCGGGGAAGGGCAGCTCGAGCGAGAATAGGGCGACGATTCTCAGATCTGAGCAGAGAGAAGCAGCGAGCCAGAAGCAGATCTGAGCAGCAAGGAAGAGGAGAAGGAAACCGAGGGCCGTTCGGATACAATTCCCCTCCGACGGCGGCGACGATTTTCAAAAAAAAAAAAAAAAAACGCGGCGTAGGAGCCGCGAAGGAGGGAAGAGAAGGCACACGCACAGAAAAAAAAGGCAGCGGGGGGAGCAGAACGGAGGGGGGAGAGGGCAACGACGCCGCTCGTACGACCCCCCACCGCGGAGACAGCAATGAGGCCATCCGGACGCGACCTCCTCCTCCAGCGGCCCGAGGGCGGCTCCATCGGCGTCGATCTCCTCCCCGGCCTCCCTCGCGGCTCGGATCTCCCCAGATTCGGTCGCTCTTAGGCGAGTCCGAACAGGCCTTTTCCTCGCTCTCGGTGTGTTTTTCTCCCTCCCTCTCTCTTTGGGTCTCGCGGTGAGTACGGCTCGCGGGTGGTGCGAGTTTCGGGGGACGGATTTCATGGTCCTCGAGCTGTTCCGAAGCAGGAGCCTTGAGGTGGGTTCGCCTGTCGATTAGGGCCTGATTTGTCATGTGGGTAGCTCTCAATTGGAAACATGGATGCGTCTGTGGTCTGTTTCTCGACTTCGGGGGCAGGAGCGAAGCTGATTAGGTGAACTTCTCTTGTGGGGCTTTTGTGGGTTTTGTTTTTCTTGAGCCGTAGTTTCTTTGTATGGTTGAGGAATTTTTGAAGATCTCGGGCGGTGACCGGAGATGGACGCTAGAGTCGAGGCGCACGCGCATCATTTCTATGGGCTGCCTCCGGCCGACTTGCATGCTTTGGGGAAGAAGAGTTTGGAATGGGATTTGAACGATTGGAAGTGGGACAGCGATCTGTCCGTCGCTAGGCCGCTGGATCCAGTTCACGGCTTGTTACTTTTGTCTCCGATTAGTCATATCTGTGCGAGCATTCATGAGCGAAAGTGCTGATTTTTCTTGCTGATTCTTTGGCCGGTGGGAGAATTGAGATAAAACGGTGATTTGAGGACACGCGCCTTCTGTTTGACGTATTGTTCGTGAGGTTGTACACCTGCGCTCGGTCTTTCGTGGAAGTCCATAAGCCAATGGCTTGTTTAAGCTTTTCTCTATCATGCTTGTGTTGGCAGGATTGGGTTTTGTGCATAGTTTGCTCATTGGAGTTGTCAGTTACGTGTTTGATTTGCAAGAGAATTACATGTTGAGAATCAGTGAAGGGTGATGGAGAGACGATGGATTTAGTTGGGACTTATACTCTCAATTTGAGCAAGCCCCATTTTGAGCTGTAGGAGCATAACCTGAAGGTGAGTCGAGTCAACTTGCGAGTCAGACTTGGCAGTCCAGAACATTGCCATGGTTGAAGTTGAAATGCTGGAATAAATGGTGTTCAGGATCAATCTGTTACTCTTATTGTTGCTGTATTGTCTTGAGCTCACATTCACGTTGAGGACATCAACCATTAATCTAAGTCTAACGCTTTCGATCTCTTGATTTTCCGTAGCCTCATATGCACATGTTGCTTGCTTTGTCTAAAGCTTGTCATTTCCTTTTCTTTTGATTTTTTGTCTTAGGAGAACCGGCAAAATGAAAACAGGGGCATTATTGCTGGGAATAAATTACCCATGAATCATTGCCACATCAATTTATATCCCGTTGATGGTCTTTTGGATCGGTGAGCGCGAGTGCAGCTCCCGCGCCCAGTCGGAGAGGTTCTCAATAACGGAGCTGCAGGCGGAGAACTTCCCAGCGCACTCCGAGGGGCTTCTGGCTGTGCATGAGGATCTGTCGTCGTTCAGATTGGGTTCCAGCGAGAATGCAGACGGTGTGTTTGATGTGAGGCTTAACTTGAGGGCGAAGAACAAGCACCAGAAGAGCTCTGTTCAAAATGGGAGTTCTGCGAGCATTTGTCGGATAGAGGCGCCTGAGGTTGAGAATTTGGGGATATTTAGGGAGACAATTGAGTTGATGTTCGAGGATGACATCGCAAAAAGGCTTATGAAGATTGGTGTATATCGCTCCATTGATATACTTGAGAGGAGGAAGAAGAGAAGCTGAGGAGCTTGTTCACAAGGGTTAACTTCAATAATGCGACAACTAAAGACATCTTGTCCAGACTTTATATGTTTGACTCGGAAGATTCCCAACAGAATTTAGCTAAACAGCTTGTTTTTTCAATTACCAAATGTGCTGATGCAAATGCAAGGAATGAGCTGAAGTCACTGGTAAAGGGCCTTTTTTTAAGCAAAAGTTCTGTCTATGTGAAGGAACATCCTGACCTCAACAAGGAGGATCTCTATGGTGTTTGCCAAGCTTGTCTTGATTCATTAGTCAGCTTGTTTGAGGAAGCCTTTTCCAGAGTTGGTGGCGTCGGTCTTTTCTGAGGGGCTCCGAGACTAATGCTATAGAGTCCAGGTAATTCTTATGACTCCCCCATTGTTTGTTTGCATGAAATGTTTCTTACTAGGCCCTGTCCGAAACATCTGGAGAGGAATAAGAAGATGGGCTTCGCTTCGGGCTTATGTGCGTCGTGGGCCCAAGTGAATGATTGGGCTGAGTTGGTCACGGGCTGGGATGACTGGGCCTAGGCTAGATGATTGGGCTGGAAATAGAAATAGAAATGGGCTGTTTTACTTCTTGTTTTTGTCATTAATGGGCCAATTTAAAAATTCCTTTTGACTGGGCCGTTCGGCTAGCCCGGTCTCCTTAGCCCAGCCCAGACCGATAGGGTCCGGGTCGGTTTAGTAGGGCCGGGTCTCCCGACCCGGTCCGAATCACTTTTTTTAATTAAAAAATATTAAAAAGTCCGAATATTCAAAAATTCAAAAGAAAAAGAAAATTCCTTTTAAATTTTAAGAAAAGCAAAAAAATCAAAACCTTGAGAACTTGTTTTGTTCAATTTTGGAAAATTCGAAAAATATTAAAAACATTAAAAAAATATAAAAAATTCATAAAAAATTCAGAAAAATCAGAAAATTGCAAAAAAATAAAATTAGAAAACCCTTAAAAAAGAAAAAAAAAAGACAAATTGAATAAGCCGGGCTCTACAATAGGTTATTCATGCACCTTCACCTTGTTTCTGAATGATATTTTATATACTATTTCCTTACCTTAGAATGGTTATGATAGATCTTAGTTTCTTTGAATACATTGTCGAAATCTCATTAATGCAATATCAAGTTAGGTACCGAAAATGCGTTAGTCGCATAACTAATGTAATCAAATCCCCGACTTTAGACTCTTTAGTTGCGTAAAAAGTAAGACACGCTCCCATGTCTTGCTTGGTTCCTAGTCGACATTGATATACTAGTGGCGACTCCTTATTTGAAATTTTATGAATATCTCAACGTTGTGCAGGATATGAGCTTAGGAGAGCCCGAGTTAATTAAAGGCCGTTGGTCCGAAATTAACAATATTCCTAAACTTATTATTTAGAAAATTTTATTTAGGTCGTGACAAATCTCTCTTCGTCATCATATTTTCTTCATTTATGTCCCAATAAGTAAAATAAAAATAGAAAAATCGTCTCAAACCGAACAATATGTTCGGTTTGGTTCGTATTCGATTCGGGATGGTTTCGATTTGGTTCGGTTCGATATTATTCCTTATCGATTTGATATTATTCCTTATCGATTCGATTCGATTTGATTTTTCAAAAAAATTAATGATTTATGGTTTTGTGTTAAAGAAATGGTTCGGTTTAAAAAAAAAGAACATCGATTTCAAGCTCAATATATTTCGTGGACTTCGGTCAGCGAAGACGAAAACAAATTTGAAAAATAGCTTTTAATATTTATTTATTATATTCAAACTTAGAGCATCAAGATCAATGCATATCATGTTCCCAAAAAAAGAAAAAAAGAGTTGTAATAATTAGAAAAACCTAGCATTTGTATTTAAAACCCTAAACCATATATACATCATCACAAACAAAACAAAATAGATGTAGAATCACTTTTTTCCTTTTCTCTTCCTCTTAAGTCGCGTTGCCATTCTACGCAAGACCACTACCAGGACAATAAGGCCATCTCAATAGTGAATGAGATGTAGAAGCATGTGGTAAGGATCACAAACATGATACATTCCTTAGGACCACCCTTCTTACGTTCACATGTCCGTCGGTTGTGTTTTTTCTATTTTAACATTTTCCAAGCTCATCAGTCACGAGTATCGATTGGGTTCGGGTTTTCTATTTTGGTTCGGTTTTTGGAACCTCTATCCATCATGGCTTCTGAAGGGCCTCTAGTTGATATGGAATTAGAGAAGATGTAGAAGGAATTTATGGAGGACTCCATCGATACGATATGGCAATTGTTGGAGTTGTTGGCTTTTCACTTAGCTGTGTTGGGATATGTTTTGGCAATCGCGTCTTTAGCCGATTTGCAATGCAAGGCAGTATGAATGCCATTACTCCTCATCGTGATGATCGTCACTTACTAGTTAGTTCCTTTCGTTATGCTGTTGAGATTTATACAAATTTTATTTTAACTAGTTGAAATTTTAATTTATCGATCATAAGTATCGCATTATTTCAAGATATGACCTTTGATGTCATTTTCTTCGAGGGGATTGTAACTAATAGGAGTGTCAAGAACCAAACCGAATTGTGCATTGTTTGTTCGATTTGATTAATCGAAAAATAACTATTAACTTTTTAGTTAGGTTTGGTTTTTGGCTCGATACGGCTAACTGATCCAAATTGGAATTGTTAATTAAAATTGAACAATCTCTCTTTATCATCATTTCTTCTTCATTTAGATCCCAATAAGTAAAGTAAAAATTGAAAAATCGTCTCGAACCAAATCGATTCGGTTTACTTTTAATTAATAATTTCGGTTTGGATTGGTTAATTGAATTGAATCAAAAACTAAACCGAGTTGAAAAGTTAATGATTGTTTTTGGTAATCGAATCGAACAAAAGACGTACAAAATTTTGGTTATTGACACTCTTATTAGTTACAATCCATTCGAAGAAAATAACATTAGAGGTCATATTTTGAAATAGGGCGATGCTTAGGACCGATAAATTAAAATTTCAACTAGCTAGAATAAAATTCGTATAAATCTCAGTAGCATAACAAATGGGACTGAATGGAAGGTGACGATCATCATGATGAGGAGCAATGACATCCATACTGTTTTGCATTGCAGATTGGTCGAAGATGCGATTACCAGAACACATTCCAGCGCAGTTAAGTGAAAAGCCAGCAGTTAATTCAGTTGCTGTCATATCGTATCGATGGAGTCATCCATAAATTCCTTCTCCATTTTCTCTAGTTCCATATTGAATGGACTTCCTTTAGAAGTCATGATTGATAGGGGTTCCGAAAATCGAATCAAAATAGAAAATCGAACCGAATCGATACTCGTAGCTAATGAGTTTAAAGAAGGCTGAGAGAGATAGAACACCACCGGCGGACATGGTGAACGTAAGAAGGGCAAGCCCCAGGGAATGCATCACGTTTGCGGTCCTCACCGCATGCTTCTACATCTCATTCGCTGTTGGGATGGCTTTATTGTCTTAGTGGTGGTCTTTTGTAGAAGGGCGTCGTCGTGGCTAAAGAGGAAAAGAAAAGGGAAAATAGTGATTCTGCATCTGTTTTGTTTGTTTGTGATGATGCAGATATGAGTTAGGGCTTTAAATGTAAATGTTAAATGTTAGATTTTTCTAGGTGTTTCTACTTTTTTTTTTTTGAATTGGTGATGGCAGAAGCCATGTGTGCTTGCCGATCGCCTTTAATAGCGAGAGGGCTCGCTCATTTGATAGCGGGTTTTTTCGGAGAGAGTTGGGGGAGAGTTTTGAGCGAGTGAGAAAGAACCAAAGAGAAAGCGAGCTCGAAGGGTTGGTTGGCTGTCGCCAGAGATCCGTTCATTAGCCGCCGATCCCGTCGCGACCCTTGGCCAGAACCGGGTAGGTCTGCGGCCGTGCGTGCCTGTTTTTCAGGGAAGCGTTGGGCCAAAGCTCGCGGTCGAACAATTCGCGCGACCTTCGGCCCTGTTAGCCCTCCATTTATTGTCATTTGTTCTGGTATGCTTGACTAGAAACCTAAACCTGTGTAAGAATCTCAATCGAACCACAAGCTGCTCGTTTCAATAGTGTACACAATTAGTTTGTTAAAATGTCAAAACGAAATCTGAACTGGTTTGTTATGGTTGAGATTTCTTGGTGTCATTTGAGTTCGTGATAAATGCGAGTTATTTGTCTCAAAGTCGATCAAGAATGTTTACTATATCTTGCATGTTACTCTTAGTTCGAACTCAAGCCTGAAACAAGTGAGATTTGGAAATGTTTGATGAAATGTTTTGAAATTCAGGAACGGAGGGACACATGGGACAAGTCGCCGCCCAAGGAAGTAAGGTTGAGGAGGACGTTGATAAAACCCAAGCAGACACGATGGGCCTTTGTGGAGAGCATGTACAATATGGAGAAACGCCTGTATTTGCAATGAAGCTTGGATGGATCAATCAATTTTAAACAAAGTTACCAAATTGATTCATCCATCCATGCTTCATTGCAAACAAACGTTTCTCCATATTGTACATGCGCTCTACAAGGCTCGTCGTGCTACCTGGTTTCATCAACGTCCTCCTCAACCTGACCTCCTTGGGTGGCAACTTGTCCCATGTGTCCCTCCGTTCTTGAATTTCAGAACATTTCATCAAACATTTCCAAATCTCACTTGTTTAGGGCTTGAGTTCGGATCAAGAGTAACATGCAAGATTAGGAAACATTCTTGATCAATTCATAGACAAACACGCATTTATCACAAACTCGAATGATACCAAGAAACCTCGGCCATAACAAACATTTTCAGATTTCGTTCTGACATTTTAACAAACAGTTGGTGTACAATACTGAAATGAGCGGCTTGTGGTTCAACTGAGACTCTTACATAGGTTTAGGTTCCTAGTCAAGCATACCAGAGCACATAGCAGCATAAATGGAGGCTAACGGGCCAAAGGTTGCGCGAACTAGTCAACCGCAAGTTCTAGCCCAACGCTCCCCTGAAAACAGAGCACGCACGGTTAGTAGAAGGCCTTCCTGGTTTGGTCAAGGTCTGCGTCGGACTGCGACTAACGGACAGATCTCTGTTGACAACCAACCAACCCTTCGAGCTCTCTTTTTCTCTGGTTCTCTCTCACTCGCTCAAAACTCTCCCCCAACTCTCTACGAAAAAACCCGCTATCAAATGAGCTTGCCCTCTCGTTTTTAAGGGCGACCGACAAGCGCATTATATGCATATATAAAGAGGAGGTTGCATATAATGCAGATGTTTTTCTTTAAGTGCAGTGTGTTTGGCCTTTTGCATTATATATGCACGACAATTAAACGCATTATATATTAACGGGAACGAGGTATTTCGTTATTTCATGTCAAGTAATGCCTAAAATAGCGCATAAGCTAATGAGAAGCACTCACACTACAAAAGCAAATATTTCACAAATGAGGAACGTGGGTCTTCTTCCCTCCTCACGCTGCTCACGCCTCTGGAAAAAAGGACGGTACAAGCGCTACGGAGGATTGCAGGCAGAAGATCGCGAGTTTGCGCGAACTGGTCAACCGCGAGTTCTAGCCCAACGCTCCCTTGAAAACAGAGCACGCACGATCAGTAGAAGGCCTACCTGGTTCGAAAGGCTAACGGACGGATCTCTGTCGACAACCAACCAACCCTTCTAGCTCTCTTTTTCTCTGGTTCTCTCTCACTCGCTCAAAACTCTCCCCCAACTCTCTCCGAAAAAACCCGCTATCAAATGAGCGAGCCCTCTCGTTTTTAAGGGCGACCGGCAAGCGCACATGGCTTCTGCTACCGCTAGCTTGCCGGTCGGCCTGACCCCTCGCGATCTTCTGCCTGCAATCCTCCGTAGCGCTTGTACCGTCCTTTTTTCTAGAGGCGTGAGCAGCGTGAGGAGGGAAGAAGACCCACGTTCCTCATTTGTAAAATATTTGCTTTTGTAGTGTGAATGCTTCCCATTAGCTTATGCGCTATTTTAGGCATTACTTGACATGGAATAACGAAATACCTCGTTCCCGTTAATATATAATGCGTTTAATTATCGTGCATATATAAAGAGGAGGTTTTTCTTTAAGTGCAGTGTGTTTGGCCTTTTGCACCCAAAAATGGGAATCTAATATTATGCTTATAGCTATTACCCTGATAAATTAATCTCGAAGTTAATTTCAAGGATAAATCTTTCTCCAAAAAGCATCAAAAGGCAAACCATAGTGTCAAAATGAATCTATAACTTTATAACACAATTATTATCATAAGCATAATTTTGAATCGGTTAACAAAGAAAACTTCAATTGTGGGAATTATCTAACCAAGTTTGTGAAAGGTTTTTTCATTTTTCTTTTTGGGTCTTAGTTACCTAGTCCGCTACCCTATTTGCCTCTCTACTATAATAGTCTAGATGAATATCTAAAAATTGAACCAACAGATCATGGAATTCTCTTCCCGCGAAGTATGATCTATGGACTTGAAAACACTTATCAAAACCGAAACATCTCACTTGAGAATTAAGCATTTGTGTTCATTGGAAGTGAAGTATTTAAGGGTTTCAACAAGCTATGGATAAATGTTTATGGATTTAAAATGTGTTTTAGGGATAATTTTAGGTTTCATTCCCTATGTGGAAGTTTATATTAGTCACATGCACTGAATGATGGATGTCATTATATTTTAGTCACTCGGCAATTTTGCTATCGCAAGAAAATGAGATTGATTGATGGAGAGGTGTCACTATATTTAGTAATCTTTGTAGTAAATCGTTGTTAAGATATTTGATTTAATGGAGCTTTTTTTTTTTCTTTTTTTTTGTGTAAAGTAGATCTCACATCTGGACTTTTCCCAAAACCAGGCTCTTGAGAAAACTGTTTTCCATTTTAGATTCAAGTGTCGCAGGATTACTGCCATAAGTCCATGGTATAATAATGTGGTATTTTGCGGGAGAAACAAGACTGGCAATAAACATCGCAGAAGCCACTTCTTGCAATATTACTAACCTAGGTTTTTTTTTTCTGGGAATTATTTCTAACCTAAGTTGAAAAGTACTATTATATAGAAGTCAGTTTGTCATACCTTAAGCGTTGCAAATTGCAATTTGTTCCCGCTAGATTCTTTTACTCTAGATTCATCCTTTAGCTGAACGATGAAGCATTTTACTACAATATGATCCAAGATATCAACATTTGCATAGATTATGGGATTCTAATTCAATATTAATAGGTCAAACAAAGATTAGAATCATTTACTTCAATTCGTGATCAACTATCCATAATTAGTGAGTTGATAACTCGGCATTGAGCAGAGCACAAATAAAGAGACCGCATTTAATCGCAAGATAGAAAATCTTCTAGTTTGACTATGGTGAAAAGGAAGTTGAATATGATATCCCATCAAAAGATGGTCGCGGCTTTTTAAGAGAAAAAATCAACCAACTATCCATCTTCGCACCTACCATTTTAAGTAAGTGAAAAATCACAAGACCCTTCCAAGCTCCAATAGTTGATAGATCCCGCCACATCCACAGCCTTGACTCCGTTAGTGTATACAATTTCATGTTCGCAATATCCATACATATCAAAAGGATACTATCCAGCTATCTTCAGGTAAAATTTTATCTCCGGGCATTAGCGCCCTGTCGAGTAGTATGTCTTCAACCAAATAATCGTTTGCAATACACCTGTAAGGGACATCTAAGACATTCTTGATTCAACATATGTGGCCCTAGAATACCCTTTTTACCATAAAGGATAACACATTGCATTAACGGAACAAGCTGAAACAATCTTCTTGATGGCTCTTAAGATGCCCGCACAAATAGCTAAGATTATAATTTTTTTAACAGAAGACAATTGTTTTCTGGGACAAACTTGACATAGGGCTGTATATAAACGCATAGGGAAACTGCCAAAAAAAATGAAAGTGGAAAGAACCGGTGGATACGACTTTTTCTTTTCTCATGCATGTATTACATAACCTATTTCAACTTATACAAACAAAAAAGAATCACAAAGAGGACAGTGCAAAAAGCAAACAAATTAATTTGATCTTAAATGTTGTTCACCTTGTCTCGCCATTTGGTTGCCTGCATTACAGTAGTCCTAAGATGACTAAAACCCACATTCCTTGCACAATTCTTGTCGTTCTCGTTCTTGTGCTCTTGCTCATTGTCATCTCAATGATCGCTCCTGTTATCCCCATCTCGCGCAAGCGCATCGCCTCGAGACCGATCCTGCTCTCAACAGAAATCCCTTACACCATTGAAGGCATTGCAGCTTGTTTTTCGCTTTCTACTTTTGCCCCTGTCGTCCTTAAGTCCCGAACTGTCTATACCGAAACTCCATCTGACATCTCTAGTCTTTGGCCAAAACACAACAATTAAAGGAAGGTTATTGCATTCTCTTCAGGTTGGATCAATCTGCAAAACTATTTTGTGTTATAGTAACACAATTTGAAACTTAGGAAAACAAAAAATTGAGTCGCAAACCTCAAAATTGTCTTCTAAATCATAGAAGAAAAACATTGTTGCAGGCTAACACTGAGCTACCCTTGTCATTGAGTGTCTTCTCCTTCTTGTTGTACCCTAAGAAAAACTTAAATGTCTACCAGATATATTGGATTTGGAAGAAAAGGTTTATCAGAGAGACATGTTCCAATTTTCAAAAATTTCAAATTTGGTGTTTATGGAATGTTGGGGCTAGCACTATCACCTAGATGAGAGTTGAATAGGTGATTTATAAACAAATAATGCGGAATTTAAAATAACCAAGTTCAATATCATGAACGAACAAAGTGCAAAGTATAACTTCACAGTGATAAGATCTTTCGCAATGTTTGATGAAGAACTACGTGCTTATCAGACTTTACCGTGTGCAATAAACATAATAAATAAAAAATTAAATTATAGAAAAATTGCACACAACTGTTATAATGGTTCGGCTTTAACAAGTTTACATCCACTCTTTCGTGCTAATAGCCTATTGATTGGATTCCACTAAATGAATTAATAAGAAGTTATAGTCAAGTTGTACTGCTTATATTCAAGCGCTTCTTCCCAAAGTTGATGCTACTTGTACCCAAGTTGATATGACTCATTATCTTACACCAAAACACACACTTATGACACTCTTCCCACCTCTTAGATGATTACAATTTCAGCTCACAAAGACAAATGTATAATATTAAAGCTCTCTTTGAACTTTGGAATTTTAGACTTTAGATCTCTTGTTTTTCCTCAACATTATAATCTCTTTTTATACTCCTCACCATCTAAGCTGACCATTAGATAAAACCTCTAAGGATCATTCAGCCAATCTAGCCGTTGGACTTGAACATTGCTGGAAGATCTGATTGCTACATGGTTGCTACATGGTTGTTGAGAATGAAGTCTCCCTTGATTTTGTTGCCCATACAACAAATATTGGGCTTCCGTATGATAGAATTCCAGCTGTTGTTGAGCTGTGCATCTGAGCCAGTGTGGAAATTCCAGAACAACTTCCGTGTCAAAGAACCGGACAGATCAGAATGATTGGGAAGATAGATTTTGATCGAGGTGAATATATAGAAGAGCCTAGGCCATGGCGTACTGTGGATTTGTCTGCACTTGTTGAACTTGAAACCCATGGAGCTTGTGATCGATTCCCGCCTCCTTTGCTGTCGGAGGTACCGGATAGCACCAGAGACGATTGATGCATAGCAGATCGTCCGATCTGGTGTTAAGAGATTGATGAAGGAATATACAGTCAAGGCTTGTGGGTACTGACGAGCGCGCTCAAGTCATATTACGGCAAGTCTCCCGCCATCTTGGAAATCTGCATGCGGGTAGGTACACAGATACCTGTGGTATACAAACGCATGACGAGGTTCGACATTATAATACCTGAATCCAATGAGGCTCGCTTAGTTGCGTGAGTGAATCAGATGTTTAGAACTCCTGAAATTCAGAGCGAATAGAGACTCATATGGTTGATTGCCGATGCTGTCCAATTCTCCATTTGATCTCAAGGGTTAGGAAAAACATAATCAATTAGTCATGTCAAGGCGAGATCCCTGCGTTCCTCGGCTATGCTGTGAGGATCAGTTCAGGACAAGAAGGTGTTGGATATAAGATTACCCCAGATTGGAGCGGGGTTCTTTATGGCGATTTTTCGAGGATTTCCCTTATATAACTTTCTCAATCGTCACTTGAAACTATTGACTTTGTAATTACTCTTGGAGGAAAACATCAATCAAGAGGGCATCTCTTTAGATGTTCATCTCAGCCAGTATTGGACTCTGCATGTCTATGTGTAAAAAGAAGTGCATATTTCATCTTCCTGAACTCTTAAGCTACTAGTCTATCATGCTTTTTATTCTCTTTTATAAAGAAAACAGAGCTCCTATTTTTAAGGTTTCATAATGTCCTCCCAATATTCCATTCACAATTTAATTACACGTTTAACTTAAATAATTCATTTAACCCTTCATTGAATTAATACCACAAAAAACTTCAAACCGATGCACTTGTGATAAATTTTCTCAAAATTAATTTTTTGACTGTCAAAAACTCCAAACCGATACACTTTTGATAAATTTACTCCAAATTTGATCTCTAAAAAGCTCAAACGGGTTTATTCTTTGTTAGTTTTCATTAAATTAAAATTAATATCACAAAAAAAAATCACAAATTGGTACCTATGACAAATGAAGAGCAATTGATATGTGTCATATAACTTAGCAACCTAATGAAAAAAATGGAGTTTAAATTTGCCACAATTTTTTGTGGTAAAAAAATTAGTTTTTCACAAATTTTTTGTGGTAAAAAAATTTATAGTTTTTCATTAACAATTAACCCTTAATTTAATTCATTTATTTATAAATACATAAATAAATAAAAACTAATTATTTTGTTAATCACATTTTAAAAATTTATTAATCATGTCTTTATGGATGGTCCTAATGAGCAAGGTCCGAGTAGGCAGTTCCTACATAAGAACTGAGAACCACCCACTAAGAATTGGTTTCGCAAAATTGGAACTGAGACCTATCCATTGGTTCCATGGATTCACCCGAGAATGGGACTGTTGGTCCAGTCTGATCCGGTTCTCAAAATGTTGCATCTTTATGAGAACATTTTAAAACCAAAAATTACTTCCTAAGTCATGAATTGAGTTAAAAAGGAAGAAGAAGAGGAACACGGATCATTGATCCTCCATAGGAAAGAGATCACACAAAATAGAGAAGGCACAAATCTTAGCTCTAGACATGGCAAAAATAAATTTAGAGTTTGCTCTCATCACACTCACTAGAAAAGACACTGCACTGAGGAGATGGTAAAAGATATCCAGAACTTATTGAAAGAGAGTGAGACAAAAGCTAGCTTGCATGTAGGTGGCTGTTTGAATTTAATGTTTGGTGAACCCATGTTCTGAAGTTGCAGGGCGCCAATCAGACTTGCCAGTAGCCACAGAAATAAAGCGACTTTTCTATTTCAACTAGCCCTATTTGGTTTAGCTTTGCCAAGGGGCTTTCAGCCCTGAAAGCCCCTTAACCAAATGCGAACCCATTTGGTTCAATTTTGGGAGGACTTTGGATAGATGCAATTGCATTTCCTAGTACCCTCAAAATCCCTTAGCCCAATGCTGCTCTAGAGGTGCATTTGGAACTTGCATTTTCGGAATGCAACATGGGTGTGATGTTCATCTTCTCCATGTAACCAAGGAAGCTGACAACCACCGGTGACCACCGGGCAAGGAGGGCGACCGCCAGCCAAGGGGGGTGACCGCCACTCTTGGTCATGCGACCTTAGGGGGTCGCGCGCCTGGGTCACCACTTGAGGCGAGGCGGTCGCCCATCACCTGTTGCCTAGGTCACCGCTTTAAGGCGTGGCGGTCGCCCGTCACCTGAGTCGGGCAACCCAGGCGGTCGCACGCCTGGGTCACCACTTGAGGCGTGGCGGTCGTGCGCCTGGGTTGCCACTTGAGGCGCGGCGGTCGCGCAACCACCGCCGTCGCCTGGGTTTGCGACCTAGGCGACAAGCAACTGCCACTTGAGGTCGCCCAACCTCAAGCTGCCTCGCCCGAGGTCATGCGACCTCAGGCGAGGCCTTTCGACGGCCAAATCTAGCCACTGGAGGGTGGCCGACAACCAAAGAAAAGTGAATTGGAAAGAAAAAATATTTACAATTTTTTTTAATAAAAAATTTCACAAAAGCCCCTTTGCAAAATGGGGTATTATCTAAACGTATGTAGGTCAAAGTTTTTTCACAATGCAAAATTTACCAAATAGTATTTGCATTTCGAGAAACCCTTTCAGTTCAAAGGTTTTTGCATTTTCCCAAATACATTCCCCCAAAGCCGAACCAAACTAGCCCTAATTAGAAGAATCTCATAAGTAAAAAAAAAACTAATAATGAAAATAAATTTATCTAAAATCCACTTAATTTGTAATTAAATTACAAAAAGCAGATAAGTGAGAACTCCATCAGCTTTAAGCAATTATGCAAGGAAGATGGGTCTTAGCCATCTTAGGGTTACCACAATGCAAGCCGAGCAAATGGCTGGACAAGGTGAACAAATTTTAAGATCAGGTTTCTTTATTTGCCTTTCACCCACTTAGTTGAAATAGAAGAAAAAAAAACTTAATGAAATGTAAATATGTTACTTCAGAGTTGTTTTATTTTTATTTTCTTACTGTTTTGCCGAAGCAAATAAACAGTATCTTTTAATTGATTTTTAGTAAAATGTATTTAATTGAATCAAATAAATCATATCATTTAAATGAAAAAAAAATTGTATCAATCTTATCTCTCCCTTAACCCAATTTCGAATTAAGTGGAGTTTAGATCAAATTATTTTCATTATCTTATAACAAAAAAATTGTTCCAAATGAAATGTGCTATATTTATAATAAGTTTACTTAAAAAGAAGGAAAACTAAAATCAAATGAAATGTAAATATGCATATTTTAAAATTTTATATTTTGATTTGTCAAAGTTTGCTGAATTAATTAAACTGTATGATTTTCATTGCATTCCTGATTTAATAAATTCGTTAAATTTTGCCAAGTTAAATAAACTATGTAATCTATTTCTTTTCAGAGAAGTTATTACACGTCAAATAGCAATGGGGAAAATATTACCAAACTGGCATGTGCCATAGCACCTGCAAGAGAGAATTTAAGTAAGGGGACTATAGATTTTAAATATGTACATGCGTCAAATTTATATTTCTCAGTTCCAAGATTGAGAATCCATCCATGTTTGGGCATCACAACCACCCACACCCAAATCTAAGCTCGGTTAGCTGCAATCTGAAATTACTTCTGAATAAGTAACGAATTGGGTTCAAAAAGAAGAAGAGGAACGGAGATCATTGATCCTCCGTATGAAAGAGATCACACAAGATAGAAAAGGTATAGATCTTAGCTCTAGATAAAGCAAAATAAATTTAGAGTCTGCTCTCATCACATGCACTAGAAAAAAAAATTGTGCTAAAGAGATGGTAAAAGATAAAAGAGAACAATATGAAGAAGCACAAATCGTGCTGGGATATCCAAAATTTATCGAAAGAGTCAAAAGCTAGTTTGCATGTGGGTGCCATTTGAATTCAATTTTGGGTGAACCCTAAATGTCCTCAACTTGTTGGGCACCATTCAGATTTGCATGTAGGAACAAAGAAACAAAGCGACGACTTTTCTGTTTCAACTAAAAAGCTAAAAAGCAAACAAATAAGCCTGATCTTAGAAATTGTTCACCTTGTCCAACCATTTGCTTGGCCTGCATTATAGTAGCTCTAAGATTGCTAAGACCCATCTTCCTTGTCACTTGCATGTGCAGAGCATCTCAAGATCGATCTTGCCCTTACTGCAACCCCTAATATGGGGATTGCAGTTTGTTTTTTTGCTTTCTACCTCTGCCTGTTATCGCTAAGTCCTGAGTTGTCCCAACCAAAACTCGATCCGACGCCTCTAGTCTTCACACTGTTGGCCCAATCATGCAACCAATAATAGTCTTAAACCAAAAAACTCAACAATGTCAACAATACCATAGGCGAACACCCAATAGAAGACCTAGATTTATCAACTCAATAAGGTATGTCAATATAAAGAAATAGACACAAGACTTTGTTCTTCTCGACTTGAAAAATCTATATCTCTAGTGCTAATTAGTTTAGATGCAGCTATGTGCAGTCTAAGAACATATATTCCTAAGCATTTAGTTCTTCTTTTTATAATCTAGTCTATTTTTCGACAGAACATCTATTTTAGTCGGGTGGTGTGCTCTTCAAGATTTTTACGAGGCAATAAAAACATTTTAAGAGGACATATGGACTCACGCAAATTGCACCATGAGCTGTCTTGCCAACGGTGACGACATCCATCTGCCGGGAGACTTATCTTTTGGCAGCGAAGCATGTGCGAAATATACAGCTGATTGCCTTGAGTGGGCGGGGAGATCAAATTGGAGAGACCAGTACCGAAGATATCATCGTCCTTTTCAACCCTCCTGCCTTCTTACTTCGAAATCAATTGCTTTTGAGCGGGCGTGAGATCACAAGGACGAAACGGGAAAAAGATTCGAGACAGACAAAAAAAAGCATTGATTTTCTCCATATTCGTGGGCAATGCAGAGAACAGGTTACAAGCAAAGCAAAGCTTCTGGTGCAGCTTTCGTTTTCTCCCCACCATTTGCCACTCTTCCATTGGACAATAATACATACATATAGCTCTGGGAATCTTTGCTGATTCATGGGGGATCCTCAACCTGGTGAAATATTTGTTTCTCCAGATACCGGAAGCCCTATTTCTTATGAAGTCAGGTAGAATAGAGCAGCTTAGAAAATGCTTTGCTTTTGGCAAGTATTCTAGCTGTTTTCCATTTGTGAAAGATTTGCTTTCGGAGCGTGAGCTATACAGTGGTTCCGTCATTTACCGTCAATGAAAGTAGAGTGCTTCCCGTTACCTTGTCCCATCTTAAGCATTCCTTGCCCGGAACTTGATGGTAAAAATAGCAAATATCCCCACCAGCATAAATTCCAGAGGAACCTTTTCTAAGTAGGACCAGCGGTGGTAAGTTGCAAATGCTATTTGTGTAAAGAAGCAAAACCTTCCCGTGGTCTACCTTGCCGGATGGTGCCAACAGACTACAAAAGAGTGAGCAGTTGACATGTGTACTTGCTCTATTCAAGAAAAGGTGGGATCATGTATGTTTTCTACCAATTAAATTGATTCAGAATGGCCAAAATGCACTCGATTGTTTTTGAGTGTTGAATAAAAAAAACACGCAGGAGGATACCAATTTAATTTCGACAAATTCAAACAGTCGACAATTCTTCATATTGAAAAAAAGAGAGGTTTTTCTGATTGTGCATCATTATATTGATAATTATACTAAAATATATTTACCATCTTAGAACGCCAAGATGGGTAGTTGGTTGATTTTAGTAAACATGCACTTATTCAAAGACAGAGATTCTCGTCTTAGTTATCTTTCTCTCTTGAGAAACTGCAATCGATCTTTTGATAGGATATTGAATTTGATTTCGTTAACGATTAAATGTCTTTGCTTTTTGTGCTCTGCTCAATTCCGAGTTACCACCTCGCTGGTTATGGAGGGATGATCACAAATTGGACCGAATGATTCTGATCATTGTTCGACCTAAAAATGTTGCAGTGGAATCCTATCTTCCCTGCAAAAGCTGATATCTAGGTTCATAAAATAGTGCAATGCTCCATCGTTCCGCTCAGGGATGGATTTAGTGGGGGCAAATTGTAAAGCTCAAAGTATGGCAAACTGACTTGATTAAATTTTGCAAGAAGCGGCTCCGGCAATATTTTTGCCAGTCTTGTTTCTCTTGCAAATGCCACATTATTACGCCATGGACCTATGGTTGTAAATTGGCAATTCTGCAGCACTTGAATCTAAATTTGAATATAATTTTCCCTAGAGCTTTTGGAAAAAATTCCAGATATGAGATCTATTCTGGACAAAAATTTCATCGAATCAAATATCTTATTAACGATTTACTACAAAGATCATTAAATATAGGGTCATCCATCATTGAGTCCCATTTTTTCCTCTCTATGCAATCATTCTCACTCCCAAAATTGGAAGTTGTTGCATGAGATTAAAATAAACTTCCGCATAGACAAAGAAATAGGAAAATTATGAAAAGAGTTTTAAATTTATTAAACTTGTGTCAATTTAATTCTAGTTCTTTAATTATGCCAATTCAATCTTAAATTTTTGACAATTTACCAATGTAGTCATTTCGGTCAATTTTGAACAAAAACACTGATGTGGTGGTCCAGTTAGCATTGGCCGTCCTATGTGACTTACCGACGTTGACGTAAACAATTTTTAAATTTTTTATGAATTTTTTTCTTTTCTTTCTTTTTTTGTTTTGTTCTTTCCCTTTCATTGGTGGCTGGTCTCAGGTGATGATTAGTCACGGCAATTCTCGGAGAGAGCTAGGTGAGGGTTGCCCTCACATCCGGCAATAACGTGAGAATATATGCAAGTGGATGTCATGCACGGATGTGATGAAGTTTGTGAGATAAGGAAGAGTGCTTGGAAGATAAATGTGAGATCGTAAGCATGTGTTGATGTGAGAGTATATTAGATTAGATTAGATAGAATAATCTTAATTCAACTATATTCCTTTTCCGATCCTTATATTTACCCTTCTTGAACCGATTTTGAATTAATCTTCAATTGAATTTAAATCAGTCTTGTACCAATTGAATTTAAATCATCCTTATCTAATTGCGACTTGCGCTCACTAGGATTATCTCCTTACTTGGCCGATATTTAAAAACTCTCATCCCTTGAAATTCGGCCAACCTTGATCAACCTCATTCAACATCTTTCGAACACAGTTAACCTTGGTCAATTTTGGTCAACATAGGCACCAACCTTGAATTAATTAGGATACTCCACCCTCCATAAAAACATCACCCACTTTGTCCAGATCAAGACCAATTCTTAGCTGGAATATGTACATTGAAAATTCTCCTAAACTTATAATGAAAGTGTAATTGAGTCCTAAAACTTCCAAAAAATGTAATCAAGTCTTAAAAATTATCAAATTGATCCAAATTAAATCCTTTCATTAATTGCAATTTTTGAAAATTTTATAACTTCGATTGCATCTTCATAAGATGTTTTAGGACTTACTTGCATTTTTTATAAATTTTAGAATTTGATTGTACTTTCATGAGAAATTTTAGGACTTGATTACACTTTTTGAAAGTTTTATAACTCAATTATACATTCGTAACAAGTTTTAGGATTTTAATGCACTTATCCAAAAATATCTTAAACCTATTTATTATTGAAATGCCAAATCAATTTTAAAATTTTCATTTAATGATTTGTCAATGTAGTTATTCTGCCCAATTTTACCCGGCAATCGCTAAGGTGGACACCGGTAATCTTATGTGACATGATTGATATTGATGTAGATGATTTTTTGCATTTCTTAAATTTTTCTGAATTTTTTTATATTTTTAAAATTTCTTTGTTTCCCTTTTTTCTTTAGTTTTGCTTTCTTTTCTTTTCTTTTTTTCCCTTCTTCCTTTGTTGATCGCCAATCCTTGATGATGGTTGGCAAGGCTTGCTCTTATCAGATCTGCTGACGAGATTCGACAAGGCAACTCTTGCTGACGAGATTCGGCAAGGCAACTCTCGTCAACAACTAGCAAAGGAAGAAGTGATGCATGTGTAATTGATAATTATGATCGCATAAAAGATGTGCCACCAAGAAAGGATAAAGATCGGAATAGATGAAGTTCACTATCAAAACTTAAAAGACAAGCCACCTACTCGGGATAAAATAAGCTTACCACAAAGGCCTAAAAAAACACTACCAGCAAGGATAAAGAACTAAGATAGATTTTTGCTCTCACTTAGAAAAATCTCATGTGTTATCAAGTCTTGATCCATACATTTGAGAACTCCTCTCTATTTTTAGAAGATGTAAGACAAAGAACTAGCCAAATATTAAAGACTTGGGAACTACCCAAATATTAAAGACATAGGAACTAGCCAAACATTATAAACTCTAGATCCATCTAAACATTGAACTTATAGGAACTGAAAAATTCATTAAAACACAATGGAACTTAAATTTTTGACTTCATCCTTGTAAATAAAGTACTGGTTGTCCGTCGAGACTCTTCAGGTTGTGGAAACTTAATTCTAAGTGTCTTTATTACATTTAATTAGGGGGTGCACGAAAATACCCGCATGATCACTGAATTGGCTTGATAGAATGATTAATGGAATTTTCAAGTGTCGATGATCCTAAATCAACCACCCCAAGTTGACGAAGATTTGACCTCAAATTTGACATGACTTCATCTCTAAGATTGAAAGAAATCAAGTTGTCATAACAAACCTTGCCGAAGGAACTTGATTCCAATAAATTTCTTGGACAGCCTCTCCAATAAACTAGATAATACATCATCTTCATACTTGTAGATATCTTCAAGGCTTGCTGAAAAACTAAAAATATATCAAACATATTTTGACATTTGATTAACATTTTGAGAAAGAATGCTTCAGGGTATATGGAATGAAAGTGGCAAGAAATAGCCAAAGATTTTATTGAAATCCAACAACAAGCAAGGCTAATACCACTAAAAACCCCAAAGGGTACACTTGCACTCAAACTATTTGTTGTGTTATAAAAACTTTTAAATGGTTACATCCATGCACATTTATTTCAAACTAATTTTTATATCATAAAAAACCACAAATGGTACACCTCTATAGCTCTTCTATATTCTTTGAGAAATTTCCTATCTAGAATGTGAAAATGTAGAAGCAATAGAGAATGCTCAACAAATGCAATGATGTAGTTTTCAGTTATGTATCCTAAATCTTTTTACAATATTATAAATTGGAGAGAAATTTTCAATTAATGGCCCAAAGTACCATCATTTTCTCAAATAAGAGCTTAAAGTGAATATTGTTTTAAATAAGGATATGAAGTAGTCATATTAGTTCCAAAGAATGACCTGAAGTGGTTATAGTTATTTTGAATAAGAGCTTAGTCTTGCCGACCGGAAAAATATTACGGCCGACCAGGGATATTTCCATCCAAGCATAATTTAAATTTAAATTAAATTAGATTAAAAATATTAAAAATTACAAAATTTTAAAAGTTTTAAAAAGGAAAACACACAAGCCGGAGGGGTTTCCCTCCCATGTTTTTATT
This sequence comes from Angophora floribunda, assembly GCA_014182895.1. Classification (NCBI taxonomy): domain Eukaryota; kingdom Viridiplantae; phylum Streptophyta; class Magnoliopsida; order Myrtales; family Myrtaceae; genus Angophora; species Angophora floribunda. The sequence goes on from CM024714.1 coordinate 14,713,945, forward strand.
TTTTATTAATTTTTTTACTTTTTTTGAAAAGAAAAAATGGAAAAAAAAGGGAAAAAGGTTAAAATTTAAAAAGATGAAATTACCCTTCACAATCAATGAGTTCAAGCCCTTCTTTGAGAGTGATATGGGCACTTGAGGCTCTTATTTCAAATGAGGTCCACTTTAGATATTTATTTGAGAAAATTAGAGCACTTTAAGCCTTTATTTAAATTAATGTCTACTTCATGTCCTTATTTGATTAAATGAGAGCATATGATGCTCTTATTTGAAATTTTCCTAAATTGGATGATCAATTTGATTTTTTTTTCAAAATTATTCATAAAACTGTCAATTATAGTTATTCCCTTATTTTTCGGGTTTATTTTCAAAAATTACCATATTTCAGTTCTCTCTCTCTCTAAAATTGTGACCGTTCATTCTCCTTTGAGCCCTAAGCCAGACCTAACACCATTTCACTCACTCTCTTGATCTCAAAGATCTTGCCCTTTTAATCTAAACCTTCTCAAAATTTATCGTGTCTTCTAATAAATCCTCCAAATCTACATCCGTCTCCTTAAGGACTCGAAGATCCTCTTGCATTGCAAGTATGGGGTAGGATAGCATAGAAGGACCAACCCATTAACATCTTATAGGCTCCTCTGTAGATGAATCGCCAAGGGTACCAGTAGAGGTGTCAAATGGGTGGGTTGGGTCGGGTCGGGTCGAAAATGGTTCCACTCATATTGATCTATTTAACTCATTTTAACCAATTTTCATACAATGTAAATTTAATAACCCATATCCGACCAAATTCATACTCGACTCATATCCGACCTGACCCATATTAATGAAACACAATAATAGTTAACTCAATTTAGGAAAATCTACTCCCATTCAATCCATTTTAAGCTCATCACGTATAAGTTACTTGAGTAAAACATTTATATCAAATTTAAAATGTAAATTAAATAAAAAATATTTAATAAAATAAAAAATGTGAACATATTTAAATTGAAATACTTCTAAAAAATAATTTAAAAAAATCGAATTTTTAGTTTTTTTAAATGAATTTATTATTATTATTATTATTATTTTTTCTTGTTTTTTCCCCTTCTTCTCTATTTTCTTTTTTCTTCCCCCTTGTTCCTCTACCAGCGGCGATTGCCCAAAATGCGGGCTGGCAAGCCCAAGCTCAGCCAAGGCCGACGAACTCGATGCTCAACCGATCCATGCGAGCTTGAGCTCCGTCGCGACCAGTGAGCCACGAGCTTACCACGCGACTTGTCAACCTAGGTGAGCTCAAGCTCGCTAGCCCGAGCTCTATTGCGGCTGGCCAGCTCATAGCTCACCGGATCCAGGTGAGCCTGAGCTCGACCAAGGCCAGTGGGCTCAAGGCTCACCTGAGGCGAGCGAGCTCGAGCCTCACCGCTTGGATCTAGGCGAGCTCCGGAGCTCGCTCCGCTGAGGTTGATGACCTCACTATTCGCCCGATCCAAGTGAGGCATAGTTTGCCTATGGCAGTCAGCAGCTGGTTTGAAAAGGAAAGAGAGAAAAACGACGGGGGCGGAAGAAGAGAGAATAGAGATGCTGAGCTGGTGCAGAAAGGAAAAAGAGAGGGGACAAAGGATGGAAGGGGAAGGAGAGAGAGAGAGGATAGAGGGAGGTTTTGGGTTTCTACATAACCCACATTGAACCCATTTATTTTTTAACTTTACTTTCTAAATTCCATTTAGATCCATATTTAATTTTCACTTAACCCATATTTGATCCATTTAATCCATATTTAACCCATTTAACTAAAAATGAGTCATTAAATGGGTTTATAACCCATATTGACATCTCTAGGTACCAGAACGGTAATTTGGTAATATAGAAGTTTCTCAAACTCCTTATTTTGCATCCCCTCACACTGAGAGGATGGATTCAAGCTTTTGGTGTGAAATTTTGGAAATGGTGATTAATAGATAAGATTTTTTATATTCGTTGAAAAGGACTTTCCGCAGCACTCAAGGTTATGGTAGGCCCATTAGCAGTTATATGCAACTAGTGCATAACTAAGATATTGATTTAAATAGCGAGAGAGTTTGCTTTTCTTCTTATAATTTTGAGTCAAATTTTGATGTAAGCACTTCGGGAGTTAAATCTTAAATGTACTAGGTCGATGTGGATGAACGCGTCCTAGTAGATTAGATTAGGTGGGTAAAAGTTGACCTTACGCATGTCAGTGCTAAAATAAACATACACGCTTAGCAAAGGAAGGCAAAAGGACCATCAATTTAAAAAAAAGGGGAATCTCGATAAATATGGGCCGATAAGTGCTATCTTATCTTTTATTTATCTTCCTCAAACATCAAGATGTAAGCAGCTACTGCTCACCCATTGAAGAAAAAAGGTTGTGCAAAGTCTAAGTATATGTTGATCAAGCTCTAATGTTTGTCCAAACCAAATCAGTCAAAATGAGTCATAAATTTATTTCTTAATACATATGGGTGTTACTGACCAAAAAAAAAAAAACACATATGAGTGTTAAATGCATTATAAATGGATTAGTCATAATGAGTAAATGGGTCATAAATGGTTTTTAACATAGTATAAGTGTAAAATGTGGTCCACAAGTTACTTTGACTCAACCAAATTCTGTAAGTCTCCTTAAGTCTCTCTCACTGTCACTCAATCTCATGTTTGCTCACTCCGCACTCTCACCTTAATTTGGCTATGAGTTTGGTTAAATATATAAGTGTTTTAACAATATGGGTTGAATCGAGTATATGTCACTAGATTTGCATTGAATGAAAATGAGTCAAAACAGATTATATGAGTTTATTTGGATTTGACCAATTATGATTTGATTCAAACCCAACCTACTCATTTGCCAGGTCTAGTTCAAATTGGAATTCACAAAGCTTCCTTGCTTGACTTGGAATGTTCATGTCAATAAGATGAAAATAAACACGGGTTATCCTACTCCTTGATACCAACGTTCTCCTCTCAACAAAAATAAAATAAAATAAAATAAATCAGATGTTCATCCTTAATAATTTGATAAAATCGTGTTTCTTCCTATAAGATGAATCATAATGATGTGTTACTTAATAATTTGATTTCATTTCCTCAAATAACATTAGTCCCACCTTTGTCCTCCCTCGTTCTATTCATTTGCAATTTTACAGCCTTCTTTTTGCCGGTTTGACGTGAAGGAAGGAAACCGTATGGACTTCTAATCACTTTAGGAAATAAAATCGAATTGAAAAACATAGGTTTCAGGGCTTGAGTTCATCCAATAATTACGTTATATATATACACACACATTCTCCGTTTGACCCTTACCTAAGATCACGAAGCGACGAATCACTGAAATTAAATAATAAGCCAGTAATTTCGGCGAAACTATAGGACAATAGATCCAACAAAAAAGGGAAGGAATTCGACCTTATCAAATCCAACAAGATCACAGACCTAAAAAAAATCCAATAAGATCCAATAATGAAGTCGACGACACAAAATCCCCTTAAGTTATTCCAAAAATCAATTGAACAGACAGTCCACCTCGGCATTCTTTCTCGCCAAGGAGGCGAAAATTCCTGGAAATTATATTAATTAAGTTGATTTTAGCCCTATATTTTTCCATGATAAAAAGTTATGTTCCGTAATTGCACATTTTTGTATATAAGATTATTAGCCGATATTTGACAAATAAATGATATTAAAGGATTATTTGAAAAGTTAGGTGTTGCTTTATGTGTAAATGAATATTAAAAACTTAATTAGAATAAATTTAAGCAATACAAAAAACCATAATTACGTAATTATTATAGAGGAAAAACAACTTGCCGATTTGATGAACGGATAATTATAGATAACTCTGAACAAGATAACCTTTTGATATTTATTTTGGATAATTACACGTTACCATAACAGAAAATTGAGAGTCCTTTACTTTAAATTTTAAAATATTCAGTGAAATAAAATACTGAAGATAATCGCTATCGTAATTCACAAAGATAATTCCTACTAATTTATAATTGATGAGATTAAACTTAAATTAAGGATTATAATAATATTTGGATTTATAAGGAGTTTCAGTGTCAAATGGATTACTATAAGTCTTCAAAAATTCTCGCAATCAAGCATACTTTTGTCAATATTCATAATCTATAAAAAATGAAACAAAAAAAGACATTAAAGTTAACTACCATTTAAAAAAATGTATGAAAAAAAAAATATGTGACTAGGTTTTCCTTCACCAAGTTCCTCGTTATTTGATGTTTCTAGAAATTTTTGGGCATGTATCTTACTTTTTCAGTTGTCGACCAGAAAAGAGATCTTATTTATTAGGCTTCAGCTTCCTTATCTTTGCTGAAATATTCTGAAGTTTTTGGTCAACAATCAGTTTTGGACAAAATTAATCCGCTCCTACAATTCATTCATAAAAACACCTCCTACATTTCATTCATGAAAACACCTAAAAACACAAGACTCCTACATCTCATTCATAAAACATCTAAAACATAAAAACACCTTAAAACACCCGAAAGATAAAAACACAAGACTCCTGCAACTAACATCTAAAACATAAAAATACAAACACACAGAAATACCCAACTCATTAATGGGCTTTATCTTTGAGCTTGCCACAAGGCAACTCACCGGATACCATGCCCACAACAATAATTCAGCATGGCCACAAGGACTAATGCGCTGTATAGCTTTTTTTTCCACTGGAAATCGAGAGGTTCTGCATGTGACTCATCTTGCCTCGCCAACTGATGCGCCGCCATCTCCAGCTCCATATATCCCCTCTTCATCCCAAAATAAGGCTGAAGAAGCTTACTGCATGACAGATTACTATGTATACCACAAATGTGACTCTACTCGCGCCTGTTTGCATTGAAGCTTGGATGGATCAATCAGTTTTGAGCGAGTGAGAGAGAACTAGAGAGAAAGCGAGCTCGAAGGGTTGGTTGGCTATCGCCAGAGATCCGTCCGTTAGCCGCAGTCCGTCGCAGCCCTTGACCAAACCAGGTAGGTCTACTGACCGTGCGTGCCTTTTTTTAGGGAAGCATTGGGCCAAAGCTCGAGGTCGAACAGTTCGCGCGACCTTTGGCCCCGTTAGCCCTCCATTTATGTTGCCATGTGTTCTGGTATGCTTGACTAGAAACCTAAACCTGTGTAAGAGTCTCAATCGAACCACAAGCCGCTCGTTTCAATAGTGTACACAGTTAGTTTGTTAAAATGTCAGAACAAAATCTGAACTGGTTTGTTATGGCCGAGATTTCTTGGTGTCATTCGAGTTCATGATAAATGCGAGTTGCTTATCTCTGAGTTGATCAAGAATGTTTACTATATCTTGCATGTTACTCATGGTCCAAACTCAAGCCCGAAACAAGTGAGATTTGGAAATGTTTGATGAAATGTTCTGAAATTCAGGAACGGAGGGACACATGGGACAAGTCACCGCCCAGGAGGTCAGGTTGAGGAGGACGTTGATGAAACCCAGGCAGCACGATGGGTGGAGAGGGCATGTACAATATGGAGAAATGCCTGTTTGCAATGAATCTTGGATGGATCAATCAATTTTAAAGTTACCAAACTGATTGATCCATCCAAGCTTCATTGCAAACAAGCGTTTCTCCATATTGTACATGTGCTCCACAAGGGCCCGTCGTGCTGCCTGGGTTTCATCAACGTCCTCCTCAACCTGACCTCCTTGGGCGGCGACTTGTCCCATGTGTCCCTCCGTTCTTGAATTTCAGAACATTTCATCAAACATTTCCAAATCTCACTTGTTTAGGACTTGAGTTCGGACCAAGAGTAATATGCAAGATATAGGAAACATTCTTGATCAATTCATAGACAAGCACGCATTTATCACAAACTCGAATGACACCAAGAAATCTCGGCCATAACAAACCTTTTCAGATTTCGTTCTGACATTTTAACAAACAGTTGGTGTACAGTACTGAAATGAGCGGCTTGTGGTTCAACTGAGACTCTTACACAGGTTTAGGTTCCTAGTCAAGCATACCATAGCACATAGCAGCATAAATGGAGGGCTAACGGGCCGAAGGTCGCGCGAACTGGTCAACCGTGAGCTCTAGCCCAACGCTCCCCTGAAAACAGAGCACGCACGGTCAGTAGAAGGCCTACCTGGTTCGGTCAAGGGCTGCGTCGGACTGCGGCTAACGGACGGATCTCTGTCGACAGCCAACCAACCCTTCGAGCTCTCTTTCTCTCTGGTTCTCTCTCGCTCGCTCAAAACTCTCCCCCAACTCTCTCTCCGAAAAAACCCGCTATCAAATGAGCGAGCCCTCTCGCTTTTAAGGGCGACCGGCAAGCGCACATGGCTTCTGCCACCGCCAGCTTGCCGGCCGGCCTGACCCCTCGCGATCTTCTGCCCGCAATCCTCCGTAGCGCTTGTACCGTCCTTTTTTCCAGAGGCGTGAGCAGCGTGAGGAGGGAAGAAGACCCACGTTCCTCATTTGTGAAATATTTGCTTTTGTAGTGTGAGTGCTTCCCATTAGCTTATGCGCTATTTTAGGCATTACTTGACATGGAATAACGAAATACCTCGTTCCCGTTAATATATAATCTTTTAATTATCGTGCATATATAAAGAGGAGGTTTTTCTTTAAGTGCAGTGTGTTTGGCCTTTTGCACCCAAAAATGGGAATCTAATATTATGCTTATAGCTATTACCCTGATAAATTAATTTCGAAGTTAATTTCAAGGATAAATATTTCTCCAAAAAGCATCAAAAGGCAAACCATAGTGTCAAAATGAATCTATAACTTTATAACACAATTATTATCATAAGCATAATTTTGAATCGGTTAACAAAGAAAACTCCAATTGTGGGAATTATCTAACCAAGTTTGTGAAAGGTTTTTTTTCATTTTTCTTTTTGGGTCTTAGTTACCTAGTCCCTACCCTATTTGCCTCTCTACTATAATAGTCTAGATGAATATCTAAAAATTGAACCAACAGATCATGGAATTCTCTTCCCGCGAAGTATGATCTATGGACTTGAAAACACTTATCAAAACCGAAACATCTCACTTGAGAATTAAGCATTTGTGTTCATTGGAAGCGAAGTATTTAAGGGTTTCAACAAGCTATGGATAAATGTTTATGGATTTAAAATGTGTTTTTGGGATAATTTTAGGTTTCATTCCCTATGTGGAAGTTTATATTAGTCACATGCACTGAATGATGGATGTCATTATATTTTAGTCACTCGGCAATTTTGCTATCGCAAGAAAATGAGATTGATTGATGGAGAGGTGTCACTATATTTAGTAATCTTTGTAGTAAATCGTTGTTAAGATATTTGATTTAATGGAGCTTTTTCTTTTTTCTTTTTTTTGTCTAAAGTAGATCTCACATCTGGACTTTTCCCAAAACCAGGCTCTTGAGAAAACTGTTTTCCATTTTAGATTCAAGTGTCGCAGGATTACTGCCATAAGTCCATGGTATAATAATGTGGCATTTTGCGGGAGAAACAAGACTGGCAATAAACATCGCAGAAGCCACTTCTTGCAATATTACTAACCTAGGTTTTTTTTTTCGGGAATTATTTCTAACCTAAGTTGAAAAGTACTATTATATAGAAGTCAGTTTGTCATACCTTAAGCGTTGCAAATTGCTATTTGTTCCCGCTAGATTCTTTTACTCTAGATTCATCCTTTAGCTGAACGATGAAGCATTTTACTACAATATGATCCAAGATATCAGCATTTGCATAGATTATGGGATTCTAATTCAATATTAATAGGTCAAACAAAGATTAGAATCATTTACTTCAATTCGTGATCAACTATCCATAATTAGTGAGTTGATAACTCGGCATTGAGCAGAGCACAAATAAAGAGACCGCATTTAATCGCAAGATAGAAAATCTTCTGGTTTGACTATGGTGAAAAGGAAGTTGAATATGATATCCCATCAAAAGATGGTCGCAGCTTTTTAAGAGAAAAAATCAACCAACTATCCATCTTCGCACCTACCATTTTAAGTGAGTGAAAAATCACAAGACCCTTCCAAGCTCCAATAGTTGATAGATCCTGCCACATCCACAGCCTTGACTCCGTTAGTGTATACAATTTCATGTTCGCAATATCCATACATATCAAAAGGATACTATCCAGCTATCTTCAGGTAAAATTTTATCTCCGGGCATTAGCGCCCTGTCGAGCAGTATGTCTTCAACCAAATAATCGTTTGCAATACACCTGTAAGGGACATCTAAGACATTCTTGATTCAACATATGTGGCCCCAGAATAGCCTTTTTACCATAAAGGATAACACATTGCATAAACGGAACAAGCTGAAACAATCTTCTTGATGGCTCTTAAGATGCCCGCACAAATAGCTAAGATTATAATTTTTTTAACAGAAGATCCGCATGATCGTAAGACAATTGTTTTCTGGGACAAACTTGACATAGGGCTGTATATAAACGCATAGGTAAGCTGCCAAAAAAAAATGAAAGTGGAAAGAACCGGTGGATACGACTTTTTCTTTTCTCATGCATGTATTGCATAACCTATCTCAACTTATACAAACAAAAAAGAATCACGAAGAGGACAGTGCGAAAAGAAAACAAATTAATTTGATCTTAAATGTTGTTCACCTTGTCCCGCCATTTGGTTGCCTGCATTACAGTAGCCCTAAGATGACTAAAACCCACCTTCCTTGCACAATTCTTGTCGTTCTCGTTCTTGTGCTCTTGCTCATTGTCATCTCAATGATCGCTCCTGTTATCCCCATCTCACGCAAGCGCATCGTCTCGAGACCGATCCTGCTCTCAACAGAAATCCCTTACACCCTTGAAGGCATTGCAGCCTGTTTTTCGCTTTCTACCTCTGCCCCTGTCGTCCTTAAGTCCCGAACTGTCTATACCGAAACTCCATCTGACATCTCTAGTCTTTGGTCAAAACACAACAATTAAAGGAAGGTTATTGCATTCTCTTCAGGTTGGATCAATCTGCAAAACTATTTTTTGTTATAGTAACACAATTTGAAACTTAGGAAAACAAAAAATTGAGTCGCAAACCTAGAAATTGTCTTCTAAATCATAGAAGAAAAACATTGTTGCAGGCTAACACTGAGCTACCTTTGTCATTGAGTGTCTTCTCCTTCTTGTTGTACCCTAAGAAAAACTTAAATGTCTACCAGATATATTGGATTTGGAAGAAAAGGTTTATCAAAGAGACCTGTTCCAATTTTCAAAAATTTCAAATTTGGTGTTTATGGAATGTTGGGGCTAGCACTATCACCTAGATGAGAGGTGAATAGGTGATTTATAAACAAATAATGCGGAATTTAAAATAACCAAGTTCAATATCATGAACAACAAAGTGCAAAGTATAACTTCACAGTGATAAGATCTTTCGCAATGTTTGATGAAGAACTACGTGCTTATCAGACTTTACCGTGTGCAATAAACATAATAAATAAGAAATTAAATTATATAAAAATTGCACACAACTGTTATAATGGTTCGGCTTTAACAAGTTTACATCTACTCTTTCGCGCTAATAGCCTATTGATTGGATTCCACTAAATGAATTAATAAGAAGTTATAGTCAAGTTGTACTGCTTATATCCAAGCGCTTCTTCCCAAAGTTGATGCTACTTGTACCCAAGTTGATATGACTCATTATCTTACACCAAAACACACACTTATGACACTCTTCCCACCTCTTAGATGATTACAATTTCAGCTCACAAAGACAAATGTATAATATTAAAGCTCTCTTTAAACTTTGGAATTTTAGACTAGTCACGTGTTGCAACAAAAATGAACCGGAGGAATGAAGGTTTTATGTGTTTGGAAAGCCTCCAAACAAAAATATGGAAAAATGTATATTACGAGCTGCCTCTGAATTTAATATTAACCAACATTCATGTAAAAACTAGAAAGCACGCACATGCAAATTAGCTTTTGTCTTACTCTCCTTTCAATAAGTTTTGCATATGCCAGTACTTTTGCGTTTCTTTATATGGTTCTCTTTTATATTTACCTTCTCTTTAGGGTAGTCTTTACTGGTGCATCTTATGAAAGCAGTCTCTCATTTAATTTTTGCTTTATCTAGAGCTAAGACCTGTGCCTTTCTATGTTTGTGTGATCTCTTTCCTCTGGGAAATCATTGATCTGTGCCTTTCCACTTGGTATTTTTGGCAAGGGTGTTCACCTTTATGATGTGTTTGACTGAGCAACGTTATTGGTAATAATTTTACACTTCCCATTGTATCAAGATAGCTAATGCTTTAACTCTCTCTCTCTCTCTCTCTCTCTCTCTCTCTCTCTCTCTCTCTCTCTCTCTCTCTCTCTCTCTCTCTCTCTCTCTCTCTCTCTCTCTCTCTCTCATATATTGATATTTTAATTTTGAGTCTAAAGCTATATCATGACAGCTACATTGTTTTTCGTTTTACTGCAGTACTATTTTGATACTCTCTTTCCTACCTGTCCCAGTTCTGCTCAGATTGTTGCTAATTTTGGAAAGGATCCCTAGAGGGAATAGTGAAGGTGAAGAAGTAATTAGATTTGGAGAATCAACGAGGAAGTAGAATGAATGCATTTGGACCGTCGGGAAGGATAATCTTGCTAATGGATCTAGAGCAAACAGTTCCCATTGATTTATTTTGTTCTCTCAGTCTTTCCAGATGGTAGGTTGAGCTGTAAGCGCACATACACTCACCATTGAAAGAGTTAAAAATTGCGTTTTTAGTATAATTAGTCTCTGGTTTCTTTGGCTAAGTTTTCGTTGAGTTATGTTATTTTATAACATTGGAAATGAATCTTCTTTACCAATGTCTCAGTGTTATAATTGAAGATGATATTTTGATTTACTTGCCTTGAGAAAGTAGCTTTTTCTTCTCATTCGAAAGTCGACTACGGTAAGCCCTCAAGCGTAGTTCTAGAGTTGCGCGTGACAGTGCGGTTGAAAAAGTGGCTCAACATGTATTGTTCACTGATATCATATGTTTCTTTTCCTCAAAAAGCTCGAGCCTTATGCTTTTGAACATAGCAAAGCGTTTAAATTGACAATCACAAGTCAAGAAGGCCTCTGATGTTTACCCAAATCTCAACTTTGGTTCGGCTGTTTCACCCCCTGACCCATTGCCTTGGAACAAAGCGCATTTATAAGTGGTAGGCAAATCCGACATTACACTAGTGATGGATTGATCTTAATGGTGGTGAGTATTGTGTCTTTTCTGCTACCAGATTAGATTTTCTGGGTTATTGCACAATGATCTAAAGACTTTAGTGTGTGTAGATGCGTGGCGTGCTTTGAAGAACTGCTTTTGAACTTAATCAATCAACTGACAAATTCTTCGAACATATGTACATCAGTATATGCTAGAGAGCTTACCAACCGGGGAAACAACACCTAAAAGACACGATTCCATAATAAGAATTCATGCCTCCCTTAATTAAAACCCAAAAAGCCTATCGACACCATCTTCTACGATAAAACGAGAGAAGCAATCTACTCTTTTTCCCTGTTCTCCAACTTGGTGATTTTTTCCAAAATGCTTCAGCCTCATCCCAGTGCTCTGGACAAGCTGACCACCTAGAAATCCTGGCACCACACCAGCACGCAGTGCGGGATGGATGGAGTGTGCAGTCAGCACCCATCCAAGCACCGTAACTCAAGAGTTGTCTGAGGTGTTGCCACAAGTGATCTATTGAAATCTCCCGTTCTCTCTCTCTCTCTCTCTCGTTTCAGATTTTGTCGCTTCTTGTGAAGCCCTGTCTAGCCCCTACCAACTCCCTTTCTATGTAAATCAATATGTCCCTCGAAGAAAGAAACATTACCTCTTTTCCAATCTTAGATTGCACGGCCAAAGATGCGATTTCCTTTATTTTTTAAACTATATTCCATTGACCAAATTTTGCTTATTTTCTCCTATTTCCTCGAACGGCCGAAAAATGTGCCCAGGAAATGGTGGATATCAGTCAAGAAATCGTAATATTTATCGTCGAATATTTGGTGTTGACAAAAGACATGAATCTAATTGAAAGAAGAAGTAAGTTGTAAAAAAAAAGGCATAATATTAATGTCATTTATCTTATACGTGTAAATAAAATTAGGCAGATTTTTACTTAAGAGTTGAGGTCAATGTCTAATTTTATCACAACTTAACTGTCAACAAAAACTTACCTTAATTAATTGATCTAAACATTAAAAATAAGGGGAAAAAAGCAAGTATCTGATTTCCGCTCGTGCTATCTCGCAACCATGTAGGCAAAAGAAAAGAGTAGGAGTGAGCATCAATCTAGGGTCAATCCTAATCGACACTCACCTCTAGCTGCTCATGCCACTCGTCACTCAATGCTCACCTCGCTCACCATGCTTGTCTTACTCGCAACTCAAGGCTCACTCCGCTCGCCTCTCTTCATTGAACTCGCTCATTGCATAGTAAATCAAAAGGAAACAAAATCCTAATTAGAAAACCTTTTTGCTTGTGAGTAATGCTTGCCTCATGGCTCAATGAGCAGTCCTAATCATTTTTATGATTTCTTGCTTTTAGCAAGTGTGAAATTTTTATTGTTGCCTTATTTTAAATTTGTTGAATATGCATTAGTATTTATAGTTTGCCATTTCAGTGAATTCAAAAATGAAACAAAATTTTTTTTGGTTGATCCCAAGTTGACCCTAGAACTGGACCAAACCCATTTGATTTGTTTGGTCCTCGGTCCTAGGCTTAATAGGGTTGGTTCTTGATCCTAAACATTGAGAACCGATACTATTCGAGTTGGTCCTAGGGTTAGGGGTGGACCGGCTCAATCCAGAATCATGCTTACCCCTAGAAAAGAGTTGTATGCTAATTGATCAAACTCCAAATTTACAACCTTGAGTTATCATGTACTCTTCGCAAAGTCAAAGCCGAACATGTAGATCATGTGCATCGAAAGAGAATGGAATAGTTAGTGTTGAATGATGCTCTCGGAGCACCATACAAATGATAACGGGGGGTTTTATTTCACGAAAAAAAAATTAAATGTAATACCTCTTGAAAATAAATTTATGAAAATAGGACGAAGGGAAATATTTTGTTTGACAATATTTTAGATATAAATTATTCTTCATAATCAGAAAATTTTTCCTTTAATCTTTCTAGATGATACAAAGATAATCATATCGACAAAAAAAATTTGTAATCATTTATTTTCCCTAAAACAAATTATATCCAGGTTAAAGTGAACATTGGAGGCGATTATCGGGCTGGTCTGTGCTAAAATTACTAAATGTGAAGATGGGCTTAGAAACAAAAGAAAAAATCATGATATGGTAGGAAAACTGAAACAGGGTTCACGGACTTGATATTTTATTAATGTTGCAGTTAGGTTATTTTAGTCATTTTCATTTAAAAGCTGTGTTCCCAGTCTTCTGTGCTGTGATTATAGCTGTACTCTGTCATCATGATCATCATCGTCGTGACAAAATAATGACAACACCGCCACCCACCGAAATAATAAGGCGGGAGAGGAGTCGGAGGCAGAGAAACAATCTCAAAGTTCTAGAATTACGTTGTGCTTCTGCAATTTTCATGCATATGAACCTCCATCAGTTAAGCATCTCAATGGTTGTCACTTGTATGTCTACAAAGGCTCGCTGAATATTTCGTGCTCATTTAAAGAATATATGTTGTAATGCGAACCATGCAGTTCTAATCATTTGTACTTTTAGATGGCAAATGGCACGGTTCAGTGAAATTCCTTGGCAATATTGAGATGACATTTAAATAAGCCATGACTTAAAGATTTTTGGCAAATATTCTAGCTATTTCCCATTTGTGAAAGTTTTGCTTTTGTAGGGTGAGTTATAGAGTGGTTCCATCATTTACCATCAAAGAAATTAGATGGACTCATTTTGGCAACCAGAACATAGTACTTGAAATATTTATTAGCCAAAAGTGGCACAAAGCTAAATCCTTTAAGATAAACAAATGAAAAAAAGAATCTTATCAGTTGGCACAGTATTAAACATCTATAGGGAGAAAGTTAACGTAAGACCTAGTATTTCATATGTTTTACCTTTATTTTAGGTTTCGTGCTTTGTACTAAGATTAATTAGTAAAATGTCATGTACAATTTCCAAAAGGGAAATGAAAAATTTAATTGAACTCAAAGACTAATAATTATATAAATGTATTGCTAGTTGTGTGATGGAATTCAAATTTATAGTGATGGTACGCTTCACAATGGCAAATGAAGAATCATAGCCTAAAGAGCAAAATAAGATATTGTGCAAATTTGAACTTTTAGGGTAAAATATGAGGAAATTTATAAAAAAGACTCGAGTGAGGATATATATGCATAAATCTCACTGTAGCTTGATAAATGATTATGCTGTTTTCTATATATTAGATGACAACAATATAAAATGACACAAGCCTTGGAATTCTAATCATAATAATATTAAGCAGGATAATATTTTCATAGCTCACAGGAGGATTGGCCATGATAGAGCAAATAATTTTTTTTTGGGTTTAATTATGCATAATCTTTGGTAAATAACGTTCCCCATGATCCTTTAAGAAGACCATGTTTGAATGTTTTGTTTCCAAAGATGGACCGGCGAATGGAGCTCACGGACAATAGTGGCCAGTGGCTCGTGGGGCTCGACAGTGAGGTGCTCAGGGCCATTGAGGCAAGGACCAGCGGTGAACAACAATCGGTCACGGCAGGAACTTGCTAGTATAGTTACCCAATTCAACAACAGATTTTGCAAAACAAGAAGAAGAGAAACCGAAGGGGATCAAATTGAATTGTTCTGGCTCGGTAGATCGCTGGAGTTGCTGGAACTCGTTGGACGACTGGAAATCGAGATGTGTACGGGGCAAAGCAGCAGGATGAGCAAAGGTGGAGTGATGTGTACGAAGGCAACCACAGAGAGAGAGAGAGAGAGAGAGAGAGCCCCTTCTTTGCATCTCTTTTGGCTTTTTTTCTTTTTGAATGCAAGTCTCTTTCTTTCTCTCCTTTCAAATTTTGTAGCTTCTTGTGAATCCATGTCTAGTCCCTATCGACGCCCTTTTATATGTAAAATCAATGGACCACTCGAGGAAAGAAACATTATCTCTTTCCTCTTTCCAATCACAGATTGCATGGCCGAAGATGCAATTTCCTTTATTATTATTTTAAACTATTTTCCATTGATCAAGTCTTGCTTGTTTTCACTTATTTCCTCAAACAGCCGAAAAATAGTGCAACAAGAAATATGTGGATATCAGATCAAGAATGATATTTTCGCACATATGCACCAAATATATGGCAAAGTAATATAGGTTTTCTTACAAGATTTCTCATTCCTATCAAGCCAGTGATAATTTCCTTTTTGCTTTAAAACTTCTCTGCTCATTCCAAAGATTGTGTCCACACGTTTTATGTGCGGATCAACTTCTTTCATCTATTGAATAATTGAAACAAGCACCAAATTAAGTTTAATTGTGTCATCACAAATAGGTTAAGCTATTGAATAATTGAAATAGATGATACATGTTGTATGTGCGGATCAACTTCTTTCATCTATTGAATAATTGAAACATAAATTCAGATACATACATTTATTAGGTAAGCTAATATATACTGTTTGCATCATAGAATATGTTCTTACGCACTTCAATTTGTGCATGTTTAAAAATGTTCTTAAGTGTTCAAATATGAGAGATCAATTCCTCAGACTTATTATGTCACACACACACACACACAATTTTGTGTCATGTTTGGATTTTTAAATTGAAGTTTTGCATTTAGCCTGGACACATATTTGATACTACAATAACACGATAATGCGATCCAATCCACCAGTTTGATTATCAGTGAACATTAACCATTCTTTCTTTTCATTTTTAATTTGTAAACTTGGGATCCATGGTGTTGGCAAACAAAAACTCCACCTAATTTATTATAGCGTGTCTGATGAATTTCATCTCAATTATTATTAATGGTCAAGGTAATTTAGCCAAAAATATGATATAGGCTTTTTATGAAAAGATTATGATAACCGTTATTTTTTTTTAAAAAAAAGCCAAAAAATTTCTTTCTTTATTTAGATTCACTTTGCTTGATTTCTTGTAAACCGGATCAGAATGTCATCCAGTTATTCTCAGTTTGTAAAACAAATTAGTGATTTAAGATCTTCCGTCACTTCGCTCTTCCCATAGCAATTAGCAAATACCCTCATAGGCATAAAATATAGAGGAGCCTTTTTGTGAGGAGATTAGGTAGGAGGACTGGCTGTGGTATGTTGCAAATGGTACCAGTATATAGGAGCAAAACCTTTCAATGGTCTATCTTTCCGGATGACATGTGTGTTTGCCAACATACTATCAAAGAGTGAGCAATCGCTCGTTGCAGTGCCAAGAAATGGCGTCAGAGGGCTGAAAGAGAGGGCTGTCATTTTCTGGAACAATCTTCTCTTTATCTGTTATTGAGGGGGCTTTTTATTTATGTTGCTGTTAGCCTTTTGTTATGAAGCTGGTACTCACATTTCCAGAAACTTTGCAGATAGGATTTTTGTACTTGAGATATGCTGCGGATCCTTAGACCTCGTTAAAGAGGAAGAGGTACCTCCAACTTTGCCTTGGTTTTTTATGGATGTGTTGTACAGTACGCTGAGCACTTTTTCGTGTTGGGATGTTATGTTCATTAAATGTAAAATGGAAATATGGGCAACTTCAGCCATTCTTAACTGTTGGAAAGAGTGTTATTAAAAGATGTCATAGTTTTAATGTTAAACAATCAAATTTTCCTGTAATAAAAAAAAATGACTCTTTATTCTTAAATTTACCTTTTTGACTATCTGCTTCCTGGGAATGTTTTAAGAAACATTGTTATATTGGTCACATGTTGCAACGAAGGTGAACCGAGGGAATGAAGGTTTTATGAGCGTTAGAAAGCCTCGAAACAAAATATGAGAAAAATATATATCACGGGCTGCCTTTTGAATTAAATATTTCACATCCATGCATGTGTCGGGAACCCAATCATGTAAAAACTAAAAAGCACCCACATGCAAATTAGCTTTTGTCTTACACGGGTGGCCAATGGAAAGGATTCCTAGGGGGAATAGCGAAGGTGAAGGAGTATTCAACTTAAAAGAAGAATAAAAATCATATGGACCCTCGGGAAGGATAATCCATTTGATGCATCTCAAGCAAACAATTTGCACACGCAGTTGCATTAAAAAAATTAAAAATTGCGTCATGAGTAATCAGTCTTTGGTTTCTGTGGCTGAGTTTTGCATTTAGCTCAGCAGCATCTTTAACAATGGAAATGAATCTTGTTCATCAATTAGTGTTTAATTGAAGATGATATTTCGATTTACTTGCCTCGTTGCAGCTATCACGACAACATTGGCAAAACTTGCTCTAATGGATTGATTACTAATAGGAGTTGCTTACATTTTTTCCTCATGAAAGAATCGGGAAAAATGGTCCATTCTTTCATTGTCGATCGTAGCAAGGTGTTAAAATTGATAATCATCAGTTACGAAGTGCTTATGGTTTAAAAGTTTTCATCGTCGTCTCACTGATGTTCCTGTACAATTGGCCAGTCAATCAATCATTCCATAAGGAGAAGTCATGTCAAATGCAACGGAGAAGATTGAAAGCAAACCATAAAATTCCATCCGCACTGCTTCACTAAAGTCAAAACATAATTAATCCACCTCCTCCAAGTCATTCTTCACTAAAATGAAAACATAAAAACACTTAGAAGTAGACCGGGTGCCTGAGTTCGCCACGAGGCAACTCACATGAAACTACATTGACAACAATGGTGAACGTTAAGAAGGATAAACCGGCCAGAGGGCCAAGGTGCAGTATAGTCTTATTACCCTCCCAAGGCCAACGCTTGGTGGCAACTGTGGGAAATGGAGCCTCTTCAAATGATATTCCATGTTCAGATGCTCCATATATCTTCTCTTCAGACTCAAAATGAGGTTGTAGAAGCTAACCACATGACCTATTGAGACGAAGGCCATGAGTCCCATGCCCATCCACCTTCCGAGTAGCGAAGTGTGGATGGCTTCGCAAGTCCCAGCACAAGTGCCAGGACAGTTATACCTGCACATAGTGCAGGTTGGATGGGTAGGGAAGTGTGGATCGCTTCACATGTAGTGCAGGTTGGATGGAGATGTTGTCAGTATGCATCCAAACGTGGAAACTCAAGAGTTGTCCGAGGTGTTGCCACAAGCGATCTATTGAAAGTCTCCAGAAAGTCATCTTCGTTTGGATTTCTTCCCTCTCGGAAGAAAGTGCTTCAGTGGCCATTGGTGAAATTGAGAAGAACGACAAGAGGCTGAGGAGTAAAGGAGGAGCTGGATGGAGAGGGTCGGAGGTTAGGAGAGAAAAATAAGGAGCGAGTGACTCTGAGAATTGAGGAGGAGAGAATGAAAACGGAGAGACGCTAGAGAGACTATTGCAATACCGAGCATAAGGACAGACAACTAGGACATTGTCTAGTTTTAATTCTCTCTCATGTCCTTTATTTTTTTTATATTTCAGTTATACAGTCTCGTTTTATCTTCAAATCAATCACAACATGTAAATTTATGGCTTAGAGCACAAATTCTGTTCACAGCTGGAGAAAAAGGAGAGACGCTAGAGAGACCATTGCAATACTGAGCATAAGGATATACAGCTAGGACATTGTCTAAGAAGTCTTGGATATTAGATCCAGAAATCGTAATATGATAAATACATTGAATATTTGGCATTGGCAGAAGTGGTAGTGGCAGAAGACATGAATTCAATTGAAAAAAAAAGAGGAGTTGCAGAAAAAAAGACTTAATATTAAAGGATTATCTGAAAAGTTAGGTGTTGCTTTATGTGTAAATGAATATTAAAAACTTAATTAGAATAAATTTAAGCAATACAAAAAACCATAATTAACTATTTTTTTATAGAGGAAAAACAATTTGCCGATTTGATGAACGGATAATTATAGATAACTCTGAACAAGATAACCTTTTGATATTTATTTTGGATAATTACACGTTACCAATCATGTAACAGAAAATTGAGAGTCCTTTACTTTAAATTTTAAAATATTCAGTGAAATAAAATACTGAAGATAATCGCTATCGTAATTCACAAAGATAATTCCTACTAATTTATAATTGATGAGATTAAACTTAAATTAAGGATTATAATAATATTTGGATTTATAAGGTGTTTCAGTGTCAAATGGATTACTATAAGTCTTCAAAAATTCTCGCAATCAAGCATACTTTTGTCAATATTCATAATCTATAAAAAATGAAACAAAAAACAACATTAAAGTTAACTACCATTTAAAAAAAGTTATGAAAAAAAAAATATGTGACTAGGTTTTCCTTCACCAAGTTCCTCGTTATTTGATGTTTCTAGAAATTTTTGGGCATGTATCTTACTTTTTCAGTTGTCGACCAGAAAATAGATCTTATTTTTTAGGCTTCAGCTTCCTTATCTTTGCTGAAATATTCTGAAGTTTTTGGTCAACAATCAGATTTGAACATAATTAATCCCCTCCTACAATTCATTCATAAAAACACCTCCTACATTTCATTCATGAAAACACCTAAAAACACAAGACTCCTATATCTCATTCATAAAACATCTAAAACATAAAAAAACACCTTAAAACACCTGAAAGATAAAAACACAAGACTCCTGCAACTAACATCTAAAACATAAAAATACAAACACACATAAACACCCAACTCATTCATTCATCAACTAAACGTGGTGGGCTTTATTTTTTGAACTTGCCACAAGGCAACTCAGCGGATACTATGCCCACAACAATACTTAAAGCTAAGTAATTTAGCATGGCCACAAGGACCAATGCGCTGTATAGCTTTTTCTTCCACTGGAGATTAAGAGGTACTGGATGTGCCTCATCTTGCCTCCGCAACTGATGCTGCGCCATCTCCAGCTCTATATATGCCCTCTTCAGCCCCATAATCAGGCTGAAGAAGCTTACTGTATGAGCTATTGCAATGTATACTACAAATACGACGCCTAGCCACGCCTGACCACATCGAAGCTTGGATGGATTAATCAATTTTAACCCAAGGGCTAATATGCCTACAAATATACCCGTCATACTACTCCATCTGCTCCATGATTTATCAATATGTTTCTCCATATTATAGATGCGCTCCACAAGGGCGTGTCGTGCTGCCCGGGCTTCATCAGCGGCGCGTCGTGCTGCCCGGGCTTCATCAGCGGCCCGTTGTGCTGCCTGGGTTGCCTGGGCTGCCTCCTCAATCTGACCTACACGGGCGGCGATTTGTCCCATGTGTCTTCTGTTCCTGAATTTCAGAACATTTCATCAAACATTATAGGAAAAATTCTCGATCAACTCAGAGACAAGCAACTCGCATTTTTCACGAACTCGAATGACACCAAGAAATTTGTCCCAACAAACCTTCTATTCCCGAATTTCGTTCGACATTTCATCAAACATTTCCGGTGTACACTACTAAAATGAGCGGCTTGTGGTTCAAGTGAGACTCTTACACAGGTTTAGGTTCCTAGTCAAGCATACCATAACACATAGCAGCATAAATTGAGGGCTAACGGGGGCCGAAGGTCGCGCGAACTGGTCGACCACGAGCTCTGGCCCGACGCTTCCCTAAAAACAGGGCACGCACGGTCAGTAGAAGGCCTACCTGGTTCGGTCAAGGGCTGCGATGGACTGCGGCTAACGGACGGATCTCTAGGCTGCGACGGACTGTGGCTAATGAACGGATCGACAGCCAACCAACCCTTCGAACTCGCTTTCTCTCTATTCTCTTCACTCGCTCAAAACTCTCCCTCAACTCTCTTTCTCCGAAAAAACCTGAGCGAGCACTCTCGCTTTTAAGGGCAACCGGCGGCAGGCGCACATGGCTTATGTCACCGCCAGCTTGCCGGCTGACCTCACCCCTTGCGATCTTCAATCCTTCGTAGCGCTTGTACCCTCTTTCTTCTAGAGGCGTGACCAGCGTGAGGGGGGAAGAAGACCCACACGCGGCCGGACTGAAATGAAGGGAGATGGATCAGCCCAGGAGAGAAAAAAAAAAAAACAGGAAAAAAGGAAAGAGGCCATGCTAGCCTGCCCCGCTGGCTCGGTCTCTGTTTTTTTTTTTTTTCATTTTCTTCTTTCTCTTTTTTTAAAACTTTTTTTAATTAATTTTCCCTTCGTTGTTGTTTTTTTTTTTCAGTTCTATTACTATTAATGCAAATGCTTGTAATGTCTATATGCGATGTAATTTTAATGAAAATTGGTTTTGCCATGGATCAAATTTTAATCTCCAATTTTTTATGCAATGAATGAATAAATGGATAAACAAAATTTAGGTGTCAATAAGGGTTTACTTGCTTTTGTGCACATACATGGTCCTAGATGTTTTCTTGCGCATAATAGCCTTATAATCTATGGCATTGATCAAGGTATTAAGTTTATTTCATGCATTTGATTGTATGTCTTACCAACTCACTTACAATGGCACAAATTCTTTACCGGAGGCTGTTTACTCTTCAACACACTGGTTTTGACTGTTTAGGAGGAATTAGAATTGAAATTCTTATAATTCTTTTAGTTTGCTCTCTAGCTGTTTGAAGAAATGCCAATTAGGGCTTTCTCATGGAAATGGTGGATTAGATGGCTTGAGAGGGTGAGAATTGAGCTTGCGAACAATGCTTTTCATATATTGCTTCATGAAATTATAGCTATATGCTCTAAAAGTGGATCCATCGGTGAGATTGCTATTGTGTGTATAAATGTGATGACCCTAATCAACGTAGTCATTGGCTCCCACCAACTCCATAAGGTGTTAGGATTCCCAACATATCTCAGGTATAGAAATCCGATCTGCAATGAAGAGGGTGAGAATTGAGCTTGCGAACAATGTTTTTCATATATTGCTTCATGAAATTATAGCTATATGCTCTAAAAGTGGATCCATCGGTGAGATTGCTATTGTGTGTATAAATGTGATGACCCTAATTAACGTAGTCATTGGCTCCCACCAACTCCATAAGGTGTTAGGATTCCCAGCTATCTCAGGTATAGAAATCCGATCTGCAATGAAGAGGGTGAGAATTGAGCTTGCGAACAATGTTTTTCATATATTGCTTCATGAAATTATAGCTATATGCTCTAAAAGTGGATCCATCGGTGAGATTGCTATTGTGTGTATAAATGTGATGACCCTAATCAACGTAGTCATTGGCTCCCACCAACTCCATAAGGTGTTACGATTCCCAGCATATCTCAGGTATAGAAATCCGATCTGCAATGAAGAGGGTGAGAATTGAGCTTGCGAACTATGTTTTTCATATATTGCTTCATGAAATTATAGCTATATGCTCTAAAAGTGGATCCATCGGTGAGATTGCTATTTTGTGGGTATACACGTGATGACCCTAATCAAGGTACTCATTGGCCCCCACCAACTCCATAAGGTGTTAGGATTCCCAGCATATCTCAGGTATAGAAATCCGATCTGCAATGATTTTGGAAATATGAGCACCGGCATAATTGTAACGAAAGGTTAATGACACCATATAATAGGCATCCCCTCGATTGCCGAAGAAAGAGCATTCTGACAACGTGCATGAAAATCTCATGTTGTTAGCCAACCAAATTCCAGAATGCAGGCTAGTCCTCTTATAATTCTTAAGTAATGTAGAAGGAAGAGTTGCGTTTGACTAAGGAGTATGGGCGCAAAAATTGAGAGGGCTTCTTGGAAAGCTCCAACTATGCTTTTATTTTTTATTTTTTTAGGGATAAGTATATATGAAGTACTAAAACTTATTGACAAAATACAATTTAGTTATAAAACATTCAAAAGGTACAATTAAGCCCTAAAACTTGTCACGAAAATACAATCGAGTCCCAAAGAGTTTCAGGAAGTACAATCAAGTCCTAGAACTTATTAAAAAATATAATCAAGTTCTAAAATTTTAAAAATATGCTATTAAAAGAAGGATTTGATTTTACCAATTTGACAAATTTTGGACTTGATTGCACTTTCTAAAAGTTTTAGGACTCAAATTGTGCTTTCGTAATAAGTTTTACAACTTAATTGTACTTTTTAAAAATTTTAGGATTCAAGTGAATTTTCGTGATAAGTTTTAAGACTTTTAATGCACTTATCTCTTATATATATAGGCCCTTCCTCCAAGTAACGAGAGAACTTATAGCAAGAAAGAATGTAAATTAAATGCTGCGGGCGAAGTAAATATCCCTCGGATATTCTTGATTTTCCTAATTTCAATGCAATCTACTTAAATCTGATTATCAAACCGTACTGTATGTATGATCTTTATACTTCTAACTAAAAATATATTATTAACACGTTGACATTGTCTAATTCAAGAGAATAAATGACATTTATTTTTTTCCCGCGACGTAGCATGGGCAGGCCCACACTAGCAGACACTACAATGAGCCAATTAACGTGCATTGTGACATCCATGCATGAGACATGAAATCTGCACATGTCCCTTTGAAGAAAATATTAAAAATTGCATTGAAGTGGCATGTAACGTGGTCGGTTTTTCATTCTTTGGGTCAAATCTGATCGTTTCGTCCTTGCAAGATTATGAAGAAATGGTGCCAAGTATTTTCATAAAAATGAGATTGCCACATATCCTAAAACAATCCCCTCCCTTGCATTAGATCTATAACAAGTTTAATGCCAACGTGTTCCTGCCAACTAAAAACCCTAATTTGCGTTCTGAACTTTATCTTATGTACAATTTAGCCGTAATGGTTATTGATTCCCAGATAAAAGTTTATATTAATGATTCTTTTCCATATTATCTTAGTTCAAGATGATTAGTAATTATCAACAAACACTAAATAAAGACACAAAGGAGCCTAGAAGCAAAACACTTAAGAGAGCATAATCTATGGAGATTTCTTATAGCTAAGAAAATTCTGGACTTTCAAAATTAACGACAACTTTTTGCCCTAAAATGGACGACTTGGCATGTTCTCTGCATATAATCACAACAATATTAGTCATTGTATATAAAAACAAAGCGAATATAGGGTAGCCATAAAAAACACCAGGAAATAAAAGAAAAAAGAAAAAAAATATGTTTCCCGCCTCTGTCCATAAGGTGAATGTTATCAGACGACTTTGATATATGTTGTTTGTGAGCATTACAAATGTACAATTTAGTTCATAGAAAATTAGGTTTTTACACGGCTAATATGTCCATTTATCAAATAGAAAAGTTATACCCCCATCAAATTTTTTGTCACTTTCTTGTGCAGCCCTTTTTTGTCCCTATCTCTACCTAATATTTTCTTTCTTTTATATGTAAATCAATGGGCCCCCAAGGAAAGAAACATTATCTTTTTCCCCTCTTCTCAATCACAGATTGCACGGGAGATGCAATTTCCTTTCTTTTTTTTTTATTTTTCATAGACCAAATCTTGCCTATTTTCTCACGACGTAGCATGGACAGGCCCACACTAACAGACACTACAATGAGCCAATTAACGTGCATTCTGACATTCATGCATGGGGCATGTAACGTGATCGGTTTTTCTTTTTTCAGATCAAATTTGATCGTTTCATCCTTGCAAGATTATGAAGAAATGGTGCCAGGTATTTTCATGAAAAAATGAGATTGCCACATATCCTAAAGCAATCACCTTCCTTGCATTCAATCTATAACAAGTTTAATGCCCGTGTGTTCCCACCAACTTGAAAATCCTAATTGCGTTCTGAAATTTATCTTACGTGCGGTTTAGCTGTAATAGTTATTGATTCCCAGGTAAAATTTTATATTAATGATTTTTAATTATCAACAAACACTGAATAAAGACACAAAGGAACCTACAAGCAAAACACTTAAGAGAGCATATCTATGGAGATTTCTTATAGCTAAGAAAATTCTGGACTTTCAAAATTAACGGCAACTTTTTGCCCTAAAATTGACGACTTGGCATGTTCTCCGCATATAATCACAACTACATTAGTCACTGTATATAAACAAAATGAATATAGGGTAGCCAAAAAAAGTCGAGAAATAAAAGAAAAAAGGAAAAAAATATATGTTTCCTGCCTCTATCCATAAGGAAAATATTATCAGACAACTTTGATAAATATTATTTCTGAGTGCCACAAATGTACAATTAAGTTCATAGAAAATTAGGTTCTTACGCGGCTAATATGTCCATATATCAAATAGAAAAGTTATACCCCATCAAATTTTTTGTCACTTTCTTGTGAGGCCCTTTTTTGTCCCTATCCCTACCTAATATTTTCTCCCTTTTATATGTAAATCAACGGGCTTATCAGGGAAAGAAACCTTATCTTTTTCCCTCTTCCCAATCACAGATTGCACGGCCGAAGATGTAACTTCCTGTCTTTTTAACTATTTTCCATAGACCAAATCTTGCTTATCTTCACTTATTTCAACAATCAGCCAGAAAATACTAGGTAGTGCCCAAGAAGTATGTGGATATCACATCAAGAAAGATATTTTCACACATGCACCCAATCGCTTATTTGCAGTCAAGAATATATCGTGAGCACTCCTGTCTCTTTGTTCTTCGATCATTGACCGAGAATTATGCACCAAATATACGGGAAAGTATAGTACAGCGCCTAATATATGCTTTCTTATAAGATTTCTCTTTCCTTATCCTACAAAATAGGCATAGTTGAGCTAGAAAATGACAAAAATATTGATTTGTGGAACAGGTTGAAAAAACAGAATAATTCCTTCCCCCTTTCCAGTACACGCAGGACAACGTGCCCCCCTCTCCCCCTACACGCAGGACACGAGGACAGCGTCCTATTCTTACTGTTTGTTTGACCATAGTATACATTTTTCCATAGTCGGGAAACTTCGACCAAAAGAAAATTCGGGAACCTCATTTAGGTAACTTCCTAATATATTTGTTCAATTGAATATTTAAATTGCCTAAATTGAGTTCATGACATTTTAACCCGATTTTGTTTTGAGATTCTTCTAGGCATATCTTGATAGGATGTTTCTTTTTTGAATCGTGCATATAATGAGAACTCAATCTTGAATTAAAGATCAAATTTCAATTACTTTCATTTTCTATATTGGGGTTGAGGCGAGTATGTGGACTATATGGACTTCTTATATGGCGTGTTACTAATTTGATAAATTTCATATCATGAAAAATAAAAATAAAAATTGCATAACATTTAGAATAGAATGCTGTAATTTTAGTGTTCATATTTAGGATTCATATTTAGGAACCACGTAGTAACTTAGAAAATCTATGACTTAGTTTGTTCAAAGGAAAATAGCGATACATGCACATGCATGGTCTTAGATGCTCTCTTGGGCGTTATAGCATTATCTCTATGGCATTGATCAAGATATTAAGTTTCTTTCATGCATTGATTGTATATGTCTTACCAACTCGCTTACAGTGGCACAACTTCTTTATTGGAGGCTGTTTACTGTTCAACGCACTGGTTTTGACTATCTAGGAGGAATTAGAATTGAAATTCTTATAATTCTTTTGGTTTGCTCTCTAGTTGTTCGAAGAAATATTAGTTAAGGCTTTTTTCATGGAAATAGTGGATTAGATGGCTTGAGAGGGTGAGAATTGAGTTTGTAAACTATGGTTTTAATAAATTGCTTCATGAAATTATAGCCATATGCTCTAAAAGTGGATCCACCAGTGAGATTGCTACTGTGTGTATATGTGATGACCCTAATTGAGGTATGCATTAGCTGCAACAGTCATTATATTTACTTTGACTATTTAAGCTTTATTTTTTTCTAATTTCAAGAAGAAAAATATAGTTAGAAAAAGTAAGGCAGATAGAGGAAAATAAGTAGTAGAAAAATACATGCACTGTAAATATGAGTTTAAATGTGCTTTAAATGAATTGGTATGAGTTTTGATAGGTGGGATTAATTATAGATATGTTTTACTAATATGGGTCGGGTCGGGTCGGCTTATAAAATTTAATTACATGAAAAACGGATCAAAACGGGTTAAATGAGTCGAACAAATTTGATCCAACCTGACATACCTATTTGATGGCCTAGTTAAGAATGGCTAAATTTGCCCATGTTTTTCATTTTGTATTAGATAAAAATAATGACATAACATCCAACAAGAAGATGCGCTTCAGCATACTGTACACCACATTCATAAAATGTCAAGGCAAAGTTATGGGTACTTCATCATCTTTAACGTATGGCTCCCACCAACTCCATAAGGTTTTGGGATTCCAAGCATATCCTAGGTATAGAAATCCGATCTGCATTGTTTTTGGAAATATGAGCACCAGCATAAGCACAACGAAAGGGTAAGGGCACCATATAATAGGCATCCCTCGATTGCGGAAGAAAGAGCATTCCGACAATGTGCATGAAAATCTCATTTCGTTAGCCAACCTAATTCCAGAATGCAGGCTAGTCCACTTATAATTCTTAAGTAATGTAGAAGGAAAAGTTGCGTCTGACTAAGGAGTAAGGGCGCAAAAATTGAGAGGGCAACTGAGAGGGCTTCTTGGAAAGCTCCAAACATGCTTTTTTTTTTTTTTATAAATACATCGAAAGTCTTAAACCTTATCAATAAAATGAAATTTAATCCTAAAAATTTTAAAAGTACAATTAAATTCTAAAACTTATTACGAAAGTGCAACCGAATTCTAAAACTTTCAAAAAAATGCAATTAAGTTCTAAAACTTGTCAAGGAAAGTACAATCGAATCCTAAAACTTTCAAAAAGTATTATAAAAAGAATAACCTAATTTTACTAATTTGATAAGTTTTAGGACTCGATTGTACTTTCATGATAAGTTTTAGGACCTAATTGTATTTTTTGAGGATTTTAAAACTCAAGTAAATTTTCGTGAAAAGTTTTAGGACTTCTACTACATTTATCTTTTTTTTATATATATTTTAGGTAGGCCCTTCCTCGAAGTAACGAGAGAACTTATTGCAAGAAAGAATGTAAATTAAATGCCACGGGCAAAGTCTTGTTTTTCCTGATTTCAATGCAATCTACTTAAATCTAATTGTCAAACCTTACTGTATGTATGATCTTTATATTTCTAATTAAAAATATATTATCAACACGCTGACATTGCCTAATTCAGGTATATATATAACATTTTTTTCCCGCTACGTAGCATGGGCACGCCCACACTAGCAGACACTACAATGAGCCAATTAAAGTGCATTGTGACATTCATGCATGGGACATGAAGTCTGCACATGTCCCTTTGAGGAAAATATTAAAAATTGCATTGAAGTGGGCATGTAACGGGGTTGGTTTTTCTTTTTTAGGTCGTATATGATCGTTTCATCCCTGCAAGATTATGAAGAAATGGTGCCAAGTATTTTCATAAAAATGAGATTGCCACATATCCTAAAGCAATCGCCTTCCTTGCATTCGATCTATAACAAGTTTAATGCCCGCGTGCTCCCGCCAACTTAAAAACCCAAATTTGCATTCTGATTTTTTTCTTACGTACAATTTAGCTATTGATAACTCTGTAAAAATAAAGTTATTTGACCTATTTTAGGCAATCATTATGGTACTTTATAGTGCAATATTTGTTAGAAAAATATTTAGATTTCCTTCTATTTACCCAAATCTTCCTTGTTTAAGCAGAATAATGAGATATGGAGAAAATAAGCAAAACGGACAAAAAAAAAAGGAAAGGAAAAATCTGTGAATCAAGAATTCAAATCATATAACATTAAAGATTGCTATCAAATCAAAGATTGTGAGTAGTGACTATCTGATTTATTTCCTAAATAGGAGAATATTGAGAGCTCAAGGACAACTAGGTTTTTATTGTTAAACTGCTTTTCATTATCCTATGAGTTTTTCAAATATTTTGAAAATAAGACAAAGTATCGACAAAATTCTTGTTCTTTGTTTCAAGATGTTTGGTTTAATTTATATTTTTGTTTCTTCTTCTATTATGTTCTAATTTTCTTTTGTTATGGCTATGATGTTGCCTGACCATGATGATATGAAGTTCGTGATTTTTTAATTTCATCCATGTGAGTTATATGTTATTGTGCTTAATGCTTTTAAATGACCGATTACCACTTAAATGATCTGATGTGCATATTTAAGACTATGAGGTGATAATATGCAATTGCTTTATGAATTAAACATGGATAGAGACATATCACATTATTTGTGTAACTTTTTATAATAAGGTGATCCAAAAGATTATTGTAAGTTGGGGATATTCACAAATTTCAATGTACTTATTTTTATTTAGATTTACATAGAAATATGGTGGACTGATGAACTAAGTAGATTTGCTATACCTAGAATTAGGATAATAAAAAAATTAGGAAATTCCATTATCGCATGTTTAATATCGTTCTTATATGTGTAATTATCTAAAATTCATATCTAATGGTTATGGTGAAATCGGATGTTTTAACATATTTATCCGATTGATTTACAACATTTAGTTTCGAAATTTCACTTTTATGATTGTCAATTTTAATTTCTCAATTTTATTTTGATTTGTTAGATAAATTTTAGAATTAATCTATTTTTAGTATTTAATTGGTTTATTAATCATCAATCTCCATAAGACGATATCTTTTCTCATCATCATGTTACTTGTTCGACACATTCACTTGCATTACGAACAAGTTTTTGGTGCTGTTACCGGGGATTGTTTGTTTAATACTAATAAATATTGATACCAAATAATTGTAAACTTAATCTAGCTTTTCGTTTTTGTGTTTTTTAGAGCGTACATTAGTGCATGACACGTAGCCAACAAGATGATTAATAATAATCAACAAGTACTAAATAAAGACACAAAGGAGCCTAGAACAAAACACTTAAGAGAGCATTATCTAAGGAGATTTCTTATAGTTAAGAAAATCCTAGACTTTCAAAATTAACAACTTTTTGCCCTAAAATTGACGACTTGGCATGTTCTCCGCATATAATCACAACAATATTGGTCATTGTATATAAACAAAACAAATATAGGGTAGCCGTAAAAAACGCCAGGAAATAAAAAGGAAAAAGCACTTGTTCATAGAAAATTAGATTTTTAAGCAGCTAATGTGTCCATATATGAAATAGAAAAGTTATACCCCATCAAAATTAAGTCAAATTTAGATAAAAGTAACAAAATATTCAAAATATCACCTTTGGAGAAAAAAAAAAAAAAATAGCGACCGACGGATCCGTGGACTGGGCTGCCGTGCCCTGTCCGAATATGTGCCGCGGTCTGGTTTCAGGGATGTGAGTTACAGGCACCGTTGGGCTTAGTAATCAAGTCTACTTCAGCTCAAATGGCAAACCCATTTTTAAATTCAAGTCAAAACCCAAACCCCTTCTAAAACAGATCAGGCCTGAACTTACTTAATAAAACTATTAACAGCCCATACTTCTAACACATCTCAAGCCTAAGCTCATTTAAGCACACATCTCAACCCAATTAAGGTCCCCTACGCTAATTTCTGCTGGCCGTGTTGCCCTTCATCATCGCTCTCAGGGTCAAACGCCCCTGACCGAGCTCCATCCTTGGCCATTCCCAGCTTTGGCCGGGTCGCAATCGCCGTCGACTACCACCCTCTACGGCCACCGCTGTTACTCGTCCCTTCCGCCCACTGCCCTTACTAACAAAAAGACCGCCACTGGTCATCAACCACCTGGAACCAGCGTTGCTCCCCATTATAAGCTACTTCCGATCTCTGGACAGCTGCCTTTGGCAACCATCACCATGGTCATACATTTCAAAAATCACTCTCGCGACCACACCACAGCAACAGCATACAGACAATGAGAGATGTAATAGACAAAGTGTGACATATGAGTGGGGAGCTTAACATTCGGGCCAAGATTTACCACCATCAATAGTCATGGAAACATGTCAAAACACAAAGCAAGACAAAGCTGAGTAAGGGATGGGAGGATTCGATGATAATAGCAAATGCATTATACTTGAATCCGAACCCAAACATGAACAAAGTGGGTAGTTTTAAACACTCTTGGATAGCATAGAATCATGAGCTATTCAGCAATCATATCTATGCGGCATTTCATAAAACGGCTTGTGTGGAATGGAGGGTTTAAATTGGCTATGTAACCGAAGTGGGTTTTGTCTAAAAATAGCAGCATTGATGCACTGACACATATGATTAATCATCAACAACCACTGGGATTCTGTGTGATTTTCATACAAGCTGCATGAGTAGCACTGGGCCTCGGGTCGTACCAAGAACAGGGTAGAACAGGGAAATGATGTTACCTTGTCGAGGATATGTTCTCAGCTACAATCAATAGTCCAGCCAACGTAAAGGCAATCTTGGAAATGTCACTTGTGAAGGTGAGAGACGAGCGACGGGTACAGGAACTTCGGATTCGGACAGTTTGCTTCGAGTCTCCAAGGCCGAGAACAGGGCAGACCAGGGCAGACCAGGGCAGACCAGGGCACTCCTTATAGCGGCCGAACTGACAGAGACGAGAAGCACTACGGCGAAGGAAATAACCAGCTACGAAGAGGCAGGAGAGAGTTGGATATTAGGGGTTGCTTGTTGAAAAAAAATGGTGGATGAATCGGAGCTTCCATGATTCGAGAATGGCGACGCCCCGAGGGAATGCCGATAAAAATTCTCTCTCCCTGGCCCTCTCTTTTGAGGGAGCGCTCCTTCCTCCTCGCGCGCATGCCTGTACAAATGTCGCTCATCTTAAAGGAGAGATATGGCCGGGCGTCGAGATTTTGTCACATGGGCTTCACTTTTGACGGGTCTTGTTCAAATGGGCTGCTGCTTCTAAGGCCGAATGCTTCGAGTCCCGAAACAATTTTTTGCATTTTTACAAGAACGAGCAGTCGGATCACCGACAAAAATTCAAGTGCCGACAATCAGTAGCTTCAAATATTTAAGAGTGACAATGCATTTGAACTCCTCGACAACGCCTTCTTGTAACTTTTAAGTCTGTATCCCAAGTGATCATACTTCCATTCGTTTTCCTTGACTAGCCCGATCCCAATAGTCGCTCACCTGGTTAACCTGTAGAGCGACAGCTGCTCGCTATGGTAGGTGAGTGATATATTGAGGATCGATTGGCAATTGTTTGGGAGTATCTAGAAGTAAATGGCCCCTGCCATGTGCTTTGTGCAGAATCTGTACTTCCTTTTGTTTAATGATAAGTACACAAATGTCTAACATTCTTTTGTGGAAATAAGTAGCATTGCCATGAATGCATCTTTTACAATCTCATTATTTATTGATAGTTCGTTTTCTTTAGTATGTCGTCCGCTCTGTAGCTTTGCAAAATTGCCCCCCATTCCCCCCTCCAAAAAAATAAAAAGAAAACAAATCATTAAGCAATTAATAATTAACAAAAAATGGGTCAAATTAGACAATAGGACCTAATTCTGTAGTATCATATTTATGTTTTTTTCGGTTATAAATATGCGATTTCTGAGGACTTATGAGATGAGTATTGTATGTAAGGATTTACTTTACAAAGTCGCCATTCATAACTATTGGAAATTGGGAATACGTCGGATACTGGGTTCCGTGAAATTGTGATGGACTCTGGGCAAAAGCTTACATTGGATGCTGCATATCGTTTAGGAAGAAAAGGACCAGTCATGAGCAAGTGTAAAACTTGAATGCTTGGCAAAAAACCTCTTACGTCGTCTTCGTGTATTCAATGATATGCCACATATTACATACCGGTATGATGTTTGTCTGCTGTCATACTATGACAAGAATGAAATAGATGGAATACACTTGGATAAAAGGAGATGTGTAATGGTAGAGTTTCGATCCCTCTTTAGCTATGGTGTGATTGAATATTGAATGCATTTAGTGTTCTCGTACTCATTGTTACTTCCATAATGAATGTTTGGGGCTGGGCTATTCTATTGAAGGAACTAGCATTGTTTTTTCTCTTTTTTGAAATGTATTCGGTCATCATACAAAAAATGCAAGAGTTGAGCCTGCTTTTATTAGTGTATCCAATTGGACTGCAAGAAGTTCATTCAGTTGGTTGAGGAGGAGAAGAGAGCTCTGGAGGATAAGGAAGCGCCCTTGAAATGGGAACAGAAGCTTGAATTGTTGCCAACGCAAAGGCTGATGCTGAAGTTGAAGAGAGGAATTTAAAGGCTGAAAAACTTAGAAGGAGATCTGCGTCAACCTCTGACGGCAGTATCATTTGGAATTGTAAAGTTTTCCTAATTAGTTATTCAACAAGTATCTTTTAAGCACTTGTTAACAAAATCATTGTGTTTATTTTAATGATAAGGAACTCCAACTAGCATGGTTAAACTCCATTAGATGAGATACGATGTTTCTATAACCCCTCAAGAGCATATAGCACCCAAGTTGAAGCTGGGCGAGTGGTTCAAACATGGACTTTTTTAGCGATTGGAATATAAAGCTCATAGGACTGCTTAATCTTTTGTATACTGGTCGGGGCGACCGTGTTGCATCTCTGGCTTTACGCATCCACAATGTTTTGTACAATCATGCGAATCAATAAAGCACAAACAAAATCCAAGTCAAGTTATGGCGACTGCGATCTGCACTAAATTGCAGCCATGTCACTGGTCCAAAGAAGCAAAACTTTGAACCAGAGGTCGTTCACCCATCCGATTTTCAAGTTTTCTTTATGGAGCCGTCATCATAAGATGACCGACGGAAGGCCTGGTGTGGACTCTCCTTTTGGCTTTTACTGTGAAATGGGATAAGAAGAGGCATGTCTATGAGAATCGAAAAATTAACCGACATAGGGGCGTGCATGCTTCCTTTGAGGTTTTGGGGAGTCCCAAGTTTCCTTTAGCAAAAGATGTGAAAAGCTTAAGTAGTTTTTTATTGGGTTAATGCCACGAAATATTTCAAACCGGTGCACATGTGATAAATTTATCCAAAACTAATTTTTTATCATAAAAAATCCCAAACTGGTAAACCTGTAACAATTCATCACAAATGACCACAAAAAAATCAAAATTTGTATATTTGTGATAAATTTACCCCAAATTAATTTTTTCAACCCTCAAAAACCTAAAATTGATATATTTGTGACAAATAATCCTTCCGTTAAATTGGATTAATACCATAAAAAATCACAAATTGAGGTAAATAGTTCTGATCTATCTTTGACCTAGAACTATTGCAGTAGAATGCCATATCCTCTACAAATGCATCATGGCTCAGCTGAAATTTTAGGTTGAATGCTAACTTCTAGAATATGAAATCTTAGTGTGTGTAAACTGCAAAGCTTAAAAGTATATGACAAACTGACTTCCATATAAAATTACTCTTGAACTTAGGTTGAATACTGCAAGAAGTGGCTTATGCATTATTTGTTGCTAGCCTTGTTTCTCTTGCAAAAGACCGCATTATTACCCCTTGGACCTATGTTGCCAACATAGGCAAATTGGTAATCCTAATGGCACTTGAATCTAACTTTGAAAGTAATCTTTACAAGACCTTTAGAAAAAATGTATAGATATGGGATCTATTCTAGACAAAAACTTCGTCAAATCAAATATCATTACAACGTTTCCCTATAAAGAATGCTAAGGGCCTTGGTAACATGTCAAAATTGCTCGATTCGATTTTTTTATGTTTTCCTGAACAAAAAAAAATAGAAATCTATTCGATAACTTTTTTTTCATAAGAAGAGATTTGGAACAAAAAATTTAAAAGTAGTCCCAAATTAAGCCCAACCATGTTCTTTTTTTTTTCTCTCCTTTTTTTTGGTTCATTTCATTTTCTTTCCTTTTCTACTCTTCTTCATCTAGCCAATCACAAAAATATAATAAAATTATTATAAAATTTAAAGAAATTTTAAAAATATAATAAAATTATAACATAAAACTATATTAAAAAAATATATTTAAATTACATATAAATTATACTAAAAAATATGAAATAAAATAAAATAAAAATATAATAAATAAAAAATATAATATAATATAATATAATTATTTTAAACAATTAAAAGATAAAAAATGCAGTAAAAGTGTTTAAAAATTAAAAGAAATTTTAAGTTGCAAAACAATTTAAGGGTTGTACCAAAAGAAATTTTATTTTAGAAATAGAAATTTTGTACAATTATCAAACGTTTTCAAATACTTAAAACTCGCTTAGGGAATATAATTAAAAAAAAGAGAAACATTTCTAGGTAAAAATTGTTTTTGGGAATAGAATGGTTACCAAACGCACTTTAAATAGCCTATTTAATAATGTGTCAAATAATGCCTAGTTCTATTCTTTTATTCCATGGAATTAAAAAAAATATAAATCTGTTTGATAATTGTTTTGCTTTCAAGAATAGATTTGAAATAGAATCAAGAAGTTAAAAAAAAATATGTTTCTTTGTTCTCGAAAACAACTCCAGAATCAAGCCCAAAACAATTTATTTTTTTGATCTTTTCTTTTCTTTTTCCTTTTCTTCTTCTTCTTCCTTCAGTTGGTCATCAAAGCATCATCAG
Organism: Angophora floribunda; assembly: GCA_014182895.1. NCBI lineage: Eukaryota > Viridiplantae > Streptophyta > Magnoliopsida > Myrtales > Myrtaceae > Angophora > Angophora floribunda. The sequence continues at coordinate 14,749,365 of CM024714.1, forward strand.
CCCCTAGGGAGGCTTGGCTTGGCCTTAGTTGGGTAAGGTCGACCTTGTCAAGCCACCGTGAGATCAACATTGCCCGACTATGGTGAGGCTAGGTCTCGCCCAGCCATGGTGAGGTCAACGACCAACTAAAGGAAGAAGAAGATGATGAAAAAAGAAAAGAAAAAGAAGAAAAAAAAGAGAAAAGTATAATAAAATTATTTAAAAATTAAAAGAAATTCTAAGTCACAAAAGAATTTGAGAGTCATACCAAACACATTTTTATTTTTGGAATATGTAATTTTGAATAGTTAGGATGCGAATGGTAATCATTCTGTTTCCGAAAATAATTTTTGATCAGAAATTATTTTTTATATTATGTTCTCATAAATAGTTTCTGAGTCACTTGAAGGCATTTGGTAACTATCTAAAATTTTTATTTCAGGATAGAAATGCGTTTGGTAAAACTCATAATTTTTTTGTTTCTTCTAATTTTTTAATAGTTCCTTTTGTGGCCAATTGTTGTTGTCCGCCAACAACGCTTGACCTCACCTAGGTGGTGCAAGGTCGGCTTTGCCTAGGCAGTGCAAGGTTGGCCTTGCGCCTACTAGGCCTAGTTAGGCCAGGGTGAGACTAACCTTGCGTTGCCTGAGCGAGGTCAAGCCTTGTCGATGGCCTAGTGAGACTCACCGAGCTGGGCAAGGCTCACTGGCCATCGGTGAGGCTCAACCTTGCCAATATTTATGAGGCTCAGCCTCGTCGATATCTATGAGACTGAGCTCCCCAACGGCCAAGTGAGCCTCCGGTAAGCTCGTTGGACCTTGCCCAACAGCTCACTAGCCATTGCCATTGCCGCAAGGTTAGCCTCGCGCCTGCTAGGCTTTGCCAGGCTAGGGGAGGCTGACCTCACACCGCTTGGGCAAGGTCAAGCCTTGCCGATGGCTTGGTGAGGCTCGCCTAGTTGAGCCTCGCCAATATTTGCAAGACTGAGCTCCCTTGTGGCCAAGTGAGCCTTTAGCAAGCTCGCCAAACCTCGTCCAATCGCTCATCAGCCATTGCCATCAGTGATGACGATGACCAGTCGGCGGAAATGGGCCGACAGCATACTAGAAGGTAGAAGAAGAAAAGGAAAGATAAAGAGAAGAGAAGAAAAAAAAAACTTAGACTTGATTATTGAAATTGTTCTTCGGAATACAAAGCATTTTTTTTTATATTCTTGATACTATTCTAAATTTATTTGTTTTTAGGAACAAAAGTTTTATCAAACGGATTTTTATGCCAAATCTATTCTTAGGAATAGAAAAACAAAATCAAACAATATTTATATGGCCAGTTAACAAATAAGCATTTACCAAACACCTTCAAATATTCAAAAACTCACCCGAAGAACACAATCCAAAAAAACAATTTCTGAATAGAAATGGGAGGAGGACACCAAAAGTGCCTTAATTTGTTTACTACACTCACTTTAATGTCACAACTTTACACCGGTTCACTTAAGTACCAAAATTGGAAAAATGGGATCACTTAAGTTCAATTGAACAAGAAATTCCGATCAAAATTAACATGTGATTTTTTTAATTAAAATTTTAGTATGAATTGGTATTTTTAATGAAAAAATCAATCCATGTGGCATTTCATGGATACGTTTTTCCTCCTCTCCCTCCACATCAATTTTTTTCCTTTTTCTATTTTTGTGTTTCCTTTTCTCCTTCTCCTCCCTCATTGCTCCTGAACTTTCTTTTTGTTGCGACTAACCCCATACATTAAACCTTTACTAACTCACCTTTGCTGCGGCCAATCATCAGACCATCGCCACCAAAACATCACGCCCATCACCTTTCGCTGGCTAATAGCGATCTAACAATAACAGCCTTGAATGATAGGCATCGCCAGAAAATGGACAGGGACTCAGGCGTAGGTGGTCCTTCGCAACTAGCATGGTGATTCGAAGGACATGGCATAAAGTGACTTTATGATAGGGAATCATAAATTCAAACACAGAACATCGATTTCACGAAAGCAACTTAATCAACTCTTTCAAGCAAATAATCGAACACATGGTGGGCATTTTAAAACATAAGCTTTGGACTTGATTCCAATGTATTTTAGAAGCTTCGAGAGCAAGAGAAGTGCTCGCTAGCTCAAGGCCAAATCCCACCACCAATCCTCCTTCGACGCTGCCTCCAAACCAAGTCCCTCCTCCTCGATATATATATATATGAAGGGTGTCTTTTAGTATCCACATTAAAATTTCGCACTGAAAAAATCATATTTCAAAAAATTGGGCACTTAAGTTCAAAGAATGATGAGCTGAGTGGCACTAAAAAGATCGTTTTTCAAAATGAGAGAGATAAGCGGAGTCTTTCAACACCTACGTTAAAACTTTGCACTGAAAAGATTGTTTTTCAAAAATTTGGCACTGAAGCTTAGAGAATGATGAGCCGAGCGGCACTGAAAAAATCGTTTCTCAAAAAATTTGGCACTTGAATGATTTGTTGAAAAATTAGTTAAACAACAACGTTGGACAGCCACGTTTTTTGGTAAGCTACGTCGGCTAAAACTATTAATAGAAAAAGGCCACGTCAACTTTTCAACCAAAGAGATCGGAGTTGACATTGAAAATATTGTTTTTAAAAAATTTTGACAATTAAGTGAGCCACCGAAAAGTTGCGGCCCTAAAGTGAGTGCCATACACAAGTTAAAATATTTTTGGTGTCCTCTTGGGTGGAAATTATTCTTAGAAGTAAAATAGTTACCAAATACACCCAAAAACACCGTTACAAACCGTGAGACTAGCTGCACTCGCAATTTGCCACCAAGTTCTGGGCAAGTAATGCCTAAAATTGCATATAAGGGAAGCACTCTAATTTCTTTGATGGCGAATGACAGAAGCACGCTGCAAAAGCAGATCTTTCACAAATGGGAAATAGGTAGAGTACTTGCCAACACTAAAACATTAGCTAGCTGCTCTGTTCAATATACCGATGTGTTGGTGCGAGAAGCTTTGATTGCTGATGTCCGGTGATGCTTTTATGAGCCCTGGGTTCGTCTTGGGGAAGTCGACAGGAAGAAGAGGATGAAAAATTTTAGGAAATAGGAAAAGAATGAAAGAAAATAATAATGGGCTCATTTAGATTTAAATGGAGAATGACTTTAACATGAGACCAGTGCGGCCTTTATAATAGAAATCGGACTTAGCGTGAGCCCATTAGGATTATGGTGGACTCCGAGTTTAATGTGGCTGTAATATAACTGGGCTTAATTTGGTTGCATTTTAAGATGGGCTTTAAAAGTTTATGACTAACGGGGGGCTGATGTGATAAAAGCCTAACTTGTTTCCATAGCCCACTTTCTCGTGAACCCAAGATAGGAAAAAATAATGAGAAATTTTCAAAAAAGGACTCGAAGTAACCCTATTTCTCAAATAAGGACCCAAAGCCGCCATTATCTTAAATGAGGACCCTAAGTAGCTAAACAAGTCTCAAATAAGGACTTCAAATCACCAACAAGCCAAATATTCTCTGGCCGGCAAGCGTGTGGCAATTTCGGTGGCTAGAATAAGAGCGATTTTGTCAAAAAAAATATTGATAGAAATTAGCAAACTCTAAAAACAAAACCCCCCAAATTCTTCTACGCGTTCTTCTTCTTCTACACTTCATCTTCTAAGTTCCTTGTCCCCTTTTGCTCGGAGAACCCAAAATCTTTGTTAATGGAGTAAGATCCCTGACTTCCTAAGTTCCCAATAGACGTGCCAGCACCCCCCTTGGCTCTCTCTCTCTCTCTCTTAGTGGAAGTGGATTTGAATTGTGCCCGAGATGTGGGTCCTCAACATCGAGATATTCTCTGTTTCTCGGTTGGGAAAAGATGATGAAGAATCGAGGCTCTCATGTTATATACAAGTGTCTAAATAACAAAGATGTGGCTTTACTTGAGATTTGTCTTATTCGTTGGAAAGAAATGAAGACAAAAAAAGAAAGGAAGAAAATGTGAAAAAACGAAGTAGGGTTTTCTTGTTGTGCTTCAATTCGTGCTCCATTAATAGAAAATTTGGGTGCTCCAAGCGAGAGAGGATAGAGAACGGAGAAGATGAAGAGCATAAGAATAAAATGGGAGAAGGTGAAAAGTTTTGGGGTTTTGTTTTTAGGGTTTGTTAATTTCTAGCAATATTTTTTTTGACAAAATTGCTCTTATTCCAACTATCGGAAATGCTAGATGCTTGCCGACCGGTGAACATTTGGCTGGCCGACCGGCAATTTGATGTCCTTATTTGAGACTGGTTTAGCCACTTCGGGTCCTAATTTGAGATAACGGTCACTTTAGGTTCTTATTTGAGAAAATATGCTCACTTTGGATCCTTTTTTGAAATTTTCCCAAAAAATAATTGAACAATTAAAAAATAAAAAAATAATACTAAATAATAATAAATGGCAAAAAAATTCAAAAAAATAGAAAAACTGAAAATTGGTTGGAAACAGAAACCTTGATCATGTTGTTAAGTTTTAGTACTAAACTTAGGTTAGTTTCATTTAGACAACATGCATTTAGTGGGAACACCTTCAATTCTAGTTTAGTCTTAGTAGATCGATTCTTTAAACAAGAAATTGAAGTTAATTTGAATTTAGCTCATGGGGTGACTGTCCCAGGGCTCAATCGTAATGCCATGGGTATTCTTTGCTTGACACTTTGTCAGGCTTACTTCCTTAGACTTTAAGATTATCGCGTTGATTGTGATTCTTTATCTATCCTTGATTGCGTGCTCAAGCATTGGGCCATTATTTAGTGGTATATAATGAAAGGGTTAAAGATTGCATGAATGCCTTTGTTGACATATTGATCAAGTTTGGATACCAAAATGGCGTTCATTGGATCACTAATGTAATCAAATTACTGATCTTAGAATTCTGATAATGTAGAAAGAGAGATATTGTCTCATATCTCATTTAGTTTCCAGTCGACTCTAATAGATTAATGGATATTCCATATTAGGATAAAATTTCTCATCTTTAGATCTTTTGAATTTTGAATGAATCACCTCAATGTTGCACAAGGTATAGATCTGGGATAACCCGCATCAATTGAGGACTGTTGGTCCTCAATTTGACATTACCTCTTGACTCATTTTTGCCCTTGCTGGGATGGTCGTGATGATACACAAATTCATATGCATATGATTGTAACAACAGGACGTTTATGCTAGTGGAGGACTTCCTTACTCGCCAAATGGAGAATAAAATATTGATCCAAAGAGTCGCAGAGTGAGAGGAACCTTTGAATTTTGGGGAAAAAAGAAGAAGCAAGGACATGTAATGGTTGAGGCACTTGGGTGAAACAATTAGAGGGAGAACAACATAGATAACATTTTGAGGTACTTGGGTGTACATCAATATGCCTACAAAGACCTAAAAGCAGAAGGTAAACAAATTGGGATCGGGTGAGATCGCCAGGTTGAATGGATCACAATGTAGAGGAAGTTCACGCTACATATGAAGTGGACATTATTCCGTGGTACCGGGAAACATAGACTCAACCCTAAATCAAATTCAAGTTGGTTTGTAATCCATAGAGAGGCGTTGGGGAAAGGTCAAAACAATGTTTGCCATTAGTAGGATGTACAGACAATTTTATTTATTTAGCGAAATGTCCATTTATTGGCCATAGAAAGATGTTGAGAGCCATGGACATCATACGCAATGACTACTTTGGCCCATTTGAGTCTCCAACATACTGAGGAAACTTGGAAAGCTATTTTATCTACAGAACATACTTCATTTTCTACTCGTTGGTCCGCTCGAAAAAGTTTCCAAAATCCTATATTAACCAAGTCACCCCCTTCTTATCTGCTAAATTCAACCCATTTTAGTGGCTAGGTTAATGAGACGCCGGTCCAAGGTTTGTTTCTCTCATTTTTCTTCATATTTGACTTATAACTTTTTTGAATTCATAGTTAACATTTGCTCGTTGATTTTCAATACATTTCGACATTTTATCATATTTGTTATTTGTGATTATCCTATCCAAAAAATACTGAAATTTCTTAAAAATTCACCTAAAAAGTTACTTTTAATCCTTGACTAACAGTTCATTCTCACCAATTACAAAGTAATAAGATTTATCTAAATCAACTATAACCTAAGAGATACCTTGTTTTGTATCCCTTTTAATCATTACAAAGTAATTAAATTTAAAAGTAACCGTTCCTCCACTTCGTTTCATGTACTGTTTGATGTGTAATTTTCAATTATAGTTATTAAGAGTGCGTTTGGTAACATTTTTATTTTCAAGAACTATTTTATTTCAAAAATATTTTTTTCTATTTTTATTCCCTATAATATGTTCTAAGCAAAAGAACGCATTTGGTCACCGCACAAAATTTTTATTCCCACAATAGAAAAAGAGTAGGAATGTGTTTGGTACAACCCTTAAACTTTTTTGTTACCTAGAGTATCTTTTAATTTTTTAATAATTTCCTAAGATGTTTCTTTTCTTTTTCTCTTTTCTTCTTCCTCCTCTAAGTGGTTGTCAGGCCTCGACAATGGTCGACGACTAGCCAAAAACAAAAGTCGGTAAGGTCGCTAGCCTCAGGGGAGCCTTGTTGGCCCTTAGTGAGGTTGAGCCTCTCCAACCCTAAGACAAAGTCGGCCTCACCTTGGTTGGGCAAGGCCAATGGGCAAGGTTGACCTTGCCTAGATTTGGTGAGGTTTGGCTAGCCATTCATGAGGCTTGACTTTGCCATGGCTATGCAAAGAGGTCGGGGCTCACTAGTGGTTCGCTAGACCTTGCCTAGCCACCGACGAGAGGTCGACTTCACTCGGCCATAGCAAGGTCGACCTCATCAGATCTTGGCAAGGTCAAGCCTCGCCCAGTTGAGGCAAGGGGCTTTGATGAGGTCCTGGACCTCGTCTCTAGTAGGTCGCTAGCCACACCAAGGACCAACGACTGGTTAGAAGAGGAAGAAGAAGAAAAGAAAGAAAATGACTTATTATAGAAATTATTCTCAAGAACAAGAATCAACTTTTTTACTTCTTATTTGTGCTCCAAATCTACTACTTAGCTGCTTTTTTATTCTGTGGAATAGAAAAATTAACTAACGTTACCAAACAAATTTCAATTCTTTTTTTGTTCTAGGGGACAAAAGAATGGAAATTTTGAAAAATAGAAAAGTTAACAAATGAGTCCTAAAATATAGTCATTACACTTAATTTTTATTGTGCATTTTATCGTAAGAGTCATGACTAATTGTGCATTTTGTGACATTCATTGATAAAATATGGAAGTTGTGTAATGTATTAAAAATTTACTTTCCGCATAATAAAATTGCGGTTTTTCTATATTTGCTAAAATCTATTCATATTTTTTTTAATATTCATTTAGACATGCGTATCATTCTAATAATCCTCTAATATAATTTATTTGTCGTTTAGCGCCGTCATGCTGCCCATGTTATTTTAATGAGCTTCTGGCATAATTTATTTGTGAAAACAGTGTATCTATGTATTTTTCTTACTCTGTAAAATAAGAAGAGTTAATGAGCAAAGTTATGTTCATGGTCGAGCACATTTTGCATCTAAGATTATTAGCCGATATTTTGTTTATAAAGAATTGTTTGAAAATTACGCACCAGTTCATAGATATGAATATTAAAACCTCAATCATAACAAAATTTGACAAATGAGAAGACCATAATTTCATAAAATTTTTAAAGGAAAACGACTTATCATATATCTCAAGTTTCATAAGTAGATATAATTAAATTCATATTTAGTGTTAACTCGTATTTAAACAGATAATTATAGATAACTTTAAGTGAAATAACTTTTTTTATTTTTGAAATTGGAGAATTACGGGCCAACAATCATGTAATTAAGGGCTTGTTTTGAAACTTTCAGCTATGTAAATTGTAAAAGATAATTCTTATCATAATTGAATAAGATACTTCCTGTCACTTTATAATTGGCGAGGATAGACTTAAATTAAAGATGACAAGAGCCTTTTGAGTTAGCTTTTGAAGGAGTTTCAGTGTTACATGGATTTCCGTATGTTCTAAAAAAATTACCACAATATAGTATGCTTTAGTCAGTATTATGCAATTTATATAAAATTTAAAAATTAATACAAAAAATAAATTAACCATAAGATTTCAGAAAAGATATAAAACAAAAATATGCGTCTAGGTTTTGCTCCACCAAGTGGATGAGATATATAAGTATCTTATCGACATCTAATAGTTCTATCTACATTTGGTGATGATAACAAACCTTTAGCACAGTTAATTTTCATTATTTGGTGTAAACGCCTTTATCAACATCCATATAAAGGATATCAATGTATGGTAATACCGTGGATTATATTATTTACTAGGTCGGTGGAGCAAGTCATATGCCACTTCCTCCTTGGTGAGACATGGAGCCGAGTTTAGGTCCGCTTTATTTGTTTTTCCTAAAAAAAAAAAAAAAATCAAGCATGCATCTAATTTGTTTTTCTTTTTCGCGAGTTGGATAGTTAATACTTGATTGTTAATTAAATTAATTAAACAAAAAAGGCCGTGTAGATTTTAGGATAGGACTTAGCCTGTTTATTGTGATCACGAATTTTACTTTTTTCGAAAATTGGAACAGATTCTCCAACAACCAACCCGATCTTGAATCCGCAGGTTCCAGATCCGAATTAAATATTTATTAACCCTAAGGGCACTACAAGAGATGCAAGGGAGAGAAGGAGGAGAAGACGCTCGACTGACGAGGAGCTCAATGCACGGCCGCAACATGTTTGGCATCCGCGGTTCAAGAGACGCCCTTGTTGAGGTTTGCGAGTCAACTTGGTTGCTGTTTAGGTTTCAGGTTTTGTTTCCAAACCCAGCCATTGATTATTATCTTCATGTGCAATAGGAAAAAATTCCTTTGCTGAGTGATCCAACCGGGGCAGAATGCGAAGACTATGTCGCTTTCAATGACCCTGCCATCGATGAGTTGAAAGGAAGGGTATATCTTTTTGGCTCTTTTTTTATATTGGTGTCCTATAATGAGTTGATGAGGTTTGCGAGTCAACTTGGTTGCTGTTTAGGTTTCAGGTTTTGTTTCCGAACCCAGCCATTGATTATTATCTTCATGTGCAATAGGAAAAAATTGCTTTGCTGACTGATCCAACCGGGGCAGAATGCGAAGACTCTGTCGCTTTCAATGACCCTGCCATCGATGAGTTGAAAGGAAGGGTATATCTTTTTGGCTCTTTCTTTATATTGGTGTCCTATAATGAGTTGATGAGGTTTGCGAGTCAACTTGGTTGCTGTTTAGGTTTCAAGTTTTGTTTCCGAACCCAGCCATTGATTATTATCTTCATGTGCAATAGGAAAAAATTGCTTTGATGACTGATCCAACCGGGGCAGAATGCGAAGACTATGTCGCTTTCAATGACCCTGCCATCGATGAGTTGAAAGGAAGGGTATATCTTTTTGGCTTTTTTTTTTTATATTGGTGTCCTATAATGAGTTGATGAGGTTTGCGAGTCAACTTGGTTGCTTTTTAGGTTTCAGGTTTTGTTTCCAAACCCAGCCATTGATTATTATCTTCATGTGCAATAGGAAAAAATTGCTTTGCTGACTGATCCAACGGGAGCAGAATGCGGAGACTCTGTCGCTTTCAATGACCCTGCCATCGATGAGTTGAAAGGAAGGGTATATCTTTTTGGCTCTTTCTTTATATTGGTGTCCTATAATGAGTTGATGAGGTTTGCGAGTCAACTTGGTTGCTGTTTAGGTTTCAGGTTTTGTTTCCGAACCCAACCATTGATTATAATCTTCATGTGCAATAGGAAAAAATTGCTTTGCTGACTGATCCAACCGGGGCAGAATGCGAAGACTCCGTCGCTTTCAATGACCCTAGCATCGATGAGTTGAAAGGAAGGGTATATCTTTTTGGCTCGCTCTTTATATTTGAGTTGATGAGGTTTGCGAGTCAACTTGGTGATCCAACCGAGGCAGAATGCGAAGGCAATGACCCCCGCCAAGTTGAAAGGAAGGGTATATCTTTTTGGCTCTTTTTTATATTGGTGTCCTAAGACTCAACTTGGTTGCTTTTTAGGTTTCAGGTTTGTTTCCGAACCCAGCCATTGATTATTATCTTCATGTGCAATAGGAAAAAATTGCTTTGCCGACTAATCCAACCGGGCAATGACCCCGACCATCGATGAGTTGAAAGGAAGGGTATATCTTTCTGGCTCTTTTTTTTATATTGGTGTCGTATAATGAGTTGATGAGGTTTGCGAGTCAACTTGGTTGCTTTTTAGGTTTTAGGTTTTGTTTCCGAACCCAGCCATTGATTATTATCTTCATGTGCAATAGGAAAAAATTGCTTTGCCGACTGATCCAACCGGGGCAGAATGCGGAGACTCTGTCGCTTTCAATGACCCTGCCATCGATGAGTTGAAAGGAAGGGTATATCTTTTTGGCTCTTTCTTTATATTGGTGTCCTATAATGAGTTGATGAGGTTTGCGAGTCAACTTGGTTGCTGTTTAGGTTTCAGGTTTTGTTTCCGAACCCAGCCATTGATTATTATCTTCATGTGCAATAGGAAAAAATTGCTTTGCTGATTGATCCAACCGGGGCAGAATGCGAAGACTCCGTCTCCGTCGCTTTCAATGACCCTGCCATCGATGAGTTGAATGGAAGGGTATATCTTTTTGGCTCTTTCTTTATATTGGTGTCCTATAATGAGTTGATAAATCGGGTCTTCTGTTGGGTGTTTGCCTGTTGCGGAGTTGTTGACATTGTTATGTTTTGTCTCAAGCACAAGACCAAAAACAACAAAAATCATGCAAGGAAGATGGGTCTTAGCCATCTTAGGGCTACTATAACACGGGCAAAGCAAGTGGCTGGACAAGGTGAACAATTTTTAAAATTAGGCTTATTTGTTTGCTTTTCGTACCACCCTCTTTGGAATAATACTTTCTTTTTGTCAATTCAAACGAGCGTGGTCCACTGTACCAATTAATTTACATAAAACCCTATGTTAGGAAAACCCACAGGCCAACTTTGTCGTAAAAAAGATAATTGCCTTTTGCGGGACTTTTCTTGAGAAAGTTGTAACCCTGACTAATTGTGCAGGCTTTCGAAGATTTGCAAGCAGGTCCCTTTATGCGGCAAATTGGGTATTCTCGGGCAATACGTGTCGGATCAAGAACGCCTCAAGTGTTCCTGTTATGTGTATCGCAAAAGATCATTGTCTGTACCGGGAGAGAAGTCCTAATTGTGACATTGGACAAAAATGGGTTCTCTTCGACACAAAAAAGAAAGTAAGGAGATGGACGGTTTATCATGAGTTAATGCCCGGAGATTATATTGACGTGCCAAGTGCGCCTTTCATATACAATTATTCACACTTCATGAAGATCCAAGTTTACCCAAAAATAGCTGGAGAGTATCCTTTTGACATGTGTAGATACGACGAAGGCCAAATAGTCTATCCCAATGGAGTTAAGGCTGTGGATGTGGCAATTTTCATCTCTTATTGGCGCTTGAAATTCTCAAATGAGGTATCACTCGATTGGAAGGGTGATAAAATCATTTTTTCATCGATTTAAGTATCCGCGCTCTTGTTAAAAATTGGAGGTTATCGTCCTTGTTAATTTCTCTATTAATAAGTTGCAATGATCTTTTGATTGGCTATCAAATTTGAATTCCTTTTTTCCATAGTCAAACCATGTGACTTTATATCTCGCAATTAAATATAGTCTCTATTTATTCTCAACTCGATACTCAGCTATCTCCTCACTTGTTATGGAGAATTGGCCACAAATTGATCGATGCTTGACCTAAAAATATTGCAGTAAGATGCTTTATACTCTGCAAATGGATTGTGGTTTAGTTGAAAATTAGGTCAAATGATGACTTCTAGAATATAAAATTTTAGTTTGGGCAAACCACAAAGCTTAAAAGTATATGACATACTAACTTCTATATAAAATTACTTTTCAACTTAGGTTGAATACCGCAAGAGGCGGCTTCTGCATTAGTTTTTCTCAGTCTTGTTTCTCTTGCATAGGGCCGCAATATTACCCCGTGGACCTATGTCGCCAACATAGGTAAATTGGTAATCCTAATGACATTTATCTTACTTTGAAAGTAATCTTTTCAAGAGCTTTAACAAAAAGTCCATATGTGAGATCTATTCTACATAAAAACTTCATCAAATCAAATATCATTTAAGAAATTTACTTTAAAAAAAGGGTAAATAGAGTGACATCAAAACATTGAATCCCATTTATTTCTATCTATTATATTAATCTCTACAGTAAAATTACAGGTCGTTGCATGCGATTAAAATAAGCTTTGACATATGCAAAAGGAATCTAAAACCATCGCAATATTTGAATAAATAAAGTAAATTTAAGTTTGTCATTGAACTTTTAATAAGTGATTCAATGTGGTCCCTTTCTTTAGAATCATTACTGACGGAATATTTCGTGTAGTTTTTTACTTATCATTATTTTGTTCAGTTTCAATCTCATGCTTTTATTCATGGCATGTCATATTTAAATTTATCCCAATACAAAATGCTTTATAAGTTATGTCACAATATTAAATTCAACCACGACATGTTAGTTAAATTGTTATACAAAACAAAGCATTTAAGATATGAATTCATCTATATGGAAATGCTTATTTGTGTTTATTTGTGGTAAGTATTTTTACACATATTTAAACTTGTCGTGTTAGCACATGAAACATTTTAGATTATATAATTAAATAAATCAAAGCATGTAATAAACAAATATGAGGGTCAATTCGTGCTGACGTGTTTGTTAGTGACGGTAATTAATCTTACATTAACTCTTTTTTCAACATGGGTTATGTATGGCTTGTCAAGGTGCGTGAAGAATTACAGAATAGGAGCAAGAAGGAGGCTTCTCTCTCTACGCATTACAGAGTCCTAAGTTAGGGTCTGCAGTCCTAGAGAAAAAAGACAAGATGTTAAAGAAGGAAGGAGGCTCCTCTCTCTCTCTCTGTCTCCACGCGTTACAGGGTCCTAAAATAGGGTCTGCATTCCTACAGAAAAAAGGACAAAACATATGCAAGAAGGGAGAAAATATTAGGTGGGCCGGGATTGCCAAATCATCGTGCGCCGGCCCAATTAGAAGTCGACACATGGCTCCACGTGGAGCTGGGGCCCACCATTATTTTCAGTCAAGTTTTCGCCAACCCCTCTCTCTTCATTAAATGCCACGCCTTCCCTCTCTCTTCAATTTGCCGCCCGCGCTCCCTCTCTTTCAAAATTGAAAATTGTCTTTCTTTCTCTCTCTTCATTGAATGCTACGTCTTTTTCTCCGTCAGGCCGCACCAATCCATTCTTTGTGTTTTTCAAAAATATTTCCCTTCGGCACCCAACTACTTCCATTTCCTCATCGTCTTCTCATCTTGATCGCTTCGCTCTTATTGCTTCGACACTGCTATGCTCTGAGCTCTCTACTACAGCATCAATGGCGGCTGCGACAGTCACGGTCCTGGTGGCCCTCGCGGCCGTTGTCCTCTTGTCCACGAATAGAAGCCACCGATCTTCAAACCAGGGAACTCCTGCACGTCCGAAACTGTCGAGTGCGACACAGAGCTGTGCAGCAAGTCCCTCAAAAGAACCCGATCGACACAGCGCTGTGCAGCAAGTCCCTCAAAAGAACCCAATCCGGCGGCGACAAAGGACAGAGGGTGACGTGGCCAGGGAGACCTTCGGTATTGGAACATCCAGCCGCAGCGAGACCACCGTCAAGAGGTTACCGTTCGGGTGCGGCCACAGAAATGGTGGGATCTTCCACAACGTTGGCTTGGGCATTCTCGGTCTTGGCGGCAATAACCCCTTGTCGCTGATCTCCATGACGGACGTCGGCGGCAAATTCGGCTACTACCTTGTCCCGCAGTTTGGACAAGGCAAGAGCACATTCAGGATGTTGTGGTCCCAAGCCCGGGTGCCATCTCGACGATAAGCCTGTACTACGTTGTGAACCAAGGAGTTCATCATTGTCGAAACAAAAGATGTCCTCATATGGTGACAACTCCGCCGGCCGACTCAGAAGCCAAGGATTTCATCGATGTGGGGAAAATGGTGATCGAACGACTTGGTGAGTGTCGTAGCCGAGGCCATCCCCTTGCCAAGAGTCCGAGACCCCGAAGGTTCAATCTGCGGAAGAGGATGGTGTCGTTCATGCCCATCACGGATTGCACAGCGCAGAGCATTGACATGATTTGAAAGGGATTTTACATTTGAATAATAATGGCTTTTTTCTATTTTTCTGGTTTCATGTTCAGCCTTTTACTCCACACCTGAATAAAATACGAATGTGCTTTTGCCCATTTCGACTGATCGACTTCGTTGCTTGACGTAGTATTGTACGAGGTTGCAATTAATTGAAAATGCAAGAAGATGCAATCCGAAGAGCAATTGCATATGGAAAAATGCTCACTAATTCAGTGAATGAGACCTCGGTCGGGCATTGCCTTGCATGCGTTTGAGACTCACTGACATAGTTTGCGCATGGTTGAATTCCCTCATTTACAGAGGATCGATGGGAGATTGAGAGAAACTATAAATTTACCAATGTATGCCTAAGAAATTGAGATTGAAAAATAGATACAACTTTTATTTTTGTTAAAAAAAAAAACAAATACAACTTGAATCGATCGAATTTATTTATTATGAATTGCTAGTAATACTCCAAAGATTCCATCTTAGTGCAATGTCTAAAACTATCTCACAACTCTTTGAGTAGTGATTGGTTATATTTATTATTGTGTAATTATGAATTAGTGAAAGAATAATGTGATACCAATGACATGTACATCAAAATATACGGTGAATTAGTAAAGGAACAATGTGACACCAATGACATGTACACCAAGAACAATGTTGTCATTCTTCCTGTATCTACCCTTGCTCTTCCCCAAGTTGCCCCTATGCTTGCCGCCCTCGATCTTGGCCTTCCCTTCCCCGGGGTTCACGAAGTTGCCGATGAATGGGTAGCCCAGCGGCTGCTCCCCGTAAATTGCCACCTTGCTGTCCCCGACGTTGATGGGGGCATTGACCTGCGACCCCCTGACCTTTCATCTGTTATTGTTTAGATTCGTGTTGGCCACGCTGGACCCCTCGAGCTTAAACCCGTTGAAGTCGCCCGAGCCGACGTCAATGGGTAGGCCGAGCAGTTCCTTGAGCTGGCTCGGGCCCTTGGCGATGGTGTTCCCTGCATTGCAGCCGTCATTGACCGGATTACTCAGGGGATTGTAGCCGGTGTTGGAATTGTTGTTGTTGTTGTTGGTGCGGTCGGGGGCGATCTTGCCACCGACCCGAGTGTTGAAGTTGCGGCACTCGTCGAGGAGCTTGGTGGCGGTGAAGTCGTGGAGGGAGAGGTTGGCGAGGCAAAGCTGGTCGCTGAACTGCTAGGACTACTGGCTGTTGTTCTCTATCCTTGAGGAATCCGTCGCGAGCTGAGCTCGGCAACTCTTCTTGAATGAAGTTTTTGAAGTCTCAAGCGACTGACCAGTGTCTTGTAGGCCACATGGGTGGAGACCTCCTCCGCAGTGGCGGGGGAGAGGGTGAAGGATAAGAGGACGACAACTGCAAAGGCCACCAGGACTGCAATTGTCGTAGCCGCCATTGATGCAGCAGCAGAGAGCTCAGAGCATAACAGTGTCGAAGCAGTAAGAGCGAGCAATCAGGATGAGAAGACGATGAGGAAATGGAAGTAGTTGGGTGCCAGAGGGAAAGATTTTTGAAAAACACACAAATAATGGGTTGGCGCGGCTTGACGGAGAAGAAGACGTAGCATTCAACAAAGAGAGAAAGAAAGACAATTTTCAATTTTGAAAGAGAGAGAGAGAGCACAAATTGCAAATTGGAGAGAGAGGAGGAAGGCATGGCATTTAATGAAGAGAGAGAGAGGGGCTGGCAGAAACTTAACTGAAAATAATGGTGGGCCCCGGCTCCATGTGGAGCCACGTGTCTACTTCTAATTGGGCCAGCGCACGGTGACTTGGCAGTCCTGGCCCACCTAATATTTTCTCGCAAGGAGGAGGCTCCTCACGTAGCTATCTCTATCCTTATCCCATACTACGGGCCTCTCCTCGTCCCAATCCTCTCCTTGCCATGTCTCTGTTCTTGTCGCGTAATGCGGGTCTCTCCTCATCCTAATCCTCTCCTTGTGCTCTTACGCAGCCGCCCATCTCTCCTTATATTCTCTTCACTCGCTCTCTCTCCTACCTCGATCACTCCACCCCTCTCCTCCTTGAGCCTCATCTATTTTCTTCACTTGCTCTAGCTTCTCTCCCACCACCTTCCTCTAGCCTCTGTTAGTTTCATTTTCATCCATCAGTAGGAGTGTAAACGGTTCGGTTCGGAAAAATCGAACCGAACCAAATCGATAAGGGATAATACTGAACCGAATGAAAACCGTCCCGAATCGAACCAAAAATGCGGTTCGGAGTGGTTTTTCAGTTTTCTATTTTTGCTTTACTTATTATGACCTAAATGAAGAAGAAATGATAATGAAGAGAGATTATTCACTTTTAATTAAGAATTATGGTTTTGTTTGGTTAATCGAACCGAACCAAAAAGTTAATGGTTATTTTTTGGTTAACCAAACCGAAACCGAATTGAACCATTAATTCATAAAATTTCGATTCAATTCAGTTTTTGGAACCCCTATCCAACATGGCTTCTGAAGGGTCTCAAGTCGATATGAAACTAGTGAAGATGGAGAAAGAATAAATGGAAAACTCCATTGAGACGATATGACAATAGCTGATCTAGCTGCTGGCTTTTCACTTAGTTGCGCTGGGATGTGTTCTGGCAATTGCGTCTATGCTCGATCTATAATACAAGGTAGTATGGATGCCATTGTACCTCATTGTGATGATCGTCACCTTCCATTTAATTCCCTTTGTTATGTTGTTGAGATTTATACGAGTTTTATTTTAATTAGTTGAAATTTTAATTTATCAGTCCTAAGCATCGCACTATTTCAAGGTATGACCTTATATGCCATTTTCTTTAAGGGGATTGTAACTAATATGAGTGTCAAGAACCGAACCGAAATAAAAATCGAACCGAAATTTTGTGCATTTTTTATTCAGTTCGATTTCAATTCGGTTAACTGAAAAATAACCATTAACTTTTAAGTTCGGTTCGATTTTTGGTTCGATTCGGTTAACCGATCAAAACCGGAATTCTTAATTAAAAGTGAACAATCTTGTTGACACTCGAATTTTTGTTTATTTTGTTTTAAATTCCCATTTATTTTGCATATATAAATATATAATAATTTCTAGAAAAGATAAACAAAATTTGATAAAAAAATCAAAATAAAAAAAATCGGGCTGGGCCGGACTTCCGACCCACTCCTTTTTCACAAATTTTCAGCCCAAAATACAATCTCTCTTGGGCCTTTTTTCTCTTCAGCCCGTTTCCGTTTCGTGTGCTTTCCTT
Organism: Angophora floribunda; assembly: GCA_014182895.1. Classification (NCBI taxonomy): domain Eukaryota; kingdom Viridiplantae; phylum Streptophyta; class Magnoliopsida; order Myrtales; family Myrtaceae; genus Angophora; species Angophora floribunda. Next base: position 14,766,804 of record CM024714.1, read on the forward strand.
GGTCCGTTTAGCTTATAGTTTGGAAGCCCACATAAACAGTTTAAGCCCAAGAAGAGCAGCAACAGGCAATGGAAAAGCCCAGCCCCTCTCTTCCCTGGTTTTTGGACAGAAAACGCAGAGGGGACGGGCACACAGGAGAGAAAGAAGAGGAGCAGAACAGGGAAGAGGGCAACGACGCCGCACAGACGCGACCCCCCACCGTGGTGACGTCGGCCGCGTGACGCCAGCAAGGGAATCTCCCCTTGCTGCGCGGTCACATGGCGAAAAGCGGGAGGAGGAGAGCTCGACGGAGCAGCGACTAAGGATCGCCGGGGAAGGGCAGCTCGAGCGAGAATAGGGCGACGATTCTCAGATCTGAGCAGAGAGAAGCAGCGAGCCAGAAGCAGATCTGACCAGCAAGGAAGAGGAGAAGGAAACCGAGGGCCGTTCGGATACAACTCCCCTCCGACGGCGGCGACGATTTCAAAAAAAAAACGCGGCGTAGGAGCCGCGGAGGAGAGAAGAGAAGGCACACGCACAGAAAAAAAGGCAGCGGGGGGAGCAGAACGGAGGGGGGAGAGGGCAACGACGCCGCTCGGACGACCCCCCATCGCGGAGACAGCAATGAGGCCATCCGGACGCGACCTCCTCCTACAGCGGCCCGAAGGCGGCTCCATCGGCGTCGATCTCCTCCCCGGCCTCCCTCGCGGCTCGGATCTCCCCAGATTCGGTCGCTCCTAGGCGAGTCCGAACAGGCCTTTTCCTCGCTCTCGGTGTGTTTTTCTCCCTCCCTCTCTCTTTGGGTCTCGCGGTGAGTACGGCTCGCGGGTGGTGCGAGTTTCGGGGGACGGATTTCATGGTCCTCGAGCTGTTCCGAAGCAGGAGCCTTGAGGTGGGTTCGCCTGTCGATTAGGGCCTGATTTGTCATGTGGGTAGCTCTCAATTGGAAACATGGATGCGTCTGTGGTCTGTTTCTCGACTTCGGGGGCAGGAGCGAAGCTGATTAGGTGAACTTCTCTTGTGGGGCTTTTGTGGGTTTTGTTTTTCTTGAGCCGTAGTTTCTTTGTATGGTTGAGGAATTTTTGAAGATCTCGGGCGGTGACCGGAGATGGACGCTAGAGTCGAGGCGCACGCGCATCATTTCTATGGGCTGCCTCCGGCCGACTTGCATGCTTTGGGGAAGAAGAGTTTGGAATGGGATTTGAACGATTGGAAGTGGGACAGCGATCTGTCCGTCGCTAGGCCGCTGGATCCAGTTCACGGCTTGTTACTTTTGTCTCCGATTAGTCATATCTGTGCGAGCATTCATGAGCGAAAGTGCTGATTTTTTTGCTGATTCTTTGGCCGGTGGGAGAATTGAGATAAAACGGTGATTTGAGGACACGCGCCTTCTGTTTGACGTATTGTTCGTGAGGTTGTACACCTGCGCTCGGTCTTTCGTGAAGTCCATAAGCCAATGGCTTGTTTAAGCTTTTCTCTATCATGCTTGTGTTGGCAGGATTGGGTTTTGTGCATAGTTTGCTCATTGGAGTTGTCAGTTACGTGTTTGATTTGCAAGAGAATTACATGTTGAGAATCAGTGAAGGGTGATGGAGAGACGATGGATTTAGTTGGGACTTATACTCTCAATTTGAGCAAGCCCCATTTTGAGCTGTAGGAGCATAACCTGAAGGTGAGTCGAGTCAACTTGCGAGTCAGACTTGGCAGTCCAGAACATTGCCATGGTTGAAGTTGAAATGCTGGAATAAATGGTGTTCAGGATCAATCTGTTACTCTTATTGTTGCTGTATTGTCTTGAGCTCACATTCACGTTGAGGACATCAACCATTAAGCTAAGTCTAACGCTTTCGATCTCTTGATTTTCCGTAGCCTCATATGCACATGTTGCTTGCTTTGTCTAAAGCTTGTCATTTCCTTTTCTTTTGATTTTTTGTCTTAGGAGAACCGGCAAAACGAAAACAGGGGCATTATTGCTGGGAATAAATTACCCATGAATCATTGCCGCATCAATTTAAATCCCGTTGATGGTCTTTCGGATCGGTGAGCGCGAGTGCAGCTCCCGCGCCCAGTCGGAGAGGTTCTCAATAACGGAGCTGCAGGCGGAGAGCTTCCGAGCGCCCTCCGAGGGGCTTCTGGCTGTGCACGAGGATCTGTCGTCATTCAGATCGGGTTCCAGCGAGAATGCAGATGGTGTGTTTGATGTGAGGCTTAACTTGAGGGCGAAGAACAAGCACCAGAAGAGCTTTGGTCAAAATGGGAGTTCTGCGAGCATTTGTCGGATAGAGGCGCCGGAGGTTGAGAATTTGGGGATATTTAGGGAGACAATCGAGTTGATGTTCGAGGATGACATCGCGAAAAGGCTTATGAAGATTGGTGTATATCGCTCCATTGATATACTTGAGAGGAGGAAGAAGAGACTCTGAGGAGCTTGTTCACAAGGGTTAACTTCAATAATGCGACAACTAAGGACATCTTGTCCAGACTTTATATGTTTGACTCGGAAGATTCCCAACAGAATTTAGCTAAACAGCTTGTTTTTTCAATTACCAAATGTGCTGATGCAAATGCAAGGAATGAGCTGAAGTCACTGATAAAGGGCCTTTTTTTTAGCAAAAGTTCTGTCTATGTGAAGGAACATCCTGACCTCAACAAGGAGGATCTCTATGGTGTTTGCCAAGCTTGTCTTGATTCATTAGTCAGCTTGTTTGAGGAAGCCTTTTCCAGAGTTGGTGGCGTCGGTCTTTTCTGAGGGGCTCCGAGACTAATGCTATAGAGTCCAGGTAATTCTTATGACTCCCCCATTGTTTGTTTGCATGAAATGTTTCTTACTAGGCCCTGTCAAGGAGATTCCGAAACATCTGGAAAGGAATAAGAAGATGGGCTTCGCTTCGGGCTTATGTGCGTCGTGGGCCCAAGTGAATGATCAGGCTGAGTTGGTCACGGGCTGGGATGACTGGGCCTAGGCTAGATGATTGGGCTGGAAATAGAAATAGAAATGGGCTGTTTTAATTTTTGTTTTTGTCATTAATGGGCCAATTTAAAAATTTCTTTTGACCGGGCCGTTCGGCTAGCCCGGTCTCCTTAGCCCAGCCCGGACCGATAGGGTCCGGGTCGGTTTAGTAGGGCCGGGTCTCCCGACCCGGTCCGATTCACTTTTTTTAATTAAAAATATAAAAAAATCCGAATATTCAAAAATTCCAAAAAAAATTAGAAAATTCTTTTAAATTTTAAGAAAAGCAAAAAAATATCAAAACCTTGAGAACTTGTTTTGTTTAATTTCGGAAAATTCGAAAAATATTAAAAACATTAAAAAATATAAAAAATTCAGAAAAATCAGAAAATTGCAAAAAATAAATAAATTAGAAAACCCTTAAAAAAGAAAAAAGACCAAAATTGAATAAGCCTTTAGAGCTCTACAATAGGTTTTTTTGGTTTAGAGCTCTACAATAGGTTTTTTTGGTTTATGATATTACGTTATTCCTACACCTTATTTTGCAATGATATTTTGGATACTATTTCCTTACCTTAGAACGGTTAGGATGGACCTTAGCTTCTTCGAATACATTGTCGAAATTTCATTAATGCAAGATCAAGTTAGGTATCGAAAAGGCGTTAGTCACGTGATTAACGTAATCAAGTCCCCGACCTTAGACTCTCTGGTTGCGTAAAAAGTGAGACGCTCCCATCTCTTGCTTGGTTCCTAGTCGACCTCGATATACTAGTGGCGACTCCTTATTTGAAATTTTGTGAATATTCCAATGTTGCGCGGGATATGGGCTTGGAAGAGCCCGAGTTAATTAAGAACTGTTGGCCCGAAATTAACAATATTCCTAAACCTATTATTTAGAAAATTTTATTTAGGTCGTGACAAATCTTTTCATTATCATATCTCCTTCATTTAGGTCCCAATAAGTAAAGTAAAAATAGAAAAATCGTTCCAAACCGAACATCTTCGGTTCGGTTCGTATTCGGTTCAGGACGGTTTCGTTTTGGTTCGATTCGATATTATTCCTTATCGGTTCGATTCGATTTGATTTTTCAAAAAAATCGAATCGAACTGAATCGTTTACACTTCTAGTAATTAATGATTTCTGGTTTTGCGTCAAATAAATGATTTGGCTTAAAAAAAAAAATCGACTTCAAGCTCAATATGCTTCATGTACTTCGGTCAGCGAAGGTGAAAACAAATTTGAAGAATAGCTTTTAACATTCATTTATTACATCTAAACCTAAAGCATCAAGAGCAATGCATATCGTGTTCCCAAATAGAAGAAGAAGAAAAGAGTAGCAACAATTAGAAAAACCTAGCATCTGCATTTAAAGTCTTAAACCATATCTATATCATCACAAACAAAACAAAACAGATGCATAATCACTCTTTTTCCCTTTTCTTTTCCTCTTCAACCACGTTGTCATTTTACGCAAGACCACTATCAGGACAATAAAGCCATTCCAACAGTGAACGAGACGTAGAAACATGCGGCAAGGATCACAAACATGATACATTCCTTGGGGCTCGCCCTTCTTACGTTCACCATGTCCGTCGGTGGTGTTTTGTCTCTTTTAGCCTTCTCCAAGCTCATCAGTCACGAGTATTGATTGTGTTCGGTTTTTATTTTGGTTCGGTTTTCGGAACCTTTATCCATCATGGCGATATGGAATTAGAGAAGATGTAGAAAGAATTTATGGAGGACTCCATCGAGACGATATGGCAGTAGTTGGAGTTGTTGGTTTTTCACTTAGTTGCGTTAGGATATGTTCTGGCAATCGCGTCTTTGGTCGATCTACGATGCAAGACAATATGGATGCCATTGCTCCTCATCGTGATGATCGTCACCTTCCATTCAGTCTCCTTCGTTATGTTGCTAAGATTTATACGAGTTTTATTCTAACTAGTTGAAATTTTAATTTATCGGTTCTAAACATCGTACTATTTCAAGGTATGAGCTTTGATGTTATTTTCTTTAGTTTTTGACACCACTCCTCTCGAAGAAAATGACATTAGAGGTATGAGCTTTGATGTTATTTTCTTTAGTTTTTGACACCACTCCTCTCGAAGAAAATGACATTAGAGGTCATACCTTGAAATAGTGTGATGCTTAGGATCGATAAATTAAAATTTCAACTAACTAGAATAAAACTCGTATAAATCTCAGCAGTATAATAAAGGGGAATGAATGGAAGGTAACGATTATCATGATGAGGAGCAATGGCATCTATACTGCCTTGCATCGTAGACCGAAGATGCGATTGTCAAAACACATCCTAGCGCAGCTAAGTGAAAAGTCAGCAGCTGATCCAACTGCTGCCATATTGTATCGATGGAGTTCCCCATAAATTCCTACTCCATCTTCTCTAGTTTCATATTGACTGGAGGCCCTTCAGAATCCATAATGGATAGGGGTTTCGAAAACCGAATCGAAATAGAAAATCGAATCGAATCAATACTCATGGCTGATGAGTTTGGAGAAGGCTAAAAGAAACAGAACACTGCCGGTAGACATGGTGAACGTAACAAGGGCGGGTCCCAAGGAATGCATCACGTTTGTGGTCCTCACCGCATGCTTCTATGTCTCATTCGCCGTTGGGATGGCCTTATTGTCCTGGTGGTGGTCTTGCGTAGAAGGGCGACATCGTGGCTAAAGAGGAAGAGAAAAGGAAAAATAGTGATTCTGCATCTGTTCTGTTTGTTTGTGATGATGCAGATATGGTTTAGGGCTTTAAATGTAGATGCTAGGTTTTTCTAAATGTTGTTACTCTTTTATTTTTTTTTGGAACATGATATGCGTTGTTGTTGCTACTTTGGGTTTGTATGTAATGAATGAATTTTAAAAGCTTTTCTTCAAATTTGTTTTCGCCTTCGTTAATCGAAGTCCACGAAACATATTGAGCTTGGAGTTGATGCCTTTTTTTTTAATCCGAACTATTTCTTTGACGCAAAACCATAAATCATTAGTTACTTAGAGGTGTAAACGGTTAAGTTCGATTCGGTTTTTTTGAAAAATTGAACCAAACGCGTTTCGGTTCGAAATGATTTTTCAGTTTTTCTATTTTTGCTTTACTTATTGGGACTTAAATGAAGAAGAGACGATGATGAAAATAGGTTGTTCACTTTTAATTAAGAATTCCAGTTTGGTTCGGTTAACCGAATCGAACCGAACCGAAATCAAACCGAACAAAAAAAGCACAAAATTTCGATTTAGTTTTCTATTTCGGTTTGGTTCTTGACATCCCTATTAGTTACAATCCCCTCGAAGAAAATGACATTAGAGGTCATACCTTGAAATAATGCGATGCTTAGGATCGATAAATTAAAATTTCAACTAGCTAGAATAAAACTCGTATAAATCTCATAAGTCTCTTGTACATTTCAAATTTGAATATCAATTCTCTCTTTTGATAGCATTTCAGTTTGCTTTAGTTATTAAAACATTTGGATGATTTTAGATTTCTTTGGCATAAAACTATGACATCTTTAATAACACTCTTTCCAATAGTTAAGAACGGCTGAAGTTGCCCTTGTTTTTGTTCTGCATTTAACAAATCCCAACACGAAGAAGTGCTTCAGCATACTATAAAACACATCCATAAAATGTCAAGGCAAAGATGCAGGTACCTCTCCATCTTAACGTTTGGCTCACACCAACTCCATAAGGTCAGCATATCTCAAGTACAGAAATCCAATCTGCAAAGTTTTTGGAAATATGAGCACCAGCATAAGCATAACAAAAGGCTAACACCAACATATAATAGGCAGCCCCCCTATATTACAGAAGAAAGAGCATCCTGGCGATGTGTATGAAATTCTCACATTGTTACATAACCTAATCCCAAAATGCAGGCTATTCTGCTTTTCATTCTTAAGTCATGTAAAGTGAAGATGTGTCTGACTGAGGAGTGAGAGAATTAAAATTGAGAGGACTTTTTGGAAAGCTATAATCATGCTTTTCTCTGTGTAAGCCCTTCCTCCAATTTAACGGAAGAACTTACAGCAAGAAAGAACTGGGAAATTTTTTAAGGGTTCAATTCACCAAAGCTAAAAGGCCTAATATGTAAATACAAGAAGACCTAATTTCTCCCCCGAAGTTAAATATCCCTCATATGTTCTTCTTTTTCCTGATTCCAATGCATCTTCTTTTCTTATATGCACTTCCAGAATGGACATGTTAGAGAGAGAGAGGAGCCAACTTAGGCAATGCCTTTCCACATTGAAATAACATGTTAGTTTCATCTCTAACCAAATGGAGAGTTTCTAAGAATGTGGGAAGCTTACACACTAATTACTTGCACAGTAATAGAGATGTGCTGCTTCAGTCTGGCATTTTCAAAATTCAGTAAGAATGAGTCTGCATATTTGAGTTGTAATTTTCAATAGCTACAGGAGTCCATGAGAATCAGATTGTGCGAGGAATTGAGGGGTAAAAGAGAAATTTTAATGCTGAATAGTTTATCAAGCACTTTGGGTTATCTTATGCATGACTTAACTACAAAAGGAAGTGGGATTCACGCAAGCTGATTTCTTCAAAACATGGCCAAGTCAAGCTGCTTGGAATTAAAGGTGAAGAATTGGCCACCTTTATTCATCATTAAGCAGAAGGTAGACATGAAAATGCTCATTCTCTCAAGTGGTTTCAAGTTTGCCATACTTCCAGCAATTGTTGTTCTTGTTAGACAATAAGAATCTTGAAAGAAGGCATCGTTTTCACAAGTAGAAACAACTAAAAACTGAAGGCTTGCATGTGGTACTAAGAAGCATTAACTGGTGCCAAATAATTAAGCAGATGGCATAATCCTCCACAAGATTCGTCTCTATAATGGTGATTGTTCCTTCTGGAGATTCTTATTGAAATACCATTGGAATTTCTGCTTACTAAAAAAGAAATTAATCCAATGATACATAGCAAATAAAAGCATACGTGACGAATCTTCATGTTCTTTGAACCATCAGAATCCAAATAGCTCATGCTTGAACATTCCATATTGCTGATTCAGAAACAATTCAGCAAGCAGATATATAAAGAAGCAAAGCAAGACTACACTTACAGAATAAGGGTGCTTTAAGAGCGTGCATTTGTTTGACAGTTAGTTCCATGGTGAAGAACCTGTACAGAAGACAAAATGCTATCGAAGGACCACGGCAGTTTTCCGTCATCCATGGCTCCGTGTGATCAACTTGATTGTAGATTTCATCAATCACTTCATGGTAAGTCTTCAAACGGTACAGATCCTTGAAGTAAGCTAAAGAGAGGATATTCGTACACGGGACCTTCTCTAGCAACGAATCAATTGGTCTGCCACTCGTTTGTATCTCCACAATTTCTAATCTAATAAGCCTCAACTCACACAGATCTCTACTTTTCTGCAACAGCGGTGTCATGCAGAATCACAAGTCCACACTGCAACATGGCACGAACCCAACAAGTATCAATGTGGGAAACAATAACAGGGCAAAGAAAGCGCAAAGAAGGGTTCGGATAGTCAAAGAAATTCTACCACAAAACCAAGAAGAAGACCAGAAAGTAAGGTATTCCTACAAATAAGCCAAGAAGATAAAAAAAAAACGCTTTTTCTCCCGAATAATGAAACTCGGAAAACCAAGATCCCCTAGACGAACGTAACACCGATGCTAGAACCCACCCAATTGAGCTTTTCATTAGAAACGACAGGAAGAAAATCCAAAAATTTTACACGAGCAGCACATTTCGAATTACCTCCATCTCAATTTTCTCGACCATGACAAAGGAAACACCCAAGCAAGTCAAGAGGCTCCACCTTCCCCAAAAAGTACTAGGCAGTGCCGGGAGCTCCACTTATTCTAGGAAAAGGTAAATCGGAAGAGCTTATGAAAAATCTATAATGACCTCATTCCAAAACTTGATTGGACAACAGCAATTTCGTCAAATTACGACCAGAACTTCTTCGACATGAGTGTTCAAGAAACAATTGAAACTTTTTATCGTGTCAAGGTGCAAAGAGAACAGAGAGAGGAAAGAGAGGGGAAGCACACTGAGTAAGTACCGATCAGCACAAAACGAATTGCTCGATCGATCAAGAGATGCACAGGAATAGGAGTATACAAAACCCTTGAAATGAGCTCGCGTTGCATCCGAGGCTATCTGCTAGTTGAGAGCGAATCGCGCAATGAGTCTTATAGACCAAGCAGTCCGATCTCTATCTACTAGTTTTATGATGACAAAACCTTCCATGTGGATATACAAAATATTCAAGGTAAATTGATATGAAATATATGTTTTGATTCTGAATAACGTATGTAGAGTCTGTCTATCCGTCTGTCAGTATGAAATGTTCAGTTTTCTATATTCTATATCATAACATCCTGCAATTATATCATATCTGCATATTTCTCCCCCTTTTTATTATCATCGCAAAAGATATAATAACCCTTAGATAACAATCCAAACAAGAAGATCCAGACATTAACAAGCGAACACAAACGGTCCAACTTGAATCTCCTTTTAAGAAAGTGGTAAAATTTCAACACGAACCTGGGTTCTTTCACCTTGAAAGTGCGAGGAGATGCAGAATCAGAAGTTTAAGAAACTTGTACATTACCAAACTAAAGTCCTGGTCCCCTAGGCGATTCATCTACAGAGGAGCCTGTGAGATTGTAATGGGTTGGTCCTTCTGAGCTATTCAACCTCATAATTGCAATGCAAGAACATCGTTGAATGCTTGAGGAGACTGATGCAGATTTGGTGGATTTGGAAGACAGATGAATTTTTTAGAAGCCTTTAAATTAAAAGGGCAAGATCTTTGAAATGGTGTTAGGTCTGGCTTAGGGTTTAAAAGGAGAATAAACCGTCGTAATTTCCAGAGAGAAAACTGAAATATGGGAGTTTTTTGAAAATAAACCCAAAAAATAAAGGAAATAACTGTCATTGACAGTTTTATGAATAATTTTGGAAAAAAAAATCAAATCAACCATCCAATTTATAATATTATAAAAAGATTTAGGATACATACCTGAAAACTACATTGCATTTGTTGAGCATTCTCTATTGCTTCTACGTTTTCACATTATAGAATTATACAAACCCATATGTGAGTCCAAAGACTCTTCAGTTATAGTCGCCAAATTTCATCTGTTTATAAGTTATGCAAATTGATAATGTTAATCGAGCTCTCACACATTATTCTTTCTAATGTACACGGACATAAGACATGAGTAATTCTAATTTTGCAAGTACTAATTTTTAGGGCAAAACGATGTTGTTGATTTAGCAACTCTAGAATTTTCTTGTTTTAAGAAATCTCCATAGATAATGCACCGCACGCGTTTGCTTCTAGGCTCCTTTCTGTCCTTATTAATAATTGTCTTGATAAAAAAAATGAAAAAGAATAATTTATATAGACTTTTATGTGCAAATCCAATAACCCTTTCCATTAAACCCTAAATAAGATCAAATTCAGAACACGGATTAGTATTTTTAAGCCTTCACAACGCCCGCGTTGAAATTTCCCACATCGTTCGTAGGCATTATACTAGTTATATAGATTGAATGCAAGGAAGGAGCTTACTTTATTTTATTTGGCACTCCAATTTTTCATGAAAAAGCTTGGCATCATTTGTTGATAATCTTGCACGACGGTAATCCCCATAAGATCGTTCTGCATCTTGAAAAAAATGAACCGATCAGATTTGACCCTAAAAGCAAAACCCGATCACATTCGACGCCATTTCGATGCAATTTGTAATATTTTCTTCAAAGGGTCATGTGCAGAATTTATCACAGGAAAAAAAAATAAACGATGCCCACATGCATGAAAGTTACAATGCTAGTTAATTGGCTCGTTCTAATGTCTACTAGTGTGGCAGCCCACCCGCGCTATGACGCTGGAAAATTGAATTTTTCCGTACAGCACAATGTAACTGAAAGATCAGTTTAGTTTATTTTCTATAATTAAACAATGTCATCGTGTTGAATAATATAGTTTTTGGTTATACAATAGAGATTATGCATACGGTAAGGTTTGGCAACCATATTTTAATTAGGTTGTTCAACAGAAGAAGGAAAGCAGAAAAGGCAAAGAGTAAATATTGAGGCCGGTTGAATAATATAGTTTTTGGTTAATATTTGCTGGTTGTTTTAGTTAGCTTCTTAAGAAAGTGAAAGAATGAATATTAAATGCATGAAAACAATTATGTTATTTTTGGACCGCGTCTGGTAAATCAGTGATCACAAACTACTTTTATTTCTATTCTTTTCCTAAATGCAATCGGAACCTCTGTCCAATGAAGTTAAATACAGAGTGGAAAAACAAGTCTTCCAATCTGTAGATGAAAGCTGTGGAATCGTGAATGAACAAAAAGCTTGCTCAAATGGATGTAGAGAAGCCCCTTGAACCTCCAAAAAATGGCTTGCTAGTACCTGGTCTGATTCCTGTGGCTTGATGTCCTGGATGCCTGGAAAGTTCTCATTAGAGGAGTTGCACAGCTCTTGCATGTTATTCCTGTATATGGTTGCAGGTGAACTTTTTTTTCCTTAGCCTGTAATTATTGTAAAGTTGATCGTCTTCCCAGATGAATGATGCATTTGCTAAGGAACTCCACTCAAGTGGGTCTTTCGATCCAGTGAAACAAATTTTCTGTGTTTCAGCAGTAAATGCTGGGAAGTTCATGTGGCTGAGACTGGCCATAAAATTCAGGACTGCCTAGGTTCAGCTAATGCAAATCGTAGAAGCTTCCACCCATGGGTGTGGGGCTCCATCAACGATGTTGTACTCCCTGTCGAGTCATATCACCTCCATGATCCTTTTGGAAGGCGCGTCAAGCATGAGACTTGTTTTGATTATGATAGAATACCAGCTGTTGTTGAGCTGGGCATCCAAGCCGGTGTGGAAATACCAGAATAACCTTTGTGACGAAGAACCAAACCGATCAGAATGATTGGGAAGAAAATTTTTGATCGAGGTGAATATGTAGAAGAGACTAGGCCATGGCGTACTGCGGAATTGTCTGCATTTGTTGAACTCGATACTCATGGGGCTTGCGAGCGATTCCCACCTCTTTGTCAGAGGTACCTAGGATAGCACAAGAGACGATCGATGCATACCAGACTGTCCGATCTGGTGTTAAGAGACTGATGAAGGAATATACAGTCAAGGGTTGTAGGTACTGATGACGCGCTCAAGTCATATTACGGCAAGTCTCCCGCCATCGTGGAAATCTGCATGCGGGCAGGTGCACAGATACCTGTGGTATACAAACCCATGACGAGGTTCAACATTATAATACCTGAATCCGATGAGGCTCGCTAAGTTGCATGAGTGAATCAGATGTTCAGAACTCCCGAAATTCAGAGCGAATAGAGACTCATATGGTTGATTGCCGATGCTGTCCGATTCTCCATTTGATCTCAAGAGTTAGGAAAAACATGATCAATTAGTCATGTCAAGGGGAGATCCCTGCGTCCCCCGGCTATGCTGTGAGGATCAGTTCGGGACAAGAAGGTGTTGGATATAAGATTAACCCAGATTGGAGCGGGGTTCTTTATGGCGATTTTTCGAGGATTTCCCTTGTATAACTTTCTCGATCGTCACCTGAAACTATTGACTTTGTAATTACTCTTGGAGGAAAACATCAATCAAGAGGGCATCTCTTTAGATGTTCATCTCAGCCAGCATTGGACTCTGCATGTCAATGTGTAAAAAGAAGTGCACATTTCATCTTCCTGTACTCTCAAGCTACTAGTCTATCATGCTTTTATTCTCTGTTATAAAGAAAACAGAGCTCCTATTTTTAAGGGTTTCATAATGTCCTCCCAATATTCCATTCACAATTTAATTACACGTTTAACTTAAATAATTCATTTAACCCTTCATTGAATTAATACCACAAAAAACTTCAAACCACTACACTTGTGATAATTTACTCAAAATTAATTTTTTGACTGTCAAAAACTTTAAACCGATATACTTATGATAAATTTACTCCAAATTTGATCACTAAAAAGCTCAAACTGGTTTATTCTCTGTTAGTTTTCGTTAAATTAAAATTAATATCACAAAAAAATCACAAATCAGTATACTTATGACAAATGAAGAGCAATTGATATGTGTCATCTAACTTAGCAATTTGATAAAAAAAAATGGAGTTTAAAGTTGCCACAATTTTTTGTGGTAAAAAAATTAGTTTTTCGCAAATTTGTTACAGGTGTACCAATTTACAGCTTTTCGTGACATTAACCCTTAATTTAATTCATTTATTTATAAACACATAAATAAATAAAAACTAATTATTTTGTTAATCACATTTTAAAAATTTATTAATCATGTCTTTATGGAATGGTCCTAATGAGCAAGGTCCGGGTAGGCAGTTCCTACATAGGAATCGGAACCATCCATTAAAAATTGGTTTCGCAAAATTGGAGCCGAGACCTATCCATTGGTTCCATGGATCCACCCGGGAACGGGACGGGACCGTTGGTCCAGTCCGATCCGGTTCTCAAAATGTTGCATCTTTATGAGAACATTTTAAAACCAAAAATTACTTCCTAAGTCATGAATCGAGTTAAAAAGGAAGAAGAAGAAGAGGAACACGGATCATTGATCCTCCGTAGGAAAGAGATTTCACAAAATAGAAAAGGCACAGATCTTAGCTCTAGACATGGCAAAAATAAATTTAGAGGCTGCTCTCATCACACTCACCAGAAAAGACACTGCTCTGAGGAGATGGTAAAAGATATCCAGAACTTATCGAAAGAGAGTGAGACAAAAGCTAGCTTGCATGTGGGTGGCTGTTTGAATTTAATGTTTGGTGAACCCATGTTCTGAAGTTGCAGGGCGCCAATCAGACTTGCCTGTAGCCACAGAAACAAAGCGACTTTTCTGTTTCAACTAAGTGGTTGAAAAGCACATAAAGAAGCCTGATCTTAAAAATTGTTCACCTTGTCCAGCCACTTGCTCGGCTTGCATTATGGTAACCCTAAGATGGCTAAGACCCATCTTCCTTGCATAATTGCTTAAAGCTGATGGAGTTCTCACTTATCTGCTTTTTGTAATTTAATTACAAATTAAGTGGATTTTAGATAAATTTATTTTCATTATCAGTTTCTTCTGAATGTATATTTTAAATTGATTTGAGATATATTGAAATTAGAAGAATCTCATAAGTAGAAAAAAAAAAAAACATAATGAAGTGTAAATATGTTACTTCAGAGTTGTTTTATTTTTATTTTCTTAATTTTTTGCTGAAGCAAATAAATAGTATCTTTTAATTGATTTTTAGTAAAATGTATTTAATTGAATCAAAGAAATCATATCATTTAAATGAAAAAAAAATTGTATCAATCTTATCTCTCCCTTAACCCAATTTCGAATAAAGTGGAGTTTAGATAAAATTATTTTCATTATCTCATAACAAAAAAATTGCTCCAAATGAAATGTGCTATATTTATAATAAGTTTACTTAAAAAGAAGGAAAAGTAAAATTAAATGAAATGTAAATATGCATATTTTAAAAATTTATATTTTGATTTTCTCAAAGTTTGCTGAATTAATTAAACTGTATGATTTTCATTTCATTCTTGATTTAATAACTTTATTAAATTTTGCCAAGTTAAATAAACTATGTAATCTATTTCTTTTTAGAGAAGTTATTACACGTAAAACAGCAATGGAGAAAATACTACCAAACTAGCATGTGCCATAGCACTTGCAAGAGAGAATTTGAGTAAGGGGACTATAGATTTTAAATATGTACATGCGTCAAATTTATATTTCTCAATTCCAAGATTGAGAATCCATCCATGTTTGGGCATCACAACCACCCACACCCAAATCTAAGCTCGGTTAGCTGCTTTTTTGATGACTATATCAAACAATTTAAAACCAAAAATTACTTTTGAATAAGTAACGAATTGGGTTCAAAAAGAAGAAGAGGAACAGAGATCATTGATCCTCCGAAGGAAAGAAATCACACAAGATAGAAAAGGCATAGATCTTAGCTCTAGATAAAGCAAAATAAATTTAGAGTCTGCTCTCATCACATGCACCAGAAAAAAACTACGCTAAAGAGATGGTAAAAGATTAAAGAGAACAATATAAAGAAGCACAAATCGTGCTGGGATATCCAAAATGGAAAGAGTGAAAAGCTAGTTTGCATGTGGGTGCCATTTGAATTCAATTTTTGGTGAACCCTAAATGTCCAAGTTGTTGAGCACCATTCAGATTTGCATGTAGGAACAAAGAAACAAACGGACGACTTTTCTGTTTCAACTAAAATGCTAAAAAGCAAACAAATAAGCCTGATCTTAGAAATTGTTCACCTTGTCCAGCCATTTGCTTGGCCTGCATTATAATAGCCCTAAGATGGCTAAGACCCATCTTCCTTGTCACTTGCAGGTGAGAGCCGCTTTCCCTGTTTGGATCATCGTCTCAAGATCGATCTTGCCCTTTACTGCAACCCCTAATATAGGGATTGCAGTTTGTTTTTCGCTTTCTACCTCTGCCTATTATTGCTAAGTCCTGAGCTTTCCCAACCATAACTCGATCCGACGCCTCTAGTCTTCACACTGTTGGCCCAATCATGCATCCATTAATAGTCTTAAGCCAAAACTCAACAATGTCAACAACACCATAGGCGAACTCCCAATAGAAGACCTAGATTTATCAACTCAATAAGGTATGTCAATATAAAGAAATAGACGCAAGACTTTGTTCTTCTTGACTTGAAAAATCTATATCTATAGTGCTAATTAGTTTAGATGCAGCTATGTGCAATCTAAGAACATATATTCCTAAGCATTTAATTTTTCTTTTTATAATCTAGTCTATTTTTCGATAGAACATCTATTTTTGTCGGGTGGTGTGCTCTTCAAGATTTTTATGAGGCAACAAAAACATTTTAAGAGGACATATGGACTCACGCAAATTGCACCATGAGCTGTCTTGCCAATGGTGACGACATCCATCTGCTGGGAGACTATCTTTTGGCAGCGAAGCATGTGCGAAATATACAGCTGATTGCCTTGAGTGGGCGGGGAGATCAAATTAGAGAGATCAGTACCGAAGATATCATCGTCCTTTTCAACCCTCCTGCCTTCTTACTTCGAAATCAATTGCTTTAGAGCGGGCGGGAGATCACAAGGACGAAACGGGAAAAAGATTCGAGACAGACAAAAAAAAGCATTGATTTTCTCCATGTTCGTGGGCAATGCAGAGAACAGGTTACAAGCAAAGCAAAGCTTCTGGTGCAGCTTTCGTTTTCTCCCCATCATTTGCCACTCTTCCATTGGACAAGAATACATACATATAGCTCTGGGAATCTTTGCTGATTCATGGGGGATCCTCAACCTGGTGAAATATTTGTTTCTCCAGAGACCGGAAACCCTATTCCTTATGAAAATCAGGTAGAACAGAGCAGCTTAGAAAATGCTTTGCTTTTGGCAAGTATTTTAGCTGTTTCCCATTTGTGAAAGATTTGCTTTCGGAGCGTGAGCTATACAGTGGTTCCGTCATTTACCATCAAAGAAATTGGAGTGCTTCCCGGTACCTTGTCCCATCTTAAGCTTTCCTTGCCCGGAACTTGATGGTAGAAATAGCAAATATCCCCACCAGCATAAATTCCTGAGGAACCTTTTCTAAGTAGGAGCGGCGATGGTAAGTTACAAATGCTATTGTGTAAAGAAGCAAAACCTTCCCGTGGTCTTCCTTGCCGGATGGTGCCAACAGACTACAAAAGAGTGAGCAGTTGACATGTGTACTTACTACTTGCTCTATTCAAGAAAAGGTGGGATCATGTATGTTTTCTACCAATTAATTGATTCAGATTGGCCAAAATGTACTCGATTGTTTTTGAGTGTTGAATATAAAAAAAACACACTGGAGGATACCAATTTAATTTTGACAAATTCGAGCAGTTGACAATTCTTCGTATTGACAAAAAAGAGGTTTTTCTGATTATGTGTCATTATATTGATAATTATACTAAAATATATTTGCCATCTTGGAATGCCAAGATGGGTAGTTGGTTGATTTAAGTAAACATGCACTTATTCAAAGCCGGAGATTCTCATCTTTGTTATTTTTCTCTCTTGAGAAGCTGCAAATGATCTTTTGATGGGATATTGAATTCGACTTCGTTAACTATTAAATGTCTTCGCTTTTTGTGTGCTGCTCAATTCCGAGTTATCACCTCGCTGGTTATGGAGGGATGATCACAAATTGGACCGAACGATTCTGATCATTGTTCGACCTAAAAATGTTGCAGTGGAATCCTATCTTCCCTGCAAAATCTGATATCTAGGTTCATATGATAGTGCAATGGTCCTTCGTTCCGCTCAGGGATGGATTTAGTGGGGGCAAATTGCAAAGCTTAAAGTATGGCAAACTGACTTCTCTATGAAAGTAATTTTCTATTCTTTTTATGGTCTGTATAATTTTCAACTTATTTGAAAATATTGCTAGAAGCGGCTTCCGCAATATTTCTCGCCAGAATTGTTTCTCTTTCAAATTTACACAATATATTAGGAAAAATTTCAAAAAAAACCAAAAGTGAGCCTATTTTCTCAAATAAGGATTCAAAGTGGCCGTTGTCTCAAATGAAGACCCGAAGTGGTTAAACCAGTCTCAAATAAGGACATCAAATCACATGGTAGTCAAATGTTCGATGGCCGGCAAGCGTGTGGCATTTCTGGTAGCCAGAATAAGGGTAATTTTAGAAATTAACAAATCTTAAAAACAGAAGTCCCAAAAAAAGAAAGCGTGAGAATGTGAAAAGTTTGGGGGTTTTGTTTTTAGGGTTTGTTAAATTCTATCAATTTTTTTTGACAAAATTGCCCTTATTCTAGCCACCAGAATGCCATACGCTTGCCAGCCGACAAACATTTGGCTGCTCGGTGATTTGAGGTCCTTATTTGAGACTAGTTTAGCCACTTTGGGTCCTTATTTGAAACAATAGCCACTTTGGGTCCTTATTTGAGAAAATAGACTCACTTCATATCCTTTTTTGAAATTTTCCCAATATATTATACCATGGAAAATAATTTTCCTAAGAGCCTAGTTTTGGAAAATGTCTAGATATGAGATCAATATTATCCACACAAAAACTCCATTAAATCAAATATCTTGGCAAGGATTCACAACAAAGATTACTAATACTAAACTCCATAACACCCAGCATGGAGTCCCTTTATTCCTCTCTACTCAATCAATCTCATTTTCTTGCGATAGTGAAATTGCCAATGTTGACACCTAAATTTTTGGCCTCACATATGAATATTTATTTGCATAAAAAAATTTGAGGGTCGATCTGACCCCTAAGCAAAATTGGCATTGCATAATTTTACATTGCAAGGAGAATACCTTCAGTTGATGTTTTATGGATACATGGGGGTCGCAATTTCTACAAAGAGGAAACCAATCAATCACAAGAATCTTCTCTCCAAATAAATTTTGGAGGAATTTGTGGCAAGATAGACAAAATGGAGGGAAGAAAATCCAAGCATTTGTGGAAAGTGCGGGCTGTTGGAATTTACAAAAAGAAACTAATGAGCTGGCCATAAAATTATGATAAGAAATTAAGGGAAAGAATCAAGCTGGTCATGGAATCGTGGATGGAGATGAGTGAATTTGGACGCATTCGCGGGAATGTAAATAGAAGCTAAAAGGGAAATCAAAAGATTTGAAGCGCTATTTTGGAAGTGAATTATAGTGATTCACAATCAATTCTCGGTGACAAATCAAAGCCAAAATTGAGCAATTTTCTGAGAATCATTAATTGGCTCCATGGATCCTGACTTTCCAACAATACATGGGAGAATTTTTGCTATAAAAGGAGGTGAGAGTCAAAGAGGAGGGGGGAGGATCCAGAAAAAAAACGAGTGAAATGTGGGTGAAAATTTGAGAGAAGGAAGGCTTCGAAAAAAGTGAGTGTGGAGGACTCGAAGGCTGTCTCGGATTGTTCGTGAAAACCCGAAGAAAGACCATCGAGAGCCTCGGCTGCGCAGCCGAAGTCCTAGCCAAGGCCCAATCAACGCTGGCGATCATCACGGACTTGAGCGTGAACGGCCTGGTGAGCACATTGAGCTGTGAGGAGTTGACCATCGGCAACGAGAGTCAAGCGGAGACTGCAGTTGGGTTTGTGTGTGTGGCAGTGTTCAACGTGGACGTCTCGTTCAGGGGCTTGAATTTCACAGCTCCCTCCGACGCTGTTTGTGGTCAGCAATTTTCCAATGATCCCCGGGTGTCGATGCTCCAGCTGAGTTTCCAGATTACCCACGGCTTCTTTTTGTTCTTGTGAAATTGTTGAATTTGTGTTGAGTTGACCACAGATGGAAGCACTCTGAACCAATGGTCTACCAACAATCATCGGTCCATGAACTCATCGTCATCCTCGCATTGTTCTTTGCCGATCCCATTTCTCAAAAGTAGATTTTCTGAACTAGTTAATTTCTTTAACAGAATTTAATTTGATTATTTTGTTATATAGTTTACAATTCTTTGATGTTGATCATGATTGTTGATTTTTATAGGCATTATCCAATTAAGAAAATTGTCGTGTTGATGGTCATAGTAATCAAAAATACTGAGCCGAGAGACATCGAATTAGATTTTTTATTATCGTAATCTTCCGTCTTTAGTCATAATGAGTTATATGTTTATATAGTCATGTTCATTGTTTGCATTGGTTTTATATTAGTAAATTTTCCCGTTAATAAAAATACAAAAAAATTTCACATTGCATCGCATGGTAGTTTGATTGCATGCTGGTGTGGTAGTTATGTTGCATCCTAGATTTATATAATATTTTTAGATGACATTTTCTAGTTAGACTTAGCTTAGTTTCGGATTTTGATTTTAAAAATAAAAAATAAAATAAAAAAAGATCATGTATATGCATATGGCAAAATACATCATTCATCCCATATCATGTAGCACATGCATATTTAGTGTCATATAAAATAGATTGCCCACATGTTACAATATTTTTCAATTAACATATGTCATTAGAGTTAGGCCATTTGAATTGATAGTTTAGATTGCCCACATGTTACAATAGTTTTCAATTAACATATGTCATTAGAGTTAGGCCATTTGAATTGATAGTTTTCAATTAACATATGTCATTAGAGCTAGGCCATTTGAATTGCACGTCATATGTCGTTAGAGTAAGAATTATGCATGTTAAATCTTAATTACAGTCATATGTAATTAATTTTTTTAAAAAAATTAAAAAAAATTAGATGACATCCCATTTATAAATTATGTTTAGAGCATGCATTTTTAGTTATAGCTTATTTTACTTTAAGGTTGATCATGATTCTTACCTTTTGGACCTATCGAATGTCATTGATTATGATCCGCATGCCCACTCCTTTCCATGTTAGTGGCTTAGGTTAAAATTACACCTATCAAAATGGGTGTATAACCCATTTATAATCCATTTAAATATTAAATGGGTTATAAATGGGTCAAGCTTTCTTTTAGTATAACCCATTTATGACCCATTTAAAGAAAGCTTGACCCATTTATGACCCATTTAAATATTAAATGGGTCATAAATGGGTTATACACCCATTTTGATAGGTGTATCTATAATTGGTTTAAAAATTAAAAAGATTAAAATATATGGGTTATTGATGAACTTGAATAAGTTTAAAATCTTTAAAAAAGATTATAATAATAAATTTTCCTAAGTTTAGTTAGATAGAGAAATATTTTAACAATATGGGTCGGGTCGGGTATGGGTCGGGTATGGGTTGGGTTGGGTATGGGTCAAAAATTTTATACTATACTTAAATGGGTCATAAACAGGTTAATGGGTCAATTTGGGTTGGACCATTTATGACCCGACCCAAACCTGACCCAACCCACCCGTTTAACAGGTCTAGTTAAAATCAACCAAGATTTGCTTGCAAAAAAATATTTTTGAAGGTTATAGAGAAATGGTATCGAAAGGGCATTAGTTTAACTTAGCGTAACCATATCCTTAAACCTATTTAATCTCTGGTTTGCAGAAGTATTCTTCCATACTTTACTTGGATTTCTAATCAACCCCAATTGATTAGTGGCGGCTTCTAATTGAATAAAATTGCATATTTAACAATGTTAAATTTTAAGTACCAAGTTGCGGTTGATAGGGCTTGGGAGAGTCCGCGCTAAGCCTTCGAACTTAGTAATCCATTAGTCTTCCCATGGTGATTTACCTTCGGGAAGATTGTGACAGCCAAGTTGCTGCATTTGACTAAAATAATCTTCAAAACACGCAAAGAAATCTAAAATTGTCCAAATATTTGAATAATTAAAGTAAATTATACGAGTGATATCAGACTATTTATGGGGGACCTGGGCTCTGCTCCATGGCTCCCCGAGTAGGAAGTGACATATGACTCGGCTGAAGTAACGTAGCAAATCATGTATTCTATGCTATACTATATGTGGATATCCTATATATGGATATTCATATACATATTTAAACAAAATAATCAAATTAATGACAAGAAATCTTAGTTATGGTCACCAAATGTAGTTAGAATTCTTAGATGTCAATAAGATATTCATATATCTTCCTTGATGAAGCAAAACCTGGACACATATTTTCTTTATAACTTTTCTCAAATAATAGTTAATTTTTTTCTGTTTTTCTATTAATTTTTTTTCATATTATAAATTGGTGAGAATATTTTCAAGATTTAATGGAAATCCATGTCAAGGAAACTCCTTCAAAAGTTAATTAAAAAATATTGTAGTCCTTATTTTAAGTTTATTCTCACTATTAATGAAGAGATAGGAAGTATATTCATCAATTAGGATAGGAATTACCTATGATAATATTATAAAGTTTAAAGTAATGGCCCTTAATTTTGTTTTGCATGATTGTAAACGTGTATTTACAAATATAAACATTAAAAAGTTATAAAATTTGGTGTTATCTGTAATTATGCGTTTATCATATGAGTCATCACCAATTATGTGTTTAGTTATAAACATCACTAAAAATTTTCAAATAATCCTTTGATATCATTTATTCATCAAACATCGGCTAATATTATTCTTACATGAAAAGTATGCACAATCATGGAATATCATTTTAAGCATTTAATTTTTGTAGAACTTTTACGCATAAATTTGTTCCATCAACTTTTTTTTGCATTCAACTTAAAAATTTAGCCCGTGAAACTTAGATGCAAGACTTTGTTCTCCTCAACTTGAAAATATCTATATTTATAGTGCTAATAAGTTTAGAGGCAGCTATGTGCAATCGAGGAACATAAACATTTAATTTTTCTGTTTATAATCTAGATTGCAGATGTTTGTTCATCATTTTAGCAATTCAGCCCATTTATCAAAATATGGATAAGAGTTAGAGCTGCGGTTGGGTAGGACAAGAAATTTGCTAAAGTGGGCATGAAAAGTAAACTATATGATGAAAAGTGAAGAGATGTGCCTTGAGTGGGCAGGAAATCAAAATGAGAGAGATCAGTACCGAAGATATCACAAGGACGAAACGGGAAAAAGATTCGAGACAGACAAAAAGAGTGATTTTCTCCATATTAGTGGGCATTGCAGAGAGCAGGTTAAAAGCAAGCAAAGCTTCTGGTGCAGCTTTCGTTTTCTCCCCCGCCATTTACCACTCTTCCATTGGATAATAATGCAACCATATAGCTCTAGGAGCCTTTGCTGATTCATGGGGATGCTTAACCTAATAATATATTAGTTCTCCAGAGACCGGAAGCTCTGTTTCTTCTGAATTCAGGTAGAACAGAGTAGCTTAGGAAACGTTTTGGCTTTGGCAAGTATTCTAGCTGGTTCCCATTTGTGAAAGATACGCTTTTGTAGCGTGAGTTATACATTGGTTCCGTCATTTACCATCAAAGAAATTTTAGAGTGCTGCCCATTAGCTTATGCGTTATTTTAAGCATTTGGTGGTTAAAATAGCAAATTCCCCCACCGGCATAAATTCCAGATGAACCTTTTCTAAGTAGGACTGGCAGTGGTAAGTTGCAAATGCTGTCGTGTGAAGGAGCACAAACCTTCTAATGCTCTGCCTTGCCGGATGGTAAGTCTTTGCCAACGTACCATAAAAGAGGGAGCTATGGACCTATGTACTTGTTCAATTTTAGATAAGTTGGGATCGGGTATATTTTCTACTAATGAATTGATCCGGATAGGCCAAAATGACCTCAATTGTTCTTGAGCGTTGCATAAAATAAAATAAAATAAAATAAGCACATGGTGGGATACCAATCTAATTTCAACAAATTTAAATGGTTGACAATTCTTCTCACTGATGGTAGCTCCGAAAGAGGTTTTTTAGATTAGCATCATTATTATCTTCATAATCATACTACAATATATTTACTAGACCATTGGCTCGCCAACCACATGATGATCAGTGAAACATAACCTTGGAATGCCAAGATGGGTAGTTGGTTGATTTAAGTGTCCACGCACTTATTCAAAGCCTGCCTGAGATTCTCGTCTTCGTTATTTATCGAATTTGAATGTGGTCGCTATTTATCGTCCGCTTAATTCTGAGTTATTACCTCATTGTTTATGGAGAGTTGATCACAATCAAGAGTGATTAATTGTGATCATTGTTTGACCTAAAAATGTTGTGGTGGAATCCTATCTACTCTACAAAAGCTGTTATCTAGGTTCATTTCATAGTATAATGCTCCATCATTCTGCTCAGGGACGGATTTAGCGGGGGCAAATTGCAAAGCTGTGACAAACTGACTTCTCTGCGAAAGTAATTTCAACTCTTTTTTTATTCTGTATAATTTTCAACTTAGTTTGAAAATATTGCTACAAGCGGCTTCTGCAATATTTGTTGCCCGTCTTACTTCTCCCGCAAATTGCGCAATATATTATCCCATGGAAAATAATTTTCCTAAGAGCCTAGTTTTGGAAAATGTCAAGATATGAGATCTATTTCGGACCAAAAAAAAACTCCATTAAATCAAATATCTTAACAAGAATTCACCACAAAGATGGCTAATACTAAACTCCACAACACCCAGCACCGAGTCCCTTCATTCCTCTCTACTCAATCAATCTCATTTGCTTATGGTAGCGAAATTGCCAAGTTGCTATATTTGACTAAAATAATCTTCAACCTTGGCAAAGACATCTAAAATTATCCAAATATTTGAATAACTAAAGTAAATTACTCGAGCGTTATTAGACTATTTTAAATTATAATTTGCCGGTTATATAGCATCACGCAACATTAAGATATACCCCTCTGATGTCACTTTTTCAACGGGATTGTAGATTACTTTGGATTTTATGATATGAAGAGAGAAATTTCTTGTTTTGCGACAAAGAATGCATTGGCAAGAACGACATCATCACGCATCTTGAAAGCTTCCTCAAACAGGAATGGCAGAAACAAGAACTACAGGAACAAAAAGAGAAGGGAACCAAGATCTTGAATCACATAAAACCATGCCGAATAGAACATAGAGACTTCTAAAATACCAAGTAGAAAAATCCTACGAAGATGAGAAAGTTCAAACACTTAAAAAGAGAGAACATTGGACAAGACACTCTAGGCATGCCGACATACCAGCATCACATATATCGCGCTAATGGCGCCGGTGCAGAAGAGGAGAGAGACGAAGGTGAGAATGGCGCGTCCATTCCAGAGGCTTCTCCTCCGGGCGTTGTCCTCCCCGTCCCGGCACGCGCCCCGCTTCGCGTCATTCAGCTCCGCAAGCAAGTCTCCTAGGCGCAGCGCTTGCCTCGTGCAGATGAAGGAGAAGGGAGCCATGGCCAGCAAGACGAGAGCCACAGGAATCCAAGCGTTGGCGCAACCAAAAGACGGTACAGGCAGATAGCTCAGCACGAGGACGAGCGCCATGAGATGCAGGGCCAACGCCTTGGGGAGGTCAAACTTTTTCTTTTCGATGGAAATCTCCAGCATGACGATCTTGTTCTCGAGCTCTCGTCCGCTCATCGCCATGGAGAGAGTGAAGAGAATAAGAAGAACGATGAAGGAGGAGGAGGAGTAGGAGGAGGTGAGGAGGACGATGGGAGGGAGAGGCTGAAGTTGAAAATACAAGGGACTTGAGCTCTACTAATAATGGCCACGATCCCCTTGAAATATATAGCGAACTACACAAAAGAATGAACGAAAGAAGCTCCTTGCCGCGTGCCCTGCTGCTATGCAGGCAGTACGAGGGGACAAGATCGCACGAAACGGATACTATGCAGGCCAAAAAAAGAAGGAGAGTTAGAAGAAGAATATGCAGAAAAAAGGACAAAAAAGAAGGAAAGGACGGACCATTTCTGTTGTTATTACTCGTTTATTTTGGAAATTATCTATTTCTGCTTTTGGACGAGAATGGCTTGAAAGGGTGTGTCCCAGCCAAACATGCCATGTACAGTCACTTGAATAAATTTGGATGAAGAGGCAAACTCGAACCATAGAAATTGGGAAGGGGTCTGTTTCATGATCGACGAAAGTTACGGAATTTTATGCAGTAGAGATTACGACAATAAGCAGACCCAGAATTTCTTGCCATGGCTTGTCGAAGGAAATGACTTGATTACAAGATGATAATATAGAAGGAGAGCACGTCTTTGAATGAAAAGAGAAATTTTAATAAGAGTCACTTGAATTCACATATATAAAAAGAATTATGCGGAGGTCGATAAATAAATATAAATTGACAACTCTTTTGAAAATTAACGATTAATATCAAAACCTATTAGACCATAGTCGGCACAAACCACCTTAAAAGTTGAAAGTATTATCTGAATATAGTATGGATACATTTTATGTTTGGATAGTCAATTTACTAAGGAGAAACGCGTACATTTACTTTTTCGAAATGTATAGAAAGGCGTGCGTATGCATGCATGTATAGAAATACAAAAGAGAGTCTTCAAGGTTGACAGATGCATCCAGTCCGTCCTTCTCTTTTAACCGAGACTGTTCAAGCACAAAACGGCAAAGATGCTGAAGATAGACAAAAATATTGACATTTCCATGTTCATGGGACATTGCAGAATAGGTTAAAACAAGCAAACTTCCGGTGCTGTTTCCGTTTTGTCCCCAATCCTACATGCCCGGAAAGCATCGGGAACGCCGAGATGCCTACTGATGAACTTCTGTTGCAAGCTGGGACTAAGCTGTTGGCACTATCCGTACGTCTACCGAGCTGATATCTGCTCCATTTCGAGAAGCGCATGAACCTCGAAGACATCCCAGAGGAGTCCCAGTCACAACAGCGCATGTGCAGCACCACCGGCGTCAATGGTTTTAAGGAGATATATGCCATGCAAGGGAAGAAAGAAAAGCTCGGGTTTTAGATTTTCTCGCTTACGAACAATATAAGAGAATCGACTGTTTAAGCTCGGGTTTTGGTACAATCATATAATTAGCCCGAAAGAAGAGGATTAAAAATGACAAAACCTCTCGTGTGATCTTTACTTTCTACTTATGGCGTGCTCAATTTGAAGCAGAAAGGGGATATGAATTTTCCGGAAAGTTCGGCTTCACGCGCGATAGTTATCCAATGCAGGAGTTTGAGACAATCGAGAGCTAAATTGGCGGTTAGTATGCTCTCACCCATCTCCATTGTTCTACATATGTCTTTGCATCATTGTTTTTGCGCATTCTCTTAGAGCTGCCCAATGAGAACGGACCTCAAAATCTACAATCGGCAATTTTCCACCGCCCGAGAGAGAGAGAGAGAGAGATGCAACGATAATGAGTTAGATTCTTATGTCGGGTTTGGTCATTTCTATAAGCAAACCAAAGTGAGATCTCTTAATTGACTTATGTTCAAGTTACATCCATCGTATATTTCCCTAATTCTAAATAAAATTTCCATAGAAAATTAAATCAAGAATATTTTATTTTTTATCGGAATAAGCATAGAGATTTTTTTTTTGTAGCATAGAGATTCAATCATTAGATCAAATTTAATTCTAAACCCTTCGATTTGCTTATTGAGTCTTAAACATATTTAAATTTTACTAATTGAGTTCATTAGGCCAATGTCGGCTAGAAATCATTGACATGGACATTAAGTTTTCCTATGTGACACAAGCGGCACTGACATGAAAAAATATAAATAAAAATTATGATTATTTTTTTTTTACTTTTTTCTTTCTTTTATTTTCCTTCTTTTCTTTTTTGTTTTTTGTTTTTCCCTTTTTCCCTACACTAGCGACCACCAAGCCTTATTGGTGGTCGGCAGAGGTTGTCAGCCTCAAGTAAAGGCTACCCTTATTGGCCTAGGGTGAGGGATGCTTAGGCCTGGGTTGGTGAGGGTCCTTGTTGGCCTAGGCTTGAGCATCCCTAGGCTAAGGTCGGTGACCTTCGCCAGCCATTGACAAGGACTTGCGGTAATTGGTAGAGGGGAAAAAGGGAAAAAGAAAGAAGAAAAAGAAAACAAAGAAAACAAAGAAAAGGAAAAGAAGGTAAAGAGAAGAAAATGAAAAAAAAAGAAACATGTTAAATTATTATAAAAAATTGACCATGCTAATCATACCACATGGAACAATTGGTGATGTCATGTCACATAGGACAACTGATATCTATTTCAGCGATTGTCAAACAAAAATGCCCAAATTAACTTAATTAATAAAATGTGAAAATGTTTAGGATTTAATTGATAAAATTCAAAGATTCATAACTATATAAACAAAAATCCAATAGAGTTAGGACTTTTTAGACAATTTCCCCCACGTGTTTTGATTGGCCATTTTAGACTACTCATCACCCAAAAGAGCAATAATACTCAATCTTGAAGAATCCCCAAGATATGATAATTTGTTTAATTTCATTATTTTTGTCCTTCCTAGTTTTGGATTGTAAAATTGAAAAATAATTCCTCATTTTGCGAACTCTTTCTTCAATATGGTTGGTCCCACTGTTCCCTCTGTTTAAAACCGGCACGCTAATCAAAGATCACGCTGCGAGCCAACCCATCGATGAAGAAACGGATTGAAAATTTCATGATTGAAAATTTATTGAGAGCACAACGTGTAGTCGTAAACCAAGACTTGATTAATTATTTTGTGAAGTTTGAGATGTGTGGCTCCTTGAATTTCTACTTCTCACTCACAACCGGGCTCTACTTTGTCCGTTGAAGTTCAAATAGCGATGGCATTATGTTGCGCAAGATCTCGCACTTGATTCCAAATCAGTATCTCAATGGTTGAGTCACAAGGAAGTAATAAATTGCCGGCATGTCTTCTATCAAACTGAGATGATGGGTTCGAAATTCCAGTGTAAAATTTTGATAATGACGATGATGTAAAACAGGATTTTTCATATTTTTAGAAAAGGACTCTACGCAGCACTTGAGTTTATGGTAGACCCATCATCAGTAATATACATCTAGTGCAGAACTAAATATTGATTTTGATAGCAAGAGACTTTGCTTCTCTTCTTACGATCTTGAGCCAAATTTTGGTGGTAGTATCATGGGCATTGTTTGGGATCAAGACCGTGCAGCAACTTAGGCCTTCTTAGATTGCTTGGGATCATTCAAGCTCCTAAACCAAACCTTCCTTGAATCGATCGATTACTCAATCTCACCTGGATCATAGAGAGAGTTTCTAGAGAGAGGAGTTCTAAAAGAAAAGGAACTTATATTATTGAATGGTTGGATGGTTACAATGAAATAGAGGGCACCATTTCTTATAATAGTAGCCCTCTGAATAAAACAATTGATCATTATCCAATCTAGCAAAGGAGATCGTATCTCCCCCACCTACCAATATTGGCATTTATGCCAAGAGAATTCTAAACTTCAGCACAGTTATCGTCTCGCCCGTCCTTGAGAACTTTTGAAAGCTCCAAAGAATTCCATAGGCGAATTGAGGTGTCCTTCCTCATTCAAGCAAAATTCTTTGGTCACGGAAACCTCGAATCCTTGACTATAGCACTTTAGGTCGAATGTGGATTAGATTAGGGGCACAGAAGTTTACCCTACAGCCATCTCAGTGCTAAAATAAGCATACGACCCTAGCAAAGGAAAGGCAAAAGACTATCAATGAAATAAAAAAAGGAAAGAGTGTGTGCAAAGTCTCGTCTATAGTTTGTTTAGGAAAACTATCAAATAAGTCATAAGATTTTTGCATTTATATCAATTTAGTCATAAATCCTTTATTGGTACCAATTTAGTCCTAAATTTTTTGACTTGGTAGTAATTTAGTCTTAAAACTTTTAACCTAGTATTAATTCAATCATTCCGGCTAATTTTGGCCGAATTTTGTTGACATGGTCACCATTCGGTGGATGTGACATGGTCGGTGCTAACATGGATAATTTTTAATATTTTTTGAATTATTTCTTTTCCTTTTTCTTTTCTTTTTTCCCCCTCTTCTCCTCCTTCTTCCAACCAATTGCTAGTTGGGCGACTAGCTAGAGCCCTTGACTTCATTGGCCTTTGGCGCCACTAGTGAGGCTCAAGCCGTCACATGCGCAACCTCGCGGCCTCTAGCAATGGCTGAAGCCCTCGTCAAGGGCTAGGCAAGGCTCGACCTCATTGAAACTAGAGAGGTTGGGCCTTACCCATGGTTAGTAAGGCTTGACCCTTGCCCACCCTCGTGGTCACTAGCGAGGGCTTGAGCCTCGCCAGTGGCCAACAAGGGGCGTCGAAGGCCAACAAGGTTAACCTCAACCTCACTAGCGACCAACTGGAGGAAGGAGGAGAGTAGGGAAAAAATGAAAGAAAAAGAAAATAAATAAATAAATTGAAATATATTAAAATATTAAAATATTATATCAACACTAGTCATGTCACATTAGTCGATTAGTATCCACGTCAACAAAATCCGATCAAAATTAGGTAGAAGGATTGAATTGACGTTAAGTCCGTTCGTTTCACGGAAAATAACTTCCAGGAAAACGTTTTCCGGATTTTCCGACGTTCGTTTCACGGAAAATAAATTCATTGGGGAAAATATTTTCTATGAAGGAAAAAAATCTGAAAACATTTTCCACATTCACTTTCTCTTATCTTACACTCTCCATTAGTCCTCACTTCTTTCTTTTATTTTTAGATTTTTATTTTTTCATAAATTCGAATTTTTTGTTATTTTTTTTAATAAAATCGATTTTTTTGTTATTTTTTTAATAAAATCGATTTTTTGTTATTTTTTAATAAAATCGATTTTTAATTTTTAAATTTTTTAAATTTTCTTTAATTTTCTGTCTTTCTTTTTGCTGTTTTTCTTTTTCGGCCGGTCGTCGGCCATGGCAACGGCCGGTGATCGACAACAAGCGAGCCGAGCTTGCCAGATCAGTGACGCCCGAGCGTCACAAGACGGAAACTTATTTCCAAATTTACCTATTTTCAAAATAAAAAACTGTAATCCTCTCTTCCCTCGCTTCACAAACCCAGCGCCCTCGTACTTGCCTCTCTTTGCTCCCTTCAAAACAATCAAATCCCTCCTTTTTAAAGTAGAACAAAGTCAATTGCTTGCCCTAATTGGTCGATCTCCCTCACTCAACTTTTGCATGGCGTTGTGCTTCTTCTTCCTCTTGGTAGTTCAACTACTTTCTGAATTGAAGCTGCATAACTCGCAATGCCAATCTGCGAAGCTCGAGCCTCATTGCCTCGAGCTCACCTTGCCGGTGAGCTGATCATGCGAACTCGCTAGAGGTAGGCGCCAGAGGTAGGCGAGCCTCAAGCCTTGCTAGCAAGGTGAGCTTGAGGCATGGCCGGACCGGCCAAGGAAGGAGAAAATAAAGAAAAAAAAATTAATAATATATTTTTAAAAATAAAATAATAATAAAATCATTGAAAAAGAGTTTATAAAGGAAAATATTTTCCCAAGCGAACAGCGGAAAATATTTTCCACTTGAAAATCAAGTTTTACCCGAACACCGGAAAATAATTACGTTTTCCCCGAAAAATAACTTCTTGGAAAATATTTTCCAGAAAAGTAACATTTTCCATAAAAAGAACGGAGCCTAAGTTAAAAGTTTTTAAATTAAATTGGCACGAAGTCAAAAAATTTATGACTAAATTGGCATCAATAAAAGGTTTATGATTAAATTATCACCAATAAAAAGTTTAGGATTATATTTGTACTCATGCAAAAAGATTTATGATTTTTTTGACACCTTTATCCCGTTTGTCCCGAATCGGAATCCTTAAAACTTCCTTGCTTCTTGAGTTGAAATGTTCATGTTAATACAATAAAAATTAGCACGGGTCATCCCACTCCTCGATATGAACATTGTCACCTCAACCCAAAGAAATAAAATAAAAATCAAATGACGATCCTTAATAATTTGATAAAATCGTGTGTATTTTTCTATGAGATGAATCATAGCGATGTGTCACTTAATAATTTGTTTTCATTTCCTCAAATAACATTGGTCCCACCTTTGTGTTCCCTCGTCCAATCCATCCGCATTTTTGCAGCCTTCTTTTTGCCAGTTTGACGGGAAGGAAGGAAACCGTACGAACTTCCAATCTCTTTAGGAGATATATTTGAATTGAAAAACATGTGAAAGGGTAAGGAATTCAACCTTAGAAAATCCAATAAGATCTTCGAACAAAAAAAAAAACACTCTAATAGGATCACAGACCAAAATAAGATCCAATAATGAAGTTTGCGACTCAAAATCCCCAAAATTATTCCAAAAATCAACGAAACAGACAGTCCACCAGCACCTTGGCATTCTTTCTCGCCAAGTAGGCGAAGATTCCTGGAAATTATAGAAATTGATATGATTTTAGCCCCCCGCCCAAAAACAATATTTTTCCGTGATAAAAATTTGTGTTCCGTAATTGCACATATTTTGCATATAAGATTATAAGCCGATATTTGATGAGTATATGACATTAAGGGATTAGATGGAAAGTTAGGTGTCGCTTTATATGTAAATGAATATTAAAAACTCAATTAGAATAAATTTAAGCAAATACAAAAACAATGATTACATAATTCTTAAAAAGGAAAACAATTTCTCATATGATAAACGCATGATTGTAGATAACTCTGAACAAGATAACTTTTGAATAGATTTTGTATAATTACACGTTAACAACCATGCAAAACAAGAGCATGGGTTCTTTATTTTAAATTTTGACATATTCAGTGAAATAAATTATCGAAGGTATTAGCTATTGTAATTCAAAAAGATAATTCCTATTATTTTATAATTGGTGAGAATAAAATTAAATGAAGGATTATAATAATCTTTGGATTTAGCTTTTTAAGGTGTTTTAGTGTAAAATGGATCTCTATTGGTCTAGAAAAATTCTTACGGTCAAGTATATTTTAGTCGATATTCATAATTTATATAAAAAAAACAACATTAAAATTAACTACCATTTCAAAAAGTAAAAAAAAAATAAAATATGTGACTAGGTTTTCTTTCACCAAGATCCATCTTATTTGATGTTTCTAGAAATTTTTTGGCATGTATCTTATTTTTTCAATTGTCGACCTAAAAAAGTTCTTATTTTTTCACTTGAAAGTTAGTATTGATTGTAAATCAAAATTGTTCGACCTAAAAATGTTGCAGTAGAATCCTATATCCTCTGCAAAAGCTGATATCTAGGTGCAAATCATAGTGTAATGCTCCATCGTTCCGCTTAGGGATGGATTTAGTGGGGGCAAATTGCAAAGCTTAAAGTATGGCAAACTGACTTCCATATGAATGTAATTTTCAATTCTTTTTATGGTCTGTATAATTTTCAACTTAGTTTGAAAATATTGCTAGAAGCGGCTTCTGTAATATTTGTTGCCATACTTATTTCTCTCTCAAATTGACACAGAATATTATACCATGGAAAATAATATTCCTAAGAGCCTAGTTTTGGAAAATGTCCAGATATGAGATCTATTTTATCCACACACAAAAAAAATCCATTAAATCAAATATCTTAACAACGATTCACAACCAAGATTACTAATACCAAATTCCATAACACGCAGCACGGAGTCTCTTTATTCCTCTCTGCTCAATCAATCTCAATTTTCTTACGGTAGCGAAATTGCCAAGTTGCTGCATTTGACTAAAACATTTTTCAGCATAGGCAAAGAAATCTAAGATTATCCAAATATTTGAATAACTAAAGTAAATTATACGAGTGCTATTAGACTATTTAAGCGGGACCTGGACTCCGCTCCATAATTCACCAAGTAGGAAGTGACATATACTCAGCTGAACTAACGTGGCAAATTATATATTCTATGCTATACTTTTAGTAGATATCCTGGATATTCATATAGATATTTAAACCAAATAATGAAAATTAATGACGAGAGTTATCATCATCAAATGTAGTTAGAATTCTTAGATGCCAATAAGATATTCATATATCTTCCTTGATGAAGCAAAACTTTGACACATATTTTCTTTATAACTTTTCTCAAACAATAGTTATTTTTTTCTGTTTATCCACTAATTTATTATTATTATTATTATTATTATTATTATTATTATAAATTTAGTGAGAATATTTTCAAGATTTAATGCAAATCCATGTCAAGGAAACTCCTTCAAAAGTTAATTCAAAAACTTATTGTAGTCCTTCATTAAGTTTATTCTCACCAATTATGAAGCGATAGGAAGTATATTTATCAATTAGGATAGGAATTACCTATGATAATATTTTAAAGTTTTAAGTAACGGCCCTTAATTTTGTCTTGCGTGATTGTGAATGTGTAATTCACAAATACAAACATTAAAAAGTCATCTATAATTATGTGTTTATCATACGAGTCATCACCAATTATGTGTTTAGTTATAAACGACACTAAAATTTTCAAATAATCCTTTGATATCATTTATTCATCAAACATCTGCTAATAATGTTTTATACAAAGTCTGCACAATCGTGGAATGTATCTTTTTAAGCATTTAACTTTTGTAAAACTTTTATGCAGGAATTTGTTCCATCGACTTTTTCTTTCATCAACTTAGAAATTCAGCCCGTGAAACTTAGAAGCAAGACTCTATTCTCCTCTAACTTGAAAATATCTATGTCTATAGTGCTAATAAGTTGAGATGCAGCTATGGACAATTGAGGAACATAACATTTAATTTTTCTGGTTATAATCAAGATGTCATTTTAGCAATTCAGCCCATTTATCAAAATATGGATAAGAGCTAGAACTGCAGTTGGCTAGGACAAGAAATTTGCTCAAGTGAGCGTGAAAAGTAAACTATATGATGAAAAGTAAGAGTTGTGCCTTGAGTGGGCGGGAAATCAAATGAGAGAGATCAGTACCGAAGATATCACTAGGACGGGAGATCGCAAGGACGAAACGGGAAAAAGGTTCGGGATAGACGAGAAAGATTGATTTTCTCCATATTCGTGGGCATTGCAGAGAGCAGGTTAAAAGCAGCTTTCGTTTTCTCCCCACCATTTGCCACTCTTCCATTGGACAATACATCCATATAGCTCCAGGAGCCTTTGCTGATTCTTGGGGGATCCTTAACCTGGTAAAATATTAAGTTTCTCCAGAGACCGAAAGCTCTGTTTCTTCTGAATTTAGGTAGAACAGAGCAGCTTAGGATATGCTTTGGTTTTGGCAAGTATTCTAGCTGTTTCTCATTTGTGAAATATTTGCTTTTGTAGTGTGAGTGCTTCCTATTAGCTTATGCGCTATTTTAGGCATTATTTGACATGGAATAACGAAATACCTCATTCCCGTTAATATATAATGCGTTTAATTATCGTACATATATAGAGAGGGGGTTTTTCTTTAAGTGCAGTGTGTTTGGCCTTTTGCCCCCAAAAATGGGAATCTAATATTATGCTTATAGCTATTACCCTGATAAATTAATCTCGAAGTTAATTTCAAGGATAAATATTTCTCCAAAAAGCATCAAAAGGCAAACCATAGTGTCAAAATGAATCTATAACTTTATAACGCAATTATTATCATAAGCATAATTTTGAATCGGTTAACAAAGAAAACTCCAATTGTGGGAATTATCTAACCAAGTTTGTGAAAGGTTTTTTTATTTTATTTTGGGTCTTAGTTACCTAGTCCGCTACCCTATTTGCCTCTCTACTATAATAGTCTAGATGAATATCTAAAAATTGAACCAACAAATCATGGAATTCTCTTCCCGTGAAGTATGATCTATGGACTTGAAAACGCTTATCAAAATCGAAACATCTCACTTGAGAATTAAGCATTTGTGTTTATTGGAAGCAAAGTATTTAAGGGTTTCAACAAGCTATGGATAAATGTTTATGGATTTAAAATGTGTTTTAGGGATAATTTTAGGTTTCATTCCCTATGTGGAAGTTTATATTAGTCACATGCACTGAATGATGGGTGTCATTATATTTTAGTCACTCGGCAATTTTGCTATCGCAAGAAAATGAGATTGATTGATGGAGAGGTGTCACTATATTTAGTAATCTTTGTAGTAAATCGTTGTTAAGATATTTGATTTAATGGAACTTTTACTTTTTTTTCTTTTTTTTGTCTAAAGTAGATCTCACATCTGGACTTTTCCCAAAACCAGGCTCTTGAGAAAACTGTTTTCCATTTTAGATTCAAGTGTCGCAGGATTAGTGCCATAAGTCTATGGTATAATAATGTGGCATTTTGCGGGAGAAACAAGACTGGCAATAAACATCGCAGGAGCCACTTCTCGCAATATTACTAACCTAGGTTTTTTCTTTCGGGAATTATTTCTAACCTAAGTTGAAAAGTACTATTATATAGAAGTCAGTCTGTCTACCTTAAGCGTTGCAAATTGCTATTTGTTCCCGCTAGATTCTTTTACTCTAGATTCATCCTTTAGCTGAACGATGAAGCATTATACTACAATATGATCCAAGATATCAGCATTTGCATAGACTATGGGATTCTAATTCAATATTAATAGGTCAAACAAAGATTAGAATCATTTACTTCAATTTGTGATCAACTATCCATAATTAGCGAGTTGATAACTCGGCATTGAGCAGAGCACAAATAAAGAGACCACATTTAATCTCAAGATATAAAATCTTCTGGTTTGACTATGGTGAAAAGGAAGTTGAATACGATATCCCATCAAAAGATGGTTGCAGCTTTTTAAGAGAAAAAAATCAACCAACTATCCATCTTCGCACCTACCTACCATTTTAAGTGAGTGAAAAATCACAAGACCCTTCCAAGCTCCAATAGTTTATGGATCCTGCCACATCCACAGCCTTGACTCCGTTAGTGTATACAATTTCATGTTCCCAATATCCATACATATCAAAAGGATACTATCCAGCTATCTTCAGGTAAAAGTTTATCTCTAAGTAGAATCTCTCTCAACTTGTAAAACAAGCACTTGGGATGTCAACATGATCTCCGGGCATTAGCGCCCTGTCGAGCAGTATGTCTTCAACCAAATAATCGTTTTCAATACACCTGTAAGGGACATCTAAGACATTCTTGATTCAACATATGTGGCCCCAGAATACCCTTTTTACCATAAAGGATAACACATCGCATAAACGGAACAAGCTGAAACAATATTCTTGATGGCTCTTAAGATGCCCGCACAAATAACTAAGATTATAAATTTTTTAACAGAAGTTCCGCATGATCGTAAGACAATTGTTTTCTGGGACAAACTTGACATAGGGCTGTATATAAACGCATAGGTAAACTGCCAAAAAAAAAAATGAAGTGGAAAGAACCGGTGGATACGACTTTTTCTTTTCTCATGCATGTATTACATAACCTATTTCAACTTATACAAACAAAAAAGAACCACAAAGAGAACAGTACAAAAGGCAAACAAATTAATTTGATCTTAAATGTTGTTCACCTTGTCCCGCCATTTGGTTGCCTGCATTACAGTAGCCCTAAGATGACTAAAACCCACCTTCCTTGCACAATTGTTGTCGTTCTCGTTCTTGTGCTCTTGCTCATTGTCATCTCAATGATCGCTCCTGTTATCCCCATCTCGCACAAGCGCATCGTCTTGAGACCGATCCTGCTCTCAACAAATATCCCTTACACCCTTGAAGGCATTGCGGCCTGTTTTTCGCTTTCTACCTCTGCCCCTATCGTCCTTAAGTCCCGAACTGTCTATACCGAAACTCCATCTGACATCTCTAGTCTTCACACCATTGGCTCCAATCACCCGTCCATTAATAGTCTTTGGCCAAAACACAACAATTAAAGCAAGGTTATTGCATTCTCTTCAGGTTGGATCAATCTGCAAAACTATTTTTTGTTATAGTAACACAATTTGAAACTTAGGAAAACAAAAAATTTAGTCACAAACCTCAAAATTGTATCTTCTAAATCATAGAAGAAAAACATTGTTGCAGGCTAACACTGAGCTACCCTCATCATTGAGTGTCTTCTCCTTCTTGTTGTACCCTAAGAAAAACTAAACTGTCTACCCGATATATTGGATTTGGAAGAAAAGGTTTATCAGAGAGACCTATTCCAATTTTCAAAAATTTCAAATTTGGTGTTTACGGAATGTTGGGGCTAGCACTATGTCCTAGAGGAGAGGTGAATAGGTGATTATAAACAAATAATGCGGAATTTAAAATAACCAAGTTCAATATCATGAATGAACAAAGTTCAAAGTATAACTTCACAGTGATAAGATCTTTCGTAATGTTTGATGAAGAACTATGTGCTTATCAGACTTTACTGTGTGCAATAAATAGAATAAATGAGAGATTAAATTATGAAAAAATTGCACACAACTGTTATAGTGGTTCGGCTTTGACAAGTTTACATCCACTATTCCGCGCTAATAGCCTATTGACTGGATTCCACTAAATGAATTAATAAGAAGTTATAGTCAAGTTGTACAACTTATATCCAAGCACTTCTTCCTAAGTTGATATGACTCATTATCTTACACCAAAACACACACTTATGACACTCTTCCCACCTCTTAGATTATTACAATTTCAGCTCACAAAGACAAATGTGTAATATTAAAGCTCTCTTTGAACTTTGGAATTTTAGACTTCAGATCTCTTGTTTTTCCTCAACATTATAATCTCTTTTTATACTCCTCACCATCTAAGCTGACCATTAGATAAAACCTCTAAGGATCATTTAGCCAATCTAGCCGTTGGACTTGAACATTGCTGGAAGATCTAATTGCTACATGGTTGCTACATGGTTGTTGAGAATGAAGTCTCCCTTGATTTTGTTGCCCATACAACAAATATTGGGCTTCTGTATGATAGAATTCCAGCTGTTGTTGAGCTGTGCATCCGAGCCGGTGTGGAAATTCCAGAACAACTTCCGTGTCAAAGAACAGGGCATATCAGAATAATTGGGAAGATAGATTTTGATCGAGGTGAATATGTAGAAGAGCTTAGGCCATGGCGTACTGTGGATTTGTCTGCACTTGTTGAACTTGAAACCCATGGAGCTTGTGATCGATTCCCGCCTCCTTTGCTGTCGGAGGTCCCGGATAGCACCAAAGACGATTGATGCATAGCAGACCGTCCGATCTGGTGTTAAGAGATTGATGAAGGAATATACAATCAAGGCTTGTGGGTACTGACGAGCGCGCTCAAGTCATATTACGGCAAGTCTCCTGCCATCGTGGAAATCTGCATGCGGCCAGGTGCACAGATACCTGTGGTATACAAACGCATGACGAGGTTCGACATTATAATACCTGAATCCGATGAGGCTCGCTTAGTTGCATGAGTGAATCAGATGTTTGGAACTCACAAAATTCAGAGCGGATAGAGACTCATATGGTTGATTGCCGATGCTGTCCAATTCTCCATTTGATCTCGAGAGTTAGGAAAAACATAATCAATTAGTCATGTCCAGGCGAGATCCCCGCATCCCCCGGCTATGTTGTGAGGATCAGTTCGGGACAAGAAGGCGTTAGATATAAGATTAACCCAGATTGGAGCGGGGTTCTTTATGAAGATATCACCGCCTATCTCTCATGACTCTTCGTGTTTTTGGTCGAAAGACCGTTCTGTTTCCGATGAAAGTCGTTTCGGCGCACATATTAAAGTGTCCTTATTACTATTTATTTACACATGTCTTTTCATATGTTTAAGGTATGTCAAGAGTCGTGTTTTAAGCCTACATATAAAAACGAGTCTTGTAGTCGGTTTAATTGTATGGTGAATGAAAAGACATTTCAGCAAGAAAAGTACTATATTCATCTCCTTCCTCGAGAGCTTCTCTTGTGAGAGTATTATTAGAGTTGTGCGACTTTGATATTCAATAATTGGTATCAGAGCGAGGTTATCTAGGACCGAGAGCACGGTTGTCAAGGACCGTGAGTCAAGTCTTCCGGAGCATAGTTCGTGAAGACGGTGGTCAAGGACCATTGTTCGTGAGCAGGCGGTCGAGGACCGGAATACGTCGAAGTTTTGCCGGTGTACAGTCAGGGACCGTGATCGATTGGTCGGAGATCAAGGTTTCTTGAAGTAGTGCCAGGCATTATTTCAAGTCAGATGGCGGATGTTTCAAGTTCGACGAATGGCATTGAGAAGCTCAACAACTCCAACTATAATAATTGGAGCATCAAGATGCAGTTTTATTTGCTAGGTCAGGATTTGTGGGATATTGTTGGCGGTAGCAACACCACGGCACCTAGAGACGATGATGAACAAAGGAGATGGAAGATCAAAGCGGGTAAGGCGCTTTATGCTCTTGTTGTAACTGTCGAAGATGATTTATTGCCGCACATTAAGAGCGCGCAGACTCCTAGGGAGGCATGGGATAACTTGGTAGCATTATTCGCAAGGTCGAATGATGCCAAGCTACAAAGGTTGGAGAACGAGCTGTTGCCAATGTCACAACAAAATATGACTGTGAGTCAATATTTCTCCAAAGTTAAGTCTATTTGTGATGAAATTTCAAGGTTGGATCCCGCTAATGCCATCTCAGAAACAAGAATGAGAAGAATTATTATTCACGGGTTAAAGCCAGAGTATAACGGTATTATTACAGCTACTCGTGGATGGGCAACTCAACCAACGTTGACCGATCTGGAGAATATTCTGGCTAACCAAGAGACTTTAGATAGTCAAATGTCTAAGGATTCGATTAAGGAAGAAGAAAGTGCCCTCTTCAGTGATAAAAGAGGGTTCAAGGGCCAAAGGCGAAGCGGTGCTGACAATACTCGTGGATGGCAAAAGCAACCAGCTCGTGAACAATGGCAAAAGCGTCCAGGAGAGTCAAGCCTTCGACTAGGGGGAGCCGGGCGACGCGATGGCAAAAGACGTAGTGGACGATGTTACGTCTGCGGCAAGGAGGGCCACTTTGCTAGAGATTGTCGAGCGAAGAAAGTTGAAGGAAATGTTGCAGCATCATCGAAGCGGAATGATTTCGATGAAGAGAAGGAATGGGATTTCCAAACGTCTAATGCATTAGTGGCGTCAGATGAGTTTGCTGCCTCTTCCGCAATCGAGTTAAACGATGCAATGGCATTAATCTCTATAAGTGAAAAGTCAATTAATTATGATTACGACTGGATTGTTGATTCAGGGTGTTCAAGTCATATGACCGGAGATCAAGGCAAGCTGTCGAACATGCGTAATTATATGGGAGGACGTGTTATTATTACTGCAGACTGCTCGAGGTTGCCGATTACTCATATCGGCGAGACGATGATAACTCCTTGGTTCAATTCACAACAAGTTGAATTGAAAAGTGTGTATCATGTGCCAGGAATGAAGAAGAATTTATTGTCTGTGTCCCAGCTCACAGACTCGGGTAATTATGTGGTGTTCGGTCCACGAGCCGTTAAGGTGTACCGAAGTTTGAAGCCCACTGGTCGACCAATCATGGAGGGATGTCGGCTGGAGTCTATTTACGTGATGTCTGCTCAAACGGCATACATAAACAAAACCCGAAGGAATGATACACCTGATTTATGGCATGCGCGGCTTGGGCATGTAAGTTATCACAAGTTGAAGGTGATGATGCAAAAGAACATGCTGAAGGGTCTTCCCCAATTGGAAGTGCAAGAAAATGTGGTTTGTGCCGGGTGCCAGTATAGGAAGGCACATCAACTTTCGTATGAGGAATCATCATTCAAATCTCGGATGCCTCTCGAGCTCGTTCACTTGGATGTGTTTGGTCCAGTGAAGCAACAATCTGTTAGCGGATTCAAGTATATGATCACTTTCATTGACAACTTCTCCAGGTACGTCTGGGTTGATTTCATGAAGGAAAAATTTGAGGCGTTTATCAAATTTAAGGTGTTTAAGGAGAATGTTGAAAGTGAAGTAGGCAGAAAAATTCGTTGCCTACGCACCGATAACGGGGGAGAGTACACTTCCTACGAGTTTACAAAGTACTTGCAAAAGTACAAGGTATGTCGACAGTATACTTGTCCGTATACGCCACAGCAAAATGGTGTTGCCGAAAGAAAGAATCGGCATCTAGCTGAGACATGTAGGAGCATGTTACACGCAAAGAATGTTCCACCGAGGTTTTGGGCTGAATGTATGAAGACGGCGGCTCACGTGACTAATAGGCTGCCACAAGTAAGGCTTGGTTTTATGTCACCGTACGAGAAGCTATGGAAACGCAAGCCTATGGTAAGTCACTTTAAGTTTATGGATGTGTATGTTATGCCTTTGTGCCTGATCATCTTCACAGCAAATTTGACAAGAAGGCAGTCCGTTGCATATTCGTGGGATATGATGATCAACGAAATGGGTGGAAGTGCTGCGACCCTATAATAGGGAGGTGCTATACTTCAAGGAATGTGGTGTTCGACGAAATGTCATCTTGGTGGTCACATCAAGCTGTCAAATTGCCAAATTCAAAACATTTTGATGAAGAGGTCGAAGAAAGGCTGAAAGAATTCAATGAGAATCAGCCTGTTGAAAAAGATGTCGAAACACAATCACCAGGATCGACAAGTTCATCTAGTGAGCCTCCAAGGTCGACAGAAGAACTTCGACCAAGTCAGGTCGAAGAACTTGAAGAGGAGGAGCCTCAACTTCGAAGATCGACAAGGCAAAGGAAGCCAAACCCCAAGTATGCAAATGCGGCATTGACTGAAGATGTTGGCGTGGTCAAGCCTTTAACATATGAAGAAGCCTTGAAGGGTACGGAATGGAGGAAGGTCATGGAAGAAGAAATCCTCGCACTAAAGAAGAACGAGACATGGGACTTGGTACTGAAACCTAAAGAGGTATGCCCTATTTCTTGTAAATGGGTTTATAAACTTAAAACTCAACCGCACGGGTCGATTGAGAGGTATAAAGCACGTCTAGTGGCTCGAGGATTTTCGCAAAAATATGGGGTTGATTATGAAGAAACCTTTAGCCCAAAGGGCAAAGGTTACCACAGTTCGAGTTTTATTAGCACTTGTAGCAAGCAAGTCATGGAATGTGTGGCAAATGGATGTGAAGAATGCTTTCCTGCATGGAGAACTCGAGCGAGAGGTATACATGGAGCAACCAGATGGCTTCAAGAGCAAAATTCATCCAGAATATGTTTGCAAGCTAAAGAAAGCATTATATGGCTTGAAGCAAGCCCCAAGAGCGTGGTATGGAAAGATTGCAGAATTCTTGTTGAAGAATGATTATAATGTAGCTCCAGCAAACTCGAGCCTGTTCGTGAAGGCAAAAGATGGAAAGGTTGCAGCTGTGCTCGTTTATGTGGATGATCTCATCATCACTGGAGACGATGAAGATGAGATATGTCGAATTAAAGCCAACCTCTCTCGTGGGTTCCGATGAAGGAGCTTGGAGAACTAAAACATTTTTGGGGCTCGAGATTGATAGGACAAAGGAAGGATTATTCCTATGTCAACAAAAGTATGCACGAGATCTCTTGAAAAATTTGGAATGATTGATTGCAAACCTATATCTACTCCATTGATGGGAACGCGAAGCTATGTGCTGAAGAAGGTCGAGAGCTTGAAGATTCGACTATGTATAGGCAACCGGTAGGTAGTCTAATTTACCTTACCATAACTCGGCCTCGACATCGCTTTTGCAAGAGGAGTAGTGAGTCGATTCATGGAGAAGCCAAGGAAGCCTCACTTGGATGCAGCCAAGTGTATCCTAAGGTATGTAAAGAAGACTTTTGATTTTGGGCTTTTGTATAAAAAGGAATCATCAAGTGAGTTGGTCGGTCATTGTGATGCCGACTATGCTGGAGATCAACACACGCGGCGATCAACTACTGGATACTCATTTAATCTTGGATCAGCAGTAGTATCCTGGTGTAGTAAAAGACAGCCGACTGTGTCTTTGTCTACAACAGAAGCTGAATACAGAGCAGCAACAATGGCAGCTCAGGAGAGCACGTGGTTAGTGCAGCTATTGGATGATCTTCATCAATCAATAGATTATTCAACAATATTGTATTGTGATAATCTATCCACTATAAGCTTGGCAAAGAATCCAATTTTCCATGCTAGGACTAAGCATGTGGAAGTCCACTATCACTTTCTGCGAGAGAAAGTGTTGAAGGGCGAGATCAAGATGAAGTACATCAAGACAAGTGATCAAGTTGCTGATATATTCACCAAAGGTCTTGGAGCTGCAAAGTTTGAAGAGTTTCGAGCTCAGCCCTCTGCAACTCTGAAAAACTGACTGCACAGGAGGAAAGTTGCTGACCGGAGTTGAACGGGCTGCCCGGAGCTCCGGCGAGCGACGGGCCAGTGACTGGCGGCACCTGGGGGTCGAGGGGGAACCACTTGAGGCTGAGATGGGTGGTGGTTTGGCCGGAAAGGGAGGAAAATGGCCGAAACAGCAAAACAGAACAGCAGTAGGCGGTCAGAAAACGGTCAGGCTGGCGGTGGCTTTCGGCCGGAATACGGGTTGACCGGAAGCTCCTTCCGGCGATCAGCCGACGCTATTTGAACGTAATTTCTCTTCTGAACACAACGGCGGGTGGCACGAGACGAGATTCCAATGGGAAGGTAATGAACAACTCAGATTTCGGTGAAAGGTCAAACTGAAAAACAGAAGGAAGGAAGGAAAACCATGGGAGAGAAGTGTGCGGTTTTGGAGAAGATGAAGAAGAGAGAGAGAGAGTGAAGTGAAGGCTGAAGGATAAGCCTTATCCAAGCGCTTGGTATGGTTGCTGAGGAGGGCTATCCTTAGAGAGAGTAGCCGGTGAGGGGGAGTATTGAAGATATCACCACCTATCTCTCATGACTCTTCGTGTTTTTGGTCGAAAGACTGTTCCGTTTCCGATGAAAGTCATTTCGGCGCACATATTAAAGTGTCCTTATTACTATTTATTTACACATGTCTTTTCATATGTTTAAGGTATGTCAAGAGTCGTGTTTTAAGCCTACATATAAAAACGAGTCTTGTAGTCGGTTTAATTGTATGGTGA
This sequence comes from Angophora floribunda, assembly GCA_014182895.1. NCBI lineage: Eukaryota > Viridiplantae > Streptophyta > Magnoliopsida > Myrtales > Myrtaceae > Angophora > Angophora floribunda. Next base: position 14,810,994 of record CM024714.1, read on the forward strand.
ATGAAAAGACATTTCAGCAAGAAAAGTACTATATTCATCTCCTTCCTCGAGAGCTTCTCTTGTGAGAGTATTATCAGAGTTGTGCGACTTTGATATCCAATACTTTATGGCGATTTTTTGAGGATTTTCCTTATATAACTTTCTCGATCGTCACCTGAAACTATTTGACTTTGTAATTACTCTTGGAGGAAAACATCAATCAAGAGGGCATCTCTTTAGATGTTCATCTCAGCCAATATTGGACTCTGCATGTCAATGTGTAAAAAGAAGTGCACATTTCATCTTCCTGTACTCTCAAGCAACTAGTCTATCATGCTTTTTATTCTCTGTTATAAAGAAAATAGAGCTCCTATTTTTAAGGGTTTCATAATGTCCTCCCAATATTCCATTCACAATTTAATTACATGTTTAACTTCAATAATTCATTTAACCCTTTATTGGATTAATATCATGAAAAACTTCAAACCGATACACTTGTGATAAATTTACTCAAAAATAATTTTTTGACCATCCAAAATGATACACTTATGATAAATTTACTCCAAATTTGGTCACTAAAAAGCTCAAACTAATCTATTATCTGTTAATTTTCGTTAAATTTAAATTAATATCACAAAAAAATTCACAAATCAGTATACCTATGACAAATGAAGAGCAATTGATATATATATCATCTAACTTAGCAATCTGATGAAAAAAATGGAGTTTAAATTTGCCACAATTTTTTGTGGTAAAAAAATTAGTTTTTCGTAAATTTGTTACAAGTGTACTAATTTACAATTTTTCGTGACATTAACCCTTAATTTAATTCATTTATTTATAAATACATAAATAAATAAAAACTAATTATTTTGTTAATCACATTTTAAAAATTTATTAATCATGTCTTTATGGAATGGTCCTAGTGAGCAGGGTCCGAGTAGGCAGTTCCTACATAGGAATCAGGAACCACCCACTAAGAATTGATTTCGCAAAATTGGAGTCGAGACCTATCCATTGGTTCCATAGATCCACCTGGGAATGGCACCATCAGTCTAGTCCAATCCGGTTCCCATAGGTCCATAGAACTGCTCCCCAATCCTTATAAAATTTCATTCATCAATTAATTAATATCATGATGAACATAGTTTCTATCTAGAGCACCAAAACTTGTTTGGCCTTATATTCAGGTTAAATTGCGAAACCATTGATTTTGATTAAGGATTGAAAATTATAGGGCGGGATGAATAGACAATACTTATTAGCTAAAAATTTAATTTTTTAAAAGGTCATGGTGTGCTCCTCTTAGGGTTTCTCTGCACTGCACTGGAAACATGTGAACAATTAGACTCCACGTGAAAAGTCCAAACCTCCACTTAAGTTAAAAATATTAATTGCCTTGTGGGTATGCTAAGTCGGGCAGGACAAGTGGAAGAGGCTTTGGAGGTTTTCAGCAAAATGCCTCAGTGGGAACAAGATGGTGCTGTCTTGGGCGCACTTCTTGGCGCTTGCGGGTTTCATGGATACGATAGTCTAGCAAATCTCTTCGGGGAGAAGCTAATAGAGCTAGAGCCTGCCGCCGCGGGGCCTTATGTGCCATGGGCTAATGCTTCTGCTGCAAGTGGAAAGTGAAGCGAATTCGCACGATCGAGGAAGAAGATGAAGGAACAGAATCTGAGGAAAGTTCCAGGCTTCAGTCAAATAGAAGTAATTGGGAAAAGTCACGTTCTCTTTGCCGGGGACAGAACACATCCAGAGATGGAAAGAGTCCACAGATTGCTCCAGGATAAGCTTATGCTTCTAATGCTTGAAATGGGTTCCACGAAAGAGAACCGACCCGTGGTAGTGAAGCTCATGTAAGATTTTGTGGGACCACTGCCGACTGTTCTAAAAACTTAAGCTGTTAGATGACGGCATGGTTTATTATTTATATATTTTAACACTTCCCCTCACGCTTAATCTGGTATTTTCGTCTAGTATTAAGCGTGGAAATTTAATTAGGAAGACAAATGGGGCCTGGTAAGATTTGAACTCAGAACCTCCGGCTCTGATACCATGTAATATTTTGTAGGACCACTGCCAACTGTTCTAAAAACTTAAGCTGTTAAATGACGTCATGATTTATTATTTATATATTCTAACACTCATAAAGAATCATATGAAAGTTATCATCACGCTAAAGTGTGAGACAGTTTTTTTTTTTTTTTTTTTTGGGCAGAGTCTCAGATTCAATTCATTCGTGTTGGCATTGGATATTCCGGACAGTGAAAGGTTTCTCACTACCCAAATTATACATAGTCCTTGCGGGGGTAATGTGCGGGTTAAGCGACGTACTTCGAACCCTTTGATTTTTCTGATCAATTCTTACTTGCCAACAAAACTGTGTTCCAATTCTACCGTGTTTCTCTGGAAGGCTACATTGGCGCCGATCTTTCACCCCCTCCAGAGGAGCAAAAGACAGACTTCCTTTGGAGTCGGTTGGCTGAAGCAGGATATGAAATGGCTTCAAAAGATTCGACATTCGTCAAGCCCTGTCGGGGCCAGCAGCCGGGTAATCAAGAACTTGGTCCGAACACGATCGACATTGTGTTCACAGTAGCTCGGGAATCCGGTTCCTGTCATGACAGTGGAGTCTTACCCGACTGAGGCGACTCGGGGGGTTCTGTCAAATGATTAAGACAAATGATGTTTTTAGGCTACAAACTATTCCCCTCTGAAAAGCAACCGGAAACCATAGTCAATTCAAAGTGTCCTTCCTTGGTGGGCGCCCATAACACAATTATAATATCTACCCCATTCACCAGCAAAGCAACAACCTTCCATTGAGTCCTGATTTGGTCTTCAGCTCCAACTGCACCACCACTACAAGGTTAAGCACACAGCCGTGCCAAAGAATTCATGAACAGATAGACTCCACATTTCCGTCTCCTTTACTTCCACGCCTTTTTCTAAGGGAAAAGTTTACTTTCTGGGTGTTCTGCAATACCTTCTCCCCTCACCGGTCTAGGATACTTGGCGCTTTATATAGCGACCATCGTTTTGTCACGCTACCACATGCATATACGCACATCCGCTCCCCTTCGGTTTCTGTCCGTTTGTGTACGCTTCATTTTCCGTAAGGAAAGAAAACAGAGTAGGCGGTCTCTTTTGAAAATTGTAATAATACAACGTGACTGAATTGCCAAAAGATTATTCCCCGGAGTACATTTTTAAAACAAAGTAGGCTGTCCCTTTTGAAAATTGTTATAATATAACGTGATTGAATTGCCGAAAGACTATTCCCCGGAGTTTTTTTTTTTTTTTTTGCATAAATATTTTCGAAGCTTTTGGTTGCATGTGCCGCTCTGCGGGGGCTCTCCCGAGGTCTCCACTTCAGACATGCATTAAATGTCGGCATGAAAAGAAAAAAAAAGGATTCTTCTCAGATCATATATCGGTATACATGGTATCTTAAGCAGACATGCGCGATGCAAACGATGAAAAACGAGCGCACCCTGTCCAAATAAACAAATGCATTACTCATAATAAAAGAAGATGTGGGTTAATCTAATCAGGAACATGAGTTCATGTGATTGATAAAGAAAACTATCGTTCCTTTGCGATTTCAGAGGGGAAATATTCTATTTTACATTCCAAACCGAAAACCAAATGTGACAGATGATTTTTAAGTATCGGTTGAGTAGTTGAATACTTGATGTTAGACGCCGTGTCTATGGAAACTCAATAAGCCAAATGATTTAGATGACTTTTGCGATACTCGGAATATTGAAAAAAATAATAATAAAGAGCAGACGGGAATCACCAGCTTTGCAACATCCGACTCTCCGTACTTTTAATTCTATCTACGTAAATCCTTTCTAATATCATGAATCTTCCTAATCAAGCACATCCGGCACAAAATCTGGGCAGGCCCAGCTGAACATGATATCATACTCAGGCATTGTTGACATTGTTAAATGAAGTTACTCCACATCATATTCACAGAAATGTAGGACGAACACGGCAGTTGAATTTGGCGGATTGGACAAATAAAGAAACACACGGAGACGATGAAGAGATACATGAAAGTATAAAAGTGAAATGTAAAGTCTTTTCACCTTCACAATTCACTGTCTACCTAACATTTTATCTTTATGTCCTGACTAGACCTACTGCGTAATATCACCATCTTCATCTCTTAACACATAAAATTCATGCGAATTGATGGTCATGCTCAAGGCTTTTCTATGATAGTTTGGGACATACGGACTCTTGGAGTGCCAAAATTTGGCACCGGGAATATTAAGTGCCAAAAGTTACAAAAGATAAGTGCCAAAATCAAAGCAAAAATGATCAATTAAGTGCAAACGGTGAAAAAAATCCGGTCAAACCACCACATGTCCATTTTCCGACGATTTTATTTGTTGACGAAGCATTTTTTCAAAATAAAAAAACCACATGGCAAATTTAAATTTTCCAAGTCAAACTAGAAAAAAAAAAAAAATCGATTTTATTTATAAAAAAAAAAAAAAGGGGAAGAGGAGGGAAGGGGAGGGGAGGGGAGGGGAGGATTTGGCAGCCCTTGTTGTCCCCACCCCACCATCACCGAGAAGGGCCAGTGATGGTGGGCGAGGGTCGACCAGGGTCGTCGGGCCCTAGCCGGTGGTCCCCGACGACCCTGGTCGACCTGCGGCCCTCCCCTAGATCCGACGAGGGGACCGGGGACAGCGACAGCAAGGGCTACATAGCCCTCGCCAGATATTCCCCTTCTTCCTTTTTTTAAAAAAAAATTAAATTAATTTTATAATAATATAATTTTAAATTATTTGATATTCTTTAATTAATATATTTTTAAAATCCCACGTCAGCCAAAACGACGTCGTTTGGGTTGAGTATTCGCCGACTTAGTTTCCGACGAGTCACGTAAGCAATTTATATTATTAAAATAAGCCACATCGGATTTCCAACGACTTTCACCGAAATTAGCACTTACGTGATCCAATTTTCAAAAAAAGCGGCACTGAAGTGTACTTTTTATAACTTTTGACATTTAAAGTGTCCCATCGTGCCAAATTTTGGCACTTGGACCGTACTTATGCCAATAGTTTGGTCATCTTTCAAATGGCCAATTTATCATCATACCTCATCGTATGGACATGTATCTAGTTCTGTGCGCGAAAAGCATCGTGCCAGGTAGATACTAAAGATCTCCAATCAAAATTGGAGTATGGATGTGGCGTATCGATTTGGCATTGGATTCATGCATGTGCTGTTCGAATGCTGATTTCGTGAGAATGAATACGTCTCTCACACGCTAGTTGCGTACACGAGGCGTATTGTATTTTTTTCGTGTTGGTCCGGATTCATCCCCATTGCATTGATTTTGAATATACACGAGATGTATTGCTCATGCATGCTGTTTGGACCAGATTGGTCCTGCTTTGTTTTTCCGTCGTTGCAACGTCTGATTGATATGAATTGGATTCATCCAACGGATTTGTTTCAAGAGCATTGCATATATTCAAAAAGACACTAATCACGGACATCATGATGGGTCAGTCTTTCAAAACCCAAAAGAAAACTATACACATATTGGATATACCAATTGATCTTCAGGTGATTAATTGACTTCCTCTAACACCTTGCATGTCGGGTTCTCAATCGACCTAGAAATGATTGGTGGCGACTCTTAAAATGGTTTTAAGATTTGAATTAAAGTGGCACGCCCCAATTTATAGAAGGATTGCATTTTTCTTCTTTTTTTCGCTTTCGACTTATTTGGTATCCTGATTTCAAAAGCAAAGCTCCTTTCATCGGAATAATCTGGAACGGTCCCAAAGCCGCGATGGGGCCGAGTGGAGCCGAGGCGCTACAGGCTCGGTAGTCCTCTGGGATTGGTGAAGAAAGGACACCTGAGAGGATTCAGGCCACTGCTGATGCTCAGCATCTGCTCCATGTACGAAAAGACCCGAATAAAGCGCCAAAAGATACAAAAATGCATGAAGAGATCCTCTGCACTACAAAAGTGAACTTCATTTCATGAACACCAGCAGTTTTATATTCCCACGTAGCTCTTTGGTTTTTAGCTCTCTCTCTCTCTCTCTCTTTTTCACCACTCCCTTGCTCTTGATGGCAAAAGGTGCACGAGCAAGATCAGGAACCTACAGTACCAAATTCTTAAAGATTCCACCATGATTGATGGACGGCTTCAATGAGACAAGCCGGAAAAAGGGCCTGGCTTTGATCTCTCTCTCTCTCTCTCTCTCCTTCATGCTTACTATCACGGAAAGAATAGAATGATGCTCACAATCACATACTTCTACGAGAGATAGGCAGCCCAATTAAGCAATTGCCCTCCTCCTTTGGCCAACATTTCTTTATCAGCTAAGATATGTCGGATTCTTTTCTTTTTCTCTTCTCTCACTTTACAGGAAATGTTCCTTCTCCTCCTGTCTATCTCTTTCAGGGCCCATCGTAGCATTGATTATTCGGAAATGTATAGGGCGGGTTAACCAATGAGCCGCACGCCAATGCCTCGGCAGTCTTCTATAAAATGGCAAGAAACATTGTGAGGGTGAATAACATAAGATTGTGAGAATTGTGAGTCTTTCATAATCTAATCGATTCGAGCCCTGCCTTGAAGACGATGGAGCCGATCGCCGATGGCATGCCGGAGGCGCTCAGCCAGAGCCGATACCACATGAAGAGGTGCTTCACCAAGTACATGGAAAAGGGGAGGAGGATAATGAAACAGCACCACTTGATGGATGAAATGGAAAGCGTCATAGACGTCCAGACGGAGAGGGACCGCATCCTGGGCGGCGATCTTGGGTACATCCTCTGTTACACTCAGGTTCGTTCGTCCCCACCTACGACTCTCTCTTTATCCTAATGTTCTCCGCCAATATGATTTTCTTATCCCAACTGAGGAATCGCAACCTGAACATTCTTCCCAGGAAGCCCTTGTTGTCCCTCCACACATGGCTTTCGCCGTGAGACGGAGTCCTGGAAACTGGGAATTTATCAAAGTGACTTCTGACTCTCTGTCCGTGGACGGCATCAGTGCCGCTGATTACTTGAAGTTCAAGGAAATGATATACGATGAAGAATGGTTCGTAACCTACTTGGTTTCGAACTTCATATCATATGCGCTCACCTTATGCTCTTTGAAACCATAGGACCTGTTTTTTCCATTTTCCTGTACCTACTCTACTCCCTATGTTTTTACTGGCTCGAGAGCAAAATTTCCTCTATCTTGGCAGGGCAAAAGATGAGAATGCCCTGGAAGTGGACTTCGGAGCTTACGACTTCACCATCCCGCACCTGACCTTATCTTCATCCATTGGAAACGGAGTCGATTTCATCTCAAAGTACCTCTCCTCAAAGCTGAGTGGAACGCCGGACAGCACACAACCCCTTGTGGATTTCCTAGCATCGCTCAATTATCAAGGAGAAGTATGCAAAACTCGTTTGCACCCCGCAAGAATTACATGCGCAGATGTACTTCCTAACCTGATTAATGTTCTTCATTTTCAGGATCTCATGATAAATGGAACACTTGACACTGCACCCAAGCTTCATATGGCCCTGATCGTAGCTGAAGCCTCCCTTGCGTCAGTTTCAAAAGACATCCCATTCCAAGACTTTGAGATGAGGTAGTTTTTCACTTTTCCTTGGACATATCCAGGGGGTCGCTCACTAACATCCGATGCCACGCACGTTTTCACTGTTTATAACAATAATTGATGATAGGTTCAAGGAGTGGGGCCTTGAGAAAGGTTGGGGCGATACGGCGGGGAGAGTCAAGGACACGATCAGATCGCTCTCAGAAGTACTACAAGCACCAGATCCGACAAACATTGAGAAGTTCTTTAGTAGGCTTCCGATGATATTCAATATTGTGATATTTTCCCCCCATGGTTATTTTGGCCAGTCGGATGTGCTTGGCTTGCCAGATACCGGTGGACAGGTAAATATCCTCGTTAATCCTCACATACATCCATGTTCACTGTCACATAGCCCGCTAAATATTTGGCAACAACAACAGGTAGTTTACATTTTAGATCAAGTGAGGGCCCTGGAAGAGGAGTTGCTCCTCAGGATCAAGGAGCAAGGGATTAATGCGAAGCCGCAGATACTTGTGGTCAGTTTTGGTACATGGCAAGCTACCACTTTCCTGTAAAAATATGCCAATGGAGTCGTTTTCATAGTGTCTCTTTAACTTAACAGGTCACACGACTTATCCCCGATGCTCGCGGAACAAAATGCAACCAGGAATTAGAACCAATCATTGGGACCAAGCACTCCAACATTCTTAGGGTGCCATTTAGGACCGAGAAGGGGGTCCTTCGACAGTGGGTTTCTCGTTTCGACATATATCCATACCTTGAGAGATTTACTCAGGTAGGGATTCTAAATTCAAAATCAACCATTCTCCCTGTCAACTTCTTTCTTGCATAATGGATTCCTTGCTTCTGCTGTCGCTCCCCAGGATGCGACCATTAAGATACTAGATCACATGGAAGGGAAACCGGATCTTATAATCGGAAACTACAGTGACGGGAATTTAGTAGCGTCACTTATGGCTAGTAAACTCGGGATAACTCAGGTGCCTTACTTCTTCATCAGTTCACCAGCTAAGTTCTAATTCTGATAATTGACCATAGTGCTTGAAAACCCAGGGAACAATTGCGCATGCACTGGAGAAGACTAAATATGAAGATTCCGATGTCAAGTGGAAGGAGCTAGACCCAAAGTATCACTTCTCGTGCCAATTCATAGCTGACACAATAGCGATGAACGCTACGGACTTCATCATAACAAGTACATTCCAGGAGATCGCTGGAAGGTCAGAGAAACATCCAAATAACGTAACCTGCGTTTGTTTGAACTTTTACCTGGGATAAACATATAATCTTCCACATTGTTACCACAAAAAAACCACTTTCGAAGTTAGTGGAATGAATAATTAAAATGAAGTATATTCTTAATATGCATCATCAAAGAGTTCTCAAGATTAGGTGCTATTATTTGCAGCAAAGAGAGACCTGGGCAATATGAGAGTCACACAGCATTCACACTCCCAGGGCTCTGCAGAGTTGTTTCAGGCATCAATGTTTTCGATCCTAAATTCAATATTGCTGCTCCCGGGGCTGATCAATCTGTTTATTTTCCTTACTCGGAGAAACAGAAACGAGTCACATCATTCCATCCTGCAATTGAGGAGCTACTGTACAGCCGCGTGGACAATGACGAGCACATGTAAGTATTGCTATTCCAGGCCGTGTCCTGAGCTCCAAAAGCTGTGTTTTGATTTATCTGATTGCACTTCAATCACCATCGTATTTGACCATTGTGGCAACAGTGGGCATCTCGCAGACAAGAAGAAACCCATCATCTTCTCTATGGCAAGACTCGACACAGTGAAAAACATTACTGGTTTAGTAGAGTGGTATGGGAAGAATGCAAGGCTCAGGAATTTGGTTAACTTAGCCATTGTTGGGGGCTTCTTTGATCCTTCCAAGTCCAAAGATAGAGAAGAAATGGCTGAAATAAGAAAGATGCACGAGCTGATAGAGAAGTACCAACTCAAGGGTCAGATCCGATGGATAGCAGCGCAGACTGATCGGTACCGAAATGGAGAACTCTACCGATGTATCGCAGATACAAGAGGAGCTTTCGTGCAGCCTGCTCTCTATGAAGCATTCGGTCTGACCGTAATTGAGGCAATGAACTGTGGGTTGCCCACGTTTGCTACCAATCAAGGTGGCCCGGCTGAGATCATTGTTGATGGGTTGTCTGGATTCCACATTGACCCCAATCATGGGGAAGAGTCCAGCAACAAAATTGCTGATTTCTTTGAGAAGTGTAAGATGGACAACGAGTGTTGGAACAAGATATCTGCAGAGGGCTTGAAACGCATTAATGAGTGGTCAGTGTAATTTTCGCAAAAATCCCGCACATTTTCATGGAATTGACTTGACCAAAACTCATTTGCTTTGCAGCTACACCTGGAAAATCTATGCGAACAAGATGTTGAACATGGGATGCATCTATACCTTTTGGAGGCAACTCAACACAGAACAGAAGCAAGCAAAGAAGAGATATATCCAGATGTTCTATAGCCTTCAACTCAGGAACACGGTAATTCCTCTGTTCAGTTCCCCCTTGTACTCAGGCATGCTGCAAAACTTCAAGCCTTTCAGAAAATGAAGTGCTGCAATTCATGTTTTATGTAACAGATGAAGACTGTTCCCATCAAAATTGATGAACCCGAAAAAGCAGCACCAAAGCCACCACCAAAAGCACAGTCCACGACGAGGTAATTTCATAGGATAATTGCTGCATCTCTAAACGCATTCAAGTCTCAAATAAGTCACAGGATCAGATTCCTTTTACCACATGCCTTATCAGGATTTCCTGTGAAAAGCTGAGGCATTTGCTTTGTTGTTGTGTAGCACAAAGAGGACGCAGTCGAAGTTGCAAAAGTAAGGATTCAATGGCCCTACAGCTACCGTTTTAAATAAAATTCAGTCAGCGATGAGCAAGTGACAGCACTCTGAAACATAATTGCACTTTGCTTTTCAGACTGCTGGGATCCTAGAGGAATAAAATAAAACAAGGAAGACACCACAGGCAATCCTCCACAATTTACGGCCCGACTTGTGCATTGTCTAGCTGCTGAAAGTTTAATCCAATATGTGTTTAGCAGCAAAATATAATAATATGAAACTAAAGAATGGAATAATATAATGCGCATTCTTTACAACCTTTTGCTGCTCTCTTCTCTGTGTATGCCGTCTCCTGCATCAGGTACCTGTTTCATGCGACCAGGAATGCCAATTTAGATTGTTTGCAATGGACGAAACATGCACTCATAATCACATTTGGGGAAAAAGTTAATTTTAAAGTTAGAAAACAGCACAAAGGGGGGGAGGGGCGAAAACAAGGGAAACCAAACGTACCATCGATGAACTCCATTCGTGTATCTAAATACAATGCATATTCACGTTGGAACACCAGCAAGCCATTCTGCCGGAGAGTATTAGGCAGGCTGTTCTAGTAGCGCCTATGATAAGCATTGTGCACCGCACAGACAGCATAGGGAGAAAATACTCATGTAGATGAGGCATCTCTTCTCACCCAAGGGTATTGACAATTACTTTTGACTTCATGCAACATAGGGCTCACCCTGCAATCAGAAAGAATTACTTCCCTATTTTTGACGCCCTTTCCCATTTGGATATTTCACAAATCTCTTTCTTTGATCATGTTCAAGCACTTCCAACTATATAAATGATGACAGAGCTCAAATGCTGTGTATTCCAGAACATGACTCGACCCGGGGACAAACCTTTTCATGGAATGTCCTGGACCAAGATGTTGTGGGGTTTTGTTAGTCTTATATATTCCTAAAAGTATGTAAAAAGCTTTTGTAGTCTTAGGTGGACTCAACTTGGACCATAGATGGTCGCTAGCAAATTTGTCCCGGTCCACATTGAATATTGTACTGGCATAGATTTATATATGAAAGCCCAGTTTCACTGGATCTCGTTCAGTCTTCCACATTGCATATTGTGCCAGCATACAGTCTTCAACATTGCATGCTGTGCCAGCATTCAGATATGTAGGAAAACCCGACTTCACCGGATCTCGTTCAGTCTTCAAGCTCTGCTTTATCATTCATCTTTTCTTCATTTTTTTTCCACTCTACAGGAGAGATTACCTACTACATCTACTTGACACTGAGTTTCCCTAACCCAATATAGTGACCCAATTGAAAATGAAATGAAAGTTGAGAAGACGAAAAGTGGATGACTAGAAAAGCTATTTATTCCAGGAAACAACTATCTATCAATGAACATCCAAGAACAACAATCCTGCCGTAATGAATTTTTCCCGATTGTAAAGAATTTTCACCAGAACAGTGCACTAAGAAAATAGCCACCAACAGCTCATCTGAATGCTCGGATTACTCTCTAAAAATTTATGATGATGGGAATTGATTTACCTAACATTTTACAAGTAGTCGAGACTAGACAGAACAATTTGAAAGTAGTACGAGAAACACACTGCATTGGTGCTAGTAATGATCAGCTAATGATATTGGTGGTTGTCGTCTAGAGATGCCAACCATGGATGCGTTGGTGGTTAATAGCAGTGACCAATCAACCGCGTCAACAAATCTGAAGAACAGTTCTTTTAATGTCAACAGCACAGAAAGCTTTTACTGAATGCAGGAAATCAGTTTGTATGGAGATGAGGCGAGCCGTAAGCAGAACCCAAATAGTAACCAGAGGAATTCTGACTCATTGAGACCTCCTTCTAAAGAATCTCAAACATGATATAGAAAGTGATTTTCTACACCGGCCATCAGAGAACTGCCTCCATTTATTCGAAGGCACCGTTGAGTAGACCACAATGAAGAGACAACGAAAGAAAGAAGTACACCATGTGAAGAATTTCTCCTATGCTATGATCACCGTATTTATATCGTGACTTTCTGTACAGTTTCTTTACAGCAAATGAATTCTAGGAATTTCTAATTCTAAGCAATCAAGGACATCAATGACTAGAAGGGGAAAAACAAGTATAAGACCCATAGTCATCGAGGATTTGCGTGTGCAACTTTAAGAAACACACAAATGTGAAGAAAATGTTCCGGGTGCATTAAGTTGTTCACAACCCAAGAGAAAGGTATCTCCAATTGTGGCTCAATGCCCTGGATTCTTAAAAGCTTTAACTCAGCAGTGTTTGACAAAAAATGAGGCTCGACAGCTTCACAGTTTTTTCCTGTCCTCTCTTCAGGACTTCCACTCGCATCTTGGTTGTCCTCTTGAGAAAAACAAGGAGCGTTCTTGCCATCCTCAACTTCTGTTTTAGACACATCCTCATTGATGAATGATTTGTACGTAAAAATCTCTGGTAGAAGAGCCTTCACTGCATCACCTAGTGTGAAGCATTTCCCTACATTCCAAGAGCTAAATTAACAATCTTATAGAAAAAACCTCAAAGTAGTGGAGACAGTTTGTCATAATATACATCTACCCTGACAAAGTTAAGAATGAAGAGGCCAACATATTAAACAGGACTGCATATGGATTCAACATAAGGGGCATGCATTGCACAAAATGCAGCATACCTAACATGAAGTCTCTCTCTTTATGTGAAGGCCTTACTGTCAGAACCATTTACATGAAAAATAGTTCTCGGCAATGTTTCTACCATCCTACCCAGACTGATATCCGTCATGGAAAAATATAAGTCAAACACCTGAACCTGAATTTTGAAGCATTACCCAATCCAATTTGACTGTCAAAATGAGTTTGAGCATCTCTCATTTGACAGTCCTTTGGACTTCGGCAATAGAATCTAGACAAGCATCAACTCCCTGGCTGCAGCTAAGGGTGTCAAGGGTTCTGTTCAGATCAGGCATGTAAGGAAACCCAAGCCAGCCCAAAAAGTCCCCAACAGGAACAAGTCAACCTGAACTGATTACCGAACTAAAACAGTTTGGGACAAGTTGGGTCTCTGGTCACCAGTTTGTTTTTGGCACTTTGCTTTTTGTCATTTTCAAAAGTTTTACAAGTTTTATTTTTCGATTGAAAAAGTATGGCATAAATTATTTGGTGCAGCTCTGCAGATCTAAGACAGAATTTATTGTTATTCATCTTCTTTTTTCGCCTGGACATGTTTCCTAACTTTGTTTCGGTTGTCTAATCTGCTGAGTTTTCACGTTTTCATTTTTCAATTTTTGGGTCATGTTGCTCTTTCAATTACCAATTGGATGCACGAACTAAGCCTTGCAAGTAGGCTGTTTGGTGTAGCCCGAACACAAACTTATGTTACCCGAACCAAGCCAGAAAAAATCCAGTTCGATTTTCGGGCATCTTGGATACTTTTTGTACACTCCTAACTGCAGCTAACAGGGTAATAGAAAGCAAGTAGTTCCTGTAAATAACTATATTCATGTAAGGGAAATGACAATGACAAGGAATGCTGTTATCCTAGAGGAGAAATAAAATAACCAGGCAAACAACCACATATAACACAAGGGTAATGCTGCCATTTAGGTAAAATCAAGGCTATCATGGTTTACCTTCTTCTTTGAAAACCTCAACAGGACGATTTATGTAAGAGATCTTGTCCCAACTATCAATTTCAGGTGCTTCCTCTAACTCATCAAAATCTTCAGTAGCACGGAAAACATACAGTCTGACTGGAATTTTGCCTGAACAGAGAAAATTGAATATCATTTAAAGACAAGCATAACAGAGAAAACAAAAGCCATGCGGCAGTGAACCTTCTTTTAGAGGGAATGTTTAACGGCCTGAATTCAAAGGCACATACATGGATGTATAACTCAACAATTGTTCACAAATAAGCATATGCCTTGAGTATTTCTAATACAATAAGGATTATGCAAACCTGTCTTAGTTTGTCCAGCCATATCTGTGTCAGCACTGCTTTCTTTGGATCTTAATGAAATTGAATTCTTCTTTACAATGTAGTCATCCTCAAGTACATCAAGTTTAAGCTTCAGCGATACCTGCCGGTAGGCTTCCAGATCGCCTGAATAAGATGCAATACAGCCGAGTAACAATCACCAGATAACCACTTGTTCACAAATTTCAAACCAGTAAGGCAGAAAAAAGTCCCAGTTAGATAATCTGAAAAGATATTTCTTGCTTCCTGACATGCTTATCTGGTTATCACCATACTAAGCCACTCCTAATATTTCTCTATATATGTGGAAGGACCATTAAGAGGCCTCAAGGAAATATAATTCACAGATGTCTTAATATAAGAAAACAAAACAGGGATGCTCATAATAAAGTTGCTCCTAAGCAACCTGCAGAGGTCAGGGAAAAATCAACACTGTATAAGGCTGCATACATTTATTTGACAATTCACCCCAGGTCACATAATGTGGGAGGCTGGTGCAGAAATATCTGAAAAGATATTCCTGGCTTCCTGACATGTTTATCTGCTTATCACTATACTAAGCCGCTCCTGATATTTCTCTATATATGTGGAAGCACCATTAAGAGGCCTCAAGGAAATATAATTCACAGATGTCTTAATATAAGAAAACAAAACAGGGATGCTCATAATAAAGTTGCTCCTAAGCAACCTGCAGAGGTCAGGGAAAAATCAACACTGTATAAGGCTGCATACATTTATTTGACAATTCACCCCAGGTCCCATAATGTGGGAGGCTGGTGCAGAAATATCTGAAAAGATATTTCTGGCTTCCTGACATGCTTATCTGATTATCACCATACTAAGCCGCTCCTGATATTTCTCTATATATGTGGAAGCACCATTAAGAGGCCTCAAGGAAATATAATTCACAGATGTCTTAATATAAGAAAACAAAACAGGGATGCTCATCATAAAGTTGCTCCTAAGCAACCTGCAGAGGTCAGGGAAAAATCAACGCTGTATAAGGCTGCATACATTTATTTGACAATTCACCCTAGGTCCCATAATGTGGGAGGCTGGTGCAGTGATGTGCACACTTGACATATGTAGGACACCAAAATGCAAAATCGTCATTGACATAGTCTAAGTGGCCCTTCAATGATCCTATGGAAAATTAATTGATAGAAAGAGCTTAAAACAAAGTAAGGACCCTTTTGTTGCAACGTCTTATGAGAAACAAGCTATTTATTTCCCCACAAAAACTTAAAATTGTCCAAATTAAAAAAAAAACTAAATAATTATATGTGAATCTACATATTCACATTTGTATCTTTCGAAAGGCTTTAGCCATCTCGTGTTAAATTAAAGTCAAAGTATGTGTGACACAAAATTTGCAAAAAGCCAAAAGTTATAAGCAAAAGTCACTCCAACCAGACCCTAAACTATTTCAAGGAAAATGAGTAAAAGGTTGGACATCAACCATACCCCTAATTGAAAAGGCTAGTAGCACAACTGACTTCACATTAATCTTCTTTTTTTAAAATGAGCAGGTATCAGAGTTTGTCTTCTTGTCAGGAGCAAATATCAGAGTTCTTTTTTTCTTGTTCAGGAGCAACTATTAAGTTTAGAGTTCTTTAAAGTCAAACAACACCACTTAATTGAAATTCCTCTGTTGATAGCACCAAAATACATTCAAACTGTAATGAAACAGATGCAGCAACACTAGCACAGGACTCCCCTAAGAGCAAGGCAGACTATTTAATTACAAAACAAATGAACAAAAGATGTTAACAGTAAATCAAAATATTGTCATGGCACAACATATATAAACTTTTAAAAGGATTTTATTAGACAAAATTGCAATTATGGAACTCCTAAGATAATGCAAGTCAAAGCTACACTTCAAGTGCTCTTCAAGTCAAATAAAATGGTGCAAAGATATATCCAAAATGAAACAAAATCAAAAGAGACATTCTTTCATTTGACAATACTTCCCATAATTTTTATTCAAGGTGATAGAAAACCTAATTGACAATAATGACATAGAAAATTCTCCAGCCAATGGGGAAAATCTCACAAGATATTTTTCCATAGAACTCAAAACTTCAACACAAACTGCATGGGGGAAAATCAATACAAAGTAATGAAAGCACTAACCAGATACAGATTTTCTAATCAATAAAGATCAAAGTCATAATAAAAGAAGCAATTTAAGGAAGAGACACATCACTTGGGGAAGAAATTTACCAACTTACCATTAAGGAAAAAATAAGGAAAATGCTGCTATACGAAACCTTATATATACATGCTTTCCGATAAATGCTTCAGGAAAAAGAAAATATCCATGCTAACAGAAAATTAGGACACTTTGGACTTTTGGATGGAGATATTAAAGACACTATATAGAAATTAAGGTACCAATGAGTCAATTATTCATTTGCTTTCAAAAGGTGATTAATCTAAAGCCCATATATAGGTTAGAAAAAAATTGCCCCATGATTTTTTTTCCACTTAGGGCTACAAAGATCATCATTATACTCAAATTCATCCGACCTCCAGCTGCAGAGTTTATAAGATCAACACCAGTTTACAACAACTGAACTTTTTTGGCAGAAAAGGCCTTTTGGCTCTTGAAATAGGAATACATACCATTCATTACACTTTGCCAAAGCTCCGATTGATCAGATTGGGACATATTCATGACATTTTTGCAATTTCCATTAATAATATAAGCTGCCTGCAAATATAATAGAATGTATCATTTGTTAAGGACAAAATACACAGTCTTCTTCACAAGTATTTCATTTACGAATTTAAACATATAAACTGCTTCCAGCAGTTCATTTCAAATATTCCCTCCTATGATCAAGTACTTCCAAACTAGCCAAAGGATCTTGCACGACTTGCCACAACAACCACATGTCTCTAGGAAAAACAGGCCCATCCACAAGCTAAACTCGAAACATAAACCCAGTCACAGATGAACTAGAAAAGACCACTCCAATCCCCAAGGTCATGCCAGATACAAAAAGTCATTGTAAGATAATCTTCAATCTAAGTCAACGGCTGAAAGCCGGGACAGCAGAAATGTATTTCAAGCAATACAAAAGTTACCCCTCAGACTTTACATGGAGAAAAGCATCAATTTCTTCCCTCCAAATAACTGAAAAGCAGTGCCAATACCATAAAATGCAATTTTTCATCAATAAATTATCCGCAATGGAGTTCTCTTCTATTCCTTTACAATATCCTAAGCAAACAAGCAGCAATAAAAAATTACAAACATAAACAGACCTAAACAAACAGGCAGCAAGATTTAAGCATCACGAACATAAATACATAGATCTTTTACAATTTACAAATACTTTTTTACAAATTTAAAAAAATTTGAAATTGTCTATTTAACTCTCATGCAGTAACAACCAATAATTAATTAATATTTAAAGTTGTACAGCCCCACAATTTCTCTTGCAAAGAGCAAAAAATATGTATGCCAACCTCCTTTAGAGAATTGATAAAACTCCATTTTACACTATCTTCACCTTCGCAGGGAATCAACACATTGCTTGGATATCCTCTGAAATGTACCTGCAGACAATTGATGTTTCATGAGATGGATATGAGAAGATCTATTCAAATTGCATTTACGAGTCCCTACCCAATTCTACCATTAAGTCCAAGCTTGGCCATAGTGCCATTAATGCAGAGTACCTTAATAGCAAGAAAAACATGCGCAGAGTGATGATGATTAATTTGTCACAGGCTAGCTTTGACCAGCAATTAATGTTGAGGACCGTGGCGAAAACAGGATACATAAGAGGCACACATGCAACGCAGCATGAAAAATAAAAAGGACCGACATAGTATAGTGAAGAAGAACACAGAAAATAACAAGGTTAATCAACTAGTTTTTGTCTCTTGTGCCAAAAAGAATTCTCACCAATTAGCTTTGTTTTTCTTCAACAAAAGCAAACCATCAGATATAGTGGGTATTTCAACTCATTTTGGTGGAAGGATGTAAAAAATTAGAAAAACTAGTCAGCAAAATGCCAGAAAGTAACACACAACAAAGAACTATTCACATAATAATAATAGAGATGGTATCACCCGTAGAGGGCTCTGGTATGAAAAAGAAGTTAAGAAGAAACAGAGATATCATCACTGACCACTAGAGAAGCTCGGACCAAAGAAGGGGGAAAAAGAAAGAACATGATAATGCAGATGGATCTGTTCCAGAAAAGGATATGGGCTTTGCTATCTCTTTTTTCATAAGTTGAACTTGTAAATGGAGACCGAATTATTATCTCTATCATATCCCCTTTCAATGGATCACTTCCCGCAAATGATGCCATGGTGCAACAATGACAATGACTCCATTGCTTTCCAGCACTGGCAGCATAAAACAGTTCTTGCACTGGTGGAGAATGGAGAAAAGCTCTTAAAATCAATCCATCAAAACTCAAATTGAATATCTCCATTTCTTTCCGCATGCATGAATTGAAATTCCGTTTCAAATAAACAGCACACTATTAACCCTGTAAACATCTCTTGACACGACCTAGCATGCCACACATTGTCCATTGAGTCCTCGGCACGAACTGCAAACCTAATATCTCAATCATAGAAAACCCGGTTCCTAGTTTCTGAAGGCGAGCAGCAATGAGAAAAAAGATTCCATACCGTCAAATTCCAAGGTCTCTTCGGTTCGGGGCATAAAAGGTCAAAAAGAACTCCAGTCGGAATGAACCTGCGAAACAATCAACACAATTCGATCAGTTCCAACCAACGATCCACAGACACGTGGACTCATTCCATGTCCAACCAGTCAAACCATCGCACCAAGACACCAGCACCGAATAGGTGAAACCGGAAACAATCCGGCGACGGCCAAAAAATAAAAAAGAGAAGGAGCCGTTACCATTTCAAGGGCAGGCCATTGTAGTCGAACCAAACGGTGTCGACGCCGGGCGGGAGGGCGCCGCGGAAGTGGGGCTTGACCTGGGGGATCAACAGCGGGAGATACCCGATCCGGGGAGCCAGAATCTGAGACGCGCGAACGTTTTGGAAATTAGGGTTTCTCGAATTTGAAGCAGAAACAGTGAAAAAAAGGAGGAAGGACTCTGATGCGACGCGATACGAGGAGAGGAGGTGGCGGAGGGAGGGTGGTGACGTCCGACTCGTGGAGGTGGATGTGCAGCGGGATCGCCCCCTTCCACACGTGCTCCCGCGCCTCCATCGCCGGCCGCCGTTCGACGCCGACGGGCGAAGGAACCGCCGCGAGCTCCGCCCTGATCCGAGCGCTCCGAGCTGACCAGGCTTTTACTGCACGGCGGAGACCTGGTCCGTCAGCAGGGATCGCTTCCTCCTTAAATCTCGAAAGTCTCTGAACTTTTATTTATTGCTAGATTTATACCGATTTTGAACTTTCTTCATTCAATTAAGCCCCTGTCCCATTAATTTTATTCATTTTTGTCCTTTCCACTTAGGTGTGTCATCGGTTCCCAATCCAATTCTTCCAAGATAGAACCGGAAGAATCGGTTCCCAATTTTTGGAATGGGGGACCGGACTATTTGGTCTTAGGATTGAAAACTGGATTGGACCGTAGTTTTGATTTGATCTAATAAAACCAACCACTTTTTTTTTTTCATTAAAGATTGACTATACAAAATGAGAGAAAGAGACAAATCTTAAGATATTGACAGAGTGACAATGAATGAAGAATTGTCTTGTCATCGCTTGTAGTATTATTAGATAGTATACTATTTAGTTCACACTTTACTAATTCTTTTTAAGAAAAATCTTAATGTTTTAGGGCTTAGTATCTTAAGATTTTTTATTTTTTGTATTGTAAGAAGCACATTATCTACTTTTAAAATAATTGTTTTAGGATGTGGATTTGATGTTTTAGAGCTTAGTATTTTACGATTTTTTTGTGTTTTAAGGAGTACGTTTTTCACTTTTCAAGTGATCATTTTATGATCTACACTTAATGTATTAGGGCTTAGCATCTTAAGAGTTTTCTTTTCTTTTTTATACTTTAATAAGCATGTTATCCACTTTTCAAATGATTGTTTTAGTATATGAACTGTATCTTGAGATTTTTCTTGTAATTTTTTGTGTTTTAAGAAATACGTTATTCACTTTTCAAATACTTGTTTTAGGATATGCATTAGATATTTTAGGGCTTGCTATCTTAAAATTTTGCTCTTCTTTTTTGTATTGTAAAAAGCACGTTATCCATCT
The DNA here is from genome assembly GCA_014182895.1 of Angophora floribunda. NCBI lineage: Eukaryota > Viridiplantae > Streptophyta > Magnoliopsida > Myrtales > Myrtaceae > Angophora > Angophora floribunda. Next base: position 14,831,620 of record CM024714.1, read on the forward strand.
TTCAAATGATTGTTTTAGGATATGGATTTGGTGTTTTAGGGCTCAGTATGTTGGGATTTTTCTTGTATTTTTTGTGATTTAAGAAGTATGTTTTTCACTTTTCAAGTGATTGTTTTAAGATATAGATTTGGTGTTTTAAGGCTTAGTATTTTACTGTTTTTTTTGTGTGTTTTTGTGTTTTAAGAGTACGTTTTAGGACCTGGACTTAATGCACTTTGATGTTTTTGGGCTTAGTCTCTTAAGATTTTTCTTTTCTTTCTTACGTTATCCACTTTTCAAATGATTATTTTAGAATATGGATTTGGTATATTAGGGTTCAATATCTTAGGATTTCTTATGTGTTTTTTGTGTTTTAAAAAGTACGTTATTCAATTGTCTCAAGATCCATTTGAAAAGTGGATAACATGCAATATATTCTAAATGTTATGCGATTTTTTTTTCATATTTATGATATGAAATTTTATCAAATTAGCAACACAAAGTGGTCCATATAATCCACATATTCACCCACCGCAACCGCAATTTAGGAAACAAAAGTAATCGAAATTCGATCTTTAAGTCAAGATTGAATTCTCATATATGCATGATTCAAAAAGGAAATGTCCTATCAAGAAATGCTTAGAAGAATCTCAAAACAAAATTGTATTAGAATACAAAATGGGCAATTGAAAGGATGTTCTGTACATCCTTGCCTTCTCCAGCTGGAATAGTCCTTCACTCATTATTTGATCCCTATTAGGCCATCTTCTTGTGTATCATGGTAACAAGGATGTTCTACATGTCTTGCGTGTACATCACTGCCTCCTCTAGCTATAACAGTCCTTCGCTCGTTATTTGATCCTTACCAGACCATCTTCTTATGTACAATGGTCAAACAAGGATGTTCTACTGGCTGCCTACGTGTGCATCGCTGCCTTATCTGGCTGGAACAGTCCTTCGCTCATTATTTGATCCCTACCGGACCATCTTTGCCTTTAAAATAGAAAGATCTTCTCCTTCTTATTTGCAAGCCTTTCTTCTGCTTTTCCTCTTCTTTTCAAGACATTTATGGCCAATTCCTTTGAAATTCAGGAAGTACAAGGAGACAGAACAGGTGGCATAGGGAGTTCATGAGGGAGGTCAATCGATTGAAGCTAGGCAAGTTGAGAAGAGAGGTCTAGGAGCTTGGAGAGCATGGGTAGCAGCACAACGTTCCCTTATTAAGTGCATGCACAATTTGAAGAAACGAAATGATTGACTATGGGAGCGTTTTGGCCACGTTACTAGCCTATTCGTTGGTGTTCGGGCACTCATACTTGGATTGGTCAATCCATCTAGGCTTCGCTGAAGAAGCATAAATAGGGGTGCGATTTGTGATCTTCGTCACAATCGGCCATGCAATCAGCTTGTTCAACCTATTTTTGAACCTCAAGAGGTATTTGGAGCTTAACACAGTGAAACATTAGTTGGCGAGGCACTATTCCCCACGGCTGCCACCAAACCCTCCTTCCAAGAAGAAAAAATTGCCATGCCGCATGTTCGCCCTTTTGGCCATGCTGTATTTCTTAGCTTTTAATATTGTTGGGGCATTGTATCACGTGAGTTGCCTTGTGGCCAGCTCAAGTACCCGGTCCATGTTTAGTTGTTTTTATGAAGGGCAAATACTACCAAAAATCATAAACTATACAACTTGTGAGGGTCAATTCAAAAAAAAACCCCAAACTTTAGGTTCAGTCCCAAATATACCCCGAACTTTTTTTTTGTCTCAAGAAAAACCCCAAACTTTAGGTTTAGTCCCAAATCTGCCCCGAACTTTTCTTTTGTCTCAAAAAAAACCCTAAACTTTAATTTTAGTCCCAAATCTACCCCGAATTTTGTTTTGTCTAAAAAAATCTCAAATTGGTACACATATGACAAATTTACCCAAAATTACCAAAACAAATTACCATATATTATTTTCCGTTAAATTTTACTATCAAATTTCTAAATTAAATAACACGTCGTAATTAACGGGTATACTAATTTTGGGTTTTACCCTCCGTTTGTACTAAAAAAATCATCAATTTTTGATCTGTTTTCAAATATACCCCATGATTTAGTCCCAACTTATTATGACATTTCCACATAGATAATAAATACACATAAACAAGATGTCATAAAAATATTATTTTCAAAATAAAACCATTTTAGGACATAAAAAAATTAGGGATTACTAATACGGTTTTTGGACAAAGGCTAACGAGGGCAAATTTAGGATTAGAGTAAAATTTGATGATTTTCTTTTTGACAAAAAAAATTGGGATAGATTTGGGAATAGACTGAGAGTTTGGGGTTTTTTCTGAGATAAAAGAAAAGTTTGGGGTAAATTTGGGACTAAATCTAAAGTTTGGGGTTTTTTCTGGGACAAAGAAAAGTTCGGGACAGATTTGGGACTGAACCTAAAGTTTGGGGTTTTTTTTGAGACAAAAAAAAGTTCGGGGTATATTTGGGACTGAACCTAAAGTTTGGGGTTTTTTTTGGAATTGACCCCAACTTGTGATAATTTTACTCTAATTTTTTTGTGCCATTAAAAACCCCAAACTATGCCAATTATGACAATTTTACCCTAAAATTTTCCATGCCACTAAAAACTCTCAAATTATATTACTTGTGACAATTTTATATTAAACATTTTTTTGTACTACAAAAAATCTTAAACTATATCATTTATAACAAATTTACCCCAAACATTTTTGCTAAATGACCTTTTCGTCCTTTTCTTTTTTCTTTTTTTCTTTTTTTTCCTTCTTCTTCCTTCCCTCTCTACTATGGCTGGTAGAGGGAAGCTAGTGATGGCCGCCCTCGCCGGCGTTGGAGTTGGTGAGGGCTGCCCTCCCTAGGTTCGGGTGAGACCTAGCGAGGTGACCCTCTCCTGGGTCAAGCAAGACAAGGGCAACCCTTATCAGTGTTGAGTGACCCTCTCCCAAGCCAAATCTTGGCAAGGGCCGCCAAAGCCTTGTCCGACCCAAGCAAGGATTGCCTTTGCCCAACTCAGGTGAAAGTCGCCCTCACCAGATCCAACGATGGCGACCCTCACTTGGGTTGAGCAAGGTGAGGGCAATCCTCGCCGGCATTGAACGAGGGCGACCCTCGCCCAAGTCAGGCGAGGTGAGGGCCCTCACCAAGTGCTAGCGAGGACTACCCTCGCCTCGCCCAACCCAGGCGAAGGTTGCCCTCACCGGATCTAGCAAAGGCAAGTGAGAGCATCCTTTGCCGACTTCAACGCCAATGAGGGCAGCCATCACCAGCTTCCTTCTGTCGGCCATGGCAAAGGAAAGGAAGGAGAAGGAAAAGAAATGGAAAAGGACGAAAATGCCTTCATAAGTGGCATAATTTGGGATTTTTTGTGATACAAAAAAAAGTCAAAAGTAAAATTGTCACAAGTGGCATAGTTTAGAGTGTTTTGGTGAAAAAAAAAGTCATGGTAAAATTATCTCAAGTGATATAGTTTAAGGTTTTTGGTAGTATTTTCCCTTTTATGAATGAATTGGAGAGCTTTTTGGGTATTTTTAGGTGTTTTAATGTTTTATATGTTTTTATGAATGAATTGTAGGAGTGGATTAATTATGTTCAAATCTAATTGTTGACCAAAAGCTTCATAACATTTAGGTTTAGCAAAGATTAGGAAAGTTGAAGCCTAAACAAACAAATGTATCAGAAACAATCTTCACGTCGTTGGCTCCACTCACCTATTCATTAATAGTCTTAAGCCAAAAATGCAACAATTAAAAGAAAGTTATCGCATTCTCCTCAAGTTGGATCATAGTGAAACAAAGTTGTTTTCATCAACCTACCCTCTTCTAGGGGCATTTTCACGTACAAGAGTTGTGACATAGTTCCTTTAATAAGGGCGCCCAGCCTTAAATGCATTACCTATTTTTATGAGCCAGTGCCTATATATCTCACATCCCTTAAAATCTAAGTTATATATTTTTCTTCCCCAATGAATACCTTCAATCTAAGTTATATTTTTTTCCCTAATGAATACCTTCGTGTTTTGCGCCCTAGAGTTCGGATGAAACAATTTAAATGACCCACTCATTGATCTCTATTTGGCTTTCAACTGCACGACTTTGCACGCACTCCTCAAGAACACCCTTACAAATGGTAAGGCAACAAGGATGATGACAGCGAGTGGAATCTAGAATTGGCGGCACTCCACTTCAAAGGCGTTGATGTGCCCGATGACGAGGTCGGGAGTAGACAAAAATAGATCATGGATAACGCCCAACCGTGACCACCGGCGGTAAATGGCTTTGTTTAGAAATTTCACTCCTTTTGTAAGTTTGCTTTAGTCACTAAATCCATGGATATGAAACGAGGAGGAGATGGTGAAGAGGAAGGAGGAGGGAGAAGGAGGATAAGGGAGGTGGTGAGGAGGACGGCTCATGCACATATAAGGTGGGTAAACATGACAAAGATCATTTCATGAGGGGAAGGGGGAAAATGAAAAGGGATCGAGTGACCCTCTCATATCTTGAAGAGGCAACAGGAAAGATGTCAATGGCCTTCACTAGGGGTGTCAATGGGTCAGGTCAAGTCAGGTCTTGATGTTACCCGACCCGACCTAAACAAGAAGGCTCGCGTGCTCTGACTCAACCCGACCCGACCCGACCCAAGAGGCATGAAATACGAAGAAGGAAAATGAGTCGGGTCGGGTTTCAGGCCAGCGGATCAAATCCAATTATACGCATGCATGATGACCACATCAGCTGAATCAACCATCGCCCCTTTTGCCACTGAGCCAATAGCGTCAACCTCAACCCATTTTCACCTTTTGCTTATAGGCTTATCCAGATTGCTTTTGAAACCCTGTTCGGTTTCGGAGTCTCGCGTTTGGTGTGGGGTCTCACCGAGTCCGACGTTGTCTTGCCAGGTGGGGTGGTGCGAGGAAGCTACTCTTCCAAGTGTAAGAGGAGCCATTAATGAACGAACACACTCGAGTCAAGCTCTCTCTCTACCAAGACTTTCTCCCCATAATTAGCCAGTGTTTAGACTTCGCTCCTCCCAACGTATCCGTCAATAACTTCTACTTGATTTGTTAAGAAGGTCAAATTCAATTATATGCATGCTTGATGACCACGTCACCCGAATGAATCATCACCCCTGCCGCCACCGAGCCAATACCATCGGCCTCAACCCCTTTTCACCTTTTGCTTATAGAATTCATAGAATTCTTCTGTCGATTTTTTCTTTCTCGAATCCAAGAGCTTTGGCGAAGGTGGAGAAAACGCGTTGGCTGTTCGTCAGCCACTTTCGAGGCGCGGTGGCCGTGGGGTTCTCTCTTGCCCCCCACCCTCGCTCTCACTCACCCTCTCTTTTTCCGACCCTCGGTCCCTTTCTCTCCGTCCTCTCCGCGTTTGAGAGAAGGGTTTGGGTGAGAGTTTGTTTATTTGTTCATGGCAGAACAATGTTCTGGGCCTAATCTCGATCCAAAAGATACTTGTTTACTTATTTTATAATTGTGACCTGAACATTATTAAGATTTAAAATATGTATTATATTTGTTTCGTGTTTCATGTTCAGGTCGTGTCTGAGTCGGGTTGAGTTAGGTTTTCGGACATCCCCAGCCTCCACAAGGAAGATTTTAAAAGAATTAATTCATACTTTACTTGCACTCCTCAGGAACGCCCTTATGAATGGTGAGGCAATAAGGATGATGATGAGTGGAATCTAGAATTGGCGGCACTCTACTTTAAAGGCGTTAACGGCGTTAACGTGCCCGATGAGGAGGCTCGAAAGTTGATAGAAATAGGCCATAGATAATGCCTAACTGTTTGTTTAGAAGTTTCAAAAATATCAATCCTTTCTTAAGTTTGAACTAATGCCATGGATATGAAACGAAGGAGAGGTAGTGAGGAGAAAGGAGGAAGAGGAGGAAGATTTGGGATCTGGCGAATTTATGGGATCTAGACCATACGGCTTTCTTAGATCGATTCATCATTAGAGTTCGTAAGTCAAGCCTTTTCGGATTGATTGATCATTCAAACTCACTTAGATTGTAGATAAAAAAAAGTTTTTAAAGAGAAACTTTAGAAGATAAGAAAGTTAAATTACTAAATGGTTGGAAGATACAATGCAGGGAATGGCTCCTTTTTATGCTAGTGGCAATTTGATTATAACCATTGACCGTTATTCAATCCAGTGGATAAAATTATATCTCCCTACTTACTAACTAATGGTATTTATGTTCAGAGAGTTCTAGATCTCAGTGCAATTACCGTCTTGTTCGTCCCTAGGAACTTTCAGGAAGTTCTTGGGGAACCCTTGGTGAGTTGGAGTGCTCTTCTTCGTTCTTACATGGTCCATTGATTACGAAACCTCGAATCCATAATATATAGGATCAATTTTAAAAAATTTCAATAAATGAGAAGTCAAAATTTACATATGTGAAAAAATAAAAATAATAAAGGGGGAAAGAAGAAAAACATAATCTTCTCTTTTCTTCTAACTCATTTCCTGTAAGACACAATTTACCTTCCAAGTTTATGTTTTCTCTTTTCTTTGGACACGTTCTAACACTCGAGTCTAGAATGTGGATTTTTTTCTCCAAGTTTTATGGATTATTAAATGGAGTTAAATTTATCAAATTGAAATAATGAATTATATTAACAAATGGTGGATTAATGTTTTAAGGGTAAATTCCTTCTAAGCTCTTTTTTTATTATTTATTTATTTGTGAATTTGAATCAAATTAATTTCATTGAAATAATCATAAAAATGATCATCTATCATGTTTATATAAAAATATACATTTAATATATAACACATGCTAACTTGTCAAAATTCTTTATTTTTTTAGAATAAGGTGTTGTATCGTGCCATGTTGCGTGTCTGTGTAGATTCTACTTAATCTTTAGGAACTGGGAACTTGACTAACATTCTTAAGAACCGAATCGAATCAGCCGGTCCGATTCAATCCAAGTGATTCCTGATTTGGGTGATCTATCTTGGGCATCCCTATTTCCACTTGAATATTTGATTGAAAGGCAGCCGGGAAATGCGCAATCGATTCCGAGTGTATCAACGTGCAGATGTAAATTAAAAAAAAAAAACAATAGAAAAAATCCGAATAGAGAGATGGGTAGGGTCAGCGGCCCACCGCCAAGGAGCGCTGAACGACCTCATTTGAGTCGAGGGAGAAGCATTGGAGAAGCATTCGAAAACTAAGTGCGGTGGAAATTGCTTCAATGGAAACAAACGATGCAATTTTGACGATGATATCATGAATCGTGAATGAATATTGAATTGTGTGATTAAAATTGGTATTTTGTGTCATAGATGTATGGATTAATTAAGATATATTACCAAATATGAAATTTCAAATGAGATTCATCGCTTTTGAGCAATTCAAGGGCATAATGATACAACTATTCCATTGACATTTGCCTAATGTTTAGTGATTTTTTTTAATACCGTCTTTAAATTTTTAAAAGTGACATCTCTCATTAAAATCATTAATATATCATATTGACATGGACAAATATTTAATTTTTGTTTCTGTTTTATTTTATTCAATATTGTCTTCATAATTTATTTTTATTTATTTGTGACACATCAAATTTAAAATAAATATCGACGTACAATATTTTATTAATTATGTCACAATAATAAATTCAAGCATAACCTGATAATTAAATGGATTACACAATTAAAAATATTTAAGATATGAATGCCTTCTCGTGTTTGCATGGTGTAAGAATTTTTAAATGTATCTAAACGAAACATTTCACTTTATTTAATTAAACATGTTCAAATGCATTATAAATAGATAAAAGGGTTAATTCATACTTACAAATGTTTATTATTCATTACAATTATTTATAAGAACGCCTTAATACGTACAATGTATGTCTTGCCAAAAAAATACTAGTTGTAGATTAGGATCATCAAGTTTTATCTTGAAAAATATTTGATAAACCTCTTAATGCTCAAGCAAAGTTTGTTTGAGAGAAGAATCAAATATAATCGTTTAAGTTAAAAACTAAACAAACAAATAAAGTTTCAAGAATGGAAAGTTAATCCCAAGATGACAAATTAGTAGCTTTAATGGTCACGTGAATAGTTGTCATTAGATATTTAACGGAAGAACCACACTAAATAAATTAAAAATACTCGAAACTACATCAAACTAAGAACAAGTTCAAAATGATATATGACAATGAATAAAAAGTTCAAGAATTGACAGTATTATTATTTGCATTGGTCCGTGTTTTTATATATAAGATTATTCTCGTGGTAATTGCATCTAAATGCAAATCGCAAATCTTTTGTTTATCATTTTGGCTGTGATGATATTTGCAGAAGTGAAAATTTTATTTTATTAATTTATTTAATAGAAGTGTTGCATCCGTAATAAACTTACAATAAGTCCACCTCAATTCCTTGCCTTAAAGAACCGGTTTGAGACGAAACGCAGAGGATTCGGAGTCGGAAGAGAGGGACAGAGCAATGTTCACGAACGATCGGAGGCAAGAGGAGCGAACGGGAAGATATGGAACCCCTAGGCTGCAGTACCTCCAGGTTCATTCCTCATCAAGATTGCGCCTTTTCCCCCTTTTCTTCTGCCTTCGTCCTCTTCGGTTCATGGGTTTTTTGTAGTCTGTCGGCCCGACTTTGATTTTCGGGGCTTTTGGGTATGATCCTAACTATGTCCAACGGAACTGACTGTGATTTCGGGACCTTGAATTGGTACTTGCTTTCCCTGAAAATGTTGTTCATACTTGGCGTCGCTCAAGCTGCCGAGAGGATAATATCAATTCCTGTCTTCTGCTTTTTCGTTTCTTGAATTTGAAAGGCGGGGCGACCCACTTGCTTTTGCGAGCTCCTGAATCTATTTCCCATTCTCTGATGGCGGTTAGAGTCGAATGGTTAATGCCTTTTTTCTTGTTTTGTTTCAGGATTTGGTGAGCCAGTTCCAGAACGCTACAACCGAAGGTAACAGAGGATCTTTGTGCGTGCATTATCTGTTTTGTTGAAATCGATTTGTTCTCAGTGATGGCATTGTTCATTCCTGATTATGGATGAGGAAGGTCATGCCAAGCTGTGGGTTTTCCCAGGAGATAATTCTAAATTCTGGGTTGTAGCTTAAATGCACTCTGATGATTTGTTGAGGGTGGTGATTAGGGAAATATTGCACCGGATCATCTGTTTAATGAGGAACCTTTTAAGAGCCTGGTTCTCTGGATGAATTGCAGCTTAATAATTTGAACGTGACGTGTTTTTCAGTATCCAGTGGTTAAGTTAATCTTCTGTTTGGTTTCTTGATCTGGTTCCCTTCCTGGAGTCATGAAATATTGTGACTGGTTTCATGTGAATGTATTGCGGCGATGCAGTTTTTTGCATTTATTCTTAAAGCAAACCTTTAATGTGAATGCTTGATCATGACTAGTTGTTTCCTTATTTCCAGAAATGAAAGAAAAAATCGCTGCCAATTTGGCAAATTTTGCTTATGATCCGTACAATTATACGTTCTTGCGCCAGGTCTAGAACCTCTATATTCTGATTACTCAAAAGGATAATTTCTTTATCTGTTATTTTGATATTTAACTAATTCAACCTTTACTCTGAAACAGCTCAATGTGTTGGAGCTTTTTCTGGACTGCATGACTGAACCAAATGAGAAACTTGTTGAATTTGGAATTGGAGGAATATGCAATTCATGTGCAGGTAAATTCAGAAATTCCAATTTGTGGATGATTGATAAATCACGCAAGTTAAGGTTGATCATCGTCTTCTGTGAAATATTAATGGCTGATTTTTTGTCTACTTAACAAATTTTTAGTCTTTTTTTCTATACAGAGCCAACAAATGCTGCAGTCATCACTCAGAGTGGTGGGATCCCTCTCATTATTCAATGTCTGTCAAGCCCTGTGAGGAATACTGTGAGTGGAGAACCTGCCTTTTTTTGAATGCTTCAACTCTTCAGCTACAATAGTAGATGTCAGTTTCAAATTGAGCTTGAGATTTGAGTCCCTAAGTACATGCATACTACAGTGCAATGTGGTGACAAGCTTTATCATATTCTGCAAGTAAAGTCACAGGAATCTTCATTAGGTTATGCTCAAGTGAAAATGGGATGTTTTCAACTGCTTCATTTACATTTGCCCCCGCACTGTACCCCACCCAAAAAATGAAAAAAGAAACTGCTTGGAGACGGAATGCAAACAGTAACTGGAGATAATGAAGTATATAACTGGTTCATTGGTATGAGTGTGCTTTTTGAGAGGTTGCTTAATGATTTACAGGTAATGTATGCCCTTGGATCTCTTTACTACTTGTGCAATGCATCCAACAAAGAGGAAATTTTAAAGCCAGAAGTAATTGATTTGATCAGGAGGTATGCTGCTGCTGGAGATGTTAGCATCAACTTCAGCAATCTGGCTAATGCATTCCTGGAGAAGCACATCTCAGGAAACAAATGAAATTGGTAATGGCTACTGTCATGGCTAGCGTGCGAGATTGCATTTTGAACATGCCTAGTCTTTCTTGTGTCCTTGCCGCCGGTAATTGCACACCTCCTGCCAAAGATCATAACTACCATTCACTTCATTGCTGTGACAAAATTTTGGTACAGCGTACTAGCTAGTAAAGCTTTTTAGGGTCAGGAAAGTCGGTTGACTTCTGAAGTAACTGGATCTCCTGGTGAAAATATAATTTGAAAAGGTTCGGCACTTCATTTGCCTTTTGACATATTGAAGATATAACTTCTGTAAAGTGTTGCTGAACTGCTGTATCCCCATCTTCTGATGCATCTGGTGTCGATTATCAAAATGTCATTTGATTGGTTTCTCATCCCCTTCTGTAACATTTTGAACCTGTTTCCATTGGCACAAAAGATGAATAAATTGGACCGATTAGTCAACTGGACAGATAATCGATATGAGCTGAGGTCTGAAGTTTGTGCTGGCCTTTCACAGTGGAGCAGATTCAGAACTTCTATGATGCATTCATGGGATTTTGGATAGATGCGACCATCATCTCTCTTGAAAAGTATATGTTATATACAAGTTTGCAAGCTAGGCTGGCTAGGAATAGTATATCTTGTAGGTATAAGTATATTATTTCTCTGTATTCTCCCTTGTACTTTGAGGAAGTTGGTAATATTTTCCCTGTAACTCAAGACAGAATTGCTGAATAGACCATTGCTACGAGGAAACTTTCCAAAGGGGTGACATACATTGAAAAATCATCAAACGATTTAGAATGTTAATGTAAACTTATCTCGTGACTAGAGTTATAAATTATCTAGTAGTTATCATTTCTTTTAGCTCTTATCTATTAGTTAGTTTATTGCTGTTTTGAACTTGACTCTCTTCACAATCTTGTGCAGACCAGACCGGACCAGACCAAGACTCCAAGTCCATCATTCTCTCTCTCTCTCTCACCCAAATTGTTGTTCAATCACAAGCTCAGATCATCCTTCCCATGCCAAACATATTGATGAAAGTCTTTTTAGAGCAATTTCTTTGGATATTTGTTGATTTCCTAAGATTGTGATTTTCTGGTCAAGGCTGGTGGATGAATTTTGGAAGTTGAACCACAAGGTTGAACGTTCAAGATTTCAAGTCTTGGAATCACTAATGCATTTTCTAGTTCTTAAGACATTATCGTGTTTTCTAGTTCCATGTCTTTAATATTTGGGGAGTCCTCATGTCTTTTAATGTTTGTTTATTTCAAATCTGAGTCCCTTTATAGCTAGAGAGTTCTCTGTAAGGCAAAGTTGATGAATATATGAAAATTCCTTGACATGAGTGAATAGTTATCTGATTCTTTATCAAAGTTTCTTGGTAGTGAATGAAACAATTCTTTATCCTAGGGCGGTGGAGTTATTCTTTACACTTTGGTGGTGAGCTGCAATTTATCTTGATTTTTTATCCTTGGCTGATGCCTTATGCCCTTACACTTTGGTGATGACCTCCCATATCCTTTGCCCTTCGTGCATCATTCCATTGTCACTTAAACACTCACGTTCATACACTTAGTCCATCAAACCTCTATTCTTGGAATTACTGGTCTTATGAACGGATCGAGTTGGTATGAGAGCTCAATGTTGAATTCCTTTTGAGTGATTCATTCTCTTACTCATCTCCCATCCCATCTCATACTTTTAGAAAAAAAGAAGAAAAAGAAATGATTTATCAGGTTCAAAGAGGCTTGACTTTGGGACAAGTACAAAATGAAATGTGTGACTGTGCCATAACGGAGCTTCAACACCTAATGAAGCAAGTCCTCAACTATTTGAAGAATTAGGCAAGGCAGGAGCCATCATCATTGATGCACCTTGTTAATCAACCATGCCATGCCAATCAAGAAATGCTCATCAAAACTTTGGCGATGAATCCAACAACAATGGAGGCAACTCTAGTGATTCAAATTATCAAGTCCTAAAGAGAAGAAGACATGAGGAGAATGATCACGAAGTAAAAGTGAAGGCGCTAGAATTTAAGGGAAATCTCAACCTAGGTAACTTTGTTAATTGGCTCTATGACAGCGAATGAGTATTCGACTTCCACTCACACTTGGAGACTTGGAGGAAAAGTGTTGCAAGGTTGTTGTTCTTAAGTTGAAGAGATATGCTTTGCTTTGGTGGTGGAAAAAGCCAAATCAAATTTTAGGAAAAACTCAAGATACTGATGAAGAAGGGATTCTTGCCTAACAACTACAAGCAAGACTTGTTCCTCCAGCAACACAGAATTAGCATTGAAGAATACTTTAGAGTGTTTAAACAACTCCTTATGAGGTGCGATATTTCAAAATTGTCGGAGCAGACCATTAATCATTTCCTTTGTGGCTTGAACAAAGAGATACCAATTTGGTTGAACTTCAACCATATTAGTCTTTCAAATATGTTTGCAAGCTAGCTATGAAAGTGGACAAACAACTGAAGCGTGACAAGGGGTTGTTGATTAAATCATCAACAAAGGGGACATCCTTCTTTAAGGGTGCTTCTTCTAGTAAGGCCAAGAATACATCAATGAAAGATAAAGGTAAAGAGAAAGCCATGGAGCCTGTTGAAGGACTCCTCAAAAATGTCAAGAGTGGTAGTATTCTAAAATGCTTCACATGCCATTGCTAGGGATACTTTCAAGTCGATTGTACAAATCGAAGAATTATGAGTGTCCAAGAAATTGAGAAAATTGACTTGGGGCTTCAAGAAGCTATGCAAAATTCTGATCAGATTGAGACCAAATTTGAGGAGGAAGATGAGATTGCAAAGTAGCGGAATGAAGGAGAATTGCTTGTTATCAAGATAGTTTTGCACTTTACAATTACCCCAATAGCGAAAGAGTAAAGGGAGAATATTTTTAAAACCTGTTGCACCATTAATGGAATGGAGTTTAATTTGATTATCGAAACCGGAAGTTGCACCAATGTAGTGTCAGCTACTCTAATCGAGAAGCTGAAGCTACTTCCAAACACTTCTAATCATATAAGTTGTAATGGGTGAACCAAAAAAGTGATCTCTAGGTAATTAAACAAGCCTTGGTATCGCTTTCAATTAGAAGAAATCATCAAGATCAGATTTTGCATTTTGTTATTCCCATATATATCTGTTACTTATTATTGTTGAAGGTTTTGGCAATTTGATAGAAAAGCTACGTGATGGCCATAAAAACACATACTCATTTAACATTGATCAGGAACATATTGCCCTTGTCTCTTCAAATCCACCCATGATCCACAAATTTCAACTAGGGAAGGGGAACACAAGTAAGAAAAAAACTTTTCTTGAATGGAACACCGGTTGAAAGAGTTTTTCACAAACAAAATATTGCTTTTTCCTTACTTTTAGTTGAAATCAGAACAAGTGAGGAAGAGAACTTCCTTCATCCTGAAATGCGTCCTTTAATGAATAAGCTTGAAGATGCGCTTTTAGCTTTTTCGCATGCTTTGAAGAATTTAATGAGGGACAAGCAAATGTATTATTATCTAGTTTGTTGGAGAGGCCGTCCTAGAAATTTATTGGAATCAAGTTCCTTTGATAAGGATGTTTATGGTTACCTGGCTACTTTCAATCTTGGAGATGAAGCCATAATAGATTTGAGGACAAATCTTCAACAACCTAGAGATATTGATGCCCACATAAATTTATTAAGTAAATTTAGTTGGGAAAGTATGTTTAGCATTTAACAATAGAAAGGCTTGACTAGTGGCTAAAGTATATAATAAAAAAGGCTTTGATTACTTTGATGTTTATTCTTTGGCAACAAGGCTTGCAACACATAGAATAATGATGGCTTTAGCTTCTGTACACATTCTGGTAATCCGTCAAATGGACGTTAAAAGCCTTTCAGAATGGCAATTTAAACGAAGAAATTCATATTCCATCAGTAGGATGGCTACAAGAAATTTGTCCGGAAATTAAAGTTTGTAAATTGAGTAAATCATTGTAAGGATTTTAACAAACACTTAGATAATAGTAAAAAGTTCAATGGACAAATTAAAACATTTGGTTTTAAAATTAAGGTTTAATACCGTGAAAAACCCCAAACTGGTACATATGTGAGAAATTTATATCAAATTAATTTTTTGACCACAAAAAATCCTAAATTTGTATAATTTGTGATAAATTTATCATATGTTAATTTTCATTAAATTAAATTAATACCATGACAAAACAACAAATTAATACACTTGTGATAAACAAATGGTAAAACCCTAAATTAGTACACTCATCAACTGCCACATGCATTCAACTAAGCAATTTGATGGTAAAATTTAACAAAACTAATAGAGGGTTAATTTATTGTAGGTGTATTGATTTATGATTTTTTGTGGTAAAATTTTTATTTTGGGATAAATTTATCACAAATGTACTAGTTTGGAGTTTTTCATGGTATTAATCATAAAACTAATGAGTTGAAAATTGTGTTTTCACAAAAGCCACAAATATTGGTTGTGTTATTTTTACTTTTTATGTTGATGATTTATTTATATTTTAAGTGAATTCCAAAATTGTTGAGGAGACTAAATCTTATATTAGAAATTGTTCTGAAGTTAAAAGATATCGGTCCTATAGTTGTGACTTTCGGAATCAAGGTCATTGGAAAAGATTTTTTTTTAAAAATAGCCAATCACTCTATATTAAAAAGTGCTTAAATTTGGTTTTTCTAGCTAGGACTAGTGATGTGCCTTTGGGTCCTATTAGTTAGTGAAAAATAAAGATTAATCAATTGATCAAGAACAGTATGCTAGGATCATAGGATACCCTATGTATACAACGGATGCAACAAGTCCCGATATTGGATATGTGGTAGGAAAATTGACTTAGATTTACTTCTAATCCCGGTGCATTTCATTAGAAGGAAATTGATAAATTTGTGGGAAAATCTAAAATAAAAGATTATTTGGGTTAGGAGATTATTGAGAAATATTCTCTTTTGAGCAAACTCCTTTGCATCCTGTTACTATATATTGTGACATTAAGGCAAAGAATTACATAGTAAAGAAAATTAAGATTTCCAAAAGGATTAAATAAAAGAATTACAATAAGATTTCCGACAAGACTAAAAGCATGTTTCTATGAAGTATCACCATATTTGTAAAATGTTAAAGAAAGGTAAAGTTGTTATTAAGTACATGCCATCCAAGGATATGTTGGCCGATCCTCTCACTGAGAGATCAACTTGTGGAAAGCAATCAATAGCTTTGAAGAAGATGGGATTAGTACCAATGTTTAAGGATCCACTTGATTTAGCCTACTCTATATTTGTGTTACGTATGAGATAGAGTTTGAAGGAAGTTTAATCAATTGTGATCTATCGAAATGTTAGCATAGAGGTTACATTTTCAGTGAACGTTACTTTGGAACTAGTGGGGTCATAACTTTTAATAGGGAAAATTCCATCTTGAAATGTGTGTTGTTTTATTTGCTATGTAATAGGATTAAATTTATCTTAACGAACAATGAATCAAAAAACAAGGGTTGCAACTGCTCTTGATGGGATTTGCCTTTGCGGATGTGGGAGTCGAGGTCACTTCTCGTGAGTTGTGGTTACATTCTAAAGCTCTCGCTAAATTGGGATAATTGCATGATTTATAACGCATCGTCCAAAAAGAACCAACAAACCTTGTGTGATGAGAACAAGATCAAATCAGTAGTTTGGGATTAAAGTTTGGGAAAAGTACCAAAAAAGTCCTAACTAATTACATTGGTTACAATCTAGTCATATACATTTTAATTGGGCCAATTTAGTGCTAAACCTTCTCAAATTAGTACCAATTCAGTCTATCTAGCTAATTTAAGCAAAAAATTGCTAACGTAAACTCTAACTATTTTATGTGACACGATCAACATTGACGTAAACATTTTTAATATTTTTTTCAATTTCTCTTTTTTTTTCTTTTCCCTTTTCGTTTTGCTAGTGGCTAGTCACTGGCCATCGATCACAGGCCATGGCCCACAAGAGATGGCCTCACCTGGACAAAAGTCATCCTCACTTGCCACAGGTGAGGATCGGCCTAGCCAAACTGCACCTGGGCAAGGGCAAGGCCCAAAGTGGGAGAGGTGGGATGTTGTTAGGCTCCTCAGGTGTCTCTTTAGCTCCACACAAAATTGAGCTCCAATCTGCGAGATCAAAGCTTCAGGATTTGGAAAGACATCATATGGTGTTCATCACTAGAACGGTATAGATCAGAGATCAATACAGATTTCGATTCCAAAAGCTATGCACTATAAGAGAAGATACGACAACTAATCAAGGCTTGACTGCTCATGGACATTGAAAATGAGAACATTGAAGAGGGCACGGACTTCTATTGAAATACTGTATCCTCTCACCGTGAAGGTGGGTGGGCCTCAACCGTCCTTGCCCTCGCCCAGGCAACACCCGGCAAGGGGGCCTCACCGACGATCACCTTCATTAGAGTGCAGCTTGACAAGGCCGACACTTGCTTGTGGCGGGCAAGGCGACCCTCACCTAGGTAAGGTCAAGCCTCGTCGACTATGACCGGTGGCCAAAGGAAAAAAAATATAAATTCAATAATATTATTTAAAAAATCATATAAAAAAATGTCTATTTCAAAATTAGCCATACCACATAGGACAATCAACGTCCAAGTAAGTGGTTTTTGGCTTAAATTGGTCGGATGGACTGAATTAGTATTGATATAAAAAGGTTTATGACTAAGTTAATCCAAATAAAAGGTTTAGAATTGAATTAGTACCAATATAATAAGTTTAAGGCCATTTTAGTAGTTTTGTCTTAAAGTTTCTCCTCTCAACTTGTTCAAGTATATGCACATATGGTTTGTACACTGTTGATAGTCAATATTTACCTACATAATAATTCCTCCGTAGGAAAAAAAATGGAGAGTGTTTTGTATTTTTTTAAGAGAATACGTTAGTTTAATTTATTCTGTGACCAAGAGTTTCAAATTGTCTGACAATTGTCTTGACTTTTAGTTCTTCTCCATCATATAGATCATTACTGTTTAAAACTTGATGGTCATCTAATTTAGATTACATGTATCATTAATGAACGGATGTGTCCATTGTCGCATGTGTCGATTCCTTTGTCTACTTATTCATAGGCATCTTCTAAAAAAGACAGGAACAAAGAGATCATTGACATTTCTCCATCCCATATTCCTTCTTTTCCTCTTCTTCTCTTTCATGCTTTCTCTATATTGGCCGTCTCTTCAAGACTTGAACCATATTCATCTTTCAGTTGTCACATGGACTTAGTGAGCAGCGTTAGCATCCAGGCATCATATCTGGGGACAAGATTTCCATTGGATTTGACTGAATCGGATCATGAATCCTATTGAAAAAGCAATATTTTTAAGACAATATTATTGATACGCCTTGTCCGAAAATTTCATCTTTTTTTTGAATCCCCACAACATATATTTAGTTCACCTGTTTAGACAAGGTTTGGCATCTTAGGTGGGCTTATCAATATTAAGTGGACTTTCTCATCATAAATATACCAAAACAAGATACCTCTTACAATGCCGTTTGCTCAAATGAATATGATTGACAATCTAAGCAACATTTGAATTTGCACGATTTTGAATTTGAAAATTTTATTGCTAAAGTATAATGAATTGCATATGAAATTTATCTCTCTCTCTTTTTTTAACTTCATGCTGATTCCTTAGACACAAAGAAAAAGGCTTTTTTGGGCCATCACTATTGCTATCGTGGGTGAGTCGTCACACAAATTTGATGGTACCAATTGAACAGTTTAGATTCACTTTGTCCACCACAACAACGTACCTTTTTCATAGGACAAATTGCCGAGACAAGAAACTTGACTTTTAAAAAGATTGCCGATTTAAAAGAAAAAAAAAGGCTTCTGAGCGCAAGCATATCTTACCAATAATAATTTGTAAAATTATACTTATTATCTATGGCCGCAAGAGGGCTACAACCTCCATGATTTTGGTAGCGAGGCTCATCTCCATTGCGTGTATTGATTTTTTTCATAAAGACAGAGACACGTGGCCATAAAGGTCCTGGCCTCCTGTGACCATAGATCTCTGTTGGAGCAAATCGACGGAGGTCCTGAACTCTATAGTTGCGCGTCTCTCTATTTATTAAAGTCAATACTCGCGATGGAGATGAGCCCCGCCACAACAACCATAAAGATAGTAGCCCTTGTGCGACCCTAGATGATAAGTATGATTTTACAAATGATTATTTTAAAAAATATTTTTCATAGAAAGTATTTTTTTTTTAGTGAAAACAATTTCATTGAAAGTGACTAGAATCAAGTTCACTTATGGCCCATTTTATTAAAAGAAAGCATTAGTAGTAGTTCATTGGAATCTATTTTCGCGAAAACTCGTTTGGTAGAAAACTTTCCTATAGAAATTGAAACTAACCATACAAGTTTAGTTTGATTTTCAATAATATATTCCATTCCCAATATATCTAATTTCCATTTTACGAGGTTTGTCTCTTCATACAATATTTGTGTTTGCTAATAAAAGCAATGAAAAAAACCACCTCGCTAATTAAAAAAAAAAATCTCTTAAAACAATCTTTTCTGATGATCATGTCAGCGAGTGGGAAATTAATGAAGATATAACAATTTGTTTATCTTCTTGGCTAATTAAAGGGAATTCATATACTCATCATTATTATTTAATAGCATCAGAATTACTTAACTAACTTGTCTTCCATTATAAAGGATAATGAAAAGAAAACCTTGAACGGGAAATTTCATTGAAGCTTTCTAGAGCTCCGGATTGAAAAGTATAAAGGACAATGAACAGGAAATTTCTTTGAAACTTCCTAGAGCTCCGCATTGACAATGAAAAATCTCGTAAAGGAAATTTCTTTGAAGCTTACTAGAACTATGCATTGAAAAGAATAA
The DNA here is from genome assembly GCA_014182895.1 of Angophora floribunda. NCBI lineage: Eukaryota > Viridiplantae > Streptophyta > Magnoliopsida > Myrtales > Myrtaceae > Angophora > Angophora floribunda. The sequence continues at coordinate 14,850,963 of CM024714.1, forward strand.
AGGATAGTGAAAAGAAAATCTTGAACAGGAAATTTCTGTGAAACTTCCTAAGTTACAAATTGAAAAGAATAATCCCTTTAACTTTAGAAAAACCTTCAACCTTGAACCTTCGAAAAAGTCATGGAAATGCTCGAATAAATGATGAATTTGTGTCCAAAGTGAGTGAGTATGAAAAGGAAGGATAAAGAAAAGCGTCCTGCGGAGAACCGCTTTTTCTAAACGGGAACAAAAACGGTGAAAACAAAATCATGTACTTTATTCTTGAAGTCAAAAAGTGAGAATGATTTTTCTATATTTTCTCTTGAAAATTATCTAAATCGGTCAAATGATAGTGAGGATGAAAATATGAAGAATTTTCTCAAACAAATTTTAGTTTCAGTGGATGCAATTGCAATGAGAGTGATCCCATGATAACTTTTTGAGACTCATATGCACCGGCATAGAGGATGGCCACTTAAAGACACATGAAATAAGCTGCAAATCTAATAAACCAATTAAGTTTTTATGCCTTTGGACTATGCACAGATGTCTCCAACTCAAAGTCGTTTTCATGAGATTTGAACATATGAAACTCATTTCTAAAATGAACCTACAAATTTTTAAACATAATTAGCTTGAGTATTTGACAAATCATATATCTTTCAATTATTATTTCATCGCTTGGGTCAAAGAGAACAATTTTTTTTTATCAGAGAGATGCACAAATATATATGATTTTATTTTTGTCCAATTTCCAACTCATCCAGGAACACAATCAATTGGAGGTCCACAAGTTCTCACTTCTTCTTTTTTGGGTTGTCTGTTGATAAAAATGTAGGATTAAGGCTAATTTTAGTGGGTGAGTAAAAAAAAGAGGCAAGTTAGTAAGTGACAGATACCACACGTCCCATGTTTTAGGGTACGTTTGGTAACATTTTTCTTTCTAGGACTAATTTTTTTTAGAAATATTTCTTTTATAATTCTACACCCTAGAATAATTTCTGAGTAAAACAACATGTTTAGTAACTGTACAAATTTTCTATTCTCAAAAGAGAAAAAAAATAGAAATGCATTTGGTACCAACTAAAAAAAAAATATTCCTTTTTTTTTTCAACTGTGGAGATGATCAGCGGATGGGTGACCTAGTGACCCGCGGTCGACATCGATTGGCGGTCAATGATTGTCAAACATGGTGGCCAAGCGCTAGTCGCTGGTTGCCACCACCTATCAAAGGGTGATGACCCTCTCTTGACTGTTAACTTCCCTTCTTACTGGTGACCACCGACGGCTGATGGTTGTGGCAACGGCGACCAACAACCAACGACTGGGTGGCTATGGCAGCAGCAGCCAGCAACTGGCAATCAGCGGCTGCGCCAGCGACTAGCGGCAGATGGTGGGCGGCGAGTGGCGAGTGACAGCCAGCGGCTAGTACAAGTAGTAGCGATCCAAGAAATAACTTTCTAGAACTTGTTCTTAAGAAAAAGAAATTACTTTTTTTTACTTTTCATTTCTATTCCAAATATATCCCTTGGAACAACTTTTTAATTCTTAGGAACGTTACCGAATGGATTACTATTTTTTTTATTCCGGGGAACAAAAGAACTAAAAAGTAAAGAAATAGGAGCATTACCAAACACTAACTTACTCAACTCATCTTTTTCCTGCAAAACTTCCATCAATGTTGATTCCATTCATCTTTTGAAAATCCTTAGTTACACACTTCTATTTCACGCCACTTTTGCACTTGATTATGATAACATCATAGAATATGCTATTATGATGTTCTTGTACCTAGTTACCCCGATGTGCTGTAACATTACAATAGGTATAGCATAGAAGTTTTCCTTGTCTTCCGGCCTTTGCCACAATCCAGTGGCCTTGAACATAGCAATTTTATCAATATCAATCCAACGGTTCACACTGACAAAGTTTTGATTGCACAACTAAACGCAAATTAAATGGGCAATTGACTTTAACATAATTGCATCAAATAGCTGACATGGACATGGCAAAATTATTATGCACAAAAGTGCCATACTAGAAGTGGCCCCATCTTCCTCGTATCTTTGACAAGTCATCGAATCGATCTCTCTTTCTTTTTTCCTTCCTTTATTTTTGAGTTGTTGCTCATGTACACCACAATTCTCATGGGATAGAAAAGAAGAGTAATCAAAAGCATGACTTTGGTTGCGAGCTAGTCTTGTTGATTTTTTGGCAAAATAAAAGTGTTAGTTTATCTCAACCGTTGAAAAATGTGAGGACCCTATGCGATTCACATAATTGAATCTTTCTAAATGTGTACTAAAATATATCTCATCACTCTTTCACTTGCTAGAGAGAGAGAGAGAGAGAGAGAGATAGAAGTGGAGTTTCCTATGAAAGTGGCATAGCATTACTTTGATAAAGGGGTTGGAGGAACTCTCCGAGAAAGACATTGAAAAATTTCGCCAATTGAAGTTTTCTCATAGTGATGGTCCAATATTTGTTAAGCCGTGATACATGTACAAATATATTTCTCTATATACGCAGACATATATTATGCAACTTGACCGTGAAGAAATTGAATTGAATAGATAACTTAACATTTTTTTTAAATGACAAGATGCTAAAAAGTGTGTAAGATACTTGTGTTAAAGTTTTCCTACTAAAAATTGCCACCATCTCTTCTCTAGACATTGCTAAAGCAAATCAATAGCATCTATTTCCACTTCACCTACGTCAATTAAGCCATAGAAAAAAGCAAAAAATGAAAAAAGAAAGTAAAAATGTAGGACTGAATACATATTCAATTGTGGAGAATTGGTTGGCCAAAAATTTCTAAATGCGATGCTGAAAGAATAAAATTTATGTAGAACATCAAAAATTATTAATATAAGGAGAGAGATAAAAGTGCCTTCGATGACGAGGTGATGACTACATAATTTCTAGACATATGACGTGGTACGGTGAAATTTAGTTTGACAAAACTGTTTTTGGAGAGATTTATTTGGTGACTTACCATTTTAGAGCAATCTCCTTTAAAAAAAAAGCAGATTGCTGATTGAAACTAATAAATTTTCCTTATTTGAATATAAAGTGTCATATAGGCATTTGTTTTATTGGCAATATTGACAGGATCTGCACTCCTATTCAAGAAAGGAGAGATTGTAGCCAAATCTGTATATTGATAGTTTTCCTATTTTGTGGAGTTTCCTGTTTTTCGGATTTGCTTGTTTCCTTTGTTGTAGCAACCCTTGTGTACAAATTGCAGAATAATGGCAGCTTAACTCTCACGGCAAAAAGAGAGAGAGAGAGAGTTGAGAGTTTTGTCCGAGGACGTAGGCACATTGTCAAACCTCATAATTCTTGCGTTCTTTTTTGTGATTGCTTTACTAAAATTCAACAGTTTTTACCCAAATCTGATTTAATCTGACTATTCAAATGTTTGTCATTGAGTCATCTGAGTTAGCACCGGGAGCATGTGACTATTGCTCCTTAGTTTTCTTTCTACTTTTATTGTTAATAGAAAAAGCAAGTCAAACCTTGCTGGATCCGACATCTAAATAAAAGCACCAGACCATTGCATGTGAGCATGTCGGTGTTGCTCCTTCCACGCCTCTTCCGCGCAATGCTGCAGAAATTACGCCCGCAATAATTGTCCCTTTCGTGGAACATGCATCGCAGCGGTTCAATTAGCGTGAAGAGTCTTGAATCATTGGATGGCCAGTACTCAGCATCGTCCAAGCACGCACAATAAAGAGTGTTGCGTGTGGCTAATACAACGTCGAAGGCTGAGAATCAGTGGAGATCATAGCAGTGTGTGGATTGTGCTTTTTGAGCACTCCTCAGGTAATCAGTGACTACTTGCTCTTCTGGTCTTTTCTCTTTCTTGTTTTGATCGCTCCATTTTCTTCTTATGAGTTGTATGAGAGCTTTTGTTTTTGTTTGAATGAAGCTCTCAGTTGAGTTCCGAGAGACATTTCTGCAATTGCCTAATCTGGGATTCCATGTTCCTCTTCTTTTGAGGCTCCACTCCATCTATCTCAAGATGAAAAGAATAGAACCTACTCATTTACAAGATATGGATATCGAAGCATCTTCTTCATCAACCTCTCCACATGTAGATGATTATGAAGATGGAACCAAAAAGATGAAAGGAAATGATTATGAAGTGTTTTTGAGCTTTAGAGGAAAAGACACTCGTAAAGGCTTCACCAATTATCTCTATACTAGCCTTGTTGATGCAGGAATTCGCGTGTTCAAAGACGATAATGAGCTTTGTGTTGGTGAGGAGATTGGTCCGATGCTTCTCTACAGTATTACACAGTCTATCATCTCAATCGCAATTATATCTAAGGACTACGCTTCTAGTAAATGGTGTCTCTGTGAGCTAGTTCATATGTTGAAATGCAAGAGAAGTAGAGGGCAAGTGGTGCTACCCATATTTTACAAAGTGGAACCCTCACAAGTGCGACATCTCACGGGGAGATTTGGAGATGCCATCAATGCACATAAAAAGAATTTAGATCAAATGGTTGTGAAGGAATGGAAAGAAGCGCTCAAAGAAATCAGTTCCTTAAAAGGATGGGAATCGGAGAAAATAAATGATGGGTACGTTATTCTCCACCAAAACATTGTTAAGTTTCTCATAAATATATCTTACTTGAAAAAAAGCATATAAACATTGCCATCATATTGAAATTTTGTATTATTATTTGACAGGCATGAAGCAGTACTAGTGAAAATGGTCGTTATAAGAGTTATGAGTGAGTTAAAAAGATTGTTTCAGCTAAACGTTTCCAAACAATTGGTAGGAACTGATGATCATGTGAAACGGATTATGAGGAAAATAAATTTTAAATTCAATGGTACATTGATTATTGGAATTTATGGAATGGGTGGCATTGGTAAGACAACTCTTGCAAAAGTGCTATACAACAAACTATCTAGTCGTTTTGAGAATCATAACTTTATGGAAAATATTCGAGAAACATCGTGCAAGGGTATTGAATGTCTACAAAACCAGCTCATGTCTAACATAAAAGGAAGTTCATGGAAGGTGTCTAATGTCGATGAAGGAATCCATGTACTCAAATCTCGATTTACAAGTAAGAAAGTCCTCGCTCTTCTTGATGATATGGATGATAATATTCACTTGGATGCTTTGGTCGGAGATGGTAGTTGGTTTAAAGCAGGAAGCATAGTTATCATCACAACTAGAAACAAGAGTATTCTTGACAAGGCAGGAGCTAGCCACATGTATGAACTCAAAGAGTTGCCTTTGGATCAATCATTGATTTTATTTAGTAGACATGCATTTCGAAAGGATTATCCTCCGAATGATTATAAGGTTATCTCTTGTGAGGTCGTATCTACTACCGGGGGTCTTCCTTTGGCTCTTGAAATTATAGGTTCGTTCTTAAGTGGAAAGCCAAAGGAAGTGTGGAAAGATACATCAAAGAAATTAAAGAAAATGCCTGACGAGAAAGTGCAAGAGACGTTGAGGATAAGTTATGAAGCATTAGCTTATGAGGAACAACAGATTTTTTTGGATATTGCATGTTATTTTATTAGAGAATCTAAACAAAATCCAACATATATGTGGGATGCCTGTGATTTTTTCCCAGGGCGGGGGATTGAAGTATTGATTCTTAAGTGCCTCATTAAATATGATGAAGATGGCAAACTTTTTATGCATGATCAATTGAGAGATCTTGGGAAGGGAAATTGTTCGTCTAGAAAATCAAAAGAAGCCTCAAAAGCGTAGCAGATTATGGATTTGTGAAGAAGCCGAAGATGTACTCGCAAACAACAAGGTAAGAGTATTCTTTACTTGTCTTATAGTCAATAAATGTTGAGTCCATCTTGTCTTTCTTCTTTGAGATAAAAATTGTTGTTCAAAATTTGGCACATCTATTTGGAAAAAAGCTCTTCTGATTAAGAGTTGTTCTTGCCTGATTCGTGGACATATTGAGAAGCAATTTCTTTGATTACTGATTATTAATATATATCTTTACCACATAGTATTTTGATGAGGACACTCTGATTTGATAACTTCAATAAAACAACAAAACTACACACATAATATTTCACAGTGCTCTTTCAGAGAGAACATAACATCTATAAGTTGTTGGGCCATGCTTTTCCCACACATTCGTTTGATGCATATTTTTTATGTTTGGATTATTCTTTTAATTTCCTTTTGAGGTTTTTACTTTCTTTTTTCTTTTACCGAGCATTGACATCTTACGAGTTGCTTGCGATAATAAACGAGGACTTCATTCATTTGTTATGATTAGCTATCCTACCTTCTATATTTTTCAAGCTGGGTTAAGTACAGACTTTTGTCCCCTAAGTGTTATTGTTTGTGTAATTTAGTCCCCTATTTTTTTCTTTCTCTGTTTAATGTAGTCCTTTATCTTTCACAATTGGTGCAATCAAGTCCTTTGTCATCAACCATTAGTTAACATTGTCAATTTGATACCGCAGTTTTCATACTTATAGGTGATATATGCGCAACCACGTAATGAAACCCTCTAATCATATATTATTTTCATCCTATAAACTTTTTATAATAGTGGATAATTTACTCCCGTGAATCCCCTGATAACATATTCATATTCATTCTTTTTTTATAGTTTTGTGACATTGAATAATTTTTCTATTAATCCCCCGACAACATTCATTTGTTATATATAGGCTTTCATGTTATAATAATTATTATTGCATCGTTCAACTCTTAGTAAGCATCTTATTTAGCAAAGATTTACTTAATTTTATATCATTATATGTTAAATATGGGCTATCATGTTATATAACTGTTTTGTCGATTTTTTTTCTCAAGTATTAGCTTCAATGTTATAATAGATTTTCCACATCTTTCAACTAATAATGAACATTTTATAGCACATATTTAGTACATTTATATCATTTATTTGTTAAATATGAGCTATCATGTTATATAATTTTTTTTTTATCAATTTGTTAACATAATCTGCTTATGAAATACAACAAAGTATTTTCTCATGATGAGTATCCATAGAACTTTTTAATCACAATAGCCATCACTTATTATGCATTTTGTTATACTTATTCTAGAAATATATATGTAATCATGTAAAAGATTCATCTAAACAAATTTTCTTTTTCCTTTTATGATGGAAATTTTATTACATTCATTTATTTGTAAAGCGTGTTAAATAATTATGTTGTGATGGTGGATATTTCTTAGTCACGATGGGTATATATACACGTTTTCAATCATAACGGTCATCGCTACATTGCATCATACTTATTGTTGAGATATATGCATCCATGCAATAGATTCCTCTTAACATGTAATGTTCTCTTCTATGACCAGTAATTTGATTATATAATTTATTTCTAAAGCATGTAATATAATTTTTTTGTGATGATGGATTTTTTTTTATTAATTATTTGTCAAATATGAGTCCAATATGATATCGATCTATAAGTTGACAAGTATGCCTTTAATATTATTTATTTGTCAAATATGAGTTCGTTGCACAAGATAAAAAAAATCCATAAATTGTTCCCATTGCTACAAAATATACGTGTTATGTTGTTTGGTGAGGTCTACAGATTAAAAGATGACATTAGAAGAAAAAAAAAGTTAAATTTTCACAATAAACGGAACAATAGAGCTATAAATATTTTAATTAAATTTTTAACACTCAAAATACGTTTAACTTCTGCTGCACACTCTAGTCTCAAGATCTTTATATTCCCTATTCTTCTCAAATTCAATGAATGTGCAAAACTAGAGAGGTGGTCAACAACTTACACTAGAAACTTGTATGGTTACAATAATGGAATAAAGCTGCAATATAATCACTATAACGCCGTAATGTAATAAAGTTGCGGCAGCTATATGTTGATTAATTTAAGTTATGTAATAGTTATTAAATGATTTTGTTTCATGAACAACATGTGTAATGTGAAGAAATGTGTCTATTCAAACTTATTTTTTCAAAACGAAGTGTCCGTTAATGCAAACATAAAAGTAGTGAATAAATGTTAACTAATATCAATAAGAGCAAGGAGAAAAAGAGACCAAACATTACGTATGTACCACAAAAAAAGTCATCTAGAGACTACACTCAAAATGCAAAGAGAAATTCTGGTCCGGACATATTACTTTCTAGAGAGGTCCTATTCACCAACATGCGAATAATGTACTAAATTTTCAATGCCATATTTCGAAGAGAAATGTCTTTTCATCCAATATTAAAGTAAACGACACTAATCAATGGAATTTTCGAGAAAGAAAAGAACTATAAGTAGGATAACAAACGAATTGTATAAAAAAATGGAGTTTAACGTATCATGTGAAAAGTTATGCATTTATAAATTGATGATTTTGAATAGAGGTGTTCATTATGAGAACATGGATAAAAGCTTTACAAACAAATGTAGCATATCAACGAAGTAAATAAAACATTAACAATAAACATTTAAAAAAATTAGTGCTTGGTCAAGAATAACGACTACTAAACTAAATGACTTCGTTTAGAGGAATAATGACTATTAGCCATAAATATATTCATAATCACAAAAATCTTATGGAAGAATAGTGATTACGATATCTATGTATATAAAAATATATCTGAAAATTAATTCCTAGGTCACAATTTCCGTTAGAAGTGTATACAAGAATTTTTAGTGGTGAAATCATAGAATTATTGACAATATAATATTATGCTTATAGAAGAATATGTATTTGCAATGTTATGTTTTCCACAATTTTTTTCAGATATAATTTATGAACCATGTATTTTCAACAAAACATATATTACCAAACATACATCTTCAATGATATAATTACGAACTTTATAATGTTGAAGAACTATAAAACAAAAAAATTGTCATATGATATTAATTAAACTTGGATTTTAAATATTTGAACAATATGTGACTTTTTTCGTAGAGCATCATTAAAGGTTACATTTTAGTGTTAAAATAATCTTACATTTACAATTTTGTTAGAAATTTATAAATGAATGATAGCTAGTAATAGAACTATAAACAACTTCACAACCATATATGCTCACAGACTAGAAATATCAATGTAATATTTAGGATGAGAAATAATGTCAATTCTACACTTTTTTTTAAAATGATCATCGCTTAAGTTTTAGAATCGTGTATTCACATAATAACAATTAATAACATCCTTACATTCTAATTTGATTAAATGCAAAATTAGAGATATCTCTTATTACTTTGTAATAAAACTGAAGTCAGAATAATTTTATTGTTATTATTAGATCTAAATGTGAAGATTACTATTGAAGGATAAATTTTATGAAGGAAGATTGAAAAATTAACATATCCAATTCTATTAATGAGATTAATATGCATAATATCTGTAAAAGTGGATGAAGTCAAAGCAATGGTTCATTCCAATTGTGATGTGAAAATTATGGTTTTGAATTTTTTATCATGATTAATTTTCGTTATTAGCCTGAAAGTTGAAAAGGTATGCAACTAGAAACAATTACAATGTATGGATGATTTGTGCAAGCATCAAACAAGCATGTGCAAACCTTTGATTAAAAAACACTAAATATAAACATTGAGAATGCACAATATAATGAAGTAATGAGATTAGTGAAAACCATGCTACTAATGCATTTCAACGAACATATTTTTGCACAAATGGAAATATGATCAACTAAATAGACCATTGCTTACAACTGAAAAAAGGATATCTATGAAGTTATTGATGACAATACAATGATATACAATAAATTTTTAATGGAAAAAAATAGTATCTCATCCAAAAGAATAGACTTTTGAAGGAAATATTCAAACCATCAAACAAATCTGTCTTATAACTCTCATGATTTGTGCTCATTGTGCAATTTATCACCTAAGACGGAAAAAAGAAATTTGAGTTCTTAAAATATTCGGTTACAATAAAATAAAATGTAAAAGACTTGAGTTTCCTAAGTATCTAATTTAATCAATCTTCATGTCCAATCTTTGTGGAAGCAAGATCTCATTAATTTATGCCATTTCACTGTAACAAAATAAACAAGATATTGAAAATGTTGCATCAGGCATATGTACTAATAAAAAGAGGAGTAAAGATCGTCTACATAACGTTTGATATATAACCGATTCTTCAATGCATAATTTAAAAATACTCATTAAAGAAACACATGATAAGAAAGGAATGTAAAACACGTGCATACTTCTTGAGATGACATTCTTGTTTCATTTTGCTATTGAGAATTGCAAACAAGGTACACTAGAATAATAGGGGGATTCTACAATTCAGATTCTCTAATTTTGAAACATGTTTTGATGACAAGTTAGTTAGATGTACTTGGACCGCAAGAATCACGTTGTTTCACATATAAAGGATATGAGTTAAGGCTGTGTTGTTTCACATATTAAGGGCAAAGAATTTTGATAGATATATTTGAAGAAGTTTGTACATAAGGCCTTCTATTGTAATTTTAAAAGGATGCAATTTTTGGCATTTTTTTATCGAAATTTTTGGTAATTCAAAAGGAGTAAATTTGCAAAAAGGTATAATTGGAAGAGAAAAGTTCGAGAAAACCTTCTTGAGCTTCACATTTTTACATAATTTAAATAAATCACATGCAATGATGACTTCTCATTTCACCAAATTGAAAGTTAGAAGCCTACACCATAATAGTATAATATCAAATTGAAATTAGTCCATCTTTTCTTATATACAATTGTTCTTATTTCATCATTTAAAACTTAGGGTCCACAATGTTTCATAATTGCAGGGCACTAGTAAGATTGAAGCCCTTTGTCTTGGCAATTATGGCGGAGGAAAAAGCTACCGAGGTGAACAGTTTAACAAACTCACCAACTTGAGATTCCTTGAAGTGTGCGGTGTGAATCTCACTGGAGATTTCCAAAACTTGCTTCCTCAATTAAGATGGCTTAAATGGAACAATTGTCCCTCGGGTTTTGAAGTGGTCAACTTTCATCCGAAGAAATTAGTCGTGCTCAATCTATCATATAGTAAGATTTCAGAGGACTGGGGAGGATGGAGTCCACTCAAGGTAAGATATTGAGAAGGTGTGTCTCTTGTGAATAATGATGTGTTACCGAAGTTCCCATAGCACGAGTCTGCTTTCTTTCTTACAAAAAGGTTTAATGCCATTCCTTATATTAAGGATTTTCGTCTTAATATAAGAGGAATTTATAGGCACCTAAATATTTAGAAGCTTCTGCCCATTAATATCTTTAATTGATAAAACTAAAGAACCTGCATGCTTAACCTTAGACAATAATTAAAAAAAAAAGAAATTGACTATATTAATTAACATCTATTGAAAATATAATTACATATTTGTACCTATTTTGATTTACTTTAATCTAGATGATTTATGGTTAAGTTAATTACTCTCAATGCGAAAGTATGTCTTTTGAGTGATTCTCATTATATCTCTATATCAATCTTCTTTCTTGGGAAAACAAAAAACTCCCATATCGTGACTTGTGTTGTTAATACATACTAAACCTCTAAATTCATTTTAATAGTAGAGTAATGGATATAATTTATGAATTGCTCTAACTTGTTGCATGAAATATTTATTCATTATAATTGTTGATTATGGTAGTCACGGTATAACAAAAATATAAATTATTAATGTTATGAGAGCAATAAAATTATCCTTCCAATGGCATAAATTTTTTTTAGAATATAACATTATTTATATCTTGTACATATAACATTCAGAAATTGCTTTTCATAATTAGACTACCTTTCTACTTCAATTACATACTAGAAGTGTCACCTGCTTTTTATAATAAAACTTTCGAATGTCTAATCAATGAAATTGTTATAACTCTTAAAAACCAAATATAATTTCTCTTTGAGATTTTATCCAAAAATAAACATGGTTAGCACTTGTACGTCCGTAACATTCTTTTTGCAATGGATATGCTTTAAAAAAAAAATCAATATGGTGGTGTAGCCTAACGCTACTAAAAAAACATTTGAAATTAAATAAGATAATCATGAAAGAGTAATGGAGCATGCGTATTTTTCAGAAAAAATTAAAGATTCTTTAAAAGAAAAGGAAAAATACCATCAAAAATCCAAACTATGCCACTCGGGACAATTTTCCCATGAATTTTTTTTCGTGCCATTAAAAACCCCAAATTATGCCACTTGGGACAATTTTACCCAAAACGTTTTTTATGCCACCAAAAACCCCAAACTATGTCATTTGGGATAATTTTACCATGAACTTTGTCTTGTGCCATAAAAAATCCAAAACTATGTTATTTGGAACACATTTACCCCAAACTCTTTAACTAAATGGCATTTTCATCTTTTTTACTTTTTTCTTTTTCTTTTTTTTTTTTTTCTACCTCTTCCCTCTGCCATGTTCGGCAGAGGGAAGCCGGCGAGGGCCACCCTTGCTAACGGTGGCGGCGTTCGGCAAGGTTGCCCTCATTGGGGAGGGTCGCCCCTAATCGGGCGAGGGCCACCCTTGCCCAACACCAAGGAGGGCCACTCTTGCCAAACACCAGCACCTCGAGTAGCATAGTTTAGGTTTTTTTATGGGACAGAAAAAAGTTAAGAGTAAAATTGTCCCAAATAACATAATTTGGGGTTTTTGGTTGGTATTTTCCCTAAAAAAAAGGAATAGTGGAAAATCATATGTTGCTTTTGTCCACTTTCATTGAGATTTGCTTTGTTTCTTTCAGATGGCAACCGAGTTAAAAGTTCTCAACCTCTCGTATTGTGATAATTTGAGAAGAACTCCTGACTTATCTACTTTCAAAAACTTGGAGATTTTGATTCTTGATTTTTGTTGGAATTTGAAAGAAATTCATCCTTCTATTTGGTATATCAAGACCCTTGTCTCCTTGGATGTCGGTTGTTGTCTGAACCTAAAGGAGCTACCAGCAAGAGTAGGGAGAGTGGAAGAATCGAGCAAGCTTCTATGTCATGATAAACTTGCTCAACTTCCCGAATCCATGAGCTTTCTTGAGTCGTTAACTCTGCTAAACTTATCTATGTCAAGCATTAAAGAATTACCTGAATCCATTGGTTCTATGAAAGCGCTAAAGACTCTCAATGCCTTTTGGTGTCCATCATTAGCTCGCCTACCTAGCTCCATAGGCAATTTAGCATCTCTATCTCTTCTTAACCTATCAATATGTAGCTCCTTGAGAGAGATTCCCGACTCAATTGGAAAGTTGACATCATTGGCTTACTTACTATTAAGAGGGACATTGATTACAAAATTACCCAAAAGCATCGGAAATCTGCAAAATTTGAGGACCTTGGAGCTAAATGGAACTCTTGTGACAGAATTGCCCAGTGCCATTGGAATGCTGACGAATCTCCAAGAGTTGAGTGCATCAAACTGCAAAAATCTGGAAGGATTGCCTAGTAATATAGGGGAGCTGATTTCGTTGAACGAGCTTGAGTTACAGGGATCGGGCATTCGGGGCTTGCCAGAAAGCATTTCGAAGCTCTCTTCTCTCCGTTTTCTCGACGTTCGATATTGCGAAAACCTTGGAGAGATACCGGAACCGCCCTCGAGCTTGACATCTCTGCACGTCACTTTCCCAACTCCTTCATTACCCTTTCTTTCCAAACTAACCCTTCTGAAGGATCTCAGTCTTTCCGATCTCCGACCGCTTGAATGTCTCCCGGAGCTTCCCGTCCGACTATCGAGGCTTCGTATTGAATTTGGTCATCTGCCAGATACCGATGTGTGGGATTTGAAGGAGGCCATACCCGAATTGATTCGTGACAAGTCCTCTGGGCTAAGAAAAGCCATCTTTTACCCGGATGTTTGGGATTGCTTACAATATGACATTCGTGACGCAAACCCGGATTTGGAGGATTTGGAGGATTTGGAGGATATACGGAGGTAACGAGCTGGAATGAATCTAGTCGAGATTCGCGGGACCTTTCGAGTTCGAAACATCCGAGGCTAACACGTGTTGCGAATTGCGAGAGTCTGGTAAGTTTGAATATCTCTGGTCGCATGTCCATTTAGTTGCTTGTCCTTTTGAGTTTAAAAATTATTTAAGAGAATCAGACGCTGCCAACTGCGTTAAGAATTTAGTTGAAGTTTGAGGCTTTGACCCATTTTAGAATATCTGGAAAATTTTCTGTCTCTTGGGATGGACATCCATTGAAAGATTCCAAGCTGCAAATTGCCGAAATCTAGTTGAATTTCATGGTGTTTACGGGTTGGATATAGTGGCTAGATTGGATGTCTCTGGGTGCACTTCTAATTAAAGATTACCAGACTTTTCCAGTTTAAAGAATTCAAATTTCACGCTGCAAATTGCAAGAATCTAGCTGAAGTTCAACACCTTGATTGATTAGTTAGAATCTCTGGGAAGGTTTAATGTCTTTAAATGCATGTCCATTAAAAAGATTACCAGACCTTTCAATCCATCAAAAGTTAAACAGACCTTTCAAGTTCAAGATGTCTAAGGGGATTCTATACTGCAAATTGCAGGAATCTAGTTGAAATTCACAGCCGTGAGAGGTGGACTATTGGTAAGAATGGAGGATATCTCTAATTGCCCATCCATTGAAAGATAACCAGACCTTTCTAGCTTAAAGAATTTGAGAGCTTTCATGTTGCAAACTGCAAGAGCCTAGGTGAAACGTGGCCTTGATGGGCTAGATTTTTTGGTGATATTGGATATCTGTGGCTGCACCTCCATTGGAAGATTATCGGATCTATCATGCTTAAAAACCCTGAAAAGGTTGAAACATCAACCTCTATGAAAAGTTACATGACATTCAAAACCCAGAGGTATTCTCATCATGCAAAAATTTGCATATACAATGATGCAAGTCTTCAGCAAAATTCCCAGATGTATTAAAATTTGAAGATATAAGGAACTTTTTAAGTGACAGCTTGTTGGGAGCTATCACACATCCCAGGGCTCAAAGGATCAAGATACCTTTAAAGCATAGAGATTTCATGATGCTCATCAATTGTTGCACAAGACTGCAACAAACTAATTGAGCCCCCAAGGGCTTGGTGTCTTGGAGCTCGACAAGCTTTAGACATTTCTAGATGAAAGTCACAAAGCCAATATCTGAATTGTCTTGAGCTTTTCTTATAGAGATATGGGCAGTTGTTATGTTGGGTATTGGTAAGATTGCATTCTGGTGATAGTTCAATATTTGAGACAATCCCCATCCCCCAATAAGGCAAAATCTTAGATTTGATAAAATCATGAATGAAGCTGGCAGTCCTGGTGAATTATCTGCAAGTGATTATATTTTGTGCATGACTGAGTTATTCATGTTTCTTAGCTGGAATGAAATCTTTCTCTCTATCATGGTAGGAATGTAACTGGCAACCCTTGTGGGAGGACTAGATCATAAGAGTGCCTTTTGATGAAAATAATTTGACTTTTGTCATCCCATGATTCTTCAATCTCAACATGATATCGGGAATAGACTTTTAGATTAATAATCTTTTTTCAAGCTTTGTTTTTGAAGGTTGTCTGCTTGCTAGCAGGCCATTTATAACATGTTTGTTTTGTTTACATGGTGAGTTAAACTTTCATCTTTTGTTGATTATTATAATGGCAGGCATACTAGTTTATACACTAAGTTGACCCAGTGGAAATTACAAAATGTTGAAGAACAAGCAGCTCTTTAAGAAAATCCCTTTGACCATAGTTGTCTCACTTTCTTAAGGTGGATGACTGAAATTCCACTCAGGAATGACGTGAATTTGCTTGCTTTTCCCAATTGCTTGAATTGATTTTTTTATTGTTCTGTGATATTGCAACTGTAATTTTCTTGTGTCTGTTCTCATATGATTGTTCAAAGTAATTTAATGATTGACATGTGGATTATTAAGGAAGCTTCTCGAGGCAAAGTACAAAACACATAGGCAAAGGAGAGCGATCATGGCTGGACTTGCGGTGCTCTAAATCCTCAAAATTTGTCAGGCTCATCAGGTGTGAATTTGATGTGCTGCAAGGCTACAAGAGTGAGTTCATAGATTCATTGTCACTTTAAGTTCTTGATCGACTATTTATGTTGAGTTTGATCCTAACAAGATTCACCCCGTTTTTCCTGTGACAATGAGATTTCTCTTCTGCTCATTTGTCATTCCAATGGTGGGATTTTTTCGCTACACCAATGAGGATTTGTTCTAGTGATACTCGATTTTGACTTTCCAGTATGAAAGTTTTTGTCTCCTGCTGTGTTTAATTTTTCTGATAATCCTGGTCTTCATAATATTGGATCTGCAAATAGAGCCAAACTTCAAAATTTGGGAGGGGAACCATCCAAAGAAACTCATGATCTATCACAAGTTTGAGCAATGTCATCTATGTGAATCAAACTCATGATCTGTAATAAGTTTGAGCAATGTCATCTATATGAATCAAACTTGATCTGTCACAAGTTTGAGCAATGTCATCTATATGAATCATACTTGAATTATGAGAAGAAGCATTTTAACAAGTTTATTCACTTTGTGACAAGTAGTCTCATGTTCTATCAGTAGTCCACCTATATCTAGTAGAAATAATGATTTCATGTAAAATGAACTCATGAACAGGACTAGCAGTGTTACACAGAGATATGAAGCACCACTTCCTGGTTGTGGCAGAGATTTAGTGGTCCCAGTGGTGAGGGGCTGGTAGCTACATGGATCCAGCTGGACTTTGGGTTGGGTTGGTGGAAGTTTCACCGACAGTGAACTAATTTTTGGCCCTGAGAGCAACAATCACTGTTAGCAAAGGTGTATATGAAGTAATACTCGCTGGCACTATCTAGGGAAAAGTTGGTTGGTCTGTTGGTTGGTTTATGAACATAGAAGCACTGTGGCAGTATTGTTATCACCATTTGATATGTTCAAGACATCATGTGACCTAGTGTAGAAGTAGAACACTGCAAAGCTAACAGAACATCATTGGCATTAAAAGAGTGAAGCTCAAGATTGATTTTTCGGCCACTTAAGCTCAACACTCAAGATTGATTGCACATAAGTATGTGTATGCAATTCAAATCAGGAGATTTTACTAACAGAGCTTCTGCAAGATGGAAATTACGAGAACTGTTTTTCTCTTATCTCCATAAGCTAGTTCTAGCATTTATGCTCCAAGAAGAATGGGACATTGAGTTCTTCAAGAAGGTATACATAGATTTGTGTCTCTTCCTTCTGTGAGAGCTTTCTCTCTCTTTGTCAAGAGCTTTCCCTACATCACAATGATGTTTTCTTTCAGCTACCTTCCTCCATGATCATCACCCCCCACTCTTCTCGATCATCCATAATCCGTATATTTGCTTTCTATCATCATTAGTTATTTCCATCTACTTTCTATTTTAGTTAAGTCTCTTTGGCATTGTTTCGTCGCATTAGTTTACCTCATCACTGCACACTATCCCTATCCACTGTTCGACAACATTTCTGGGTTTATTCTCTGCTAATCTATTTCCTTTTTCTCATTTCAGGATGCCTGCAGAGGTTCTCTTAACATCACATTCATCTCTGGTAGACGATCTTCTGGGGGATCATTTGGTTTTGGAGCAAGTTGATGACGAGGAAGCTGAGATGGTTTTAATCAGTAGGATTTTGTCGGTGAAGTGCTTGAGTACAGTTTGCTAGCTAATTTTTTGAAGGAAAGCCTGGGCTGGTATGGTTGAGATTACTATAATCCCTCAAAATAAGATGTATATTTACTCAGGTTTCACGATTGGCACTTAGCAGAGAGAGTCTGAAGTTCTGGCCCTTGGTCCATTAGGGGAAAAATTGCATAAAACTGCAAGATGGGATGCTCAGAGGAGACAAGAGGACCTCTGTTTTCATGAACCGGATGTGTGGCTGCAGATTCATGGATTGGCCTTCGACCAAATGAAAGAGAACAATGCGAAACCTATTGCTTGTTGGGTGGGCAAACTGGTGAAAGTTGAGCCAATTCACAGCCAAATCTCTGGTGAAAGTTGAGTCAATTCACAGCAAATCTTGGGGTCGTTGGGGATTCCTTTGTGCTGAAAGTTGTAGATGCTATATATGTACTGTGGAGTAGGGCACTAGCTTTGTTACTTTGATATAGAACTTTCTGAGCAGTCGGCTAGTGAGATTGAGAATGAAATTGAGAAAGCCGGTATTGATCATTCACCGACGAAGAAAAAGTCAAAATGATGCATTTACATCTGTCTTTTTATGGCATGAAAGGTCCATTCTATGATATTGCCCGGATGGATTGCGGGATGAGGTGGGAATGAATTTGATGTTGCTCAAACCTTTGTAATTGGATTGAGGAGAACAATTCGATAATGGACTCTAATCCCGCAAATTCTTTAGTCTCTATTATATTCAATTTATAGATCATTCCGGCATTCAACCGTAACGTTTGACTAATCGATGTTCACTCAACTGGATCAAACCTATATGATGATACAGGCAAAAGTTCATATCATGTTATACTAGTCCATCTAGATTTGCGAGCTTTGATGCCAAATATAGCCGTGCAGTATCATGACGTGAACAATGAAATGAGCAATATCTGGTGAATGAACAATATCTAGTAAAAAGGAACTCCGAATGTTTAAATTCAGACATCATCATATGGAATGAGAAAGTGTTAGGAAGCAATTATGTCTTGACAAGGAAATGCAGTAATAGAATCTGTCCGTTGACAAGTATCAATAGAAAGCGATGGTTGTATTAACATACAAGACTGTATGAAGAGCTGGCGAGTTTTGCTACCCATTCAGAACCTAAAGAGATAATCCTTCAATCCTTGGACTTAATAGGATCGACACATCTCCGGTCGAAGTTTGTTGTGAATGGTTATTGAACTGGACTGCTGCATCTTGGATTTTGGTATGAATATCTCCTCTCTCTCTCTTTTTTTGTTTCTTTTCAATTGAATACCAGTAATGGCACTTGTGCCAAATAATGAAACTGATTTTAATGGGCTTAAATTCCCAATACATTTGGCTTGAAGGATTTAATATTTTAATCATATTCAATTCTATGTTCTACACTCATCGAATGATCAGTGTAGACTATTACGTCTCAATTGTAAATTTCTAATCCTTCAAAGAAAACATTCCAACAAAACATAATTTCATTAATGAACACTAAGTCTATTTGAATAAAGTCAGGAGGCTATTGCAAACAGAGTTCTGTAAACTAGAAATTATCACGACGACTTTTCTCTTCAGGAAGGTATACATAGAAATGAATCTTTTTCCTTTGGGAGAGCTTCCCTCTCTTTGCTGAAAACTTTCCCTACATCACAATGATGTTTCCTTTCGGCTACCTTCCTCCATGATCGTCATCCCCCATTCTTCTTGATCATCCATAATCCTCATACTAGCTCTCCATTGTCATTAGTTAATTCCATCTGCTTTCTGTTTCTGTTAACAAGTCTCTTTGGCATTGTTTCTTTGCACTAGTTTTCCTATCACTACCCACTGTTCCTAGCTGTCAACTGTAAAACAACATTTCTAAGTTGATTCTCTGCTAATTCCAGGATGGCTGCACATGTTCTCTTAGCATCCCAAGCATGTCTGGTGGATGATCTTCTGGCGGTTCATTTGGTTGTGGAGGAAGTTAATGATAAGGAAAGCTGAGATGCTATTGATTGGAAGGAATTCTGTCGAAGACATCCTTTAGTCAAGACCTAAATTTTATAAGGAAAGCCTGGGTTGGTATGGCTGAGATTACCATAACCCCTCAAAAGGAGATGTATGTGGTCGCGTTCCATATTTGGTATCAAACTGAGTCCTCTTTTCTGGCTCTCGGTCGATTATTGACAATTGCACAAACCTACAGAGATGGGATTCTCAGTGGACCTCTGTTTTGATGAACTGGAGATGTGGCTGTAAACACATGGACTGACCTTCAACCGAGCAACAAAAAACAAGGCAAAATCCATTGCTCCTTTGGCAGGCAAAGTGGTGGAAGTTGGGCCATTTCGCACCAAATCTCAGAGTCATCATGGATTCCTTCATGTTAAAATTGCAGCAGATGTTAAAATAGCCCTCGTACATGGAAAACAGAGTGTAAGGGATAAAGGTGAAAAGCATTGGGTAGAGATTTGATACGAGCGAATGCCATCCTTTTGTCACTTGTGGAAACATTGGCCACACTGAAGTTATGTTATGGAAGTTCTTCTGTCTAAAGCTGTGGCTGGACAACCTAGATATGACCCTTGGATAAGAGTGGATGCCACTGCCCGGGATTTTGGAAGTTGCTCTGGTGAATCTATGAAGGAGAGTCACCAAAAATCCAGTGAGAAAGAAAAAAATTCCCCATCCTGCTTGCTCACTATCCAACCTCAGAAGCCTCTTTATCCATCTAAGAACTGTCTACCTCAACCCCCTGTTATTCCTAAGCCTGTTCTAAAAGATTTCTCTGACATCTCTTGTTTGAACCCACCTGTCTATCCTGGTGGTGCAAGCAGAATTCTAAATCCTAAAGAGTGTACCAATAGCTTCCTTTACTTTGAGTCTCCTCACTCATCCTCGTATATCCCTAGCACTTCCCAGCCCAACCTTTCCCACCATCCGCACCACCTTGAATCTCCTCACTCACCCTCATCCTCACCCATGACGTGTCCTACAACTACACCATAACTCTACCATTAACACCACCCCACTCCCAATTCACCCTGCCCCACAACCTCTATGATCATAAACACCTCCACAACTCTTCTAAATCCGTGCCCCCCCAAAAGCTTAATTACTTTTGAACACCTTGTGCCCTAATCCCTAGCCCCAAGCTATTTTTGTCACACGGAGCTAGCCATGAGTAAATATTATATGGGTCGCCAAATGGGTCGAAACTTTCTTTCATAACCCGTTTATGACACATTTAAAGAAAGGCTTGACCCATTTATGACCCATTTAATATTTAAATGTGTCATAAATGGGTTATACTCCCATTTTGACATGTGTATTTATAATGGGTTTAAAAATTAAAAAGACTAAAATACACGGGTTGTTAATGAACTTGAATAAGTTTAAAATCTTTAAAAAAGATTATAAGAATAAGTTTTCCTGAGTTTAATTAGATAGAGAAATGTTTTAATAATATGGGTCGGGTTGGGTATGGGTTGGATATGGGTATGGGTCAAAAAATTTATACTATGCTTAAATGGGTCATAAACGGGTTAATGGGTCAATTTGAGTCGGACCATTTATGACCCGACCTAAACCCAACCCAATCCACTCGTTTAACAGGTCTAGCCATGAGTAAGAAATTGTACATTGTGAAAAGCCAAAAAAACACAGAAAAATTGTTCACACAGACATGATCAAAAGGCCTTCAACTCTTTTCATGACATATTGAACTTGATTAGATAATGTGTCATAACATAAAAAACAATATTATCCTGCTTTATTACATTTTTTGTGCTTAATTACAACAACACACCATAATTCGGACTCGACCAATGACCCACGGTGGTGGCTCACAGGCGAAGCTGGCAGCAGGTCTACTCGTCATGGCGATGCTTTCAGCAAAGGATGGCAGTGGTTTGGCGGGCGATTCGTGACACAGCTCGGCTTGGCTCGGTGTTGACTCTCAGGAAAACGTGAAGAACGATCACCCAAGGAGCGAATTTCCAAAATTTCCCCTTCTCTGTCTTCTCTCTGTATCGTGTATTCTAGAAAGTGGGGTCGTTGATATGGTTTGCAAATATAATGGAATATATTGGAAGAAAAAATTAATTTCATTATTTGACAAAATACTAAAAGCTACTGGCATTAGGCTTTTTGCTTTCCCAAAGTCAACATTCGGTTGACAGCCCCTTAGAAAACTTGCCAAACACCCCTGCATTTCCCAGGAGGTTTTGAAAGTTGAAAGCCCTTGAGAATGCTAAACCAAACGCATCTAGTGACGTCTTTATAAATTAATCACTCCATTTTAACTAGTGAACGAATTCATAAAAATCAAAATCCGTAGAGGGAATGTCCTCCATTTTTCAAAAAATTATAGATGCACAATTATTGCCAAAACTGTGGAGTTACAGATGAATTGAAGTGCCTCTGGATAATTATGATACAATGACAGATCAAGTTGATGTCCAAAATCAATACCATGCCTGAAGAAAAATAAACTTGGTATCGAGTGCTTGACTAAAAAGTCTTTGAAAGGATAACAGTTGTGGGATTGACTCCATACTTGAATTGAGAGAACAGATAGATAACACAATCATCCGCCTGAGCTTTAGCAAAATCACCAGCCCTTGGGTTGCCGGAGCCACCATATGCATCCCTGCTTCATCGTCAAGGTTGCATTTTTTAACGAAAGAGAGTAACAACTCTCCAGACACCGTGCCCTATATCCTTTTCTCGCCACTACGTTTTTTCTTCGGAATTGGTCTTCTGATTTTGTTGGTGCATTGAACTAATCAAAGCTTACTTTCCTTGTCATAATCGTGAGGGGAGGAAGTTTGAACCCACTGCCTTGGCAGAGTAGAATTGACAGAAGTTAGATAAAATTTTGTGACTTGCTACCTGTATATTTTCAGTTTGTAGGCAAGGTACCAATAAAAAAGCAGGACTATACGTAGCTAAACACACATGATCTCCTCAGAAGTGGTTGCTCCTGGAGGGGACGAAATAACCTATGTATTCTGTAATACTCATTGTCCAATTTCTAACCAGGTCATATGCAATACCAAGTCACAGAGAGAGAGAAGAGAGAGAGAGATACCTTCATTGCATCTGCCCCAAAATTTTAAACTGACTAATGCAGCGAGATTTACAATGCAGAAGCCAAATAATGTCCTTTAACAGACCATCCTGCGGCCACATACAGATGGTTTATCATCTTAAATAGCAAGCGCCTTGCCCTTTCCATCCAGGAAAGCAACTCCAGCACCCCTGAATTCAGGAAATAAATAAAGATATTGAAGTACGAGGACGGATTTTTATTTAATTTTACCCTTCAAAAAATTTTAGCAGTAGAATATACATACCAAGGACAACTCTCAAATGAAGGTAACTCAAGGTTCCCCTGAGTTTGGAAAAGAGTACTGCAGCTGCAGAACCTGAGAACGCTAGAAACATGGTGTTAGATCTTCTTCACAGATGGAGGAAGACAATGCAACAAGAAAATGCACCCAATATGCTCTAAGTAATTGCTCAATTAAGAACCATCCACCTTGACCCTCCTGCCTCCTGATACAAATTATAAGCCACTTTGACAATACTATGAATCTAATCCTTCCTCATTGCTTCCTCCTTCCCCCTCTCTCTACCCAACAACCCCCTTCCGATTCTGGCCTGCATACATGAATGCACACACTTGGTTATGCATGCAAGGGAACTGCTGCCTAATGTATGCTTACTACATGCATGTGCCCATGGCCCATTTCCAGGAACTCCACCATTTAGAGCTCACCTCGTTGGATAGTACTGCACCATTGCTGTCAATTTATCTAGTTTAAAAAAATAAGGCACGATTTGGTTGTTACCCTGGACCTGTCTCATATAGGACGAAACTATTATAGGCCATATAGACTTACTTGCAAAGCAACACCAATGAGACAAACTCCAAATTTCACTCAAACCCAATCCAAGAGCTGATCACATCAACAAGGTGTAAGTTATTGCATGATTTAAGTAGTTTTACCAGATTGACTAGTTGGCTCTTGGAAAAGACCATATATTGCGAATCTTGCATAAGTTAACAGCCTCACTCGTTGAGAAGCACGTAACTTCCGATTGATTGCCCTCAGCAGCCCACTGGAAAGGGAAACCAAAATAATAAGACTAAGAAATGTAGAAACTCGACTCATATGGTAAAAGTAGTTTCAGTTCTTTTTCGTACTCTGCGCGTAGTACTATTAAGAAGTCTGGAGGCAGAGCTTCCATGAAGGATGACACATCCTCCATTCGTAAGGATTTGAGATCTTTCTTTAACATCCTTTTCTCCTCAATTGACATAGCCTCCCCAAGAGCTGATTTACTGCCCATAGCATTGTGAAGTACAGTTAGTATTCTCTCTTATGGCATGAAAAAGATAGGCTGTTTCATTGAGGAGAAAGTTAACACCAATAACCAAAAGTATTGCTAGACACAATTATAAATGCAGGGAATTCCTTCAAAAATTAACTTGAATGAAAAATACCAGAATCCTACATGATATTTTTTGGATTGTCGGCCATTCCAGATTTCATATTTTTCAGGTAGACTGCATATCAATGTGCATATAACCAAACATTAAAAAAATTAGCATATGAAATCTGCAATACTCTCCCTTCAGGGTATTCAAGAACTACAAGGACATCCTTAGGAAGTTTCTCGGTTTTACAGGATGAAAAGCCTTCTAGCAGTTCACGAGTCTTGACAACTTGCCCCTACCATTTGAGATTATTAGATTAGAGAACTGTCATATGTTTCCTCCACAAGAAGTGTTGGAAACTCAAGTTCACTATTGTTTGACTCTCTCTAACAAGTCATGGACACCAATAAGGATTTAACATACAAAGAATGCCACTGGGGAAAGGCGGAACACTTGGAAGGCCTCCTCCTCTCATCTGCCCATTCTATTTCTATGGGAATACCTCGGACAACTTCTAATAGTGAAATTTCCATCCTTGTTATATAATGGGTTATAATCTCACAGCTGTGTGGAATTATCTCCCAATGTGTAAATTGTATGGGATCTAATCCAAAATAGACTTATCAATAAGTGCTATGTCCCAAAAAAGATTATCAAATGACTGCCACAATGAGAATCCATATGTAGCTTGTCACCTCCTTATCTCACTGTTCAAGACCTACACGCACAAAAGATTGGGGAATTGGTAATTGGTCCGGGCATGTCTCAGTGTTTATTGCATATACAATGTGCCAGAAATTGGACCAAATAGCAAAAGAATTTAGTCAAGGGTGTTCTAAGTGCAATCAGTGAGTCAATATGCACAATATTTTTTCCATGAAAGTGAAAATGGAAAAAGGTCAATAAACTTTATATATCCCCAGGAGAATAAACCCCAAAATCAAGAACTTTGCATCTCAAAGTGTACTAATTGTATCTTAATTGATGTGGGCGCCACTGAACAAAATCTATAGAAAAAAAGTAGAGCCTGAGGGTACACCTGATGAAAAACTTGCAGGTTGCCCCACTAAATAAACAGAAATCGTCTCCCGAAAGGTGGGTGACAACTTGACAGGAGTCAAATGTTTGGCACAGCTTTACTTGGGATAGGCATACTCCAACAAAGGTTACTGCGAGGTAGATATTGCAACTCTGACCAAAAACAAAAGGTAGGTATTGCTAACCATTAGCAACAGCTGGCTAGGTAGACCATTAAAAGGTTTTTGCTCCTCTACACCATTATTTTGTGACATATCACAGCCAGTCTTACATAATATCGTTGAAAAAGCTCCTCTGGGTATTTGCTATTTATACCTACTAAATCCTGGGAAAGCATTGCTCAAAAATACCAAAAGCTATTGGAAGCATTTTAATTTTTCTAATTAAAAGTTCCTCCAGGTATTTGCTATTTGTTATCTACAAGGTCTTGGGAAAGTATTGCTCAAAAATAGCATAAGCTATTGGAAGCACTCTAATTTTTCTATTGAAAAGTTTCTTTGGGTATTTGCTATTTGTTACCTCCTAAGTCCTGGGCAAGTATTGCTCAAAAATAGCATAAGCTATTGGAAGCACTCCAATTTTTCTAATGAAAAGTTCCTCTGGGTATATGCTATTTATTACCTACTAGGTCCTGGGCAAGTATTGCTCAAAAATAGCATAAACTAGGAAGCACTGTAATTTTTCTAATCATAAGTAATTGAACCACTATATAACTCATAGTACAAATATGAATCTTGAACAAGAGTAGGATAAAAAAAATCACCTGTCAATGGTTCTTCCAGTTAAAATGAGAGGGAAATATCTAGAATACTTGCCAACACCAAAACGTTCACTAAGCTGCTGTACTCTAGCTGAATCTGAAAGAATCAGAGCTTTCCAGAGCTGACAATAGTCCATTCTAAATTGCTCATCCAGTTGTTTGTAAATCCCATGATCCAGAATAACTGTGTAGGGAAAATACTCGAGTGGCTTAATGTATTGAAAGACTCACTGGTGAAAACTTTAATGGAAAATGTATTAAAAGATAAAAATCTATATTAGCCCTCACCTAAAGAAAATCCAGATTTGCCCTCTGGAGAAACTAATATATTACCAGGGTGAGGATCTCCATGCACGAATCCATGTACAAATATCATTTCAGCAAAGACTTCCACCAATGTTCTTGCAACCTTAAAGGCATAACTGAGCAAGCTATCATAATCAAGAGAAAACCATCCGATTCACATTAAAAAACAGAGAGGTTTTGTTAGGGGATTTGCAGTTAATTTGATATAATATAATCATTCTCTGTTGTAAGCATGACTTAAAAATTAATATACAAGTGCAAGACTAGCAGATTGCAATTCTTTGAGATTAACAATTTCGAGTTTATCTGAATGTTGGAACCAGTGTCACAGATGTCGATATTAAAGGTATGACCCAATATGGCTGATGAAAAAGTTAAGTCACAATTATTATTATGGCATTAATTGTAATTAAATAATTTCCCTCAGTTGCATCTCAGTCTCTACATTTCTAGAATGTTCTTCTTTGTCACTGCAAAAAAATTTTAAAAAATTCTTTTCATTTTCAAAGTTCTTGTTCCTTTCCCTGTCTCTATTTTGCATTAAATCCACTCTGCAGTTTAACTGCTAAAAGCAATTAAGGTCACCCCTATATGTTATTGAATGATTGAACCCTCAGCACTATGCTTTCAGATCAGTTGAAATCTCAAACAAAATTGACATAATTCCTGGGTGTCCTCGAACTTCAAGCATTTGGAGACAAATGCAAGTTAACATAGCTGTAACTAGTTGCTGATGAGGGAAGACAACAAACCTTTGTTGGATCTATTCCCATCTTCTCCATATATTCTAAATCATCAACCTACACATTCAAGAAACTTATTGTCAACAACAACAATACACATGCACACGTGTGCACAGCTGCAGCATTAAGACAAGGTGACCCATGCTCCTAGGTGCTTGGACAAGGCAAGATTACACAGGTTGCTGTCCCTGACTAATCTAGGAGATTCAGTTTAGTAATGCAACTGCTATTTGCAGTGGGAACATAGGATCAAAGCACCAGGACAGGAACTGCTGCCTGTTATCACACAATGAGTATTCTGGTGGCACAATTTATCAGGTGCACATCCATGTACCAGCATCCAAAAAACTCAATGTTCAAATGACTGACAAGAGAGAAAACCATGACATGTATAAATAGTGATGAGAACTAAGATATCATGCAGAGTCTTTTTCACAAAACACATCCGTTTCTATGCCAATTTTTTTCAACTTCTTTTCAAAGCAACGCAATTATATTTCTTAAACATTAACACAAGTCAGAGACCTTGACGCATATGGTTCTGACACCCACAACAAAACCCAACCAAAATGTCTTGAGAAATTCGATGGTAATTACAACACTAGTAGGCAAGTACAAGATTCCATTTGCCACAGACCACTTGTTCCAAGGCTTTTATGCAGACCAAACACTAAAATTGCAGTAGTCCAGGTACAATAAAAACATGCCATACCTTGCTTCCCCTGCAAAATTCCATCGTCAGAACCTGGCTTGTTGTCAACTCCTGCAAATTTATCATGAATGCGATAACAGCTGAAAACTCAAATAAGTACATGAAACTCTTCAATAGTAACTGAAAATTTGAGAATCTGAAAAATCTCACCCATACTATTTTAGGGACCTTGACCTTGTCATTGAAGATAAAGTTCTTGGCAGTTCTCTCAGCATTTTTTCCCTCCTGAATAAAATCTTTATAGACAATGTCAATGGCGGCTTGGACCATGCTCAATCGAAACCACTTATTAGTATTATTATTACAATTACAATTATCATATCTTCACAAAATGAACCAGCCGAAATGTCTCCCATGATATATAGCATTCAGGTTGACTGATGCCTACTTTTGCTACATGATATATAGAATTAGGCAAACTGATAAAACTATCATCAAAGAAAGCACTATAATAATAATACTTCCACCTAGAATTATCATACCTAAATCATATAACATGTAAAATTCTTTCTCCAGTTCTGTTAGAATATATTAGATATATACTATTCTAGTAAAGTCAAAACTTGGACCAATTCAGCTGATTCTCATTTGTTGTATACGCCGATTCTAACTTTGTCATGGCCTAGAATAGAAATAATACCAGCTCTATAAAGTTAGTTAAAACTATTTGATATATCTATTGCAGCAGCAAATTCAGCAAACATATGGTATCACAAATCCAAATAATGCTATGTGGTCAAGAACTATACAGGCTTATGAAACAGAATCTTCAAAATGATGTCACTGAATATCTCAAATGAACAATCAATGTTCATGGAACTTAATTGAAACAACTTTGTCGATAAATTTGACATGAACTTCAATTAATCCACCATATTGACCAAAAAATGAGCGATGTCATCATGTGCAAACGAGATTTAAATCTAGACTTTCAGACATTACTCTGCTAACAATCTTGTAAGATTATAGCACTTCATGATTTCAACACATAATCTAGCACTTCTTTTGTATGAGCTAAGCAGAAAACAGCATTTTTCCACAAAAAGAACTTTGGCTAAAGCAAAAGAAAGAATTCGCAACAAGATGCAACTCATAATACCTTTACTAATAGTGACTGCTTTAACTTGAATTTACAGTTCAGTCCAATGTGCTTATGCAGAAACAGCACACTGCCCATGAAATCACTAGGGTGTGGCTGGTGACCACGGAAGTACCCAACAAAAGCATTAGGTATACTTCACCTTCTTTAGGACTCTTGAATGTAAATAAAGGGATTCACAAACCGAGGTTCTTAACTTAAAACTCATTACACGAAAATGGGTGTCCGATGTATATTGGCAAGTGTGGTGGATCAACGACTCTCTTTAATGAAAAATGCTCCCCAGACGTGACACATTATGTTACTTTCAACACAAATACAACACTCTGATGCTTACCAAGTTCTAAGGAGATAGCTTTGACAAATTCTCCTACCAGCCAATCAAATCTGTACTCTGGAAAGAACTGTGAAAGAAGAGAAAGGATCATATTTCTCAACTGAAAAAATAGGCGAATATTCTGAAGAAATCAACAGCACAAATGAGCACTCAAAATAACCACCTTATTTAGATATCTAATTAGTGCCCTGAAACCAAATGGCATTAAATGTGGTGGCTACTTCGGATGATCATTCTAAGAAACTTAAGACAATCAAACATGACAAGGGGATTCCTTAACAGCCTAAATTTAAATTGACCAAAGCTGCACAAGCATATAGAAGAAAAATTACATAATATTATGATTTTTGTCATCGTAGTGATTATGAAGATGATGACGATGAAACCCCAGCTATTTCCACAGCAAAAATGGCATTGGACACAGCTTTTATATTAAAAAAGCAATAGTATCCTAACTGGTACATTAATGCAGAATCCATAAACCCTGTTTCTGTTTTCCTCAGATTGAATCTGACCCTGTTATTTGGTTTTTATATCCATCTTCATGTACATCAATTACAGTTGTCTCTGCTTAGACCTATTTTGTGTTTGCAGAACTGGGTTAAGTCAACTAAACAAGCAAGCTTGTTGTGCTGTTTTCCTTTTCTCCCATTGGGTTCGCTACTCTTCCCTTGAATAAAACATCCATAGAGACACAGCAGTATCAAATTGCTTCAGCATCACAACGTGATTGTGATAACTAAGCATTGTACATAAATCATTTCAGAGCTAATTATCCTCTTTCAGACATTGATTATTCTATGCCAAGCCTCCTCAGTCAGTAAATCTGCAATCATAAGCTATAAAAGTGTCGTGAATGCCTGGGTATCTACTGATCAATTTATATCAAAAGCTAATCTTAAGCTACCACATGTCCATAGGTCTAACGTGTTCATATCATTCCAATTTAGACTGGTACATGCATTCCTCAAGAAGTTTCAGGGAAGGCACCATCACAACTGTGCATGTACATCAACATGGATGTTGATGGTTTTCAAGAAAAATCTCATATATGGGGAGAAAGTAAATGTCGAGTTAAGATTTCTGAATCTGTAAAAGTAGGATAAGCATTGGCACTAATACATCCAACTGATGTAATGTTAATTATCTCAAGGGGCGTATTGGCCATGATAGCTTGCTGTTTAAACTGCTGAGACATAATAACCATAATAATCACATAGCAGAAAAGAAAAATGACAAGAGCATAAGATGAGTCGCATGTTCCCTTTTGCTGGGCATGCAGTATCATACATCATTGCTAAAATATCATGCAGATATGCTGCCCCCCATTGAATATCAAAAGAAAAGGAAACTGCACAATGTTAAGCAGACGCACATGAGAAACTAAATGCTTCTCCAGATACTACAGAAGCCAAAGTAATGGACCTAGGAATCTCACAGGACCAGATAATAGATATTAAAAAACAAATTCAACAAGGGGTATGAAAGTAGTTCTGACCCATGTGATGGATTTTGAAAGGAAAGACATGATCATTGTGTCTAGCTTCATCTGCTGGTCTAACCCTGGGTATTGTACCTATCATCCAAAAAACAACATCAAAGAATCAATTTGCTATGCCCTGAGCCCATAAAAATGCAGGAAACCAACTATAGTGCACCATTATTATAAGAAATATCTCAGCAAGCACATGGACAATGCAACAAGCTTTGTCTTTGCTTATATTTTTTGGTTTTAATAACACTAAGCAAATCACAAAAGCACACACAAAACTATTGATTTTACGAGTACTTGAAAATTTTCCTTGTTTATTCCTTTACCCTGATCAATATTCTCAAATACCAGCAAGAACTGATAGTTCACTGCTGCTAAGCAGGCAACTAGTCATAGTTTTCCAGCAGAAATTCCGATCCATAGCCTTAGGAGTAAACATAAATAGAAATGCCAGTTACATAGGCCAGGTGTTAGATGTAGGTTAAACCATTTCAATTAGAAAACAGCCTGTTTTAGAAATGCGCAGGCCATGTTGACCATACACAAACACGGATCACTCCTTTTTCTCCATATATCTACTGGTAAGGCTCTTCTTTTTCTTTTTCTTGGGTTCACAATTAACAATTGTTTGAATTAATTTTAAATAAGTTCATTTGCAGTTGCCCCATATACAAACTATTTTAGTTTCTAAAAGACAATGAGAAAATTCTGAATGAGTTCAAAAGCTAATTTGTGTACAATTTTCAAGATATGAGGTGCTCAATACCCAGTAAAAGTCAATTCCAAATGTTGAGTAAAACAAAACAGCAAAAGCTAAAGAATAAAAGATAAAAGTCATCCCCAACTCATAATAAGCATTTTCTGAATCAAATGTACTCTTTCTACCATCCAAAGGGTACATCCATGTGAGAGAAAAGCAGATAACAATCCTAACATGTCACAATCAGATTCTTTTCTAAGATAGCTCAACATCTGCCATGTAAATACACAATTAATGAGAGTAAAGCAAAAATTCATGTCTTAGGCTTTCTATTGAGTCCATGATCATACAACGTATATGCATCTTACAAGACAATTCCCACTAATTTTGACAAATTACCATGCTGGTAAATGTGAACAAAAATCGCTAGTACCAAATTCAATGAATGTCCTAAAAAAATTACACACATGGTGAGAACATGTCATGGTCATGAGTGCCCTGAGGATGGTAATAGGAACTTTCAATTTCAAAACACTAATCATATGCATTACAAGAAAAGTTAGCACTTTTGAATTGGAAGTTTCTTTAACCACTAAGGTTTGTCTCAATGGCCACCCTTCTCACATGAGAAGAGGGAGGTGAAGGGTTCAAATCCCCACCTTCTCATGGGGGTTGGGGTAGGGGCGATTTAGTTTCACAAGTGGGGTTTGACTTCCACGCCCTACAAGGAGGCAAGGCAAAAGTCAAAGCATTATACTAGGAGTAGAATAGGACCAACCAAAAAAAAAAAGAAAAAATTGGAAGTTTCTTTATTTATTTACTTAACTAGTGCCCTAAGGCCCTTATTAACAAAATCAATAAAAAATCATATCTATCTCATGTGGAATTTATATCTTGCTAATAACAATGGTACTCCACCATCCTTAGAACTATATTGGATAAAATGACTAGATATGCAATTCCAAAGGGCACAAACTACCATGATAGCCATAACTAAGGGCAGCCTAGGGGACCAGTGTAGGGCGCTATCCCCTACAGGCTAGGTCTTGTGTAATTTTAGGTGAATATATGGGCTTTGTGCAATGGGCTGCCCCTTTATATACACTACTACCTAAAATTTCAGGTGAAATTTCTTTATCTCGCTGATCTTCAGATAGGACTTCATAAAATTCTAGTCTTGCCGCCCGTAACTTGAACCTTTGAGTCCATTTATCAGTTTGCCACTGCTCAAAACACCAACTTGCTAGACAAAGATGCAACAGGGTTGCATAGATCACATGGCCTTCATTTATAACAACCTACCAGGAAGAAAGGCGATTTTATCCCACAAAGATGTGACTGAGGTGTGGGGTCATGAAATAGGTTTTCACTTGCATATTCTCCCACAATTAGTTCCAAAGACTTTGATCTTAATATAAATTTGAACTATAATGTATGCATGTGTCTTTTGAGGTGAACAAGTGTGTGCAAGGCAGGGAAGGGGAGAAGGAGAGACTAGGGACAAGCAAGTAAGAACCTAAGAAGAATCATAATCTATGAACATAACTTCTCAACAAAGAAATTAAGCAACAAGAATGGCAACAAACAATGATAAGAACTTCAGTAACAAGAACCGTAGAGACCAACCTTAACTGCTACTTCATGACTGTCTTTTAGCACTGCACGATGAACCTGAGCTATAGATGCAGCAGCTATTGGCACTTCATCAAATGAACAGAATCTGAAATTTTAAAGTATTATGATCCATATGTTTCAGAAAATATATCTCACTGTGAAAACACTAATCACAGGAAAAATTCATGTATTTATTAACCAACGAAATGATTTCAGATATCAGATCAGAACAAGAATAAACAATAAAAAAAAATAGTCTTTAGTTTTTCTTTTTGAGTCAGCACAATCAAAGTTTAGTAGTCCAACAATAGAATTTCCTATTTAATTATCATGATAGATGATTCTGGTACTCTGTACCTTTGAAGTTTAAAGCTAGAGCAGCCACCAATCAGCCAAATATCTCGGTAGGAGAATCTAGGGTATCACCAGCTTACTTATATGCTCTTGAATAGGTAGATCAATTGAAAAGCGACATTTTACAAATGTTGCAAATCATTTTTTAACTGCTCGGACCATATCAAGTGGAAGGTTAATATTCAATCTACCAAGTAACCTTAACCAACCCAAAATGCGAAGAGAGTTTCATAATCCACTAAAGACCAGTCAAAAGGACACAACTTGCAAAAAAATTGGAAGTTCGATATATGCTTAAGAGTTTGTTAAGGTCCAGTAACAGCTGTTCGACCTATCTATTTCTGAAGTGTAATAAGTAGTCCTTAATTACTAGTTGATAATCATATGAATGACAGAACCCACAGATTGAAGGACCTAAATTTAAAGGTTCTTGCAACCAATGACATACCACCTCATTGGGCCCATGCATATACCCACAAAGAAAGGGATATCTTCGAGAAGCAGAAAGAAGCCTACGAGTAAATTTAACCATCTGATCATACAGGACACCTTTTTCCTCAGTTAAAAAGTCTCTAGTGAAAAGAAAGAGGGGAAGGCGTCTTATTAAATGTCCATGCAATCAAAGCCTAGGAAAGATGCCCTTGTAGACTTCCAACTCACCAAGCATAAGAATTTCCATCTTAAAGAGTTACTGATGTTGAATGGATCAAACTAAATGATATGTCCAAAGCCAAAATTATGACAGAGATATGAGAAGAAATACCCGATAAGTATTGATGGAGAACTTACATGCATGATAAATCTTGTCCAAAGTTGTTGATCAGTACATCTGTTATTGCCTTGAAAGGACAAGGGACTGCCTAAGGCATCATTCATTCACATGTAAAGAAGAAAATCAATTACCAAGACTGCAAATAATAAATCAACGCAAAGAGAAAAATAATAATCCAATTAAAAATGAACGAAACCTTATCATGTAATGAGGAAAGCTTTGATACATATTCCTCAGGAACCTGCCTGATGGCTGCAACAAATTGACCGGCTTTGACATAGAAGCCTTTGTTGGCTTCGCATAACTTCAAAATTCTCTTCGCTGACCGTGAATGCACCTGAAAGCAAACCCTGAGCAAACTTCAGTGCACAAACACACTCTGGAAAAATGCACACGACAAATACTTTTTCCACATGAAACAAATGGCGCAATGCAAATGAAGTAGTGAAACGAGCAATTCCAATTTGCAACTTCAGAAAACTAAGGCAGTTCGTTCAAACGTATTGTTGCTATAAATGTAAACGAAGTGCTTAGTGACAAAGCTCAGCTATTATATGCCTGTCGCTCAGGATCACATGTCGTGAGCAGGAAAAGGTAAAAGGTAGTCAAGTGTGCGCAATTGCACGTCTTCTGTCAACTCAATAACTTCTTATGCCTCTCTTTCACTCCTCGTATTCACTAAATCATACTCGACACACAAACATTCAGAGCTTTCACTCGTCAGCAAACCAAACGCACCGATTCTAAACTCCAGAAATACTCCAATCATATTCAGAACTCTCTGCGGCAAGCGACGGAGAACTAACCTCAGACAATTTGCGAAGATACTCCTCGGAGTC
Organism: Angophora floribunda; assembly: GCA_014182895.1. NCBI lineage: Eukaryota > Viridiplantae > Streptophyta > Magnoliopsida > Myrtales > Myrtaceae > Angophora > Angophora floribunda. Next base: position 14,885,731 of record CM024714.1, read on the forward strand.
CCGTGAAAGCCCGCGCAAAGAGACCTCGTAGTCCACGACAGTGATCGCCACCTGCGAAGCGAAGTCCGTCAATGGCGGCGGCGGCGCGAGCAGCCAAAACAAGGAGCAGAATAACGAAGGAGAGACGGGGAGAGGAAGAGGAGAAGAGGAAGAGAGGACCGTGGAGACAGCACGAGAGGAGCGCATCACGCCGTCGATCAACGCCCCGACCTTGCCGGCGAGATTCGTCGTCGTGGTCGTCGTCGGAGGCGAGGCGAGGGAAGAATGGCGGGAGGGCGAGGGAAGGTCGGAGGCCGAAGCCGCCTGGAAGGTGAGGTCGGAGGCCGAAGCCGCCTGGAAGGTGAGGCCGGCGGCGGTGAGCAGCAGGAGCGAGGCCTTGCCCTTGGCCGGAAGCTTCATCGCCGCAAGAGGAAGGTCCTCCTCCGGTGGCGGAACCGCTCCCACCGCCGCCCGTCGAGAGAAACCGAGGGGGGAACGAACCGGAAGATGTCCTCGTTTCGATTCCGACCGCCTTAATAGCTTCAAGCTTTTTTCGTGCGATGCGCCATGTAAGCTTTTAGGTACGAGAAGAAAATTAGAACGGTGCGGCTGGATAAGAAAATGTCGGTGGACCACGACAGAAGTCCATTCTTACCATGCGCACCTGACTTTTATCAAAGCATAAATCAAATTACTTTCGGACATTTTTTTTTTTTCAAAATCAAGTTTTAACCATGCTCCCTCTAGAGAAGGATGGAGGTAAATGAAGTTTTTAGGATAAACCTGAAATTTGCGGGATTTGAAATTATCAAATCATGTGAATAGGAAAATGACATAGCATGAATAATTGTCTTCCACTAAAGATTATAGTGTAGAATTTGCTCAACAAATGGATTCTATTTTTAAATGATGCTGCACCTAATATAAAACAAAATCCTTTGTCTAGTAATCCCGAAACTATTAATGTAACTGTTTTGGAAATTGATGAGAATGAACAAATCTTCCAGAAAGTCCTTACCAAAAAAAAAAATCTTCCTGAAAGACTTTTGTAAACTGTATGATACATTAGTGCAAGCTGGGTACTGCATGAAAGGAATAATTTATATAGAAAATATCTAATGTATAATTAGGGAATCAACTTTTTATGAGTCTTAAATTAGTTCCACAATAATACTCAAAATGATACAAGTCATGTCCATAGATGATGTAGATATGAAAAATCTGCCCATGTATTTCATATTTTTAAGATACATGAGGCGACACAATCTCTCAATATCAAATGTATCGAATTTCACCCAACTTAGAAGATCCGTAAAAATTGCGTGAAATAAAAGAGTGGGTTTATCCCTTATAAATTGGGGCTAATTCTTTAAGAAAAAAACCTCCATCTTTAGATTAAATTCCAAATTTACCATGAATTTTTTTCATTTCAAAATTTAAAACTTTAGGTCCAGTCTCAAATTTGTCATAGATTTTTTTTTTCTCAAAAAAACCCAAACTTGAAGTCATATCCCAAATCTACCCCAAATATTGCTTGGTCCGTAAAAATCATCAAATTTCAATTTATTCTCAAATCTACCCTCTAGATCCAGTCCCAACTTGACGTGGCACTTCCACATCGATAACAAATCCACATCAACAAAGTCATGGTTTTTTTTTTTTACAAAGAAAGTTCAAGCAAATTTGGATTAAACCTAAAATTTATGTTTTTTTAGACAAAGAAAAATTCAGGCAAATTTGGATTAAACCTAAAGTTTGGTTTTTATACCCAAAAAAGTTTTACCAAGGTGGATTTGTTATCATTCTTAACTTTCATATTCTTAAACAGTTTTATTTTGGAGAATTTCAACAATTTTTATTGGGATGGATTTGTTATTGATGTGAATTTGTTATCGAAGTGAAAATGATACATTGTTTTGTACCGATCACCCTATTATTTTGCTAATGTAAATTTTGTTATTGATTTGGAAATGACATGTCAAGTTGGGATTAGATTGTGGGGTAAATTTGATGATAGATTGAAATTTGGTGATTTTTTTAGACAAAACAAAATACCAAGCATATTTAGAATTAGATTTAAAGTATGAAGCTTTTTCCGAGAAGAAAAAGTTTGGAGCGGAGTACCTAAAATTTGAGGTTTTTCATGAGAAAAAAAGCTAAGCTAGATTTGAGACTTAACTTAAAATTGGGGGTTTTTAGAAAAGTAGGCCTTCTAAATTGTGCATGAGTTGTGTAGGTAGAAAACTTTGCAATGCACATTATCTTTTTCGGTCATAACATCCTTTGCTTCGATCATGTCCCATCATTTTCTATTTCATTGTTGTGCTTTTCGTGTCTTAGGATGTGCATGGTAACGATTCTATTTCCGAGAACAATTTCTGCTAAAAAATGATTCTTTTTTATTTTATTTCTGGGAACAATTTCTGAGCATTTAAAGGCGTTTGGTAACTGGCCAAAATTTATATTCCCAAAATAGAAAAATAACAAAAATGCATTTGGTAACAACAAAAAATTTCTATTCCAAATTTTTTTCAAGTGTTTTTTTAAACTTGGTATTAAATGGATCACTTAGCAATTACATTTTTATTTTGTAAGTGAAGAAAACATGGTAAATATGATAATATGTATATACTTGATATATATTTAGTATATACTTAGTGATAAGTATAAACATAGTATATACTTGGTTTCATATTTATATTAGTTACTTTGGTGGCATAATGTTAGTTAATTAAGGTGCGATTGATTCATTGCTTTGCAATTGTCATCGATGAGAGATCGAAATGCAAATGAATGGAGGAGATGTAAGCAAAATTAGGTTGTTTGATTGGCTTTTAAGTATCGCATGTGATACAAGGGCTTACCCTATTTTGAGAGTATCCATATAAAGCTCCAATGTCTAAGTTCTATGTAGTGAAAAGAGGATATGATATTATAAATTGGTTGTTTCTTTTGATAAATAAACACTTAATCAGAATAGAACAATGTTGCAACATACACATGAGAGTACAATATTAGAGAATCTAAATATCGTACTAGAATAAATCAACAAACAAGAGAGGCACTCAAAAACTCAAGACACCTAAAGATCCTCCAATCATCATATAATATTTAAAACAATGTTACAAAAGTCAAAACACACAAACTCATGGAATCTCAAGCATATTGTAATCCATTGTCATTTTATTTGTAATATTTTTTCTAAGCATATTTATTTCAGCTGCTTGTTGATGCGATAGATCATCTACAACCTCCACTTCTCTAGGTCCAAACGGATACTATGAATCTCCATAAAGAAAAAGTCATGAATGTAATTATGAAGAGCACAACATGCAATTATAATAAGTGATTGTTTTTAAATTGTAAATGGATGCATATATCTCAAAATTGTTAAGTGATTATTCAATGCCCCAAATGAACTCTCAATGATATTCCTTAACGAAGAATGCATATGATTGAACAATTCTCTTGCTATTCTTGGTCGTCTCTCACTTCTCTTATAATCATTCAAATGATATCGTTCACCTTTAAACTGAGTTAAAAATCCCGAAAGTGATGCATAACCAGAATCAACTACATAGTATTTGTTTATAATATAGTATATATAAATTTGTTATGATATGCAACCATAATACAATCATAAAGAAAGTTTATTCTTATAAACAAATCAAATACTTGAAGGTGGTCGAGGAAATTATAGTCGAGAAGTTTCAAGTGCTGCTGAAAGCGCCCGAATATCAACTATATGTATTTGATAGTTTAAACTCTATATAAAAATCATACTTTAAAATAGCGTTCATGTTAAGGATTTATAAGAATTTCCTGTGAGATAACATCAAATGGACGGTGGTTTGATAACCTCTTTTAAAAGTTTGAAATTGCTTTCAATACTCTATTAAAATATTTGCTAATTATTTCCCCCGAATATCGGAATCTCTCACATAACTCTCTATTGGAACTACTATGACAAACCAAAGATAAGAAAATCCAACTTGTTCATCTACCCTAGCGTACTAACTATCTTTCAACCAACTTTTTGCCTTCATTAAATCACATAAGTTCAAAAAAACATGTTTTTCCAATCTGAAGGCTTCATATATTTTATCTGAATATCCATAAACAATTTCCATTATCCATTCGGGTCATGATAGTTTGTTGTCTCTAATAAGCTCTTTTATATGCATGGACATGTCCATTGCAATGATACACAACCATGCTATCAATATGTCAATATCATCATCATCCAAGAATTGTTCAACTAGATCTACTTGCCTATTAGATACGCTATTTGTTCTCCCTTCCATAGTACCTATATGATCACACAAATATAAAAACATCAATATAGATATTTGAAAAAGAAATTCAATAACAACCAATAACATGAGTCGTAGAGTGAAAGCAAACTAAATATAAAAATTCTAAACAATCTATTGTACTCATAACACCACAAAAGTACAAGAGTCTCGACATCAATATCTATAAAATTTAAATATCAACCAATAACATAAGTTATACAAGCTAATGAAACCCCATACAATTCCTAACACATTTCCTAATATCTACTAAAGACATTGAAGAAGTTTATATCTCCTTTAGCTGGGGATTTGATGAAAGTCTCCATTCATGCAATACTAACACATACTCGTTCTATTGCTTTGTTGTAAAGATCTCGTTCCAACTCATGCATACTAACTAGGACATCGATCACTACAGATATGAAGAAAAGGTCCTCAAGTGATGGTGTGGCTTGTGATTGTGAGGTGGCAGAGCCACTTACAGACTAATTTGTCTTAGTTTTGATAAGCTCTTGTATAGCTTTGTAAATGTCAACAACACCAAATGATGTGCTCTTTCTTCTCCTCTTGGTATTTGGAGTCCTATCCAAATTTCATGAACTGGAGTTGCAGTTTTGTTGGGTGTAAAAATCATGTCATCAATGTGATGTTTACTTAAGTCTTCTGGATCACCATTTGCATTGTTACCATAATTGTCCTTTAACACCGTCAAATCTTTGACATTTCCTATGGCATGATCTCCGATAGCATATGTACCACCAAATATAACATAACTTGAAATACTGAGGAAATCACTCATTGAATTTTGCCCACCCAATATTATTCTGCAATTTCCACAATAATGACATATGTTAGCAACATAATCAAGCTTTTTAAAACTTACATATACAATGATATCAAATTGATCAAAATTTTAAAAATACATTGATATGAGAATCTCAAACATTTGGATTGTCTACAATAACTGTTTTATTCACATCGTCCTAGCCAAATCTAGATTATGAAAGAAGTTTCTTAAAACTACTATATAGTTTTCTCAATTTGTTCACCTTGTTCTTCAACTACAGTAGGCTATATTGGTGTTCCATTTGTTTAATAAATTCATCTCGTATGTTACCCCAACTTCTTTTGTTGTAAGTAGAAAATGTGCGATTTCTCTTTTTGACCTTATCTATCAACAAACTTACAAATAGGTTGGTTAAAGACTCGGTCCACTTTGCATTGAACATCTCTTTCTAAGATGCAATTTAACCTTGATCGATTGAGCATCATATGAATTATGCATTAAGTCTGTAATATAGTGATGTAGAAATACAAGCAATACACACAATTATAAGAAATCTTCAAGAAAAAATAATTAAAAAGCAAACATAAAAGACTCAAATGGCAAAACATTAATCAAGTGGAACCAAAACAAAGGACAGGGGACCTCACCACCAATTCCAACACAGCAATGGAACCCTAGGGGTCATGCAAAACCTGGGGGAGACAAAAGGCTCAGCTACTATTATATTCAAATGGATGAGAGTTCAACAATTGTCAATAAATTATCTCGAGTCTTTTTAAACTTATGAAAAATAAAAAGTAATTTTTTATTCTCTTTTGCGAAAATCAAAACAAGTATTAAAATTTTAAAAGATAATAAATAATTTAAAGGGAATCTATGTGTCAACGTTTATATATTATAAAAGTTTTAGATGCTTAAGTTTAAAACAAGGTCAAGGTGCATACGGTTTAATAATTGAAGAAAATAAAAAGTAAAAAGGTAAAGTCGCTCCAGGCACATCCTCATATTATTTGAGAGTATATACTATATAATGTTGAAAGTGCGTTTCAGAATACTGTTTTAATTTTTTGATTTCCACGGTTGCTTAGAAAGCTACTTACAAACGTGAAAATGCCAATAAATTTGAAGAAAACAAAGTAAATCCAGTTAAAGATAGTAGATGCATACCTACATTAATTTAACAATGTATGCATACCATTGAGTTACATTCCATGTAAATTACGTAAGTTACATATTAAAATATTTTCAAAAGTTATTGGATTACGCGTGAGTGTTGACCATATTGCTGAAAAGCATTCTATCTCTTGGTGAATTTTTTAATATTTAAGTTCATTCACTACATAACTTCAGAGCTACTAACAAACGTGAAGATGCCTATAAATTTGAGAAAGAATAACAATGTCAAATGGACAATTCAAAGATAGTAGATATGCAATCCACGTGTAATCACAAATATGAAAAAAAAAAAGTGACACTGCGTCTAACCAACAATAGTGTTTCAAGATACTTATTAGCACTATTTTGTCATTGGTTGGCATGTCAAATGGACAAAAAATAATGAGCCCAACACTAACCCTCTTGAAAGAAATACTCAGTCATAAAAAAACAGATCTAAAATTCATCATATACAGAATAACCACGAAGATGACTATACATATAATCAAGTATGGCTATATTATAGCGAACCCATTTAAGCATGTAAGCATCTATAGGGCAAAGTTTGATAGCACAAGTACATTTATTTACCCAAATCACTAGGTCCTCAAATTCCCACAATAACAAGACCTTCATTTTTCCTCCCGAAGTTCTTGAATGGATTTTACCAGCATATAATACAAGTGATCAAAAGACTGCAATAAACAATATGCGATCAACAAGACATGCAAAAGTCTCTAAAGGACATTACTAAGAACATCGGTAGGGAGAATTAGGATCACAGCAAATATCAGCATCAAAAGAAAATTGCTTCTCGAAATAATTGAAAGAGAACAATGGATCAAATAGAATGCCAGAACATCATGCATTGAGAAAGAGTAAGAATCAATATCATCGTTGATTAAACTAAACAATCGCTATTCTTTTTAAATGAAAAAAAAATCAGCAGCAATCGTGAAAAACAAATACCTCCATAGAGCTAGATTCAACTTCCTCCAAGCTTGACCGAGGAAAGATAATCGAAAAAAGTGTGAAAAGCAACGTGGCATTTGAATGTAACTTCATTTCTTGGCTCGGCCCCTCTATTTAGCTTTCCCATCTCACAATAGATCAATGAGCCATACACAGAACATCAACAAAACTTTTTTATTCCACCAAAGCATTTTGAATCCAATAGACCAAAATGGAGGACAAAGGACTAGAGACCTAAACTTTAGCTTCAATTCCTCAACATGAGTCATCAACAACAGATTTGCAATTTATTATATACAAGACAAACATGAAAACCATGGAAATGACCATACACATAATCTCGCCCAAATCGGCGATGGTATCTCTCGTGGCCATGCTCGTTCGAGCGAGCCCTCACCCAGATTGGCGATAGGAACTCTCACCCAAATCAGCGAAATCCACACTTGCTCGAGTGAGTGCTCACTCAAATTTGTGATGGAGACCCTTTGGGTCACGCTCGCATGGGGACCTTGACCCAAATCAGCGAAATCTACGCTCGCTTAAGCAAGCGCTCACCCAAATTGGCGATGGGGACCCTTGTGGATGCACTTGCCCATATCTGCTGTGGCCTCGTGGCCGTGCTTGCGCGAGCAAGCGCTCGCACAGATCGGCGATGGTGACCCCCGCTCGACGGCCTCAAGGGTGTCCTTTCACAGTCGCGAGGCAAGCAATATGAGTACTCACCTTGAATGAGTAGCAGTTCGTAAAGATCGGCAACGGCAACCGTCGGTGAAGGAGCAACATTTTGCAAAGATGGGCAACAACGACCAGAGAGAGAACACATCTGCAAATGGAACTCTTGTGAGCAAAGAGAGGGGAGTTTTGAGTTTCAGAGTTGTGAGAGAGGGAGAGCACAAGTTTCAATAGTTTGTATTTCTTTTGATTCTTTTCAAATTTTTTTTTTTGTTCTTGGGAACAAGAAACAACTTTTTTTTTATTATTGATTTTGTTCCAAATCTATTCTCAAGAGCAAAAATTTTAACAAATAAATTTCTGTTCCAAATCTACTCTTAGGAACAAAGAACATAAATTTTCACTATTTGGTTGGTTACCAAACATGCCCTTAGTCTTCTCTCTTAGGAATCTAGGTGAAGCATATAGATTTATATTTTTTCGTCAAGTTTTTGTTTTTTGTTTTTTTCATATGTGTCGACTATAATCAAAGATAAGAATCCAAGAAAGAAAAATTAAGCAGAGGTGAATAAATCGTAAAAAGAATTGGTATTTCAGGGCACTTTCTAATTTTTTTCAAGACCCTTTGTTTATCTTCCTTATACTATATTTCTATGTTCTCACGTCGGAACAAAGTCTAACTTATTACAAGTGAAAAAGAGAGTTGAAATATATGAATATTAAAGTATGCATTTATTTATTAGCTTAAGTTTTTAGAACAACTTGACAATAATCTCACAAAATTTTTAGAGTGCATTAACAAATTAAATGATTTCCTGTCAAAGTCAATTCTCAAATTTAAGAATTAAGAACTGTCACGACCCCAATCTCAACACCCGTCTCGAGATCGTGGCCGTCAAAGATTATTTTCGTTGTGATAGCCCAAGCTTGTCGCCATTTCGTTTATTTTGTCTTGTTAATAATCACATGCAAAAACGTATACAATAAACTCCCAAACAAAATAATGACTGGAAATTAGAGAAAGTACAACAAGCAAAACACACTTTATTATTATTCATTACATCAACATATTTTACAAGCCCCTTTCTATGGGGCGTTCCATTTTATATTTATTACATATTTCTTTTTCAAAAGGCTAGGAAAATCCTATCTCCTTTAACGTGGTCTCAACTCTAAGAAGGGGAGACTTCTATACCTACACACCTAATACAATAAAGGAGTGAGTTTGAGGAAAATTCAGTAAATAAAACTTTTAATTATCTACTAAATGGACATCTCATCATCAAATCTAGGAGGTATGACACTTGCGAATGGCGAATCAATAGCAAATTCATTGCTATACTGCACACATATGTCCACTCTAGCACACTTTCAATGTATACTTACCTTCAGTTTATTAATAAATACATATAACATATATATACACATACCGGTACAGATAAAAGGTTTTATCATCATGCCAGCTCAACCAAGGTATCCTAGAGCTAGCTTTACCGAGGCATTCAAGCTCAATTCAAGCATATTGGCTCAATTGGGACATCTCTTCCAATGAACAAGACATTGTTGCTAATGCTATGTGACAATAGTCTTTTTCTTTCCTTTAGTGATCACACATCACATAAACCGGTTTTTTATCTTTTCTCTTAGCCAATTTACATACATACACTAGAAAATTCACATGTGACTCCTCGCATCAAATTACAAAAACACATAAGAATGTTCACACATGAAGCCATTTATTTTATAGTCAACTCAAAATAGGCCTGAAGGCATGCACAAGCGCTCTTGAGTTTGGAAAAACCTTTTGTTCTTGAAAAATATTTTGGTCTCAAGAAGAAGTTTATGTCAACACAAATTCAAGGTTCGAAACTCAAATCGTAGGTGTAACACCGACCTACTAGACTTAGCATTGAATCTAGGGGTGAGCATTGGTCCAGGGTCAACCTTGGACCCACCCTAGACCGGCCCAACCTTGCTGGTCCCAGTCTAGTTCTCAAGGCGACTAGATTAGTCATTGGTCCTGAAATTCCGAGACCAACATTATGCGGGTTGGTTATTGGTTTTAGGAGTTTATGATCGGTCCAACCTAGACCAACCATATATATATAATATATATGTATCTAAAATATTATTTATAATTTTTTTAATCAAAAGAGAATAAAAATCAGATGGGCTCAATAGTGTTAACCACTAGACTCACGGCATTGGGCTGACCTCTTCTTCTTTTCCCTTTTCTTTTTCGTATGGGCCTAGCCCATTTTTCCTTTTTTCTTTCTTCTTGGCTCAGCCCGCTCCATTTTCTTCTTCCTCCCTTCTTTCTACCCGCACAGAACATCACCTGCAGAAGAATACTAAAAAACTGAGGTGCAGGTCAGAGGTAGAGGGATCAAAGGTGACAAAAAATCGAGGGCGGGGTTGGGGTTGGCAAGTAGAAGAGAGGGGGAACAAAAGGGAAAGAAAAACGGAAAAGAAAGAGGAGCTTGAGGGGGAGAGTTTTGCGGGGGTTTTCTCGGAAAAACGCAGAGAGGAAAAGTGAGACCTCCTTTGGCTTGACGCAAGGAAAAAAAACAGAGAAGAAGAGGGTGTTGGTCTTCTTCGAGTACCCCTTCCGCACTTGTAACTCTAGCCACACTGCGTCCGACGCTATCTCGATGAGCTACCATTGCCTCACTCCCGACAAGATCCGTTGCCCTCAACACTATCCTTACTGCTTGCCATCCTTGACACTATATCTAGGCCTCTCGAAGACGAGCTGCTCCTGTTCCCTGTCGCTGCTCACTGCTGCCCCAACCAGGACATAATTGGATGCTACTTCGATGACCTGCTGCCGTCCAAACCTTCAATACTAGCCATTGTTCTCGCTTCATCGCGACTCAAGCCGAGTCTTGTATGTGACGAGTTGTTGCTTGTTAATCCAAGTCGAGTTCTTCCCACGAGTCCCGGCTAGTCGTGGCCTACTGCCCTCATGCCATCCCTATCGTGTGACGATTCCTACTTCGTTGCCGTGCCTTTGCTCCTGCGCCTGCAACTGTCTAGCAGAGAGGAAAACAGACAAAAAATGGAGAACATATCTGAGAGTGAGAGTGGGGCTTGAGAGGGTCTTTTGTTGTTGTCGGAGGACCGCCCTTCAGCCGTCGCTTGTCATAGCCTCCGAACGAACCGGGTTGGTTTCTATTCTTTCTACCCGAATACCTTAATCATTTTTATGGTTTCTTGCTTTTAACAAATGTGAAATTTCTATTGTTGTCTTATTTTAAATTTGTTGAATATGTAGTAGTATTTATAGTTTGATTGCACAACGTTGCATTGTCAATTGATATGTAATTTGAAATAGTAAATTTTCATTTTCAGGGAATGCAAAAAATGAAACAAAAAAAATATTAATTGGTCCCGGGTTGACCCTGGAACCGGACTGAACCCATTGGGTCGATCCGGCCCTTGATCCCAAGACCAATAAAGTTGGTCCTCGGTCCTAAAATTTGAGGACCAACACTGTGCGGGTTGATCCCAGGGTTAGGGGTGGCCCGGCCTAACCCGGACCATGATCACTCCTAATCGAATCGATACACATTAATATCATTCAATAGTTAAGAAGTTTTGGTTAGATGTGCGTTTGCCATACATTCAATGCTGACGGCATATCTTTTCGATACTTGACATAAACTCGACTCTCAACAAAAACCTAAAGAAAGGTGGAGTTTCTTTTGGAAAGATAAAAACAAAACTCATTTAACCAGAATCACACACAAGCACAAACAAACAAGACAAGCAAGTTTTCAAACTACGTCCAAGCACGTAACATCACCCTAAACAAAGCTTAATGAATCCACTCACTTGTTTCATGCACTAAGATAACTCATGTAGGGTGTGAATCAAAGCCTGCAGTTTGGACAACTAGGCTCAAGCAATTACCTAGACTCCAAACTTGTCTCGAAACAATACGCCTCAATATTAATTAAGAACAAGAGAGGCCTGGTTTCGTCATGCCTCTACTTCACATCTAAGTCCAACAGAACCTCTATTTCCATTGCTCGGTAATGCATGACTTTTAACGGTGCATAATGAGTAAACCATATAAAATCATACACACATTGACGTATGCATGCACACGGCTATCATTAGTGCAAGCAAGAACACGTTGTCCTAATCCAGAAATAAAGAATCTACTCATGACACCAAAACCATATAAAATATTGGGCACAACACAGGGTTTGTGGCCCTAACCAACATGTCAAGATGTCGACCTATGTTAAGGAAGGCTGTTGCGACCTCACCTCGGGTGCACCACCTAGGGTTTGGCTAATGGATTACTAAGCTTAAACTTAGTTCGGGCTCTCCCAAGTCCATACTAATTCGCGACTTAGGGTTTAAGTTTTTAATACGCAAATGATTCTTACTTGGAGTTGCCACTAATCTATTTTTTTGGTGGGTCGATTAGAAACCCAAGTAAAGTAATGGGAGAATTACTTTACTTCTACGAACTAGAGACTATGGGATCAGGGACTTGATTACATTAGATTTCTCTAACGCCATTTCGGTACATTTTCTCTTTTATTTAAAAAAATGATTTGTAGGCAGTTTTTGTTGATTTTAATTTACTCCCTAACATGCAATGTGATCATGCGAGTGTGCAAACTATTATCTAACACTCAATGAAGCAAAGCAATAAATAAATTGCAAGGAAAAGGAGGAAGTTACTTACCTTAAAGTTACAAAAGCATCTACGATGTTAGCTTAAAAATTACATCAATAATCCTAGATATAATTTCTAATTAGCACGCACTCGTTCAAATATTTTTTAAGGTTTTCACTTATTTAATGAAGCCTAAAACTACGTGTAATGCAAGTAATGACATACGAAATTGTCTAACTATAATAGCATGCAATGTGCAACCTAATATGCAAACTATATGTCACGTGACATTAATTATTTAACTTAATCTAATGTTAGAAAATATTTAATGCAACTACCCTAGTATGTCACGCATTCAAATGATCCTAAACATGCAATGACTAGATGACGCATGGGAGATGACCTAATTCTAAGTGACATGAGCATGTCAATTTTTATGTTTTCTTTTTTATAACTAATGAAATTTCCTAAGCTTCTACGTCATATGCAATGTAGACTATAAGACTAGTCCGACATGAAACATTAATCTACCCTATTATGCAAAAGATTTTTTTATGCATTTTTTGTAAGTTTATTAAAAAAATCAACATATAATGCAACCGATCATGTAAAGCACGCAATTTAGCCCCGACCCAAAATAGAAAATCAAAACAATCAAAAACCTGATCCGACCCGACGTCTCGCGGCTCAATATTTTTTTTATTGAGATTTTTTTAGCACGACACAACAACCTCACTCAATCGTAATATGCCAAACATCTTAAGGAAATCACATGAGCAGTAAGTGCAATGCTAATTAGGCAATTTTATATTCAGATAAGCGAACGGATTAGGAAATTACCTTGATGTCTCAGGCAAAAGCGAGAGCTTTAGATAACTTCCAAAAGGGGACCGGCGCCAAGGGACTCACGAATGGTGGCGGGGTTGTGAGGTGGGAGAGAATCGCCGACGTGGGATTTGGACTTGCGGATTAAACCCAATGATGGAGAGTTGACAGACGAGTTCTTGATTTGCAGATGTCACGTTGCTTAATGCAACTAAATCTCCAATTTCCATCTTCCCTTTTGTTGTCTTTTATTGAGGAGTTCTCTACTTCAGTCTTAGATCACGTGGCCATTGGTTTCTTTGACTTTGACCTTGGCTATCGGGTTGTGATAACAGGACAAAATCCACCTCTTGGACTCACGGCCAAGGATGAACCGGCGCAATTGGGATGCTGGACATGTTTGTCGAAATCGCAGGATTTTGCTTAGAAACTTACCGACTCGGCGAAAGCTGACTGCAAAGCTCCCAAGCGTTAGATTGGCCTTTGGTAACCTAGAGAACAGAGTCCACCGAGTTGATGTCGTGGGGTGGCAACACGTGCGACGAGGGACAACAGTTCAGGGTGTTTCGGCGAGACCAAAACAGCAGTGTTATCGGGAGGGATGGCCCGCTTTGAGACTCGAGCTGCGTGCAGCAAGGTCTCAGCCAAGGCTAGGCCGAGATCTCTTCCCTCTCCATCTATTCCTTACGTGTATCTCTCCGTTGTGGCCATCTCTCTACTCTCTCTTTTTGTGTTTTTTTTTTGGTCTCTTCAGTGTGTGTGGCTTATAGGTGAGAATACTATGTTATTTAAGGAAAGATGATAAATCTGCACATTGCCTATTTAGCTCTTGTATCCCACGTGCAATATTTTTCCAATATTTCATCTGACGCTTTCCTTGAATATTGAAAGAATAATGAGAATATTCTCGGAAACATTCTCATATTCTCGGGAATATTCTCATATTCCAACTCGCCACCTCTTAATGGAAATATTTCATCCGACACCTTCCCCGAATACTGAAAGAATAATGTGAATATTCTCAGAAACATTCTCATATTCCTGGGAATATTCTTATATTCCAACTCGTCACCTCTTAATGGGCCTAGCCAAATTCTTTTTCACCGTGTGATTAGTCCAACTTGTTAAATTAAAGCTTAGAACCATTGATTGAAGCCCATCTTCCACCTGTCCATTGCAAATGCAATAATAATAAATGCTCCTAAAACTATATGCTATGCAATTTAATCCTAATATTTTTTGTTTAGGGGTTAAAATTAATTTGTGCATTAAATTATGAATGACCAATCAAAATTTAGGTGTCAACAAAGGCTTTGGATCAGTACGCTGCAATACTAACCAGCTAAGCGAGGTTCATTCAAATATGTCTCAACATCGATCCCAACTAAGCGAGACTCATCCTTCACTCGGAGCATGAACATACTTATGAATATCAACACATGAATGAATCATACAAAATTAACCCTCATGACTACATACAGTGAGTGCACAACTAAACTCAATGACTTAGGCTATCGCCATAACCAAGAGTTAGAAATTCTATTTACCTAATATGCTTAGAAATGGTTTTGCCAAGAGAGGGATCTACGATGAGGTGGCAGGCGTAAGCAAGACTGAGCAAGGGAGGGCGCGATCGAGAGAGAGCACGGGCGGAGAGAGTGGGTAGCCAAGAGAGGAGAGAGGGTGACAATGAGAGAGTGAGGGAGTGGGAGAGAGGAGGTAAGTGAAAAAATAAGAGGAGGATGCCTCTATTTATAGGCCATCCTTCTTCCTTTACCAACTTACTCTCCAAGCAACTTACTTTCCAAGTTTTTCTCCAAATTCACTTACAATCTACCAAGACAACTTTACTGACAAGCTACTAAGGCAACTTCACTTACAAGCTATCAAGACTACTTTACTTATAAGTTACCAGGACAACTTCATTTTCAAGCAACCGAGACAAATTCATTTACAAGTTACTAAGACTATGTTACTTATAAGTTACCAAGACAACTTCATTTACAAACTACAAAAACTCCTTCACTTACAAATTACCTAGGCTTGCTCTCCAAGCTAAACCAATATGTAGAATCTTCTATTTTATTCTTTTCCAAAGAATATAGCAAACATGAGAAATATACTATTGGAAGCGCCGACTGAGTCAGGTGAGAGTTTCTCATGTTCATGCATGATTAATTGTCCAATTCGAACCGAAGTTTGTAGCCGAATCACCATCGTGACCAAAACTTGCCTCTCATAGCTAAGTTAATGGCCTCATGGTTTGCCCTATGATCGGCACTGACCTAACTTACCAAATCGTAATTGGCCTCAGGCCTATCATAGGTCCGGGCTCAAGGCTTGGCATGTGACTAAGCTAGCCATTAAGCATGACCTAGTTGATTTAGCCTAGACTAAGCACGATGCTTGGCACGGGCCTGTCCTGTCTTAGAACAGTTGACTCTTGACTCTTTTGTGATCCATCATGTGCATTCCCTTATCAATCCTCGGTTGTCATGTGATTATGTATGATTAGTTGATCTGCGACCAACGCACAGTTGAATGAGATCGATTTATGACTGTCTGCGATCGGTGCATGACCAAGCAGAATTACCCGCAATTGGAACGTGATTGAGTGGAGTCGATCCATGATCGTCTCTTGATCCGTGATTGTGTGTGATCATCCCACGATCAAACCTTATGGTCGAGTGATTGACCTAGGTTATGACATGAGCACAATGCCTCAATTTATGGCACAAGATAAGATACGATACGATGCCTTTAGTCATAGGCATAGGACAATGCATGATATCTCGTCTAAGACCAATCCTTGGTCCATCAATCCATGGCCATTTCCTAGAGGCTAAAATTGAGAATGTTACAAGAACCAAATCGGTTGGTTTTTGAGTCAACTTGAGAACCCTGCTAACTCTTAAGTAATGTATCGAATCCTTTTTTTTTTTTTGAAAGAAATTACATTTTTCAAAATTTGCAATTTAGTCATTTCATCTTCCATCTCATTACTACTTACCAAGCTTTTGAATTATTTAATATGATCCCTAAACTTTAGTTCAATGTGCAATGTCGTTCTTGAAATTTTAATTTATTCAATATAATCCCTAAACTTTTATTACATGTTCAATTTATTCTCTAATCCATATAAAAATATTCAATACTATCTTAGATTAAATATGTACTAAAAATATATCGATCATATATAAAATTTTGAGTTAAAGTTTAAAAATCATACTGAATAAATTAAAAATTTAAGGACCACTTTGCATATAAGGTCAAAATTCAAGATACATTCACTTTATTCATTGCATTTAATCATTTAAATATAAATATGAAAATCTCATAAGTAACGCACTCCATCGATAATCATAGACAGCACCTGTTTATTTTCGGGTCATTACATTTCTTCTCATGGAAATTAAGTATAAAGAAAAACATTTATTAGAACCAGTCTATAAAAAACATTATTAGAATCTGGATATATATATATATATATATATATATATATATATATATTAGGCTTATTCTGTAATCCATTGAGAAAGTGAAAAGACCTGTAACATTTTCCTCGTCTTGACATCAGCTCCGCCTCCCTCTCTCTCCTCTCGAAGTCTCCTTCGTCTCCCTCTTTCCTCCTCTCGCTCACACGGCGGCGCCGTCGCACCCTCGAGCGGCCGCAAGCCGCCGTCATAGCCGGACCTCTCTCGATCTCCGACTTCCGCCGCGCCCGCGCCCGCGTAACCCCAGCCGTCGCGCCTCGCCGGCTTGATAGGCCGTCCAAACCGGGGTGAGTCTCGTTTCCCCCTTTGTTGTTTGTGCGCTTGTCTGATCGCCGGGAGCGGTGCCCCGCCCGGGGCGATCGGAACCGCCGGTGCCCCGTTCCTGCCCGAGGCACATGGCGGTGGCGGAGCAGGTTTTCTGCGCAATCGCGATCCCAATCCATGTCCCGTTCTGTTAACCCTAATTGAATGGACTAACTATGTCATGTTTTAGTAGTTGCCCCCTCCCTCTGCATTGTGTCGCTATTTTCCATACGCTTCTTCTGAATATAGCACTCGTCTTTTGTGTGTTTTTCACTGTGAGTACTGCCTCCTCTCTGACACTCGGATCATGTTCACTTAATTTTACCTGATAGCCTTCTCTGTCAAGACTCTGTATGCGTGTTAGGTGCACTTGAAGATGGGTGTTTCTCGATATGTGGAAAGGATTTGAATTTTTTTGAGGATTCCAGTTGTGAAAAGGGAGGCCAAGGCCATTGGATTAATTCATTCTTGGTTCGTCGGGGCATAACCGTGAATGTTTGTGCATCTATTACAGGGGAAGCTTTCCCAATATTCTGCGCCTGAAACTTCTGAAAGATCACCGAGAACCTTGCAGGGATCAGGCATCTGGGTATTGCATGCGAGAAATGGATCCTAATCGCTACGGTCATCAGCCAGGATGGGAGAATAACAGCGTAATTGTGGTTTCCTCCTTAATAAACACCTATATGGGATGATTTCACAAGAAAATTCTAGGGCTCATGTGATTGTCCACATTTTTGGGCCTTAAAGAAAAATGATAATGGAGTGGACCTGCGTGGAAATGAAGTGGAGTTTGCCTAACCTCATTACGTGTTGATTATTTGTTGCTGACTAGCTTATTCTCTTCAATCCACAGGCTTTGGAGGGTTATAGTTCCACCCATGAGCCTAATTTTAGGTTAGTACTGACCAACTGTCTTGGCTCATTGGTAAAGCATTATTGATTTCTGAAATTAGTGGTACCTGGATCTTTTTCACCTCTGTAGGTCAAGTACTTTGCACACATGCTCCACCTTTTCTCTTGCAGTACTTTGAGTTTTATAGATATTTCCTTTCTTAGTCAAATTACATTTTGCTACCTTCATCCCATCACTTCATTTTCTTGCAGGGTTGGTTCGTATGATGAGAGAAGGTTTTTAGATGACAGATATGCGTACCCTTTGGAAAGGGATGCTTATCCACCTCCACCTTCGGCTGGTGGGTTTTGGGCCCAATCAAGGAGGAGGAATTATGAAGATGAATATCCACTTGAAAGAGAGTCTAGGCGACATGAGAAGCCATATGTTGATGCATACAATGACATGGATACATTTCGTGATCGCGATTCATCATTTCAAGATTATGACAAGTTGCGAGATGGCTATCAGGGAATCGACAATTTTCGTGATCGTGATCTTGATCGGCCTGCTAGGTTTGGGGGACGGGACCGTGATGACTATCCATATGATGACTATGGCCATAGGCCACGTACTTCACAGCATAGGGAGGATAGCCGTGAAAAAGATTATGGCCATGGACGACATAGTTATGACTCTGATTATGACAGAAGCAATAGGAGAGATGTGAACTTTAGGAGGCGTGATTACCGTGACCGTGAACATGACAAAAGAAGTTCAAATCGGGAAAGGGATCACAGTCCATATGGAAGATATGAACCATCTCGGTCTCGTTCGCGATCCCGATCGCCATCTCGATCTAGGTCCCATGGACGTGATGATCATGTAAAGTCTAGGTCTCCCAGAAGTAGAAGCCGTGGTCGCAGTCATCGTGAGGACAGCTATGATGATGATCGATATGATAGGGCTGAGAGACGGAGGGACCGTGAGGACAGGCGCCAACGTGAACATTACGGTGTGGTATGTGAATTGTGTATTTCCCTTCTTTTTTTGCTTGTTCTTCTTTCAGTGGTGGATTGGGACTTACATGATGACTCTGTCTTTCCTAGGCCCCATCTGCTACTGTTGTGGTGAAGGGTCTCTCGCAGAAGACAACTGAGGAGGATCTATATCAGATCCTTGTATTGCCCGTCTTAACCCTTGCTGATTTCTCCTCGGTTCTTACACCATTCAATTTGCTAATTCCAAATTTATCAATTCTGAAATCAGGCCGAGTGGGGACCTCTTCGCCATGTACGTGTGATTAAAGATCGAAATTCTGGCCAGTCACGCGGGTTTGCTTTTATCGATTTCCCTTCTGTGGTATGTGTCCTTGCCATGTATGATCCCTGGATTTATGATTTAAAGCAAATGGATGCAGGCATCTAGAAATAACTTTTGCATTGTTGTTTTGCGTGGTCCTTAATCTAGTCTTAAGCCTTTATTCTGTTCCTCCTTTGGAATTTGGATCCCTTCCCCACTCTTAGTGGTTAAGTTATGAAAAGTGGATGCTGCTGATGCCAATTATTTTTGTGTATAGGCAGCAGCAGAAGCAATGATGGAGAAAGTTGGGGATGATGGCCTTGTTGTTGATGGCAGGAAACTTTTTTTTGAGTACAGGTATACCGTTATATGTGGAGATTCATTAGATTAGTGTTTTTCCTTTGTAGACACAGTACTGGTTCTATCGAATAAGTTTTGGTTCTTATTGTTTTATATAGCACTTCAAAGAAATAGAGCACATTCTAAAGCGTAAAATAATTATTCAGAATCATCACTGCTGCCGAGTCCGACTTTATCTGACAGATAATTAGAATTGCAACCTGTATTACTTTGCAACTATATTTCTTTGTATTGGTGAGTTTAGTTACAGGCAGTTTCAAATGTCTTGCTGCAGTAGTAAGCCAACTGGAGTGTCAGGAGGCTTTGGTCAAGAGAGTACTGTCAAATCTGGCCATGGTAGCTATAGGAGTATCATGGTGCCTTCTGATTGGATGTGCACAATTTGTGGTTGTGTTAATTTTGCAAGGCGAACATCTTGCTTCCAGGTTTGTGTCTTCCTGTGATGCTCTGTAGTGATCCTTGTATTGTGACAGGTTAATTTAATTTACTTTTTTTCTCTCAGTTTCAATGGATGGATGCCATCCTAGTCTCTAGTTTACTGTTTCAATGTGGATGTGGGATGGTGCCTACTCTTGTTTACGCTTTTTGGATCATTGAAAATAATTTATTGATAAAAGATATGATCATAGTACAATCAGTAGATGATGTCTACTGTGTAG
This sequence comes from Angophora floribunda, assembly GCA_014182895.1. NCBI lineage: Eukaryota > Viridiplantae > Streptophyta > Magnoliopsida > Myrtales > Myrtaceae > Angophora > Angophora floribunda. The sequence goes on from CM024714.1 coordinate 14,906,002, forward strand.
TGAAGTATTGTGGAACAGTAGGTGATCAGTGATTTTTCTCCTTAATTCAGATTTGTGCTAGTGACATCAACTCTATATTGTTTTCTGTTTATATTCAGTTTTCAGTGTCATATTTATTTGGTCAAATACTACAAAAACCCCCAAACTATACCCACTTTGACACAAACACCCCAAACTTTTTTTTTTTGTCAACAAAAACTCTAAACTTGCCCACTATGACACAAATACCCTCAATTTTTTTCTGTGTCGCAAAAAAACCCAAACTTATACATGTGTGACATATATATCCTCTATTTCAGTTCCATTCAGGGTATATTTGTCACACTAACATAAGTTTGAGGGTTTTTATGACCCGAAAAAGTCTGGAATATTTGTGTTACAGTGGGCATAGTTTGGAATTTGGGGTTTTTTGTGGTATTGACCCCATTTATTTTTGCACCAGTAAGTGTGCCTCCAGGTCAATGCCTTTCTTTTCTGGTTTGGTCACAGCCTGTGTTTAAAAATATAGATGGAATGAAAAATATTATTGCTTTCTGGTTTGTGTATTGTCACTTATGCTAAATCTGCTCATTTCTTTTCTGGGACGTCAGTGTAATGAGCCACGAACAGATGATGCTCCGCCAGCAGATATGATATCAAGTCAATCAACATTAGGGAAGAAGGGACTGGAGGCAGGTATGTCCATGTTACCTGATTGATATGCTGTATGCCTTGACATGTTTATGGGTGTGCTAAGTCAGTTGAGTGAGCAGGGCCAACACATGTTTTGGTGGTGCGCGGATTGGATGAAAATGCTGATGAAGAAATGATTCGATATGAATTTTCTAAACATGCACCAATTAAAGTAATATTTTCTCTTACCTTTTTTTCCCTGTTATCCTTTTTTTGGGCCTTTACGGAAGATGACTTCTATTTGCTCTGTTTTTACTTGTCTAGAATAAGCCAATATTATTTTTGCAGGATCTTCGTCTTGTCAGAGACAAATTTACTCACGTTTCAAGGGGATTTGCATTTGTACACTTTTACTCGGTATGTTTATCTTGATACATTTCTCCATTTTATTTCCTGTCAACATTGTCTTGCTTCCATATGTTGTGTTCGTGTCTTCTTTTTTCGAAAAATAACCTGATCTCAAGTCCATAAGGAATTAAAGTCAGGGTATAGGGCTGCTGAGTTGTTAATGGTAAACCTTTTTTAAGTGACTCCAATATTCAACTGCTTATACTGTCAAAATTAGCGCATGGCTGTCTTTGGAAACTTGTATTACTTTAAAGCTTAAGGAGGAACACATTAGTTGAGTTTTATTGTTTTTCCAGTTTATGCGCTTAATCTGGCCTATGCATGAAAATGAGCCAACAAATCATTGATAGGTAGGAATATGTTTGATCTGGTTCTCACTAGATACCAGGAGTGGCGACTCAAGAGGAACGTGTTTGTACAAAAAAGATCATTCTCTGTTCGTAGTTTTTCTAGTCAACAATGATTTGCTTCATCTTACCTCCTCCAAGTCATTCTCTCCATGCAATTCTCGAAAAATTGCAAACAGAGCATACTATGCAGTTTTGTGTCTAATAGTCGGTATGCACTTATCTGTTACCTCTGGCTTATGGTTGTGACTTTCCCCTAAAAAATTGAAATGAAAATCTAATCTAAGTGTGGAGAGCTATGAATAAAATTAAAGCTTTCAAGTATTTTAGGTTAAAGAAAAGTCAAATGTGAGTTCTGCAAAAATTGCAAATTGTCAAAAAGTTAAAAGAAAAGAGACTATATCCATAGTAATGGCATCCGACACTAGGAGTAACGTTTTTTTCCACTCTCATAGCGAGCTTAAGCTTATTTATATGGAAATAGGTAACATTATGAACTGTAATCTTCATTAAAAAATAAAGGTTCCTGCATTCAGGCCGTGTTTTCCTACTGTTACGGTCCAAGTTTGATCACTTGCTCAACCAGGCTGAGTGTGCTATCCTCTTACTCAAATTTTGTGGCCCTATTCCATCCCACTGCTTAAGGCTTAGTTAATCAGAGTGTGTAATGGGCTGTGGTTTTCTAGTAGAGAAAGAGAAAGGAAAAAAGGGAAGGGGGGGAGGGGGGCAATGACACGTTGTTGCATGTCTTATTTAAGTGGCAGGCTAACATCATGCTTTTAACCACTCATTTTCAATCACAAACTTGTGCTTCGAATTTTTCAATCTGATTAATCCAATGTATTTCAAATTTATGTATGAGGGAGGGAGGGACGAAGGGGCTCAATTTGATAACATTGGTGTATTTTACATCTGCTCTTTTATGCTGTGGTGAAGTAATTTTGCATTGTCGGCTACCATTGTTTACTTGTATGAAAATTCATGATTCACTTTCACCTTATTAAATATCTAGCTTGACATTGCTTTTTCAGAACTTAATAGACGTTGCATTAATGGATTTATCCAACTAATAATATATTCAGCTTTAACCTTCCTTGTTTTTCTTCATTCTGCTGCCTATGACCATGTGATGTGAAAAATCTAGTTCAATGGTTTGTCAATACTTGAATCTACTTTTTCTTCATTATGTGAAAGCTGGTGACTTGATGGTTGTTTCATCTGAAGCCATGTGTTTTTGCCTTTTATAGGTTGAGGATGCAACTAAAGCTCTTGAAGCTACCAATGGGACAACACTTGAGAAGAATGGGCAGATACTCAGAGTAGCATATGCAAAAAGTGTTCTTGGTCCAGGATCAGGGCCATCAGCGTCATCTCAGTCGAGCAGCCTAGCTGCAGCTGCAATTGAGGCAGCAACATTTGCTCAGCAAGTAATCTGTTTCTTTTTGTCTTTTCTTTTCCCTTTTTTTCTTGCTCTATAATTTTTTGGGTAATGCTCTTTTTATGATGTTATTGGTCAATCGACCAGTTGACTTGTTTTCTGTATCCATGCATGGAAATTTTTCATTTGCATGCGAAGTTTAAATAGCAGTGGGACATTAATCTGATTGCTTCACTCTGTCATTGAAGTATGATGCTGTTGGATGGGCCCCAAAGGAATATAACCCGGAAGACAAACAATCTACTGGTGGACAGGAACATGGGAGTGGAGAAATCTCTGCAAAAAAAGATGGTTCAGCTCCACAATCTGGCTTTGTATGGGATGAAGCATCTGGTTACTATTACGATGCTGCGTCTGGGTTCTACTATGATGGAACTTCAGGTTTTGTGTTTGTTCCCTTTGTCACCTGATTCTCTGATAAATCCAAATTTCTTCTCACTCTTGGGCCTGCTATCCAACAGGAAGTGGATGTGCTTCTTGCATAGGGAATTACATAGTTGTTAAACAAGTAGTTGCTCTCTCTTTTGTGGACTTCCTGATGCGCTGTTGGTTTTTGACAATTCCAACAGGAAGTGGATCTGCTTCTTGCATAGGGAATTACATAGTTGTTAAACAAGTAGTTGCTCTCTCTTTTGTGGACTTCCTGATGTGCTGTTGGTTTTTGACAATTTCATGATCTCTGTGGTATCATGGCTTTAGTTCTTTCATTGCAGAGAAGCTTTTGTTTTCTATGTGTGGATGAGAAAATGTTTTCAAGTTTATATGTTTTTGTCCCCCAGAAATTCTTTTCCTTTTCATAGTTCTTTTTTCTAAGGAGTTTGTGGAGCAGATTACTTTGAAGTTATATGATTTACTTGAGCTTGGCATCCAATATAGCATGCAGTACAGATTTCCCCCATCTTCATTGTTCAGTGCTTACTGCTTAGCTATCTTTCTTATCGGCACAGGTTATTGTGTTTGTATCTAACCCTTTGTCTTGACCGCAATGTGAGGATCTTTATTGGATCCTACTGCAGGCAAAATATCCGGAGTTATCCAAGAAGATGATAGGTTTTCTAGTCAAAGTCATGGTACCTTTTAGATGAATATATCTAATAGCTAGCCATTGATAGTATTGATTTTTGGTGTTGTCAGAGGAGTTACATAAAGTGCATATGATGCATCACTTCTTACTGTGGGTTGTTACCTTGTTTCATAAGAACCTTAGGCTTCTAATAAGGATCATGACAGTATTTTTCATAGTCAACCGCTCTATCTTTTCGGTGGAAGAAAAAGAGAAGGAAGGATATTTTTTTTCTTTAGGTGGAATGGACGAGTTCTTGATTCCATTTGGTTGGGTGGATCTGCAGGTCTTTATTATGATGGTAATAATGGCATCTGGTATTCGTTTGATCACCAAACTCAGCAATATACTCCTTGCACTGATCAAAATGCCAGCTCCTCATCTAATAAGCAATCTGAGCCAACTAAAGGATCAGATAGTTCCAGTAATAGGAAGGTTGTGATCTCTGCGCCAGCTGCAACAATAAGCTCAGCTGAGAAGGCTGCTTCGCTACCAGATGCAGTCCAGGCTGCTGCAGCAGCTGCAATAGCTGCAGAGAAGAAAGAGAAGGAGAAGCTGAAGGAGATCAAACTTGCATCCAAAAGTAGTATCATGGCCAGCAAAAAGAAGATGAGCAATGTGTTGACAATGTGGAAACAGAGGAGTCATGAAGGACAAGCTACCCGAGTGGCCCTGGATGACAACCTTCTGTCTGCTTCTGCTGATGACAAATCATTTGGCATTGGACAATCCATCAAGGGGAAGGTTAAACCTGACTTGAATACCATAAGGAATGGTACCGCATCAAATGCAGGAGTTAGCACTGCTACACCTGCGGTCCAGAATGTTAATTCGGAGTCTCAGGGGAAACCATGGCCTGTTAGTAATAGCTCAGGCGGGGCTTTGATGGGTGTTATTAGGGGCTCCGGAAGAGGTTTATTGAAAATCAGATGTTTTTTCAGGGTCATTTGGTGGAGTTTCAATGTCTTCAACTTTTGCTTCTGCTGCAGGTTCATCTTCTTTGACAAATACCGATGCATCAACTGGTATCACTCCATTCAAAACAGATGCATCTGCTTTGGGTTCTTATACACCATCTTCGGCTGCTGGAAGTGGCAAGAGGAGATTCTCTGAAATGCCTTTGAGTTCTGCTTCTGTTAACAAGGAACAGTCTCAGTCAAGCTACAGGGATCGAGCTGCTGAGAGGAGGAGCTTATATGGTTCTTCTGTTGGAGATGATACGTTGGACCATGACACCATGGATTTGAGTAAGCTCACATAACTTGTCATTGGTGTTAATCCCTTCCTGCCATCCTTCCTTCCCTTCTCCTCCTCCACTTCCTTTTCCCCTTTTCCCCTTTTCTTCTTATTCTGGTCTTGTTTCATCAGTGCAGTAGTGAGAATTTTAATGTTCATATGTGCACTATCCTTTTACCCCTTCCAAAGAATGAAACCTAGGCTTGGTTAATCCATTGCTTGCATGTAATGTCGATAATGTATTGACTTGTGAGAAATTCTGCCCCATCGTTTCTTCATCTGTTGGAGATCGAGATTCGGCCTTCAAAAAGAGTTCTTTGGATTCAATGCCATTTCCCCCTGGAGTAGGGGGCTCACGTGGGGCTGGAGATGCAAGTGTCCCTGCTCAGAGCTTTGAGGTGATTACAGCAGAAAAAGCAATTGATGAGAGCAATGTAGGGAACCGGATGCTCCGGAGCATGGGCTGGCATGAAGGCTTGGTACTGTTTCCCACTTTTATGTTTTTTAGCTTTTATGGTGCCACTGGTGAATACTATTGTCATTGCCCCCCACCCCAAGTAACATCTTTGACAACATCAAAGTGGGCATTTTTTTTGGTAGGCTGACATTTTACCCTAGTTTTGTATCAATAAATTAGACCTTTTTACTTAAGGATCCTAATGGCCTTGGTGTTGGATCTTTTTTAGGCAGAAGTGATCCTCCATATGACTTCAAGAGAATTTTATGATCAACAAAATTAATTATTGGCCACCCTAAACTATAGAATGTAGCCTTCATATTTGGATCGAAGAAAGTACAGTCTTTAGGGTGACTAATTTGGAAAAAGATAGCCTTTTCCAGCTGGGGATTTTAGGCTAGTTTACATGCAGACCATTGATTTAACCAGTATGCTTTAAGAATTGGTACCGTGTTTTCTGAAGCCCCTTATTTTACATAGGATGAATTAGCCTGTATGAAAAGTGCTTGATTTTTGGGACCAGTAGGCAATCTGAAATGGGATGCTGCCATGCTTGTTGGTACCTGCCGCTGATGTGTTTAGTGTGTGTTTGTGTCCTCTTGTATATGACATGATGTGCAGGGACTGGGGAAGGATGGCAGTGGTATGATAGAGCCTGTCCAAGCACAAGCAATGGATAGTAGAGCAGGTCTTGGGAGTCAGCAAAAGAAGCTTGATCCTAGCCTAGAGGTGCAAGCTGGGGATAGCTACAAGACTCTCATTCAAAAGAAGGCCCTTGCGAGGTTCCGGGAAATGTCTTAGTCTGAGACATGCCTATAAGCAATAGCTGATCTTAGTTGTTGTCAATGTATTTATTGGAAGCAAGCACATTGGGTCTTGGGTCTTGGATGGTTGGTGTATGGAAAGGTAAGGAGAGCATTAAATTTGCTTGTCATTCCCCTTTGAGAGTTAAATTCCAGAAATATGTTATTTTTTGAGAATTCGTGATCGAAATGCAACTTACAACAATTTAACGCTTTTGTTTGAACCATGTTTCATCAGTTGAATTTTGAACTTTCACCTGTAATTTTTTGGGTAAGTGAATGGCCCGATCAAGCAAGTACTGTGTGTTGGTCTCAGATGGATTGGTGTGTTGGGGGAGAGCATTTCCTTGTGATTTCCCTTTGAGAGTTAAATACTAGAAAGATGTTCTCTTATGAGAATTTGTGATCGTGATGTAATTTAAGATTGTTTTTTGTTGGACCATCTTCTATCATTGGAGTCTTGAAATTTAACCTGTAATTTATTATTGCCTGCCATTATCACTATCGAAGTATTGAGATACATCAGATGGCCACAATGAAGATAGCGCAATCTTGAGTTTTTGTTATTTAGCAGTTTACTTGCAGTTTTCTTTGTACAGCAGTTTTCTCGTGATGAAGATTGTGCAATGTCAGAGTTTCCAATACATCGCAGGTTTAGCTTTCTGGCAATGCAGGTGGCATTCTGCATAGTTCAACCATTTTCCACGGCAAAGATGGTGAAGAAGCAGAATATCATGTGAAAGTAATGAATATTAGAATGTCCGAGGTGGATTTTCTCAATAATGTTCCCTGAAACTAGAGGCGTGCATGATTGGTTTCAGCAGTCAGCTGATATAGAACATCAATATCTTTTCATCAAGACAATCATGTGCCACACGACGTGACATGGCTATGAAGATAGGGACTGAAGCAACCGAAGCCCCCATCTTGAATGTTTCGTTCGACTTATTTGCACGCAGTGTGCAATCATTCACATAGCACGGTTCACGTTTGACGGTATAACATATCAGCAGGGACTGATTAGAGACGATCCATTTAAAAAAGAACTGAATTTAAGAACATTTGCAAGTGACGAGATGAAACGGAAAAACTTTTATCTCAGAAGCGAATCGAGAAAGTGGAGGTTTGAGAGAGATTCCAGTCTCCATCGATTAACGAGGAATTTACTGGGTTTGTATGAACCAACTCCCCAAAATCCAACTGGTTTTCTTGTTTCTCGAGTGGTGTTCTACTTGAATTCGTTCTTATTCATATGCATCAAGAACTAATAGATCAAGGTACTTGAGTGGAATCCGTTCTTCATATGCATCAAGAACTAATAGAGTGGAGAAAACTTGAGAGAGAGAGAGATTTTCCAGTCTTAACTCCCCAAGTCCAATTGGTTTTCCAATTTCGCAAGTGGTGTTCTAGTCAAATTCGTTTTTATTCATATGCATCAAGAACTAACCGATCAAAGTATTTGAGTGGAGACAACTACAGAACGTGAGGGGAAAAACTAAAGGAATGAACAGAGTTGGTAAGAACTCATGAACAACAGGATGCAGATTCTTTCTTCAGAGCTTCTATCCGCTAGAACCATCCCTGGTGGCGCTGAATTCTGCATAGCCTGAACTCTGGGCAACCTCTTAGCTGTTCCCAGCACAAAAGCAATATCAGTTACAGACTGTCCAGGATATCCTGTTGCTACTATTGACCAAGAGAAAATCGCAATATTATATCATGAGATAGCCCCAAAAAAAGAGCTATGATGGAGGCAAGAAAATCACAAGGCAAACCTTTCCCTCTCAATTTCTGCTAGATTTGATTTTGAATTAGCTGGGAGCAAAGATTACAGGTAGTCATTCTAAAGATGTCAGCGTTGATGATAACTCATACTTAAGCAGCTAGAAAAATAAGAAGTTAATGCCAGAAAATAAAGGAGGTATGGCAGAAAGGAAAAATGCAACTGATCTTCGAAAATATGGCTTCTAATAGAATAGACACGGTTTTTTGGGTCTGACTCCTCCAGGGTTGACAAGATGATGCTTATTTATGGGGTTGAACCATATTTCCCCGCTAGATCATTGGGTTAGTCTCTCTATATTATGAGAACGATGGGGAAAAAGAGCTAGAACACATTATTCATTTCTTTAATGCTTCCGTAGAAGAATAGAGGCTTACCTATTTCATAGAACAGTTTGCTCACATTAGTGGCACTCTTAGCAGATGTTTCTATAAACACAAGTCGCCTTTCTTCTGCATATGTGCGCGCTTCCTGCAACACCGTAGGATATTATGAACATGCAGAGGTTTATAGAGCTGCGATGCAGAAACTGAGATGTAGACCAACTGAAAATAATTCCGCAACAAGACCAATTCTGGGTAGAGCACCGATTTCCAAACTGAATAGAAAACATATAAGCCGGAAATTTCTTAAGAGTACATAAAGCTGTCAAAAGACTTTCATCCTCGATGGTAGCAAAAACTAACTCTACCGTAACCAAGACTTCTTGATCTTTGCATGATCAACTTCATTTGAGAAAGAGATTTACAAAACGCCTTTACTTAACTATTAGGAATCAGTAAGATTATGAAACTGCAAAAAACAAATAGGAAAGGATTTATAAGATTCTTACCTTTTGGGAAAAAAATGCTAACAAGACCAGGTTAAGGACCTAACTAATATTTAAAGAGCTAGGTGGTTCTTGAATCCCTTCAAATTAATCAAATTATTAAAAATCTACAAGGCTTATCGAAGTCGCTGGTAACAGCTCGTCATCAGAATAATAAAAACAAACAACGGACCAGCCAAGAAAATGCGCCCCCATTTTCTTGAGGGGGAGGCTACCTACTTCTTTCTTTAAGAAGCTAAATGAGACAGGACCACAAGAATTGCAGAACAATGAACTAAAATGAATGCTCCTGTCAAACTCATCAATACAATTTAAAGAAATATCAGTGTTTACCTCAGCTGCCACTTTTCTTTTATCCTCCAGATCAGTCTTATTTCCAGCAAGTGTTATTATCAAATTGGGATTTCCTGTGATAACTCAAAATTCACAGTAAGCAGCACACTTAAGTCTAAAAAAATCATAAAATATCTCTTATTGAAAATCGTAGCAAATTGCAGAATGACGACGATATCATGACCCAAATCACATTATAAGAATAGGAGTTGAATGATGAGTACTTAAAAAGGAGGTTCTGTGCCGCAGTGCAAAAGGTGAATTGCGATAAGCACATATGTATAAGCTAGAAGTAGCTGCCTGCTCTTCTAAAGGGGAAAGGGAGAGCTCACTCAAAAACAAACAAACAAAATGTAAAGACACAGTAGCTTTTTTCCAGACAGTGGAGAAGGCTGCTTAAAGGGTTGGTTCACAAACATCATAAAAAGAACAAAAAACCAACGGTTGAGTCATTCTTGCAAGGCTTCAACAATCAACATCATAAACTCTCCAACACTCAAGGACTTAATTGCACTTCAAAATCTTTCAAGTCCACATTGTGATCTGATATTCTTGCATCATTTCCAATAGATTCAAGAATAATTAAAAAATTTCAGGAGGCGTTTTTTGCCAAATGATGATATTTTTCATATGCATTTTATAGAGGAATCAATTACCAAAAGACTGAAAAAACATTTGGATAACACAATAAGGTGTTGTGGAATAAGATACAAGCACTGTAAATTGTCTCTTTACAAGGTAAACAAGTTTCATGATAAGCAAGGCACCTTGCTTGTGAAGTTCCTCCACCCACTTCTGAGCCCGTTCAAATGACTCCTACAATCCGCAAGAACATTAGCAAAATGAAATTAAAAGGGACCAAAGCTTTCGCATGTTAGGTCAGTGTATTGCTTGATCTTTCCATAATTACCGTTGCACTCATTCTGTTCTACGGCATTCATTCAACGTTACTTCCACATTTCCTTTTACCATGCTTCTATCCTAAATTTTAAAACTTCTAAGCCATTCCTAACAGAAGAGGTAATTAACCTTCCCAATCGATTGTTCATTCACAAGCACAAAACTTACAAAAGATGAACAGAAGAGAAAGGGAAGATTTCATACGGTGCTAGTGATGTCATAGACAATAATAGCTGCCGCAGCGCCTCTGTAGTACATAGGAGCCAAGCTGTGGTACCTTTCCTGACCTGCAGTATCCCATATCTCAAACTTCACTGATGCATCATTGACACCTACTGTCCGCGAGAAGAATGCTGCTCCTATAGTTGATTCCTACCATCATCAGTAAGTAACGACAGAAATAAAATCACTGAGAACAGGAAGAGCAAACATTTCAGCAGCTCTGCAGCACTGTTGACTTCTCAGAATGGATGGATGGATGCAATGAGAAGAATGAAGGGATGGATGTAATGAGACCCAAGAGATGCCCTGCCCTGGTATCACCCCCTCCCTCTCCAAAACAAAGATCTAGGGTTCTATCACAAGCAGAACAGGTATGAGAAATAGCACCCCAGAGAGGCATCATGGGAAATAGTAAAATGAATGCTCTCAAAACCACTTCAAAACATGCAAAATATTTTCATAACTTTAGCATAAAATGGAGTTAAAGGCTTGTAAAGTTATTACCTTGGAAAAGAACAACTAGCTTGCTCATTTCCAAGCATGCACACTTTCACTGGATAGCTCTCTTTCCACCCTATCACCATTGAAGAAGGAAATTGCTATGTCAAGAATTCTCCACTTATTTAATCTAATGAGCTATCATCCTAAACATGTTTAAGGGTTTTCTTAATCACACTTAAAAAATGCAATCCTCACAGTACATAATTTGGTGGATCTATCTAAAGATGATAAAGTGATCCAAGACTGTTTTTTATAATTTAATTCTTGGGTGCATCCCTCCCTCCCTCCCTCCCGATTCAGTTTCCAATCCTATCTGAACATAGACAAGCATAGTGAAGTTGAAAAGTCTGCAATGAACATATCCCTTCCTCACTCCCCCCCTCCCTTTTCAGTTTCCAATACCGTCCAATCATAGACATGCATAGTGAAGTTGAAAAGTATAAAATGAACATATGGTAGATGCTTACATCTCACTCTATCAACCATGCCAACTTTCATCCCTTTCTCTGATGAAGCTCTGATTTAGATTGGCAAGGGAAATTGCCATAGATTATTCGCTTCGATTACTTTATTGTGCGGACCCTTCTTATATTTATGAAGAAGACTAAGATAAGGAGTCTTATCTCCAAGGATTCCTTCACGAGTCTCTCTCCAAGCATGAACTAAATACTTCTAAGTTCTAAAGAAACCTAACAATATTGCATCCTTGTTTACGTTCTTCAGAAACCCATACCATATTAAAAAAGGAGGCAATCACCACAGTGCGATTGCTAATCTCATTATGTATGACAAGCCATTTTTGCTACATATACATCCTGAATTTGCAACAACAAATGCAAAAAAAAAAAAAACACAAGAAATGGTACAGGTATCAGACAAAACAGTCGGGCTGGATGAATCGCAAGTGGATTACAGCCGCCCAGAGTTGGATCAACCTAATGTTTGGTACACGTAATTTGATCTCTCAAACCTCCTCCCCGCCCCCCCCCCCCAAACATCTCAAGTTTCAGGTTTTCATCATCACCATCGATGCACGGAGAAGCAACAGAACTTGCAGAGAACAACCCACAAAATCATATTGCAAATTCGAACAAGAAGAATGACGAGAAATGGTGGAAGTGCAAAAAAAAAAAAAAGACCTGAAAATCAAAGAACTGGTCCTTGACGAAGCGCAAGACCAGGCTGGATTTGCCGGCACCCATGTCCCCCAGCAAAACCTGAACAACAACAACAACAACAACAAGCCCTCAACGAGATATTCATCGTTTACGCAGAAATCGAGGGGAAACCCAGAAAAGAAGAGACGCTGTTTCGATACTCACGAGTTTCGCATTGATAGTCTTGCTGCTGTTCCCAAGAATCGCCGGTTTGGCAGGCGAATTCGAAGAGAAAGCTTCTCCTCCGGCCATGAAGAATCCAATCAATACCTCTCGCCGGACCCGCCCAAGAGAGAGATAATTTCAGCACGCAACCCCTCCTTCGCTTCTTCCTTCCCAGCACGAGATGGACGTCTACAGCTCGCAAGCCGCTACGCAAGATAGGAGAGAGAGAGAGAGAGGCAAATATTAGGATATGCTGAAATATGTAAAGAACAAGGCTTTCTCTTTTTCAATCGATCGATGTGATCTTGTCAATTGCCGATGCATTACAAGGTTGTAGATTAGTCAACGTCCACCAGCCGCATTTCCCACCGGCAATCATAAAACCGGCAAAATGGGTCGGTCAATATAAATAGGAATTTTTTTGGGGTCAAAATATGAATAGAAACTAAATCGACCCATGCAATTTGTATAATCGCGCATTCTTATTTAATATGAGTTTTAGGTCCGTGCTTGAGTCGACAAGCCCACCTCCTCAATCCATTTGAATTGGACATCAAATTGAATCGACAAGAAAGCTTTTTATTGAGTTGGATTGAAGACACCGAACCATCAAGGGTCATATATGGTTGTGCTTTTTTTTTAGAACCTAAAAGTGGAGTTTTGACTATAAATGAGGGGGGGGATTTTGCAATTAAAGTTTTTCATCACACACTTTATTACTATTTTTTCTTATCTGCCCTAATGCATCCGCACGAATATAAAATTCAAATTTTCAGGAAAAAAATAAAGAATTTGACCATCAAAGCAACCGTTTTTATTTTGAATCAAGTAATAAATACAAGTTTGACAATAAAAATATAGCTTGCTATTCACTCACATCTTCTTTTAAAGAGCTCTTTAGGACTTTCCTTATAACCAAACAAGTTATAAATCGAAGCGAAATATTATATTCGACCTTTGTTATCGTTTTAATTACATATTTATACCATTCTAAAAGTAGTTCTATCTTCGATGTCATTTTTAATTACATATTCTATATCTTATTCCTAAGTTTTGATGTTGATTTTCCTAAGTATGCCAAATTAACAAGAAATCATGTTGCTTGTGTCAGGATATTTTTTGAGACACTCGTAAAATATATTTATCTTTTACATTATAAAGTTGTTCATATTCATTCTAATGCTTGATTTAAACACATTCACGCAATACTAAAAAAGATTTTGTTGAAATTTGATTTGCCTCCGGGCTAATAGTTGGATCATATGCCATTTCGATACCATCATCCGTTGTATTTTAATGGGGTATTATTCTATTCACTTAATAACATGCAATTGGAATTTGTTTAAATGATTAATGAACTATTTTAGCTACAGATTATTAAATTGGTTTCAAGACAAGGTCGGGTTTTTTTTAATGTTAAATTTAGTAAACCATTATTCTACATGCATTTTATAAACTATAATCTTTGTTTGCTTGCAGGAGTGAAGTGAAAGTTGGGAATGGGCCGGGAGAGTGCAAGAGTGCGAACTGATTTTGTTGCCTGTATGATTCATGATTGATAGATTTTTTATATTTTTTAATGGAAGTAATGCTTAATTCAGATTTAGGAATTAATATTAGGTGATTCTAGAAAACATAGAATAATTAGAAAAAATAGAATAACTTATATAATTCAAACTAAGTTTAATAGTTAATATGATAACTCATCCTATACTTGTCGTCTTTGGAGTTTCACGAAAAAAATTAATTCAAATTTATGGTTCAATTAGGCGTACGTTCTATCAACTAAAGTGAGGCTTTCTTTCTTCATTTTCCCTTGATTAAGATTCAAGAGTTTGTATAAAGAGTTTTCTGAAATTGGATTTGCCAACACCTATGTCTCCTTAGATTATGGGACTTGAAATTAGCTCCAAATTATTGAAATAGAGCTGAACCTTCATTTTTAGATACCTTTGTAGGGTGAACTTCCCCAACAACACTGTCCATGTAGACTTGTAGATTTTAACAAATTCCAATCTATTCACTGGCTATACTTAGGTCCTTCGAATTGGTCCACCCAAGTATCTTGTCATCCCAAATCCCTTACTCTAGCGCTATCTACCCAGTTACTTGTTCTCCATTTGTAGAATAAGAAAGCTTTCCAATAACATAGCATAAACATATGAAGTTGTGTGTAGAGGTTATTTGGTTTGTACACTTAAATATACGTATTAATTCACAGAGGATGTTTTCTTATCCTCAAAGTACACAACGAGTTTCCACAATCGTGTTGACTTGATATTAATGGTTTTGAACTAAACCAAACCGAAGTTATTAGTTTGGTTCAAGTTGTGATTTAATTGGATTGATTTGACTTTTGGCTTGAGATTTTTTCTAATAAATAAATCCGGTTTAGTTATCTATAGTGCCTATTTTTGCATGGATAGAATTTTACAGAAGAAAATGAACAAGTTTAATCTTGGTTTTGCATTTACTTCAACAATGAACTGTTTCTCCTATGACTATATTCACTATTAAAGTGATTAAAGTGCTTTCCAAACTTTTTAGACCAAAAAAAAAATGCTTTCCAAATTTAACTCATGACCTTCATACAAGTGGCCACTCACTTGCCATCCAAACTTCAAGAACTTTGATGCGTCGCCTTCCGTCTAAAATTGGATTAGATCAAAGTGATCGTATACTGCGAAAATGTCTCTAATCTATTCATGTAGCTTGGTGGCACTTCCATGTCTTGCCCTCATCTCAGCGGCATCGTGGCTTTGATAGAGCGTTCATCTGGACTGGTCTCCTGCAGCGATCAAATCTATCATCATGACTTCGGCCAAATAGCTGAACATCGCACAAAACCCAATCTGACCTTAGCTGCCTTTTCTTGCCATTGTTTCCTTAGTCTTCTTTTCATTTTTCCTGCCCCAAACCTAAAGCATTAACTGATGTCTTCCTGACTAGGAACTCCTTTTGCTCTTGATGCTGATTGGTATCGACCGCATATTCTACTGATGCATTGAACAAGTACCTACTCATAAAACTACCAACTGTTACTGGATTGAAGTGAACTTGCACTAGAAACTCGATCCTATTTGAGAAACTAAACTGCATTTTCATGTAAAATCCATTGCTCAAAGCTCATGGACAGAGGATGGCATTGACATAACATTTCTGTTGACACCAAAATTTTAATTGATCATTCGTAATTTAATGCACAAAAATTTAGGGATTAAATTTAACCCATAAACAAAAAATATTAGGATTAAATTGCATAACATATAATTTTAGGAGTATTATTATTGCATTTGCATTGGACATGTGGCAGATGGGCTTCAATTGATGGTTTTAAGCTTTAATTTAACAAGTTGGACAAAGCCCACGGTAAAAAAGAATTTGGCTAGGCCCATTAAGGGGTAACGAGTTGGAATATAAGAATATTCCCGGGAATATGAGAATATTCTCGGGAATATGAGAATATTCCTGAGAATATTCGCATTATTCTTTCAATATTCAGGAAAGGTGTCGGATGAAATATTGAAAAAATATTGCACATGGGATACAATAACTAAATAGGCAACGTGCAAATTTATCATCTTTCCTTAAATAACATAGTCCTCTCACCTATAAAAAGGGGGCCACACATTGAAGGGAGACACACACAAAAAACACAAAAAATGGAGAGAAAAGTGAGAGAAGGGGATGCTGAAAAAAAAGAGTGGGGGAAACATCAAGAGAAAAGTAAGAGTGGGGATCTTGGTGCTTAGCAAATATCTTGGATCTGAGTTATTTGCAAGTTTCTTTGGTCTTGCTAAGAATCACCATAATTCTTCACGCCGGAGTCCATCGTTGGTGAACATCCATCATCATCGCTCATCGTAAGCCACCACCATTGTGAAAGTAATGACTTGAATTAGACGAATTCTCATGCTATTTGGGAACTCATCATTGGGACCTTGGCATCATTTCTTGTTAGTCGCATTCTCCAGGATAATTCTCTTCTGAATCAGGTAGTTTTCTTTAATCAAAATTAATTTGGTCGTTTTCTTATTTATTTTTACAATTATTTGGTTCTTATTGCAATTGGTGATTCGTTAGGTATATTTTCGTGTCAAGGGTCATAATAATCAAAAATACTAAGCCGAGAGACATCGAATTAGATTTTTGATTATCGTAACCTTCCATCTTTGATTGTGATGAGTTATATGTTTATATAGTTGTGTTCGTTGTTTGTGGTTTTTATATTAGTAAATTTTACCATTAATAAAAATACAACAAAATTTCACATTGCATCGCATGGTAGTTTGATTGCATGATAGTGTGGTAGCTAGGTTTGCATCTTAGATTTATATAATGTTTTTTTAGATGAAATTTGCTAATAAGATTTAGTTTAGTTTCGGATTTTGATTTTAATAAAATTAAAAAAATTAAAAAAAGAAAAATAAAAAGAAGAAGATGAAAGATCATGCATATGCATATAGCATTGTTACAACATTCATCTTAAATCACATAGCACATACATATTTAGGGTCATGATTACATATATGTTACAATAGCTTTCAATTAACATATGCCAATAGAGTTAGGCCATTTGAATTGCACATCATATGTCATTAGATTAAGAATCATGCATGTTAAATTTAGATTAAAGTCTTACATAATTAATTTTACAAAAAAATCCAAAAAAATTAGATGTCATCCCATTTAGAATTTATGTTTAGGGCATGCATTTTTAGTTATAGCTTGTTTTGCCTTAAGATCGATCATGATTCTTATGTTTATCCTTTTGGACTTGTCGAATGTCATTGATTGTGATATGCATGCCCACTCATTTCCATGTTAGTGGCTTAAGTTAAAATCAACCAAGATTGCTTGCAAAAAAATATTTTTGAAACTTAAAGAGAAAGGGTACCAAAAGGGCGCTAGTTTAACTTAGCGTAACCATGTCCCCGAATCAATTGAATCTTTAGTTCGTAGAAGTAAAGTATTCTCCCATACTTTACTTGGGTTTCTAATCAACCCCAATTGATTAGTGGTGGCTCCTAATTGAATAAAATTTCATGTTTAACAATGTTAAATTTTGAGTATCAAGTTGCGGTTGGTAGGGCTTGGGAGAGTCCGCACTAAACCTTCAGACTTAGTAATCCATTAGTCTTCCCATGGTGTTTCACCTTCGGGAAGGTCGCGACAGCTTGGCGACTCCGCTAGGGACATGACTTAAAACTCATAGTGGACATAGGCCTGATTTTTCTCTTTTCAAAAATATTTTTTTTGTTTGGCAGCATGGATACTAGGTACACCCCTAACATAAAGTGTTAAATGTTTTTGCAGAAAGGAGTTATAAGGTGTTGCCTACTAGGTACACCCCTAACATAAAGTGTTAAATGTTTTTGTAGAAAGGAGTTATAAGGGGTAGTGTTTGCTAACTTTTTGTTTTGTAGGAAGGTGTTGAGGTTGAATTTTTTTTTTCTCATATTGAAGTGATGTTTGCATTATTAATTGTTGTGCATGATTTTTAAATGGTTTTAGCACTACACTTTGCACACACTACCTGCCGTCGGACCTGACCGCAATTAAGGATGTTAGGATGGTGTTGAGAAATGATCCAACCTTGAACGTGAGACTGCGATGTAGAGGTTGCCTTTCTCAACCCCGAAATTTGTTTTCTCGATGTCAAAATGTTTATCCTTGTTTGCGAAACCGCATGACTATAGGATTTTCTTTGACCAAGCCGGAGCTAAGAGGACCCAACCTTTGTACGCGAGACTGCGACTAGTCGGATCATTCCTCTTAGCTCTAATTTGCTAAGCCCTATAGTTTAGGTGTGGAACATCACGTCTCATGTGTATGTCTATGTGATTGTCATTTTTCCTTCATGAAGTAAGTATTCTTACACTATGCAATCTATTTATTTTATCATTTTTTTGGTCCATGACAAAAGGTCGA
The DNA here is from genome assembly GCA_014182895.1 of Angophora floribunda. Classification (NCBI taxonomy): domain Eukaryota; kingdom Viridiplantae; phylum Streptophyta; class Magnoliopsida; order Myrtales; family Myrtaceae; genus Angophora; species Angophora floribunda. The sequence continues at coordinate 14,924,187 of CM024714.1, forward strand.
TTGTATATAGAGAAGATTGTTTTTATTTTCATGTCTAGGAGTTCAATTCCAACTTTAGAGTGTTACTTTCAATTTCTCAAATTGATGTTTTAGGATTTAATTCCATAGGGAGTCATTTTCATTTCTTAGATTAATATCACTTAATAAAAGCGGTTAGATCTTTGTCGTGGACTGGCATGTTCCATATGCAATGTTTATGTGTTTTCCTTTCTTCAAATCAAGTGATAACGGAGCCATCTCGTTCACCCATCATTACAGGATTGAAAGCACGAATGGCTAAGCAAGTTGAGCTGCGTGAACATATTAATAAAATGGAAGATTAAATGAATCAATGATTTGCTGCAATACAACAAATGACAACTGAGTTTAAGGCGTTTTGAACAAGTTCAAGCTCAGAAGTCACACCTCCTAGAACTACAGTACTTAAGCAGAAAGTTGATCATGGTCTGTCCAATGAATTGGACGATGACATGCCCCTTAGAAGATGATGATGTCATTGTCGTGGAAGGAAAGGCCAAAACTCATAAAGTCTTTAAAACAGAGCAGGAAGTTTGAAGAGAAAGTAAAACAATTGCAGGGTCTGCAAAGCTCACTCCGATTGATTTGTCTGTTTATGAGAAGGTCAACACGCCAAACAAATTTAAAGACCTTCTCATAAATATACAAATCAATCGGGAGAGCTTTGCAGACCTTGCAATGGTTTCACTTTCTCTTCAAGCTTCGCAAAGCGTTCATCATGCTCTGTTTTAAAGACCTTATGAGTTTTGGCCTTTCCTTCTACGACAATGACATCATCATCTTTTAAGGGGGGCATTCATCGTCCAATTCATTGGACGGGCCATGATCAACTTTCTGCTTAAGTGTTGTAGTTCCAGGAGGTGTGACTTCTAAGCTTGAACTTGTTCGGAGTGCCTTAAACTCAGTTGTCATTTGTTGTATTGCAACAAAGCATCGATTCATTTGATCTTCCATTTTATTAATACGTTCACGCAGCTCTACTTGCTCAGCCATTCATGCTTTCAATCTCATAATGATAGGTGAACGAGATGGCTCCATTATCACCTGATTTGAAGAAAGGAAAACACATAAGCATCGCATAGGGAACATGCTAGTCCTGACAAAGATCTAGCCGCTTTTATTAAGTGATATTAATCTAAGAAATGAAAATGAATCCCTAGGGAATTAAATCCTAAAACATCAATTTGAGAAATTGAAATAACACTCTAAAGTTGGAATTGAACTCCTAGACATGAAAATAAAAACAATCATCTCTATATACAATTGACCTTTTGTCATGGACCCAAAAAAAAATGATAAAATAAATAGATTGCATAGTGTAAGGTAAGAATACTTACTTCATGAAGGAAAAATGACAATCACATAGACATACACATGAGACATGATGTTCCACACCTAAACTATAGGGCTTAGCAAATTAGAGCTAAGAGGAATGATCCGACTAGTCGCAGTCTCGCGTACAAAGGTCGAGTCCTCTTAGCTCCAGCTTGGTTAAAGAAAATCTATAGTCATGTGTTTTTGCAGACAAGGATAAACATTTTGACACCGAGAAAACAAATTTCGAAGTTGAAAAAGGCAACCTCTACATCGCAGTCTCGCGTTTAAGGTTGGATCATTTCTCAACACCATCCTAACATCCTTGATTGCGGTCCAGGTTCGACGGCAGGTAGTGTGTGCAAAGTGTAGTGCTAAAACCATTTAAAAATCATGTACATCAATTAATAATGCAAACATCACTTCAATATGAGCACACACAAAAAACATTCAACCTCAACACCTTCGTACAAAACAAAAAGTTAGCAAACACTACCCCCTTATAACTCCTTTATGCAAAAACATTTAACACTTCATGTTAGGGGACTACCTGGTATCCATGTTGTCAAACAAAAACAAAAATTTTTGAAAAGAGAAAAATCAGGCCTATGTCCACTATAAGTTTTAAGTCATGTCCCTAGTGGAGTCGTCAAGCTATCGCGACTTTCCCGAAGGTGAAACACCATGGGAAGACTAATGGATTACTAAGTCTGAAGGCTTAGTGCGGACTCTCCCAAGCTTTACCAAACGCAACTTGGTACTAAAACTTAACATTGTTAAACATGAAATTTTATTCAATTAGGAGCCGCCACTAATCAATTGGGGTTGATTAGAAACCCAAGTAAAGTGGGAGAATACTTTACTTCTGCAAACCAGAGATTCAATAGGTTCAGGAACATGGTTACGCTAAGTTAAACTAGCGCCCTTTCGGTACCTTTTCTCTTTAAGTTTCAAAAATATTTTTTTGCAAGTAATCTTGGTTGATTTTAACTTAAGCCACTAACATGGAAATGAGTGGGCATGCATATCACAATCAATGACATTCGACATGTCCAAAAGGATAAACGAAGAATCATGATCGACCTTAAGGCAAAACAAGCTATAACTAAAAATGCATACCCTAAACATAAATTCTAAATGGGATGACATCTAATTTTTTTGGATTTTTTTGTAAAATTAATTATGTATGACTTTAATCTAAATTTAACATGCATGATTCTTACTCTAATGACATATGACGTGTAATTCAAATGGCCTAACTCTATTGACATATGTTAATTGAAAGCTATTGTAATATATATGTAATCATGACCCTAAATATATATGTGTTACGTGATGTAAGATGAATGATGTAACAATACTATGTGCAGATGCATGATCTTTCTTCTTCTTCTTTTTCTTTTTTTCTTTTGATTTTTTTTGATTTTTTTATTTTATTAAAATCAAAATCTGAAACTAAACTAAGTCTTATTAGAAAATTTATCTAAAAAAATATTATATAAATCTAAGATGCAACCTAGCTACCACCCTATCATGCAATCAAACTACCATGCAATGCAATGTGAAATTTTTTTGTTATTTTTATTAATGGTAAAATTTACTAATATAAAAACCAACACAAACAATGAACACAACTATATAAACATATAACTCATCACGATCAAAGATAGAAGGTTACGATAATCAAAAATCTAATCCGATATCTCTTGGCTCAGTATTTTTTATTATTATGACCTTCAACACGAAAATATACCTAACGAACCACCAATTGCAATAAGAACAAAATAATTGTAAAAATAAATTAGAAAACGACCAAATTAATTTTGATTAAAGAAAACTACCTGATTCAAAAGAGAATTTTCCTGGAGAATGCGACTAACAAGGAAAGATGCCAAGGTCCCAATAATGAGTTCCCAAATAGCATGAGAATTCGTCTAATTCAAGTCATTACTTTCACAACGGCGGTGGCTTACGATGAGCGATGATGTTTACCGACGATGGACTCCGGCGTGAAGAATTATGGTGATTCTTAGCAAGACCGAAGAAACCTGCAAATAACTCAGATTAGATCCAAGAATTCTATTGACCTCGTTAGATCCCATAGCAAGAAAATAAATATGCAAGATATTTGCTGAGCACCAAGATCCCCACTCTCACTTTTCTCTTGATGTTTCAGATCCCCTTCTCTCACTTTTCTCTCCCTTTTTTGTTTTTTTTTGTGTGTGTCTCTCTTCAGTGTGTGGCCCCCTTTTTATACATGAGAGGACTATGTTATTTAAGGAAAGATGATAAATTTGCATATTGCCTATTTAGCTCTTGTATCCTATGTGCAATATTTTTTCAATATTCCCCTGAATATTGAAAGAATAATGCGAATATTCTCGGGAACATTATCATATTCCAACTCGTCACCCCTTAACGGGCCTAGCCAATTTTTCTTTCACCATGGGCTTAGCTTAGAATCATCAATTGAAGCCCATCTGTATGCTCCTAAAACTATATGCTATGCAATTTAATGCTAATATTTTTTGTTTTGGGATTAAAATTAATGCCTAAATTTTTGTACATTAAATTACGAATGATCAATCAAAATTTAGATGTCAATAGCTGACAATTTCATCCTTGATCAGATAAGGGGCAATTTTGTTTCAGTAATTTTATGTGTTGTCTGGAGATATTATTACACTCTTGTTGAGCTTGTTTTGTGGGCAAAAATTTAGAACTCTTTAGACTATTTTTTGCTGGACTTTCTGGCCATTCTGTTGACGATCAGAAGGCATATGCAATGCCGAATAACAGAAAAGAAATGGTTCAAAATCTAGCAGAAATATGATGGTCCTACTTCGCGTATCCTCATCAATGCAACGTTAATCCACGGCACGCAGACTGTCCAACAAAAGAACATCACATCATCCCATCAAAAGAAACTATTTCAAGCAAGTTCGTGGTTGCTGCAACTCCTGTGATTAGATAAACGTTAATGCTGCTGAAACAACTCCTAGAATTTGATACTGAAGCCACTTAAATTATTCTCTTGGACTCGACCGAGATTTTATAGTAACCAGCAACAGACCTTGTACGTACGAGCTAGCTGTATCTCCATCCTGATACATATGTGCTCGAGTTATGGTCGCTGAATACAAACCACACCATTTCCAACAAATAATCCCCATTGTGGACCAACACTAACTATGGCTTTCATTCATCTCCTCGGCCTAAATTGTCTTGCTTTCCAATGTCCATAGTCTTGCCAATGATCTGTCTATCTGTGACTCAATTAGGGAGCAGCGACTTGCAAACCTACATTGTCCACATCACTATTCCTGGCAGCCAGGAATCCTCCGAATTGGAAGATCTGGAGTCCTGGTACCACTCGTTTTGCCAGCAAACTCTACCGCCTTGGAGAAACAACAGCGTGTGCTTTACTCTTACTGCAATATGATGACTGGTTCCATAGCGAGGCTGACTCCGGATGATGTCACTTCGATGCAGGACAACGTGATAGGATTGAATCGAATATGGAAATAACGTTTCCTGGCTAAAAGTCTCTAGGCTTCACACCCAAACCTTCCCAAGCATCACAGCTTGGGTTTTTAAGCATCACTCCGAATCAAATCACGTCATAAAACTCAATAACAAAGAATGACTGAAATTGTATTAACTCAATCAATGAATGAATAAACAACCATACCTATGAAGTGCTCATTTTGTTTCCTTGGTGATATCACCGAGCTCCCTCTGGGCCAGAAACGGCGGGCAATGGGCACTTTACTGCAAACAATCTCATTATTTAGCATACTTAGATCAGGCCAATTCCATTCTACCGTAGATCATAGCCGCAAAACTGAATTTGAATATGAGGACACCTTTGTCGTCCAGCCATGATTCCCTTAGATTTATATAAAAATCACTTCCTTTCAATAAAGTTATCGATCTGCGTCGCGAAGAAACATTATGAAGCACCCGACATGATATGCACAAACTGGCGAATCCCCATAATGTGGTCCTCATAATGTGATACCCATCCATCAACGTGTTTACGCACAGCAATTAATCATCCATACCACTGATTCAAGTGCACTTTCGATTCATTCAGTATCACATTTAATGTCATATGCCAGTTTAAACTGTCTTGCCTCTCCTTAATTATCCAGTTATAAGACAATGTACATTTTGCACGCGAGTCTTCTCGTTCGTTAAACTTTGATGATTCTGTGGTCGAATGGAATCGTAATGCGCTTGTAACAAATTATTCAATGGCTCCAACCGAGAATTTGAAGTGACTTCAAACTGACCGGATATGCACAAACTGAAGGTTATCTCCATCATGCCTTTTGTATAAATAGATGCTCCAATTAGTTGCTGAACACAGACCATACCATCGAAGCTAAGTCGCTTGTTGTTGGGGATGGCTACTGGCTTGTGAGTTTGGACATTTGCCAGTCTTTTTATCTCTCTTTTTATTGTTAGCAATAAAGGCAAGCATCATATATTTGGCGAGTGTCAAAAAGAATATTTAGATGCCCATATTTCCACCCAAATTTGACGTTCAACTTTTGAGCCTCCACGATTGATCACCTATTTTTTGCAATGTCTGGAAGTTTGCAATTCCGCTATTTCAATTGCACAATGAAACTACACATCACTAGCATTCCAAAGCAATGAAAATCAGCTCGATCATACGTCGGATTAAGAAGTTATCAACCGGTCAAATTTTGGTCAAGTTCTCGTAAAAGATCCCGGAACCCAAAACCATATCTAGAGGTCTTAGAATCAAATCACCAGATCTCTAAATTAGGGTAAATAACGAATTTTGAAAGTGTCAAGTCGCTGAAACGTCGGTTAAAAGACTAGAGTCTCTTACCTTGAAATGGCAAAAGCTTTGAATCTGTGATCCTCCGTTTTACCCCCATCGATATTGAAGTCGTTGGAAAGCTTGGGACGATAGCTTTCCATCTGCATAAAAATCACCAAATCACTTTTAAGGCTTGCGATCCTGTTGTCCTCAATTGCATCAAGAAATCCTTAAGAAATTCTCTCTCAAACTATCTCCAATTCAAAATTCTCTCTCTAGAGTTCTTCGGCAAAATCCAAGGCTAAACTCTGGGAAACCGGTAGCGGATACACAAAGAGGAAATCGGCAACGTAACGTTCCAAACCTTCCTTTCCCTAAAATAAGTTGTCGTGATGCTTAAATTAGAGTAGCAAATTTATTAATTGTGGTAATAGTCATGCCTTTCATCAATAGATAGACAATTTGCAATGCTTAAATTACTCTTTGGAAATACAAAAATATGCTTTTATAGCGATTACTCTATCGAAGTAAAACTAGGGAATTTTGTAATTCTGCAGACTGTTGTTCTTCTAGTTTTATTTGCATTCAGGACATGTTATGAATTTTGTATAAATAAAAATTTTCAAATATTTTAAGTCTTTTTATCTAAAGATATCTTCACTTTTCAAAATCAGTACTATATATGCTCAAATGGAGGTAAGTGCATTAAAAGTGCTAAAATTTTTGTACCACATCCACCTTAGTATCAAAAGTTTTAGTCAACTCATTTAAGTACCAAATCGAAGAAAAAATATTACTTAAATGCCTTTAACTAGATATTCTAGCCAAATTGATTATGTGGCGGTAAGGGTGTTTGGTTGTATCCGACATACTTCAAATCTTCTTTGTAGTGATGTAATATGTAAATTTTATGATATGTTGTTGCAGGCACAATCCTTTATATACCCATTTCTACGTGCCAGAGGGAGTAAATGCTTCGAAAACCCTCATAATCATCCAAGTAAAGCAAGTAAATCCCTCGTGGGCCTGTTTCATTCAACTTTGAGGAAAATGTAAATATATTTGGGCTAATGAGGTTTTCTGAGATATTATCGTGTTTGGCAAATTGTAACTCTAAAATATATTGTAAAATAGTTATGACCTAAATGCCGTTTGATAAAATCACATTTGGAACTGATTTTTAGTATTATTTTTTAAAACAAAAAAAAAAAAATCGAACAAGCTCCACTGTTAGCAGCCTCGCCTAAGGTCGCGCCACCTTAGGCAAGATGGCTTGAGGTCGTGCAACCCAAGCACGATGGCCAAATCTAACCTACCGAACAACCTTGCCTGGGTCGTGCGTCCTTCGTATGAGAGCTTGGGTCGATGACGAATCTCCTTTGTTGCAACACAAAACGGATCTCCATTAAATTCCGTACGATATAGGGAACAATGCCCGATAAACGGCTCTGGCGCTTGATGTAAGTCTTCTCGTTGGATAATTGTATAATTCCTAGTTATGGGAGGCCGAAGTGGAGGTGCGGTTCTCCTTGGCAGCTCAAATGGACAAATTGTCAATCACGTTCCACAGTTTATAATCACTTGATTGAACAAACACTTTCACAAGACAAAAATTTAAATAAATTGTCTATATTTTAATTTTTCATTGAGGATAAGTTTATTGAAGGTCTTCAAACTTATCAAGAAAGTGTAAATACAATCTAGTCCTAAAATTTATCATGAAAGTATAGTTAAATCCTGAAACTTTCAAAAAGTGCCATCGAATACTAAAACTTGTTACAAAAATGCAATCAATGAAAAGATTTGATTTGATCAACCTAACAATCTTTATAACTAAATTAATTTTTTTGAAAATTTTAGTATTTAATTGTACTTTCGTAACAAGTTTAAGGATTTATTGTACTTTTTAAAAGTTTTAAAATTCAATTGTACTTTTATGATCAATCTTAGAACTTCTAGTGCACTTATCCCTTTTCAATAAGTATATTCATTTCCATCATATTTTGGTGAACTACAAATAGATTGCCCATCGCTAAAAGATGCTCTAATAATATCAGCCACTTTGGATCTTCTGCTTAAAGCGAAACACTCCAGAATTTTTTGAGCACACGGTTCTAATACCATTCGAAATGGATTGAATATAACAGCCAAGTAGGGGGCAGGGGGCGAATTTTGAACTTTTTCATGTTTAAGTGCAAAACATGGAAAGGATGAAACGATGTTTCTAGAAGAAATATGCAATGCAAAGCAAATATTATCTTCACCAGAAATGTAAAGGAAGTAAGGGTTAGGGTCCTTTTTTTTCACGGAAAATATATCATTTCTACAAAATATTGTTTAGAAAGTCATTTTCCTAAAAAATTATTTTATTTTCCGGCATTTGACTAAAGCCTAAAAAAACTGAAAATTATTTTCTGTCATTTGCTAAGGAAAATCTGTCAAGGACAATTATCAAAAAATTCATATTTTTCTATTTAATTTTCTTTCTTTCTTTTTCCTTCTTCTTGGCCAGTCACTAGAAAGAAACAAGAAAAAAATAAAAGTAAAAGAATATATAAAAGTAAAATTAATTAAAAATTTGAATTTAAAAAAAAAATTGAAAATTTGATTTTTTAAAAATATTTTCGTAAAAACAAGAGATACTAACACAAATAGTTCATAAACTTTAGCTCAATGTATAATTTGGTTCTTGAACTTTTAATTTATTCAATGTGATTCCTGAACTTTAACTCAATATGATCCTTGAACTTTTAATTTATTCAATATAGTCCATAAATTTTTTGTGCATGTTTAATTTCATCCCTGAATTATATGAAAATATTCAATATAGTCCCTAATCTTGAATAATTATGGAAGAACAACATTGAACAATTTTATATAATTTAAGAACTAGAGTAAATATGTACCAAAAGTTCAGGAACTATATTGAATAAATGAAAAGTTAAGGAATCACATTACACATTAGGTTAAAATTCAATGGTCACGTTGAACAAATTAAAAATTTAATGATCAAATTGCACATTGAACCAAAGTTCAAGAGCTATTTATATCAATTTCCCTAAAAACAATGTTCATTAACCAAGGACCCAAGCCCAAGTGCCAATTATTCAAGCCTGAGGGTCAAAACTAGAGCTCAAGCTTTAGGGACCAAAGCATGGCTTTTATGGACTTGAGCTCGGATGCTAAAGCATCAGGTACGGGCACTAGGGGTTTGGATCCAATCTCAATGGATTCAAGCAAGCACCAAGAGCCTAGACCCAAGCACTAGAGTCTTGAGCTTGGCCTTGATGGACCCAAGCCCTTCCACTACAGACCTATTCTTGAACATTAGGGCCCAAAACCAATGTTAGGATTTCCATACCTAAGCATAGCATTTTGAGTCCAAAATGTCAATACCTATTCATATTTTGAAAAAAAAAAATCAGCTCTTTCAAAAGAAAAAATCATTTTCCCAAATTTAAATTTTGATAAGAAAACATTTTCCGTTAACTTGTTCTCCTAACCCAACTAAATACCGAAAAATGAAAAAACAAATACTTTTCCCAAACAAGCAAACCTTAGAAAATTTTGCAAAGCAATTTAGTGGTTGGATCTTCCACGTGGCCTACTCCACCATCCCGGCTCTAACAGCCCAATAAAAAACTGGAATCCACTAGTGCTGTTTTCGAAGCCTTCGACAGCATTTAAAAATCACGTCTCCATGAATCCGGATATTGCATTTTGCATTAGATTTTTGCCGCGGCCAATGCATTCTAATAAATCAAAACCATAGGAGACAGACGTAAGAAATAAAACTTTTTAGCACAAATCATTGCTTGAATTTTCAAGTTATCCTTGTCAGGAATATTTTATTTAGTAAATGTAAATAGATTTCATGGGGGGCATGCCAATGCTTCACATCCTTGAGATCTGAAGAGGAGATGAAACTTGAAGGCTCTCCACCTGAAAAGAAGCCAGATTCACATTCTGTATTATCCCACCGCGGTTCAATAGCAACCTCTGACAATTGTCGGCCGCCATCACTCCGGCTGAGTAAGCGCCATGCACTGATCCCTGGTGGTCCATGCTCACGGCTTCCCCTCCAAAGAAAAGATTGCCAATCGGCGCTCTCAATCTGTCATATAAGTCCATCGGAATTCCCACCAGATCGTAAGAGTAGCAGCCGAGAGAGTCGAGGTCTTTACCCCAATGGGACACGAGATACTTAACCTGTGTTGAATGGAGAAAATGATTAGCATAAATGACTTAAGAGTTCCATTCAATTTCAGACCCAGATCTCGTAATGGTAAACAATGAATCTTTGAAATATGAAAGTGTCTAGATCCAACTTGTAAAAAGCAATCATAAGTATTACAAGGGTGATTATGCGATTAAAATTGATGACAGAAAGTGAATGGAAATACCACATTTATGTTGAAAATAAATGGCAATATAGCTGGAGTGTTACTCCATAGGCTAAAATGTGAACGCCACTCTCAGGATAAAAAGAAAAGTCGTTGTCACCATCATCTTCTCTCAGACGAATCAAGGAAGTCTAAACAATAACCAAGTAACACAAAGATCAGAACAAAGAAAATAAGCACATATTGTCCACATCAGACTTCCCCCTGTCCTTAGTATAGCTTATAACCCAAGTCCTAGGACTTGTCAACACTTGCGTTGGGTGTTTTAACCTCCAGTTCTGTTAGTACGTTATGTGGTAAAACAGAAATTCATTCATTTCGTATGATGACAGGAAAATTCAGCTGAGTAAACCCAGAAAGAATTGTCATTGTTGATACTCCAAAGGTCGCTCTATTGAAGGTTGGCCAGACTTTTTATTTACCTTCAAGGCATCAGATGCAATTAGTTTGGACACTACAAGATGATTGATAAGTAAACAATTCAATGAGAACAACTTACCGGCTTAGTCGCATGAGGGAACATTTTCTTGAGCAGTGACATGACAAAACCAGCAGCAGACTCATCAGATAGATGCTCGAGATAGTGAGCAGACCTCCCCGCAACCATAAAGACAAGAACAGGATGACCAGTTGCCTTGTGAAGATTGAGAAAATAACCACAAGCATCAGAAGAGGAGGCAGCAACACCTAGTAACTCAACATTTGGCCAAAAAACATTATCAAATAGTAAGGCTATCTTATTTTCATTGCCCACTCCAAGATCTGTGATAGCCGAAACCTTCCACTCTGGCAACCTAGGCTCAAACTCATTAAATTTGCTTTGAGAACACCCAGAGGAACTGTAACTATAGCTGCATCCGCAACAAATTTCTTTCCACCCTCAACCATGACCTTGACCTTATTGCGTCCATAATATATCTTTGAAACCCTAATCATCAAAATGCAGAAAAAGGGGAAAAGATGAGATTAAGATTCACATATGAGTCCTTTGCATTGCGTCTGGATCTTTTTATAGATGTACCCAAAGAAACTTTCCCAAAGACAATGCTCCAACTAGAAATATTACCTGTGGTTCAAGCGTATATCAATGTCCTTGGCAAGAGCCTTTACCACAGGATCATAGCCTTCCACCATGAGTCCATGACCACCAGAAAGAACCTGTTCCTGCAGATCAAGAACAACATCCAAACTGTTTAATAATATATTGGCATAATATTACCAAGTTTCCATTCAACCAGCCACACAAGTTTGCATGAGAGATCCAGAGAGGGGCAATGGATATTGTGTGATATCCAGCACCAGAAACCCAATACAGTTTTTACTAGAAATATGCCTTTATGTGGCCCAAAAAACTAGCGAGTCAATAGAATGTGCTACAGATTAGTAGCACTCTTGCCTCATTGTTAGATTATCCTCTTCTGACAAAAGTGGACTTTCATTTTGGCATTCTTCATCCAAGAAGAAGGTATTTTCTTCTACAAATGAAGCAAGATTTTCACACGCTCTGAGACTAAATGTTAGTTCCAGCACCACAGAATTCATTCAAAGAAGAACGAGATATTTTATCACTTCAGAGCAATAAAAAAATTTGCACTCTTTATAGACGTGATATCTTCAATCACTAATATCTTATCAAATAAGAATATTAGAAGTAGCCATGCAACAATCAAAGTGATGATATAGTAGAAGATCATCTTATGCACAACTTGCCTGATCCCAGCTTTTTAATGATATTTTATCCACATCTGCTGCAAACCAAGCCTCCATTCGACAAATAAACCATTGTAACACTTCATTTGCAAGCCCTTCTTGTCTGCAAAACCAACAGCACAATTAAGAACAGAACAGTATCTCAGATATCCAACAGAAAAGATCAGTGATTTGCATAACTGACTCCTTTTTTCTACTACCTCAGCTCTGGATGTCTGTCTAACACGATCAATATAGCTTGACGAACAGACATATCATCAGCATTTTCATTCCTTACTTTATCTGTCTGAAAAAGCACAAAAATACCAAATCAAATACAGTAACACTGCAGTGCGTCATAAATAGTCTAAGAGAAGTTTAAAACTGCACCTCTTTGAGAATTATCTCAAATGTTTCACCTACTTCACTGACCAAGTTCTGGGGAACTTGCTGGCCATTTGTATCAAAAAGTATACAACTGAAACAATGAGAAACAACCATCAGATTTAAGTACAGGCTGACAATACAAGACCTCATAGAACACAGAATGATTAATAACTGAAAGTGCCTTCATCCTATCTGATTCTTGATTAGACTGAGCCACTGAAGAAATTCCCTGAAGGCTGAAGCTACTCAAAATACAGAGAAAGCAACAAAGAAAGTCTACACCAAAAGCTGGGAGATAATAACCTTTTCAAATCATGGTCATAGAGGACAGAGTTGTCCCCACTGGTACGGTATAAAGTGAGCCCCAGACGGCGTATCAGAGGTGCCACTGGATTCTCATTGCAAACACCATGTAGCCTGCACAGAATGCAAAGCAGATCGTTCTCATATATGCAATCATTCCTTCATACAATGGATAAACAGGCCACCAGGATAGAGCACGAGGGACCAGATAAAAACCTAGTACTTCCATTTATTTGGGGCACAAACTTAAAGACAGAGAGAGGTGCATGACAAACATGCAAGTCAAAAAGATAGGAAAGTGCTTGTTTACCATGAAGCCCCCATATCCACAGGGAACCCAAATGAGTAGTCAGTATGAATGCGACCACCAATTCTATCCCGAGATTCCAGTAAGATCACCTGAAAAAATGTCAGAGGACCATTACCTGAAGTGGAACAGAATCATTTTTCTCCCTAGAAGTAAGCAGACGACTTCTCAAATATCTGTACCTTAACAGATGCATCATGGAGAGCACGGGCCGCCGCTAACCCAGATATTCCACCACCAATCACGATGACTGAAGGGCGCGAAGTTTGTTCTCTCTCAAAATGAGAAATTATGGTGCCTGCTCACCAGAAGAATAACTCTTGATCAACATATTATCTAATGAAAGAGTAACGAGCTCCAAGTCCACGCCCGTTAAATTCATTGCCTTCATACGAATGTTTCTTGTAGGATTTATGGTGCCTTAAAACAAATGAAAGATCTCCCGGGACTATGCTATATTTCTTTAAATCTATTACTAGAAGAAGATTATCAACAAGAGCACATCAACGAAATTGAAGGTGATAATACAAGGGATTATGCAGATTAAAAATTGATAAATTTTATGTAATGGCTACAGCAACCATAGCACCATGGTTTCAAAATTTTGGTTGTTCCTCCGATCCATTTGCATGAATATATCTTTGTGTAGTAATCCTATGATTCCACATTTATAAGTTCTATAGAAACAAACCACAAGCCAGAGGGAAAAGAGGAGGACTAAATTTTGATTTGCAGCTGTTGCCAAATCAGAAAGAGCAATTTGTTATAGTCACTTGAAGAGCCAATAGTGTAATTTAAGAATATGCTTAATTTGACTACGCAATCAATCAAGGATCAATTGTTGGAATCAAGCAAAAAGCATCCGTTTTTTTGTTGTTTTTGTGGGACAATGGAAGCAACTCAATAAATCGACAAAAGAAAACAAGCTTCATTGGAGAACAAATTTAAAGGACCCACCGTCAAGCAAAGGGATTGATGAAAATAACGATTCCTTGGGATCCATAGGCAGAGCCTGTCCGAATCAGAAGCGCCAGCAACAACAAGGAACAAACAAAATTTCCGTCTCGTTCCCTCTTTTCCCTCTCTGTTTTCTCTCTCTCTCTCTCTCTCGAATTCAACGTCGGGGACGGAGCGATCAAAGCAAAGGAGTATACACGGGTCTGTTCGTTTAAGGGTGTATAGGAATCGGGAAATTGGAGACTAATTGGAAGGAATGATAAAGAATGAGGAGGAGGAGGCCCGCGACGAAGCGGCTGAGGTTGGAGGAGCACCGAAGCTTGTCAAAACAGCTCATAAGGAAGCAGATGGACCCAAAACCGCCTGCGATTCTGGCACCGGGAATTCACCGAGGATCAATGGGGGGTCGTGCAGCGCCGGTCGCATGGATCGGATGCGGCGAGCAGCAGCAGGGGGCTGTATAGGTTCCTTCGCCTCTCTATCTCTCGTGGGCTTTCGCAGATCACAACTGGGTCGCTCGTCGTCCTCTGCTCTGCGCGCACCGCTGTATTTATAGGAGAAGATTAATGGGTGTCTGGTGGCTGGGCGTGAGCTGTTCAGATGCTCCTCGCAATTTGCATGGATCGAAGGAAGGAGACGAAGGGGAGGAGGGAGAAGAAGACAAGAACCGCCAGAAAGAGAAAAAGATCTCCGACCAGCCCTCTACCTTTTTCCTTTTGATTTATGACGTTACTAGAATAAATAAATAAATAAATCGGATATTTTCGGAATTCCTAATAATGTCCAAAACAAAAAGCCTTTTCCTTAAATGCTTGGGTCCATCCTGCTGAATATTTTCCAAATTGCTTTATAAATAAATACCAACCTTTTCCTTTTTTCTCCTTTTTTTTCCCTTTTTCCTATAGAATTTTGTTTGAGATTTCATTTGATTTACCTTCAATATACGGATACATGGTAATTTAATCAGGCACCATAAAGATCAAGTTTTGATATGATTTGTAATGGGAATCGGTTTCCATTTCACGAACCGACCGACATCTCGGGATTAACAAGAATCTTCAACGGCCTAAAAATAAGAAGAAAAGATGGGGAATTTCTCCTATTGTATCATTTTTCTTTATTCCTTTTCCTTTTTCTTTTTACACCGTTGGGATTCTAAATCCTGACTTTCGTCCCCAAGTCACCAGCCGGCTTCATTATTATTAAAATCAAATCAAATCAAATTAAATTATTATTTTTTTGGTAACGAAGAAAGCAGAGAGGAACGAAAAAGCAGCGCCATCGTTGGTTCAACTTTGACCGGGAAAGGAAAGGGAGAAGAGGGGGGAGACAATCGAGGGGCGGGACGTGACATGAGGTGGCGGTTTGGGACACGACTACTTCGTCATTGCCCGAACGTCTTTTCCGGTAGATTTTGTCTTTTTTCGCTCGGTATATTTAGGCGCTCGTTTTTCAAACAATTATTAGAAAAACTTGCTTATGGAAAAAGAAATTATCGATATTAAAGAATTCAATATTTCCTTTTCCTTCTCATTTTTCCTTTTTTTAATGTTGGGAGAAGTTTCTTGGAATTGCGATGGAGAAGCGGACGAGCCGACCCTAGGGCTAGGAGGTAGCGTCGGACAACCAACTAACATAAAATTTAAAAAAATTAGGGTCGGTAAAAAATTCCGTAATCTTTTGAAAAGTGTCCCTCAATTTCTTTTCCGCACGATTGAATTTCTAAATTATGTGCTTTTTTTAGTCGTATTAGTCCTTTCATTTGACGTGAAAACGAGTTTGGTGGTGTGGATTGCCACGTCATTTTCGTATTATTGCTGACTAGACTTGTCAACGATGACATTAAATTGTATTTGCTCAATTTGGACTAGACTATTAGAAAAAGGTAAAACCCAATGGAGAGGTTTGGGAGACATTGCGGCGGTAATGACGGGTACTTGGAGTGATCTTTGTGAGATTTTGTGATAGCATATTTTTATATTTAATTACACTTAGTCTAATCTTTATTGTCTAGTACTAAGTGCAAAAATTTGATTGAGAAAGCAAATGAAATCAAGAATGACTTTCAATTCTAATATCACGTAAGATTCTATAAGACCGTTGTCAATTATTCTGTAGATAAATGCCTATTTTTATATTTAATTACTCTAAATGTCTCTAATCATAGGCAAGACAAACACACATGCACAGATAGGGAGAATGTGTGTATCTCATCGATGGCAGGAGAATAAAGGCCAATCTTGAGGATTTCAGCCTAAGACATACCAAAGATGGTGACTCTCGCCGCCACAGCCATTACCAGAAAGCAATGGTGGCAGTGGTCGCCATGTCGACAGCCATAGTTCCACAAGGTTTTGCCACCCTAGCGCAACCTCATACATCCAAGGTGACCTTTGCGTTCGAACGGAGAAAAAAAAGATCCCTTCGAGTGCGAATTATTTCTCTATATATAAAGGATAAAAAATAAAAAAATAAAAATCAGTATGGTCATCGTGATCCCCCTCCAATTGCAGCCAGCATCTCTTTCTTCTTCTTCTTCAAGTTCAAGCTTTTCGGTTCCCTTTTATGACGTCGTTGTCATGTATGCGAATCCCATTTTCTCTTTTAAATGGAATCTGTGCTGAAAGGGGTCGCGGTGGCGGTGGCGGCGGACCTTATCGACGCCTGTGGAGCCACCCCTTCCCTTTCTCCGTTTTTTCCCCGCTATTTCCTCCCTCCTTCCATCCTTTATTTTTTTTTTTCTTTTCTTGCATCTTTTTCATATTATTAATTTTTCGCCACGTAAGGTCGCCCATGACTCATGAACACTTATAGGACACTTCAGCATTTTCGTTTGTACTTTAATGGAATGACCGACTCGAATGAAAATATAAATAAATAAATATATAATTTAAAGGATTCAATAATGTTGAATTCAAGGACTTTCAGTACCTACCGTGAAAATAATCACCCTACGTCAGTGAAAGTTCCTTTTCGATGAGTTTTGGCCAGATGAAGACCCATTATTCAAGGGGGTACGGATTGTTTTGATTTTTTATTTGCACTCCCCATCAGTGTAATTTCCTTCTCGATGGGTTCCGGCCAAGAAGTGATCAAGGGGCATGGATTGTTTCAATTTTTATTTCGATTTGTACCCGTTATCGACAAAGTTAATTTTTGTTGAGGTGATCTCGCGATCAAGGACTAGGGGATTGAATCCTAATGCTACTTTTAATTGTCATAATACTTAAATTTTAAATCATATTTTCATTTAATAACTTAAAATTTTTCAAACAGTTAGTAGTGATCCTATAAAATTTCACATGATATTAAAGCAATAACTTTTGAGTTCAAATTTTTCGAAGGCCCTACATGTAAGATGCATGCTAATCGTCAAAACCTCAAGGGTGACAAAATTTGACTAGCAATCTTTTTAGCTAGTAAGATATTGATAAGTACTAGAAGTGAGCAATTCCAGGTTCTGTACATATTTCACCTGGAGCTTGAAACCCACCCGTTAGAATATGTTTCTCATTTTTTGGAACTTGAAACATATCCTACATACTTTAGAATCCGGAACTTACCTTGTCACAATATCTAGAGTCTACCCATGTTATACCTATATTATGAAGCGAACGATTGTAGTGAACTATTACCTTTAATGACCACCATTTATTATTGCAATTCATTAACCATAACTTATACTTAACATACGAAAAATATGAAATATTAATAAAGTAAAAGTCTTTGTCATAAAATGGAAACACAAACTAGTGTTTCCAAATTATACATTCATCATCGAACGCCATACACAAAAACTTTTCCAGGTTTTGAGTTTTTCAAGTTTCGCCAACCTAGAACTTGGGACTTGTCCATCAAAACAAGCTCCCTAAATTTTGGAATCTAGAACCTAATTTACATATCTTAGAACCTGAAACTTAACAGCTTCCCATTAATCTGGTTCTCAAATTCCATATTCTACTTTGGAATCATGCTTACCCAATATTTTCAAAAATTACCAATTACTTCAATAACTTGCCAATATTTATTATGTAACTTAATGGTTTGTTTTTTTACTACCTTTTTTAGGAAAATATCAAGTACTATTTGAATCCACTTACCAATCTTTGGATTGAAGTTACCAATGCATTACATTTGCTAACTCTTATAGGAAACTAGTGGCTTTAAACGGGTTGATTTGTCAACTAATTCTAACTTTATCGATTAAGTTACCAACATTTATTTGTGGGGTTTGCACATGTGTTAAATTCGCAAACTCTTTAAAGGAAGTTACCAATTTTTACTTGAGTAAAAAAAAAAAGGTTGATTAATCAACTAATTTTAACTTTGTTAAGTGAGTTACCAACGTTTATTTGTGGGGTTTGCAAATGTGTTAAATTCACAAACTCTTTATAGGAAGTTACCAATTTTTACTTGCGTCTTTTTACCAATTTTTCTGTTTGATTGTTAGAAACTACAAAATCGTTCCCATGTTTTACCAATATTCATTTGTTAAAGTCATCACGGTGTTAAATTTATTAACTTTTATATGGAAATATCAATTTTTAGTTGAGTCACTACCAGAGTTTGTTTGATTGATTTGAAATTACCAAGCGTTCAAATAATTTACTGACATTTATTTGCACAGTTTACCAGCTTGTTCTAGTTACTAACTCCTCTAATTGTTAACTTGCTAATGTTTATCAGATTCTTGTCAAATTTACCATCTGCTTCTATAATTTATCAATATTTATCTGTTTACATTATCGACACTTAAATGACTTTTCTATGACATTACCAATTCAAGATTGTCAACTACTCCAAAAGATTAACATCGTATTCAGTATTATCGACTAGTTGTCAATTTTTTACTTGGATTATTATAAAAGTACTAACTGTTTAATAAATTATCATTTTTAATCGGGAAAACTTACCGACATGTTAAAGTAGTATTATCACAATATCTCAACTTTTTCCAAAATTAACAAGTAAATCACAATAATTATCCAATGATTTTTTTTGGAGCTTAAGTTACTAACTCTTATTTGAAATCATCAATTCTTATTTGAGTTGCTTATCAATTTTCATTTTATTGTTTTCAAAGCAACAACTGTTCGACTTTACCCTATTTACTTGAGGAGTTTTTGAACGTGTTAAAGTTACAATAAATAAAAATTACTAAGTGAACTTAAATGAGAGTTTATAATTATTCATGAGAACTATTGCTGATAACATCTACAAATGAATGTTTGTAAGTTATCGAAACAAGCAGTAAAATAAACGTTGATGACTCGAACAAATAAGAGTTAGTATAGTTAAAACTAAATGGTATTGTGGAGAGTCGGTAAATCTCTTAAATGAATATCAATAATTTGTCTTTAGAAGTTAGTAACCTAAATATGATAGTAAATAAATATCGGTAGGTTCTTGAAAAAATTTATAATTTTGATGCAGTCAAATAAAACTTGGTAAATAGATTGAGAGTTTTTCTTTTAATCTATAAAAGTTAGTAACTTTATCACGTTGCTAAGCTACACAAGTAACTATTAGCAATTTATGGAAACATTAGTTGATTTAGGTTAATCAAATATTTGTTAGGACTTCCACAAAATGTTGTGAACTTGGTAATATATTACAAGCTAATAACTCTTACGTATTTCTATAAAACCATTGGTAAGTAACCAAGCCAAAAAAAATTACAAGTCAAAATTTAGTCAACTGCATACTTTGAAATTAACCATCGCCATGTGGACGAATTAAATTAAAAGATAAGTGTATTGAAAAAACTAAAACTTGTCACAAAAATACAGTAAAGCCTTAAAATTTTCAAAAAGTACAATTAAATCATAAAATTTCATCTAACTTGACAAGCACCAACTTAATAAGTTTTAGGGCTCTATTACGCTTTCATAACAAGTTTTATAACTCAATTATATTTTCACAATAAGTTTTAGAATTTGTAGTTTGAAAGTCTTAGAACTTTATTACACTTTCTTGACAAATTTGAAGACTCCCGATACACTTATCCCATAAATTAATAAAACAAAAGATCCACCTAGATTCCTCTCTACTAAAACCTAACGAAAGGGTCGGATTACCCAAGACGCCTCGTGACTCTTAGTCCTAGCGTCAAATTAACTAAGTTGTTTCTCAAAATAATAAGGTCGACGCACCTATATGAATGTGCACGCAATAGCTAGCCAATTACTGGTGCTATAATATGCATGCCCCGACGAATCGCTGATTAGGACATTGCCGACATTTTATGAGTATAAAACACTCTAATCATCCGATGCACTGACACAAGATATTCGTAGCTGGTCCACGTTCACGGGACGGCAATAATTGCATGCGCATGGGAGTCCCCAGTCATCAAGCCGAAATCAAACAAACCTAATTTTCTTGACGTTTTTGCTGGCCTCCCGATACTTTATCCAATAATTGACACCCTCTTTTTCTAGACTAGTCGAATAATTTAATTCCCAGAGCCCTTTCCTCCTCCCTAGTTGAAGCCTTAAATTTCGCTAATCGAACATGAAAATGACCCAAAAAGCATGAAAATGACGAATGTATCTTTCTGACCGTCTCCCTCGCACCGTATAACGCATGAGCCAAAACTTGAATGGGATTTGTTCACGCAGCTGATTGGGACGTTATGGAACTTTCAACTCAAAAACTAGAAATCGTTTATTCAAATCCTACAAAATGCATGCAAACTACTTGACATTAATGTCGTAAGGCCCAGACTTAATTGATTCATGCCTATTTATGTAGATGTGATTTTTGAGGACATGCTTGCCCTTGTGGTTGAGTGAAGATTATTAATTTCCCATTTACAAAGATCATAGGAAAATTATAAATACCAAGGAAAATTACTAAATTTAGGTAATGCTTCGTATATTTCACAAAAAATAATTAATGGGAAAATATTTTTTTGATTTTCCTATATTTGATTTGCAAAAAAATGAACATGTTAAGGAAAATATTGTCCCTCCATGGAAAATACATTTTCAAAAGTGGTGAAACCCTTCTCTTTCTTTCACCCCAACCAAACACGTTCTCCCCGTGAACTTCTTTCATTTATTTTATTTTATTTTTAAAAAATAAAAAAATTAATTATTTTTTATTTTTTTCTTTTTCTTCTTTTTTTTTTTCCTTCCTCCTTCTTCCTCCGTTGGTCACATGCCTCAACGACAATCAATAGCCCAGTCACTAGCCAAGACACTAGCCAACAAACTCAACGCTTAGTCGATCTAGGTGAGCTTGAGTTTGGCCAAGACCGATGAGCTCGCGGTTCGCCTGTAGTCATTGCTACAAGTGGAAGGAGACAAAGAATGGTGACGAGGAAGAGAGGAGTGATGGAGAGGAAGAAGGAAAAAATAAAAAGAAAAAAAAAATAAAAAAGGGTAATTTAAAATAACAATAATTAAAAAAATCGATGTTGTTTTTTTATATATTTTCCCTTGAATAATCAAATCAGATTCTCCACACTAAACGATGAAAAATATTTTCTAATTGTTTTAGCCAAACACCAAAAAATAAAGTCAATTTTTTAAAATGATTTCTTCCAAATATTTTTCAAAATAATATATTTTCCATGAAACAAATTGCCCTTAAAAATACTATCATTTACGACAATTGCAGCATTTTACTATACTATCGATTAATTACTAAGTCTTAGCATTTTCAAGTGACAAACTTTCTAATTTTCAGTGGAAATTAATTATGGTAACCAAAGATAAACTAAGACCCTTAAAATTAAACTAATATAAACATCATGATAATTTCAGATAAATTACGACAGATTTTAATGTTAGACCAGATCGGTCTCCTTTTCTTATCCTAAGGGGGGTCCTAGGAGGACCCCACCGGCCGAACGCAGCCGGTCGAGCTAGAAAGGTGGCGATGTTTAAAACCTATTACAGTCTGTCCGATCTGGTGTTCGTTCGCTGTCTGAAAGGTGCAATGGATCGTGTCATCGATCCATCTAATCCACCAATTCAACAGCTCCATAAGGACATGGACGATGACAAGTCCACGAGCAAGACAAGAACACTCGCCGTTTCGCTCTGCCTTTCTTTGACCCACCAAAGCACACTACTGAAAAAGCAAGTCTATAAATTCTTCTTTTCTTTTGGTCAGAAGCTCGCCTATAAATTCAGTCATTAGGAAATGTGTGACGTTAATTTAACAGGTAATGTAGTAGGCGAGTCTTACTATGCCTAGAATAATTTATCCTCCAACATCTCGGTGCTCTTTCCACAATTAATGCCAACAATTTTGAATTTATTTCAATGTGTCCCATTGACAATGACCCCAATTAGATTTTGAAATTCCGCCCCATGTGCTTTCACGTGACTAGTGAATACCCATTATGGAAGGGTGAATCCATCTAGCATATACGTCGTGACTAATTTTGACTTTTAGGTTTTCTACGCCATCGTGATTTGCCCCCTAAGATTTTGGGAATCCCACATGCACATCATGATCTTTTGGAATATGTGGTGGGGTTCATAGACATTTACTGTAGAATTAAAAAAAAACTGAATTAGAATTAAGAAAGACAAAAGGAATAGACACAAAAGAAATGTATTGGACGACAAAATGATGTTGCCACCATCCGTAAGTATGTGAGTTCCTCCGTACTGGGGGGAGTTGGTACTTTCCCTGAGAATCCTTCTGAGTTTCTTCCTAGGAAAAAAAAAAAAACATCACAAAAAATTCTAAATTATATTCATTATGATATAAATACCTTAAACTTTATTTTATATCATTAAAAATCTTAAACTTATTTGTTGTAATACATGTATCTCAACATTTTTTTGTCACGAAGAAACTTAAACTTATACATATATGATATATATCTTATCTATTATGACTTAAAAAAAAGTTTAGGGCATTTTTGTCACAATGGATTTAGGTTTTTAGTGACAATTTTTTTTATGGCATTTATATCACAGTAGGTATAATTTAAGGTTTTTTTTTATGGTATTAACGAAAAAATGAACAAAATATCCATTTCACATTTCACATTTTCCATTTTCTCACATTTTCCATTTTTTTAAATATGTTTCTTGATAATTTATTTTAATGTTTTAATAATAGAAAATGCACATTGTGGTATAATCTCAACTATAAAAGGACTTGATTGCACGCATAATGTAAATTACATGATATCATTCAAATTAAATAGAGGACTTAATTGCATAATGGACAAAGAAAAATCAATTATCATTTAAGAAAAGATGATATAGATTGGCTAACGGCCTGTCAGCCTCATGCATTTAGCTGGTTTTTGCTTGGCTTATCCATAATGTCTAATAGTATGAAATAATGATTCTATGTGATGTCAGATATCCCAGTTTTTTTATAAGATATGAATACTAGTGTATTTGCACATGCTTCGCGTATGTTTTATATTTCAAATTTACTGAAAATTTATATTGAATAAAACTCCTTATCTACTTTTTCACATTCACGTTGTGAGAAAATTTATTATTTTTTGAAGTAATATCAGTACAATAATCACAAAATTTGAATAATCAAGGATTATCATGTAAAAATAACATATATCGACTATGAAACATTCAGAAATTTTTTGTATGTCCTATACTACTAAAACTGAATTTAAGATAGACTATTTTTCTTTTTAACTTGGCACAATTATTTTGTCACTTCTAATTAATCATCATTTTTTTAATTAACTAAGATCAACTCTGACTCGTATTCTATTACATTTGGCATCTGATTGAACCAAAGTAATTTACAATCTATGCTTGGTGTAGCATCGCTTCATGTTAATAAATATTTACAATTTCTTTGTTACATAATAGTAGTGTATGGTATAATGATTTTACTGTTATAAAAATTTTCTCTATTCATGATACACTGTTTCACATGATGTCAGTCTATTATAAATTTTATTTCAAGCGAGAAAGTCAATTTCTCTTTCTCTATATTATTGGACAGATATATTTCTATTTTGTTCTTCTTTCTACACGTAACACGTGTCATGCCTAATAAACTTAATCTTACTTGTATCTATAAGCTTAAATACCTTCTCATTCTCGTGGAATTACTTTTACTACCTATTATTTAAATAGTTATTAGATAATACCATCTTTATGACAATGTTGATTGACTAAAATATACTTCTCTCAAAATTTTCCTGGAAAAATAAAAAAATTATCTCTATTGCATAGTTATCTTACATAGGCTGTTCTATTACACATACGAACTATTTCAATTTGTACTTAGGTTGAGACTTTAATGTTTACTTTTTCAAAAAAGAAAACTTAACCTTTATTTGAAAAAGAAAAGAATCTTTTCACCAAATCAAATGCATTAAATGTCCAAAAGTCACTTTTACTATAATGTGCTAGTGTTCTTGCCCATATTTCACTTGATTTTTTATCGTTAATTTTTTTTAAAAAAATACTCTATAATTGCTAAACGGGCTTTATCTTAAGAATTTTTTAAAATATTTTTTAATTCCTAAATACTAAAATTATACTCTTTACACATACAAATTCTACGAATGTGATAATGGATTATATTCTTATTAGTGAAGCCCCAATAATTTTTTTTTATGTAAATGATTTAGTTTGATATTTTAAATATTTCCATCTCAATATATCCTATTTTGTTTGTGTAGTCAAAGTACTTTTTATTACGTATACACGAATCATGATATGGTTCGACATTATCAAATATTTGTCTCTACTTCATATTGTATACAGTCAATTTTATTTCATATATAAAACAATACTATAACTAAATCTTTGTACGTAAATTGATATTTTAAAACATCTGCCTTTAACTTCGAGTTTTTTTCTCGGAAAGACTCATCCCATTTAGTTTTCCAAAAGTCTATTTCATAATATACATACGTATACTTTTAGCAAATATAATGTTCAAAGGCAATTTTTTCTAGAGTACATATAGATGACATCAACATTTAAAATCCCCAAAATTTTCCTAACTTTTCAGAAGCCACCGACCGGTAAATGCTGGCTCTGACTAATAGTTCTACTTTCCTCTGACTCCTCAAATCGAAGAATCGTACGTGCAATAGATATGAAGACTCACTTGCCAATCAAACTCCAATAAGCTAACTCTCTATTGGTATGGGCTCCCCTAGTAGTCAGCCCAGAGAAAGCCCAAGTCGAAGCCCAAGTCCAAAGAGCATTTGTTCAAAGCTGGGAAGCCACTTGCCCTTTTTTAATCAGCCTCGTTGGAGATTCCATCAAAGTCAAGAAATCATTTTTTTTTTCTCAAAAAATACGAAATAAAATTTGAACACCATAAAATGTCACTTTTCAGATTTCTTAAGAATTTGAAGTAATCAATATCACGCACAAGTTGCGATTTTGAAGTGATTAACTTTTTTAATTTTTTTTAAAGTTTAAGAAAAGTAAAAGGTCTACCAACCACCCGGTGAGTTTTGATTTAGCCTGTTTGGGGTGAGCTAATTTTTGCTCTTTTTTGTTTTTTTGGTCGGACATGGCTTAATTTAGTTAAGGACTCACTTAATGAGGCATTGTTGCACTTCTACAAAAAATTATAAAAGCAATAAAAACATTGGTGCCATCCTGAATGCTAATTTACAATTGTTCTTGAAATATCTTGGGCAGTGCCAAAAAAAGTCCATAAATTTAACACCAAAACGTAAAAGAAAAAAATGCGAAATTTAGAAGCCAAAATAAGAAAAAGGGAAAAATGACACAAATGGTCCCCAAACTTTAGTCCAATGCGCGGTGGAGTTCCCAAATTTTTAATTTGTTTAACATGGTCTATGAACATTCATTCAATCTATAATGTTGTCCATGAATTTTTAATTTGTTTATTAGCAATCCCTTATTAGATTAAATAAAAATGTTCAATATTGTCCTTTGACCTGAATAATGGAAGGATAACGTTAAAGTGAACATGTATTTAAAATTTAGGGATTATATTGAAAAATTAAAAGTTCAGAGATGATATTGCACATTAAATTAATGTTTATAGACGATATCGTACATCGAGTCAAATTTTATAAATCATTTATATTTTTATTCCTAACAAAAACATAGCCAAGCATCTAAAGTCTGCATGCAAAAAAAATGAATCTAGGAAAAGCTGTCGTACTTTAGTAGAATTAAAAATAAAATATAGGAATTTTTTGGGGTGGCCAATGAGAATTAGGAATTTGAGGACAGTAGCCGTTCTGAGACCGACACATAAAGTATCAATTTTTCATTTCTTGGGGGTGGGGCTTGGGACCAATTAAATTCAAAAAAGGAAAATGTTTTTTTTTTTTTTTTTTGAAAATCCTGAGCCACAGCTGATTCGATTTGAATTAGAAAAATAATAAAAGAGTCCGACTCGACAGGGAACTCGAAAAGCACCTGCGTAACGGCTCTCTTCCCCGCTCGCTCGTCAAAATTTGAAATCCCATCTTTCTCTCTCTCTCTCTCTCTAAATTCTCTCTCTGCATCATCTTCTTCTCGATCCACGTGCCCCCCATCTGCTCCACCATCTTTGCTCTTCTTCTTCTTCTTCTCACGACCTGGTCAGCTCGTTTTCTCCAGACATCTCTCTCTCTCTGTGGACCAAGAAACCATCAATGGGTAGCTGTTTCAGCAAGAAAAGCTCTTCGCCGGTCGCCTCCTCGGCGGCTCCACGGCGGCCGTAAAGCCGCCTCCCGATTCGAACCCTCCTTCCAAAACCCATGTGGCGAAGGCGGAGCGCGAGCCCGACGGCTTCCAGAAGGAAGCCGTCCAAGAGGGCTTCGTGAAAAAGGAGGTCTTTATCATTAAGCACCGGAAGAGCCACGACAGACGCGCTTCGACTGACGAGAAGCCGGCCGCCGACGGGGTGGCTACGGCTGTGGATAAGGGCAAATCCGGTGAAGATGCGGCTAAGGCGGTCGTCGGTCCTCCGGCTGCTTCGAGTAATGGCGGCGAGAGCTTGCCTGTGAATGGGGCGAGCGCCGTTGGCGTGACTGCGGGCGTGAGGACGTCGAATTGCACCAAGGAAGAGGTCGATGCCATTCTCATCCAGTGCGGCCGGCTGAGCCGGAGCTCCTCGGGGAGAACCGGGGCTGCTTCCGGGGGCAGAGTCTATTCGGGATCCAAGAGGAGCTACGATTTCGATAACCAAAACGACGATGGTCCGGTCGGTAGGGCTGCTGATGCTGCGGGAAGCGAGCAAAGCGAGATGAATGAGGATGAGCTGGCGGAGAAACGGCAGCACCGGCAGCGCCACCGCCAATCGACGCCTTCCCGGTCCCATAGCCAGGGGAGTGGGGCGAGGAGGAGGACCCCGAGCAGGGAAAGGGAGCAGCGCTCCTCGAGCAGAGAAAGGAGGGTGAGCCGCTCGCCCGCTAGACGTTCCGAGAACGCCTCTCACTCGAATTCGAATGCGAGCACCACCACTGCCGGCGGCTCCGGCAACAACAACAGGCCCGGGAAGATGGTGTCGGTCCCCGCTTCTTTGGTCGACAAGAGCAACGGTGGTGGCGATCCACCGGAATCTCAAGCCACCATCAAGAGAATATCCGTGAAGAGGAACGCAGGGGAAGCAGCGCACACAGTGTCGAGAGGCGCTGCATCGCCTCGTTCCCAGTCACCTGCCAGGCAAATGGCCGGCGGCGGAGTTGGAAGGCAACAGAACGGTGAGAACCAGCAACCTTCCCTGAGTCGCAACTCGTCCAGGAAGGCAGAACATTCTCCGTACCGGAGAAATCCACTCGGCGAGATCGACACCAATGCCCGACAACCACAACCTCAGCCACCATCCAACAAGAGCACGCATAAAGCCATGGAAGACGGCTCAGTAAAGGAAGTCGAGGTATCTCTTGCTGACATTCGATTAGTTTCTGTAAGAAATTACTCTGATTTCTCCTCACATTCCATACTGAAATTGGTTATCGCTACCTTATCGATTCCAGGCTCGAATGTCGAAACCGACCATGGATGGTAACAACAGCCGATTTGCTCACGGGACTTGCGACAAAACTGGGGGTAAAGCGACAGAGGACAACAAGGCTCGAGGTTGCGATTCTGTAGAAAAGGAGCAGCAACAAGCTGTCATGGAAGTGCTAAAGAGGCAAGCACCCATGTCTGGGATTGAAAGCCAGAAACCGCAGGCGTTGGCACGAAGCCGGTCCTCGAGGCTGTCAGAGCTCGACCTGAATCCTCAGATCATGGCCGAACCCCCGTCCTACACAACCTTGCTGCTAGAAGACATCCAGAATTTCCACCAAAAGCAAACTCCCACCTTCACGGTCCCGGCTTGCGTGACAAAGGCCTGCTCGATCTACGAAGCAGTCGCCGACCTCAACTCCA
Source organism: Angophora floribunda (assembly GCA_014182895.1). NCBI lineage: Eukaryota > Viridiplantae > Streptophyta > Magnoliopsida > Myrtales > Myrtaceae > Angophora > Angophora floribunda. Next base: position 14,952,666 of record CM024714.1, read on the forward strand.
ACAAGAGCTCCAATGTAACCAGCGCCCTGTCCGAATTGAGAAAAGCTGCATCGAATCAGTACAGCCACAATGGCTACAGTTCCTCTTACTCTGGTATTGATCTCGTCAGGAAATCAGAGGGCAGGGACCCGTTTGTCGAATCGGAGTTAGTAGTCGATGATGATCTAATGGAGCCGAGCATTCACAAGTACGTGACGGTGAAGAGGGGTGGCATGTTGAAAGGGGATGATAAGGAGGAGATAGAATCCTCAGGAAGCAACAGCTTCGTCGGTTCTGGAACACAGCAATGGGGAGTGTCTTCTTCCTGGGAGCCTGGTTCAGCCGATTCATCCGATTGCTGGACTTCCGATTCCAAACATGTTGCAGATGACTACAGTCCGCTGGCCTTGCAGAGGATGGCTATATCTGAATCAGGTCGCCAGGTGAGCGGTGAGTCCAGAAGGGACTTGAACGTTAAGAGGAGGGATTTCGGTGTTCGACAAAATGGGATCGGGAGAAGCAGGACATAGTCAACAGTCAGTAATCTTCCGGCAGCAGCGACTACCGTGTCAGTCAAGCCTCAACAAGAAGCGAGACAGATTTGTTTCTATTTCAACGGTTCATTGTACGTTTCTCGGCAGTTGCAGACTTGCAACATTCGAGTCTTTCATTAGGAAACATTGCTGCTTTCATTATTTTTGTTCCATAGATTGTGCATAAGTCACTCATTTATGTGCTGTCTTCCAGGAGAACTCGCCGTGTTATTGATTTTTCATCAATTACTGTAATGTAGAGTTTTTCAAGTTTGTGAGGATTTCAACACATCTAAATTGGTCAATGACCCACAATGGCACTGCCCACCTTAATCACTGAACCAGCCAGAGCTTCATTACCACGACAAGAGGAACATTCTAAAAGCAATTGATGTAGCCAGCAAGAAATCCAAAATTGAAAACAGCATTCTTATATTTTGATTTGAAATATAAGAATAGAGCTTTCATTTGATATTCTTCGGTGGTTATATTTTGATTTGCTTATGCTGGTTAAAATACCAGACATTGCAACACTAACATCAGCAGCATGGGAAATGATGAAGCATGTACTGAATCGTCATGAGCAATCCATAAGGCCTGTTTGGCCAAGATATTAGAGACCCTGTTTGATGAACGAGATGACCAATATGCAGTTGACGACCATGACTTGTAAAATTCTCTATGTCCCTAATATAATCAACCTAATATAATCAACCCAGAGCTGTAGCATTATGCTATTTCCAGCTATTGTAATACCAGCACAGTTCACTTTCAAACTAGACTGGCGTCTGTCTATATTTCTTTGCCAATAAGATCGCTAAGGGAAAAGCATTTCCTTTCCAATTGTCTAATATTAAGAGCTCGAGTACCTGACCCTCCAAGCAAACTCTCATATAAATCCTGGGAGATCACTGCTATTGTTTCAAGCAGAGGCTAAGAAGCTGCATTCATGTGGAACTTAATAGTGCCATGGCTTGGTGGACTGGCACAGATGAGGCCTTCACTCATAGAAAGTTCCTCTAATGGGCACGACACCATTGTTTTGCAGTTTACACATTCCTCAAACATATAAAGAGACTTTAGGCAAGCCGACCATCTAGGGTTGTGATATACTGCATAGATAACAAAGTTCACATGCATATCATAGAAGTAGAAAAACCCTACAAAATCTAATGGTTTCAGTAGCGTGGCTTCCCATCAATACCTTCATCAACCAAAGGCTCTAAAGTCACCTTGATGTGCTCATGCTTAAGGGACATTAATAAAATGAAGAGAATCAAAAAAGGGAGATGATTGACCCGCTGCCATAGACAACTCGCTGGAGTAACCAATTGCAGAATATGTTATCCAAAAATGCTACAACCGCCCAAACAAAAGGTTATTATCTGCACAGCATTCTATTCTATCCTCCTATACATAGCATTGAGATGGGTGCTCCAACAGCTCAGGCCATTTTCAGTCGAGAAAAGAGTAATTACTTTACCCTCTTATTTACAACATATCTCACCTCCCACTCTCTCCACTACCTTTATGGATGCATGCATGATCTAGCAACAATGAGTTCATATTTCAGAGGTGGAGCCGGGGTGAAGCACCTGTTAGGCAATAAACACAGGTTTCATATACTTCACATGTTGGGCATGCCATACTCGGCATAAGGATCATTCCAAGCTGTTCTGGTTATTGATCATGTATATGGCAATCAAAGTAATAAAAGCACCACCCAGTTGTAGAGGTGAGAAGGTTTCATGGAGAAATATGTACCTGCAGGTACAGTTCACGATTATGGCATAAAAACAAGCCATGCAAAATTAAATTGCAGATAATAAAAGGCTTAGGTAGGACGAAGCGTACCCGAAAATTGAAGCAAACATAGGAGTAAGAAATGTGAGGGAGCTCAGCTTCGTCAAACTTCCTGCATGCAATAGCAGAACAGAGTAAACTAAAGTTGGGAGGAGATAAGAATACTTATAACACTTTCATCATGTGGGACAAGGAAAATAATTTATGAGTTGAGGATAAAATATAAGACTCAAAAACGACCTTTTGTAGCATTGTAGTAAAATACACCATAGCTGATGGCACTTCCACAAATTGAGGTATAAAGTAGTGCTGATATATCAGTTGCAGAAAGCTCCGATAAACCACTGGTAAAGATAGGATCATGATTGAGAACTGAGATTATTGCAAGAGGAAGACCACCAATAACCATATGCTACAGGAAAAACAATCATATTGAAGACGTCAGTTAGTCTTCTAATTGTTCAACTCTTTTTACATAGAGGGCTGGCCTTGACAAGAAGAAGGTTGCTGTAATGGTCAGCTATATGAAATAACCAAAAACAGAAGTCAAGAGTTAATCATGTGCCGTGAAGTTTTTTATCATGAAATTTCACAACAAAAAATGTGATATATCTGTGCTAAGCTTCACAAATACCTGAACGCCAAAAGACCCGCTTTTCTCATGGATGAAATAATTAATTATGTCTTCAACTGAATAATACAAAATCTAGATTCTTATGCGTAAGGCAATATAATATTAAGCAAATATGATAGATCAATTATGAAGGTATCATGCAGTCTCCCCAGTGATTAGAGAACCAGCAATTATCTTTGAGCTGATACAACAAAAAGTTATCATTTTGAACAATAAAGATATATAAAATTTTTACAGCTAAAATACTGGAAAAACTTTGAAATCGAATCATGCACAAGCAGCGAAATAGACCAACATTGGGCATCTAGCTAAATAAGAAAGCAAATTTAAGCACTTCAATATCCTCCAGGCTAGGTGGAACCTACCCATCCAGTAGCCATAACTGGATCAGAATACTTGGAGACCCAACGGACCATGACAGTTCCAATGGCCATGCTCTGAGCTGCAAGAAGCATCCACCACTCACCACTTCCCCACAGTGAAAAATTATTGTCGTCAATAGCAACTGCTGGTACCTACAGCTTAAAACTCACCATCAAATAGTGCAAGAGCCATGTGAAATAGAGATTGCTTATCAGTAAGGATCGCATATAACTCTAATATGAATGTAAAAAGATAAAGCCAATGTGCCAGTTCTCGCCCAAGGTAGATTATTCACAATTTGACCAAAGAAAATTGGTATATAACTACTGAAATAGATGCGTCAGGTATAGAAGTATGCCCATTTTAGTTTGTGGAATCGAGGCTACATAAAGCAATGAGAACTCCAGTAGTTTAGTGGTGGTACCCTTGCCATGTTACGGTTGAGCCTTCATTGTCAAGTCTAAATTGCGACCTTAATATACCCTTACCTTAAGTTCAGCACACCTAAAAGGTTTGGTGGTGGCAACAAATAACAAAGGCCTGTTTCCAGTATTAGGGGTCTGTTACAGGGAACCATTAACTCCTATCAAGTATCATGTCTCTCAATAGACAATAGACTCAGAAACTATATCCTCTTAATGTTTCTTGTGGACATCTTCTTAAGCCTCCTCCTCCCAAAGGTCTACCTTCTGAGATTACATAAATAACATTTTCTCACTGCTGCATCATGGCCAGTTAAAGTCTCTCCACATGTCTGAACCACCTTAATACAGATCTTCCCTGTATCTTCAATTGGGGCCAATTGAAATTTTCCAATGGTTTAGATATCTGTCCATCTTCTTAGATACACTCACGTGGTTTACATGTTACCCTTGACTGGCCAACATGTCATTCCATAGACTGTTGCCATATTATTGCAGCCTTAAATAGTCTTCCCTAAAGCCTGAGTAGCATTTTCAGATCGTACATACTGCTTGCAACACTTTGCCCAGTAGATCCATTCCACTTGCATATAATAACCAATTTTCCACATAATCTAGTCCTATTCTTGTAAGATGTAGTTCTTTAACCTCAGTTATACTTGATTACTCTATCTCACCATTCTTCTTATAAGTCAAAACAATATAATTCTATATTCAACCTGGTTCATCGTATCTTGATTACAGGTACCAAATTACTCTTTCTCCTCTAGTGCATTCCACGCATAATTATCTAACCCAATGATCTCAACCTCAATGACTCAACTACCTCAACTAAACATTTCACCATGATGGTGGATCCCTTCTGAAAAGACTTTAATACGCCTTTTCAAACCAGCCATTTAACTGGAGATAAAAAGCAAGACACTTCATTGAGAGAGAGAGAGAGATTGTTGAAAAAATCTATTAGGCCATGTGAACAAGTAAAACTCATAGATGCTTGCATTGAGCAACAAGCCCATGACCAAAAAGATAAGTCATATGCTACCTTTTGAAAGAATCTTTGCATGTGATAAAGGTGAGAGACATGCAGCTTCTACCACCAACTAATATTCAGCACAGCAGTGCAAATTAATGGTTTGTTTTAGTTCAGACGTTAAAAACAACTATGGGAAGTTGAGAGCAAGTTCAGTCAGAATCTCTGAAAATAATGAACAAGGATCAAAGACTAGAAAAAAATAATATGTAGATGGGAAATTTACAGCACAATCATCAAATTGCATAATAAATGTGATCAAATGGAAATTTTTTCACATATGCTTTGGCTTAAAAGTGTAAGGAATAGATATTTGAAGTTTAATAAAGTAAACAGCAACTTGCATTAAATATAATAAGGAGAACAGGTGGCAGATGTTCTGAAGATGAAGTGCAAGGCAGAGCAAGATTCTATCTGATGCAATTATAACCACGAAACCACATCCTATGAGAGACTACCATAAGTACGCCTAGTGCAGACATGCCACAAAAGCATCGAATAGTGGTCCAACAATGAGATAAAGAATGTTGCATTGTATCTACGAAGCACAACATAACCCATTTAGTTTCTAAACTATTAGGATCAAGCCAACGCATATTCACTTAACACCAGCATAATCACAATACAACTGCTGACACAAGGATTACCTCTAGAAGAAGAAGTCCCACAACACCAAGTATCAGCCCTGCGCCTCCAATTAACCCAATGGATTCACCAAACAACAGGGCTGCAAGTATAGCCACTGTTAATGGCTGAGAGTCAATTATCACCTGTAATAATGTCAGCTCCAGTAAGCCAAGCAGAATTAGCTTGTTTCCTATGAACTGCCAAATCTACTAAACAGACAGGGAATATATATCAAGACATCTGATTCCATGTCAAGGATACAATGTGTAAAGACTAATCCAACTGATAGCTGCAGCTATAAGAGACCGGTCTACCTTTCTATTACATATACTCATTCATCCATTAATGGTGTCAAAGGCAAGATTTTTAAGATAACAGTACAAGATTCAGCGTAAATGACATCAGTCTTCTAACATGAGCCATTTCCTTAAGAGCACATTTCAAAAGCAAAATGCGAGAATTTCTGTTACTCAGTAGCCATATTTAACAGCAAATAACCTTCTAATTCACCTATAAGGTCGGAACTTTTTTGCCCATTTCTTCTGATAGAGGCATTTAAACTGAGATAAAGAATATAGTGAGTTCAACATACACTTCCGAGACCCGCTGACGTCCTCTGCAACCCTTCGGCGAGAAATCCCTGTCCCAAAAAACCCATCAGCAGGGGAAAGTATTTGTCAATCCAACATGTCAATCTCACTTCTTTGACCAGAAAGTAAAGCAAAAAATGGCACCCAAATACACATTAGAAAGAGACAGAGAGAGAGAGGCGTGACCTGAAAACAAGAGGCGTCCACTAGGGCGAAAAGAGTGATGGAGAGCCAAGCGTTGAGGCCGGAGGGCTGCTTGCGGCCGCGGGAGGCCGCGAAGGCGACGAGGAGGAACCCAGCGGGGATGAGGCGGAACGAGGACACGAAGAAAGGGCCGGCCTTGGGGAGGATCTCCTTCATAGCCACCATGGCCGTGCCCCAGAAGAAGAAGGGCGAAACCAGCACTACCCATTCCCACAGTGACTCCTCCGCCGACGACGTCGATGCTAACGATGAGGACGTTGTCGTCGCAGACCCTTTGTCGTCCACGTCATCCACGGCGGCGCCCACGCCGTCCGAGGACGATTCTCGTTTGAACTCCACCTTCTCGCTGGTGCAGCAGATTCGAGAGCCGCGTTTCTTGTCTCTCTTCCTCGTGAACGTGAACATAGGAGGAGGGGTTGCTGCATTCTGGGTCGATCTTCGGAAGGGATGTTGACGGGGGCGTCGCACGGGGAGTGAGGAAAACGAGCTTCGAAGCGAGAAGGACTCCATTGCAGCTGGCTGATGCCAGCAACTGAGAGTCCATACCATCTCTCCCTCCCTCCCTTCTGTCTCTGAGGCTCACAGAGTATCTTCTTGTCCCTGGCTATAGAGCGGGAGAGAGAGCCACGGAGAGGAGAGAGAGAGAGAGCAGGGACAGCCATGGCTACCGTGACTGGTGTGGCGGGGACAGCCACATGTTTCATTTTTGAGAAGATTAAGAAAAGGAAAAAGAAAAACAAGATAAAAGCCAATTTTTGTTGGATGTTTTTTAATTGAGTAATAATTTCTTCTATATTCGAAATTATTATTACTATTTTTATTATTGCCCAGTTCGCATGGCTGTGTTAAAGTATCCAAATTGTGCAAAACAATTAAAGCTTCCAACAAAATAAAAGCAGACTTATTCACAATAGATCGGAATACAATAAATTGTGTCTGAGTACGTAATTGGTTATTAAGTGGAGTGAGAAAACAAATAGCTATCTAAGAAAAGGAAAAAATATGAACATATTGTGGGTGTTAATTCTTTTTATTTTTTCTACTATTTTTGTAAGGATAATCAAGAAATATCCTATGAGTAATACAAAATCATGTTTTGACTTAAGTATATTGATCACTGTTATATTTGCTACACGAAGATGAGAAAAGGTGTAACTTTTGAAAAATACAAATTGATTTCGAAAGGCTACTCATTGTTTTTAACGATAACTAAGTCATTAGAAATTATGGCATAAAGTTAATAATTAGTACATGCACTAGGCACTCTAATCACGAGAAAAATATGAATTGATTATTAATATTTCATATTATGATTTTATAAATTAAAAATGGAGGAAATTGATACCTGAATAAAAAAAAAGGCGACGGTTAAATTGTTTTAAACTTTTTACATATCATTTACACGATTTTTCTTATCTTTTTTGGGCGTGACAACAAATTTAAGTACACCCCAACAAAAAAGCATATAATACTCAAATTCTACTTTTCCAACTTCCACCATAAAAGAAGCCCTGGAATGAACCAACACAGCATCTCCAAATCTCCACTTCCTGTTTCCTTTCACGACCACCGCCACATAATTGCTGCCGCCGCCGTCTGTCACGACCTCCGCCATCGCTGCGGCCTCCACCGCCTCCACCGCCATTGTCTTACTTTCCATGACAGCAAGCTAGTGGGCAGTTTCTCTCTCTCACCTTTGGGGCTGTGCAAGGCGGGCGACCTTTGCCGGAGCAAATAGAGGAAGGTTACAACCTCCGTTGATTCACCGCAACGGAGGTCGCTCACCTTGCACAAACCCCAAATTTTGTGGTCGCCCGAATCTGATGATCTCCATTAGTTGCCGTCGAAACCTCCACCACCGTTGGTCGCAAACTCTGTAGACGATATATAGAGAGTAAAGGAAAGGTATGCTCCTGGCAGATGAACGTCACTGACTAGAGTGATCAAATGGGCAAACATCGTCGGCAGATGGAGGTGTGACATAGGGCTCACGGCGGCGGCAACTAGCTAGTAGCAACCAAGGGCGGGCGGCAACGGGTGGCCTCTGGGGGGGGGTCTACTGGATCAATGGGATGGACGGGGGAGAACAAGGAAAAGAAAGGAAAAAGATTCCATACTAAAATAATTGAACAAGAATCTATTCCTAGAACTATGATCACTTGGAATGAAAATCTACTTTCGGATTGGTAATAAGATACGAAGAGCTTAAGTAAAATAGTTACCTTTCTAGAGAATTTCACTTAAGAAATTTTGGGCATTGTAATGAAAATTACTCGTAAGATAGGATGTGACTCTCGAACATTTAAAATGTGTCTGAATTTATTAATACTTTTTCTAGTGTAAAAAGACAAGCCCTTAATTTTGAAATAAATTTCACTTTTAGGTTCATCTTGCCATAAGATCTCTAAACTTTTATTCCGAGGAAAATTGCACAGGACTACCCCGAATTTGGGGTATTCGGGGTAGTATTCATTTGTCCAACTTTCAAATGTCATATATTACCCCATTGAACTTGCATTATGTTATAGCCGTTGAACCTTCATCATTTCTTTGCTTTAGCATGTGCAAAGCGTGTGAATTTTAAGGGTGAAAGTGCATTTTCATCTTCTTCTACTTTCGTTTTTTTTAGGAAATATCTCTTTTGCTTTGATTTCTACAAAGAAATTGGAAAGAATAAAATAACTAAAATTTTAATAATTGGAAAAATAAATATCAAAATATCAACAATGGAATATATAAATTAACAGAACTAATGTAGTATTTTAATAAAAATAAATACAATTAATTAAAATGGAAAAAAGGCTCCCATAACAAAGAGGTCAAATTTCAAAAGTTGAATACTCATTGTGTCTTGGTAATCGACATAATGAGTCAACAAAAAGAAAAAAAAGAAAAAAAAGAAAGATTTTTTCAACTAAATATATTTAAGAATATCACATTGGATTTCATTTAACCATATCCTTTTGTAAGTTAAAGGATATCATTTTTAATATAAAATTTAATATTTTTATTGATTAATCATTTTTATATCAATTAAACCCTTTAGATATACATAATGAGTAACAATTTTCATCATTTCACCTTTATTATTGAGGCCTTTTCCAATTCTATTTAAATTTTGTTTACTCTTTCTTCAAAATATCTTACTTAGTTCTATTAAAGTGACTGTTTGTCAATTTTTAATAATTTTTTATTGCTTAATATTCTCGTTGATATTTATTTTTCCTATCAGTAGCATTTTAGTTAACCTATCTTTCTCCCATTTTCTGTATTACTCATTTTTATACAGCAATTAAGGGTAAAAGAGGAAACCCATTTTTAAAAACAAGATGAAAATGTACTTTAACACCTTAAAAGTCACGTGCATTACACATGTTGGTAGAAAAAATAACTAAAGTCAATGGCTATAACAAAATGATAGTTTATGGGGGTTATTACGTAGTGACTGGTAGTTCAAAAATGAGTGCGTGTCGCTCCATAGTCAAGAGGATTTTGTATAGATTTCCCCTTCATTTTAATAACTTAGGGCGCTAAACGTCTTTCTTTGATAAATGCAGTTTGACTAGGATCTAAATTTCTTTCTTTGCTAAAAGAGAAATCAATTTTTAAAAATGAGATCAAAATATACCTTTACACCTTAAAGTCACATGCATTGCACCTGACAAGAAAACAAAACGGGAAGTCAATGGCTATAACAAAATGAGAGTTCATGGGGGCATTACGTAGCATTTGAAAGTTTGAGGATAAGCGCGCACCGCTCCAAAGTTCAGAGGGTTTTGTGTAGATTTCCCCTTCATTTTATTAACTTAGGGCACTAATTGTCTTTCTTTGGTGAAATGTAGTTTGACCAGGATCTAAATTTCTTTCTTTGATAAAAGAGAAATCCCTTTTAAAAATGAGATCAACATATACTTTTACCCTTAAAAGTCATGTGCATTGCACAGGCCGATGGAAAAAATATGATAAAGTCAATGGCTATAACGAAATGCAAGTTCATGGGGACATTACAAAACAACTAAAAGTTCGAAGATGAGTGCATACCGCTCCGAACTTCAAAGAGTTTCATGTAGATTTTCCCTTCATTTTAATAACTTAGGCACTAAATTTCTTTCTTGCTAAATTCAGTTTGACCAGGATCCGATCAAGCATAGATAAGACCTTCAAAGCTGGGGCAGGAATTCTATTATCAGGGTAACTTTTAGAATATGACCAGCTTGGTAGCTTCCAGTCATTTTTAAAATGGCTGGATTCGGGTCTCCAGGTCATGAAGTTATGGCGGAGTAGACTTTGGGTCGTGCATAGCCGCGAAGTCGGTGTCTCTTTTGCGTTTGGAACATGCGAGCACGGGAAAATTGCAATCATACATTTAGAATATGTCTGGATTTATTATTACTTTTATAGTTGACTTGATCTAGATTAACTAAAATAAGTGATTGTTTACTTTTCCTAATGTAAACAAACAAGCCCTTACCCTTCAAATAAATTTCACCTATGGATCCCCGAACTTTGGTATATCATGACATTAGATCTCTAAAATTTTATTTCAGGGGAAATTGCACAAAACTCCCTGAATTTTGGGGGTGGTATGCATTTGTCCTTAAACTTTCAACTGTTATATAATATCCCCTGCATTTGTCCTTAAACTTTCAACTGTTTTGTCTAAAAAAATGCAATAAATTTACCCACCAAAACAAATTAAACTTTCATTATGTTATATAATAATTTTGGGTTTTACCATATAAAATACACCCCATGATTTAGTCATTTGTTATATTTTTAACGAGGGCAAATTTAGGATTAGTATTTTCTTTTTGACAAAAAAAAAAATGTCAAATCTGACTTTTAGGGGTAAAAGTGTATTTTCATCTTCTTTTTTTGAAGGAAATATCTCTTTTGCGCTGATTTTTATAAAGAAATTGGAAAGAATAAAAAAAAAAATTTCAATATCGGAAAAATATATATATCAAAATATCAACATATAGAATGGATAAATTAATAGAACTGATATAGTATTTTAATTAAAAAGAAACACAATTAACTAAAATGGAAAAAAGGTCTCCATAACAAAATGATCAAATTACAAAAGTTGAATACTCATTATGTCTTTTTAATCGATTTTCTTATGCAAGAATGATTTTATCGACAAAAAATATTGAAGAATATACAGTTAACCATGTCCTTTTATAAGTTCAGGATGTCAGTCCCTATATTAATATTTTTATTAATCAGTCATTTTTATATCAATTAACCCTTTCAATATACATACAATACATAATGAGTAACCAATTTTCGTCATTTCACCAAAATTGTTAAGGCCCTGTCCAATTTTTATTTAATTTTTGTTGACACTTTCTTCGAAATATCTTACTTAGATCTATTAAAGTGGCTATGTTTGTCAAATTTTGATAAATTTTTATTGCTTAATATTGTTGGTGATATTTATTTTTTCTATCAGTAGCATTTTAGTTAACTCATCTTTCTCCCAAGTTCTATATTACTCATTTCTATACAACAATTAAGACTATGTTCTTTTTGTAGAATAACTTTTAGGAAAATGTTTTTCGGATTTTTCGACGTTCATTTTACAGAAAATGAATTGGTTGAGAAAACAATTTCCATCAACAAAAAAAAGTCTTTAAAAATAGGAGAAAATATTTTTCACTTTTAAGAAAGATAAAAACATTTTCCATATCTTCCTTCACCTCCACTTTCTTTCATCAAACACCTTTTCCTTTTATTGTCATTTTATTCTCTTTTTTTAAAATCAATTTTTAATTTTTTTAATTTTTTCTTTTTCCTTTTCTTTTTCTTGGCCAATCGCTAACCATAGCGACAGGTGGCGAACTCTTGGCCATAGGTGAGCACGAGCCTTGCTCAATGCTGGTGAGCTTGAGCCTCGCCTAGCTTGCCGGATCTAGTGAGGCTCGAGCTTGCTCAACCGACCTCGAGCGAGGTTGGGCCTCCCCAGATCTGAAGAGCTAGGCCAAACTTGAGCTTTGCTCAAGGTTGTCGGAGCCTCACTCATGGTTGCCACCTCGCCGAACTCTGGCGATCTCCGATGAGGCTCGAGCCTCGCTCAACTTGTTAGATCTGGCGGGCCTCGAGCTCACAGACCTATGGCCTATAGCAAGGCTTGAGCTCACTTGTGGCCAGTCGCCAGCCGCCACCATGGCCAACGACTGGCCAAGGAAGAAGAAAAGGAAAAGAAAGAAAAGGGAAAAAGAAAAAAGAAAAACAAGAGTAATTAAAAATCAATTTAAAAATATTATAATATAAAATCACTGAAGAATGCATGGAGGAAAAAAATTTCCTCACCAAACAATGAAAAATATCCATTTTCAAGTTTTAGGCTAACATCGGAAAATGTTATCATTTTCCTTAAAAATGACTTATTGGAAAGCCTTTTCCAAAAACGTAATATTTTTCACAAAATCAACGGGGCCCAAGGGTAAAAGAGGAAATGCCTTTTTAGAAACGAGATGAAAAAATATTTTTACACCTTAAAAGTCACGTGTATAACACACATCGACAGAAAAAATAATGTAAAGTTAATGGTTATAATGAAATAAGAGTTCATAGGGTTATTACGTAATGGCCGAAAGTTCGAAAATGAGCGCGTGCCACTCTAAAGTTCAGAGGGTTTTGTATAGAATTCCCCTACATTTTAATAACTTAGGGCACTAAATGTCTTCCTTTGGTTAGATGCAGTTTGACCAGGATCTAAGTTTCTTTGGTAAAAGAGAAATTCCATTTTAAAAACGATATCAAAATATACTTTTACACTTCAAAAGTCACGCGCATCGAGCCACCAACAAGAATAACTTAAAGTTAATGGCTATAACAAAATGAGATTTCATGCTGGTATAATGTAACTGTTGAAAGTTTGAGGAGGTTTCGTGTAGATTTCCACTTCATTTTAATGACATAGGGCACTGAATTTCTTTCTTTGGAAAATGCAGTTTGATCAGGATTCGATCAAGCATAGATAAGACCTATAAAGCTCGGGCAGGAATTCTTTTATCAGGGTAACTTTTAGAATATGACCAGCTTGGTAGCTTCTATCATTTTTAAAATGGCTGGATTCGGGGCTACAGATCATGGAAGTTATGGCGGAGTAGACTTTTGGGTCGTGCATGGCCGCGAAGTCGGTGTCGGCTCTGGGGTAGTGGAGCGCGCGCTCGGAACATGCCAGCACATGAAGCGAAACACGAAGAGCGCCGACGATTCTTCTGCTTCGAGTTGCTGATCTCACTTCGGAATTCCAAAGCAGACAACAGCAGAGCAAAAGAGAATCTCCGCACAGTTCTTTTATGAGGTTTGACTTTGCGAAGCCTACTTTCTAGGAGCTCTAGATTAGATTCAGATCCAGTCCTGGTTATAAATATTGTGTGCCGAGACTCGGGTTCTTGCCATCGCCTCAAGGAAGAACACGGTTCGATCTGTGGAAATTGATTTGTTTCGAGGTTTTCGAGGTCCTCTGGGAGTGCTTGCGTGACTCAGGCATCATGGACACTCTCGGTTTCTACTGTGTCGTGATCTTCTCCTTGCTGCTTGTCAAGGGTGGCCAGGCCGACCTCTACGGATCCACTCCGCCGCCGCCCGACTCGGTTTCTGGCAAGGACTTCCCTCAGTCGGTGTTCTGCAACGACCCGCAGAGTAAATGCTTTGGGGCTCAGATCTCCTGCCCCAGCCAGTGCCCCAGCTTCAAGCCATCCAATTCCCAGGACAAAGCTTGCTTTGTGGACTGTAACTCCAGGAACTGTGAAGCTCTGTGCAGGAGTACGTAGCTCGTCTCCTTACTTTTCCGATAGGATGGTATTGTTCAAATAGTACTAATTGTTCCGTTTCGAATCACAGGGCGAAGGCCGAACTGCAATGGGATTGGAGCGGCATGCTATGACCCGAGGTTCGTCGGGGGCGACGGCGTCATGTTCTACTTTCACGGCAAGACGAACGAGCAATTCGGCTTGGTGTCCGACGTCGATTTCCACATCAATGCCCGGTTCATCGGCCGCCGCCCTCAGGGGAGGACGCGCGACAACACTTGGATCCAAGCCCTAGGCCTGATGTTTGGTCCCCATACCTTCACACTGGCCGCCAACAAGGTCGCCCAATGGGACAACGAAGTGGACCAGCTCGTCCTGACCTACGACGGCAAGCCGCTGCTCCTCCCTTCGGGCCAGCTTTCCGCCTGGACCGCTCCGGACGGCAGGCTCTCCGTCGAAAGGACACTGAAGTTCAACAGCGTCACGGTGCTGCTGCACGGCTACGTCGAGATCTCAGTCAACGCCGTCCCCGTGACGAAGGAGGACGACCGCATCCACAAATACCAGATACCGGACGACGATTGCTTCGCCCACTTGGAAGCGCAGTTCAAATTCCTCCGCCTCTCCGACCAAGTGGAGGGTGTCCTGGGCCAGACGTACCGCCCGGGCTACCGGAGCCCCGTGAAGAGAGGCGTGCCGATGCCGATCATGGGCGGAGAAGACAAGTACAAGACGTCGTCGCTCATCTCCGCAGACTGCAAGTACTGCATTTTCTCCACGCCCGATTCCCGGACCGCCACGACCGCATCAATAGTGTTGGATCCGACAATGTCGGTGGTGGATTGCACTGGCAAGATCAGTCCAGGCCATGGACTCGTTTGTCGTCGCTAGATATGCTTTTTGACACTATATTTAGTACGATGGAGTGGAACGAGAGGGGGGAATAGAATAAAGAAAGGAGATATTGTTGTGTTTGATGTAAAAGTATATGGTGATTGCTTTTTCTTGTATTTTGGAAAACTTTGGAATGGAAAAGGATCGGTCTTGGATCGTTTAAAACGTCTCAAAACATGAAAAGCGCGAGGCAAAAATTACAAGTACCGTGCTCCAAACCAACTCAGATGACTGGAGTCCCTTCCATTTTGTGGAAAGACTCAATCCTAGGCTCCCGCACCACCCCCACACACCCAAGCTCTAGACCCAAGTGTGCTGCCTTCTTCCCTCGCCATCCACCGCCGTTGTGCTGCAGCTCGACCCTCGCCACTCGTCGTCGTCGTCTTAGCCTTGGCCGGTTATCTCTCTTCCCCTCCTCGTCGAGGCAAAGCACAAGCAGCGCCTTTCTCTCTCTCTCCATTATTCTAGATTTATATTTATAAATAAGTAGGTTTTGTTTAGGGTGTTCGAAGTGTCCTTTAGTATTAGGTGTGGACTCTCCTATTTCATAATGGATCTCTCGCCTGTTATTTCCGTAAGCATTTTAAGGATATGCTCAGGTCCATAGTATTAAGTAAAATCAATGGGCGGAAATAAGTTGAAAGTAATTAAAACTTGTACTTATAATCGAAAAATCAAAATTACAATTGTTTGAGTGTTTTCTAAGCTTGGATTTATATCCAAACTCAAAGTGTTCACAAATAAAAACTCAATTTAGATGTACACTCATGGCGCAAAACCACGGTGTCCAGCCCAAGCTTGCTCTTTTGTTGGACAAAGTCCTTTTTGCCCCCGTAAATAGATATAATAAAAGAAAGCGTGCCCTTGTTTTGTCTTTTAGTGCAAAACTTCTCCGTGTCAAACTTGGATTCCTTCGCGCACCAATGTACTCCTGGTCCTGGATTATTACGGAGAACCCACGCCCAAGAATAAGAAAACAAATCTGATTCGGCCGGGGAATACCAGATTTTGAACAAATCAAAATCTTCCGACGGATTGGATTTTGCAAAGGGCTCAAATTTGAGACATTAATTTAACAGCATAAGTGTGTATTTGAGTGCATGCATGCTTGAGTGTAGAGATGTGTAACGGGAGCCGCCCAACTAGGGAATTGCCTAGACCAAACCGCCCAGCGGTCCAGTTCTTGGTTCCCATTCTTGGAACCAGTGGCTGGTCAGTCCGGTTCTTAGAATTATTTTTAAATTTTTTATGAATTCGAAAAAAGATAAGAAAATTCTTACGAGTCTTAAGAAAACTCTCGTTCTTTCATATGGATAAATTAGTACATGAACAAAGTGAGTTGTTTTGAGAACGTGTTGCAATATTAACTAATTTTTGGCCAAAAAAGCAAAGTTACCAGTTCTATCGAATTGGACCGGACTAGACTAGTCGGTCATGATTCACAGTCCTAGAATTTAGGAACTAGTTCTTTCGGTCCGGTTTTCAATTCTACCTTAGAATCGGATCGGAGTGAGAACCAACCACCCCTACTTAAGCGAACTTGTAATTGTATAAAAGAGAGTGTTTATTGTAATTGAGCGATCACTTGTTTCTCGATGTTTGGTATCAAAGTTATGTGGTGCGACTTAACGCTCCTCTCTCTCTCTTTGCCGCGACATGAAGGTTCTGGTCGGTCCATAGGAGGAATTTCTCTCTCTCCATGACTCATACACAGATACATTCCGCTGTTCCGGCATATGGCCGAGGGACCGTGATTTAAGTAACAAAACGGACCACGAACATAACAATTTGGCCATCTATCGTAAAGATCTAATAATTCTGATTACAACCAAGAATAGTATAGCCTTCGGAATCAAGAGAACTGTCAGGAATCAGGATATGCTTTTATCTCTTTCTTCACCCCCTGGTGCTCCGTTTCTCCATCAGACTTCCTCTAGAGATGGAAGGCATTCTCCGGCTTCTTTATTCCAAACATTTGAGCTCACTCAATCTCAAACCCTACGCCTTACCAGGTCTCATGGGTTCTCATAATTGTCAATCATCCCATGTTTTCTTCATCGATTCATCAGGGAGAGGGAGAGATAACAACGTTAAGTTGCTCAAATGGGATCGCTGAATTTGACCATCCAGGTTCAGAATGTCGATCCGACCGTGACTGTTGCAGAGTTGGCGACATATTTCTCGTACTGCGGGACAGTGGATAAGATCCAGCTCCAGAGGCAAGGAAGAAACTTCACATTATAGACCGGCTTTTCAAGTTTTTGCTCAGAACAGACCTTATACCCTTTGGATGATACCGCTGGTTCGATTAATTAGTTATGATGACCACACAGGAACAAAGATGACACCCAATCGGCACAGGTGACGTTCAGGCAGCCGTTCGCATTCCGGACTGCTCTTCTCCTCGATGTAAGGAAATAAACGAGTTAAGGGTTTGATTCATCTTTCATGCTCTCATGCACTTCAGGCTTGTTTTCCTGGAAGTAGTAATTGTTCGTGTTCCTTATTTGAATGAATGAGATAGCATTGAACTTCTCTATCGTTTATTCTCTCTGGCTTACATCTGCCGAGAATGCAGATTACTTGTGGATCACCTGTTTCATTTGATGATTTCTTTAGCTTCATTCAGAGTCTGTTGGTCTTCTTTGTCTCTGATTATGAGAGGTTGCCCTATTTGATGGTAGTGAGTCTCAAGCAATTTGATTAGATGAATGTTGCCAAGCAACTGATTATTATCCGCCCTGGAGTGCTTTATCATGCTAAATTATATTCTGCTCAAGTGCTCCAAAGCAGTTTTTCTTATCTGCAGAATGCTACAGTTGCTGGGCAAGCGATTCGGGTGTCGCCATCAGAAGGTTCAACAAAGGATCTTCCTTCGATTAAGTTGGAGGGTGACACCAAGGTCTCTCTCTCTCTCTCTTGCCGCTCTTCTCTCTTGTGTGGCATCATGTACACCCTCTGCATTCAAGCATCTCTAAGCTTTATCCGTTCCTGTCAGTGCTCTCTTCAGTGATTTTAATCAGTAGTTCGTTCCTGGTTCATCCTCATTTGAACCCAGAAATTGATGTTCAATAAAGATCGCCCTTGGGTTTTCCATGAATCTGGATCAAGGCCACAGATCAATGCCATCTTTCTAGTCTCGACTGTTTTGTTAATAATTCACAGTTGAATCTCTTCTTGCCTGGCTATTCAAACTCCAATAGATTCATTTAGTTGACTCGAATAACATTTAGGGAAATGAAAGGTTAATAATAAGCCTCGGACATACTTGAGAACAGTGATTGAATCGGACTGCAATGTTCCTCCAGGCAGAGGCAATTAATACTACACAGCATTTGAGATGGATTACTGCAACGGTTTTTTGAACCGGTGACTCATGTTGCATATTGATGACTCTCTCAATTGCACTTCCCCAATCATCCTTAAAATTCCTTCGTGCTACAGCATGATCAGGAGCAAGCTCAGCTAGTTCCGGCTGTTCTTCGTCCCATTGAAGCTGTGATGCCAGGAGGCACCACCAACATATTGGACAGGACTATGGACATGTTGGAGAAGTACAAGCTGTCTGAGAGAGGCCAAGTGCTAGTTGATCAGACCCGCTCGGCGATTGAAGTTGCCGGAAAGGCGGCAGAATGCTTCATGTCTTTGCTGGCAGACAATCCCTACATCGCCACCGGTCTGGTATTCATATCCGGGGCGATTTACGAGGCTGCAAAGTACGCATCTCAAATGACAGCTAGGAAAAAGAAGACCCTTTAAAACTCCCAAGACCCAGAAATCCACACCCTCGACATAATACTAGGATGCTGTCCTTCTACAGCACCAGTCAGCTTGTCCAAACATCAGATGAATGATTGAATGTAAACTTCTCTGATTCAATAAAAGATTTAAGATTGAGTACTGATTTAGAAAGTGTCCAGATTTGTCAGTGTTTCTTTCCAAGATCAAGTTTCTAGCAGATCCTGCCGACCCGCATTCAAACTCAGCAAAATCTACCCAGTCGGCATGATTTGCTATGGCGATACTATGTGGCTTCCTCTACCCTAGAGATCTCTCAAGCCAAGAGCTTCATCTTATTTTGAGCCTCTTATCTTAACACATTCACTCAATGTTCTCATCAAATTGTATTTGGGCCTCTAGTCTGTTCACAACCCACATGTCTATTGGAATGGGTCATGCTCTAATATCATATGTAACGACTTGACTTAATTGACATGGGCCAAGTTTTCGAAAGGAGTATTTCAAGCAATCATATAATGTGATAATAATCTCAGGACGACTGTTAAAGGTCCTACCACCTATTACGTACAAAAGCCCATTGCCCAAACCGGTAATCTACTAAATTTTAGACATGAACTCATGGAAAGGTTGAGGCAATACAGTGGAGTCTGAAACTGACATGACAGATAATTACTGGCAATGTTTAAATTTATTTCCTCATTTTCTTTTTCCTTTTTTTTACTGGAGCAGCAAAGGAGATATACTTCCTTTTCGGAAAAGGACGCCCATAGAAAGAAAAATACTTGCCTTTAAAATGTAATTTAACTCCATATGATGTCAATAATACCAAATTAAAAAAAAAACATATTTTTATCTCCGTATCGTCCTTTTTAAAGTATGGTTCCAATCCTATGGTCGCTCATGCTCTCTTTTTCTCTTGGACTTATTACTTCTAACGTGGATACCTAATCTGACCGTATTTCTTATTTTAATATATTGTACTAGCTTGTTTCAAGTAATATAATTTTTCTTTTCTAATAAGTGAGAAT